>JAAPAX010000008.1:0-2527119 GCA_013372555.1 Elsinoe arachidis
AACCCTAACCCTAACCCTAACCCTAACCCTAACCCTAACCCTAACCCTAACCCTAACCCTAACCCTAACCCTAACCCTAACCCAACTCGATATTACTCCCCATCTCCTGAGGGTGGTAGCAACTCTGGAATGAACCAAATAGCGCATCCTGCTCCAGCACGAGCATCCCAACATCAACAGCGCAGAACCCAACTTGGAAATCGCCCAAGGATCCAACTAGGACAGCGATTTGATTCTCTTCGTAAGCGAAGATCATGACCACAGCTAGAACACCTGCGGACTTGGCAACGATGAACGTCGATGGACCAGGCATCCAGGAAGTAGACTTTGCCCTCGACGTCGAGATAGCGGACGGACTTGGCTTGGAGGCTCTCGTCGTGCCCGTGTTCCTATCGATAGTGCGCACAGGACGGTACTCTGCGCCAGGGCCATTCCGGAGCTGGAAGATATGACTGGGAAAGACCTGCTGGAACGGGAGATCTATGAATGTCTGCCTGACGAAGATAGATTGCTCGAACCCCCGATCGCGGAGCTGAGTGAGCTTGCCGAGGTTGACGCGGGCGTATTGGTGGTTCCCTGTGGGCAGGCGCTTGAGATAGATTGCGAGGAAGCTGGAATCAGGATAAGTGGGGGGAACGGGGCAGTCGAGGGCCGCCATGCAGAGGTCATCGGAGAGCATGGTCAAGGGAAGCTTGATGCTGAGGCCACGGTTGGTCATGGAGTACGGGGGTCGTTGTTCGCGGTCTTCGTAGGGGCGCATCTTGTTGGAGTTTTGGAAGGCGTCCGGGGAGTCGGCGAGGAGACCGTGCTGGGAGGATTCGGTGGTGGAGGTCGTGATCCAGGCGAAGAGAGATTCGTCGAAGGATTGTTTCATGATTTCCTCTTGAAGGCGAAGGAAGGCTCGGATGCCGCCTTCGCCATAGAGCATGGGCATGTTGATGGAGAAGATGCCCATGAGGGAGTAGGCGCGGTCTTCTGGGCGTTTGGTGATCCTACCAGCAGCCCATGACATTCGTTTAGCTACACTGGCGAGGTCAATTCGTCGAGAGTCCTCGAGCACGTCCACGTCGATGCCTGTGACGCTGGAGAGGACATTGCGGAGGTCGTACTTGTTCCCCAGAACAGTCCAGCCTTCGGTGAAGAAGATGATATTGGATGGCGCCAGGAGCTCCTGCAGTGTCCAGCCCCGTCGAAACCATTTTGCTGCAGCCACAGAGCTGTAAAATTGTGGATCATGCGGTGTCAACCCTTCAGGAACACCAGACAAGTAGGCGTAGCATATGCCGGCATGTTTGTACCACGTGTACATGGAGTTGATCGCTTCACTCAGCTCAGCACTGCTGTCCTTCTGAATGCAACAAGTATCGATCCAGATTGCATCGTAGCCATCCTGAACAGCTTGTCTGCATGCGGACTCTACTTTGGAAAAGGCTCGAGGTTTGACTGCTCGGGCGGTGCCGTTGATGATGTCTGCGAAAAGGACTTCGCCGTCGGCCCAGGTATGTGAGAGAATGGCATACTTTGTGGGTAGAGCATCGTCCTCGCCGAAGAACTCGATGCTGTCGGTCTTGAGAAGTCTCATCGACTACAACTATCGTGTTGATCATGGGTAGAGTGTCGACGGAGTCAATCAGTGTCCCTGCTTTTTTCCGGTGAGTTTATAAGCACCCGGGCGGAAATGTGAATCATGCATCTTGACGAGCAATTAGACGGTTTTAGCTGGCGTCTACACGCATTTTAGTAGCTGATCATTACTGTCAAAGGGGGTTATTACCGAGAGGCTAGTAAGCGAGGTGTAGTTCGCTACATAGTCGTGCTATACTCTACACGCTGTTAATCATTGCTCTAGCGTGCTAGATAAGGAAGGCGGTGGGGCTTAAAGTGACTTCAAGGCTTAAAGCTTAGAGGTAGAGGAGTAGTTAACCTTAGAGTAATTAGCTATTAGCTAGCAGATTATGGATAGCTACCTTAACACTATTAATCTGTCCTCTTTATAAAGGCCTTAAGAGCTTAGAGAGTAGCCTTAGTAATCCTCGTGGCCTTTAAGCTCTTATATCTTACCTTACTACCCCCCTCTAGCTACTTAATTAGTGCCTTCTTCGTAGCCTCCTTCTTCTCTATTATTATAACTTCCTCCTCCTTCGTAACCTCCGCCCTTATAGAGCACTCCTTACCCCCCTTATGCCGCCTATCTACCGCCGCTACTAGGCAGAGGTTATCTAGTATACTACCCTTACTAGCCTCTGCCGCCTAGCTATTACTATCTACTACCTCTATATGCTCTGGCTAAGGAGATCGAGTCCTCTCGAGGCTATAGTGTAGGCTAAGGACGAGACTAAGAGAGTTATAGAGGTAGCTAAGGAGGTAGCTAAGGTAGTAGCAGAGAGAGAGATAACACTTAAGCTACTAACGTGCAACTAGCCGTTACTAAGGCTACCGTAATTAAGGCCACTGCCGAGGGTGATAAAGAGGAGGAGTAGCTAGTAGAGGAGCTAGAGACGTTAAAGTAAGCTACTTAGCGAACAACAGAGCTAAATTAATAGCTAATAGAGAAGAAGCTAGCGCTCGTGAGAATTACTTATAGCCTTAGGTTATAACTCTAATATATCTCTTTCTAGAAGTTCGGCTAATTACTTAATCGCTAGTAGTAGATAGAGACTAGCTAAGAGCATAGTAGCCTTAGCTATAGCCTCGATCGATTAATAGCTAAACGGAAGAACAAGCGAGAGAATCTAACTAGTAATTACTCCGGCCAAGAGACGTAGTTACTGTTAAACGACTCGTTAGATAAGTTTATAGATATATACTAGCTGCCGCGTAAGGCTAAGTTAGCTACGTAGGAGCGTACTTAGCGTAATTACTCGTCGCGTATAGCGACGACAACAAGGACTTGTAACGTAATAATAAGTTATATAGTTAAGGCTTAAGCTATCTAGAATGCTTACTAAGTATTATAGGCCTCGGTAGCGTTAACCTCTAGTAGTAGTTATAGTCTTATAGCTTCCTTGGCGGCGTCCTCTACTACCGCTACTACTAGAGGTATACTAAGCTTGTCTAGCTTAGTTAAGCCTATTAATCGATTAGTTAATTACATTTGCGATCTCTCGAGTGGAGTCTCACTAGCGCGCGACAATCGATTAGCCTTGTTAGAAGAGCAGATAGAGTAAATATAGAGTAGCTAGAACTAGATACTTATAATACTTAAGCAATTAGCTAGTTAAATAGAGTATAGCGTTTACTATAAAGGTATTATTAGCCGTGAAGAGTTTACAGATATTAAAGAGCTTAATCTCGTGAGTGCTTACGTAACTAACGTTACCTCGTGCTTTAAAACTAAAGCTATCTCTAGTTATAGTACTATCTATAGCAGATTTTTACAACTCTACTACTACAACTCCGATGATAATAAAATAAACAATATAGGCGCTTTCGATAAAGCGGAAAACGGTAGAATTAAAATTAAACAATTATTACTGTAATTAACTAACTAGTAGCAGGGTCACGGAGTTTAGCGTATGGCGTTAAGTATCCTAGCGTTTGTAGATAGTCTTTTATTACTACTCTATTTTAACTATTAAATTCATCCGGATTAAGTCTTAAATATTGCCTTATTATTAGTAGAGGACAGTTAAACCTTGTTAACGTTTAATTTGCTCCTTTTGCAGCTGTATAAAGATTAGTTAGAAGTATAGAAACTTAGTAATATGCCTCTAAGAGCTAGCGCACTATAGAGAGACTACTATTATAATCCGTATACGTCTAGTACTTCCTTACAAGGCTAAAGCTATGCTCGATTTCAACTCTTACTAATGCTATTCGATAGTTAAATATTAGTGCTTTACGCCTTATGCCTAGTAATCGATTAAAAGGTACTAGCACCTCCTTACTAAGCTAAAAGGCTACGTTACTAAAGAGGTAAAGAGCCTCGTCATCCGGTACCTCCTTATTTAGTTCGTATAGCCTCTGCAGCAGCGGTAAGTCTAAGAACTAAGACTAATTATTTACTACTCCTCTGTAAGGGCTAGTATATAACAAGAGCAATTCGTTAGCTATGTAGATACTAGTATACTTTATTCTATACTCCTTTTTATGTCCTAAATAAAAGAACTCTTAATCTACTATTAGTCTCTAGAAGCCTCGGAAGGTGCTATTAAGGAACCCCTATATAACTCGATTACCACTAGCTGCCTCTATACAACAGCTAAAGTGCTCTAGCTATCGGCGGTTGTTTAATTAAGAGTGCTAGTTAATAATCTCCTTATGCTTACGCTCGAGGTAGAGGATCATCTCGGTAGCGATAGTTAATAGATATCTAATGCAGTAGCCGAATAAATTAGACTAGATATACTAACGGCCTAGATAGGCCAATTAGTGTAGCGTTATATAGAGTGCTAGCTCTAGTAAAGGCTTAATCTTATTCGTAAAGACCACCGAGCTAATATTAAGCAATTCGATAAGCTTAATCACCTCTAATCTCGTAAAGCTATCGACTTAAATATTAGCTAGAACTAGAGGCTTAGACTGCTTATACACCTACTATATAAGCTTCTCGAACTTATTATCCTCCTAATAATTAATTGTCTATCTAAACTAACGATAAGGATAAGGTAGCCGATAGCGATAAGCTAGAGGTGCTCGAGGCTAATGTAGTAGCAAGTCGACGAGCTACAGAGGCTACTACTTCTCCTCTACGGCAGCAATAACGATTATAAGAGCTACAAGTGCTATAATCATAGCACAGCGTCGATCTTTATCTATTACGGCAATTACTAACTCTAAGATTAATGAATTTACGCTCTATATCGACGACATGAAACTGCTAAAGGGTAGCTAAAAGAGGCCAAGAGATATCTTAGCCTATCGGCAGAATAGGACGATCTCAGCCAAAATTGGTAGTGCTGACCTACTCCAGAGACTGCTCGCTTACTAGCGTGCTTTCAGCTAAAACCGTCTATTGTATCTAAAAGAGATGAAACAACAGGAGATAAGCACTAAAGACGGGTGATATGCAGGGACGGCATCCGGATCGTCGGTGTGGTGGGTTGCCTGACTTCCAGCTGAGAGAAACAAGGCTGAAGCTGCAGCGGTTGGATGGCAGCTTGAGCTCAGCTGCGAATATGCCTGCATTTTCTGTCGCACAGCCTGTTCATCAGTGCTAAGCCATCGGATGCTACAGAAGGATGCTTGCCTTGAATCAATGCTCGTGGCCCGCGTCGACGGACCTTGAAATATCTTCGTCCTCACCAATCTTGCACGTCTTCTGCTACATCTGTCGCGATAGCTTTGGAGATGGATGGTAACAAGCAGCAAACCGGCATCGGGTCAGAACCTACCAGCCATGCTCAAGCGCCACCACCTGAATACACCAGAGACGAGACGTGGATCAATGGACCGCAAGTCGGTCCGCAACGTAATGACAACAATCTCCAGAACATTATACAGGCCGAGTAAGTCACAACTTGAGTCGTAGAAAGACTTGCGCTAAATCGTGTATAGACCAGAGATGACCGAGAAGACCAATTCTGGCAATGCGACACCACAAATCGACATGGGTGATGCCCCCGCCATGGTCACACCGCCAAAACGACTCGGCACTGTCCCAGCTTGGATCGATTGTCCCTTTTGCGACAAGATGACGAAGACCGACTGTCAGGTCAAGGTAGAGGAAGAGAACCCTTCAGGGTGAGTCCTGCGACTATTGATGGCTTGGCCTGGTAGTTCTGACCATGACTAGAATCGTTATCTGCTTGATGTGTCTGGTCTGCTGTCCTCTATTACTTTGTCTACCTCTGATGAGGTCAAAGACGTCGACTTGGCATCACAAATGTACGAGGTGTAATGCACTGGTAGCTATTAGGAACGAAGGAGGACTGGTCGAGGTCAAGGAGCCACCACCTTCGAAGGTCGTGCCGTCCAAGCACGGCGCGGCGAGGCAGCAAATGGAGGCACAGACACAATCTGCGGTAGCGTCCAAGGTTCAATAGTGTTTGGCGTATAACATGTGGTAGTTTTTTAGATTCTGATGATAAGAAGTGATGTCGTGTCAGCCAAAGATACCTTAAAGATTAACAACCAGACATGTGAAGCCGAGGTTCTTCCCGACAAGCTTTTTGTGATCCGATCATCAACTCGATCGACGTCACTCCCAGCAAAAAAAAGTTCCCAGCAAATCTTCCAAACGCTCATGGTTGAAGAACTTTTCTTCTGTCGTCACGGTTCTGAAGCACGTCCCGAACCTCGTCCGTGTGTCTGCCAGGGCCGAGATCGTGTCGAAGCCCAGAGAAGCTCATTGGATGTTCCATGAATTACTAATGCCACAAATCTATGCAGAGTCTCTGCGAACGACTGTTGGTGGCCAAAGACGGAGATATGAGATCAGACCTGTCAACACAGGCAACGTCATGTTATCGCGACTGGTATTTGCGAGCAGCGCAGGGTTTGATCACTAACCCTGGTAAGTATATAACGGTCAATTCCCATTCCCATTGCCAAAACATCAATCCACCACAAGCCCTATATCCTTCCCATCAACGACATTACACTCCATCAGTCACAATGCCAGGCGACATCTCCTTCACAGTCTTCAAGGGCACAAAGTCCGGCGACATCGAGAAAGCCACCACTACCAAGCCCTCCCTTTCTGGTGATGAGGTCCACCTCCGTGTCACCGCCTCAGGCGTCTGCGGCACCGACCTCCACTACCTCAAGGCTGGTATCGCTCTCGGCCACGAAGGCGTAGGCGAAGTCCTCTCCGTTGGCCCTGGCGTCAAGCAGCTCAAGAAAGGCGACCGTGTCGGCTGGGGCTACGAGCACTCTTCCTGCGGTCAGTGCCAACAATGTCTCAAGGGCACCGAGACTTTCTGCCCGGAACGCGCCATGTACGGTTTGGCCGACACTGACCAGGGATCCTTCGCCGCCGAAGCAGTCTGGCACGAGGCTTTCCTCTTTAAGCTTCCAGATGAGATCAAGGACGAGCATGCCGCGCCTCTCATGTGCGGTGGCGCCACCGTCTTCAACGCTCTGCACATGTACGACACCCAGCCCACGGATCGTGTTGGTGTCGTCGGTGTTGGTGGGCTAGGCCATTTGGCCATTCAGTTCGCCGCCAAGATGGGCTGTGAGGTCGTCGTCTTCTCTGGCTCACCGGCGAAGAAGGAGGAGGCCATGCGTCTCGGAGCAAAGGAATTCCATGCTCTCAAGGAGGAGAAGGACCTTAAGAGCACCACCAAGCCGATCGATAGGCTTCTCGTCACCACCTCAGCGCAGCCGGACTGGAACGTCTACGTCCCCATCCTGGCTCCTGGTGCTATTGTCTACCCGCTCTCCGTCGCGGAGGGTGACTTCAAGTTCCCGTACATGCAGCTCCTCCTCGCTGGTGTTACCATCCAGGGTTCGTTGGTGGCTTCGAGGTATATCCACCAGCGGATGTTGACCTTCGCCGCTCGTCACGATATCAAGCCCGTGATCCAGAAGTTCGAGATGAGCGAGGCAGGTATCAAGGATGCTATGCAGAAGCTTGATGAGGGTAATGTTAGGTACAGAGCTGTGCTCGTGCCAAAGGCGAACTTGTAGTGGTGTTATGCCGAGAAGGTGTAGCGTTTGTTCAGGATGCATAGCGAAATGGTAGTTAAGCAATACCAGTAGATCATCAATGGATAATCATCAGATTTCAGGTCACCAAATGTAAAGTCATTTGTCCTGGTGAATTTTGGTTATACGCTCATTCAGTGAGCACAGATCGTATCAAAGCGTCAAGCCCCCATTACCCGCAGGAACTGTCGGACGTAATACCACAGCGTGATACATTGGCCGAGCTGTGGTTCCGCGCTATCAAAGTCATCGCTCTGGTGCGCCGCACACCCCACCAAGACCCCCATCATCCAGCCTCCGAGTACTGCACGATCTGATCTACTTTGCGCTTCCACGCTTCAAATGGGTGGGGTCAGTTGGCGTGCTATTGGCAAAGTCATTTCAACGAGCCATGGTTTGTTGGCCCATTCGGAGGCTCCTGTTTGGAGAGCAGCGTTGACCATGAGAGTGCCTTCAGAAGCGGCGAAAGTATGTGGCGGATCGTTGCTATTTGCTTGTGATATGCAAATCTCCCCATCGCGTGGTCTATTTGGCTGGGGATCCTCTGAGTTGAGGAACATCATGCCATATCCCTCGTGAATGTGGCCGAAACAATGCATACGTGGCCTGGTTCTCTTCACCGCTGCCAGAAGATTACTACCACCACAATGCCCATCGAAGGCAGTCAGATCCAGTATGCCTTTGGGCGGTCCATGAGTCATCACGATGTCAATGTCCTCAGGAATAGGCTCTGTGGCAATCGACTTGTTTTGGGTATCCTCAGGTCCGTTGAATCGATCCATGTAGTGCCAGTGGCTGAAAGCGTAGTGTCCGAATCTCGGTGTGTAAGGCGACGCATAAATGGAAAAGATAGACCCATCGGATAACACAAACTCATGTGTACCCTCTTCCAGAAAGAAGATACCCGCAGCCTTGGCTTCCGCTCCTGTCCAGATAGCGAGAGCAGCTTCATGGTCTTCTGGCTGATCGAGAGGGAATTCTGGGTCAAGTTCCAGATCGTGGTTACCAGCAATAACCAATTTCATCTCAGCGTCGACGTCCTTGATCATGTCGAAAGCTTTGCGAAATTCTGGCAGCCCTCCATTTTGAGTAAGATCTCCACAGTGTAGCAAGACGTCGACCCTAGGCAGCTGACGGAGTGGTGATGTTTCGTCCTGGTAGTCGAGATCATGGGTATCCGATATGACAAGGAAGCGGGTTGGTGATCGGTTCTTCATGTCTGAAGTCGAACGTTGTGAACAGCGTCGGCGATGCTACAATTGAAAGAAGAGGGTGTTCTTATTGGAGACTGTAGGATTGAAAGCGTGGTGAGGAGACGACGGAAGATTGAAGACTCACTGGCCATATACGAAGGGCGATGCCATATTTCTTTCCCATGGCCAGCCGCCAGTCATTGGCGAAATTCAATTGTTACCAACTCTATATCGGAACCTAAATTGACATTTAACAAAATCTAGCAGTGGATTGGGAAGCTTCGGTCAAAGAAGCAAATCCGCTTCAACGAGAAAAGTGACTCAGCTGCCTCTCAAGCCTCGTTACCATATGCTCGACTGCCGGGGTACATGTGTTGTGGTTTACACGGATCCACGTTGGCGGTCTGATAGTTGTAGCAGCTGATGTGACTGGAGCGTGGTCTAAGGATAGAAATCTGTTGAAATTGTAGATTGGGAAAGGGTATGTAATCATGAAGGGGAAAACGCCTGTATCCGCATATGCGATCTCGGCGCAGTGTTGTAGAACTGTGGACCCATGAGCTGTACCAGCATCCCGCTCAAATTCTTACTCGACCACGAAAGGTTGCTATGAGGTGACGTTGGCAGTATGACGAGATGGTAGCAGAGGGTCTGATCCGAGGAGGCAGGCGATATCTAAACGCGCGCACGGTACTGGTGACATGAATCACATGGCCATCTCTGCTTGCAGTCTCTTGAGCTCTTCTTCTTCGTCGTCCTCTTCCACCTGTTGCTGCTTGCCCTTGACTGCGGATACGTTAGCAGACGGACATACGCTGACTTATTTGATGACTCACGTGGCGCATTTGACACATTGGGTAACCGGCCAATCTCGTCGCCCACTGGCACTGAACCAGTTTTGAGCATATTGCTGTCCAGCTCTTGTTGTTGGAGATCCGCAAACTCTGCTTCCAGCTCGTCGTCGTCCACGGCGTTTGCTCCAGCGCCTGTCGTGAGCGCAGCGGCGATCTCTTTGCTGATCGCGTGTTGGTCTTCGAGCTCCTCCCTGATGTATTGTTAGCTCTTCTCCTCCGATTCTTCCACGTCGCCCTGGGAGAACGTACATGGTTGCATCCACCTTATCGATCGTGAGCCCACCGTGAATACCCTTGAGAGCAGTGGAGGCGTTCTTGAGGGCATCGAGGGTCTCCTTGTTGATGTTTGCAGTCTCGATCGAGGAAATCTGCCCTTCGAGATTCATGATCTGTGCCGATGTCTGCTCCAATGTCCCTTCCAACTGCTTCTTCTTTCGTAGAGCGGCCTTTGCAGCTGCATCCTCCTGTCAGCATTCCATGTTCGGCGGAAGCCCAGAGGAGGGCCGATCAATGAATGTGGCATACCAGTCTTGTTCGAGCTCACAAACTTTCGCGCCTTTGCATCCTCATCATCTATTTGGTTTTGGAGGTGCTTCTCCCTCTTCGTGAGCATCTCCAGGGTTGATCGTAGTTGGAGGATTGCATTCTTCGGTGCATCTTTCCGCTTCGCAGCCCCACCACCAAACCAGCTCCCCCATCCTGACATGTTTATGCGTGCTCTTGCTAGTCGTGGCCGAGAATGTGGTGTTCCTTATCGCCGCGTGACTTGCGGCTTCTGTCCACAATCCACAGAGATGGCGGGGACCACGATCGGTATCTCTTCTGTTCCGAGGATAAAGTCTGTTGGCAAGAAAGTGCTGACTTCTGAGCGGTATACTGGTGGGTGGTGGCTAACTCAAGGACCCGTTTTTATGGCGCGTAGAGAGCGGCGTGGAATGTCGCTGCCTTGAAGAGTGGATACTTTGTGAGTGAAGTTGAAGAGGCCGGTCACTTGGGCAGATACAGGAACGCCATCCCGCAATGACGCTGCCCGCTCACAACGTCGCATGTTTGCCGAGAATCACCCGAAGGCGACAAACAAAGACTGGCTCGACTTCACTTTCACATGATCCTTCTCTGTCATTTGGGCTCAGGCTCTACCATTCTGTCAGGCTGCAATATGCATGTCCTCATATGCGGGAATGAATAGCAAGGTAAATGATGCAAGGACGACAGACAGAGCGCAACCTTCGCAGTTGGTTCTACTTCATGAACTACCAGGATTGCCTCTGCGCACGAAAGTTAGGTTTCTTGGATGGTAATTATTTCATACTATGATTTCATGAGCATTGGGCTAAGTATGGTGAGTATCGAACGATTCGAGATAGGATCAGATACGGCCCTTGTCAGCTACCGGTCTGTCACCCAGCAGAGCACGGTCGTGGCGAGCGTCAATGTCGCCGCCCTTCTCGGTACCCCGTCGGTATCGCTAGACGTTGGCAGCTGGTTGAACATCATCGGCTATGTCGCGGGTGGTAGTACTACAGGCCTAACAGGATCGCGCAAGACGACCGGAAGTGTGGCGCCTATCGCTCATGTCCAAGCTCTAATGGCGTGGGACGCTGGCGACCTCAACTTGGACGATTACGAACAGGCACTTCGGGCAAAGCGTGGTGATTAAGAAGGGCATTGAAGGCGACGTTAAGCTGTCAAGTCACGGTCTGCGTTGCATTGCCTGGTATTCACGATGCTTGAGGCGCTTCCTGGCTATCTGCAGACACTGTGGCCGCCGACGCCGGATCCTGCTCCTTCTTCTCCTTCTGTGCCTGCTTCTCGGCTTTCTTTTCGGCGTTCTTCGCGTCCTTCCTCTCCTTCTTTGTGGTACCTCTGTTACTCAGCACGACGCGATCTCCGGACCCCGGCGGGCCTCCCTTGCCTGCTGTCTGGCCGTATGCTTCTAGACCACCACCGACAGAAGGACTCGCATGCCCCTTGAATTCCAGCTTCCTTGGAGTCATGTAGTCCCGCATCACTTCGTCCGTCACTTTCGCTCTCCTTTCTTGGAAGGCACCCACGAACTTTTGCAACTCGGCGATACACTTCTTCTTCAGCTCGCCTGTGCTGAGGGTGCCCTTGCGGTAGTTCGCTTCCAGCTCTTTCAGCTCCTCGTCGCTTTCCAAGAAGTATGAGAGATAAGCGTATGCCACATCGACGTCCGGATTACCGCCAAACTTCTCGTGTTCTTCCTTCGTCGCACCTCCGCCACTGAATGCAAATCGGTTAATCTTCTTCTCAATCTGCTTGGGTGTGTCGCTCATGAAGATAGCGCTGTTTGGATCTGACGCGGACATCTTGCCGCCGGGCCCTTGCAGTGCTGTGAGGAATTTGGAAAGGATCAGTGCTGCTTTCGGCGAAGGGTTCTCCATCCGATCAGAATTCTCGCGGACCAGGCGGAACCATGGCTCTTGATCGATGGCGCAGGGAATGAGGGTGGGAATGGCGGCAATCGACTTTCGAGGTCGTTCCTCTTTCCAGTCGGGTGGTCGGAAGTCATCAGCGCCGAAGAGAACCGGGTAGGATGAGGCGAAGGCTGCTACGCACTGCTTTGCGGCGTATGCGTTCAGACCAACATTGGTGGATCCGTCGAAGCCAAGCGCGCCTCGAATTTGGTTATTGGTGAGTAGCGCCTCAAATTCGGAGATGTTCTGGTAGAAATGTCCGCCTACGAATCCATAGTCGGTGTAGATGAAAGTCTTCTTAATGTCGAAGCCGAGCGCGATAATGTCCTTTGCGTTGTCACTTGCATATTTCATGAAGTCTCCGAGTGCAGCTCCTGGTGTTGGTTTGCCTTGGTTCTTGTTGCGCGTGTAGAGAAACTTTTCGTCATCTGTCAACATGATTACGAGAGGAACGTCGAATATGTCTTGAAGCTCCTTTGTGAAGAGGAAAGGGACAGAGTGACCAAGATGCATACTTCCAGATGAGGGACCGCGGCCAGTGTAAAGCATGAAGAAGCCATATTTCTCGTACTGATCAAGGATCCGATCAAAGTCACGATGAGAGAAGAACAGTTTTCTTCGCATCAATCGGTGAGGTGGTTTGCCAGTCACTTGTTCGAAACGCTTCAGGTGCTCCTCGGTTAGTGCTGGAGTATTGAACTTCTCACGCAGTGCCTCGTAGTCGATCGCTTTGATGTTCCCATCGGCATCACGTGCACCAGCAACCGTGTATGGGTCGATTTTCTGTTCTGCTGCTGCTTGTTGGACTTGCTCGACTGTTGGCGGGGCGCCCACCGCATCGGCGGAATGGGGTGCGCCGTCCGCCATTGGGACCTAGAATTGACTCGAGAGGGGATTCAGCGATCGAGCGGGCGAGGTCGAATTGTTTGGACCTAGCAACTCGTTTTTTCCATGCTCCTGTATGAGTCAAACAGACACATGTGGCCACGAGACGTCGAATTGACTCTGCCCCTCCACAAAATAATGTGCCCTCGAATGATTGGAGATCGGGCTTTAAAGACGCCGACGACAGGCATGTCTAACCGCATCGAGCGTCACCGCGCTGATCTGGAGAGATTCGCCTCCGCTGCAGCCCAGGCAAAAGCCAAAAAGAATGGCAGCTCCTCGCGACCTCCTCTCCCTCCATCACCACCTCGCGCCCTTCCATCCACTTCTTCCGTCCTACGTCTTTATCAATCGTACACAAGCCGTGTTCGAGACTAGACGATCGAGTATGAAGTGACAATGGTCAAATTCTACTCGGCGTCATTCAACTACGACTATTCCTTTCCCGCCGTCTCTCTTGCTTACTTCCTGCGCTACCCGAATCCATACAGCACTCATGTCTTCTCCACCGACGTGATCGATCGAAGCTTCGACAATGCTACACAAAGGCTGACCACGGTCCGCCTGCATTTGAAGAAGAGCAAGCTACCATCAGCTGTGCTCAAGATCCTGCCTCGGAGCTTGATGGGAGCAAGTGAAAAAGGCGACAGTCAGGCATACATCCTTGAGAAGAGCGTGGTCGATATCAGAGAAGGATGGATGACTACGGAGAGTCGGAACTTGGAATGGACCGGCGTCTTGTCCGTCATTGAGAGTCAAGACTTCAAGCGAGATGGACATGCCGTCTGGGACCTCGTCAATGGTCAAAAGCAGATCATCTCGGAGCCGGAGCGGACTCACGTCACCACAACTGTAGCACTACGGTCTCACATTGGCGAGAACATTCGTCGACGCCGAGCGCGAATGGCTGAGTCGGCAGCTCAGACTGCTGACGATGGAAAGGAAAAGATGGGCTTCTTCAAGTCTTGGACAACCGGATCCATCCAGAGATCGATCGAGATGATTGGCCTTCGCAGAGCCGAGGGAGCTCAGCCCAAGGCTACAGAAGGCATGAAGGTAGTGCTGGAGCGATTGCGTCAAGGTGGTCTGGTAGCTGTCCTAGATGGCATGCGCAAAGACCGCGAGCTCATGTTTGCGGGGCAACCTGGCTTGACCCTACCATCACCACCTGCCTCCAGTAGTGCCCCAGCAAGCATTGATTATCATGAAGACTGACGTTTCGAAAACTGTACGATTACCAACCATACTCTACTCTGATTTCAGCGAGGCGCTTCGAGGGACGTGTATGGATACTACGAGATTGGCAGGAGTCTGGCAAGGGAAACCGATGGCGAAGGAAATACCCGGATGTATTGTGCATGCTGACGGGGTGGTACAGTAAGTAGCTGGACAATTAGCAGCCGTGTAACCAAAATCAATGCAAAACGTTAAATTGACCACTTGACCGTTCATCAAGTCCTGGCGATACGTGTCGTGCAATTGGTCATGACAAGAATGTGTTTCTCTTCGAGGAATTGACTATTCTACTCCATGTGTTGATAGGTGGGGCGCTGCTGATGCTCGTCGGCCCGTCCTTGGCGGAGAAGTCGCGACGCGAAGCTAAAGTGCTTCGAACTTTCTTTAACATCGCGAACACCTCTACATCTCCTGTCGCACGACTGCTCTTGTCGCGCAATAAGTTCCCGAAAGCGCATTCATCTTCAAGCATACATCCGCATCCCTCAACATCCTACGCTAGACGAATTCGGCGACTGCTGTAGCTTCAAGCTTCTTTTCCCCTTGAGGGACCTTAAGGGCCCCGGCCGACATCATGAACGGCCACACGGATGGCGATACACAAATGGCGGATGTGCTGGACACTCCAGACTACACCGACTCAGACACTGGCCCCAATACGACGGCTAGCAGTGTCGCTGGCGATGTCGCACAGCCCGACGGACGCAGGCGAAGGTGGGAGAGCCACGCGTTGAGAAAGAGTGTCTTTGGCAAGAAGCATGATAGGCTCGGCAGTTCAAAGGAGGATGACTCTGTCCGTCGTTTTCGATACCTCTTGGGGCTGACAGACCTCTTCCGCCACTTCATCGACACCAATCCCGACCCAAAGATCAGGAATGTCATGGCCGAGATCGACAGGCAGGACCAGGAGGACAAGACGAAAGCTTCAAAGGGACATGCGCGCAAGGGAGGTGCAGCTGGAGAGCGCAGGCGGCGTACAGAGAAAGAAGAAGATGCAGAGCTTCTTAGCCAGGGCAAGCATGCCGATGAAGGAGCCGATACCGTCTTTCGCGACTCGCCTCGCTATATCCAAGGCAAGATGAGAGACTATCAGGTCGCTGGTCTCAACTGGCTGATCTCGTTGCATGAGAATGGTATCTCTGGTATCCTGGCGGACGAGATGGGATTAGGCAAGACACTTCAGACCATTTCCTTCCTCGGTTACCTCCGATTCCACTGCGACACACCCGGTCCTCATCTGGTCGCCGTTCCCAAGTCCACGTTGGACAACTGGAAGCGCGAATTCGAGCGCTGGATCCCAGAGATCAACGTGCTGGTCCTTCAAGGTGCAAAGGAAGAGCGCAAGGAACTCATTGATGACCGCCTTGTGGACGAGAACTTTGATGTCTGCATCACCAGTTACGAGATGATCCTGCGCGAGAAGTCCCACCTCAAGAAGTTCGCCTGGGAGTACATCATTGTCGACGAGGCTCACCGCATCAAGAACGAAAAGTCATCACTCGCCAGTATCATTCGCGACTTCAACTCTCGTAACCGTCTCCTCATCACTGGTACCCCACTTCAGAATAACCTTCACGAATTGTGGGCGCTGCTCAACTTTCTCCTGCCGGATGTCTTCGGTGACGCTGATGCTTTTGACGAATGGTTCAGCAACAGTGAACAAGACTCAGACGATGTCGTCCAACAGCTGCACAAAGTCTTGAAGCCTTTCCTGCTGCGTCGTGTCAAGGCAGACGTCGAGAAGAGTCTCTTGCCCAAGAAGGAGATCAACTTGTACGTTGGCATGTCGGAGATGCAAGTCAACTGGTACCGCAAGATTCTCGAGAAGGACATTGATGCTGTCAACAATGCTGCGGGCAAGAAGGAGTCAAAGACCAGACTCTTGAACATTGTCATGCAGTTGAGGAAGTGCTGCAATCACCCTTACCTCTTCGATGGAGCGGAGCCTGGACCGCCGTACACCACAGACGAACATCTGGTCGACAACGCTGCAAAGATGACAATGTTGGACAAGCTCCTCGTCAAGATGCAAGCTCAAGGAAGTCGTGTGTTGATCTTCTCTCAGATGAGCAGAGTCTTGGACATTCTGGAAGATTACTCGGTCATGCGCGGGTTCCAGTACTGCCGTATCGATGGCTCCACTGCCCACGAAGACCGTATTGCCGCCATTGATGAGTACAACAAGCCGAACTCAGAGAAGTTCCTATTCCTACTCACAACCCGTGCTGGTGGACTCGGCATCAACCTCACCACGGCCGACATTGTGGTACTCTTCGACAGTGACTGGAACCCACAGGCTGATCTGCAGGCCATGGACCGTGCTCATCGTATCGGCCAAACCAAGCAGGTCTACGTCTATCGCTTTGTCACTGAGAACGCCATCGAAGAGAAGGTCTTGGACCGAGCTGCGCAAAAGCTCCGTCTTGATCAGCTCGTTATCCAGCAGGGTCGCGCTCAGCAGCCTGCCAAGGGTGCTGCATCAAAGGATGAATTGCTCGGCATGATCCAACACGGCGCAGACAAGGTCTTTGAGCAGAACGCAGAGTCGGCTTTCGGCAGTAGCAAGGCCTTTACCGACGAAGACTTCGAGGCCGTTCTCAAGCGTGGCGAGGATCGTACCAAGGAGCTCAACGCCAAGTACAACAACATGGGCCTCGACGATGTCACCAAGTTCCAATCCGACAGCGCATACGAATGGAATGGAGAGACTTTCGAGGCCAAGAAGAAGGATATTGGTCTTAATTGGATCAACCCCACCAAGCGCGAACGCAAGGAGCAGTCTTACTCAATGGACAAGTACTACCGTCAGGCACTCCAGACTGGTGGACGCACTGCAGACACGAAGCCAAAGGTCCCTCGCGCTCCCAAGCAGCAGGCCATGCACGACTACCAATTCTTCAACCCACGTCTAGCTGATCTGCAGGACAAGGAGACTGCCTTCTTCCGGAAGGAGAACAGTATCAAGGCTCCTCTTGCGGAAGGTGACGAGTCAGATCTTGAGCAGCGTCAAGAAGAGCAGGAGATTGAGCAGCAAGCCATCGACAACGCCGAGCCACTCACCGCCGAGGAACAGGCCGAGAAGGAGGAACTCCAGGCCGAGGGCTTTGGTGACTGGAACAAGCGTGACTTTCAGCAATTTATCAACGGCTCTGCCCGCTATGGACGTACGAACTACAAGGACATTGCAATCGAGGTGGACAGCAAAGAGCCAGGCGAGATCAAGGAGTATGCTCAAGTCTTCTGGAAGCGCTACAAGGAGATTGCCAACTGGGAGAAGCACATCGCAAGTATCGAGGAAGGGGAAGAGCGCGCCGCAAAGGTGGTGAAGCAGGCTCGTCTCCTTCGCAGGAAGGTCGGCATGTATCGTGTGCCACTGCAGCAGTTGAAGATCAACTACACTGTGAGCACGACCAACAAGAAGGTCTACACGGAAGAAGAAGATCGTTTCCTGCTGGTCATGCTGGACAAGTACGGGCTCGATGCTGACTTGCTGTACGACAAGATCAGAGACGAGATCAGGGAGAGTCCGCTGTTCAGGTTCGACTGGTTCTTCTTGAGCAGGACACCGCAGGAGATCGGCCGCAGATGCACGACTCTGTTGACCACTGTTCAGAGGGAGTTTGAGCCCGTGGAGAATGGTGGTGGTAAGAAGAGGGTGTTGGACGAGGAGAGCAGCGAGGAGGACACGAGGTCCAAGAAGAAGGGTGTTAAGGTTGGTCACAAGTGTGTTACAATTGCCAGGGTCGGGACTAACGTGATGCAGAACAAGGCTCTCGAGGGCGTCAAGGGTGGAAAGGCATCAAACAGGACAAGCAGAGCGGGAAGCGTCGTGTCAAATGGCAGCATTGGCACGCCAAAGGGAGGAAGCAAGGCAAAGGGTCGCAGGAGGTGATGAATCGGCCCGAAGGAGGCGTGAAGATCAAGGTCGGACATGAGAGGGTCTCCTCGTATTGTAGTACTGGTCGGCAGTACGGTGAAAACATGCTGGTATTGGCACTGGCGTTGCGGATCTGGCAGCTTCTCTCAGGAGCTACATGCGGTCAGGAGGCTGAGCATTTCCAGCTCCATGGTTGTTCCTGCCAGAAGGGGTAGGATTCTTCAGAGCATACGATAGATCGGCCAGAGCATTGTAATGTATCGATGAAAGATTGCCTCTAGTGTGTCAGTATCAGCCTTAGCCGGAAGCAAGACGATCCATGCGGAGGATCTCTTGGATGATGAGACCCTGAATGGTGGAGATTCGGGTCACGGATTGCCTGGCAGCCGGCGTGTGAGACGGCCAATTGCTGCCTTGCATCTGCTCTGTTCATCTTCTCCTCGTGCAAGTTTCACAATCTCTCGCGACAATGATGGCAATTTATTTCTCCCGCCTGCTGACTGGTCTCCTCCTTGGGCTTTGGCGTTTGGTGTTTGGATAAGAGCTGCTGCTTTGGCGTTGTTTTCATAGATGGGGGCGTTTGAGTAGGTTGGTATTGGATTTGCTTAGCACTAGCTTCACGAATTCATGAACAGGAGATTTTGTGAAAGGGGTGCTGGCTTGGGTTGAGGATAGAGACCTGCCGGGGGAGTTTCAGGCACTGTGATCATGGAGTGTGTTTTGCTTGTGCTGACGTGCAAGCTTTGGTAGACAGGAAGAGCTCCAGGTTCAACCGTCTCGCGAGTGGTTTGAGATGAAAGGCGCATGGATGCTTTATAGGACCTACCATATCGATCTGATCCTCAATGGATAGTGTTGTGTTGTGCCTCGTAGGTATGCATACCGCAGAGTCTTGCAGAGGCTTACCTTGGAGAGCTTTACTCGACCATCGGCAAGACAACGGCACTTCAGCAGAAAACCTCGATGAGCAGTGCGCATGGACTGCAGTGGTATGAAGCATATGCCTACCACATGACAACAATCCAGGTAGCTAGAACGGTCTTCGAAGAGACGCTTTCCAGTGTCTGAGATGTGGCTTGACAATCATGTACAAGAACCAGATTGGCTTTCGAGCTGCGGGAGCAAGAGTCCGGTCCTTTACCTTGTGCGGTCGATCTTACATGTAGACATGTGGACGCTCGACCGTGGAATGATGACAGATTCGAGGATGCAGAGAGAGACCGGAAAGAAAATTGTTGATGTCATGCGCCTGCTCATCACTCTGACGTGTGAACGGCGGCAGGGCACGTGGGAGTGAGACACCCGGGAACATGAGAGCCGGGCAGGTAGAGATCTGGACTGATGATGATGGTGGTGGTGCTGTTACGAGTGGTATGACAATTGGTCAGGCAGGCAGAGGAAGAGAAAGTGGCGTGCATTTCACCCTGAGACAACAGCAAGCCAGCCCGAGCTGCTGTGCTGCTGAAAAGGTCAAAAAAAGAAGCCTCGAGTCAAGTGGTCTGATTTTCGAGCAGCGTGCGCTGAGCGTGGAGATCTCCCTCCAGAGCCGCATGCGAGGCGTCACTGGTCTGACGATCCGCAGTCTGCCGCGACAGTTTGGCTGAACTCGGCGCTGTCCCGACAACAATTTGCGGTGCGACGACGTCATTGCACTTCACAAGTTCCGTTCTCAAGACGAAGACTCGCAAGCTGTGGACCCCCTTTCAAATACTCTGCATCTGCCCCAAGATCTCCATCTCTACTTCTCCTACAACTACAGATCCAGCGCGACCTCATTTCCAGCCTCACCATCTGTCACACCATCCTCAACTCACTATCTCTCCATACACGCCTAAACCACCACCAGCAATGGCTCTCATCACCACCGCCCTCCGAGGCGCCCAGGTAAGCTCAGAACAACAAGCGCCTCACTTCTCCTCCATTCTAATAACCATAGTTCCTCTGGACTCTCCTCACCATGGCCCTCATCGGCAACATGATCGCCCGCTCCTTCGCCGGCGACCCAGCCATTATCAACTACGACATGTTCGTCGCCGTCTTCAGCATGCTCTCCCTCCTCTACCTCATTCCGGCATCTATCAAGGACAACCTCGGCTCCCCCATCATCACCATAGCTCTTGATGTGCTCAACACCCTCTTCTACTTCTGCGGCGCCGTCGCGACCGCCGCCTACCTCGGCGCACGAAGCTGCAGCAACGATGACTACACCCGAACTAACTTCATTACAAACGGCGAGGCAAACACCGAGTCGCGGTGCAGGAAGGCGCAGGCCAGCACTGCCTTTATGTTCTTCAACTTCTTCCTCTTTGCTGCTACGGCTGTCTTGTCTGCCATGCACGGCAGGAATGAGGGTGTCAACCTCCGCGGCGGAATCGGCGGTATCAGGAGGGGTGGTCCGGCTATGAGCCAAGTATAAATCAACGATACTACATCGGGCTAGGAAAATGTAAGAATAGCTTCACTGGGACAGCGCTTTAGCAATTGTTAGAAATTGGCTTGCGGAGTATGAGCGGGAGGAAATGGCAACATGGAGTCGCGTCGATCAAGATACCTAATCCTAATGACGGTCATGTATAGATGATGGGTACAGCGAAAATGAAATTCAAGCAGAGCAAGTCCTACTTCATCGCCTTCGTGCAATATATTTCTACCCTTGTCGATGCCCACTTCCACCTCCCACCTGCATCTCAAGTCTTGGCATGCACCTCACGCGTTCAAACTCCACTTCGCATCTTCAAACCTCCCATCCTGAATTGTTTCTTACCAACCTTTCCCCTCCTCTCCGCCACCTACCCCCCAGCATGTCCGACCTCCACAACAACCCCATCGTCATCGACAACGGCAGTGGCACCCTCCGCGCCGGTTTCGCCGGCTCCGACCTCCCTCAATGCACCTTCCCCTCCTTCATCGGCCGGCCCAAACACATACGAGTTCTCGCCGGAGCTCTCGAAGGGGACGTCTTCATCGGTACCAAAGCGCAAGAGCTCCGTGGCTTGCTCAAAATTCGGTATCCTCTCGAACATGGCATCGTCACGGACTGGGACGACATGGAGCGGATATGGGGACATGTGTACAACGAGGAACTCAAAGTGTTAAGCGAGGACCATCCGGTGTTATTGACGGAAGCACCGCTGAACCCGAGGTCGAACAGGGACATGGCGGCGCAGTTGCTGTTCGAGGGGCTCAACGTTCCGGCTGTTTACATGGGGGTGCAAGCCGTTCTGAGTCTGTACGCGAGTGGGCGGACGACGGGGCTGGTGTTGGATGCTGGGGATGGAGTGAGTCATGCTGTACCGGTGTACGAAGGGTTTGCAGTGGGGAATTCGGTGCGGAGAGTGGATGTGGCGGGGAGGGATGTGACGGAGCACTTGCAGACACTGTTGAGGAAGAGCGGATATGTGTTTCATACGTCGGCGGAGAAGGAGGTGGTGAGGGTGTTGAAAGAGAAGATGAGCTACATCGCGTTAGACCCGAGGAAGGAGGAGAAGGAGTGGACAAGTTTGGGAGGGAGAGGGGGAGAGGGGAAGTGGGTTGATTACACGCTGCCAGATGGCCAGAGAATCAAGCTGGGGCCGGAGAGGTTCAGGGCGCCGGAAATCTTGTTTGATCCGGATATCATTGGGTTGGAGTATCAGGGATTGCATCAGATAGTGGTGGACGCGATTGGCAGGACAGATATGGATTTGAGGAAGGCGTTGTATGGCAACATTGTGCTGAGCGGGGGCTCAACGCTGACGAAAGGGTTTGGGGATCGTCTACTACATGAGGTGCAGAGGTTGGCGGTCAAGGAGATGAGGATCAAGATCTTTGCACCGCCGGAGAGAAAGTACAGTACATGGATTGGGGGAAGCATCCTGGCGGGATTGAGCACATTCAGGAAAGTGAGTTACTACCCGCTAACAGTCTATGAATATGCTGCTGACATTGACAGATGTGGGTATCGATAGACGACTGGCGAGAGAACCCAGACATAATACATACCAAATTCGCATGAGCTCGAGGATGGATATAGGGACAAGCAGCGGGCAGGACCTGTATCAGGCAGGACTATTGACGGCGTTTTACTAAAAGCCATATACCCCATCATGAATGTCATGACTCTTGAGTTGGCTCGAAGTGAGCCCATCACATTGAACAAATGCATGCGCACAAGCTACACGAGCAAGAGAAGAGTGATTGATATATCAACATATACTGTTATTCATTGCCAGAGTCTGTCTGACGCCCTCACCGGAGGACGGGGGTATCAAGTGCATTGTTTTCGCTACCGCTTTCAAGAATACCGCAAGTCAGCCGTCGGTTGTGGTTACACCATGCCATGATCCATATACGCCTGGCCTAAGAAAACAAGAGAAAGACCTCGTGATACGCCGATTTCGTTTGTCGATATTGATATGATATGATTGAAAGCAAGAACTTTTTTGGGTCGTCCCAACGCCGCGCTGGTCCACTGATGCATAAAGTGGTAAAAGCAAATGATCAAGGTCAAGGCCTAGTTCCTGGAAAGAGTCCTCGAGATACGCTCCATCATGCTCCTACGCTTGCCATCCTCATTGCTGGACGACGAGCCGACGGAGCTGGCTGCCGAGCTGGACTTGCGTGGAACCACAGTTGGGACAGCGTTGCCGGCACCACCGCGGCCGATGTGGTAGACCCTGGCGGCATTGTCCCTCATGCGCTGCTCACGCTCAAGCTCCTCATCAAAGGAGAAGATGGCTCGCTGGGAAGGAGAGGCTGGGCCTTCGCTCGAGGCTGAAGACTCGGATGAAGTTCGAGAGGTCGAGGCGATGCTAGGACGGGCTACTGATTTCTTGTAGACGTTGCCTGCTCCACCACGTCCGGAGAAGATGGTAGTGGGAGGTGCTGGGAGGTTGGCCCTTGATGCTGGACCAGTGGCCGACGGGCCGGATGTGAGTTGGGCAGTGGTATAGCGCTTGTAGTTGCCTGCTCCGCCAATGCCGCTGCCGATGAAGGTGGTCTTGGTCGAGGACCTGACAGATGGGTGTGGCTCGGTGACTGAGTAAGGCATGGTGAGTGTAGAGTAGAGGTTGGATGTGGTAGATATGACTGGTGTGAGGTGAGACTTATAAGATTGTCGGTGGCAAGGCTGAGTGAGTATAGACAGCACGCTGATGTGAGAGTGTTGTATGACCAAGACTCTACCTGGGGGGCAAGGCTATATATGCCGATACAAGACCAGTCACACAGACATGAGGTGATCAAAACACCAATGACCAGTGGAATGGACCATGCCTGCTACAAAGGGGCATGACCAAGCGGGCGAAACGCCATCCATCAGAGATTTGCACGTAAGAGCACGCAAAATCCTGCGGCTCCGTAAGATCCTTGAATCACACGAACGGTCAAGCTATGCAGTTAACTGGAAAGCTCATGTTGCAAGCAGTTGGACTATGCCGTTAACTGCAAAACACGCGGACCCGCCGCGATCACCTGAGCTGTCGTCGACCAAACGGTACCTTGGCTACCCCGGTTTTTCCAATTTTACGGCATGAAAATCTTTTTTCTTCACGTCAAAGCGACCCAGAGATCCAGAGTTTGAGTCCGCCAACTCCGTGGTTCCCGGCTAACGACGGCCTGCTGACCAAAGCCATGTCCATGTCTTTCTACGAAAAGGAGATGATGTTTTTGCTCTGGGCCTGGCATACGAGATGAGACAGCGACGCGAGGTCCAGACGCACACAAAGTGTCTGCATCTCTTCACCGCATCCAAGGCGACAGCGACATTCATTTCCACGCAGCAGTCGAGACCTGCATCTCCAAAACTGCTCGTCGGCCGATTCCGAACTCCGTGGCGACCTGTTGTCTCTCGTCATTTCGAGGACGGCATTACCTAAGTTTTATTGCCTCCTCGCATTGCGTTACACTTGGCGTGCAAAAGCCCTCACCCCCCTTCCAGCAATTCACGCAGACACACGCCAGACATGGCAACACGAACCCGCCAGATCTCGTCAAAGCTCGTCATGTCCATGCCACGTTTCCCCATAACGCCCTGTCTCTGGCGGCGCTAGCCAATTTCCATTACCCCCAGGAAATCCGGGGAAGCGCCATAAGGTTACCCTTCATCAAACGGAAGCTCATGTGGTCCACGCGCCCAAGACCATATGCAAACGGCGTCGAATCTTCTTTGCCATGGGGATCGATGGGCTGGTTTCTCCTCATCCAGGCACACCTCTTCTTCACTGAACAGACGGTTTTAGCTGGCGTCTACACGCATTTTAGTGGCTGATCATTACCGTCAAAGGGGGTTATTACCGAGAGGCTAGTAAGCGAGGTGTAGTTCGCTACACAGTCGTGCTGTACTCTACACGCTGTTAATTATTGCTCTAGCGTGCCGGATAAGGAAGGTAGTAAGGCTTAAAGTGACTTCAAGGCTTAAAGCTTAGAGGTAGAGGAGTAGTTAACCTTAGAGCAATTAGCTATTAGCTAGTAGATTATAGATAGCTACCTTAACACTATTAATCTGTCCTCTTTATAAAGGCCTTAAGAGCTTAGAGAGTAGCCTTAGTAATCCTCGTAGCCTTTAAGCTCTTATATCTTACCTTACTACCTCTCTCTAGCTACTTAATTAGTGTCTTCTTCGTAGTCTCCTTCTTCTCTATTATTATAACTTCCTTCTCCTTTATAACCTCTACTCTTATAGAGTACCTCTTACCTCCTTTATACTATCTATCTACTACTACTACTAGGTAGAGATTATCTAGTATACTACTCTTACTAGTCTCTATTGCCTAGCTATTACTATCTACTACCTCTATATACTTTAGCTAAGAAGATTAAGTTCTCTCGAGACTATAGTATAGACTAAGAACGAGGCTAAGGAGATTATAGAGATAGCTAAGGAAATAGCTAAGATAGTAATAGAGAGAGAGATAATACTTAAGCTACTAATATATAACTAGCTATTACTAAGGCTACTATAATTAAGACTACTACCGAGGGTAATAAAGAGAAGAAGTAGCTAGTAGAGGAGCTAGAGACGTTAGAGTAAGCTACTTAGTAGACAATAGAGCTAAATTAATAGCTAATAGAGAAGAAGCTAGCGCTTATAAGAATTACTTATAGCCTTAGGTTATAACTCTAATATATCTCTTTCTAGAAGTTTAGCTAATTACTTAATTACTAGTAGTAGATAGAGACTAGCTAAGAGTATAGTAGTCTCGGCTATAGTCTTAATTAATTAATAGCTAAATAGAAGAACGAGTAAGAGAATCTAACTAGTAATTACTCTAGCTAAGAGATATAGTTACTATTAAATAACTCGTTAGATAAGTTTATAGATATATACTAGCTACTACGTAAGACTAAGTTAGCTATATAGAAGTATACTTAGCGTAATTACTTATTGTATATAGTAACAACAACGAGAACTTATAACGTAATAATAAGTTATATAGTCGAGACTTAAGCTATCTAGAATACTTACTAAGTATTATAGGCCTTAGTAGCGTTAACCTCTAGTAGTAGTTGTAGTCTTATAGTCTCCTTAGTAGCGTCCTCTACTACTACTACTACTAGAGGTATACTAAGCTTGTCTAGCTTAGTTAAGTCTATTAATTAATTAGTTAATTATATTTACGATCTCTCGAGTAGAGTCTTACTAGTGCGCGACAATCGATTAGCCTTATTAGAAGAGTAGATAGAGTAAATATAGAGTAGCTAGAACTAGGTACTTATAATACTTAAGCAATTAGCTAGTTAAATAGAGTATAGCGTTTACTATAAAGGTATTATTAGCTATAAAGAGTTTATAGATATTAAAGAGCTTAATCTCGTAAGTGCTTATATAACTAATATTATCTTATACTTTAAAACTAAAGCTATCTCTAGTTATAGTACTATCTATAGTAGATTTTTATAACTCTACTACTATAACTTCAATAATAATAAAATAAATAGTATAGACACTTTTAATAAAGTAGAAAATAGTAGAATTAAAATTAAATAATTATTACTATAATTAACTAACTAGTAGTAGAGTTATAGAGTTTAGTGTATAGTATTAAGTATTCTAGTGTTTATAGATAGTCTTTTATTACTACTCTATTTTAACTATTAAATTCATCTAGATTAAGTCTTAAATATTACTTTATTATTAGTAGAGAATAGTTAAACCTTGTTAATGTTTAATTTACTCCTTTTATAGCTATATAAAGATTAGTTAGAAGTATAGAAACTCGATAATATACTTCTAAGAGCTAGTATACTATAGAGAGACTACTATTATAATTCGTATATATCTAGTACTTCCTTATAAGGCTAAAGCTATACTCGATTTTAACTCTTACTAATACTATTCGATAGTTAAATATTAGTGCTTTATGCCTTATGCCTAGTAATTAATTAAAAGGTACTAGTACCTCCTTACTAAGCTAAAAGACTATATTACTAAAGAGATAAAGAGCCTTATTATCTAGTACTTTCTTATTTAGTTTATATAGCCTCTATAGTAGTAGTAAGTCTAAGAACTAAGACTAATTATTTACTACTCCTCTATAAGAGCTAGTATATAACGAGAGTAATTCGTTAGCTATATAGATACTAGTATATATTATTCTATATCTCTTTTTATATTCTAAATAAAAGAACTCTTAATCTACTATTAGTCTCTAGAAGTCTTAGAAGGTACTATTAAGGAACCTCTATATAACTCGATTACTACTAGCTACCTCTATATAATAGCTAAAGTACTCTAGCTATTAGTAGTTATTTAATTAAGAGTACTAGTTAATAATCTTCTTATACTTATACTCGAGATAGAGAATTACCTTAGTAGTAATAGTTAATAGATATCTAATATAGCGGCCGAATAAATTAGACTAGATATACTAATAGCCTAGATAGGCTAATCGGTATAGTGTTATATAGAGTACTAGCTCTAGTAAAGGCTTAATCTTATTTATAAAGACTACTAAGCTAATATTAAGTAATTCGATAAGCTTAATTATCTCTAATCTCGTAAAGCTATTAACTTAAATATTAGCTAGAACTAGAGGCTTAGACTACTTATATATCTACTATATAAGCTTCTCGAACTTATTATTCTTCTAATAATTAATTATCTATCTAAACTAATAATAAGAATAAGGTAGCTAATAGTAATAAGCTAGAGGTACTCGAGGCTAACGTAGTAGTAAGTTAACGAGCTACAGAGGCTACTACTCCTCCTCTATAGCAGTAATAACAATTATAAGAGCTATAAGTACTATAATTATAGTATAGTATTAATCTTCATCTATTATAGTAATTACTAACTCTAAGATTAATGAATTCATGCTCTATATCAACGACATAAAACTACTAAAGGGTGGCCAAAAGAGGCTAAGAGATATCTTAGCCTGTCGGCAGAATAGGACGATCTCAGCCAAAATTGGTGGTGCTGACCCACTCCAGAGACTGCTCGCTTACTAGCGTGCTTTCAGCTAAAACCGTCTAACGGCGCGACTGGTGCCTGCAGCTCGCACACCGTCTCTTGCCAGCCCTGTCTGGACCCGTCACATCCCAGACATGCCCCTAAACGGGCGGCCAATCCTGCGAGATGGCGTTTGGCGATATGCGGGGGTGGCTGTCTCGTCCTCACCCGTCCAGATGGATCTCTGGTTGTGTTTTGCTGGCGTGACACGACCCCTGGGTAGAAGCGAGTCGAAAGTCATGTCACGTGGAAGCATTGCCCTCTGGTCTATCCAGTGGAGATCCACAACCGTACTCTGGGGCACTCGCAACGTTGTCTCGCGAAAGCAGGAGGTCACGTCCAAACGAGATCGACTCTAACCACTTCTCCACACTTTCCCAGGGCCGGTTCATCCGGGCAACATGTGGAGGCATGACAATCGTTCTCGGGAACCAGTCCGCTTTGGTCAAGCGTGCAACCTGTTCGTCAGGTACCACAAGCTTGCTTTCCCAGATCAACGGTAGGTCATTTTTACGACATCTTGCCTGATGGCCAAGTCCTCTTTCGTGCTGTGGCATGCTGGCATTGGAAGCAGAACCAGTCACATCCGTCACAGTCGAAAGATCCGCTTACAGTTGATCTTGGTTGAGCGATCTTACACACCCCACCAGCTTCGGCGATAAGATTGCAGTCCCAGATGCGACGGCCCCAGAGCCGACAATTTACACCAAATATCAGATCGGGCACGCAAGGGCCTTCGCATATCGTGTTGGATCATGTATTTGCCCCTAAGGTTCGTTTCTGGAGACATTGTACTATCACTACTTCCATCTCACGGGACTCCATCGGTACGGTGTGTTAATCTGCCAGCAAACGGGCCTTTCCTTGGTCAAGCTTACCTCCGCCATCGTGGATCCCTTCATCGCAACCCATGAGCGCCAGAATGAGTCCGCCCTTCACCTGCGCAGAATTGCTTTCTTCGAACTCACACCGCCGTGGATGCTCCCTTGCCGCTTCTGAGCCACGCTCGAACTACGTCGATTGCTCCTGGCACTGCCTTCCATGCATCAAAGGAAGCGAAGAGGACGAGCTTCGCCTCTTCCGTCGAACCCATAATGTATGCCATGGGCAGCTTGTGCTTTGCAGGATCCCAGTCCACGAGCAGCGTCCAGATTTGATCATTCTGCTTCTTGGCTGCGGCGAACAGGACGTCGAGATGGTTGTCAAGAATGCGAGTCAGCTGTGCTGCCTCACTCTGCAAGTTGGGCCTGGTAGTTACAATTGGGCTTCGAACGTTGTTCTGTACAATCTGATCGACGACCTCGGGTGGCAACAGGGCCCGAAGAGGTTCAGGATTCGTCATGGCGTGTATGTCCAGCTGCAGCTTGATCTTCAGCAGGACCATGGCAGTGGTGAAGTATAAGCTTCCGAATCGAGTGTCCATAAAGTCGACCGGCTCAAACACGTCCGCTCCATGGATATCCAGGTAAGGTGCCTCCAGATCTCCCCAGTCATAGTTGCCCTTCTCTGCGGTGGTTCGCCACCATTTGACAAAGTCATAGGCCTCTTGATCTTGATGCAGCTGCAGCATGAGACCAGGCACGTGCTCTCTGATGCCCATATTGTCTCCCCGACACAGGCGGAGCATGTCCAGCGCTACATCCAGCTGAGCCTTCAGCGACTCACTGGTCTTGATGTCCCGCAAAGCATCCATGTGCTCAAAGCGTGATCTCATATATGGTCTCGTCTCATAGATCCCCCAGAAATGGCCAACGTCTTCTTCAAATAGATCCGGCGGTACCACATCTGGAGGTAATGCTCGAAGCTTGCGTTCCTCGACGTTGACCTTGGTGAGGGCTTTACCGACCTTGGTACATGCTTTCTTGTGGGCGGCAAAATGTTGTTTCTGGTGGTCCTGGCTGCAGTAGTATTGTACCTTGCACCGAGCACATTTCAAGGCATTGTCGCCGCTGTTGCAGATGCCACACTCTGGCTTGAAAGGAGCTTCGGGGAACTTGAAAAACTTGTAATCTTTGATACCAGGCATGTTTCGGTCTTCTCTGGTAGTTTGACCAGTCGGATGTAGAGACGCGAAATTTCACTCTTACCTGTAGATTAGAGCGAAGGTGCCTCACCATCTTCACCTTCGAAGTCAATGGAAAGAGCACAGGGCACGAGCAACGCAAGGGTCGTCAGAGGTGGAGCCCGGCTGCTCGATCCGTTCTCCGTCACGCGAGGGATCTGCTGCAGGTGCACGATCTTGTTGACCCCCCTTTGTCCCGAAAGTCCCCTGCTTCATCTTTCATCGCTGGACACTCACATCGAAGGGCCAAGAACCAAGCATTAATATTGCCATTTTTTCAGACCACGGATATAACCGCAACTTATCCTTTACCCCACACCATTCAGATTGCGGATCTTGGTTGGAGGTCCCCATACCCCGCCGGACCTGCCTAGATTGGATCGACGACTAGCAGCCGATGCCGCTGGGGGACCAATAGTACATCTATACCAGAATGCGGGGGCAATGAATATCAAGATTGAATCGGCCCTTTTGTTCAGGCTGAACCATTTGATGATATTCAGCCTATTCGAAAGTCAAGAACATCAGACCCCTCTGTGCGGTAAAGATGGTATATACGATGGCGAGAGTGGTGGTTGTGATCAAGCATAAGTATAAAGGTAAGTGTGCGTCAGGTTTCTGGTAGTTTCGATCAGTAGTCAAGTCTCTACTCTCAACTACTCTCTCGAGATGCTTTCCGCTCTCTTCCTCGGCCTGCTGGCCTGCATCGCGTCCTGCACGCCAGTCCTGCCAAAGCCCAAACCCCCTACACAACCTCCTTTACCACCCCAGCAACCTGGAGGTCCCCCGAAGCCACCCGCCCCCAGCCCACGTCCTCTACCCACCACCTATACCTGGAACTCAACCAGTCCCATCATCGGTCCCGACCCAGCCACTGACATCGCCGCCTTGAAAGATCCCTCTGTCGTCTTCTTCGAGGGCAAATACCACGTCTTTGCCTCCACTGCCCGGGCAGACGGATACAATCTTGCCTACCTCAGCTTCCCCTCCTTCGACACCGCCTCCAACGCGACCATCACCTACCTCGACCAGACCGCTATCGGCCCTGGCTACCGCGCTGCGCCCCAGGTCTTCTACTTCGCCCCTCAAAAGCTCTGGTACCTCGTCTTCCAGAACGGCAATGCGGCCTACTCAACCAATCCTGACATCAACGATCCCCAAGGCTGGAGCGCCCTGACAAACTTCTTCCCGGACGGCACCCCGCAGATCGTCCTCGACAACATCGGCTCCGGCTTCTGGCTGGACTTTTGGGTCATCTGCGACGAGGTGAACTGCCACTTATTCTCAAGCGACGATAACGGGCAGCTGTACCGCTCCCAGACGACGGTCGCCGAGTTCCCGAACGGGATGGGTGTCACGGTCATCACCCTCCAGGACCCGGACCGGTTCCGCTTGTTCGAGGCCTCGAATGTGTATGAAATTGCAAAGAGCCAGTATCTCCTCCTCGTGGAAGCCATTGGCACCGATGGGTTCCGGTATTTCCGCTCCTGGACGGCGAGTGATCTGGCGGGCAATTGGACTGCGTTGGCGGCTGAGGAGGACCTGCCGTTTGCGAGGTCGAACAATGTGCTGTTCACCGATGGGGTGGAATGGACGAAGAGTATCTCCCATGGAGAGATTGTGAGGACGGAAGTGGATCAGAGACTCAGGGTCAGCAGGTGTGGATGGGAGTATCTGTACCAGGGACTGGCTCCGGATGCGACGGGAGATTACAACTCGTTGCCGTGGAAGTTGGGCTTGTTGACGCAGACGTCAAGCTGCTAGAGGGTAGTTGAAGGATAGGAGCACAAGAGAGTAGTGTCAATGCTTGAATCCATGCCTCTGAATTTCCACGGTGCGGTCGTGACTGTGAGTTGAAACTCGCCCATCATCTCTTGACTACCAGGTCGCTCCTGATCACCCACTTCTCCCCCTTCCTGACTTCCCTCCCTTCATGAAGCAGACAATCCCTCCCATGCTTATGCAACAACGCCATGCCCACCTCCATGCTCGCCACCACTGGCTCCTTCATCATCTCCTCAATTCCGTCCCCCTTTGCAGCGCCCTTGCCAAAATTCCCCACACTCTCCTCCTCCGGGTAGAACACCGTTTCGCCCCCCTCACATCCCGTCGCCGGCCCAGACAGGTATATCAACAACGTCCACGTTGTGCGCCCCTGAACTCTCTCCTTGCTTCCATCTGCCTTCTCCACCTCGAAAGGAAGAAGATTTTCTTCGTCGTAGTGCTTCTCGAAATAGTGCCCTTCCCTGTACCTATAGACCCTGATATTCGGGTTCAAACCAATTGGCTCCCCTCCCCAGAGCTTCTTCCTGTCTGCATCGCTGAGATCTTCGCCGTCAATTGGTCCTGAGCTTACAAGGTCAGATAAGCCTGTGGTCGACCAGAGCTGGGCGGCGAAGGCGGGGTCTTGGACAGAGAAGCGATCGTTGAGGCGGAGAGCGTGGTCTTTCTTCTTGGTCTGAGGGACAACGGTGAGAGGGAGGCTGACCAGGAAGGAGCGGTAGGTGGCGGCCAGCGGGATGGGGAAGAGCGGCGCGGTGATGATTTGTGAGGAAAGTAGGCTTGTGAGACGCTGTTTTTCGGGAGCGAGGCGTGGGTGGAGAGGTGGCCAGGATGGCGGCGTGATTGGGGTGGTAGTTTTGTTGCGGACTGCCTTCTTAGGTGGCATGATGAGGTATTGGAGTGAGGTCGCCCTCGCTGAGCTGTAGATAGTGTGCCTCTTGTGGCTGGCGGTTGAAGTAGCGGGCTGCTCACGTGACAGTCATGCGAGCGACGGCTGAGGAAATGGTAACATCGAATTCCCGCTGGTAGTGATTGAGTTCAGAGCATTACTAGTGGCGACCTGTCATTAGGTGTCCTATCAAGATTGTGGCGGATGTTGCGTGTGATCGATCAATCAAGGTCACTCTTGGAATGATGTCCGCAGCAAATGCCGATTCGTGACCACGACGAATACCTACTACGGAACTTTCAGCATCGGCTCAAAAGTGTCATGGATATTTTGTTGATGTTTTCTAGAAGACGCTCACCTCGAATGCCTACACCTACGAAGATTGTTGTTTGTCAAATCAAGATGTTCTAATCATGGCATGAATCAGAAGCAGAAGACTCATGGACCCTAGCATTTGGAAAAAAGACATGTGATTGGCTGCTGCAATTCAAACAGAGTTTCTGCAGCGGAAGATCAGCGAGAAGCGGCAGAAAGTGGGTCCTTTCGAAGCAAAGAAATGGCTTGGCAAGGACCGGTTGTTGAACCTCCCCCCAAAGGGCTAAAGGGCCCTTGGGCCTCGTCCACGACTCTCACCGCGCATTGATAGTCTTCCTCCCCTCTGCAACCACATGTTCAGTACCGGAAATACTCGACTGTCACGCGGAAGCTGTTCGTGAAGCATCTGACGCCCGCTGCAACCTCCCTGACAAACAAGCAACATCTACCTCCGCAAAGAAGAAATGTTCAGCAGCGCAAAATGGCAACGACAGCTTCAAACGCTCCCGCCGCTTTTGGCGCGCTGCAGACACCTTCATTTCCACAACACTCGCCTTACATGACCGATGGCCTGGTGAAAACAGAGTACGATCCTGCAGACGACCATCCTATCGCTTTCTCCTCCAGCCCCCTCAATGTCGCCGCCGTCAACAACGCCTTTGACTCGGACATTGTCAACCAAGCCGAAGAAATTGCTCCGGCTCCCGCGCCCCCGCAGTCCTCGATCGATGAAATGATGGGCAACCTGCGGAGGAGGAGCGAGTCGACCTCCATATACCACGCCGACATGGATCTGTACTCCGAAGCAATGTCCACCCACATGGCCGAGTCGGTCAAGGCCGATCTGGAATCTTACGCCGCAGAGGAGCCGGCCGCCGTCGAGCCCCAACCCATGCAAGCATACGCCAAGCTGCAATTTGATGACGGAGACTTCTATGTCAACACATACGCTGTCGAGCTGGGACGAGACCAAGAAGCCATGAAGCGCGAAAGAAGGCACAAGAAGCGGGCCAAGAAGAGGTTGGTGATGGAAGAGGAGGAGACACGGAAAGCCATACCGTTCGGAGAGGACACACCTGTTCAAGCTGCAGCTATCATGAGAGCCACTGCAGGAAGTAACGTCAGCGAATCGGGAGGTATTATCGGCGTATCGGTATTTTCAGACAGCGAGGACGAACACAAGAACATCAGACGGCGCAAGCGACGAGGACTCACAAGTCAGGACTCGAGTCACAGCCAGAGTATTGCCCCTGCGAACATACTTCACAACCCCGAATCTATTGGTCTGGGAGACGACATCTTCGCCGACGACTCGCAATCTCTGGCTCCCCCTCCCATGGACTGCCCCTTCATTCCTATCTACCGCAGCACGGATGGTGTGAAAGGAAACGGCATTTCAAGAAAGCATGTCCGTATCGAGTACAATAGTGAAAAAGCACACTGGGAGCTTCACGCTCTCGGCAAGAACGGAGCCTTCATTGACGGTGTCCTGGTCAAGCAAGGAGAGTCTGTCAAGCTCAACCATCAGTCTCACATTCAAATCCAGCAAATCAGCATCACTTTTAAGCTGCCCGATGTTGCCATTGCCGATGAGGAGGTCGCGGTCGAGTCGTACGAATCCGACAGTGACGCTGAGAAGCTCGACAGCAGTCCAGAAACCAGGCTTGCGGACAGGAGAGGCAGTGGTTCATTGTCAGAGCTTGAGGAAGAAGCACCCAGAGAACGTGTCAAGCTGAAGCTATCGCTTTCCAAACGTGGCCAGAGTCTCGACAAGAAGACCGCCAAAGCAGCCAAGATCTCTCTCAAAGCCAACAAGACGAAGGAAGCTCCAACCGAATCGCCAGTCGTGGAAGAGCCTGAGCTCATTGAGGAAATGGAAGTCCGACCATCTGTCGAGGAGAACGTCGCGGAGTCGAAACTACCAAAGCCTGAAACGAATGGAATACCCGCCACGCCCGCAGCGAACCTTGCACCTGGCTCCGTCTTGGAGGGTCTAGCCCCAGAAGAGATTCCACAGAAGAGGAAAGGACCTGGTCGACCTCCCAAGAACGGTGTCATGTCGAAGCGTGACGAAGCCATCATCAAACGAAAGAAGAAGGAGCTACAGAAAGCAGGCCTGGAAGTTCCCCCTCTCGCAGAGCTCCTCGCTATGGCGCGAGCTGAATCTGGAACTACGACAAAGAAACCCAACGAGGAAGATGGTGACGGCACTGGGGTCAACGGCACTCCCGGCGAAGGCTCCGCCGGCGTCGGAGAGGGCAGCTCCAAGCCACAGACACAAGCAGAGATCGAAGCCGCCAAAGCACGAAAGATGGCTGCAAAGTCTCCCTCCCCACAAAAGCCAGAGACCGAATACACCGAAGAGGAGCTCAAGAAACCACAGAAGACCTACGTCGTCCTCATCCACGACGCGCTATGCAATTCGACGACTGGCATCATGGATCTCCAACAAATCTACGACGCGATCCAGAAGATGTATCCTTACTACAAGTACAGAAGTCAGACTATGGGCTGGCAGAGCAGTATCAGGCATAACCTCATCGGTAGTGACGCATTCGAGGAAGCCGGAAAGATTGGCAAAGGTCGTCTATGGAAGATCAATCCCAACTTTGACATTGGCAAGGAGAAGAAGCGCCGAGCACAGACACCGCCAACTAGCGAGAATAGATCAACTCACATGTATCAACAGCATCAACAAGCGCAGTACAACAACAATCCGAATGCACCACCGCAGCAACAACAACAGCGCTACTCGCAATACGGACCAAGTCCGTACGGTACGCCGTATGGTCCTCCGACGAACGCCTTGCCGAATGGTGCCAGACCGCCTCCTTCCTATGCGCAACAGAGAAACGGCAACTACTATTCACCATACGCAGCACAGCCACAGAATGGACAAGCTACCCAATCACCGTATGGTGCTCAGGGCCGACCACCTCACAGTCAAGCTCCAAGCAGCCAAAGTCCTGCCACAGGGACACCTCAGCCACCTGGCCAACAGAGACCGAACGCTTCTCTCCCCCCGCCCGGTCAACCAGGAGCTCATCAGACTCCTCCAGTCGGTGCTCCACCTCCTCCTGGACAGTCAAGGCCCCCTCAGCAGCAGGAAGGGATCGGCAATAATGACACAATTGAGGAGATCATGTCTTATCACAAAAAATATCTGGGTCAATTCCGACAAGGTCCTGAGCAAGATGCTGCTCGAGATCTCTTCCGCAAAGCTGTCTCCCGACATATTGACCAGAACAAAGTTCATGGCGCTTACATCTCGGAAGAGGAGAAGAAGGTCGCTGATGTCATTGGCGAGATCATCACCAGGAACAAAAACAAGCCCAGGCCAGCGGTCCAACAACAGTCGACTCCAGCTCAGGCTCAAGTCCCACAGCAGAGACCAACAAATCCACCTGCACAGCTTCCAGTGAACGGCCAAGTGCCTCAACCACCAGCAGGCACGATTCAGCCACCTCATGCACAGCCGGCACCACAATCTCAGATATATCACCCGCCCTCAACCCACAGCCCTGCACCTCCTGCACAAATGTCTGCCCCCACCGGTGCCACGCCCACCGCACGACCGACGGCACCAGCTCCCGCGACCATCGATTTGACGGACAGTGCGAACGAAGCACGACCCACCGGTCATGCAATGCCGATACCTGCGCCAGCAGGCACACCACCCGTCCCCTTGCCTAGTGCAGTACATCCTCCGCCTCCGCCAGCACCGACCGCTCCAGCCCAAGCGGGACAAACCCCGACAGCTGCCACCAATGGGAAGAGATCAGCCGACGAAGCCACCGAGCAGCCTGACGCCAAGAGAGTAAAGGAGTAGTCTGGAAGAGAGTCTGTAGCACCGAATCATAATTAATGAATGTATGAAGTGATGAATGATGTCAAAGGGAGGAGGGAGGTAGTTTATGCTTTTGCTTTTACACCAAAGGCATCTTGGGATGCACCGGCAAGTGCACAGGTAGATGTGCTGGGTTAGTTCGCTCTTCGGGAAAGGGAAAGAAGAAATTTTGAGACATCAATGCTAGATCCCCCATGTATCGTTGTTACTTGCTTCTTGGCATTGTGAGGTGTTTCCGCAGAGTACGAGATGGTGCCTAGCTTTCACAGACTTCATGTCGAGGGAGGAAAGAATGCACAACAGCACGGAGAGGTCATTTGCTTGGCTCGACCGTGGTCAGGGACACTTGATCGCAAGCAATGCATTATCTGATGCTTTTACCATATCCAGCTATGCTACCGAGCATACCTTGCTCTCTGAACTCCTCAATCTGAACCCGTCCACTCCATTGATATCGCCATGTTCCTCAGTCCACACCAGCATCCATCGGTACCAATCACTTGACTCTCGCCACTCCAGCGCTCTCCCTCCAATTTCTCTTGGGGTCCATGCTCACCATCCCCACTCATTCCTCCTACCTCCCTCCAGCCATCTTCTTCTGCACCATCAGCTTGAATCCATTTTTCAAGCTGTTCATATCAGGATACTGATTCTTCTGCAACTCAAATGCATTCGGGATGACCTTGACCGGCCAACTAGCGGGTGGAGCATCCCTCCCGGCCTTGAAGCACAGGTCAAAGTAACCCGGGAACTTGGAGTTGATGCAGAAGGCGTACATGCTTCGCTTGGGGTTGGCTTCGCAGTAGGTCTTGAGCCAGGTTTCTGCCACTGGATTAGTATCATGGGATGTGCGGAGGGGAAGGGAAAAGGAAACTTACCAGTCTGGCTCCGACTCCCATTCTGGAAGCGGTCGTCGTTCATCATCTCTTCCACTTTCTTCGCCATGGCTTTCACGTGAAGCACGATCAACTCGTCCAGATCGCTGTAGCTGAGCTTGCCTCCAACCTTGAGTATGCGGCCAACGGAGAATTCGTTCTCCTTGTCCAGCTCGAGGACATCGATGTGCTGGTAGATGCCCTCTGCCACTTTCCAGGTCACCGCAAGGTGGTCGAGACCTTTGCTCGAGGGTCGAATGACGACGTCACCTCGGTTCTGGCTGCCGAGGTATTCCTGTGCTTGGGCACCGTTGAAAGGTCGGTAGAGAGGGTGCTTGATCACTCTTTGAGCGCGGCCGGTCTTGTCGTCACGACCGCGTTCGAGATCCCGCTTGTCGCGTGCTTCCTGATCAATGTCCCACACATCTTGCTCGTGGTCGTATTCCTTGCGGAACTTCTTGCGGAGGTCTTCTTCGCGGATCGTGAGATTTGCTGAGAAGTGCTTCCTGTCTAGACGTTCGAGCTTCGCCTGGATGGTCTGATGCGGTTGCCACACGTTACGTGGATCTTGCTCACCAGGACCGATACCAGGTGGAAAGTTGCTGTCAGAAATGCTACCGTCAAGACCGCAGTCCAAGCGAACTTCAATTTGAGAGGAGAAGACTCGGCGAATGGAGACGGGGATGATCATGCCTTCTTGGAGAGACTCGTTGGTCTCACCAGTAAGCATTGTGAAGATCTCGTCCGCAGCAAGGAAGTAGAAAGGTTGGCGGAGTTCTTCGTATGGTTGCTGCAGGTCATTGCGTATGAGCTCCAGTGTAGCTTTCTTCTTCAGTCCGAACTTGCGGAAGATCTCTTCTGCATAGTCGTCCAGCAACAGATCGTCAAGCTTCTCCTTCGCATCATCCTTGATCAACTTCCGCACAAGAGCATTAGGACCATTCTCTTCTTGTTCTGCCTTGATGTCTTCTTCGTCCAGATCAAGAGTGTCTGCGACGATCTTGCGAGCAGTATCGTAGTCCTCGGGGTGCACACGGGTGTTGTCGAGATAGTCTGCTTCGGGCTCTGTATCATCGTAGTTGATGTATATGAAGCTGGCACAATTCTCAAACACCTTGGGACCGACAGCAGGACGCTTGCCTCTATCAATGTCGCCGACAAGTTCCTCTCGCGTGGTGACTTCACCGCCGTTTCTGTTGATGGTCTGCAGCATTTGTGCAGCTTTGCGAGGACCAAGACCGCAGACATACTGTAGCAGGTTCGCGGTGTACGTGTCTGTCAATGCTTCGTTGATGTCGATACCGACGAGATTCACAATCTCGATCATGGCCATCTCCAAGTTTTTGATGACTTTCTCCTGCGGAATTAGGCCTTGGTGTGGGCTGAAGGTGATTGAGATGATGTCCTTGCCGAGAGCAGCGTATTCCTTCAGCGGACTCTGCATGTATCTGGCAAGAGCTATGCAGTACCGTGCCATTGGTGGAAGCAATGGAAACTCTGCGTGAGCACGTTCGCTCGTGTGGTAGAGCCTTGCAACCTCATCGTTGGTCATGACAACGTCGAGGCGGTCGCTGGTGTCGTTTCCATCCTCGTCCTCGAAGGGTGTGCCGCGAAGGTCTTTCTGTTCCACGATCTCCTGCAAGTCCTTAAACAGCCTGCGGGTCTCCACCGACCAGCCGGACAAGGAGATGACGTCCGGCTTGCGTCGGTTGACAATGTCAACGAAGACGGCCACGTCTTTGCCCTCGGGTATGTACTTCTCAGGGTTGCCCATCTTCAGATCACTGAACTTGCCATTCTCGAGAGCTCGCCCGTTCTCGTCCACATAAGCCCAGCAGGTGGCATCACCGCGGGCACCAGCGCCGTTTGACAACGCAAGGACACGAGGGATCGTACCAGAGATCATGCCCTTCGGCTTGTATGGTGCTTGATCCAGCTTGTTGGCATATTCGTTGCGGCACTTCTCGGCAATCTTCGACTCGCACTCGGTACGGAGCGATTCTTTGCACCCCTTGACGATCAATCTTGAAAGTCGCTGTATTGCCATGTCTACCACTTCGCGGCGGAGCTTGTTCCAGGCATCAGCCGCTTCACTGACGTTGTCGGACTCGATCTGCTCGTAGAGAGTATCGCGGAAGCGTTTCGGGCTTTGCAGGCGGAGCGTGATTTCGATCAGACCTTCTTCCTCGGCCTTGAGCATTCGGAGGAACAGGTCGGGCTCGCGGACAAGTCGGCCAAATTCCTGGTTCTTGAGATACTTGAATTCGTAGTATGGGTGCTCCTCGTCAATGCGTCGCAAACCCTTTTCTGTACGAGTGCAGTCGAAGACACCGTCGGTGTAGAAAGTTTGTCGAGTGAGTTTCCGCATCCGAGGGCTCATTGCCATTTCTTCCGCGTACATCGACTTGGCTGCTGACAGAACGGAGTTGCCAGTGCTGAACCCATCAGCTGCGTCGACCAACCCATCAGCCATGTCGTCGGGTCGCTCGGATGGGTCCTCAGTGTAGATTCGCTTTCCAGCCTTCAACGCATTCTGTGCAACTGCGTCTGCTGTTATACCGAACGATCGGACCATGTGATATGCCCGACTTGCCCTGACACGGTCCCACGCATGTCGTGTTGCGCCGGCGCGCTTGTATGTGCCGTTGGTGCCGTTGGTCCCAATGACCCCATTGCTGTCGACATCCATGGCTTCGGCGTCCTTCAATTGCACGCTGTACTGAAAATGTAGGTAGTCCTGAATATCCTGGAGCTCTTCCATAATCTGAGCAGCAGGGACCATTTCATCGAAGAGATCGTCCTCCACGCCTTGAGCCTTCAGCCTCTCGTATGACCGCATCAACGAGTCGCGCTTCTCCACCAGCCCACGGAATTTCAAGTCAAGCTCGCAGATCTCCCAGAGATCAGCAGGCTGAAGCAGTCGGGATGCCTTGATCTCAAACCCTTCCTTGCCGGGATTGTTTGGGTCGGGTGATGTGGGGATTCGTTCTTCGTGAATGAGGTAGTCTTTCCGATTGTGTAAGACGAATGGGACTTCCAGTTGATCGACGGTCATGAAGCGCAGGACATTCTTCACAGTGCTTTCGAAAGGTCCGAGCATGTCACTTCCCAGTCGGCGCTTCGGCAGCATGAGAGCGCACATCCAAGATGCCTCTTGTTGCAGTCTCTCCTCTTGCTCCTCCGGTGTAAGGTCAAGCTCTTTGAACGCCTTGCGCTGGATCTGATATCGTTCTGGAATGTCGGTTGCCCTGATGACATTGTCCTCATCCGTCAACATCTTGTCGACCAGCTGTGACGGCTCAAATACATCCTTCAATTCGAGAATCTTGTCGGGGTCATCGTGTTCGGCCTCCGCTTGGTCCTGTAGCTCCAGTGCCCAGTCGTACTCTGTTCCATCGCCAAAAGCAGCCATCATGTCTTCTTGAGCGGCTTCGTCCAGTCCGCCGCGGAGCTTGAGCGGATCGACATAGCCTCTTCTTGACGGACGCGCGACTTCTGCCTCTTCGCGCAGAGCGTCGGCCTCGTCATCGGGGAATTCGTCCTCCTCGATGAAATCGTCGAATTCGTCGGCTAGACCTCGCCCAATGCCTCGCCTCTCTGCCTGTGCATCCTCATCGTCATCAAAGATGTCCTCCAAGCCTCGAGATTCCGCACGATCTCTATCTTCGCGATGTCCTCGCTTTAGACGCTTGAACTTTGACTTCTCCTCGCTCCGGTCTTCGTGTCCAAGACCAATTAGATCCAGATCGTCCTCGTCCAACACATCTTCATCTTCGCGATCTTCTCGTGGTCGCTTCTTCTTCTTCTTGCGTCGTTCACGATCTCCTTCATCCTCATCTTCGTCGATGATAAAGCCTTCCGCAATCTAGATTTGTCAATCGCGTTTCTGTAAAGTAATGTGTTCCAAGACCTACCCTGCGCTGCTCCTCTTCATCGTCATCATCATCCTCCTCCTCGCTAGAATCCTCGACAGTCTTTTTCTTGGCTGGCTTATCTGGCTCCCCAGTCTCTTCATCATAATCATCGTCCTCTTCCTCGCTACCAAGAGCAGCGTCCAGATCGAAGTATGAGTTCGCCATGATTACCTCTCGTGGAGGAGTCCGGGATTGCGGATGTCAGGACTGTATGCTCGAGGTGAGTCAAGATCCAGGGGACTGGTTTAGGGATTGCAGTCAGGTCGAATCGTGGTAGTGCAAGGAGTGTCTGCCCTTTTGGGCTATTTGAGAATGCGCCAGTCCAGATCCTTTCCCATGCTCGGGTGGATGATGAAGTGTCCAATGGAATGTAGAGGTAAGAGATCGAATAGTCGTGATGCTCGTGAAATTCAATGCGCGACCTTTGCGCACGCGTTGATTCGTTGTCAGCTGCACAAAAATCCAAAGATGGAGCTCCAGAATGCACGACTGAGCGCAAGTCTTGGCAAACCGGGAGCGACGTGAGGGCTTGGCGGGCGACAGTCGACTTCCACTCATCTGTGCAACGGCGCGGGACGGAGACGACTGTGATCGTTGCCGATTCGTCTCACCCACTCTTCTCTTCAATTGACTGATACTGGACGGCCGGACAATTACTTCACTGACTGCGATCAGAGTTCAGATCCGAATCACTATTCACCCTGTCCCGACAGCGGCTAACTCCTGAGCTCCGCACACGTAGCCGGTGCCCGACAGCGCCTATACTACCGTCATACGAGTCTCGGATCACCTGAGTACAGCGATTGACTGCATCTGACGGTCAAGTCAAGCAATTCTGCCGCCCGACGGTTATCTGAATCTCCGAACGCTGCATGAGCTGAGTCCGGCGCCGCTACCTTCGACAAGCATTCTTAGGACGCATTCCACAAGCCACGGACTGCGGTATCGCATCGCCAGACGGCCTCTCGGAGATTCCGGACTGATCACAGGAGGAAGAGGCTACCAAACTACAATCAGCCCAGTCTGGTGAAAGGTAAGACCACCCATCATGTCAGCCGACGCCTTCAAGACGCGGACGATGAAGCGGAAGAATGTCAAAGGTCTAGCTTTGAACGCTGCACCGCCGGCTCCGGCCCCTTCAGCAGAGGATGCTCAAATACCGGGAGGGCTCGGGAATGACGACAAAAGAGGGGATACACTTGAGATTGGAGTCGAGTTCAGGCTGGACCTGCGCAGCGAAGATCTACAGGTCATCAAAGAGCTAGGAGCAGGCAATGGTGGTACAGTCAGCAAGGTCATGCACACGGCGACTCAAGTGATCATGGCACGAAAGGTTGGAGACTCATACATGCTCCTCGGCTGTGGTAATTGACAAAGGAGCAGATCATTCATGTCGAGACGAAGAAGGAGATCCGGAAACGGATCGTACGAGAGCTGCAAATCATGCACGAGTGCAATTCGCCAAACATTGTTTCATTCTACGGAGCTTTCTTGAACGACAGTGGAGACGTCGTAATGTGCATGGAATACATGGACTGCGGGTGAGCTAGGGCATGAGTATTCTCGATCACCACCTCTGACATGCTTTCAGATCATTAGACAGCATATCAAAGAACTTCGGTCCTGTACGGGTGGATGTTCTCGGTAAGATCGCAGTAGCAGTACTTGGTGGTCTGACATACCTGTGGCGGACACATCGTATCATGCACCGCGATATCAAGCCTTCGAACGTCCTTGTCAACTCTCAAGGACAGATCAAACTTTGCGATTTTGGCGTTTCTAGCGAGCTGGACAATTCGGTAGCAGATACCTTTGTGGGCACAGGCACATACATGGCGCCGGAACGAATTCAAGGATCGCCCTATACTGTCAAATCCGACGTCTGGTCCGTCGGTCTGACTCTCATGGAGCTTGCAATCGGCAAATTCCCGTTCGGCACTTCAGGCGATTCAGACGACGAGCCAGGTGGACCGCAAGGCATTCTTGATCTTCTGCAGCAGATTGTTCTCGAACCAGCACCGAAGCTGCCCAAATCGGACGCCTTTCCAAGGATTCTCGAAGACGCCATCGCGAAATGCTTGATGAAGGATCCGGATCAGCGACCAACACCACAAGAGCTATACGTAAGTACCCACCTTCACCTCTGACAATCTATATGAGCTGATCAAACCAGGAATCCGATCCGTTCCTGCAAGCAGCCAAGCGCACACCAGTCGATATTCAAGCATGGGCGGTGGGCATGATGGAACGTCACAACCGCAAATCGCACCTTGCACCACAACTCTCGCCATCCACGAAATCACTCCTTCGAGGTACCGACGACAAGTCCTCCACCTCATCATCTCGGACGCCGAGGATCCCGACTCCACCGTCAAGCAGCGCAGGGGATATCCCAATTCAGGGCATCAAGATCTCTCCTGGGACCAGCTCCAATGGGAATAGAGATCGTGATCGCGAGCGAGACCGTGAACGAGAAAGGGAAAGGGAACGACCTCGACCTTCATACCCGGAACGGACAAGTAGCGCACAATTACCAGGTCAACTACCTATGCAGGGCCAAGGAACGATGAGCCTTCCCATCCGAACAGTTCCAGGATCGAGAGAAGGAGGGAGCAATGGTGACTTTGGCGGGCGAACGTACAAGATCAGAGGATCTGGAAGTGATCCTCGGTTGAGAGAGGCTGCCAGAGCTGATGGAGGCCGGTGATGCATGAGAGTGAAAGCGAGGCCGTGAGAATAGCAGCATTCAACGAAAGTGGTGGCCAGCAACCGAGACGACTGTGGAGAGGGGTCAGCAGCAAGTCGAGATCGGGCGCAGGTCGTTCGCACAAGGAGATCATCGAGGAAGGAGGATGAGAGAGCCGACAGTGACAGACATTGCATGTGGATGTGAATATACCCGAACCCGCATTCAGGCATCTAAGGCGCAGGTAAGCTGGACAGAGATGAGGAGGGTCGGACGACTGTAGAGAAATGCATTTTGATAACCATTGCCTGCCTCTCTCGAAACTCCGTAGGGATGATGTAAACCAACGCGAGCATCATATCCGCTCCGTAAACTGACAGCATGTACTCTGAATCGTTCGCCCTACATCGACCGACGTCCCACTCTACTGAAGCTGACCAAAGAGGTAACATACCAAAGAGCTTACTGCTTGCCCAGAGTCGCCCCATTCATCCAAGCCATAAACGCCGCAGGGTTCCTCGTCTGCATGTACACCGTCCCTGGTCCAGTGAACTTGCACACCAACCCTTCACCAGCCGACATGTCCGAAATGATACCACCACTCGCTACCCGCTCGAGATTGTACTTGCAATTCCACGCCACCAAGTGACCATTGTCAATGATATACTTTTCTCCCTCCCTCAACTGCAATACCCGTTAGCGCCACACCTAACACAGACAAAGCACAGAAAGATACTCACATCCCTCCTCAAAATCGCCCCAAAGCTGGCAACCCAAACAATCCCCATCCCACTCATGGTATAAGTCCACAACCCCTCCCCGCTAAACAGCGCCTTACCCAACGTCTGGCTCTTCATATCCTTCACCACCCCCTGAGTGGTCGCAATCCAAGCATCCCTCCCCACGCGCCAGGTACTCTTCCCATCCAACCTCAACGCCACGACATCTCCCAACGTATGCGGAGCAAGCAACAACTCCCCTGGCCCCGTGTAGGTCGACTGCGTGATCGTGCCCCCGGCGAGCAGTTTTTTGAAGTTGAACTTGACTGATCCACTCACGGTGAGGGTGGGGGACATGCCGATCATGACGCCGGGACGCACGATGAGGGGGCAGTTAATGGCGAGTTGCAGGGTGAGGAGGGTGTTGGTGCTGCGGTGCGAGATGCGGTAGGAGCCGCCGTTGAAAGTGCCTACGTCGTCTGGGTTGGCGGCGGGGGTGGCTGAGGCCGAGGCGGAGGGTTGGGTGGCGATGGAGACTGGGGTCGGGGAGAGTGTCATGGAGGCGAATTCTTTGTCGAGTGGAGGGGATTGGGGTGGGGAGGCGTAACCCGACTGGCGGTGTTGGAGATAGGGCTGTTGCTGTTGTGCTTGTTGAGGAGGTGGGGTGAAAGTGGTCTGCTGAGGTGGTGGGGAGTGGAAAGTAGTTTGTGTCGGTGGTGGGGAGTGGAAGGTGGTCTGCTGAGGTGGAGGGGAGTAGACTTGTTGCTGCTGAGGCAATTGCTGATACTGCTGTTGTACCGGAGGAGGCTGATGCTGTGTTTGCTGAGGTGGAGGTGTGAACTCAGGCTCCTGATGCTGAGTCGGTGGAGTGTATAGTCGCGAGCTGTGGTGTTGCTGTGGCTGAGGTGGGGGTGTATACTGCTCTTGCGGTAGTGGAGGCGACACATTGTAAGAATTCCTATTGTCGTTGAACTCTCCCGGAGGAGGGTAATACTGTGTATGCGATCCAGAAGATCCTCCGTATGCTTGCGACTGCTGCGACTGGCTCTCTGATCCTGGCGGAGGGTAGTATGCTTGATGAGCAGGAGGGGAAGAAGGTTGTCCGCCCGAGGGAGCTGTTGGACGGTCAGTCGCATGCATGAGAGCCGAATTGGAGAAATTACTTACGGGGATAGTATGCCGTATGCGCCGTGGACATGTCGAGTATGCTGTTTCTCGGGCTGCTAGTGTTTCGTGACACGCGCGTAGGTAGTGTCTGTAGGAAGTGTTTCGTTCGCTCAAGCTGAAAATGTATGTTGGGAGAAAGGAAAGATGTCAGACCTGCGACGACCTACCTATCTTTGGGGTCTATCCGCGCCTCAGCTGTACTTTAGCACCTGCGTTCAGCCATTGGTAGAAGTCATGCATGTAAGCGCGGTCGCATGTCAGGGTCGTCGTGTCCGGCATGAGAGATCCGACAGGGTCAAAGTGGGGTGAAATGCTGGGCGGCGCTTACAGCGAGCTTTGACCATTTGTTGATGAAGCTCTGGCCAGCTGTACCATGTCACGCATCTTCATCAATAGAAACCTCATGGCAGGCGTGGGGAATGCAATTCATGACAAAACTACGTGACCTAAACAGGACAGACTCTATACTCCCAGACCCCAATCTCTCCAACTTATCATTTGGCATCTTCACCCGACTATGAATTCAGGGTGCATGCTCTTTCTTATTCGTGACCTGTCCTTGCCTCACCATTTACTGATAGACAAACCTCAAGACGTCGACAAAGGATCCACATCATCACTGCCCCTCTTGCTGGGATCGTTGCGCCTCATGATGCTCTCGACCGGACCGAGAAGTCTCTGGAAACCGTCCTTGCCCAACATGGCGACCTTGACCTCCGTTTCTGAGATGACACTGGCAGCTCGTGGCTTGTCGTCGAGCAGAGCCAGCTCGCCAAAGTAGTCGCCAGGCTTGTACTCCTTGAGCATGTCATCGTTGCCTCTCTTGTACACGGCCGCACTGCCACTCTCCAAGATGTAGAAATGTGCACCAACGTCTCCCTCCTTGATGATACTCGTGTTTGCGGGATACTTTTGTGTCTCTAGAGCATCTGCGATTTTGCTGCGCTCGTATGGTGTAAGTGTGGACAGAAGTGGGACGCTGTCGAGGAATGATTCGTACATCCTGCGACGTTGGAACGCAGAGTCCATCAGAATGCGACGGAAGGTGACACGGTCGAGCTGCCACAGGATGGAAGGACCAGTGCTGACGACGCTGGCGGCGCGAGGAGCGTTGTACATGAGAGCCAGCTCACCGAACGAGCTGCCTGCTGGTGAGCTGCCGACCTTCTTACCCAAGCCATCCGCACCAGCCTCTCTCTTGCCAGTAGAGTTGACGTAAATGTCAAAGACACCGCTCTCGACGACGTAGAAGTAGTCGCCGACATCTCCTTGTGTAATGACTGAAACGTCCTTTGCCGGAATCTTTCTCTCCTGAAGTGCCCCCAGGACCTGTGCGCTCTGCTCGTCGTCGAGATGGGTGAAGAGGAAGTTGGAAGAGACGGCAGCACGGAGACGGTTCTCCTGCTCGGCCGTCTTGGGATACCGGGGAGGCTTCCAGTTGTTCTCATCGCCAGTCGACGGCGCGAGGGACTCGGCGGAGACAGAGGTCCTGCGGTTGAGGTTGTAATTTTGCGGGAAGGACTGGGGTGCATCTATCGCTCCAGCACTTGCAGATGGCGGAGGGTTGTCTCTAGTACCCTGGCCTGGTGTGAAACCAAAATTGCCAAAGGTTGACTGACCTGATGCTGCACCCCCACCACTGTTGTTCCTGGCTGGTGGGGGAAAGTTGGCAGATGTGGGCGATGCAAAGACATTCGTCTCCTCCTCCTCTTCTAGACGTGACATGTTGGCATTGGCATTGCCGCCGCTGGTCGCACTGAAAGGGTTACTGCCTGGGAAGCTGTGCTCTGCCATGCCAGAACCCGTCTTGCTGGAATGCTGCTGGTTGAGCAGAGATTCGACACGCTGCGAGGCAAGACGACGTTGGAAGTAGTCTGCGCAGAATTGGAGAATGTCCTGTGGGTTTTGCTTGAGGACTTCGCGTTCGAGCGAAGCGATCTCGTGGGTGTAAGTGGATGGGAGAGACATTGGAGGGCGAAGTATGATTGATTGCCGTCTCGGCGCGGAAGCCGGAGTGGTGGTACGAGTGGAGAGGATTGTATCGGGATGATGAGGGGCGCAAGGGACGCAAGGGACGGGGCGTGACAGGTCGCAAAGGGTCTCTCTGATGGGAAAGGCGAGTTGAGAGAGGAGCTGCTGCTAGCTGCTGTGAGTGATTGATCACCCAGGGATGACGATCGCGGTGAGGCAATGATCAACCGTGCAGCAAGCTCCGCTTGTGCGCGAATCCGCAGTGGAAGAAGTTGGAGATGATGTAGGACAGACAATGGGAACAAAATGCAGGATTGTCGGTTGAGCACGAGCTGTTGGCAACTAGAGGGACGAGGCAGGCACAGAGCGAGGCGAGGTGACAGCTGGAGGCAGACTGGCAGAGGTCAGATCCTCATCGGTCCCTTTCACACGGCAACAGCAACGGTCAAGTCTCGTTCGGACCTTCAGCCTCAGCATAAATCCCCAGCGGCCACCTGCCAGCGCCCAGAGGGTTCGCGGAGCGGGTCATTCCAGAATGCTTCGAGAAGAATTCTGGAATATTGCCTGATCTGGACGGCAAGTAGGTCACGAATCGTTCATGCGGAACATGGGTGTAACGAAAGACGGACGGTATCTGTAAGGGCAAGGCATGCACATGTTGGCTGTTTTGTATGGCGGGCTTGATTCATTGGGCGGGGAGAGCTCCCCTGACCCTCCGAATTGACAGCTGTTGGTCCAATTGGACAGATCTGACATGAGTGATAGGTGTGCGATGATGAACCGCATATCGTTCGCCAAAGATAGCAGACATGTCCATACCTCCATATTGTCCACGGCATATCCCTGTCCCATCAGAACGACCATGGCGGGTCGAGGCATTCTGGCTCTTCCCACTGTGGACAATGCGCATCCTCTGCTAGAGCTCGGGCGCAGACGGACCGCAACTCTGTTTCGCTTATCCAGCTCTGGTCAGTTCCAAATGTGAATGAACTGCTCTTCGTTGGAGTCGCTCACAACGGTCCGGCCATTTGATTTTCAAGGCATGTGCAATTGTCTGCTGGGAGCATTTCTACGCCGCACAAAACAAGCATTGATATCTGCTGCAGTCAAGTCTGGTCCAAAGAAGCTTTCCTGATCGACAGTCAATAAATGCCCTGTCATCACCGAGGACATCAGGCGGGAGAAATCTGACGGGGCCCCTTCGTCACCGTGCGTCGTGGTGCGCTGTAGCGTGCTTCTCTGGGCTTCTCAACCAGCCTCCCAAAAGCTGTTCTGTCCAACAATTGCAACGGCTTCAAGAGCTCCATAATTTTTTCTTCTCATACCGTTGCCTATTCCAACCTCTCCACCGTCACAGAGCTCGTCCGAGCTTTAGCCAGTCGCTCTTCTAATTTCTGTATCGATTGGATCGGCAGCAGGTTCTCACTGTTCAGCGCAAACTCGAATCATTCTCCAGGCCACCACAATCCCAATTGCTCCGCATCACCAAGCCATGGGCAGCTACAACTTCAAGTGGTGGGTCACAGGCATACGATTCAGATCTAGGAGAAGAGGCTGACGAGTTTATAACAGGCCGCACGACGGTAGCGAGGTCTACGTGACTGGTACCTTCGACGACTGGTCCAAGTCGCAAAAGCTCGAAAAGACCAGCAAGGGCTTCGAAAAGGATGTTACTCTCAAGAATGTCGACGAGAAGATCTACTACAAGGTACACAGAAGCCGATAATCAGCCACCACACCAGAGGAGTTGCTGACAGCAAGCAGTTTGTGGTAGACGGCAACTGGACTACAGATCAGACCGCACCCTCAGAAACCGACCATGAAGGAAATGTGAACAACGTCCTCACTCCCGAGCACATCTTATCCTCTGTCGCGCCTACTTCGACGTAAGCTCCGCCCGTGCCCAGCACTCAATTCCGCTTGCTGACATGCTCCAGAACTGCCGCACTCGCCGGATCAGTACCACTCGAGAAGAACAGCAAAGGTGTCACGAGCGACCTTCCAGGTCAATTTCCAGAGACCCCAGCGAACGAGAACCAGAACTTTTCCGTCAACCCTATTCCCGCAACTTCCGGCTCAAGCAACCCCGTAAAGCTGGCACCAGGCGACAGGGTGCCTGACTCGGGTTCCTATACGGCGGATACTCTCGGCAGCAACGTCAAGTTGGACAAAGAGTCGTATGAGAAGGGTGGTTCCGGTGCGGCCGAGCAAACATTCTCTGTCAACCCCATTCCTGCCACAGCTGGCGCAGGTAACCCCGTCAAGCTGGCGCCTGGAGAGAAGGTACCCGACGCAAGCACCTACACAGACAGTACCGTCACCAACAACATCAAGCTCGACCAGGAGTCATACGAGAAGAGCGGCTCTGGCGCACCTATCCTCCCTCCCGTCCTCAACAAGCAGGAGCAAGCAGAGGCCAACGGTGCTGCCATCTTTGGTGTCCCACCCGTCTCGAGCAACATCATCCCTGAGTCTAGTCTACCCATGGGTCAAGCAGGTCAGACGGACAAGAGCTTGGGTGATCCCACCATATCCTCTGCCGCTCCCCAGAGCACCACTGCTCAGCTGGCCGGACAGCAGCCAATTGAGCCGCGAGGCGTCCCAGAAGTCGTGAGTGAGAGTCAGCAAACCGCTCACGCATCGCCAGAAGCTTCGTCGTCCCCCGAAGCCGTGCAAGAAAAGGCCCAGGTTGAGGAGGAGATCAAGAAGAAGGTTCCCGAAGCACCATCGACCTCCGAGTCTGGCCTCCTCGGAAAGAGCGAGAAGGGCATTTTTGGAACCGCCGCGGCTGGTGTGGCTGCTGCTGGCGCTGCGGCTACGGGGGCTGCTTACGCTGCTCGCGATAAGGTAGCTGAGTCTACCGGCAAGAAGCCCGAGGAGGTTCTTCCCACCTCTGTACAGAACACGCTGGACAGTGCGGCCGGGAAGTCGAAACCTGCAGAGACGAAGCCAGTCACCACTACCGCGACTGACGCGGCGCCCAATGGTGTACCAGAAGTCGTGACCGAGTCACAGCAGAAGGCGCATGCCGATTCAGAGGCTTCAGCTTCTGCAGAAGCCGTGAAGGAGAAGGCTGCAGTTGAGAAAGAGCTGGAGCAGAAAATCAAGCCCACACAAGAGACTGGTGAGCCTGCGCCTACCGATAGCGCTGCGCTCTCTGCCAGCGCTCCTGTCAAGCCGACCGATGAATCCACACCTGGCCCAGACTCCCGAAGCAACGCTGGACGCACCCTTGAACCCAATACGACTGCCGACTCCCGTGACGTCTCTCCCATGACCAAGCCTGGTGAGCCCAGTGCTGCACCCAAGCAGACCGAAACCACCGTGACTGCCGGCAATCCGTCCACTCCACAGAAGAAGCGTACTTCCAGCTTCTTCAAGAAGACGCCCGCCACACCGGATAGCACTCGTACACCACAATCGGACACTGCCAGCCCGTCGAGCCAAGCCAAGAAGGACAAGAGAAAGTCCTTCTTCGGCAAGCTCAAGGAGAAGCTCAAGTCATAGACAGTCTTTGTCTTCTGATGGCGTTAAATTTCTCCCACTTGAGCTCAGAGCAGTTGTCTTTGCTCGACGAACCAATCCGCATCGCAGCAAGCATGGGAGGTTTCTACCGCTGCGCATGTTCTTGGTTATCAAGACATGCGTCGTGCGTCTTCTTGTCTCGTTCTTCTGTTCCGTCAAAAAGGCGGCATGGCATATTCCCCCTGATTCTCGCCAGCCAGATATCGTGACGGACAAGACCTTGTAATTTAGTTTGGTATAGTCCGTAGTTAGCCTGCATGTTAGTCAATACCCATTGAATCTCTACCCTTTACATACCGGCGCGATTGTTGCTCACGTGATGTTCGCGAATGGTTCGCCGCATGTCGGCTCGATAGATGTCTGAAAGTCTCCACGAATTCGATCTTCGCACTCGTACGTTCGACACGTCCCACTTGACGCACACTTTGCCTCTTGAGATTTGAATGATCGAGTGATATTTTCCAATCGACCAGAACGTCCTTTTCGAATGATATCGAATGAAGCACAACCAGATTGACGTGGTGTGGTAGTCATTGAGACACGTGACTTGTCTCACAGCCAACACCAGGTACGACATCTCTTCTTCAGGTACAGAACCACCAACCGTGCATGCACGTCAACACGGAACATCCTTCGCGATAATCTCCATCGAGATCCACATGGCTCTGATCCACTGTTTCTGCAGGATGTAGCTCCGATTCCGTCGTTTCTCGTCATGCTGTCTCCCATTGCATTGTGATGTCACCATGTGTAAGTACCAGGTGGGATGAGCTCAAACAAATATTTTTCAATTGAATCGATCTCACTTCTGTATCACAATTGAACAAGTACTACCAGACAGAAACTCAGAAAAACATTCGTCTCACTACCACAGTCATGTCGAAAGAATACGAGGGCCAGAACCCTCTTGACATCGCCAAGCAGGCCGAGCAGAACCTCAACTCCTACGATGCAAAAGTCGGTCGAGGAGGAAACGACAGCAGTGAGTTCATCATTCGTCCTCAAGAACGCGTACAGGAGGAGCATGCAGTCGCTCTGCCCGTCAACGGCAGGCTGATCGATTGACCCTTCCATGCTTCTTCCCTTCACCAACACATTCGAGGCCATTTCTAACACAACCCAGCCCTCGAATCCGGTGTCAACGAATCAGGAGCACAGAAGTTCCCAGGCGGCGACGTGACCTACGGCTCCGCCGCCTCAGGAGCAGGAGACAACCGCACCATTCCCCTCGGTGAAGGAGGAGACATCAACCCAGTCACAGGCAAGTACGTTATACCCGTTCCCCTCCCCAGCCTGCTTTCTCCTCCTCCCGAACTCAGACACCCTAACAATCCCGTCCAGACCAACCAAAGCCCGCGACTTCGAAGGCCTAGGCGGCCCAGAGGACAAAGCCCGCAAGTACGCCGAAGACCACGGCGGCGCAGACGACGTGCGATCCAACATCAGGGATCACTCGACCGCCGACAGGTCGGGTGGGGGCGGCCATGTGCCTGATGTCACTGCCAAGGGGATCGGGAAGGCTACAGACGTGCAGTGATCTGGTAGTATTCAGACACTTGACAGCCATGAAGTACATGCCGAGAGGGGGGCAGAGAAAAGCGGAGAAAGGATCCGGTCTTGGGGCGGGAAGAGAGATCACAATGGCCACGATAAATGCTAGCCTGATGAGGGGATCGAGAGTCGGTTATGTAGCACGAGGAATGCAAGACGTGAAAAGTCATCTTTGCCCTCGAGACCACAGTGCAGGATGTTTGTCATCGTCGTGCATTGACTTTTACGCTACCTGTCTTCCCACGAGTAAGCGATGCTGGGTATCATAAATCCGCATCCTATTCAGCCCCAGTATACAAAGTCCACTCCCTCCCCATCACCGATGCACCACCTCAGGAGACCTCTCCCACTCTCCCGGCGGTCTCCCCAGCCCATCTCTATGGTGCGCCGGCTCCCACGTCCCATACCTTGTCATGACCATCTGCTGCGATCCATGCATCCCAAACGCAGGCTGACCCATGTTTCCCATCGCTCTTGCCTGAGTAGCGAAACTAGCTGGCGGCAGTTGCGGCAAAGGCTGAGACTGCTGCTGGACCTGGATCGGAACCTGCCCAGGAACATGCTGAAACACCCCCTCCATACCCGCCGCCTCCTTCCTCCGCTTCTCCTCCTCCAACTTCTTCTTCTGAACCAGTGTCCCCTTGACGCCAGTGAGGTACTTCCTCGCCTCCCTCACCAACGGTCCTTGTTCGGGTGACTGCTTGAGAGCGTCCAGCATGGCGCGGACTTGAGTTTCGGAATTGATGTGTGGGCAGATGCGCGCGTGGCCGAAGTGTGCGAGGCCGCAGAGATTGCACCGTTCCAGGCCGGCCTTTTTGAGTGGGCAGGAGCCTTGAGCGTGCATATTGTCGCAGGCCACGCAGGTAGTGATAATGGGGCCGTCGGCGGGGCGTTGTGAAGGGTGAGGGATGAAGATGGGGACGGCTTCGGATCCGGGGGGCGTGGGGAGCCCGTGATAGCCGCGGTTGAAGGTCTGGGGGATGTTTACGCGGCGGAAGACAGCTGTGAGTGAGGTATTAGTGCTGGTTTTTGATTGAAGCTGAATGTAAACGAAGAAGCAATATTGAGAGCAAGGAAAGGTAGTGGTGAAAGTGCTGTACAAGTGGTTGAGCTGCTGGACCACCATCCCTAAGGGGATTGGTTATCCGTGGTCAGATCAACCACTTCCCTCGGGGTGATCGGCTTGCGAGGCAAAGCTTTCATGCCAGTGTCCTTCATCTTTGAAGCAGGAACTGGCTCGAATGCATCCTCACTGTCCTCGTCGGCATCTGCTGGGTAGGAGGCAGGTGTCGGCAGCGACCCTGCCGACTCGGTCTTGACAGTCCTGCCCTTCCTTGGCGTGACCGGTGTCTTTGGCGCAGTAGCCGGCCTGATCGTGCGGACAGCGGGCACCTTTGGCGGACTCGAGCTGGTGGCAGCTGGCTTCCGCACAGATCTCTTTGGCGTGAACTTTTTCGTGGGTCTCACGCGCTTGGCTGTGGTCGTACTCTTCTTATAACTCTTCATGAGAGCTTCGAAGGCCGCCCTCTTCTGTGCAAACACAGTCTTGAAGAAAAGCTTCTTCTTACCTTGACCAATGGTCGGCGTCTTCTTCTTCTTCTTGGTATCGCCGCTCGCAAGTTCATTGGCATCGACCGCATCAGATTCGGGCTCAGAGTCTTGTGCATCTCCCGCATCGCTGTCAGCTCGGAAGTCCGTATCACTGTTGTCGTCCTTCACTTTGTCGAGGGTTTTGATTTCCTCGGCCTCGATTGCTGCGTCCTGTATGTCTTGTTCCGTAGGTTCATAGCTCACGTTTTGCTGGTCAAGTTAGCACTGGTATCTTAGACAGGAACACAATACATACCATCTTCGCACGACGACCTCTGCCAAACGCCTCCTTGACAGCGGCCGCCTCTGCCGCGGCAGCCCTCTCCCTTTCCTTGAGGATCTTGTCCCAAACACCTGGGTCTGGGGCAGTGTCTTCAGCCTCGGCTGTCGGGGCCTCTTCAAGACCATTATTGGCCCATACACGAGCGGCGGAGAATTGGGTCTCGGCAGACTTGTCTTCACCAGTCTGCGTATTCTCGATTTGACTGCGGTCGAGCAGCTTGTCTATCTCAGAGTCCTCATATTTGATGTCTTTGTCACCATCGTCGCTGAAGATCTCCGAGGCACCGTAAGTAAGGATTGATTGCAAGTCCTGATCAGTGGCGTCTTCTTCATCCATCTTCTCAATCAGAACGTGATCAAGAGCCATCTTCTTGCGACCAATTTGGATGATCTTCTCCTCGGCAGACGCACGGGTGACAAGCTGGAAGCAAAGCACTTTGTTCTTTTGCCCGATACGGTGCGCGCGGCTCAAAGCTTGGATGTCCTGATGAGGATTGAAGTCGGGATCCAGGATGATGACCGTATCTGCCGTGGCCAAGTTGATGCCAACACCGCCAGCACGAGTCGAGAGGAGGAAGGCAAAGTATTCGGATTCGGGGGCGTTGAAGTCGTCGATACGTCGCTGCTTCTGCAAACTACTCATGGTCCCGTCGAGACGATGATACATCATGCCGAGACCATCGAGGAAGTCTTCCACCATGGTGAGCATGTCCAAAAACTGTGAGAAGATGAGGACTCGATGGCCTCGCTCCTTGAGCTTTGGTAGCAGCATTTCCAGAAGCTGTAATTTCCCACTTGCTTCGACAAGATTGCGATGGCTGATTGAGTGAGAGACGTTGCGCTCTTCGATGCTCTTGTTGTAGACGAAAGGGTGGCAAAGGCATTTGCGTAGCTGCATGAGAATATTGTTCAACGATCCCTTCTCGCTGGATTTGAGATCTCGCCTTTCTTTGAAAAGGGCTCGCAGCAGGTCCGGATTCTTCGCGAGGATGGACCGATAAAGTTTCTTCTGGACCAAAGACATGGAGACAGGCACGATAATCTGCGCCATCGGTGGCAGGAATGTAAGCACTTGAGCCTTGGTTCGGCGAAGAAAGAATGGACGAATCATCTCGTGAAGCCGAGCGACCTTCTCATTGTCCAAGTTCTCGTACTCGGACTCAAGCTGAGAAGCGTCGTGTGTCTCATCGAGGAATTGAAGAAGGTTGAATAGCTCACGTGCGTTGTTCTGTAGCGGTGTACCAGTGAGCAAGATTCGAAATGGTACCTTGAGTGAGAGCAGCGCATTGTAGAGAATTGTCTTGTCGCTCTTCAGTCGCTGGCCCTCGTCCACGATCAGAGCTTGCCAAGGAACGTTGCGGAAGAACTTCTTGTTGTTGTCGTCGGCTGCGGCTTCGTAGGAGGTGACGACAATATGAGCCTTCAGCTCTTTGACTCCCTTCGGAAAGAGTTCGTAGCGATGTAACATGTCGCGAGCCGCCTGTGAACCGAACCATGCAACGACTTTCAAGCTTGGAGCCCAATGCTTGATCTCGCGACGCCAATTAGCGCATGTTGCATTGGGGACGACAATCAGGAATGGGAAGGTGTTGTGCTCAGCGACCAGAGTTGCCAGGAATGCGATGATCTGAATCGTCTTGCCCAAACCCATCTCGTCTGCTAGGATGGCATTCTTCTGAGAGTACCACTTGTAATACAGCCAGTTCAAGCCTTCTAGCTGATACTTCATCAACTCGCCACCAACGAGAATGTCGGGCTGCTTCTTCTTCTCAAGGTCAGTGGCGAAGTCCTTGGAGCGGACCTTTTCAAGTCGAGTCTTCAGTGGCTGAGACTTTGGTAGATGAATGTATTGACCCATGACGTGGTCGTTGTATGCGGTGACAAAGTCGGTCCAGCGATCTTCGTCTTCTGGAAGTGGAGGTGTCTCCCAGACAGCATCCTCATATGTCAGACCCTTGAACTTGATGAGTGCTTGCTTGACTTCACGGATGCGAGCCTTGTCGATCTCTTCACCCTTGACGTCCACAATACTGGTGTACTTGACGTCAAGAACGATGTCGGTCCGGAGGTATTCTTCAGGGATAGCGTCCTCGGTGGTCATTTTGGGTACTCTGGCTTCATCACGCTTGGCGAAAGCCTTGCGCATGGAGCCTGCTGAAACGCCCCAAACCCATGGCCCAGGCATCCATGTAGCCTTGAAGTAGGACATACCCTCCCAGCGAACAAGGTAGACTTTGTCATCCTCGTTGATCTCTTCAATCGTCTTGGTAGGATCGTAATTATCTTCCTCAACTGGCTTCCAGGCAATGAGACCTTTGAGCTTAGCCGGAGCAGTCTCGCACTCCTGACACTTCCATTCCTTGGAATACTCGAGGAATCTCTGAGTGGCGACTGACTCTTCATCCGTGTCCATGAGATCAGAGTTGCGAGGCGGTAGGTGCTCGAAGTGCCAGGCTCTGTAGCACCCAACACAACGAAACATGACCGTACCAGGATTGTTGACCAAGGATGACGGGATCGGAACGCTTGGATCCTCGCCACCGTTGAGTTCTCGATCTTTCTGCTCTTGCGCGGTAGTCTTACGAGCCCTGAAAGCTTTGCATGCCGGTCCGGGGATTTGGCAGTCTGTGCATTTGGCTTGGTCAGGAGCTGTTGGCTCCCGCTTCAACACAACGCGGATGCATCTCCTGCACTGCAAAACAAAATCCTCGGGTCCTACTTTGGTAGCCATGTGCTCTCGTGTAGAGCGATCTCTGATGCAACCCTTGTGATACGCGAGTGTACACCCTTGACAGTAGATCAGAGGTGCGAAGTTGCTGCCTTGACCACAAGTATCGCATTGCTGCGTGTGGCGGTTGCGGAAGGGGTGGGTCCGTGGCAAAGGTTGGAACTTCTCCTTGGCTCCGACCGCCTTCGGAGCTGCTGCGGGCCTGTCTGAGTCTGACCGATGGATCTGGTCTTCTCCAATCTCTATCATGCCGCCTTGGTGACGGGTAGATCGACCAGATTGACGGACGGATTTCTCCTTTGGTGCACGATCGAAAACAGTCCCATCGTCTGCCACATAGCTTGATCTCTTGCGAATTCCGGTGGCTCTGCTAGGTCGTTTGGGCTTGATGTCGGAAGTAAGGAACGCAATCTCATCCTCACTTGATTCAGAGTATGGCGGCGCTTCGTCTTCGGACGGGACGGCATTTCGGAGTGATCGGCGGCTTCGCGTGCCTCGTCTGTCGCTGCTATCGATTGCAGAAGTGCTACGTCGAGTGTTGCGGCGCGAGGATCTGAGGCGGGTCGAGTCCTCATCGCTGTCGTCTTGTCGCTTGGCTAGAAGACGTAGACGGGGCCTCTTTGTGACTCTCGACTCGTCACTACTGTCGAGCGCAGCGTTGATGGCGTCGAGATCGGCGTAGTCATTTCCAAGCTGGCGTTTAGCAGATGGGCGACTTGTGCTCATTTCAAAGTCGCTCTCGTCCGCGAAATCGTCGTCTTGATCGATGTCTCTGAAGCTTGAGGTATAGGCGCTATACGCTTCTTTGCCGCCCTCAAGGCGCAACACTTGGGAAAGCGGTAGCTGGTAATGATGTCAGACTTTGAACTTTGTTGAAGTTGCGAGATGAAGGTGGATTCAGTCAAAGTGCGCAAATAAGTGACTCGTGAGGTGAGCTCGATGACCAAGAGCAAAATGACTAATGCAAGGGAAAAATGGAGGAATAAAAGGCAGCAGCGCGAAGCACAAAGCCCACGAGCTTTCATATGCCCATTGAAGGCGGTGATTGCGATGTGAAAAGAAAGACTGACCTCAGAAAAGTGTGTATCCTCAAACAAAACCTCGCATACGTTCTCCGATCCCTTGCTCTTCTTTACCTCCAAGATCTTCTTCACTACTGCAGCAAGATGTGTGTAATCCTCAAAGTCGCTCAAACTGCCGTCCTCATAAGGTGGAATGTACACCAGAACGCCATCATTGGCAATGTCTTGCTTCTGGTTGATCGGCACGAACGAGCTGACTTGGATCACTTCTTCCGAATCTTCTGCCCCTGAACTCTGCTCGCTGACCTCGTCCGATGAGGTGGGTGAGGTCGATCTCGGTCTCGATCTGTTCTGGGTGGTATTGTGGAGCCCTTGGCTGCTTGCACGAATGCTCGTGAGGTCGATTGGACTATCCTCGTCAGAATCAGGGTCTGCTTCATGTGATCTCGCCGTGGCCGGCTTGTCCTTGCGAGGCGCAGCCCATTGTGAGATATCTTCGGATTCGGAGGAGGATGCCATGGTCGCGTTGACACTTGCGCCGAGGACTGTAGATGTGTGGTCAGGCGTGGGTGCGGTCTATCATGTCGCTTGTAAGATCTGCCAGAGTCTGCTTGATATGGAGTGGGAAATGGACGGCCGGTCAAGGTTTGTCGAGGTATGACTGTGAACTTCACACGGTCGAGTTGCGAAGTACAACCTACACGTCGGCGTTCGAGACGCGAAATGCCGACATTAATTGACAGACCCACTTTTATTTGCTCAGACAGCTCCAAGCTATCACGTCTCTTCTCCATACTGTTTGCACGAGTGCCTTCAATTCATCTCATGCAACCATGCTTCAGCTTTTACAAACGTGTGATGCTCAAGCATTGCTATTGTGTCAAGCCAAGCTTGGCGCTAAATCTACAATTCTCAAATCTCCGACTCGCCTCTTCTTCGAGTGCCATCAAGAAAGGCATACGGGCTGAGAAGCCGTTTCGGAGTAAGAGAGACACAAAGCAAGGTCACAAGACTACCAGCTCTGCAACTCCACGAGATGCTTTCTCACTGCCACCTGGCCTCTCTGGTCGTGCCACTCAGCCATCCTCATTCGGCGCCACTGATGCTGGCCTGCCGAGTAAAAGGTTTGGCAGACGGGACGGCTTGGAACGAAGCCAGAGTAGGACTCCAAAAGACACTTCTGGTCCTGTGAGCACCCGGAGTGAGGTCATGGAGGGTTCAAAGGCTGCTTGGCTCGACAGAGGACGAACTCGTGCTCCACCCACGAAACCGGAACTTGACAGGCCAGCAAGGCGGGCGAACAACGACCGAGACTCATCTACCAACCGCGTGAAACGCAAAATCTCTGATGGAGGGTCAGCAGATGATTGGGCTCGCAGTCATCCTGCTGATCGCAAAGACAAGCAACGGACGGGTCGAAAAACATCAAGATCACAAGAATTGGATGATCGAGCCGCGCCGCTGAGTGTCCACAGTTCAGAAGAGCGGCCGAGAAATTCGAAACCTTCACCTTTGCGAGAATGGCAGGATGGCCCTACTCGATCTTCGAGCTTCGAACAAGGCGCAATGGAGCGTTCGGCATGGAGAGATGAAGTGCCCGAATCGACATTGCCACTGGCCACTGCGGCATCACAGTTTGTCTATGGCCGTTCAGCTGCGCTCGCTTGCCTTCGCGCAGCTCGACGACAGATCCACAAAGCATATATTCAAAAGAGTCGCCTGGAAGAATCAGGTTATGCTCAGATCATCCTACAGCTCTGCAAATCCCTCAAGGTCAACGTCATTCGATTGACCACTCCGAGCCAGATACGATCTATGAAAGCGACTGCTGTTGACCGCCCATATAATGGCATAATATTGGATGTAGCACCCCTACCTTATCCACCGGTAGAATCACTCGGCAGACCGACTATAGCAGGGTCCCTTGGATGGACATCAACGTCCATGACAGCCGCTGGTAGTACCGTGGTCCACCTTGGTCTAGGTCCGCAGTCTTCAGAAGAGACGGAGGCAAATGCATCTCTGAAGCAGCTCGCTTGTCCTGCTTCAAGACAGCCCTTCATCCTACTGCTAGATGGCATTAAAGATGAAGGCAATTTGGGTAATGTCCTCCGTACAGCTCATTTCTATGGTGTGGATGCCGTGGCTGTCTGCTCGGATGCTACAGCGCCCGTCAACAGCCCCATCGTCGGGAAAGCCGCGTCAGGGGCAACGGAGGCGGTGCCGCTCCTGAAGGTCACTGATCCGGTACGGTTTCTGGAGCGCAGCAAGGAGAACGGGTGGCAAGTATGGGCCAGTGTTGCTCCCGACCATGAACAGGAGACTCCGGACAAGAAACACAGATCCAGAAATGCAGTGGTATCGTCGGATAGATTGGAGAGCCCTTTGACAGCACAACCCTGCATCCTCATGCTTGGAAGCGAGGGCACTGGGTTGAGGGGATTTGTTGTCAAGAAAGCTGACAAGCTTGTCACCATTCAAGGCAGAGCGGATCGGGTCGATGTTGGGGTCGACAGTCTCAATGTGGGAACAGCTGCGGCAGTCTTGATCGATGCTTTCATGAGAGGATTAGTCAAGGACAGTAAGACAGCTGAAGCTGATCCTGCGAACCTTGAAGCCCGTCCACAAGAATTCAAGGTCCGCAAGTATGTCAGGGATGACGGGCTTGATGAAGATTGAAGTATCACAAGCCGCATCCGGAGCTGCCGTCCGATTCTACAAATCGCAGCATGGTCTCCCAGTCATTGTTGAATATTGTACCTCTTACCTCCGAATTCAAGGGCGGCCAAAAGTGTATAGATACCATGTACAAGTATGCTTGAAACTTCTTCCAATACAGAACCCCTATCGGTACAGAATACCTACCAGCACAGGACGTCTACTCCTCGAAGTATAGGCCCCCCATTCAAACCTTCCGTGATCATTCATGAATCTTGATCCACTCAGGAATTTTCGAGAAGCACCAACAGCTACATGCATGCACCTCATCTCACCCGCAGCAAGCACAGACTCATACCCGAGCAGAGGATTCCCACCACGCAACGCAGGTACTGTATACCTCAGCACTGAGCAAACCTTTCCGCAGCAACCCGACTCGCCCACATCTACCCTTCCACTTCAAGTGACTTTCCTCTCACCGTGACTCCAAAGCAACTCGCACCCCTGCGGTGCATCCCCGCCTATCAAGCAAATCAGGGCCACCCATCAGCCCCCACAATCAAGCAGTGACGATCGGATCTGACTCGCAAAGCAGGCTTCTGATCGCCTTCCAGAAAGAGAGTGGATCGCGCTGGACAAAAGCCGCAGGAGACCGGCTTTGGCATGCAACGCGCCGGCCGGAAGTCAAGGCCGAAGTGCAGGGTGCAGATGCAGGAGGTGCAGAAGACGCTCGAGCTTGTCTGAGCACGGCGGGGATGCATGAGGCAGCACGAGAGGAGGAGGGCAAGGCCGTGTGAAGCCGCGCTGTGTGGTAGTATTGCGCCGCAACTTTCTCACGACGAGCTCCACGTACAATGCGGGTATTGCAAGATACAGCGGAGGGCCCAACGCGGCGAAAGATTCATCACAGGCTCGGATGCAAAGCGAGCAAGCCCAAGCCATCAATATGCACAGCATGCTCCTACCGCGACACCACCCAAGCTGTTCAAAGCGCATTAGAGTGCAATATGCCCAGCAGAGCAAGTTACCTCCACGCAGGTACAGCGCTTGCAAGAGGGGAAACTCGATGGGATTAATTGCTTCCGGGACCATGTCACGCATGTATACCTCGTGGGGGGCATGGCATCTCCGATCTGTGTTTAGGTGCATGCGAGCCGCTTTTATGCTGACCATGCCTTTGCTCTTCCTGCGCAGCGTCGAGGTGGGAGGAGCTGGAGCTGGAGCATGGGGGTGAAGTGTGTTGCGTGTGGGCGGGCAAATAATCACCCACCCTTCTCCCTTACCCTCGGAAGCGTTTATAGTGCTACCACGCTAAAGTTGAAAGTTTCGGATAGCGGCGGGTATGGCTTGGCGGGCGTTTCTCACCAAAAACTGCTGTAATTAGCCCAGTTCTGAATACTTGTTAGTATTATAGCTATCACACCTCGTCGTCGCTTCTATTTAAAAAGATAAAGCTAAAAAAAGGTATAACGATTTACTAAGCCTTGCTATTGTACATGCTTTCTCTTCTTAGCCTCACTAGCTATAGCCTCTGCTGCCTTAAAGAGGTGCTAGAGTGCTAGAGTCTCTTCTTTAAACTACTTAACTAACATACGCTAGATAGACTCGAGAGTCTTATTTAATAAAGCTATAAACTATGTAACTTAGCAGCTAGCGTCGTCCTCTAGTAGCTTTATTACCTTCTCCTCTAGACAGAAGAAGTAGTAATAAACAAGCTCGAGGCACTCCCTTACCTCTAGCCGGTAGTGTAATTGTTTATATAGTACTTCTCTTAAGTCTCTATCTCTCTTAGCTACCTCCTTTGTAAAGCTAAAGTATACCTTATAACCTAACTCTTTAAACATCTCGACAAAACTAGCAAAGTCGTTATCTGTGAGGTGTTAAAACTAGACATACTAAGCCTATATATATTAATAGAGCAAGTAATATTTGTAGTAAAATAGATAGTTATAGGATTTGTAGTTATAGAGCAATTTTTCGCTAATCTATAGTTTGTTAACATCTTCGTTATTAGCCTCTCTAGTCTCTATCTTCTTAGCTACTAAGTCTTAGAGAGGTAGAGGAATAGGCCTTAACTACTAGTACGTAGAGGTAGTATAAGAATAGTAGTAACTCTTTTACTTCTACTAGCAAGTCTCTAACTTGTTAGCTTACTTTATGTCGATAGCGTTAACGTGCGCTATAAGGCCTACAAGTGACTACCGGAGGAGCTCTAACTTAACGCTATACTTAAGAGTGTTATAATAGCCCTCGAGAGAATTAGTAGATTTAACCTACTATAGTAATATAGAGTAGTCGCGATAGTAATTAGTCTATAACCTCTTCTTCTTTATCTAGTTATCTACTAAATAAGCCTTGTTAGCCTTACCTTTTTTAGTTAGCTTACTGTCCTTTTAAGGTAGCGCCGAGAGCGCCGCTACTATAGACTACCTTATACCGGGCTTAGTGTAGCGATTATAGAGAGTAACTAGTATATATTTAAGTACCTCCTTTTAATCTTTAAATCGCTAGTTAAGTATATACTTATAGTAGACATAGCAAAGGAGATGCTAGTACTTAATCTTACTAGTCTTAAGGCCTTAGAAGGTCTTATATACTACACGTTACTCGACTCTAGAGTTATTAGTAAGGAAGTACTATAGTTGCTAGTAGATCTTCTAGCGAGTGCGAATAGTAGTAAAAGCGACAATAAGTATATTAGCGTTACTAGACTCGGTAAGGATATAAGCGTAGAGTTACTACATGCCGAAGAAGTTATAAATCTAGAGGATATATAGAAGCTAGTATAGCTTGTTAGTATTGTAAGTTACATCTATTAAGGTAAGGTATCTAAACTATTCTAATAGCTTAACTCGCTTCTTATAAGCCTATAGAGTACTATAGGAATTAGATTAATCGATATAGCGTTAGATAGTAAGGTTAGTAACAAGATAGTTATCTAGTAGTATTAGTAGTAAGGATTCTCGAAGAGTAAATTCTATTAGTTCGGCAATTCGTTAGTAAAATTTAAACTAATAAAGAGAGCTAAATACTCGCTTATTTGGCAGTTACCGAAGCTAGTTTCTCTTTTAAGAATTGCTTTAATATTAAACTTACTATTAGTTAATTTTTGCTATACTTTACCCTATTGCTTTTTAATATTACTAGAGACTCTAGATTGCTATATATCTAGATTATAGCGTTTGAATTTAGCACTAGCATTATGTATATTAAATCGGCTAAGATATTGTTCTCTAGTATTCTCGAACTAGCTACATGTAACTAGTTAATTAGTAGTATATAGATTAGTATTAATAGCTTCTATCTTGAAGCCGTTAGTAACTTAATAAGCTACTACGAGTTTTATACTAGAGTACTAACCTCTTAAGTTAAAGGCTTTAATTAAGTAAATACTAGTATATAAAGTTAAGGTAGCTATATAACTAATAGTATACTTAACAACTTTAGTCTTACCTCTATCGATTAGATCTTAATATTTAGCTATAAGTTTAATCTTTATACTATACTTATTACTATCCTCTACCTTATAGATATACTTAGTATAAACACTCTTGCCTTTATACTTATACTATAACGACTAATTCTTGTAAGTGTAATACTAGCTTCTTGTCTTAGAGAACTTATAATAATTAGTACTACTACTATAACAAATCTAGAAGTTATCTACCTATAGCTACTAAGTCTCCTTCTCCGCCGGCGTTATAATAAAAGACTTAGCTACAAGAAAGAGGCGCTCACGAATAGCCTTTAGATTAGCTAGTATACTAAGGAAGCTATACTAGCTATCGTTAATGTAACTAGATAAGGCCGACCGGAAGGGGTTAAACTTTAGTAGTAGCTTAGAGAGCTTAGTCTCTTCTACCTTCTCCTTAGTCTCCTCCTTGTAATCTAGCTCTTTACTAATAATAGCTAGCTTGTAAGTTATAAGGTAGTGCTTATACTATAAGAGGTAGAAGTACTCGGTATTAAAGAGCTAGAGTATATAGTAGTCCTACGACTTAATCGAGAGGCTATACTAAGACAGTAGTATAGTAACGACAGTGACGACAGTAACGACAGTAACGATAGTAACGACAGTAATGGCTTAGCGTTTTGTTATATCTTTTTTAAGCTTTAATTTTTGAACAAGCGCGACGACGAGGTGTAATTGCTATATTATCGAAAGGTACTTGAAGCTGGGCTGGATACTGCAAATTTCGGTGAGAAACGCCCGCCAAGCCATACCGGACGAACTCTAATTTTTTAGCGTGGTAGCACTATAAACGCTTCCCTTACCCTCCCACTGTTGATGCTCCCGGGCCGCAAGAAGTGTGCTTGGACGCGCGATCCATTTATCCGGCGCATCAAGCTCAACCGCACCCTATTTCCTCCGCGTACCAAGCTTCTGTCTCCCTTTTCTTTCGTGTGTCAGGTCAAGTCGACACGGATCGAAGGACGCACGGCTGGGGACTGGGACGCTGGGCAATTCAAGGAAAGGAATTGGCTTTCCTCCGGTGTCGCGTCACAATTGTGGTTCAGCTTTGTGGGCGGATCTGCAAGACGCGAGCTTCGGTTTCTGGGCGGTGACGTGCATCCGTTAAGGGCTGCTCGTGTCGGTGGTGCTGGATGTGAGGTTACGATGAGGCATGATTCAGGAGATGGGCACAGCGATCATGAAGGCACAGGAGGCACAAGTGGATTTGGACAGTATCTCCATTGGTGTACGTGCTATGTACTGTGAAGAGGCACCACGTGGTGCAAGAAGTGATCGACTCCCAGAGAAAGTGAATGCGTTCAGCTCTTGAACCTGCATCCAAAGAGAATGAAAATTGGATTACTGAAGCGGAAGATGACAAATGGGTATGGAGCTGGAAAGAGACTGGTCTTGCCTTCCGCTGGTCGGTATCGGTCGGTACTGGAGGAATGGCACATGCTTTGCGTGCATGGCATGCGTATATGTGAAATATGCGATGCGTCTATTGACTTCGTATTGTTGTCGTGATTCGTAGGCCGGCTAGTCAGACTGCTTGGGCCTTGGGCTGCAGCGTGAAGGTCGGCGCTGATCGAGGAGGTGGAGGGGCGGTTTTGGGTAAAGGTGCTCTCGGGGTGAGAGGTTCGTCAGGAGTCGGAGGTTGATCATTCTCCGTGTCCGAAGAGTAAGAAGACCCTCCAAAGAAGGGGATCTTAAAGAGAGGCTTCCCGCTCGCCTTGTTTGGTCGTAGACCATTTGAAGATTCTGTAAGCCGATGACCGAGTGAGCTGGCGTCAGGTGGAGGAGGCGACTGTGAGCGGGAACAGTGCGGTGAGATTTCCTCCATGTCGTCAGGGACGGTCATCGGCGATAGTCATAACATAGATTTGACCTCACTCCTTTCTGAAGTCGGGGTATCACAAGCTGTCAGAGAGGAGGAAGTAGAGGTCGAGTTTGAGCGGTAGTTCGGAGCTTGACATCTGTTCGGAGAGGCCACAAACCGTCCAGTGAAGAACCCCTTGACGGAGTTGCTGAACCAAATAATCTCGTCGTGGCGTAGAGTCTCGACCTTGATCGTGCCGAGGGTGCATAGATTTTGGTCGACTGCCCATCTGCGCGTAGTACCAGTCTGGCCACCGCATGTCGTGTGAGGAGTGACCCATCCACCGTTCCTGTAAAAGTATGGAGTGGTGATGGTCCCGTCCATGATCTCCCCATCTGCATTATAGAGAAGCACCTCCTTTGCGTCCTGATATGATTCAATGCCAGCACTGAACCTCGCATAATCGTACATTGGCCGCCATTCGGTCTTGGACTTGGTATGGAGTGATTTGTTGGTTGGAAGAGTGTCTAGGACGACCTTGAAGTTGTTGCAACGAGAAGCAGCTTCGTGGGGGTGTTTGAAGAGCTCGAGAGTTGTAGGATAGAGCAGTGGCTTCTTGTACAGCGAGACCTCCGGCATGACATCAATTACCAGGTTGCCATGGTACTTCAGCTTGATCCGGATTTTGTATGGTCCTCCTTTCCCATTCTTCTGCTCGTATTGAGTAACGGCGTATTCCACCCTGTTGAAGAGGTCGATTGGTCTTTTGAGGCACTTCTCCGCATCATACCACCCTCTGCACTTTGCCGAGTCTTTCAATCGATCGAAATGGTATTTGAAGAGGTACACGTGCTTCGCTTCCTTGCAGCAAGTGGGGTTGAGTTTGCTGCACTTTTCCTTCTTGTCGAAGCGGAACGATGTGAATAGGTACTGATCTTCTACTGCCTGATCGTCGAGGACAAAGAAAGGCTGTCGACGGCCTCCCACACCATACATGGTAGAGTCTGTGGACGCATTGCGGCGAGCTGAGACGGCGGCCATGTTGTCCGAGGAGGAGGGCGGCTTCAACAGTCGGAGAACAACAAAGTGGCTGTAGGGCTGAGAGGGGATTATGCGCTACGATTGCGCGTACTCGAACGTCGTGTGTATCGAGGACTGCGAGCACATATTATGCGTATGTAGAGCAACGAGGAGATGGTCAGGTGAGGTTGAGACGAGGAGCGAGGGCGGCGTGGATTGGAAATAAGTGACCCCCACCAAAAAGAACCTTGAAGCGCGGGTTAACTTATTAAAGATTCAGGTTGAGAGCAGAAACCGGGGTCGCAACAGTGCAGCGCCGACGGGCGAAATGACGGCGGCGCTTGGGCGAGAAAAAAACCCAGAAGCACGGCTAATCGGATCCAGGATGCCTCGCAAGGCCAAAGTTGCGCAAGTGACCACCAGAGGGCCAGTGGAGCCCTAGCCAGCCGTGGGGGTGTCCCAAGGATGGTCCCAAGTATCGGCGACTGCTGAGACGCTCTCCTGACGAGCGTAGGCCAAGATGGTCGTCTGTCATGCGCGCGCTTGGTGCACCCTCTTTGTTATGCTTGGATGATGCTCAAGGGCCTGACGGGGAACCTGCAAATCTGCAAGGGACCTGGGACGATCGCCGTCAAAGGGTCGTTCACACGAAGAGTAGGCCTCGCAACGTGTGAACCGTCGAGATAAGAAGGGTGTCGGCACGACCGATTTGTGTCAGTTGATGCTTTCACAAATCAGTCTGGCCGAATCGCAGAAAAGGCTGATACACGATAAGTTAATGGCGCACTCTACACTGGCTGTCCAACCATAGGGCTAGGAAATCAGTAAACTCATCTCACAAAATTCACACACGCTCAATGCTTTGCAACGGTCTGTGCCTTTCAATTCTCAACGTCGCGCCATCAGCAACGCCTTGAACGTGAACGGATCCAAGGCCTTTGCCTGCCCTGTGGGACGATGTCATCGAGCAGATTCGTCTTGCTCTAAACGTTCATCCAATGCGCTTTCCCGACCGTGACTTTTTGTCCCCGTCGCAGCCTGGTAGTAGTCCCGACTTGCGACATGACAGGGACATGCTTTGCTATGAGCTATATCCACGTATCGCCTTCCAACGCGCATTGCTCGTCTGCATCTACCAAACAACGATGATGTGGCTCCGTGAGGCTGCGCACACGACACGTACAGTACGCGGATGGTGAGCCTCGACCCTCGTACTCTTTGGATGAATTTCTCTCAGCCCTGGCCCTGGGAAGAGCATTTCCGGGCCAGAGTTTACCGTGTCTCACGTGCCCTGGAGGAATTCCTGACCGAAAATGCTCGAGTCAGCATTCTCAACTTTGATCAAGCAGCTTGACACGCTTAACGCCAAGACAAAGTAAGCTCTTCCGCTTCAATGACTTCACTCCAGAAACTTGTGGTTGCAAAGATTGTCGCGGCTTGTGATAACGCGACTTTCCATCCACAACCTCCCACGTCCTGATCATTGAAGCAGTCTCCGGGTATTGATCAATTGTCAATCTTTTACTTGTCTGCTTCAAACTCCCCCCGTCCAGCATGTCGGAAAGCCTTTCCTCTGGCGCGTCCGCGCCAACCGTCCTCGATACCTCCAAGATCGCCGAATCCTCTTCTTCATTATGGGACCGAATCACACTTTGGGCGGCGGACAACAAGAGCACAGTATACACACTCGCCGGTGTCACTCTAGTAGTATCGAGCGCTGGCGCCATCTACTACTTCTCGAGCTCAAGCTCTTCCGAAAGTGCGGCTGGCGAGAAGCGGAAATCCAAAAAGGACAAGAAGAAGGCTAAGAAGGATGCCGAAAAGCCAGCAGTGGAAAAGGAGGCTGCACCAAGTACGGGATGAGACTCTCGGTTGATTGTTACCACAAGCTGACCAAGCGTAGCGAAACCACCTGCGGCCACCGTCGAGGCCGAAGAGGAGTTACCACAAGTCACAGAAGAGAGCGTAGGCGCGCTATCGGACCAAGAGAAAAAGGACTATGCTGCGAAGCTCAAGGCTGCCGGCAACAAAGCATACGGATCCAAGGACTACAATCGTGCAATCGACCTTTACGGACAAGCTCTACTCTGCAAGGCAGATCCCGTCTTCTACTCCAATCGCGCCGCCTGCTGGAATGCCATGTCGAATTGGGAGCGCGTCATCGAAGACACCACCGCCGCTCTCAACTTGGATGCCGAATACGTGAAGGCGCTGAACCGCCGGGCCAACGCCTACGAGCAGAGCGGAAAGTACAGCGAAGCACTACTGGACTACACCGCGAGCTGCATCATCGATGGTTTCCGCAACGACGCGAGCGCGCAGGCAGTCGAGCGACTACTGAAGAAGGTAGCAGAAGCAAAGGCCGCCGACATCCTCAAGAGCAAGCCGAAGAAGCTGCCCAGCCCGACCTTTGTCTCGAACTACCTCCAATCATTCCGGCCAAAGCCGCTGCCTGCAGGCATCGACGAGAGTGCAGAGCTGGACGAGAGTACCGGCAAAGGACAACTCCGCAAGGGTCTGCAGGCAGTCCAGAAGAGATCGGGTGACGGCTATACTGAGGCTTCAGAGGCCTTTGACAAAGCGCTAGAGTTGGGCGATCTCGGCGAGCACGAGGCGTTGGCATACAACATGCGCGGCACGTTCAAGTACTTGAAGGGCGAGGACAGTGCTCTTGCGGACTTGAATAAGTCACTTGAGCTTAACCCTGCATTGATTCAATCTTACGTCAAACGCGCCAGTATGCACCTCGAAGCTGGCAATCGCACCGAAGCGAAGGAAGACTTTGAGGTCGCGATCAAGCAGGACGAGCGCGACCCGGACATCTACTACCACCGTGCTCAGCTCAACTTCATCCTTTCAGAGTTCGGTGAGGCGGCCAAGGACTATCAGAAGTCGATCGACCTTGACAAGGACTTCATCTTCTCTCACATTCAGCTTGGTGTCACACAGTACAAGATGGGAAGCATAGCCTCATCAATGGCTACATTCCGGAGATGCATGAAGAATTTCGACAAGGTACCGGATGTCTACAACTATTACGGTGAATTGCTCTTGGACCAGCAAAAGTACGAGGAGGCCATACAGAAGTTTGAGACCGCAGTGGAGTTGGAGAAGAAGGAGCACGTGACAGGCATGAACGTGCTGCCGCTGATCAATAAGGCTTTGGCGTTGTTCCAGTGGAAGCAGGACTTCAAGGCGGCCGAGGATCTTTGCCAGAAGGCACTCATCAGTACGTTTCCTGAAGAAGGGTGATCAGACCCATACTGACCTATTGCAGTTGACCCCGACTGCGACATCGCTGTAGCCACCATGGCCCAGCTCTTACTCCAGCAGGGTAAAGTCACAGAGGCTCTCGAGTACTTTGAACGTGCGGCAGAACTTTCGAGAACTGAAGGAGAGATTGTCAACGCTCTATCATACGCCGAGGCAACGAGGACACAGCTTGAGGTGCAGGAGAAGTATCCACAACTCGCGAGCAGACTGCAAGGTATGGGTATGGGAGGTCCGCCGCCTGGAATGCGGTAAGGGAGCCCCGGGAACGAGGAGCGGGAACAGATTGCGGCAGATCGGTGCTGCCGTCAACAAGGGAGAGGGGTTGAATGACATCGCACCGGCGTCCGATTGATATGTACTCTACACTCTTGCATGCTGCATGTATATATACGATTACCATTTGGGGAGAGCGGAGCATATAGTGAAATAGCAAACGAACACTTTAGCCGTCGATGTACCGGCATCGAAGGCGTAGGAAGTGTCATTAATCTTAACTTTTCGTCCGCCTACTTGTGCATCTCGTCCGATGAATTGCTAGACTCCCGAGCTTACTGCGTAATGATCCTTCAACGTCCCCAGATATGCGCGAGCACGATCATCACAGCCAATCATGAAACGCTGCAAACTTCGACTTCCAGCTTTGCTCTCCTTTCCCTCGATTCGACACGCATCACTTCTACATCATGTATGGCCCCTCGAACTTTCTCAGGACATGATGCTTCTTCCCTAGCACGAGCATCGCAAGCATCCGCTTGGCCAACGTCACAACTCTTGCATTCGGTTTTGCCATCTGGAATTCTTGCCCGAATGTACTGCTATGACTCGGAAGCCAGTTGTCAGTAGCGCCCTTGTGCTCAAGTACAATGATATATGACTCGCGCTCTCATGATCTGGCCATCCGTGATTGGTCGAGGTTGAAGTCGTGCAAGACCACGTCGACTCAGAGACACTTTTGCCACTGATGCGGAGCACAAACTTCCCAGCATTCGTCAGCGCCGACTACGATAGTCACGGAAGCACGCTGGATGGACTGGTAGTTCCGATGAGCACGGTCAATCAAGAATTCAGGCAACGGGTGTTGTGCAACCACACCGGTCCCTTCCAAATTTCTGTACCACCATGGGCCTCAAATCAACAGTTACACGAACTCGCCCTCCTCGTATCCCTTGTCGATTCCCTCTCTATTTCTACTCCGAACCCCTCTCGTACTGAAGTTCCGACAAGATGCGGTAGCCCTCAACCTCGACGATACGCCTCCAAGGACGACATGTGTGAATAGCAACTATCCACAACGTCAACATGAGCCATCTCTACCAACGCCTGGCTACCATGTTCAGCCGCCACAGTACAGAGCGGCAAAGAGAGCATATCGAAAGCGAGGCCATGAGACGCCGCCACAGACAGGAAAGGGCATTGCTCGAGGAGGAGCGAGTACGAAACGAGCAGCGCCGCCGTGAGGAGGAGACTCAACTCCGAACCGAGATTGAATGGAACAATGCAGCGACTCATGGGCCCACTGCATCGATGGTGGTAAATCGGCTTACTCACAACCAACAACACTCCGGGATGCGCTGTTCATCCCCGGGTTTTACAACTTTCATCCCCGATTGTCGAATTTTACAACATTCGTCCCGATTCTTGCGCCTCCCCGGCGCAGTCCAAACGCCGGGAGCAAGCGCCGTGGCCCCGCCTTCCATCGTACCATGGCCAAATTTCCATCGGTATTCCTGGCGGGATTTGATTGATGCTCGGAAAAGGCATCGCGCTCCTGCGTATGGCAATGATTTACGATTCAGTAAAGCTGCCTTTTCGATTTCCTGAGTCGAGAATTATTGCCAGACGCAGGGGCGCAATGCCTTTTCCGAATGCCATCAATCAAATCCCGCCAAGAATACCGATGGAAATTTGGCCATGGTACGATGGACGGCGGGGCCGCGGCCAGCGCCCAACTCCAGAGCAGGTGAACGCAGAAACTCACGAGTAGATTATTCGTTTGCTATTTTACTACATGCTCCGCTCTCCCCAAATGGTAATCGTATATGTGCATACAGCATGCAAGAGTGTAGAGTACATGTTAATCGGACGCCGGTGCGATGTCATTCAACCCCTCTCCCTTGTTGACGGCAGCGGCGATTTGCCAATCATCATGTGTCGAGCAGAGCAATGCATCGACGACGCCGATGACCACGGACCTGGAGCGGAGACCCTGGAACCTTGAGAAGACACTGTACAAGAACTTGATTGGATGTTTAGATCAATGGCTGTTTCATGATCTTGTATGAATGGAGACTACCGCATTGCTCTTCTCGTTTCTCTCCGTTGCATATCAATATGAGCTCATGATCCTCTGACGCTTTACCGCGTACCTTTGCCACTCGGAGAAGATGGAGAATACTGCGCAGCATGAGAAGTCATCATCCATGAACCAGGTTGGCCTGTCATTCCCGCTGATCGCTTCAAGTGATTGTCTCGATCAGGAGCCAACGTATGACACACGATCACAAATGTGTCCCACCATACTACCAGAACTCATCGAGCGGCTCAGCTAGCGCCCGCATTCACTTGTGGTGGTGAGCATCTTCTGTACTACCGATGCAGGTTTATAGAAGGTTGAACAGGACTCGCGCCTCAATCATTGGCTTACATCTCTCCACGACACATATCCCGCACGAGACCGACCAAGACATGGGCAATAACATGCATCATGGTCTGTGCTGCGGAGAAAGCTCGAGATGATATATGAATCTCAATCTTTACAGCAAGAATTCTCACTTTCGCCAGACCATCGATCCATCCTTCCTTTCCCAAACATCCAAGGAGCTTTCTGAACCCTCAATCAAGACTACACTTTCCACCAGCGCGACATTCTCACTGCCATCATGTCCCCACCATTTAGATTGGCATACAGTGACGATATCGAGAATATGGACTGGGCTGATATCCTGGAGTTTCGGAGCACGCCACATCGCCCTTCTCTTGCCTGGACACGGGTAGAGTCTAGGGTCGTAAATATCAGGGCGCCGATGCATGACCGTCCAGCACCTGTGCTGCCTCAAGAGCAACAGTCAAGGTCTCCTCCAGAGAGCGTACAAGTTGAAGACCCGCCCTACCAGCAGAGTGCGACTCACACTGAGATGGTTCGAGATCTGAATTGGTGGTTCGATCTGGACATCGTCGAGACCTACGAACTAATCATCTGTGTCATGCGCAAATGCATGGCCACCACGAACATCTCGCCCATGAACGCGAACCTGACACCGGAGGGGTTGTCATCACTCGAAAAGGAGGTCCAGGCATTGAAACAAGAGAGAAGCAGGGTTCGTGAGAAGCTTCGGGTCCTGTTGGATGAGCTTGCCGAACTTGAGCATGGCACGAAGTGAGGCGTATCTCCATAGCCTCATCATCCCAACGACGGGACAGCACATTCCTGTGCTTTTGATTGTCTTTTGCACATTCAATAAACATTTCGCTACCTCAACCTGTGTCGCCCGATTATCAGAAATAACACGCATGGTGCTCGCTGGCTGATGCTGTGGCATGACGATCACTCTGTGACAAGCTGACAGAGTCAAGAGCTACCCGTGAAACATAAGACTGCAGTACAAGACACAAGCCTGGACAAGCGTGTAGATGCTGTACAGCAATGAGAAACGCTTGACAAATCATGGTCTCTCCGCGAACCAAGCTACTGCATACCCCAACCACCAACACTACCGGCGCGGGCTAGCTGGGCGTAAGGTGCTGTGGGCTCAGCAACCCTTGCAAGAATCTGCACGCGTCTCGTGTCGAGGTTGGGAGGATTCTCGACCCCATGACGAGCAAATCTATGGGTGCCAACAATAGGGCCTGGAGTGTTTCATCTTGTTTGCCTTTGGATCGAGTTTGAAACTGATCTCAGGTTTTTAACGGTCTGTTGGTCTACCTGAAGTACAATTCAACCTGCTCTCATCTCTTCTGGCCAATGCCTGCATCTCTTGACACTCGGAATGGGTCCCATATAGTCACGGCCGCCAGCTGAGATACGGTCAGTGGAACAGGTACACGTCTCATCATCGACATGGGCTACTCTCCTGGACCAGTTGCCACAGCAAACATTTAGCTCTGTCATACGCTAGTCTTCAACAGAGAAAAAAGGACGGTCTGATACTGGTATGGCTGCAATACGAGCAGGTCTTGAATGCTCCTCTCTGGTGCAGAGTCTACCATGTCAGCATCCCCAGTGAGTGGCGCCAACGGTGGTATGGGCGGTCAAGATCAGCACCAAGGACAGTCTACCACGGCCGCCCAGCAGACACCACGACATCCACTACGTCCGGATGCACCAATCTTCAGTCTGCTGACGCCGGAAGCACCGCCATTCACGCCGGCCATGCCATTGTCGGCCAATAGGGCGGTCATTCCGCGTCTTCCTTTGGGGATCCGCCCACATCCACTGCGAAGCAACCCTCGTCTGAGAAGGATGCTGTCAGGTATGATGACGACACTGGCATGTCTGCTTCAACCACTAGGAGCAGGATCCAATGCCTCCAATCGCTCCTCCTCAGGCCAATGGCACAGCTAGCAACGACGACAATTCGGACCTTGGCTAGCTTATATATCAGATCGAACAGTGCTAAGACTCAGTTATGCAGAGCAAATGAGCAACATCATAACATAATTGCCTCTATCCTCGTCTATATCGACATCGATGTGAGTGAAGAAGACTCTGTTGCTATTTTGCCTCCAAATTGGGACGAAGAGTGCTTTCCAAACGTCCAGAGTCCGTGTAATTAGTTGATATACCTGCTGTTGTCATTCCTCGAACCACACCTATGGCGGATCCAACTCTGCAGGCCGACATCACGTCGAACTGTGGAAATCACATGCGCGTGGCCGAGAGATGTCTCTGCACTGGATCAATTGGAAACAAATTCGACTCGGGTGACACGAAATTACAAGCACATAACACAAGGAGATTCACGTCGACGTGTTGGCCATTCTTTTTCCCAAAAGTCCAAGATACAACGTCTTCGGTACAAGGCACTGGGTCGTAAAGATACTTGTACAGCATTACTGGGAAGTTTGTAACAAGAAAAGGCAGTGCCAACGTACTTCTGATGGCATATATAGATGAAGATCTCATCCATATGCCCGACTAATTCTAAGATTCTCCAAAGGGCCGTTCCCACAACATGCCTTCTCACAGACATCAGGGGACATCCTCACCGTCTTCTCGATCATACGAGATCAGAATCAGAAATGGTACGAGAAGGGCAGATGCATCAACGTCTATGACAGGGAGAAGGACAAGCTTGCCAACTCACTACGAGGACTCGTCATCCACGGATTCAGACATGGAGACGGAGGTCGACTTCCCGCCACTGTATCCATCACCTCCAATACCCGAGGCAATAGCCCGAGTCACCGCACCTTCGCCTCCACGACATGAAGTGAACGCCAACGGGCAGCCGCATGACCAAAGGCGAAGACTCGAGGATAAGAGTCGTTCCTCTTCCTCTTCATCATCTGACTCAGAAGCACCCGCAGACATGAACAACCAGATGATCCTCATCCCACGTGACCGCGACAACACCAACGGCCGAACTCAAGAGGAGAACAACGAACGCGGCCAGAATCTCGTCGATCGCCTTCGACACACAGTCTCGGCATTCGAAAGAACATGCGACGGTGATGCAGCTCGTCTGGCAGACCTGACGGATGAGCTGTATAGGATAACAGAGGCGTGGGAGGGTACGGCTGTGACTGACATCAGGGTCGCGCTGGAATGGGAGGAAGCCAAGATAAGGGAGGCGCTGGTGATGCGGGCGGTCGCGAAGGTTTCGAGGGGAATGCAGGCTCACGCGAGCAGTGGGTGATTGGTGGTCAGGCGGAGTAGGGTGAGAAGTTGGAGTAGCACAGAGTATAGAACGTGTTTGCTGCCTTTATAGGCTGGGAAATGGCGTTTCCGTGTCCTCAGGGGTAAAAGTTGGTTGGCTATAAACTGCCGCTCATACACAAGAACCTCCATTGCTCTCCCCCTGTATCCTTTGTTGTCATTCAAGTGTACGGATAAACAGATCTCGACATCTCACAAGGTCACACAGATGATATCATGGGTCTTGACCTGCTTGAGAGTCTTGGCTAGCTCTTGTTTGCTGCCACCAGGAGCGGTTTAGTCGAAGCTGAACTCAATGATACTCAGGTGATCTTTTCTCCCTCTCACTCACCTGTCATCTCACCTAGCTCGACTTTTCAAGAAATCTTCGATACATTCTCCCATTCCACCAGATCATTACAACGATGACACGCGAGACTCCCGACGACGTTTTCTCCCCCGACTGCAACTCGAACAACACGATTCGCTTTCCCTCTTTCGTAGCAATGGGAGAGGCAAATTCAGATCAGGGCAACAACCCATCTCGCCCCTGCTTCGTTCCCTTCACCATCACCCGCAGTTTGGAACCTCACATTCCACAGGAGCCCGTTCCGAATCTTGATCAGCGAGATATCGAGCGTCTTTTTGCTGAACATCCTCATGCAAGATACATCTCCATCTTGATCCACGACTATGTGATCGAGTTTCGTTGTCCTGAACTTCCAATTTGGTCAAACAACAGTGGTCAGGCCAATGACGACGCGGAGGAAGACTTGATGGATCCGAAAGAAAGAGAGGAGCTCATGAGCCGGCCAGAAGTCCAGGCGGCCTTGGCTCAGAAGGACAGACAGAGACAGGAGAGGGAGGTCAGAGAGGGTGCGGTAAGGGAGGAGAGTAACTTGGAACCAACCGAGCGCGAGTGGGACAGCAGATGGTTCGAGGGGTGAGTGCTGTGTTCCTGTGGGAGTATTTCCTGTTCTACATTTCTCTATAGATCGAAAAGGAAATAGCATTCTTACCTTGAGTGCTCCTGATATGTATCAAAGACAGAAGCTCACAGCTTCTTGATGAATGAAACAAACTACTGTATGTAGAGTACTGGGTTAGCTGAATGCCAAGTTCTTGAACATGGGAACTACCAGGATCCTCGCATCGATCATCTTCACCATCGATAAGCTTGTTTAATTTCATCAGTCCAGGCTGCGTTGAGTCGTAGCGGGTTGTTTGCTACATGCCCAACGTTCGGAAGGCGGCATGAAGGCTAAGACGTCCCGAACACATGTGCTGCGGGATATAAGATCGATTGGGGTAGCGTCAGACTCAGTAAACGCTTTGTGCCACGTTTACCACGGTATCCTTCTAATAGACCCTGGTAGTTACGACCAATGACTTGATCAAGGCCGACGCCATGGATATCGTGGGCGTCGGCATATATATGAAGTCTCGTTACAGGCGACATACTCACATGTTTTCTCAACCTTCCACACGCAACTGCTAGCAATCAGTCACGCGTCGATTCAAGACCGCTCTTTCGATTCTTTCTCCTTAGTCACGACCAATCATGGCTTTCAGCACTGACAAGATTGCCGGACGATTTCCCATCAATGCCTTAGATAATGGCCAATCGGAATTTGACGCATCGTATAAGGTGGCGACTGGCGCGTACAACTCCCCCCGCCCATCAACTCCAACTATTCAGAATCTCAACGACTACTTTGCAACGGAGACTGCACCACACCTTGTCTCTTTTCACTCCGCGTCAAACTCTTCATTCGGCGAGCCGACCATCCTTACACCCGAGTCACAGACATCCAAGTTCTACAAAGACCAGGCAACGCAGACGGATGCCACTGATCTCTATGTCAACCGAACGGTAAGTGGCTTTGGCGACATTTGATGAGAGAGAGACATACTGACGGCCCCCAGCCCCACCCATCTTCCGCCACTGATTCTGACTCTCGAGCCATCATGGGACAGATCTTAGCACACATTCAACAGCTTGACTCCGAACCAACTATCCAGCGGTCTGACATTGTCTTCCTCGACTTGAGTATCAGACTCCTCGGGACCGTGGTGGAACGAGAGAAAGAGAAGCTCAGGCAGGAAGCAGACGACCTGCGCTTCGTAATGCAGGGGATCTGGAAGAAGTGGCTCGAAGACACTGATTCGAATGCATGATCCTACCCAATTAGAAATTATTCTTTGCACTGTCTGGCGATTGTTGCAAGCATGATGTGTAGAACCATACATGCAGACTTGTAGCTTCCAGAATTGGTGCAATGTGATGTGCTCTCACTCGACCGACGACCTCTACGTCGCATACCTGATAGGGTTGTCGAGGCACATGTGTCGATAACAACATGCACACGCCCATGATGATTTTCGCATCGGAGGTCCTGATTGAGCATTGGCGGTACCAATTATGTTTGCTGTGCTGCAAGGGTCCATAGAAGTGTAATCTGTGGGTCTATTCGTGTGAACACATGAGCTGGCATGTATAAATGATTGGTCCAGAGTCTCCTTTCGACGTAGTCGGAGCATCTTTGCATCAGGTGCTTCTTTATGAGACGAATGTACGAGACCTTGCGCTCGTGTTGCGGCCTGGGGTGTAGAACAGTGGAAAGCAGCACACATGAAGACCATCCCGAGGCGCTGCCGTCACTCGTCCTTATCTCCCTCATCCAACCCTCACAGGTACCCCACCACAAGATCCTGCTCTTGCCACTGAATTCTGTCATTCCTCTTCAAGGACTCAAGCTCATTACGCGATGGCTCTTCCGTTCATCAAGCATGTCAACCAGGCGTCCAGTCGAGCCAACATCGCCGTCACCAGAAGCCGATCACGCGTCACCTCAGATACTCTCCCCTCTACACAAGCCCGGAATGATCGTCTCTTTTACTTCAGCAGACCGAGGGAGGACCCTCGCACCGACAGACCTCAACCCCTTCCGACTGATGTCAATCACACTCGTACTCAGAACAGCTCCACCACAATCCCTCGTACCATCACGTCCTTCAACCCTTTCATCTTACCGGATCGTTGGTGGCAAGGACCAGCCTCTCATCGACAAGAGGCATCCCGCACAGATAATACGTCCTCCCCTACCTTCGACTCTCAAGCTCACATCGACCGTGAATTCGACCTTCGCGAGCAAATCGATGAACTCCGTCGCGCAGCAGCTATCAGACACGAAGACCTGGAGCTCCTCGACCAAAACTTTCGGAGGTATGCGGATGAATCCGAGAGGGAGAGAATTCGACTGCAGGCCGAGGTGGATACTTCGCGGTTTGTGATGCAGGGAGTCTGGAAGAATCTGCTGGTAATGCTCTCTCGCGAAGGACAAGGTGGTAGTATTTCGTAGGTAGCATATGCTCAAGGTTACTTCGACAATCATCTTTGAGTCAGCTTGACTTGATCCTCAACTTCCAGCCTGACTTTTCATCGACTCCAAGCTGAGGTCGGAGGATATAAGCCCCGTCAGTGTTCATCGTTAGGACTGACTGCTTACCCTGCTGACCTTGAAGGGAAGGCTAGATTCTGGTAGTAATTGTGCTTTATATCCTACTAGAACGAACGTTCCTTAAAGAGTTAGTACGTTCCAGGGTGTGACTTGCAACCCAACAATCTCGGTGTTCCAGGGACCGACTCAAAGAATAAATACTACCAGGTTCGACTGGCAAAGTTTTAAAGTCGTGCTTTAAGCCTAGGTTCTGGTAGTAATCATACTGCGAGTCCTACCAGAAGTGACGTTCCTGAGAAACTAAGTAGGGTGCGACTGACAATCTGAAAATCTCGGTATTCCACGGACTAAGCTGTTGCCCGATGCGCTGCAATGAAAACCTAATGGAATTCGTCCTACTTGCAGATGTAGTGTTTGCTGTACTGTGACTATCCGAGCTTCCAAGTCTCATAACGCTTTACCCGTCGAGCACATGAGCTGGCATGTATAAATGGTTGGCTCAAGTTGAATACCTCGTGATTCGATCCTTTGTCAGTATATTTCGTACGACCCAGCTGGAGGACATGTCGGATCCTGTCACTGAGTATCCACTGATAGAGACTGGTGTGCACACCGGAGTAGTGCCATAGCTGCAGACTTATAAGCTGATAGCATCCTGTGATCTGGGTCCACCAAGTTCCTTCCATTTTCCACGCGACACATAGCAAAGCAATCTCCCCAAGCTTCACTCAAGATTCTTCAGCCCCCAGCATCAGACATTCAAAAACATGGATAGTCTTGCCACAAGTCGTCGTCGACCAGAGATTGGGGTCCGACATCGACCAAGTCTCGGATCATCGCGGAGCAAAACCCATTCATCTCCTGCCAGTCGCGGACTGCGTCCTCTTCGCCACCGAATAGACTCCCATGTATTCCTGAACAGGCCTTCTGACAACACTACGGTCAAGCATCCCACTCTTGCCGTACAGACCGCCAATATCGACTTCAGCGTGCCACCAACACTTCCTAGTAGGCACGATCAGGCCACACAGACAGACTGGCCCGCCACAAATCCCAGTGATGTTCAGCATACCGAGTCAGATCAGCAGCCCGGGGCGTCGACGGTCCAGAAGCAACACCCCTCCCGTCGTTCCCCGACCCCGCCACCAGAATCCCCCTGCTTCGACGATCCAACCGCACCACGTCCACCATCGATAGCGTTGGCTTTGCACGTCATGAGATGTCTGCGCCGTCGGTCGATCAGAGGCCTCAATGGAGTGGAGGTAGACGCCCTACATCGTAGGATCAGGGTGATCGCAATCCAGTCTTGGTCCGAGCGGCTGGATCTTGAGCGTGAGATCGAGGATCTGCGACGGCAACTGCGAGAGGCTCAAGGCTGATGGAGAGGGGTGTGACTGCCCATGGCCCTTTAGACTGCCTGAAACATTACATCTCATTCTTACCTAGTTGTACGTTTCCAAGTGATACATTGCTCGTGACTGTGACCCTTGGTGTTCCTGGAATGCTACACTACCAGGTTCTGTGATCGCCTGGTAGTAACGAAAGATGGCTGTTCAACTTTTTCGACATCTTCCGGTACCATCCTGGTCGCCTCAAGCGCCGATGGCGGCATTCTGCGTTCCCTCCCTTCCCTTGGTCCCGGCCTCTTCTGTATCGAGATAGTTGACGAGCAGCTCGCCCTTCTTACCGTACCGTCTTGGGGTCTCACGAGCATGACGAACAACGTCGAAGGGACCACTTGTCTTGTGGAAGATCTCATCCATCTCTTCAAGAGAGCGGTAAGCTGTCTCGGGCTGCGAGAGGTCAGTAATGGGTATGGTGGCGTCGTAGATTTGTTACTTACATAGAAGAAGTATACTGATGGTACGATGACAGCATTGATGACTGCGAATATGATGTATGTTCGGTAAGCAATGTTCTGAAAAGCGATCGGGGTGATCATGACGACCATGAAGTTCCAGATCCAGTTGGCGCTAGTGGCGAGGGCATTTCCAGGGGCACGAATACGTAGTGGCAAGAGCTCACTTGGGCTAGCCAGGTCATCCCGAGCCAGCCGATGGCAAAGAAGGTATTGAAGACGAAGAGGAAGACTGCAGCGGCCACACCGAGTCGACTGTTACTTGCGTCGGTGGTAGTTCCAGCCAGTACAGCCATAGAAATGGACATGCCTGCTGCTCCGAAGATCATGAGCTTCCTGCGACCGACCTTCTCGATGATAAAGATTGGGATAATGGCGGCTAGAAAATACTCTGTTCCATTGAGTGCAGCGAGGAGCCTCGACAGTTCTACATCCAGACCAAGAGATTGGCGGTAGATGGTGGCCGAATAATATGTGATCAAATTGATCCCTGAAATTTGTTGAAACATCTGGTTGACATATGCGAGAACCACTCTGTGGAAGTTACGGTCCCGGTCCATGGTGAAGCAGTCTTTGAAAGAGCCTTGAGACATGATTTGGGTGGTGTCGTAGATGGCAGCGTATTCTGACCGTACGTAGGAATCGTCAATGTCCTTGTCGTGAAGAGCAGATAGTACTACTTTGGCTTCCTCGTCCCGCTTCGACATGACCAGCCATCGTGGAGATTCCGGAAGGTTCATGATGAAAGCGACGATGATGATGCAGAAGAACAATTGGAATGCCAAAGGGAATCGCCAGCTGATCTCGCTGGGCTGCAGATAAGCGAAGCCGTAGTCGATCCAGTACGATAGCATGATACCGCAGGTGATGAGAGAGCCTTCCACCATCACCATTTGCCCGCGGCGGTGGCTTTTGGATGTCTCCGATTGCCACATTGGCACGGTGGATGTATTCATTCCATTGCCAATGCCTGTGATGATTCGTCCTACCACTAATTCTGGGATGCCAAACGAGGCGGCTTGGATGATAGCTCCGGCAATCATCAACCAAGTCCCTGTGAAGATGGTCTTTTTCCGTCCAAGCTTATCACCGACCCAGATCGTCAGGACAGCACCAGCAAAACAACCTAAATTGTATGAGGCAACTGTTATACCCTGCAATGTCGAAGTATAACTTCCAGTCTGGCCTCTTGGTGGATCTTCGGTATTGATGGAAGGAAATCGTTGGAAGAAAGAGTCCATGGTAAGGATACCGCCCATTACACCTTGATCATAGCCGAACAGCCTGTGGCTCGGTCAGCTCTGCATGTATTCAAGTGGCTGGACTAAGTACAGAAAGTCCATGCCGGCGATTACTCCGATGGCCAGGTTGAGAGGGAAGCCTCTCAGGCCGAAGAATTGCTTGCCTTTCCCCATTCCGATATGCCTGAGATCTTTCAATGCAATTGGTTGTTGTATTAGGAAGGGGTTCTAGCGTAAACACACCAACCACCATTGCGTGGACAGAAGAGAAAGAAGTAGAATTTGCTAAATATACTTACCGAGTACAGTTCACAGCACATGGTCAAGCGAGTTGGACCCACCACCAGTCCACTTGTCGCAGGCTCACATCCCGGCTGCGGTTCCATGAGGCCCCATCAAAATGGGTGCATCTAGCCAACCCGGAGGTGCTGACTAGATGACAAGAGGTCTCAAACGATCAATGACATAATGAGGCTCCGAGCAAATCAATGCAACTCACATTTTTACGGCAGGGATACCGCAGAAAATCCGAGTCGTGGAGAGTGGTGGTTCAGATGGCCCCTCGGATGACCTAAAGAGGTAAGCCGTCAGCATTGGGTGAGCCGCATGAACGTACCGCCAAAAATCTTCACAAAAATCAAACACAAACAGCGACATCAACATCAAAATTTGACTTTGCTCGGTCGGGTACACGCCGAAGCTTCTATCTGTCTGGAACTTGAATAGGACTAATGATGGGCCCTCAGGTAGATACACATCCACGCTATCCTTCAAGTATCTGAGAGGCAGAACATGGTAAGTAATCTCTAGCATACCATACCAAGTCTCGCTGTCATCCTCCCGATTGCTTCTTTCAATGCCTCCCAGTCTTGCACTAGATCAGGCTCGAATTTCTCCTTCTTCTTCACTGGAGGAATCCGCCATGGCGATGTCCTCGTCAGGCTTATCATTCGAACGCCTTGTCGGACGAGCCAATTCCCCATACGTCTTTGCCAGGGCCGCGGCCTCAGACACAAATCGGTCGACCTTCTTCTCCAGGGCAGAATAATCAGAGTTTGTGGCAGACGACCCAGCCGCATCCCTACTGAGATGACTGCCGCCCCGGTCTGTAGTCCTGATTTCCTCTCCAGCTGGTTGGATAGACCTGAAAACCGGCTGCCGTCGTCTCTTCGCTGGCTGCTCCTTCTTCACACGTTCAGCGTGTCGTGCAGCCTCACGCTCAGCGTGCCCTGCGGCGTCCCTCTCCTCTTCCAAAGCCGCCAACGCTGCAAGCTCCTCCAGCTTCACCTTGCTCAAAGGCGGCTTCTCACGCTTTCTGGTTTCACGTCCATAGTACTCATCCGTTCCGCGCCCAGTCTCTGCAGACCCTTCTCCCCGCGCAGAACGTTCAGCTTCGCGAACAGCCTCCTCTTCCCTCGCCTTCTTCCTCTGTCTTACTTGTTTCCTCTTCAAAGTCCGCTTTGCGCTGCCTGCCCTTGTACCCTCGCTCGAATCCCTTGACTCTAGCCTCTGGGAAGGTCCCTCCGTGCTCTCAACAGATGCTCTCCTGATACGACCATTCGCACTTCCGGAGAGCACTCTGCTGATATCTTCGGCTGGCCTCCCTCTTGCCCTATCCAATCCGCTCGCTCCGGTTCTTCGGCCGCTACTGCCTCGAGGGGCCCCGCTCCTACCAATTCCTCGTCTCGCTCCCATCGACCGCCACCTCGGAGTCGGCGCAAAACCCAAGACGTATGGCGGGCGCGGCGTATTATCCTCTATCGCTTCTTCCTCGGAGGACGAGCTTACGGTACGTTTGTTCTTGCTGCCGCCGGGACCGAGGGTGGGGTCCGTCGTTCCTCCCGAGGCGGCTCTGAGGTTCCTGCGTGAGAACATCCTTGATGCTATTGGACAGAGAGGTCGGGGTGACGTGTGGATGGGAAGTGTATGATTGGGATCAGCAAAGACGTAAGCGTTGAAGTCTCCACGAACGTGGTAAGTCACGTTTGGAGAAGAGATGATGAGGCCGTTCGTGCAGAGATGCAGTGTACAATCAATGTTTGTTCTAGTAGATATCCATTTTCACCTGTGTGTGCGTTTGACAGCATGCATCCTTCCGCTTGATGGGTCGTACAAGGAAGTGGGCCACAACTAGATCCTCACGGTACACTGTCATTCTGTAAGAGATCTATATACTGGTTCGATTTCTCTTTTCATTGGAATCACCTATGCATTCATGTCCCATGTAATCCTCTGTATGATGCATTCTTGATCCTCATACCGTCGGTCCACAATGCTCCACCATGCTCATGCAATCTTCTATACCCACGAACCATGCTCTTCCATCAACTTTTCCACCTGGGTGACCACACCTAAGCCCACATCTTCTTGAACTTCTCATCGAAGCTTCTCTTCAACCCCTCAAACGCCAACGCCACCTTTCTCAACCCTTCGCCAGAGTCCTCATCCCAGGCCGGCGCTCCTGCAGTAGTTGTGGGTGATGTGGCTCTTGTGCTCGCCTTCGTTGGGACTGCTTCCTCTTCGCTGTCTCCACCCCAGTCAGACGCCACCGAGCTGTCAGACTGAGCCGCCTCATCCTCCTCCCAGCTATCCGCCACGACCTTCTTGGTCTTCTTCTTCTGCTCTGCACTAGTCGGCGCAGAAGTCTTGGTAGTCTGCTCGACTTTACTGGGGCCGGATGGGAGACCTTTCTTTGTCGCGGCTTCCTTGCCGCCCGCGCTCTCGAATGTGGCAATACGCTCATCCTCGTCCAGCTCATGCATGTCTCCACTCCCTCCAACTTCGACCATCTCCAGATCCGCATCAGCAGAAACGTTCATGTAGTTCTTGAAGCTTGTGACAATCGTGGCGAGGACGAGGGAGAAGTCGTTGAGCAGGAACCAGACATCTCCGCGGCGGATACCATTGGCTTTCTCAAGAGTCACAACGTCACCATGCTTATAGAAGTCGTACAGGTAGGCGTTCAGTGGCATTTGAGCTTCATCCGGGTACAGGGCCACGTGGGGGATGGCGGCCTCTTCCAGCCATACGCCGGAGCGAGCGGTGCGGCAAAGCTCAGAGATGGTCTCAAACTTGTCGCCGTGACCGGATAGAGCAACAAAGGCTGATCTCACAGTAGTAGGAGGTAGAGCTTTGACTCCTTCGGGAACCTTGGCACCAGTATCCTTTCCTCCGACCTCGACCTGAGTAAGTGGCAGCACGTGATCAGCGCCAAGCTTGTCGGCATGCTGTTCGGCGAAGCTCTTGACATAGGTAGAGAAGACTGAAAGTGTCTCTGCGTTGTGGTTGCGCAGACTGTCCTCGGCCTCTGCAGGCATCTTCGGCAGGAAGACATGCGAGCTGTGTTTCTTGACCACCTCATTGACGAACTCCTGATCGGCACGACGACAGAAGCGGCGGCCGAATAGATGTGCCATGACGAGCATGAGTGTCTCCAAGATGCGCTCCTCACTCTTGCCTTTGGGAACGTAGTTGGCACAGAGCTTGTTGAAGAAACCATCCTTCAACAAGCAGTGAAATGCAAACGAAGAGTTCTCTGTGTAGTAGAGATGAGAGACCGTGCCGGCAAAGTTGATGGGTTTGCCATCGGCTGCGATGAGATGCTGACGGCGCAGGTATTCGATGCTGTATCGCAAGTGATGTAAGACCTGATCTCTGAAGTTCTCACCGCCGAGGAAGAGACGTGGCTGCGAGAGAAGCGAGGTGATGGCTCGCTTGGCGTATGACGACTCATTGGAGTCATGAAGCAAGGTAAAGAGACGGAGGACCAGCGATGTAGTGATGGGGAAGTGGCCGTTGAGATCTGGAAGTCGTGATGATACGAGTCGGAAGACCTTGTCCAGGGAGATGTTCTGGAACACAACGTTCCCCAGCAGGTCGAAACCACGACGACCAGCACGACCTGCAGCTTGACGGTAGTTCAGGGCGGTCAAGAAGATACTGTCGCCGCTGAACACAACAGTCTTGCAAGGCATATTGATACCCAGAGCGAGGGTTCCGGTGGCAATGACGACTCGCAGGAAGCCGCGGCGGAATAGTGTCTCAACAGCCTGACGGTAGCTACGATTCATACCAGCGTGATGTACACCGATACCCAGCTTGAGACCGTCGATCAGCCAAGGCGCAACGTGACGCCATTCAAGCTTTCTCTTGAGGTCTGCAAACTCAGATGGGAGCAGAGCCTTGTTGTTTGCGAAGGAGAACCCCTCGACAATACCTTCTGGATCGAAGGATGCAAAAGGATTCTGCTCCATCTCTGCTGCCTCCCTCTCACGTTCACCCTTTGACATGTCTTCGTCACCTTGCCCTTTACTCTTCTTTGTGGTTGGGCGCTTGAACTTGACCTTTTCTTGTTCTTTCTTCCACTTGGCATATTTGTCAAGCTGAGCTTTCCACTTGGGACTGGAAGCCTTCCATGCAGCTTGAGCTTCTCCAAGTTGAGTCATCAAGGCCTGGCAGATCTTTTCACACAAAGTGCGATCGTAGTTGAAGAGGATAGCAGGCAGTGCATTACGTGCGTTCAATGCGGAGAGCAGAGGTAGCGTCGTGCTGAGAAGGTCATTCGGGTCCACCTTGGATGCTTCTTCAGCCTTGATCTTGTCACTCGAAGCTACCCCATCCTTGCTGGCATGCAGGGGCCTTGCAAGATCGTCGATGACGGCATGGAAAGGTGATCCGGGCTCCGACATCCATGTTTTGAGCACATTTTTAAGATCTGCTTCCCACTTGAGGATGTCGACCTTGCGTACGATAGCTGGTAGGGCCGTTGCGGGGTCGAGAGACTTGTTCAGAGGAAAGTTGTCGCTAGAGTGTTTCTGCATTGACTTCCAGAGACTCAAGCAGTCCCGCGGCTCCAAGTGCAGATCATCCGGCAATCCACGTCCCTCATTGATCAGGCTGGTGACCGGGTGCATGTAGAGCAGACCAGGTGCATCGTCCAGCGATGGCAGACCAACAGTGTCGTCCGATGAGAGCTGCTGGAATTCGAAGGTCTTGGGTGGTTGATAGACGAACTTCCTGAGGTCGGAGTACCGGTACGGATGCTGAACCATTTCCATTGAATATCCCATGGCTTCTTGTGTTGATCGCATCCAATCATAAAATTGACCAGGATTGCCAACAGTCGCAGAGAGGGCAATGATGGGGCAAGGTGCCAGTAGAAGAAGTTGTTCCCACACGACACCATCCTCCGCCTGGCCGATGGAGTGAATTTCGTCAAAGATGATTCTCTTGACTCTTGTGGACCAACCGGAAGTCTTTGCATGAGTTGGAGCTAAGAGCATGATCTGGAGCACATGTGGTACAGTGACCAAAATCTGACATCCTTGAGGGTCGTTGATCCTGTAGTCTCTTGTGTGAATGGCCCATACACTCTTGCCAGCATACTTGAATTTCTTGGTATACTGTGCTTGGAGCTCAGCGGCAATCTGATTGACCAACGCCTTTGTCGGTGCGACATAGACAAGGATACCATCGTCGGACTCTCGCAAGACCTGCTTCATAGCGTAGAAACTAATAAACGTCTTGCCAGCACTCGTCGGAGCCACAACAAATGCGCTCTTTTTCTGGTCGATGAGGTCCAGCACATGTCGCTGCCAGGAGTCAGGCTCGAATCGGACTCGATTGTCCGGTGCAGAGTCAAAGCTACGATCGAAGTACGGTCCACAGTGCTGCAATTGAAAGATGAGAGGCGAAACAGGTACTGCAAGCGTCCTATCTACGGCGGACAGACTGAAGGAGAAGCTGAGCGGACGGTCGGTCTTTGCTGGTTGCTTTGAGATATCGAACGGTAGACCAAGACTGTCGGCCACGAGCTGAACAGACGATTGAATAGTCTTAGTGGCCTGATCTGCCTTGGACTTCTGCTGGTTGAGAGTGTTGAAGATCAAAGCCGCGAATCTCGCCGATCGAGTGTCGTCTTGCTTGCCTTCCTTGCACACGATAGCCCACATCTGGACGAGACAGTCTAACATGTAGAGCTCAACTTCGGGGCCAAGGAAGCCCAAACGATCTTTTGGCAGAGACTTGAGATAGGTTTGTGCCTTCACGTATCGCTCTTTAGGATCCTTTGCCTTTTCCAGATCTTTGAGCTGGCTCTGCCAAGCTGAGACGAAGCGTTGCTCGTTCTTGCCAGCAATACGGGCAGCATTCGCGGCTTTCGCAGCACCAGCAGAAGCACTCGATGGAGCTATGGCTTCGGTGGACTGCTGGCCGGTGAAAATGACTTCAGGATCCAGAGACTTGCCGGCTGAGCTGGTCAAGCTGGCCGCATACTGTTGCAGCTCCCGCAAGAACATCTGGTGCGACCTCAAAGCACGTGCTTTCTGCCAATCGGTGAGGGTAACCTTGCCTTGTACGGTGACAGGTCGAGTGTTGTGCCAGTGGGTCAATTCTTTGAAGGTGCGTGAAGTGCTCGGCTGCAGGGCAGGTTCAGTCTTGGATGTGCGGATGTGGATGGATGCCAGATGCTGGTCCAGTACCGCGTGTTGGAATGGAAGAAGCGAGCTTGCGGGTGAAATGCCTTCGGACTTGGTTGAGAAGCCGTCAAGATCATCCTCATCGCCGCTACTTGCCGGAGTGCCGTCGACGGCATCGAGGTGGAGGGCGGCCATGGTCTCTGTGATGGCAACGTCCTCTAGGCCTGAACCATCTATATGATCAAGGTTTTGTCTGACGTGGTAGAACAGTCGTCCATCAACCAAGTCCGCTACGTCGCATAGCATGTCTTGATCAGCCAAAGCCTCCTTCCACGAAGCGTTACTCAGGACTGCGCATGCCTGGGCGGCAAAGGCAGCCAGGAACGCAGAGTCTTCGCTTGATGTCTTTGAAGTTGCCGCTAGCCTGCGCTTCGAGAGTGGGAGCTGACGGCTGAGCGCCGAAGAGATCAAGAGAGCGCGGACCTGACCAGAGTATGATGGCTGCGATTCGAGGAGCAGTCTTGATGTATGGTACAATAAGGCTGTGGTTTCGGACTTGCCGAAGCTCTGTACATCGCGGACCAAGTCCTGCTTGTTGAGGTCGACAGTCACAGCTGACAAGTCTGCGACAGTGTCGTTGGCGGCTCGATCCAGCTGGGGTGGGTCGGTTCTCCTAGATCCTTCCAGCACGATTGACATGACTTTTGTGTCTTGCCACTCCACACTATTCGTAAGCGCAATATTCATGCCATGCTGAACGAACCACAAGACCATGGCTCTGAAAGCCACCTTTCTTGCCTTTTCCTGCTCGGACATGTTGGCCATGATGTCCTCATTGTCAGAGTCGGACTCCTCTGGAACCTCTACATCTCCGGGGAGAACTGGCGTGACCAGCTCTGATGATGCACCATCATGGCACATGATAAAGTAGAGACCTGATCTTCTGACATAATCGACAAAGTTCTGATCATTGTAATCCTTGTAATGGTGGAGGAGTACAGAGGGATGTGCCTTGGGAAGGTTGACGGAGAGGTGGCGGATTAGGACCGCACGAAGGAGCTGGTACTTGTGGTGATTCTTTTCGTTCGCCCAAGCTGGAGCACAGAATGGTGCATGATTGTCGAAAAAGGCAATGTGAAAATGTGCCTTTCTTTGCAGCAATGCAGCTAGAAATGACTCCACGGCATAGACAGCATGAAGCAGTTGAAATCCATTTTGTAAGTCGATATCCTTGTTGTCAAGGCAGTGCAGGATCAGTGAGTCGCCTTCCACGAGGAACAACTCGCTTCCAGCGTAATCGCCGATGAGGTCGACGGTGCGGCTTGATAATCGCTGGTACCTGAAATGATATTAGGATGCTCAATGAAGCTTAGAGGGAGACAATACGTACCAGGACAGCAGTCCTGATGAGCCTTTCATGTTGGAAAGACTCAAGGCGGGTGGCTTCACCGCTGGGGATGGCGGAGGTGTGATTGTCTACCTTGCCGGCATGGCGATGAGCGATGAGGATTTGGGGTTCGCGAGTTGCAGAGCTTGCTGGTGAGACGGCTCCTGACAGAATCAAGGTTTCTGATCTTGATGGATTTATCGTGTGATGTTTGCTGTTTCACACAAGATCATGTAGAGAATTTCGGTTGGCCACTCTCCTCGCAGCTGCAGATCTGCGAGAGATGCCCTGCTCCAATGAACTTGTGGGGCATGCTGCGGCCCGAGACAGCCCCGAGCGATCGGCATCTCCCTGCCGGAAATAGTGCGATATTGTACAATCACGCTCGGGACAAATTGAATAGTACACGCAAGAAAGCCGACAGTAGCTGTACAAAATACTACCAGACGCTGTCTCCTAAGAGCTATTTATCTAGCTTGATTGTCATATAGCTGGTAGTACTATGTCTTATACTACCAGGTATGGAAGCATTACTAGCTATACGGTAGGAGAATATGCCATTAAGTTGTCAAGTTCTAGTAGTTTCGTATTTCGTGATTCTAGACTATACGTCCCACTGCAGGGCTCTATCAAAGTACATTTCCAATCTCACCTTTCGACCTGATCTCAGCCATCCAGCAAACCGCTCAGCACCTCTGCTGGAGTCCGCTTTGGAGCACCAATCGCTATGACTTCCTTGGTTGGAGGCGTTGCAGCAGCCGCTCCCTCCCACAGAGCTGTGACTGCATTTTTGACGGAGCCCATTACAGCTTTGGACTGCCCTGGACTAGCCATGAATCCATCCAAGAAACTAAGATCTTGGTAGACGACATCCGACACTTCAGTACCGATATTCTTCTCCACCATGCTAACGATCTGCTCTCCAGTAATATCTTCCGGGCCATCCAGGACGTACTTTGCTCCATTGTGGTCGCTCGGGTTGTCCAGAGCCAGAAGACGAGCCGCAAAGCCGCCGACTTCACGAGGATCAATAGGAGGAACGGGGGCGTGCCGAGCCGCCATAAGACTGAGTTTGCTGTGTTCGCCAGTCTGCCTATACTGTTTGATGTACTGGGCAGCGGGGTGAAGGTAGAAATCCGAGAAGATGGCGGGCTGGAGAGAAGTCCACTTCAAACGACTGAATTCCGGGCTGCTGAGCATGGCCTCTATGGCCCAATGAGAGCGCGGATAGTACGCGATCGCATTTGGGCGCACAGCAAACGCAGTGGTTGAGATTCTGACCACGTAGTCGACCCCGGCGTTCAGCGCAGCGACATGGAAGGTTGACTCCTCTGCGAACTGGTTGGGCATGTTGTGAGATGCAATGAAGATGCGTTCGACTTTGTATTCTCGCAGCCATTCGGTTGTGATTTCAGTCCAATTATACTCCACGACCTCGACACCGGGCGTTTTAGCAAGGCGCTGGGCGACAGAACCTTCGGCGGATCTGGTGAGCGCCAGAATACGATGATTTGCGAAAGTGTTGCTCTTTTTCAGCAGAGCAGGCAGGTTATCCATCACGCCTTGACCAGTGTTGCCAGTCGCTCCAACGACGAGGATTGAGGAGACCATAGCTGCCAGATTGAGGAATGATGGTGGTCTCAAGGCTCAGAATGAGTGTTTGTGCCCCAAAATTGCAGACATGCTGTCCGTTATAAGTGCCTATGGACATGATTGGCGCTTACAAATGTTGAGAGAATATATTCCTATTGCAGGAAGTGGTTGACGCTCTTGAACTGGCTTGACGTTTTTGTCGGCTTTGGCGGCTTTGGCGGCTTTGACCATGCTGGCGGCTTTGGCGGCTTTGGCGGCGTTGGCGGCGTTGGCGGCATTGACGGTCTTGCGTCAATATGTTGATGGTCGGAAACTTTGACTAACTTCCAGAAGTCATCTTGCAAGTCGATGGATACTACTTCAGATGGCAGGCCCATCGTTCATGATGATCCAGCGTGTTGACCACACTCGAGAGCCACGAATGTCGGCGACGATGGCAGCAATGCGCACTTACCTTTTCCACGGAGTGACTTTGACCTCAGCTGGACACGTGCCGACCCTTCGATCTGCGCTGCTACTCGAATGCGTTACATGAAATCGTGTAGCATGGAGGACGCAGACAATGTTTAAGGTTCAAAGGCAGATCCAATATCACTCTACCGAGAATTTTAGGTCGAACTGCTCCAGCATCCGCTTGGAATGTTAGTGCAAATACTACCAGGTTTCAGTAGCCAATCTCGGATGTGTTATTTGTGCTTGAAGACTAGGTTTCTGGTAGTGACTGTGCTGTAGGTCCTACCAGAGACTGATGCTCCTCAGAGACTGACCACGTTTCGGATCCGTGCAGTGCCCGTGGCGGTCAAACGTTCTTCCGCCCAAAGACCTCGAGGTGACGACATCTCCACTCTCTGTCACCGGACTGCTTGTCTGGCACCTTACCTTATCATGTATGGTGGTATCTTGACATGGTGATATTTCCAGTGAGGTAGGTGGCAATGCGCCTACGCACGTCTTGTTCGGTCTGCAAGTAAGCATCATTTAATTACATCATGACTCGGTAGTGGTTGACGACCTGTCCAGCCGCAGAAAGAAAAAGTGCGTGACCATCGGCCCTGGCGTATCTTGTACTCTTTGTACAACGAAGGAACTGCACTGCGATCTCAAAGGTCGATATGAGAAAGCGAGCAGAGATGACTGTGGCGGCGACGCAGGCTTAGCATCACCCGAGACCATCGCTACAACCTCTTCATCTTCATCAGACACTGTTGCACAAACGCTACAAAACAATGATCTCATTGCCGAACTGATTGGGGTCTATTTCGACGTCGTTCACAAGAAACGGCCAGAAATCTTTCATCGCTCAACTTTCATGGAAAGCTTCCAAACCAGGACAGCTCCCAAATACCTCATTTCGGGAATGGCATGTCTGGCTGCTCGGTATGGTCCTCTCTGTTGAAGTCATGGCAACACATCGACTGATCTTTGTGGTACCTGGCAGCTTCTCGACCAATCCTTGTCTGACTACTTTGCCCATCCCCGACAGAGGCCGACACTTCTACGAAGCTGCTTTGACAGACTTCTTTGGCAGAAAGAACCTCATGTCCACGTCTGCACTACAGGGCGCATGCCTTTTGACACACTGTAGCTTCGCGCAGGGTGACACCGTTCAAGAAGCCTTGCTCAGCGCCATGACGGCTCGGATGATACAAATAATGTTACGCGAACATCGATCCACCTCGGTTCCAATTGAAAGAGAGATTCAAATCTCGTGTGAGTCCCCGAAACTGCCACGGCAGACAAGACCTACCTTAGGTACTCATCCGTACAGTATTCTGGTTTGCATACTCAATTGATCTATGGTATTCATGTGAGCATCAATGGCCCAGGAGCTTAGAAGTTCCGGTCGGGTATCTACGACCACTTGACAATCTATGCGATATCAGCCTAGATGATCAATCGGGAGAAAGCAACATGCGTAAGACGAGTTCAAGAAGCCTCATGCTGTCGTTACTTGAGTTGTATCCCACTATACGCAAGCTCAACTACCCGCCAGATCACCCTGCATATGACGGAGCCGACTTTCGGGATGTGGAAAGTCGAATGCAGAATCTACTGCGAAGCCAGCCGCTTCATCTGAGGAGCGACCTCGAGAATCATGAAACACTTGCAACACCAGAGCGCACCGATGAAATCACACTTGTGCACATCTTATATCATACCTTCAACCAGCTTCTATATTTTCAATTTCTCAGCAAACGTCAATCTACCTCTGGGGAGCGTTCGGATCAGGACTCGACTGACTATGTCGCTCGCTGCAAACGACATGCTGTCGCTGCGACAGAGCTGATGTTCGTTTGGTTCAACAGCAGCCCTCCCGACATGACATTCTTCGTGTCACCTTGCCTCGGCCGATCGCTTGCAGTGGCATCTGCTATTCACCTACACACATTCCTCCTCGACAGTGATCAACAAGCGGTCATCAGCGCAAAGCAATACCTTGAGCAGAACTATGTCATGCTTCTCCGGCTAGCAGAGTACTGGCCTCGACTCGGAGACACTGTCTCTCAGGTGCAGGTCATGCATCAAGCTTGTCACGATAACGACGCGGCGGCAGTGTTTGTCCTATCCACATGGATGATTGATTTTCTGTACGACTGTAAATAGGATATCTCGAGGATAAATCAACCGTCAACAACGAAACCAGAAAGCACGCTTGATATGGTAAAGTGTCGAGCATGAGGTGGATAAGGGTGACGTCGGATTTCGCTGCCGAGTGAAATAGCAGTACAGCATATCGCCCGTCGTGTTGACCCATGAGACTAAGATGAAGACCAGAGTATAATACCGGAAATGTACCATATAGGACTGTGTTGTACTGTAGTACTCTGGCACGTCTGGTTGTCAGAGGCGAGCGAACATGGTGGGGGCGGGGCACCCTTCCTCACATCCTCGGCTTTGAGCTTTTCTGACCTCATGAACGGAAGCGCTTCCCGCCCTACCACACCATCTCGGAGTAGACATGCCTGAGCGCGCTCCATTGTCTTCTTGGAGGGAGGACCTGTACTCTGCACGTCGATAGACACTTTCTCTGTCGCTATGGCTGCCACCAACAACCCCATGATCTCGGGATCCATGGCTTCTGTGCCAAATCCGAACCTAGTACCATCGACCACTTTCCATGTGGCTGGCATTCTGACTACGGTCTACGGCTTGGATCTCCTACCGCCACCTTCTCAAACTTCTTCAGTCGCCATCCTATGGCTCCTACATCCTCGACTTCAAGCGCAGGAATGCATGGCTCCGGTAGCTGCAGCCGCTATTCGGGAATGGTACTCAAAAGGAGGAGACAGAAAGACAGGTCTCATTGCTGTTGCTTTCGACCAGCGTAATCACGGCACGAGATCGGCAGACAAGCTGGCAAATGAGGCCTGGCGGCAGGGCAACAAGAGGCATGCTCTTGACATGTTTAGCATATACCGTGGGTCTGCTTCATTGTCTTCGTTCTGAGATTCTGACGTGAGGTAGATGGCACAGCCCGCGACGTTTCTACATTGCTAGATTACCTACCAGCATACATCTTTCCTCATGACGAGCGGACAATCACGCAGAATCTGGTACTTGGTATCTCGCTCGGCGGGCACGCAGCATGGCACTGTCTTCTTCAAGAGCCACGGATGACCACTGCTATTGCGGTCATTGGATGCCCAGACTATACTCGTCTTATGACAGACCGGGCTGCAAAGTCCAAATTACCGTCATACGTGACATCTTCACCCCCAGGCCGGAACTTTATCGGTTCCGAGGACTTTCCAAAGAGTCTAATGGAGCAGGTCGAGAAGTACGATCCTGCAGGACTGCTGCTTGGTGAGCTAGATATGGTCACTGGAGACGACTGGAAGCATGAGCCCAGTCATACGGAGAAGGTAAGATTGCAACCGATACTGAGAGACAAGCTTGGCGGTAAGAAGATCCTGTGCCTCTCGGGAGGTGCGGACAAGCTTGTACCGTATGCCTGTGGAGAACCATTCTTGCGGTGGCTGGAGAATGCGACGAAGCAGGGTGGTTGGTGGAGTGATGGCGGCTTCCAGCTGGAAGATTATGTCGATCCTGGTACCGGGCATGAGTACTCGGCAGAGATGAGGAAGCGGGCTGTCGCATACATCTGCAAGGCTCTGGCAGAGGATGACGGTATCAAGTCAAAAATGTAGATGAGTCTCTGTCGTGTCGGACCTATCCAGAATGCTGGAGTCCTTGACTACGAGAAGAGCCTGGTCGTAGTGCAATTGTACATACCTGAAAACACAAAATGACCAAATCTAATGGTAGTCTCTGTCCTGTCCGAGGTGCGGAGGCGCCTCATCACTCTCCTTTCACTTCCACTGGAGCTTTCATGCACACGTCCGATTCAACACTTCCTGTTTTCTAGAGTACCTATCAAATCACTGATCGATGTCTTGTTCTACTTGTGAAGTCCTTGATATATGCTGATTGTGCCATCATCAAAGGGAGGTCCGAAACCTACCATGAGTCATCCTCTCCCTTCTACACGATATCAGCAACTACATGAGCATCCGTTTCAACCATTCTCATATTCCTACTCCGAACAATCTATCGATCCCTTCTCTGGCCGACAATTGCATCATGTCCCTCCCTGGCCCCAGAGAATGGCACAATGACTCCTACACCATCACCACCTCCCCTTCCGCCATCACCCCCGAAACCCTCAACTCCTTCTTTGCTAGCCCAGAAGCGTATTGGGCTCGGCCCCTCCCCCTCCCCGCCACCCAATCTTTGATCTCCAACTCCATCAACTTCACCCTGCTTCCACCCGTCCCTCCGTCTTCAGCATCTCCCGCTCGGCAAGAGCCAGTAGGCTACGCCCGACTCGTCACTGACCACGTCACCTTCGCCTACCTGACAGACGTCTACATCACACCTCCCCACAAGGGCAAAGGATTGGGGAAATGGATGGTCCGCTGCGTCTCCACGGTGTTGGACGAGATGCCACATCTGAGACGCAGCATGTTGGTCACCAGCGATTGGGAGGCGAGCGTACCGTTTTACGAAAAGGTGATGGGGATGCATCGTATTGGGGAGAAAGTCGAGGGGGAGGCGAAGCATAGTAGGGGGGTGGCGGTGATGACGAGGGTGGGGAGGGGGAGTAGTGCTAAGGTATGACAGTCAGTTTTTGGAGGAGTGTGGATGGAGGGTTGCCCGGAAGCTTGCCAGGAAGGTTGCGATGGAGGGGATAGGAAAAGGGCCCAATTTCAGATCAGGACATAGATGATAGAGTTCTAGATCATATACAGCGCTACTGCTCTCATCTAGTCGGTCTATGATACTCCATCCACACCCCCCACCCACCCCTCCTCATGACCCCCGATAAGTCGTAAACCCCCACGGCCCCAACAACAATGGCACATGGAAATGCGTCTTCGCCAAATCCGTATAGAAGTTAATTTCCACATCAGGGTAAAAACTCTCCGTCTGCGTCGCCTGCCAGTACTTCTCCGTCTCAAACACAATCCGCCACCTCAGCTTCCCACTTCCCGGGGCCGCACCATCTTTTTGGATGCGGTACACCACGTCTTGTGGTGTGATTGATTGTGTCCAGGTGCTTACGCGGCCATTGTCGTCTGTTTGGGCGGTGAAGGTGGCGTCGAATGTGTTGGCGGGTTCGACGAGTTGGAGGGTGACGCCCACAGAGGAGGCGGGTTTGCCGCGGGTTTGGTCGAGGACGTGGCAGGTGATGAAGGGGCGATTTTCGGATGTCATCTCGAGGGGGCAGGAATGAAGACTCGGAAGTCTGATCTCGGTGAAGGCGATAAATACCTTATGTTGTCTAGAGAGTGGTCCGTTGAAGGGAAGAAGCGGTGGTGCTGGCGGAGCTGGCCGATGAAACTTCGGTAAGGTCCTATATCATGTTGTACTTGGCAAATCGGATCGAGAGATGTGTGTTTCATTTAGAGAGTTATAATAACCGATTATCTACTATGCGTGTACTAACTTATTAGTACTAGTCCTTTAGTACTAGAGAAGCTATACTAGCCTTTAAGTTATAACACTCCCTCTCTAGTATAGATTATTAAAGCTAAAGAACTAGTCTATTATATATAACTAAAGTAATTAGGTTATTACTTTATTTTATATACTTACTTATGATTATTAGTTTTAGCTAATTATTAGTGTTTATTTACTATTAATTGCTTTATCTACTTAGTAACAATAGTAACCCTTAATAATAGCTAGATAGCTATTATTTATATAAATAGACTAGCTTATAAATCTTAGATAAGGAGATATAAGTATCTAGCTAGCTTCTTTATAATTCCTCTTTTCTTTATTATACTTATAATACTACCTCTTAAGTTATATTAACTTACTTACTACTAATATATTAGTAACCTTCTTTAATTATACTTAGCTCTCTTGTATATTAGTATAGAGTAATAGTATACTTCTTTCTAAAGCTTAGATTATAATTGTTTTTACTATATTAGATAGAGTAATTAAGTCTTCTAGTCTTTTAGTTACTATAAATAGTATTATTAGTATCTCCTTCTTCCTTTACTTACTAAAGAAGTCTAATACTCTTTATTGCCTTTCTAGTTTAGTATAGACATCTTAAGTTAAGGCATTTACTAATAGTAATAGTACTTATAATATAGTAGTTCTAGTTAATACTTTAATAGCTAATAAGACTATTAATATTATAACTTAATACACTACAAATACTAACTACCTCTCTATAATCCTAATATACTATATAAGGGGTAGAACTGTTTATAATAGCCTAATCTACTATAACGTTAAGAATATAAATAGGACTTACTTCGGAAAGAACTTTAATATCTACGTTACCTTCTAGCAAATTAATAGTAGAGCTTATACTAACTATATCTATCCTAATAAGCGCTCTAAGTATAATTTCTAGTCTTAGATCTCTAATAATATCTTTCTAAAGAGCTAGGGAATTACTCTAAGAAAGGTTAAGTTATCTACTAGTTCTTTAACTCTAACTAGTTCTCCTTTAACTCTAACTAGTTCTCCTTTAACTCCTACTAGTCCCTCTTATAGACGTTGTCCTTCTACTACTAGTTTTATATCTAGTATAACTAGTAAGATTAATATAGATCTAGTTAGGGACACTAATGTCCTAAAGCTAAAGTATACTAAGAATAAGTACTTTATTTCTACTTCTATATCTACTAGATTTAAGCTAAATAATTCTAGCACTTAGGGAAGGTATATAGACAAGTTTAGAGAGTATATAGACAACTATAAGGCTATCTAGAGGAGGTTATTACGTAGTAATAGAACTAATAGGCCTTAGTTATATAGGTAGGGTCTAGAGCTTAAGAATTAAAAGAGTATTCTAAGAAGTATATCTAATATAAGCTTATCTCTAACTCCTAAGGGAACTCTACTAATAACTAAGTCTAGTAATAGCAAGAGAAAGAGAAAGAAGAGAAGTAGTTTAGAGTCTAACTCTAAAAGCTCTCTATAGAAGAAGAAGTAAGCTTATTATATAAGTATTAGTAGATAGGATAAAAGCGACCTTAGTAGTATAGAATAGTAGATAGTAAAGGTGTTAAGGCAAAGAATAGTAGATTTTGCTTAGGATTAAGTAGCTAGTAATATAGTAGAGATAGCTATTTTCTTTCTCTCTTTTTAATAATAAAGTAGTATAGACTATAATAAGCTTTTAACAAATAAGATAGCTTAATAAGTGTAGTAGTATAGTAATTATACTTTAAATAACATTATAAATAAGATTCTAAATAAGTATATAGTATAAAGGTGTACTAAATAATTAGCCTTATAGTAATTATTAAAGAATCTTATTAGAAGACTTAGACTTAGTAAGTATATTAGCTAATTACTAAGTTATATTAATATACTCTAATTTAATAGTTCTAAGCTTATGTTACTCTCTATAATAATAATTCCTTAGATTAATATGCTTTAATCTCCTTAAGTTAGTATAATCTCTAGCTAACTTAATAGCTAACTTGTTATTAATAAAGATCTTAACTAGACTAAGGTTAATATTAGTAAGGGGTCTAAGTTTAGTAACTAGATTTCTAAGCTAATTAACTTCTCTATAGGTCTTAGTTAATGCTAGATACTTAGCTTTAGTGCTTAATAGTACTATAGTCTTCTAAAGCTTTAACTTCTAGATAATAGATATACTAAGTATATAGATAATAGTTCTAGTAGTTAACCTTAATGTTTTATTATCACTAGCAAAGTTAGAGTTAGAGTAGGCCTAAATAGTATTACTAAGTAATCTATTAGTTCTTCTAAAGGTTAGACTATGCTTAATAGTTCTATTAATATATCTCTAGATCTGCCTACTAGTAATAATATAAGCTACTAAAGGATTTTATAAGAATCTAGCTAAATAATTAGTAGTATAACTAATATTAGGCCTAGTGTTATTAGTAAGATACTAAAGTTTACTAATAATTATATTAAACTTCTAATAGTTATTAGTATTAACCTAACTATAATTTAGCTTATAGATTATATTAATTAGATACTTAACTATCCTTATATAGAGAAGGTTATAACCTTTAAGCTTCTCTCTAGTATAGTATAATTACTTAATCTTAATTATATCCTTTGTTCTATAGAGTTATATACTAAGGAAGAGATTAGAGCTTACTACTTTTATAGGGAACTTAATATAGAGGTCTTATACTAGCTTATTAGCATATTTCTAATATGTAGCAATAATTCTAAAGTTATTAATATATACTAACATAATATAGAACTTACTAATAAAGAGATAGATATTACTCTCTAATCTAATAAATCTAAGTAATTTAAGAGCTTTAATAATAGCTTTATACTAAAGAGTAGTAGCTTATTTTAGACTATAGAGCCACTTTATTAGGATAATAAGCTTGTTAGCTAAGTCCTTAATAGAGACTCCCTTAGGGTAATAGATATAGTTCTTAAGATTAATATCTAGCCTAAGGAATATAGTAATTATATTAGCTATTATAATTACCTAATTATAATAAAGAGCATATACTAGAATAACTCTTCTAGTTTTAGCTCTTAGTGTTAGAGTAAAGGTCTTAATAAAATTAATACCTATTCTCTATATAAAGCCTCTAGCTATCTATCTAGTTTTATATTTATTAATAGAACTATCTAGAAGCCTTTTAGTCTTAAACACTTATTTACTAGTTATTAGTTTATATCTAGCTAGGGCCTAAGATTTCTTAATAATCTTAAGAGTTCTAGTTACTATTAATAAGTTAAACTTAGTCTTTATTATAGCTTTCTAATGCCTAGCTTTAGAGCTAGAGAGAGCTTCTTTTATAGTTTATAGATCTAGCCTAAAGGTTCTCCCCCTTAGTATACTACTAAGGGTAGTAGCATTACTAATAACTCTACTAGAGTTAAGTCTTCTATAATTAATTTATCGATATAATCTAAGTAATCTTCTAATAGATCTTACTACTAATAATAGAGATAACTTTAACCTTCTCCTTTTACTAGTAGTAGAAGTTATATAAAATAGTGTTATAAGTATATTAATATCCTTATTAGTTATAGACAGAAGTAGCTAGTTAGCCTTATACTTAGGTAGATTATATATAGAATAAGACTTCTCTAGGACTTCTAGTAGAAGTATTATAAGATCCTTAGTATTATTATATTTAATAGAAGACTTTATTTAAGACTCTCTCTATTAGATAGAAGGCTCTAACTAAGACTCTTTCTATTCTTATAAAGAATAAGGTATTCTAAATAAAGTTATAGATATATTAGAGAGAGTAGATTTAAAGGTTTAAGCTTTAGTATAGAGTTTATTACTTCCTAAGGAAAGATCTTTAGCCTAAGTATTATAAAGGTATTATTAGAATTAATAGTCTAAGGTTTCTAGATTCTTATAACTAAATTATATATTATTTTAGCTAATAAATGTCTACTTCTTCTAAAGCTATAAAGCCTTAGGTCTAGCTATCTATAGATTTCTTATTTATAGGATATATAGTTATTTAATAGGTATATAAGACTAGTCTAAGTAGGTAAGGTCCTTATTAAATATTATATAAGGGGTAAAGAAGAACCTATTCTTCTATTTACTCTTAGCTTAGTACTAGTATAGCTACTAAACTATATAATTTATAGTAGAGTTAGCTTATATTCTTATATACTATCTAAGCTATACTCTTGCTTAGAATTTATATAATTTTAGAATATTATAATTATATATATATACTCTATAGCTAAAGCGTCTAATATATAATAGTAAGATAGAGTTAGTAGTAACCTTTAGGTCTTTATATAGGACCTAAAGTAGAATTTTCTTAGTTTTAGTATAAGTAGTCCTATTAATAATATAAATAGCAAATTTAATAACTAGGTTCTAGAACTCTAGAGGGATTCTATAGTTAATAAAGATATATCTTATTCTAATAGTAACTATCTTATTAGTTAACTCTACTCTACTATTTTAATAGTAAGTATATAGTAATAAGATATTCTATCTCTAACCTTAGGCTTAAATCTTTACTCTAAGCTCTAGGCTTAAGAATTTACTACTACTATCTAAGATCTAGAGGAAAGATACTTTATTATATACTTTACTATTATATAGGAAAGTATACTTAATAAAGCTAAATACTTAGTCTTTAGTAAGTAAAGCTCTCTAGCTCTTAAAGTTACTCTTCCTATAGGTAGTAAATATACTATACCTATACCCTTTATATAATAGAGGTTTAATTAGACCTATAAGGTTAATATATAGCTTATCTAGTAAGTAAGATAGAGATATTCTTAGCTTCCTTAATATAACTCGTTATACCTTTAATACTATATATAGTAGATAGTAGCTAAGTTTAGATAATAAGAACTCTTCTATTCCTATAGTAAGGTTCTTTATATAAGTTATTACTATACTTCTAGAGTAACTAAGCCTCTAATACTATCTCTTAGATGTTACCTTAGTAGTTCTAGCTATAGCTAGATTTACTATAATATAGCTTAGGTTTCTTCTAAAGGTAGTCTTCTTTAGATAAAGGTTATTATTACTCTTATAAACCTTAAAGTTTTAAAGCTATTTAATATTACTATCTGTCTTAAGTATTTCTACTTCCTTATTATACTTATTAAGGAGCTAGAGTTTAAAGAGTTTAATATCTTCTACTCTAGTAATCTTCCTAGAGGAAATAAGATTATAAAGGAATAATAGAGAATAGATATAGCCTTTAAGGCTAATAGTAGTCTTCTTACTAGTCTTATTTATAATAGTAAGAACTATAGTTCTAACTTTTATCTAAATAAGGCTTTAAGTTCTAAGAGTCTAACTAATTCTAAGAGGCTTCTTTATAATATAGATATTAGTAAACTATAATCTATTATTAATAAAGTGTTTTAATACTCTAGAATCCTAGACATAGTTATTATAATTTATACTACTCTATAATAAGGATATAATAATAGCTCCTTTACTTATAATAGAGTCTCTATTATTATATTTATTAGATTCTAGACTCTTAGGTTTAGGTTTCTTATCTACTACTAAATAGCCTTTTACTTTGTCTAACTTCTCTTTAGTCTTACCTTTAGAGTTATTCTTTGTTCTTTTATTACTTTTACCTTTACTATCCTTCTTATTACTCTAGCCTTTAGAAGCTTTCTTAGGATACTACTTAAAGTAGTTAGTATTTAAATAAGTATAGTAAGTGCACTATATATATTAGTCTTTAATATAACTAGTAGCTATAAATATTAAGTTATTTTTCTTAAGGAGTAGTCTTTCTCTTCTTAGAGAGGCTATTATTACCTTAAGTAGTGTATTAGGTTAGAGAGTTAACTTCTAATTCCTAAGCTATTTAGCTCCCTTAGTGTCTATTATAAAGAGTATTATAATATAAGGACCTAGGAGACTATAGAAATAAGTCTATTAGCTAGTAGTAAGAGCCTTTTATTCTGCTATAATATTATACTAATAAATATACCTCTAAAAGTTTTTATAGTACTCTAATGTATTATTATTAAATAGAAGAACTACTTAGTAGAGCTTCCTAATAGATTAATAACGCTTATAAATTACTATTAGTCTAAATATAGCTTTAATAGTTATTATAAGGTTCTTTATAGTCTTTAGAGTAGTCCTATAGTAAGGTCTAATAGACTTATAGAGCCTTAATATAATAATTCTATATATAATTCTATTATTCTTTTACTATTTCTTTATCTCTACTTTATAGAAGATACTATTAATACTCCCTAGGTAGTTAGTTAGTAGAGGAGGCTCTTACTTATTAATCTAGTTAAGGTTACTAAATATATAACTAATAACATTCTTCTTAATAAGGATAACTTCTAGAGTTACTCTCTAGGTATTATAATTACTTCCTCTCTTAAGAATTTAAGTTTTATAGATTTTGTTTAAGCCTTCTAAGGATATATTAATTAGCTAAAAGGCAATTAATAGATACTTTTAATTAGTCTATTAAGCCGTTTAACAAAGGATGTATATAGGCTACTATAAGTATTTATCCTAATATAGCTAGTCTAGAAATCCGGTGTAGGTAGCTTAATAATTCTTTTAATAATAATATACTTAATTTGCTATAGCTTTAAGTACTTCTTAAGAAGCGCTAGGCTTATAACCTATTATACTTGGCAAATTAGATCGAGAGATGTGTATTTTATTTAGAGAGTTATAATAACTAATTATCTACTATGCGTGTGCTAACTCATTAGTACTAGTCCTTTAGTACTAGAGAAGCTGTACTAGCCTTTAAGTTATAACATATCAAACACTATCACGTACAGGAAGTAAAGGATCTCTTTGGACAAGTATGAATATTGATGATAGTGATATTATCTACATTCCGAGCCATCTATCGTGATTCATGATTCGTAACGCTAGACATAAGTCTGGTATTCTATGTACAAGGAGCAATGTTCATGTGCTCTCCTGCTTCTGCCGTTCAGCGGCTTTTCTCCACCGCTCCGCGTAATGCTTCATTGCCCAGAGTGTCACAATGCCACTCAACAGTGTCCATGCGCCCAGAATGGTGAACAGCCATCCATCGCCAATGCCGCTGATCGCCGGCTCACCCACGATACCCGCTATACAGGAGAAGATGTTCCGGACAAAATTGTTGACAGCGATACCATGACTGCTCGTGCTGGGCATGAATTCCGTCAACATGGTCGTACAGCACCCAAAGACAAGCATAGAGCCTACGCCGAAGAAGAAGTTGGCGATCATGGGCGCTGCGATGTGTACACCTTTGCCTGCTGTCCAGCCATACCAGACGAGAGCAATGGGATACATGAAAGCAGCGATCCAGACATTCTCCCGCATGCGATCTTCCGGCCGGAAGATCAGGCGACCACGTTCGTCCACTCGTCCGGCTTTCCGTGCTTCTCGCTTCATGATTCGGTCCACCCATGACCCACCCAGAATCGAGGCGAGGAAGTAGCCAACGGAATTCGGAATGTACAAGAGACCAACGACGAGGACGCTGTAGTTGTACGGAGGCTTATTGAACGTCTGCTGTAGACTGACATTCAAGAAGTAGAGGGAGGCGAAAGTCATGGAAGCGTAAAAGACCGTGAGCGCCACTGGGGGACTGCGAAGATGCAGAATGATTTTCAGCGGGTCGACGAAGCAACGCTGGAACATCTTTGTGTACTTCTTTGCCTTTATGGCAGCGCTCTGTCGAGTCGAGCTTCGAGTCAACGTAGGCCGCACAGGTGTGCCCTTCTCTGCATCGGTTGGTGATGCAAGCGCAGCGAGAGCATCTGCCTCAGCTGCCGCCTTGATTGACTTTCGATTCCGCAACGTTTCTGGTAAACAGAGCAGAATCAGTATCCAGAGAATGACGCCAAGTACTGCTTGTGACCATAGTGCCGATCTCCACCCGAGGGTCTGGGTCAAAATACCTCCCAAGATGGGTGCCAAGAGGGGTCCACATAGAGGGCCAAGGTAGAAGTATCCCATGGCTTTTCCTCTCTCCTTTACTTCCCAGACATCAGCCACAGTGCCGGCTCCGACTGCTTGAACAGATGCCGATGCGCCGCCAGATAACAACCGCATGACGATAAACATAGCCATGTTCACGGAGAGTGCTGACAGAATGTTAAAGATCAAGAAGAGGAAGAAGGACGTGATGTATATAGTCCTGCGGCCGAGGGTCTCCGAGAAGGATGACCACCAGAGTGGGAATATCGACATGGCAAGCATGTAGAATGCCACCGACATGTTTCCAATGAAGGGCGTACTGCCGAAATCGTTGACTATTTCGATAAGTCCAGGAAAGACCAGCGTGCTCCCCATAGGCGCGGCCACAGCTGAGAGGGAGACAACGGCAGTAATCACCCATTTGTCTCTGTTCGGGAGATCGTGCGGGTTCTCAACTTCTGGTATGACTGCGAATCTTGCCAATAGCCCCCTTCTTTGTCTTCGTGGTATCTTGATGACATCTCTTTTCACACTGCTTGACTTGGATGGTGTCCGTGACAGTGGAGCTGGCTCCTCATGAGACTCGACAGAGGTCGAGTCGGCTCTAGCTTCGACATCTTCGAAAGGTTCCCCATCGTGGCTTGAGAATGTGGTTGTATGGGTGAGGGCTGGCGATGGAGCTGTCACTGAGCCGTCTTCGTTTTGTGAATCGATCTTGACATCGGACTTGTCCTTGGCTCCTTGATGCATATTTCAAGCTCTTCCCAGGCAGTGCATCCGCACTGTGGTTGAAGCACGCGATATTGCTATCTAGCCGCGGTACCTTCGATAGGCGTACCTCGCTCCGAGCACGCTATCGTACGATTGCTTTGGCCGCGGGCCAAGGTATGAGTATAGACTGGAGTGTGATGCATGCGAAGAGACTGAAAGGACAAGCAGAGAAAAGGAAATGGTAGACCTAGCGTTCTGTGGTGCCGCATTTTCCGCGTTCACGACTGCAGTTGGAGCAACAGAATGAGGGGATGATACCGAGCAATTCGCTGCCGACGATCCGGAAATGGGCGTCACTGCCGGAAAAGAGTTTGGCGTCGGGACTTCCCTGCCGATCATCCATGTTCAACTCGTCGTACTGCAGGAACAACGAGATCTTGCCCTCCTCGAAACTTGACTTCATCCAACCTTTTTGCTGCATCTTCCAAATCGCCGTGCTACCACGTGCTGGCATCACGTACGTGGCGGCTCCGTGTGCCCTTTCGGTCATCTTCTTCCGCACGGGTGCATCGTGGTGGAACAAGTACAACGAGAAGCCAACGGCGACCCTTCTACGGCCTATCGCAGGGCTGGACCGTCTGGAATGTCTGGTCTCTTCATCATTCTCAACTCCTCCTCACTCAATCTGTCTCAATTTGCTTCACAGAAGACTGACAAGATGGTCATTGTGGGTCGTATAACGGCTCTGGGCACTCGGCTGGCGCTGTCATTGTGAGACTGTCCTTGACAAGGTTGGTATATGAAGACTTCCTTTCCCACTTCCCTTCCTGTAGTCATTCACTCACTAATCGGTTTCGTTTTTCCCTTTCCTTCTTTTCATTCTTTCTTCAGGTCCATCCGGCATGGCACCCCTCTCTTTCCTCGTTTCCCTTTTCTTCGCAGCGCAGGCGCTTTCCCTCACCATCTCCACCCCTACGACCACCCCGGCGGCGGTACTCACAACCGCCATCCCCTCCGCCATGACACCAGCTCCAGCCTTTACTCAGACTATCTGCGCCGACAACCTCCACAACTTCGTGGCCCGCCCCCAAGGCACCGAAAAGCGCCGCTTCTTCTGCCCCGGTGTGGTGTCAGGCCTCAACGGCAATGACATCTCGACAGCCTACTGCTGCGTCAATGCCATCTTCCTCCCCGAGGTGCCCATGACCAAGTGGGACTATGCTCACGTCGGTATCGCCATCCCAAGCTCCGTCATCCAGCCTTCCTGCGTGCAGCCAATTCCTCTTACCGCCTCCAACTACGATGCTCTCGTCAGCGCCGCAGCACCAGCCATGACTGGTCCTCAGATCCCAATGGGCACTCCCGGCAGCGAAGTCGAGATTGACGTCGATGTTGGTGCCGTGGCATTCGTCACCAGCGCTTCTGCTCCTGCCGCCGCGACCAAGACTCCTTCTTACACCTACACCGGACCATCATACCAGGGCGCAGCAGGAAAGCAGAGCAGCAAGCCTATTATGGCATTGGTAGTAGCTGTCGCCGGCGTCATGCTTGGTGCAGCCATGTAAAAGTCTAATGAAGGGGTAATGACCCGCCTTGAGCGGAAAAAAGTCCCGAGAGTGCACGACACTCCTTTGAAACATGTACATATACACACACATTCACTCGTCCAGCTAGACTGCGAGGAAGTGGTAATGAGGAGAGAGAAAGACATTCCTTAGATTGATCAGTAGGGAAGGGAATACGAAACCGATTCATACCACTTTTCATGCCGAGTTGATCGTGACTCGCTTTTATTGACGGCTCTGCTATATACATCGAGTGCTGCCGTCACATCACTTCGTCTCATCATCCATACTATCCTCACTATGTGCCAGTAGAATATATACACCGAATACACCGCCCCTCCCCTCGACCCCCAACCAACTCCATCCCTCACCTCGTCCTCGCCGACACAACCCTCTATGCACGGTACTGGTTGTAGAACGAGTTCATGCGAGTAATCTGGCCAGCGGAGAAGGTGTTCATGCAGCTATCATACGAGTAGTCCATGTAGTTGCGGATGCTGTCGACGCCGGCAGAGTTCGGGCACGAATCCTTGCCGACTGGGCATCCGTTGGTGGCGGTGGACTGGATCGGGGTGTCGGAGACCTGGTCGCCGCTGCCGGAGCAGGAAGAGCCTTGGAAGACGTGGTAGGCGCCGAACCAGTGGCCGACTTCGTGGACGGCGGTGAGACCGAGCTGATAGTTTGTGGCGCCGCCACCAGGCATTGAGGATGCGAGGTTGATGCAGCCATCGTTGACGAGGGTGGCGGAGGAGGAAGGGAAGGTGCACCACCCGAGAAGGCCCCCGCCGAGGTTGGAGAGGAAGTAGAGGTTGAGAGTGCCATAGTCACCCTTGCGGAGTGCAGTCTTCATCTGGCGCTCAGCAGTAGAGCCCTGAGTGGCCTGGGCCCAGGCGCTATTGACGGTAAAGTCGGTCCCAGCAAGGGTGAAGGAGATACCAGCCGGCGCGTAGGCGTCATTGAGGACATCCATCTGGCGGTTGACGATGGCTTGGTTGTAGGTGGCAGCGGCGGCAGAGGTAGTGACGACGTGGACGTAGGTTTGGACGGACAGAGCAGCGATCTCTGGGTCCGCAATGTCGGCCATCAAGCGTTGGTCAATCCCGACTGGTCGAGTGATCTCGGCAGGAGGTTGCTCAGCCGCGCAGCGGACATACTGCGCGGTGGCGGTGGCGGCGAGAGCCAAGATGGCAGCGATGGACTTCATGATGATTGAAGAGTGAAGTGAGTGAATGATGTGAAAGAGATGAAACGCTGGATGATCTTGATATGAAGGAGTGGAAGTGACTTGCCTTTATACAATTGCCAGTCACACGAGTATCCGACACTTCCACCTCAGGACACCATCCAAGCGAGCACATGCCGTTGATTAGCTGAACGCAATGATACGGAGGCGAGCTTGGGAAGCATAATTCTAAGCATGTTCGCGAGTATATCGTTGATCGACAAACACCCACAGACTCCAGAGTGACAGCGAGTCGACCTTTGGCCGCGGATTGGCGGAGATGAGCGAGGTCTATGGTACGTCGGTGGGTTTTCTCGAAGCCGAGAGCGCGGCATATCAGGTGGTGACCATGTTACCTGCCTGTTTCCGTGCTAGACCTCCGTGCGAAGACAGGGACAAGGAGAGCGGACATTCTTGGCAGAGGGCGTAATTTCCAGACAAGCTCAAGGATTGATGGGATAAGAAGGCGCGATGTGCGTTCGCGTCGACGATCAAGACGAAGATCATGGTCCTCCTCTCCGATAGGCCACCGTCGCGGGGCGGAGCGTCAGGTGCTTGGACGAGAGATAGCAACAATTACCGTTTTGATCACGAAGGATCATGTAAAGACGTTCATGCAACCCCCCGGTGGCCAAGTTGCCTTCCGTACCTGACCAAGGGTGTCCGCTGGCGCCCCTTGGCATTCGCCAGTCCTTCGTGGAGGCGGAATTGTTCAGCCTTGGCGAACTTTTTAGTCATGGAGGAGGTGTAATTCATCACTTGCAACTCTTATAATTTAACTAATTCTATTCTAATGGAGTTGTTAATTGTCGTAATAGTTATTATAACCTCCGTGATTATAGCACTTGCGCTGTATTTTATTAATTTTGCTCTAGCGGCAGTATTTTACTACCGGTAGGTTAAACGCTTAAGATATCTAAATTTCCTTTAACCTTCTATCTGCCTTATCTCTTGTTGCTTTATTTACACTCGTCACTAACTATATAAAGTTAGTAATGTGCTTCTTCTGTTTACTATAGAGTGTTTCTATTACGTTTAAGTCTAGTAAGAAGGCTAGATAGTTAGCAAAGACAATTCCTAGCTCTTTAATCTCGTTAGCTACGAGATAGCAAGCCTTATAGTGTATACTATAGTTATCCTCGATAATAACTATATGCCGGCCTAGCCGAGAGGCTTATAAATTATATATATAAGGAAAAAGAAGCTCTCGATAGACCTTAAAGGTATACTAGTAGAAGTCGAGGTAGTCTAATTTACTAATAAGAGTCTTATATTTAAAGATCTACTTTGGAGTACGTCTTTAAGCACGGTATATGAAACTAGCCTCCTTATAACAAGTGTTTAGCTAAGTAACCTCTTTATTAACTATACGAACTTTAGTAGCTTCCTTAGAGTCTAGTTCTTTAATTACTTACCTTCTCTTCTCGTTAATCTCTCGCTTCTAGTCCTTATTAAATTAGTCTAGCTTTATAGCTAGCTTAAAGTGTTACTTATCCTTCTAGTTCCAAATAATGTAAAGCCTTTTAATAGTAACGTTTTAAGCGTAAGTAGTAGCCTATTACTCTTGTATAAAGCGTAGAGAGGTAGAGGTTATAAAGGAGTCTTCTCCTTCTAGTACTAAGGCCTTGCTATTACTAGTACTACTAAAGAGCTACTTCTTTTTATTATAAATAATAATAATAGTATACTCTTTAAGATATCTATAAAGTTCGCTATTAGGCTTAGTATATTCTTGTCGCTTCTAAGGATTATAGCTACTAGACTTCTTAATCTTATACTTCCTTTTAATATACTAAGAATCCTTAGAATTGCCTTTATAATAACTAGAATTAAGCCTAATATTCCTTACTTACTTCTCCTTAAGAGTAGGAACGTTTACACTAAGTTCTTTTAATAGTTAGTGGACATCTATGTAGTTAGCGGCAACTACTAGATCTTAACGCTTATGTATATAGATAGAGTTATATACTACGAATAACTCTACACTTCTAGCCTTAATAAGCAGTTTTCGGCCTTAGCCTAGCTAGTTCTCGAGGTGCTTAAGTAGCTTATCTAGTTCGTCAGAGTTTATATGCTCTTTGACGCGTGCAAAGAGTAACCTAAGGGTCTTCTAGTTAATAGATAGAAGGCCTTTAATCTCGGTAGTACTCTTCTCTAATTAGAAATAGTATATAACAGCAATTACACAAGTAAAAAGAGAGACATTAGTTCCACCAGGCATAATAAATTCAGATTAATTAAAGCAGTGTTAGTGGAGTTATATAATTATAAATTAATAAGGTAGTCTATCTATAAGGCCGAAAGCGGGCCAAGGCTGAACAATTCCGCCTCCACAAAGGGTCTGGGGTAGATGAGCGGGCAGATGCGATAAGGACCGACCCCGAGAGCCACTGATTAGTGACTGATCGGCAAAGCGTTTCGAGACAGGAGGAGAGTTGGCGGCTGGTAAAAGAGCTGCAAAAGGGGGTGGCCAGATAATGTTGACAGAGGTGCTGACAGCAGGACTTTATCGTTGCAAGCCAGTCCATTCCAGTCCATCATGGTAGTTCCTTACCGGCATGAGAATTGCGTCTTCATAGAGCCACCAACTCGAGCTCGTCATTTTTGTCGCTTGCTGCATCATGTCCGACTCGTGTCCATGTTTTCTAGAACGATAGCGGAAGCCAAGAAAAGGTTGTTTGCGGTCTCCGACGCCTCGAAAGGAAGCTCTGCCTCGTTCGCTTGTACGACCATACCCTGCTGTTTAGAATTTGGTATCCTCCCCGAGATGCGCAAGAACAATTTCATTGGTTCTGGGGAGATTGACCGCTTGATAGTAGACTGGATGAGAGATGTCATGTGATGATAAGGGACGGAAGTATCCCGTCGGGGCGCTGAGAGCTGGTGACTGCACACGACTGGCGGAGTTGACCGGGGCAGCATCGACTCTGGAGTCATCATCATAACATACCGTCGCGTGATGTTCAGCCTCGTTCAGCTTCAATCTTGAGAGCGGAGAACCACACCAAAAAAATTGGAGCCGCAGCTGCCGAGAGTTGTCGTCGGCGTCTGATCATTCCCGACGGACGTCACGTCTCACAATTTCACCTCCGCATGCTCGCTCTTCAGCTCGACATGTTCCGCGTTCTGTATATATCCAGTCGGATGACGGCCTCAGGTAGGTCACCTGTTTTCCTTCTCCCACACAGCTTTCGTCATGGTTACATCCATGGTAACACACATTGTCCTCTTCCGCTACCGGAGTGATTTGACCTGGTCCGACTTCGAGGCGCACTTTGAGCAGTTCAAAGCCCTGAAAGATGGCTGCAAGCACCCTACGACGGGCAGGCCCTACATCCTAAGCATGAAGATGGGAAGGAACACCTCCTGGGAGCCATTCAACAAAGGCATGACCCATGGATTCGTCTTGGAATTTGCCTCGCAAGCAGATCTCGACTATTATCTCCTCGAAGACCCACTACACGTTCAGTTTTCGAAGGACGCAAAGCCATACGTGGAGGACTCCATCGTAGTCGACATTCGCGATGGTGCTCTTTTTAGCGAGAGGGCCATCAAGCCGGGCACCAATCCTCGTGAACTTCATCGCGGGAAATGCCACTGCGGCGAGCTCGAATGGATTGTGCACTCCAACGAAGAGCTCTCTCATGTTCTCTGCCATTGCGACACCTGCAAACGTCTAGGCGGTGGTCCGTACAGCTGCAACTACATTGTGCCGAAGGACAGTCTGGCCATTACAAGAGGCAAACCAGGTCACTATGCATACAAAGGCGCATCGGGTAAGCTTTGGCCCAGCACAACTCTCGAGCCTGCTAATCAGATCTTAGGCAAGTCAGTGCATTGCTATTTCTGCCCGACATGCACATCACATATCTATCACCACCAAGACTCAATGCCAGATAAGGTCATCGTCCGGACACTATTGCTCGAGGGCGGGAACCGGCTCAAGAAGGGAGCGGAGATCTTCGAGGAGGGCCAGCTGAGCTGGGTGAGAGATCTTGATGATGCCTTGGCCACGCCGGGAAAGAAAGCCTCGAGCTTATTGAATGGATCTTGACCTTCATCGTGACGAGATAGCAAAACCGCAGCTCGGTTGCAGTCGGACTCAGCAAGTCAGGCCTGACCGACGAAGGAAGGACCGCCATCCTCAGCTAGATAGGCTCGACTTCACATTGGGCAATACTGTAGACTACAAGGACGAGGAGACTTTTCCCACTCGATCACAATCTCTGGATCCGGTCCTTCTTACTCACAACGACCCAGGGCGTCCGCAGGGCTCTCCAAAGCCTGTTCCGATCCGATTCGTCCCGGTGAAGAAGTTCTTTCCTAGACCATGATTTGAACAGCCAGAAGCCCCAATGGATCAGGTGCTGGCTCGTCGCCCTCCTCTTCGACCAAAGCGATCAACTCTCCACCGTTCAAGCCGCACCCGTGGTTCTGCTAGAGCGTTTCTGGTAGGGACTGATCACTACGACCATCAGTATGCGATACCCTTGCATACTCTTCTATTGCTATGTGCTATCAACTTTGATTGCTCTCTGTCCTATTTCGTCCAACACACCCATCACCCGAAGCGACTCCTCCCACGGCATGATGGCATTCTGAGTCCTACCAGCTGCAACATCCTCAGCCACTGCGTCGGCTTCCCAGTAGAACCCTTTCCCTTCCCGCTCAATTCGATGCGTCTCCATCGTCCCGTCAAGCAGTCTCAAAGTGAATGCTGTAGGTACAGAAGCCGCAATACCTTCAACCTCTACCGTACCCTTCGTACCTTCGATCCTGCAAAATGTCGGCGCAGTCTTGAGTATCGTATGGCTAGTGGCGATCCCCTGCCGTCCGTCCTGGTAGGTAAGGATCACCGAGGTGGCAATATCAATACCCTCAGACATCACCTGGCTTGCAACGATGACGGGCTCTTTGACAGTGCTCGACCCATCTCGCAACTGCGGAGGTGCCTCCAGCCCGAGTAACGCCCACGTCAGACTGTATATCCCAATATCTAGCAGACTTCCCGCCCCAAGAGCCGGGTCCTTCAGACGGGAATTCGCCGCCACCGACGACAAGTTCTGGTTCATGGCAAAGTCGCAGAACACACGCAACGGCTCCCCAATGACTTTCTGTACATGTACGGTCTCTACCAGCTTAGCCACAAGAGGGGAGAACCTCGTCCACATTGCCTCCATGACGAAGACACCCTTCCCTTTCGCTGCGGCGAAGATCTCTTCCGCTTCTTGCTTGTTCATGGCGAGGGGCTTCTCGCATAGCACGTGCTTGCCGTGACTGATGGCGTCGAGACAGTTCTGCTTGTGGAGGGCATGGGGAGTGCCGATGTAGACTATGTCGACGTCTGGGTCGTTGTAGACTCCATCATAGTTGTCGTAGCATGTTGGGCTCACGCTGGGTATGTGGATCTGGACGAATTTCTGGGCTTTGCCGGGCGAGGTGGAGCCTACTGCCACGATTTCATGGGTGGCTGTGGCGTTCTTCCTTGCGAGAGTGATGTCGGCTGCGAACCAGGAGCTGATGAGTCCAGTTGCGACGATACCCCATCTGAGTGTCGGCCTCTCGCTGTTTGTTGATGTGGACGCCGACATTGTAGGTAGTAAATCCTGCAGGCATCGAGGTATGGAGCCGGATAGGCATTGACACAATCATATATGTGATCTTCGAGATCCCACGGTCATAAGACACTGATTCCGAGCACTAGCAGATCTTCCGAGACTCCCCGTCCCTTGTCACCCGACTGGACCACAACGGATATGTCCTTTTTGGCGATTCATCAGCCACTTCGGAGCCATGGTTTGACAGTCTCTGCACGGTGGTAAGACATGCTCTGGTGCGCTGTTGGTAGCAATTAAATTCTAGCATGATTTATCTAGAAAAGGCTACTGTCAGATCTGAGGATCATTCCGAATAGCTCAATGTCTTGCCGCGCATCCTGAGCACTCGTCTTGGGAACCCTATCCTTCACGACACACTCATAGAACTCTTGTAGCTCCAGTATGTATGCATCGGTATATGTCGTTCTTACGACACGCTCCTGGAATCCTCCGTTTCCGACCTTCTCCTTCACGGTCATTTTAATCGGGAGTCCTTTGACATAAGGCGTATCGTAGTCGATCCGCACGACCTTGTCCGCGGAGTAGACCTCAATATGAGCGTCGAATTCGGGCACATTGATTAGGCCGCACTCATATGTAACTGAGAAGGTGTCATAAGAGAACAGCACACTGAAGATGCCTGGGAAGTTCAGTGATGACCCGATTACGCTCTTGGGCATGCCAAGTAGCTCGCGCATGGCTGAAAGATCGTGCGTACTGAGCCTGTGGACATGTCAATAGCAAGGTCGAGGATGATACGCAAGGTAAGCTTTTCACGTACCCGCCGAGCACGCGCAGCAATCTCTGTGAGAATGGAGTTGATGGCACACCAAACTCCCGAATGAGAGCCTGCTCATTGATGTCGGCCTGTTTCTGCTGGAATTGGGCGCTGTCTTCTGCTGATATATCGTTGAATCGCTGAGGAAATGTAGACGACTGATCGACAAATACAGCATTTGGTCCGATAATGTCTCTGACCCGGGCGTATAAGATCTTCTCCATTCCGCCAACTTCCTTAGCCATGTCAAGAAATGCAGCTGCATACCGCCGCATGGTCCCGACAAAGACTCTGCCCGTCGACTTTGATTCCGCCTCAATGAGCTTGTCTATGTCTCGCATACAGACAGCGGCTGGCTTCTCAATCAAGCAGGACTTGTTCGCCTGGAGAGCCAGAAGACCATGCTCCACGTGGAATGCATCTGCGGTTGCGATGAGCACGACATCGACCTCGGATGCAGAACACAGGACGCTCGGATCGGTGGTTGTAAGAGGCGGTTCCCCCAATATCTTCTTCGCGCAGTGGTTGAGAGCTTTGTTGGAGACGTCGCAGAGATAGGTCGTGCGGAAGAGGTGAGAGAGGGCATTGATGTTCGGAATGTGAGCGACCTGTACGATCTCTCCACATCCAATGATGCCGAAGCGAAGCACTCGTGGAGAGGCCTCTGGAGATGTTGTTGATTCAGACTCTGACATACTTGCGTGTGGCTCCTGTCGTCTTCTCACCCTGCTGAATCGGGATCTTTTGAGAGCTCTACGATCGTGTGATGGTATGCTCCCAAAGGAATGACAGGCTTCATATGCATAATGATTTCCATCTTTGTAAGGATGGGTTCCGGATTCTGACCAGGTCTTACCTTTGCAGGACTCATGACACGGCTTGAGCGGGGAAATGGACGGTTGTGTTTCCACAGGAAGAGGCTTTTGAGATCCTTGGATGTCGGCCGACACTCCCCGCCACTGCCAAGTCTTCCAATGTCCGTTATCTCGTAAATCAGACTGGTGTTCCGGACCCTGAGTTTCTCGGAGCGTTCGGGCCGAAAAAACATTAACCGGGACAGTCTAGAATCATTTGGTTCCAGTTTTAGTAAGGAGCTATAAATAAGAATAGCAAATAGCTTCTTATAACACAAGATGCGCGTTAATAAGGCCTTTTACGTAGCTCGACATAATTTTAGGGAAGAGTTAATATGTTTAGCTACCTACTACTAAAACCGCTAAGCCCGGTTTATTAGATTTATTATATATATACTCTCTAAACATAAATTAAGAAATTGCAAGTCCCGTAAACAATTACCTTAGAAATTTGAACTAGATGGCTTTAGGCTCTCTAAGCGAAAGTAGGTGCCGGCCTAACAATCCGAGCTTAGGTAGCCTAACTTGTAAGGCAAAATGTCTAATACTCTCTTACCTCACGAGTTAGTTACTCTAACTCCTCGAGTTATAACTTCTAACAACTTCTAACAACTTCTGCCAAGTCCTAACGCATTTTAGAGCTAATTAGATATAAGTATAGCTAGCTCGTTAGAGCGCCTAATACCTAAGTATTCTAATTTGTATAGTATTAATTTTAGTGCAAAACTAATCTACTAAACTATACTCTATTTACGAACGAGAAGTTATTAGAAGTTATTAGAAGTAGTAATTTAAACGTATAAATCGTTATTAATAATTAAGCGTAGTAGATATATACGTATTAGAGCGTTAGAGCGCTTGTTAGCGGTTTCTAGTAATAAGGTTATATAGTAGAGAGAAGTACTTAGTATAGTAGACTAGATAACTATTTATTAAATCTCTTATAATACCTCCTACTAGGCGTAGTCTATCTTTAGTTATATCGGCCTTATTATAATTATTTAGTATACTAATAGTCTATAACCTTAGTAGCTAGTACTTGTCTAGAATATATATAAGGCATCTACTTCGAGACTCTTCTTATTCTAGTATTTACCTTGTATAACTATTTTAGTAATTAGTGCTCTTCCTTTAGCTTATATTAGTTACCCTATCTAGCGCTAGATTAATATTGCTATATTCTCTAGTGCTACTACTTCTTACGCTCCCCTAGATAGACTAGATATTACTCTATATAATACTTTTAGTACTTCGAGCTAGTACTATATCCTTACTATTACTACTCTTAGATAGCGTATACTACGTTATTAGCTACCTTAAGCTTAGCCTTATAAAGGCTCGGAATTACACTAAGGCCTCTATACTATATGTCGACTATATAAGGATCGCTACTAGTTATAGCGCTATCTAATCTAGAGTCGGTAGTATCTTCTACTAGCTCTATATTAATCTAAAGCTAGTTACTATACTTTACTACGCTCCTAGAGAGCTTAGTTAGTATAATTTCGAGGTACTTAGTTATCTATTAGAGGTATTAGTAAAGATCTTTACTACCTTCTTCTAAAGTAGTAATACTATAGATTCTTAAGTTATAGAATTACTTAATTAAGAGAACGTAATTACTATAATTAATAGATACTAAGGTTCGTATAAAGAATAGAGTAGCTATATAAAATCTAAAGTTACTAGTGTATTAATCTAGCTCTATATAAGAATTATAAAATATAAGTAAATTTACTTATTAAGTAACCTACTCTTCTTTATAAATATTATATATAATAAGTAAGTTAATTAAAGCTCTTTATAGTAGTTTAATAGTATATTAATAGCCTTAGAGTAAACTTTTAATTATTATAACTAACTTAGTAGCCTTCGGGTAGCAAATTCGTAACTTTAGCCTTATTAACTAGTATATACTTAGGGACTTAGTTATAGTAGAGTCTTCTATAATACTCTTACGCTTTAGTTCCTTCTAGACATAGCTAATAGATATAGTCGATAAGTGCTAGCTATATTAATCTAGTAGCGGAGTATATAGTTATATTTACGATACTTAGTAATATTCGTGTTAGAGGTAGATTATATTAATACCAGTAAGTATATATAACAATCTACTAGAGTAGTATAAGGATAGCTCTAATTCTGTAGTACGAATAATACTTAAGGAAATCAAGTTCCTCTAGTAGTATGTACTAAAGTTAGAGCCTATACGTATAGGCTATCCGAAGCTAGCTAGACTCTAAATCCTTATAGCTAATTAGCGCCTAACGCCTAAGCCTCTAAAAATACCTATAACATTACCTCCTCCTCTAGCTAATGTCCCTAGTAGCTAGCCTTAATAAAAACCTATTAAACCTTAGTAGGAACTATAGGAAAAGAGTGTCTAGTAGTGCTACTTCTATCTACTTACGTCTATGTAGTGATTTTTGCGCGAGACACATACAACAAGTGAGGTTATTACGGCTTTATCGCTTCTAGAAAGGTAGGTAATGTATGCTTTGTTTAGGCTTTATTTAGGATTTTTGCCTCCTAGGTCCTTAGTGCTAGGATTTCCTTTGTTACGTAGGACAATAACAATAATTATAGCTAAAATATATTTCTATAACGTACCTGCTCTTCTCTTCTTCTATAATAACACCTATTATATATACTATACCTTCCTCGCCTAGTATTATAGTTGCCTTTAGTAGGCTAATATACATCTCTACTACTGCTCTTAATTACGCTCCCGAATATGCTTTTAGTAGGCGAGCGACCTACGATATAACTATACCCTATATACTAACTTATATATACTATATATACGAAATTACAAAGTATAGCATTATCTATAATAAGCTAAACCTTAAGAGGTATAACTATTACACTTATAGTAATAGGTCTTTCTATACTCTAGTAAGAATACCTATAAGCGATACCTATATACGACCTTACTAATACCCTTAGGTCCCGATTAGCTTTAATAGTTACGTAGAGTATATATACGCTTTCTACAATGCCTACTCTAATACTATAGCTACTAGTACTTTCTCTAGGAATAGGAGAGGCACTAACTCTCTTATTTAGTATATAGGCTTAAAGCTTGCGCATGCCTAGTGCACTTTAACTCGATAGCTAGAGAATTATAGGCGTATTGTAGAGCTTAGGAGTAATCCTTTAGAGATGCCTATAAAAGTTCCTAAGTCTAGCTCTAACATAGAGAAGCTATAGCTATTAGAGTAAAGGAGAATTACTAATATTCTTAAATAGATAGCTATTTAGTAGTTTAGCTATATAAGTTCGCACTTATCTCGTAGCTTAGTATTATACTAATAGCTATAATAGCCTACTCCCTTAGGCTTTAGTAGTAGAGGGCCTAGTAGTAGTCCTTACCTAATGTTTAGGCCTAGTAGTTCTAGTAGAGGTAGTGCTAGTAGCGGCAACGGTAGTGTAAGTTCGTACCTACCTCTTAGTTATATCGTATACTAACATCGTAAATAGGGTAGTAGTAGTAGTTATAGTAGTAGTAGCAATAGTAGAGGTAGAGGAGATAGTAGAGATAGTAGTAGTAGTAGTAGAGAGAGTAGAGATAGTAGAGGTAATAGTAGTAGTAGTAATAGGGGTAGTAATAATAGTAGTAGCTCTAGCGTAAGTTCGCTACTATCTTATACCTATCTCGTATACTAACATCGTAGATAGGATAATAGCTCTAATTCTAGCTCTAGATCTAGGTCTAGTTCTAGTTCTAGATCTAGTAAGGAGAGTAGTAAGGAGGCTAGTAAGGAGAGTAAGTTTAGTAGGTTTAGGGAGGAGAATAATAATAATAAGTAGGTTAAGGTATAATCGTACTTATGTCGCTTGTTAGTCGCTTGCTAATATTATAGCTAGGATAATCTAGATGTTATAATTGAGAATAAATAGTCGCTACGCTTGTCGCTTGCGTTCTAGAGGAGTTAAGTAGGTATAGTATAGATGTTTCTAGCGTTATTCTCGCGAAGATACTAGGCTATAGAGCCTATAGATAGCAATAGACAGTTTTAGATCCTTAGCCTTATACTCCTAGTAAAGTTATAAGGTTAAAGTCCCTAATGCTAAGGATACTTATTGTAAGTCTATAGTAGTATTCCCGCGAGTAAACTACTAGTCTACGCTAAGCTACTTATTCTTATCTTGTCCTCGGTTACGCTTGCTACTCTCTCTAAACTCCCTTAATAAGTCCTCTATCTCTTTAAAGTCCTCTTCCTTTATCTAGGAGCTTTTAGTCTTATTATATCCTTCCTATTTAAGTAGATACTTCTTCTTTCCTACGTGTATAGTGTACTTAGCTAATATCTTTTCTACTTGCTATACTTATTCTCCGTTCTCTACTAACTCTAGCGCTCTTATATTAGGTAGTTCCTCTTCTTCTCTTAGGTAAAAAGGCTCTAGTAGTAATATATAGAATATATCGTATATATAATAGTTGCTTAGTAGCTATAAGCGATATATCTATAAGTTAATTACTTCTTTCACGCGGAAAGAGCCTATAAACTTATCTAAAAGTTTCCTACTTAGTGCTTTAAGCTTAAGGTTCTTTATATTTAGCTATACTAAGTCCCTTAGTTTAAACCTTATAGAGGTATACTTCCTGTTATAGTACTATATTTAATACTCTACTATAGCACTTAAGCGCTCTTATAGAGTTACTTATAATGTATATATATTCTACACTTATCGTACTACTACTAGTACCTCCCTCTCTAGCTGCCTATCCTTAGGTAGAAGGTAGAGAATAGAGTATTTACTAAGTATAGTATAGAATAGTATCTCTTTAGTAGCTGCATATATAGAGTTATTATAAGCAAACTCGGCTATATAAAGTAGACTTAGCTAGTTAGACTAGTTCTCTATAGTAAAGACTCGAAGGTAGTACTCTAAAGTCTAATTCTAGTGTTCTATTTAGCTGTCCGTTTATAGATAGAAAGCTATACTTAACCTGCGCTTTACTTATATTTAGTAGTAAATCTCTATCTAGAATTAACTAGTAAACAGAGATTCCCTATCTAATATAATGCTCTTTTATGTACTATATTTACAAATTATATACTTAAAGTAGATATCTATAAAGTCTTTTATAGTCTATATCTCCTTAGCTATAATATAGATAGCTATCTTAGATAATCTATTATAGATTATAAGGATAGTATTATAAGCGCTACTATTATATATTACAGGAGGTAACTTTATAATAAAGTCTAGTATAACTTCTTTAAAGATATTAGTAGGGACAGGTAAGGAGGAGAGCTTACTATATAGTATATACCTTAGTGCTTTTAACCTTTAGCAAGTGCTATATAACTTTATATACTTACGTACTTCTTGATCTAATAATAGCTAGTAGTAGTGTCTACTAATTAGATTATACATTCTAGCTATACTATAGTAGCTAGCTATATAAGAGTTATAGTGTTAGTATAGGATTTCTTGTCTAAGGCTAGGTTTATTAGAAATATATAGCTTACTCTTATATATTAAGGTACTATCTTTACGTTTGCGCTATGCTAGTGTCTTCTTACTACTTTAGGTGTAATCTTCCTACTCTAAATCGGCTATATACTTAACTATAAAAGCGTTCTTCTACTAAAGTATATAGATAGTTTATAATAGAAAGGTGTCCCCTACTAATGTAAGTTCGCTAGTAACTAGCACTCTAGCTACGTAGTGTAGCACGTATAGTATATATTCTATAGTACTAGCGGTTTAGCTAGATTCGCGTTTATAACTTATAGGCTATTAACCTACAAGTTCCGAGCTATGCTCGGGGTAGGAGCTAAACCTACTAACTACCTATACTTTAGTAGTGACTAGATTTAATCTAAGATTACTTACTAAGTTAAGCTTATTCTATAAGGTTAGTAATAACCTTATAAGTGCGTAGTTCTCTTTAAAGTAGTCTACCCTTTGTAAGGGCCTATCTACTAGATTAGACTTGCTAGGTCTATACTAGACTTTAAAATTAAAGACTTCTAGATAAGACACCTATCTTACCTAGTACGGGTTTAGCTTACTTATATTGCGTATGCCTCGTAGGTCGTTATAGTTACTAAGGACCTATACTATATATTAAGTGCTCTCTAAATAGTAGCGCTATTGCTTAAAGTAATATATAATTATATATAGTTCTTAGTTATAAACCTCCTAGTTATACTCTACTTCTTATAGCTTCTTAGAGATAAAAGCTACTAGGTGCTATTTATTATCTTTAAAGAGCTATAAGAGGATACTAGCTACTACAAAGGTAGAGGCATCTGTCTCTAGGCGTATCGGACACTAGGGGTCGAAGTAGTATAGGAGCGGCGCATCTATAAAGCAGGCTTTAAGCTAAACAAAGCTCTCTTCTGCTAAGTCTAGCTATATAAAGGTAGTGTACTCTTTCTTTAAGAGATCTATTATAGGTACTATTAGCTTTATATAATTCTAAATAAATCTATAATAGAAGTTAGTAAAGCTAAGAAATAACTAAAGCTCCTTAACGCTAGTTAGTTAAGGCTATCTAGAGATAGTTACTACTCTTACTAGATTAGCGTAGATACCTCGTATGTCTATAATAAACCCTAAGAAGGAAACCTCCTTAGTAGTAAAGGTATACTTAGCTAAGTTAGTATATAGCTCTACCTACCTTAGGCATTTAAGAACTACGCTAACTGCTTGCTAGTAGATCTCTAGATCCTCGCTATAAGTATAGATAAGGATATTATTAAGGTATACTATATAGAGATTGTCTACTAGCTCTTTTAGGGTCTAGTTAATATAAGCTTAGAAGGTAGTAGAGGCGTTAGTAAGCCTAAAGAGTATAACTAGATATTTAAAGTGTCTATAGCGTATTCTAAAGGCTGTCTTTTATTTATCCCCTAGACTAATACGGATTCTGTTATAGGTATCCTTTAGGTCTAAGGTCATATAGTAACATATACCTAATAAGTAATCTAGTGTCTTACCTACTAAGGGGAGTAGATAATAATCCTTAATAGTAATAGCGTTAAGGTCTCTATAATCTATATATAGGCGGAGGGTACTATCCTTCTTTAGTATAAACAGGATAGAGGCTTCTACTAGGCTTATACTATAGTAGATCTAGTCTTTCTTTAGAGCGTCTTCGAGATATACTTATAGCACCTCTAGCTTACGTAAGGAGAGGTTATAAAGTAGGCTATAAGGTAGCTCTTTTCCTAGCATAATTAGGATCTAATAGTCTCTCTCCTTTGTAGTTAGTAGAATCTTAGCTATATCTAAGTTAAATACATCTAGGTAGTCTAATAAGGCATCTAGTATATAATGCTCCTAAGAGACATCTACGATCTAGATACGTGCGACTATACTCTTGCATTCCGAGTCGCTTCTAACTATACCTAGGAAATAGATGTAACTTTCTTTCTTCTCTAGCTACTAGATAGTAACTATTTAGATATATAAATTATTCTTAATTCTCTATACCTAGGTTTACTATCTATAGTTAAGTTAGATATTCTCCCTCTATAAGAAGGAGTTACCTAGGAGTAACTTAGGTTCTTCTTTGTCTACTCTATAGACTATAGTCTTAACCCTGCAGGTAGTATCTCGGTCGTTAGTAAGTACTATCTATATCTCGTACGCTATATAAGTAGCTTTCCTTTCTAAGCCTACCTAGGCTAGCTATAGAAGGTCGCTTAGGATTAATTTAAAGTTTATTTTAACTACTGTATGCTAGCTAATAAGGCTAACCTCTGCCTATAGGTTAAGAATGACCTCTACTTAGCGGTCGACGCTAGTAGCTCCTGTTATAATATAGATATACCTTATCCTCGGTAAGATGTTAATAGCTTAGTACCTTATAGTTCCCGAGGTAACTACGAGACTTAGCCTTTTCCCTAGGCCTGTCTAACCTAAGTAATAGGCTCTTTGTTTGTATCTAAGAGTTCGGCCTTCTTCTAGCATTTATTAGTATAGTACTTCTTCCTTTTATAGAAGTAGTACTCTATCTCTGTCTTATAGGAGAAGGAAGAGTCCTTTTTAGTAGAGCCTTCTTTTAGCTAGTCTTCTCTTTGTAGCTTTCTAGAGCTACCTACAGGCCGGTTATAAGAGGTCTATAGTTTACTAGTGCTCTAGAGATTATACTCTAGCGTTACTCCTAAGTTAATAAGCACTTCTCTAGTAGAAGGTACTAAGTAGTAGTTAGTAATTACTTGCTATAGTTTAGAGCGGAGTTTAGAGAAGAGGTATTATATATAATACTTCTCTAAGTAAGGGAATAGCTAGTTCTTAAGAGTTTCTAAGTAAATTATAAAAGTCTAGATGTTCTAGCTAGGTAGCTATACTATAGTAGTATATATAGTTGTTGCTTCTAAGGTGTAGTTAATTAGATTAGAGAGTATATCTAGTAAGTAAGTCTTAAACTACTCCTAGCTATAGAGGTTTATAATAAGCTTATACTCTAGGTAAGAGTACTAGGCTTTACATAGCTCTCCTACTAGATACTAGCTTACCTATATAACCTTCTTATTCTCTAACTAGAAGTTCTTAGAGGTAAGTTAGAAGGCTATTTTATAGCTTCTAACAAATTCCTTATATTCTCTTAGGCTTCTTTCTTTATATTCCTTAGGATCTTTCGGTCTTATACTATACTTCGCCTACGAGAGTTCTACGTTCTAAGATACGTAGCACTTGTAGCTCGTAGCTAAGGATCTTATACCTATATTACTTCGGAGGTCGATAGTATCTAGATTTACTCCTTTCTCGAGTAGAGTAATTTACTTCTCTATCTACCTAAGAGTTCGCTCTTATAGAAGACAATTACGACGCTATTTAGCGTCGTAGATGTATTCTTCTAGCGATGTAGTTACTATAATCGGTTCTCCCGGAGTAGTTATTAGAGTCCTAGACTCCTCTTTATTGCTTATAGAGCCTAACTATGTCCTTATAATAGCTATCCTTAAACTACTTCCTAAGTAGAGTAAGGAAGTATTATTATATTAGAGGTAAATTATATTAATACTAGTAAGTATATATAATAATCTACTAGAGTAGTATAAGGATAGCTCTAATTCTATAGTATGAATAATACTTAAGGAAATTAAGTTTCTCTAGTAGTGTACACTAAAGTTAGAGCCTATACGTATAGGCTATCCGAAGCTAGCTAGACTCTAAATTCTTATAGCTAATTAGCGTCTAACGCCTAAGCCCCTAAAAATACCTATAACAATTCGTAAGGTTAAGGCTAGCTTAGTAATAATAGTAAAGTAGACTACGAAGAACACTACTAGCGTGCCCTTACTATAGGTTAGTAAGAGTAAGTAGCTAGCTCGTAGTAAGGGAGTCTAATATAATACCTAGACTAATACTATATACTACTATCTAGACTAGAATATATAGTATTATATCTTTACTAATATAATACCTCTCTTCTAGTTAATAAAGTATCTACGATTTCTAATAACTTTCGTATCTACTACAAGCTAAGTATTATAGACTAACCTATACTTAGTATCTAGAGACTTTTCTATATTAACTATAAATTTAGAAATAATATAACTTTATATAATTATAGCTATTACTAACTATATACTAAGAATTAGTAGTACCTCTATAACCTATAGCTAGGTATTAGTTTATAACATATAAGTAGATAGCCGGAAGTAGAAAGAGCTAATAAGAGTGTCTCTTAAGGTAAAAAAGTAGTATACTAGAGAGTTATAATAGCTTATTAAGTCGATATAGACTATAGGCTAAAGCTTCTATCGATAGTAGTTGTTCGAAGTATAGGTTAGTAGACTCCTCTATAAGTTATAAGGCGTCCTCTATAGAAGATAGTATCGATAGCGAAGATAAAGATACTACTAATAGTACTAAGGAGAATAGTAGTACTCTACTTTAACGTAAAGGCTATATTAGGCTTCTTCTAAGGTTACTAGCGAGAATAAGGAGGGTTAAGGTATATATTATAGCTAGTGCTAGATAATACTAAGAGCACATACGTAAGGCTAAGGCTAGTAGAATATGTTAGAAGTTATCTATATAGTAATATATAATTAGTAGAGGTAGCGGGCTATAGGCATATAGTAAGTAACAGGTTATTAGAAGTTATTAGAAGTTATTAGAAGTTGTCTAAAATAACACCGAGACTAGTAGAAAGAGTAGCAACTATAGTACTATTATATAGTATATTAAGGTAAGTAAATATAGATAGCGAGGGCTAGAGATTAGTAAACTAGATTATAAGTAGTAATCTAAACAACTCCTCTACTCTATAGTATACTATTCTCTCTAAAGGATTATCTAATCTTATTAAGTCTCCTTTTTAACTATTTAACTTTTCTAGAAAATCGATATCTTTCTAATATATAGCGTCGGTCTTCTTCTCTATAGTACTAGCATTAGCCTACTACTCTACTCTCTATACCTTATATCTAGCCTACTTCCTTACTATATATCTCTCGGAGAAGAGTAGTTAGATAGATACGAGAGTTAGCTTACTACTTTATCTTATAGGCCTTATCTCTAGCCTACTTCCTTATCTACTTCCTTACTATAGAGCGGAGAAGGATAGTTAGATAGACTATATTTCTCCTACTTCGCTTAGACTCGACTCGGATATTACTCTTATATAATAATACCTTAGCTAGTAGACATCTTCGTTATTGTCTTAAGTAAGATCGATTAGCTCTTTAACTCTCTCTTACTAAATAGTAGATATACTAATATTAAAGTCTAGTACTCTATAGAGGAGCAATAACTATAGTAGTATTCTCGGTATAGATAGTTCTAGCTCTAGTAATAACTTAGTTATATCGAGCTAGTTAACATTAATACTAGCTTTCTATCTTACCGACGCCGGTTCTAATACATCTAGTAGTAGCTTACCTTAATATAGCCTAGATTACTAAGCTATACGCTCGAAAGATGTAGTAGACTTTAGTATATTACGAGACGTAGTAGATATAAGAGATAGTAGAATTAGTAGCTTCGACTATATACTATATAAATAGTAAAGTTAGACTTCTTTCGTAGTAGTATAAATCCTTAACTAGATAGGTCGTCTACTACGAGCTAGAATATTAATAGCTTAGAGTATAAGGTATACTATTAAGGAATAAGACCTATAACGTTAAGATTCTAGTGTCCTTTATATCGCTCTTATAGATGTTAATGTTAGTGCTAGTACTAAAGGGAAAGGCTAAGGGGTAAAGGCGAAGCGAGTTAGCTAAAGAGTAAAGTAAATTAGTACTTAATATAGAAGGTCTCTATACTAAGTTTCTAGTATATCTATCTTCTCTATAAAGGTATAAAGAAAGTTAGCTTTAGAGCTCTTATTAAGGGTAGAGACCTAGTTATCGCTAGAATTTAGCTATCTTATCTATATAGAGAGGTAGGACTATAATATAGATAATCTAGTATTACTAGTAACGAAGATACTTAACGTAGGCTTATATAGTCTTAGGAAAGCTTCTAAACTATAGCATAAATAACAAGATACCTAAGATGTTTACTAACGGTAGCTATAAGAGTCCTATAGGTACTCTTAGGCAATAGTAATATAGAATTAGAAGAGAGTAGCTTAACTTTTAGCTTCGAGGTTAATAAAGCTACTTAACGTAGGCTTATATAGTCTTAGGAGAGCTTCTAAACTATAGCGTAAATAACGAGATATCTAAGATAAGAATTCTCCTAGAGCTTATTATTAAATTACTTATTATTAAGAAGTAGATAAATATACTTTATATACTCCTCTATAATTAGCTTATAAGTAGACGTAGCTATAATTTACTAACGGCTAAGAGAGAATATAACTTAGACTTAGTTAACTAGCTCTTATAGCTACTATATATTAATAATTTAATCCTCTAGTTAAGATATTAATAGCAAGGCAAGTAGGATTATCTCGAACTTAGTAGCTATATTATATATTTTTAGATATACTAAACTCTTATAGCTACTATATATTAATAATTTAATTCTCTAGTTAAGATATTAATAACGAGATAAGTAGAATTATCTCGAACTTAGTAGCTATATTATATATCTTTAAGTAAACCTAGGCAGAGTTAATATAGCTATTCTTACTATACGCTTTAAAGAGGTTATTAAGGATATTAATATTAGAGTCTATAATATATTACTAAGAAGGTTATCCTTATCTAAGCTAACTAGCTCTAAGTCGGGCTACTACGATAGTAACGGAGAGTTAGCTATTACTTCCTTAACCTTATCTTACTTAGTAGACATAGTAGTTAGCGAAGTTAATATAGCTATCCTTACTATAGATCTTCTAGCTAGCGAAAGAAGAGGTAGAGGTAGAGGTAAGTACTATAGAGATAGCATCTATACTCCGATAGTATTAGTATAGTTAGTAGAGAAGAAGAGTAAGGAAGTACTATAGTACTAGTATATTACCTTAGTAGGTCTATTAATATAAGCGTTTTAAGTAGTAATCTCTTTATAAGCGATTTATGCCTTATACTAATCTTGCTTAAAATAGAGAACTACTATAAGATTAATAAGCTTATTACCTAGGAATATAACTTTATATCTATACGAGAATTATAACTTTCTTAACGCTAGTACTTATATAGACGAATCGTAACTCCTTAGAGTCTATAATTTCGTCTATCTTAATAGTTCTCTAATCTCTACCTATAAATTTAGCTTTAGCTAGATCTTAAAGTCTAATAGGTAGATTATTAATAAGGTCTTAGAGAGCTTATTATAACAGAGATAAGCTACGCATCTAGTCGGGAGTATAGTAAATACTATATATAGTCTTAATAAAGGAAAAGTGCTATAAGTAGGTTATTAATAAGGTCTTATAGAGCTTATTATAATAGAGATAAGCTACGCGTCTAGTCGAGAGTATAGTAGATACTATATATAGTCTTAATAAAGAATAAGTGTTATAAGATTAATAAGCTCGTTACCTAGGACTATAACTTTATATCTCTACGAGGTAAAGATAGCTAACTACTATTAGAGCTTAAGTAAGTAATAGAAATCTTAAGGTTTTTAGATAGCATAGCTTTTAAGTCTATAGCTACTAGTAGGCGAGCTTAAGGAGTATTATAAGATTAATAAACTCGTTACCTAGGAGTACGACTTTATATCTTTATAAGATAAAGGTAGCTAACTACTATTAGAGCTCGTATAAGTAGTAGGAACCTTAAAGTTCTTTAATAGCGTAGCTTTTAAGTCTATTACTACTAGGAGAAGAGCTTAGTAGATCTTCTATATTAAAGATTTAACCTACTCTACTAAGCTTTAGTTTTATACTTAGAGTACTAGAGTAGCGCTCTTAAGACAAGCAATCTATATATTATACTAATCTCGCTCGAACTAAAAGTTCTATATTAAGGATTTAACCTACTCTACTAAGCTCCGATTTGTTCTTCTATATATACTACTTCTTAATACTATTAAACTAGAGTTACGAGACTATATTACTACTTAAGAGTATTAGGCTAGGCTCTAAAGATAAGGTTACTAGAAGTTAGTCTAGTAGGTATAGTTACGGCCTAGAGAGAGTTACTACTTACGAAAGTTTATACTAAATTAAAGCATTAGATGTTAGGCTTAATACTAGTTCTATATATTAGAAGGTACTAAACCTTCTTATATAAATTAATTCTTACTCTTCTATTTCCTTAAATATAGCTCTTACTATAGATAAGACTATTAGATAACTCGGATTATAGGCTTATAATAGCTAGTATAGCTTATAGGAGACTAATCTATTACCGGATTACTATATATAAGAATTACTATCTAGAGTAATACGTGCTTCTACTATAGCTATAACGTACTTAGATTATAGGCTAACTATAGCTAGTATAGCTCCGGAGAGGCTAATCTATTACTAGTTTACTATATACGAGGCTAATAGTTGACAACTATAGGAGGTATAATAGTAGATAAATCTAGAGAGTACACTAAGTAGGTAGCTAGTTAATAGTCTAGTATAGAGGTTAATATTCTTACTTTAATATCTCTTTAGGTAGTAAGAAGTACTAGTAAGTAGTAGTAGCGTAATAGGCATCGACTAAGAAGCGATAAATAAGTAATTAGTAATATAAAAGAGCTAAATATTAGATAGACTTCCCCGCTATAGTAGCCTTCTAGGCTAGTACTATAATCGTGTTCTTAGTAATTATTTGCCTAATTAGAAGTCGTTAGGAGATATTAGAAGTTTCTACTATCTAATTAGAAGTTGTTAGAAGATATTAAAAGTTTTAATAGAGCTATAATAGTAGAAATAATAACCTCGAAATAGTACCTATAAAGTAGCTCTATCTTCTAAAATATTAGCGAGGACCTTAACTTAGAGGCTATCTAGCTAAAGCCTTATTTCTATTACCTAAATATACGAAACGTCCTAGAGTAAGGTTCTCTCTATTAGACAAATAGCCTAAAGGAAACGAAGTAGATAAGGTTAAAGACTAGCTTATATTAACCTTAAGATCTTTACTTCGATATCTCTTATATCTCTACTACTCTTAAGTAGACTTAAGCTTAGCCTTTCTCCTATTAGAAATATAGTAATCTCGCTTATAACTATTAAGCTACTAACTACTAAGGCAGTAGGAGCCTAACCTAAGGTAATCGATAATAAATACAAAGCTACTATATAGGATATTATCTAGCTACTACCTCTTTACACTAAGGTAGTAGAAGTCTAACCTAAGGCAATCGACGACAAACGCGAAGCTACTATATAGAACATTATCTAGCTACTACCTCTTTATACTAAGGAGGTATAAGCCTAACCTAAGGAGATCTATACTAAGGCTACTACTTAGGAGATTAACTAACTACTACCTCTCTATACTAAGGTTAACCTAAGCTCGAGATTCTCGCCTCGATAATATCGTATCTCTACTACCCTTAGGTAGACCTAAGTCCTAGAAGAAGAAGAACTAGCTCTAATCTAAGCTTAATATTCTTACTCTAATAACTATTATACCTTAGACTAGTTATATCCTTACTACTATAATATTAGTAGTTAGGTTTATAATATTAGAGAAGGGTTAGAGTATAATATAGATTAGGAAGAAGATAATATAGAAGAAAGAGATAGTAGTAGAGGAGACATAGGAGAAAGAGGAGAGTAATATAGTAATTAGAGATAGAGAGATAGTAGAGTAAGCTAGAGAGTAAGAGGAGGTATAAGTATAGAACTTCTTCTTTGTATAGTAATAGCGTAGTACTATAATTCTATAGTTAGGCTACGTAGATAAGTATAACTAGTTTAGTAGTTAAAGTTAAGATATTTAATTAGTATATACTTTCTTACTAGTTATAACACTATATATCTATTACTAAGAGACCTACTAATATACTCTTATAGCCCGATTACTAGATATATAAGAAATACTACAATTCGATACTATTAACACATTTAAGAACTACTAACTACTCTCTATATAGCATCGTCTACTAAGTACTTAGTTACTACTTACTACGCTTACTACTAACTTTGCTTACTCTAAGTACGCTATACATAAGTAAAATTAACTATATAACTAGAGACAATTTGCTCTTTTCTATTAGTATAGATAACTAGTATAACGAGCTTATAGTATTCCTTTTAGCCGATATAGACTTAACTATATACTCTCTATCTATTTCGTTATTCTCTTTGCTCTTCTACTTCTTACTTAGCTACTTAACTATGCCCTACAAGACTCGTTCTCTAATATATAGCCTAAATGTTATAAGACCTAGGTATAATACTACAATACTTAAGTAGATTAAATAATAGTTAAGACATTATTTTAGATATGCTAGTTATTGTTAATAAATATATCAAAAGGTAGTAACGTCTAGTATCTAGTCTATTTCTATAGTAAGCTTATACCTTACTTTCTCGCTCTAGTAAGCAATTAGTAAGAAGCTAGTTAGAGAGGTTTAGGAGAAGCTAATTACTTTTCTATTCCTTCTCTTACTCTTCTTACTCTTCTCCTTTACCTTACTAAGCTTAATACCGGCACGACTATAGACCTTAGTAAAACTAAGACCTAGGTAAGTAAGTTCGAGAGAAGTAAGGCTTCTTCTTCTTCTCCTTCTTACTCTTCTCCTCTACCTTACTAAACTTAATACTAGTATAGCTATAGACGTTATTAAAGGCAAGAGTAGTACGCTTTACCTTATATAGCTAGGCATAAGAAGTCTAGTGCCTCTCTTACTTCCCCTTCTCTACCTTAGTCTCCCCTTTACCTTTTAACTAGACCTACCTTACTAAGCTACTATAGGAAGCCGTCGGTAAGGAGGTAGCTAGAGAGGATTAGGTAGAGCTAGGCTTCTTTCTCTTCTTCTTCTTACTCTTCTTCTCTAACTTACTAAACTTAATACTAGTATAGCTATAGACCTTAGTAAAGGTAGAAGTAGTACGCTCTACCTTACTAGTCTATCTAGCGCTAGTACTAGTAGTTAGAGAAGTAAAAGAAGTAGCGTCCGGGTTAAGCTTACTACTCTTCTATATAGTGCTAGTACTAGTAGTTAGAGAAGTAAAAGAGATAGCGTCTAGGTTAAGCTTACTACTCTTCTATATAGTGCTATATATCGAAGAACTAGGTAATAGATATAGTAAACTCTTCCTTAAAGTAAACATAACTATAAAACTAGAGTAGAAGGAGATAGCCGTAACTATACTAAAGTACTTAAAGAGCTCTCTTAGCTAGAGCTTAGTCGTAGTACTAGATAGAGATAGCTATAGCAATACCGAAGTACTTAAAGAGCTCTCTTAGCTAGAGCTTAGTCGTAGTAGTAAGCATGCTATTAACTAAGATAATACTACTATACTTAGAAGTATATACTATACTCTTAATACTAGTATAATAAGCTACTTTTCGAGCGGCTACTAGTATCTTCGGAATATACAAGCTTAAGTAAGAGTAGAGTTATAAACTAGTACTCTTATCTCGGAATAGCTCGAGTTAGTAGGTATTATAGCGATAGATTAAAGGTATCTTAATATAGACAATAGAAGTTAAAATAGTACTAGACCTCCTTAGAGATATTTAATAGTATCGAAGATACCTTCTCTAATCGACTATATAAAGACGACTAAATCCGGTTACTCTTATCTAATTAGAAGTTATTAGGAGATATTAGAAGTTATATCCTATATTTCTAAACTAATTAGAAGTTAATAGAAGATATTAGAAGTTTATTAAATACTTAGATCGTGTATATTATATAATCTACTAAGGAGGTGCTATAAGTGTAGCTACTTTAGCTTAAGTAGCTACACTTATAGTAGGACCTTAGGTAGCTACCCTTATAGAGAACTACTTAATAATAGGCCGTGTTCGGTTTTACTTCGTATCTCTCTACCTTTAAGTATACGATAGTTACTATATACGACTTTACCTTCTATATAGAGTATATAATCGCTTACTAAATGCTCTAACAAGTAATATCTTTATAGATAGAACTCTATTACCTACTACTAGCTCTACTACGAGTATTACTTTAAACTCTAGAGGTCCGATATATAATGCCTCTTTCGTTAGCTCTAGATCTCTAACTTAGAGACTATATATAGCATTTAATACTATAATAGCGAGATTAATAGCTATAGAGACTTCTTACGCTATTCTAGCAATAAGAAGATATAATACCTATAGCTATATACTATTACTATCGACTATAGGAAATATATAAGAGGCCTTACTCTACTAGAGATATTACCTAAAAGACTATAGCTATCTAATAGTGTTAATTAGAAATGTTAGAGCTAGCGGGTTAAAAAGAGATATATATACTATAGTTAGCATAGACTAAGGTTATTAAATATCTATTTTAGTACATTATAGGCCCTCTTTAAAGCCTTATAACGTAAGTAGCTAATAGTCTCTTATTCCGACTTCGACCTTAACGATTTCTTTAGTATATTATATATATAGTTATATATATAATATCTCTTATATAGCTTGTTAGCCTACTTACTCTCGACTTTCTTAATTAACCTAATATTATAAGTATCTCTCTTAGTTCTCTAGCTTATACTATTCTACGCCCCTTCTAATATACTATACTATTACTCTTCTACTTATAGCTAGTATAATTCCTTCCCTACCTAATTACTTGTCTTCTTCCCTAAGGATCTAGTAGCTAGTAATATTATCGTTAAGGTAGAGGTCGTTAGAGAGGTTATAGAGATAGGGATAGTACTTAAGGTAGTCGTAGGAGAGGTAGAGAGTTATAAAGAGGTAAACTAGAGGATTATAGAGTATATAGAAGATAAAGAGGCTTTATTATTAATTAGTACTTCGAATAGACTATCCTACAAGAAGTACTTACTAGTAATAATATTAGTTAATCGAATCTAAAGTATATAATTATCGTAGATAGAGTATATCTACCTCTTAATTATACTACATAAAGGTCTTATAAGCTAGCTAGTAGCTATAGAGGATAAGGTTAGTATAATAGTTATAGGCAATTTATACTATATCTCTTATTAAAGATTATTCTAGATCTTATTTAGAGCATTATCGAACTAGCTATTATCGTCGCTAATAGCTCTAGTGTAAGATATATTAAGTTTGCTTTAAGCTATAGAGAGAAAGTAAGAAGACAAGATAATAGAGAAGCGCTACTATATACTTATTATAAATGCTAAACTCTTTAATAATACTAACTATCATCGGATAAAGAAATTCTATAGTAGTTATATAGAACAATAATAGCAACTATAATATAAAGACCTAGAGAGTATTAACTATTACTATTATATATTAACTAGAACTAGTAATTAAAGCTATAATCTCTATTGTTATAGCCGCGGATATATAATCTAACTATATAGCTAGGACTAGGAGATCTAGAGGTGCTACTATAAAGCGTTTAATAATAGTTAAAGTACATAGTAAATCTTCTATAGAAGGCGTAAAGTTAGTATAAATACTATATAGATCGAAATAACATAAAGTATATTAAGTATTAAGCTCTAAGATCTAGCTATAGTAAGATAGAGTATAGTACTACTCTATAATTGTAGACCTAACCTAATAGATAGCTAATTAGAACTTAATAGAGGTTATTAGAAGTTGTTAGATTTTAGAACTAGCTAATTAACATCGTCTCTCTACTCGCTTTTAGGTTAAAGAGGCTTTAATATATATATAAATTATATAAGTCTTTTTTAGCTAACTCCTTCTCTTCTAGCCTATTAATAACTTTATCGATAGCTACGGTATATTCGACTATAAACATGCTCTTAACTAATAGTAAGCATACTTAAGGCGAATCGATAATAGTAAATACTTCTATTCGCTCGACTATACTCTCCTTATCTCTATTATTACCTCTAATAGATATAGTAGTTAATCCGAGTATTAACTATTACGCTATAGACTATAAGCATTTAAGTAGTAGTATCCGTAGTAACGAGGAGTCTTCTTTATTCTAGAGGTATAGCTAGTACTAACAGCGTAGCTTTACTAGTATATTAACTACTAAGAATAAGCTAATAGTTTTCCTATAATACCTTCGAGACTATAATAAGACATTCTATAACTTCTTAGAGAATTAGATAGGACTATTACTAGCTAGTAAAACGATATAGCTATCTTATAGAAGATATAAAACTATAAGATACCGCTAGGAAGTAATACTACTAGCGCTTAATAGAGAATTCCTTCTATATATAACTAGCACTTGACACTTTAGTATTAATACGCTTATAACTAAATTAGACACTCTTATTAAGCACGAGAGTAGCTTCTTTAGCTACGCTCCGAATACTTTAGACAAGACTAGTATATCTAACCTTTAGTAGGTTATAGAAGTATTAAAAGAGTAGGCGCTAGTCTAGATAGTAATACTATATATATTACTTTAGCATTCTTAAAATCATCGTATAAGCTATATATCTAGAACTAAGTCTTAATAGGTAAAGCGAAGGAAGAAGAGGAGTAAACTAAGCAATTTGTTAGTAGAGTACTATATTAACTCGAGTAGCTTAAGTAGTACTAAGAATAATTAAGCTACCTAGGTAGACAATAACGAAGTAGTAGATTAATCTAATTAGGTAGATTAGGCAAAGCGGAAGAAGTAGACGAGTAAGAGGAGACTAGTAAAAGAGTTATAGATTAAATAGTAGCTATATGCTTTAACTATAGTTATATATTATTCCCGAGTACAACGGAAGTCGTTAGCTATATAAGGCATTATAAACTTTGTCCTAAAGATAAATAGCGTTAGCTACGTAGTCTACTAGGTGCTTTAGAGAATTAGAATTTACAATTTATATTAAACAATTAATAGGTATATAGGGAAGAGCATATAGAGCGCTAAGGTATTATAAGAAACATATAGACTATAGTAATACTAATAAATTAGTAGAATATCCTACTAGGATTTAGACAAGAAGAGTAAATAGTAATTTACTATAATAACTTAAACTTCTTAGCTACTATACGTAACGAGTCTATCGGCTCTACTTCTAGGATAGTTAGCATAATAAATACAATTATAATACGCTACTCTAAGATCCTAGAAACTAGTTTAAAGTAGGCTATATACCGCCTATATTACCCTCTATAACTCGACTAAATCTATACTAGGTCTTCTGTAACTAGTAATAGCTTATCGATTAAGCAAGAGATATCTACTATACTTATCTTCGTAGCGTTATAAGATATATACTCTAATTCTATAGGTAAGGTATTTCGAGGAAAAGATATACTATAGATACTAGTTATTTAGCTTCTCTGTTAAGAATATAGCTCTCTCTAGATAATTAGGTATAGAGTTATATAACTATAAGTTATATAACGCTAAGCCTAGGGATTTATATAAGCTATTCTTTCTCCTAGTAGATAGACTCCTCTTAATTAATCTATCTATTACCTAACTAGTATATAGGTTAGTTCTATACAATATTCTACCTCTAAATATGCCTTCTGCTTAATAGGTTATAAGCCTAGGGCTTATAGTATAAGTATAGGATTATATATACTATAGTTAAGCATCTACGTTATTAAAATTAGACTAGATTCCCTAGTATACTCCTCCGTATCCTCTCTATTATCTTAATCCTAGATAGATTAGTAGAGGCGGTATAAAGCGTAAAAGACTAGCTACTTAGTATATAGAGTAGAGACTTAATTAATAAGTCTAGTATAGGTTTAAATCCTATAATTGTATAATAGCTATAGTTTATTAGCTATAAATAACTAAATAAACCTTTTCTCTATTCTTCTTCTTCTCTTAAGATCGAGAACTTATTAATCTTATTAATAATTATCTAATTAAGATTAGGGACTAAAGATCTTAATATATAGAACTTTAACTAAAGGTTATCTATTAACTATAGCTTAACCTTTATCTATTTATTACTTAATTCCTTTCGTTATACCTTTAGATACTATCTTTAGCTATAGAAGATAATAATACCTAATCGAAGTAGCTAGTACTAACTCTCTCTAAAGATAACTACGAGAAATAGTTCTAATAAATAGAGCTTTAGCTTATATTAAAGAAGGTGTTATAGACTTTTACCTTCCTTACTAAACTACTAGTAATAACTCTAGGGTTATTATTAGCTTCCTTATTTAACTTCTAGTATTCCCCTTAGTTAGTAGAGAAGAATAGTACTACTCTTTACTAGATTTATAAATATATTTCTAAAAGAGATTAAGAGATAATTCAGAAATAGTAGTAGACTAAGCTAGCTTAGGAGAAGCTAAAGAGTAAGTATATAAAGTAGATAGACGTATAAGTAAGACAACTATAAAGAGAGTTTATTATATATACTATAAGTAATAAAATAACTATCTCTAAGGCCTAGTTATACCTAACTATATTAGGGAGGAGAATTAATAGATCTTTAGAGATTAAGTAATACTCTATACTAATAGTAAGAATTTAAAGACTACTTACTTCTCTTCTAGCTTTATAGTTATCTATAAAAGATACCTTAGATGCTTAACTATACCTTACTATAGATAAGATCTATAATATCCTTAAGGAAAAGGAAGTCTAGAAAGAAGAAGAGGAATTTACTATATTTATAAGAGGTAGACTATAAGGAACTAGTAGGAGCTTAAGCTATATATATATCTTATATAAGAAGATAGGTTACTCTATTACTAGATGTCTCTATCTCTAATAAGCTAAGAGATATATCTAGCTATTCTATAGAGTTACTAAGAGAGTAAGTTCTATAAGAAGGTAGTTACCTAAGTGTTAAGAACTACTTAAACTTATTAGGTAGCTTACTAAGAAGATAGATTCTCTCGAGGTAGCTAAGTTAAAGAGGAAAAGTAAAGCCTATCTAGCTACTAAGAGAGATTTACTATTAATATCTCTATCTCTACTACTAGAGGTACTCTCTAGAGGTAAAGAGCTTAAGACTATAGGTTCTATATTAGAGATTTAAGATAAGCTTCTATACTATTAGTAGATGCTTAACTCTAGAGTATCTAACTATATAATAGATAAACTAACTCTCTTTAGAGGCCTATTAAGTAAGATATATACTTAATAGATCTAGGTTAGAGGGGGTTACCTTTAGTTATAGTTAATAAGAACTATAATTATTAAGACTAAGAAGGGAGATAAGATAAAGATATAGGCTCTCTATATACCTAATCTTAGTATTAATTTAGTCTTCTATTATAAGCTATATATAGAATTAGGAGTTTCTAGAGTTATTAATTTAAATTCTTTTCTTGTCCTTAATCTATAGAAGTAGCTACTACTTAAAGCTAGAATTTAAGGAGAGGTATATATTATTTAATTCTTGTTTAAGTAGCTAGCTAATTAAAAGCTACACTCTAGATTTAAGCCTAGCTTAATTCTAGATCTAGCTAATTAAAAGCTGTATTCTAGATCTAAGCCTAGCTTAATTCTAGATCTAGCTAATTAAGATATAGTATTCCTTACTATCTAGCTAGTAATTAATTTATAGACTAAGTATATACATCTAACCTAGAATAAGTAATAAGAGAATCTTATTAACTTAAGACCTAACAACTCTAAGATAGAGTACTAACTCTAGTATAGGAGATTTACTTATCTTAGAGTTAAGAAGCTTAGAGATCTTTATAAAGTTATAACCTTAAAGAAACTTATTAATCTAAACTATAATTTGTTAATTCTATATAAGGTCTATTCCCTTATAAAGATAAGGAATAGAAGAGATAAAACTTTATAAAGAAGACTAGAAGTTCTCTAGCTTGTCTATACTAACATCTATAGCCTAATTAAAATAAGTAGAGAAGAGTTTAGATACTTTCTTAAACTTGTAGATAGCTACTTAAGGATAATATAGATTATACTACTTAAGATAAGAGATAAAGCTCTATAAGAGCTTATTAAGTAGAAGCTAAGAGTTAAAAGGGAAAGTAATACTAAGGTTAAGGTTACTAAATTAGATAATACTAGTAAACTTAATAAGATCCTAAAGTAGTAGAAGCGCTAAGAAGGTATCTATTATATAACTACTAAGCTATATAACTTAATCTAAAATAGACTAGTAGAGAAAGGTATCTAAACCTTAGAGAATAGTATAAGAGTAATACTTAAGGACTTAAAGATACTAAATAAGTTCTAGTCTAAAGTAGTTTAGGTAGATATATATCTAAGAAATAGAATAGTAATAGGACTAGTAATAAATAATAAGCAAATTACACCTATTAAAGCCTATATAGGTATTAAGCTATTAGTTAATTACATTAAGGTCTAGAGCTATAAGGTATATATCTATATAAACCTAAAGTCTCTCTCTATATATAGAAGAAAAGACAAGCTTATAGATAGAAGGAGAGTAGAAGTATTCCTTAGCTATATAGATAGAACTAATAGAATATATAAGATATAGGCACCTAATAGGAAAGTAGTAATTATTTTACTAAATGTTAAATTCTCTAAGTTTAAGAAAGGTAGTAATATTAATCTTAGTATTAAGATTAACACTATAAGCAATTAAGCACTAGTTAGGAGACTAGTTAGGAGACTAGTCTAGATCCGAGCCTAGCTTAGTTCTAGAATAGACTAATTAAATTAGCCTATTTAGTAAGAAGTATCTATAGGGAGAATCTTCTTATATATTAAGATCCTAAGGATTAACCCTATTAACCTTATAGATTTCTAACATAGAGAAGAGCTAATAGTCTAATCTAAGTTACTTAATTATATAGGTTAATCACTTAAGAGATTAAGAGATAATAAGTTTAATAATAAAGAGCCTAAGGTAAAGTATTATAAGGCTTTTATTACTAAGTATATTAATTAGTAGGATAAGGATAATAAGATTACTATAATAGCCTCTGTTAAGTAATATATCCTAATTCTAAGAGATTATAATAAGGCTACTACTAACCTAGTATAGAGAGACAAATAGTAGAAAGCAATTAATATAGAGCTTAATACTCTATACTTAAATAATATATAGGAAGAAGTTATCTCTCTAAAGGGATCTAACTTAGTAACATCTAAGTAGGTCTTTAGTGTTAAGTATAATATAGATAGCTCTATTAAAAAGTTTAAGACTAGACTTATTACTAGAGGCTTCTTATAGAAGTATAGTATTAACTATAAAGACATATTTACTCTAATAGTTAGAGTAGATATACTAAGACTATTCTTTACTATTATATACATACTTAACCTTAAGTATTATTAGGTAGATATTAATAATGCCTTTATAGAATTATTCCTTAGAGAACTAATCTATATAAGGCTACTATCTAGGATTAAGGTTAGACCTAGTATTACCTTCTAGATTCTTAGGAGCTTATATAGACTTAAGTAAGCTACTAGAGACTAGAATTAGTACTATATTGCTAAGCTTCTAAAGCTAGGCTTTACTTAGAGCAAAGTAGACTTCTATCTTCTAGTATATTATAACAAGAAGATTATTCTCTTAGTTTATGTTAATAATATACTATTTATAGCACTAAGCAAAGAGAATATCTAATAGTTTAAGTAAGAGCTTAGTAAGATCTTTAAGATTAAGAATCTTAGTAAGATTAGTAAAGTTCTTAAAGTTAAGATTATAAGAGATAGAAGATAAGGAACTTTAAGGCTTAACTAAATCTATTATATAGATAATATACTATAGAGGCTTAATATAAGCTCTAACAAGGCTACTCTAATAATATAGCTAATAGATAATAAGCTCTCCTAGAGAGCTTAGGTAGAAGATATAAGGTTTAGTAGAACTAAATACTTATATACTATTAGAAGCTAGATATATCTTAGTACCCTAACAAGGCTAGACACTGCCTTTACCCTTAGGAGGCTTAGTTAGTTTATAGCAGATCTAATAGATAGATATGCTATTAAGATAAAGAAGTTATTAAGATATATTAGATTAACTAAAGATCTTAGTATTATATTTAGAAGGAATAGAAATAAGACCTTTAAGAGATATTCTAATTTAGATTATGCCTTAGATAAGATAGATAAGGTCTCTATTCTTAGATATATCTTTATACTTATAGGTATACCTATTAGCTAGATAAGTAGGAAGTAGAAGTCTATTTTAACCTCTACTATAGAGGCTAAATATATAGTAATATATTCTTATATAAAGAGGTTATAGTTTCTATCTTAGTTACTAAGAGATATAAACTATTATAAGATAGTTAGATAGTTACCCTAGAGGCTAATAGTAAAGGAGTCTTAGAAAGCAATAATAAGATTACTCTTTACTACTAGAATTAATAGTAATAACTAAGCTACTCTTTCCCTTATAAAAGAGCTATATACTTATAAGAGAGCAAAGTATATTAATATTGCTTACTACTATATTAGGAGGCTATAGAGGAACTAGAGAATATAGGTTAAGTTTGTAAGGATAGTAAATATAGTAGCTAATAGATTAACTAAGCTACTTTAAGGTTAGAACTTTACAAGATTTATAAAGCAACTTAGCTTAGTACTAACCTAAAGGCTTATCTATAGGAGCTAAGTAGGAGTATTAAGAATATAGCTCTCTCTAGATAATTAGGTATAGAGTTATATAACTATAAGTTATATAACACTAAGCCTAGGGATTTATATAAGCTATTCTTTCTCCTAGTAGATAGACTCCTCTTAATTAATCTATCTATTACCTAACTAGTGTATAGGTTAGTTCTATATAATATTCTACCTCTAAACGTGCCTTCTGCTTAACATTCTCGATAGTAGAGTAGCTACCTACTAGATAGAGTTTTACTAATTCGATACTATCTACTAGAACGAAGAGATATTAGATAGCACATATAAGGTATATAAGAATATATAGCTTAAATAGCTTAGTATCTCCGATAGTATAAGAGCTATATTAGTACCTAAAGCTAAGGAATTTATAGACCGACTATAGCTTATATATAGCGATTAATTAACTACTAAGTTAATTAGATCTATTAAGGTAGAATTCTCTATATTAACTTATTCGTTCGACCGACGCTAGTAGCTACTATTAGTTAATATGTAGTTTTATACTTAGATAGCTCTAGTTAATATAATTGTTTAAACGTATTAGTTAGCGCTAAAGAGCTAATAGTTATAATATACTATCGAATCTAATGTATAGTAGCTAAATCGATACTAGGTTAGTAAAGGCAGTTTAAAGTATTACCTAGTAGAGTCTATAATTAGGTAAGGCTTTTAAGCTAGAGTTTTATTATTACTCTACGAGACTTTACTATAACGTATATTAGTAAGCGCCCCTATAAGAGCTAATTGCTATATATAGGACCGATAAGAGGCTATAGATAAAATGCTAAGTATATTAATATCGAACTAAGTAATAGAGATTATTAAAGAAGTATATTAGGTAGCTTTTATACTTCCGGCCTAGGAAGGGTATATATTCGACTACAAGAAGTAACACTTCGTTACCGACTATCCGTAGCCTAATAGGGAATTCGTAAGTATATGTCGTTATCTCTAGTAGACTAAGATATTTATAACTTTAAACTATACTATTAAATAGAGCAATATTAGTCTACTCTATCGCCTTATTAACTAGTTGCCGGTTTTGTTTTATAGAGCTAGTTAGCATAACTATAGACTCGAAATGTTACACTAGAAGTAGCTACTTATAGATAATATAAGCGATCTAGTACTTTAATAGGCTCTTTTTACTAGGAGCCTTATTAACTAGACGAGACAATACTAGAATTATAAAGCTATCGACCTTAGTTTAGAACACTTAAATCTATTCGTTAAGCATAATATAGCCTAATTTAAGAACTCTATATATATCTTCGATAAGACCTTTAAGAGTATTTATGTTCTTATACTAGATTCTTAAAAGTTAAACACCGAAGTAATTACTTAACTAGGAGAGTATATATCTAGCCTATACTCTACTAAAGACATACACGACGATATATTTAGCCTTACTTATCTACTTTTTAGTTAGGTATACTCTATGCCTTAGTCTACTATATAGTTAATCTACTATAATATTAGTATATTTAAATTACTAGATATACTTTAACTAGGAGCAATAATGCTTCTAGAGAGGCTAAAGCACTTTAATACTACTATTATATCTCGAAGACTTAACGATAGTAGACTAGATTAGTAACCTAAATATATAGAAAGTTATAAGATAGAAGCTACTTAGGCTAGAAGCCGTTTCGACGATATTACTATATTTATTAAGGACGGATATTATAACTCGGATTAAGACCTTCTCTACTTTACTAGTTCTCTCTTATTAATATTATATTACTAGTATACTCTTACTATAATCGTCTACCTACGCTTACTCTTAGGTAATATACTTATTACTACGCTTAAATACTAAATATTTACTCTTTTAATTTATATATCTACTAGTAATAATATTATAGCTATCTCGATATTAATAGTAGGTATTAATAAGCTTTTACTAGTATAGCTTCTAATAACTTCTAATAACTATTTAGCGACTTTTATTAGCTATAACTACTACTTTACGAACTTTAGATATCTACTTATAACTTTAACAAGACTCGATAGAGTAGTACTAGCTTCTAATTAGCCGAGACTTACTTAAAGGCACTTTACTCTATAAGTATTAATACTATATATAAGTAAGTAAATCGATAGCAATTTATTACTATTAGTAGTTCGAGACCTAATAGACCTCTTTATAATAGTAATATCTACGTTCTTAGTATAGGTTAACTTCTTTTATCTTAAAGAATAGCATTAAAGAGCTTAAAGAGGCTAGAGGACCTTTATCTAGTAGTATATAAAGGTAGAATCTATATTATAGCTAAAACCTTATATTTACTACTCTAACTTCTTCCTTTCTTCTTTCGTACCTAAATTCGATATACTATTTAATATGTTAAATTTTTAGCTTTCTATATACTAGATACGCTAACTTATACTATTCTAGCTATCTTCTAACTAGCTAAATTACTCTCTTATTTTGCTATAAGATAGCTATATACGCTCTAGGTATATATACTAATTCTATATTAGTAGAACTATACTAACGAATAATGTAGATATAGGTTTTATCTAGCTTCTTCTCCTTCTCTTCTAGCCTTTTAGCCTTCTCTCTCTACGTAAATATAAGTTAGACTTAGAAATAATTCTAATTTTACATAGTATACGTTAAGACTAACTATATAGTAGCTCTACCTTTAGGACACCTCTTCTAGCCTTTATACTACCTTCTCTGCCTTCGGTATAAGTTAAAACGTAGTCTATACTTACTAGTAATATAAGACTAACTAGGTAGTAGTCTATCTATTATTATACTACCTATACTACCTTTACTAGATAACTAGGATAATAATAATATTCTATTTAATAATCCTCCTCTACTAGACAACTCTCTAGATAACCTTCCTATAGTATCTTCCTTCGTATCTATTATAGTACTTTCTCCTTCTCCTCTACTACTACTACCTCCTTCTCCGCTCTTCTCTATCTCTCTCTCGCCTTCCTCTTTAGCCCCTAGAGTAGTAGGAAATATCGAGTTACTATAGACTATATATCTATAGCGTTTACTAGCCTCCTCTTTAGATAGGGGTAGGTTCGTAGTTATACTATATTACTACTATTAGTAAGGATACTAGTAGTTAGCTACTTACGTAGTGCTAGATTCGACACTATAGCTACGTAGGAATATAGTGTCTATAGTTAGTTTAATTATAGAAACGACTTTAGATTATTAAGTCTTTAGGGAGGAGAGGTATATATAGTATATATAGAATAGACACGAGTACTAGAGACTAGTAGTTAGGGATAGTACACTACGTATACGTAATAATATATAGCTAACCTATATACGCTATCGGTTCTTTCTAGAGAGAGGTAGGTATAGTAGTAGTAAAGAGAGTAGAGATAGTATAGTAGTAGAGAAAAGAGAGAAGAGAAAGAGTTTAGCTAGGAAGAAGCTAGACTATTACTATAAGGATAATCGTATATCTCTTAGTAGTAAGCTAGTAGTAATAGCTAGGAGTTAGTAGATACCTTACGAATATATAGTCTAATCTAATACCTTCGAGTAGTTAGTAATATTAGTAGAAGTAGATAGGGAGTTAGGCATCTCGTAAATAACTAATCTAATCTAACACCTTCGGGTAGTTAGTAATATAGGTAGGAGTAGGTAGAGGTAGATAGTTCTAGCGTAGAGTAGTATAGTAGCGACTCTTTTTGCTCTATAATATAACTTTCTCTCTACTAGCAAGCAAGAGACTAGCCTATAATACCTTCTCTTTTACTAGTCTCTCTATAATATATATCCTTTACTAGTTCTCTTACCTCTCTAAACTAGAGTAACTCTATTAAGGCTACTTAAAATGCTAGTAAGAAGAACTATATTAGTAGTATATTTATATAAACAATTAGTAACGTCTTACTAGTATTATAAGCAGATTATAGATTTACGAACGACAATAATATAGACCTAAAGAGTAAGAATAGTAGCGAGATAGTAGTAGTATCTATTCTATAGATTCTAAGTAGGTTAATATAAACTTAATATCTATTTACGAATTAGTTTATATATCCGAGATATTATAATAGCTATAACCTTCCTAATCGATAGGTACTAGAGCTCTTTACTATCCTAGTTACTTAGGCTATCGATTTACTCTAGACCTACTTCTTTAATAGCTCGCCTTTATAGCTAGCGAACTTTAATTATTCTCCTTAGTGCTCTTAGCTATAGTATCTTCGTCTTTAGTCTTAACCTTGCTCTTCTTAATAGAAGTCTTATACTACTTCTTAGGTAGAGTCTAGTCTTCCTCCTCGGAGCTATTAGTAGTATCTTTGTCTTTAGCCTTAACCTTGCTCTTCTTAATAGAAGTCTTACGCTACTTCTTAGGTAGAATCTAGTCTTTATCGTTGCCTTTACTATTAGAGCGTACTCTTTAATAGGAGTCTTATACTACTTCTAAGATAAAGTTCTTTCCTTATTATCTATATTATATATACTAGTATACTTCTTAGTGCTCTTCTTCTTACTCTTAGAGATCGAAGTAATAGAGATACCTCGAAGGATTTTAGTATAAGGAACTAAAGGTAGTAAGTAAAATATATACTACTCTACTTAGTAATCTATATAAGCTTCTTCTTAATAACGCCTTAGGTGTTACTATATGTCTTTCTTAGTATATATTAAATAAGGCTACCTTAGCGAGCTTCTCTATATCGACCTAAGATAGTTAATAACTTTATCTAGCTATATTAGTCTAGAGGCTCTTTTACCTTAGGAATAGTCTTTATACACTACTAGACGACCTTAAGTATCTTATTCTTCTTCTTAGTGAATTTTACCTCGATAGTAGTACCCGGTAGGAGTTCTAGAGATTTATAAATTAGATATAGTTAGTAGTAGGCGTACTAATAGTCGGAAGTAATAACTTCTAATAACTACTAATAGCTTCTAATTAGCTAGTGAAATATAAAGTAAAACTTCTAACAACTTTTACATTAGCTAATTAGCTTAAGAGAACTTCTAATATCTCCTAGTCGAGTAAACTAGCTAGTAAAATAATAGAGCTATATATAGTATACGTTAACGATTTATAATTAACTTTAAATTAAATAAGATAGCCGGGACTAGTATATTCTTAATTATGTATAACTTAGAGCTTTAGCTATTTATTCTATAAGTTAAGGAAGTAGGAGACTAATTAGTTATTAACTAGCTATATATTACTAACTACTACCTATTAATATAGATCTTAAGGATTATATAGATTAAGAATATAATATATCTAGATATATATTTAATTATATACTCTATCGACGACTAAAGGCTTTAGTACCTTTCTAGGACAACTAGATCTTTCTACTAGTTCTTAAAGTATAAGAGAAGCTAATCTCCTCTAGCGGTTTTCGTGTAGGCGTAATACTTGCTAGCTTAGTAACGATTATAGTAGTAATAGCTCTTGTCCTCTCTCTTAGACTCTATACCTACTAAATAATAGCTTCTAGCTTTTGTCTTAGACTAGAATTCTACTTTCTTACTACTATAGCTCTCGACTAAATACGCTTTATACTATAATCTGTTATACTATTAGTGCCGATGTTATCTAAGACTCTACGAGGCTATCCTAAGTTAATTAGCTAGCTTAGTAGATAGATAACTATTCTAGATATATAGCTAAATAATATAGTCTCTTCGCTTTACTCTATAAGTAGGCAAAAGAGCTCTATAGTCTATTATACTACTAGATTATCGCGCTCTATAGAATTAACTATCCTAGCGCCTTATTCGTCTCTAGGACGTAGAGTAGCACTAGAACTCGGCGTTAGTAATGTTCTAGCTCTCTTAGTCTTTTTAGTAGTAGTAGCTTTATTAAATTCTTCTCGTACTAGCCTATTAATACGATTTAGTAGATTATATAATTACTTACTATATCTATTCTAATAGGACTACTATAATAGAGATAGAAATACGTTAGTAAGTACTTAGTAATTCGGATACTACAATTAATAGTCCTAAGGCTAAGACTAATTACCTACCTACTAATAAACAAGTTTAAGCTAAAGACTTTCTTTTATAAAGTAGTCTAGTAATATATATTACTTCCTATTAGGATAGTTCTAAAGAAGTCGTATCTATTGTTTATACTATATATCTAGACGCTAGAGAGCTAGGAAGAATCGACTACTCTTTATAGGCCGAGAGTAATTACTAGCTTTCTCTACTTCTACTATATACTAGATAATGTCTACGAGGAGCTCGGGATTACATATACTATAGCACCTAGATAGGTCTAGACCTAGCAACTACTACTATTATAGAAGCTTATACTTACTTAGTAATTTAAGAAATACCTTTCGAAAGTAATAGGCCTTTATTATCTAAGTCTAAATAGTATAGTAAGTATTATATTCTATAGACAAAAGTCTACTCTCGTATAGTTCTTTCTCTCTATCGCTAGATCTAGTCTTATTATTGCTTAGTATAGTAGCTATATCGCTAGGCAATCCGGTTAACTAAGAGAAGCGTAATAGGCTAGGTTATATTAGCTAATGCTATAATACTAACGATAGGAGAAGCGTTTATATAGACGTAGTAGTAGAGGTTAGTACCTTATTAAATATAGCTTAAGGTAGCAAGATATAACTAAGACATAGAGTGCTATTTCGTCTACTACGCCCTAAACGCTAGTATACCTTAGATAGGGAGTAGCTAATAGAGAACTCTATAACTACGACTTACTCTATGTCGCTACTATCTATTTCTATACCTAGAGAGAACGTCGCGACGAAGATCTAGATTCTCGATATAGGCTTATAGAACTTAGCCTATATAGCCTCCTTATTACTCGTTAGTATACTCGAATAGTATAGCTTAATAATATTATAGACCGAGTGTAATTCTATACACTAATAATACTACTTATGTTAGTAATTTACTAATTAATTAATAAGCAATTTCTAAAGTTACTTCGCTATCTAGTATATTATCTTCTAGCTATCTAAGAAGATAATAGTCTTCTTAATCTTATCTAGACTCGGTTTACTATCTAATATAGTGTCTTTTATTAAGAACCTAAGCTAGAGAGATCTTCTTCTATCTTTATTATACTTGCTAATAGCAATAGCGACATTCGGTCTATCTATAGTAGTACAGATAATAGAGATAAATAAAAGTATCTATCTCTCTAGTTAAAATATACTATACCCGAAGAGAGTCTTCTTCGTAGTATAGGTTAAGGTTATAGTATAGCTAAACTACCTAACTAAGTCTAGAAGAATCGACCTAAGCTAACTAATTACTATAAATTTCTATCTAAAATTACTCTATTCTTCGATAAGGTAGTACTTATCTACTATAACGAGGCTAATCTATTAATAAAACGCTCTAGTCTTAAAAGTAGCCTAGACCTAGAGGCTTACTACTTACTCTAGGCTAAGAAGTATATAGGTATATCTTCTAACCTCTATATCTCTAATCTTTAGACGATACTCTTTAGGATTATTATCTAATAAGAGGAGGTATATATAAAGAGACTACTATTATAATAAGACGCTTATTAGTTATACTACTCTATAGAGAGCTAATATGTCTTTATATTAGCTAGCGCCGAGACATAATAGTAGCATAATCTAAACTATAGATCGACCTATTAAGAAGGAGAAAGCAAAGAATATAATACTTTTACTATAACTAGTCTAAGCAATTAGAATAGTATCCCCCTAGACGTATATAAGGTATTATAAGGTAAGAATCTACTCTTTATAGAGCTCGCAATCTAAATCTAGTTTTATCTATACTAATAATCTCTTTAGACTACTATAGACGATCTCTATCTAGCGCCTAATGTTAACTAGATAGTGTCCGAGCTCTATAAGAGCATAAATCTACTCTAATGTTATAGTTAGAGTTATACTTAACTAGTTATTAATACTAGAGCTAATACCTACTAGATAACGTAGAATAGTAATATCTATATAGATAGGTACTATTAGAGCTAAATCGTATCTATACTACCTACGCTAAGGTAGCATTACTAGTATATCTAAGTAATTACGAGCGGTTAGGCTCTCTAGAAGGTGTTAATTAGTATTAGAAGCTATTAGAAGTTATTAGAAGTTACTTAAGGCTATAGGGGGCACTAGAGAGAGGTAAGATCTATTATTAAGTACGTTTTTGTAAGCTTATACCTATTAGAGAGCAAATTATAGCATTTAGTAGGTTTACTCTACTAAAGTTAGCTTAGCTAAATGCCTTATATATATATATCTTAGTCTCTAGCGTAACGATATTAGGCACGCTATTCGGTCTTATAGTCTATAAGGAGGTTCTATATACTACTAACTATAATAGTTAAGATAGTAGCTAATATTATTAACGACGTATTTATAGTTCTAATTACAAAAAATGTAGCTAATGTTCTATATATATCTCCTTATATAATTCTACAATTTTAGACTTTAAATTATCTATAATAATAGAATATATAGTGTTTTATTAATTCTATTCGCTTTTATAGTACTATCTCCTATAGTGCCTATATAATTAGTATTCTTCTTAAGCTAAAGTTAGCTAAGAATTCGTTTTACTAACAACTCGGAACACTCTAAGCTTAGATAGTATAGAGGGCTTATTCTTGCTCCTAAAAATCCTAGAATAAGCTTAGCATTTTAGATAGCTACACTTACTAAAATCTACTAATATTAGTCTATCTCGCGAATAACTTATCTATCTCGCGTCTATTTAAAGCTAAACTAGATTACAATATTAATCTATCTTAGTAGCTAAGCTATATCTATTTTAGCGCGAATTGGACTTTATCTAGATTACGAACTAGACGCGAGCTAGATTAACACTTCTATAGCGTCGTATCTATCTTAGCTATCTATTTAAGACTAGCACAATCTCTAAGTCTTTTTTAAGAATAGAAGAACTATAGATACTATGTATAGGCTTATACCTTACCTCTTACGTAGCGCTATTAGCCGTAAGCGTAAAAATTGGTATAATACTAGCTATATAGAGATTCTAATTGCTCTCTAAGATAGGGGTTAGCTAAGAACTTTAACCGATAAGATACTTAATAATCTAGAGCGGCTTATAGTAGATAAGCCTAATATGTACTTAGACAAGTACGTAGAGTACATTAAGCTTAAATAGAGTATAATATTATTATAATCTACTATTAGTCGTAGCCTCCTTTCTCGAGATTTGCTACTTAAGGTAATAGGTTAGATTACTAGCTAGAGGAACGAGGGACTATGTAGTACTTAGCGTAAAGACGTTAAGCACTATTAGAGTAACTAGCTCGTCTTCGTTAACGAGGCTATAGTAAGCAAGAGGTGCTTAATAAGGCGCTAAGGCTATACTACACGAGGTATACTAGTAGCGAATCGAATAGGCTAGTATATTAGTAAGCGCTTCTTAGTGCTTCTAGCTATTACTAAGGAGGGGTAGTTAAAGGATTCTATAGTCTTCTAAGGCTCGATTACTGCCGAGATCTTCGAGGACTAGTTTTAAGACTGCCTAATGCTATAGTATACACCTTTTCTAGGCTCTCGGTTAGTAGTAGTGTTAGATAATTACTCGATTTATCGGCGTGAAGTAAGCAAAATCGAATATAAGTAAGCGCTAAGCTAAGTCTCTAGGTACTAATGTATATTACTCGTAGTTATAGAGTCGCTATTATCTTCCTACTAGTCTATTTACTAGATCTTAATCTAATAGAGAAGAGCTTCTATCTATTAAAGTAGTAGATACGCTATTATCGCTATCTTGCGCTAGAGTAGCTATTACTAGAGTATTATAGCGATTTTGTTAACTTTGTGCAAGAGGCAGCTAAAAGGTTTAGCGACGGTATAGATTAGAAGGCTATCTTTAAGAGTTATACAGTAAATGTATAATATTAACGAAAGGACTATATAAGCTCGTTATTCTCTATATTAGTCTTAATATTAGCCTTATTATTACGCTATGTACCGTCCTATAGTACTCTATTAACAGGTAGTAAATGCTTACGTATAAACCTCTAGAGAGACAACTAAATAAGACTATAAAGGCTAAATTGTAGTATAGCCTCTTTAACGTTGTCCTTTAATACTCTTTAAAGTAGTTTTACATTCTAATAGCTACGCTCGAGGTCTATAAAGGTAGCACTAAGCTATGCTTAGTAAGCTAGATTTTTATACTTAAGGAACTCGAAAAATTGCTAGAGATAGGCTAGAGAGTTAAGTTCCTTAGCACACGAGAAGAATCTATTACTTTAAGAGCGTAGTAATCTCGAACTACATTAAGCTAGATAATAAGGGTTAGTAAGGGGGTTATTAGAGATCGGAAGAGGTATTATAGAACTATAGCTATTTATAAAGAACTATTAGTAGAGAGGGGAGAGGTAGAAGAGTAGTAGAGGTGCTCCGGTAGAAGAGAAGAAGAACTAGCCTTTAATACCTTAGCGTTAGTTATGTTACTTCTAAATCCGGTAAAAGCTCTTCTAAATTTGCTTAATTACGTACTTCGAAGGCTGCTAAATAGTCGAATTACTAGCGTAGAGGTCCTTACGCTATATAAAAGCTACATTCTTATTAATAGAATAGTATATAATTGCCTTAGTATTATCTATAGAGAAGTAAGCTACTTAATACTTATTTAGATAGTATACGCCGGTATAATGCTAAAAACTCTTTATATCGAGCTAGAATTAATCTTAGAAGTGCGTCTTGGCCTAATAATTACGTACTAAGTTAGTACGTATCTCTCTAAGGTTATTCTAGCTTAATTAAGCTTCTAGTACTATATACTTAGTTAGCGGAGAAGGCTATAGCTACTAAGATTATAACGCCTCTAGAGAAGCGCTTAGTGTAACTAGCGTAACTAGCTCCTCTAGTACTAGTATAACCTATAACTCCTTAACAATAAGCTTAAGAAATCGAACTCTAATACTACTATAAAACTATAGCTACTACTTAAGCCTTTAGTAGGAAGAACTAAGGCTATCGAACTCCTTAAAGACTACGTATAGTTTAATAGTATTTACACGGTTAAAGAGCTCGGTATTACGCTCCTTAAAGCGCTTATCGACTCCTCTTTAACTAGTAATATAGTCGACAAGGTTAGTTAAATCTAGCTAGAGTCTAAATAGACTATCGGTAGTATTACTAGCACTCTCTATATTACTAATTACGTCTCTATTAAGGTCGGTAATCTACTATAGAAGGAAATTAATAACTCGTAGCTACGAGCTAGCTAGTAGTAAAGCCTCCTATTAGCTTAATAGTTACTAACCTCTCGGCGACGACGATACTATACTATAAGCACTTGTAGTGTCGGAGATAGAGTACTAAGCACCTTTCCGAGCCTCTAAAGCCTCTCGTAGTGTTCGTTTATTAGTATCGCTATTGTCTAGTACTTAGAGAGATTACCGGGAGTTACTCTTAGCGCGAGTATAGGTTCTTAGACTAGTAGTATTCTTAGCTTCTTTTCTTAGCTACCTTAGTAGAGTCTTCTTTATAGCCTTTATAACCGGCTCCTTCTCCTCTTTACTAGTCTCTACGGTAGTAGCTTAAGCTTTACCTCTCTTACGACAGGTTAGCGCCTACGAATAGATAGGCTTAGGCTCGAAGGTTAAAGGTAGCTTACTAGCTATTAAGTAGCCGGAGTAATATAAGCTACTTAGAGAGTATTTATCTAGCTCTTCTAATGCTAGAGACTCTCGAAATCGAACGTTACGAGCACTTAACCGAGTGTTACTATCGCTTAGCAGAGTAGGTGTTTACTTAAAGTTTAATAGTAGCGACGACCTTATAGTAGCTAAAGAAGTATATAATTATATTATATATTAGATAGGACATGTAGTTAACTTCTCTTTATTAATCTTATAACTATCCTCTAGCTAAGGAGTTAGAGATTGCTTAGAACTCTCGATTAAGCTATCTAGTAGTAGTAACGCTATAGAGAAGTCGAGGAAATCGATAAGAGTACGCTAATAGCTAATTCGAGCTTAGATAGAGATATTAAGCAATTATAACATTAGTACACTCTCAAATCCTATATTAGTCAGTTATCTAGCTTAATTACAGCTTTATAGGGGGTATAAACCGCGTTAGAAGTGGTGTTTAGGTGTAAATTAGTGTCTAGTCACGCAAATTCGCAGAGGGGTTACTAAGCTTATCCCGGGATTTTTGGGAGCAAGAATAGATTTGCGGGAACTAGCCCAAAATGGATATCAGAACTTGGCAGAAGTTGTCAGAAGTTATGACTTAAGCACCCGCACCGTCTAATTCATGAGATAAACACTCCCCGTTCCCCCACGTCTCGCGCCTGCCGACACCCGTAACCCCAGCTCTCATTCTTTTAATCACCGAGATGCCCCGATGAGATTCGTCCTTTCGAAGCCTGGTCAATCTCAGCCATGATCAAACGCTAACAAGATAGCATGGAGACAGCCGAACGATCCGGGGACAAGCGATCTCCCATGCCACGAACGTACTCGCGCAAACGGGCGATTGCAGCATGCCAGACTTGCCGTTTGAGAAAGACTAAATGCGACAATCTCCGACCATCTTGCGGCTTCTGCACAAGTAGCGGGTCGACCTGCGTCTATGCTGTTCCTGGTGGCGATGACCATTCCCCGTATGCATCACGAATGCTATGACAGCTATCGTTTGTTTGACCGCAAGCAGTTTCGATCGAGCCAGTCTATTGATTCTAGAACGTCTGGATCATGTCGTAAACTTGCTGGAAGCTGGAGATCGTCCAGCGAGGAGTCTTGTATCGGCCTCGAATCCTGAGCTGCCCACAGAAACACCCACCACCACTACAGATGTAGGCGGATCTGGTGTTGGTAACACAGGGATCGACACTGCTTGGATGCCTGTCGATCCTCACTATCCCTCCGCCATCTATAATTCCGAAAGTGTATTGCGCTGGCCTATATTTGAGAAAGACAAGGCGACGGTATCGTGCTTTATGCTCCATCCGGGTTCAACATCTGATTCTACAGATGCTGAAGCCAGAAAGCAAAGCCGGCGAGGCATCCAAGATGACGACATCATGCCGCTTTCCAGACGCTTCTTGTCAAACGTACACAAGAAGAATCCGATTCTAGACGTAGATGAATACACTGAAATGGCCAGGGAGGTAGCAGAGAACGGCGCTGCATGGGATGGTACTAGCTGTCTAGTGGTGAGTTTACTTCTTGTATTGGTCGTTGGTCAACTGAGTGGCCCTAAGCTCCTTACCTGTGCACTGGCAGCATTATCTACGAGCTACGACCCATCTATTTCAGGCAGTGGCGAGGATAACGATCAAACGTACAGCTCGCTGTCATCCTCTGCCGATCATGAGCGAGCGGATGCATATCACATCGCTGCGAGAAAACGTCTGGGCTTGATCGAACCCTCCTTGCTATATGTACAATGCTTGTTCTGGTTCGGTGTATACGAAATGTATCGATTAAAACCTATGAAGGCTTGGTTCTACTTCAACAGAGCTTGTACAGAATTTCGTAATATCGTATGGATACACGACGAGGTAAACCCAACAAGCTCTCTCATCTCATCCAGAAAGGAGTGGAGGATGAAGCAACGACTCTATTGGTCCTGTATGAAATCAGACTTGTAAGTAACCTCTTCTTTTCCGGGCCTTTCTATATCCATACCGAACTTGCATCCTGAAGACAGACCATTTCTAACAATCAAACTGTAAAGTGAATTGAGGTGCGAATTTTCAGTTCCTGTATCCATGACACCCGATAGCTATGATCACGCAACACTACCATCACCTCCTGACACATTCGCTTCTCCTGGAACCTCAAATCTCGACTTTGACACATCTGAGGAAGAGAAGAGCTGGTTCTACTATCTTGCAGAAATTTCATATCGTACCATGATGAATCGTGCGCTGCTTCTGTTGAGCCGAAATGGAGAAGAAGGCTGGATCACCAACGTAGGACGTCTCATAGAACGATCTCGAGATTTGGACGAGCAGATCAACACCTGGTAAGCATTCTGCACGAGCTTCAATTGCCATGTGTCTGACAGAGAACCGACAGGCACTCCTGCATCCCATCCCAAATCAGTCTCCATGAGACATCCCTACAGAACGACGAGCTCGCCAACCTGATTCACGTCCGATGCCTCAGCGCCAGGGAATGGATCCGTCGCCCCTTTCTCTACTACGCAGTCAACCAACCCAACAACGATCCACACATGGCAGAAGTGCTTCCTCTAGCTCAAGCATGCCTTGATCTCTGCGTCGAGCATACCATCCGTGCGGGGTCATTCGCCCATCGACATCACGGGACCTGGCTTGCGACTCGGGCGTGCTTGACTAGAGGGCTACTTATTCTGGCAGCAGTGAAGAGTGGCAGGCTCATACTACCAGCACAGTGGGAAGCGGCTCTAACGATTGTCCGGTCTGCCCTAACACGTTGGTCTGCTGAGTGTCCTGACTTGCAACGCGCCTTGATAACCTATACCATGGTAGAGGGAGAGATTCGAGGGTTTGAACGGTAGGTCTCTGCCAATACAAAAGGATCTCCTTCTGCAATGATAAGACCAAATGATATTCCAATTCACTATCCGCAGGACATTCCTAAAGCAAATGGCCACCAAGTCATGTCTCATCCGCCTAGATCGACTCAACCTTTGTCACAGGCGAGATTTTATCCTTCTTCTCTGCCCCGCTACCATCCAACTCCTTCTCTTCATCCACCGTCTTTTCACTATCCCTCTTCCCATCAAAGATCTCACTGATCTCCTCCAACGAATGCCCCTTGGTCTCCGGGAACAAGAACCAGATCAGCACCAGCAGAATAGCCAGCAAGCAGCAAAACACAATATAGTACCTCCACGCGATCTTCTGCATAGCAATAGGATTGACCTGATTCCCTACAATGAGACCGATGAAAGACGTGATATACGTCACCGAGAGACCACGACTGCGTAACGTGTAGGGATAGATCTCCACAGTGTAGGCCTGCAAAAGCGGCGTCCAAGCAATGTCGTAGAAGAAGTAGTAGATGAAGATACAAGCCACGACTGCACGACCCGCCGCCTCTTCGCGGGTGGTGACGAAGCGGGACGTGAGGCCAGTCCATACTACGTAGCTGCATAGCATGCCGGCGGTGGAGGCGAGGAATAGTGTACGACGACCAAGTCGGTCGACCATTAGAGCGCCGAGAACGGTCGAGATGAGCCAGTTGAAGATCTGCAGCACGCCGTTGATGAGGGTTTGGTCTCGGACGTTGGTGATGCCGATGGTGTTGAGTACGAGGACGAGGTAGTAGCTGACCACTCCGACGCCGTTCCATTGGGAGAACCAGCCGGTGATGACAGCGATGAGGGTGCGTTTGCGGTTGGCGGAGGTCTTGATCAGTTCTAGCCAGGATGTGGTGGACATGACTGCTGTCTCAAAAGCGATGGCTTCTTCGATCTCTTCCATCTCGACGCGGACGAGTTCGGAGTTGACGTCTCCTCCCGCGTGGCACTTCGCGAGTGTCGCTGCTGCCTCTTCCCTTCTGCCCTTGCTGATAAGGTATCTGTCAAGTGTCAGACGTGGTCTGACTGTGCATGGATTGTGATACACACCGAGGTGATTCGGGGAGGAAGTACCAGCCCGCTGCTTGAAACAGAGGAATTGCTCCTTGCAGGAAAGATGGAATTCTCCAGCTCCAGGTGTCTTGGATTCTGAATGTGCCGAACGTGCACCAAGCAGCAAAGATGGCACCGAAATACTGATGCAATGTTAAACTAGCGGCCCCGTCGTCGCTGCGGAGATACGTACGTAGAAAGTGTTATACAACGCGGTCATCTTGCCACGTTGGGTGGGGAAAGCAAGCTCGGCGATGAGGATAGGGCTGGGCTGGCTAAGAAAGCTGGTGAAGAAACCAAGCAATGCTCGCGCCAAAACGAAGGTGTGCAGATTCTGGGCCAGTCCCTGCATAATAGCAAAACCGATACAAGCGATCAAGCCAACCAGAAGAGGTTTCCTGCGGCCAAAGCGGTCCGTAAGGTAGGGAAGGATGAACAGGGCGAGGACCTTGCCGAGAGGATACACGGCGTTCATGAAGCCGAGAAGAGCACCTTGCGGTTGACCAAAGAATTGTCTCCACTGAGGGAGTGTCTGGAGGCCGTTCATCATGGAGCCTTGTGTGGTCAGTCTCGTGTCAAGCTACTTCTTCATTGACTCACCATCATATCCTACTGACGCAGACGAGACTAGAGGTACTAGCAAGCTGAGATTGAGCCTGATCAGACGAGGTGTGCGGTACCAGGGCTTCAGATCCTTGGGAAGTGCCTGCATGCAGTTGGTCAGCTACCAGTATCAATCTGATGAACGTTCTGGCGTGAAACTGACCTTTTGCACGCGAGGTCCGACGGAGTTGCTACCAGCAGCTTTCTTTCCGAATATGCCCATGACTACAGTTGTAGAAGGTCGGGCAGTCGGTTGGCCAGGACAATGTTGAGTCGAATAGGTTATGTGTTCTGACACGATGTCGGATAGCTCGTTGGTTGCAGCAATGGCGATGATGCTGGCGAGTAAGAAGTATTTATCCTTGATGTTCTCGCTAAGTCGGATACCTGGGGAAATCCCCGCATGATCCACGTGGAAGATAGTGCGGGCTGGAAGCAAGCCTGCGGCGCGTGTGCAGGTCCTCTGTTGCCACTTTGGCAGCGCTTTGACCGTCGGGGATTGTCGGTATCATCGCCGAGACACGGCACACCCGACTTCAGTACCCCTTTCTCTCCCGTCAACCCGGTCTGAAACTATTCCACATCTCGCGGCTAAGGGACTATATCAAAAAGCAACTGGTCTGCATGCTACTGTTTTGGAAGACTCGGCCTCATCTGCGACGGACGACGCCACGTTTTTGACGTTTGCTATGGACTTGTGATCCTGATTATGTTTACGATATGGGACACGTGAGACCCAGTAGTGTAACAGCAGCTCATAATTTTCGTAGATATGTGTAAGGTGGCCGTAGATTATACAAGACGTTGTACGGCATCTTGTCGTACGTTGATATCGGAGTCGCGTCCAACAACGGATTCATCTGGGTCGCGGGGCTTGATCCAGTCGGCAACCTGACACGGGACGTCGGAGGCGGCACAGTCAGGAGCTGAACGGTAGTTTCCTTCCAAACACATGCCGAAAACAAATGTACGCATGTCTTCAGGGGCTGAAGTTCTTCAGGAAGCATACTCACGATAAGTTGCGGATCTAGTTCACTTCATACTCCCGACAGGCTGGTCTTCATACTCTTTGAATATCCTGCTGCGACGAGACAGGATGGGAAATATGATGAATGAGTATGAAGGGATAACATTGCTAAGGATTCCATGTCAGCTTTGGCAATCGGAGATCCGATGTATGTTCAACGTGCGCGGCAGAAGAGTTGAGGTAGAATCGATGGTCTCCCTCATCAACGATCCAACAATGGCCCTGCTCATCGAAGGAAGCCATGACTCGAGTCTCCACCTCCATCTCCACAGTTTGTGTCTCTCCCGGTTCTAGATGAACCTTTCGGAACCCAATTAGAGTCTTCCAGGGATCTTGCGCCGCGACTTTGGCTCGACCAGCGTAGACTTGCAATACAGCCGCCCCTACGCGACTTCCTTGATTGGTCACGGTGGTCTTGAACATGATCGATTGGGCGATGCGACCCGGGGCGGCGTTGAAATCCAGAAATGAGAAGGTCGTGTATGACAAACCATATCCGAACGGAAACTCGACTCCTTCTTGGCTGAGTCTATCAAAGTGACGGTAGCCGACGAACACGCCTTCAGCATATTCGACTTTCAGTTGGCCATCGACTCTTTTGCCAGGAAAGTTGCCGGCTGCAGGAGCGTCCTCGATCCTCTTGGGAAATGTGATCGGCAGGCGACCCTCAGGGTTAACCTTTCCGGTGATGACATCGGCTATCGCACTTCCGCACTCCTGTCCTGGAAACCAAGCTTGCATGATACCTTGAACTTTGGAAGCCCACGGCATGGGTACAGCTGAGCCAGTCGAGTTGACCACAATCGTTTTGGAGTTGACTCCCGCCACTGCCTCGACCAGCTCGTCCTGCTTGTGTGGCAAGTGGTACAGGTCTCGATCGTATCCTTCCGTCTCCCACTGTGAATCGTGTCCGGTGAAGAGAATGGCACAATCCGATTCTTTGGCGATACGGACTGCTTCTCCAATGAAATCATAATCATAGACTGACTCCAAGCACATCCCAAGTCTTGCTCCGCTGCGGCCCTCAATGATATCCAAGCCGATGTTCTGAGGCGGATCGCTGAAGAGTTGGATGTGGTAGTTTTGGCCGGCTTGGAAATGATACCGCACTTGGGGCTCCGGAGCTGCAAGGAACAGAGCACCCATGGGATCTGAGCAGTTGCTTGCTTGCTGGAAGATCGCCTGGCCATTGATGCACAGCTTAGTCGGACCAAGACCAGAGCATGCAAGGTAATGATGACCTGTCTCCAAGGGCGTATAGTCAGTCGTAATCTCCAAGGTCTTCCAGAGAGACTCCGTCGATCCCAATGGGGAGTACGCTGAAAGGTGCTGGCCATGTCGGATCTTGGAATCGCCTTTCTCTTGATCATGAAAGTCACGAAGAATGTGACTGCAGCCCGGCTCTCCGTCTAGGCCTGTGAGCGTGCCAATCGAGCCTTTGAGATCGAGCGGCGGCAGTAGTCTCTCCTTGTGAGCACCCTTGGCAAGTACGAAGTGCACATCCTCTCCGAGAGCATCTCGCAGTCCCTGTAAAGGTGTCACACGGTGTTGAGTATTGACCGCCGCACTCCCACCTCCATGCATCAAGGCGATGTCACTGTATCCAATCAAAGCGATTGTCTTTCCAGCCACCTTTTCTCGAGTGAGTGGCAACATGTCATTCTCGTTCTTGAGGAGGACAATACCACGTGCGGCTGCGTCACGCGCTAAGTCGCGGATCTCTTGGTCCGAGTTAAACGTCTCCGTGGGGAACCGCCGCTGCTTCTCTTCCTCCGACCTGAGCTTGAAGACGAATTGCAGTACATGTCGAGCTCTGTCATCGACATCCGTCTGCGATATCAGTCCCGCGTTGACAAGGTCCACAATCGCATCCTTCTTTCGACGCTTCGGCGGTCCGGGCATTTCAAGATCAAGGCCAGCTTCGATAGCCTCTACTTGTGAGTTTGTACCGCCCCAGTCGCTCATCACTAGACCATGCCAGCCCCATTGATGCCTCAAGACCTGTTCCAGAAGCCATTTGTTGCTGTCACAGTGAACTCCATTGACGAGATTGTACGCTGTCATGAGCGCCCAAGGCTTCGCTTCTTTAACGACAATTTCGAAAGGGCGCAAATAGATCTCCCGCAAAGCGCGCTCTGAGATCTGTTCGTCTACCGTCGTTCGGTCGGTCTCTTGTTCGTTGGCCACAAAATGCTTAATCGTAGCAGCAATACCGTGGCGCTGAAGTCCATTGACATAGCTGCTAGCGAGCTTCCCGGTCAACAATGGATCCTCGCTGAATGTCTCGAAGTTGCGACCGCCTAGTGGATGCCGCTGAATGCAGGTGGTAGGGCCAAGAATGCAATGGGCATCTTTCTTGCGGGCTTCAAAAGCAAGCGCCTCTCCCACACGGTATGCAATAGAAGGGTCGAAAGTCGCAGCAAGAGAACAAGCTGCAGGGAAGCAAGTGGAGTGGATGCTCTTATCGACCACAGCGCTGCGGATGCCATTCGGGCCGTCGACAGCTTTGATTGATGGCACGCCCTTCTCCGGAATGGCGTGGGTATCTGTGAAGCTCGCGCCAGCTAGCAAAGCTATCTTCATTCCGCAACTGTCAGCTCGAGCATAACCCCATGACCTTAATGACAAGCTCGGCAACGTACCTTCTCCTCAAGAGTCAGAGTTGAGAGGCTCGTCTCAATGTCTGGGATACTCATGTCGACGACCCTCAACACATTCATCGAAATTGCCGACTTGGGAGGTAAACACAATTGTGATGCCACGCAAACTCTGCAAGTCGTACTTTTGACGTCCAACGGAGTTATTGCGCGTCCATTCACGGCTTACTTACCATTCCTCGTGTAATCCATGGGCAGGCTTCACGTTTATTGTATTATGCACTGGCGAATTCGAGACATCCCGGCCGATAATCCCCGATGCATGATCTGCAACAACCAACCGCTACAGCGTGCCAAAGTGGGGTGGAACAAGGCAGACAGTATTAGATCATATCTCAATCAGCGGATTCTCCATGCCATGACAGCAAGGCTCGCGCACATGCGCAGCTGATTTCAAGAGAGAGTAGACATGCCGCTGGTGGTGGTAGTCGACAGAATGATCGCAAAGCTTTGTGAAGAATGGATGAGGAAATGACGACAGGAAAAGAAGCAAACTTGGACCGAAGCCAACCGTGAAAATGATGCCGAGCTTCTGCCGCAAATTGGTCCATCTGGAGCTCTGCATCCCATCGTCACTCACCCTACCTTCGAACATCAATTGGAGTCCACAGAGTCTCCCAACTGGGTCAAGATGGCAGACATAATCAAAGGCCTCTTTGGAGGCTCCAAGCCATCTGCTCAGGCCCCTCTCGCCGCTGATTCGGGTACGTCTGCCCTCGTGCGCAAAGAAGCGCGAATGATCTCGACTACGCCGTCACGAACACCTCAATTGGTGTCGCGTGTCGTTCTATGGCGTTCATTTGTCCTCAAGAGACGGGCTGACTTGTGACTACAGATTTTGCCGACTTCGCTGGTGCTCCACCACCTCAAGCAGCCTCTTCTCCTTCGCTGCCCTCCGTTCCTGCTGCTCAGACCTTTGGCCCAAATGTCCCCTTCGCCCAGCGACCGTACACGAAATGGTATCGAGTCAACGAGCGCGTGTCGGCCGCTGACTTTATGGCCGAGGCTTTTATCCTGCCCATGCTTTTTATCCTCGTCTTCTTCCACATCTGGGGCACTCGGAAGAATCGGTCTCTGGCGAAGAATTGGATCTCAGCACATGCGACCACTTTGCGGAACGAGTTTGCGGTAGTCGGATTTGGGCGACGCGCGCAAGAGAATGATGCAGTGCTAGATCCGGAAACCTTGGTCAAGGAGAAGTCAAAGGACTTGTACCTGTCTTACGCGACTGGACGACAGAACATCGCTTTCGCAGATATTAAGTTCACTCTTGCTAAGCGGTACAATCCCCTGAGCCGATACGCAGAGTCTGCAATCGCATTCTTCTTCGAGAGTTTTCCTGCGACCACGGAGAAGGTCGAGGTCATCGCATACTCCTTCGATGGTCGGGAAGCTGACGTCGTACCGCGCGTGCCCGGCCAGCAAGCGCCAGAAGTCAAGGGAAAGAGCACGTTTGAAGGCTTCATCTGGGCTGTGACCCACAAGGATGCCATGAAGCGACTGCGAGACGAGAGGTATGACCTGAGCTTGACCATCACCAAAGAGAACGCCAAATTGCCCAACTGGGCCACCGTCATGAGCGAATCGGCGGAGATCACCGACCTTCTTCTCACCAAGGATCTCGTCAAGGCGATTGACGATTTTGGCGAAGGCTTCGAGAGCATCATCGTCACTGACCTGCCGGATGAGGCACCAAAGACGTAAGTCATGCTCGCGAATCATTCACGACTATCGTGCTGACGACCCAGCCTTGATGCTCTTCAACCCAAGAAGCGCCTCATACTAACCACATCCCTCAATGCCGACCCCGCGGCTTCCAACGCTCTCCTCAACGCCTTCCTCCGCCTACCAGACTACCTCGTAGCGCAAAAGTTCCGACCAGAAGTCATGCGTCGGGTCAAGGCCACCCGCGACGAAGAAGCAAAGAAGATCAAGAAGATCGAGGATCTAGAGAAGGCGGAAGGTCGCAAAGAGAAGCAGGACAAAGCCAAGAAGGAGGAGCGGGAGAAGAAGCTCAAGGGTATGTCTGCCGAGGAGCAAAGGAAATTTTTGGAGAAGGAGAAGGAGAGGGACCAAAGGAAGAGAATGGGCAGGCAGACCATGAAAGCGTGATTTCAGAGGCAAAGTGCAGATGGCTGCCCGGTTGCGAGCTGGTGTGGATATGTGGTGTGCATAGCGCCATCGGAGACTTTGTAATATCACTCGGAAAAAGTACAGTGGACAATACAGCGGAACCTCCAAATCTAAGCACTTGCTCAGTATGTAACACCATCTCTTTTGTCCTCGAATTTAGTCTACGTCGCAGGCTCCTTCTATCGACATGGGGGTCGTCTTTGTCTCATAGTATCCATCAGCTTGATCCACGCCCTCTCAGCCATCGCTCCTGATAAATAAGCACCATCACGACCATCCCTTCTCCAGGTCCCTCATGCTCCGCCCATCAGAATACCCTGCGCTCATCTTCGCCACCTCCACCGCCCTCTTGACAGCCTCAACCTGCGCCCCGATCCCGTCTCCAACCGTCATCGAAGTATGACACAGCTCAAGAAACAACGCCAGATGTTCGTACGGCACCTCAGCCCCCCAGTCCATACGACGAAGTATGTCATGTACCCGAAGAACCAATTCCGGCTTCACGTCAGGAAAACGCTGATATTCCGCCTGCTGCGCGTCAGTCATCGTGGTATGTTTGGAGCCCCTCCAAGCATACCTGTAGTTCTCGAATGAGTTCCGCGGCGTACTCTAATGTCAGATCTTCCTCGAAGTTGAAGAAACTCCAAAGGCCGTCGTGAGCGGTTGCATCTGCTTGCGTCCCGGGAGTGTCGTCGTCCATGATGGTGTTGGGGGCGTTTTGGGCGACATCATCTTGCGCGACAGCGTCTTGGGCGGTGGTGTCCTTGTTCTCCGCTGCAGCCGTCCTGACGTTGGCCATGATCTGGGCATGGCGCTTTTTGATGTTGGTATCGTCGTCAACGCCTTGCAGGTACTCGTCGAAGAAAAAGACGTCGTCGATCGGGATCGTTTGGGCGGTACGTATGCCAGCGATAGTAGCGTTGGTCACGGCGAACAGCTTCTTTGTCTTGGATATCTCAGCCGTGACAGGATAGACAACGGGTAAGATACTTCTGGCACGGTCGAGAATGCCGCGAGCCTCTCTCTCAGCCCGAAGTCTTACTAGGACGCCATGTGATTGACCCAGGCCTTTGGTGGAGTATTTCTCCGGCTGGTCGGCGATTATCAAGCCGATGAGTATGCCTCTTACCGAAGTGTCGTTGCCTTCTAGCTCAGCGGCGTTTGGCAGGACGGAGCCGCTCCGAATGCGTGTCGATGCTTCAGGTGGTTCGTACGCTGCCTTGCCCCATAGTCCTTCCCCGTTGCCGATGACATGCATGATCTGATGAGGTTGACGTCCGGTCTCTTCCACACGCATCTTCTCGCCGGTGGTCATCTGCGCTATGTCATCATGACCGTCCGTTATGGCTGACGGTACGTTGTTTGTGGAGTCTGCCATGGCAGCAGACGGAAGAGACGCTGATTCTGAGAGATAGACACTAATACGTGAGTGCGAGAACGTAGTGAGGTTATTGCGTGGTGGCGTAGAAGGGAGGATGTTGACCAAGTGGGAAATGAAGGTGAGGATTGATCGGGATACTGTGAACGAGCCAGGTGGAATTACACCAGATGTGAAAGTGTGACTGTGACATGTGACACTCACACAAGAAGTGACAATCAGTTTCTCTAATGTGCTGCTCTCCTCCTCACCAGTAGCTCACTCGACTCGGAAACACTCTACGTGATCTTCTAACATCCCATCTTCCGAGCATTACAATACTTTATGTACACCGACCTTCGAGACAATCCAACCCACGCTCGCTGGCCACTCTGGACATATAGCATTCGCAGAGAAGTCAGGGATGTGGTGAACATGACGGTCGCGACACTAGGAAAGGAGTAGATTGAAAGCTAAGAACTAGATGAGAGGAAACAGACAGGCAAACAGAGATGTGGGAAAGCGAAGGAAAAGAATGTGCTCGTGCACGTATCAATAGAGGAGCCCGAATGTGAAGCGACGCACGGCAGCTCCCTGCCGTACGTTCTCGTATACAAATCCGATCATCATGCCTAATTCTTCTCCTTGACCTCAATTTCTGCGGTCTCGTCCTTCTGACCCACAACACTCTCCTCATCACGCCCCATCTTTTCCACCACCGCCACGCCAAACAAGTCATCCATCTTCTCAAAGGACAGCCCTTTCGTCTCCGGCACCAAGAACCAAACGAAGAAGAACATGGAGAAGCAAAAGCTCCCATAGATCAGAGACTCTCCAGCCGTAGATAGCGGCCGGATCGCTCTTCATGGCTTCATTTTTGACAATCTTCTGAAGGAGACCCATTTTGGATGATAAGATACTGGGTCAAGTAATAATTGAGAAAAGAGACCGACTGGAGCATCGGGGGGCACTTTTATTACCCATTCTGTCGGCGGCAATGGAATCTCAATCGGCGTTTGTCGATACAGAAACAAGCCAGTATACATTGTATTGGCAGACGATGTCGGGAATTGAACGAACATACCAAGCATTTGTTCCTCCACGGTTCCCCGCATGAGAACCTTTCAAGATCCTCGGAAAGAGTGGGCGGTAGTGGAGGCAATCTCTTGGAATGCCGTCACGTCGCATTGAGTGGGGGTGGGGGATCCCGGTCTCATCTAACAACATCAAACACTCCAGATCTTGCTCCTTGTACCACAGGGTATGGCATACACAACTTCGAAAATGCTCACCTATAGATGAGTAGAGTCCGGTTCACCATATGGGGCCAGCAGTAGTGAAGACACTTCTGTCCAGTGAACTTGCTCGCAGGACGAGTTTGGGAAGCCAAGTGCCAAGTGATCGGTACCAAGCCCTTGTACGCACTTCGCGCATGCTGGCTGTGCGACGACTTCGAGACGATCCCCAAGGCGATCGGAGCTTCCCCGTTGCCGACAGGGACGATCTGTTGATGAAGACGAAACAAGGATCGCAGTTCAGTAGCTGATCACTCATCATAGCTTCGAGTACATTTGCATCGTCAATGCACTAGCAAGCGGTGGCGTCCATGCGAAGACGTATCAGTACAAGAGCTGTCGTTGTTGAGAAGTCATACAAGTTGGACTTCGTTGGACTCATGTCGCTGCTGCAGGCAAGCCGTTTCCATTCGAGATTCGATCCGACGGAACGGCGTAGACTTGCAGTCCCACGGGGTAGACCCTCTATGACTGGTAGTTCCTTGCATCCAGAACTACCAGACATGGAGCAGCCAGTCATTGAGGGGACGTTGATGGTGGCCACAGTTGGTAGTTCCTCGCATTATAAACTACCAGATATGGAGCACCCAGCCATTGAGGGGACGTTGATGGTGGCCACAGTTGGTAGTTCCTCGCACTCCAAACTACCAGACATGGAGCACCCGGCCATGGAGGGTTAGTGATGGTAGCCACAGCTGGTAGTTCCTCCCAACCCCAAATTACCAGACACGGAGCAGGAAGCCGCTGGACAGCAGGGTCGATGCCAACTCCGCGAAGCGCATCACTCGTGCCGCCGCTGCACGCGCAAAGAAGAACATCGACCCAGACGCCGGTTACGTTCCCAGTGAGGATGGAGACGAAGACGAAGACCGGGACGACGGTGCCACCGCCGCCATCAACACCGAAGAAGCCAAGGAATGGTTGTCATCACTCTACGAATCCATCATTGGCTACCATCCCCCTGTCATATCGGCCAAGTACTGACTCTGCTACCAGAGTAAGTTCCATGCAGCAAGCGGTTCTTGCATACCGACAGAATACCTCAATCCCTCTATCGCACTTCAGCCACATCAGGAGCACATGCTGCACTGCCTGAATTATGTCGAGAACAATCCAGGGTTCAAGATGATGTTACTCGCCGACACCATGGGAATGGGCAAGACGCTTCAAGCGATCATGGCGCTGATGCGAGCGAAGCTGAAGGGCCAGGGGATTCCCAGCGTGGTTCTTGCTCCTTAGGGCTCCAGCCATTAAGGAGTGTTAGTGGTGGGCGTTGCAGGAGCGACCAAGCGGTGGAGTTGACACTGTTCTTTCTGCGTTGGTTTGACACTGAAGACGTTGTATGTCATAAACCCACCTGGGAGACTCTCTGGTAGTACATTGCTGATGTAGCCCGAGTTTGAGTATGGAACGCCGTCGGATATGCGAGTATGTTCTTCTCTTCGCACACATGTCGTTGGCCTAATATCACGGACGAGGCACTGGTGGAATCATCGGCAGCTTGACCTTTCGCCTCATGTGCCAGCCTGTGCAGGGCCACGATCGAGCCGAAAGACGCATGGACAATACGCCTGCAGAGTCGCACCTGTCAGATGCACTGATGGTCAGGGCATGTATCAGTCTGTGAGAAGAGTGAGTATGCCGAATTTGGGCGCATTTGACCGCAAACCGAATCATTGATCCTCGCCGTACATCTCTCGCGGGTCCGTTCTCGACGCTGTGCAATGCACACGGCAAAGTCAGCCATGCGTTGTTGCGGACGGACCGTCAGATGGTGTCCCACGGCCGCACATGGTAAGCCGTGGCCAAGACAACAAGCGAACAGGTTGTGCGGCTGCGTTTGAAGGAGCAGAGTCAACAGACGACGACTGAAAATAAGGCGGTGCTTGTCCAGCGGAAAAGTCGGATGCGTACTGCTCCGGACATCCGTTCAACATGCCATGGCTATTTGCCCCGAAGACAGCGAGCTTCACTAAATAGCCAAGAGCGCAGACAGCATGACAATGGCTTGCCCAGGCAGAGCTATTGGCTTCTCATTGCGCAGTGACCGTATTGGGGCTCCGCTCCCACGCCGAGCCTCCTTCGTGGACACCAATATCGTCGCTGTCCACGATCATGTAGCCGGGCATCCGTGGCTGCTGAGATGAGACGGCTCGGATCTTGCCCGATTGTACCGGAAAGGTGGAATAGAACGACCTTGCACCCGAAGAGTCGCACAGCGCACTGCGCGCCGATAATGTAGCTTGGTCCAAGAGACCGCAGCCGGAGATGAGCAGAGCAGTGTTTGGCGTCAGCTTGCGGGCATCAGCGAAATATTTCGGAAGCAAACTACCAGAGTTTGATTGGGTAGCATAATCGATGATGTAGATGTCTTGAGAGGGCTGGCTGCTTTCTATGTGCCCACAAAGTCGTATAAACCCCGAAAGCTATCGTTGTGCCTCATTCGTCACGTCCGTGGTCATGTAACAGTCGTCACTATCCTTCGGCTGAATCCCACCTGTCAAGAGGCAAGTCGGATAAGTATGGCAATAGCTACATGGTGTGTGTGGATGCGGCCATATGAGGCATTGGAAGCGAATTTAGGCCGATGGATCGAGCCGATGCGATGGGAACTCGGACGGATGTTCCGTCCGGCATGGCGTGAACGACCAGGTGGGTGAATCTATCCTCAGCTGGCGAAGGAAGCGAGAGATCTGCATGAGCGTGTTGTATGTAAGGCAACATCCCACGCCCTGAGTCACTCTAGCAAGATCTGGGTCTAAGAGAGATGATGGTGAAGGGCCGAATTGAGGGCGGCTCAGCAAGGTCGGTGCCTGACCCCAGTGGTCGGTCGGTTGGTCATCGCAACACGAATCACGTTAAGAATCCTTTGACACGATGGCGAATCTTACGAGACCTGGAGAGACCGATGCAGGGTGACGGGAGGCAGCCAGCTGACACGACTCGTTGCGCTTAGAGCAGGCACTGCTGACCGAACAACAACAGTCGTCCACCATCTGGGCTTTTGCTTCTCGTACTCGCAACGGTCGAGACTTGTCCGAGAAGTCACCGCAGTACCAGCCAGAGATGGGAGTGTTGATGAATACGCTTGTAGTTGGACGTCGTCGCACGGGTGGGATGTCTTGACGATGCTTCGTCCCAGTTCGCTTCGCAGCCAAGTTGGATGAAGACACACCGCCGAGACAAGCCGAGGCTTTTTTTTTTTTTTTTTTTTTGAATTCTATTAAGCCGACCGGCTACTGTTAGGCGCCATGCAGCGTGTACTATATACTATAATATACACTGGTAATTAGGGCCTTTTGCTGCCTCTAGATTACGTAATCTAGTAGTTAGTAAAGGAGGGCTAGGAGGACCCCCCTTCTGCCTTCTCTTGCTAGGCCCTAATCTAGTCCTTAACAGTGTAGAAGAAACTATCTAATGTAACTAATAATTTGTACTATATACTCCATCTTACACCTTAAATTGTCGTACGAATAGTGCCGTATCGACTGCTCTAAATTAACTTAGAAGGTTAGATCTCCTTATAAATTAAATAGCCCTATAGAAGTAAGCCTTTATGCCTACTAACTCTTGCTAGACTAGAGGCTGCGAAGTAGCACTCTAGATATCTACGTAGATGTCTCTATAATTACGACACTTAGTAAGTACGTGCTATACTAATTAAGAAGCTCTACTACATTTACAGGCTTTAGAACTTGCTTTTTTAATAGAAAAAAGGTATTTGTTTAGTCTAATATGCCCGGTGTATAGTTAAATTCCGACTAAAGAGAGAGGTTTAGGAAGTCCGGCATATAGAGAGAGACTTTGCTTACTATTAATAGTGCTAAGCACTCGATATAACACTCTCCCTGTGTTACCGGTATCCTAAAGATGCTACTATTTGTCCTTAATAGCTTAGTTAAAGGTCCTTATTAACGCAGTAATAAGGGTACGTAGCTAGTAAGTCTTTAGGCTATTAGGGTTAAGAGCTACTTCTTTAGCTAGCTTATTAATAGCTTCGTTGCCTTTGACACTCTTATGTCCTAGTATCTAGCGAATGTCTACCTCTACGCTATGCTATGTAAGGTGCTAGTATAGTCCGATAATCCTCCTAATTAGGTACTACGCTATCTTTTGCCTAGGCCTCTCGATTAACTATATAGTAGCCTAGTTGTTAGCAAAGATAGTAATCCTGTTAACTCTGTATACCGGGGGTTAGTTAACCTTAACTATTAGTCCTAGTACAAGGTAGATGCCTTGTAGCTCTACTATATAGACGTTGCTACTTTAGTTCGTGCCTATATAGTATTTACCGAGCTATTCCCTCGCAAGGATCTAGGCTATAGCTCCTACCTTACCTTGTATTTTAGAGCTATTAGAGTACGTAATAATGTAGCTAGGGTTACCCCTGCTATTCTATACTACTTCGTTGTGTTTACAGACGGCGTTCTCGACTATGTCGGCAATGCGAGTGCTTAGGGGCACCTACTATAGGTCGATAGCCTCGGCGATGTAGTTCTCTAGAGAAGGGAGCCTGGGGAGTATAAGTTTAGTAGTGTTAATCTCCAGTTTGTGTAGTAGCGCCTTAAGGTATAATCTCTAGTCTCTAGTGTCCCTAATAGCTTAAAGCTCCGCGTGTTAGAGTAACCCCTTTAGGTAGAGCATAGTTAATAGTAGTATATACTGTAGGTGGAGGTCTATAGGTAATACCTCTAGTTCCGCCTATAGTGCTACCGCCGCTATCGTATGTAACACTCCCGACATTAGTACTAAAGCCTTATACTATAACTAGGAGAGTATGTAGATTACGACAGTTTCGGCTCTCTTATAGCCGAAGCTACCGTTAGGAACATACTAGGTGCTATAGCTAAATATTATCTTTAGTAGCACTACTACGTAGTATAGCTGTCTTATTTGCCTAAGAGATATCCCCTAGGTTAAGGCCGCTATACTAGTAAGTGCACCGATCTGCTTAGTTACTCTACTCCTAACATACTCTAGGTGTGCTTTGCCGTTAAGTTAGAGGTCTAGGATAACACCGAGGTGCCGGTAGGCTAGGCTTAGTCTGACAGTAATAGTAGTACTGCCTTCGGTCTTAATGTTAAGGAGCCTATCTGTCTCCTCTAGCTCCGGTACGCGCCGGCCTCTACAAAAGAAATACATTATTTCGTACTTTGCAGGTACGAAGACTAACGCGTATATACGTGCCTACTCGTTAGCTTTGCCAATTACCCTCTTAATAGTAGCTATAGTGTCCGCTATTGTAGTTCCGGTAGCTAGGAGGCTAGCGTCGTTAATGTATCCTATATTGTCTATCTTGCCTTGTCTAATCTCTAGTAGATCTACATTATAGAAGTAGTAGAGGATCGGGGACAGGGGAGAGCCTTATAGAATACTAGTGTTAATCTTGTACTACTCCTATAGTTCTTCTTATATCTTTAACCGTAACTAATAGCCTTATAGCTAGCTAGCTAGCTAGTTGACTATTAGGAGGTAGATTCTGCACTTCCGGAGGTTATAGAGTAGCCGGGCGTAAGAGACGTTATTAAAGACCTCTAACATATTAAGCATTAGGAGTGTAGTAACCTCTCTCCTTTACTATGCTACGTAGATCTATTCGGTAATAAGGTAGAGAGCGTGTTCTATGCCTCTACCTCTCCTGCCGCTACAATAGCTAAATAGTAAAAGGGAGAACCTCTCTATAGCTACTAATATTCTTCTAGCTACTATAATGTCTATTAGCTTACCGATAGTGTTAAGGAGAGCTATTAGGCAGTAGCTCTTTACCTAGGAGTAGTCCGACTTGCCTAGCTTATAGAGTATAACTATAGTAGATTACCGGAAGTGCTATAGGTTATATCCTAGTCGTAGGCAGGCGTTAAAGATCCTCGTAAGTAGGCTAGCGACTAAGTCTATTACTAGTTTATACGCGTAGTTCGGTATCTAATCTAGTCCTAGTACGTTATCTGCCTTTATGCCTTAAATCGCCTCTCTTACCTCGCGCTCGATAATATCGAGGCACTCGATAGAGTCTAGATAAGCGTACCTCTCTATGTTAGAGAGGTCTATCTCTAGTAGCGCCGGCGCGAAGACTTGCTAGAGAATAGTTGCCTTAGTTACCGTATCGGACTAGAGATTACCCTATCTGTTATAGATCGCCGGGGTAAAGTCTAGTTAAATAGTGCTATAGTTATTAACCTATTTACTAAGCTTCTAGAGGTGGTTAGGTTCCGTGACTTAGAATACCCTAGCTCTATAATAGTCGCGGAGTGCCCTAGTAATAGTAGACTTCTTCTGGTATATAGCGAGCTAGTATTAGATATAGTCCTTAGAGTCCTATGTCCTCTACTAGCGCTAGCGTACTATCTTTGCCTCCCGTATCGCCTCTGTATACTCTTAGTTCTAGCTCTATCTCGACTTACTATAGATCCTACTCTCCGGCACGGTCTGCTTAACTACCTCCTCTATTGTCTAGATAATCCGGTAGACTACTTCGTTAATGTCGGCTACGGTGTTAATTAGCCTATCTAGGTCGAGGCTAGCGAGCATCTTCTAGAAGGCCAGGGTGTTAGCCTTCTTCTAGCACCTTCTGTTCTCTACTACTCGAGAGATAGAGTCGAAGTCAAGTACCGTAACGATAGGTAGGTAGTCCGATTATAGGTCGTGCTTCCTAGAGATGTCGCATTTAATAAGGCAGCCTACGATATGCTCTAACGCAAACACTAAGTCCAGCGTTAATCTATATTACAGTTGTAATACTACTTCGGCTAGTCTTGTAATAGTCCCTAGCCGAAGGCATAGATAAAGGCAATACTATTTAAATATATCTTCTGCTAGGTAGTTAGCAGCCCTAGTAGTTCGCTCGTTATAGTCGTGTCCGCTAGTCTATAGGCAGTAGTAGAGGTTAAAGTCCTCTATAACTAGGTGCTCCTAGTTAGGCCTGCCTACTAACTTAGCTTCGAGTTTAACGAGTAGGCTACAGGCTTCGAGAAAGACTATATTGTCCCCTCTCCTGTTATTCGAACAATGTTAGGGAGGGTTATATACATTGTAGATATAGAGCTATATAGGGGTACTGTTAATATAGTAGATAACTTAAAGAATAAGGTATTCTTTAGCTATGTACACTAGTAAGAGAAAGCGTTTCGGAATTCGCTTGTTAATAAAGAAGCAGACTCTAGAGCTCTCTTACAAGTAAACTAACTAGAAGTCTTACTTAAGCAAGTAGTAAGTTATAGCGGCGAATAGGTTATAGTAGAGGTCCTAGATTATAATAATGTTAAAGCTTATAATGTCTAGTATACCGAATAGTAGAGCTATTACCCCGTCCTTAGAGCCCCTAATGTTATACTATATAATTTTAAGTCCTTTTAGTGTGCTATTTATTAACTAATTTACTAGCTTTCTTCTGTATAGGCTTTGTCTACCGGGATAACTTACATAGTTCTAACTTGTCTATAGATAATAACAGATTCGAGCTAAGGTCGTCGTTCTCCATGTTACGTATGTCGACGTTAAGCGTGTCGTCTGCGTTAGCCTATAGTTAAACTATTTTAGCGGCGGCGATAAGAGTAACGTCCGGGTCGGTAAAGACATTAAAGGTAGTCTTTTTCGTCCTCGAATTGCTGCTAATTTCCTTTAGTAGGTTCGAGTATGTCCTCTTCTAGCCTCTAATCTCTAATCTAGTGCGGGTTTTGCTCTTGCTCTTGTCCTTAGAGCTAGAGGAGCGGAACCGGTCGTCCCTAGCCTTAGATCGGCCTTTAGAAGCGCGTTAGGACTTCTTAGATCGCACCGTTTAGAAGCCTTCTTTCTAGAGTATCTCCGCTACTAGGCTAGAGATGCTCTCCTACGAAGGAGTAAGTTTAGGAGTTAGGATAGAGTTACTCTGTCCTAACCTTAATAACATCTTAGACACCGGTAGTATAAGATCTAACGCTAGCTCTAGCTAGAAGAGCTGTTTTATAGCTAGGGCCTTTACCTGTTCTATCTTTACCTTTTCTTCCTGTTTAAACTTACACTAGGCAGACTATATATAATATTCTCCGCGGTAGCGGTAGTATAAGAGCTTACTACTATCGGCTTCTATAGTATAGGCGTTAGTGTTATATTCGGTACTAGCGTACTTGCCGCATGTTTCGAGATTAACGTATTAGGTTCTAATGTAGCTATATTAGTAGTACTTTAGACATTGCTTAATCCGGTAGCTACGTAGGTACCTTTCGGTTCTATACTCGCTACTGTTCTACGCAACTTACTAGGCGGCGATTACTCTATTCGCCTGCTTAGGTTTAGCAAATTCTACTACTAAGGCAGAAGTCTTCTTCTCTTTGCTGAACTTAGTAAGCTAGCAAATGTGCTTAATAACTATATCCTCTATAAGGAGCAGGTTTTCGGCGTAAAGTTAGGCCGCTATCCTCTCCTAGTTAGCTAAATTAACTGTCCGGACAGGGACTTAGTAGAGGATAATCCCGAAGGTAAGCACGATTACTATAGCTAAAGGCTCTAGGCTTTTAGCTTACCTATAGTACTAGAGTTACTTAAGAAGCTCCGCTTCTCTAGTAGTAGCTATAAAGAACTAGAGGTCTCTAGACTTTAAGACGCGCGCTAATTACAATTTAGTGCCTTACACTAGAGGCTCTATCTTTGCTAGTTACTTATTAGCTATTTCTAGGATCTCCTTTTAGGAGTCGGCTATTCCGTTACCCTATCTCTAGGTCTACGCTAATTACGCGTCGTTTAGCTTAACGATAAGCTACCTAGCTAATAGGTAAAAGGTGTCCCTTGCTAGCTATAAACTAGACAGTAGCGAGTTACTTAGGGACAGTAGTAATCCTTGTAGGCTAGAAGCGACTATTTTAGCCTATGTTTTAGTGTCCTTTTTGAATAGAGCAGCGATAGATTAAGACGTTTTAATGTCCTTATAGATAGATTCTAGCTTTAGTTCGATGTCCTTTATTAACGGTTAAATTAAGACCTTATAGAGGTAGCTAATAATAGAAGCAGATAGTTTCTAAAAGATTTCGAATAGAACAGCTTATCTCTTTAATTTCCCGATAGAATTAGTATAGTAGTTAATAGAATTAATGTCCTACTTAATTCTAGAAGCGTATATAGATAGATTTAGGGGTTTTTCGCCTATATAAGGCTAGTCTTTACTAGCATCTATGATTTTTTAGTCTTAAAAGATGCAGAATCTAGTTCTAAATCGAATAGTACCAAAAAATTTGATAGTTTAATAGAAGTAGTAATAAAATCCTCCGAAAAGTGATTTTGCAAAAGATGTTATAGTGTCTATTGCCTAGAGAGACAAGCCGAGGCGGCATGAGAGTAAATACTAAGATCTAATAGTCGCATATACGGTGGGTTCTGCCAAAACGTTAAAACACTTAAAACCCTAAAACACCAAAAATCGTACCCCTATAACTCTATCAAATCACGCGATATTAATATATAATCAATGCTAAAGTAATTAGCGTAGTCTACTCTATTATCCTCCAAGTTTAAGCATCTTTTTTGAGCTAATATTAGTACTAGCGTAATTAGTGTATATTATAGTAGCTAGGTAGTACTATACTTAGTACTCTACCTATACTCCTACCTCTAACACCTTCATATTATCTATATTATATAACTACAGCAGCGAATGCACTACGAATACTATTAGAATAGATCTCTATTGTTCTCTATTTAAGCTACTAAGAGTAAGACTTAATCTAGTAGATGTTTATTGTTCTTTACTACTTTTAGATCTTTATATTATTACTATTATTACTATTGTTACTATTTAAACTAGCAACAATAATGCTAGCTATAATATATATAATCTTATAGTTACTCTATAGTTTAATTAGACCTCTACTATACTATTATAACACTATTAAATTTAATTAAATACTTACTATAGCTAACACTACTAAAGTAATCTCTACTAAGTATGTATTATAGCATGTTCGTAGCTAGTTCGCTACTAACTTCGCACTCTAGAAAGTATAATCCGTAAGTGCTAGACACTATAATTAATAACAATCTCTATAGCTCTAATATCTCTAAGAATACTACTAGTAACTATAAGGCTATATATATCTTCGTAGCTCTATAGGCTAGTATTTGCTACTAATTTGTATAGCTACTCTATTATATACCTATACCGCTACCCTAAGATCGATAATCTAGCTAGATTCTAGTATATCTCTAAGTTAAACTAGTTTAAGCTCGTTAACATCTACAAGGATAGTAGTAATAAGTATAGTAAGGACTTCGTAATACTCCGTATATACGACACTATCGGCTATATTATAGAGATAGACGAAGGCGCTATTAGCAAACGCGCCTACGAATAGTATATAAAGGTAAATAAGCTATATACTTACTTTAAGAATAAGCTAGTAGAGTTGTATATATACTACTACTACTACTACTACTACTACTAGAGGTACGCTCCTTAGCTTATAGAGAAGGAGCTAGAGAATTAGTAATATAAGATAGATTATAAGCTAGATTTAGTTACTATCTAGTTCGGAGTAATTATATAATCTTAGTATTATAGTCTAAGCTTCTAGCTACTTCGCTCTTAATATCTTATATACCTTTATAGAATAGCTTTCTCTTCTTCTTCTAACTCTCGATATCTTAACGAATAGACGCAATTAACCTCTTATCTTGCTAGTCGTAATTACTATATCGAGAGTTCGCTACCTATTATAATTAAGTAATAGAGCTATCGAATTATCTAGTTCTCCTACTACTTGTATAACTAATAACTACTACTTATAAAGAATCGAAGAATTAAAGAAGAAGCTATTATAACTATAGTTCCTGTGTATACTATAATAGATTATCGCTACTACTATATAGGTTAATACTATAAATAAGAAGAAGATAATAAGTCGAGTTATAGACAACTCTCGAAGGAAGTAGGCTACTAGCTAAATTTTTTTTAATATATCTCCTTTGTTACGTATTAACTTTTATACTATAATCTATAACTAACTCTACCGAGTATAGCTCGCTCTAACTCTAGTAATAATTGCTACTTAAGTAAGATTCCTTAACCTCCTACTAACGATAACGACGAGCTAGTCTAGTTACTTTATTATAATCTCTTTCTCCTCTTTAACTTCGACCTTAGAAAGAAGCTTTAAGAAACGAATAGTATAAGTACTCTACGCGAGACCTTTAAGTTTATTAAGTCTACCTATAATAAATAAGTTAAAGTATATAACTCTACTTATTCTAACGCTCTTAACCTATATAACTAACTTAACACTACTTAAGCTAAGCTAGATATAGCTAATAACACTATAGATAACCTTACTATCTAAGCTATATACTACCTCGCTAACGTTAGTAAGCTTAAGGCCGAACTAGCCTAGCTAAAGGCTAAGATAGGCTATACTACTCTAGCTCTTTCTACTCGAGGCTCTATACTATTAGAGAAGATCCTAGACTCTACTATATTTAGTAGTAGTACTCCGGAGTAGTTCGAAGTCTTTAAGCACTAGATAAAGAATAAGATATACACTAATATAGATTACTATCTAACTAAGTTAGCGTAATTCGTATATCTCTACTCCTGCCTTACTAGAGAAGTATATACTCTTATTATAGACTCTACCGGTAATAATACTATTAACGTCGACGTAGGCCTAGCTCTATTAGCCTAGCGCTTCGAAGACTCTAACTATAAGGCTACTATATGTACTTAGTTCGCTAACCTATTCTAGTGTAATAGCTTATTTAACTTGTTTATTAGCGAGTTTAACAAGTATACTCTTTACGCTAAGATCGCTAACGATAAGTAGCTCTACTAGTTATACTAGAAGATCTCTAGCGAGCTACGTATTACCCTTGTTAACTTCGATACTAACAACCTTATTGCCTTTATTACTAAGGCTTATACTACTAATTGTAACATCTAATAGAGTAACCTTATTACTAAGTATACTTAGGCTCTATGTTCTATACCGGCTATAAGCTATACTACTAGCGCTCTAACCTACTTCTCTTATTCTACCTCTACTCTAACTACTTCTTCTACTACCTTCTACTCTATAGCTAGAGGTACTCTATAGCCTTTCTAACTCCCTTAGTCGCTTACCTACTTCGTATATAGTAAGCCTAGCTATATTATACCTAAGTATATAGCTAGTACTTTCGAGAAGGCTACCTATACTACTATATGTCCCTCTTATACTATTAGCGCTATAGAGAAGATATAATAGCTTTAGGACTACTTAGCTAAGTTAAATAGCTAGGTTAGCTCTAGCTTAGCTTATAATAAGGATCTAGTTTAGCCTTAGTTCGACCTTGACATAGATTATAAGTTAACTAACCTATCTAGCTAGAGAAATAACTAGCTAGAGAACAAGTTCTATTCTCTAGTAGAAGAAGAGTAATTCGATATAGACTCGGAGTTATTCGATTACTAAATAGTGTCGTTAGTAACTATATCCTCGCTATTATAACTCCTATTACTATTTACGACCTATATAACTATAGGGGAGACTTAGCATTGCGGCTCTAGCTAAGCCTATTACATAACGGACCCTCTCCGGCTATCTTCTATAAGACTTCCGGCCTTATTAAACAAAGGCAGCTATTAGTTTATCTACCTATCTAATTAGTAGATACTAGTAGTTCTATACGTTGCTATACACCTACCCTTACAGTTCTAATAGCTCCCTTTAGTCGTAGCCTATAGAATTATTAATATAGACGATTAGATTATATAAGAGCAAATTAACTCGGAAGCTATCCGAATAGATAGTAGCATTATCGAGGACGCTTCGCGTCTATAGTCGAGGATGTTAGAAGAGCTAGGAGATAACGGAGATAGCCGAGGAAGATATACTCTAACTAGTAGTAATAGTAGCTGTACTGCTATATTGCTTAAGGCTATTATAGCTTAGCTAGCTAACTTAGAGAATTCGGTCTAAGACTATAATCGCCTCTAGAATGCTAGTATAACTCTAGCTAGTCCCTGTAGGACTACCGAGAGAATACCTATAGCTCCTCTAGTACTAGTTTCGATAAGTCCGCCTACTATAGGCTAGCTAGTAACGCTGTCTACTAGAGAGCCCTCTACAAAGGCTAAGGAACTAGAGTAGTATAAGGCTAAATCCATCTATAAGGCCTAGTTCTTTAGAAGGAGCCTTTAGATAGTCTTTAACTACGACCCTTCGTAGTTTACTAATACTCCTTATCCGGATTAGCGCTATATTACTTACGCTATAATATATCTATCTCTATCTCTTAGGAAGTCGTAGGAACGCCTCTATACACTTAATACATTAAACTAGTATAATCTCTCCTATAAAGGAGACTTCTTAAGCTTCGTTAATAACTAAGTCGAAGACCTTATTAATCAAGAGATAAATATAGTTCTTTCCTACTAAAACTACCTCTAGAAGGAGAGCGAGAGCGCCTAGAAGTTCTCGAATTAACTAGTATCTCTAAAAGAGATAATCGAGCTAAAGTATAATAGTAAGTACCTAGCGTAGCACTATTTAGCTAAATTGTTGCCTAATCTATATAAGTAGATCCTCTAGTTCTCTAATATGTCTTCTATATACGCGAAGCTTATTATATAAGCCTCTACTCTCGAGAACCTCGCTAAGAGTAATAACTATAAGCTATAGAAGTAGCGTAGAGCTTCCTCGGAAGCCTCCGGTAGCGACTATAGTAAGTATGCTTAAAGCAAGGCAGGGGATAGGTAGAAGAGCAAGGGCAAGAGTAAAGGCAAGAGCTACAGGAGCGGCAGTAGCTAGGGGGCTAATTAGAAAGGCAGCGGAGGCACTTAGGACTTTTCTAAGGTTAAGTACTATAATTGTTACAAGAAGAGTTACTACTTGTTAGTCTACTCTAAGGGAGGCGATGTTAGCCGAAGCAGTAGTAAAGGAGATAATCGAGTCTAGAATGTTAAGGTAGAAGGTAGTACGCCTACACCTACTTAACATGTAGCCGGACGCTAGAGGAGTCTATCTCGAAGCTATAGAGCTCCTATAGTACTTCCGGTATAGGCTCGTTAGAGCCTAGTACTTAGCCTTAATAGTAAGGTCGAAGTTAAGGTGCTACTAGATAACGTAGTAGACGTTAATATTATCGATCTAGTATTCGCTCTTTAGCATAATTTGTAGAAGGCGGATATAGAGTACCCTTAGGTTAGGGGCTTCTAGAGTAAAGAGGCTTACTATTATAGCGCCTACGAGGTTAATCTCTGCCTTATAGACGACACCGGAGTAATGCGCGAGTCGAAAGGCGTGTTCTACATGTTAGAAATAAGCTTTTCTATTATTCTCGGCCAGCTATAGAGATATAACTAGAGTGTTATAATAGATAGTCGCACTAACTAGTAGAGGTATAGCTACGATATTGCTAGTATTAGAGTAGTATAAGCTAAGGAGTTCTATAACCTCTTACTTATAGAGAACTAAGGATTTACCCTAGTAGTGTTAGATGTAATACTAGGCGCTATAGTTCAGAAGGTAACTAGTACCTCTATAGAGGTCCTACCTAATAGGGCGGCGAAGCTACTATCCTATATAGAAGACTACTACGACGTCTTTATTATCGATTCTATATAGATATACGCTATAGAAGATGTGTTATACCCTATCGATCTAACGGAAGGTAAAGAGCCTCTCTTTTGCCCTCTCTATAACCTCTTAGAGAAGAAACTTATAGTTCTCCGCGAGTACCTCGATAACGCGCTAGCTAAGAGCTAGATCTATAGGTCGAAGAGTCTAGCTAGTGCACTAATCCTATTCGTCCTTAAGAAAGATAGTAGTTTATAACTCTATATCGACTACTATAGCCTAAACGCTATTACTATTAAGAATTAGCACCCTTTGCTCTTAATTAGTAAGACTCTTAATAGGCTAGGTAGAGTAGCTATTTACTCTAAGCTTAATCTTAAGGATACGTATTACTATATTAGGATTAAGGCCGGCGACGAGTAGAAGACTACTTTTTACACTTGTTATAGCTACTTTAAGTATATAGTAATACTCTTTAGGCTAACTAACGCCTCTACTACCTTCTAGGCCTATATTAATTAAGCTCTTGTAGGGCTAGTTAATGTCTTTTGTGTAGTTTATCTAGACGATATTCTTATCTATAGTAACTCTATAGAGGAGCACAAGTAGTACCTTCGGCTAGTGCTAGAGAGGTTAAGGTAGTTTACGCTATACGCGAACCTAAAGAAGTGTAACTTCTTCTAGAAGGAAGTCGAATTCCTAGACTTTGTAGTAACTACTAAAGAGATTACGATAGACCTCTAGAGAGTCTCTGCTATTATAGATTAGCCTATACTAAATAGCTACTACGACGTTTAATAGTTCCTAGAGTTCGCTAACTTCTACTATTAGTTTATTAAGAACTATTCGAAGATCGTAAGACTCTTAATAGCTCTATTTAAAGGATTATAGAAAGGGAAGTAATCGGCGCTCTAGAAGTAGGCCGATCCGGAACAAGAGGCGTTTAAGGCGATTAGGAAGGCCTTTATAGAAGCGCTAGTACTAAGGCACTATAACCTGTCTAAGCTAATTAGAATAAAGACTAACGTGTCTAAGCTTACTCTTAGAGTAATTATCTCTTAGCTATTTCCGGTTAGGGAAACTAGCAAGTAGCACTCTATTACTTTCTAGTCTTAGAAGATACTACCTATAGAGTAGAACTACGAGACCTATAATTAGGAGCTTCTCTCTATTATAGAGGCATTTAAATAGTAGAGACACTACTACGAGGGTGCTCTAGACCCCGTCCGGGTAATCTCTAATTATAATAACCTAAGGTACTTTATAACGACTAAGTAGCTAAATAGCTATTAGGCCCGCTAGGCTATGTACCTATAGGCCTTTAATTTTGTAATTAAGTACTACGTAAGCTTAAAGAACCTAGCGGATACTCTCTTACGTCGCCTAGACCTAATAGTAAACAACACAAGCCTTACGAATAGCTTACTAACCTTATAGTCGAAGCTAGGGGCTAGCTAACTAGCTATTAGAGATATAGTATAGTAGATTTACGTGTCCTTATTAGAACACCTAAGAAGCGCTACCTTTAAAGAAGGCGTAGATACGAGCATCTATATAGTATAAAGTAATTATTTAAACACGAACGAGAACTAGTAGACTTCCGAGAGGGTTTCTAATAACTAGTCCGACAATAAGAAACATACTAAGGATGCTAGAGATAGTTCCCTAGAAGCTAACTAGCTTAACTAGCTACAAAGTAAATAGTTAAAGCAAAAAGAGGCAGATTTAATCTAAGTTAGTATAATACTAAGATTGATACCTCGAGTCGCTATAGTAGTAGTAATAGTAGAGGAAAATCTATAAAGAGAGAGTCCTATAGACTAGCTTCTCGAAGTAATCTATAGTCTATAGTAGTAGAATTCGCTAGTATAGAGGCGCGCGAATCTCTCTAAGTAGAGACCTAATAGAGAGCCTCTAGTATAGCATTAGAAGGGGAACCTTCTATACAAGAACGATACTATATATGTGCTAGAAGACATAGCGCTTCGTGTAGAGCTACTACGCTAGTACTATAACAAGTTTAATAGAGAGCACTTCGCCCGTAATAAGACCTATAAGCTCCTAGCTAGAAAGTACTTCTAGCCTAGTATATATTATAACGTTAACGACTACGTAAAGACTTACTACGTTTACTAGACTATAAAGACTTAGACCTACGTGCCTTACAGTAAGCTTATAAACCTACTAATGCCTAAAGCGCTATAGAAAGAGCTTACTATAGACTTCATTATAGATATACTACTAAGTAAGCTTAATAGAGTAGTCTACGACGTAGTACTTATAGTAGTAGATTGCCTTACTAAAATAGTAAAGTATATCCTGTACTAGAAGACAATAACAGCCTAGTAGTTAGCCGAGCTGTTTTTCGACTATATCGTACTAGAGTATAGCGTTCTAGAAGGCATAGTATTAGACTATAGTATAGTCTTTACTACGGCCTATTAGTAAACGATCGCCTACGAACTAAGGTTTGTAAGGCGTTTATTAACTACCTTCTACTCTTAAACGGATAGACAGATAGAACAATAGAACCGATTCCTTATCTAATACCTCCGTTGCTACAGAGCTTAAGACTAATCGAATTAGTTACGCTAGCTAAAAATAGCTACTTACGTAGCTAACATCTCTTAGAATAAGACGCTCTAAATGTCGCTATTCGAGATATACACCAGTAAGGATGCTAAGAGGGATCTAGATAGAGACTAAGAGCGTTCCTCTTAGAGAGGAGTACTAGCTACGTAAGATCGTATAGCTACTCTAGTTTCTATAAGGCAAGGCTTATAGAAGCGCTAGAAGTAAGCTTAGGAGTAGTAGAAGGGCGCTTATAATAAGTAGTATAGGCTAATGTCCTTTAAGGTAGAAGATAAGGTTCTTCTATCTACTAAGAACCTAAGGCTAAAGGTAGTAAAGCATAAGCTAGCGCTAAAGTACTTTAGACCGTTCGAGGTTATAGATGCTATAGGAGCCTAGGCTTACTAATTGCGGTTACTAGATAGGTCCCGTATCTATAATATGTTCTATATCTCCTTACTTAAGCTATATAGCCTCTAAGGGAGTACTAAGGTAGATTCTAGACTAGTTAAGGTAGATAATAGCATAGAATACGAGGTAGAGAGGATCTTAGACTATAGTTAGCAGAAAGAAGACATATTTCTAAAGGTGCTCTAGAAGGGCTATACTCTAGCAGAGGCAACCTAGGAACTAGAGGAGGCATTAGAGAATACCTCCGAAGCAGTAACTAAGTATTAGACAGACGTCGGCTAGAAGACTAATAGTAGAGTTACGAAGAGAGCACGGAGATAAGTAGTAAGAGTATAGTCGTTGTATTATCGAGAATCTATCTACTTAGACGCTATTAACCTTATCTACTAGCCTCGACTATATCCGCTTAGCTACGACTACGAGATAATACTATAGCAAGAGCTATAGCGTGCCTATTCTAGTAATTAGCTAAGACTAGATCCTTAGTACTAGTCCTATTCTAGACGTTAAGCTCGGCTAGCTCTAAGTTCTTATCTCTCTAGCTAGCGAAGTCTAGGTTAGAGTAGGTAGTAGCAGAGAAGACGCTAAGGTCTCTAGAAGTAAGAATAGTAGCGAGGTACTCCCTAATAGCCTAACGATAGAGCCTAGCCTTGTCGTAGGCGAAGCTACTAACAGGAGAGGCGTCGAGTCTACCTATAATAGCGTTATAGTAGTCGCGGGCCTAGCTAATGTTAAGCCTAGACGTAGCGTAGACCTCCGAGGCGTAAAAGTCGTTAGCGGGGATCTCGGGAGCTATATAGTAGAAGGCTAGACTCGCCTTAGTAGAGGAGTTGCTCTTCTTAGCGAGAGTATACCTAGGGAGGTCGCTAAGGTTAAGCTCGTCCTTACCGTTAGTGTCGGTTATAGTAGTGTCGTAGTTAAGGCGAGACAAGTAGCGACTAGGAGTAGCCTATATAGTAGACTTAGCGACCTTACTAGATAGAGTCGTAGCCTTTTTAGTAGAAGTAGTAGACTTAGATGTCTTAGGCTTCTTAGAAGTAGTCTTACTAGGGGTAGCGACGGCCTTAGTAGTCTTCTTAGGCTCTAGAGACCTAGTAGACTCTTTAGTAGGACACTTCCTGCTATAGACGTTAGTATAGAAGAGAGTTAGAGCCCTAGGGATAGCCTCTCTAGTAAAGTACTACAAATAAGTTAGTAACATTAAGACTAGAAGGAGAACTACTTATAGCACGGAGGATACCTACGAGGTCCTCGGTAGCGACGTAGAGGCTACGAAGTTCGGTAACCTTAGTATACTCTAGTTCCTTACTAGTAAGGGAAGTAATATTAGTACTAGCGCGAGCCTCCTTAATACTAATAGCCTACTTGCGCTCTATAACGCGAGACATAGCAGCTATAAGCTCGTCGGTGTACTTATACTACTTCTAGACATGCGTAGAGTTAGTCGGATTAAGATATATATTAGTGTACTTCTATATAGTAGTATAGGCCTCGTTAACGAAGTCTAAGAGAATGTCGTCTATAATAGCGCAATAGACGCTCTTAGCCTTCTTATAGCGAGCGTAAGATCTAGTAATACTAGTCTCGCGGTTGTAGGGGTTTTCTAGTAGTATTAGCTATACTTCCGACAGGATACTAGTAGAACTCTAGATACTTACCAACAAGATCTCTAGTATAAGTACTATAGAGAAAGTAAGAAGAGATATGTAGTAGACTAGCCTAAACACGCTTAGGAGGTATAATAGCTTATAAGTGTGTTAGAAGGTAGCAACTTACATAGAAGTAGTATAGTAAAAGAAGTAAAGTATTTAGTAGCGAGAGATATACCTATATAGGCATAGTCTGTTTATCGCGTAGCGTAACAAATACAAGAAGTAGATCTATATACGTCGCTATCTCCTAGGAGATAGTAGTATCGTTAAGGTACTTAACGTTATAAAGTATTAGAATAGGGCACTTACTAAGAGTCTCCGAGAGGGTTCTATAGTAGCAAACGACAAATTATATATATTTACTAAGGCACTAGTTATTTTATAGCAATAAGTGCTTTAGTAATAGAGGATTAAACGAGAGGTTATGTTTGCTATAATATATTACTATTAGCAGTAAACAAAGGCATAATAGATATAGAGTATAGACAAAGAAGCTAAGTACTTCCCTTATGCTCGAGAGCACTAACCTACTCTTATAGAGGAGGCCTATAAGCACGAATACAAGGCCTACGAAGGATGTAGTTTAATCGAGAGCAATTAAATACAGAGGGGGGATAATTATAGAGAAGACTTAGTATTATAGCTCTAGCTAAGCCTATTACGTAACAGACTCTCTCTAGCTGCCTTCCGTAAGGCTTCCGGCCTTATTAAACAAAGGCAGCTATTAGTTTATCTACCTATCTAATTAGTAGATACTAGTAGTTCTATACGTTGCTACATACTTACCTTTATAATAACCGCGATTATACTATTACTCTTTAAGCCTTTATCGATACTAGCGCGCTTATTAGTGCCGTAGCTAACTATAAGGTTCTTAATAAGCTTAAGGGTTTTAGCTACTCTATAGCGTTAGCTAATTCTATCTAACTTAACGCTTATAATAGTGTTTCTATAGAGTAAGTTATCTATAATATTCCCCTTACTACTACCGTCTCTAGTAAGCTTAATAGTTTTATAATCTTCTATATTATAAACATTAGCTATTTCGATATTATTCTTAGCCTTAGGTAGCTTAAGGCTAATAGAGCTAATATCGACTACAAGCTTAGCTAGGTTACCTATAAAGAAGAGTTCTTACTAACTATCGTTAAGTAGTAGCTACTATAGCTAATTAGAGAGCTAGGTTCTAGATCTAAGCCCGGCTCGGATCTAGGAGTCTAGCTAGTTTAGTACCGATTTAGCTATAATCTAGCTCGTAAACTAAATTCTAGCTCGGCTACTAAGATAAAACCTATAGATCTATATTAGCTACTAGCTCTTAGGTCAAATCTTAAGCTAGATTAGAAGGAGTTTAAGCTAATCTCTTATAGCTCTTAGCTAATAAATAAGTTCTCTTACGTACCTACCTACGTAAGTAACGCGAATAACTATATAATAGCTTTTATTAGTGCTATAGCCTTTATATCTTAAGCTAGATACTCTAGCTATAAGGTATTTACTATCTCTATAAAGGATATTAAAGATTACTACTACTTAGCTTCTAAGCTAGAACCGGACTCTATAGAGGTTCTTCTACCTAAGCTATATAAATTTACTAATATCTTCTCTAAGAAGCAATCTAAAACTCTACTATTATACTAGCTAGAATTCAATAACTATATTACCTTAAAAGATAGTACTAAGCTACTACGTACTAAGCCTCTATATTACTTATTACTAGAAGAGCTTAATATAGTAGAGTAGTTTATCTATAAGTATCTCGATAAGAGCTTTATAACCCCGAGCTCTATAAGCTACTTATTACCTATTCTCTTCGTTCGTAAGCCTAATAGAGAACTCTATCTCTACGTTAACTACTATAGCCTAAACGAGGTTACTAAATGTAATATTTATTCTCTACTACTTATTAAAGAAACGCTCTACTACATTAGTAAGGCTAAGTAGTTTAGTAAGATTAATATCTACTAAGCTTTCTACTATCTCTATAATTCTATTAACTATAAAGACCTTACTATATTCTCTATATAAATAGGTAACTTTAAGTAGCTAGTAATACTCTTTAGCCTTACTAATGCCCTAGCTATATAGTAGAGGTTTATAAACTATAGCTTCGTTAATATACTAGAACACTTTATATCGATCTATCTCGATAATATTCTTATCTATACTAATAGCACTTGTTAAGAGTATATCGAGCACATTAAGCTAGTACTTTAGTGCCTCTATAAGCTCGGCCTTAACGCTAACATTAAGAAGAGCAAGTTCTATCTAACGGAAGTAAAGTACCTCGGTATTATCGTTAGCTAAGACAGAATCTATATAAACTCTAAGAAGGTAGAAGCTATTAGAGCTTAGAAGTAGCTAGCCTCTAGTAATACTACTTAGGTTAGAAGCTTTATTAGCTTCTATAGCTATTACTACTGTTTTATTAAGGGATTTAGCACTATCGCTAAGCTACTAAATAATCTATTTAAGAAGAATACTACTCTCTAGAACGATAAATATATAGCTATCTTTAATTATATAAAGTACACTATTACTAGCGTACTAGTTCTTATATACTTTAACTACACTAAGTAAATAGTGCTCGAAACTAACGCTTCCGACACTACTATAGCTAGCGTTCTATTATAGTATAACGACTTAGACGTGCTCTGCCTCGTTATCTTCTTTAGTAAATCTATAAGTAAGGCTAAACGTAATTATACTATCTATAACAAGGAGCTTCTAGCTATCGTCTAAGCCTTCGAGAAGTAGGCCTCTAAGCTTATAATAGCTTAATCTAATATAACTATCTAGGTCCTTACTAACTACTAGTCGCTAATACACTTTATAAGAACCTAGAAGCTATTACGCTACTAGACTAGGTAGGCCCTATACCTTGCATAGTTTAACTTTAAGATTATATATAGGCCTAGAGTAGCTAATAGTAAAGCTAACGCTCTTACTAGGAGGAATAGAGACGCGCTACGTTCTAAAGAAGACTCTAATCTCTACTAAATACTTCTTCTATCGAAGGTGCTTAATTAACGAATTATTAACAAGCTAGATCTAGGTCGTATCTAACCTAAACTAGCCGCTCGAGCTAAACTAAGACTAAACTAGCCTAGTTTAGCTACCGAACTAGAAACTAGTTCGTAACCTAGTTCGCGATCTAGTTCGATATATAGTTTACTACCTAATTCGATATTCATTTCGGCCGCTAAGTTAAACCCCTATATAGTACCTATTTTAGCCTTATAAGATAAGTAAACCTTACTCCTTTTCGACAAGGTAGCTAAAGCTAACCTAAGAGACTCTAAATTCGAGTCTATATAGGGCATTTACTATATAACTAGGGCCTTCCCTAAGTAGAGGTAGATACTATCTACGAGTGTTACGATCGATAAAGGTATACTATAGGTCGATAGCTAACTATTCGTTCTAGAGTTAATAGTTACAAAGGTAATCTAATAGTTATATACCTCGAAGAACTACGCCTATACGAGCGCTATAAAGATAGCTATAATAATTAAAACTATCTTCTATATTCCTTAATACAATAACAATATTAAGAGATTCGTTGCTAATTACTATAACTATAAGCGCTCTAAAGCTCGTTATAGTCTACTAGCTAGTCTTCTTTTACTACTTCTAATACCTAAAAGGCCTTAGTAATATATTACTCTAGACTTCGTTATTAGCTTACTACTTGTCGATAGCTATAACACTATACTCTATATAGTCGACTACCTATCTAAGGAGTACTACCTTATCTCTTACTTCTCTAGAGACGAAGGCACTTCGGCCTTCGAGACTACTAAGCTATTGTTTATATATATGTATATAGAAGCTTTATAGCCTACTCGATACTATTACCTCTAATTGAGAGCCTTAGTTCGTTAGCGACGTATAGAAGTAACTCTACTAAATCCTAAAGATTATATCTAAACTATCTACTATAGTATACCTATAGACGGATAGCTAATTAGAGATTACTAACTATAATTTCGAGTAAGTTATTCGTGCCTACGTCTATTAGTATACTAACTAGCTCTTTATTCTACCTATAGCTAAGTTCTTAGCTAACGTAAACCTCTCGGAGAGTACTAAACTATTACTATTTAAAGTAATATAAGAATACAACTCGAGAATAAGCTTCTAGCCTCTCTTAGAGCTAGGCTCGACTCGTGCTAAGCTAAACGAAGCTAGTATTCGTGTACTAGCTAAGCAAATAGAGAACACTTACAAAATCACTAGGGAGAATCTTATAAGAGCTTAATTATATATAATAGAGTAAGCTAATAAGAAGTAAGTATCTATAGAATTCGAGGTTAGTAACTAGGTATAGTTATTAATAAAGAACCTCTAACTATATAGTAACTCTAAGCTACTACTAAAGAGAGTTAGTCTCTATAAGGTTCTCGAGAAGCACTTAGTACTATTATATAAACTAGAGCTTCTACTTACGCTCTAATATATCTACCTTGTGTTTTACGCTAACCTACTTATAAAGTACCCCGATAACTCTCTACTAGGCTAAGCCTTCGAAGAGCTACTACTAATATAGGTTAAGAGTAAAGAGAAGTTCGAGGTCGATAACGTCGTCGACATTAGAAGGCTACAAAATAGACTAGTTACTTATATAAGCTAGAAGAGCTATCTAGAGGACCTAATATAGTATCTAATCGACAATCTAAAAGAGGTAGCTAACGTGCTACGTAATTACCTAGATTCCTACCTAGATAAGCCTTGTCTAAGCTAGATTAACTAACCTATACAATAATAGTATTTAAGAGTAAACGCGATTAAGAGAGGAGATAGTAATACGAGATAGATTACAAGCTAGATTTAGTTACTATCTAGTTTAGAGCAATTACGTAATCTTAGTATTATAGCCTAGACTTCTAGCTACTCTACTCTTAATATCTTATATACCTTTATAGAATAACTTTCTCTTCTTCTTCTAACTCTCGATATCTTAACGAATAGATACAATTAATCTCTTATCTTACTAGTTGTAATTAATTAGAGACTAGTAACTATAGGCTATATAAGGGAGCTTAAGTAGAGAGTAGAGGCAATAGAGAAGAATATACTTACTACTAAGGCTAAGATATAGTAGCTAAGGAATAGAATTATAGAACTTGTAAATATACCTACGAACTAGTAGCGAACTTAATACCTATATATTCTTCTAGAGTTTATAGACTATAAATTATATCTCCTTTACGCTACCTTCTCTAGTTAATGTTAAATCGTAACTATATATACTATAAATTACTTAGTAAACTACTAGTAAGTACTAGTAATTAGCTAAAGCTAATATAGATTATAATATCTAGCTTATACTATCTAGCTTACACTATCTAGCTTATACTATCTAGCTTATACTATCTAGCTTATACTATCTATCTCGTATATCTCTTACTTCTCTTCTCTTCTCTATCTTCTCTGTCTTCTCTCTACCTCGCTACTCTAATAGAGTAGCGGAATATAGTAGAGAGCCTTACTACTCTCTTCCTCTCTACTACTCTAATAGAGTAGTAGAATATAGTAGAGGTTTTTTACTAGAAGAGAATTATTAGTAAAGAGAAGTATATATATAAGAGATTAAACTACGCCTTACTCCTTTAGGTAAGCCTATAACTCTAGTATTAACTTACGAGGCCTTTTAGCCTTATAGCTAGTGTAACTATAGAGTGTATAGTTAGTTAGATTAATTATAGTCTTTTAATACTTACTAGCCTTAGCTAAGTAATTACTTCGTGTTTACTTATATATTCGAGATTAATATAATTACTTAGGCTTAGTAACTTCCTTATACTATTCTTTATACTTCTTAGAGGTAGAGGTTACCTTAGTCTTAATTCTTTACTCTACTCTAGCTAATGACTTAGCTTTAAAGAGAGAGCTATAAAGTATATTTATTAGCCTACTAAGAGTCTCCTTACTTAGCACTATATACTATAGCTACCGAGGGAGGTCGGAAGGTAGTAGAGGCTTAGTAGTACTATCTAGATTAAAGAGATTATCCTATATAGTAAATAACTTAACACTACTAGCTATACTAGTTAGTATACTTAAAAGAAGACTTCTAGTATAAAGCTTAAAGTGTAGAGTCTCTAGTAGTAGAGCTAGTATAGTAGTAGTAGGTATAGCTAGTAAAGACTCTATAAGGTCGATAGTCTCCTTACTATTAACTAGCTAGCTAGGCTACTTCTCTTTCCTCTTTGCTCTAGCTACTAGAACTTACTATGTACGCTTCTCGATTAAGGCCTTAATCTTATTAATAACTAATAAGGGCTCTAGCTTAACGTTAATATCGTTAGAAGTACCTAAGAACGAGAAGTCGTTATTATCTATAAAGAGATTTTCGCTTAGTAAATTAGCCTTAAGATTTACTTCGGTGTTCGCTACTAGAAACGTTATTACGTTTGTATTAGCGTTCGTAACTAGACTCGGAGATCCTATTCCTCTCTATAGATACTCTATACGCTTCTACTACTACTTTAACTTGTTATCTTTCGCTTACTCGATTACGATATAAAGGAGATACTCGATAGTAGTATACTTTAACTTTAGCTTATATAGGAGACTAACTAACATCTTCTAGATACTCGGCTACTAGAAGACATTATCGGTAATAGGTATAGCCTCGTTATTCTCTATTAGTACGAAATAGCACTTTATAAAACGTAGTATTACTATCTCTAGATCGTAGATAGCAGGATCGAGGTAGTAAGAGTAGACTAAATTTAGTAAGAAGAATGTTTATTAGTAGTTACTCTCTAGTAATCTAGTATTAAACTTAGATAGCGTAATCTAGTTAGTCTATTTAGTTAGCTCGAGCTAAGAGATAACCTTCTTATAGAGTATACCGTGCTTAAGCTTATACTCTATCTCGATTATAAGGCTATAGAAGTAGAGTCTAATCCTTTACTCTTTCTTAGCCTTTAGTCCTTTAGGAGAGTAATTTTTATTAGGTAAATTACTTAGTAAATTCTTATATAAATGCTATAAGACTAGTAAGGATCCTATATATAGTAGCTATACTACTATACTCTTTGCTTTTTTACTCTTTTAGTACCTAGTACACCTCGCTATGTTAGTCTCTATTAAGAGACTACTATATATAGTTAGCGCTAGCGCTATAGATTACTATATGTTCGCTACTATAGTTACTAGTTAAGCTATATTAGTCTAAGCTATATTACGAGCTAGATTATAAGCTAGATTACGAGCTAGATTACGAGCTATATCGCAAGCTAGATTATAAGCTAGATTACGAGCTAGATTCTATAAGAGGCTAGCCTATTAATAGTTTAGATTAGTCTTGTAATAGATAGAATACTTAGTAAGGTATCTATATTTAACTATATAATTAGAACTTTTATATTTATAAAAAGGTACTTAAGAAGGTAGCGGTATCTCGCTAGTAGTAATAAACGAATAATATAATAGTAATAAGCTAAAACTATAGAAAAAACAGAGTAGGAAAGCTCTAGTATATTAGAGAGGGGAATTTAATATATATAAGTTAGATATTTATAGTATATTTACTTAGCATTTGCGATTTGCTCGGCAACTTCTATACGTAATTAATAGTCTTAAGGATTATTAGGTTTTTAATACTCTAATAGTAGAGAATAGTACTACTATCGATTGTGCTTAGTTAGTGTATTATAGAGTATAAAATAAGCTCTTTAGTAGAGTCTAACATCGTAAGCATTAGTTACTTAGCTATTATAAGGCTAGAGGCTAGTAGTAGAGAGAATCGAGGTATAGAGAATAAGAGTATTAGAGAGTAAATATTACTTATAATCTATTACTTAATTAGCTACGAATATCTATTAGTACTTATACCTTACTAAATTCGCTAGTATACTAGTCTAAATTATCGAACTAGTTAGGTAGTATAGTAACAGTATAATCCTATATACTAACTACCTCTAGATAATAATATAGAAGTCTTAGTATCTCTACGATTATATATAGTTATCTCGGCTACTTCCGGATATAGTATTAGTTCTATTACTATATAAATTACTATACTTCCTTACGGAGAATAGGTATATAGATAGCTACGAGAGCGACTCGGTAAGTAATAAGATTATACTTCTAGTACTTTAACTTCTTTAGCTTAGTAAACTATCTTCGCTAGCGGTTTATAGTACTCTTTGTAAGTTAGGCCTACTAAGATTTAATATACTAATTCTGCTTACTTATACTAAATAAGAAAGTCTTGTTTATAGCTAAATAGTTACTACTAAGTAGACACTAAGCATTAAGATAAGCTTAGAAGACTATTATAGTCTTATCTTCTCTATCTATATAGATCTTAAGAGATATCCGGCTATAGGCTATAGTAATAGTAGTATACTACTTTATAACTAACACTACTTTCCGTGCTAAAAAGCCTATATAGACCTAAATAATATAATATAAAAATTCGTTAATTATAGTATAAATCTTAATACTATACTCTTTAAGCTTACAATAGATGTCTATCGACTAGGTATAGTTAGGCTCTAGCATGTCTTATATACTATAACCCGTAGGCTACTAGTTACTATAAGTCTAGAACGCTAAAGAGTTAATTGCAATTATAGTATAGTAGAGGCGTTAGCTAGGTTAGAAGTTAGTAAAGAGACTAGCGAACATATTATAAATATATAATACCTTCTAACAATTCTATACTTCTATCTTATATAAGTATAGAGGTAGCTAAGACTCTAATTCTTAATGCTACTAGTGTTATATTTACTTTGTAATAGCTACTATATTCGCTTATATTTAATTTCGTCTACCTTATAATCGATCTGATTAATAAGACTTACCTCCTTATATAGGTACTTTAGTACGTCTAAAGATATCTTAAAGCCTTACTCTTTTAGTATATCTAGTATCTCTTGTTAGCTAATATATAGGTAGAATAGCTCCTTAATACTATAGAGAAGCTTAGAGTCTACTAGTACTCTCGGATATATAGAGATTTACTAGTCTTATAAGAGGCACTAGAGCGTTCTTAGCGATAGTATATAGCTACGCCTTACTAGCTACTAGAGTACTTTAAGCTAGTTATAATACTCGTGTATAAGCTAGAACTTAATAAGAGGCCTATTAGCCTCGATTAAAAGGGATTATAAAGGCATATATAAGTAGTGTAGTGTATTAGGGGATAGTAGAAAGCAAGGTATAGAGAATTACTATACTTAATTTTTATATAACACTAATCTACGAAACAATAACAATATATAATAAGATAATAAAACTTACATTAATCGATAGAGAATCATAAGAGCTGTTAATTACAATAGGAATTATTATATTAGATGGTGTAGTTAGTGCGTAAAAAGGTGGTATAGTTACGAACCTCGGGTTTAAGCGTTTTAACGGTTTTAACGGTTTTGACGTTTTGACCAGTTTTGGCGGAACCCCCCGGCTGCATGACGGTGGATCTGGCTTGATCCTTCGAGGTGTGAGATTATGCAAGAATATGCGAACGGGAGGAAGGACACGTTGCCGCCAGTCAGTCGGGTCAGGGCAGTGTGACCGATCCTACAAAAAGGCCGGCGAACATGGCCGGATTGAGAATGGTTATGGCGGTCAGATCGTTCCTGCTTTTGCCCTGTGCTTCTGCGTGTGGGGGTCCTCCTTTCGCCTTCCACCTTCTGCATGAGTATCCATGCGCACACACGTGCGGACAGGACTTTCCTCTTGCATCGCAACCACAGTCGACAAGCTCCAAGGGGGCTCGGCTGCGACTCCGTCCACCGATAGCGGCATTTGGCAGGGATATTCATGAGGGCTCCCACATGGCGCTCCGCTACTGGATTCCTTGGGCGCGACCGCCAAGTCCTCTAATGAAAAGACCCACGGCGGAGAGAAGCTGGGCGACGATGAGCAATTTGTGACGCCCTGCTTTCTTTTGACGACTGTCAAACGACTTGGCAGGAACCACTTCGGTACTGTCGAGTTCGTGTCGCAGCACTCCGCCGCTGTACCGTACCGTCGATGACACTCGTCGCCTCAGCCCTAACACCAAGCACAGCCCTCCAGAAACACGAAATGCGATGCGAGATTCATCATGTGGTAACATCACGTGTCGGTAAGGTAGGGCAACGTGAGGATAGGTGATCGAGACTTCGAATCAGCATCGTCAATGTCAAAGTGTCATCGAAATGATTGTAATGCGAATCGGGGTGTGATTGCTGCATACATTCAACGGCCTTCACGCCAAGCCATCTCATCTTCCTCTCCTCCCACTGGTTCCTCCACCTGGTCTGCATTCGTCTCGAGATCGTACGGTGCCGCCGCCTTGGCCGCCGCAGGTCCAGACTACCGCCCGCCGCGCTCGTCTAAGGTGATGTTTCACTTCCAAGGACGACAGAGAGAACCCTGCCCTCGTTGCGTGGAGCTTCTACTACACTCACATCTCCTTTTGTTACTCACCAAGCCACTTGGCGATCCCCGGCAGTCTTGCACTTTCGAATTGCACCACCTGATCACGTTGGAGACGACTGAGATAGCCCCTTGGAGGTGCTTGTACACTGAACCGAGCCTGGCGAAGCTCACAACACAAGTCCACGGAAGCTGAGACCTAGCCCTTGTCAAGCTACATCGCTTCTATGAATCTGGTTCTGCCTTTCCTCGATGTAATCTCGGAGATATGCATCTTCTAGTGCTTGTTTCAATTCTTCCATCAGTCAGCCGTGGCTTCCATTTTCGGACGAAACACCAGCTTCATGATACAGTAGGGTCATGTTAGATGATAGCAGTGACTACAATGGTTTCATACCACACGGACTAGTCGGTCCCGACCACACGGAGCTATAACTCCCTACACCATGTTGTGTATCTGTATGCAGGCGTTGACTAGTGTCAAGCAGGTCCGCTGCGGGTTGCAAGTCTTCCAGACTGACTAAAGCTGAGCCGTCATGCACGACGTTCTATTCGTAACCATGAAGCTAACGTTTGCCCTGCAGTCCGTGTGGGTGGATGCCATACATCCTTCTATTCTTCTTGGCATCATCTACCACGACTCGAGACGTTTCCGACCGGCTCTACCACTGGACCGCGCTAGTCAGGCATCCAACACGAAAGGCGTCAGCATCACAAATAATGCACCGGCCTGCCAAGACCATCGGCTCCCGAGCTATCTCCCACATGCATATGCACTGTGCCCTCAGCTGGAACGTCGTGATTGCCCGACTGTTGCGCTACCACCCACATTGAGCCCGCCACCACCTTGGGACCTTCCCGTAAATTGGAGGGATCCGAGGATGGGACCGTCCCCTGAATCTGGTCCGCACAGGCGACCCTTCACCAGCCGGGTCTGGAGAGACGAGTTCAGTACCGACGGAATCACTATATAAGTTCCCAACTTCCCGGAAGATCATGCAGAAAATCAGCCAGTCCCCATTCATTCAGGCCCTTTACCACATCCACTCCATCACGACTCGTTAGCCCAATCCTCTAGTACCTCTACTTCACCATGCTCTTCAAGCTCTCCACTGTCGTGGCACTCCTGCCCGCAGCCCTCGCCTGCTTCGAGGGCCACAACCTCGAGACCCGCCGCCTCCATGCGCGCCAGGTAGGAGGACCCGTCACTCCTCGCACCCCGACCGTCTACGACTGGACCTACGAAGACCAAAACTGGGCCGCCATCAAGCCCGCCTACGCCGTCTGCTCCAGCGGCAAGAACCAATCCCCCATCGCCCTGCGCACCAGCACCGGCTACGCCACCACCCACAAGCCCAACTTCTCGGCAAACATGTACAGCAAAGTCACCGGCCAATTCTACAACTCAGGCCACGGAGTCTACTACACCCTCAACCACCCAAGCGGCGACTACAGCGGCCTTCCCTCCATGAAATTCGACTCCGAAACCGTCTACCTCGGCGGCTGGCACACGCATACTCCCGCCGAACACACCGTCAACGGCAACAAGCCCAAGGCCGAGATCCACTTTGTCTTCTACACCGCGACCGGCTCTCCCCGCTCCGTTGTGGGCTTCCACATCGCCGCCGGCACAACCACCCCCAGCTCGTTCTTCAGCCAGTACCCCACTCCCTGGCCCGGTCTTGATAGCCAAGACAAACAGGTCCAGCTGACTGTTGATTTGGCGCCGCTTCAGGCTGTGGCCGATGGGTTCAGGCGGTACTGGACTTACAATGGGTCGTTGACGACTCCGGCTTGCTCGGAGGGGTTGAGGTGGTTCTTCAATGGGAACACGTTCCGAGTTAGCAATGCTCAGTTGGCCGAGATTGAGCGCGTGGGAGAGTTCAGCTCGCGTAACGTGAACGCGATCAAGAACCATGCTGTCAATGTTTAGAGGACGGGCGATTGGTGGTTGTGTACCTATTCTTGGCTTTCAGTTCTTGGGTTTTTGGTTTGGTTTGGTTTTGTTTCACGATGCATGACGAGCGAGAGGCGTGGAGTGGTGGTGATCAAAAGCATGAGCATCTGGCGCAATGCGGGTGGGAGAGAGGGGCGCCGGTGAGCGCGTACGATGTACCTGTGGATGTAACACCTGTTGATGAATAGAGTATGTTTGATCGCAATGCATATCATTACCTATGACACTTCGTTCCTCGTAACTTTCAGCAAGACCGGGATTACCGCGCCTGTCTGCACTGCAAACTCTCTGTGTCCTACCACCCGCAGGAACGAAGCTATCACGCCTGAATGTACCGTGAGACTCCATACCCTCGCATGTGGTGCAGAAGCATAAAGATCGTCCAGGAACCTGCATATCCGCGTATCGACTTCAGCATCAGCCTCGCGGACGTCAGCTTTCCAGTACGGATCGTCGACGGCGAAACCTTCTTCAAACTCAAAGAGGTCCGGATGGCGAGCTTGAATGGCCGTCTTGGTACTACGCTTGTCGCATGTGTGTTCGCCAAAGACTTCGCGGATGTTCTGCGGAAGAAGGATGATCAGAATGCGGGCAGGGATTGTGGAAGGGGTTGGCGGGCAGGGATGTTGGTAAGAGGGCAAGGAAACAGGATCACTAGATCTTGGGAGACGGGCTTGGGGAGTGCTTATATGCTGTCTCGGTCCATTCTGGCGGCAGAAATCGTGCTGATACAATAGTCATGAAAGGGAGCCATACCTCGTGGATGACTGGCCTGAATGGTCGATTGGGAGGGAGTGCTAATCCGCCAAACGTGATTCGACAGGTCTCGAGACAACGATCAAGAGGACTGACCAGATACCGCTCAGGTGGTGGTAGCCCTGCATCAAGAGCGTGGGCGAAGGTTTCATGCGCGAGTCGTGCTTGTTGCCTTCCCGTTTCTGTTAGTCTGGCGTCGACAAAGTCCATGCCTTCGGAAGAGTCGAGTTTGGAGAAATGGTCCTGTGAGAAGGCGTTCAGCGGGACGACCGGGACGGAACAGAGACAGGGGTGTGAGCACTAACATCCCATGCTTTGGTGCCGTATTTTGACTCTGCCACGTTATGCCATCCTTGTCCGTGCCGACCGAGGAAGAGCAGATGGAATTGTGCATCATCCGGGGCAGACGCATTCATCTGAGTTAGAGTTTCTGAGAACCGAGCCCATGGTGTCGAGTGGGTGGTCTGCTGACTGGGGTGTGGCCGGGCGATCAAGCCAAAATCGCGTGTCTAAGATCCTGTCAGCCATTAGGAACCCAAGGCTGCTTACCGCGCATGGCGAGGCTTCAGATGAGCCACGGCGCACGCTATTTTGCTTACTCACGTATTCAAAAGTGCTTGGGTCAACGGCCGGGTCATCTTGCTGGAAAAAGCCGGGTACGACCTCGTACTGAAACTTGGAGGACACAGACATTGCAAAGTACACGGAGATAAAGACGGCAGAGACCACGATCGAGTTTGAGGAAAGTCGACCAGCTGGAGGGCGCTCTGACAGGATCGTCACGAAATGGTGGCATGGAGTGAAGTCACGTCCGGCTCCTGCGTGACGTCGGACACTCCCGCTCCAAATTTTGTCGATCTTGCCCGACCGAACCAACGAAACGAGTCGGATTTCTCCTTTCTTTTACCTTTTGCACAGGTCCGATTATCTTCATGTCTGCCATGGTAGCCCGACAAGGCAGGTCTCTGAGCTGTTGGTAGCTCCAAATCATCGCGTATCGGGGATTGCGACTGATAGCGGCACAGCACACTCTCCCCGTCTACAGGCAAAACCTGCTTATTGCGTTATTTCCTCATATTGGATCGACGACGGACTCACCAATCTGGTGTTTCGACTGGCAAGAGACCAACGGCGCGTTTGGGGCAACAAGGCTCGAACTGCTCTTTCGGCACTCTGCCGTGCAAACTCCACATGGTCCACATGGAGCTCCAGTTCGCATCGAGCTTCCAACCAGATTGACGTGGCGCCAAGTTGGGTGTCAATAGCTTGTCACGCTTGTCTTTTCTTGGTTTTTTGGCACAGCCCTGATGCGAGTCGGAGAGCGGGTGGAGCTGCCTGAAGCAATTCATTACCAGACGAGCCTCGGCACGTCTTGTCGTCTTGTCGCTTCTCCACTTCTCCTTGTTCCGACCCTGGTGCGTTTCTCCTTGACTCTACTCAGCCTGGCTTGGAACTCCCTTCAAATACCTCATCCAAGTCGCGACAAGGACTCCAAGATTCTTGTTGCGCAGATTTCCTGTCCCCTCTTCTCAATTCTCCGGCCCGGCACTTGGATGTGAGATCGTCAGGCCACGAAATCCTCCGTCAATCGTGTTTCGTGTGGCATTCTCACGGTTGCTGAAACATTTCTGCACTTGCGATCTGGGTGAACCACTACTCTATCATTAGGGTTCTCGGGAGTATCTACTAACACCTCGCGACCTTGTCATTGCCCGGAAACAAGGGCTTTTGTAGCCCTCAAGACCTGCACCTTTCCATCCAGATCTTTCCTTCATTTCCCAGCGCCGTGGTGACCTCCAAGTCAGACCTCCAAGAATCGGCCAGACTCGACGCCAGAATGCCAATTCTCCCAAGCCTCTGATCCATGACGAGCCCATGAAAGGGGCAAGGACTTTCATTGCGATGCTTCGAGAAAGGGCAAGAACCGTTCTTTTTTGCATCGTCGTGCAATTAATCGTCGTGCGCCCTCTTTGCCCTCCCTCTCCGTGATCCAAGAGGCAATTGCAATACCTTGCGCGACTCGCAAAGACCTCAGGCTGTATCTCTCCTGTCCAAGCAGTCGCATCACCATCTTCGCATGGTATGAGTCGGCAGTTGAGCATCTCCTTTCCCCCCTCACCGTTCGAACACGGTACTCTTCTCCAAACCCCCGTCATTGTCATCCAACAAGCTCGTCTCACCCTTGCCCTTCCCCTTGTCACCCACGACTTCTTCACTCTCGACAAGCACTGCCCCCTTACCGCCCAGCTTGCCAGGACTCTTCCCCTCCCCAGCCAGCCCAGCCTCAGCATCCGCTCCCTCAAGCAACTCTCTCCCTCCCTCGTCCTCCTCATCCTCCTCATCCTCGTCTCTCGTGACAACCGATCCCTGCCGCCCAGCCTCCTCAAGCTCACGTTGCGCCTCCTCCATCCTTCTCCGAACCTCGGCCGCAACCCGCATCCCATCCGTGACGATATTATCCAGCATCCCACGTAGGCCCTTGCCAGGCGCCACCACCCCAGCCGCCGGTCCCGCAGGCGACAGCACCGCAGGGAGATGACTCTTCTCCGGCACGCCCGCCGAGGCAAACGTAGTAAGACTCTGTCCGGATACCATACTCGACGGCAATGGGGCATCAGCGAGATGAAAAGAGTTGGGGAACCCTGAATCAAAGAACGCCTCCAGACTCTCGTCCGCGAGCACCAGCATCCTGAACGTCGGCAACGTGAGATGCAGGGGATGTTCCGGGTCCAAAGCCGCGTTGGCGCGCAGCTTGGACGGGTTGCTTGTCTGCCCGAACCCCAAGGGTTGTTGGGAGGAGGAGGATTTCCGTGAAGCTCTTGCCCCTGACCCTCGAGGGGGTGTGTCACTTGTGTTGAGCGAAGCTACGCCGTCGACCAGGTCCGTCGCGGGAGTCGTGGGCTCGCTTTCTGCCTCGCCCGGATCGGCGTACTCGAAGCATCGTCGCGTGAAAGCCGAGATGGCGCCGAGGAATTGCTCGTCTTTGCTTTCGCGGCGCAGGGGGGTGCCGTCTGGGCCGATGATGGTTTCGGATAGAGCGTCGTTTGAGGTGCTGTCGCTGGTGCCAAAGTTGATCCCGCGGCGGGAGAGGAAGAGGAGGGCTTCGGAGATGCTGAGGATGGCTTCGCGGTCGATCTTACCGTCGTTGTCCGAGTCGTACAGCTCGAAGAAGTAGGAGATATTGGACATGATGTCGCGTGAGCCTTTGACTCGTGCTAAGCCGGCCACGACGTCTTGCAAGCTCAATTCTCCCGTCTCGTCGTCTTCGCGCGACCAGGATCTGAAAAGCCGTTGCATAAAGTCGTGATCGGCTGGTTCCGGTCCGCTGCCCCAAGGTGACAGGCTGATGCTCTTGGCTCGAAGCGTGTTTCCAAGGTATCCATTCGTCTGCTTGTCAGGGATGTTGTCCTTGGCTGGCGAGCTTGGTGAGTCTGTGATTGCCCACCTGCTGATCCCGGCTAGGAACTCTCGAAACGCAGGGTAATCCATCTGTGTCGGACTGGGCCCCAGTCCCACGCGACCCATCTCAGGGGTATTACCTGCTATTCCTGTCACCACCTCGGCTGCTTTGGCTTTTGATGATTTCGCGGCTTTGTTTCGGCGTTCACTTTCGTCTTGGATCATCTGTAACCGCTGTTGGCGCTCGTATAAAACTCCATAGAAGCGGTCGTAGAGGAAGCCAAGGTCATTTGTGCTCAACTTCTTGCTTTCCGGTCCGAGATTGCGTATCGAAGTACGCTTTGCAAATGACTCGATGTTGTCTAGAACCGCATCTTTGTGTCTCGCCCGCATTTCGGAAATAGTGTTTTGCGTTATCCCTGCAAACTCCTTGAAAGCTACCACCATGAGCGCTTGAAAGTTTGTGACCGCGCGTAGCTTCGGGTTCTCCGACTTGGGGTGAGCAGATTCCTCTAAGCGAGCAAAGTATGATTTGAGGACGGAGATGAAGGTGCCATCGTCTGTAGCATCCAAGAGTTCTTCGCCGTTGATGCGTAGTATTGCCAGCCCCACCTGGAACAACACCTTGGGCCCTTCCAGGAAGAAGACATCCAGGACTCTGAATGCAAACACCAGAGGCATCGAATTGATGTACAACGACAGGAACCAAGGTAATGATACAACCGATAGCTGGACGTCAGACTTGGTGAGGTGTTCGGAGAGGATAGGTAGGGTTCTTTCGACAAGCGATTCGAATACTCGTTGATCGAGCAAGGTGCCATACATAGTCGTCGAGTAGTACCCAGGTAGGAGTCTGTCACACAGGATTGACAAAAGGTAGAATGCTTGCGTCTCGGAGAGATATCTGGAGAAAGGTCAGTGTCTGATTCGCGTAAGGATGGGGAACATCTAACATTAGTAGAGCAGCGACGACAATATTCATCGCTTGACAATAACCAACATCCGGGTTTATCCAACTGTACGCTGTCAAGACTCTTCGTAATCGTCCGATGCCGTCCTCGCTCTGGAATCCAGGATACTCCGGTAGACTTCGATTGAGGTCCTTCTCAATCTCATCGATAGCAAGAGACGGTTGTCCGTGATACTTGTCTAATGTCTCTTGATACTGCTTCGGCTTCTGTAGTCGAAGGTAGAATGCTCCGGACATCAGCTCCCAAACCTCTCCTCGTAATCGATTCGGCAGTCCAATTCGTATCAATCGTGGCAGATCCGGCTGTCTGACCAGAGTGACATTCCTTCCGTTCTCCTTCAGGTATTCATACCATAACCTCATCTTACCCTTGTCCCTCAACTTCCTCGGATCTCCAGGGTACTTGAACGTCATCCCCAACCCTGCATCCGGTGGCCTCAGCTCCTCCTCCTCTTTCGTGTCTACCAGCTCCCCCTCGCCTTGCTTTTCCCGTAATGCCCTCTCCCTCCTCCTGGCCTCCGCAGCCAGCATGTACTCAGAGTAGCACTCCCCAACCGCCCTCCTCATGCCCTCGACCTCCCGCATCCCTTCCCTCAAACCCTTCTTCAATCCATCGCAGAACCTCTCACACTGCTGCCGGCTACCAGCCAGTTGTACCACTAGTTTCGGCGCCGCCGGCGCTGTCTTCCCTGTACCCTTTCCACCCTCCGTCGGCGCAGGGTACCCGTTCCAAGTGCTTACGCTCAGGGCAAAGAGGTAGCTTTGACTATGTAGCCTCTCCACCCTCCGTACTGCACATAACGGCAGCGTGAATCCATTGCCAGCTGGTCCTGCGCCATGTGTAGACCCGGTGAACGTTGACGACGCGGAGGTACTTGCTGTGGACAGGAAGGAGGTGTTCTGCGTCGAGAAGCAGAGGTACTGCTCGCTCAGGTGGAGTCGGCCAACATAGTGTGCTCCTTGAGAAGGGTCGCGGCGGTTATCCCAGGTGTCTTTGTCCCAGCTCTTTCTCGGAGAGGGTCCGGGGGTGGAGCTCGGGGTGAGGGATGATTTGGCGGGGAGGGTGAGCTCCGCGGTGATCTCGTGGAGAGGATTCTGGGAGTCAGGCAGACGAAATTGGTGGCGGAAGAGGGCGGATTTGGATGGTTTGTCTGGGTTGAGGGTGGGTTCGATGAAGGACTGAGCTTTTTGGACGAGGTTGGAGAGGGCGAACATGGTGGTTTATGTCGAGGAGGTCAGGTCAGGTAATCATGTTCTGGGTCCGAGAGGTCGCGGGACTGCGATTGAACAGATACGAGTATTCTGACAGATCCCGCGTATCTGTATCGTGAATGTAGTAGTGAGATAATCTGTATGCGGGAAGGGCTGAGGCGGGAACGGTGGAGATACCCCTTGGATGTCAGAGGAGGTGAGCTCCGGGGAACACGCCAAGGCTACAAGTGGTATGCCGTACATGCACACTATTCCTATCCTTCTACAATCTATTTCTCATGTCGTAAGTTGTGCACCCCAATACGGAATCTCAGTCATCACAATCTCTACGACGGACCAATGTCGAGTCTTCAATCCGCGGGTCAAGCGAATCTGTGTACGGCCACTTGACATGAAGTGGGTGTGATACGAGCACGGGCTGATCCTCAGATACTGGTTCAATCATTCATTCCGGATATTGTGACATCTGCAAGTGTCATATCTGCGAAGGGTATCTCAAAGACAACGCTTTATTACCGCCCCAAAGCTCGCTCGACCAGATCCGCGCAATGCAAAGCAGTCTTGCCTCGCAAGTGGTATACTCCTCTTTGTGTTTCGATCATGCACCCTGGCGCCTAGACAATGGCACGACCAGTGTGTGTTGTCCTTCCCTTCCTGTGGCGGAACCAGATCAGGAGACCGTAGCAGGCTGTGACGAACCACAGTAGCATGTTGATGAGATCGATCCATACGGCATTCTTCATGCGCTTCTGGCCGCCTTGCTCGGGGGTTGGGTTGGCTGGGATGTAAATGCGGCCAAAGGTACCGAAGAGGGCTGTCCAGAGGATGCTACAAAAGCAGTCAGCACATGATCTTTAACTCAACAGGCATCGAGTATGAATATACTTACAAAAGGGCAAAGTCCCACCCAAAGAACCAGAAGCTCTTGACGAAAGGAATCGCGTAGATAATGCAGGTGACCGCAGCCAGACCCGCTACGACTTCTGCGAAGACCCACTTGCCATCGGCGCCAACTCCGGCCTTGCGCGCTGCGTCGAGGTCGACACCGTAGAGGCCAGCGACAGTAATGGCGAAGATGAATTGAAGGGAGCGGAGGACAAAGCGGATCAGTCCACCGAGGACGCCGCCAGAGGAGGAGTGGTCTCCGAATCGGTCAAGGATAGTCATTTTGGCCGAGGGTCGAGGATTCCTGGATACTTGTGATCGAGTCTGCGGATGTCGTGTCAGTCTTGTTGGAGTAGATCGTGTAGTGTATTGCGGTTGAAATTATGAAGTGGGTGAAGGAAAGATGAAAAGCAAGGGACCAGCCCGGGAGACAAAAGCAAGTCGCTTGAAAAATGCAATTGTTGTTTTGGCAATGCAGGACAATGGAATGAGGGGATAACGGCTTGCTTGAGCTTTATATGGACGCCAACAAGCAAAACGGACAATGAGCAGTGAAGCTGTACACACCTTTGCTGTCGCGTTGATTGTCGCAAGAGACGCGCGCGTGCGAGTAGAGCTGAAGTGAAGATGTCGATGTGAAACCGAGTCGAGGGAGGAATGTGTTACAGATGTATGGCAGCGCGTAGAGATTTGAATTCCTGAATGGTCAGTGACAGATTCCACGCCTTGCGTCAGTGGCTTGAGCTTTGGTGCGGCAGGGTCACAAGCCGAGACAACCAGAGAACAATCAAGGGTCCCGTGATTCGCAGTTTGTGTCAACCGAGGTATAGGCTGAGGGCGCCAAGAAGGACCCTGATTTAGTTCACCTAAGGCTAAACTGAGCACTCTTTAACAGCTTCACTAATTCATAATTAAATTAGGTAGTTCTTGTCTTAATCTGTTACTATTAAGGAGTTCTATTAATTTAGTTATCTCTTAGTTTAATAGGTTAAGTATTTATGTAGTTATAGTCTACTAACTTTTAGTAGGTTAGGTAGTAATTAATTCTTTTTCCTCCCTATATATAAGCTAACAGTTATAAGCCTAGTATAACTACCCCTATATAAGTAGTTTATTTAGTTACTTCTCTATCTTATTTATTAGTTTACTCTTTATTATCTCGCTTTTTAAGTATTAGAATCTGTTAAGTACTACCTTATCTATAACTATAGGATTTAGGTGTTAATAAAGAGATAAATAACTATAGATACTAACACCTTAATAGCTAGAATACCTATTATTCTTACTACATTAGCTAAATAAGCTAGCTAGCTATATATTTGTAGGGGAGACTTGGCATTATAGCTCTAGCTAAGCTCGTTACGTAATAGACCCTCTCTAGCTGCCTTCTGTAAGGCTTCCGGCCTTATTAAACAAAGGCAGCTATTAGTTTATCTACCTATCTAATTAGTAGATACTAGTAGTTCTATACGTTACTATATACCTACTCTTATAGTTCTAATAGCTCCCTTTAGTTATAGCCTATAGAATTATTAATATAGACAATTAGATTATATAAGAGCAAATTAACTCGGAAGCTGTCCGGACAGATAGTAGCATTATTAAGAATGCTTTACGTCTATAGTTAAGGATATTAGAAGAGCTAGGAGATAACAGAGATAGCCGAGGAAGGTATACTCTAACTAGTAGCAATAGCAGCTGCACCGCTATGTTACTTGAGGCTATTATAGCTTAGCTAGCTAACCTAGAGAATTCGGTCTAAGACTATAATTGCCTCTAGAATGCTAGTATAACTCCGGCTAGTTCCCGTAGGACTACCGAGAGAATACCTATAGCTCCTCCGGCACTAGTTTCGATAGGTCTGCCTACTATAGGCTAGCTAGTAACGCTGCCTACTAGGGGGTCCTCTACGAAGGCTAAGGAACTAGAGTAGTATAAGGCCAAATCTATCTATAAGGCCTAGTCCTTTAGAAGGAGCCTCTAGATAGTCTTTAACTACGACCCTTTATGGTTTACTAATACCCCTTATCCGGATTAGTGCTATATTACTTACGCTATAATATATCTATCTCTATCTCTTAGAGAGTCGTAGGAATGCCTCTATACGCTTAATGCATTAAACTAGCGTAATCTCTCCTATAAAGAGGACTTCTTAAGCTTCGTTAACGACTAAGTTAAAGACCCTATTAATCGAGAGATAAACGTAGTTCTTTCCTACTAAAACTGCCTCTAGAAGGAGAGTAAGAGCGCCTAGAAGTTCTCGAATTAACTAGTATCTCTAGAAGAGATAATCGAGCCGAAGTATAATAGTAAGCACCTAGCGTAGTACTATTTAGCTAAATTGTTGCCTAATCTATATAAGTAGATTCTCTAGTTCTCTAATGTACCTTCTACGCGCGCGAAGCTCGTTATATAAGCCTCTACTCTCGAGAACCTCGCTAAGAGTAACAACTATAAGCTATAGAAGCGGCGTAGAGCTTCCCCGGAAGTCTCTAGTAACAACTATAGCAAGCATACTCGAAGTAAGGTAGGGGATAGGTAGAAGAGCAAGAGCAAGAGTAAAGGCAAGAGCTACAAGAGCGGCAGTAGCTAAGGGGCTAATCGGAAAGATAGCAGAGACACTTAGGACTTTTCTAAGGTCAAGTACTATAATTGTCACGAGAAGAGTTACTACTTGTCGGCCTACTCTAAGAGGAGCGATGCTAGCTAAAGCAGTAGTAAAGGAGGTAATCGAGTCCGGAATGTTAAGGTAGAAGGTAGTACGCCTACACTTGCTTAATATATAGCTAGACGCTAGAGAAGTCTACCTCGAAGCTATAGAGCTCCTATAGTACTTCCGGTATAGGCCTATTAGAGCCTAGTACTTAGCCCCGACAGTAAGGTCGAGGTTAAGGTACTACTAGATAACGTAGTAGACGTTAATGTTATTAATCTAGTATTTGCTCTTTAGCACAATTTACAGAAGGCAGATGTAGAGTACCCTTAGGTTAGAGGCTTCTAGAGTAAAGAGGCTTACTATTATAGCGCCTACGAGGTTAATCTCTACCTCACGGACGACACTAGAGTAACGCGCAAGTCGAAAGGCATGTTCTATGCGTTAGAAACAAGCTCTCCTATTATTCTCGGCTAGCTATAGAGATATAACTAGGATATTATAATAGATAGTTACACTAACTAGTAGAGGTATAGCTACGACGTTACTAGTATTAGAGTAGTACGAGCTAAGGAGTTCTATAACCTCTTACTTATAGAGAACTAAGGATTTGCCCTAGTAGTGTCGGATGTAATACTAGGCGCTATAGTTTAGAAGGTAGCTAGTACCTCTACGAAGGTTCTATCTAATAGAGTAGCGAAGCTACTATCCTATATAGAAGACTACTACGATGTCTTTATTATCGATCCTGTATAGATATGCGCTATAGGAGATGTGTTACACCCTATCGATCTAACAGAAGGCAAAGAGTCTCTCTTTTGCCTCCTCTATAACCTCTTAGAGAAGAAACTTATAGTTCTCCGCAAGTACCTTAATAACGCGCTAGCTAAGAGCTAGATTTGTAGGTCGAAGAGTCTAGCTAGCGCGCTAATCCTATTCGTCCCTAAGAAAGATAGCAGTTTATAACTCTATATCGACTACTATAGCCTAAACGCTATTACTATTAAGAATCGGCACTCTTTGCTCTTAATTAGTAAGACTCTTAATAGGCTAGGTAGAGTAGCTATTTACTCTAAGCTTAATCTTAAGGATACGTATTACCGTATTAGGATTAAGGCTAGCGACGAGTAGAAGACTACTTTTTGCACTTGTTATAGCTACTTTAAGTATATAGTAATACCCTTTAGGCTAACTAACGCCCCTACTACCTTCTAGGCCTATATTAATTAAGCTCTTATAGAGCTAGTTAATGTCTTTTATGTAGTTTATTTAGACAATATTCTTATCTATAGCAACTCTATAGAGGAGCACGAGTAGTACCTTCGGCTAGTGCTAGAGAGGTTAAGGTAGTTTACGCTATATACGAACCTAAAGAAGTGTAACTTCTTCTAGAAGGAGGTCGAATTCCTAGGCTTCGTAGTAACTACCGAAGAGGTTACGATAGACCCCTAGAGGGTCTCTACTATTATAGATTAGCCTACACTAAATAGCTACTACGACGTTTAACAGTTTCTAGAGTTCGCTAACTTCTACTATCGGTTTATTAAGAACTATTCGAAGATCGTAAGACTCTTAATAGCTCTATTTAAAGGATTATAGAAAGGGAAGCAATCGGCGCTCTAGAAGTAGGCCGATCCGGAACAAGAGGCGTTTAAGGCAATTAGAAAGGCCTTTATAGAAGCGCTAGTACTAAGGCACTATAACCTGTCTAAGCTAATTAGAATAGAGACTAACGCGTCTAAGCTTACTCTTAGAGCAATTATCTCTTAGCTATTTCCGGTTAGGGAAACTAGCGAGTAGTACTCTATTACTTTCTAGTCTCGGAAGATGCTACCTATAGAGTAGAACTACAAGACCTACAATTAGGAGCTTCTCTCTATTATAGAGGCATTCAAATAGTAGAGACACTACTACGAGGGTGCCCTAGACTCTATCTAGGTAATCTCCGATTATAATAACCTAAGGTACTTTATAACAACTAAGTAGCTAAATAGCTATTAGGCTCGCTAGGCCGTGTACCTATAGGCTTTTAATTTTGTAATTAAGTACTATATAGGCTCGAAGAACCCGGCGGATACTCTCTTACGTCGCCTAGACCTAATAGTAGACAACACGAGCCTTGCGAATAGCTTACTAACCTTATAGTCGAAGCTAGAGGCTAGCCGACTAGCTATTAGAGGCATAGTATAGCAGATTTACGTGTCCTTATTAGAACGCCTAAGAAGTGCTACTTTTAAAGAAGGCGTAGATACGAGCATCTATGTAGTATAAAGTAATTGTTCGGACGCGAACGAGAACTAGTAGACCTCCGAGAGGGTTCCTAATAACTAGTCCGACAATAAGAAACATACTAAGGACGCTAGAGGTAGTTCCCTAGAAGCTAACTAGCTTAACTAGCTACAAAGTAAACAGTTAAAGCAAAGAGAAGCAGATTTAATCTAAGTTAGTATAATACTAAGATTAATGCCTTAAGTCGCTATAGTAGCAGTAATAGTAGGGGAAAATCCATAGAGAGAGAGTCCTATAGACTAGCTTCTCGAAGTAATCTATAGTCTATAGTAGTAGGATTCGCTAGTATAGAGACGTGCGAATCTCCCTAAGTAGAGACCTAATAGAGGGCCTCCAGTATAGCATTAGAAGAGGAACCTTCTATACAAGAACGATACTATGTATATGCTAGAAGACGTAGCGCTCTATATAGAGCTACTACGCTAGTACTATAACGAGTTTAATAGAGAGCACTTCGCCTATAACAAGACCTATAAGCTCCTAGCTAGAAAGTACTTCTAGCCTAGCATATATTACAATGTTAACGACTATATAAAGACTTACTATGTTTACTAGACTATAAAGACTTAGACCTACGTGCCTTATAGCGAGCTTATAAACCTGCTAATGTCTAAAGCGCTATAGAAAGAGCTTACTATAGACTTCATTATAGATATACTACTAAGCAAGCTTAATAGAGTAGTCTATAACGTAGTACTTATAGTAGTAGATCGCCTTACTAAAATAGTAAAGTATATCCTGTGCTAGAAGACAATAATAGCCTAGTAGCTAGCTAAGCTGTTTTTCGACTACATTATACTAGAGTATAGCGTTCTAGAAGGCATAGTGTTAGACTATAGTATAGTCTTCACTACGGCCTATTAGTAAACGATCGCCTACGAACTAAGGTTTGTAAGGCGTTTATTAACTGTCTTCTACTCTTAAATAGATAGACAGATAGAACAATAGAACTAATCTCTTATCTAGTACCTCCGTTGCTACGGAGCTCAAGACTAATCGGATTAGTTACGCTAGCTAAAAATAGCTACTTACATAGCTAACATCTCTTAGAACGAGACGCTCTAAATGTCGCTATTTAAGATATACACTAGTAAGGATGCCGAGGGAGATCCGGATAGAGACCAAGAGTATTCCCCTTAGAGAGGAGTACTAGCTACGTAAGATCGTGTAGCTACTCTAGTTTCTATAAGGCAAGGCTTATAGAAGCGCTAGAAGCAAGCTTAGAAGTAGTAGAAGAGCGCTTATAATAAGTAGTATAGGCTAATGTCCTTTAAGGTAGAAGACAAGATTCTCCTATCTATTAAGAACCTAAGGCTAAAGGTAGCGAAGCATAAGCTAGTACTAAAGTACTTTAGACTATTCGAGGTTGTAGATACTATAGGAGCCTAGGCTTACCGATTGCGGTTGCCGGATAAGTCCCGTATCTATAATATGTTCTATGTCTCCTTACTTAAGCTATACAACCTCCGAGGGGGTGCTAAGGTAGATCCTAAGCTAGTTAAGGTAGATAATAGTATAGAATATAAAGTAGAGAGGATCTTAGACTATAGTCGGCAGAAAGAAGACATGTTCCTAAAGGTGCTCTAGAAGAGCTACGCCCTAGTAGAGGTAACCTAAGAACTAGAGAAGGCATTAGAGAATACCTCTAAAGTAGTAACTAAGTATTAGACAGACGTTAGCTAGAAGGCTAACGGTAGAGTTACGAAGAGAGTACGGAGATAAGCGGTAAGAGTATAGTTGTTATATTATTAAGAATCTATCTACTTAGACGCCGTTAACCTTATCTACTAGTCTCGACTATATCTACTTAGCTACGACTACGAGATAATACTATAGCAAGAGCTATAGCGTGCCTATCCTAGTAATTAGCTAAGACTAGATCCTTAGCACTAGTTCTATTCTAGGCGTTAAGCTTAGCTAGCTCTAAGTCCTTATCTCTCTAGCTAGCGAAGTCTAGGTTAAGGTAGGTAGTAGCGGAGAAGACGCTAAGGTCCTTAGGAGTAAGAATAGTAGCGAGGTACTTCCCGATAGCCTAACGATAGAGCCTAGCCTCGTCGTAGGCGGAGCTACTAATAGGAGAGACGTCGAGTCTACCTATAATAGCGTTATAGTAGTCGCGGGCCTAGCTAGTGTTAAGCCTAGATATAGTATAGACCTCCGAGGTGTAAAAGTTATTAACGAGGATCTCGGGAGCTATATAGTAGAAGGCTAGACTCGCCTTAGTAGGGGAGTTACTCTTCTTAGCGAGAGTATACCTAGGGAGGTTGCTAAGGTTAAGCTCGTCCTTACCGTTAGCGTCGGTTATAGCAGTGTCGTAGTTAAGGCAAGACAAGCGGCGACTAGGAGTAGCCTATATAGTAGACTTAGTAACCTTACTAGATAGAGTCGTAGCCTTTTTAGTAGAAGTAGTAAGCTTAGGTATCTTAGGCTTCTTAGGAGTAGTCTTACTAGAGGTAGCGATAGCCTTAGTAGTCTTCTTAGGCTCTAGAGACCTAGTAGACTCTTTAGTAGGACGCTTCCTACTACAGACATTAGTATAGAAGAGAGTTAGAGCTCTAGAGATAGCCTCTCTAGTAAAGTACTATAAATAAGTTAGCGACATTAAGACTAGAAGGAGAACTACTTATAGTATAGAGGATACCCGCGAGGTCCTCGGCAGTAATATAGAGGCTACAAAGTTTAGTAACCTTAGCATACTCTAGTTCCTTACTAGTAAGAGAAGCGATGTTAGCGCTAGCGCGAGCCTCCTTAATACCGACAGCCTACTTACGCTCTATAACGCGAGACATAGCAGCTATAAGCTCGTCGGTATACTTATACTACTTCTAGACATACGTAGAGTTAGTTAGATTAAGGTATATATTAGCGTACTTCTATATAGTAGCGTAGGCCTTGTTAACGAAGTCTAAGAGAACATCGTCTATAATAGTGCAATAGGCACCCTTAGCCTTCTTATAGCAAGTATAAGATCTAGTAATACTAGTCTCGCAGTTGTAGAGGTTTTCTAGTAGTATTAGCTATACTTCTAACAGGATACTAGTAGAACTCCGGATACTTACTAACAAGATCTCTAGCATAAGTGCTATAGAGAAAGCAAGGAGAGATACGTAGTAGGCTAGCCTAAACACGCTTAGGAGGTATAATAGCTTATAAGTGTGTTAGAAGGTAGCAACTTACGTAGAAGTAGTATAGTAGAAGAAGCGAAGTGTTTAGTAGCGAGAGACGTGCCTATATAGGCATAGTCTATTTATTACGTAGCGTAACAAACACGAGAAGTAGATCTATACGCGTTACTGTCTCCTAGGAGGTAGTAGTGTCGTTAAGGTACTTAACGTTATAAAGTGTCGGAATAGAGTACTTACTAGAAGCCTCCGAGAGAGTTCTATAGTAGCAAACAACAAATTATATACGTTTACTAAGGCACTAGTTATTTTACAGCAATAAGTGCTTTAGCGATAGAGGATTAAACGAGAGGTTACGTTTGCTATAATATATTACTATTAGTAGTAAATAAAGGCACGATAGATACGGAGCATAGATAAAGAAGCTAAGTACTTCCCTTATACTCGAGAGTACTAACCTACTCTTATAGAGGAGGCCTACAAGTACGAATGCAAGGCCTACGAAGAATATAGTTTAATCGAGAGCGATTAAATATAGAGGGGAGATAATTATAGAGGAGACTTAGCATTATAGCTCTAGCTAAGCCTATTATATAACAGACTCTCTCTAGCTACCTTCCGCGAGGCTTCCGGCCTCATTAAACAAAGGCAGCTATTAGTTTATCCACCTATCTAATTAGTAGATACTAGTAGTTCTATACATTACTACATATCTACCCTTATAATATTATTAAGACAAGAGCTTTAAATACTAAAATATAGAACCTTATTAACCCTTAGAAGACTACTAAACTAGAGAAGCTCTCTAAGTCTTAAAGGCTAGAGATAGTAAATACTAACTTCTTAGTACTCTTCTAGATATATAAGGAGGAATAAGTATAGTATAATAAGTAGCTTAAGGCCTTAGTAGATCTTATAAGCCTTATCTAGTTATTAATTACACTATAAGTCCTTACTATTATCTAGCTAAAAGAAGATCCTTATCTATAGGCTATTCTTAGAGTATTAAAGAATAGATTTACTCTATCTAATATAGCTATTTAGCTTAAGGTTAAAGCTCTCTAGAGGAAGTAGCTATCTAGTTCTTCCTTATAGAATATAAATTACTAGCTTTAGCAATAGAAAGAGGTTATAGATAAGGCTAGGAATTATAACCTTCTAGAGGCTTAAGAATTAAGGCCTTAGAGAGACTTCCTCTTATTAATCTTAAAGACTAAGCTAGTATTTACTAATAAATATCTTATTAATCTAGATTTACTAACTCTACTAACTATACTTAAACTTATTACTAAGTTTAGATAGTTCTATAAGCTATATAAGCTATATACTACTATAAAGGCTAGTAAGGAAGTAATAGTATTCTCTATAGCTACTAAGAACTCTTATAAAGAGAAGCCTAGTTCCTTTAGGAAGCCTAAATATATATACTAGAAGAGGTATAGGTAGAATAAGTATTACTATCTAAATAAGTACCTTAGGCTAGAGAGATAGTTACTAAACTAATAGACTCTTAAAGAGGTTAAGCAAAGGCTAAATAATAAGGCCTTAAGGGATAAGGTTAAAGCTACCCTTATAAAGGAAGCTAACTATTAGAAGAGGTTATCCCTACTAGTACTAATTAATATAGCTATAACTATTAGATTACACTTAGCATTTATCTTAGCTACTAGTAACATCTTAAGCTTATAGATACTAGATTCTAGAGTAACTAATTACATCTACAATTATACTATAAAGGACAGATATAAGGTTACTAGAATTATAGAACCTTATAAGAAGCTATTCTATAGTAACTCCTTACTTAAGATTAAGAGTTAGAGAACTATTAATATTATAGCTATCTACAAGAGACAGCTAGTAACTATCTATCTTACTCGTGTAGCCTATGTACTATTAATTATAACTAATCTAGTTAGCCTTAGGAGGTTTGTTAATAGTAGAGTCTATTAGAACACTTAGACTATAGAGATTAGTTATAAAGGAAGAGTACTCTTCTTAGTTATACCAAAACACAACTAATACATGCTTAAGGATAACTCTAAGACTCTCTATGTTACTACTATAGCATTAAGGGGTAATAAAGATTCTTACCTATTAGCATTTACCTTAGTTATTATAAGGACTAATTAATCTTAGTATAAAGTTATAGACTACCTAAGTATAGAGTCTATTAATTACCTTCCAGCTGTTACAGTTAGTAGTAAACTAACTCTAACTAAGTCTAACTTAGCTTAACTAATCTATCTTAGGTCTCTATGTTAGACTTGTAAGCTATCTAATGCTTAGCAGCTTATATTAAGGAGCTCTAATACTAAAATTGCTATAATAAAGCTCTTTAAGAGAACTACCTTTAACATTATTATTAACAGATTTACTAGCTTTAATAAGGCAAAATATATAAGTTACTTTACCTGTAGGATAACTAACTATAATCTAGTTGCTAGTTATGCTTATAGATATAAGCTTAATGAAATTGCTATTAAGATAATTATCTATATTAAGACTAATCTTAGCTTTAAGATTAGATTTATTAGAAGCGATAATAAGGATGCCTTTAGCTTTAGATTTACTATTTTCCTTAATAGTAAAGGCATTTAGCATAAGCTATCTACTCCCTATACTCCTATATAGAATAGTTATAATAAGAGAATTAGAGTAATACTATTAAGAAGAGTAAGAGTAATTACTATCTTTGCTAATCTCCTAAAGGAACTACACTCTAAACTATACAGATTAGTAGCTTATCTAATAAATAGAACACCTCTTAAGAAGCTTAACTAGAAGACTCTCTTTGAGCTAGTTTATAGATGTCCTCTATCTATATTCTATCTTAGGCTACTTAGATATAAGGCCTATACCTTAGATAAGTATATTATAAGTAGTAACAAGCTTACTCTAAGGGCTTATATTAGATATCTAGTTAGCTATAACTCAACTAACATCTTTAGGATCTATATACTAGCTTCAAAGAAGATTCTTAGAATAAGAGATATTAGGTTTAATAAGACTTAGTTCTACAAGCTAGAAGAATAACTATAGCCTAGACTAATTAGATTACTTAATTTACTAAGACTTCTATAGGAGGTTAAAGAGTATAAAGCTTAAGCTAAAGAGATATCTAAGGTATAACCTAAATAACAATATCTAGTTTAGGATCTAGTTTAGCATCTAGTTTAGTATTTAGTTTAGTATCTAGTTTAGAATCTAGTTTAGCTAACTAAGGGGCTAAATAATTATAGTCTCTTATTATAGCTAATACTAGATCTAAGCCTAGCTTAGATCTAGGAAGTTTAGTATACTCTATTACCTCTACTAGATAATTATAATATATTATTATAGTTACTAACTCTAGATTTAAGCCTAGCTTAGATCTAGGAAGTAACATTACTAGAGTAATTCTTTAATACTCTAGCTTCTCTACCTTCTATAGTTATATAGCTATTACCTCTACTAGAGGCTAAGGCTAAGACTAATTATTATAGAATAGATGTTTAAGCTAAAGAGTTAGCTAAAGTTTAATATAAATAACTCTCTTAGAGAATTACTATAAAGTTAGCTAACTTATTTCCTAAGTATATCCTTACTATAAAGAGAATAAGGAAACTAAGGAGATAAGTATATATTACTACTCTAGTATAGCTAGAGATAGCCTATAGATATTATTAAGCATTTAATACTTACCTAGTAATAAGGCTAATTTAGCCTTAGTTAGAACTAAGAGATAATCTCTCTCTACTACCTACTAATATAAAGAAACTTAAGACTTATCCTTATAAGAAGCAATTCTAGTAGACTATAAAGGCTAAATTGCTTACTCTCTATAAGAAGTATATATAGACTATTATACTTACTACTTAAGTAACTAGTAAGCTAGTTCTATTAATATAGGTATTTATATATAAAGTCAATAATAAAGAAGAGGTTATAAAGTATAAAGTAAAGCTCTATATAAGAGATAACCTCTAATCTATAGAGTTAGAAACCTATATAGTAACTCTAGCTACTAAGGTCTTTAGAATGCTTATAGCTATTCTTACTTATAAGAACATAAAGGCTATTTAGATAGATATTATTAACGCCTATATTAATAGCTTTATTAATAAGATTATCTACTATATAATTCCTTCTAGATTTAAGCTTATCCTAGAGAAGCTAAGAAAGGACTATTCTAGTATTACTCTATTAGAGGCTATTCTCTTGCTTAATAAGGCTCTATATAGCCTTAAATAAGCTCTAGCTCTCTAGTATATAGAATTTACTACTACTCTAAGGAACTTTAGATTTACTTAAGCCTCTAAGACTCTATGTCTCTAGCTAACCTTAGAGGTAATAATCTTCTTCTTTGTAGATAATATTACTCTTATATATCTTAATAAGCATAAGTATAAGACTAATACTATTATTATAGCTCTCTATGTTAAGTATAAGATAAAGATACTTAAGGATCTAAGCTAGTTTCTAACTATCTAAGTTATAAAGGATAGAGTAACTAAGAGGCTATAGCTAAGCTAAGCCTAGTATATATAGTAGATATATACTAAGTTCATTACTAAACTAATAAGGCTAGTGTTAACACTATTACTAGTAGAGATACTCTAGTCTAATAAAGGCTAAGCTTTACCTTAAGAGATCTACCTCTATTAGTAGAAGATAGAATCTATTAACTTTATAGCAGTTATTATAAGGCCTAATATAGCCTTTGCTACCTCTAGATTATTAGAGTATCTAATAAACTCTTTACTAATATACTAGAGGCTAGTAAATAGAGTTATTTAGTATCTCTATAAGACTAGAGATCTAGCTCTCTACTTTAATAGTTTAATACTACTACTAATCTTCTAAGCTTTATTAGATACTAGCTTTAGAAGTTACTCTTTAAGAAAGAGCCTTTAGAGGTATCTATTTAAGATATTCTAAAGCTCTATTAACTAGAAGGCTATAAAGTAGCTAACTATTACTACTTCTAGTATAGAAGCTAAGCTACTTACTCTTATAGAAACTACTAAATAAGCTATATAGTAGAGGAGGCTTATAGCTTCTATCTATCCTCTAAAGTATATTAGTATTTAGTATAATAACTAGTAGACTATTAGTCTTATTACTAATCTAATAGAGAAGCTTAATATATACCTTCGTTATGTTAATATCTATTATCACTAGCTAAGGCAAGAAGTTAGCTAAACTAGACCTATCTCTATAATATAGACTCTATTAGCTAATATACTAGCTAATAGCCTTACTAAGTTATTACTACCTAAAAGGTATAAGGCCTTCTTACAATAGCTATTCCTTAAGTTAGTAATCTACTAACTAGCTATAATAGCCTTATAGCTATTTAGTAAAGGAGTGTGTTAACTAAGGTATAGGCTAAGGGCGCTAAGAAGGACTCTAATTTAGTTTACCTAAGGCTAAACTAAGCACTCTTTAATAGCTTTACTAATTTATAATTAAATTAGATAGTTCTTGTCTTAATCTGTTACTATTAAGGAGTTCTATTGATTTAGTTATCTCTTAGTTTAACAGGTTAAGTATTTATGTAGTTATAGTCTACCAACTTTTGGTAGGTTAGGCAGTAATTAATCCTTTTTCCTCCCCACACACAAGCTAACAGTTTGTGGCTTTCGCATGGTTCGATATTTTGACATCATGCGCTAAACGCTATACTACAGAAGGACCGAAATAGAGCAACAACGTGCTCGGCGTATCTCAACGTCCTGGTTCATCAAGACTTCGACTACTTTCTCTGACGTGTTGACCTCGTCGGACGTTTCTCCGTCTGCTCAGACCTTGTCTTTGAGCTCTTCGTCGCAGCTGCGTAGCCTCCGCGAGCCTGCTTCTTGGGTTCCTGCTCTACAGCATCGCCTGCAGCTTTCCTCTTTGTGCCTCGAACCGTCTTCGTGGGCTCTGCTGCCGACTTGACATGAGCGGCCGCCTCCTCCTCATCGTCTTGCACGACTGTTTGCGCTGTTGGCTTCTGTTTGCGCTGACGCTTGCTCGTCGCTCCTGCTGGCTCAACACGATCTGGCGGCTTGCCATTAGTGAGTACTGATGGCTCTGGAGGGTTTGGGATGCCGCGGTCGTCCGGAGCTTTGCTGCCAACTCCATTGGTCTTTGGTGGTTTCAGCTTGTCCGTGTTGTGTGCCGACTCTTCTGTGCTCCCATCGTCCCCGTTTCGATTCTCTGCTTCGTCCTCGACCTCTTCGTCTTCCTCGATCTTAACGCCTTGCTGTGATAGCCACTTGCCCATCCCGGAATCTGCGCCACCCTTGTCTACCTGCTCCAGAACCGAGTTCGTAAGCCCTTCTAATAGTTCTTCCATATTGCCTCCACCAGATGAGAGCATTTGAGCAATCATCTCCTGGAGCTGACCTCCATCCCCTCCCATGCCAGACTCGGAAAGCTTGTTCTGTAGTATCGACATGAGCACTTCAGGATCCAGACCTCCTGCATTTCCAGTCTCATCGTCCTCTTCCTCTTCATCTTCCCAGTCCCCCTCGGCTTGATCAACATCCATATTCGAGGGCTCATTGACATTCTCCGACTCTCCGTTGCTGCGACTGCCCTTGTTCCTTGCTTGGGGAAACTTGTCTCTCCAATCTGGTAGCAGCGCATAGTTCTCACTCTTCCCCTGGTCGGTGACGACTGATCTGAGCGTGTGTGTCTCCTGGAATGGTCTGTACAGAACATTTGGCCCATGCCACATCCTGTCCGCCTTGGTTGAAGCTGCATTGCCCTTGCCCTTCGGGTCCTTTTTCGCCTGTTTATGTGGTCGAGGACTGTTTGTCGCATGCTGTAGCTTCCTCTTTTGACCTAACCTCTCCTGCTTACTCTCCGTGGTGGGCAGTCTTATATCGTAATATTCGTCCGTGCCGAATTCAGTGTCTAGATAGTAGTCGTAGTAGTCATACCCCTCGTAATCGTCGTCGATCCGATCATATGCAGGTGGTGATGGTACAGAGGTTTCGGCGAGTTCGTCCTAACGGAAGTGAGTATTCTGGCATGCGGCGTGAGACAGCCAGGTGGGAAACATACTGCAGCGGCAAAGCTATCCTCGACATACAGGTACTCGTCGTCGAAGTAATAGTCGTCGTCTTCGTAGTCCATCTCCATGACTGCACCCTACTAGCGTACGAGTGCGCCGAAGCGCGCGTCGTGAGGTGTCTTACGCTTTTGATTTCTCAGCTTGCATGGCAGAGACACGCTTGCAATGTAGTTGAATAGAAGTTTCTGCGAGCGAGAATATGCAGGTCCTTGACGACGTGGACGATCTACAAATTCGGCGATGACCAGGACACAACAGCAAAGGAGTGAGGTAGCGATATGCGAGTGCAATCTTGGTTGTGGAAGGTCGGGTTTCATGCGATGCTTGAGTACAAGATGGACAAGCTGAAGGTGCGGGCTTGCTGCTCCATCTCCGCGCCTGCCGCCTCCGATTGGCCGGTCTGGTGGTTTAGGATGGACTGGCACACAGTCCCGGTGCAAGTGATTCACGAGGACCTGTGCATTGTCGTGATGGATTGCAGTGACCAAGTAGCAGTCAGCAGCTCATACATGCCAGCTCAAACTACCAGCATCGACAAATGACCAGAGTCGTCCCTAACATTGTTCACCGAAGATGCAGGCTCGGCTTTCCCCGCATCGCGTGTGAGCTTGAGCGTGACTTCGGCTACAAACGGCATCACCAACTCGGCTCAAGCCATGTCGTTCCTGGTAGGTCTTGGTTGGTACTGTTTAGATAATTCATTGCCCACCCACCAAAAATTTCTTTCTGTACCCGATGTGACCATTAGTGTGGTGCAGACATGTTGACCAGAAGTTCACGACTGGTGGCGGTTCCCTGTGTACGAGTAGCAGGCCGAAGATGGAAGTCGACGACCCCTTCATCAATACCGATCACTCCACTGCAGTCTATATTGATTGCCAACCGTGGTGAGATCGCCTTGAGGGTCGGGAGGACAGCGGCAGCATCTGGAATCAAGACTACCGTGCTGTACACAGATCCCGATGCTCAAGCACAGCATGCATTAAGCTCTCCCTACGCGATCAACCTTGGAGATGCAAGCAGGTACTTGGATGGCGACTATATCATCGAAGTTGCAAAGAAGCACGGCTGTCAAGGGATTCATCCTGGCTATGGATTTCTCAGCGAAAATGCCGGATTCGCGAAAAAATGTACTGAGGCCGGACTGAACTTCATCGGCCCTCCATGGCAGGCTGTGGATGCTATGGGCGACAAAAGTAGATCAAAGGAGATTATGACTGCTGCCGGAGTACCTTGCATCCCTGGCTACCACGGATCAAACCAGGATCCAGCATTCCTAGCTGAAGAAGCAGATAAGATTGGCTATCCGGTCCTCCTCAAAGCCGTCAAAGGTGGCGGCGGTAAGGGTATGAGAATAGCCATGACGCCCGGTGAATTCGCTGGACAGCTTGAATCCGCCAAATCAGAAGCAAGATCATCTTTCGGTGATGATATCATGCTTGTAGAAAAGTACATTACAACTCCCCGCCACATTGAAGTACAAGTCTTCGCGGACAAACACGGTAACGCAGTTGCTCTGGGTGAGCGAGACTGCAGCATTCAACGGCGCCATCAAAAGATCCTGGAAGAGTCACCAGCCCCAAATCTACCCGAAGAGATCCGACAAGATCTGTGGGCCAAAGCACGAGATGCTGCGTTGGCTGTCAACTACGAGGGCGCGGGTACAGTGGAGTTCATTTTCGACAACGACTCTGGTCAGTTCTTCTTTATGGAGATGAACACAAGATTACAAGTCGAGCATCCCGTCACTGAGATGGTGACTGGACAAGACCTCGTCAGCTGGCAAATACGAATAGCCGAGGGAGCTCAGATATCAATGACACAGGAGGAGATCCACGAAGAGATCAAGAAGCGAGGTCACGCCATCGAAGCCCGCATCTACGCTGAGAACCCGGACATGAACTTCGTGCCCGACTCCGGGACTCTGCTACATCTTCAGACGCCCACTCCTACAGAGACTGTCAGAATCGATGCTGGTTTCGCCGCTGGAGACCAAGTCTCTTCCTACTACGATCCCATGATCGCAAAGCTCATCGTACAAGGCCCTGATAGAGAGACGGCACTTCAGAAGATGACTGCCGCTCTCGAGCAATATCAGATTGCCGGACCTCAGTCGAACATCGAGTTCCTGAAGCGGATGTGCGTCAGTCCTGGATTCGTTGCAGGCGAGGTCGAGACAGGATACATTGGCAAGAACAGCGAGGAGCTTTTCAGAAGAGTACCGATCGAATCGGAGCTTTGGGCGCAAGCAGCCATCGGACTATTCCTAGCTGAGCAACCCAGCCAGAACCTTGAGTCGCACACCACTTCCACTGTCAGTCCCTCCATTGGCTTTGGCACCGGCTTCCCATTCCGGAAGTTCAACCTAGTAGAACTACCAGCAGATGGCAAGAGTAATGCTGCCAAAGTATCCGTCAAGGTCCAGCAAATCGCGCCTGGCGTGGTATCAGTGTCTATTGACGGCAAGGATCCGATCACCGTCACTAGCAAGTACGATACCAAGGAAAGGGTAGTTCAATCGTTCTTTCCACACACAAGATTAGAGACCCGCTTCATCAGAGACCCAGAGACTAACACTCTGATCCTGTTTCAACAAGGCAGACAGTACAGACTCCAGCTCGAGGTGCCAAAATGGGCCGAGAAGGTGCTGGGCATGAAGGACGTGAAGAACAGTGTGTTGGCGCCCATGCCATGCAAAGTTCTGCGAGTGGAGGTGTCGGAAGGAGCAGAAGTCAAGAAGAATCAGCCATTGGTAGTGATCGAGAGTATGAAGATGGAGACGGTGATACGAGCACCACAGGATGGAAGGATTGCAAAGGTGGTGCACAAGGCGGGTGACCTTTGCAAGGCAGGTACTGCTCTGGTCGAATTTGAAGAAGTGGAAGAATCGTCGTGAGGATACTTGCAAATACCAAATATGAATGTTTCAGATGACGATACAGAGTGGAAGACAGATGATGTGCTACTGATAGCGAAATAGAATTGCCATAAGATCATCAAGTGCAAGATGATAGGTGAGCTCGCATTCATAATGTAGGGCTCATGTGGTCCTACCAGAGATTTGGAGGTACTACCAGGCCTGCTGACCTAACCACATCCGTCAGGATTGAAACTACCAGAAACACTTGTACCACTGTGGTAGGATAGTAATTCATCTTTGTAATCATTCTAGGGAGTTTGCAACGTGCCCCCTCATTGTGGAGACCTCAATGTTGACAGTGACATCACTGCAAGGCGGATTTTGTCCGCCCCTGACGTCCATTGCAGCTAAGCTAAGCTAAGTATCGGTACGCCTAAGTGCGACTCTCTTTTTATCTTCTCCTCTGTCAATGTTTCGTTCTCCTATCTTAAGACTGCAACAGACAGCACGTCAATTCTCAAGGATACTACCAGACACACTCATCAAAGACATGTCTCGCCCCACCGGATTGATCGCCAACAAGGGCCTTGAGCTTCTAACATTTGGCACACCCAATGGCGTCAAGGCATCAATCATGCTTGAGGAGCTCAAAGAGGCTTATGGGAAGGATTACGTGTTCCAGAGTATCAACATTATGGAGAATATTCAAAAGGAGCCGTGGTTCACTAAGCTCGGGCCGAACGGGCGTATTCCTGTACTTGTCGACCATGACAAGGGTGGCATTGGTATCATGGAGGGCGGAGGTATGATAGAAGATGCGAAATACGTATGCTCGTCGTCGCTAATCGCGGTTTAGCCATCCTGTCGTATCTGACCCGAAACTACGACCCTGACCACAAATTCGTCTATACCGAAGACCCACAGCTGTCCTATCAAGAGCAGTGGGTCTACTGGCTCCAAAGTGGATTAGCTCCCATGCAAGCTGAGTATCATCGTCGTCGTCGACGTGTGATCTATACTGATAGCCGGTATAGGCCAGGCGAATCACTTCTACCGGCTCGCCAAGGAACGTATCCCATATCCCACCCAGCGGTATGTAGGGGAGACCGAGCGCCTGTACGGTGTGCTGGACAAGCAGCTGGAGGGTAAGCAATACGTACTTGGCGATAAGTACACCATTGCAGACATTGCCAACTTCAGCTGGGTGAACATCTCGTACTTTAGCGGGGTCGACCTTACGCAGTTCCCCAATTTGTATAAGTGGTGGGAAAGGATCAATGCCAGGCCAGCGGTGAAGCGCGGTGTGGCTATCCCGAGCGAGAGCAAGCTGGTCAATACTGCCTACCAGGAGAGGCTAAAGACGGAGCCAGAGTTCAAGGAGCAGGAGGACAAGCTGAAGGAAATCGGCAAAAAGGCCAAGGAACAGTACAACTACAAGTACGCAAGTCCATAAGTGGACAATGCAGAGACTGGACGGCCAGGTGCGGGAGAAAGCAATGAGAAAAAAAGGTACATGGGTGACCTACTTGCAAACAGAACAGCGCCACAGAAATGAAGCTGAAGTGCAAAATGGTATAGTCGCACGAACAAGTGTTCACCGCAAAGGCCCAGGCCTGGCTGGCGTCATGCTCAAGCAAATTACATGCCAGATCCTCTAGGGTATCTAGACTCGACTCGCTGTCATTGACGCTCGCTTCCTTCCGACGTGACCTGCAGGAATGGCGAGGCTTAGATTCGACCACTCACCTTTCGACTCACCATGATTAGGCCCGTTCTGGGGTGCCCCAGGCCTTGATAGCGTCAGTGTGATTGCCTACTGCATGCAGCACCAAGGTGAAGCTGCGAGTGAGAGGAGGTGACACAAAAGAGATGCTGCAAATGTGAAACGAGATTGCCTCCCGACACAGCGTCAAGCTTCAACTAGCGATCCGTGCCTCAAATGGTACCTCCGCACCATCAGCGGTTGGATGGTCACCGCCTTTTTGCCATGAGGCCCAACAAATCGATGAGGATCGAGTGAGATATAGATATCTGTAAACAGAAGAGAGAGGCAAAAGACAAACGCTCGTCCGGAATAATCACGCTCGCCACTGTCAAGTCACAGAATACTATGTGCAGAATCGACTTTGAACGTGACACTTGCAATATTGATCACACTCGTCCCAAATTGTCCCGGGCGAGGTTTAAGCTCTGGCGAGAGGGGCGGGCTCAGCCGCTTCCCGGAGCAGATTCGAGCTCGGGCCCTTGTCGGTTCCCAGCCCGGACCACTCTTTTCCATCACGCGGACCCTTCAACGTCCACCGCCTGACCACCACCATGCCCACCGGCCAGACGGTCAAGCCTCCTCTCTATCTCGCTCCATGCAGGCACACCCAATCCAGAGCACGCCATTGGATCTGCCTCGACAAGGACCCGCTGCAAGATGGCTTGCTTCGGGATCCAAGCAAGATCCTATCCGTGTCCAAACACCACCATCTCACTCCAGTCCCCGCAATTATCGCTGGTACACCCAGAATACTTACGAATAGGTGTACGAATGTGTCCCGATTTGCATCAGCCTCAGCTCGACAGATGACTGTAGATATCAAGGACGCGGCCGTTATGTTTCAAGTATGACTGGGATGCCAGGCAGCGTAAACCACCGTTTCTGCCTGTCACGCACAGCCATCCATCACATGCGAATGTTGCAAGGTCTGCCTCCCGCCGGCCTTTCCAAGCCATAAAAACGGCCAGACTGCTGCATGATAGTCCAAGCGGTGAGCCATCTGGATTTCTTGCTTTACTCTCGTTTCGTACCGCAACGCATGTCTCCTTTGATTCTTCCTTCCAATCGCTGCATCGAAGAGCCGCCTTACTCGCGGTCCCCATAAAGTCAACCTACTTGTCCGCTTTTCCACAAAGATCGATACCCGTCCGTGGACCGGCCGCGACCCGGCCATATCTTGTTCCCCAGTACCAACATCCCCTGACGCCAACCCCCACCGCTACATCCCAGCCGGGCATATAGCGGCCGTCATCCCCCGACTCCATCACCTCATCAAACCTCGAGTGTATTCTCTTCTTCATCGACCTTTTCTTTTGTTCGGGACAGTAATCAGATGCTGGCCTCCAAAGCACATTCTCGTCATCCCACCTGGCCACCCACCGTTAACCTCTTGCCGGATAGCTTCTTAGCAAAGGAGTCTACACCGCGGACCTTCCTCACCGCCGCCAACAAGCACAGCTACAACGCCACCCTCCCCGAGATCACCGAGGACGAGGACCCATTCGCACACTTCCTGTCACCAGTACTCGAAGACGAATCCACCCTCACGCCACTATCCGATCTCGAGGACGAACCATCCTACACCGCCGGCATCACTCCATACACCTCCGCCTCCAACTCCACCAAGGACGCCCTCTTCCGTGCCCGTCTGGAGGAAAAGTGGGAGACATTCGTCGCCCGTCGCCTCCTCCAACACAAGCCCTCCCCATCCTCCACCTCCTCCGCCATCCCCGCCCCCCTCCCACCACCCTTCCCCCAACACCCCGTCCACCCCGCCACACCTCCCAACGAAGACGCCCTCCCTGACCTCATGGACGAAGCCATGGACAACGACCTCCCCTCCCCCTCCAGCATCGGCCCCTCCTCCCCAGACAGCATGAACTGGTACTTCCCCTCCACCATCGACGCCCTCTCCTCGGACGACGACATGTCCGACGCCGAGGAGATGGATCTCGACGAAGACCACGACCTGGACGGATGGGCCGCCGACCGTCGTCTCCTGGCCATGCAGCGCCGCGTGCAGTTCTCCCCGGAAATGAAGGGGAGGCGGAAGTTTCGCACGACAGCGCGGAATGCGTCGGGGAAGAAACATGCTTGGCGGGAGCCGAGTCCGGATTTGTGGACTGTGGAGGAGGAGGGGGAGGAGGTGGAGGATGCGGGGAGAGGGAGGAAGGGGAGGGCCAGGAAGAGGGTGAAGACTGTGCATTGGAATGAGGAGGTGCTTGTGTTGGAGTATGAGCGGTGATGTGACGGACAGGCAAGGGGAATGAATGGTGGTGGGATGACGATGGGACAGCATTTGTATTAGTGACACAGCGCGGGGCGTTGGGTATACCTGGTCTGGGACTTTATGAGGAGCTCTTTCGGGCTGGATGATTCATGGTGTTATGGATATGGCGTATGAGGTACGAAATCTTGCATGGACTTGAAAGGATCGAGGGAGCTTGTATGCATTTGACCGCCGATTTGGCGGAAGGGGAGGGGGGCGATAGGCAGGCCCCTGGAGTATGTTGGCCGAGGGCTGCACAAAGCGTTGAAGATACCAGTTTAATGAGAATACAAAGAAAGTCTGATTCTACTCATCTCTTCGTCGCAGTGATTGATGACTTGGTAGTGTGCCGCTTGTAGACCATGTGATCGAGAGCGGCACTGTTGCGGCTGATATGTCCCGCACACAGGTCAGAGGGGGTTCATGTGACCAAGCCCGCATATGGCATTGTCAATCCGCCTGAAACTCGGGATGGGTCGTGTGGTGAGGTACTGTAGCCTCAATAGGGTGAACATGGTGGAGAGGAATGATGTGGTATGCCGCTATCCGACACCGGCGCATCGCTCAGCCCGCTGCTGTACTTTGCCTTACACGAGCTCATGAGCATCAGCTCAGCTTCTTCCATGACCTGTCCCCAGACCCTCATCCTGGCCTGATCCTCAGCCCTCGAACTGATCACCACCTTGAACCATGTCTGGACCTTTGTCGTGTGCTTCACCTTGACATTTGTCTTAGCGTTCAGTGATACCATTGGTCCGGCCTTTGTCCTGGTCTCTGTCCTGGTGTCCAACTTCAGTCCTTCATCGGGCTATCATTGAACCTTCATCCTTGCCAAAAGCTTGACTCTCATCTTCACCCTGACCTGAGCCTCGCCTCTCACCTCTACTTTGACCTCCTCTTGAGCGCTATATTTAACGCTTAGGGATCCCTCGAGCGGCTTGGATGCCGATCGAGTCCGCATAGCCGGTCCATTGTAGTCCAAAGGTATTTGGTGCCTGACCAGGGTTCGAGATGGATTTATAGTCTCCCAGCCGTATAGTGAGTCTCTCACGCTTGAACCGTTGAACCCACGAGGCGGTGTTTTCACTGGTTTAGGATGACCGACGTTGTTACCGCCGTTCCATTGTATTGTCTTCCTTAATCCACGAGACTCCAGAAAGGAATCGTCCAGTATACTCTCAATCCAGCTGCTGCGATATTGAAGTATCGACTGACCGATGGATTCTACGACCAATAGATTTGTGCGCTATCTATGTAAGCAGTGATAGTGCCAGTACAGCTTGGTCTCCGTATGCATCCAATCCACTCGAGACTACCCAAATTCATCGCACAACATTGACGCTGAGCCTGCGACGATCTCATGGTCTCCCTGCTCCTGGCTGCGAAGATGAGGTTCTTGAGGCAGTCCGAACAGCCGGAATTTCGCTTCTTTGTTTCTCATGGTCTTGTGCCAGCTCATCTGTACTATCGGATTCGAAGGACGCATTTGAGTTGGGTGCAGCCATGTAATTGGCCTCTCGGCTGAAACGATCACGATGTTTCTTGAAAAACTCTCTGGCGTTGCGAAGTGCCAGGATGCCATCCTTGAATTACTCTATCGTTTCGTCCATGATGAAGCTGCGGAGTTGAGTCATCTGATCAGAGATCAGGCCTCTGTGGTTGATGAAAGGGTGCATGGAGAACACGGTCACTTTGTTGGCCGCATAGGTGAAGATGATGGTGTAAGCATTGTTGTCGCACCGACGTCCGTCTGGGACGGTCTTGTAGTTTTGGAGCTTGATTATCGCCGTTGCACTAATGACATGGTCATGTAGTGCTTATGACAAAGTGACGCTCAGACGACCAGCGCCATATTTCCCTTCGAAGAAGAAGGTCGTCACAGCTGGGAGTTTGTCGTTCGAACAGAGCCTACTGAACTTGTTGAGTCTTTTCGAACACTTTGACGCATGCCTCCATAGATGATGCAGTGCAGAGATCTGTTCCGAGGTGGGTAATATTATTGCGATCTAAAATCGTTGCTCACGGTCTGTCATGGTAGGACGTAGAGGTAGAGTACACCTACCGTCCGCAACTCGCTGACGATATATGCTCAGATGGAGGATCTTGGGGCCTTGTCTGCTGGCCAGTGGCTCGCGGTAAGACCATGGAGCTCGGATGTGACGAGAAAGGACCAACAGTTCTAGTCCAAGCGAGAATGACGCAGGAGAGCGCTGAAATGACCAATGCGTAGATGCCACGTCAGACTGATCCTTTGTTTTGCGATACCTTGTGTCTGTGTCACAAATGATCTGAAACCATTTGGTCGTCCAACGTGGTACGAGTGCCAGAGTGGGTGGCTCACAGGCTCTAAGAGATGATCAAAATTGGGTGGTAGGGTAGATGCTCAATTATCAAAGCGTACGGAGGCGGGATCGCTGTCCTCAGGTGAGGCTGGGTGTCTCGTTTGATCGAAGAGCTGGAAGAAGCACGACTTGGTAGCCCTTTGCTCGCAATGACTGGCTAGCATCAAGGTGCGTAGCCTCGACTTCGCAATGGAATTGACATGATGAAATTGTGATCAGTCCCCAGGTACTCGTTCATGGTATAGATACTCGTGAATGACAAATCAAATCACAGAAAACATCCAATGCAGAATGCTGGTGCTCCAGAACAGTACTCGCGGCTTCGGTGAACCTTCGGAATCCTCTTAACAAACAATCACCGAGCACTCCTACTTCGCTCTGAGCGATGAATCACAGGACGGTTGTCGATATTCTGTCGCTTGCGCCGTTCCTCATACTCCAGGGCCAGCTCGTCAGTGCTGTCTGTGCGCACCGAGTCTCCACCGTCGCTCGAAGTGCTCGCAGGTGGTCGGACGGGTGAAGATAAGATTGGTAACTCGATTCGCTTGTTCTGATCGTAAGTGGTCGCATTGCTGGTGCTTCCAGACCTGTTCGAGGAAGCGGCGGCTTCATTGGCGCGGAGGACGAATTTGTCGCGATGCTCTTTGCAGAACTCGCGAGCATTTCGGAGAGCTGCAGTCCCCTCAAGGAATGTCTCTAGGTCATTGACCATGGCGCAGGCTCTCAGTAGTGTCAGTTGGTAGCCAGTAGATCCGTCGTTCATCAGGAATGGGTGCATTGAGTACAAAATCATAGTGGGCCCACAATATGTGATGGCAATGGTGTACGCATTGTTGTCGTATTGTCGTTCGCGGCTGCGATAATTTTGGAGCTCAAAGATAGCCCTGGCACCTATAGCAGCGTCATGTAGAGCCTGGCGGAAAGCAACAGTGGAATCTCCACTCGCCATCTTGCCTTCAATGAAGAAGCTCGGCGCCATGGGTAGCCTCGTATCACCAGTCGGAATGATGTATTTCCCTAATTCTGATCTCAATCGGCGTGAGACGGAAGAGGGATTGACACCGCAATACAGGTCCGGTTTTGCATCGGAGATGTACTCACTAAACTTCTCAATCCTGTTGAAAAGGTGGTCCATGCCGTAGTGGTAAGTCCTGTCGTCATCGTCGAGGACTTTTGTTAGGACCGACATTGTGAACTTCGTTCCAGAAGTGGCGTTCTCATTCGCACATTGAAAACGTTCGAAGGCAGAGGATGTCATCTTCACACTCGAAGGAGTCGTCCGTGGGACCTTCATCATTTCCTTCAACTCTGCGAAGTTGGCTGGCTTTGAGGGGAGGCTGCCTTCGGGAAAGCGACAAGTATTAGGATACACGCCAGCATCGATCAGCCTTTGCTCGAAAACAAGGTCGTATGGTGTAGAGATTGTGTCTGCTCGGGTCTTGCCTGATGTGGTCGTAGGATGGCCATCGTTCTGCTTCCCTCGACCTTTGGGGCGTTTCTTGCCACCGGTAGTGGCTTCACTCATGTCGCTCGACAACGGCTTGTTTTTCGAGTACTATGGATGAGATTACTTTGAGGACATTCTAGCACATCGTGGTATACTCACTCCTCGAAGCTTGCTCAGATCGGGACCGCCGTTGGCAGCGAATCGGGACAGTGATAGCTCGTCACTAGCACTTTCAAGTTGCGCTGTTGGTACCTCAATATCTCGCTGGGATCGCCCTAGCGGTCGTAAGCTCGTCCGCCTATCGAATTCGCGCAACGAGCTGGGTGTCAGGGCCACTTTCGAGAGGGTGTTCCACGATGAGTCTTGAATTCCGTTGCACGTCTTCCTTGATCTCTTGCACTGTGGGGGCAGATTGTCTACAGTGGAGATGTCTCGCCTCCTCTTGACGGGACGATCGAAAGTCTCGAGCATGGCGGTGGAAGAATGCAGATGCATGATGAACAGAACACTTGCTCATGTCCTGGTGAAGACGAGCGCTTAGTTGGTCCAAACACTTCGCGCCGCGTAGAGAGGGTGTGATCCTGTGTCACGTCAACAAAGTATGTCGTACAAAGCAGGGTCCAGCATGGTCAATATCTTTGTCTCCGCGACGAATACTGAGGTAACTCAAGAGATTACACGTTTACCCAGACGTCATGGATCCCTTCCTGCAGAGAGTTCGGGAGCGACCCATCAACGACAGATTCCAGCTGATCAGAAAATTGGGCGAGGGAGGGTATGCTGTAGTCTACCTCGGTTTGACACTCGCGACCGGGTTCCTCGAATCACTTCTGATGTATTCCAGCGCATGACGAGGATGCTGATCGCGATGTCGCGCTGAAGATGGAGCATTGCAGATCACCTGCTTGTTCTCTCGATTCTGAGAACGAATTTTACAAAGAGCTGCAGGGATACAAAGGCATTGCTGAGACATTCTGGTTTGGCCAGCATGATGAATACACGATCGTGGCATTCGAACTTCTCGGACCCAGCCTCTCGGATCTGTTCGCGTACTGTGAGAAAAGCTTTTCGTTGAAGACTGTCCTACTCATCTTGGATCAATTGCTCGAACGGCTCGAGGATGTTCACCGACACAGAATAATCCATAGGGATATAAAGCCCTCGAATTGTTTGCTAGGCTCTGGAGTCCAGGGAAATATCCTATACTTGACAGATTTTGGTGTCGCTTTCCAGCATCGGCCCCATCGTAATCTGAGTATGAAGGAAGAGCCGCTCAACGAAAGCAAAGGTATAGGTACGGCCTACTTCTCCAGCATACGTGGGCATTACGAAACACTTCAATCTGCCGAAGACGATTTGGAGTCGGTCGGCTACATGATGGTGTATTTCCTGAAGGGTACCTTGCCATGGGCAGATATGACAGAGATCGAGGACGACGTTGATCGGAACCGCAGAGTGCTCGATACGAAACTGAAGACTTCCACCGAGGACTTGTGCAGGGGACTGCCCGAAGAGATGCTGCTGTATTTCAAGAAGGTGCGATACGTCGGGCAGACATCGAGAGGGCCCAACTATGCCAGAATGCGACAGATGTTTCGACAGCTAGCGAAGAAGCAAGGAATCGACTACGATAATGTGTTTGACTGGACCATTCGACTGTATCAGGAGAAACGCGAGTCCAGGTGAACGAAACCTGCTCGCTTCCAGGTAACCAAGCTCTGCGCACGGAGCATTAGTTCAGACCGAGGTCGAAAAAAGAGCGGTTGTCCGACCGACAGCTTGGCGTAAACAGTGACGAAGTGCGGGGATCGACGTGGGACCAGCCTCCTCGCCAACCACCTATTCCATTCAGAAAGCATCAGCCACAGCAGGATACTATCTCTAATTTTCCTTGAGGTCATCATTCTACCGTTTCACATATTTCATCGTTCACGACAAACACATTCCACCATTCCATCAGCTCGCAGCGTAACGATAACAACTCTCGCTCCAACGACATCCCCTCACTTCAACGTCTGCACTGACTTTCTTACCACCAGCTACGGCTTCGGCCTAGCTTGATCCTCATGGCTCCAACAGCACTCACTCCGGAGCTGGTCTCCCACCTCACCTCTCGTCATGCTCCACTCCTCAAAAGAGCCGCCGCCCTCCTCTCCTCTACACACACCCTTGTCGAACGAGCGAACCCAACACCTACGCCATGGCAGAAATGCAAAGGCTGCCGCTCTCCTGACAGCTTCAACAACCGTTTCTACTTTGCCCTGTTTGCCATCCTCGGCATAGCCATTGTCGCCGGCTCCATCTGGTTCTTCTTCTTCGCCCGCAACGGTGGCTTCCAATACGAAGAAGGCGATTGGGAAGACTACAAAACCGCCGTCCTCCGCCGCAAAGGTCCCGATGGCAAGACCGTCGTCTCCTCCCGCTCCGCCCGCAGCGTCAAGACAGGCATGACCCGCCAAGAAGAGAAATGGGAACAAGCCCGCTGGGCCGCCATGTCCGTGGTCGCCCGCGACGAAAAAGGCCGCAAAGGCATCCTCGCCAAGCGCGGCTGGGGCGGCACCCACAGCTGCACCTACCGCGACGACTTCACACAATACGACGGTGGCGACCGACGCTACGAGATGACCGAAGTTGGCTCCCTCCCGGACTACGACATGCCCATCCCCACCAGCAAGAAGCCCAAAACCTCGCACAAAGAGAAGAAATCCTCCTCCAAGAAACAACCCGTCCCCGGCGCATGGGACATCGACCTTGAAGCCTCCCGCCCTGCTCCTCCCGCCCACCACAGCCACGGGCACCACTCCCGCCGCTACGCCGACCGCGACCAAGACGTCCGCTCCTACGCACACGAGAAACCCGCTCGAGTAGGGGGCATGAACCGCGCCGCGGACGGTTCCCACATGGACTTCTCGGGCAGCGAAATCAGCAGTTCCGCGGGTCGCTCATCGCAAGACCCGCGCCACGCAAGGGCGGAGAAGCGCGTGCTCACCGAAGCGGAGAAGATGGAGCGGCAGTGGAGGAGGGAGGCGAGGCGGGCGGCGAGGGAGTTGGAGAGGGGAGAGGCGAGTCAGGGGAGTAGTAGGACGAGCAGTCCTATTAAGCGAGGGGGTGCAGCGGGCCAGCAGAGGAGGACGCCGAGTCCGAAGAAGAGGGAGAGGCAGGGGAGGGAGTACAGTTTTTCGAAGCCGGAGGGGGAGAGTTATTTGAATGCGTATAGGCCGGGAAGGTAGTGGGGCGGAGGATGGTAGAGGGACACAGGGATGGAAGGGATGAATGGGATGGAAGGGTGGGTAATGATTATGACTCTGGCGCTGCTTGGTTGGTGGTGTAGATAGAACAAATCCAATCGTACATGACACCAACTCTTCCCGTCTGCCGTTTGGCATGCCCAACTGTCGTCTGTCACTGACAATATGCTCATCCACCGCAGCAAGGTCACGAAAGCAAAGCATAACATAACTCACACAACGACCATGGCACAGGGAAAAGAAAATAGAGTGAAGATCCCAACCCTCACAGCATAAATCCATTCCACACCAACTGTCAAGCCCAATCAAGCCCGCAAGCACATCCTCCAAGCCCAGCAAGCATGATCCTCCAAGCCCAGCAAGCATGTTCCTCCAAGTCAAGCCAAAAGACAAGTGACAAATGACAAGCGGGTATTAGTACTTCTCATCCCTCGCAGGATGACGCAGTAGACCAAAAACAATCCATCAAACAGATACAATTGTGCCGATAGCGCCGGGCATGTTGCTTGGGAAGAAGCTTTTGCCTTTTGAGAAAGTCTAAGACAAAGGAGAAGTGAAGGGGGCTGTGGCCTGCACAGATGATGGTGGTGGGGGTGGTGGGGGTAGACGGGCGTGAGCGGACCATGTAATCCTCCTCCTTCTCCTTCTTCTCCTGCATGGCGGTGGTCGTGTAGGCCTTCCTTTTCCTCCTTCTGGCGTGGTGATTGTGGTCTTGCTTGCTTTTGGTCTTGGGGTGGTGTCGTCGAGTATGGGTACAAATGAGATCGTACAGGTCGTCATGTCGTCAGAGAAGTCGTGAATCGTAGTTGTAGTGGGGTATCTTGAGAGTATCATGATCGAGCTGATCGAAGTAATGGCAAGGAAATGGTCATTAGATGATGTCGGTAAATGTGTTGCTGGTCGCTTGCGCTGAAGAAGTGAATGCTGGATCATGAAATTCAAGATGCTGGTTTCGCGGATGGAAGACGAATATTGCGAATGATGGTTGTCGTAGTTTTGTGTTCGTAAAGTCGTGAAAAATAGTAGGCGCATTGCGGACAATGCATGCCGCCTTGTTGTGCTCGGAATTTGTGTTTGTTGAGGTCTAGTTGTACCTCCTGGACTCGCGTCTCTCACCCCTAGCATCCTCGATGATGGGGCTGGCGACGCGCGACCTTCTGCGGCTCTCCCGACTACTCTCCTCCTTATCTTTGCCGCTCGAGCCACGACGAGACTTGCTGAATAGGCCGCTGAAGACTGATGCAGTGCTACGAGCGCTGGAACCATGATAAGAGCGATCACGATAGGTGAGCTCGCCGTCGTCGTTGATGCTCAGGTCTGCACTGCCAATGAACTTTTGCTTGTTGATGGTCTGCCCGCCCTGGGTGATCTTGACCTGGACCTGGATGTCGTCACCACCGCGACGAGAAGATCCACTACCAGCATCGACAGACTGGCGGCCACTGCGGTGACTTCGACCACTGTGGGCAGATCGGAGAGAAGGCACTCGTGCAGGAAAGCTGGGCTTCTTGTTGCCGGAACTGCTGTAGGAGCGCTGGACGTTCTTGGCCAGCTCGTCGTCCTCCTTGCGGCCAGTGACAATCTCTTGGTATTTGCGAGCATCAGCGTACTTGTCGATGGACTCCAAGTTGACATCTCGGCTTCGCCGCTTGGATCGCTTGGCTGCCTGATCATCGTAGCTGTAGTAGGACATTGGGCGAGAGGAACGGGATTCGCTTGTAGTATAGCGATGTCCGGGGCTGCGGGAGTGCTTGCTGACATCGCGAGTGGGAAGATCCATGTACTGCGAATGGCGACGAGAATGGGAAGGTGCTCGTGGTGGACGTCCGCTGGATGCTTCTGCCTCAGCTTGGGCATGCATGGCTCGGAAGGAGTCCAGGTCAGTATAAGACCTATCACGTCGGCTCCTTGATGGTGCGCGGCCAGATTCGATGGCGGGCTCCAGAGTGGGCTGTTTGACAGAAGGACGACGGCCAATCCTCATTGATAGAGGAGGGTGTGAGAACTCGTCGCGAGAAGACCGACGTGGGTAGGCCTCAGCACCTGCTCGAACGGGGCTGCGGGAGCCGGATCGGAAGTACTGATCAGGGAAGCCTGACCTGCGACCGTAGCTGGAAGAGTAGTCGCCGCCAAGGAAAGTATCATCCTCGCCAAAGACGGGTGGGTATTCGACGTAGGTCGAATGGCGATGAGAGACGGGATAGTCCGTGTGCGCATGAGGCATGATGGGGCGAGCCGGCTGATGAGAGACGAGCGGAGATTGTCTTATGGTGGGGAGAATGTCGACCGCACCCTCAACAGGTGGAAAATAGTCCCGTCTATCAACCTGACTGTACGGGTCGCGAGGGTCGTGGATACCAGCCAAATGAGTGGGAGCTGCAAGAGCATAGTCATACGCAGTGGGAGGAGCGGTATGATAGCTCAAAGGGCGGGGTCGGGAAGCGCGGCGGGGCCTTGGCTGAGGTTCCAGCGCATAATCGGCGCCTGGCATGACTTCGGCTGGCGGTGGGTAGTAATGCTGGGGAGCTGCATACGCTGGATGTGGAGGCGGATAGTGCGCGGCATAGGCATAGGCGCGGTACTGTGCATCGCAATCCGCGCAGGGACAGTGACCAGGAACGTGGTAGGCAACAGGGACCGGCTCGGAAGACTTCTTGGACGACTTTGACTCTGCTCGACGATGCTTCTTGCCGGGGCTGGAGGCGCGGCTTGATTTCTTGGTGGGCGATATCTTTGGCACATCGTTAATGGTCGGCGGTGGGATGGCGGCGGCAGCGGAGGGAAGATTGGTGGCCTTGTCCTTGGGTGGTTCAGGTGCGCGAGGGAGGGCTTTGGCAGAATCAGCACTGGCGAGTGTCTCATAAGTGTGGTTTGAGCGACCAGAGTCACTGGTTGTGTCTGCCATTTGACGATTGTCGTTGTTTGTCTTTGGTGGGGGTGAGCGATCACTGTTTGCGGAGACCTTTGTGCCGGGAATCGTCTTTCGCGTTTCTTCGTCGACGTCCTGGACAGTGGCAGGCTTGCCTTTTGAGACTCGTGAAGACATTGTGGGAAGAGAGACAAGGTTTTTGTCGTTGTGTTTACGGAGCACCTGGAAATTGTCTAGCTTGACCAACGCCGGTGCGGACGTCGTTGTGGGAAGATGAAGTGTGGCGTTTCCGTCCGTTTGGTCACATTGGGGGTCGCTTAGTAGTTATCGTTCGCCACAGAGCATGATGTGAGTGATGTGTCGCCGACGACGATGCGATGCGATGTGATGCGATGGGACGCAATGCGACAGGGTGTGTATGACCAAGCAGTGACCTGGCAAGGCCGAAACAGAGAGACCAGCCTCGTGTTTCTTGCGACAGATGGGACAGGCGGCGGGCCGGAGATTTTTATTTTATTTGAACCAGAAACGCAAACACAAGGAACCGTGAACCTTGCCAAAAGGGTGTCGTTCGCGCTATGGCCAGAAGAGTATAGTGTGGGAGAGCAGTTGATGCCTGACTGGCCGAACCAATTGAGGTGCAATATCGTCGCTGATCTTTGCCAGACAGTGTAGATGTAATGAAGGTTGGGTATGAAGATGGAAAGAAGGCAAGAGAACAAAAAAAGATGACCGAAGAAGAGCAAAGACAAGTATCGACGTAGCAACTGGTGATGCGCTGTCAAGGCGACCAGAAAGTGGGAGAGTGGAATGAGCTGCAGACGCCTTCAATTTTGGCCGGGACCGATGGAGGCGAGAGAGGCGAGAGGCTCACGTGGAAAAGAAGAATATCAGATTTCCAATGACAAAAGATACAGTAGTCGCGCGCGTCAGAAGCGCAGACCTCTGGCACATCTATATCTGCTCCTCCTTCGTCTGTTACGACGGCAACCACATCCTCGCCATCGACTGGCTGGCATCCTCTACACCTCTCGCGGCTGAAATCGACCAAGACCGACCCTGCATGTATCCTTGTACTTCTTTTGCGTAGTCCCAATTTCACGCGTCTCGAATCACGCCTCTGCTATCATCGCCGCGTCGTGGCCTGTGAGCTACTTATCGTCTCGTCATCAATCTATCTCATCCTTCGGCCTCGCTCTCCGTCGCTCCTGCGCGAATGTCTTGAGACGAGGTCGCCGGATCCCCATGTTCGGATTGGCGACGGCCGGAGCAAGTGGGGGAGGAGAGGGGAGGAATAGCAGCAGCAGGATCATGGATTTGCGATTGATGATAGCTCGACCGACCAGACCGGTGGCGCTTTGCAGAATAGATTGCTGGTCCGCGAGTAGTGGTACTGCAGCAGTAGCTTGAGGATCTGTCTTGCGTGCAGGTCTGACCTCTCGTGTCGTGCTCGCACACCCGCCTTTGCCCTCGCATCACCTGCAGTAGCCGCATATCGACACACGACAACCTGTCATGACGGCGACATGTTTGCCCTCTGTTTCATCTGTCGACCATCACTCTTCTCACGGACAGCGAAGACTTGCTTGCTCCCACACTCAATCGATCCTCCGCTCGTCGCTCGATCATCGCTTGTCTCTGTTTCAGCGAGGAATGTGACAAGTTTCTCTAGCGCTCTGGCCTGCCGTTCAAGCCATGCTGTACCTCCGTCAGGTCGGTGATCCCTGTCCGCATCAAGCCATGATGAATGTCAAAGGATGGTGACATGTGGAGCAGACAGAGCCGAGGACCTGGGCGAGCTGTTGATCTCCAAAACTCTATGCCGGTCACCGAAGACGGCTTCCTATCCCGTTGGTCTAGAAATGCTTCACCGCTTCACCGCTTCTTTTGCCCTACACCCACAATCAAAGGTACATACATATGTATATCAAGGTAGAGGCCAGACTTTTGCTTTTTCACCTTCTGATAGCTCTGATAGCTTCGATAGCTTCATGAGGGGTTCAACGGTCGTGCATGTCGTCTGGATGAACGGATGTTCACGGAAGAATTCATCACTGGCTGCAAGTGGTGGTAATATCGCTACAGAACGGGCGAGATGGGTATCTTGCGGCGATCACGCCAATCTCAGAACCTGCTTCTACCGCCGCTTCCATGTCCTGTCCGCCATGACCACCATCTGCACGCCCTCCCAGGTACATGGCTGAGCTCTGGCATATACCCTGCAGCCGCATCCGTGGACGACCAGGGAGCTGATCGCTCACGGCCAGCAAAGTGCATCCATCTGCTCAGATATCCATGGTCGACATCGTCGTCTCCCGCGGACATGCATGCACATGCAGAGCACATACCCTCGTGCCGCGGAGTCCATGCTCTTCTGCAATCAGCCGTCACAGACAGCTCACATCCTGCCAAAATGTCAGTCAATGCTCAAATTGAGTATCGCATCTGCCGTACCTGTCCACTGGGCTCAAGCCCAACACCCTCATGCCATTGTTCAGTACCTGCCTGGCACATTCGTACAGTGCACCTCTCGCCTTCCTTACCTCCGGCTCCGCCCTGACCACATTGAGCACCTCGTAACTACTGCTGAGCAAATGTGTCATCTTGAACAGATACGTCAAGACCGTCACTGGCTCCTGTGTCTTGATAGTGTTCAGGAACACGTCCGGCCACTGCGCCAAACTTCTCACCACGTCCACCGCGTGTTTCTCGCTAAGCAGACTCCAGTCCGCGCTCTCCAGGTCCTCACGCTTGAGTTCCGCCTTCCTGGCGATCGAGCAGAGACGAGCATGAGCATATTGCAAATATGGCCCCGTGTCTCCCTCGAAGCTCGTCATACGGTTCAGGTCGAACTCGTAATTGTTGATTCGCTTGCCTGACATGTCTTGCACCATGACGGCTGAGATACCCAGCGTGTCCGCCGTCTGGACTGGATCCTCGACCTGTTCGTACTTGCCCTCATTGCTGCGCATCACGTCGTGCATCTTCTCCGCCACATCGCGGAGAATGTCGTCCAAGAATTTAGCCGTGCCTTTACGTGTCGACATACCGAGCACCATGCCAAAGTTGATGTGCTGGCAGCGTTTGGCCACTTCGGCGTACTCATCACCCATGATTTCAAGGATCTTGAAGAGTTGTGCCAGATGTAAGTCTTGTTGCGAAGCAACCACGTAGATCATGCGGTCGAAGTTGTACTTGTCCAGCCTCTCTCGCGCAGCTCCGATATCACGGGTAAGGTAGAGCGAAGTGCCGTCCTTCTTCCTGACCAATGCCTTGCCGAGCTTCTTTGCGTATTTTGTGAGATCGACGATGATGGCTCCTTCCGAGTCGGAGCTGACTTTCTTTTCCGACATTGTCTTCGCCGCTGCTTCCATGCTCTCTTCCTTGACTTGCGACTCTCCACTGTAGTCGTCGAAGCGGATGTTGAGACGAGCGTACGTCTGCTTGTACTTGACGATTGACAGATCACGGAAGCGGCGCCAAATGCCAACTGCCTGCTCATCGCCATCCACCATGCGCTTGAAGTAGCGACGAGCCTGCTCGTCTATGCTTTCGGATTGGAGCCTCTCAATCTCGGCTTGTTTAGATGGGACATCCTCTTCCTTTCCACTTGCTTGCAGAGCCTTGACCTCTTCCTGCACCGCCTTAATCTTCTCATTTTGCTCGCTGCCTACAGCATTGATCTTGACGTACACGTCGTACAGGTGTCCGATGGGGTTCTCTGCCAGCTTCTCTTCCGATCCGAACCTGTCGAACCCTACAGCCAACATGCCATATTGTTTTCCCCAATCGCCGAGGTAGTTCATCCTGATCACGTCCCATCCTGCTCCCTCATATAGATTGCCCAGAAACCCTCCAATGATCGTGCTTCGCAAGTGGCCGGCGTGAAAAGGCTTTGCGATATTCGGCGAGGAGAATTCGACAATCATGCGCTGCCTTCCCTTCGAAGCGTCTGAGGGATCTTTGAGTCCGAGATTTGGGTTGAAGCCGTACGTGCTTTGTGTCTTGAGAATCGTGGGCAGGACCAGCTTGGTGATCGCGAGGGGTTGGAACGAGAAGGAGACAAGTGTGCCTTTGTCTACTCGGGGAGGCTGCACCAAGGGTGATTCAGGGAACTATGTAGGTAAGTACGCTGTTTGGTGTACTTCAGCACGCTCACCAACCTTCTCGACTATGAGCTTTGCCGTCTCGTCAGGCTTCTTGCCCTTGATCCGCAAAGCAGGTACTGGGAGTAGGAGATCTCCATGGTCCAATGTCTGGGGCCATTGTATCGCGTTGACAATGATCTTCGGGTCTGCGCCAGTGATTGGTTGTAGTAGTTCTGCGATGTGTGCGCGGAAGATATCGATCTGGTTGTAGGTTGGGTATGACTTGCTTTCGGGAATTTGAGGCACCTTGTCCAGACCTAGACCGGAGAGGGTAGACGTGATTTCTTCAATGCTCTGCCCGGATGCAGATTGTACGCCGTTGAGCGCCATACTGTGCAATCGCTGTATTCGTATCGGGAGTGGAGTGGTTGTGAATTTTATGGACCTTGTGCCGCAGCAGTGACTCAAGCTCGCAAGGTCTCGAGAACAGTCATACAGTCGTGGTATCGTTCGCTCGCGGACCAATGTTCGGAACAATGACTGCATGCACCGGAGCGTGGAATGTCTTCTCGGTTCGTTAGAGAGATTGGATGTAATGTATGCTCCGAGACGACCTGATCAACCTTTGAATGATTCACGTCTATAGAAAATATACAGGGTCCGGAGAAAAATTCTTGGCATGAGGAGGGGTCATTGCTCTTGTTCAGGGCAGCTATCTTCATTGCCGATCCGACGACTAGTCCAGGTCTGGTTGCCTGTGTCTCTCTTGCTTTGTTCCCTCCTCATCACCAGATCATGTCATATACCACCCAACGCCGGCGCTATGCAGCAAATGTAGCATTCATATCATCTCGCGAGTCATACCTGCGACGACCACCCCAGCTTCTCCCTATTGTCGTCACACAGCCGAGCGTACTCCAAGAGTAGGCGGAAGACATAGATGACCATGTCTTCCCTCCTCAACACCTTCTCAGCCCAATTCTTGCCGTCCGTGGCGATGGCTTTGGCTGCCTCATCTCGTCCACGAAATTTATCCGTCCCCATGAAGTACTCGAGGATACCGTATATGTCGATGAAGGTGTTGTCCATGGGGACAAAATGTACCCAAGGAATGATCCGTGTATCATGCCACTCGTCGTATATAGTAGCCTTGATCGGCAATGAAGTGGAGCCTATGAAGCCCCTATACCGACCAGAAAATGAGTTGCCATCAATGTCAGGTAGATATTTGTAGTCGTATTGCTCTGCCATTGGTTTCGATGGTTCCACCTTGTACCAAGGATCGGTATATCTGCAGAAAGGAGGGCTTGGGTCTGGGAAACAGAGCAAGTGCACAAAGGCAGCGTCCGCGACGTCCTTGAGCCAAGGTCCGAGGCCCTGACTCTTTGGCGCGGACAGCTGGTATGCATCGGCGTCAGGAAGGACAAAGTTGGGGGCAATGATGTCCTTCTTGTCCACCTTCTCAACAGTCGTGCTGTTCATCATTGCGACGAAACGATGTCGCTGAAACCGAGTCCAGTTTTCCTCCTTGTTGCGCCCCCCGGACGCCGCCCCTCGCCAGATGACCTTGCTCTGCTTGTCCGACCACGAGCCGCCGTGACCAGCTCCACCGGAGTAGAAAGGGTCGTCTGTCCAGTACATCGCGGCCGGCAGAAGGATCTCATTGTTCATAGGAAGCTTTGATCCACCGAACATGGGTAGTAGCTTGCTGCTTGTGGAGATAGAGATGGGTTCCACGAATGTACCATGCAGACCTTGCAGAGTGGGGTGGTCACACGGCGATTTAGTGTATGTCCAGTTCTTGACATATCCTTCGTAGCTTTGCTCTGGCCTGTTTGACGACAAAGGGGGAAGAGACCGATAATCTGTGGTCGGGACGTATCCGCTTCTCGCTGGAGAGTTGGGATGACAGCCACGGACTGCTAGATCCCAATATGGCCCTGACCCTACAAGCGCCCAATCGATCGGCGGGACTGCTTCTCCGTCTGGTATGACAGTCGTCGAATAATTTCGAATCATCTCCCCTGCTGGTTGTATGCGACGACTCTTTCCCTCGATTTCCATGTAACCTTTGATGTCCTCCCAAGGTACCACTATGCGAGACTCGTCCATCTCATTTATGGCGATGTCCATATCCGGCAGATGCTCCATGACCTGGCTGATCTCGTGCGCCCACAGATGCATCCATGGACGATTCTCATCATTGCGCTTCGTGACATTGCCGTTCCTGACGCTGATGCGGAAAGGCCACTCGCTGGCGGATCGACGAATCTCGATAGGAGCAATGGCCCAGAACGGATTCAGGTCATCGTGAATCCGGTCGAAGAACTCTTCAACGATGACGGCATTGTTCTGCTGTGCGTATCGGAACCACTTGTCAAAGCCTGGCGGAGGTCGTCGTCCTCTGCGATGTAGATAGGCTTGTTCGGCTGCTTCAACGGTGTAGCTTTGCCTCGAGATCAAGGCCGCTAGGTCTGTTTGGGCTTGATCGCGCAGGTCGTCGATTGGATGTCGTGGTGGCTTGTCGGTGTCGCGAGTATTTGGCAAAGCTAGAGGAGCCGAGTCGCGATGTATGAGGAATGCGTATATGAGCCATGCTGCGATACTTGCGCTGACCAGGATCTGTAACAATCTCTGTAGGCGCAGAGAGCCAGGGATCATGAACATCGGAGTCGTTCAGGGTCGAGGTCGCGTTGGTATTGCTACGGCGCACAGTCCGGACCCACAATTCATGACAGCATAACCTGGTTGTTGGAAAGCAACCCTGTCGCAAAGAGACCCAGTAAGATCGGTTGCACCAATGGTAGGGATACGAATATCAAGAAATCCCATGCAAATTTGAGCTGAGGAAGACGTGAAAGTTGATGAAGGATGCAAGGCAGAGAACAAGCTGTCGATTGCAAACGCGGGAGATAGGGTGCGAGTTTTTGAGGAGCAAATGACACCCGTGCCTCCTCCTCCCCAGCGGCGTTGTGGACCCTTTCTGGTAGTTTACACCACCAGGACTAACAGAACCATCAAGTAGCATATCTCAAAATGTTTGATACCGCCGCTAATCCAGTGGTACGTTATATGATACCTCAGCATATCACTCATTACTATGACACCTATATATGTAGAGACCGTGTCCGGTAGTGTTCGCGGAGAAGGCACTGCCAGCTATGATTTTGTGGAGGGATCTGCCACGGCGGAAAGGCTAAAATTTGATAGAGCGCCACGTCCTCTCTAGCCGCTGCACTGGACCTGCTTCCGCCGGAGTTTTTTCGCCGGGACGCAGGAGATGCACTTTGACTACAGCATCGAATACTCAACAGTAGCCTCAACACAGAACAACTCTCAGGTATTCGGCGCATATCGTGTCGTTTGTCACTACAACAAAATTTTGGGAGAGGTTTCGGGCATTACACACATCTACTACACCAGGATAGTTAATTTCTACTTGACAAGCATTTTCGGTCTCGATTCCAGGTTGAATCTATCCACCCACTATGGCTCCCGCCGGAGACCATCAAGTTTCGGTCCTTTTCGTGTGTCTAGGCAATATCTGCAGGTCTCCCATGGCCGAAGGAGTGTTCAGACATCTTACAAACTTTGAGCGACCTGACCAGGACCCTCGCATCAAGCATGTCGATTCTTGCGGGACGGGAGCATACCATACCGGAGACAGCCCCGATTCTCGAACCATGTCTGTGCTCGAAGATCATGGCATCACCGAAGACTACTACCAACACGCAGCGCGGAAATTTCACGCCTCAGACTTTACCAAATTTGATTACATCTTTGCCATGGACAAGGACAACAAGAGTTATCTTGACCGTGAGCGCGGGCGATTGATCCGAAAGGGAGATCTGGACGAGGCAAAGGCTGGGAAGGTAGAGCTATGGGGCAAGTACGGCGGAAAGAACAATGAGGAAGTCATTGACCCTTACTATGGAGCTCGAAATGGGTTTGAGGTTGCGTACGAGCAGATGGTCAGGTTCACGAATGGTTTCATGAAGCAACTGAGCAAGGGGGACTCATGATATCCCCTGTCCAGATAGTAGTGCAATTGGGCCTTGATACGAGCGTAACAGAGACGTCTCTTCTGATTGTTAGGATCAAAGGACATACAATTAATGACATACATGCTCGCCTGATGATGTTGGTATCGTTTGAAGATGCCTCGATGATGAGAAAGTCAATTCACATTGCCCGCCTTTTGGCTAGCGCCGAGTGGACCCTGGGCCGAGGCATGGAGAAGCGAAGTGAGAGGAGCACGAGCTTGACCACGAATGTCTCGGTACGGGCGTACACCATCGACAACGTCTCTTCGCTCGCCGGCAGTCCATAAGTAATCACTCAATTCCCTAGCGATACAAGTCTTGCAACCCCGCGTCTCTTTCGTCTCATTCACATCCATTTGCGCAAAGATGGAGCTACCCGAATTCACCGCAATCAAGATGGGCGACATCCCCGCCGTCCACAATAAGCTGTACCAGACCTTCCACACGCAGCGCACGCGACCCATCTCATATCGTCTGACCCAGCTCCGGAAGCTGTGGTGGGCCCTCAAGGATGCCGAAAAGCTCATCATGGAAGCATGCTTGCGCGATCTAGGCAAGCCGCACTTCGAGACCTACCTTACTGAGCTCGGCTGGTGCCTCAACGACATCATTTTCGTCTGCCAGAACCTCGAGAAGTGGGCCAAAGATGAGACACCGGCTGATATTGCCTTGATGCACTGGGCCATGAAGCCACGCATCCGCAAAGACCCTCTCGGTGTCGTCCTCATCCTCGGCGCATACAACTTTCCCATCCAGCTCAGTCTGGGACCCCTCATTGGAGCTATTGCTGCAGGATGTACTGCTGTACTCAAGCCCTCAGAGTCCTCTCCGTATGCTGCGGCAGTACTTCAGCACGTCGTGGAAAAGAGCTTGGACGCAGATGCATACCAGGTCATCAATGGATCTATCCCTGAGTCCACTGCTCTGCTAGAGCTCAAGTGGGATAAGATCTTCTACACGGGTGGTGCATCTGTTGGGAAGATCATCGCGAAGAAGGCAGCCGAGACATTGACACCAGTCACGCTCGAGCTGGGCGGAAAGAACCCTGCCATCGTCACTGCAAGCGCAGATCCCAGAATCGCTGCGAGACGACTGCTGTGGGCTAAAGGACTCAATGCTGGTCAGGTATGTGTCAGCCAGAACTACATCCTGGTCGAACGAGGTATTATGCCTGCTTTGGTCGAGGAGTTCAAGACTGCGCTCAAGACATTCTATCCGGATGGTGTCAAAGCCAGCGCCGACTACAGTCGCATCGTCAACGAACGTCAATTCTTCAAGCTGAAGAAGATGCTCGACGGCAGCGGCGGGAAGATTCTTGCCGGTGGCATGATGGATCAAGCAACCAAGTACATTGAGCCTACGCTTATCGAGGTCACCGACCCCAATGATACCCTCCTTCTCGACGAGTCTTTCGGCCCACTGATCCCCATTCTCGCTTTTGACGACCTCAACTTGGCCATTAAGATCGCCAACCAGGTCGATCCTACCCCTCTCGGTATCTACCCATTCGGCTCCAACAACGAAATTGAGAAGATCCTCAAAGGCACCCGATCAGGAGGCGTATCCATCAACGACGGCTTCTACCACGCCTCGATCCCCACCCTTGAGTTCGGTGGTGTCGGTTCATCAGGACAGGGCGCCTACCGCGGTAAAGCTTCGTTCGACTCCTTCACCCACCGCAGAGCCATCACAAGAACACCCGGCTGGGCTGAGAAGCTGCTGGATATCAGATACCCACCCTACAAGGGCAAAATTGAGAAGCTGGCATCCTTCACAGATTTGAAGCCAGATTTCGATAGAGATGGCAAGGTTCGCGCAAGAAGTGTGATCAGTTATATCCTCGGACTCGGAGGAAAGACCATCACTGAGAGTGTTGTGAGATGGACGGTGGTGTTGGTTGCCGCTTTTGCAGCCAGGAAAGGCTGGGCTAAATTGTGGGGCAAGGTCTTTAGAGACTTTGACCATGAGCGCTCTAAGCTTGCTTGAGATACCAAATAGCTTCTATGATATTCGCGAATGTAATTGTACTTTAATAATCAAGTCCCGACGTCCACAGACTGGAGGCGCAATGGAGGGAACTGTATGGCAAGCAGCGCCTGTAACGCAATCATACCAAGCTTTCAGGCAACAGAATTGTTTTGTAACGACGCACCCGAGCTTGATTGAGGTTGGGCGTATCTCGAGAGGATCCGAGATGATGGGAACAAGTTACCGCTGCGGCGTGGCGGCTCTCGCCACAGTTCTATATTTGGAGCATATAGCGAGCAATGCCGATAGGATGCGGTTGCACAGAATGCCGTGACATATCGTTACCAGACGACGAAGCGATCGCGCAGCACGTGGACAAGCGCTTGATGCATGCTGACAAGAGCTGAGCGCTTCTCCGAAACGAAATCAAGAAGCAGAAGCACCGCGCCCAGTCGGACATCGGATGGTCCACGAAGAAAACTTGTTCGACGGTTGGGCAATCGGATTCAAGAGACAGAGCCGCGTCAAGAGATCAGCAGGAGTAGCACAGAGAGATTTACTGGCACAGCCATACAGAAGGTAGCGAGAAGGGCACCTTAAGGTGGCTTTGCAGGTTGACGTACGCGCGTTTCTGTTTCTTGAAGGAAGCTTGCAAGGTTTAGTGCCCGTCAGATCCAGCGATGATCCTGTCAACCGAGGTATAGGCTGAGGGCGCCAAGAAGGACCCTGATTTAGTTCACCCAAGGCTGAACTGAGCACTCTTTAACAGCTTTACTAATTTATAATCAAATTAGGTAGTTCTTGTCTTAATCTGTTACTAACAAGGAGTTCTATTAATTTAGTTATCTCTTAGTTTAACAGGTTAAGTATTTATGTAGTTACAATCCACTAACTTCTAGTAGGTTAGGTAGTAATTAATCCGTTTTCCTCCCTATACAAAAGCTAACAGTTATAAGCCTAGTATAACTACCCCTATATAAGTAGTTTATTTAGTTACTTCTCTATCTTATTTATTAGTTTACTCTCTATTATCTCGCTTTTCAAGTATTAGAATCTATTAAGTACTACCTTATCTACAACTATAGGATTTAGGTGTTAATAAAGAGATAAACAACTATAGAGACTAATACCTTAATAGCTAGAATACTTATTATTCTTGCTATATTAGCTAAATAGGCTAGCTAGCTATATATTATTAAGATAAAAGCTTTAAACACTAAGATCTAGCACCTTATTAACCCTTAGGAGACAGTTAAACTAGAAGGACTTCCTAAGCCTTAAAGGCTAGAGGTAGCAAACATTAACTTCTTAGTACTCTTCTAGATATACAAGGAGGAACAAGTATAGTATAACAAGTAGCTTAAGGTCTTAGCAGATCTTATAAGCCTTATCTAGTTATTAATTGCACTATAAGTCCTTACTGTTATCTAGCTAGAAGGAGACTCTTATTTATAGGCTATTCTTAGAGCATTAAAGAACAGATTTACTCTATCTAATGTAGCTGTTTAGCTTAAGGTTAAAGCTCTCTAGAGGAAGTAGCTATCTAGCTCTTCCTTATAGAACATGAATTACTAGCTTTAGTAATAGAAAGAGGTTATAGATAAGACTAGGAATTATAACCTTCTAGAGGCTTAAGGATTAAGGCCTTAGAGGGACTTCCTCTTATTAATCTTAAAGACTAAGCTAGCATTTACTAACAAATATCTTATTAATCTAGACTTACTAACTCTACTAACACTGCTTGAACTAATTACTAAGTTTAGATAGTTCTATAAGCTACACAAGCTATACACTACTACAAGGGCTAGCAAGGGAGCAATAGCATTCCCTATAGCTACTAAGAACTCTTATAAAGAGAAGCCTAGTTCCCCTAGGGAGCCTAAATATATATACTAGAAGAGGTATAGGTAGGGCAAGTGTTACTATCTAAATAAGTACCTTAGGCTAGAGAGGTAGTTACTAAACTAATAGACTCTTAAAGAGGTTAAGCAAAGGCTAAATAATAAGGCCTTAAGGGATAAGGTTAAAGCTACCCTTATAAAGGAAGCTAACTATTAGAAGAGGTTATCCCTACTAGTACTAATTAATATAGCTATAACTATTAGATTACACTTAGCATTTATCTTAGCCACTAGTAACATCTTAAGCTTATAGATACTAGATTCTAGAGTAACTAATTACATCTATAATTATACTATAAAGGATAGATATAAGGTTACTAGAATTATAGAACCTTATAAGAAGCTATTCTATAGTAACTCCTTACTTAAGATTAAGAGTTAGAGAACTATTAATATTATAGCTATCTACAAGAGACAGCTAGTAACTATCTATCTTACTCGTGTAGCCTATGTACTATTAATTATAACTAATCTAGTTAGCCTTAGGAGGTTTATTAATAGTAGAGTCTATTAGAACACTTAGACTATAGAGATTAGTTATAAAGGAAGAGTACTCTTCTTAGTTATACCAAAACATAACTAATACATGCTTAAGGATAACTCTAAGACTCTCTATGTTACTACTATAGCATTAAGGGGTAATAAAGATTCTTACCTATTAGCATTTACCTTAGTTATTATAAGGACTAATTAATCTTAGTATAAAGTTATAGACTACCTAAGTATAGAGTCTATTAATTACCTTCTAGCTGTTATAGTTAGTAGTAAACTAACTCTAACTAAGTCTAACTTAGCTTAACTAATCTATCTTAGATCTCTATATTAGACTTGTAAGCTATCTAATGCTTAGTAGCTTATATTAAGGAGCTCTAATACTAAAATTGCTATAATAAAGCTCTTTAAGAGAACTACCTTTAACATTATTATTAACAGATTTACTAGCTTTAATAAGGTAAAATATATAAGTTACTTTACCTATAGGATAACTAACTATAATCTAGTTACTAGTTATGCTTATAGATATAAGCTTAATGAAATTGCTATTAAGATAATTATCTATATTAAGACTAATCTTAGCTTTAAGATTAGATTTATTAGAAGCGATAATAAGGATACCTTTAGCTTTAGATTTACTATTTTCCTTAATAGTAAAGGCATTTAGCATAAGCTATCTACTCCCTATACTCCTATATAGAATAGTTATAATAAGAGAATTAGAGTAATACTATTAAGAAGAGTAAGAGTAATTACTATCTTTGCTAATCTCCTAAAGGAACTATACTCTAAACTATATAGATTAGTAGCTTATCTAATAAATAGAACACCTCTTAAGAAGCTTAACTAGAAGACTCTCTTTGAGCTAGTTTATAGATGTCCTCTATCTATATTCTATCTTAGGCTACTTAGATATAAGGCCTATACCTTAGATAAGTATATTATAAGTAGTAACAAGCTTACTCTAAGGGCTTATATTAGATATCTAGTTAGCTATAACTCAACTAACATCTTTAGGATCTATATACTAGCTTTAAAGAAGATTCTTAGAATAAGAGATATTAGGTTTAATAAGACTTAGTTCTATAAGCTAGAAGAATAACTATAGCCTAGACTAATTAGATTACTTAATTTACTAAGACTTCTATAGGAGATTAAAGAGTATAAAGCTTAAGCTAAAGAGGTGCCTAAGGTATAACCTAAATAATAACATCTAGTTTAGAATCTAGTTTAGTATCTAGTTTAGGATCTAGTTTAGCTAACTAAGGAGCTAAATAATTATAGTCTTTTATTATAGCTAACTCTAGATCTAAGCCTAGCTTAGATCTAGGAAGTTTAATAGGCTCTATTACCTCTACTAGATAATTATAGTATATTATTACAGTTACTAACTCTAGATTTAAGCCCGGCTTAGATCTAGGAAGTAACATTACTAGAGCAATTCTTTAATACTCTAGCTTCTCTACCTTCTATAGTTATATAGCTATTACCTCTACTAGAGGCTAAGGCTAAGACTAATTATTATAGGACAGATGTTTAAGCTAAAGAGTTAGCTAAAGTTTAACATAAATAACTCTCTTAGAGAATTACTATAAGGTTAGCTAACCTACTTCCTAAGTATATTCTTACTACAAGGAGAATAAGGAAACTAAGGAGATAAGCATATATTACTACTCTAGTATAGCTAGAGATAGCCTATAGATATTACTAAGCATTTAATGCTTACCTAGTAATAAGGCTAATTTAGCCTTAGTTAGAACTAAGGGATAATCTCTCTCTACTACCTACTAATATAAAGGAACTTAAGACTTATCCTTATAAGAAGTAATTCTAGTAGGCTATAAAGGCTAAATTGCTTACTCTCTATAAGAAGCACATATAGACTATTATGCTTACTACTTAAGCAACTAGCAAGCTAGTTCTATTAATATAGGTATTTATATACAAAGTTAATAACAAAGAAGAGGTTATAAAGTATAAAGTAAAGCTCTATATAAGAGGTAACCTCTAATCTATAGAGTTAGAAACCTATATAGTAACTCTAGCTACTAAGGTCTTTAGAATGCTTATAGCTATTCTTGCTTATAAGGACATAGAGGCTATTTAGATAGATATTATTAATGCCTATATTAATAGCTCTATTAATAAGATTATCTACTATATAATCCTCTCTAGATTTAAGCTTATTCTAAAGGAGCTAAGGAAGGACTATTCTAGTATCGCTCTATTAGAGGCTATCCTCTTGCTTAATAAGGCTCTATATAGCCTTAAATAAGCTCTAGCTCTCTAGTATACAGAATTCACTACTACTCTAAGGAACTTTAGATTTACTTAGGCCTCTAAGGCTCTATATCTCTAGCTAACCTTAGAGGTAATAATCTTCTTCTTTGTAGATGATATTACTATTATATACCTTAAGAAGCACAAGGAGAAGGCTAATATAGTTATTATAGCCCTCTATACTAAGTATAAGATAAAGGTACTTAGGGATCTAAGCTAGTTTCTAGCTATCTAAGTCACAAGGGATAGAGCAACTAAGAGGCTATAGCTAAGCTAAGCCTAGTATATACAGTAGATATATACTAAGTTCATTACTAAACTAATAAGGCTAGTATTAATACTATTACTAGTAGAGATACTCTAGCCTAATAAAGGCTAAGCTTTACCTTAAGAGATCTACCTCTATTAGTAGAAGGTAGAATCTATTAACTTTGTAGTAGTTATTATAAGGCCTAATATAGCCTTTGCTACCTCTAGATTATTAGAGCATCTAATAAACTCTTTACTAATATACTAGAGGCTAGCAAATAGAGTTATTTAGTATCTCTATAAGACTAGAGATCTAGCTCTCTACTTTAATAGTTTAATACTACTACTAATCTTCTAAGCCTTATTAGATACTAGCTTTAGAAGTTACTATTTAAGGAAGAGTCTTTAAGAATATATCTTTAAGATGTTCTAAGGCTCTATTAACTAGAAGGCTACTAAATAGCCTATAGTTATAACATTAAGTATAGAGGCTAAACTACTTACTCTTACAGAAACTACTAAACAAGCTATATAGTAGAGGAGGCTTATAGCCTCTATCTATCCTCTAAAGTATATTAGTATTTAGTGTAACAACTAGTAGACTATTAGCCTTGTTACTAATCTAATAGAGAAGCTTAATATACGCCTTTGTTATATTAATATCCATTATCACTGGCTAAGGTAAGAAGTTAGCTAAACTAGACCTATCTCTATAATATAGACTCTATTAGCTAATACACTAGCTAATGGCCTTACTAAGTTATTGCCTTCTAGAAGGCATAGAGCATTCTTACAATAGCTATCCCTCGAGTTAGTAGTCTACTAACTAGCTATAACAGCCTTATAGCTATTTAGTAAAGGAGTGTGTTAACCAAGGTATAGGCTAAGGGCGCTAAGAAGGATCCTAATTTAGTTTACCTAAGGCTAAACTAAGCACTCTTTAACAGCTTTACTAATTTATAATTAAATTAGGTAGTTCTTGTCTTAATCTGTTACTAATAAGGAGTTCTATTGATTTAGTTATCTCTCAGTTTAACAGGTTAAGTATTTATGTAGTTACAATCCACCAACTTCTGGTGGGTCAGGCAGTAATCAATCCGTTTTCCTCCCCACACAAAAGCCAACAGATCCTGCGATGAACCCTTGCCCTTGTTCAGGACTGCATCATGGCTGGTCTGTGTGTCTTCGTTGCGGCGGACGACCTGTGGATGATGTGGGGACTTTTCAGGACTTCTTGAGAACCAGGATAGCATCGCCTGATAGCATCGGAAACTTGCCTTGCCTTGTTTTCAGACCGAGCTTGACTGCTTCATTACCACAATTCGCTCAGCATCCCTCCATCGCCCGACTTTGACGACAGTCTTTTGCAGCAACATCCCCTGTCTATCCATCCTTCGCCGAGCCGTCGTTTGCGGAGATCACCCGACCACAGTAAACAACGTTGTCGGACCTGTAATTTATCTGATACCAGCACCTCGAACGCTCAACGCCCACTCGTCATTGTCGCTGTCGTCTTTGGATTTGCTCGACCTCTACCACACCTGCAGCATCTGACGTCTCGGACATACTGAGCTTCGGCTTCGCTCGTTTCATCCGCAGCACATCACATCCACTCTTCGCTAGGAGGATAGAATAAACACGAGAACGAGCTTGGGGACATCCACAACATGGCATACAATCGGTTGGGTAAGTCGCACGATCTTTGAAGTCACGCGGTCCGCCTGCGACACCACGCGCATGCACATTCCTTTTCCCAAATTGGCGCACAATCCGGAGCTTCACTAACACGAAGATCAGGAAATAATCATGCAGGGCAGTATGATGACGACGACCCATACGCAGCACAGCCTCAGAATCCCTTTACAGACCACCAACACACATATCAATCACATGGAAGGACGCCGTCGCCGGGCCACCCATTGAGCAACATGAACAACGGATCATACCACCATGAGCCTCTGGAGATGCCAATGGGGCCAGGAGCTGGACATCTGCTCACATCAAGCGACAGATTGGACCCTCAGCCAACGGTAGAGAAGACTGCAGAAGTACCACGATCACACACTGACAAGACCAGTATTCTGTCGAGAACATCCCAAACACATACGGCCACAATGAAGGCTATGATGCATCGCACCCATACAATCCAACACAAGCAGGCAACGGCCTTGCGCTTGACCCGCAGCAACACCACGACGCGTATTACAACCAACCGTACGAGCCCACCACTCCTTACGATGAGCACGATGTGGGCCAGGGGAATGGATACTGGCAGGATGAGGTGGAGAATAAACCAATGGTCCCACAAGCTGGAGCGTATGGGCCAGATCCGAGTCAAATAGACCCGGAGCCAGGATACGATCAGCCACCTCAAGCCCCGGCTGCTCCCATCCGGCGGTGGAAGACGGTCAAGGAAGTGCAGCTGTTCAATGGCAACTTGGTGCTGGATTGTCCTGTACCGCCTCGACTGCTGAATCAGATCCAGCACGCACAACCTCCCGAGCGCGATGAGTTCACCCACATGCGATACTCAGCAGCCACATGCGACCCAGCACACTTCTACGACGAGCGCTTCACCCTCCGACAGCGCCTCTTCGCAAAGCCGAGACACACCGAGCTCTTTATTGTCGTCACAATGTACAATGAAGAGGAAGAGTTGTTCGCGAGAACCATGATGGGAGTCATCAAGAACATCGAGTTCATGAACTCGCGGACAAGTAGCAAGACCTGGGGCAAAGAAGCTTGGAAGAAGATTGTGGTCTGTGTAGTCAGTGATGGGCGTGCGAAGATCAATCCACGTACGCGCGCAGTACTCGCGGCAATGGGTGTCTACCAGGACGGTATCGCCAAGCAGCAAGTCAACGGCCGAGACGTCACCGCGCACATCTACGAGTACACTACCCAGATGAATTTGGAGATCAAGAACCACGTCGTGCAGGTCAAGAAGGGAAACACACCGGTGCAGATGCTGTTTTGCTTGAAGGAGAAGAATCAGAAGAAGATCAATTCGCATCGTTGGTTCTTCCAAGCATTCGGACAAGTATTGGACCCCAACATTTGTGTTCTGATCGATGCCGGAACAAAGCCTGGACGAGATTCGATCTACAAGCTCTGGAAAGTCTTCGATGTCGAGCCAATGTGCGCAGGCGCATGTGGTGAGATCAAAGCCATGCTGGAACATGGCAAGAACCTCATCAACCCGCTTGTCGCAGCGCAAAACTTCGAGTACAAGATGAGCAACATCCTCGATAAACCTCTGGAATCGTCGTTTGGCTTCATCACGGTCTTGCCTGGTGCCTTCTCGGCTTATCGATATGTGGCGCTTCAGAACGACAAGACAGGTCAAGGGCCTTTGGAGAAATACTTCAAAGGTGAGACTATGCACGGCGCCAATGCTGGAATCTTTACCGCCAACATGTATCTTGCCGAGGATCGTATCTTGTGTTTCGAGCTGGTCTCGAAGCGCAACTGCTCCTGGATCTTGCAATACGTCAAATCGGCCACTGGTGAGACTGATGTCCCCACAGAAATGGCCGATTTCATCCTTCAAAGACGTCGATGGCTGAACGGATCCTTCTTTGCCGCTGTTTATGCCCTCACGCACTTCTATCAGATCTTCAGGAGCAAGCATTCAGCACTCCGCATGCTGGCGTTCCTCTTTGAGTTCTTCTACCAATTCATCAGCATGTTGTTTGCTTGGTTCGCAATCGTAAGTATCATCTGCTTGACCATACTTACCATACTGACTGTGACCAGGGCAACTTCTTCCTCGTCTTCCGCATCCTCACGACCTCCCTCGGCGAACCTTCGCTCAACTTCGCTCCCGGTAATGTCTTGGCTGTCATCTTCGAGTTCCTCTACCTCGGCATTCTCATCACTTGTTTCGTCCTGGCGCTAGGCAATCGACCCCAAGGATCCAACAAATTCTACATGTCACAAGTGTACTTCTGGGCTATCCTCATGGCTTATCTTATCTTCGCTACCGTCTTCATCACTGTCAAGTCCGTCCAGGCACAAGTAGCTCTGGGTGGCTTTACTTTTACGACACTCTTCACGAACGCCCTCTTCAGGACTCTGATTCTGTCCATGTTGGCTACGTACGTCTTGTACTTCGTCGCCTCTATCCTCTTCCTCGACCCCTGGCACATGATCACCTGCTTCGTACAGTACCTCCTCATGACGCCCACCTACATCAACATTCTCAATGTATACGCCTTCTGCAACACCCACGACATTACGTGGGGTACCAAAGGTGACGACAAGCCCGAAAAGCTCGGTTCGGCCACCACCAAACCTGGTGGTAAAGTCGATGTCACCATTCCTACTGATGACCATGATCTCAACAGCCAATACGAGTCCGAGCTCCGCGCCTTCGCTACCAAATACGCTCCACCGAAGAAGGTTCCGTCAGCGGAAGAGAAGCATGAAGACTATTACAAGGGGTTCAGGTCCGCAGTCGTCATTGTCTGGATGTTCTGCAATTTGATCTTGGCGGCGGTTGTGCTGAATGCAGGAGGGCTGGAGCGGATCAACGTGGACAACAATGAGGAGACGCAGAGGAGCACTATCTACATGAGCGTGGTGCTTTACAGCGTCGTCTTCCTCAGCGCTATCAGATGGGTAGGATGCATCTGGTTCTTGATTGTCAGGATTTTCAGGGGTGTATGAGCGTGAAAACAATAATTTGGCAAGACACGAGCATGAAATCGGCGCATGGGAAAGAATTTGTGCGATTTGATGGTTGGATGGAGTTATGACAGAAAGATACCATGAAGAATGACCAGGACCTTGAGGGCTGGATGCACAGGGAGTATGCCTTTTTTTGTTCACCATCATGATCAAATGGCAACAACAACATTACACACATCTTTTAACGCGTCTTGGCTATGTCTTTCTTGCCTGCTGCATCATATGCTTGCCATCCCGATGTCTCGACCATATGTCCGTCTCATGTTAAGGAACACAACATGCACAAAAGATTTTGCTGCTCAAGCCCACTAGCATCGCAACTGAAAGGTATCAGATATGGGGTTGCTCTCGAAGTATACAGCTTTCGGCCTCGTCGCCACCAGCAACTGTTTCGGCTTGCTGCTGATCTTCAGCACAAATACCTCAAATGTGTTTGTTGCTAGGCAAACATGTGCAAAGTGAAACGACAGAACGTCACTTTATGTCCTAATCCGGCAATTTTGCACTGCGATACTGCTTGTTCAGGTAGAGGGAGCTGGTCAAAGCTCGGCTCGACTGCTTTTGTGATTCCACCCCCTTCCACCTCTTCAGCACCACCTCTCACACTCACACAACTTCACCTCTCCCGACATAAACCTTTATTGGTCTCTACACACCAATATCTCCCATCCTCAGCAAGCTTGCGATTCGATCAAAAGCTTCTTCAGCCATGAGTACGTATCCTCGACCCTCACTTCTCTCACCTCCCTCAACCCACTGCAAACTCTGGCCACTCAAGCCTGGGCAGTGACAGACAGCCACTTGGGTGATCTGGAGCTATCCCATACCACACAAAGGCGCGAATCGCAAAAATCACTGACTCTACGACAGGTTGGGACACAGGTCCCTCCGCCGCTCAGTCCGGCTGGGACGACAACACCCTCACCACCAACGGACACCATGATGCAACCACCAATGGTTTCGACGGCGGCAACACCAACGGATTTGGTGGTGACGGCTTCGGTATCGACGACGACAATGTCTCCAAGCACGATCGTGGCTGCTTCAACTGCGGCCAGCCAGGGTGAGTATCGCATATCACCACACCCTTGCACTACGTCACTAACGCTTCCAGACACAACAAGAGTGATTGTCCAGAGCCTTCCAAGAACAGTGGAGAGTGCTACAACTGCGGCGAGATCGGGTAAGTCCCGAACGAGTTCAACTCAAGCATCACTGACCACCCTCTGCAGCCACAACAAAGCCGACTGCACCAACCCACGTGTCGAGCGCGCCTTCACCGGAGATTGCAACTTCTGTGGTCAGCCAGGTCATCGTGCATCAGAGTGCGACCGTCGTCCACCTGAGGAGTGTAAAGCCTGCCGCCAAACAGGTCATGAGGCAGCAGACTGCACCAACCCGATGGCCATCTACGGACCCAAGATCGACCGTTTCGAGCCCGACGAGGCATGGTCCCTTCTTGTCGCTGCAGACAGAGGCAAGATCTCGCCAGTGTTCAAATACGTCAGTTCACCGCCGTATCACAGTTTGATCCAGCACATCCGCTAACATGACATAGGCCCTTGACTGCTACACTCGCTCCATGCCTGATCTTGATTTCCCCCAGGTCGAGGAAGCACTCCGCAGCGCTGGTTTCAACTTTCATCTCATCGCCAAAGAGCAGGAGGTTCCTGAGGGCAAGACGATTGCCAATCTTCAGGGTCAGAGGGATCAGACCTATGTCATCTCTTTCCAGTTCGGGTACAAGCCAACCCGTCCTAAGTTCGCCGGCGGCTGGCCAACCTCTCCAGAGGATAATATGGAGCGTCTGAAGAAAGCTGGCTACGTCATGGACACCGGCGTCCCCAAGTGTTCCAACTGCGACCAGCTCGGACACATTGCGAAGTCCTGCACAGAGGAGAAGGTTGAGCGTGAGAAGCTCGAGGTCAAGTGCTACAACTGCAGCGAGACTGGTCACTATGGTCGCGACTGGTGAGTTATTCCCTCTCCGGGTCTCCCAACCTCTTCGCTTGCTGACCACTGTTTAGTACTGCCCCTCGTCAGGACAGGAACGCCTGCCGCAACTGCAAGCAGCCCGGTCACAAGGCTGTTGACTGTACGGAGCCTCGTTCCATGGAGGGTGTCGAGTGCCGTTCCTGTGGTCAGAGTAAGATCAGCAAGAAGCTTATACCTTGGTGCAGCTACTGACAACTCACAGCTGGTCACTTCTCCAAGGATTGTCCCGACCGTCAGCCCATGCTCTGCCGCAACTGCAACCAGGAAGGCCACAAGGCTATGGACTGTACCGAGGAGCGCAAGATGACCTGCCGCAAGTGCAACGAGGATGGGCACATGGCTCGCGACTGTCCATCCGCTCCGGTAATGACCTGCTACAACTGTGGTCAGGAGGGTCACGGCAAGAGCCAGTGCCCTAACGAGCGCGTCTTCAAATGCCGCAAGTAAGTCGACCATATCTGCATACTTCGTTCAAAGCTAAACGTCCTGCCAGCTGCGACCAGGAAGGCCATTCCGCTCGCGAGTGCCCAGAGCCTCAGAACCCTGACAACATGGTCTGCCGCAACTGCGATGCGAAGGGTCACATGTCTCGTGACTGCCCCAAGCCTCGCGACTACTCTCGTGTTCAGTGCCGCAACTGTGGCGAGAGTGAGTTCCTCATTCCCTTGAATCACGAACACTTTGCTAACGATCTCCTCCAGTGGGTCATACCATCGTCCGCTGCAAGAAGGATCCCGCCGTCGACGACCTCAACGGAGGCTTTGCCGCCACTTCTTTCGGTGGTGGAGCTGCCACTGAGACTGCAGGGGGAGCTGATGACTGGACCAACGCAAACGACAACAACACCGGTGGAGGGTGGGAGAGTGCTCCAACTACTTTCGCTGCTGATGCCGGCTCCGGCTGGTAAGGAATCAGCGACAGCCAGTGGATTTGTTGATCTGGTCAACAGCCCCAGTGCACAAGAAGTAGACTGTCTGAGATGGAAGAACGAGTAGTCACAAAGATGAGTCTGCAGGGATGAGAACAAAGTCCAGGCAGAGAAGATCGGGCACGATCGGTAGTTAGTGCGAAGAATCGAAAAGGCTTTCTAGTTGAACACTCTTTCACAACAATCCTGGTGATCATAAGCATCAGTTGGATTGACTGGGTATTATTTCAAGGCGTCGAGCTCTGAAATGTGCTGTCAATCTCTCTCAAGTCGACGCCTTTGTGAATCTCTCACTACAAACTCTTCCCGGTCTCTCTATCACACGCTTTTCCCATCAAGCCTGACGAGCGAGCATGCTCAGATCTTACCAAAGATGCCAAAAAGCGCTGATCTTGATTCAATGCGTTCTGATGATGTTGACTTCCAAAGACTATCAGATCACAGACCAATTACCAGATTTGATCGTCCAGTCCAAGCACCCCAGCGCATGCCATGATACCAAGCCCTGAAATATCCTTCGAGTTCCAATCGGTCCCGGCCCAACCCCCAACACTACCCTTGAGGCAAAGCAGCAGCAAGGCTTCCAAAAGATAGTAGGAAGCACGCCTCCCAGTATCGCACACATTACTACTTCGAACCCGAACCACCCAGCAACCCCGCGAGATTAGAACTCCTCCTCGTCACCCTCCTGGTAGTACCACTGCCGACACCTGCCTCAGTCTCTGACCCATCCTCCCCTTCCGCGCCCTCGCCGCTGAGTCTCTTGCTCCTTCTCACAGATTCGGATCTGTCTACTCCACGACCACGGCCTCGTCCTCGACCTCGACCACGGCGCGCTGGAGGGCGGCCTCTGGTTGGACGGGCTTGGGGATCGGTTCGGTGGTGTATGCTGGATGCGTCGGAGTTTTGGTTGGTGGTGGTGTCTGCAGCAAACGGCGCAGGTATGGTGGGTGGGATAGTGTCGTGTTCATGTCCATGGTCTGGTAGTGTTCCCTCGCAGATGATACCGTCCATGGCGTCCGCTGCTTCGCCCTTTACCTCAGTCTCTTCCTCGGTACCGTCCATACCTCCTCCCCCTTCTTCCACCTCCTTCGACTCAGCTGCTGCTCCACCTTCCACCTCCTTGATCACAGCTTCTCCGGTACCCTGCAACAACGTCCCCTCTTGCTCAACCATAGAACTACCATCCCGCTCCGCGTCCTCTACATCTTGACCAATACTCCCCCCAAGCTTCCCACCATGCGCATCCCGATCTTGCGTCCCCTGCATCCCCCCCAAACCCTTCCCTGATGCTCCACCTGTTCCCCCACGATCCTGGTGCTCACGATCCTGGTACCGCCGATGTGAAAAGCCCCCCCTCACCTCCTGATCCTTCATCAACGATTCATCAGGCATACCATACTCCTCTACGATAGCGAGGACTCCTTCTTGCCATCTCGGGGAGCCGCGTTGGATGTAGTGCGAGAGACCGAGGGCTTGGATCTGTGCGAGTGGGTCGGGGTGGTAGGATTTGTTGCTTGGCGTGCTGGGGGGTCGAGAGGAGGGAGGAGAGATGGGAGGAGAGCAGGGAGGAGAGGGGGAAAGGGAGGTCATGAGGGTGTCTTCCATTGTGGCGTGGTCCTTGGAGGAGGTTGTCGGGGTGGTGCTAGGAGGTGGTGTGAGTAGGGAGGTGATGTGAGTAGGAGAGGAAGTGGCGAATGTCAGAATGTGTGAGAAAGGAGGTGGAAAAGACGGGAAAGAAAGTGGGTGCAACACTGGTTGGCCCCGAATGGGATGTGGTTTCACATGATCACATGTCAGGACAGGAGAAGTGGCAGATTTGGTCAAGGAGATCGCATTACTCGTCGTTGCATCCCTGATTGCTGGAGCACTTCCTGATCGCAACCATCACAACGCCTCAAAGATTTCAAGGAAAGATTACTGCCATGTTCGTCGTAGGAAGCGGAATCGCTTCAGCCGTGAGGTATGGAATTGAAGGCGGCGGCTCATATCGGTATGGCATTGCTGATAGCGGCGGAAGTGTCTGCCGGTGTGGAGAGCATCCTGAGAGTCATAAGCACGGGCTGAGCGTGAGCAATGCTGCTCTTACCTCTTGCCAGTATCTGTTGCACAGCAACCGCAAAGGAGAGATGCAGGCCAGCATACGACCTGGTTGGTATTAGGGCGGATCGCTTGAGTCGTATTAGTACTCACCGCCAGGACCACAGCAGTGAAGAAGCCAATAGTTGGTCCGACTACCTGGACGATATCAGCACTGAAATGGACCATCTTGTGCTAGTAGGAAATACCTTGCAGTGGCAAGGATTCTGATCAGTCCCGCACTGGAAGCAAACAATGGGCAAAGGAATGCAATCCATTGTCGGGAGTTGGGACAGAAGACACTGTTGGTGGCGGAGTGATGAATAGGACGGAAAGGTAGAGTCGTAGGACGTGGTCGATATCCTTTATAGTAAATGTCGACGAGCTACCACCGCTGGGTATCCGATGGGATGACGTCGATCATATCCGCGTCTCCACTTGGCGCGAATGAAGGATCAATATGGTTCAGTCTGGTAGTATTTCAATCGTGGTTGATAATGGATATGTCGGCATCTCTGAGATGCACTTGGAGCAGCTGCGATGGCTAGACCGACGAGCATATCGCTCCTGCCATCAAGTGCAAATACCGGTAGTCTGGTTAAACGTGCGAGGCGTGATGCGGCTCTTTTTAAACTCGGCAGATCTGCCGTACCAATCTCCGCTTTGGACCTCGAAATGCAGATGTCTCTGAACTCCTGTTCGTGGCCTTGACCAACTCACCTCATCCAACTTGCAGCATTTCTTCTCACCGACAACCGCAGCCAACCTTTCGCCTGCTGCTTCTGGAATCACCGCACAATTCGATAACGCCGAAATCGCCCAGTACCTTTTGAAACTACCCTACCCCTCCTACGCTGCCTGCGTCACAACAATCCATCTCCGCAATACCTCCGCAACATGATTTCGAGCTGACAACAACCCCAAAGCGCAGCCAAGGCGTAGGACGAGACGCAAAGAGAAATGTCGGAACTCGTGCAATGGTCTTCAGCAGCACGCAGCAGGCCCAGTCTCGAGGATGACATAATCTCTCCAAGGACAGTCACGCCCAAGTCGTCCTTCAATCGCAAAACCAGACCGACCCATTCGAGATCCAATCCGTCGCTGAGATATTCTCCGACGCGGAAGGAAGCTTTCAACGAGGACTACGAGCGAAGGCCATCGCCGCTGCGAACAGAATTCAAGGCCAACGTCGACCACGACCGTGTATCCGACACAGAGGGCCGTACGCCCACTCCCGCCCTCGCTTCAAGCGCGGGATCCGTCAATAGCTTTCGCCTTCAGGATGCGCCAAAGGGGAGGAAGAAACCAAGCGGCTACTTCGCCTTACAAAAGACCTTACCTGAAACTGCTGAGACGAGCAACGTTCCGGAAGAGCAACAACTGGAACTGAAGAGGACAATCTCAAGCCTTTCCGGAACTCACACTCCGCCAGGTCGCCGCAGCGTACAGTTTGCAAGGCAGAACGAGAACGATGGCATCGATCCGCCTTTCCGGACTCCTCTTACCCCGAACAGCAGACCAGACGAGCTTGATGAGAGCAACAAACAAGTCTCTCTCTTCGCCAGATTGAAAGCACTTGCCTCTCCAACCTCATCCGCTACACCACATGGTCGACACGCCAGCGCTGGTGAATCATCTCTCGGCACGCCTTTCATGACCCCGAATTCAGAAAGAGAAGAACCGAGATACCCAACGAGTTTGCAATATGGCAGTGAAGCTGAAGGTGATGTCGACGAGAGCTCCGGCGGGGAGGAGGCAGGCAGGAGCAGGAGCAAGCCACGGCGACGCAAGAAGAGATGGCTAGACCCAGGCGGCTCCTCCACGGCTCCAACCACACCTCGGAATGGCCGATTCCCATCCTTCCTACGCGACTCTTCCAACACACCGCGGGAGGAGACGGAGGCACGACCTGGGGGATTTGTACGAAGATCAACTATGAACGACATACCCGAAGACACTACACGAGCAGGGTATTCCGAGGATGAAGGAAGAGATCGCATAGCAAAACGGTGGAAGCGTGGCATTGAGGGCGCTCGTGGTCTTAGCTACTCAAATGCTGTCAGGCGTAGAGACAGGTCAGAGTCGCCAGAAGGCCGTCGACCCACAGCTTTTAGGAGACTCACAGCGTTTACTGCTTTTGATGGCAGCAGCTCACCCTTCCGGACCCGCGCCGAACGTCCTGGTAGTCTCAGTGCACAGAAATGGCGTCAGGTCAAAGCTGGTCTCAAGATGCTGGGTCAGAAGAAAAAGGATGCCCGTATAAAGGTCGACTATGAGAAATCAGCCGAGCTCATGGCCGAGCTTTTGGCTGGGGCTCCTGCAGCTCTTTTCCTGGCAAGCATGTATCAGCGCGACGAGCATGGCAAGAAGAAGATTCCTGCTCTTCTCGAGCAGCTCAAAGTCTCTATCCCAAGCAGTTCGACGAGAGAGGACAAGGCTGGTGATCGCCATCTGGTTTTCACTGTCAACCTAGAGTACGGAAATGGTCCCTCAAGGATGACTTGGACTATCCATCGATCACTGCGAGACTTTGGCAACCTGCATCTCAAGTACAAGCTGCAAAGTCAGACCGAGCGCTACATTCAACTCAAAGGTGACGACCGTCATCGTGCAAAGATCCCACGTTTCCCCCGAAGCGCTTTTCCCTACCTTCGGGGCTTCCGCGGTCTCGGCGACGAAGACTTCGAAGATGAAGACCCGGCAGGTGAACAGGGTGGTGTTACTGAAGGCGAGCAGTCCGGCGCCGAGATGCCTATGAGCGCAAAGAAGAGACGCCAATCTTCCACAATCGGCCGCAAGGCATCTTTCCACAGACGCAAGCCTAGTTCGCTTGCCCTCGGCGAGAATGCCAATCAAGAAGGCGCTGATGGAGAGAATAAAGGTCCATACCCGGATCGGCAACGAAAGAAGCTGGAAATCTATCTTCAGCAAATGATCAGGTGGTTGATCTTCCGTCCCGACAGCACCAGACTTTGCAAATTTCTCGAACTGTCCGCCCTGTCTATGCGCTTGTCTGTCGAAGGTGGCTACCACGGCAAAGAGGGTCTCCTCTCGATCACATCCAAACGTGCTGTCGAACGCGGTGGTCTTCGAGCCTTCAAAGCTTTCCCAGCCCGCCTAAAGTCATTCCCCGATCGACACAAACCTAAATGGTTCATGGTCAGAGACAGCTACATAGCAGCTGTCGACTCGCCAGAGTCCCTCATTCCTACGGAAGTCTTCCTGGTTGACTCCGACTTTTCCACCGACAAGAGAATGAAGCGATTACGAGATCAGACCGCTCAAGAGATTGCAAAGACAGCGAAAGCATCAGCACAGCCACAACATCACCTGCTCAAAGTCTTCAACGCGGAGCGAAAGCTGCGTCTCCTAGCTCGTAACGAACGACAACTCATGCAATTCAAAGAGTCCATCGACTACATGAAGGAGAAGACTATCTGGGCTCGTAAGCAGCGCTTTGATAGCTTCGCTCCTGTGCGCAAGAATGTTTTTGCCCGCTGGCTGGTCGACGGGCGCGATCACATGTGGCAAGTGTCCAGGGCCATCGACAATGCTCGCAACTTTGTCTACATTCATGACTGGTGGCTAAGTCCTGAGCTCTATCTCCGTAGGCCTCCTGCGATCAGTCAACGTTGGCGACTTGATAGACTTCTGCTGGAGAAAGCGCAGCAAGGTGTGAAGATCTTTGTTATTGTGTATCGCAACATCGAATCGGCTATACCCATCGATTCCGATCACACAAAAGCACATCTTCTTGAGCTTCACCCAAATATCTGCGTACAGCGATCGCCCAACCAGTTCCGACAGAACCAATTCTTCTGGGCTCACCATGAGAAACTGGTTGTCGTTGACAATGCCATGGCGTTCGTCGGTGGTGTCGATCTATGCTTCGGCCGATGGGATGACCCTCACCACGTGTTGACCGATGATAAGCTTACAGGCTTTGAATCGGACTTCCCTGGTGTGCGCAATTCGCATACTTGCCAGTCGTGGCCTGGAAAAGATTACTCTAATCCGAGAGTGCAGGACTTCTTCTCTCTCGACCAACCATACGAAGAGATGTACGACCGGACCAGGGTACCTCGTATGCCTTGGCACGACATCGCCATGTGTATCGTTGGGCAGCCTGCTCGCGATGTGGCTCGACACTTTGTCCAGCGATGGAATTACATCCTCCGACAACGAACTCCGTCGCGCCCAACACCAGTCCTGCTTCCACCTCCTGAGTTCGAGCAAGAAGAGCTCGACAAGATGGGCATGTCTGGTACTTGTCAAATCCAAATTCTGAGATCGTGCAGTTCTTGGTCTATAGGCACACCGAACAAGACCGAGTGTAGCATCATGAACGCCTACGATCATCTGATCCGCAATTCGGATCACTTTGTCTACATCGAAAACCAGTTTTTCATCTCCAGTTGCACGGTAGAAGGCACCAAGATTCACAACAAGATCGGAGACGCTCTCGTCGACCGCATCGAGCAGGCGTACGAGCAAGGAGACAAGTGGAGAGCCTGTATCATCATTCCTCTCATGCCTGGCTTCCAAAGCAGCGTCGATTCCCAAGATGGAACCAGTGTCCGCCTTATCATGCAATGCCAGTACCGAAGTATTTGCAGAGGAGACAGCTCCATCTTCGGACGTTTAAAGGCCAAGGGCATCGATCCGACCGAGTACATCGACTTCTACGCACTCCGTCAGTGGGGCAAGATTGGACCCAACCAAAGCTTGACGACCGAACAGCTCTACATTCATGCCAAGTGTATGATCGTTGACGATCGTGCCTGCATCATCGGATCTGCAAACATCAACGAGAGATCCATGCTTGGCAACAGAGATTCTGAAGTTGCGGCACTGGTTATCGACCAGGAGACTATGCCTTCTCGGATGGGTGGCAAGCCTTACGATGTCGGTATCTTCCCGCACACTCTTCGGATGCGTCTAATGCGTGAGCATCTTGGCATTGATGTCGACGAGCACTACCACCAAGAGGGTGATGCGGCTTCGGATAGCTCGTCGGTCATGGACCCCATTCAAATTGTACAGGAAAATTATGCTACTCCACCTGCCTCTCCTAGAAAACTCACCGAGCAGAATCTGGCCGCTGATCAAAGCAAACAGCAACAGCAAACGCAGCAAGATCCACGCCTATCGGCTGATTCGCTCAGGCAGTGGATCACGAAGACCGGCAACGATGCGTCGAGCCATACACAAGCTTCCGAGCCAGATGCCAACAATGCCAGCAAAGGCAAAACATATGGCGAGAAGCTTGACCTCGATGTTGCTGGATTCGGCTTCGACAACGCACGTCGCTTGAGCGATGCTGGGGTGACTGCTGGGAGAGAGTCCTTCGTCAACACACATGGTCATGAGGTCCTTGCTGCGCCGGCGGATGCGTACGAGCCGAGACGTAATTCTTCAGTAGCCAGATCACACGGTGCAGCCGTCGCCGATCCCAGCATGAGCCCGACACCTCCTTGGAGCTTTCCCCGTCAGACAACTCAACAACTCGGACTTACCCAGCTCTCCCAGCTTCCGGCGTTGCCTGTAAGTGACGACACCGATATCGGCGGTCCGCCTGTCACGAGAAACATGTCGACTACGTCTGCGACCTTTATCAAACCTCTGCTATCCTCCTTGCGGAGGCCGATCGTCGAGGATGACTGCATGCAGGACCCGCTCGTCGACTCCTTCTTCAAGGACATCTGGCACCGCGTTGCGGAAAACAACACGAAGCTGTACCGACAAGTGTTTAGGTGCATGCCAGACTCGGAGGTACAATCCTGGAAGGAATATCGGGAATACAACGCATATAGCGAGAAATTCATGCAGAGCCAAGGCTTGGGCCAGAGTAAGCCGAAACAGCCACCTGGACCGCATGCCTCCGGACCTCCAGGTAGCGCAGCAGGCACCGAGAGCATCGCTAGCGATCGAGCAGACGGCGAGGCCAAGCCACCCAAGAACAGATTGAGCGGATTCGCGAGCAAGATCCTACGCCCCACAAGCAACGCTTCGGAGTTGAACAAGCGGCAGAGCATGCCGGACATGAGCGAGAAAGGCAAGGGACAGAATCCTGCCAATGCGGACCTCAGTCAGCAACTCGCTCAGGTGGATGGAAATGGTGATTTGAACGAGAAGTCGAATGGTTTGGTGGCCCCTGACACAGCCACTACCACCACCACGAATACCACGGAGCCGAATAATGGGCTTGCTCCACATGAGACGAACACGTTGACAGTGCCAGCGAGTCCTAACCCAGACAAGAATAGCTCGACGGATCCCGAGAAGGCTAATGGCACTACATTGCAAGCTAGGAGATCACGCACCATCACCTTTAGCGCCTCGAACAATCACAATGATCCTAACGATGCGCCAGAGACGACAGCGACGCAGAGTGCTCCTAATAAGGAAGCCGAAGCTAAGCGAAGGAGGCGAGCAACGACTAGGAGCAGCATGAGACCGACTATCCTGCCGGAGGAAGTGCTGGAAAAGGAGGATGCGGAGCAACTGCTCAAGCTAGTGCAAGGTCATCTGGTGCTATGGCCGTACGAATGGTTAGTATCCGCTTCCGACGCATGGCCTCTTTGGACTGGCGCACACCGAGCCGTATTCGGGGTCTGGACGTGATCGAGACCCTAGGCGTGTTCTGAGCGCCAATCCTCCCTCCCCTACTGATTGGCTTTTGCCGGCGATCGCGCATTGATTTATTGTTTGCGGTATACTTGATTTCCTGCTTCTGACCCAGCGTTCCACCAATTGCACGCATAGAATTCGAACATAGGCTGACTTGTTGACAGGCTTGAACGAGAAGAGAGAGGCGGGAATTGGCTGTACAACATTGATCAGATTGCACCTCTGGAAATCTAGTAAGCTTAGACCCCACAAGGATGCTCATGCAAGAGCCCTGCTGACCATACTGCAGCGACTAATCCTCCGGACTCTCACTCCTGGACAACGCATTGGAGTCCCAACAACCATTCAAAATTCGAATCCTAACTCATCAGCATCAGCGACGGCGTCTAGAATTTGCATCACTGTGGTCTGTATGTACCATTTGTACTTTACACTGCTGGTTCATGGTTGGAATCGCACCACAAGGGATGGATCTGTTCGTACCAGCGGCTTGTAAATAGTCACACAAGCGAACGCAAAGTCACTAATTGATTCGCTGCCTACTCCAAGAATCCAGCGGCTACCGCAAGCATTGACATGGTTTTAGCTTGTGTGACACTAATCAGATCCTCCTTTTTGTGCAAAAGTGCTTTCGTTCGGTGGTCAAAGTGCTTGTGATCATTCATGCATTCGACACCACATTTCAGCCCAGAGGATGCCCACGCTATCGAATGCCCATCTCAGCCGTGTCGCATGTTCGCTTTGTCGTGTCAGATCGCATTTCCCGCGCTCACGGTCGTATTGGCAGGTGACGGGGAAGCCGCGAAAGGTCGGCGGTACCTTGGTGGCAAGCTGTTGTGCAACAAACCTTCTCGACTTGCGACGACATGCGGGATCATCTGTGACAAACAGAAAGCTTCAGCTTGAACGCGATGATGCGGATTGATGTAAAACATTCGTCGAGAATTCGGCACGTGACTTCACCTCCCCCACGCTTTTTTCCCCGACTCAACCTTCCGCCACTTGTACGTAGTACTTCCATCCTTCCATCCTTGCCCGTGTCACCTTCCTTCAGTGCAGGGATCGTCTCGCACTGGAAAGGACACCATCTCACTGATCATCTCAGAACAGACATTTCCATCGCTCGCCTGACTCCTGCTGCTCTGCTCTGCTCGCTGGCTCTGATCGCATTCTTCCATCGCAGACAATTCAGCAACCTAATCTAATTTCGCAGAACAAATTCCGCTCATCACCAGCATTGGAAAGCAAAGGAAAGATCTTCCCGTCGCATTTGGATACCCACCCACTTCCTCCGAAGTCCAATTACCAGGATCCTTGCCCATCTGGCATGAGCTTGCAGAAATCGGCGCCCCCATTTCTGCATCGCCAATCAGCTCCACCTCATCTCGACGACCAGAAGACAGAGTTCTTCCCGGCCTACTCCGAAGAGATAGCTGCCGAGCACCACGCCGCTGAGCATCACGATCAGCGTCCCCTGCACGACAGCCACAAGCGCCCGGAGTTTCACACCGCTAGAAGTACCGAGAAAGTCAGAACCTTTTCCCTCGTAAGTCGCTGACTGCGTCCGTCGCTGGTACGTCGGCTGATATATGATAGCTCCACTCAAACCTTAGAAAGCACGAAGATGGAGCGAAGTGGGCACCTCCGAGGAGGTTCAGCGCTGGTAAGTTTGTCACGGAACATGAGCACTTCCTTCCTGACGAAGAGCAGATCTTGAGCGCAGCCGCGAGCTTGAGTTCGAAGTCCATGTGGAAGAGACCCTGAAACAGATACTTGATCGTGAGGATACCGACAAGAACATTCAGATCACCATCGAGGACAAGGGGCCAAAAGTAAGCACATCTCCGATGCTTCCACGTTCATGCTGACCACAGACAGTGGATCAACCTTGGCACACTTCACTCCGATGGCTACGTCAAGCACGACATACGCACGACCTACCACATGTCCAACCTTCTACAGGAATTGACCATTGCCAAGGAGAAGGGTCTTAAGTGTATCATCCTTTCCGAGTCACGCATCAACGAGAACCCTGTTGATCGCCTCGCCCGCCTTATCAAGGACGAGTTTTGGCCAAGCCTCACCCGCCAGATCGATGGTGGAAATGTGGCCAAGGTTGGTCTGGACACCAAGGACTGGAATGAGCATCCTCGCCCCAGGATCTACGTTCCGCGTGGCGCTCCCGAGCAGCACGAATACTACACCAGAATCGCTCATGAACACCCGGAGGTCAACCTCGACGTTGTATGGCTCTCCGAAGATCCCAGCAACGAAGAGTACGTCCGTGATCTAAACGATGCTCCTGGCTTGCTAGCTCTGGAGATGGAACGTGTGAAGGATACCAAGAAGGGTGAGCCTGACTTCAAAGGTCTCAAATTTGTTGTCCCAGGCGGCCGCTTCAATGAGTTGTACGGCTGGGACAGCTACATGGAGTCACTCGGCCTCATCATTCATGACAAAGTCGCATTGGCCAAGAACATGGTGAAGCACTTCTGCTTCTGCATCAGGCATTACGGCAAGATCCTCAATGCCAACCGCACCTACTATCTCTGCCGCACCCAGCCACCTTTCCTCACCGACATGGCTCTGCGTGTGTACAGCAGGATCAAGCACCAGCCCGATGCGAAAGAATTCCTCCGCATTGCCACTCTTGCTGCCATCAAGGAGTACTACAATGTCTGGATGTCGGCTCCTCGCTACGACCCTGAGTCTGGGTTGTCCCGCTACCGTGCTCAAGGTCTGGGAGTCCCGCCAGAAACAGAGGCAAGCCACTTTGAGCACATTCTCAGTCCATATGCAAAGAAGCACAACATGTCTTACAAAGAGTTCATTCGCGCCTACAACTTTGGCAAGGTTCACGAGCCTGAGCTGGACAACTTCTTCCTGCATGACCGGGCTGTCCGCGAATCCGGTCATGATACTTCTTACCGCCTCGAGAATGTGGCTGCAGACCTCGCTGTTGTCGACCTCAACTCTTGCCTGTACAAGTATGAGACTGACATTGCCCACATCATCGAGACTGAATTTGATGGCCACCTCACCATTCCGTCCGGCTATTGTGCCAAGCGCTATGCTCCTGGCTACGTCGAGATACCATCTACCTGGACCCAGCGTGCAGCACAGCGCAAGGAGACTATGACTAAGCTCATGTGGGACGAGAAGACAGGCATGTTCTTCGACTACGACACACACTTGAAGAAGCAGACTGGATACGAGTCTGTGACCACTTTTTGGTCTCTCTGGGCTGGTGTTGCCACACAGGAACAGGCTCACGCACTGGTGAAGCGGGCTCTGCCACTATTTGAAGTGGGCGGTGGCCTCGTCTCTGGTACTGAGAAGTCTCGTGGCAGTATCTCCCTGTCTCGCCCCAATCGTCAGTGGGACTATCCTTTCGGATGGGCTCCCCAGCAGATTCTGGCTTGGCATGGTATGCTCAAGTACGGGTACGAGCAGGATGCCAAACGTCTTGCCTACAGATGGTGTCACATGGTCACTCGCGCTTTTGTCGACTTCAATGGTGTTGTGGTGGAGAAGTACAATGTGACTGATCCCAAGCGTCCGCACATAGTGGCTGCGGAGTATGGTAATCAGGGCTCTGACTTTAAGGGCAGGCCGACTGAAGGGTGAGTGCTTACAATGTCGAGCATAGGATCTGTGCTAACATGTAAATTAGCTTTGGGTGGGTCAATGCGTCCTACATCGTCGGACTCAACATTCTCGACCGAAGCATGCGTCGCGGTCTCGGTGCTCTTGCCACCTGGGAAGAATATCGCAATGCCAAAGCCCCCAAGCACCGCGCTTCTTCAACTTACGCCACCAAGATTATCGAAGATCTGAAGCCCCATTCGGTCGCTACCATCCCCGAGGTCACTTCATCTGCCCCCGCCAGCACCCAATCCGGGCATGAACATGACCACGGCAACGACCAATCTCATAGCACTGCTTCTCACGTCCCGGCTATTTCTGGTGCGGCACATCCGAGACAGGCAGCTCTAGCTGCCATGCGCTTCGATGGAGCAGTGGACTGGCGACACCAGAACGTCTTTACCGAAATCGGCGAGTGAAGCTTGTCCGCTATCGTCGGCGCTGAGGCATGGTCGGAAGCGGTAGGGCAAGCATGATTAGCAGAGCGATGTTACTTGTTTGGCATCGATCGAGCTTGGATGATAGAAGTCCTAGTTGATGGCGGTCACTGTCTCGTACCTAATGCACTCCGATTTGAATCCCTTTTCGCCATGAAATATTATCTGCTTCTGATGATTGACTCCCCTTTCGATGCCTGGTGTTTGTATCACGATGCATGCACGAGCTCAATCCGAGGGAACGATGGTACTTTTCGAAGAGGAGGCGTGGATTTCGTTACTAAGCAATACCGTAGATCAACTAGCTTAAACCGAAAAGGGCTATCTCTACCGAAGCTAGATAGAGTTTCCATATCGTATCTCTCGAAACCCTCAAGGTCATGTTGCTGCATTCATTTCTTATCATCATGTCTACTAAGTATTTCCACGATGAACAAAGGCCTCCGGTCAGCGAATGGGTGCTCGCAGTGCAGACTAGGAAGAGTATGACAGAATGCAAGCATACCGTGAAGTTTTGTTAACGGAATTGATTAGGTGAAATGCGATGAAAGACGCCCGAAATGCGGGCGATGTGATAAGAGAGGCACCTCCTGCGCATACGTGAAAACACTCAAATGGTGCACTACGCAAACGACACCACAGCCTGCGAAGAGGCGCAAGTCTGACTTGCCTCATGGTGCTAATCAACGGAATCGCCCGTCTCGGATCGTCGCCGCTGAGAATGACCATATCAACGACTCTGGTCCGCAAGACTGGATTCCGACGGACCCAAGCGAGCCAACACTACCGGTGTCTCTATCGACCGAGTTGTTTGAGCAAAGTCTAGACTGGAACTCAAAGGAACTGTCCGAGTCCTTCCCATCCCTGTACCTGTCAAATCTGGATCAGGATGAAAGCGTCGTGTCCGATCTAAATTGGGCTCTGGAGCCATACGGCAGCGAATCTGAGATTGGAGTTGGCATGATTGATCAAGGTGCACTGCTCATGGAGGTGTACTTTGACAGAGTAGCTCCGATCTTCTGCTGCTATGACGGAGGTAAGAATCCCTTCTACCATCTCATTGCGCAAGCATGGCGGAGCGATCGAAGGTCTTCAGACTACGCCCCACTCATGAGTGCGGCTCAAGGCCTAGCTGCGGTATTCCTGATGCAGGACTCAATTTCCATGAGACCCCTTGCGGAAGATCTATTGGAGCGGACTCAACAGCAGCTCTGCCGTATCTCCACACCCGAGCGGTATGATGTGAAGCATATACTGGCTCTCTCCTTTCTTGGGATCAGCAGGATGTACAGCCAAGATCTGGCCTCTTCACTCAGCGTACTCAACCAATTGCGCAACATCCTTCAGTCCGAGACGTTGGCTCCAAGTCACAAATCAAAAGACGCAGCCATGCGCCAACGTGACCTTCGATTCTCTTGGGGCTTACAGCTGCACTGCGAAATGGTATTCGCATGTACGGATGCAAGATATCGACTGCCCTCTCTCGAAGCATTTCAATCAATGGCGTGGGAGAATGGTTCATCGAACATTTGTCCGCATCCGTTCACAGGCGTCTCGAGTGAAATCACTCACAGATTTCTTGAGGCCGTCTTACTCGTCAAACGTCATCGCGACTTGTCAAGAATCCAGAACTTCTGTTCACAGACACATATCGCAAGGATACAAGCACTCGTGTCCGATGCAGCAACCTTGGAAGAGAAAGTCACTTCAGACTGTCTCCCAGACAGGAGTTGCATCAAAAGCCCCGAGGACCGCACCACGCCTGTTGAGCATCTGATCAAGCTGGCCGAATGCTATCGCCACTCGACGCTGTTACTTATCTATCGCGTCTTTCCCGACGTGCTCGCTAGACGTCTCGGGTATGAAGATGAAGACCTTGACACTAGTGATACAGCACGTGCAGTCAATGATCATCTATTGAGCATGGCGCTGGGGATCGTCGACCAGCTTTCTACAATTCCGACCGAGTCAAGCACGACGCCGTTTCAATGGATCATCTTGCTTTCGGCATCCAGTGAGCTAAGACTTCCAAGTGATGATGCTCAAGGACATGTGGAGATGCAGATCTCCGACACACAACACGAAATCTCAACTCTGGATGTTGAAACACTAGATCCTTTGCCGCATGATGGTCCGAGAGAGAACGTGCTTAAAGCTCGCGAGTTCGTCATCGCTAGGACAGAGGCATCTCAGAAGCGTATCCCTGGCGGGAGACTGCCGAGGTTGTTACACTTGATGGAGAAGGCGTGGTCGTTGCTTGACAGTGGTCAGATGGCAACTCACTGGTTGGATCTGATAGCAGATTGATGAGGTGTATGTACTTCTTAAGCGCTATGTTTATCACAATTCAACATACATGTTCGTCCGTCATGATCCATGGAATAAGAGTCCAGAGATATTTCTCTTCAATTCGTCCATTGCACGGCCTCTGAGTCTGAAATACTTCTCGTTCAAAGAGCTATCATAATTGGTACCCTATCTCTCACACCATCTTCCAACTTCCTAAGCAGCTTTCTCACCCTTCTTAAAACCCACAGCCTCCCTACACGACATCCAAAACCCAGGAACATTCGGATCCAGCGTCGCCTCATAAGCATCAATAGCATACCTCTCCCACACCAAATCCGCCTCATGCGGCTTGACAATCTTCGTCCTCTTAACCAACTTCCACCCAAAATACAGCACCGGCGAAACCAGCACCATCGCGTAGTACGAGAAGAACGTCCCCGTCGACCACCACCCCGGCAAAAACGTCGTATACCCATACATACCCACCGTCCACGTCATGGACGCCAACCCAAACCACCCGCAAAACGGCTGCATCCAGCCTTTATACGGCAGCGTGTCCCGCGAGATACCCTGTGCTTTCAACGCGCGGTAGAAAAAGAGATACACGACGCTCATGCCGATGTAGTCGATCAACTGCGCCGCCTCGGTCAGGTTCGCGAGCCAAGTGATGACCGCTGCACTGCCGGAGTGTACCTGGAGGAACGAGAGCAGGGGGAACAGCATCGTCACGCCGAGTGCGTAGATCGGGATGCCGTTCCGTGTGCAAGTGCTGAAGACCTTTGGGGCGTGGCCGTCGATGGCCATGGCGTAGAGGGTGCGCGAGGCGCAGTAGACGTAGGAGTTGCCGGCGGAGAAAATGGCGGTCACGAGGAGGGCGTTGGTGATGTGCGGGAGGACGTCGACGCCGAGGTTGGTCATGGCGATGACGTAGGGGGAGGCGGCGCCGGTGCCGGAGCCGTCGCCGTTGAGTTTTGCGATGAGGTTGGCGTCGTCGTAGGGGACGACGATGCCGACGCAGAGGGCGCCGCCGACGAAGAAGAGGGCGTAGCGGATGTAGGTTGCTTTGAAGGCGGCTTTGAGGTTTTTGCGCGGGTGTTGGACTTCGCCGGCTACCATGGAGAGGTATTCGGGGCCGACGATGGTGAAGGCTGCTTGGAATAGGGCGCCGAGGTAGCCTTGGAAGCGTCCGAGGGAGCCGGTGGAGATGTATTCTGTGAATGCCCCGGGATGGCGCCAGTAGCGGAAGCCATATGCGTCGTGCTTTGGGTTGCCGCCCACCACTTGAGCAGGTCAGCGAACGGACTTGTTACACTCAGGACTTGGTACCTACTGGTTACAAAGGTGAAGCAGAAGACGATCAGTATCAAGAGCACTTTACCGCTGGCCAGCCAGAATTCACTCTCACCATAGTATCTGACAGCGACCAGATTCAAGATGCTGTACGCGAATGAGCGTCTGAGATGGGACCTCGGCAGGAGGTTGCAACATACCCGTATAGCACAATACACGCCGCGCAGACCGCACCGATAGGTATATCATCCCGCCAGAAGGTCAAGACAAGATTCAGAGCAGCAATCTCCCAAGGGATGAGAAACCCCTGGTAGAGGAAGAAATTCCAGCCGAGCGTGAAACCAAAAGCCTCGTCGACCCATTTGCTCGCCATGCGGATCCAGCCACCACTGACTGGCATGAAGATTGCCATCTCGGCCATGCTGTTATTGACCGTGCCCAGGAAGAGACTGTACATGGTGAAGGCGATGAGAAGACTGCCAGGGCCACCCTCGATCAGACCGAAACCAATGCTGACGAAGAGTGCTGTGCCAATCGTGCCGCCGATGGCGATGAGCTGGATTTGGCGGTTGCCGAGGGACCTGTGGAGGCCATGGATGTCCTCGGACTCGCCAATGTTGCGGTCTTCATGTTCAGAGGGCTTTGGTACGCCTTGCTTGAAGACCTTTTCGTCTTCCATACTTCTACGGTGGACACTCATTTCAAGAATGGACAAGGGTTGTAGGCAAAGATGAGGTTGCGGAGCATTTGTAAATAGCCAAGTGAAGCCAAGTGAGAGAGTGGAGAGCACAGTTGAGACAGATGTGATAGAGAAGAAGCAGAGACTTACAGGGTCTAAATGAATACTCACGAGCGACAGGAGTCGTTTTCGAATTGTTCTAGACAGAGCAGAAAAATTGCCGGGTTCCGATAACACACTTCGAGGTGGAGTCGCGCCTTTCCCGATTTGGGTAGTCGTGTCGAGACACTTCATACTGGAATTCGATCCATGCATGATAATACAACCACGACCACAGCCGGCAATAATCAAAACGAGAAGGATAAGATCCTTCCATGCTAATCATGAGGAGCAGAGATATCGCTTCCGCTGGGATCCCTGCGCAGCCACCCTTACTCATATCGTTAATTGCGAGGGCTGTGGCAACAGTAGAAAATGACGAACTTGGATGAAGACGTCTTTAACCCCTCTGTGAGTTGCGATTCTAGAGCAAGTGGAATACATGGCTGATTCGTCTAGATACATCTAGCATACTCACCGCCGGACGATGTCTTCACTCTTGCGGACTTGGGTATCGAGGAGAATCGATACACGACTCCTGTGGCTGGATGTAAACCTTTCAAGTTCCTGTCCAGGGAAGGAGTACTGGCATACCGGAGAGCGATTCTGAGACGCCATGTATTCGATGAGTGCGGCGGACATCCTTTCCCAGGCACCGTCACTCTTCGTAATGTCGCGAGAGTGTCACCTTTTGTTCGTGACTTATGGACACATCCTCAGACCCTGGCCATAATGTCTGCAATACTCGGCACCAAGATCGATGTAGTCATGCCCACTGAAATTGGCCACACCAATATCCAGGTCATCGGAGATGGAGACGTCCTGGATCAATTGAGCGTCGAACCGGCAACAGCGAAATATTCACCAGCCGGTAAGGAAGAAGAAGCATATGATCCTCTCTCTGGGAGTTCAGTCATTCCCTGGCAGTAAGTGGCACGGTGTATTTGTCCTGCTCCTTGTTCAGAACTAATGATCCTCAGTTATGACTCTTATCCTTACGTGTGTATAATTATGCTCAGCGATACCACAAACATGAGAGGCGGCGAGACCTTTATCAGTGGACGAGAGATACAAGCCGTAAGAAATTGACATGACATGACATCCCTCCGACTTACACAGTGATTCCAGGTCGAGGGACCCACCTTGGGAACCGCCGTCCTCCTCCAAGGAGGCAAAGTGAAGCATCTCGCAGCCCGTACATTCGGAAGTGCGGAAAGGATCACAACCATCACATCTTTCCGAGCAGACGTAGCGGGCACCTGGGACGACAGCTACTTGGCCAATCTGCGAGCTTACGACAACCTGCCTGTCCTTTACCAACAATGGTCTCGATACCGCCTGGCCAAAATGCGCGACGAGATCGATCTGGCCCTGAAAAAGATCGAATCCGCCGAAGCAGCCCAAGCGGAGTTTCCTCGCATCGAACTCGAAGATCTGTGTGAGAGACTGTCTGAATATGCCAGAAGAACAGCCAGCCAGATCGTAGATCCTCAAATCCGCGACCGTCTTGCGGCGAAGTATGGCTCGGACGGCATTGCCAAAGCGGGCAGCATGTGGCAGAAAGTGAAATCCCGAAGCCACTCTGCAGGTGCCATCGCAGGAGCGACCAAGTACGCGGAGGATACCATGCCGGAGATGAGGAAATATATCCTCGACTGGTGCCAGACTAGGGCGCGGTTGCTCCGAGGATCGAAAGAGACTGGGACTCAAGGCAGCATTGAGTACGATGCAACGGTGGAGTATCTGTTGGGAGATGAGTTGTTGCGGCAAGGACTTGTGGAGATTCTGCTTCATTGGATGGATACTACGAAGCTGTTGACATTGCTAGATCAATAGTACAAACGCGGACAACTGGCGACGATGTCGATAGAAAGATACAATCACGAAGACTGCGTTGCAATGATAAATTTTCCTCGTGTATCAATCATCACGATCTCGTATATACATCTTCAAGCCTTTCAACCTCGACATTGCTTCGTCCAGGACACTATCTTCTTTGCACACCGCAAAACGCAACCAATCCCCAACTCCTGCCGCGTTATGGTCTGTAAAGAATTCCGACGCAGGTATTGCCGCGACGCCCAGCTCTTTGATCAGAAACCATGCCAAATGGAAATCACGGCGTCTTGTGCGAACATGTTCTGGAAACGAATAGTCTTCAGGCAATTGCACCCTCGAGAAATTGACCAACACAAAGTATCCTCCTTGAGGAGAGGAGAACTACAGTCGAACATCAGCCGTGTCGCCAAAGACTTTGCCGTGGATAGATGGACATACTTGTAAGCCCAGCGCAACCCAGATCTGGTTGAAGTAATCAATTTTCCCCTTCATCAGCTCCCTCGATCGATCCCAAAATCCAAGCTCACCAGCCTTTTCCAAACCGATGGCCACCGCTTCCTGCAGAGGACTGACAGTGCTAAAGCATATCCGCGTATGCGCCGTATTGACATGTTGCACCAGCTCCGCAGGCCCGATCAACCACCCGACGCGCCATCCTGTGCAGTAGAAGCATTTCCCTGCAGACCCGACGGTGAGCGTCCGCCGGGCAAGCTGTGGAGAGAGTGAAGCAAAACGTGTAAAGTTGGTGTATGACAGGCTGTCGTATACCTCGTCGGAAAGAACAATTACGTCGTTTTGTTCACATAGATTCCCAATCTCATCCAGTTCAGCGCGGCTAAAGACTTTGCCTGTAGGATTCTGCGGGTTGTTCAGAACCAGCATGCGAGTCTTGTCTGAGAAAGCAGCGCGGAGCTGGGCGTGGTCGTAGGTCCAGTCGCCGGCAGAGGTTTTGCGATCGGTGACAGGTTGTGGTGGTCTTAAGGGCACATAGATGACTCGGCCCCCAGCCATCTCGATGTTGTGGATGTATTGATCGAAGAATGGCTCAAAAACGATCACCTCGTCTCCAGGCTCTATGAAAGCCATGAAGGCGGAGAGCGTGCCTTCGTTGGCGCCCGTGGTGATGACTATCTCGCTTTGGGCGTCGAGTCTTCGTCCAAATTGAGACGAGAACGTGTTGGCTATGGCATTTCTCAGACGTAGCCGTCCTTTTGTAGGAGCATACTGATTGCAGTCGACCCTGTCAATGGCGTCTTTGGCTGCGTTAAGGATGAATTGAGGCGGGTTGTAGCCGAAGAAGCCCTGGCCCATATTGGTCACGGGTTGGATTTTGGAAGAGGCGGCAGCTTCGTTGATGATGGACCATACATCTTGATTCTTGACACGTACTCGTACTGACGGCGATGCAAATGTGCGGACCATGTTCCTGGTCAAGATGTGATGGGATGTGCAATGGCCGTGAGAGCAAGAGAGCGGCAAAGTTGGCCCGCAACTCCATGGTCGTGAAGCGTATACCTTGATTGCTGCAGACTTACCAAATCAACCATTACCACATCCAGAACCAACGATGAAGGTTTGCTATCAATCTCAAGATTGGGATAGCGAAAAACACATGACGATTCAGAAGCTGAGTTTCGTCGTGACGGCGAGACTTTTCCGGCAAGTCGAGCCAGACCCTGTTGTCAGATTGCGGAGATAGACCCCTCAAGGCCTGTTTTTACCCAACCAATTACAGCATGTATTATTCTACTTACATGTTCCCGGCAAAGATCTTATCACGTCGTGAGGTTCGTCCTATTCAGGTTCTTCGTGACGAACAGTTCTACCATAACACATCGTAATCATTTCGTGACGAGTGCACCAAGATGGACAGCAGACTCGTTGGACCAAATACAGACAGACATCTGTTTCAAATCAATCACGTCCTGATTCTGCTTATGCATTCGGAGGCATGTAAATATGTATGTTCCCTTAGCTTTGCTTGTAAGCATCACTTTCTATTGCTGATATAGACCCTCTCTTACTTCATATCTTCCAACTGCATCATCTATCCACTTCACTCTTAAACCATGACCAGACCCTCGCCTATCCACCTGGTAGGAAATGTCATTCCCACAAAGACAACAGTCCTTCCAGAGGGGTCCGACCCATTCTTGATCACAACAAGCAATGGTTATCTTCCTTCACAGTTGCCATTACGTCGGCTCCCGCCCGCTTTTGACTCTTTAAGCGACCTTTTGGACAACATCCCTATCTTGAAGCAAGATGGCAGCCCCGGTCTGCTTGCCTCATTCGAGCTTGGCCCTCTCATAAACTCAGGAGGATTGCCAGACCTCATCGCCGAGATCGACAACCTCGTTCTTGAAGATGGCACAATTGATATGCCTGCCATCACCGCCGCCTTCCGAGATTACAGCTTTGTCGCGTCTTCGTACCTGCTCGAGCCATGTTGGGAGAAGTACAGTCAGAACCCAGACGATGGATATGGTCTTGGACGACAAGTGTTACCGAAATGTATCGCAGGACCTCTAGTAAAATGTGGAGAAATGTGAGTCCAATTGAGAGCCACACAGGCAGGAGAAGTTCAGACTGACCGGAACAGACTCGATATCCCACCCTTCATGTCCTATGCAGCTTCATACGCGCTGTACAACTACTACCTCGAAGATCCCACCAAAGGCCACGACGACTATTCCAATCTCCGCCTGATCCGCGCCTTCGAACACGGTCTAGATCCAAAGTCCTCCGAAGCCGGCTTCATCCTCACGCACATCCACATGGTCGCCCAAACAGGCGACCTAATCAAAGGCTCAGCCCAAGTAATCGAAGCCGTAAGCCTAGCACGCAGCATGCCCGACGAAACCGTAACCCAAGAAGCCAAGCAAAAAGCCACCTCCGCCCTGCACCTCATCCTGCAATCCATGACGCTCATCGAGCAGAACATGGAAAAAATGTGGACCCACTCCCTCCCCAAAGACTACATGTCCTACCGCACCTTCATCTACGGCATCACATCTCAATCCATGTTCCCCTCTGGCGTGGTATACGAAGGCCAATTCGACAACCGCCCACAAGCCTTCCGCGGCGAGTCCGGCGCCAACGACTCCATCATCCCATTGCTGGACCACCTCTGCGAAATCCCCATGCCCGAGAACCCGCTCACCCAGATCCTGAGGGAGTTTCGCGAGTACAGACCCCGGCCGCATCGCGAGTTTCTGAAGTTGATACGGGAGTCGGCGGAGCGCCTTGGGACGAGGGAGTTTCTCACGAGCGATATCGGGTTGGCGGTGCTGTATATTCGCGTGCTGGATCATGTGAGGAGTTTTCGGTGGCGGCATTGGCAGTTTACGAGGGAGTATATTATTAAGCGGACGAGTCATCCGGTGGCGACGGGGGGGAGTCCGATTATTACGTGGTTGCCGAATCAGTTGAGTGCGGTGATGCAGTTGATGGATGATGTGGCGAGGACGTCGGGGCTTTGGGATATTATAAGGGGTGGCGAGCAGAAGGATGGGAAGAAGTCGACGCTCGATGGAGCAGAGCTCGCAGTGGTCAAGGAGATCATGGAGAATGCGGTGAGTCAGAAGGAGAAGCTCGCGAAGGAGGTGGCCAAGTATTGTCAGGATAGAGGTGTATGATGGATTTGTGTGCAATGGATGTTGCTAGACCAGGCCAATGCAGTCTTTTCAAGCGATTACGAGATCTTCTGTTTGTTTGGCAAGCCAAGCACCTTGGTCCAGTTGCGGTGGATGCACCCAAGTAGTATGCTGACGTGAGACGCCATTCTCATCTTGGTAGGCACGGTAGTCGCCTTCACTACCGGTGAATGTGCGAGCCGTAAATGGTCGCCGACCTTCGAGAGGACTAGATGAAGACGTATGAGCTGTGAAGGCGTCTTTGATCAGGCGATCTATGTTCTTTTGTGTACCCGGTGTCGTTGGGTGACTGAACTCGACGAGACTCCCATCCGGAGCAGGGTAGAAGTGGCGTGCGGGCAAGACTTTGACATCCATGATGGGCAGGATGCGATGGAAGATGTCATGGGTATGTATCTCCCGCTGTATGTGTTCTTGTTGCACATGTTCGATGTGCTGGTCCACCTTCTCGTGTGTGACAGCTGTGTAGCAAGTCAGCATAGAATTCTTCACCAAGACATCGAGATAGCTCACCGGGCGCCCAACTCTCATGAATTGATGTGTCTACAGTATTAGTGAGATCGAGCTCATGCGGTTTGGTGTCGGTTCCTGGCGGTTCGATGGTCCCTGCTTGATTCCGATGGTCTTCAAACCTTTGCACAGCCGGCACTTCAGGTGACGCTTTGGGTGATTCTCCAGCCACCGGTTTTCTAGGGATGGTATGAGTAGACTTTTCATCGCCATGGTGTTCCTCAAGATTCGTCTCGGGTACCCTGACTGGAGTAGAGGAAGGTCTGGCCTGGTCCTTCTCACAATGTGTAACAGTCGAATCTTCCGGTACCTCGTGGCGAGTCTTCGATGTAGAAGTGTTGGGACGGAGATCCGATGATTTGGTTTGTCTGTGGTGAGAAGTCTTTGCATTACCACGTATGTACGAGCCCACATCAATACTGTGGCGATTGGGTCTGATCACTGTAACTTGTGAGCGGGTAGCTTCGCATGCACATCTGCGGATGCCGATACCGTCTCTGTTCAACACAGACTGGTCAATCCTGTGGAGGTCTTCAAGTATCGCTGAGCGGCGAGCGCTGGAACGCTTTCGGACATTGGCGTTAGCAGTATCGAGTACATCACGTGGAGTTTTCCGGATAACATGGTAGCCCTTAGGATCATTCGGATCTACCAAGGCTGGGAGGACGAGAACACTTCCACGATTGCCATCTGATGATTGGTGAGATGTGACAGGATTTGCATGAGCTATGTCTGCTTCTCCGGAAGTGTCATTTTCGCGCGCTCGAGGGGAGAACAAGTGCTTGAATTTCCGCATATCAGTCGAGGATAGACAGCCGAGCTAGACCAATAATAACCTGATTGCAGACGTGATCCAGTATATCTGAGATGAAGCAGATGATCCATCTCGGGGATCCCGTTCCGCGGTAGCTGTCTCCGCAGATGAAAGTCAGACAATGTGGTTGAGAATGATGGCATTGATGTCATGGCAAAGTCTCCGAGCCGCGTCTGGTGGTGACAGTAAAGGCAGCTCCATGTCCACTGTTGACAGTTTCAGCCACTGAGGCGCTCTGACTGAGCGTTTTCTGCATCATAGAGAGCTCAAGGTGGAAGGATGTGGAGAAGATCAGCAGCAAAAACGGTCTGGAAGCCATCGTTTTCCTTTCGCGTCAGATACGCTTTGCTCAATCGGATGTGGACCCATGGTTTTGGGTGCGGCGACGTGCGATTTTGGGTTGTGGATCGACGACGGCATTGGAGATCGTTTGGCGCTTTCTCCGGGGTCGACCACACTTGCACATCAACAAACGCATCGTCTGAGACATTGTGCAGTCATAGGATCCTAATCCCACAGCACCGCGGTGGAGTGTATCCCATGGTGCACTCGACGCCTATCGTCCTTGTGAGACGATCTAGTCTTCAATGACGATACTTGCGTGCATACACGTGTTTCTGCTGGTGCTGTGCTTACCGATCTTGGCCTGGTAGGTCGCTGGCGAGCAAGAGATCTACCATACTTTATCGGTAAGATCAAACGCGACGGGCGGAGGCTCATATGATCCTCGATGACATCGCTTCCTGTGGAAAGTGATGCTCACTCATATATACACTGTCTGCACCGCCTCTTTCATGAAGAACCCAGCACTCATCAATTGAGCATCTACTAATTGACTACATTCATACCAACCAACACCACTACAATGGACAAGGCCAAGACCGGAGTCATGGACTTCTTGTAGGCCATGTCTTTCCGAGATCACTGGGTGATAGTTGCTAAACCTCATCACAGACACAAGCATGGCAAGCATGACACCACTGTCCATGAGACCGTCAACCCTGCCGTCACCAACGAGACTGTACACCAACACCGTCACGACAACGTTGTCACCGCCAAGGACAAGGAGGTCCACCAAGACCACTACCACACCACCGTCCAACCGGTGCACGACGAGAAGCGATTGCCAGAACAGCACCACTTCAACACTGCCCCAGTAGAACACCGCAAGTTCGAGCACGGTAACGACCAAGAAGTCGAGGCCCGCCTAAGAGCCGAGCGAGAAAAGTTCAAGGACACCACCGTCAAGGGCGACACCAAACACACTAGCACAACCGCCGAGCCCGTCGTCGGCGAGCACATCCACCACCACGTGCACGAGAACATCCAACCCGTCGTCAACCGCCAAACCGTCGAGCCCCACGTCGTGCACACCACCATCCCCATCCACGAAGTGCACCACAGCGCGGCCCAACACCACAGCACCTCGGCCCTGCCCGCCATGAGCATGGCCGACTTCAAGAAATCCGGCGGCACCCTCGGCGGCCGCGAGCAGAAGAACGATTTCTTCGAGGGCGAACCCCGCTCCATGCACGGCCACAACCCGCTGAGCAACAATGCCAGCAGTGAGTTCCGCAATACTGGCCACGTGACCCGTCACGCTGACAATGATCCCAAAGCAAACGGCACGACTGGTACCCATGGCCATAACGGGACGCACACTGCTGGCACTGCCGCTGCTGGTGCTGGGGTAGTGGGCGGTTTGGTAGCGGGCAAGGCCGCGCATGATCACCGCTCTGGTCGTAGGGGGTCGAGTTCGTCCAGCTCGTCGTCTGATGATGAGCACCGTAAGACTAAGAAGGCGGGACTGGCTGGTGGGCTTGCGAAGGGTCACTCGAAGCATGACTCTGCTACCACTGGTATGACTGGAGGTGTGCATAACACCACCGGTACTGGTGTGACTGGCACCGACCACACCACCACCACCAAGAAGCCAAGCCTCATCGATCGTCTCAACCCGATGAAGGATGCTGATGGGGATGGAAAGAAGGGTATCATGAACTAGTTTCGGAATGTTTATTAGCGTAGTCATTTAGCAGCCTGCCATACCATGTATCTTTCCTCCCTCCCTTCCACCCCATATCAATCCATGGTCTACCCCGCCCCACGCATCATCCTCCCCCCACATCTCCTTCCCCATAAACAACCCCCTCATGCACCCTACAAAGCGCATTCCAAGGAAACCACCCCCCAGTATCCGACCACGCACCCCCTTGCCCTCTCCCACTGACCCTCTGCGAATCCTCCGGCTCCGCTCCATACCACACACTCCCCCCAATAGCATCCGCATACAACCTCCCATCCTCCTGCGTCCCAGCCACAGCCGCAAGTCGCAACTCCTTTGCCCTCCCATAATACCACATTCGATCCCACCATTCCGTCCTCAGATGTTTCTCCCCCGTAAAGTGAACGAGGACAGGGATCTCGCGCGTCACTGTGTTGATGCACAGGTCGACGTCGTCCCACCCTGTGGCGATGGTGGAGTTGGTGGGGTGAAGCAGGGACATGGGGAACGGGGAAGCGATGATGTCAGCGGGGAGGGAGTATTGGTAGTAAGCTTCTAGTCGAGAGATGGGGGAAGGTGTGGCTGGGAGGGTTCGGGGGATGGTGGTCCAGACGAGCCAGTCTTTGTTGAAGGCGACGGTTTGGAAGAGGCTGGAGAGGTAGTCTATTCCGACGCCGAAGTCTGTGGTGGCGAGTTCTGTGGCTATCGAGGTGGTGTCGGGGGTGTGTACTGGGGCCTGGGTGGCGTTTTGGTCTGGAGTGGTGGATGTGTTGAGGAGACGACGACGGGAGAGCTCTTGTTCGCCGAAGAGGTCTGCGAAATAGAGTTGATCAGAGTTCATGGTGAAGTTGTGGCGTATACGATCCAGAGTGGCTTCGAAGAGCTTGATCAAGGGGTCTATTGGACCGATGACTACCAATTGTGTCAGTGGATGAACGTATCAGCAAGTATGGTACTCACTCGTTCCTGAATTGAGCCAATCTGGACTGGTGAATATCGACTCTGCCACTCCGTCGATGGTCAGCGGACCAAATGCTGACTTTGAGAGAGGTGCTTTTGGCACAGCCCAACATGCAGGTCTGTTGAAATCCGTCGGCCAGCAGAGCTTGTCTGGCCCGAACAGTATCGTCTGGCGTATCGGAGGATCTGCTGCGCCTCTCCAACCGTAAATCTGGCTGGTGCGGTCAAGGAAGGCCTCGTTGACTTGAAAGTATCGCTTCAGCAGAACATCCGGAGTTAGCTGGAACCATATGTCGAAGCCGTCGACGACGAGGAAGAGATCATTCTTGCCCGTAGACAAAGCCCTCATGCGATGAAAGTAGTTCAAAAGACCTTCGACCTTGGCCAGATGTTGAATATAAGGATCGGCTTGTTCCGGCTGGCCATAATTGATCAAGACAGGAACCGGATAACCAAGAATGGTTCCAGAAAGTAGCAGTTTGCATAACTCTGGGTTGCTGCTTGTGGCGGGTATGAGTAGATGCAGATGCGCGCGAGCTGAAGTGATTGACTTGGTGGCATTCTTTGAGGTCACGGGAATATTGGTGGCGGCCAAGAGGCTCTGGGAGGCGTCAGAAGAGGTACGTGAAAGATCGCGTAGAGCTGCTTACAGTTGAGCCCCAGGACGCCCATAGTAAGGAGAAGACAAGCAGCAGCGGTACGACCGCGAGTAGCAATTTCCATCGACGAGAAGACCAAGTCGAGCTGACCTGATCGAACCTACTTTGCCATTCCATACGCTCCAACAGCTCTGGTGAGAAGCAGATAGTGTCGACCTTTGTCCATTGACATGTCAGAACTCACGCTACCGGCATGGACAAGTTCTTGCAGCCCCATATCGCAGACCAACCGCTCGGGTTGCCAGGAATGCGGCATGACAATGTGCCCAGAGATTGAACGCGTCAGTGTCCTGCAGCTGAGATTGCAAGGGCGATCACGCAACTTCTGGTGGCACCTAGACCTGTTGTACTTGACACGGGAACAATCCGGACAAACGGGAAGAGCGGGAAAGACGGACGAGTCGAGATCAGCTCTGCCCTGGCTGAAAGCTTGTCCAACAAGCGAGCGGCTCACGAGTCATCCAATCGCCTTGAATTTCTGTCAAGTTTTTTTTGAGCCCTATTCAATTTCGGCATCTGGTTATGATAGATTGATACATGCTTCCTGAAAGCTTGGTCAAGAAGGCGCAACGAGGCACAAAACCTGTCGACGAGCTTCATTTGTTCGTAAGACAACGATGAAGGGTGCGAGGTGGTGATTGCAATGCTTTGGGTATCTACTGAAATATGCTTTTCTGGTCCTCACCTGAACATACCTCCCCAAAGCCCAAATGATCCCACCGGCCATCTCTCTTCACACGAACACCCTTATCATTCTTTTCCACCGGCCACCAGAACCGCCGATTCGCATAAGCCAAAGGTCCAAGCGGCTGTCTCTCCGCAGCATCGTGCAGAGTATGAGCATGCTCTTGCAGCCACAATCGCTCCCACCAAGTATCCCGCAACGACTTCATGCCGTTTTGGTGAGCGTTGTGGTGGATGATGGCTGGTATGACGCCTGTCCATACGTTTGTGAATAGAGAGACGTCCTTCCATGATCGACTCTTTGGTAAGTTTTCGGTCGTCAAAGTCCAGAAGGGAGGTCTTGAGCCAGTGACGTCCTCTTGACATTGATTCATTCTGGTATTGTCGGAAGGGACATCGCACTCGCTTCTTGCCTGTTGAACAGACGTGGCGTTGCTGTAGGTGATCCATTGGGTGTCCTCCTCGGCAAAGACCGTGGCAAGACCCAGTCGTGATTCATAATCCAGGCCGAGTCCGTACTCTCTGAAGGGTACGCCAGTGGTGTTCACGTCCAACGAGACCTTGCGCTGCTTCAGCCGGTCCCGGCGAGAGACCTCTTGCTCGCCAAAGACTTGTGACAAGATGTACTGGTCACTGCCGAAATTCCTGCTAGCTTTCATGAGCTCTTCTGCCCGACTGAAGATGACCTTCAGACTGTCGACCGTCCCCATGATCACACCGGAATTGAGATAGCGCTGCCGAATCTTGCGGTACGTGAACCGTTCGTCGGTGGAAAGCACATCTGTGGAAAATCCATAGATCTGCGTTGGCAGTGTCGATGGCGGGACCGCAGCACAAGGGGCGTCAGTGGCATTCCAGGGCCAGCATCGTTTCTGACTTGAAATCACTGTCTTCTGGTGAATTTGTGGAGGAAGCTTGTCACCAACACCATAGAGTTTGTTGGAGCGGCGGTCGGCGATAGCATTGATATCAAAGAACCGGTCGAGGAGGAGTTGAGGTCGCAATTGAAACCATATATCATATCCGTCTACCATCAAGACTAGATCCTCGCCACGTGAACTGTCCAAGCCATTGAGAAGGTCCAGCATTCCAGTGACTTTTCCGAGATGGGATCCGCCTTCTACCAGTGTTGGATCATCGAAGTTCACTCCCCAGTTAAGCAGAGCTGGTTTCGGATATCCAAGGATTGAAGCGCTCACCAGGGTTTTGCATAAGTTCGTGTCTGGATGTGAAGCTGGAATGACGAGATGGAGAAGGCCAGGCTCCTCGTCTCTCGGTGGCGGCTCATGATGGCGGTAAGAAGTGTACTTGGTCAAATATCAGCATGCGTCGACATAGAAATTGAGCATACCTACAACGTCAAATTGGGTCGATACAATCCAGAGACCGATGGTGATGACGATGAAGACACCGACAACCCGAGGGTAAAATCGTTGGATTCGGTTCATGGGAAAAGTCAACAGCGGCCTTCAACTTCCTCGCTCTCTCGTCTACAACTTCAACACACCTTTTTTTCTCCAGGAACATCAACGGCTCCAGATGCACCGCAGAGCCGCAATGCACATACAGAGAACTTCAGCCGTGTAGGATGGCATCAGCTGGTATCCAGCTTGACGATCGCGCGGTTCGCACGGCTCGTCTGACTCTTTTCATGGGTCGGGAAATTACTCCTTGCCTCCACACGCCAATGATGCAAGCACCAATAATCATACAGGAAGTGGCCCTTGCATGGACGCGATTGGGTATCTCTGCACTATCTACATTTGGGGCTACCGTGTTATCTACAGGGCACGAGGGCTCATGACTTGCTCGCTTCCTTTGCGCGCAGTTCCACCCAGCTGAACAATGCAGCACCTGATGCTGCTATCGCTAGACCCAGCCCGTTTACCCAATTGATGTGTACATTGAAGAGTACAATACCCAGCAAGATCGTCAGGATCTGTTTGACGTTGCCGCAGACTGTCAGAGTCAATGCGCCGGCTGATTTGTTCGACTGGAACGAAGTGATGTTCAGCACGAGCGCAAGACACCCGTTGCAGAATAAGGTCAAGATCAAGTCCTTCGTCAGCTTGTTGTCTGCGATGAGCTCCTGGAATTGCCCGATCTCGCCCACCATTCCGGCGTAGATACATGACTGCGCAGCTGCGAGTGGAGACATCCACATCAGGACCTCCAGCGGCGGCAGGGAAAGTCGGCCTGTCAAGATCCGGTTCGTTGCGATTGTCTTGCAGGTGGCTAATACCACCCCAAGCAGTGTTGTAGTCAATCCGAGAACGGTGAAGGAGATGTCGCCATATGTCGCCAAAGCCACTCCAAAGACGATGGGGAGAATCGAGAGCTGTGTCCAAGTAGAGTAGCTTCTCTTGTACAGGATGGCGTATGCGGCGATTGTAGAGGCTGGGATCAGAGCTCGTGCGGTCTGATGGAAGGGTACCGATACCAAAGATCTGGACCTGATCAGCACGCCACCCGCAGAAAATGTGCGCCCACACTTACAATGATACAACGGAGATGGCGATATTGATGGTGAAAAGAAATGAGAAAGCCACGAGCGTTGTGATGTCTCGAGAGCTCAATCTGGTTAATGTTGACCTTGTTCCGAAGAAGACCAGACTACAGCCGATTGACGAGAAGGTCGTGTGCAGAGTCGTGAGCAGCCATGGACATGGTACCTGTGCAAAAGTAAGTAGGAGTACCACTTCGATGTCAAATACACTTACCTGCTGCAGGATAGCCTTTGAGTGTAAAGTCAAAGTCATGTTCAGACCCAGATAGACTGCGAGCAGCACAAGCTTGTATTTAGCTCCCACAGTGTACTCATAATTGCGAGTCTCGACGTTTCCTTGTGCAGATTCTACGTTGGATTCCAGGTCCTGCTTTAATTCTCCGTTGCCGAGTAGATTCTCCAGCTGTTCAGTATCTCGTGGAGCCGACATGAGTGCAAACGGTCCTGAGGGGCAGACATTGACCGGCTGCAGTGTATGCAAAGGTGGCCATGAAGTGACTTGGACCTTGAAGGTCAGTCAACATTTGCAGCGGAATGGTTTTGCCTCGTGAAACCACGGCAGAGCACGGCCTGACAGGCTGACTCGCAGATCGGCCGAACCGTCTGAAGTCCGCCAGTGGAGCAGATACTTTTGCCTTATCTTGGGGCGGAAGCCACACAAGCCACTTTGCACTACTCCAACACATCGGCTATGGTCAGACGCAGGCACCAGATCTCTTCCGTCTCGCTAACGCAGCAAACCGACAGGTCCTGCTTGCATGCAAACGGATCTTTCTCCCGCCTCGGCCATCGTCACAGGGCATGAAACGCCAAGCTGTCATTACACGTCCCACGGCTGATGAGCGGCTAGATGGACAATGTGCGGCTCGTCACTATCCCTTGCCTTCCCGCCGGCACATCCGTGCTGTTGGTACACCCGTATGATACAGGTTGTGGGTTGACGCGAAGGCGTGATCGGGTCTAACTACTTTTCCGGGACAGACCCTAAATGAACAGGACGAGTTCCTCCGGCATGGTGCCAATTCAAAAAATGCAGCTTTTGTATGAATGCAGACGTACCAAGCAAAAGAACGCAAGGCTTCCAGAAATCACACCATGGGTTCGACGGCGACCATAAGGCCCAATAAGGCAGCCGTTTCTTTCAATAAGAAAGTCTGTTGCATCGGCGCAGGTTTCGTTGTACGTATAAAGGCCTCTGCCCATGTACCTTATGTGTTGAACTGACAAACACAGGGTGGTCCGACTGGAGCAGTGATTGCCGATAAGAATCCAGATGTACAAGTCACCATCCTCGATGTCAACGCCTCAAGAATCCGGGCCTGGCAGTCTGAGAGCCTTCCCATCTACGAACCCGGTCTCAAGGAAATAGTCTCGAGAGTATCTCGAACAGGCCGAGATGCAAAGCCCAATGCTAATCTGGTGTTTACCACCAGCGTGCAAGAAGCCATCAACGAATCCGACATCATCATGATCTGTGTGAACACACCCACCAAGCAGAACGGCTACGGTGCCGGTAGTGCTCCTGATCTCAGCTTCGTGGAGTCCGCCGCCTACATGATCGCAGACTATGCAACATCCGACAAGATCGTCGTCGAGAAGAGCACAGTCCCGGTGCGGACCGCGGATGTGGTGAAGGGTATCCTGCAGGCAAACGCTGAACCAGGTCTCCAATTCGACGTCCTCTCGAACCCAGAATTTCTCGCCGAAGGTACAGCCATCAGAGACTTGCTCAACCCAGATCGTGTCATCATCGGCTCCATGCCTCACGGATCAGGAGATCTCGCAGCCGAGCGACTCGCAGCACTATACGCCGCATGGGTCCCCGAGTCCTCCATCGTGCGAACCGACATCTGGTCCTCTGAACTAGCCAAGGTAGCAGCGAACGCCCTCCTCGCCCAACGAATCAGCAGCATCAACTCCCTCTCCGCCATCTGCGAGCTCGTAGGCGCCGACATCGAACAAGTCGCGCATCTCGTAGGACTAGACCACCGCATCGGCCCAAAAATGCTGAAAACATCAATGGGCTTCGGCGGCTCTTGCTTCCGCAAAGACGTCTTGAATCTGTGTTCGCTCGCAGACACGCTCAACCTCCCTGAAGTCTCCACGTACTGGCATGGGGTCCTCAACATCAATAATTGGCAGAAGGACCGCTTCGTCAGGCGTCTCATGCAGAAGATGAACAATACGCTTAGCATGAAGACGATTGCTGTTTTTGGATTCGCGTATAAGAAAGACACCGGCGACACGAGAGAAAGTCCGGCGATCTCGGCGGTGAAAAGTCTGCTGTGTGAAGGGTCGAGTATTAGGATCTACGACCCGGAGGTTGCTGAGCAGACTATTTGGCGGGATCTGGAGGATGATCGGTGGTCTGATGCGGATGTCCGTGGTCGGGTCACGATTTGTGATGACGCCGTCTCGGCGGCTACTGGGGCGCATGCTATCCTTGTTGCTACCGAGTGGGATGAATTTGGATCCATCGATGCTGCTCATGCGAAGGCGGGTGCTCGGTCTCGTACTGATAGTGTTGGGCCAACTTCAGATCTGAAAGATGACTTCCAGGACACACCAGGTGCGAACGGACTGGTTACTGTTAAGGCTGGGGGAGAAGCTGGCTGCATAATCGACGTACAGAGCGCCGACTTAGACCAGGTTGCCCCAGTCGAAGCTGACAAAGTCGACTGGGAGACAGTCGCCAAGGTCATGAAAAACCCCAAGTTTCTGTTTGACGGAAGAAATGTGGTGGATCAAGCTCGTCTGCAGAGTCTGGGTTTCCAGGTTGAGGGAATTGGGAAGGCGAGGTCTACGTGAGTGACCGTTGAGTCTATACTTGGGTCTGACACAGGAACTACCCGGCTGCTCAACCGACAGAACATGAAAGGCCGAGAGGTGTGACAATGGAGAGCGACCAATAGGCGTCATGGAGCCGTCTGATTGGGGCCATGTGACGTGGACAAGCGACACATCGTGGATGATTCGGCACACGACGGAGGTGAAAGACGATAAAGATCTTGGTGGCTTCATAAGTATGCCGCACTGCGTTGGAGTACCGGCGTTTCCTCTGATTGCGTAATGCTCGAGATAATGGCTGCTCCGCCGACCTAATAATCCAGTACCATTCTGTAAGATATATCGATGACTAGAAGGTCCCGCCACAAATAGTGTAATACAAGACCCATTGGCTTTTTGTCGTCAACACCACGTCTCGTGGTAGGGCAGCCGTATCCCTGCTCGGACTGGTTTCATCACCATCCAAGGATGAAGTATAGTGTGAAGGCCTCCAGGCTTGCCGAGTAGACCAGTACTCGAAGAAGTGTGCGTCCCCTACCGTCCAATTCAATAGTCCTTGCCCAGCACGCCCAGTCCATGTTTCCGCCACTCAGCGATGCTTGCTTGACTTCTTCCCATGCTCCCTTGCCATCTTCTCCCAGTCTTGTCTCTGGCACGCCGCACATCGCTCAGTGCGACGGACTTCTCGCAGTGGAATGGTTCCTGGCTTGTGTGATTGAGGATGAAGGCAATACCTGTACGAAGGAAGTCGATGTCCGCAACGGAGGATATGCGTCTCTGCGATGCACATGATGGTCCCCTGCTATTACTCGCTTCGAGAGGTGGATTGGGCGTTCTGAGCACGACTGGAATTGAGGCTTGATTTTGCTCGATAGTTTCTTGCTAACTTGCTTCAACCAAGTGATGACGATCGTGTGGGATTGTGAATATTGGCTCTTGAGTTCGACCTCCTACACACTTTTGTAGGTTTCTGGATGGCGATTGTTGTCTCTCGGGTCCTTGGTACTTCGACACTAATTGCTCGAGTCGGGTCCATGGCCAGTCGGGGATGTCTCTCCGAAATGAGGTCGTGATATTTGGTTATGCTTCAATCCGTTCGACTGCGGCTGCCAGCAACAATTGTTGTGTATCAATGCAAACCTCGGGATTCTTCATCGCCTAGCAGAGTTTTCAGACGAACAGGCGCTCCGTGCCCGGTGTAATATATGGAAGATATTGTGATGGACAAGTTGCTGGGCAAAGCACAGCGAATCCTGTTCTGATCCATGTTGGCACTGTATCCTGATTCATGGCATGTCGTATGGGTGCTCAAATTGAGGTTCGCATTGCCGATCGGAGATCCAAGGCTTGTTTCACAATGAGATCTGCCGGCGGAAATATCTGGATGAACGCATCCCCGCAGTCGGGGAACTAAGTACATTGCCAGAGTAGCAAGCAGTATTTCAAGTGGGTGGCTGCTGGCCCCGCCAGATCGTGTGATTCTCGGTGTTTCTAGCGCCGAATGTTGCTTGAAATACACAACAGTACGTCTTCTTCTCCAACACATCATCTGCTCTCCAAAACGCCATGCAGAAGATTCCTGCCGTGGTGTGTATTGCGCGGCAAGTAGCCGAGGTGCTCGGCGAATAACATCTCGCGGAATACACGGGTGCGGTTGCATTGCATCTGGACACGGGCTGATCAGATCCGCCGATTACTGAGAATGGATCCAGCCGACGTGCAACTTTTGGATGACCGTCGGAACCTCGGAACCATTTCCAGGGTGGCAGTGTGCTTGGCATTGGGTAGGAAACAAATAGAGATAGTCGATTGTTAGACCAGATCGAATTCTCGGGTTACACCTTGAAATGCTTCAAGACTGCCACCGAGACTTTTTGCGTCGCCGTAGTACTTGATTCGATACCTCCCTTGAAGAGCTAGGATGGTCTCATAGTCATCTGCGAATCCATAGATCGTGTTGCCGATGATCTGCGCGGCACGAGTAGTGCCTCGGTCGATATTCGTCCGGGCAGAGATTCTGCCAGCATTCGAGTCGCCATGACCGTCACTACGTTTCTCCCAATTGCCCATCTCCCAACCAAGCTCCCATCGCACAGTGACAGTACTGGTACCCAGTAGAGTGCTCGTTCTTTCCCATCTGAACACCACGCTCCAGTCGCTGTCATCTCGCACACGAGACCAGACCCCGGTATGTTCACTGAATTTCTCCACTGCAACGAAGCTCCCCTCAAGGCGAACGTTGTTGCGAGGATTTGCTGCTTGGAAGCTCGCTTCAACTATTACGGGTTGATCATGTCGGAGATGATACGATGGCTCGGAATCCTTGATAACTTCGCCAAACGTCTTGAAGAGACCAGGAGAGTCACGAACAACGGGGTTGATGAAGCTTAGGGATGTGTTGGTGTGCACGGGTGGCGACGGGCCGGCATCAAGATCTGGCAGGGCAGGTACAGTCGGAGGCTTCGAACCATGCTTATCAGCGACTGCAGTTTGTGCCAGATACGGTAAAAGATCTCTCGTCGAATCCATGTACGCGGCGAGTGTATGTGGTCCGTACAGAGTTGAAGCACCTTCGTACCTCTGGATTGCATACTCTTCCTCAGTGGCAATGTAGTGAGTGTAGCTATTCGATGGACCGCCAAGAACGACCAAAGGTCTCCTCAGAGTCGTATCCCCTGAAGCTTTCACAGCAGCTTTTACAGCAGATTTCCACCGCCGACCCGCCATGGTGGTTGCTTCACCAGGACTGACAATGATAAATAGATTGCCGACCCGAAAGAATTGTATGTCAACCACATTTGGTGTCCACAAGTAGGGTCGCTGAGTCTCACCCACATCGAGTAGTATGGGCTTCACTCCTTGACATGCGATCTGTTCTGGACCAGGTTCGTGCAATTGATTTCGTACAGTCTCCCACAAAGGGTTTGCGTTAGGATCACCGGAATTGTGCTGCTTGAAATCAAATGCACCAGGTCCATCGGTGGTCCCAGCCGCAAAAGAGTAGCCCAGAGCCGCTGGACAGGTATTGACCTCGGTCCCGTTGGGCAGAACGAATTGTTTACTGCTCATATCCACAAACACGTGGAGCGACTTGACTGCCGACCCTTCTAAACTCGAGCGTTCCGCGGACCCGGACAGCCCCGTGGTAGCACTTTCCTTCTGCAGTGTCTCAAAGAGGAGCCTAGCGGCCACATACTGCCGCCGACCGATTTCAAAAGTTGATGCGGTTCCGGAATCCTGCAGCCCGTAATGCGGCCCTCTACCATGACACGGTTGTGTCTTGCCGGCACACAGACTTGTTTCGAAATCACATGGTTTGCCCTCCTGCGGACCAGATTCGCACCATGCTCCAAGCACATTCGGGGACGTATCGCCCACATTAGACTGCGAGAATCCAGCAACAAAGTCGGGCGACGAGTTCGGAAGCTTGCGGGCATACTTTTCAAACAAGTCTGCAGCTACCCCTTTGTTGTCTCCGGTCACCAAGGTGTTGTTTCCGAGCATCGAGGTGCCATGTACGGGGAACCAGGTCAAGATACCAAGGTCCTTGTCGTCACGCAGAGACCGGAACGCGAGAAGGCTCATTTCTTTGTCCACATTGTCGTCGTATCCTGCTCGTTCAGATGCCGGATTAGCATTGTAAGCAAAAGGACTCCTGTTCACACTAGCCTTTGGAACCGTGGTCGTGCCATATGTCAAAGTGCCTAGCTGAAGACTCTCATGTGCCCGTCTGATCGAAAGAAGTGTTCCGTTGACGATCGCATCGTAACTCTGGCGATTGAAGCCCTTCGAGGTGATTTGTGGTAGTAAATAATTCAGCCAAGCGCCAGGTCCAGAGTGCGAGTGCGTGCCCGTGATTGCGACGTTCTGTTGGCCATACATTGCATATTCTCGACCCATCGCTCTCAAGCCGTCCAGCACACCCTGCCTGACGGCAGTGTCGCCACTCTGGGTATCCTGCACGACATAGACAATACGATCTTCCGGTGTCTCGGTACTACCGATAATGAAGGTACGGGCGTATAGTCTCTGCCTCAAGCCAGATCCCACTTGGTTTGGATCAGCGTAGCCCATGAAGTTGATCTCGACGACCGGGCCAGTGATATCCGCCTTCCCGACACCAAGGAGGAATTGGACATTTGGTCGCGCATGTAGTCGTCCTTGGAAAAATCGGAATGGATGATCCGAAAAATGTTTGATGCTCCCGAGGTTGTGGATGAGACTAAAGGTGGCGAGCAAGCCTAAGCATGCAGCCGTCACGGCGACTGCGATATGAGAGCGTGCCATTCTCGGAAAAGCACTTCGACAATGTTCAAGTGCATCTGGATGCAGTGATATCGTCCAAAGGAACGATAGACAGGAACGTAATGTGATTGTCCGGAAAGTCCGGATCACTGACGATGCTGACCCAGGAACCTGTGACGTTTGATGGCGGCGATCTGCATCCCCACAGATTGATGCATGTCAGGGAAAAAAGTGTCACCAAAAACTCTCCGTCTTTCTTGCTTGGTCGATTTGTTTGTCAACCCCGTCGCTCATTTGCAGCTCAGAGAAGCACCGTCCTGGTGTGGGTGTCCAACCGATTGCAGCTCGCCATCGGATCAACATTCCCGTCCTCCGATCCTTGCTTGCTCTCACAATGGAGGAGCTACAGGCTCGGCACAGGAAGGAGGTCAAAGACCTGCAGAACAAGATCACCTCCAAGAAGAAGCAAGCATCCAAGAAGACACGCAAGGGGGTAAACGACGAATGTGACAGGCTAGAGCAGGAACTCAAGCAGCGACATGAAGCCGAGGTCGCAGACCTAAGCGGCCAACCCAGCGAGCCCCAGGTCGACACACTGCCCGCAAGTGAAGAGCTAGCAAACGAGACTGCTTCACTGTCCATCAATGGCGATTCTGCGTCTACGATCTCAGCGGCACCCACGACAGCGACCTCCATCACCTCAGACACAACCCCCGAAGCATCCCAACAAACCAAGAGGATCCCAAGAGCAAGAGCACGATTAGAACGCCGAAAAGCTGAGCAAGAAGCCTTATTCAACCAAGCATCAGCCGAAGCCTCCAACCTCCCAGATCTCAAGGCCCAAGAACGCGACAGAATGGTAGCCAACTTCAAGTCGCGCGGCCTGGTAGAGAAGGAAATCCGAGCCGACGGCCACTGTCTATACTCTGCCTTCGCAGACCAAATGGAGGCACTGGACATGCCATTGCTGGACACGAAGCCAGGAGATGAGGCCAAAGTGGGCATGTTCAAGCGGTTCAGCGATGGGTTCCGTCGAAGGAGCAGCGAGGAGGAGAAGGCCAAGCTGGAGGAGTATAAGCTGGTGAGGAAGGAGGCGGCGGCGTTCATGCAGAGTCATCCTGATGACTTTGCGCCGTTCTTGGAGGAGGGGTTGGATACGTATACCATGAAGATCAAGGACACTGCCGAGTGGGGTGGCCAGATGGAGTTGATTGCTTTGGCGAGGAGGTATGGGGTGCAGATCAATGTGCTGCAAGGGGATGGGCGGGTGGAGGAGATCAAGGCGGAGGAAGGCGCGAGGAGTGATAAAGTGTTGTGGTTGGCATATTACAAACATGGGTTTGGATTGGGCGAGCATTACAACTCGCTGCGAAGAGCTTGATATGATGTACGATGGAGATACCCCTTGTCCGCGCTTTTATGACGCCACGCTAGAATCAGAAATAACATTATTGATGCTTCCATTATTGATGCTTCCATTATTGATGCTTCCATATCGCGACCCAGTCTGTTCCCTTGCCAATCTCATGCGTCCGGTCAGGTTGGTAGTGTGCGACTCGTATGAGGCCCTTTTCGCTCCTTGTAGGATTCTCTTCATCGATACCCTTCACAAAGCCGTCGCTGTCGTATTCGAGTGTCTCGCCCGGCTTGCTCAGATAGCCCACATACTCCACCGGTCTGACTGCCCAAGGAGGACCAGCTGTCGATGGCTCTTTATACGTCGGGAACTCCAGACACACCAATCGCCCATGAGGTGCCAGCAACTCAGCCATTCGAGCCGCCCACTTTGAGCGTAGTTGCGGCGGAAGCGCGCAGAAGAACTACTCAGCCGTCAGTCACCTCCGCAACCCTCCAACCGCACCTGACAACCCACCGTATAATCATAAATAACATCAAACCCCTCCTTCTCCCCAAACCCACTCTCCTTCAACCCCTCCGAGCTCTCCCTCCACCACTCATCCCCAAAAAAGTCCCCCTGCAAAATCCTCGCCTCCCCTCTCCCCACCTTCTCGTCCCTCGTCTTATACTCCTCCGCATCCCCCACCCTAACCTGCTCCTGCCGCGCCGCCTCCGCCGCTTTGGCGCTCACTTCTACGCCAAACGCATCGAATCCCCAGCTCGCGAGCAGGAATACGTCGTACCCCTTTCCGCAGCCTGGGACTAGCGCCCGTGGTCGTCTGATTTTCTGGTGGGCTGGGTTTACGGGGTCTTTGGGGGCGATGACGGGGGGGTTGAGAGCGGGATGGCGCGATGCGAGCAGGTCGGAGAGCGCTGGGTTGGGGAGGCCGCGGTCCCAGGGGGTGTAGGATTGGGACCAGAGGGAGTCCCAGCGGGAAGAGTCGGTGGGGTCGGTCTGGAAGTGGTTGCGGAGACGGGTGCGGTCGTCGGCGGGGCCGGTGGCGACGCTCATGGTGATGGGAATGTGATCGAGTGTGTTTAGGAGTGCATGCGAATGAATAGGAGGATAGCGTTGCGGAGGGATGTGTTTCGGGAGAGTGAATATTGTTTGGTCATGACGTCGCCGACCACGTGGGTTTTGGCGGGGCAGGACGCCGACATCGCAATCGCGGGGTAGTCCTCCTCGCTCGATCATCCTGGCATTGTTGTTGTACATCTATTTCTGAGCACCCTAATGAAGCCATCTGGGATGACTGGAAATCTTTGAGCACACTCAAGGTCATTTGAGGTACAAATTTGCAGAAGAAGGATGATGGCAGGGCTGTGACTAGTATTCCGCTTGCAAGAGACATTCATTTGGCTCCGCTACTGGCGGCCACTGATTCTGCTATATTTTCTGGGCCACGACTTCGGCCTCGACCTGTTCCACCCAAACCAGACTGTACGATTACAGAGCCTCCGTCAGCGGCACATTCGCCAGCTTGGTCAAATACTCCTTATCGCCACTGGCGTCAGCCCTCGCAATGGCCGCTTCAAGCAAAGCAGCATAGCTCCACGTCAAATCCGCAGCACCCTGACTGACTCCAGTACCTCTATTGTACTGCTCGGACAAGCTTCCGCTTTCCGGTGCGTGATACTTGATCCTCCTGAGGAACGCATCGCCCCAGCCTAAGAGCGCCTCAGTGAGGCCGCAGAACTCGGTGCTGTTGGTAGCATAGGTAGAGTCGACCGCTACGGTTGTCGCAGGGGCAAAGTATGTGAAGAAAGGAAGGGACGTGTTGGTCACGGTGATGCTACCGGCTGCTCGGTATTCGCTGACAGCACGATACATCATTTCGGCCATGGTTGCTGTTGCTAGATACCAGGGATTGCCGCCGTCGATAGCAGTGCCTGTACCATTGTAGACATCCTCGGGGTAACGTCTAAGACGAGTCAGTTGTAATAGCACTAGCGAGTTGGTAGACTGACCCGATGGGTATGCCGAGCACTTGACCGCTAGCATCAGTGGTGGTGTTCGCAATGCTGTAGACAGGAATGAACGAGGTGGAGATCTGGAGAAGCGAAGCCAGAATCTGATCGTTGGTATAGCTGAAGACACCATCGCCAATGTACCCATGAATGACACCAAGAGCCACGGCAATGTCCTTGTATGAAGCCTTGTCTCTCAGAATTGGACCATACTCGTATAGGATGAGCTGACGGTTCGGATCCCAGAACTGCGCCAAAGTCTCGGTGAGAGCAGCACCCGCAGATGCAAGAGTCTCGCTCGTTGCGCTATCTCCCATCTTGCTGGCAAACTCTGCACCCTGCAGAAGTGCACGGCGCTGCACCATGCGGGTATAGAAGTGAGCTGATACGACCTCCTCCCATAGATCGAAATCAGGAGTTGTCCAATTGCTTGCCACGAACAAGAGATCCTTCTGGACGGGAGCGTTTGGATTTGTGGTCGAATCATAGATTTGCGATTTGACGACATCAATGCTGCCACCATTCTCGAGGTAGGTATTGGCAAACTCCATCAGGGTAATGGCAGCCGTAGCAGGACCATCGTTCTGAGGTCGACCCCAAGGTTCTGTGAAAATGGTGTTGTTGAGGTAGAATTTGGGCTCGCCTAGGCCTGTTTGTAGGCCAGGAGTGTTCTGCTCGTCTGCCCTGGTCTTCGCGTATTGGAACAAGATCTCCTCGTAGCGGGCCTTTTCTGTGGCATCTGAGGCGGTCGAGTAGAAGAGCTCCACGGTGTCGAGAGTCAACGAAGCATCTCGTACCCAATTATACTCGTAGTCGGGTAGTTTCTGAGGATAGCTGGGACCGGATTTGGCAGCCACGACTGTTCCATTCGCGACACCGGGCAGGTCAGGATTGATGTTGGAGAACATGACCCGCTTTGATAGAGTGGCCTGTGATTCTGCATCGACAGTGAGCCATTGGGTGATGTCGTCGGACAGGCCAGATGGCGAGGCGTAGGGTGCAGGTGGACCCGGCTGTGTAGGCTCTGGAGCGCCACTTGCGACGACCCCGATATTCAGAAGTTGTACGAAGGTCTGCCCGATATTTACAGCACGGTAGGTCAGATTGAGGAGCTCAGTGATACCGTCCAGATAAATTGGAGCATTGGAGCCCCAATATTCGTAGTTGGTGTCTGGGATACTGGAGCGGTAGCCCAGGGACAGGGACGTGAGTGGCGTTGACACATTTCGTCTGTCCGTGAAGAAGAGCGTGACAACCTTGTCGTAGTTGAGATTGGCAATGAAGACGGACGCATTCAACGAGCCTCCACAGTAAGAGTACGACTGGAGGACCACCTCGGCGTTGTTCGTAGGAACAGCATCCGTGACTGTGTTGATCTGACAGTCTTGTGCAGCAACGAACAGTGCTGGCAGTCCAGCCAGGAAGGCCAAACTTTTAGAGAAGCCCATCTCAAAGATCAGGGGCGAGTAGACGAAGAATGAGGAGATGAAAATGACAGGGACGGACAGCGCAAATAGGATATATAGAGCCATGACTGCTTACCAGGTTTTCCTTTGTCCAGCGACAAGGCGATGATGATGGTCGAATAGACGATCGACATTTGATGTCGGACCGGAGGCAAGGACCATGTCGATGGTTCTTGCGCATGGGTTGCAGCTGCGGGAAAGCCTTTTGTATGGCTACGCGGAGTCGTCACATGAAAGCGAGTTGACCCCAATTTCGTCAAGCACCAATCGGACTCGTACGCGAGCAGAGGCTGGTGCGGGTTCTCCACGGGTTGAAAGATCCTTGCTCTGATCACGAATCATCTGGCGGCTTGGGGACCTTGAGGGAATGCTTCGACCTGCCCTCCTGGAATTCTGCAGCAAGCCGCAAAACATGCCCATGACGATGACCTGACGGAGGGCGGGAGGCGTGTGTATGCAGGCAGGTCCTTGATGAGCATGCTTTCAGCAGAGGCAGACTTTCATGAAGCTGTACAAACTCAATTCCCACCATCCGAATCCCACATCCCTGGATGTCGATGCCTTGAGCCTTTACAACCCTGTGCTGATCAAGAGCATCATCCCGCACCAACGGAGTGTGTCTGCCGCAAGTCAGGGTGGGATCAAACAGTACTCGCCCTATTGTACCAGCGCGGCGCGTGTGACCGGGTCCAGCTTGGTAATTGAGGCTTGGGGATAGATTGCCAGGGACAGTTGGCTTCTCCTGATGTATTCTAACATGAAAGATAACTTCAAGCTGGTATTCCCATATTCTTATACTGTACTGAACCATTACCGGGCTCTCTCCCGTCGATTCTACACCCAGAAAGCCCCGCATTCTTTCGTTCCTCTTTGAGCCGAGGTCACGACCAGATTTGCTGCTTTTGCTGCAACCACTCCCAAGCCTCGTGCATCCGCCATCCCTGCTCATTTTCGTCTTGCCGGTATGAATTACCTTCGTCCAGCTTCCGGTCGTCTGTTGGTATCAGCCACACGATTGTCGACGCCCTCCAGACCTTTGCAAGTGGCCATCGACCAAAGACGCAGAATGGCTTCGTTCAAAAAGATCAAGGTTAAGAATCCGGTGGTGGAAATGGACGGAGACGAGATGACGAGGATTATCTGGCAGAATATCAAGGACAAGGTTAGTGCCAATTGGAGAGACCAAGATGCCTCGGAACAGGACAGTTGCTGACCCTGCTGCAGTTCATCCATCCGTATGTCATGAGCCGCAATCTCAGTCGCGTGCCTCGTACCTGACCCTTCTTAGCTACCTCGACATTGACCTCAAGTACTATGATCTGGTAAGAGCCGCGTCTTGCATGCTGTAGGTCTTCCACTTACGTCCTGCAGGGTCTGCCATACCGCGATGAGACCAACGACCAAGTTACCCTTGATGCCGCCGAGGCAACCAAGAAGTACTCTGTCGCAGTCAAGTGTGCCACCATCACCCCAGACGAGCAAAGAGTAGAAGAGTTCAAACTCAAGAAGATGTGGCTGTCGCCCAACGGCACAATCAGGAATCACCTGTAGGCTCAACCCCACCAGGTCGTTCCGAGCAGCGCTGATCATACTCAGAGGGGGAACCGTCTTCAGAGAACCCATCGTCATCCCCAGCATTCCCCGTCTCGTACCTGGCTGGACCAAGCCCATCGTTATCGGCCGCCATGCTTTCGGCGACCAGTACCGCGCAAAGGACAGAGTCATCAAGGGAGAAGGCACACTCAAGATGGTCTTCACACCCAAGGGAGGCGAGCCTGAAGAGATCGAGGTCTTCCAATTCAAGAACGGTGGAGGCGTTGCTCAAACACAGTACAATACCGATGAGAGTATCTCAGGTTTCGCTCAGGCGAGTTTCAAGCTTGCGCTCGACAAGAAGATGCCTTTGTACATGAGCACCAAGAACACCATTCTCAAGGCCTATGACGGACGATTCAAGGACATTTTCCAGGAGATCTACGACAAGCAATACAAGGCCGAGTTTGAGAAGGCCGGCATCTGGTACGAGCATCGCTTGATTGACGACATGGTCGCCCAGATGATCAAGAGCGAGGGCGGCTTCATCATTGCTATGAAGAGTGAGTGTCTCGCCCTGTATTGTCCTCTCTGGCTAACGATGTCTAGACTACGACGGTGACGTTCAATCCGACATCGTCGCCCAAGGTTTTGGCAGTCTTGGTCTCATGACCTCCGTCCTCATCACCCCAGATGGCAAGACGTTCGAGGCCGAAGCAGCCCACGGTACTGTGACCCGCCATTTCCGAGAACACCAAAAGGGCAACCCTACATCGACCAACCCCATCGCATCCATCTTCGCTTGGACCCGAGGCCTTGTGAAGCGCGGCGAGTTGGATGGCACACCCGAAGTCGTCAAATTCGCAGAGTCTCTGGAAGAGGCATGCGTCCACGTTGTCGACAAGCAGGGCATCATGACCAAGGATCTCGCCCTCGCCATGGGCAAGAAGGGTAAGGACGCCTATGTCACCACTGATGAGTACCTCGACGCTGTTGAGAGGCGGATGAAGTCTGTCCTGCAAGCTAAGCTCTAATTTCTGGCGATTTGTGCTGTGCCATTTCGGTAGACATTCTTGGATACAGTAGACCAGTCTGGATACAAGGGTGAAGTGTAAATAGGTCACTAAAGTATATATGAGTGCTTGACAGTATTAGCAGTCTTCCACATGGAGGAGTTAGCCATTGACAGGAACCAACAACCAAGCCTAAACTTATACAGATGGAAAATCGCAAACCATCTCCACACTTTCAGACCCTGGCTCGGCCGAATATGGCATGTGGAGGAAGAAAAGACTCCTGTTAGACAAGCTTTTCGGAGCAACGACGCACGCCATCTCTTGGACGATCGTCTCTCCAACGGATGTCTAAAACGGATATACGGCATCCTGTTACCCTCGGTCAAATGTTTCGATAACACGCAGCTGTCGACTCACCGTGACCGCATCTAGCTCCTTTTGCCATCGCGCCCGTCTTTGCTGCATCATCTTGGTCGCGACAAGGCGTGCCAGCTAATCAATCCTGACATCTTTCCGCTGCGGGGATCTGCAAGCTAATCGTAGCTGTCGCTGGCAGTCATCCTTCGGTCAGGAATTCGGCGTTTAGATGTTTTTGCGCCGAATTTGGGGGTCCATCTAAAAGTCGACTTTATCCCAGAACCCCTCACTCGACCCTTTTGGCCCTGGAGACCTATACTAATCTCCCCGTGGATGTGAGGAGCAGCTGATCACTCGTCTGTCCATGGCGCTGCCTTTGCTGTGATCCGAGAAACAAGCCCTGCCCTAGACCTGCGACCCCACCTCCGGCCAAGATGGTGGGACGAGAAGAGAAGGAAGAAAGGGAGGAGAGAGAAGACAAGGGCATATCCACAAATGTCTCGTCTCTCACGAACAGCTCCACAAGTACCACAGACGACACGGAAAGTGTAGAGTCTCAATCGCATCATTCAATACCGGACTACACTGGCGATGCACCCGAACTGCAACTTACCCCACATATTTCTCGAGTGTCGAGTAGAAGGCAAATAGAAACAGCAAGGAGATCAAAGACAGATATATCGTTGAAGAGGACAAAGACTACACAAACGACAGGGACGACAGCGACCACGTCAGATCCACTATTCGAGGTCGACTTTGAAGAAAATGACAAGCGCAACCCCCACAACTGGCCGTTATGGTACAAAGCCATTATCATTGCCACGATGAGTTTTGGCACAACCACAGTGGTACTATACTCCACATCGTACACTTCACCCATACCTGGTCTGATAGCCGAGTTTGGTATCGACGAGCAGATTGGTATCTTGGGAGTCACCACCTACCTCCTGGGCCTGGCTGTGGGATCCATCATCCTTGCGCCTCTATCTGAAATGTACGGCCGTCGTCCCGTCTACATTATCAGTATGGGATGCTTCATCGTCCTTCTCCTTCCTTGTGCGCTGGCCAAGAACTTCGCAGCCATTCTCGCCACACGCTTCTTCGGGGCCTTTGCAGCAGCGGCCATGATTTCCAATGCCCCTGGATCCGTATCAGATATCATCGACGAGGAATACAGGGCACTGGCCTTCTCAGTCTGGAGTATCGGCCCCATGAACGGTCCCGTCTTTGGCCCAATTGTCGGCGGCTTCGTCTTCCAATACATGGGCTGGCGATGGACGTACTGGATCGTCATGATCCTCGCCGGCGTTGCCTGGGTCCTAATCAGCATCGTCCCCGAAACATACACCCCCTCCATCCTCCGCGCCCGCGCCGCAGCCAAACGCAAAGAAACCGGCGACGACCGCTGGTACTGCCGCTACGACGACAAAAAGAGCTTCTGGCCACTCCTCAAAGTCAACCTCTCCCGGCCCTTCATCATGACCGTGACCGAACCCATCCTCATCTTCTGGGACGTCTACATCGCCATCGTCTACGGCATCCTCTACCTCTGCTTCGTCGCCTACCCCATTGTCTTCTCGCAAAACCGCGGCTGGGCCCCCGGCGTCTCCGGCCTCGCCTTCTGCGGCATCGGCGTCGGCTCGCTCATCGTCATCTGCTGCGAACCGCTCATCCGCCGCATCATCAACAGCCACAAACCGGACCCGGAAACCGGCAAGCCCCCTCCCGAAGCCATGGTTTTCCCCGTCTGCATAGCCAGTATCCTCATGCCGATAGGCGAGCTCTGGTTCGCTTGGACCTGCACCCCAAACGTGCACTACATCGTGCCCATCATCGCCGGCGTGCCCTTCGGCGCAGGCTGCACTGCCATCTTCATCTACGCTTCCAATTACCTGGTCTACTCGTACGGTATCTACGCCGCGTCTGCGCTGGCGGGCAATGCAGTCCTCCGCTCTGTGCTAGGCGCGACGCTCCCCCTCGCTGGCCCCGCGCTGTATCGCACGATGGGGAGTAACTGGGCAGGCACATTCCTCGCGGGACTAGAGTTCATCTGCATTCCGATCCCGTTCATCTTTTATCGCTACGGAGGCCGGATCAGGATGAAGAGTAGTCTTATCCGGAGCATGCAGGAGGACAAGGAGAAGCAGGAGCGGAAGCGGAAGAGGGCGTTGGAGCGACTGGCGAAGGAAGGGGAGGGGGTGGAGGGGGATGTTGGGGAGGGGTACGAGGGGGCGTTTGAGAAGGAGTTGGAGACCAGGTTGGAGGCGGAGGCGAGGGTGGGGGAGGTGGCGGAGACGGGGGCCGCGGTGGATGAGGTGGAGGAGGTGGAGAGGGATGCTGAGAAGGGGAGATTGGGGAGGTGATGATGGATGGTTTGTGGGGTCTGGGAAGATCGTGATTGGGATGGGCATTGGATACCAGCTCCAGAAGCAAGGCGTTGGGCGATAGATTGGCATATCACTGATTAATCATTATGAATGTGTAGACGGCAGTGGAATTACGAGCATTATACTCGACACGATTGCGTATTCTCGGTTGTGGGTGTTGGTCTCAAGTGATGGGGTATCTATCCTTCCACATAAACGCCGTGGCATGGTCACGTCAACCGAATCTCTGCCTGACCCATTCGACCCAAACACCCACATGTCCTGTCACCTCCAACGCCCTCGCCATCTTCCTCTTAGCCTCCAAGGTCGGGCTGTCGATGTCCATGCCATCTGTGCCGTCGCCCATCCCGTCACCACTCGTTTCATCTCGTACAATGTCTTGTCCGATGACTGCGATCTGCCCGTCCGTTCCGATAGATAATGTGATGCTACCCAGTCTACCTCCGACGGGGAAGAAGAATCCGATGGTTGGTGTTGGGGGGATCACGCTCATGGTGATATCGATGGGCACAAAGTCTGCCTCCGCACCATCGGCAGGGATTCCTCCGTTCAGAAGAGCATCGAGGGCGAACTTCTTGCCGCTCGCCAGCTTCTTTGACTGCGTCTTTGGCCGCCCTAGCTTTGCTGCTTGGCTTGGTGCTGTTGTCATAGGCGGGACTGGTGAAGGAAAGGCGGACTTGAGAATAGTCCCGAACGAGACCCATTGACGTAATGTCGGTAAGATGGCTACGATTTGACGTGGGTGGGAGAAAGGTATTTCCTTTAATGTGTAGCCGTAGTCCACCTTGGGCACGTACAGTTTGGTCCTGTGCAGAACGTCCTTGGCAGAATCCGGTCTCTGAACAAACGTCTTCTGTTCGGAGACGGTGACTACTTCGTTAAAGTCCTGTCGCGTCGTCGTTGGCAGATCAAGAAGAGTTGTCTCGTAAAGCTGGAGTGGCTCGGAGATGTTCAGCGAAGAAGTTCCGCACGACTGACGTATCTGCGTGGCGACCGTGTATGGCATGACGACTGGAGGGTGGAGGTAAGCCACGAAACGGACTTCTGGCTGTTTCACTGAAGCATCGACTGAAAGACTGTCATTGTTCTCTTTCGATGGCTGGATGAGTGTGGGTTCAGGTTCTAGCCAATCCAAGGTGGGTCTATCAGAAATGAGATCGGCGGGATCTGTACTTTCTTCAACAGGCTTCAGTACACGGTCCGAGATCCAGTCCCTTGATATCCTGATGGAAGGGAAAGTGGCGGGGTCGTTGCTCTCGACAGTCAATTCCAACGAATGTAGCCCTTTTGCTTGATCCTCGTGGTCGATTGTCGTTTGTCTCCAGTAGTCCAAGCTTAATCCCACTCTGCCTCCGACATGCATTCCTGGGCGACCACTTCTCTTATTCATCACGTCTCTCTCGACGCTCTGCGCCTGTTTATCGTCCGCGTCCGAATATAGCGCAACTGCGATTTGCTTCTCATGCTCGTACAGCTTCTTCAAGCTCTGGTAAACGCCGGTGAGTGCATCGACGCAATTGAGGCTCTGCGAGCTGAGCTTGTCCAGCGTAGCGAGACGTTGTAGATTGCTGGCAAAATCATCGAGTCTGGTGTTGATCAAAGCGACGTTGTCCTTTGCGGCCAGATCCTGCTTGAGCACTTCGGCAGCACCAGAAGCATGAGCCAATACCGCTTCATCCTCGCTGTTGAATGTGACCTCGACCTTGCTCGGTTTGTGGTTCGCGAATGCCAGATCGATCAGAACAGCATTCCTGCCTGCAATCACAATCGGTCTGTTCCCTTCCCACTCCTTGCCCTCGTACCTGTTCTCGACTTCAACATCCAGTCCAGCCCATCGCCCAACTCTTCGAACTCCCTCATCACTGACTCGTCCCATTCCCGAGTGATTCGTCCCTCGCGTCGGTCCTCGCCCGCCCAATCTGTCCAACACACCCTTCAGCTTCTTCCGTCTTTCCTCATCTTCATCTCGTTTTCCTCGATCCTGCAGACTTATGCCCATGCTGCTCAAGCTGATGTCCATACCCACGCCGCCCATACCAGTGAGGCCGGAGCCTGGGTCGCCAATAGCGGGTGTGCCCATGCCCATGCCGTCGAGCATCATACCAGCCGGACTTGCAAAGTTCAGGCCGTGGCCGAGATGATGGCTGTGCGGACTCACGCCTTCGATCTTAATGCCAGCGTTGTTAATGCCCAATCCGGCTGCGGCGCCGCTTCTAGCACCTCCAGACGTGTTCGAAGCCTGGGAAAGGGAGGGAGCCATCGGGACACCACCGGGTAGCTGCTTAGGCTGCTTCGCGGACAGAGACGATGCATGCTGCCGATTCAGAGCTGGCGAGGGTACAGAGCGCGGAGTTGCGCCCGTATGCGAAGGTGTCGCGTGCTTAGCTGCATGGCCATGGGGACCCGGCGTTGGTGTAGACATGGTTAAAATCCAGATATCCGTCTGTTGCGTGTCGCTACTAACGCCTGACAGTCTATAAATACGATATGCTTGTTGAAGTTTCCATGTTTGCGATCTGGCCGCAGCTTGCTGAGCTACGGAGGAAGCAATGCCTGTCTATGAAGGTGAACTTTGTGAGTGAAAGCTGAGCATAACATTCCAGTGGATAAGGCGGAAAAATTCCGGCCGACGACTTGGCCACGATCTTCAGGCTCCTCTTTCTTTCCCAAAATCTACCTGTCAAGACGATTTCCACATCATCTTCGTCAATCGACTCCAACAGTACATGATTGGATTCACGCAGGCCTCATTCCTGATCGCGCCGCTCAAGGCAATTGCTTACTTTTGCAGACGAGCTTCTCTGAACTGACGCAGGATCAAATGGTGCTTGCCTAGTCAACCATGGCACTTTTCGGATATCTGCTATTGATGTTCTAGTACAGTCCGACAGCTGATCGAAGCATGAATCGGTCCGAGCTGATGTGTCGTCGCTAGAGAGACCAGCTCGACTGTCGACGGCTCCAACGACAATGAAGCCACCGTATGGGCACATGTGGCTGCGGCTAACGTTCGTCTTCTACTGTGCGCAGAGGAGACAGGTCTGGACGTCCGCTGTCTACACACCCCAGTAGTTGCAACCGACCGTTGCCAGTCAACATGGGAGAGTTGACCGCTGACCATACGATGCTAATATGCGACTCTATCGTACTGAAAGCAGAACAAGGTTCAACGTTCATTGATGTGAAAATCCGCACAGCATCCAGTCGGCCAAATTCATCTCACAATATGAATCGTCTCACGGCCATTCCGGAAGGTACACACAGTGATGTTTGCGCGATGTAAAGTATATGTATATTGCTGCATCACTCTTTTCTATTTACCCATCCTCTGTCGTTCGGAACCACCATGACGTTCCAAATGCTATTCTTCACCTTTCTTTGCTTTGCATCGCTGCAATTTACCATTGCCTCGCCCGCGAAAGGGAACGCACCACAATGCTCATCGCAGAATCGGGACCTGCAGAAGCTTACTCGAGATGTCACGTTTCCGATCCCATTCTGCTCGTACTGGAACGATCCGAAGATCAAGCGCAGGTTGAGCCCATTCGCAGGTCTGCAGCCTGCAGCAGTTTCAAGGGCCTGCAAATGCATAAAAGCTACTCCATCCCTCGGGTCTGCTACAATACCGCAACTAGGAGCTCCGACTGGTCTGCCTGGATCATGCAAGTCCAATGATCCCGTGGTGACTTTTCTGAAGCAAGCATTGCGTAGCCCAAAATCCTTCTGCAAGTACTGGATCGGATCGTAAGTCATTCCGACTTGGGGATTACTGAAAAGATACTAACATTTCGGACAGACCGACGAAGAGGGTCAAGGCACCCTTCAAGAACATCAATGTTGCCCAAATCTCCAGCGTCTGCAAGTGTGCTTCCAAGTCACCAGGCATCTTCACTGCTACGATGTCATCGACTTCGTACACAAGCCTGTTGACTACTGCCGCCACGCTTTCTCCCACTGCAGCCACCTTCACGACGACCGCAACCGAAGACCTACGGACGACATCTATTGATCTCAGGCCGACATCCACGCCTCCTCTAGACGACACAGTGGCTGCCTCGGTGAATGCCACCTTCGCCGCGGCGATCTCGGCTGGCGGCACTCAGACTGTGGCCCAGCCTGTTGTTAGCATTGCTCCAACCAACACTCTGTCCCCAGTAGTCCCAAGCACGATCAACAAAGCGGCTATCAGCAATCTAAAGCCTGCCGACAGCAGTACCCTCTACTACGAAGATCCCGCAAATCCTGGTTCGACTATCCAAGTCAATGCAAAATTTGACCATCCTGTCGTCAACCTGGATTACTCAGACTTGATCAAAGGAGTCAGCTGTTCCGACGGCTTCGCCTCGGTCTCATTTACAAGTGACGCGGCCTTTAAGCAAGCGCTAAGCAGCTGGAAAGGCTCCCTCCCAATCATGCTCTTAGTGACGACTGATTGCGGGGATACCAGTACGACTCCAACCCCAGACTCGGGAGTTGCGATCAAGGCAGCCGCAAAGACCTCGACAAAGTCATCCACTGCTGCCACGCCGTCGGGCACAACTTCTTCCAAGCCTGGAACTGGCAGCCAGGTGGCGTTCACGGTCACGAATGTCAGCTCAGATGGCAGTGCTTTGAAACTCGCTGCACAAGCGCAGGCAGCAGCTCAGGCTTTCAGCGCTGCTAGTGTCAACATCGATGCCAACGCATTCAAATTCTCCTTCAACAAGAAGCTTAACCAGTTGCTCAATACCACGGCTAGCTCATGGGGTAATCAGCCAAAGGTCTGGGGCTTCAGTCCCGGCCCTGGGTTTTTCCCAGCCTTTTACGCCCACTCGATAGCACAAACAGTCGATCAGGTCCGAGGATCAAACATGTTCAAGGCACCTGCGCCTCAAGGCTATGACTACAGCGCAGCTTACTGCGTCGACTGTGCTGTCTCTGGCGACGTTTCGGTGACTGGTGGCATTTCATCCGGCAATTCCTCACTTGCTTCGAGGACCAAATTGATCATCGATGGGTCCATCAGTGCCAGCATCAACATTGCCCTAGATCTTTTGTGGCCGATGGATACGTGGGCCTACGTGAGAGTGTTCTCCCTCTCTCTTGACGCCTTTACAATCCCCAACATTGCCACCATCACTCCTTCTATCCTGGTCGATATCAATGCTCATGATATGGAGAAGCAAGGCGCAGTGAGTCAGGTGATGATCGGCTCAAACTATCAGATGACAATGTCGAATACCACCATAGCTGGCGATGCATCTATTGCGCCTAATGGTATCACCACGAAGATTAATTCTACCCTTGGTACTTGGGGGTTCTGGTCCAATACGGTGCTGGCATATCCTGGCTGGGACACTCGCTTCTCGTTTCCAACCCGACTTCAGTTCGATGTCACAATGCTTGGGCAGAACGGTACACTGGGGATCCAGCGTACTCCATGGATTGTACCGCAAGCTTCGCTGTCTGGTAGCTATGTGGAATCCGACCAGTGCCGCAACTCGGCTAGATTCAATGGTACCGTAGTTGACAAGGTCGATGCGATTGGTTTCGGTACTGCCACAGTCAGTGGAGTCTATACCACCTACACTCTGCCCACCATCTGCGCATCCACCACCGTGGACTGGTATCCGGGTTATACAACACCGGCCCGAGTTGCGACACCATCGCCCACATGTTTGTCTGGGACACCCTACAAGTCCTATGACGGATCTTACTGGACTGTGAGCAACACGACTGGCTACAACAACTACATGCCGTATCAATTCATCCAGTCTGGTGCCACATCATTGGCAGCGTGCGTCGAATACTGCAACACCCTCGGCACAAATTGTCAAGGCGTTACGTGGATTGCTCCAAACTTCTGCGGCCCAGTCTATAATGATGTATACAAACTCTGGCTCACGCCGGGCTCCGGTCTGTCGGCTCTCCGCTCGAATCTCTCCCCATGTCCTGACGCTGCACTGATAAGTCAGATCTCAACATCCGTCAGAACGACGACGCAGGCGAAGACTTCATCCACAACAAAGACGACTACGACCAGCGTCAGAACGAGTATCATCACCACATCTACAAAAACCACCAGTACGACCACCACGAGCACAACAACAAAGGCCCCAAGCACCTCATCTAGCACCACTTCGATTCGTCCATCGACAACGACATCATCAACACCGTCCACAATCACCACCACGAGCACAACAACGAGGATCACAAGCACGACCACGACTGCTACAACAAGCACTACCACAAGTCCGTCGACAAGCTCCACAACAACGATATCTACCGTCCCAACCACAACCACTACCACCACTTCAACCACTTCAACCACAACCACCACCACAACAACAACCACCACAACCTCATCCTCCCCAAAACCCTGCATCACAAGCCCCACCTACCTCACCCCCCAGGACTCCCAACTCTGGCTCCTCCTCCCCAACACCTCCTGGGCAGATCCCGACTGGGGCGCCTCCATCGAAACCACCAACCTAACAGCCTGCATCGACTACTGCGCCACCTTCGGGCCCGGGTGCCAAGCAGCAGTTTGGTTCCGCTCGGGGCTGGACAAGCAGTATTGTAGCCCCAAGAGCAATTTTACGACGCCGCAGGATTGGACGAATGGGCCGTTTGGGGTGGAGGGGGCGAGGAGGGTGGAGGGGAGGGTGTGTGGGAATGGGACGGCGAATGGGCTTGGGAGTGTGGTGACGACGACGACCACGACGACCACGACGCTGGAAATGTCGAGTTTGACGACGACGACGAGTGGGGTGATGACGACGATAGGGTTATAACGAGATGTATTTATGTGGTGACGAATGCATTATATGCAATTGGAAATGATGGAGTGTGTATGCAAAGTGAGGTTGCCTGTATTTGTTCTGCGTGGGGGGACGGCGGCGCGGAGAAAGTCTTGGCTCCTCCGGGCCCCGGTGAAATTAAGGCACTCCATTTCGCCAACAGCGGGCATAGGGATAGATGGAGCATCGCACGAGGTTGAAGACGGAATTGGTCGGTTGCATCAAAGCTATGGACAATTAGAGCACGCATCGATGCCCTGCTCGTGGGTCTGATCCTCGCCAGCCAGCATCTACCATCAAAAGTGAAAACAACTGCACGCTCGTAAAATCAATCGCCAGAATGCCCTATCTATGGCATCTTGGACTCGATGGTGGTCTCGGTGTCCACAGCCTCAGTCTTGAGAGCCCTCTTCGCGAGGTCAACACCCTCGACCTTGCCGCAGAGAGTCTCGACGATCATGCCGGTGATCTGGTATGGGTCACCGTTGGAGGCCGGGCGGCGGTCCTCGAAGTATCCCTTGCCTTCTTCGGCACATGACCTGTTGACTCGGACGGATGAGCCACGGTTGGCAACACCCCATGAAAACTTGTCATATGAAGCCGTCTCGTGCCTGCCAGTCATTCTTGCCTCGTTACCCTCACCATACACCTTCATGTGCTCGGCGTGGCGCTCGGCGAGCTTTGGCATGGCAGCCTCGATAGCCTTCATGCCACCCTCCTCACGCATCTCCTTGGTGGAGACGTTGGTGTGGAGACCAGCTCCGTTCCAGTCACCGGGGATGGGCTTGGGGTTGAAGGTGACCTTGACACCGAACTCCTCGGCAACACGGTGGAGGAGGAAGCGGGACATCCAGAGCTCGTCACCCATGTCAATGCCGGTGCAGGGACCGACTTGGTACTCCCACTGGGCGGGCATGACCTCGGCGTTGGTGCCGGAAATGTTGATGCCGGCGTACAGGCAAGCTTTGTAGTGAGCCTCTACAATGTCTCTGCAGAAGACCTTGCCAGTGCCAACACCGCAGTAGTATGGACCCTGAGGAGCTGGGAAACCTCCCTTGGGCCAGCCGTATGGCCATCCGTTGGTGTCGAGGAGTGTGTATTCCTGCTCAAGACCGAACCAGAACTCATGCTTGGCGTTGGCGGCCATGAGCTTGGCTGCGTCGCATCGGAAGTTGAAGGCGTTGGGTGAGCCGTCGGACATCCATGTCTCGCAGAGCACGAGAATGTTGTCGCCAAGACGGAAAGGATCGGGGTAGTATGCGACAGGACGAAGGTAGACGTCCGAGTTGTTGCCGGGGGCCTGTTCGGTCGAGGAACCGTCAAAGTTCCATTCGGGGAGGTCCTTGACGGAGCCAGGCGACTTCTTCAGGGTCTAGAATCACAATGTGGTCAGCTTCAGGAATCTAGAAATTTGGCTCAATGACGCAGCTACAGATACGTAGCAAGTAGAGACGGTCTCGGGCATTGTGCAGAACGTTTGTGTCGAGCTTGGTTGGGTTGCGGCCAGTCACGGCTCACGGGTTGACCGGGCTGGGTGTTCGGCGCAACGCAAGCGTCAAAGCAAACGTAACGAATTGGTCGATTGTTGGGAACGCCGCCACTGTCGTGCAGCCCTGCGGCAATCCTTGCGTCGATGTGTACCGTATCTGCACCGGCAGTCCGAGAGCCACCAGACCGTATTCGACCGTGAGAAGATAAGGAATTGGAGGAGGCTTACCCTTGACTTTGAGCGCGGGTTGTTGTTTGCGTCAATCCAGACATATTCGGCAATGATGGAGCCTTTCTGAGGGAGCTGGAGGAACTTTTGGAGCTGTGAGGTATGTCAGAATGAGCTCTTACATTTTTGCGAGGCATGCTACATACGTTTGCGGTGTTTGAAATGTAGACACTGGTGTCGGCCTGTCGAGAGAATGTTAGCAATCGTGTGACTTTTTCGGCGGCTGCAATTCGCGACTCGCGGCGGGGCAGAGCCGTACCATTGTGATTGTAGAAGCGATGTCGGAGGGGTGCTTCTTGAGCTGTTTTGTGGTGATTCTCCGAGGATAGTGGTACGATCGGGTTGCGATGAGTTGGTAGAAGACTTGGAGAGCTTCGAGAGGTCAGATTTGAGTGTGTAGAGGGAAGAATGCAGGTGGGAAGATGTCAAAGATAACGAATGTCGGGAGCAGGCCAGGAAGTATTTGAACCTGAACGGAGCTCTGACGCACTGACGCACTCAGTTGACTTTCAGTTGAGGGCCCCAATCGCTCCGGAAACACTCCCACGTCCCCAAGGTCTGTGGCTAGTGAGCAGGCCCTGATTATCCCGCTTCTCTCACAGAATGAGCAAAATCAATTACTGACCGGCAGATTGGTCGAGATTGTAAGACCCTTGCTCCTCACGAACTGCAGGAACAAAGAGGCTCTTTCTTTTAGAGGTATTGGCATCACGCGACTCCGTCGGTAGACATGGAATATTCGCGCGCAACACGAGCAATACAGTCATGTCCCACCTCACGACAAATGCCTCACATTGCACATGGCTCATATCTTTTCCCACGCCGTCCCCGTCGATTGCCAGAGCCATCTCCACGGCAGATCCCCCTCTTCATGGTGGCAGCCACGCCGTCACCCCCGCGAAAGAAGATGAAGCCAGAACCGGCAAAAATAGATAAGCCCCACGTCAGTCAATGTCACTTGCTGTCGGTGTGAACGAGCGCATGTCACTGCCCTTTCCCATAGCCGGGTCTCACTCACCGTCGTTGGGAGACTGGTCCGGACAAATGCTTCACTTTGGAGCATACTAAACGTAACAAGAACTCGGCACACGAGCAATATACGACAAGTATACGGGCCCACGATGAAACTGGTCAAAGACAGTCTTCGTTATTCTGGAAGCGGCGCAGAAGTGGCAGAACAAGCGCCTCCGACTGGCCACGCTCGACACTCCTTATCTGCAGCCAATCAGACTCACCTTGCTCCGGCTTTTGATCATGTAACTCGTTCCGACTCCTGTGGCGGTGCATTCGTCCCTGTGCATCTGAACTTTGGCCTCGGGTTCTGCTGACGCTCGAGTCTCACAACGTGCAGCGACCGATTCTATTTCCGACAAGCTTTACCTTCTCCTGACCCGACGCTTTGGATAGCTCGTGCTGAATCCAGTCGAAGATGACAGCATAACAGAATGTGGGTATCTTCCAGACCTAGCTTACATCCAACGCCTGTCCATGCTCACACCAGAGTCTTTTTTGCTGCTCTCGACCTCAATCCAAAAATCCCATTTCTTCATCCAGAACTTGCTTGATCGTATTTGACTTTCGATGCTCTCCGCTGTTTACAGGTGGCCATGACTGCACTTTGTGCCTGGCCTCTTCCAGCTTATCGAGAGCCTTAGCCAATGCGCTATCCTAGTCAGCTGGAGTATCTGTGGCCTGCAGACTAGTCACCTACTCCGTCCGTCCATGGATCACGTATCCTTGCTGCGCAAGCACTTCTGCCAATTCGACCTGGTGGTTGTCCAACAGCTCCTTGTTCGGCACCACAATGATAGGTATCGCCAGTCGCATCGCGGAGAGAATCGTTCCGGTCCCTGAGAAGTCAGCGTCTTGATCTCGCGTCTTGTCCATGCAGAGAGAAGTGATATCTCCTAGCTGAGTCCACGTTCCGCGTGTGCCAAAATGAAAGTGCACGCGTATACTCGTTGACGATGCAGAAGACTTACCGGCGTGACTTATGATACAGCCTTCCCTGGCTCCGGAATCCTTGCTCGCCTTTGCTTTGTTCATGTACTGGTCGAGCCCGTTGGTGTCCACTGGGAAGCCTTCTACCTTGACGCCGAAAAGCTTTGAGTGATCTCCATCAGATGACGCCGAGCGTGCTTGCGCCTGACACGATTCAAACAACTCGTCTCCGCCTGCCCCAAATTGTACCACAAGATCGGTGTAGTGGTGGCGTTTGAGTCCTTGTAGAAAGTCTTGCCTCAGCACTGCTCGGACAAGTCCTTCAAACGCCGCCGTGGCACCAATCGTTACGAAACATGTCCGTTGTATCTGATTAGTTGCATCATCCTCGACTTTTGGTCTCGATGACATGTCAAATAATGAATGCAAATGACTATTGTTTTTGGCCAGGATAGCAATGGAATAGCTCCGCAATGAGTTCCAGCGGGTGCAGCCGCAAAGTCCAAATTTGATAGCTGCCCTTCCGTTGAAGCAACTTTTCGATCAACTCCGTGCCTTAATTCAACACACAGTATTCACAATGGCGGCACCGGTATCGAGTCTGTACCGACAGACACTCAGATTATCACATCGCACGCAATGGCTTTCATATCGGCAACGGCAGGTCTTGTCTCTACGCCAGCAATCCCTCCTACGTCCCTTCTCAAACACCACTTCTCGAGCAGCGACAGAGGCATCGGGATCCGATGACAGCACACCATATTTCAACGATGAGTTCTTTGATCGCTTGTCGCCGCCCGAAAAGTCCATCTACCTCAAATCGTCCCCTGCAGATCGCCGCGCGCAAGAAGAAGTCCACGAAATCCTGCACAACGAGCTTGGATCAAATTCGGCAGCTGGACGCGATCTTGAAGCTCTGGTAGAGCGATACGTGAACGAGTCAAAGGACGAGTTGAGGGACGATCTTGGTGAGAAGCCAGGACGGCTTCCAAAATTACCGGAGGACTTTTCTACCATGGCCGATCCCGATCCAGAAATCGCCCCAGACGAGGAGTTCAAGGACGACGACATATCGAGTCTTGCACACGGAGAGCTGGATCAACATCGAGAGATGCGCGAGTATATGCGCCTTGCTAGTTGGGAGATGCCTATGCTCTCGAGTTCGTCCAATTCACAAGCTGTGTCTCCTCATGCTAACCAAGCACAGCGCTGACCACACCCTTCTCTCCACCTACAGCAACCACTCCGCTCCGATGGCGATACACCACCTACCTGGGTACCGAGCATCCCGCAGCAAACAAGGTCGTACTCACATTCAGCCCAGCAGCTCTGGGCCTCCACCCCCAGCAAACTGCAAAATTGATCAAGCTAGCTGGACCTCGCTACCAACCACACCAAGGACTGATCAAAATGTCCTCCGAATCATTCAACTCACAGGCACAGAACAAGCGTTACCTGGGTGACACGCTCGCCAAGCTGATTGCCGAAGCCAAGAACGAGGAGGACAAGATGGAAGACATCCCATTCGACTTCAGACACGCAAAGCAGAATGCAAAATTGCACTTCCCAAAAGAATGGAGGATCACAAGCGAAAGGAAACTCGAACTCGAGCGAAAGAGACAAGAAGCCAAGCAAGTCTTGGAGGGACAGGAAGTACCTCAAATCGTAGACGGCATCAGAGCAATCGAAGAAGGCAGATACAAGATGATCAACGAGCTAGAACAAGCCGCCGCACAAGGAGCCACCGGCCGAGCAGCACAAGGCATCGCAGCACGAGGCAGAAGCCGATAGCAACACATCCAATTCCATCCCACCACAACCATCTACCCCTGCCCAGGCACCAAAAAACTCCACGGATCCTCCTCCCTCCCCAGACGATTCCACTCCATCAACTTTGTGATATTATACGCCTGCTCCGCACCATACACCTCCTCGATCCAAGCCAACATCATGTCCGTCCCCGCGCTCACACCAGAACTAGTCCACACATTCCCGTCCACCACCCACCGCGCCTTGGGGACCCAATTGACCCCCGGCCCTGTGCCCCGCACAAACGCCCAGGCGTTCTTGTTCGTCGTGGCGTTGCGGCCGTCGAGCAGGCCTGCGCGGGCGAGCAGCGAGGCGCCGGTGCAGATGCTCATGAGGTATGCAAGATTCTTGACATCTGTTCCCGAAGTGCCGTTGCCGGTGCCGTCGCCCCCGTACTGCTGCCTCAGGAAATCAACATAAGGCTGCGTGCCGTTCAGATTCCTCGCCTCTGCGCCGCCGGGCACGATGATGATGTCGAGGTCTTCGGGGGCTGTGGCGAGCGTGTGCGTTGGCAGCACGGATTGGTAGAAGTTCGAGCTCACGGGGTGGGCGGATTGCAGGAAGAAAGGGGAGTGGTCGATTGTGACTGGGGCTAGGGAGGTGGAGATCAGGGAGAGGGAGAGGGGTTGTTTGGTGGAGAGTAGGTTGAGGGCTTGCAGGGGACCGAAGAGGTCGAGGGCTGTGAGGCCGGAGAAGATGAGGTAGCCGATTGAGAAGGTTGGCATGGTTGTGGTTGGTGATGGGACGGTGGTGGCAAGTGATGGTGAAGGGTATAAACTTATATTTACTGGCATTGGTTCTTGAGACGATATCTTGGATGTGGGAATACTGATGATGCGTGTCTCCGTTCGTAGTTTGTTTCGGAAAATGTGCTCCGCTGTGGCAGAGATTCGCTTGCATACCTACTGTAAGCACTACTGGCGGACAAGGAGTATTGGCGTGCGAATACTTGCTCAAAAGCTCTCGGAGACGGAGGGTCGCCATGTGTTGCTTGGGCAGAAGGAAGTGGTCGATTGGACCGCTGGAGACGGGATCTTCTGTCACCTCGGTTATGTCTCTATAATTTGCCTATAATCGCCGAGTAAACACGATCTTGAAACCATGAGAGCCCGGGTGGAGCATCTAGGTCGAAACATGTTGCGGAGCACCGCACTGTTCCAGCAATGAGCAAATGACGGAGTGCCGTCTCCCTCCAAGAGCATGGCTCGCTGCTCAAATGCATTGGCAGGTGTCCATTGCCCGAATCAGTCTCGACAATATCTCAGATCTTCTAGCCGTGCTGGCTAGCATGCATGATCGTGTACGAAATGCCCTGACATGGCGTCGAAAAGATCCTGCACAGCGTTCATGGGCAGGCGTGGCAAATTCAACGAATCTCACAGGTATCACGGTCATGATTGCCAGGTCCATGAAGAGGAAGGTGAGGAGGGTGCGACCTGGGTAACATCATCGAGAAGATGCACTGCAACGTTGAGGCGCACTGCAATACATGTTTCGACAGACGAGAAGAGGGGAGTATGCAGACGATCTACTTCACCTCCATGAGCCGACAAGCCAACATACCTGGAGTGTCTGTCCCACCATCCTTGTAAAGACCATGCGATCATCCTTCCCTCGTGACTCAGGGACCAGGAACGCCTCTTCAACCCTTGTAAGTATGACACGGTTTCATTGAATTGAGATCTGCAATATGAATTGCAGGATACCATGTACTGTGGTATTGTTGGCTTCGCAAGCTTGGACGTACTCATCGATGCACCTCTGATCGACACCATCAAGGCAAGCTGTATAGCAGTTCGCGGTCATTCTTAGCCGTATGGCAGGTCATCGAGACCCACTTCATGTTTGCAAGCAGGCTGCCACAACACGCCGGTGGCGTCTGCAGGAAGCTTTGACATGGCTTGCTGCAGCCCTGGGCTACCAATCTGCATCCCAATGCATACCGTGGTGTGCATTGTCGTTTTCGTGACAGTCTGGAAGAGGAATGGACGAAGAGGGGTGCATACTGGATGCGAATGGCGATCTAGTTCCTGTTGTCGATATCCGCAACACCCACTCATGTGCGGGTGTTCGATTGCACAGGTACCAGATGGTATAGTGCAGCAACATTCATCCGTTTGGGGTCGTCGAGGGTGACCAGCGGTGTACCAAGATCCATGTACCAAGATCCATGTATCAGACAATCCCGAATTCGTCCAGCGATCGTCCCGAAGCATGGTGTTGAGTTGCAGCCATCCTGGCCGTACAATGTGATTCGTTGTCTGTTTTCGCAAGGCATGCCAGCGCATGCACTTCGAAGTCGCTGCAGGGTGCGAATTTCAGCCTTCAGCTGCGGCTCATGCACTACGATCGTCATGCTGTCCCGCTTTGACAGGGGTTTTAACATTGCGACCCCAGCTTCCCCGGATAAATAAGATGCAGACGGTGGTCATTGGCGTCGCCGATCCATATCCCTCAGGTACCGGGACTCCACTCGCGAAACTCTTTTCGGACGGCAAGCGAACCTCTTGTCCCAGGAAAGTCGTGTTGGCAGTGTATACAGCCCGAACTTGGCCAGATTGACTCGAAACTTGACCGGAAATGGTGAAGGGTTCTCAGTGACTTTGTCTCTGCTGCCATCAAAATGCACACGGCGCTGATCTGTACACGTCAAGCTGTACACGTCAAGCTGCACACTCCCCAATTACCCTTGGTGACACTGCCAAGCGTCTTCTCCATGCAGAAGGCACTCAAGCCACCGGCATCATGTATTGGCAGCAGGGACCTGACCATCGCAATACCATTAGTGGTTGCCACAGTGCTTGAACTCTTACGCTACACTGGAAGGTTAGCAACTCGGTCTTTCATGTCTCGTATCGTCAAGATCGCGACGTCCTCTCACATTCCAATACTGCAAGAATACCCTCACCTCACTGCAAGCATAGGAAGGGAATATCCCGTCCAAAGAGATGAAGGCAGCATGGACCCTCCAATCCAGCGTCTGTCGATCACATATCCATGCTTGCGCCTCCAGACTTGAGGCTATATCGCTTCATGCGCTAATGTGCAGGACCAGCACTGACTATTGTGACCTTGCATTGCATACCTCAATGGGTGGACACGCTGATCCCCGTATCCAGAGCAGATCAGGATCTGCGTATCAGCTTCACTCGACGATGTGACGTCGGAATGTAGCATCCATGAGTTGAGGGGCGACTTCACTTGCGAGAAGTCCATGGCCATTGGTACGAAGCGAGTACCAGGCGGGTTGACCGGCAATTTAAAGAGGCCTCGAGAGGGTATAAAGATGTCCATCTCGCCCTGCTTTCTGTTCATCAGATTCAATCAGCTCAAATCTTCTTCCAGAACTCACCAGTACTCCAAACTCAATCGTCTTCTCTTAGACAACCACACCTCCATCAAGATGCAGTTCACCCACATCGTCGCCATGGCTCTCGCCACCATCGCCGCCGCCACCCCAGTGGAGAAGCGCACCGACAAGAACACCCCTACCAACGAGGTTGCCAATCAGTGCTCTGGCAACCAGAAGCTCGCTTGCTGCAACCAGAGAGGAGGTCTTCTTGGCTTGAACTGTATCAGCCTTGGTCTCGGTATGTGAAGGCAGATGGCTGCAACAAGGAGGTGTACTAAGAATGGCAGTGACACTCCCAATTGGTCAGACCTGCTCTCTGCATGACAATACCGTTGCATGCTGCAACACCAACCAGCTTGTGAGTTTCTTCTTACTCCACAGAGGAGCACCTTCTCATCATATATAGGGTCTCATCAACCTCAACCTGTCATGCTTGCCAATCAACGTCCTGTAAGGGCGTCAGGATGATGGCTGATATCGAAGTAAGCTTGGAAGCTCTGTCGTTACTGTGAGAATGGAAGTCTTGAGATGGTGACGCTCGCGAGATGGCTTTATAGCGCGCCTGTCTTTACTGTAGAAAAGCCGATTTGAGAATGCACGATTTTAGGAAAGCTTCATCGTGCGCCCGCCTCCAGTGTGCAGAATACAAGACGATTGTAATAGTCAGATGCGAGGAGCTCCACTTGACGCTCGATGGCACAGCAATAGATACGTGATAGTTGAAAGTAGTCACAACTTCACGAATTGCATAATAAGTCGCGGAGTTGGAATAACCTCGGCTATCCGACAGTCCACAAAACTGTTCCTGAGAGGCTCTTCTAATACAAACACTCATTGACACGCTCTCGAAAGTGATGAGATCGGCCACGGCCGAGCCGTCAAAGTATGCGCAAGTACCTGTCCTGCGCATCTAGATCGAAACATGTCGCACCGCGCCGCACTGTTGGGCTTTACCAAGCAATGAGCAGCGCAGTCGAGGCGAACGTTTCGACTTCCAAGAAGAACATTCATTAGCCCCCTCGTGCCCCTGCAGCCTATCTTCAACGGCGCCCCTAAGTTAGTTCATGTCGAACTGCTGATCATCAATATAGGACATGTCGTGACCCCCGCGGCAAGTATTTTCATTTTCCTGTATAAACTTTGTTCAGATCACTCCTCGCAGTGCCCTCAAACGCCTCAATGGCTGGCGATTCTACTTACCATCTCCTTCCGCTGATCAAAGAACGCACTTCATCAGAGATGGATCAAGGAACACCAATGCCGCGATTCCTGCAGCATGGTCCTTCAGGAATACCCAGAAATGCGGTCTTCACTCTTGCGGCAGTTGTAGCAGCGTTCATGGTCTTTGCTGCGGGCAACTATGTTGGGAAGAACGATCTCACATACACGGCTCTACTCTCGAAGGGCTCACCGACGTCTGAATTCCCGACTGTCAAATTTGGGGCCCCTGCTGGAGACGTATTCGATGTTCTCCGCTCGCTGCCACCTGTAGACTTGCTGAAGGAGTACGGCATCAAGGAAGAGCAGACGCGGCTATTCCCAAAGCCTCTCAAAGAGAAGCTTTGCATCGTCAACACAGACTCTCGCCCATGGAGCTCGGAGGATATGCGACTCGATAAGATGAAGACCATGGAGTCATGGGGTTCCCTGAACCACTATCTATATGGTCAGTCCATTTGGTCCAACGATTCCTCTATGATCCAAGCTAACCCTTCCAGCAACGCTACATGGATACACATATAAACACGTACAGACGCCACAGATCAAGCCACTGTTCCCTTCCTGGGGACGAGTGCCCGAGCTGTACCGCCTCACCAAGAGCAAGGAATGCCAATACGTCGTCTACCTCGACGAAGATCTCATCTTCAAAGACCTGCGCGTCCCACTGGAACCAATGATGAGCTACTGGAACATCACCTCCGACATTGCTCTCGCAGCCGGCCTAGATCTAGCCATGACAGTCGACGAGAAGAACCGCACAGCCCTCAACAGTGGCCTCGTCATCACACAAGACACCCCGCAGACCGACGACCTCTTCCGCGACTGGATCGAGTGTCCTTTCGGCAAGAGATACCCGCACTGCAAGAACTGGCAGAACAACTGGGCAAACGAGCAGAGCGGTCTCACTGAATTCGTCCGCTACGACTATGAAGATGTGATTCGGGAGTTGCCGCTTGAGGAGACACACCAGGGCAAATTCATGTATCACTATTGGGGTCAAGCTAAGGGTGGTATCCCTCAAGGTGTGAGGGAGTCGATTGCGAATCGCTTCATTCCGGAGATTTTGGAGAGATTGGCGGGTTCTTGGTCGCAGCATCATGAAGTCTCGACGAGGCCTTATACGAAGGATTCGTTTGTTCCTCTTTAGAGAATGGGGGCCCCGAGGTCTATAGATTTGTGGTACATATTCTTGTCTTAATAATGATACCTTGACCGAGACCTGACAGAGCTACCTTCGAATGAAAGATAACCCAAGACCTGCGCAAGTGCTGATAGTGATGATCGAAGATGACATAAGACAATAGCGGTTGACAACAAAGAAGAGGAAACCGACGGTACTCGCAGCATAGCTCTGCCATACCAAGTATTGAGCTCCACGAGACAGCTGTAACTCTGGAGACCACACACGGCAGTCAGCCTTGACAAGCGAACAGACTCACACCACTCCGACAGCCATACGCACAGGAGTGGTAGACTCCCTCGGCCCCAACCCGAACTCCACAACCGCAGGTTCACAAAGGCACACAGGAGAAGTGGCAAAGCATCCAACACCCTCAAGCACTCATTCTCATCACCACATTCTCAAATCTCAAGTCATACATGCTCTATTACAAGTACCTCGTAGCCAGCATACAGAATTCTAATCACAATGAAAACCCATCCCAAAACTTATCGTAGCTCATGCACAAAGATCCCCCCCAGTTCTCAAATCCGGCTTCCTCTGCACCCACCTCGCCGGCAGCGTCTGCTGCATATCACAATGCTCCTTATCCGCGCACCTCCTCAAGTGGAAAACACCCGCATGCTGCAGCGCATCCACCGTGGCATTCGTCCCGCCGTTCAACGACGCAGGCTTGTCCCCGCAACCGACCGCTACGTACAACTGGGGGTGAGTGGCGGAGCACACCGCCGGTCGGGACGAGGTGGTCGTCTCTGAGGAAGAGAAGTGCGAGCCAAACGCGGAGAGGACGGAGCGTTTGGCGTTGTTGCACAGAAAGTGCACGTTGAAAGACGCGCTGGCGTGGGACGCCGAGGGCCAGCCTTTGCCCGCGAGCATGGAGGTGTGGTCGTTGGGGAGGCCGGCCGCGGATTTGGCAAAGGCAGAGCGGGTGGCGTCGGTGTTGCGGGCGAAGAAGTCGCCGCTTGGGCGGGCGCGGATGGTATCGGCGGACGCGATGGTGGTGTCGGTGTTTTGGTAGAAGAAGGAGTCGATGGAGGAGGCGTAGCTGTTGCCGAGGGTGGCGTAGTGGACGTCGTAGCCTTTGGTCAGGAGGGCTTCGATGAGCTCGCGGCTGGATTTGAGGGTCTTGCGGACGTCGAGGCAGGGGAGGTTGAGCTCGTTGCAGGTCTCGAGGGCGGCGTCGTCGGTGGCGGCGATCATGTAGCGTACTACACCTCCGTAACGGACGAGGGAGTGGACGGTGTTCAGTAGTAGTTCCCGAAGACCGTGCATGCTTGATGCTTCAATGCCAGTCGCTGACAGAGGCAGGACTGTCACAAGTCGACCTGCTTCGGATCCAGATTTGAGGGTTTCGCTGAGGTGTTGGAGTCTACCGAGAAGTGCATCGAGATCGTCCTGTGCCTTTGGCCATGAGAACATAGGGTCGCCAGCTGGCAAGAGATGAGGCATGGAGAGCGCTCGGGCAAGTGTGAACCAGTGCTGAACGAAGACGTTGCCTTCCTTTGTTGCTTGGACCATGTAGCTCATCTCCTTGATAAAGTCGGTCTTTGGCTGGAAATTCAAGAGGCGCTTCATCTTGCAGGTATCGGCGAGAGTACGGATCAGATCATTCTTCCGAGGCGGGAGATGAACCTGGTCGTTAGATACGAGGTCGGCAAGGTCCTTGACAGAGTAAGATGACCCAGTGCCGAGGTTGATAACCTCGCCGTGAAGGGTGGGAGCTTGTTGTGCAAGGATTAGTCCCTCGACGATGTCTCGAACGTGAATGAAATCCCGGGCATGGGTGCCGTCCCCTTCAATAGTAAGAGGCTTGCCCTCAGCTGCCTCCTTAGCGAACACACCGGTGACGATGGCGTAAGCACCTGTAGTAGGTTGACGAGGCCCGTAGACCATAAAGAACCGCGTACTGACAGTCGGCACCCCGAAAAGCTGATCGAACGAATGCATCTGTAGCTCGCCTTCAAATTTGCTACTAGCATACGGCGTAAGAAAGTCGCCTGCCATAGTCTCTTTGTGAGGTGGGGGAGCATTCCCGTAATAGGTTGAGGAAGCTGCGTAGACCACCTTCTTAATCCTCCCTGCAAGTCGTGCCTCTTCCAAGACGTTCCAGGATCCGAGTGCGTTACTCTCCAGACAGAAGCGAGCCATATCCGGCGACTTCAATGATGGCACAACCTTGCTCATAGCAGCAAGGTGGAACACATAATCGACGCCCTTGATGGCCTCTTGCAATGCTTGGCGATCGAGAATATCGCCGAAGAAGAACTCAACATTGCTGTTCTCCAATGGCACGTTGCGGATGAAGCCTGTGTACAAGTTGTCGAAGATCCTCACTTTGTAACCGAGAGTAAGAAGGCGGTCGACGAGGTTGGATCCGATGAACCCTGCACCTCCAGTGACAAGCACAGTGGTGCCTCTAGCGGAAGTAGCATTCTTGCCGCCGTCACTCAGGTCCAGGTTCTCACAAGGGTCCTTTGCACCCGCCAGATCCGTTGTGGGTTCGGAAGGAGTTGAGCTCGTTGGCCGGTTGTGTTCTTGGTTGCTCAGAACGGCCGCATTACTATTAGTTGAAATGCCGCTGCTTTGTGTGTATTGACTCAAGAACTTCGGCACCCGGACGGAGCGGATGGTGGACGAACTTGGTGAACTGATTAGAAAGATTGTACAGAAGATGAGAACGAAGATGGTGCCGAGGATGATGCGGCGCTGTTGCGTACGCGCCTGTGCGGAGGAAGCTAACATGATGCCTGAATGAATGAATGAATGAGTGGATACCGAAGTGAATGAACGAGGACAGTGTGTCTATCTTTATTGAGCGTACAAACCTAGATCGCATGCACCGTTTCAACAGGGCCATATTTTTGCATGCAAGTCGAATTTGAACCGTTGCATACGACGTCCAGCTTGGTGAAGGCGTGGTCGGTTCATCAAATGCTAGGTGCAACGTCTTTGCCCCTCTTCCAAAACATCGTTCAGCTGGACCGTTTCCCACATGCGAAGTGCAAGCCCGGCAGCTGAATTTCACCAGGGACTCGCCTTCGCAGATGAGAGACAACGGCGTAGACAATGACACCACTTCAGGGGAACGAAGGCGCTGTTGTTGAAGGTCGTCTGGAAGCGTCAGTCTGTCGTGTCCATCTTGCCTGACGTTCTCGTCCGAAATAAGTCAAAGACTAGTGGCATGGGCCAGTCGATCAATGGCAGACGAGCTATCGATAGATTACCGGCATGAACCCTCTCATCCAGGAACCAGCGCGGCCGTCTCGCATGGCCAAAGGAGGTGTAGTTTATGATTATCTCCAAACGTTCCACGATGGCGAAAACCCTTTGAACCCCTCAGGGGCGGAGAACGGTCTCGCCGCACCGGTCCTGCACCGTAGATTAGCACCCATCGATAGCTCACAGCTTGTCGACGTGCTATCACCATCAGTAACTTATGTAATAAACGTTGTGCATTCAAGATCTGCACTCAAGTTGCATAAATGTATACATAAGCAGTCATGCTTGATCGCGTGGGCTGTAGAGGTATGATCGAAACGCTAAACACGTGAGCGGCTCTTCGAAATAGGCTCGGTAGGACAAGATTACGTAAGCTGTGTGCTCCCACACCACAGGTGGCACAAGGTAGTCTTGCTTTCATCCTTGTGAACTCTGCGTCTTTTCTTTTCCTCACGATTCTCATATAATCCGGTCATCATGGAGCGGGCTGGATTTGACGAGCCTGTGTATGCGCTTCGTCCAGGCAAACAGGTCGACATGCCAATTCCACCAAGGTCTCGCAAGAACCCTACCATGATTGAGATAAACGGCAATCCGTTCAAAACCACAGACGAGCCAGCAGCCAGCTCCAAGGGTACCCGCTACATCTTAGTCCGCACGATGGAAGACAGCAAAGACAATATCGCTGACCTTGTGGCGCTCGGTGTGAAGCCTGGGTGGAAGGCCTCTAGGAGGATGCGCGTATGCATAACACAGTCTGACGACCTCACTGCTCTCCGCCAGCTACCTTTCGTGGACTTTGTCGACATCTACAGACCCTCGGTCAAAATAAGATCAACGCTGAGGGATCTACTCCATGATGCTGGCGTGGATCTTCCATCACGGGAGAGAGAAGACAAATATATCGGTTCGCCCGCACACGATCTGAACATGGACCAAAAGAAACACCCAGCGGTCTCAACTACCAAATCGTCGGAGAAAGTCTATGTTTCCATCTTCATGCATGACGAGCCGACCCCCTCCACAGACGAAGTCATAGCTCAACTGGTATCGGAACAAAAGATCGACCCAGAGGACGTCGAATCACACGGCTTCGTGTTCGAAACCCACATCGCATACAAGGATATCGCTGCTGTTACCATGATCGATAGCGTGCGAGCTATCGAAGCGCGAGGCGAGGCCAGATTTTGCATTGACCAAGCTCGGCTATTGCTCAACTTCCCCGTCGCAGCAGCAGGTGGAAATTCTTTGGTGCTACCTTACGAATACGATGGTTCTGGACAAACTATTCACATCGCCGACAGTGGTTTCGACAAAGGGTCAATGAGCGATGTTCATGATGCCTTCGCTCCGATTGGTGGAGAGGGAAGGATTGTAGCTCTGCTCAGACCGAAAGGCGCCTCTTCTACCAAGCTCAACGACACCGATGGTCATGGAACACACGTAGCTGGCTGCGCTCTCGCGAATGGGTACACCAAATCGATGTGTGAAACCAACCTTCCGGGCGCCGAAGGACCAGTGCGAGGGACCGCGCCGGCTGCAAAGCTCGTCATGACCCAGATCCTGAGGCGCAATTGAAAACTCTGGACAGGCAAGCCAGCGGACCTCTTTGATGATCCTTACAGCCTCCATGGCACCCGCATCTCAAATTGTTCGTGGGAGCTCAGTCTTCGAAAGTCCAATCTGAAGCATGATCAACAAGCGTACGACGAATATTCGGAAGAATACGACGATTATCTAGGACAGAACGATGATCTGTTGGCTGTTTTCGCGGCCGGCAATGACGGCAAGAATCCAAAGCTCCAAAGCCAGATCGGCGGCCTTCAAGCCTGCAAGAATGTGCTCACGGTAGGCTCCACCATGAACAATCGCAGAGTTGATACGAAGGACGAGTTCAACGCCCGGACCGGCTTGGATGCAGACATTCACGCGGTTGCAGCGGGCAGCAGTCGTGGCCCTACGAAAGAGGGAAGGATCAAGCCGGATATCTGCGCGCCTGGTCACCCTGTCCTGTCCGCACTCTCACGCGACATCGACGACCCTCAGCTTTCCGACAAGGCTGGGATCTCGAAGGACCCCGAGTTTTGGTTCTTGAAAGGCACAAGCATGGCTGCGGCTCTTGTTTCAGGTTGTGCTGCAGCCCTTCGTCAGGCTCTTCAATCGCACGGTGTTCCGGCTCCATCTGCGGCGTTGATGAAAGTGCTTTTGATCCATGGGGCGGTTGATATGTACAGGGGAATGGACAGGGTGGACAACAAGGAGAAAGTCAATCTTCAAGGCTTCGGTCGAATCAACATGAGTGGCACTCTTGCAATTCTCCAGGCCGAGCAGGAACAAGATCCGCACAAGAAGCATGGGGGGTTCGTCGATGCCCCTGATCCCAACAAGAGCATCGGTAGCCTCGCTTCTGGGCAAGTCCACTCTACGATCGTCAAAATCGTGGCGGGACGTGTCCCAAAACAACTCAAAGTCACCTTGACCTGGCTCGATGTGGGCGATGCCGATTTGTCCAATCGTCTGGGACTGGCTGTTCTTATCGGTAAGAAGCGCAGGCATGGGAACCAAGGATCCGCAGACTATGTTACCAGGCCTGACGACTATGACACCATCAACAATACACAACAGATCGTCTGGCCCGAGGTGCAAGACGGAGAGGCTATAATACAGGTAGCTTGCACGGAGCTCGACCCAAGGACACAGCACATCGGATATGCCATGGCATGGACTCTGGAATAACAGCATAGGCAATGTCATGATTGGTTTGGCAGCTATTCCGCCCGGTCTGCACGGGCATTTCAGGCGTTTAGGTGCGGGAGAATTGTATTCGAGATACCCATAGGCTTCTTGACAGAAGCAGCAATTTGATTACCGTACCCCCACATCTCTCGATTGCCAGTATTTGTTTTGTATGTGAAATTGAGGAACGGCGAGACCCCAACACTGGCTGGTTGAACTTGTTTGTGCCGTTTGGTGGAGTGGTGACAAAGCAAATATTGGCCCCACTTCGTCGAAGTTCGCGCACTTTACGAACAGATAACGACTCCTCCTACGACTACAAGGACAACAACTCATTCGATCTTTGCGCCTTGGTCGACCTCGGTTATGGCCTAATTATTGCAGCGCACGACCATCCAGTCACCTCTTGTGAGTGGGCATTCAAGACTCCTTTCGGGAAGGTTGTCGCTGGGGAACCTTTTGGTCTCTCCAAGAATACCACTCCGGCAATCACCCCCAAAGGGGTCAACAATCCCTTCTTTCATGGTCGCAGTGAGTCCGCCTTTGAGCTCATCAGTCGGTCATCACTAATGCTTATGTCCAGATCACGCAGCGTCTTACGAGCACGATAAGGAGAATCAGGATCCGTGTGCCGTGCGGGCCTGGCTAGAGGTCAAGCTGCCCCAGCAATCGTCGAATATGGTCGTAGACCTCGCGTGGGCGGTCAAGAAGGTCTTGAAATCAAAGAATCAAGCTACCTTGGCGACTCTCTCGCGCAACGAGTTTCTGAAGGCACAGATCCTCCCACCTAGGCCGCTCAGCGACTTCCAGAATCACAACAGGAGTTCAACTCCCGGAGGTCAAGTCTGTTAGTAGAATCCCCCCAGTATCTGATGATCGTTACTGACTTTCAAGTTGTCAAGACGTCCTTCGTTGACCCTACGGATCAGGTGTCAGGACGCAAGATAAGGCTTGGAGTACACGATGTCGGTGGCATCCATGCCTCTACAGATATCAACGGACTTCCGCGGTCGATCGTACTTCCGAAATCACTCGAAACCACTATCGGGAGTCTGATCGAGACAGGCCGAAGTCCAGACGAGCCATTTATGGGCTTCAACGATGCTTCATTGCGACAGCATCATGTCACCAGGGTCTTGAAGTCTTTCTACCGTTGGTGGATGCCCGAGATCTCCCGCAAGAACGACTACAAAGTCGCGCCTGGTGTCACCAAAGTCTCATACACATATACGAACATGCCCGTCACCGGAGGCCTCACAGGGAAGCTGGATGTCAACATCCACATCTACGATACTCTACCCGCGGCGGTCGATGCACTGGTGTGCGAACTCTCCAGGTATGAGTCGGATGTCTCAAAATCATGCAAAGCTTTAGAAAAGTATGGTCCGGGAAAGCACATTAGACATTTCTCGCTCCGAACGCCTCAATTAGTCCTGTGTGTTCGCGGTAACCTGTTCATCGAGATGACGGTCCGCGCGCCAAAAGTACCTCTGGAGACCAACTTTCAGTTGATGCTGGGTGCTATGAGGGCTCTCGATGGGTGGGTGAAACAACGTACCGTCTCCGAGAGTCAGATCCGTCGTCCCCATTGTTGTGAGACAGTCTCAGTCGACAAGAGATATAAGGCCATCAGGCCTCCCCCCTTGATAGACACTAGAAAATCAATGAAGTCTACTACCACAATTAACAGGTTATGAGCCCGGAAAGCACAGCACTTATATACACCTCGCTATCGCCCCTCTAGAACCAGAAATAACCACTAATACTAATACTATCTTAACTATCTAATACTACCTTAACTATCTAACACCGTTTGACTTAACAGGACTAGTAGTTGGATTTATAGCTAAAATAAACGGCTAATACTGTTAAAACAACTAGAAGAGTAGTTAAAGCTTTAATAGTAGATACTGTTAAAACATTAAACAGTATTAGTAGTTAGGCTTTAACAGCTAGTATAACGACTAATACCGTTACTAATTTAACCGATTAGCAAGCCAAACGACCGAGATAAAGGCCTAAAGGCCCTAGAACAATATAATAGCCTCTAATGACACTAGCTACAGCTAAGATATCAAATAGAGCTAACTTCCCTTTAGAGTTCCCTTATCTAGTACCTTATCTACATATTACTAACTATTAAGTAGACATATATTAAGCTATAGACACTGTTAATAATGAGATATAAGCTATTCTACTTAACTAGGACAGGTTCCCTATTCTTACTTAGGAGCTTAATCTCTAAACTAAGGACTTTACTACTAAGTAATTATTTGTCTCTAATATTAACGACTCTAACTACGAATACTACTTACTAAGACGCTACCGACACGACATCTCGCTCTTAACCTCCTAAGTATCGACGCCGACGTAAGTAAGTAATATAGATCTTTTCCTTCTAGAGCCTAGAAGAATAGATACTAGTAAGCCTTTAGTAGAGATTACTCTATCTAGCTTACCGATTCTAGAGACTATAGATAACTAGATAACTTAGAAGTAAGAGATTAAGAATTACCTTATTCTCTCTAGCTTTAACGACCTTTTAATAACCTACTTTAAGCTACTAGTACGTATAAATACTAAACTAATAGCTTAATAGATAGAGAAGTAAGCTAGAGCATGCGCTACTATACGTAATCGAGTTAGCTATAACGCTAAAGTAATTATTATCGGCAAATCTATAGTTAAACTTATACTTAAAACCCTGAAGTTCTTATTTAAACCTTATAGTATAGACGTCTTTATAGAGCTCTATAAAGCCTTCTATAAGCTTATGCTTAACAACTACACTAGTATAACTAAATACTCAAGCGATTCTAGAAAATAGATAATAGCCTAGTAGCTCTTTACTCGAAAGTTGCTATACTAGAACTAATTCTTATTTAAAAGTTCTTACTTAGTCTTAGCTCTACCTACAACGTGTTCTAGGTCTTCTTTAATTAAATAAGAAGTATTATCCCGACAGATAACCTAGAACTACGAATAATATTATTTAATAATATAGTTATAGTAGTACTAAATAAAGAAAAGCGCTAATAGACGTTAATAGTAGTCTCTAGTATAGCCTTTACTATAATTTAAAGAACTAGTACTTCGACTATAGTTTTATAAAAGACAAATAGTAATTAAGCTATAATCGAAGTTAACTAGTACATGCACTATAAAAGAGTCTATTATATAAAGAAGAACTACTTTATCCTTAACTCTAGACTAAAGACTTTAAGTAAAGAATTAATAAAGTAAATAAAACTTTAATAAGTATTCTCTAGCGTATTAGAAGAACTATCTTTTAGCCTTATAGCATACTTAAGTTCCTAAATGCTAAGAAATCTATAGGTAATTAACTCTAGATATACTAGCTATATTACTTGCTAGAAAGACACGTATATAACCTATATAGTATACTTGTAAGAGTAGGTATATAGTAACGTATAGAACTACTAGTATCTACTAATTAGATAGGTAGATAAACTAATAGCTACCTTTATTTAATAAGGCTAGAAGTCTTATAGAAGGTAGCTAGAGAGAGTCTATTACGTAATAGACTTAGCTAGAGCTATAATACTAAGTCTTCTCTATAATTATCTCTCCTCTATATTTAATTGCTCTTAATTAAACTATATCCTTTATAGGCCTTATATTTGCGCTTATAGGCCTCCTCTATAAGAGTAAGTTAGTACTCTTAAGTATAGAGGAAGTACTTAGCTTCTTTATCTATACTTCGTATCTATTATACCTTTATTCGCCGCTAATAGTAATATATTATAGTAAATATAGCTTCTTATTCTATTCTCTATTACTAAAACATTTATTATAGTAAAATAACTAGTGCTCTAGTAAACGTATATAATTTGTTATTTACTACTATAGAACTCTCTCGGAGGCTTCTAGTAAGTATTCTATTCTAACACTTTATAACATTAAGTACCTAAATAATACTACTACCTTCTAGAGAATAGCGACGTATATAGATCTACTTCTTGTATTTGTTATATTATACAATAAATAGACTACGCCTATATAGGTATATCTCTTACTACTAAATACTTTACTTCTTCTACTATACTACTTCTATATAAGTTACTATCTTCTAATATACTTATAAGCTATTATACTTCCTAAGCGTGTTTAGGCTAGCCTACTACGTATCTCTCCTTACTTTCTCTATAGTACTTATACTAGAGATCTTGTTAGTAAGTATCTAGAGTTTTACTAGTATCCTATCGGAAATATAGCTAATACTATTAGAAAACCTCTATAACTACGACACTAGCCTTACTAGGTCTTACGCTTACTATAAGAAGACTAAAGATGCCTATTATACTATTATAAATAACGTCCTTTTAGACCTAGTTAATAACGTCTATACTACTATATAGAGGCGCGCTAATATTAATCTAGATCCCGCTAACTCTATATTTGTCTAGAAGTAGCATAAGTACACTAATAAGCTAACCGCTACTATATCTAAGGTTACTAACTATAAGTAGGCTATTAGCGTCTAGGAAGCTCGCTCTAGTACTAATATTACTTCTCTCTTTAGTAAGGAACTAGAGTATACTAAAGTTACTAAACTTCGTAGTTTCTATATTACTACTAAGGACCTTATAGATATCCTCTATACTATAAGTAGTCTTCCTTTAGGTCTTAATATTACTAACTTAGCTATAGTACTAACTGTACTATACTAGAGAGACTATCTCTATAACTCCGACTCTCTTTTATACTAACGTCTATAGTAGAAAGTGCTCTACTAAGAAGTCTATAGAGTCTCTAGAGTCTAAGAAGACTCTTAAGGCTATTACTATCTCTAGTAAGACAACTCCTAAGAAGCCTAAGACACCTAAGTCTACTACTTCTACTAAAAAGGCTATAACTCTATCTAGTAAGGTTACTAAGTCTACTATATAGGCTACTTCTAGTCGCTACTCGTTTTGCCTTAACTATAACACTACTATAACTAATACTAATAGTAAGGACGAGCTTAACCTTAGTAACCTCTTTAGATATACTCTTACTAAGAAGAGTAACTCCCTTACTAAAGTAGGTCTAGTCTTCTACTATATAGCTCCTAAGATTCCTACTAATAACTTCTATACCTTAGAGGTCTATACTATGTCTAGGCTTAACACTAGCTAGGTCTATAACTACTATAACACTATCGTAGATAGACTTAACACTTCTCCTATTAGTAGCTCTACTTATAACAAGGCTAGGCTCTATTATTAGGCTATTAAGGAGTATCTCGCTACTATTCTCTCTCTTAGAGACCTTAGTATCTTCTCTACTACTACCTACCTCGATCTAGACTTTACTAGCTAGAGAGATAAGAATTTAGAGCTAGCTAAGCTTAATGCCTAGAATAGAACTAGTACTAAGGATCTAGTCTTAGCTAATTACTAGAATAGGTACGCTATAGCTCTTACTATAGTATTATCTTATAGTTATAACTAAGCGAATATAGTCGAGACTAGTAGATAAGGTTAATAGCGTCTAAGTAGATAGATTCTCGAGAATATAATAACTATACTTTTACTACTTATCTCTATACTCTCTTCGTAACTCTACTATTAGTCTTCTAGCTAATATTTATCTAATACTTAGTTACTACTTCGGAGGTATTCTCTAATACCTTCTCTAGTTTCTAGATTACCTCTACTAAAGTATAGCTCTTCTAGAGTACCTTTAGGAATATACTCTCTTTCTGCTAACTATAGTTTAAGATTTTCTCTACCTTATATTCTATACTATTATTTACCTTAACTAGCCTAGGATCTACCTTAGTACCTCCTTAGAGGCTATATAGCTTAAGTAAGGAGATATAGAATATATTATAGATACGGGACCTATCTAGTAACTATAATCGGTAAGCCTAGACTTCTATAGTATCTATAATCTTAAATAGTCTAAAGTACTTTAGTACTAGCTTATACTTTACTACCTTTAACCTTAGGTTCTTAGTAAATAGGAGAACTCTATCTCCTACCTTAAAGAATATTAGTCTATACTACTTATTATAAGTGTCCTTCTACTATACCTAAGCTTGCTTCTAGCGCTTCTATAAGCCTTACCTTATAGAAACTAGAGCTACTATATAATCTTATATAGCTAGTATCTCTCTCTAAGAGAAACGCTCTTAGTCTCTATCTAGATCTTCCTTAGTATCCTTACTAGTATATATCTTAAATAGTAATATTTAGAGCGTCTCGTTTTAGAAGATGTTAGCTACGTAAGTAGCTATTTTTAGCTAGTGTAACTAATCTAATTAGTCTTAAGCTCTATAGTAATAGAGGTACTAGATAAGGGATTAGTTCTACTATTCTATCTATCTATCTATTTAAGAGTAAAAGGTAGTTAATAAACGCCTTATAAGCTTTAGTTCGTAGGCGATTATTTACTAATAGGCCGTAGTAAAGACTATACTATAGTTAGATACTACGCCTTCTAGAACTCTATACTCTAGTATAATCTAGTTAAAAAATAGCTTAGCTAACTACTAGACTATTATCGTCTTCTAGTACGAGATATACTTTACTATTTTAGTAAGGCGATCTACTACTATAAGCACTACGTTTATAGAGGAGACTTAGCATTATAGCTCTAGCTAAGCCTATTACGTAATAGACTCTCTCTAGCTATCTTCTATAAGACTTCTAGCCTTATTAAATAAAGGTAGCTATTAGTTTATCTACCTATCTAATTAGTAGATACTAGTAGTTCTATACGTTGCTATATACTTACTCTTATAGTTCTAATAGCTCTCTTTAGTTATAGCCTATAGAATTATTAATATAGACGATTAGATTATATAAGAGTAAACTAACTTAAAAGCTATCTAGAGAAATAGTAGTATTATCGAGAATGTCTCGTATCTATAGTCGAGAATATTAGAAAAGCTAGGAGATAATAGAGATAGCTAAGGAAGATATACTCTAACTAGTAGTAATAGTAGCTATACTACTATATTACTTAAGGCTATTATAGCTTAGCTAGCTAATCTAGAGAATTTAGTCTAAGACCGTAATTGTCTCTAGAATACTAGTATAACTCTAGCTAGTTCTTGTAGAACTACTAAGAGAATACCTATAGCTCCTCTAGTACTAGTTTTAATAGGTCTACCTACTATAGGCTAACTAGTAACGCTTTCTACTAGAGAGCTCTCTACGAAAGCTAAGGAACTAGAGTAGTATAAGGCTAAATCTATCTATAAGATCTAGTTCTTTAGAAGGAGCCTCTAGATAGTCTTTAACTATAACCCTTCGTAGTTTACTAATATCCCTTATCTAGATTAGCGCTATATTACTTATACTATAATATAACTATCTCTATCTCTTAGAAAGTTATAGAAACGCCTCTATATACTTAATATATTAAACTAGTATAATCTCTTCTATAAAGGAGACTTCTTAAGCTTTATAAATAACTAAGTTAAAGACTTTATTAATTAAGAGATAAATATAGTTCTTTTCTACTAAAACTATCTCTAGAAGAAGAGTAAGAGCGTCTAGAAGTTCTTAGATTAACTAGTATCTCTAGAAGAAATAATTAAGCCTAAATATAATAGTAAGTATCTAGTATAGCACTATCTAGCTAAATTGTTATCTAATTTATATAAGTAGATTCTCTAGTTCTCTAATATATCTTCTACTTATATAGAGCTTATTATATAAGCCTCTACCCTCGAGAACCTTGCTAAGAGTAGTAACTATAAGCTATAGAAGTAGTATAGAGCTTCTCTAGAAGCCTCTAGTAGTAACTATAATAAGTATACTTAAAGTAAGGTAGAGGATAGGTAAAGGAGTAAGAGTAAGAGTAAGAGTAAAAGCTAGAGATATAGTAGTAGCTAGGGAGCTAATTAGAAGAGTAGTAAAGACACTTAAGACTTCTCTAAGGTTAAGTACTATAACTACTACGAGAAGAGTTACTACTTATTAGCCTACTCTAAGAGAGGTAATACTAGCTAAAGTAGTAGTAAAGAAGATAATTAAGTCTAGAATATTAAGGTAGAAGGTAGTATACCTATACCTACTTAATATATAGCTAGACACTAGAGAAGTCTATCTTAAAGCTATAGAGCTCTTATAGTACTTCTAGTATAGGCCTATTAGAGCCTAGTACTTAGCTCTAATAGTAAGGTCGAGATTAAGGTACTACTAGATAATATAGTAGATGTTAATATTATCGATCTAGTATTTACTCTTTAGTATAATTTATAGAAGGCAGATATAGAGTACTCTTAGGTTAGAGACTTCTAGAGTAAAGAGACTTACTATTATAGCACCTACGAGGTTAATCTCTGCCTTATAAATAACACTAGAGTAATATATAAGTCAAAAGGTATATTCTACGTATTAGAAATAAACCTTTCTATTATTCTTAGCTAGCTATAGAAATATAACTAGAGTATTATAATAGATAGTTATACTAACTAGTAGAGATATAGCTATAACATTACTAGTATTAGAGTAGTATAAGCTAAGGAGTTCTATAACCTCTTACTTATAGAGAACTAAGGATTTGCTCTAGTAGTATTAGATATAATACTAGATACTATAGTTTAGAAGGTAGCTAGTACCTCTATAGAGGTCCTACCTAACGGGGTAGCGAAGCTACTATTCTATATAGAAGACTACTATAACATCTTTATTATTAATCCTATATAGATATATACTATAGGAGATATATTATACTCTATTAATCTAATAGAAGATAAAGAGTCTTCCTTTTACTTTCTCTATAACCTCTTAGAGAAGAAACTTATAGTTCTCTATAAGTACCTTAATAATACACTAGCTAAGAGCTAGATCTATAGATTAGAGAGTCTAGCTAGTATACTAATTCTATTCGTCTCTAAGAAAGATAGTAGTTTACGACTCTATATTAACTACTATAGCCTAAACGCTATTACTATTAAGAATTAGCACTCTTTACTCTTAATTAGTAAGACTCTTAATAGACTAGATAAAGTAGCTATTTACTCTAAGCTTAATCTTAAGGATATATATTACTATATTAGGATTAAGGCTAGTAACGAGTAGAAAACTACTTTTTATACTTGTTATAGCTACTTTAAGTATATAGTAATACTCTTTAAGCTAACTAACGTCTTTACTATCTTCTAGACCTATATTAATTAAGCTCTTATAGAGCTAGTTAATGTCTTTTATATAGTCTATCTAGACGATATTCTTATCTATAGTAACTCTATAGAGAAGCACAAGTAGTACCTTCGGCTAGTACTAGAGAGATTAAGGTAGTTTATACTATATATAAACCTAAAGAAGTATAACTTCTTCTAGAAGAAGGTCGAATTCCTAGGCTTTATAGTAACTACTAAAGGAGTTACGATAGACCTCTAGAGAGTCTCTGCTATTATAGATTAGCCTATACTAAATAGCTACTATGACGTTTAATAGTTCCTAGAGTTCGCTAACTTCTACTATTAGTTTATTAAGAACTATTTAAAGATTATAGAACTCTTAATAGCTCTATTTAAAGGATTATAGAAAGGGAAGTAACCGGCACTCTAGAAGTAGGCTAATCTAGAATAAGAGACGTTTAAGACAATCTAGAAGACCTTTATAGAAGCGCTAGTACTAAGGTACTATAACCTATCTAAGCTAATTAGAATAGAGACTAACGCGTCTAAGCTTACTCTTAGAGTAATTATCTCTTAGCTATTCCTAGCTAGGGAAACTAGTAAGTAGTACTTTATTACTTTCTAGTCTCGGAAGATACTATTTATAAAGTAGAACTACAAGATTTACAATTAGAAGCTTCTCTCTATTATAAAGACATTTAAATAGTAGAGACACTACTATAAGAGTGCTCTAGACCTCGTCTAGGTAATCTCTAATTATAATAACCTAAAGTACTTTATAATAACTAAGTAGCTAAATAGCTATTAGACTTGCTAGGCTATATACCTATAGGCCTTTAATTTTATAATTAAGTACTATATAAGCTTAAAGAACCTAGCGGATGCTCTCTTATATTACCTAGACCTAATAGTAGATAATATAAGTCTTATAAATAGCTTACTAACCTTATAGTCGAAGCTAGAGGCTAGCTAACTAGCTATTAGAGATATAGTATAGTAGATTTATATATTCTTATTAGAATATCTAAGAAGTACTACCTTTAAAGAAGATATAGATACGAGTATTTATATAATATAAAGTAATTATTTAGACATAAACGAGAACTAGTAGATCTCTAAGAGAGTTTCTAATAACTAGTCTAATAATAAGAAATATACTAAAGACGCTAGAGGTAGTTCTCTAGAAGCTAACTAGCTTAACTAGCTATAAAGTAAATAGTTAAAGTAAAGAGAGGTAGATTTAATCTAAGTTAGTATAATACTAAGATTAATACCTTAAGTCGCTATAGTAGTAGTAATAGTAGAGGAAAATCTATAAAAGGAAAATCTTATAAACTAGCTTCTTAAAGTAATTTATAGTCTATAGTAGTAGAATTCGCTTATATAGAGGTATATAAATCTCTCTAAGTAGAGACCTAATAGAGAGTCTCTAGTATAGTATTAGAAGAGAAACCTTCTATATAAGAATAATACTATATACGTACTAGAAGATATAGTACTCTATATAAAGCTACTATACTAGTACTATAACAAGTTTAATAGAGAGTACTTTATCTATAATAAGACCTATAAGCTCCTAGCTAGAAAGTACTTCTAGCCTAGTATATATTATAACGTTAACAACTATATAAAAACTTACTACGTTTACTAGACTATAAAGACTTAGACCTACACGCCTTATAGTAAGCTTATAAACCTACTAATGCCTAAAGTACTATAGAAAGAGCTTACTATAGACTTTATTATAGATATACTACTAAGTAAGCTTAATAGCGTAGTCTACGATGTAGTACTTATAGTAGTAGATCGCCTTACTAAAATAGTAAAGTATATTCTGTACTAGAAGACGATAATAGCCTAGTAGTTAGCCGAGCTATTTTTTAACTAGATTATACTAGAGTATAGAGTTCTAGAAGGCGTAGTATCTAACTATAGTATAGTCTTTACTATAGTCTATTAGTAAATAATCGCTTATAAACTAAAGCTTATAAGGTGTTTATTAACTACCTTTTACTCTTAAATAGATAGATAGATAGAATAGTAAAACTAATCCCTTATCTAGTACCTCTGTTACTATAGAGCTTAAGACTAATTAAATTAGTTATACTAGCTAAAAATAGCTACTTACGTAGCTAATATCTTCTAGAACGAGATACTCTAAATGTTACTATTTAAGATATATACTAGTAAGGATACTAAGGAGGATCTAGATAGAGACTAAGAGTATTCCTCTTAGAGGAGAGTACTAGCTATATAAGATTATATAGTAGCTCTAGTTTCTATAAGGCAAGGCTTATAGAAGCGCTAGAAGTAAGCTTAGATATAGTAGAAGGACACTTATAATAAGTAGTATAGGCTAATATCCTTTAAGATAGAAGATAAAGTTCTTCTATCTACTAAGAACCTAAGGTTAAAGATAGTAAAGTATAAGCTAGTACTAAAGTACTTTAGACTATTCGAGATTATAGATACTATAGAAGCCTAGGCTTACTAATTATAGTTACTAGATAGGTTCTATATTTATAATATATTCTATATCTCCTTACTTAAGCTATATAGCCTTCGAGAAGGTACTAAGGTAGATTCTAGACTAGTCGAGGTAAATAATAGTATAGAATATAAGATAGAAAGGATCTTAGACTATAGTTAGTAGAAAGAAAGTATATTTCTAAAGGTACTCTAGAAGAGCTATGCTCTAGTAGAGGTAATCTAGAAACTAGAGAAGGTATTAGAGAATACCTCTAAAGTAGTAACTAAGTATTAGATAGACGTTAGCTAAAAGGCTAATAGTAGAGTTATAAAGAGAGTATAGAGATAAGTAGTAAGAGTATAGTTGTTATATTCTTAAGAATCTATCTACTTAGACGCTATTAACCTTATCTACTAGTCTCGACTATATTCGCTTAGTTATAACTATAAGATAATACTATAGTAAGAGCTATAGCGTACCTATTCTAGTAATTAGCTAAGACTAGATCCTTAGTACTAGTTCTATTCTAGGTATTAAGCTTAGCTAGCTCTAAATTCTTATCTCTCTAGCTAGTAAAGTCTAGATCGAGGTAGGTAGTAGTAGAGAAGATACTAAGGTCTCTAAGAGAGAGAATAGTAGCGAGATACTCCTTAATAGCCTAATAATAGAGCCTAGCCTTGTTATAAGTAGAGCTACTAATAGGAGAAGTGTTAAGTCTATCTACGATAGTGTTATAGTAGTTATAGACCTAGCTAGTGTTAAGCCTAGACATAGTATAGACCTCTAAGGTATAGAAGTTATTAGTAGGAATCTTAGGAGCTATATAGTAGAAGACTAGACCTACTTTAGTAAGGGAGTTACTCTTCTTAGTAAGAGTATATCTAAAGAGGTTACTAAGGTTAAGCTCGTCCTTACTATTAGTATTAGTTATAGTAGTGTTATAGTTAAGGCAAAACGAGTAGCGACTAGAAGTAGCCTATATAGTAGACTTAGTAACCTTACTAGATAGAGTTATAGCCTTTTTAGTAGAAGTAGTAGACTTAGGTGTCTTAGGCTTCTTAGGAGTTGTCTTACTAGAGATAGTAATAGCCTTAAGAGTCTTCTTAGACTCTAGAGACTCTATAGACTTCTTAGTAGAGCACTTTCTACTATAGACGTTAGTATAAAAGAGAGTCGGAGTTATAGAGATAGTCTCTCTAGTATAGTACAGTTAGTACTATAGCTAAGTTAGTAATATTAAGACCTAAAGGAAGACTACTTATAGTATAGAGAATACTTATAAAGTCCTTAGTAGTAACATAGAGACTATAAAGTTTAGTAACCTTAGTATACTCTAGTTCCTTACTAGAGAGAGAAGTAATATTAGTACTAAAGTAAGCTTCCTAGACGCTAATAGCCTACTTATAGTTAGTAACCTTAGATATAGTAGCGGTTAGCTTATTAGTGTACTTATACTACTTCTAGACAAACGTAGAGTTAGTAGAATCTAGATTAATATTAGCGCGCCTCTATATAGTAGTATAGGCGTTATTAACTAGGTCTAAAAGAACGTTATCTATAATAGTATAATAGGCACTCTTAGCCTTCTTATAGCAAGTGTAAGACCTAGTAAGGCTAGTATTATAGTTATAGAGGTTTTCTAGTAGTATTAGCTATACTTCTAATAGGATACTAGTAGAACTCTAGATACTTACTAACAAGATCTCTAGTATAAGTGCTATAGAGAAAGTAAGGAGAGATACGTAATAGACTAGTCTAAATACACTTAGGAGGTATAATAGCTTATAAGTATATTAGAAGATAGCGACTTATTAATTACGACTAGCAAGATAAGAGGTTAATTACGTCTATTCGTTAAGATATCGAGACTTAGAAGAAGAAGAAGAAGACTAAAGTACAAAGTATATGTAATATCGAGAGCTAAGCGGCCGGAAGCCCGGGCCGCGATGCCGAGATCACGTGATTAATCCGACATAGATCTAGACTAAATCTAGTTCGTATCTATCTCGTATTACTACCTCCCCTCTTAAGCGCGTTTGCTCTTAAACGCTATCGTATAGGTCTCCTATTAATCTAGCTTAGCCTTAGCTTATCTTTATATATATCTAAATAGTTATATAGTACATTAGCTACCTCTTTAAGGTTATCGATTAGCTACTAAGTAAGGTCTTCTAGATAGCCTTTCTAGCTAACGCAAGCGACGAGTTTACCGTGTAGTTTGCGTACGTCGATAACGTTATTAACTTTATACTTCTCTTTACTACTAACTTCTACTAGCGGTAGCTCTTTAAAGGCTTAACCTAGTAGAGGATTATTCGGATACTTAGTAAGAAGGTCGGCGTAGAACATAGAGTATATACGTTACAACGCAGCCGGCAGCTCGAGCTTATATACTAGTAGTAAACATTTCTCTAATACTCTATAGGGACTAACCCTTTTTGGTAGTAGCTTAGAGTTACTATATAGGTAGAGGTTCTTTGTTAATAGCTACACTAGATCGTTAACCTCGAACTCTATTAGTAGCTAGTGCTTGTTAGCCTACTCCACTATACGTGATTAAGCAATAGCGAGGTTGGTCTTAGCAATAGCTAACACCTCTTCTAGCTACTTAGCAAGGGCGTAGATGTCGGCCTTATTAAGCTTAGCTCTTCTTAACGGCGCATCGGAAGGTAGTTAGAAGCTTATCCTTAGCCTATAACCTCTTATTACTTCGAACGGCAATAACTTAGTACTATCCGAGGGGCTAGCATTCGTAGAGAACTCTACGACTAGCAGAACAAGAGTCTAATTGCTAAAGCATATAGCGTACGAACGAATAACTCGCTCGAACTTGCGGTTTATAACTTCTAACTAGCTGTCTATCTAGGGGTGCCCTATAGTAGAGAGTTTAGCTACAATCTTTAGGATCTAGCAGAGCCTATTCTAAACGTCGCTAACGAACTAAGGACTACAATCGGAGGTAATGCTATCGGGTAGACTATGTAGTTTCTATACGTAGAAGAACAAGAGCTTAGTAGTCTTAAACGCTAATATACCTCTATTGCCTAAGAAGCAAGAGATTAAGTGTTATTCTTTAGTTAGGCAGTTAACGACATAGAGTATAGCGTTATAGCTGTCTACTAGAGGTAGACTAGTAACGAAGTCTATAGTGATATACTACTAAGGCCTTTCCGGAATAGGCAGAGGTAATAGGAGGCTAGCTAGAAGGCCGTAGCGAGCTTTCGAACGCTTATAGTCGTAGCAGTTAGCGACGAACCTCTTTACGTTACTATCGTATCCGGGGATATAGAAGGTTATCTTAATTATAGTAGCTATCTTAGCGGCTCCTCCGTATACGTAATTCTTCGAGTTATAAACTTCCTATATGACTTTTGTAGCTATGTAATAGAGGACAATTAACCGGCTATCGGCCTATAGTATCCCCTTCTCGATAGTAACGTCGGTCGATAGTAACTATTTCCTCTTTAGGAAGGCCCCTATTATACGGTAGACGCTACGAAGTAACTCAAAATCGGAGTCCTATAGGTTAGCTTTAGCCACTTCGTTAAATAGTAGTAAAGGCTAGTTTTTAGAGGCTAAGATAGGTGCTATATAGACCTCTAGCTCGGCAGCCGAAATAGGTAATAGTGCAGGTAGTAAACTAGATAGCGAACTAGATAGCGAACTAGATAGCGAACTAGATAGCGAACTAGATAGCGATCTAGATAGCGAACTAGATTTTAGTTTAGCCTAAATTAGTAATCTAGTTCGGATACGACCTGGATTTAGCTTGTTAATAATACGTAAATCGAGTACCCTATATAGCAATAGCGTCTAGTATAGATTAGAGTTCTCTTTTAAGCGTAGCGTGTCTCTATTCCTCCTCGTAAGTACGTTAGCCTTGCTGTTAGTAGCACTAGGCCTATACATAATCTTAAAGTTAAACTATGCGAGGTAGAGAGCCTAGCGAGCTTAATAGCGTAATAGTTTCTAGGTCCTCATAAAGTATATAAGTAATTAGTAATTAGTAAGGACGTAGATAGCCTTATTAGATTAAGTGCTTATAAGCTCGGGGGCCTATTCCTTAAAGGCTTAGACGATAGCTAATAGCTCTTTATTATAGATAGCATAGTTGCGTTTAGCTTCGTTTATTGACTTACTAAAAAAGGCAACAGGCCGGAGAATGTTAGACTTATTATATTAGAAGAGGATTCTAGCTATTATAGTATTAGAGGCGTCCGTTTCGAGAACTACCTACTTCGAACAGTCGAAGTATACGAGGACAGGTGCGCTAGTAACGGTGTACTTTATGTAGTTAAATGCGATAGTATACCTATCGTTCTATAGTGTAGTGTCCTTCTTAAGTAGATCGTTTAATAGCTTAGCGATAGAGCTAAATCCCTTAATAAAACAGCAATAATAGCTATAGAAGCTAATGAAGCTCCTAACCTAGGTAGTGTTACTAGGGGCTAGTTACTTCTATACTCTAACAGCTTCTATTTTCTTAGGGTCTATCTTAACTCTATCTCGGCTAACGATAATACTAAGGTACTTCACTTCCGTTAGGTAGAACTTGCTCTTCTTAATGTTAGTGTTAAGGCTAAGCTTGTGAAGTCGCTAGAGTACTAGCTTAATGTGCTTAGCGTGCTTCTAGCGCGTACTGTCTATATAGATAAGAATGTTATTAAGATAGATCGACACGAAGCGTTCTAGTATGTTAACGAAGTTATAATTTATAAACCTCTACTACACAGCTAGGGCATTAGTAAGGCTAAAGAGTATTACTAGCTACTTAAAGTTGCCTATTCGTGTAGAGAACATAGTAAGGTCTTTATAGTTAACAGAGTTATAGAGGCGGTAGAAGGCTTAACAGATGTCGATTTTACTAAACTACTTAGCTTTACTAACGTAAGTAAGCGTTTCCTCGATAAGTAGTAGCGAGTAGATATTACGCTTAGTAACCTCGTTTAGGCTGCAGTAATTAACGTAGAGGCGGAGCTCTCTATTAGGCTTATAGACGAAGAGGATAGGCGACAAGTAGCTTATAGAGCTTAGAGTAACGAAACCCTTATTAAGGTATTCGCGGATAAACTACTCTACTATATCGAGCTCCTTAGGCAAGAGGCAGCGAAGGGGTTTAGTATATAGTAGCTTAGCGCTATCCTTTAGAACGATGTAGTTATTAAACTCCGGTTGGTATATTAGTAGAGTGTTAGATTACTCCTTAGAGAAGACGTTAGTAAACTTACATAGCTCCGGTAGTAGAACCTCTATAGAGTCTAGTTCCGGTTTAGAGGCTAAACGGCAGTAGTCTTCGATATCTTTTATAGAGATAGTAAACACCTTATAGCTAGAGTGCTTAGCTTATAACGCGAAGGCTATAGCACTAATAAAAGCAATTATAGGTCCCTCTAGCTTAGTATTATTTACGTAGATAGGTACGTAAGAGAACTTGTGTATTAACTAAGTACTATAGGAGGCTAGCTTAAACTCTCTCTAATTTAGCTTAAAGTTCGACCTAAGAGCTAGTAGGCAATATAGGCCGGAGCGGTCTATCTTAGCGTCTAAGCTAGAATCTAGTTTACAAGTTAAACTAGATCCGAACTAGTTCTAAACTAGAGTAGAGGCTTTACCGAGTTAGACTCCTAGATCTAAGCCTAGCTTAGGTCTAGATCCTAGCTCTTTAATTAGCTATAGCTACTATTGCTTAACAACGACTAGTAAAAACTCTTCTTTGTACGTGACTTAGCTGTGTTTATAGTCGATAGTAGCCTTATTAGCTTTAAGCTAGCCGAGGCTAAGGATAATATTAAAATAGCTAATATCCATGATACGGAAGGTAGTAAGAGCGTTTAGCTTGCTAGAGACAGTAGTAGTAAGGGGGACGCTATAAGTAACTTGTTCCGTTAGAACGCTATTATAGGCTTAGAGCTAAATAGAACTAGCTAGCGTAACGGGATAGCCGAAGCTCTTTAACTTGTTAAGGACGTTATAATTAACAGTAGCGCTAATAAGCGCGCCGGTGTTAACGAAGGCTTAAAGTGTAATAGTGCGAGAGTAGTTATAGAGGTTATAGATAGTAATAGGAGTTATAATAGCGGGAATGTAGTAGCTAACGACGCTATTCATTAACTGTATATCTCCGGGTCTATCTCGAATTACTCTTGTTCTACTAGAGGATAGGACTTGTCCTCTAGCTACTCGTTTCCCTAGCTAGATAGGTTAGCTAACTTGTAATCTATCTCGGGGTCGAACTAAGGTTAAACCGGATCTATGTCGTAAGCTAAACTAATATTAAATTAGTTATCTAACTCGGCTAGACAGTCTTTAAGCTGCTATATCTCTTCTATAGCGCTAATGCGTACGAGGCGTGTAGTAGTATAGGTAGCCTTCTCCGAAGTGCTAGCTATATATTTAGTAGAGATGTAACTAGGCTTACTACATGTGTAATAGGTGAGTGTCTAAGTTAGGCAGAATAGTTATAGAGCACCTCCGGCGATAGAGTAGAAGGTAGTCGGAGTAGTAGAGGCGGAAGTAGAGTAAGCTATACGATTTAGTATAGAGATAGTACGACTTATAGCTAGTATAGAGCGTAGAGCCTAAGTGCGCTTAGTAATAAGGTTACTCTATTAGATGTTATAATTAGTAGTACGAGCCTTAGCGATAAAGGAGATAAGGTCGTTAGTGTCGAAGTTAACGAGGGTAGCGTGTAGCTTACTAGAGATCTTCTAGCGTAACTAGTAGAGCTACTCGTCGTTAGCGATCTTAGCGCGAAGAGCGTACTTGTTAAACTCGCTAATAAAGGAGTTAAAAGAGACGTTATGCTAGAAGAGACTAGTAAACTAAGCACGTGTAGTAGCTTTATAGTTAGGGTCTTCGAAGTGCTAGGCTAATAGAGCTAGGCTAGTACTAACGTCGAGGGTGTCGTCTCTAGCGGAGTCTATAATAAGAGTATAAGCTTCTCTAGAGAGGCGAGAGTAGAGATATACGAATCGAGTTGCCTTAGTTAGATAGCAGTTAGCGTTAGCGCGTATCTTGTTCTTTATCTAATGCTTAAAGACCTCGAACTACTCCGGAGTGCCGCTACTAAACATAGTAGGGTCTAGTATCTTCTCTAATAAGGTAGTACCTTATATAGAAGAAGCTAGTATAGCGCGCTCTATCTTAGCTCTTAGCTACGCTAGCTCAGACCTAAGATTACTAACTTTAGCAAGGTAGCGTACAGCTTAGATAGTAAGGTTGTCTATAGTACTATTAGCCGTAGCTAGCTTAGCTTAAGTAGTATCGAGTTAGTTATGTAGATTAAGAATGTCGGAACAAGTAGTGTTATATACTTCGACCTACTCGTTAAAGGTAGACTTAATAAACTCGAAGGCCTCGCGTAGAGTGCTTATACTATCTGTCTCTTAGAGCTTCTTTCTAAGGTTAGCGTCGGATAGGATAAAGAGGTTATAATAGGCTAACTAGATAGCTTCGTTATTATTATTAGTAGGGAGGTTTATCTTGCTTATGCGGCGGTCGTCGCCGGGGTTAGATCGAGCTATACTCGGCGAGGTTAGTTATAGTTCGTAGTGTAAAAGTTAACATATAACAAAGAGGATATTAAAAATTTAGCTAGTAGTCTACTTCCTTTAAGAGTCGTCTATAACTCGACTTATTACCTTCTTCTTATTCGCGGTATTAACCTATATAGCGGCAGCGAGGATCTATAGTAGTATACGCGGGAACTACGGTTGTAATAGCTTCTTCTTTAGTTCTTCAATTCTTCGTAAGTGTTAGTTATTAGAGAGTTACGCGAGTAGTAGAAGAACTAGATAATTCGATAGCTCTGTCGCTCGATTACAGTAATTGCGAAGTCTCGATATAGTAATTACGACTAGCAAGATAAGAGGTTAATTACGTCTATTCGTTAAGATATCGAGACTTAGAAGAAGAAGAAGAAGACTAAAGTACAAAGCATACGTAATATCGAGGGCTAAGCGGCCGGAAGCCCGGGCCGCGATGCCGAGATCACGTAATTAATCCGACATAGATCTAGACTAAATCTAGTTCGTATCTATCTCGTATTACTTATATAGAAGTAGTATAGTAGAAGAAGTAAAGTATTTAGTAGTAAGAGATATACCTATATAGGTATAATCTGTTTATTGCGTAATATAATAAATATAAGAAGTAGATCTATATACGTTACTATCCTCTAGAAGATAGTAGTATCGTCTAGGTACTTAACGTTATAAAGTATCGGAATAGGACACTTACTAGAAGCCTCCGAGAGAGTTCTATAGTAGTAAACGACAAATTATATATATTTACTAGAGTACTAGTTGTTTTACTATAATAAATGTTTTAGTAATAGAGAACTAGATAAGAGGCTATATTTACTATAATATATTACTATTAGTGGCGAATAAAGATATAACAGATACGAAGTATAGATAAAGAAGCTAAGTACTTTCTCTATACTTAAGAGTACTAACCTACTCTTATAGAGGAGGCCTATAAGCGTAAATATAAGGCCTACGAAGGATATAGTTTAATCGAGAGTAATTAAATATAGAAAGGAGATAATTATAAAGAAGACTTAGTATTATAGCTCTAGCTAAGCTCGTTACGTAATAGACTCTCTCTAGCTACCTTCTACGAGACTTCTAGCCTTATTAAATAAAGATCTAGTAGCTATTAGTTTATCTACCTATCTAATTAGTAGATACTAGTAGTTCTATACGTTGCTATATATCTATCCTTATAACGTTATAGACTACACTATTAAGCTTACTTAGTAGTATATCTATAATAAAGTCTATAGTAAGCTCTTTCTATAGTACTTTAGGCATTAGTAGGTTTATAAGCTCGCTATAAGGTATATAGGTCTAAGTCTTTATAGTCTAGTAAACGTAGTAAGTTTTTATATAGTCGTTAACGTTATAATATATACTAGACTAGAAGTACTTTCTAGCTAGAAGCTTATAGATCTTATTATAGGTAAAGTGCTCTCTATTAAACTTGTTATAGTACTAGTGTAGTAGCTTTATATAGAGTACTACATCTTCTAGTATATATATAGTATTATTCTTATATAGAAAGTTCTTCTTCTAATACTATACTAGAGACTCTCTATTAGATCTCTACTTAGGGAAATTCGTATACTTCTATATAAGTAAATCCTACTACTATAGACTATAAATTACTTTAAGAAGCTAGTCTATAGAACTTTCTCTCTATAGATTTTCCTCTACTATTACTACTACTATAGCGACTTAAGGTATTAATCTTAGTATTATACTAACTTAGATTAAATCTGCCTCTCTTTGCTTTAACTATTTACTTTATAGCTAGTTAAGCTAGTTAGCTTCTAGAGAACTACCTCTAGCGTCTTTAGTATATTTCTTATTATTAGACTAGTTATTAGAAACTCTCTTAGAGATCTACTAGTTCTCGTTTATGTCTAAATAATTACTTTATATTATATAAATACTCGTATCTATATCTTCTTTAAAGGTAGTACTTCTTAGATATTCTAATAAGAATATATAAATCTACTATACTATATCTCTAATAGCTAGTTAGCTAGCCTCTAGCTTCGACTATAAGGTTAGTAAGCTATTTATAAGACTTATATTATCTACTATTAGGTCTAGGCAACGTAAGGGAGTATCTACTAGATTCTTTAAGCTTATATAGTACTTAATTATAAAATTAAAGGCCTATAGGTATATAGCCTAGTAGGTCTAATAGCTATTTAGCTACTTAGTTATTATAAAGTACTTTAGGTTATTATAATTAGAGATTACTTAGATAAGGTCTAGAGTACTCTTATAGTAGTGTCTCTACTATTTAAATGTCTTTATAATAGAGAGAAGCTCCTAATTATAAGTCTTATAGTTCTACTCTATAGATAGTATTTTCCGAGACTAGAAAGTAATAAAGTACTACTTACTAGTTTCTCTAACTAGGAATAGCTAAGAGATAATTACTCTAAGAGTAAGCTTAGACGTGTTAGTCTCTATTCTAATTAGCTTAGATAAGTTATAGTACCTTAGTACTAGCACTTTCGTAAAGGTCTTCTAGATTATCTTAAATATCTCTTATTCTAGATTAGTCTACTTCTAGAGTGCTAGTTACTTCCCTTTCTATAATCCTTTAAATAGAGCTATTAAGAGTTCTACGATCTTTAAATAGTTCTTAATAAACTAATAGTAGAAGTTAGCGAACTCTAGAAACTATTAAACATTATAGTAGCTATTTAGTATAGGCTAATCTATAATAGTAGAGACTCTCTAGAGGTCTATCGTAACTCCTTTAGTAGTTACTATAAAGTCTAGAAATTCGACCTTCTTCTAGAAGAAGTTATACTTCTTTAGGTTTATATATAGCATAAACTACCTTAACCTCTCTAGTACTAGCTAAAGGTACTACTCGTGCTCCTCTATAGAGTTGCTATAGATAAGAATATTGTCTAGATAGACTATATAAAAGATATTAACTAGCTCTATAAAAGCTTAATTAATATAGATCTAGAAGGTAGTAGAGGCGTTAGTTAGCCTAAAGAGTATTACTATATACTTAAAGTAGCTATAATAAGTATAAAAAGTAGTCTTCTACTTATCGCTAGCCTTAATTCTAATATAGTAATATATATCCTTAAGATTAAGCTTAGAGTAAATAGCTACTCTATCTAGCCTATTAAGAGTTTTACTAATTAAGAGTAAAGAGTACTAATTCTTAATAGTAATAGCGTTTAGGCTATAGTAGTTAATATAGAGTTATAAACTACTATCTTTCTTAGGGATAAATAGAATTAGTATACTAGCTAGACTCTTCGACCTATAGATCTAGCTCTTAGCTAGTGCATTATTAAGGTACTTATAGAGAACTATAAGTTTCTTCTCTAAGAGGTTATAGAAAGAGTAAAAGAGAAGCTCTTTATCTTCTATTAGATCGATAAAGTATAATATATCTTCTATAGTATATATCTATATAGGATTAATAATAAAGACGTTATAGTAGTCTTCTATATAGAATAGTAGCTTCGCTACTCTATTAGGTAGAACCTCTATAGAGGTACTAGCTACCTTCTAAACTATAGTACCTAGTATTATATCTAATACTACTAGAGCAAATCCTTAGTTCTCTATAAGTAAGAGGTTATAGAACTCCTTAGCTTATACTACTCTAATGCTAGTAATATTATAGCTATATCTCTACTAGTTAGTATAACTATCTATTATAATACTCTAGTTATATCTCTATAGCTAGCTAAGAATAATAGGAAAGCTTATTTCTAATGTATAGAATATGCCTTTTAACTTATATATTACTCTAGTGTTGTCTATAAGGTAGAGATTAACCTCGTAGGTACTATAATAGTAAGCCTCTTTACTCTAGAAGTCTCTAACCTAAGAGTACTCTATATCTATCTTTTGTAAATTATACTAAAGAGTAAATACTAGATTAATAATATTAATGTCTACTACGTTATCTAGTAGTACCTTAACCTCGACCTTACTATTAGAGCTAAGTACTAGGCTCTAATAGGCCTATACCGAAAGCACTATAGGAGCTCTATAGCTTCGAGATAGACTTCTCTAGTATTCGGCTATATATTAAGTAGGTATAGGTATACTACCTTCTACCTTAATATTCTAGACTTAATTATCTCCTTTACTACTACTTTAACTAGCATTACCTCTCTTAGAGTAGGCTAATAAGTAGTAACTCTTCTTATAGTAGTTATAGTACTTAACTTTAGAGAAGTCTTAAGTGCCTTTACTATTCTTCTAATTAGCTCTCTAGCTACTACTATATCTCTAGCTTTTACTCTTACTCTTACTTTTACTTCTTTACCTATTTCTTATCTTGCTTTAAGTATACTTACTATAGTTACTACTAGAGGCTTCTAGGAGAGCTCTATACTACTTCTATAGCTTATAGTTACTACTCTTAGTAAGGTTCTTAAGGGTAGAGGCTTATATAATAAGCTCTATATAAGTAGAAGGTATATTAGAGAACTAGAAGATCTACTTATATAAATTAGACAACAATTTAGCTAGATAGTACTATACTAGGTGCTTACTATCGTATTTAGGCTCGATTATCTCTTCTAGAGATACTAGTTAATCCGAGAACTTCTAGACGCTCTTACTTTTCTTCTAGAGATAGTTTTAGTAGGAAAGAACTATATTTATCTCTCGATTAATAGAGTCTTTAACTTAGTTATTTATAAAGCTTAAGAAGTCTTCTTTATAAGAGAGATTATACTAGTTTAATGTATTAAGTATATAGAGGTATTTCTATAACTCTCTAAGAGATAGAGATAGATATATTATAGCGTAAGTAATATAGTACTAATCTAGATAAGAAGTATTAGTAAACTATAAAGGGTTATAGTTAAAGACTATCTAGAGGCTCCTTCTAAAGAACTAGATCTTATAGATAGATTTAGCCTTATACTACTCTAGTTCCTTAGCTTTCGTAGAGAGCTCTCTAGTAGAAAGTATTACTAGTTAGCCTATAGTAGGTAGACCTATTAAAACTAGTACTAGAGGAGCTATAGGTATTCTCTTAGTAGTTCTACAAGAACTAGCTAGAGTTATACTAGTATTCTAGAGATAATTACGGTCTTAGACTAAATTCTCTAGATTAGCTAGCTAAGCTATAATAGCCTTAAGTAATATAGTAGTATAGCTACTATTACTACTAGTTAGAGTATATCTTCCTTAGCTATCTCTATTATCTCCTAGCTTTTCTAATATTCTCGACTATAGATACGAAGCATTCTCGATAATACTACTATTTCTCTAGATAGCTTTTAAGTTAGTTTACTCTTATATAATCTAATTATCTATATTAATAATTCTATAGGCTACGACTAAAGGGAGCTATTAGAACTATAAGAGTAGGTATATAGCAACGTATAGAACTACTAGTATCTACTAATTAGATAGGTAGATAAACTAATAGCTACCTTTGTTTAATAAGGCTAGAAGCCTCGCGAAAGGTAGCTAGAGAGAGTTCGTTACGTAACAGACTTAGCTAGAGCTATAATGCTAAGTCTCCTCTATAATACTAGACTCTATAAGTAATCTAAGGGATTAGAAATGCTATAATTAACACGCTTAGTACCGGTATAATAGCATTAGCTATTAACTATAATAGTATACGAATAATAGTACACCTTATAGATGTTAAATACTACTCTAATAGTAGAGTTAATCTCTTGTTAATAACTTAACTTCTATCTAGAAACGCGAGCGTTACCTTTAACTAGTAAGGTTACTAGATCTAATACTTCTCTAGAACGATTATAGCTATTCGACAAGGTAGACTCTATCTACTTAACCTATAGGAGTAAGAGCTACTAGACGCCTTCGTAATAGCCTTATATAGTCTATTAAATACGAAGCTTACTATCTAGCATTAATAGCTTAGTTACCTTAGCGAAGATAATATATATTAACTATAGGCTATATTAATAGGAATTAATACTATTAAATTAAACAATATTACCTACGAAGTCTATATCCTTAGACGAATACGAGAGACCTCTTACTAGTATCCTATATACGCTAGTATACGTACACTTAAACTACTATATGTCGACGTTTATAGCCTCTTCTCTATTATAGAATTAAGAAGATAACGATACTAGCTAGTAGTAGTAGACAACTTCTTAAAATATATCTTTATTACTACTCTTTAGTAAAAGAGTAGTACGTTAGGCTATCTTTAATAGATTACTTAAAGAGAGAAGACTCTCTATTAATCTATTAAAAGGATATAACTAGATTAAGGAGGAGAATTTATATCCTCCGTAATAATAGACTAGACTACTAGATCTAGCATTACTCTAGAATATACTACTACTAACTAACACTAGTAGAATAGTATAGCTAAAGCTACTAATAGAGTTCTTTAAGACCGGCTATACTCTACGCTACTCTACTCTAGCCTAGACAAGAAATATTAGCTAGATATACTCTATATAATAGTATATCTAAAGAATAGAAGCCCCGTTATAACTCTAGATAAAACGCTATTCGAAATATACTATAGCTCGCTACCTTAGCTTAGCTACCTATAAACAATTAGTTCTCGTTACTACGTCCTTATAATAGAATACAAGAAGAAGCTCGAAACTAATAAGGCTAAGCTTAGTAAGCTAATTAGCTATAATAGCAACTATATCTATAAGATATTAATAGAAGATAATATAATTATATACTTATCTAACGTCTACTTCTAAGAGAAGCAGAGTTTCTCTAAAGCTAAACTACTAGATAAAGAGAGAGATAGAGTAATCTCTATACTAGTAAATAGAGTAACCTCTAGATCTCCGAATAGAGTAACCTCTAGATCTCTAGTAGTTAGCTCCTTAGAAGTACTAATTAACATTACTAAGTTGCTACTTCTAGTATAAACACTAATACCGGCTATAGCTACGGTTAACAATAATAGACTCGAGGACAATATTATAGTTGCGCTAGTACCGGCACTAGTATAGTATACTATACCGGAGACAGTATTATAGTACTATCTCGAGCTTTAAATTCTAACCTATATATCGTTACGTATCTATAGTTAACGATAATAGCACTTCGTAGCACTACTATTAGCTAGAACTAATAGCGAGCTATTCGAGCTATAGTTCTTATAGTAAGCCTAATTTAACTATATATAGAAACAATAGAAAGTAGCTATATAAAACGAAGTCGACTCTCTTATTAAGAACTAGACCTAGGAGCTAGTTAAACTACCGACTAGAAGAAACATTCTAACTAGTAAATAAGTCTTTAAACTAAAGCGAGGACCGAACGGCGAAATAACATATTATAAAGCTTAGTAGGTAGTATATAGTTTCGAATAATAGGAAGGAATCAACTTTAACGAAACCTTCGCTAGCGTAGTAAAGCCTATAAGCTATAAAGTACTATTTGCAATAGCTATAGCTCTCGACCTCGAGATTAAATAAATAGACATTAAGACTATATTCCTTTATAGCACAATTAATAAAGAGATATATATTATATATCACTATATAGTTAACTAGTTATATAGCTATACAGGGCTTAGCGTATAGTTATATAACCTAAGATAGCTTTCTATAGTAATTATTATATAATTATATCTTAATATACATTTTATCTCTAACCGTTATTAGTATATAACATTATATAACTAGCCGGACTAGAGGACACTATAGAACGCGTCTATAAGCTTAAGAAAGCGCTATATAGTCTTAAACAAGCACCTCGGATCTAGTATAAAACATTATCTAACTACCTATAGTTACTTAGATTCGAAGTACTATTTATAGACTTTAGTGTCTTTATAAAACATACTACCTTCGTTACTATCTATATAGACGACCTACTACTTATTAGCCTCTCGAAGGACAAAATTATAGAGTTAAAAGCTAACCTTAACTCTTAGTTTTAAATGAGTAATCTTAGAGTATACTACTTCTATCTCGGCATTAAAATACTACAAGATCGATAGAACTAGCAAATAATACTAGATTAAAGTATCTATATCGAAAAGGTACTCTACAACTCGAATATATAGAAGTTAAATCTAGCTACTACTCCTATAGACACTAATAAGCTAGAAAAGACATTATGTAAGCGAGCCCCGCTAAGCCACGTCGCTCGCTAAGCCTTGGCTTAGCGCTCCTATGCTATACAATACAAAAGAATAGCTAGTATCCGCGCTAACGAATACTACGCGGGGTAACTAATTATATAAGCACACTCTTACAACAATTAAGGAGCTATTATACTAGCAAAGAACCCGGAGTTTTACGCGCGAACTAAATATATCGATATCTAATAATACTTTATACGAGAACAAGTACAAAAGGGGGCTATTAAACTAAACTATCTATTAACGGACAAGCAAGTAGTAGACAGCCTTATAAAGGCACTACTAAAGGACAGATTCTATCTCTTTCGGAAGGCATTAGGCCTATAAGAAGCCTCCTAAGACTATGTAGGAGTGTTATAAGACAGTCTCAGTCGACAAGAGATATAAGGCTATCAGGCCTCCCCCCTTGATAGACACTAGAAAATCAATGAAGTCCACCACTACAATCAACACCCATCTGGTCCTGGCATCGTCGGCCGCGCCCACAGCAACTAGTGATACGGCGCTGCGTGTCTCTGTCGTCAAGCATCCCAGTCTCGTCCCGAGGATGTTCTCCAGGGTGGCGAATAGCCACCTTGTCATACCTGCGAGGGTCAATCATGACGGGTGCGATTGTGATTTCTGGGTACTGAAGAATGCTCAGCCGACTTCACAAACCACCGATATCACCATTTCTGGCGCGCACTCGGACACCTTCCATCCAGGTTCCGTGTCCGTCAAGCTAGAAGTTGTCTGAGCTTTGTCTAAGCTCTCTCTGGACTGCGGGAGATAGCTGTCGGTCCTGGCGCGATTGTAGCATGACAACAGATCGTTATCGCTCTTGGTTTCACACCCCTTATGGCCTAGGGATTCACAGGTTATTCAAGATGATATTTGGGAACATGAAAGAAGCATATGAGCGACTTCTTGGAATTTAGCGTACTGAGCGAACTTACGAGTTTCATATAATGTCTTCATTCTCAGACGCAGTTAGATCAATGTGGATGTATTTGGGAAATCAAGTCTATGGTAGAAAACTTAGGCTCCTTGAAGATTTACTCGCAAGTCCCGTGGTGAGCCGCCACCAGCATGTCCCTCCTGCCATTGATCTGCGGAATTCAAGGACTGTCAAGGATCTCCTGTCTGGCTTTCTGCTTCTCCTTTCGCTGACGTTCTCGATTTCTCCTCTCGTGAGATTCTCGACTCACCTTGACCTGCTCCAGCACTTCGGCGGTCTGAGCGCTCGTTGCTTCGGTAAGGCTATTGGTGATCGAGACAGGACCAGAGATGTTCTGGACACCGGCTTGATTGGCAACGTGAGCTTGATTGTTGGGCCTGTTCGAGCTGGCAGTCCGTGCTTGCGAGAGTATGGTTTGTGGTACGGCAGACAATCCGACTGGGATGAGTGGCCCTTCGTCCTCCGAAGAGGACTTTGCGCCCACAATTGCAGACATAGATCACGGCATCGGTCTGACTGTGACAGGGTGGCGGCGAGGACTTTGGTGTCTGTGAGAAGGCAGTACCTTCACGTCCTGGCGGGTCTGGCCTGGACTTGCCTCAGCCGCACGCCGAGGCGCGTGATGAGATGTGGTGGCATTGTGATTGGATGCCGCAGATCTGCAGGTCTGTACCTTAGTAGGCCAATGGTGATTATCGCGAAAGTGGATGTGTGTCAGTGACCTCAAGTCGGGTGAGAGAAGCATCGACCATGCCATGTAGAACAGGAAGGTGTTCTGACGCTGTCATCGCAAGCGTCTGGGGATAGGGTCTTTCACGACATACTCAAGCCTTGGGCTGACATCGGTTACAATATATGTTTATATGCAGATTGTATCGCAGGAGCGAAGACGAATGAAGGATGGATTCTCCCGAAATTTAATTCCGACTCTATGCAAACACCCCTATAGTACAATCCCCCAGCCCTCAACGCATGCGTCCATGCAAGTCCCTCCTGTGACCCATTCCCAAAACCCAACCGGATATCAAATGCAATTCCCCCTTCCCTTCTCCCCTTCCTATCTACCCACCATACCTCACCATCCCCACCGCCCTCCCCTCAGGCGGCCTCGTCCTTCTCCCTCCGATCCCCCCGATATCAATCTTCGCCATCTCCCTGCTCAACGCACTACTCCCATACCCGAACCTCTCCACCTCATCCTCCACCGTCGCCATGGGAATCTTAGGCGGCTTAGGCGGCGCCTGCTGGCCTGGAGATCCCCACGTTGGACTACCCGGGCCGTACGGATTTGGTGCAGGAATCTCGCTCAGTGGACCCCCGGAGCCCATGGTAGGGCTGCGAGCATACGGCCCGTTCTTCTTGATGAGTCGGTTGCGACCGTCCTTGGTGGGGCTGACGGGGCTGCTGGTCGTTGAGCCACCAAAAGCGCTGCCTGCTACGGAGCCAGGGCTGGGGACAACGGGACTGCCGTCGCCACTGCCCATGCGGCGGGTGCGGACGTTGACTTTGATGTTACCGGCGCCGGAGCCGGGTGTGATGTTTGTGGTCCGTGGGCCGAAGCCGCGGGTACCATATTGCTTCGCGGGTGTTTTGACCTCGGGCTCTGGTGCCCAAGAGTCGACAGGTAGGTGGTCGGAGGGGTCGATCTCCCGTCCATCAAAGCCGACGATTTTACCGTCCGCGTTACGGACGGTTGTGTCTTTCGAGCCAGCAGCCTTGGTGGGTGCAGCTGGGATGTGATACGGATTGTGAGGACTTGGCTGCGCGTCGAGCTGAGACGTCAATGCGGACGGGTTGAAGTGGTCGAAAGCGTCGGGTCCAAACGGAATGACGCTACTGCCGTTTGTTGACTGCGGAGTTACTGCAGGTGATACTGATTTGCGAGCCACTGGTGTGCCACGAGGGTGTGCATGCGGAGCAGACGAAGGGGAATTTTGGCTGGCAAATGTCGAAACAGGATGACGGATTGCCGCAATCGAATGTCTTACTCGTGGTGAAGCCTGAGGTTGGGGTTTGATCACAGGAATCGTGTCATCCGGAAAGTGAAAATTGGATGGCTCCGAATACCCTGGCTGCCCGTGGTAAGGTTGCGGAGATGTTGACCGACGCATTTCATGAGACAGAGGATGGACCGACTTCGGTGGAGTGACAGCAGCGTAGGGGTCAGATACGCTGTGTCTGGTAATGCCAGGATGGTCGTGCAGAGGGTAGGGTGGCATGCCCGACGTGGATCCGACTGATCGCGAGAAGGGCGAGACTGGGCTCGAGTGGGGATGAGCATGCGACATCTGGCCTGGTGGTGGAACCTCCCGCCTAAGAGGGCTTGGACCTGCAGAATTCCGGATAGGCGTGCTGTACTCGCTCATGGGTCTGCTTTGGGAGGGGCTACCGTAGCTTCGCTCGATAGCTTGGAGCGGTGACGTGGATGAAACGAAAGATTGCTGCTCGAAGCTCTGATGTCGCTCGTGCTGCGGCGTGTTGCCGTGGGAAGGGGGAAGAGGTGGCAGCTCCGCAGCATCAAATTGGCTGCCGTGCCACGACTGCGTGTCGTGGTGCGACGGTGCGACAGATGAGTTGTCCCAGTGGCTGTTTGTGTCCAGCACACCATTTGTGGCGTTGGCAAAGTCTTGAGGACCTGGTTGATATACTTGCTCATCCATGTCGTGTTGGTAGTGCGAATCAGCATATACAGAATGAACATCTGGTGCTGATTGCGAGTGTGCCAGCATCATGTGCGATTGGGCTTGCGGTAAGGATCCTCGGTGTCGTGACGATGGCGGTATTTGTGGTAGAAAGTCTGGTTGGTAGGGGTTGAAGTGGCCGTCCGCCTGATCGTAATCCGGTTGTGACTCTTGCGTAAATGGCTCTGGTGGTGCTGTTGGATTTCCATCTGGGTCAAGGAAGACAGTCTCTCCTCTTGCACAGCCCAGCTTTCTTGGGCCGAACTGAGGAGTCGTCATCTGCGATGGTCCAGCCGGCAGAGGTCGTCTCTTTACAGGCGACTTCTTCTTCAAGGTGTCCGTGGATTGTGGTCGTTCCGGTGCTCGCGAGTCGTAGTAGGACATTTCTATCCGTACCTCTCCAGCATATTTGCCTTTGTAGTTGAGATGGTGCCAGCCGTCGTGTCTTCCTCCACCAGGCTTGATGACCCTGTCCATCAGCGCGACCCATGTTTCACCAATCAAGTCCGTCCTCTTGTCATCGTTAAAGACCGAGACCTTCAAGTTGTGGTAGTCGGGTGATTCGTGGACGGTGAAGCGGAGTTCTTGATCCCTGTGTGATATCAGTACATATCCAGTGATGTCCCGTAGCATAAAACCGACCATCTCGGTGTTTGTCCTCCTCGCATATCTGTGTTGGTCTTCTTCGCTTCCTTGCCTAATCTCGCGGCACAATATGGATCCTGCTTCCCCATAGTCCTCCTGTTTGGCAAGTTCTTTGCTCTATCGATGATGAGGACCAGCGTCCCGATTTCCGGTCCATCCACCGTCATGTCCGCGTACAGACCAGCGGTATGCTGTCTGGTCGCCATTGTGCCTTTGGTGTTTGATCTGTCGAGGTGCTAGACCAGTAGCGTACCCGAAGCGGCAGTGGAATGTTTAAAAGAAATGTCGATTGCCTGCGCGAACGGTACAGCGTTGCTGCCCGGCCACCGTTATGGGCTGTACCGTGGGACGGTTGTGGGTATGATGCAGTTCCTTGGTCCCAAGCTCAAGGTTTGTTTACGGTGCCGATACCACGTGGGAGGACATGTCGATGCACTGTAGAAACAAAGGTTGAGGTCCAGAGAGTGAAGACGAGCGGCGAGCAATAGTGAACGACAGCCTCGATACCTCAGTAAAGGAATGGCTGACCTGTGATTCTCAGGCGCGGAGTGGTGCGGGAGGAGCTGGCATCATGTCATGTTTGTTTGATGCGGCTCTGGGAATAAGAATTAAGCTTTGACGCTGTTCAGCTGTGCAGGGATTCGCAGGCTTTGATGGCTGGATTTCCCGACCTCCACTTTTTGCACTTCCCTCCGCAAGTGGCTGGGCGAACGCGCAACGCTGCCCACTCTTCTTCAACTCAATCTACGATGAGATGTTCTTTACACACTTGACTAAGCACTATTCTTTTACGACTTGGCAGTATCGTCATGTCTTCCGACGCGTCAGGAGTGTAAAGTGACCGTTACAATCATCAATCTAATGTGTGGCTTTGCCCTCACGACCTGCCTGATAGACGTTTGATAGTCATGACGCCTATTTCACTACTTGCCAGTCCACGCCTACAAGGACCCTTTTGCCTTTGAGATCCATCTCCCAAGTCGGATCTCGGATACCTAGTCTATCCCCCTGTCTGACAGCGATACCGGGTTTGCTCTCCAGCATTGCAGAAAGCCTATCCCCATTCAAGGTCCGGGCCTCTAATAATAGTATCCCATCTTCTACGATATGCTCCACTTCCAAGACGGCACAGAAGCCAGACACGTCTGCCCTCCTCGAAGCTGTAGATGTGCCAAGTTCCGTGACCCAGGACTGCATTTCAGCAGCCATGCCACCAGGCACGAAGCGTTGACCACGTCGATGGGGCGAGAAGAACTCCGGAGTAGGATCAATAGAATGCGAGGGCAAGGAAGACCTTAGAAAGGATGGTTTCGAAGATGCGATTGGTTCGGAGCTTGGGAATGCTGCTGCCTGGGACAGGAAACGAGCATTAGGCCGTTTTGGTGAAGTTTCTGTTGGGTGGATGTCTTCTTCGACACGCCTTCGCTTGCTGTAAGGTTCCTCGTTCGACTGGTCATGAAACCGTGATGCCGCGTGGTCTTGCTCTGTCGTGGGATAGATGTGTGTATCAGTTGGTGGAAGCTCGTCCTCGGGACTTGCATCCAGTTGATCCTCAACACTCGTCTTCAGGCTGAATTTGGGCTTGAACGATTGCGTGTTTGAAGGTGTGCCTTGATCCGCTGCCGATGATGAGAATCGAGGTGCGGTCCTTGGTGTAGGCGAAGGTGCCGACGGTGAAGCATAGCTTGGTCGCGAAGGCGTGGTACCTACGGCATTTGAGCTCTTCTTCTTGGTCAAGAACCGGTGAGGCGATGGTTTCTGCAAGTGTCAGCGCTCAGATGCGAGGCATGGCTTCATTGACCACATACAGCTTGCCGCGGTGGCGGCGGTGGCGGAGGATCCATGCAGCATCCATACTTTCATCAGAGACTTTGCTTCCTGATCTCACAACATCAACATAGCATTACCGTAACGTTTGATGAACTTCTCCGCGTGAATTGCAAGTGATCTGAGATGGTGGTGAAGCAGAAGATTCGGTTGTGTCCAAAATCAGCAGAAGCCGCCCGCAATGACGCTGAAGGTGACGCTCTGGCTTGATCACTGCATATAACCGAGCGACCACGACTATATCAGTACCGCTCGCCGTGATCTCGACCCGGGTCTGTAAGTATCATTCTCTCAAAGCTGTAAGATCAAGCTTCCCAGCATGACGACCCCAACCCCCCTCTCCATCCCCATCACCCGCCCCACCGACTCCACCCCCCTCCGCCTCTCCATCATCTCCGCCCCACCCACCACCTCTCCCACCCGCGGCACCATCCTCCTCATCCACGGCTTCCCCCTCACATCCCACCAATTCCACCGTGTCACCCCCCTCCTCACCGCAGCAGGCTACCACCTCCTCATCCCCGACTACCCCGGCGCGGGCCTCTCCTCCCGCCCCCTCACCACCTACACCAAATCCGCCCTCGCCTCCGACCTGCTCGCCCTAGTCGACGCCCTCTCCCCTCCCACCCCCCTCTACGTCGTCGCCCACGACATAGGCGGCATGATCGGCGCGGCCTTCTGCCTGCAATACCCGGACCGCGTGCGCGCCGCCGTACTAGGCGAATGCCCCATCCCTTCCACCAGCGCGGATGACGCAGCCCTCCGCGACGAAAACCACTTCCACTTCCCGTTCCACACGCACGTGGATCTCGCTGTCGCGCTGGTGACGGGCAGGGAGGAGACGTACTTGCGCTACTTCTTCGACAGGCAAGCTTACCGACGGGGACGCATCACGGACGAAGACATCGCGGTGTTCACGAAGGCGTATGAGCAGCCGGGGGCATTGAGGGCGGCGTTCATGACGTATCAGGCTTTGGGGAGGGATAGGGAGGAGTTCAGGGCGTGGCGGGAGAGGGGCAAGGGGACGACGAAGGTGTTGGCGCTTTGTGGGGCGGAGAGTCATTGGGGGAAGGAGCCGAGGAGGCTGTTGGAGGAGGTGTTTGAGAGGGTGGAGGAGGGGAAGGTGCAGGGCGCGGGGCATTATATTGCGTTGGAGGAGCCGGAGGGGTTTGTGGAGATGGTGGTGGGGTTTTTGAGGAGGCATGAGTAGGTGGCAGGGAGGGGAGGGGGGACGTTGATAGGTATGTATTGGACATTGAACATTATTGATGATGAGGCAGTGTGAATTATGCTGGGATCCAACCCGTGCCTTTGGCGCGAAGCTGTCTTGTGACTTCGTCCATGCTGACACCAAGAGCTCGCTCGAGGTATCTTGGAATTTCAATGTTGTCGTGGTTGCCGGCGAGAGCGAGCTTGAGCTCGTCACCCATGCGGCCCTTGGCGTATCCGAAGAGGGTAGTGTCGACACCGGTGTGGCCACCAGTCGACCACTTCAAGCCAGACCTGGTGTTGAGAACGTTGGCCAGGTTGAGGGCGAAGCTGTTACCGCCAGCCACGAGCTGCTCGATCTCTGTAGGCGTAGCGTCGGTGACACCGTACGCGGGCAGGATGGTGCTTGTCAGGAAGCTGCGGCGGTCGGTGCCGTTGTAGCTCCTGAACTCATCGGCGAGAGTCTCGGCGGTCTTCTTTGCACCAGTGAGAGCCTTGACGTTGTATCTGCTCGGAATGGTAAGACCACCAGTCTCGTGATCAGCGACAGAGATCATGGCAGTGTCTGGGTGATCATCGATCCATCTGCGGACCAACGCCATGACACGCTCGTACTCGAGGACTTCGTGCAAGTGGGCGGCACCGTCCGAGGCGTGGGAAGCGTGATCGATGCGGCTGGCTTCGATCATGAGGAAGTAGCCCTTCCCACGCTTGACTAAGCAGCGGAGACCACGGCATCTGGTTGCGTTCTCGAGAGCTTCAAGAGCTTGGCTGGTCATCTCGGACAATGATGGCTCACGCTCGGCCTCTGGCTGCTGCTGGCGGTCGAGCTCATAGTTGAGATCTCCATCGTTGAAAGTGCCGAGCCATGGAAGGTTGATGCGGCCGCGAGAGTCGGAGATGGCATTGAAACCGGAGCGATTAGTCGCCACGTAGTAGCCCTTCTCCCGAGCAAAGCTGAAAATGTCAAGGTCATCCTCGCGGCAAGAAGTAGGGTCTGATTGCGGCTTGAAGTAGCAGCGACCGCCACCGAGCAGGACGTCAACAGACTGGTTGAGAGGATGAGACAAGCCGACCTGCTGCTCGACAATGGCGGCGAACGCATTGCGGTTGATGACGTGCGACGAGAAAGATGCTGGTGTAGCATGGTTTATGATACTGGTGACAACGAGACCAGTCAAGTATCCCTCAAGCTTTGCCGCCTCGAGAATGGTCCCAACAGGCTGATTGTCAGCAGTGACACCAATGGCGCCATTGTTGGTCTTGAATCCGGCTGCGAGAGCGGTTCCGGCAGCGGCAGAATCAGTGACCAGATTGTTGGCGGAATGCGTCCTTGTGTTGCCAATGGGCTATTATAGAGTCAGATCATGCAGCGTCGTGGAGCACGACTACTTACCATCTCATCGATGCTGATACCACTGTTCAGCGCATCGAGGTATGTTCTTGCGATAGTCTGTGACACTGGGGCCATGCCATCTTGATTGACGGTATCAGCATTCATTCATACACCTCTCGACGTGTATCATACCGGGAATAACGAAGATGAAGTTCTTCGGCTTCTCCCTGAAGATAGCGAGGGCGGCAGGGGCAAAGGCCGCTGAGAGTAGGATTGAAGAACGCATCGTGGCGGCAATGAAGGCTGATGTGAATATCACAGAGCATTGTAGTTGGATGCCACCTCCATATAAATACTGCTCTGCCGTTTTCGAGCGCAGTGAAATTGCTCGGACGCCACACGGGTAGCAACGCTTGGAGTAGCTTTGTGCCCTGCATGTCCGCCCTTTCGATACACGTTCTCGAAGCAATTGGGAAAGAGTCAGACATGTTGCCTTTCCAGCGCGGCGGAAATGCTTTGGTCAAGAGTCCATCTCTCTTGGCTCTGGCGGGCCAAGCAGTCCGGAACAGGAAGGCTAAAATGAAGCTCAACCCACGTGTTGCAAAACTGACTCTTGAGCAGTAGAAAGCTCTGTCTAGAGGAAAGTGAATGCGGTTCGGTAGCAATATTTGGGATTACCAAGGAGAAAATTCTATGGCATTGCAAGACTATTGTCTTGATGCCAAGGAATACTCACTGTCAAGATTGTATGATCTGCACATGGCCGTCGCTCAGGGTCGCAGCCGGCCGGGCTATCTCCTGACCAGGAACACCATGCAGACAAGCACTCAAGGAGACGATAAGGCGACATCACTTCGAACGATCCTGGCCAGAGACGGAGTATGCAACGAGGGAAGATATGCCGGACTGATGCGAAGATCAGGGTGACTGGGATCCTTGTTGTTGCCCACTGAGGTCCGGTGGAGCCGCAAACCATCACATGTGAAGTATTGCAGGGGATATCTATCGGACCACTGGGAGATCCAGCATGTTCTCTGTGTCAAAGGGAGGTACGGAACCTTCGAGTCTCAAGGTGAGTGCTTTAAGGTCAGTGGTGGTAGCCAGCTCAGAGCTTCAGAAATGACCAGATCATCGAGCGGAGTCGACATCGACAATGAGATCAATCGGAAGCAATGCCAGAGCGGCGTGGTGATGATGGAAGATCCTAACTCCGCATGCTGTCGTGGCACGAGTAGACGGGAGGAGTGCCTGTCAATCCGACAAGGGTCAGGCATCGATCTCTCACCCAATCTGCTGCCAGAATCCACAAATTGCTGGAAGTGATGTGCATTAGCGGCGGAGGTGCTTGCGTGACTTGACATCGATTAACAAGGTGATGTTGAAGATGGTGCAAAAGGCCGATGAGGGTAGATTGAGGCGTACTGCGAAGACGACATGTGTGAATGACTTGCGATGAAGCAATCGATCTCGAGAGATGCCCGTGCTTCACGTGTTGCTGCATCAACTCGGGCGCGTATCAGGGCAAAAGTAGTGAAGGGAACCACAGTGTGCGATCGGAGCCGCGTTGGCGCTTGTGCTGGCGAGTGACAGCTCTGGCAGGGAAAAAGAGCAAAAACTGGCCTTGATGATGTGGGTGGATGCGGGAACTTGAGCCGCGAGTCAGGCCTTTTCTCCTCCAAAAGAGGCCGTGCCCACTCGATCCCAGCCTCTCTTGACCTTAAGTCTCTCTCCACCAACTTGACGCCAGCCTTCATTCACCTTGACATTGTAACTCTGAAGTTTCTTCTTTCCAATACACATTCAGCGTGCAGTAAGAGACACCTACTGACTGAATCATACCGACTTCGATATATTTCGCCACGACATCACCTTCCAACGGCCAAACTCGTCCAAGCTTTCGGACCGTTTATCCTTGCCGTACCGAACCTGCGATTTGAAAGAGCAGAGCTCCAGGAAAAAGAAGCTCAGGAAACCCTTCCAAAAACACCGGCGCAACCACCGGAACAGCTCACCGACACTTTACTATTCGACAGCAATTGCCAGCATACATCTTGAATATTCTGTCGACCCCACCGGTTCCAGAGCTGCATCTGCGACACTGGACGAGCAAGTGAACTCTCACCACTCACGACCAACGCTCGCACTGCCCTGCGACTGCGCAATCGATAAGATTCACTCCGTCTACCATGCCCTTCTAATTCACCTGCGACCATGGGCGTAGACACCCGTCGACCTCCCTTGCCAGCTCCAACAGAAGATCCGAGCTCAATGGACAACGAGACCGATCTCGCGACCGACATCTCCCGCCGCACCGATCGCACCTCCTACTCCATCCCCGAAGACGGTAGTCCTATCACTATCACGACCTCGAAACCAATAACCACGAAAGAGAGCCTACACAGACGAAACCGGTCACAGACCTCACTTCTAATCGAGTACTTTGAGGCAGGGAAGAATGGCGACAAGTCAAGATCGAAACCAAGTGTAAGAGTCAAGGTCACACCATCAGCCGCACGAAGGTCGAAGAACGGCAGCGGAAGTGATTCAGTGCAAATCACAGGCATTGGAAAGGATAGGAAGCCCTCATACACTCGCCGCATCTCTCTTGGAAGCAAAACCGAGACCAGCGAAAAGGTCATCATTGACGGGACAGAGGTTTCACGAGTATCGCGCTCGACAGACTCGAATGGCTCAGCTCACCCGCCTGTCGAAGTCGAAGTGCTGAACCCAAGCGACCTGTCCAACTCACGACTGTCCAGAGACTTGCGTTACGTGGAGAACACCTCGGACATCTCTTCCATGCCGCCAGACAGCTTGCTTGAACCAGTCACGCACACAGCTACAACGGAAAGCGACACAATTCAGGCTGGTAATACCTTGAATCGGAAACGCAGTCGGAGCCTGGAACGAATCACGACAGACACGAAAGAGACGACACATTTGAACCCTCCCAGCCACACCAGGACTCGCAGTCTGAGTCGTGAGCGCATCACTCAAAAAGTCATGGAGAAATTAGCTGGCAGACCAGTCGAGTCGTCCAGTCGCCGTCGTAATGTCGAGTATGAACCAGACACCAAGCCTGTGAAGGAGCGGCGCCGGCGTTCATCGAGATCGCATCACACCGAAGATGTCATCAGCCCCGGATCCAGCCAATTGTCCTCCAACATTACGCAAAGTCAAGCATCTTATCGATCTGGGAACTCGAAGGTCTCGCTGACAAATCCACGATTGCTGGAAATGGTCGAAGACACTGTCAGACGGTTGATCATGCCTGAGTTGCAGCAGATGAAAACACAACAGAAGACAACCAAGAACCTTGAAGAGTTTGAAGAGAGCCGGAGAAGCTCAGCTGTGGATCGCGATTCTCGCAGCACTGGGCTCGACCGAAGCATCTCCAAGTCATCCAGCACTCCCAACATTCGAGGCAAGCCCAAGGTCGTCCTGAATCGACACGACGATGATCCTGGAGAAGTCTTGTCGAGAGGCGATTCCGAACGCATCAAGGTCAGGAGGTCCAGCCGAGGGTCCACCGCAGATTCCGACTCTCGAAGACGGCGACGATCATCACGAGCTGACTCCGTCGAGGAGGAACGTACTGAGCGGAAGACGAAGTCGAGCCACAAGAAACGTGATGCTGCAGCTGCAGCCATTGCAGGAGGCGTCCTGACTGCTGCAGCTCTCAAGCACCACAACTCTCGCGAGAAGGACCGGAAGGATCGACTGGCTGACAAAATCGATCATAACGAGCATGACAGCTACACTCTCTCAGACAGCTTCACAGACACTACGGAGCGTGACCATGGTCATCGAACACGTACAGACGCTCCACGGATACCCTTCATGGGCGGACCTACCGACTCGGAGATGACAAGGCCATTTATCATGTCTGCTTCCACCGAACGACCTCTATCTTCTCATGTGGAGTCCTTCGACACACCAATTCAAGAGGTGCCTAGACGTACCTTGGGCCAGTCGCATTCAAGGGGCACATCGCGGTCGCGTGGCACTTCAGTCGACACCAGAACTCCCGAGACTGCCCGCAATGTGGGAGAGAAAACCAGTGTGCGTTCTCTTACCGAAAATATCGAGCGCCACACCCACAGTGGATCTTCGACCCCAAGTAGATCACGCAATCCCGCGCTCATGGCTGGCGCGGCAGGACTTGGTGGGGTCGCAGCCGGCTACGCACTAGGTAAGAGCAAATCACCAAAGACGGGCAGGTATGAAGAGACACAGCAAAGCATTAGTCCAGTGCAAAGCGTTTCCAGCTACCGAGACGATCTCAACGACCCCTTGATTCCGCAAGCTCTGAGCCCGAGAAGTCCAACATATCAGGATGGATATAGGACGGGGGCATATGTACCCTCTCCGCTTTCAACTCCGGGCCTGACTGGAGCAAATGGCCATCTTCCTCCAAAAACTCAAAACGTCGACTCTTTCGCGTCAAGAAGCAAGCGTCAGAACTTCCGCCCGGACTCTGAAATGTACGACGACACGACGTCAAGGGGTGAAGAGGTCGATGAATGGCTGGAAGAGGAGCACAGGAAGAACGACAGATTGCGGGACTCCATGACCGATGGATCCTTCCGCGATTCCTACACCGAAAACAGAGACTCCTACATCGACACTAATCGAGACTCTTACACTGACGTCAATCGAGATTCGAGGTACACGGTCGAGAGCGGCAGCATTGCTACTGGCACATCTGAGCGCGGCCTCGCTGGTGTCGCCGCCACACCTCACTACGTGAACCTTCCCATGGGCGTTGAGTCAAATGTGGCGTCCCTCATAGACCCATCTACAGTCGACAGCTATCAATCTTCTGGAATCAGCATGGACCGTCCACATCAGGATGTTCATTCTCTCCGCGATGAAGTTGAGACATTCCAGACCCGCACACAAGCTCCAAACCAGCACGGATATGCTGCGATCGTTGACGAGAACGATATCATCTCTCGGGAGTCAAAGAACCATGGTCAGTCACCTTTGCAAATAATTGACCTCGAGCGTCAGCGAACTGTCGTGCAATCTCCGAGACAAAGCGAAGCCTCTTCTCACCACAGGCGGTCTTCACATGCTTCCACACCTGTGCAACTCGGTGCAAGCGGTGTCCCAGATCTCAATGATCCCATGCCAGAGATTGGACACGGCCTTGATGCGGCTTCCGTGTCAAGTGCTCGTCATTCGGTTCCGGTCTCGCCAATCAGCGCGAAGGAGCGCAGAGAACGCATTCAGTCCGGTCTCGTCGATCCGCAAAGAGACACCCGCTACTTCTCATTCGAGCAAGACGATGATGCCTCTCATTCTAGCAAGGGTCACGGCAAAACTGCTCTGGCGGCAGGTGCAGCAGGTCTTGCAGCTGGCGCAGCCGTCGGCATGACGGTCAAGAAGAGCCGATCTTCCTCGCTGAGAAGCCAGGAACGTCGCGCGTCCGTGGAAGATGTTGAGCATGAGGAGACCCATCTTGAGCCGCACACCTATCGAGATGGACTACAGCCGAGCGTCACGCCGGCAAATGCACAGCCTCCCCACGACGAAGGCTATGTCTCCGGCGCGTATGCCCGCTCTATTGACACGCCGCAAGCACGAAGACATGAGGAGAAAACTTACAGCCAAGAGGATCTCGCTGAGTATGAAGCTGCCATGGGGCAGGACGATGTGTTTCAGAACCCCAAGCGCGAGACTTTCCTCAGCGGCAAGTCAGATGGTCTCGATTCTCCCCTTTACGAGAGCGCCACTGGTCGCGGCATTGACAGGATACATTCCAAGGACATTGTGGCTCTAATGGACCATTTGACTGTCCGTGATGCTCAGCGTAACGCTCGCGACACCGAGATACTGGTCACGCTTGTCCGCAGCGCTGCCGAGATGCGTCAAAACTTTGAAGATCTCAAGAAGTTCATCAAAGAGGAGGATCGCATGATCATGAAGAACACTGATCGGAACGCCGACTCAACTGTTCAACGTGTACTGGGAGGACCCAGACCTCAGCCTCAGAGCTCGCCTCGTCCTCCACGTGTGGCATTTGACGAAGAATCCGTCTCCTCGGCCAAGCGACAAAATGTCTTCAAGCGAGCTCTCAAGGGTTTAGGCGGTCGCAACGCAAACGACCTCGCAAAGATCGAAGACATGCTCAATCAACTCTTGGACGATGTCGAGTTCCTCAAGGTTGCACAGTCCCAGGGCGTCAACAGCCAGCCAATCTCATCCGCAGGCGATAGACATCCCCCGAGCATAGCGGAGAGCCGTAACGACGGCTTTTCATCATACGAAGCGCTTCGTGCTAACACCGGATCTGGCTACGAGCCCGAAGGTCTAGCTGGGACTGGCTCTACTCCGAACCACTCCGGCAATGTCCAGCTTTCTCCTCCGGCAAAACAGACTTTCCATTCTGGCTATGACGGACGTCGCGATTCGATTAACCGTGTCAGCACAGTCTTAGAGGGTGACGAGGATGAGTTCGACAGGGACGACTCTCTGACTCCCAAGCCACTTGCGACTGGCAAATACCCAAGCCACATTCAGGACACTCGACGGAGTGGAATGGTCTTCGGGACTCCTCCACAAAAGTTTGCCTCTGCAGACAATAGTCTTGAGGACACGCCTGATCGCCGAAGCAAGCAGTCTTTTGTACCCAAAGTCTCAAGATGGTCCAAGACTACCGCCTCGTCAGCTCCGGATGGCTACGATTCCCGCCGACAGTCTCACGAGCAACGACCACTGTCAGACGCTTCGCTTGGCAGCCGGGGCGTAGCGGCTCGTGATACTCAGTACTATGACTACGACGACTACGACAGCACTGCGTCGCTTTCACAGCGAGATGCCCAGAGCGTGCGGAGCGGTATTAGCGATATGACACGTTCTCCATCACCTCTCATTCCTTCTGAAGCAGGATCGGCAAGCAACCAACGACAATCGTATTCCACCACACGCGACTCTTACCACTCAGCGCCTCGCTCGTACAACGCTCCTGCTGGCCAATTGCCCTCGTCTGCTTCACCAACTTCTTCACGCCGATTATCGAACAACACCGATCGCTCCGCGACCAATGAGCTGCATCTTCCTATCGATGAGGATGAGGACGATTACGATGACCCGAAGTACCACGCTCACAGGAAGAGTCTGCTTCTTCATGCTCCCGTCGCTGTGCCTGGAAAGAAGCCCAACCACGGCAGCACGCTCGAGCGTGGAGCCATTGATTATGAGGATGATGGCAGCGAGCTTGGGAGCCTACCTGGCAGTCTAAACTGTGGTCTACCGGGTGGTACACCTGGCAATGTCTCCAACATTTCCGGCTCTGATCTCAGCCAGAGATCGGTGGACACCGAATTCGACCCAAACATGTGGGGATCAAACCCCGCTCTCTCCCTGGCCCGCGCTCATCGTCTCAGCAAGATCAACACAGGACAGCCACAGCAGAGTCCTCTTCGCAAAGCTGTCCCACAGAGCATCAGCCCAGCTCAAAGCCCAATCGAAGCGCTCCCGAGCCCTCGCAGCGGTGGCGGCAGAGACGAACTGCCCATTCAGCGCCCAGAAGATCTTCCCATCAAGACAAGCAAGAAGATCAATCCAGCTCCGGCAAGGCAATACGACGACTATGAGGAAGACCCAGAGCGTCGCTACACCCGCTCGCACGCTCCGCCGAGGACATTCGACAGGCTGTACTACTCGTCTCCACTCGGGAGCGGACACCTCCTCGAGCCAATCCAGGAGGTGAGGTACAGTCTCGAGACGGACGTGAGTATTCCACATCGAGCAAGGAGGGAGATGAATACTGATGATATGCAGAGAACACCTCCAAGCAGAGAGATTACACCTGAGCCATCCATCACGCCGCAGCCGGCTGTCGGCGCGGGAAGCAGACTCAATCCGTTGAGGAAGATCACAGGCCCGAGACCAATGGGGAGTAAAGGTTCTCCAGGCGGAGAGGAGGGCAAGGGGAAGCTGATCAAGAGAAAGGCCGTCGGGTCTTGAGACTCGGTGCCGTGAGGTCTATGTCGCAGGCGGCACGGACAGGAGCGGACATGAGAGACCAGTACCTGATAGTTCGAGGTATACTGTACAAGAGTGGCGAAAGGGGTTGAGGGGAGTTGATATAGCACAGCACAGGATTTTCGGGAAACAGGCATGGCGAGCGTAGCGAACACTTTCATTTGGAGATGAACGAAGTCACGACGAGGATAATGACGACGCTAGATATGAGATATGATATGCGACTTTCTCTTCCGGACTTTTCGGGGTCCTGGTGATCATGCCCGTTCTTCTCTGTGATTCCTGTGGCGCCTGCTCCACCGTGTCCTCAACATATCTGACAGCAAGTGGTCGCCCGCATCTCCATCTTCATCTTCGATCTCCATGCAACACTGCTTTCCCATCCTCCAAGCAGCCAAATCAATACCGCTTCCAATAGAACCTCCCTCTCTAGCTCAAGTCCACACAACCCCAAATGAAAGACTAACTCACCCTCTCCCCCTCCCCCCTTTCTGGTAACCCCCCTGCCTAGGCTGCCTCCCATACTCCCTCCTCCCCTTGATTTTCTCGTCCGCACTCTTCATGCTCGCGCCCAACTGTATATCGATCCGCGGGGGGTGGGCGAAACCGAAGCTTTTGGCTACTTTGACGAGATCGAGCGAGTTGACGTTGAAGACGGACCTCAAAGAGTGCGAGGCGTAGGCTTGGAGGTAGGAACGGTAGCCGTCTTTTGCGGACTGGGAGGGGTTAGCACATACATGGACCAGGTAAAAGGGCGAGGATGAGGATCAAAGGGGAAAGAGGGAGGGGGAAAAGAGGGTAGGGGAAAAGAGTGGAGGGCAAACTAACCTTATTCAAGTAGTAATTCTTCCCGATCAGGCCCTCGAGTTGGGATTGGATGTTGAGGACCTTCCCCATTGGCATCTCGAATTCCACGAGGGGAACGCGGGCTTCTTTGAGGTACTTCAAGAAGCCAACCTCGCTGGGCTGCAGAAACATGAGACTCTTCCCCTTTCCGCCACTGCCTCGCGCTGTTCGCCCCACGCGGTGGATGTAATCCCTCGGATCATCGGGGGGGTCGAATTGTACGATCCAGTCTACGGCTGGGATGTCGAGACCGCGGGCTGCGACGTCGGTGCAGATGAGAGTGCCCTTTTTGGCGTTGCAGAATTCGAAGAAGGTGTTGGTGCGTTTCTGCTGTTTTTGCTTCCCGTGAAGGTCGAGGACGGGGAGGTCGATGTAGTTGAGGAGTTCCGAGAAGTATTTGACGCAGTTGCAGGAGGAGAAGAAGACGATGACTTTTTTGTGCGTGTGCTTTTTGAGAAAGGTGAAGAGGAGGCGGAAACGGAGGTCGGAGTCGCAGATTACGTAGCCTTGCTCGAGGCCGGCGACGGTGGAGTGTTCTTGTGAGCTGTCTACGTTGATGTAGAGCGGATTGGGTCGGAGAGAGATGCGCGCGAGGTCTGACACCTTTGTCGTCTGGGTAGCGGAGAAGAGCATGGTTTGACGCTCTTCTGAGGGCAGGACCTTGACAATCTGCCGCATTTCATCCTCGAATCCAACCTCCAGAATACGGTCTGCTTCGTCTATCACGAGCGCTCGAGCATTCTTAAAGATGAAGCCTGGAGTGTTCTGCAGATGATCCAGGAGTCGGCCTGGTGTGGCAATCAAGAGATTCACACCTTTCGAGAGCTTCTCTGCTTCTGCCCGACGATTCGCACCGCCAATCACGATACCAAAGGTCTGCGAGTGGTGCGCCATGAGCTCACGAGCTACTCCGAATATCTGCAGAGCAAGCTCGCGAGTGGGAGAAACAACAATCACGCCAGTGCCATTCCGCGGCTTGAATCGCAGCGAGTGTAGCATCTCAACAGCTGGGATGAGAAATGCGAGTGTCTTTCCAGATCCAGTCTTCGCGGCCCCAAGCACATCCTTGCCAGCGAGCAAAGGTGGTATGCCTCGCCGTTGTATCTCCGTCATGCTCTTGAAACCCATATCATTAATCGCTCGCATCGTCTTCTCGGAAAGGTTGAGCTCGGTGAAGTCCTTCGGGTCGTTGTCGGCGCCAGGGAGAGAGACACCATTGGATGATGGCAAGTCAGCACCCTCGTCGGCCTCTTCCACTTCTGCGCCATTCTGTGGTGCGTCGTCCTCATCAAGACCTTCAAACTCCGAGTCGGCGCCCTCGTCGTCGCCATCCACTTTGCTTGCGCCAGCCTCTGCCGCGATTGCTTTGAGGCTGGAATTTAGCTCCTCCTCGTTATCTGCGGCTCCTTCATCTTCGTCCGGCTGTGCCTCTTTAACTACCTTTTCCTTGCGCTTATGCTCTTTCTTTGACTTCTTCCTAGCCTCAACATCTTTGCTCGCAGGTGTGACGTCCGTCGGTCCGGCAGATATCGAGTCATCCGCGGTCTTTGCGTGCTTTCTCTTACGCTTTCTTGAGATTTGGTCTTCATTCGACATGGCGGCTCAAATAGTGAATGCAATAGAAAAAAGTTTCCCATCGCAAAAAGATGCTGGCCCGCATCGGTGAAGTCAGGAAAATTTCTGCCAGAGCGGTGAGAGCGGCGGAGAGATCGACATTGCCGAACGTGTGAGCAATTCCGAGCCGCGTTTTCCTCCGCCACTGCCTCCGCCACTGTCAGCACTATATTGTACAAACATCGTTCACTATACAGGCATTCGATTGAGCAGACTTGGTCATGTACAGGAATCACTCGACACAAACTGTGTCTATATGGCTCTCCATGTGACAAGATATTTAGAGGAGACTATGGTATGTCTGTATACGAGGCCTAGCGCAGGGCGGCACATGAGGCCTCCCATACCAACGACAACGTTCTCGGGCAAGCGTCTCGACTTCTCTTTAAGATTATGACTGTACACTCTACCCGTGCCATGAACTAATTACTCCCTCTTCCCTCAATCCCCACTACGACCTTGAGTGGTGTTTGGTGTTGAGCATAGCAGGCCAGCAGGCCATCAGTCCAGCATGGCCTTATCCACAACTTTCAGCAGCAGCTTCGCAACATCCACAAATACCATTTCAATACCAATCATCACCCCTCGAGCCAACCCAGTCTCCATACCACGCTTCACACCTGCCGCAGGCTGCTTCACCGACCTCAACATCTGGGCTGCCCAGGCAAATTGCCAAAGCCCCAACGAAGACCAAAGTCGACAATGCAACTACTTCCACCTCGCCGACCCGTGGTACGGCCGCATCCAGCCCGCCCCCTCCGTGATCCTCCCACAATGCTACCTCCCCTTCACCGCCCTCGCCCCCGCCACCGACTGCCCAATCTACTACACCCCCGCTAGCACAAGCGACATCACCATCGGCCTCTCCCGCACCTCCCGTACCCTCATCTGCTGCCCCACCCTCTTCTCCTTCGCCTACACCCTCGCCACCACCACCGCCTTCAACGGCGACACCGCCACCTTCTCCACCTCGACTTGCGTCGCGCCCAGCCCGACCATCTCCCCTTTCCACCCTTTCCTCGACCAACACTCCGAGATCCCCGTGCTCGCTACGTCCTGGTCCTCGACGACATCAGGGTACTTCGTCCCCTCACTAGTAACCACCACCTTCTCCACCGCCTCCGACGTGCTGTTGGCGTCAATGGTATCCATCTCTTTCGAGGTGAACAATGGACGGACTTGTGCGCCGAATTGCGCCACCCCGTGGACGGGAGGGGAGTGGCCTTTGCCGCGGACGACGGAGGTGGGGCCGACGGCGACTGTGACCTTGATTCCCACGAGGGGTGAGGAGGAGGAGAGGGGCTGTTGGAGTAGTAGTCTTTGTGAGTTTTGGAAGGTGATTGTTCTTGCTGTTACGGTGCCGGTGGGGGTGAGCTTGTTGTGTGGGGTGGGGTGTTGTTGGTGTTTTGCTGGGAGGAGGAGGGAGGAGAGGAGGGAGAGGGAGAGGGAGATGGAAGCCCGGGGGTGGGAGCATGGCCAGGAGATGCTGGGGGTGGAGGAACGGAAGGGGCATGCTGGAATTGGACCTTCGCCGGGGATGAGGACCGAGCCAGAGATGCAGCCATTGGGGCCTGGGGAAGCTGTACGTGACGACCAGCGGACGGGAGGTGGAGAGGGCGTACCCCGATCCCGCTAAGCAAGCACGTCCCCATTATCTGTAGCCAAGGTATCGTGGATGTTATAAGAATCATTGTAAGTATACTACTCTACTGACAAACTGTTCCCATCCTGGCTGCACAACGCTTGCTCATCAACAACATCCCCCTCAAAACCCATCCCACCCCTCATCAAAAGCCTCCAACGTCCTCCTCGCCACCTCCGTCCCTAATTTATCCCCCGCCTCAGCCGCAAAATCAAAATGAATCCCGCCAAACACTCTACTCTCGCCATTCTCCCTATTCGCCTCCCTCAAACTCGTATACGTCCTCGTCAATTCCCCAATCCCATCGACCGTCACGTTGGATGTGACTGTGATGTTCACTTCGTCCGTTCCCAGGTACGAGGTTATGACTTCTACCGCTGCACCGCCAAAGGTTGCGTGGGTGGAGGTGTAGTCTTGGTGGCTGGGTGTGGTGAGGAGGGGGGTCCAGGTGGGGTTGGAGATGTTGCGCCCGCTGGAGAGGTACACTTCGGGGAAGCGGATGGCGGTGATGGGGCGCCAGGCGTTGTATTGGAATCTGGGGACGATTAGGTCGGGGACAAGGTGAGAAGGGGGAGGTGGGGGGAGCTTACTTGGCTTGCCATGAGGCGATGCCGGCGTTGGCGAGGGCGTAGTAGAATTGAGCGTAGAATTTGGCAGAGCCAGGGACGTCGGTAGCGAGGGACTGGCCGATGGCGCCGTTGGCGAAGCGAGTCCATTGTCTACATTGTCAGTCGGGAAGAGTGGGGTGAAGAAAGGACGTACGAAATACTGCTTTCGCGCCAGTAGTAGGCTGTCAGAGTGTCATAGGGTCGGCGAACGGTGGAGTTGCGCTCGCCTTGGGCTATGACTCTGTCGATGTAGGGTTCGTACTCAGGAGAGACTGGATCTGGTGGTCCATCAATCTCGAATTGCTCGACATCTCCAACTGATCCGAAGAGTCTGACGAAGCGTGCTTGTGGCGTGTCCGGAAGAGGGTTGCCGCCGGTTGTGTTCTGGTAGACTCCGGGCTCACGAGGGCCAAAAGTATAGTCAACAAAGTCGTTGATGCGGTCGTCCGCGCGAGCAGTGACTACCTTTGCGGCTGCAGCCCTTCCGGCCTCGATAGCAGCAGTGCCGTCGGAAGAGTTGGGGGAGAGCCCAATCTGTGGGATGACTCGGCGTAGAGCTGCGTTGGTGGGCCCATAGTTCCTGGTGCCGTGGAAAAGCCAGACAAGAGCATTATGCGCTGCGTGTGACACCGCAAGCTGTTGGTACTCGAGGGACCTGTTGCTAGCCTCTGTCGCTGCGAGGTAGACAGCACCGTGCACGACGGCAGGACCCCATGCCGAGGGAGGTGATTGCAGTCCTCCTATGACGCTGCCGTTTATCAAAACACCACCTTGGTCTGCCCTGTGATCTGTGTCAGCTCTTGCGGAGGCCACGAGATGAACCAGGCCTACCAGTACTGGACAATGTCGCCAGGGTAAGCGGCTAGAGCACCAGAGGCCAACGTAGCCAAAGTAGTGACTGAGAACTTCATATTGCAGTAAATAGAAGCGTCTCAAGGAACAACACCGACCAGATTGCTGTACCTACCTACTATTTAAAGCTTTCTACCCCTCCCCAACCATGATGATGCACAAAAGCCGCCAAGCAAAGACGCAATGCAGACAAGCCAGTAGAGTGCCGGTACCTGACGGAATGCCGCATTGCCTCTAGATGCAGGCTCGTCAAAGCTGATGATCAATTATGCGCCAAGAAGATCGCTCGCTCGATGGAGGATAGAAAGCAATATGCGATGCAGCACTGAATATCACGTCATCCGCGGGCGCTGTACAGGTCGAGAGACACGTGCTTTTGTTTCCGGTTGACGAGCTAAGTCAGGGCAAGCTTCCCAGCTTGAGGTCGGTTGGAAGGTGATGGTAACATCGTCCTGCCGTCTGATTACCTAGTAGAGAGGACAGGCTGCTGAAGACCTGCTGTATGGAGGGAGGATGAGGCTGCGAGTGCGGAAGAAAGCCGGACACTTCATTGAAAGTCCGGAGAAATGTTTGCCGAGGTCTATCTCTCGGGCAGATGCTTTGAAGAAGCGAGGAATTGACACTTTTTCGATCTTCTATCGCAGAATCCAAACTACCTAATGTAGGCCATTGGTGGCGCAACATTGTGACATACATCTCCAGCTCGACATTGGCATCCCTCACGCGGTAGGTGTTCGATATCGTGACTAAACAGGGTCCTCGGTCCGTGAGATCAACGACAGCGCTCCCAATTGACGAGTCAAGTCTCACTTCTAATTCGTATGTCAGACAACGATCTCAACTTCTTAGCAAACATTTATTACTGCATTTACGATATCAGAACCTTTGCTATCTCCTTCAGGACACAGCTCGAGCGGCGAGCTTGGATGTCGTTCACCGAATGTATCAGCAGTTCATTGAAGAGACAAAGGATCCGGTATGGGGTTTCGTGACCTATCGCTGCACCTACAAGGACGATAGAGAGTGGGAACACTTCATCGAAGTGCTCACAGAGCGGGCACGAAGTGCCTTAAGCTATGAAGATGGGACATACCTTTTGCAGAGCCTGGACTGGACCGTTCAAGAAGATAAGAGCTACGAAGGCGCTTCTAAAGCTACGATTCGAAAGTCAGCCGTCCACACATTCTGATCGGGGTGTAGCTCACAAACGCAGGTGCTTTCACAGATGGCTCAAGCACAACAAGAAGAACACAGGCAGCCCGCGATATCGACTCTGCTTGATGGTAGACCAAGCTTGCGTTGATTCTGTACTCGAGGCCGAGAAGACTGCTCTAGGAATGCGTGGTGGCGGTGGCTTTGTGTACATGATCAAGCAAGGTTTCAAGCCGAGATCCATAACAGAGACGAACGAGGGTCCTGGCAAGAAGAGCGAGCAGAACGCCTGCGTACATGAGAGCGATAATGACGGCTATGACACCCCCGACGAGGACGACGAAGACGACGACGATGACGGATACGAACATCTGGAAGGCTTGACTACAAACTTTGTGGGATGGATCATGTTGGACGGCGATTCAGTGGTTCCTGAAGCATTCGTCGCCATGAAGGACGATAAATTCGATGAGTTTTATCAAAGGCCGCCCCGAATCGTCAAGCCGATGTAGCGACTACCACCGCCACTTCAACTGGTGTTACGATATAGAGTGGGACATCCAAGACTGGAGAGCGAGCGATACTATGGCACAAGCGTCAATGTCCAGCATGTCTTCACAAATCGTTGCTAGAGATGCAATGGTACATTCCGCATCAAATGGCTGTGCGAAAGTAGCGCTGCGAGCAAGCTCCTCCTCTTACCTCAGCTCGGCACTGTCTACACTGTTCCCGTTTGCACTGAAGATCGACTTCAGGGATGCCACGCAGCAGATATGATTTTGGCCACAACTATGCTGCGCACGGAGCACGGATATCTTGTCGCACAACCGGTCAGGAACCCCTACAGCAGCTTCCGGGAGGTCCAGGTGGGCTCCACACGATCTATGACATCACAGCTATGGTCATTGCCGAGTTTCGGCTGCTCCCCAAATTTCTCGATATCAGCACATCGGCCTCCCTCATTGTATACAAGTCTGAGTGTTCGATCTATTCTGGGGAGGTAATCTCTGCCGCAGACATGTCAAACGCAGACTTTCTGCGTGGCTTGCTGCGCAAAACCAAAGATCCGGTGTGGGGTTTTGTCACTTACCGATGCACATACAGAGACGACGATGAATGGAAGCAATTTCTCATGACTCTTAGCGAACGTGCTCGGAAGGAGCTCGACGCCGAAGACGGCATGGCCCTGCTGAACAACATGGACTGGTGTGTTCAGGAGGACCTTGCTTACGAAGGCGCCACCAGAGCGAAGATTCGAGAGTCAGTTCCCATGCTTGAGTACTTGAGCTCTAGCCTCTCTGACGTTATAGACACTTCAAGGGCTGGATCAAAAGCCAGGTCCGGACAACATCAAGTCCTCGGTACTCTCTTTGCCTCATGGTAGATCAAGACTGTGTGGATTCAGTGCTGCAAGCTGAGCAGATACCGCGAGAAGATCGCAACAGCAGCGGATTTGTCTATTTGATAAACTCACGTTTCGACCCTACTTCAACGGCTAGCGACGACAACGATGACAGCAACGATGAAGAGGATGAGATCGACGAAGCCGACATGGGGGACATTTTGGACGCAGATGAGCCCCTGGAAGGCTTGACTCGAGAGTATGTCGGTTGGATCGTCCTGGATGCTGTCTCTGTTCTTCCAGGAGCTTTTGTGGCAATGTGCAACGAAAAGTTCGATGAATTCTATGAGCGTCCGCCTGCTGTGGTGAGAGTCATGTAGCAGGATATCCTATATTGCATGGCCGTGGGATTTTCGACTGCGCTGGCTCTTTCCGCGATTGAGCTTATATTGCGGTATTTGACGGCAGTCAGTATCTTGTTGTAGGGACTTTCACCACGCCATCATATCGTCTAGTTTTCTTTCTTACTGGACCCGAACTGCAGCTCGGACTGATTTCTGGCTACTGTAGGGAGGCGTTCAGGACGGATGAATTTCTTTAGTCGGATACAGAGTACTAAGTTTTACGAGGTGGAAAGTCTGGACAGCCTTGCCTCAATCTTTGGACTGGGATCCGGAAGCGATTGCTTAATACGTACCACGACACGTTTCGGGCCGGCGGTGACGCTGAAACACCTTGGCGCCCCCGAGAAACACCGCGAACAATCCCACGGTCCGGATCTCTTTCTCTCACGCTCGGGGAAATCGCCTTTCACACGTCTCGTCTCACAGCGCGATGCGTGTCATCGAATTGCACCTGGATCCAGCCTTGCTATTGTAGTCGTCAAACTCTTGGACATCATCTTAATTCATAAAATTATGGCTGACGAGGCAGCGGGTGTCCGCGCCATTTCTGATTGTCGTGGTCAATGGGGCTTTGTGGTGTATCGGTGCACCTATGGAGATGACAAGAAATGGCATGAATTTATGCGGCTATTGAACGAGTATGCCATGCATGAGCTTCGAAGCAAGAACGCAGAGGAGCTCTTCGACACACTAAACTGGGACGTCCAAGAGAATCCTTCATACGACGATGCGGAAACCGCGTATATCCGTCAGTAAGTACTGTCACTAGGATTGATGAAGTGTCGTAACGCTGACAGATCTTATAGAGAATTCAAGAAATATACTAAACAAGCGAGCAATCTTACGAGCCCACGAGAGGACTACTGCATCATGGTTGATCAGGAAGCGCTTGAGTCGGTCCTTGCAGCACTTCCGCCCCCCGAGAGTGATCCAGATGACGGGGCCTATGTCATCATCATCGATAGGCAATGGAAACGACGATACTTCGATGATACCTACGAAGCCTTCAGCGATGAGGAGCAGAACGAGCAGCACGATTCGTCCAAAGCATTCGCTGATGACGGATTTGAGCCTGCTGAAGGCTGCACCGCGGAAGACGTGGGCTGGATGAATACCTGGCCAGGCTTGCTAGCTGTCCGAACGTATATTTCTCTGCTAAGAATCGGCTGGGACCATGTCTACGAGCGACCTCCTGCTATAACGGTACCTTGAGTGTCCCTTCTCGATCTAGGCTGATGTTCAACGAGAGTCGAGAGCATAGCGGCTTTGGTGTGAGTCGCCATGTAACCCTTCGTAGATCTGCGGAGAGCTGACAGTGGAGGACATCAGATGTAGGAACATCATGATGATCCTTCTCACGGTCCGGACATGTATGTCCTGGACAACATCGGCTCAGGGCACGGCTCTTTAGAGCTCTGTGGACCATCCGTCCCTTCGAATGGCAAAGAATACTAGCCAAATTAGGAGCACTGAATTATATTCGGCTTCTAGATCTTCAATACCGCAGAGCAGCTACAGCGCTATTCCACTCGTCTCAGCATGTTTCGCCCGAAGCGCATACTTGGAGTCCCTGTTCAATCTGCAGCTGCGGCGCTTATATTCGACGCCATTGTTGGAGATGTTTCGCTACGCCGCAGCTTGCCTTGGCGGAAGTCCTGTAATTTGCCGCAAACATTTTGCGACCTCAACTCGTCATCCGACTGCCACTTTCCGACTATGTCGCCAATCGACGTTGTTGCAGGATCAGCCGAAGAAGGGGGAATGTGCGGTCCTGCGGGCCATATCAGCACAGACGCTAAGCACGAGGTGGATATCCTCCGCTCATGGATTCAGTCGGATCGGACCTGGGGATTCGTGGTGTATCGATGTACATACGACAGTGACGATCAGTGGCGCGAGTTGATGCGGCGACTGGATGGCTTCACACGTAGAGCCTTGAAGTCTCGAGATGCTGAGGACCTTATGGAACATCTAGGTTGGGATGTGCAAGAACACCCTTCGTATGCAGACGCCACTACGGACTACATACGGCGGTGAGCCTTCATGGTGCCCGGGATGGTGCGGGATCCGTGGCTGACCAGTTCCAGCGAGTTTCGAAAGCTCGTCAAAAGCCGCGGGCTGTCGAACTCTCTCAGAGGCGATTACTGCGTAATGGTCGATCAAGATGCGCTTGATTCTGTGCTAGAAACACTACCGCCCCCAGACATCGATATCTTGGACGAGCCTTACGTCATACTAATCGATCGGAGCTGGACCCAAGCATATATGGACGGTACCTTTGCACCAGAAAGTGACTGCGAGGACGGCAAAGTCCCTGTCCCCCAATCGGAAGGCAAGAAGCCTGTTGATGAGGGCTTTGACGAGATTGAAGGCTGTACAATGGAAGACGTTGGCTTCATGTACACCGACATTGGTTTGCTTGCGGTGCGAACGGCATGCTTGCTTCTGGGCATTGGATGGGAACCACTCTATAAGAGGCCGCCTACTGTCACACGTCCATGAGCCGCAACGATGAGTTGATTAGTAGCATGTCAGCCGTTGAAGAGCATATCAGAAGCCCTGGAGTCCATGGTCCTCAGTCTTTGTTAGACAGCAGATTGTACAAGCTCTGTGAAGCTCAGTCTGCTACTCGACACTTGCAGACAGACATGTTGACGGTTCAACCAGCTCTTGTAATGCATTTTTGTTTCATATATCCTAGTGTTCGAGCCGATGACAGGCTTTGTGAGTGTCTGGGACTCGACCTGCTCGTATACTCTCTGAATCGCCAGATTATGGATTCTCAGTCTTCTTCACAGCGCCAGCAGACGGGACGAGCACTGGTTCGGATGCGGTGTTTCAGATGAAGCTTTGCAAGGACCGGCAAAATATGCGCGCCACAAACGCCGCAACCATGCTTCCTTTACTTCCGTGCTGTTGACACCCTTGTGTCTTTATTCCTTCACTCCTCGACCATACCTCGGAGCCCTATAGGCTATAGCAAGCTGCGACGTCTGAAAGAATGAGTGACGAAGCAGACGCTATTCGTGCGCTTGCAGAGACCGACGGAAAGTGGGGCTTTGTTGTCTATCGATGTACTTACGGTGACGACGAGCGATGGGAAGCGTTCATGCAGCGCCTGAATACTTACGCTCGAGAGGCTCTAAAGGATAGTGATGCCGAAGACCTGTTAGATTCTTTGGATTGGGATGTTCAACAAGATGTATCCTACGATGAAGCGCAGACTTCTTTCATCAGACAGTAAGTATTGATCTGGAGCATGGCTCCCTCTGATATCTGTTCGTTAAGTTTTCTGTTCAGGGAGTTCAGGAAGTATGTCAGGACAGCTGGTAGACTAACGGAAGCACGATCAAACTACTGCGTCATGGTCGACAAGGAATCCCTTGACTCCGTCCTCGGGGCCCAGCCGCCGCCAGACTATGACATCCTTGACGAAGCATATGTCATTCTCGTCAACAGAACATGGCGACAGGCCTATGCCGACGGCGGCTACACACCGGCAAGCGACGATGAAGACGCAGAAGCTATAGATGACACCGAGAAAGAACTTGAAGACGAGGGCTTTAGCGAGACCGAAGGCAGTACCATGCAAGACGTGGGCTGGATGAACGTTTACATCTCATCTTTACCTGTACGCACATATACCGTCCTCACGAGAATCGCCTGGGATCGTGTATATGCGAGGCCGCCCGAGATTGTACGTCCTTGAGGCGATGAAGCCTTGTCGGTCTTATCGACAGAGACTGGCCATCGGCACAAAGGACATCATCCGAATTGGTCATAACAGCAGAAGAGATCAGCGGAGCGAGCCAAGTCGGTTGCAAACGACCGTGATGATATAGGCCATGTCGAGATAGAGCATGCCAGGATGCATGATGACGGATGGCTGATCGTGAATGTCATCTTGCTCGCGGGAGCCAGTAGATGAACGACTTCCGGGAATTGCTCATCCTTAGCTCCAGAATGGTCGAATCCACTGAATGAATACTGTACCTCGTTGCTCCATCCTTCTTCCATTAAGATTGCTGCTTCGGCGATCAGGGTTTTCGCAAGAAAGATTACAATCACAGTTCATCATGGGTGGGTGTAGCAGATGTGGTGGGGCAAAAATGTGACCATCAACGCGCTGCAGACTTCCCTTCTTCATCCGAGACGCAATCTCATATTTCATCAAAGGACGAGACATGAGCGTCTTGGTCCTTCCGTCATATCAGAGGCTGATATGTCCTGCTGATACGAAGAGTGTGGGCGTCCAAGATGAGTGATGAAATTGCAGGTGTTCGTTCCATCTCACGACAGCGCGGTACATGGGGGTTTGTCGTGTACCGCTGCACTTATCAGGACGAGCAACAATGGACTGACTTCATGCATTTGCTCAACGCATACGCCCGGGAGGAACTGAGAAGTCACGATGCTGAAGATCTGATGGTCACGCTCAATTGGGACATTCAAGAAGACTCGTCATGGGATGATGTACAGGTTACAGTGATCAGAAGGTAAGTATTTTGGTTCGAAATGCAATGGTATCCCCGCTGAAAGCAGCCAACAGCAAATTCAAGGAGTATGTGCAAGCTCACACAGATGCTGGTGGCAGACTGTCCTCTCCGCGACACTATTACTGCGTGATGGTAGATCAAGATGCTCTCGAATCTGTGCTTCAAGCTGCACCGCCTCCAGATTTCAGCCCTAGCGTCCCAGCATATGTGATTGTCGTTGACCGGTCGTGGAAACAGGCATACACAGACGGAAGCTTTCGATCGAGCAGTGACGATGAAAGCAGCGCTGTCAACCCTGCATACGACAAAGTCGATGGAGAATTCGAAGAAATCGAAGGGTGCACCATGGAAGACGTAGGCTGGATGAACACCTATATTGGTTTATTAGCAGTGCGGACGTACATTAGCCTGTCGAGCATCGGATGGGATGGTGTCTATGAACGGCCTCCCGAGATCACTCGACCTTGAGCTATAAACTTGGAGTCCGAAAGAATGAACTGTACATGTAAGCAATCTTGTGAGCTAAACATACTGCGGACAGTGAAAGCCGGGAATTGAGCAGGGCGGCGCTAGTTATATTGACATGCACAATGCAACAAACCGTATCCATATTGTGTGGACGCACATAACAATCCCATCTGGCTTTCTCAGCTGAATCAAGACCATTACTCTACTCTATTCGCCCCACTGTTCCCTACAGCTGGACAAACGACTCCAACTCAATCTATGACATCACAACTGTGTTTAATGCTTATCCTGCTCCCAACTTCTCGCATCTAAGCGCATTGGTCTGTAATCTGGCAACGTCCACCAGAGGGTCTGAGCGAAGTGGATCGGGTATTGTTTGCCGTAAAGCATGTCGAATGCCGAGTCCGTGAAGACTATTCTAGGAAACAAGAGAGATGCCTCGTGGGGCTTCGTTATGTATCGGGCAACCTACGTCGACGACGAACAGTGGCGAGAGTTCTTGAACGTACTGACGGATCGCGCTCGTGAGAGATTGCGATATGAAGGTGAGGAAAGCCTCATTGAGAGGCTGGATTGGAGCGTTAGGATGACCCGAGGTATGAGGGGGCGACGAAAACTGAGATTCGAGGGTAGGTCACTCATCTGAAGAATGAATACACACTAATCGTACAGGTTCTTCGAGTCGTGGTTACGAGAGACCGGCAAGGACAGTAACAGCCCACGCTATCGCCTGTGTCTCATGGCTGATCAAGCTTGTGTTGACTCTGTGCTCGAAGCTGAGGCAATACCACGATCCCGGCGCTCTACCGGCGGGTTTATTTACATGATCAAGGAAGGCTTCGATCCTGACGCAACCGAAGAAGATGACTACGATGATTCACAAAACATCGGCCCGGATGAGGAACTGAGCGACGAGGATGACAAAGATGATGTCGCAGAGGAACCTCAAGATACTGGAAGTGAAGACGAAAAAGATCAATACGATTCACTGGAAGGCGTCACGAAGTATGAAGTCGGATGGATCATGCTAGACGCCGATGCTATCCTACCGGAGGCCTTCGTGGCCATGGAGCACGACAAGTTCGACGAGTTCTATCAGAGACCACCTAGGGTCGTGAAGCCGATGTAACAACATTCGTGGCAGTCGATTTCGAGTGCTGGAATGATGGAATGAGCATTCAGGCCCACCTTCTTACATCCTCATAACAAGTGCTCATTACCAAGCACGATGCAGCGATCCTTTCTGCTACTCTATCACGAAGCAGAATGCGCTGCCAGTCGCAGGTCCAACCATTTCGCATTAGCAGTCAAAGAAATAGCGTCATGCATTACCGGCCCAGCTCAACACAAGTCTCGTTGGGGCGCCTCTCCCAGGCAAGGACGGAGCTCCGCACGCTGGCTGAAACGTCTTGGCCGTAGAGCCATCTATCTCAGATATATGGGAACTCAGGTCACCATTCTGGCACAGAATTGTCCATCATACAAATTGAGGCCGGACTACGGATGATGCACGAGGATACCCCCACTATACGTGCCTGGCTCAAGCATGATCGAGTGTGGGGGTTTGGCATTTACCGTTGTACGTACGAGGACGATGATGAGTGGACGGAGGGAATGAGGAGGCTCAATGCCTTCACAAGAGATTCTCTTGAAAGTCGAGACTCGGCAGATCTTATGGACAGTCTTGATTGGTCTATACAAGAAGATCCATCCTACGACGGCGCCGACAAGCGATCCATCAGGAGGTATGATTGTGTAAGCCCTGCGCTTTGGATCCGTCAGTTGAAAGACGTAGGAAGTTCAAAGAGTGGTCTGAGCAAGCCGGTGAGCTATACTCGCCACGTGGATCTTATTGTATCATGATCGACCAAGACGCACTCGAGTCAATACTGGCAGCGGACCCACCTCCAGACGATGATACTTCAGACGAGCCGTGTGTCATTTTGCTCGACAAAGCCTGGAGACAGAGGTACAATGATGGGACACATGACAGCGGCGACGACCTGGCAACAGGCGAGGCAGAAACTCGAGAGCCCATCGACGAAGGCTACGAGCCTATTGAGGACTGTAGAATGGAAGACGTCGGTTGGATGTACACTGACATGACTATTCTCGCCGTCCGCACCTTCGTGTCTCTGGATGCGATCGGTTGGGATCATTGCTACGCAAGGCGACCTAACATGTCTTCACCATAAGTATTTCGAGGATGAATTGATCTGAGGCAATCGAATGGAGTGAACAAAGCCGCACCATCATTCATGAAGCAACACTAGCTCTTCAGACAACTAAGATCGTCTCTCCTGCCTCCGTTTGGGGCTCTCCTACATTCACCATTCTCAAGGACTACATCAAAGGGCCCATCATATCGGCCTGTGTGCTCTCTCACAGTCTGTACATGACCCAGGCTCTTCGAGGATTGTTAGCAAGCACTACCTAAGTGAGGATCGAACTGGCTTACAGCGAGGGGTAGGCCGATTTGTATTCGTGGTTGGGAGAGGTCGTGGAGGGGGAGGTGGCTGTGGTGGCATAGGAAATCGGGGGATCCAATGCTCCGGCGGTCTTGTTACGGGACCGCGAGGACCTTTCGTGGACATGTTTGTATACTTGATCGGAGAGTCTCGGAAGTAGATGTGTGAGTCTGGGTTCTGTCGGATCGCAAAGTCGGACTTGTTGATGAAACCAAGCAGGGAGGGTAGTCAGGGGGCCTATATAGTCAGCAAGATCATTGTGGTGCACAGAACGACTGCATGATCATGAACAGGATCTATCACGAGATCAACTTCCCCCCGTGGTATATAGCACACACTTGACGTGGCAGAGACTCGACGGCACCTTATCGACCATTGAAGATGCTGCATTGAGGACGATGAAAGCTGCAGTCCAGCTCGGATGCGCTGTCAAGGTGGCAGAAGGCATGAAAAGAAGGCAAAGTCCACGCCTGTGTGACAGCTTGACGGACTCACATCCATCAAGGCAGGCGGAACCTAGACGTGGCAATCCCGAACGACGGAATGGTCATGAACTGAGTGATGGTCGCGGCTTGATTCGTCGCCTGAGGCTGCCACAGCTACCCAAGGATGCAATCAAAGGTGCGGGGGGCGCAGTCCGAGCATACAGGTGGCCTGACAATCGGCTAAATGTCGGCTGTCACCGGGTGGGGCCGGCGGAATGTCGGCTAAGTAAGCTTAAAGCTCTTCTAACTTTGTAAATCCTTTCTCTACTTTATCTCCTATAATTGTCTTTTCTTAGAGTATTTTACATTTTTTTTTAACCTTTTTAGCCTTAGAAAGGTCTTTTAATTACTCTTTCTAATATTATCTACTACTAATTTATACACTTTGAAAATTTTTTTTAAAATAATAAAGTTACTTATATAATATATAAGTATCTCTATCTATCTTTATACTCTTATAAAGGCCTTTCTAACTCTTTAGAAAGGATATATATAAGTAATATACTAAGCTTAAGAGTCTACTCTTTAACTTAGAACTCTATAAAGAGGTACTTACTAACTCTTTTCTAATCTCTTTCTAAGCTCTTACTAAGGCCTTTAGGATAATACTAATAAGTATACTATCTTCTAGAGTAAAATTTTTTATAGGTAGTTTATTAAAGAAAAAGAAATTTATAGAGTAAGCTTTTTTTAAGCTCTTTTACTAGCCTTTATAAAGGCCTTATAAAGGCTTTACTAATACCTTTATAGAAAAAGCTTAAGAACATTTTAGTTCTTTATAACTATATTAAAGTCTATATTCCTAAAGAAAATTCCTAGACTAACTAGGTAAAATTTAACTCTATTCTACTTCTAAAAGCCTTACTAAGGCCTTTAGATCTACGCTACTAAGGTTTAGACCTACCTAAGTTAGACTTAGATTAATTAGAGAGCTAGTATATCTTTTTACTAGAAAATTTAACTCTTAAGGCCTTACTAAAGTCTTTAGTATACTTTAAGAAGGTTATAACTCTCTACTAGACTCTTAAAGAGAAGAAGAACTTTAAGAATATCTAAGTCTCTTCTACTCTTTTACCTATTTTAGTTTTTAGACTCTAGACTAAGTAAGCTAGTCTTATAAGTATTTTTTAACCTTTAGTAAAGACCTTTCTAACCTCTCTTAAGATTACTTAGTTAAGATATATTAAGGCTATTAGAAATACTAATAGTAAAGTCCTTTATACTATCTATAATTACGACTAGCAAGATAAGGTTAATTACGTCTATTCGTTAAGATATCGAGAGTTAGAAGAAGAAGAGAAAGCTATTCTATAAAGGTATATAAGATATTAAGAGTAGAGTAGCTAGAAGTCTAGGCTATAATACTATAATTACATAATCGCTCTAAACTAGATAGTAACTAAATCTAGCTTGTAATCTATCTTATATTACTATTCTCTCTCTTAATTACGTTTACTCTTAAACGCTATTATTGTATAGGTTAGTTAATCTAGCTTAGACGAGGCTTATCTAGGTAGGAATCTAGATAATTATATAGTACGTTAGCTATCTCTTTTAGATTGTTAATTAGATACTATATTAGGTCCTCTAGATAGCTCTTCTAGCTTATATAAGCAACTAGTCTATTTCGTAGCCTTCTAATGTTAATAACGTTATTAATCTCGAACTTCTCTTTACTCTTAATCTATATTAGTAGTAGCTCTTCGAAGGCTTAGCCTAGTAGAGAGTTATCGAGGTGCTTTATAAGTAGGTTAGCGTAAAACACAGAGTAGATATATTAGAGCGTAAGCGAAAGCTCTAGTTTATATAATAGTACTAAGTGCTTCTCGAGGACCTTATAGAGACTAACTCTCTTTAGTAGTAGCTTAGAGTTACTATATAGTTAAAGGTTCTTTATTAATAACTATACCTAGTTACTAACCTTAAATTCTATAGATACTTACTTCTTATTAGCTTACTCTATTATACGTAATTAAGCTCTTATAAGATTCTCCCTAGCGATTTTATAAGTGTTCTCTATTTACTTAGCTAGTATATAGATACTAGCTTTGTTTAGCTTAGCACGAGTCGAGCCTAGCTCTAAGAGAGACTAGAAGCTTATTCTTAAGTTATATTCTTATATTACCTCGAATAGTAATAGTTTAGTACTCTCCGAGAGGTTTATGTTAGCTAAGAACTTAGCTATAGATAGAATAAGGAGCTAGTTAGTATACTAATAGGCGTAGGTATAAATAACTTACTCGAAATTATAGTTAGTAACCTCTAATTAGCTATTCGTCTATAAGTGTACTATAGTAGATAGTTTAGATATAATCTTTAGGATTTAGTAGAGTTACTTCTATACGTCGCTAACGAACTAAGGCTCTCGATTAGAGATAATAGTATCGAGTAGGCTATAAAGCTTCTATACGTGTATAAATAATAGCTTAGTAGTCTCGAAGGCCGAAGTACCTTTATCTCTAGAGAAGCAAGAGATAAGGTAGTACTTCTTAAATAGGTAGTCGACTATATAGAGTATAGTGTTATAGCTATTAACGAGTAGTAAGCTAGTAACGAAGTCTAGAGTAATATATTACTAAGGTCTTTTAGGTATTAGAAGTAGTAAAAGAAGGCTAGCTAGTAGGCTATAACAAGCTTTAGAGCGCTTATAGTTATAGTAATTAGCGACGAATCTCTTAATATTGTTATTATATTAAGGAATATAGAAGATAGTTTTAATTATTATAGCTATCTTTATAGCGCCTACGTAGGTATAGTTCTTCGAGGTATACATCTATTAGATTACCTTTGTAACTATCGACTCCGGAACGAATAGTTAGCTATCGACCTATAGTATACCTTTGTTAATTGTAATACCTATAGATAGTATCTACCTCTACTTAGGGAAGGCCCTAGTTATATAGTAAATGCTCTATATAGACTCGAATTTGAGGTCTCTTAGGTTAGCTTTAGCTACCTCGTCGAAAAGGAGTAAGATTTACTTATCTTATAAGGCTAAAATAGGTACTATATAGAGGTTTAACTCGGTAGCTAAAATAGATATTGAATTAGATAGTAAACTATATATCGAACTAGATTACAAACTAGGTCGCGAACTAGATTACGAACTAGATTACGAACTAGTTTCTAGTTCGGTAGCTAAACTAGGCTAGTTTAGTCTTAGTTTAGCTCGAGTAGCTAGTTTAGGTTAGATACGACCTAGATCTAGCTTATCGATAATTCGTTAATCGAGCACCTTTAATAGAAGAAGTGTTTAGTAGAGATTAGAGTCTTCTTTAGAACGTAGCGTATTTCTATTTCTCCTAGTAAGAGCGTTAGCTTTACTATTAGCTACTCTAGGCCTATATATAATCTTAAAGTTAAACTACGTAAGGTATAGAGCCTACCTAGCCTAGTAGCGTAATAGCTTCTAGGTCCTTATAAAGTGTATTAGCGACTAGTAGTTAGTAAGGACCTAGATAGTTATATTAGGTTAAGCTATTATAAGCTTAGAGACCTACTCCTCGAAGGCTTAGACAATAGCTAGAAGCTCCTTATTATAGATAGTATAATTGTATTTAGCCTCGCTTATAGATTTACTAAAGAAGATAACGAGGTAGAGCACGTCTAAGTCGTTATACTATAATAGAACACTAGCTATAGTAGTGTTAGAAGTGTTAGTTTCGAGCACTATTTGCTTAGTATAGTCGAAGTGTATAAGGACTAGTACGCTAGTAATAGTGTACTTTATATAATTAAAGATAGCTATATATTTATTATTCTAGAGAGTAGTATCCTTCTTAAGTAGATTATTTAGTAGCTTAGCGATAGTACTAAATCCCTTAATAAAACGGCAGTAATAGCTATAGAAGCTAATAAAGCTTCTAACCTAAGTAGTGTTACTAGAGGCTAGCTACTTCTAAGCTCTAATAGCTTCTACCTTCTTAGGATCTATACGGATTCTGTCTTAGCTAACGATAATACTAAGGTACTTTACTTCTATTAGATAGAACTTACTCTTCTTAATATTAGTATTAAGGCTAAGCTCGCGGAGGTACTAAAGTACTAGCTTAATATACTTAGCATACTCTTAACAAGTGCTATTAGTATAGATAAGAATGTTATTAAGATAGATCGATACGAAGCGTTCTAGTATATCGACGAAGCTATAGTTTATAAACCTCTACTACATAGCTAGGGCATTAGTAAGGCTAAAGAGTATTACTAGCTACTTAAAGTTACCTATTTATATAGAGAACGTAGTAAGGTCTTTATAGTCGATAGAATTATAGAGACAGTAGAAAGCTTAGTAGATATTAATCTTGCTAAACTACTTAGCCTTACTAATATAGTAGAGCGTTTCTTCGATAAGTAGTAGAGAATAGACATTACGTTTAGTAACCTCGTTTAGGCTATAGTAGTCGACATAGAGATAGAGTTCTCTATTAGGCTTATAGACAAAGAGGATAGGTAATAAGTAGCTTATAGAGCTTAGAGTTATAAAGCTCTTATCGAGATACTTACGAATAAACTACTCTACTATATTAAGCTCTTCTAGTAATAAGTAATATAGAGGCTTAGTACGTAGTAGCTTAGTACTATCTTTTAAAGTAATATAGTTATCGAATTCTAGCTAGTATAATAGTAGAGTATTAGATTACTTCTTAAAGAAGATATTAGTAAATTTATATAGCTTAGGTAGAAGAACCTCTATAGAGTCTAGTTCTAGCTTAGAGACTAAGTAGTAGTAATCTTCGATATTCTTTATAGAGATAGCAAATACCTCGTAGCTAAGGTATCTAGCTTAAGATACGAAGGCTATAGTACTAATAAAAGCTATTATATAGTTATTTATATTACTTACGTAGGTAAGTACATAAGAGAACTTGTTTATTAGCTAAGAGCTATAAGAGATTAGCTTAAACTCCTTCTAATCTAGCTTAAGATTCGACCTAAGAGCTAGTAGCTAATATAGACCTATAGGTTTTATCTTAGTAGCTAAGCTAGAATTTAGTTTATAAGCTAGATTACAGCCGAATCGGTACTAAACTAGCTAGACTCCTAGATCCGAGCCGGGCTTAGATCTAGAACCTAGCTCTCTAATTAGCTATAGTAGCTACTACTTAACGATAGTTAGTAAGAACTCTTCTTTGTAGGTGACCTAGCTAAGCTCGTAGTCGATATTAGCTCTATTAGCCTTAAGCTATCTAAGGCTAAGGATAATATCGAAATAGCCGATATCTATAATACGAAAGGTTATAAGACTATTAAGCTTACTAGAGATAGTAGTAGTAAGGGGGATATTGTAGATAACTTACTCTATAGGAATACTATTATAAGCGTTAAGTTAGATAGAATTAGCTAATACTATAGAGTAGCTAAAACCCTTAAGCTTATTAAGAACCTTATAGTTAGCTACGGCGCTAATAAGTGCGCTAGTGTCGATAAAGACTTAAAGAGTAATAGTATAATTATAGTTATACAGGTTATAAATAGTAATAGGAGTTATAATAGCGAGGATATAGTTACTAATAACGCTATTTAGTAATCGAATAACTCCGGGTCTATATCGAATTACTCTTCTTCTACTAGAGAATAGAACTTGTCCTCTAGCTAGTCGTTTCTCTAGCTAGATAGGTTAGTTAACTTGTAATCTATGTTAGGGTCGAACTAAGACTAAACTAGATCCTTATTATAAGCCGAGCTAGAGCTAACCTAGCTGTTTAACTTAGCTAAGTAGTCCTAAAGCTATTATATCTCCTCTATAGCGCTAATAGTATAAGAGGAACATATAGTAGCGTAGGTAGCCTTCTCGGAAGTACTAGCTATATACTTAGGTATAATATAGCTAGGCTTACTACACGCGAAGTAGGTAAGTAACTAAGAAGGTTAGAAAGGCTATAGAGCACCTCTAGCTATAGAGTAGAAGGTAGTAGGAGAAGTAGTTAGAGTAGAGGTAGAATAAGAGGAGTAGGTTAGAGCGCTAGTAGTATAGCTTATAGCCGGCACGGAACGTAGAGCCTAAGTATACTTAGTAATAAGGTTACTCTATTAGATATTACAATTAGTAGCGTAAGCCTTAGTAATAAAGACAATAAGGTCGTTAGTGTCGAAGTTAACAAGAGTAGTACGTAGCTCGCTAGAGATCTTCTAGTATAACTAGTAGAGCTACTCGTCGTTAGCGATCTTAGCGCGAAGAGTATACTTATTAAACTCGCTAATAAACAAGTTAAATAAGCTATTATACTAGAATAGGTTTATAAACTAAGTACGTATAGTAGCCTTATAGTTAGAGTCTTCGAAGTACTAGACTAATAGAGCTAGGCCTATATTAACGTTAATAGTATTATTGCTAGCAGAGTCTATAATAAGAGTATATACTTCTCCGGTAAGGTAGAAGTAGAAATATACGAATTACGCTAACTTAGTTAGATAGTAATCTATATTAGTGTATATCTTATTCTTTATCTAGTACTTAAAGACTTTAAACTACTTCGGGGTACCGCTACTAAATATAGTAGAGTCTAGGATCTTCTCTAATAGTATAGAGCCTCGAGTAGAAAGAGCTAGAGTAGTATAGTCTATCTCGGCCTTTAGCTAGACTAGTTCAGCCTTAAGCTTACTAATATTAGCGAGGTAGTATATAGCTTAGATAGTAAAGTTATCTATAGTGTTATTAGCGATATCTAGCTCGGCTTAAGTAGTATCGAGTTATGATCACGACTAGCAAGATAAGAGGTTAATTGCGTCTATTCGTTAAGATATCGAGAGTTAGAAAAGAAGAAGAGAAGCTAGTCTATAAAGCATGCGAGATATCGAGGGCGGAGCGGCTAGAAGCCTAGGCTATAGGCCGAGATTACGTAATCTCTTCGACCTAGATAGCAACTGAATCTAGCTTATAATCTATCTCGTATTACTACCTTCTCTCTTAATCGCGTTTGCTCTTAAACGCTTATATTATATATCGATCTATTTCGGCTAAGGCTTATCTATATATAAGTCTAGGTAATTATATAGCACGTTAGCTACGCCTTTAAGGTTGTTAATTAGGTACTATATTAGATTCTCTAGATAGCTCTTCTAGCTTATACGAGTAACTAGTCTATTTCGTAGCTTCTTTACATTAATAACGTTATCGATTTCGTATTCCTCTTTACCTTTAACCTCTATAGGAGAGAGCTCTTTAAACACTTAGCCTAGTAGAGAGTTATTAGGGTACTTAGTAAGGAGGTTAGTATAAAACATAGAGTGAATCTGTTATAGAGCAATCGGTAGCTCGAGCTTATATAATAGCGCCGAGCGCTTCTTAAGGATCTTATATAGACTAACTCTTTTTAGTAGTAGCTTAGAGTTGCTATAGAGTTAGAGGTTCTTCGTTAATAACTATACTTAGTCGCTAACCTCGAACTCTATAGGCAATTGCTTTCTATTAGCTTACTCTACTATATATAACTAAGCCCTTATAAGGTTCTCTTAAGCGATTTTATAGGCGTCCTCTATCTATTTAGCTAGTGTGTAGATAGTAGCCTTATTTAGCTTTGCTCGCGTCGAGCCTAGCTCCTTAGGAGGTTAGAAGCTTATCCTCGAGTTATACTCTCTCGTTACTTCGAATAGCGATAGTTTAGTGCTTTCGGAAGGGTTAATATTAGTAGAGAACTTAGCTATAGAGAAGATAAGGGGCTAATTAGTATACTAGTAGGCATAGGCGCGAATAACTCGCTTAAAATTGCAGTTAGTAACCTCTAACTAGCTGTCTGTTTATAGGTGTATAGTAGTAGACAGCTTAGATGTAATCTTTAAGATTTAGTAAAGTCGCTTCTATACGTCACTTACGAATTAAGGTCCTCGATCCGAGGTAATAGTATCTAGTAATCTATACAGCTTCTAAACGTGCAAGAATAGTAGCTTAGTAGTCTCGTAGGCCGATATACCTTTATCTCTAGAGAAACAGGAGATAAGGTAGTACTCCTTAGATAGGTAGTTAACTATGTAGAGTATAGCGTTATAGCTATTAACGAGTAGCAATCCAGTAACGAAATCTATAGTAATGTACTACTAAGGCCTTTAAGGTATTAGGAGCGGTAATAGAAGGCTAGCGAGTAGGCTATAGCGAGCCTTAGAGCACTTATAGTTATAGTAATTAGCAACGAATCTCTTAACGAGGCTATTACACTTCGAGATATAGAAGATAGTCTTAATTATAGCTACTGTCTTCGTAGCGCTAGCATAAGCGTAGTCCTTTAAGCTATACACCTACTAAATCACCTTAGTAGCTAGAGATTCTAGCACGAATAGCCAGCCGGCAACCTATAGTATACTCTTATTAATCCTAATGTCTGTCGATAGTATCTATTTCCATTTAGGGAAGGCGCTAGTTATATAGTAAATGCCGCGTGCGGACTTAAATTTGCCATTACGTAGGTTAGCTTTAGCTACCTTGTCGAAAAGGGACAAGGATTGCTTATCTTCTAAGGCTAAAATAGATGCTATATAGATATCTAGCTTAGTAGCTAAGATAGATAGCAGGTTAGATAGCAAACTAGATTACGGACTAGATTTTAGTTCGGTAGCTAAACTAGATTTATTTAACCTTAGTTTAGCTTAAGCGGCTAATCTAGGTTAGATACGACCTAGATCTAGTTCGTTAATAATCCGCTAATTAAGCACCTTTAATAGTAGCAACGTCTAACGGAGGTTAGAGTCTTCTTTAGAGCGTAGTACATCTCTATTCCTCCTAGTAAGAGCGTTAGCTTTGCTATTAGCTACTCTAGGCCTATATATAATCTTAAAGTTAAACTACGCGAGGTAGAGAGCCTATCTAGCCTAACAACATAACAGCTTTTAAGTCCTTATAAAGTGTATTAGCGACTAATAATTAGTAAGGACTTAAATAGTCTTATTAGGCTAAGTGCTTATTAGCTTAGAGGCCTACTCCTCGAAGGCTTAAATAATAGCTAGAAGCTTCTTGTTGTAGATAGCGTAGTTACGCTCGGCCTCGCTTATAGACTTACTAAAGAAGGTAATAGGATAGAGCATGTCGGAGTTGTTGTATTATAATAGAACGCTAGCGATAGTAGTGTCGGAAGCGTCTATTTCGAGCACGATTTACTTCGCGTAGTCGAAGTATACGAGGACTAGTGCGCTAGTAACGGTATACTTTATACAGTTAAAGGTAGTAGTGCACTTATTATTCTAAGGTATAGCGTCCTTCTTAAGCAAGTTATTTAACAGCTTAGTAATAGTGCTAAATCCCTTAATAAAGCAGCGATAATAGCTATAGAAGCTAATGAAACTTCTTACCTAAGTAGTATTACTAGGAGCTAGCTACTTCTAGGCCTTAACTGCTTCTATCTTCTTAGGGTCTATCTAAATTCTATCTCGGCCGACAATAATGCCGAGATACTTTACTTCTATTAGATAGAACTTGCTCTTCTTAATGTTAGTGTTAAGGCCGAGCTTATAGAGCTACTAGAGTACTAGTTTAATATGCTCGGCATACTCTCGGCGAGTGCTATTAGTATAGATAAGAATGTCGTCGAGATAGATTAACACGAAGCGTTCTAGTATATCGATAAAGTTATAATTTATAAACCTCTACTACATAGCTAGGGCATTAGTAAGGCTAAAGAGCATTACTAGCTACTTAAAGTTGCCTATTCGTGTAGAGAACGTAGTAAGGTCTTTATAGTTAATAGAGTTATAGAGGCGGTAGAAGGCTTAACAAATGTCGATCTTACTAAACTACTTAGCTTTACTAATATAAGTAAGCGTTTCCTTAATAAGTAGTAGTAGGTAAATGTTACACTTAGTAACCTCGTTTAGGCCGCGATAATTAACATAGAGACGAAGCCCTCTATTAGGCTTATAGATAAAGAGGATAGGCGACAAGTAGCTAGTAGAGCTAGGAGTAATAAAGCCCTTATTAAGGTGTTCGCGAATAAACTATTCTACTATATCGAGCTTCTCTAGCAACAAGTAGCAAAGAGGTTCGGTATATAGTAGCTTAGCGCTATCCTTTAGAATAATATAATTATCGAACTCTAGTTAGTGCATTAGTAGGGTATTAGATTACTCCTTAGAGAAGATGTCGGTAAACTCGTATAGCTCCGGTAGTAGAACCTCTATAGGGTCTAGTTCTAGTTTAGAGGCTAAACGGTAGTAGTCTTTAATATCTTTTATAGAGATAGTAAACACCTTATAGCCGGAGTACTTAGCTTATAACACGAAGGCTGTAGCACTAATAAAGACTATCGTATAGTCGTTTATGTTACTTACATAGGCAGGTACGTAAGAGAACTTATACATTAACTAAGAGCTATAAGAAACTAGCCTAAACTCCTTCTAATCTAGCTTAAAATTCGACCTAAGAGCTAGCGGCTAAGATAGACTAATAGGTTCTAACTTAGTAGCTAAACTAGATTTTAGTTCGCGAGCTAGACTATAGCTAAACTAGATCTATACTAGATTAATCCCTAGATCCGAGCCGGGCTCGGATCTAGAACCTAGCTCTTTAATTAGCTACGAGAGCTGCTACTTAACGATAGCTAGCGAGAACTCTTCCTTATATATAACCTAGCTAAGCTCGTAGTCGATGTTAGCCTTATTAGCCTTAAGCTATCCGAGGCTAAGGATAATATCGAAGCAGCTAATATCTATAATCTAGAAGGTTATAAGGGTATTAAGCTTACTAGAGATAGTAGTAGTAAGGGAGATATTATAAGTAACTTGCTCTATCGGAACACTATTATAGGCATTAAGCTAGATAAAGTTAGCTAACGCTATAGAGTAGCCGAACTCCTTAAGCTTGTTAAGAACCTTATAGTTAGCTACGGCACTAATAAGCGCGCTAGTGTTAATAAAGGCTTAGAGAGTAATAGTATAGTCGCGATTATATAGGTCGTAGATAGTAATAGGAGTTATAATAGCGGGGATGTAGTAGCTAATAACACTATTTAGCAACTATATAACTCCGGATCTATCTCGAATTACTCTTCTTCCGCTAGAGGATAGGACTCGTCCTTTAGCTAGTTGTTTCCCTAGCTAGATAGGTTAGCTAACTTATAATCTATGTTAGAGTCGAACTAAGGCTAAACTAGATCTATGTCGTGAGCCGAGTTAGTACTAATATAGCTGTTTAACTTAGCTAGATAGTCCTAGAGCTATTAGATCTTAGCGGCCTCTATAGTGCCGATAGTACGTGTAAGGCAAGTAGTAGCGTAGGTAGCCTTCTCGGTAGCGCTAGCTATATACTTAGTAGAGATATAACTAGGCTTTCCGCAAGCGTAATAGGTAAGTAACTAAGGGGGTTAGAAAGGCTATAGAGTACTCCCGGCTATAGGGTAGAAGGTAGTAGGAGAAGTAGTAGAGGCAGAGGTAGAATAAGAAGCGCAAGTTAGAGCGCTAGAGACATAGCTTATAGCCGGCATAGAGCGTAGGGCCTAAGTGTGCTTAGTAATAAGGTTACTCTATTAAATGTTATAATTAGTAGCGCGAGCCTTAGTAATAAAGATAGTAAGGTTATTAGTGTCGAAGTTAACGAGGGTAGCGCGTAGCTTACTAGAGATCTTCTAGTATAACTAGTAGAGCTACTCGTCGTTGGCGATCTTAGCGCGAAGGGCATACTTATTAAACTTACTAATAAAGAAGTCGAAAGAGGAATTACACTAGAAGAGGCTAGCGAACTAGGCACGCGTAGTAACTTTGTAGTTAGAGTTCTCGAAGTGCTAGACTAATAGAGCTAGGCTAGTACTAACGTTAAGAGTGTTATTACTAGCGGAGTCTATAATAAGGGTATAGGCTTCTCTAGAGAGGCGAGAGTAGAGGTATACGAATTAAGTTACCTTAGTTAGATAGTAGTTAGTATTAGTGCGTATCTTGTTCTTTATCTAATACTTAAAGACCTTAAACTACTCCGGGGTGCCGCTACTAAACATAGTAGAGTCTAGTATCTTCTCTAATAAGGTAGTACCTCGTATAGAAGGAGCTAGTATAGCGCGCTCTATATCGGCTCTTAGCTACGCTAGCTCGGACCTAAGATTACTAACTTTAGCGAGGTAGCGTATAGCTTAGATAGTAAGGTTATCCGTAGTGCTATTAGCTATAGCTAGCTCTACTTAAGCAGTGTCGAGTTAGTTATATAAGTTAAGTACGTTAGAACGAGTAGTATTATATACCTTAACCTATTCGTTAAAGGTAGACTTAATAAACTCGAAGGCCTCGCGTAGAGTGCTTATACTATCTATCTCTTGAAGCTTCTTTCTAAGGTCGGCGTCGGATAGGAGAAAGAGGTTATAATAGACTAACTAGATAGCTTCGCTATTGTCGTTAGTAGAAAGGTTTATCTTGCTTATATAGCGGTCGTCGCCGGGGTTAGATCGAGCTATACTTAGCGAGGTTAGTTGTAATTTATAGTATAAAAGTCAACGCGTAACAAAGGGAATATTAAAAATTTAGCTAGTAGCCTACTTCCTTTAAGAGTCGTCTATAACTCGACTTATTACCTTCTTCTTATTCGCGGTATTAACCTACACAGCGGCAGCGAGGATCTATAGTAGTATACGCGAGAACTATAGTTATAATAGCTTCTTCTTCGATTCTTCGATTCTTTATAAGTAGTAGTTATTATAGATTACACAAGTAGTAGGAGAACTAGATAATTCGATAGCTCTATCGCTCGATTATAGTAAGTCGAACTCTTAATATAGTGATTATAACTAGTAAGATAAGAGGTTAATTGCGTCTATTCGTTAAGATATCGAGAGTTAGAAAAGAAGAAGAGAAGCTAGTCTATAAAGTATACGAGATATCGAGAGCGAAGTAGCTAGAAGCCCGAGCTATAGGCCGAGATTACGTAACCTCTTCGACCTAGATAGTAACTAAATCTAGCTTATAATCTATCTCGCATTAAGTTAGTTATATAGGTTAAGAGCGTTAGAATAAGTAGAGTTACGTACCTTAACCTATTTATTATAAGTAGACTTAATAAACTTAAAGACCTTACGTAAAGTACTTATATCGTTTATCTCTTAAAGCCTCTTTCTAAGGTCGGAGTTAGAGAGGAGAAAGAGGTTATAATAAAGTAACTAGACTAGCTTATTATTGTTATCGGTAGAAGGTTAAGGAATCTTACTTAAGTAGCGATTATTGCTAGAGTTAGAGCAAGCTATACTTAGTAGAGTTAGTTATAGATTATAGTATAAAAGTTAACACGTAACAAAGGAGATATATTAAAAAAAATTTAGCTAGTAGCCTACTTCCTTTAAGAGTCGTCTATAACTCGACTTATTATCTTCTTCTTATTTATAGTATTAACCTATATAGTAGTAGCGACGATCTATTATAGTATACGCGAGAACTGTAGTTATAATAGTTTCTTCTTTAATTCTTCGATTCTTCGTAAGTAGTAGTTATTAGTTACGTAAGTAGTAGGAGAACTAGATAATTTAATAGCTCTATTACTTAATTACGATAGGTAGCGAACTCTCGATATAGTAATTACAACTAGCAAGATAAGGTTAATTATATCTATTCGTTAAGATATTAAGAATTAGAAGAAGAAGAGAAAGCTATTCTATAAAGATATATAAGATATCGAGAGTAGAGTAGCTAGAAGTCTAGGCTATAATACTATAATTATATAATTACTCTAAACTAGATAGTAACTAAATCTAGCTCGTAATCTATCTCGTATTAATCTATAAAGGAAAGAAAAAGAGTAATAAGTAATTATCTCTCTCTTATAAAGGCCTTTCTAACCTCTTTAGCTTACTAGTTTTATAAGAATAAATACTTTAATAGGTCTAGGTTTAATTCTAATAACTAGATTATTCTTAAGTAGCTCTAAGTACTTACTAAGCTCTTCTAAAGGCCTTCTAAAGGCACTTAGTATAGGTCTAGACCTCTAAAAGATATTAAAGAATTTTTAATTTTTTTAGTAAGGTATTCTAGTAAAATTTATATAGTATAGTTATAGTAAGTACTTCTAAAGGCCTTTTTATAGCCTTCTATTAGAATCTAATAAATTTTATAGATATATTTATCTTTATAATTTTTAAAAATTTTAAAACTAGTTATTACTATAGAAATTCTTATATAAGTAGTATAGAAGCTCTAATAAAGACTTTTATATAATATTAAAACTACCTAGAAGTAAGATTTATTCTCTTTATCTTATAATACCTTATAGTTCTAAATCTAATAATATAATATATATAAATATATAATAACTATATATATAAACTCTATAGTATTAAAAATAAATTATAAACTAGTTTATAAAGCTATATATATTATATATACTATACTAAAATAGAATTAAGATATTAGTATTTAATATTAGTTCTTAATTATTTACTATAAATAAACTAATAATAAGAATTAAATTAGTAGTTATATAATAAAGCTATAAAAAACTAAATTATAGCTTTATAAACTAGATAATTAACTAGATAATAAACTAGATAATAAGCTAGATAATAAACTAAATAATAAACTAAATAATAAACTAAATAATAAACTAAATAATAAACTAAATAATAAACTAAATAATAAACTAAATAATAAAAAAAAAAAAAAAAAAAAAAAAAAACTAAATAATAAACTAAATAATAAACTAAATAATAAACTAAATAATAAACTAAATAATAAACTAAATAATAAACTAAATAATAAACTAAATAATAAACTAAATAATAAACTAAATAATAAACTAAATAATAAACTAAATAATAAACTAAATAATAAACTAAATAATAAACTAAATAATAAACTAAATAATAAACTAAATAATAAACTAAATAATAAACTAAATAATAAACTAAATAATAAACTAAATAATAAACTAAATAATAAACTAAATAATAAACTAAATAATAACTAGATTTAAATTAAGTAATAAACTAGATAATAACTATTAAATAATAACTAAATACTAAGCTCTATAATAACTAAATAATAAGCTATATAAGATCTAAATAATAAATTAAATAATAAAATAAATACTAGCTAAGTAATAGAGTAAATAATAACTATATAATAAGTTATATAATAATCTTTATAATAACTAATAAAATAATAATTATCTATTATTTAGATCTAATAAAAGAAAAAGAGATTTAGATATAAGAAATATATCTTTAATTTAAATAAAGAGCTTTAGAATATCTATAGAAGGCCTAATATAGCTCTATTAAGTCTATCTTAGAGCTACTTATTCTAGAGTACCTTTTTATTATTTATAAGTTACTTACTCTAGACTTCCTTATATAATAGTAAAACCTTTAGCTACGCTTCTTTAAGAGTAAGCTCCTAAGACTATTTTTATTTAAGTATAGAAAGTACTATAGCATTTAGAATCTTAACTAAAGATAGAGACTAAGAAGAGATAGACCTATATCTAGGAACCTAGACTAGTATTAATAGTAGAGGCCTATAAGGTTATAAGTGTAGCTTATAGAGAGCTTCTAGAGGACTTATATTATAGTTCTATAGATTAAATCTAATATATATAAAGTAGTTTTACTTTGTAATAGTCTAGCTACTTTAGATAAGCTTAAAAACAATATTATAAGCACTAATATAGAGCTTAAAGAGGTGTCTCTCCTAGATAGAGTAGTTTTTGAGTACCTAACGTAACCTAACTAGACTATAAATTTAGCCTAATAGAGTTATATTACTCTATAAAAATTTTACTTTACTTTCGCATTTCTCGTGATTTACTACGTTAATTTCGGTTAAATCTAGGTAAATTATATATTATTAGAATCTATAAAAAATTATATATTAAATAATATATAGTATACTTATATAATATAAAAGCCTAATTTTATATAAGTATTTAAAAAGTTTAACTCTCTTTCTAAAGTTAGAGTTTAATATTATATAAGTATACTATATACTATTTAATATACATTGTTTTGTAGATTTTTTTAATATATATATTATCTAGATTTAACTAAAATTAATATAGTAAATCACGAGAAATGCGAAAGTAGAGCAAAATTTTTCAAGAGTAATATAACTCTATTAGGCTAAATTTAGAGTCTAGTTAGGTTATGTTAGGTACCTAAAAACTACTCTACTCCTAGAACTCTCTTAACTAGAGTAGCTTTATACTCTTACTTAGCCTAAAGAGGTTATCTAGTTTAAGAGCTAAGATACTAAGAGATCTCTTACTATCTAGTGTTTTTCTACTTTCTATAAGCTTCTAAGTACTCTCTAAAGAGTATAGTAAGTACTTACTCTCTTGTTATAGGCTCTTATCTATTCGAGTTATAATATTATATAAGTAATAGATATATAAGCTATAATACTACTCTTAGTTATAAAACTAATTAATATTTCTTTAATTAATAATTTTAGCTCTTTTAAAGTAGTTAGTATACTCTTATTAAGCTCTTTACTAGCGCTTACACCTTAATTACTAGAACTAACTTTATATACCTACTAGTTTAGTATAACTTATTTGCTAACTACTCTACTATATTAGTATAGTAAATAATTTCTTCTTAATTCTATTAGCTAATTATTACAAAGAACTTATTAAGTAATATAGTAATTATTAAATAAGCCTTATAATCTACCTAGTACTTAAGTTTAGAATTATTTCCTAAGGCGTTAGTAATGCCTTTTAAAGGCTATAGTATATACTTCTAATATAATTTAAGATTACTATATAATTCTCTCTTATATATACTAAAAGTAAAGTAACTATTCTTTCTTTCTTACTATAATTAATATCTCTATTAAGAATCTCTTAAATATCTCTTTTAAAGTAGATAGTATATATAATAATAATATATTATATATACTAAAGACTATTATACTTAGAGTTTAAGAGTTATACTATATTAGTTATTCGAAGGTAGTTACTAAGGCTTTAGTATAGTATTAGAATAGCCTTCTAAAGGATATTTATATATCTTATATTAGTATAGCCTCTATATTAGAAGCTATAATTCTAAACTCTTCTCTATAGATATACTACTACTTAATAGGTTAATTTATAAGCTAGAAAGCTATTTAAAAGACCTTTTAAAATATTCTTATATAGTAGAAAGTATCTTTCCTAGTTATAAAGGCCTAGGTAAGAGTAATAACTAAGACTTTTATTAGTACTTTCTTTAGACTTCTAAAAGCTTTATAAACTTTTACTATATATATTATAAAGCTTTATAAAGATAATCTTATTTATATTAGTTCTTTTAAGTTACTTAAAGAATATATTAACTTAGAAATCTCTTTACTTAAGGAAAATATATATTTATACTAAAAGTATATAAATAATAAGAATCTTCTTATCTTCTTTAATAAATTCTTAAATAAAGTACTATATTCGAGATTAGTAAAGCTTTAGTAAGCTCTTTTAATATATCTTTTTCTTAAGAAGATTTTCTTCTTAATTCTTTAAAAAGAGTATATCTCTAATATTTCTTTTTTTAAAGTACTATTCTAGCTAATATTTCTTTATAATAAGCTTAATCTTATTTATATTATAAAAACTTTTATAGAACTTTAGAAGTAAAAAATAATTATTTTCTTATAAGAAGTTTCTAAGGATATTCTCTTATAGAAAGTATACTAATAGACTTAAGAAAGACTTCTAATAGACTTTTATTATACTTACTAATAGTAAGATTTAGTAATCTTATCTACTAGATTAGAAACTAGAGATTTTCTATAATCTAATATAGAGTCTTTATTAGTAGAGGTAGTAAATATATATAACTCTTTTAGAATTATAAGAAGATATAAAGTACTTTAAAAAGATTATTTAGTATAAAGAGTATAATTCTATACTAATAACCTTTTAGAATAAATTTACTAGACTCTAGTAGATATAGTTAATCTATATATACTTAGAAAGAGTCTTTAATATACTAGAGAAGCTTTTATTATATAGTAGTACCTATTCTTTAGTAGAAGTAATATAGATATATACCTTACTTATAGGCTAAACCTATCTACTTATAAGCTATTATAGGTACTTAATATTATATTAAGAAGTACTATTAATTAGCTTAATTATATATTATAAAGTAGTATTCTAGCTTATATACTATAGTATCTAGTTTATATACTAGAGGAAGACTTAGTAATCTTCTATAATATTCTATATATATTAAATAGATTTTAAAAGTATATAGCGAAGACTTACTTAAGTCTATAACTAAGAGTAAATAATATAATAGATATCTATTTATTAAGTATAGAACTTCTATCTTTATAATTGTTAATACTTAGTAATCTATAGGCTTTATAAGAGGTTAGGAAGGTCTTTATAAGACTATAACGACCTTATATATTAGCTTTCTACCTTCTTAGCTAACTAAAGATTTAATTCTAAATCTAGTATTTCTTCTAAGTAAGTTCCTCTTAATTACGAGATAAGAATATAGTAAATTTAATACTTTTTAAGTACTTATTAAAGCTATTATAGTACTATATACCTATATACTTAAAGGTATAGCAAGTACTAGTTATATTAAGGAAAGAGCTAAAGGTATAAAGCTAAAAACTACTATAGTAGATATAGAACTAGATCTAAAGGAGTTAGGAAAGACTTTAAAAGAGTCTTTAGCTAAGTTATCTCTTTAATTACTTCTTTTTCTTCTCTTTTATATAAAGGCTAATTAATTATATAATAATACTCTTAAGAATAACTTACTAGATACTTAGGAATAGTAAAGATATAATCTATAATCTAAGCTATTACTCTAATATAAGTTAGATAAGAATATAAAATATAGATAGAATTTAGTTACTAAAGTTCTTCCTTAGTACTTTTAATATATAATAGAAAGGTATCTCTATCTTAGAATCTTCTATAACTAGGCTAGTAAGGTTAATAATATCTATTAAGGCTATCTAATATATAGGAAATTTTAATAGTTATAACATACTTTAAAATAACTAAAAACCTACCTTATAAAGCTAATTCGCTATACTAGAGTTACTCTATGGTTTAGTTTAGTAATAGCTTAGTTTAGATAAGTGTCGGATAAGCTCGGCTGTCAGCGGGGCCGCCAAGAACACTCAGCCGACGTTTAGCCGATTGTCAGGTCACCTGCGGCCTCGCGCAGTCCTACGGTACCGCAATCATTCTTCAAACATCTCGGGATCGGTGATGATTTTGGACATGAATTTCTCAACGGATTCGGACTGTGACACTTTGTGGTGCTTTCAAGGCAGATACAACGTCTGCGCGCTCCTGTTGAGCCGCAAGCTCTGAAGTCATGGAGGGTGAAGCGAGAGCCGTCCAGGCAATCTCGAGATCTCAGGGGAAGTGGGGCTTCGTGGTGTATCGATGCACCTACGAGAGCAACGACCAATGGTCCATGTTTATGCAGCTCCTTAACCAGTATGCTCGGAGAGAGCTCGAGTCGGACAACGCTGCAGATTGCATGGACACACTTGATTGGGACGTTCAAGAAGATCCCTCGTACGATGATGCCCAGACATCATATATTCGAGAGTGAGTGACAAAACCATTCCACAACATCACAATTCGATCCACTAACACCGTAGCGGAGAATTCAAGAAGTACGTGATGAGAGCTCAAGGTAGCATCGCTCCGCCACGCTCGGACTTCTGCGTGATGGTCGACCAGGATGCCTTGGAGTCAGTGCTTGAAGCTGCACCGCCACCGGACGTGGATGCTGCTGATAATCCCTATGTGATTGTCATCAACAGGGCTTGGAAGCGAGCGTATGCCGACGGCACCCAGGAGACCGAGAGTGATAATGAAGGTTCACAATCGGTAGAGGTGTCGACCAAGGAACCAGCAGATGAAGGGTTCGAAGAGATCGAAGGCTGCACGGAGGACGACGTCGGCTGGATGAACACCAACGTTCGTTTACTGGCCGTCCGTACGTACACTATGCTGCTGAGTATCGGTTGGAACAATGTATACGAACGACCCCCGGAGATCACTCGCCCATGAGCGGTCATAGAATCTCATCTCTTTCGCCATGTCACCTATTGCTTGTCCTATATCATCAGGTCCGGCACATTCCAATATCAGACGTCATGGTCAGACTATGCTCAAATGAATATCGAGCACCCGGTACCACTGGAATTATCATTACTTGCATTAATGAGGAGAAATTGACGAGGCCGCAGCTCTCAGGCCACGGGCATACATCTATATGTCAGCTTTCTTCGCATCCTCAATCGTCTGAATAGCACTCAACATTGCCCCCAACTGCGTCCCAATCCCAGACTGTACAAAATCTCCCACACTACCCGCACTCGAGCTACCCGAACCGCTCGAGCTCTGAGACCCGTCCCCAGCATCATCCTTGGGCAGATCCAACTCCACATCGACATTCAAATCCTTCTCCTTGGGCAACTTCAACTTATCCGACATCTTCTCATACTTCGTTATCGTCTTTAGCGTGAACTCAATATACTGCGGCGTCGGCTCATCATTCGGCCTCTTGCCTGCGGCACACTGTTTCTGCCGCTTCGCCTTGTCGTCGTCGAACGTCTTCTTTGCTTTCTCAAAGACAACCCGAGCGTCTTTGAGGTACTTGTCGTACCACTCTTTGGTCTTCTCCTCGATGCGCTGGAAATACGCTGGCACGAAGGTGTCCCAGAGAGCGACGAGGCGGACGCCGCTTGCGGGGCCGTTGGTCTCGATGTTGGTGAGTTCGGCGCGGACGGAGGCGAGTTCTTCCCAGAGGCGGGATTTGGTTTCTTTGTGGTTGAGGTATTGGTAGGTGCCGATGACCTAGGCAGACGTTAGTCGATGGTGCAGTAGAGGAGAGGGAGGGGCTTACGAGGCGGAAGGTGGACATCCATTGTGACACGAGGTCCACGGAGGTGGGACTGAAGCCAGCACGTCCGCTGTCTGCGTACTTGCCCGGATCGGCAGATGCTTTGACTGCTTTCTTGAACTCTGCTGGGTCCATGCCTCGCTTCCTACCCCAGATGAGAGCTTTCATACTGTTCACTTCGGAGTTGAGCAGGAGGAAGGCGGCCTTGTTGGACTTGGATCCGAGTGCTTCATAAACTCGCTGTGATGGGACATCCTGACTCGCAGTACCCTTGCCGATCTTGCCCAAACCTTTGCCAGCAAGGATGGATTCGCCCCAAGGCTTCAGGAAGTAGTCCTTCGAGATGACCTTGACGCCTGCGGCAGTTGTGCCGGATGCGGGAATCTTGTTTGTCCAAGCCTTCGATCGACTATCCAGCACAGAGATGTCGCCGACGAGAGCATACTTGACGAAGTCCTTGACCGTTTGTAGCTATACAATGTCAGCTCATTACCGGCCAGCCTCGGGCGGACATGACCTACCTCGACGATATGCTCCACCGCATACTTCTCGATATCCTTACCAGTAGGAAGCTTTTGTGGGCCACAGTTGACATCATCGAGCTTCGAATTAGAGTAGTCGAAAACCTTGGTATACAGATCCTTGTCGCTCGTGGTCCGCAGCTCCTCAACAAACGCCGGACGCTCGACGTAGGGTATGGATGACATCTTGATTTCCTCGTCATTTGGTAGAGCGATATTGAAGGGCCGGGCACTGCTACGCTTCTCGAGGTCGCGAGCCTCGATGCCTGTGTCATCGACCACATCATCTACGAAATCTGCAGCTTCAAGATCGTCAGGGTTCTTGCATACGTCCGGCGCGACTTTGCAGACAGAGACGGCGTCCGTCGCTGCCGGTGCATACTTTGTCGTTGTCGTACCACATGCTGAGGAGTCCTCGGTTGTGCTTGTCGTCGTGGTAGACGAATCGGTGTTGGTTGTCGTCTTTGAGGCATCTGTAGTGGTGGTCGATCCGTCAGTGGTGGTAGTCGATCCATCAGTCGTGGTACTCGATCCGCCAGTCGTGGTTGTGGTTGTGCTAGCATCGGTCGTGGAACTCTTGTCAGTGGTCGTTGTCTTTGACTCGTCTGTCTTGGACGTTTGTTCGGGTTGCTTGTCTGCGGTTGTAGGATCCGGCTGTTTGTCCCTAGATGACTCGTCCGGCTTCTTATCGTTCTTCTTGCATTTGGACTTATCCTTCAGGACACAGCCAGCTCCCACACCAATAAAGTCAGGAGCAGCAGCAAGCGGGTCGAAGAATTTGCCAACGTCGGCGTTGATACGAGCAACCTCTTCCGAATTGGTAGGATTGCAGACCTTGGAGAACCAGCCGGTAAAGCCAGCGGCGTCGTTACCATTCTCAACGAGAGTCTTAGCGGCTTGCACACCTTTCTCGACTCCCTTGACGGCAGCTCCTCCAGGAATGACAGCAGTGCCAATGTCGATGACCATCTGCAATGCTCCAAACAGGAGGGTACACCCGATACCAGCTACCAGAGGCATAGCCTCAAGCACTTCGGTGGCCAGGAAGACGGCTATCTCTGGCACCTTGCACTCGCATTTGCCGATAATCCATGGCTGGCCATCCGGATCGTAGTAGTATGTCTTCTTGCCGTTGACCTCAACGCCGCCGTAGCAAGTAATGTTGGATGGCTGATTGCAATAGACCTTACAGGTCGATAGGGTGTCTCCGTTGCCTTGATATGACCGGCAGAGGCCCTCTTTCTCGAATGCTTTGGTCTCTTGGTCGAAACTCTCCTTGGACTGTTTGTCTGCTCGGCGTCCGATGGAAAAGGCATCCACAGCAGAATCCGCAGACCAGCTGAGGAGCAACAGGAATACGTTGAGACGCATGCTGAGATGCGTGGCAGCAGACAGCCAGATGATAGAAGGTAATGCGTTCTATTCCGATCGAAGCAGTGGTAAAGACTGAATATCGTAGAGAGATAAAGGAATGACAAGAAGAGATTGTTAGGGAACTCCACTGTGATGCCCAATCTAATCGAGCATGCTTGTCTTGTATAGCAGCTCGCATCTATTCTTGGAACGGTCAGATATCAAGGGATATTGCTCTCGACTTGGCAGTACAATTAGGATCCTACTTGACGATTTCTTGTTTCATACCTCGAAGGTTAATTGACCGGCACTCCGACCATGCAGATGAGAACCATCCGATGTGGTTACGGCCATGGAGTGCCTGACAAGCTCTGGTGACGGAAAAAAGCGCCACTGCAAGGCATAACCAGCCATGAACCAGTGTAGCTACAGCTTGAACGGTCGTGCGAGCGCTAGTGCAAGGAAAGAATAGGGCACCGCATCTTCAGGCCCGGCAATCTGTCTGCGGCGAACAGCGTAGCATCGTTCGTGCTTGGGGCGAAGTATGTCCATGGACACAGGCCCATGCTTGACGAAACTTTGGAGATGATCTCAGGGTAGAGGTCATGTTGGGTTTGACCAGCACTTTTGAACATAAGCCATCCAGGAACCTTGAGGTAGTTCCAAAACAACGACAGCTTCGGCGGTCCATGATACTGATCAAAATGCAGTCCTAGATCCCTGCACAGATGTGGGCGAAACGGCGCTGGACGACGTTCAGAGCTGAGGTCTATTTCCGGAGCAGGTCTGTGTCAAAAGAGCATGATTACCTGCTGTGCCGTCTACTCGAGTGGCTGTGGTGCATGATGGTAATGGCTTGCGAGGCGTATCCCAATGTCGGTCTTCGAGTTTGGCACAGGGGCTTGATTGAGAGGCATACGGGTGGCGCCGCAGGCTCTGTAGACGCCGCGTGATTTGGCTAAAGAATCAACCATGCCCTGCTAAGGCCATGAGCATGGTCGCTGCCATTAATGGCACTCTGTGTATAACAGGGTCCGCGTATGTCTCACGTCCGGACAACGATGTAACGAAGGTGCTAATGACAGGACTATATTGCAGATGAAACCTCCAGAGCCAGACATGTGCAAGTGTTGGTAATATGCGGCGATATTGCACTCTGTAGTGCCTGAATGGACCACTGCAAGTGTATCGTGGTCGCCGAGGGGCGAAGCTATACAAGTCAACATGAAGAGAGGTCTGGTAAATTGACCATCTCAAAACAGTCAGGCCAGCCAGGGGAAACTCTTGGCGAGGCCCCGCTCGATCGACCAATCACAGGGCGCACCTTGACTCGGTCTGTAACCACTTCACGGACCTCGTCTGCCTTCCTCAGCGATCGTCACGTCCTGGTTCATGGGCTTCGTCTGGTGCAGGTAGGTGCAGCTACATCAACTTGAGATTTGTGACCGTGCAATATCTCAGAAGTTTCACTCACAAACTTCTCCATCCTGAAAAGCACACCATGAGCAGCGATGCAGAGTACGCTCGTGAAATCGTCGAAGACGAAGGAGTATGGGGCTTTGTCATGTATAGATGCTCGTACAAGAGCGACGATGAGTGGTCACGCTTCCTCAAGATCCTCAATGACAACGTTCGCGAATCACTCGAGGCAGACGATGAGGAGTACCTCGATCTCATGAATACACTAGACTGGGCGGTCCAGGAGGGTCCTGAGCTTGAAGGGGCAAGCAAAAACGACGTCCGAAGGTGCGGGTCACCTGCTAGCAAGTGGTAATATCGTTGCTGATGTTCCTCCAGACGATTCCGCGCCTGGGTGTCCGAACATGCTGACCTTTCGTCACCTCGGACCAGCTTCTGTATCATGGTCAATCAGGACTGTATAGACGCTACGCTGGCAGCGCCTGCACCACCGGAATATGATAGCGAGCACAAAGCATTCGTTTATATCATCGACAAGAATTGGCGACAAAAGTACGCCGATGGCAGCTATGATGACAGTGTCAATAGGGCGGGAGGCGGAGAGAGGGAAGCGGCTGATGAGGGCCTTGATCCAATTGATGGTTGCCGCATGGACGATGTCGGGTGGATGAAGCTTGCGGTCAGTCATGTAGCTCCGAGGGCTTTCAGTATCCTCGACGATCCTGGCTGGGAAGGTATATATTGTCGGCCTCCGAAAGTCGTAAGGCCGTGAGGCGGCTACGTTGAAGGTTGAACATGGCTATAAACCCTCTTAAACTTGATGGACCATGAACACCCGACATCATCCCGATATGTTCGAGTTGTCATGAGTCTCATCATTCCGTCCTGTTCGGCACGAGTCGCTGCAGCATTGACAATCCTCGATTGGTATGTTAAGCTCCCAGCCATTCCGCAGCCGTGCGAGAAGGATGTCTGTCCAGAATCTATGCTTCACGGATGGGAAACTTCCGGGGGTCGTTTATAGACGTTGTCCCAACCAACATCTCCCAGCAAGGAGTACACACGTATGGGTAAAGCGGCGATATCCACCATAGTCCAACCCACGTCTTCCATCTTGCATCCTTCTAGTGGTTCACAACCCTGGTCGATGAGCTGTTTGGCAGGATCAGGCTCCTGGTCGCTAGGGACTTCCGTCTCGTCCGCGTACAGCTGCTTCCACTGGCGATCCACCAGAATAACGTATGGTTCAAGTAATGTGATGGCATCGGGCGGTCGTCCGGCAATGAGCACTGAGTCCAGGCTGTCTTGATCGACCATGACGCAGTAGTCCGCTTTTGGTGACATTATCGGCCCTTGACTGCTGAGCCATTCTTCGAACCTTCTGTTGAATGTCAGTAAGATGACGATTGAGCCCGTTGTGGCCACTCACTGCCTGATGTCTGCCTTTGTAGCTCCTTGAAGGGAGCTATCCTGCTGCACCTTCCATTCCAGGGTGCTCATCAAATGCCCCGCATTCAAGTCTTCCAGGACCTCTTGTACATATGCATTCAGATACTCCATGAACTCGCTCCACTCCTCGTCGCTGTCGTAAGTGCATCGATAGATCACGAACCCCCACGTCCCCTCCTGCTCCGCCCAAGATTGGACCACCCTAGCGTCCACGTCGATCTCGCTGTTTTCATCCATTTCCGGCATTGTGAACGCTCTTGGGTTGCAGAATCAGAAGAGCGACGTAGAGTCAATGCCAGAAGGTTGCCAAGGTCGTGTGAACCATGTGTTGGGGCGAGGCACGACCATAAGACTATAATTGCAGTGCAGCCGCGCCACCCTCACCAGCGCTTCGCAACCGCTCATCCGCCCCTTGCTGTCGGCGGTACCGACGGTTCAGGAAAGGCAATTACAGCCCCTACTCCTCCATTGACCTACTCAGATTTGTTCCGCGACTACACGCTGCTGGAAGTTGTGATCATTGTGTTAGGAATGTGCTTGCACGTCGAGTCGATAAAGCAGGTTGATTGATGGAGAGGGCTGAGTCGATTCCTTCGATACCTCGCCCATACCCTATAATTAACACAAGCGTATTATGCTCATGTTTCATCGCTCGCGCTTTCACAATTTTTGAACTCCTCTACCTTATTATTATCGCAAAGCACAGCTATCAACCAGTTGAAACAGAGGATGCAAATTATAAATACATTTTTCAGCCAATGCGAGTCCCCGGACCTCTATCAAGCGCTTGGGAATTCCGTTCTACCAAGGCAGTCTTCTTCAGCTCCATCCGTGCTTTCTTCCTTTGAAATTTGAGTAGCCCTGACCGGTCGCATGAGACCTGTGCCGTACTTGGCACCCCTTGAATGCAAGAGAAGCCTATCAGCATGTTATATACTCGAGACGAACGCGGAGCATTCAAAATGGGCAGCGGTTCCTGTGTAGGCGGCTCACACTCATCGTCTCTTTCATTGTCAGCTGTGTGGCTGATCCACTCTTCATCATGTACATCAGACTCGTACTCTGGTGGATAATATGGGTACTACCTTGGTTCGCTTCAAGCAGAACGTTGCCTCATGAGCGCCGTCAGAGATCTCCCAGCAACGAAGACAACTGGCCCACGCAAGAAGAATTCGATCAGCAAACGGCTCACATCATGCAAGATGGGCTCTGCCGCCACTACGACAACTCCGACTTCAATTGGGACATCTTCAAACCTTGCGAGAAGACCTGCAATGGGGGTAAAGAGTACTTCTGCAACGTCTTTAGGGGCAGTAATGGGGAGACCAAGCTCGGATGGGATCCAAATGGTCATAGGTACTCGCTAGGCCAGTGCGAATGTAAAGTCCCCGAGGCCGCGAAGATCATCGCTCTCGAGGTCATCAATGCCTTACCTCTCGTCGCTGGAGCGGCGTGCTCAGCTATGCTTGGCGGACTAGAGAAGGTCATCGACATAGGGACTACGATCATGCCAGGGGGCATCGCTGTCAAGGGCGTCAAGCAAGCTGTCAACGCTGCAAAAACCATCGCGGAGAACGGCCAAGACGTCGCTGGATTTGCTGGGTGGTTGGGGAAGGCGTGCAATCCGACGAATTCGGCAGCGGTCGCTAAAATCAATGCTCAGATAGACAAAGTCTATAACCCGCTCACCGTGGCGCCGGACTTCGTAGATGTTGGGTAAGTGTCGACTGTTCAGCCACCATACCGAGCCTCGCTGACATCTGACAGGGCAGGATGCGTTCTGATTGACAAGTCAAAGTGTAAGAAGCTAGACAAAAACAAGCAGCCAGACAGCGGAAAGAATCAAGACAGTCCAGGAGAACCGGACCGCGCAAAAGAAAAGGAACCGGAACGTGCCAGCGATGCGCCTGAAAGTCATACTTTGAGCCGCCAGACCCAAGGCCAAAGCACTCAAGAAGTGACGAACACAGCAGGCTCTACATCCGCGACGCATCCGAGCAGCACACCATCATCTGTAGCGAAGACGACTACAGGGCAGACTAGCTCCGGTGAAAGCTCAACTTCTTCACGAGCCGGGTCTAGTCAAGCATCAACGACTGCCAGTGCCACTTCCAGTACGGATCTCAGCTCGGTTTCAAGCTCTCCGACAAGTTCCCCTGGTGAGAGCTCGTCCTGTATCGCAACAGGAGCATCCACATCAACCAAAACGTATCTCCCGGCAGCCACATATGCGGTATCATACTGTGACCGGCTGCCCAATGGTTGTTCCGAGGATGTTGACGGAGACGACACAGATGCCATTGACACTGTACTAGCTGAAGCCTCTGATTCAATACTGGATGCTGCCCTGAGCAGAAGGGCTGGCCGACTGAATAAGCGTAGTGGTCAAGCACGAAAGTCCACAATCTACCACCCCGATGGAAACATTGTTATGGACTCTCTGTCATACCCTGAACGTCCCAGTATGGTCGAGTTATTGAGATCCACCTCAGACGCTCGGTACTTCTCCAAGGCGTTCGATTTCTCGAAACGAGATCTCGGCACCGTCGACGTGGAGCCGCGAGCCATGCCCAGCGACTACAACCGTCTTGCAGTAGAACATATTATCGAGGTACGTACGTCCAAGAGCATTTCGAGTGAGTTACTAAATAGCCTTAGCTCCAGACTATTGGAATGTTTGCCAAATTCGCGATGACGGGGACCATTGACAGCGTCGATCCTGACTTGAAAGGTCTGAAGTGGACGACTCATATTCCGACAGAGGCCAAGATTGCCGCTGGTGCAGCTCGCCCATATGTCGATGCTAAGTTCTTTCTAGACGTATGGAACTCGCCGGTCTTGAAAGGCAAAGGGCTTCCGAGTATGGGTGATGGCCAAGTATCACCAACCAGCCCGAGAGAGCGGGTCTTTGAGGTTCTTGGCTCCAAGAACAATAAGATCAATTTCGTCATGCTGGATTCGGACGTCAATAATAAGAAAGCCCTGATCTGGGGCGGCAGGCGGGCGATGCGACAAGACGAGTTTCGAAAAGCCTTGAGAGCATCCGCGTCCGAGAACGAGTATGATGAAGAGTTTGTCGCTAGACGAAATGCCCTGGCCCTGAAAAAGGCGCAAGAGAAGGCTGCCAAAAAGGGCCAGTCGCTGGCGCCTAAGGACATGCAGAAGTTCGAGAAAAAGGAAAGCATCGAGCTAATATCGGACTGGCTCTCTCCAATGCGATCGGTACGTTGTCAAGAACTGCTTTGATTCGACGTCTAACAGTATGCTAGACCATTGGAACATTCCAATACCTGAACCAGAAAGAGGTTAAAAGACGTCTGTTCCACGAGCTTGATGGTGTAAAGGCCGAGTTACAGAACATCGAAACCCACGGAGGAGCGCTGGCCACAGGCTTGGTCAAAGCATGGGATGACTTCGTACCGCTGTTCTTTGCTCGTGTTGAAGGGAACGTGAAGAAGTGGTACGCCGCAGATCTGGCGAACGCGCTCATAACTTTCCAGCAAGCGAAACGCAAGTTCGACGAAAATGCCCAGAAGTGTGGTGCGCAGAAGAACGATGGCAAGCGGACCAGAGAGAATGAATATCCGCAGTATATCGACCTTGCGCTGAAGCTCATCCCGAGGTATCAAAAGCTCGCCGATAAATTGCTGATGCCGAAAAGATTGGACATCGACACCGATATTACAATCGATCTGCCGCGGGAGGAGAACATTGGCGACTTCATAGCTGCTCCTATTGGCCTCAAAAGCGGTGTAGACAGCGCAAGCAATGCTGGTGGCAATATAGCAGGACTTGCTGCGGCGCTTATGAAGGGCGGTGCCATCGCCGCTCCGGCGTAGAGTGGAGGAGGCCTGTAGCTTTCATGTTCGAGCCCTTAAATAATGTATAGAATTAGATACGTGCCTTGGATGTTGACAGACCTCGTGGAGGGGTATTGCGGAGTCATGCATGTGGACAAAAATTCTGGTTCCTGCGCTGACGCTTGCACGAAGGAACTAGCCGGTCTATCCGCTAGGCCCGAAAAGGCAGCGAAAATCCCGCAGGAACATTGAATGCAAATCCGGGGAATCGATTGGATTACGATCAACAAGTTGGCCTTTTCCTCATCTTCCAGAGTCTGTTGTGGCCGTTCAGCCCTGAAATTGCAGCTTGGGATAGGCAAACATTGTCAGCGACAAGCCTCAGCCCAGGCTGGTGAGATGAGGAGCTGTTGAGATCAATACTAAGTGACTTGGAGCAACGACCTCATGTCCATCACCATGCAGAATCGACATACAGGCTACGGGATCAAAATAGACGAGCGCGCCGAGCAAAATGTGTCCAAGATGTCGAGAGATGATTTAAACGGAGTTGAGGCCTTTTTCGGTTTTGGCGTCTCTCGGGCAGAGCGGGTCTCCATGCACAGCCTCGTCGGGAGGGCAGGGCCTAACCGGCCACAATACGAAAAGTCGAGAGACAAGAGGCGCTGGGCTAGCAATCCTCGTACGGGAGGTGTCGTAATGCGACTCAGCAGGCGTTGAGGTACATGTCAGATTCTCGTCTTCACCGAAGTGATGAGGAATACATCTAGCAAGTGTAGTTCATCTAAATGCCATCAACTTTGACCTCGAACTTGCTTCAGACACATCTGCTTCGTCTTGACATCATCCTGTTCAGGTTCTGACCAGTCAAAGTCTCACAATCCGACGACGGACCCTGATTGCGCGGCCGACGGGACAAGTGATCAGGCATCTTGTGCATTTCGCGGAGACGATCGCCAGAAATTGGGCGGGTGAGCTGCCAAGGGAGACGCACTTGCCAACCCCCGTACGGAAGACCTGGGCTGGTTTTGGCTGGCTTTGGCTGCCGTCACCACTCTGTAACGCATACTCTCTTCATTTCACGCATCATCCGCCATTCTTCTCACCCTCACAACCCTCCCACATCACAACACACGACCGGGGTAAACACCCGCTCTCACCACTGCTGTATTCACAGCGAGCATCCACGTCCACCCTCGGGCAGCGTTCGGCAACCGTCTCTCGTTAAAAATAAGAAGCATACGCACGACTTTGCGACGGGACGTTGGAAAAGGGATCTCAACTTCCGTCAGCACAACAACACAATATCTTCAGGATCATAACCGACATCCTTCGACTTTCATGCGAAGGACTGAAAGAATTTGGAGAATATAATACATCCACCACATTAATATCAGGTCCGACACCACAATGAGGTTCGGATTACCGTCATGGGGCGCCCTGGCAGGGTCGTTCCTCGCCCTCTCATCTTACGTACACGCAGACAGCCGCATGCTCTCATCATCGTCTCTTACGACATGTCAAGACAACTCTCGTTTCACTGCCTCAGAAGCAAAGATTAATTTCTCCATGGGCAACCGCACATTGGACGTCCGCGTCTTCGGAACCTCCACGATCACTGGCAACGTCACCATCGAACTGGACATCATCGCATACGGCCTCAACGCTTTCCAATACAACCTCAATCCTTGCGACGCTGGACTTCTCGGCATGTGTCCCATGAACGCTGGTCCTCTCAACATCCCCATCAGCGTCCAAGTTCCCGAGGAGGCAATTAGCCAGATTCCAGGTCAGTAGACGCAATTGCGCTCGTCGATCTCCGCTAACCATTGCCAGGCATCGCATTTACTGTACCCGATCTTGATGCAGTTGTCAATGTCAACTTCAACAGCTCCACCACTCGCGAGAGGTTCGCCTGCATCTCTGTCCGACTGAACAACGGCAAGACAGTCTACATGCCCGCAGTCAGCTGGGTCATTGCAATCATTACTGGTCTGGGTCTGGTCGCTGCTGCCGTGGCATCCGGCATGGGTCACTCAAACACCTCAGCACACGTCGCAGCCAACACCATGTCTCTCTTCGGTTTCTTCCAGTCACAGGCGTTTATTGGCATGACCGCAGTGCGACTTCCTCCGATCGTCCAGTCTTGGACTCAAAATTTCCAGTGGTCTATGGGTATCATTGGTGTTGGATTCATTCAGAACATCGCCGAGTGGTACCAGAGAGCGACAGGCGGTACACCGTCAAACACGGTCTCCGAGAGAGCAACTCGCATCATCGAGGTCCAGAAGCGCTCTCTGGACTTGAGCTACCAACTGATCAAGCGGGGAGCAAGCGCCGTACGTCACCTCATTGCACGAACCAACAGTGCCGGCGCGACTGGAGCAGATACGTCTAACGTCATTGTCCTTCGCGGTATCGAGCGTGTCGGTTTCAAGGCCGGCATTGAGCGGACCGAGATCTTCATGACTGGCTACATCTTCTTCATTGTCTTCGTCTTCTTCGTTGTTATGTTTGTCGTACTGTTCAAGCTCGTTCTTGAAGGTCTGGTCAAGGCAGGTCGCATGAAGGGCGACAAGTTTATTGACTTCCGTAACGGCTGGACTACTGTCCTCAAGGGCATTCTCTTCCGCGTTGTATGTGAATCCAAAGCGCAAGCCCCGGACCAAGCTAATATTTCATAGGCTCTTATTGGTTTCCCTCAGATGGTCGTTCTCTGCTTCTGGGAGTTAACAGTCCGCGATTCGGCTGCGATTGTGGTCCTTGCAATCTTCACCGTTATCACCATGATTGCTATCCTCGCCTGGGCCTCGTCCAAGGTCATCCGCCTGGCACGCCGATCCATTAACATGCACAAGAACCCGGCTTACATCCTCTACTCAGACCCGGTCACTCTCAACAAATGGGGTTTCTTGTACGTCTCTTACAAGGCCACCGCTTACTACTGGGTTGTCGTTTCCTTGATCTACATTCTCGTCAAGGGTCTGCTGGTCGCACTCGCGCAGGGCAGCGGCGTTGTCCAGGCCATAGCTTTCCTGGTCGTCGATGCTGCGTACTTCATCTCATTGTGCGTCCTCAGACCATATATGGACAAGAAGACCAACGCCTTCAACATTTCCATTCAGGTCATCAATTTCCTTAACGCCATTTTCCTGCTCTTCTTCACCAACATCTTCGGCGCCCCAGGTATCGTAAGCGGTGCCATGGGTATTATCCTCTTCTTTGTCAACGCCGTCTTCGCGTTGGTACTTCTTGTACTGCTACTGGTTGCATCCGGCTTCGCTCTCTTCTCGAAGAACCCCGATGTTCGCTACGCTCCTATGCGTGACGACCGTGGATCTTTCATCAAGTCGCAGACTCACCTTCCTAATGAGCTCGACGCCCTTGGAGCTACTGCTCGCGGTGAGGGACGCAATGGCGGTAAGGGCTCTCGTTTCGAGGACGACGAGGATGGATACTCGAGCTCCGACGTGTCTCGCGTTGGCGGCAACAGCTCCAGCATGGCAGGACGTTACGAGAACGGTCAGGTTCCTCCATCACCAAACCCTGCGTCGCCCAACACCGCCTACTCGAACGGCATGTACAACGAGAAGGCCAGCTACTACCCACCGAGAAGCAACAACGCTTCTCCCGCGCCAGCGTCTAGGGGCAACGGCGCGAGAGCTAGCCCATGGCAGCGAGGTGCAGGCTACGACTAAGCGACGATGCTCTTCCATCACCTGCATCATACTCGCGTATTAATAATGAATCATTGAAAATCTGAATTCGGTCGCGAGGAAAAAGGAACTAGAGCCATCCGTTGGCTGGTGGCCGGTGTTTATTACATTACGGTGCATCTGCACTACTGGCTTTTCTCTAATGGAGTTTACGATCTGGCGAGGGGGTTTCGAGAAGGACAAGAAGAGGAAAGAGGTCGAGAAGACAATTGTAAATAAGGCTTTCTTTGGGGTTTCCATAGGATGATAGTATAGCTTAGGATAGGGCGGAATGGACGAAGTGATAATACTTGTTCCCTTGACCTTGCGTGACATGTCAACCCTTCCATACTCTCTCATCAATCCAGTCTCCAGTATCTTTGTCGCTTGGACATTAAATAAGCCACGTCGGCACGCCCTCGGCAATCACAATCTCCTCTCTTGGTCTCCATCCCCACACAAGGCAAATGCCACATGGGCAAAACCGGAGCCACAATCTCGGGCATCCATCTCCAGAAATAACGACATGCAGCCTCCCACGCATGGAATCGCAGCGAATAGTATCGCACCGCGTGTCGTGCATTCGGACTACATCATTGAGCAGGTAGACATATCTCATTTGTTCTCCGTTCCGTTTCTTCACTGTTCATTCGCTACTCGAGGTATCGCGCATATAGGTCCACGTTGCACCAATTGGGTCCGGGAATGGCTTTGTGAGCTGCGGAGCGGTGCCCAACGCCAGGCATGAAATGGCCTTTTCACCCGTCTGCCATTGATCATTCATGTTGCAACACTGGATCTCTGTTTCTGTATTTTGTTTGAGCAGCGATCAAGCGAGCGACTTCCTTCACAGCAATTCGACCTCAGCGTGCTTGACGAAACGCTGCTCTTGACATCGGCGGACACCATATCATCACCGATTGCTCTGGCGCTGGATGTCCAGAACCTCGAGACAGAAGTACACGAGTTATCGAGGACGACGCGAGAGAGCATAAGGCTCTGCTGAGAGTATAGCCGTACGACAGGTCTCGGACTGAGATTCTGGATCGAAGCCAGTCATTTCAAATGCACTTCCCCCGGACAAGGCAGCTTGACACGCCCCTTTCAGAGGAACGAGGACCACACCTGGAGATCGGTCACTGTACACTCTCTTCAGTCATATCTCGGCTTCTTCTATCACTGTGACCGGTGACGAATTGCGGTCTTGCCAAACCGCCTAAGATCTGTGCATACCCCTCTCGATCGGCAGGTTCACATCAACCTACGTCTCTGCTCTTTGGGACTACCGAACCGACTTTCACTCACCCAATACCACACCACCAACAGCTATGTACCCCTCCCGCCCCACCGGCCCCCCTCTCAACTTCGGCCCCCCACGCCCCATCCGCTTCCTCACCTCCAAGGACCTCTCCCCACCCACCTCCCCCCCACCAGCCAACACAACCTTCACCCCCACCCCCACCCCCAGCTTCACCTCCTCCTCCTCCCCTCCCGCCGCCTCCACCCGCCCCGTGACCTACACAGACTACACCCCCAAACTCACCGCCTGGCAAACCTCAGGCTGGGAAGGCTACCGTCTCGCGCTCTCCAACGCGGGCAAAACCGACGCACAACTGCAGGCCGAAGCCGCCGCCAAACTCGCCGCGGAGGAGGCAGAGCGCAACCGCATCGTTTCTGAAGCGAGGGAGAGGGCGCAGGCTGAAGCCGATGCTGTAGCGGCGGAGGCAGCGGAGAGGGAAGCGAGGAGGGAGGCGAAGCGGGTGGCGAAGCAGCAGGAGGAAGAAGAGAAGACGAGGAAGAAGGAGGAGAAGAGGGCGAGGGAGAAGGCGAGGGAGGAGGAGAGGAAGGCGAGGGAGAGGGAGGAGAAGGCTGCTAGGAGGGTGAGGGAGCAGGAGAGGAAGGTTAAGGAATTAGAGAAGAAAGAAGCCGAGAGGGCGAAGAAGGAGGAGAAGAAGAAGGGGGAGAAGGGGAAGGAGAAGGAGAAGGGGAAGGGGAAAGACGGGAAGGGGAAGGGGGAGAAGGGGAAGGTGGAGAAGAAAGATTCTGATGGGGCAGGAGAGGTGGTGGCAGAAGGGGGTGGGCCAGGGGAGAAGGCAATCCCGAGTTTGGAGGATATCCTTGCTGAGACGGCTAGTGTGACGGCTAGCGCAGAAGGGAGTGCTGTCGTGGAGGATAAGGGGAAGAGTGGAAGCAAGAAATCCAGCGAGAAGAAGGGAAAGGAGAAAAGTAGCAAGGTGAAAGAGGAAAAGAAGAGTAAAGACAAAGAGAAGAAGAGTAAGGAGGAGAAGAAGAGATCGGGAAAGAGTGGGAAGGGAAAGCATAGCAAGTCCAGTAGCAGGGAGGTGGAGGAGATGCCGGTGTATAGTGTAGGTGGAGCGGAGCTGGACGGGGCAGATGTGGTGGTGATGAATGTTGGAGGTGGGGAGGGGCCGCCACCGCCACCACCGATCGGGGATTTGGAGGAGATGCTGCCGTCGCCAGGTGACATGGCTGACGGAGTTCCGCCGCAGACGGACTTGCCTGATTCAATTCCACCACCGGCAGAGGCGTCTGATGTGATTAGACCGACAAGCGCTGCAGTGGAGGATGTGTCCGAGGAGGCAGCATCTTCGTCACCTGCTGAAGAAGGCAATGATGCCGAACCAGTCGCCGAGGATATCGAGGCTGTCGAGGGAAGCGTTGACGTGGAGGAAGGACCCCCTGCTGTCGCGGAGGAAGCACCTGCCACCGTCGCAATTGAGCAAGCTGCAACAGAAGATGTGGTCTCGTCGAGCGAAACAAATACTCCTTCGCCAGAGGAGCCTGCAAGCGAGGTCACACCATCCTCGGATGAACCAAGCACATTTGAATCTACGCTAGAGGTCGTTGAACCTGCTTCAGCTGATCCACTACCGCAAGTAGAAGAGGCTCCTGCTGTACTTGTGGAAAATGCTGCAGAAGAGACTGCAAGCTCGCCAGATGGTGCCGCTGCATCTGCTGAAGCACCACCTGTGCCTCACGACAAGCCTATCGAACCAGTACCAGAACTCGGTCCGGATTTCATCGTTCCTACAGAGATGCTACCGCCCCCGCCAGGTATGGACAAGCCGAAGAGGGTCAAGATTTCCGAGGAGCTGTTCGGTGATGATGACAGCTCTGATTCGGACTTGGAGGACAACCATGTGCATTTCGTGGGGGATGTGCCGAGTCCGCCTGCAAGTGAGAAAGGAGGCAAGAAAACGAAAGGCAAGAAGTGATGCGTGTGTGGATTGGGGTCGCGTCTCGATATGTTTGCGAATGTTACGAATGATGATGGTCAATGAAAGCGTGCAGAAGCACAGCATTTGCTATACCATTGAGAAGATGTTCTGACGTGAGCTGTGAGACATTCTGAAAGCTACAAATCTATCGAGTGCTGTCGAGTCGGTCAGCATTTCCGACAGCTTCGAAGACGCTCTCCGACGAGCCTCGTTTGTCTCGAAGGCGCAAAAGGCCTCGATGCTCGACCTCGTGGAAGCGTTTAAGATCTTGGGACGGCAAAGCTGCTCGGACGGAGCCATTGAAACGGGAATATGTGGTGAAAAAACGGTCTTCTTCGGTGCGGCCGGCAAAGCGTCGGATACTGCAGCGACCATGACGACGAGATGCCCTGAAAGCAGTGTCAAGGATACGAGAAGTTTTTCTAGTCGACCAGACAGATGGTGGTATATCTTCACCCGGCGGTGAACAAGATCCGATCTGTGCTAGGGACGAGCCATGGTAGGGATGCAACCACCACGGGGCATCCGAACCATAGCTTGATGAGCCGGAGGATTCCCATGTGGTAGGCCTGGTTTGAGAGCAGACATCGGATGAGCTAAAGCCGACGCTAAGACGCTTGTAATGGCCAGTTTGGTGAAGCCGTTGCAACGCAGAAGTAGGACCTGTACCTCTGCCGGCCCACGAGGGATGGATAGAAGCAAAGATGTCCGTTCGTGGTGGTCATCATATCAGTAATGCCAGCAACGGGCAGCTGTTTGGCGAGCCGTGTCTGGAGGGATCGATGTGTGAGGGTCATGATTTATCTGGATTGACTTGACGAAGACCGGATTGAGAGCCGTGCATTTTCCAGGGTAATTGCAGCCTGCATATCTTTTGAGCTAGCCAAAGTCTCTGTATAAAGTTGGATAGCGCCCCTGGTCCATTGCTTCACAATAAAGGTTACGGACAAAGGCGAATGGATGAGTGATGGCGGCCCGATAGATCTTGTGTGAAGAGTCGCTGGAATGGCAACAGTAGTGCAACGGCGCGAGCAGGAAACCATGGCGAATGTGTGTGGTGCAGTGAAAATGATTGTATAAGCTACAGTTGCTTCAGCCCGGTCGTTTGGCCGTTAGACAACGGTGTAGCATCCTGAATTGCTCACCTTCCAGCCATCTGTACCATCTGTGCTGAAGCCTGTGTCTGTGCATGCATCTCATCGTCAAGTCCATCTGGACATCGTCGTCGTCGACAGTCAATCCATAGCAACGACATTCCCCCCTCGGTGGTGTGCATCCTCGATGCTAACTAGCTCCAACTACACGACTCGAGCACGTCGATCTCCCACGACGACTTGACCTCTTTCAGCCTTCCCGCACGGCTTTATGCGTCGCAGATAGAGTACCGAGCTTGGCCACACGAGTCGACGACAAAAGGACAAAGCGATTTGACAGCGAAACCCCTGCTCAGGCTGCTCGGCTTCGGCCCTCGATCCCATCCCTGCCCTGAAGCCGGAGCCACTCCCTGCACTTTGGACAATGGCAACCGACCTCATCGCCAGTTCTCCCCCTCTCCCACAACATGAGCTGTACTTCCAGAACCACTCCGCTATAGCAGTCGCTGCCACTCCCGACATGTCGCGACGTGGTCCGCCATCAGTGGCTAGCGACAGCACTTCGGTGGTCAGCAGCCTCGCCGCCGCCGGCATCCCCCCTTACCTCACCTCGATAAATCCAAGGCCCGATTATGTGTCGCAGGACAGCGCCTCTCGCATCACGACAGAATTGTACAGGGCGCAGAGAGATCTGGACAGCGAAGATGAGGATAGCAATACAAGGGAGCCCGATAGTCTGGAAGTGACCGACGGCGCAACGCAATATGTAAACAGCTTCCTCGATAAGTTGCTCCATGATATCCTCTCAGTCGCAAATACTACACAACTTGCACAACTACGATCAGCGACAGCAAAGACACTTCGAAAGAGTCTGGGAGTCGAGGCGGTACAATATGCCGACGCCAATCTCGAGGATCTCCTAGCCCTGGAAGATGAGGAGGAAGAGCAAAGACCTGTATCCAAAGACTCCAATTCGAAATGGAATCTAGAGTACACATGGAAGCGCTCACGACTACGGGTTATGATGCGCAGTGAGAAGAGCGAGTTTGACATTGACGACGACGAGCGATGGGTACAGCAAGAGGCATTGATACCGCCAGGTCGCCGCTTCTCAGAGAATACCGCCATCATCTCCCTTCAGAGTGAGATCTTCCTCGCTGGTGTGCTAGACTATGTCGCCGACACCCTCTTCAATCTCGCAATTATCCCGGCCTCCATCCGCATGCGCCGCGGCAGCAAGAGATCACCAGCGCAACAAAGCAATCCAAATATTCTGGTCATTGAAGAGCCGGATCTAGAGAAAGGTGTGCTCAATTCTCCTCTCGACAAACTCTGGCGCATGTGGCGCAAGTCGCAGCGACCTCGTGGCTTTGCTGGCACGCCGAGACATGGACACAGTTATTCCAACGTGAGCAGTCCGGCGACCACGAGGCGCGAAAGCGATGTTTGGGGAGACGGTCCATACCACGGCGCTTCGCAAGATCTCCAGACTCCGCGAGGCATGCCTGGAGAGTTCATCGAAACACCAGCGGTCGAGTACAACCAGCGTGATGTTGTACCCGATGCGGACGATCACCCGGAGCATGTAATTGCCTCGAACATCCCTCTCCCACAAGGCCAGCGGGATGTAGACGAGATCGAAGTGCCCGGACTTGCCAAAGATCCGGACGAGTACGAGGAAGAGCTTGTCGAAGAACCCCGACGCGCCAGCTACAATCCTCCCTCAAGGAAGACCAGGCAGACAGAGCAGACCGAGGACAACACGCAACGACCAGGCATGCAAAGGAGACGATCCAGCTCAGCACCTCCACCATTTGCTGCGCGCGACTTTGCTCCAAACAAGAACGCAAATATCTCCGAGATCCCTGCTGAACCTTCGGCCACCGAGATATCTTCGCTGCCATCACCGGAGAACACCTTCTCGCTCAAGCGCGAGGAGAGATCTGCGGGAGAGACGTCTGAGCAGGGCACAAGGGTCGAGTCTACTGGCAAGGTCGTAGTGGATCCTCAACGGCAGGAAAGCTCAGGATCGACATCCTCTGGCAAGATTGCTGCTGGAATCGGTGCTGCTGCGGTAGTCGGGGCTGTGGGCACCGCAGCTGCTGCGTCGAGGTGGACAGACCGCAATGATCAGTCGCCTGAACGAGAAGATCACTCACTGACCGACGGGTCTCCTCGAGGCAATCGACGAAACCGAGAAGCAGCAGTCGGCTTTGGATATCCCAATGGCATCTCCCTACCCGGACAAACTGCGACTGGTGAAGTGTACAAGCACAAGCATATGTCAGTCGCCTCCTCCGCAGCCTCAGAACCAGAAGTACCACCAAAAGACATTCCCAATGCTCCAAGCGAGCGATCACCGTCGGAATTGTCAAAGCTCAGAGCTGGCAGTCCTGGTTCAGAGACCGAGACGAGCGAGATTATGTCACCACGCGACTTTATGGCTTCACGGAATTTGCAATATACTCGATCGACTCGCTCCGACTCCCTGCCAGAACACCCCATGAACCCGCTTGGGTCCAATAAACCACCGCCCGCTCCTCGAAGCAGAGGTGCCTACGATTTCAGCAGGAAAGGCGATTCCAGTCCCGTCAGTCCTATCAGCCCTGTTGATAACGGACTCGGTAGCATCGATGAAGCTGGTAATCTGCCGAACATTGATCGCGAGCAGAAGCCGACACACAGGAAGACGAGTGCTCCTGCGGGCCGTTTACAAGATGATCTTGCTCGGGCACGAGGCTCACCAAAAGTTCGACAGGCTTCGTTGCAGCATGACTTCAATCAAGGAGACTCCAGCCCTGTTCATCGAAAGGAAAGCTTACGCAGAATCGCAGTCGAGCGGAACGGTTCGCTTGTATCTCTCGTCGACGAGAATACCCACAAAGTCCGAAACAAGGCGCCAATCACTAGCTCATCAATCACATCAGCAGAAGACTTTGACAGTCTTTTGAATGGAGGCGAGACGATTAAGATGACTCTCTCTCCATCAAGTGTCAGAGAAGTACCAGTAAGTTTATCTATATTGTTCAACGTATGCACGGACTGATCATCCCCCAGTCCGCCCCTCCGTCCCGTAACGGCTCTGTTGATCAAACTGCCCTGGCCAAACTTCCTGGCGGCTCCTCACCTCGAATTGGTAACCTCCTCCATAAGAAGCAAGGCGATGATGGCAGCATAAAATCACCCTCGATTGGGTCATCAGACAAGAGCAATAGAGGTCGCACAGGCAGCACAGCTACACAGGACAGCAGAAGGTCTATCAGCAGACCATCTGTGCGTAACAAGAGCAAAACAAGAGCTGGATTGATGGCCCGAGAGCCAACGGTACAAACAGATTCTACACGAGACTTTGCCGATTTCATCAGGTCGACAGGTCCTGATCGAGAGCCGAGAACTCTTGTTCCTGCCTTGACCAACCGGACTTCTGAAGTCGCCGACGCCCAGCGAGCTAGCAGCATCTCTGGTCGAAGTATCAGTGGACTCGGCAGATCTGAGGAAATGGCGCCCGCTGTGCCCCAAGTCTCGGAGAACGCTGGCATCAAATACAAGAGGAGTCTGGCACCTAGGGAAGCACGCGGATCTGAGCCAACAGGCAACGATGGTCTGATCGACTTTATCAGAACCGGTCCGGGTTCTGGCAAGCAAGATGCTCGGCCGTCAAAGGACATTGCGCCTTTCCGATACTCTATGGATAGCGACGACATGAGGTTGCCAGTCGAGACAGTTAATCTGGACGATCCGATGCGGAATCCGAGCATGACTCCTAGCATGGCTAATGGTAGCTATGGCAATCATCGTGGTTCTGTCTCCACCATGGCGACCATGCAGACCATGAACACCTACAATTCACACGCACCTCTCGTGTCAAATCGTGGCGGCACTTCGATCTCCAGCCCAATCCCTCAAGGCGGAAGCACCACCCCCAAGCTCAACACACAGCCGAAAAAGTCTAGCACAACCAAGAACTCAGACGGCGTGACCCGCTACCGCAACAAAGATCCCTACGCCATCGACATTTCCGACGAAGACGACGACGACGAAGAAGAAGACCTCGGCCCTCGCATCCCCCAACTCCCACGCAAACCCCTCTCCCCCCAAACCTCATCCCAGAACAAATCCTCCCCGACGCGCTCCCCACTCAGCCAATCCGCCCCCTTCACCTCCTCAGCACCCCAATCCGGCTCCCCACGAATCCAACCCCCACCCGCCTCCGGCCTCGCCCTCAACGGCGTCTCCTACCAACCCCCCGCGCAAACCGCCCCTCCCGCATCCCCTCCCAAACCCCAGCCCAGCACCACCGGCGTCCCATCTGCCAACGCCGGCCCCAACGCCATCGCCCCCAACCGCTCTGTCGTGACAAAGACAGCTTCGGGAGGCATCATCCCGCGCAACCCGAACCGCAATCGCGCGACGGCCGACGACGGAATGGCGCGGCGCAAGGAGACGTCGACAAGAGACTTGGCGGACTTTTTCAGGGATAGTGCGCCTCCTGGCGACGGGCCGGTGGGAGGGAAAGCGGCTGCGATGATGGGAGGAGGAGCAGGAGGAGGAAGGTATGTCGCTGGTAAAGATCAGTTGTTTGGGGGTGGTGCGGCGCCGAGTCCGAATATTGGGAATGGAGCGGAGGGGAAGAGGGGGGAGGAGAAGAAGGGCAAGTTTTGGAGTCGGAAGAGGTATTTGGATTTGCCCTAGGGAGAGGGGAGTGCTGATGTGGTGTAGGTGATGATCTTTATTGGTATTAGCGGAGGAGCATTTCAGTGGAGGAGGTGGGGAAGAGGCCGGCGAAGGGCATGACGAAGAGACGGAGTGTGGATACAGTCGAAGGACATTTCAAGGGAGAAGGGATGGGTATATTGGAAGATGAGAAGGACCAGCGCGGTCGGTGATGGCCGCTGCTGCCCGCCCAGCACAGGCGTGTTTGTGGATGACTTGTACAGTACGGATACCCTTTGACGGCACGAGAGCAGCTACGGGGGAACGAGAAGGACACACCAGACGATCCCTCGGACTGGTACATACGGAGACCACTTTGGCAGGCACAGCTCGAGCTTGTGTTTCTGGGCTTGGTCTTCGAGGCATGGGGCCTCCAGGGCTTACTGATGTAGATGAGGAAGCCGAAGAAGCTGCTGCATTTGGAGTTGATATGAGCGTTTGCATTGTCTTTGATAGATACCTTACTTCGTTTGCAGATGTTTGTTGAATGAGATGTTTGATACCTTTGCTCTTCTCCTCACGTCTCTGGGCTTGTGTTCGATGCGATGGTCGTGGAAAAGGAAAGGTTGACAGGTGGGAAGAGGGAGATGAAGGAAGAGAGGGTGGTCATAGGTATAGGCAAGGGAGGTAGGCAAGGTCACGGAGCGGTGGCAGGGGAAGATCAGAGAGGTGAGGGAGGGCAGGGAAGGACTGGAGCAGGAATAGCAAAGTCGAGTCCTCAACAAGGCCGCCTCGAGTCCTCCCCTTGAACTGCCCTCGAGGACAGTGGCTGCCAGGTCATCACGACAGCTTAACCAGGTCCCGAGTCTGGGACAGCAAGCTTCAGCGACCGGACAACAAAGTCAAACAGTATGTTATTGTCTTGTCCACTATAGAGTCATCACTTCTACCACATGGTCCTCTACATCTGTCTGATCATCGCCACACAGTCTCTACCAGTGTAGACCGTAATCAATATAATCAATCTGATAGAGTCATAATTGATTAATTAGCACCTCGTCGTCGCTGTAATTAATTGCTTAATAATCAGCCGGCTTAGAGATTAATTAATCGACTACTAGAGGTTGTGATATTAATTGATTAATCTGATTAATAAGGCTCTATCTTATAGTTAATTTTAAGGCTATAGTGACTTTATATTAACTATACTAGCCTTAATCTAACTCTTTAAGCTTATAGTAGCATTAATAGTGTTACCTTTAAGGCGATTATAGCGGTTTATAACTATAAGGCTAGTATTACTAAAGAGGTGCTCTAGCTTATCTGATATTAGTAGTATAGTAAGGATATCTAATACTATAATAGTTAGCTAAGGCTAGAGGTGTCGCTTTTGCTACTACTACTTATAAGGCTTTAAAACCTTATATTATAAGGCTACTAAGGTATAAAGCTTATACTAGTTAACTAGAGCTATTCTTCTATAGTCTTCTTTACTACTATATCTAAGTATAAAGTTATTATTGTTATTAAAGGCTTAGTGCTTTAGTTCACGCTGGAGGCACTTAGCTAGCCTTAAAGGTAGAGGTAAATTTGCTCTACCTTGTATAAAGCAATTTAGCTACTCTTAATAGTGCTACTAGAGGTTAAGTATAGTTACTTTAGTACTCCTTATCTAGTCCTTCCGGTCGCTCTAATAGTGCATAATCTAGTCCTAATTATAGCAAGGGTAGAGTATAACTATAGCTAGATAAGCTAGAGTCTTATTAGTTAGTATATAATAGTTATTAAGCTTATACTAAGCGAGGTTAATATTAACTTTAAAGTGTAACTCCGGTAGTACTTTAGCAGCTTATAAGTAAGCTAGATCTATATTAATTTAACTATTAATAGTATACTTATACTTAGCTACCTTAAGATAACTAAGTAAGCGGCTAAATATTAGAAGAACCTCCTATATATAGCTATAACTACTAACTTAGCCTTAGAGGCGGATTATAGCTAAGGATAGAGGCTTAAGGATATAGTAGTACTACTAGAAGACGTCCTAATTATCGTAAGTAAGCTAGTTAGCGATTACTAAAGGCTCTTTACAAGTACTAGTACTACAACTCCTATACTATAATTAGCTATAAAGGCGACTTCTTTACTTAGTAGATTAGCTAATTTGCTTAATAATAAAGATATCGATAGCCTTATAGACTTAGAGAGTACGCTAGATTATTAAATATAGGCTATTCTATCTTATATTATTATCGCGAACTAGCTAATAGATTAGCTTATCTAGTTACTCTAAAGCCTCTTAAGTAGCTTACTTCTAGAGTACCTTAAAGGCTTAGATTCTTTAAGGAGATCGACTAATAAAGGTAATAATATTATATAGCTTACTAATTAGCCCTTATCTTCTCTAGCGAAGGTACTCTTTATGCTTCTTCTTTATAACCTCTTAAAGCTCATTTTTAAAGGCTTTAACGTCTTAATCGCTACCTCTAAGCATAATTAACTTAGCTATAAGGTTAATAATATAGCTAGTATACCTTATATACCTCTACTTTAGATTAAAATTGAACTTAGCACTAAGGAACTCTATAGCCTTATTATTGCTTAAGGCGTTATTAGTAGTAAAGTATCTAATTAAGCAATTAAGCTACTAGTAAGAGATAACAGCTGTAATAGTCTCTACTATATTCTTACTACTATAAGTATTATAATGCTCTAGAAGGCTAATTAGAAGGTTCTAGATCTTGCTATCTTAATTAATAAAGTAAGTAATAAGGCTAAGGAGAGTAAGGTAGTTACTAGATATCTATATATTAAAGCTAAAGTACACTATTAAAACTGCTATTTAGAGATACTTAGTAATAATACTAGCTATACTTAAATAAGCTAAGTAAATCTACTAGCTAATAGAGGTATAAGAAGGTAGAGTCTTATCTAGCTAAGGGTTAAGGTACTAAAGTAACTAGCGGAGATAAGTACTCTTAATCTTACTAAAGGAAATATTATTATAAACTATCTAGTAAAGGAGGTACCCTCTAAAAGTTTAATATTAGAATCGAGTAGTAATTATATTAATAACTATAGGCTTAGTGTCTTAAGGAAGGCTAAAGCTAGCTATAATTAATAGTCTAGCAACTGCTATACTCTTATAGCAAGAATTAGTAATCTTATAATACTTCTTAAGGTAGTTAATTAGACTATTAGTCTACTAAGGAGTAGGTATTATATACTATATAACTTGCTCCTTTTTTAAGTAGCATAACTTATATAGCTAATACTTAACTCTATAGAAGTCTTTAATACGCTAGCTATATACCTATATAAAGCTAGTCTTTATAATAGAGAATTTAGTAGTATAATAGTCTTTAAGAGAGCATATAGTCTAGTCTACCTTAGCGTATAGATTATTAGGTTTATAGTGACTTAACCTTGCCTTAGAGAGGCCTTATAGTCTAGCTAATAGACTAATTTTATTATTATAGTAAATATTAGCTGTCTCTTAAAGGGATAATAGCTTACTTAAGGCTTTAGAGGCTATAGTTAAATTTTAGTAATTTTTTAAAGTAGTGTTTAGCCTAGTAAATAAGTGCAAAGTCTATACTAGAGTACTAAGAGAAGGAGATAAGATAGTATAGATAGTTCTACACTAATTAGAGTATAATTTCGCTATAACTCTATACTCTTAGCTATCTACCTTATTACACCTTTAATTAACACTACTACTATTACAGTTATTATTAATAATATCTAGCTTTATAAATTGATTAATTAATGCTAAGAGAAAAATCTGATTATAAGATATTAATTGATTAATTAATCAATATTGGTCAATACAATCAATCATGATTGATTGTGGTCTTCACTGGTCTCTACATCTGGCTGATCATCGCCACACAGCCCTCTACAGTTGTCTGATCATCGCCACACAGCCCTCTACAGCTGTCTGATCATTGCGCCGACTTCTCCCCGCTGCTCATGACAATCCACCATCTCCGCCGGTCCTGCGCATCCACCATCTCCGCCCCAGCCCCAATATCGTCCCCTTCCACCCACAGACCAGCACCAGTAATGCTCGTCGGTGTACAGCTAGTGCTCTACACCGTGAAGCCCGCCGCCTCCATCTATCTTGCGAAGCCTGGTCGTCGCGATCTGCGGTGAAGGCGTGGTCGTCACGGTTCGTCTTCTGGCGGGGGAGATCGTCCATGACGCGGTGTGGCAAGCGCTGGCATATGTGGAAGTGTGGACTGAGTCTCGCGCATCGAGAAGGTTTCCAAGTCTACGGTCGGCAGGTCGTTCGGCCTCCGACTAGCTTGGTTGTAGTCGAACCCGGAAGGCCGAGGCGTAGGTCTCTTGGTCGGCGCGTAGTATTGCTGGTGCGTGGCCGTGTCCTTGGTCTTAGCTGACCAGATGATGGGGGCGACTCGTCCTCGAGCCCTGAGACAAGGACAGGATCCAGTCTCCTACTGGCATACACGACCCCTGCTACATCCTCGTGCTGGGGCTGAAGCAGATGTGACTTCGGAAAGACACCAGGCGATGGTCTCGGAGGATCCTGGGCCGTCATTTCTCTCATCTGACCACCCGTGACCATATCGCGGATCATAGTTGGATCCTCTTTGAATAGAGCTCGAGTCACAGTCGCGGCGAGGGATACGTTGTAGTTGAAGACCGTACCGATCGAGGGACGGAGTGACTGCCGAACGAGCCCTCGAAGAGGTTGGGCGGATCATAGAATTTCCGCTCTATATCTTGATAAACTCGTTGATGTCTCGGTATATATCGGGATCCAAGCACTCATGGTCTCGTCACTGCGTCGAGGTGGATACTGAGTGTAGTCTTCCTCGCGAGGTCGGCAGTTGGTGGTGTATCCTTCGTATTTCGTGCTGGCTGCTCAAGAGTCTCGGTCATCATGTCATGCGGAGGTGATGCGGATGTCGCTTCAGTGCCGGTAGTCAAGAGTCTCGGCTCTGGAGAAGGCGTCGTCGTGACTGGCTCATCTGGCGCACCAAGTGCGATCCTGCTCGCTAGACTCCTCTTCGCCTCGGCCATCCATTCGATTGCGACTTGTGGGTGAAAGACCGCTTCGTGCATCACTCGCATCATCAGCACCTGGTATGTTCTGCGAAAACTCAATACTGAGGCGACTGCGCCGCTGATTGCGAGGTTGTCGCACACCACCACTTGCTAGAGGCGGAGTGACTGACCTGGAACGTCGACCTGAGTGGGGAGAGTACTCCGGTCCCATACTCCCACCCATAATTGTGGACTCGAGTCCTGAGAGTCACCTTGGCGCAGTTCAATAGAGGAACTGGAGGCGGTCGAGTCGGCTCTTCCATTCCAAGACCGTGCTTGATGGTGCTGTCGCTGGTCGCAGATCGCGGGAGTATCCAGACGAGTCCACCCGACCAGCTCTTTGTTGATGTGGTGAGGAGCCAGCAAGAATATTGCCACAGCGCCCTTATCTCCAGAGATAAGAAGCACGTGTGGTGAGTCCAAGCACATGGAAGGGCTAAAAATCGGATTCACCACGCCGGTGACCCGGAACAAAAGCAGTGCGGGCCTCACTGTCGCTGCCAGAGATACTGCTATGGCGGGATGGCAAAGCCTCCGTTGCATTTGCGGCTCGAGGAGTGCTCTGTTGGGTCTTGCGATGTCGTCAATCTGCTCGGGCTCATGGGTGGTCCGCTTGGAGATCCTTTGTGGAGGTGACCTAGTCTCGACAGGGTCGGTGGGTGCTGAATGCGGCGGATCCAGAGGCAATGGTGGTCTCCCTGGCACGTCCGCCGGTGTCTACGAACTTTGCAGCACCGTTGTACGAGCGCGCAAACTCGAGCAATGACCGCTCCATGCCGGCCGCCTGCAAGTCTCTGGTCTCCTGGCTGTACTCTTTCCATCGCCAGGGATTCAAACAGACCCGCTGATCGTGCGCGACGTACCCGGACTCACGAGTCGTCCCCCGAGAGATGATAGAACAAGAAGTCGATACAGAATAGCACTTCGATGGTCGTGAGTGCTCATTCGGACTGCCATGATCTTCTCGGGGCAGTAAAGGATGTTCGATTGCCAGGACAACGCGACCAGTTGTTCGGTAGTTTGATGTCGCGCAGCAAAGCAGTATGATGTTGTGCCGTCCCTCCATCCAGAGATAAGAAGCACGTGTGGTGAGTACAGCAGATGGCAGTACTCGCCCCGTACCTCGAGGTCTGGGATGGTCACACTGTTGTCATCGTCAGTAAGAGATTTCCATCGCGAGGATTGCAGAAGACTTACCAGAGACGGCGGATAGTCGACACCCCGACGTGATCCCCATTGATCCTGACCAAAAGCCAATTCCTCCCCCCACCGCTCTGCCTGTTTCCCTATTGCCAGCTTCCTTGCCTGAGATTTCCTTGACAGCCAACCGATAGGTCGAGCCAGACAGAATCATTCTGTAGAAGTCAGTCAAATGGGATTGAGGAGACGAAAGGGAGGGACTCACCTCTGGCTCGACCGGAGGCCGTCAAGGACAAGCGTGACTAAGACTCCAGAGCCGAGAGCCGTCGTTATTCGGTGAACTTGTCGATGGGCCAACGATAATGAATGATGGGGCCTTGCATCATTATCGACGACCCATTCGACAAGCTTGCTGATACCACCTCCTTCCCAGCAGCAATAATGAATGATGGAGCCTTGTCCACCATAGATCGGCGGTGCTGGGCAGAAGGTGGTAGAGAGTTGTGCCTTTCGTTTGTCGACCAGCCAGCAATAATGAATGATGGGGCTTTGTGATCATTATGGCCAGCGGAGTCGACGAGTTCGAAAGGCGTGCCCTCCACCACCGACAATAATGAATGATGGGGCCTTGCCCAAGATGTTTGTCGATGGTGGAGGAAATAATGGGGTGTCACCGAGATACTAGTTGATGTATCCCGGCGAAGTTGAGATGATGAGCAGACTGAGAAGGGAGGAAAGGAGCTGGTATATATAGCTGAGTCTGCCTCTGTTCGAGAACTGTGTGAGGTCGATGCGCGGGTCGTTGGGCGTACGATACACCCTGCAATTGACAAAGCAGACCTGTTGCCCAGCCGCCGGTGATACCTTGGATGAAACATCCATGCTTCTGAGCACTGTCGTCGGTATAGAATGAGTCCAATAGACGATCCTGTGTTGGCTGGAATGATTGCCTTTCTGCAGTGAGCCTTGTGTGTTCCATCTCATAAGACCAATCGTCGCTATCTTCCTTGATGCTATGCGATACCGTGTATCATACCCGTCATCTTGTTTGCCCTCTTGTGGTCGTCGGAAATGAGGACAGTAGGCTGAGAAGCGTTGTCGACTTTGCAATGACGTGCCACAGGAGTGTAGTCATGGAACTGCGATGTAGCAAGCCGGGAGGCTGGAGTGAGCGACAAGAACGGACTGACGTCGCCTCATTGGTCATCATTGGCGCCAGTGGAGAGGATGGTAAGCTTGATTGGAGCTGTAATGATACAAATGGCATGCAATTTGCCTTGCCGATGGGTGCCACGGAGGCAGGGAGGCTTTCGGAGGTAGTTGATAGGTCGACAGTGGACAGAGGGTCTCTGCAACAGCATCAGCTCGCATCCCCTGACTCTTCTCGCCATCTGTGCATCGAGAATCATCACTCCGTGCAACGTACCAGCCGCTGTTGACCAGTGCAATTCTTGTCAATCGACCGGTACGGGCTCAGATCCCTCGACGACAAGTTGAAGGCGCCTCATAGTCAGAGGTTGGCAAGGGGCTTCATCTGTACAGTCTTGTCCCATTGATCGACTGCTCTGGCCTTCATAGGAGCACTGCCAATGTCAGTGGCTGATCGATGGGCGCCCCATAGCCCTGATGTGGGCGAGCGAGCGCCATCGGCTTAGTCTGTAACACCCGAATCCTCGGCAGTCACCCTGCTTTCGCCCGACCAAACGAGGCTCTTTCTTTGACTATCGGGCTACGAAGGAGCCGGTGGATGACCTCGAGCCAGAGCAGGTCTTTGTTCTGGCGCTAGGCTGCGACAAAGACCGCCCCTGTTGTGGTATGCTGAGCGCTGGCGAACCTGCACAAAGCTCCTCCTCTTCGATATCCCAAGCCTAGCTTGCTGCAGCCATCCGCGGTAGTCTCGCTGTCGCTGTGATTCGATGATCGGCGTGGGCACCAAGCTTTGAATGAGGGAGCAGACAGTTGTGCAGTCTGTGTTCGTTTGATTATCTAGCGTGAGGTCAAGCTACTCGCCATGGCGATGAGTAAGGCGGCTGGGGTGGTCGCACGCAGCACCCATGGGCAGAGATCAAGCAGGCTTTGGGGATGTGGTCCGAGCGGTGGTGTCAACTGCAGTGCAGAAGGATCGCCAACTCCGACAAGCCCGCCGAAACCCAAACGCCCCCAAGCCCGACCATCGCCACAGCGTCAGCAACGAGCTATCCCCTCTACAGAGCCTGTACGGTGAGATCAAGCAGAAAGAGCCTGAGTAAATTCATACGAGCTTGTAGAGTGATTGAGCAACCGTGAAAGGGCGAAGAGCAGACCGCTCCTCAGCGGCAAAATCAGGAAACGCTCTCGAATCTCATCCGACAAAGGAACACTACAAATCAACAAAGGAATTACATCCAATCTCCCTATCAACCCTGCAGTGATGTGTGAAGGGGTGGAGAGGTAACACAGAGCAAGAAAGATTTTCAAGCATCGACGCGTGAGGAAATCATACCGATAGCGCATCCTGATCTTGTTTCACAGAGCCATCCTGTATCACAACAGACCAGCCTAACCACACGCTACAGGGGGAACTGCATCGCATTCGGGAAAAGATCGAGATAGAGCATTATCGTCGACATCCCACCTGGCGTACCAGTGCAGCGCGGAATGACAGCTCCGTGGAAGTACAATGGCGTTGACCCCTCTTTCTTGCATAGCATCTGCATAGCTTACGACCGCCAGTAGTGACGGTCGATGTATGCGAAGAGAAGCGCATATTCCAGCATCCTCCCTCTGCAGACTATCAAATACAAAGCCATCCGACGAGGTCGCTGCTCTGTCCTCACGCGACTGCACTTCGACTACCCTCAAGACAGTTGACCACTCACCCCTCTCTGCACAAGCACATCTCACATCTCCCTCGACACGCCCTGCATCAACCTGCTGTTACAGAACCAGCACGACATCCTGCCGAAAGAAGCGACAAGGGAAGCAAGAAGACTGACAGCAAGGTCTTCAGAAGAGAACACGCGTCAAGGAGATCATCGGCAACATTTCGCTGGAACAAATCCATAACAGCGATAGCAAAAGTGACTCACCTTTGTCGGACACTCAGTCGACCCCATCACATATCACCACTCTCAAACCACTATCCTGCCCAGCCTATCCGAGATGTCAGGATCCCCCTCTCCCATGAACAGCGCAAGCGGTGGTATGAGTGGACAGGATCAGCACCAAGGAGAGTCTTCCACGGCCACCCAGCAGACACCACGACGTCCACTACGTCCGGATGCACCAATCTTTAGTCTGCTGAGGCCAGAAGCACCGCCATTCACGCCAGCAGTCCCAGCAGTCCCAGCGTCGGCCAATGGGGCGGTCATTCCGCGTCTTCCTTTGGGGATCCGCCCACATCCACTGCGAAGCAACCCTCGTCTGAGAATGGTGATTCTGGGCATCATACCGGCCGGGCCAGTCCCGAGGAGACCAGTACGACGGATGGGCCCAAGATCATCAGACTCAGACCGCAGTGCCGTGGACTCGGTCATGAGCGGGAACGGAGACCATGTCATCGGCGACCCGCTCGCTGGCCAGAGGCAAAGACGCGGCCCTGACCCCATTCCCCCGCCGAATCCCCCATCGCCTGTCCGCTTCGACCACTGGGAGCAGGATCCTATGCTTCCAATTACTCCTCCTTTGACCAATGGCACAGCGAGCCATGGCAACAGCGCCGAGCAAACTCCCCGACGCCGGCTTCATACCACCCCGGCAGGCACTCCTGGCCGAGCAACCGGACCCGGCAACGTCAACGGCACCTCCGAAAGCGACGAAGATGTCGAGGAGGACGGTGATCCGGAAGCCGAAGAGGTGAGCTACTTCTTCCCGGAGGATGACGAAGCCGACAGCGACGATATTGACGTCGATTGGAGCGCCAGTAGCCGGTCGGTACGCTCCGCCGAGAGGTACTATCAGCGCCTCGAAGCGGAGCGATTGGAGGCTCTCAGGAGGGAGGCAAGGGAGCGGCAGGCGTACCTTGTGCGGTGGCAAAGGACTCTTCTCGAGTATGTCCTTCGATGTGTCTTCATGCAAGCTTAGCTGACGGGACTAGGTCGTACCATGAGTGGGTGATGGACGAGTGAGCAAAAGAGGAGACGAAGAACTTTTGGTGAGTAATTTCCTCGTATTGTCTTTCAGATTTCCCGGTGCTTTTGCTTGTCATTGCAGTAAGAGAAGAGTCCAGTGTCTTTGAGCGGCGTTGCTCAAGGAAGTCTTCGATGGTTTGCTTGTTGGGTCACCACCGTCGCCCCATGTCTTGAAGACAAGGTTGTCGGAGTTTGCAGAGCCGCATACGCAGTTGTTGTCCGAAAGATCATTCTCTACCGGGCTACCACCTCTGCTATGTCTCTTATCATCTGCTCTATTGTGTTTTCTGCTCCACAAGCTCCTCTTATCATTCCCATGCCGTCTCTTTCATCGTTGCTGTATGGTGGCGCGTGGGCTACCATTGCTTGACCGGAAGCTTTGTCGTCAAAGTCTCTCATGGTCCGTCGACTGATCATCCCAGTGTCGTTGGAGGTCCATCAGACCCAGATACTGGACGTCTGAAGGACCAGAACAGATTGAAACAAGGCAGGAGTGCTAGATGAGCTCTGAAAGGGTCGTCGTCGAGGGTCAGGATAAAGGAGTGAAGTCCTTTGTTCCGTCGGCAAGCGCGGCCGACAGCCAAGCAACTTTCAGGATTGGCTCGTGCGGAGGAATATCGAGGTCATTAGAAATGTCCAAATGAAACGTCAATCAACAGCTCTTGTTCATCACTCGTCCCAGCCTTATCGCTTGATCTAGTTGGATATCTTTGTACCAGTATTGCGAGCTCTGGATCAAATGTACTAGCGCAGCTGTTCATCCTTCGGTATTCCTCCATACATGACCTTCACACCGAGCGATAGAGATACCCGACTATTCTTACAGCTCTGGCTTGCTTGGAGCTCGGCACAAGAGGCGGATAGGTGATGGCTACACCTGGTGGGTCACATACATGAGGGAAGATCATGCAGGCATATCTGCTGGTCAACCCTAGGGAACAAGATCTATTGCGGTTGCTAATTCTATCTTCAAGAGCCCAAATGGCCACGACGGTCCTCCATAACTAGGAGCCCTGACACTGTATCCTCATTATGGCCCGATAGACCTATACGACCTTTACCCAGGAATCGTCTCCGGTCACAATTGTCACCAGAGCAAGCAGATTCTATCGTCTATCCTCCAGTACCCACGCAATCTTCACCACTCTTCAGTTTTCCATACGGTGTTTCGGAAGGACAAGAGGCAAGATCAGGGAGCAGGACGAACGGGCATAGGCATAGCAGTCCAACACACTGTGACTGCGGAGGATATCATCAGGACCACAGCGATGAGGAGGAGGTAGCATACGATCACCCCAGCTATCGATGGTCTTCTCCAGGCGCAGATGGAGCGCCACTCAGCAATGCGCAGCAGAAGCTTCTCGCCTCCTCGCGATCGGGCAAGGTTCCGCCGCCACCGGCGTCGACGGCATCTTCTGCCGATGGCTACGAGTCATTTGAGAATACCAGCAACAAGAAAAAGCGAAAAATACCTCTTTCCGGAGGCTTCAGTGTTCACCAATCAAATTTGTCGGCCGAGCTTGCAAACATGGGTATCTCCTCGCCTGCAGGAACAGGGGATCCTGCTGAGCAGGTTAACGGCACATCACATCTGGGCAATTCGTCCCCAGCTCCTTCATCAAACGGTGGAACAGGGATTTCTGGTGCGGGCAGAGGAAGATACGGCAGGAGCACAGGCAAGGGTGACCGCCGCGGAATGAACGGCACGATATCAGGAAACTATTCGTCCAGCTTGTCTGCAAGATCCCGCGGTGGTGACTATCGAGGTGATGGCACGAAACCAAGTGAGTCAAGCGTGGGTGAAACCTGCGTACAACGGAGCTAACCTCGCTTGCAGAGCACAACGGCGATCAAGGCATCATCTCAGCAGCGATAGCAAACGCCGCAGGCCAACAACCAGCGACACCAGAAAAGGGAAAGGAAAATGTGAGCCTACTTTCGCAGGAGGCGGACAATACCACACCCAAATCGCAATTCACTTTCACCTGCGAGACGGATGCTTCCAGCAAGATATCGTGGCCTTTGCAAGGATCCGGACAGTACAACAATCCACCACCGAAGCGAAATTACTACCCGATCAGGCAACGCCCAGGTGATCCTGTCAACGTCAATCAGGGCACACAGACAGCACCTGCACCTCGCGGTCCACCCGATCCTAGGATGGCAGCGCCTGCACCACCCCCAGCCCCGCAGTCGCAGATGCCAATGAATGGGCAGCCCCCACCTCCCAAGCCAAGACGCAGACGCCCGAGCAAGGAGTTTGCCATGGCAGCACGAGAAAGGCGCTTGCGTCAGGAGTACAACAATTATCAGCACAAGCCGACGATGGAATCCATGTGGATATGCGAATTTTGTGAATACGAAGATATCTGGGGTCAGCCCCCTCGTGCTCTAATCAGGCAGTACGAGATCAAGGATCGTAATGAGAAGGCAAAGGCGGAAGAGCGTCGCAGGCTACTGGAGAAGGCCAAGATGAAGGGCAAGAAGGGCAGGAACAAAGGGAAGGGCGGCAAGAACAACAACAATCCTCCACCGGCAAATACGGATCCTGCGTACGACCAAGGTTTGGACAATGTCAACATGCCGCCAGATATGCAGGGTGACGGATACTACGAGGACGAGTACGACGATGGGTACGATCCTGTTGATCCAAGCGACCCGGCGTATCACCAGCATTATCAGTACGATGATCATGTGGACGTGGGACATGGTGGTCAGCAAGGTCATGCACCTCCTTTGCCTCCTCCGCCTGCTTGACCATGCAGCTTCGGCAAGGATATCTGCTCTCCAACTGCTCTGGGTACGATAATCTTAGGAGCGGCCTGATCTGCACAGGATGAGTGGTACAAGCCTAGGACCAAAATCATGCAGTCTTGGCCTTGGCCATACGTCAAAGCAAGCGGTCAGTGCATCGACTGGACTGTATATGCGTCTTCATCAGCCAAGAGCTGTCTATCACAAAGGAAGGGTTGGACAATGAGCTCACACATCTGAGCCCGACTTGCATAGCCCTGCCTTTCCTTTGTCAAAGTATCCCCTCTCCAGATAGCCAAGAATCTATGGCAGCAATAGCCGTATACGTGTCTCGTTGTGTTTCCGCAGTCCGAGTGATCTATTGCACCTCAATTGAAGCCCTCGTCACTGTCCCGAACGTTTGATCGGAAAGCGCCAAAAGAGGCAAATCCGCACCATCCGAGGTTTCCTTCGGGCGACTTCCCGCCGAACCTTCCCCTCACCTCTGCGAGCATAAGCTTGCCCGCGGTCGTCTTGGGGCATAATTCTTTGCATTGGATGTGAAGACATATAAGCTTGCTTTCGCGTAGGTGTTAAAGTCTGTTTGTTATCAAATCGCTCCCTTCTACTCTGTGAGGCCGTATAATTCAACATGACAAGCACCACCGTAGAGCCTCCAGCGCCTTCTCAAGCACCTTTCGCCTTACCAGGCAAGACTGCGATTGTAACAGGAGCGGGCTCTGGTACGTGTAGTGTCAATCACATGTATATCTCCATTTTCTAAAACATGACAGGAATCAATCTCTGCTTTGCCGAGCTTCTGCTCGAGGCCGGGACAAACGTAGTCGTCGCTGACCTAGCCCTGCGGCCTGAAGCGGAAGCTCTGATCAAGCAGTATGAGGCAGAGCAGGATGGCAAACCACGAGCTATCTTTGTCAAGACTAATGTCACGATATGGAATGACTTGGAGAACATGTTCAAGGTAGCTGATGAGGAGTTTGGAGGAGCCGACATCGTGCGTCGATAGATCACACCGAATGGCAGCCCATTGACAGTGTTAGGTCTGTCCTGGAGCAGGGGTATTTGAACCACCTTGGTCCAACTTCTGGCACCCACCAGGCACTCCGCTGTCCAAGGACTCCATCACTGGTGACTCCCCCAGTGGACTGGGCCACTACATGACGCTCGACCTGAACCTCACCCATCCTATTCGAGTGACCCAAATGGCCATTGCCCGCTGGATGAACCCCAGCCCTGGCTCCAAAGTCGGCAAGGTATCTCCTCAGAACCCCAAACGAGTAGTCCACATCTCCTCAATAGCAGGGCAGACAGCCTCTCTACTCACCCCCCTCTACCACGTCTCCAAGCACGGCATCACCTCCTTTGTCAAATCACTTGCCTTGCTAGATCAAGTCGGCATCCGCGTCAATGGCGTCGGACCAGGTCTGATCATGACACCACTCTGGCACGATCACCAAGACAAGATGCAGTTCGTCAAGGAGGGGCACCAGACGTGGGTGCATCCCAAGGAGGTAGCGGAAGCCATGGTGGCTTGTCTGGTGGATGATCAGTATGGGGCGGGCGCAATGGTCGAGATCACGAAGGATAAGAGGAGATTGGTGGAGTTCCACAATGATCCAGGTCCTGATCCGGCGGTTTTGGCTGGGTTTGAGATGAAGGATGCTTTTGGAGCTGTGTTTGCGACCTTGGGGCAGGAGGGGTGGGGGACGAAGGACCAGAAGAGTTCGTAGATGAATCGATCACTGTACATACGATCAGGACAGTCAGCTCGAGCTGTATCTTCCATCGATTGCGCTCGCTCGGGCACAGAAGGTGAAGAAGAGCTACCCCGCCAAACACCAACATGACCACATCACCCCCGCGACCCGAGCTGCCTGCCTATTCCAGGCACCATCTCACCATTAGGGCACGCCATCACGGCACCACGATGCCGATATTACTGTCTATCTCTGGTCTCTAGCGGTCAATTGCTATCCTTTTCGTTCCTCAATACCTCAACCACTGCACCTCAACCTCCTCCAAATTACTCCTCCCATCACAAGACCGTATTCATACCAACCACAATGACAGTCCGCACCCGCCTGACCCCTCACACCCTCCTCTCCGCTCCCCGCCGCTCCCCCGCCCTCCCCAACCCCAGCGGCACCCTCGTCCTGCACACCACCACGACCTACTCCTTCAGCACACACAGCAAAACCACCGAACTCCGCCTCCTCTCCCCCTCCAACAATGAATCCACCCTCCTCTCGACCTCCGCCTCGCTCTCCTCCCCCGTCTGGCTCGACGACACCACCTTCCTCCTCCTCTCCTCCTCCGAAGGCAAGACCGATGTTCTCGCCTCCCCCGCCCTCGACTTCTCAGCGCGGTACACCGTCGGCTCCATCCCTAGCTCAGCAGACAACCTCAAGATCACCCGCTTGGACAATGGAGGTATAGGCGTAGTTGTCTCCGCCCTGCAAGACGAACAAGGCGAGCTATGGGAGGGGAAGAAGCGGGAGACTTACTCCTCGGGGAAGCTGTACAAGAGCCTCTACACGCGACACTGGGATACCTGGGAAGGCCAAGGGAAGAATGCGTTGTGGTACGCTGTTGCTGCGCTGGAGTCAGGGAAATGGGGCCTGCGTACGGAGTGGCGGAACCTTCTCAAGGGCAGGAAGGGACTGGAGAGTCCTGTGCGACCGTTCGGGGGGACGGATAGTTTCGACGTGAGCAGGTCGGGGATTGTGTTTGTGAGTAAAGACCCGGAGAGGAATCCAGCGTTGAACACGACGTGCGGGGTCTATTTGGCTGGACTGAGTTCGTTTGAGGAGGAGCCCGGAGAGGTGGAGATTGAGAGGGTGGACGATTTGCCCGGGCAGGAGGGGGCGGCAGGGAGTCCGGTGTTCACGCCGGATGGGGATGGGGTGGCGTTTTTGAAGATGAGTATCAATGGGTATGAGAGTGATAGGAATCAAATTTGGGTCATGTTGGATGTGCATACGGGGAAGAGGGAGGTGAGGGCGGCAATGGAGGTGGAGGCGGTGAAGGGGTGGGACAAGAGTCCTTCGGTGAGTGCTACGAGTAAGGAGATGTGGCCTATCTAGGTTGCTGACTGTTTGCAGAGTCTGGCGTGGAGTTTGGACGGACAGACACTATATCTGGTCGCAGAGGAGGCAGGATACAACAAGCTCTTCTCGCTGTCACTAAGCGGGCCTGCTTCGCCGTATCCGAAGACGCTGACAGAGAAGGGCTCAGTATCATCTGCTGTGCCTTTGACGGACGGCTCAGTATTCCTGTCATCGACCTCTTTGATTGACAACAGCTTGTACTCGATTGTAAAGCCTACAGAGGCAAACTCGGTAGCATCTCTGGTGTGGTCGCACTCAATCTCAAAGAGCGGCTCAGCATTCGGTCTCTCAGAATCACAAATCTCTTCGATATGGACACCCGCAGCGAACCCAGATATCAACGAAAAGGTGCACTCATGGGTGATCCGTCCATCAAACTACGACAAGTCGAAAAAGTACCCTTTGGCCTTCCTGATCCATGGAGGACCTCAAGGAGCGTGGACAGATGCTTGGTCGACAAGATGGAATTCCGCTGTCTTTGCCGAGCAAGGTTACATTGTGGTATCGCCCAACCCGACTGGTTCGACAGGATACGGTCAAGCGTTCACAGATGCCATCCGCAAGCAATGGGGCGGTGACCCATACCGCGACCTCGAAAACGTATTCGACTACATCGAGAAGGAATTACCAGACGTCGACACATCCAACGCAGTCGCTCTCGGCGCCAGCTACGGCGGCTACATGATCAACTGGATCAACGGGCACCCACTGGGCCGCAAATTCAAAGCCCTCGTCAACCACGACGGCATCTTCTCCGTCAACGCCGGCCTCGCCACCGACGAGCTGTACTTCCCCTTCTACGACCTCGGCGGCCTACCCTTCTACTCCCCCTCCTCATCCGGCGCCGACATCTCCGCCCAAGAAACCCAAACCAAACGCACTTTCGGCACTACCGACCTCAAAACCTGGATCGCCAACGACCCAGCTCAGCACCTCGACAAGTGGGAGACGCCGCAGCTCGTGATCCACAGCAGCAAGGACTACCGTCTGTGTATAAGCGAGGGACTGTCGGCGTTCAATGTGCTCCAGGCAAGGGGAATCGAGAGCCAGTTCCTCACTTTTCCAGATGAGAATCACTGGGTGCTCAAGCCCGAGAACTCCTTGGTGTGGCACAAGGTGGTGTTTAACTGGATCAATAAATTCACAGGCCTACCGCAGCTCGCGGATGAAGAGGCAGAGGGAGCTGATTTCTATGGTGGGGTGGTGCAGAAGGAAGGACAAAGGGAGGGCGAGCAGGATGTGATTGCGTTTGGGAACCCGACGACGTAGGCATCGCCGACAGACGGTATGGCATGATGGTGTAGACAGTGAGGTGGTAGATGGGTCTTGTCAGTGTAGACATCATCTTGCGTCTCGCATACGCATCACGTCCGTCTCGCAGGTTACATAGGCGAACATGCATAAACCACGCACTTGCTCCTCCGTCTTCCCTCCCGTGCCTCTCTCGGTAGGCTTGCAGGCGGCGTCAACCACGTGTCCGCCTCCGCCGCAACACTCTTCCACTGTCGTCATCATTGAGTGCAGTACAGTGCCTCAGGCTGTACTGTGGTTGCCATGCACGGAGATAAATCCTGTCTCCGCGCGCTAGTCACGAACGCGTCCGGCGGGACGAGATCAGGGCTGGCATGGCAGCGGTATGTCTCAGTAGGCGAACCAGCGTGGTGGATACGCAGGTGGAATTCCAAATTGATGGGTGAATTGCTGCCATGGAAATGATGGTCTTGAAGTGGGCATGGAAAGAAAGGCTGAGGGTGACGACGATGATGAAGTGGGTGAGCTTCTCTTGACCGGTCTGTGGGATTGCTTCGACCAGTCTCTATCTGCAGGTAATAATCCGCGAGAGCTCTGGAAGTGTTTTGCGGCTGGCTTTCAGATGATGCAACTCATCAAACCCATCAACCACTCGGAGCTCTCCTCTTGGTCTTCACGCATCTTCATCAGATAAGTCAGGGCTGACATCCATCCCATCATTACCATTGAACCTTCATAATAAATCCACAAAGTCCCCCCTCGCAGCCGCTTAACGTGCTTGCTGTACACCGACAGACGGGGAAAAAAGTGCGGCCGCTAGCGCCCCTCCGCGTGGTCGATAAGCGAGACTAGCGCTCGTTAGCGTGGGGTGGGGACTACAGCTCGCGATTATTTGCACCGGTCGAGCTGCCAGTCTACAGCTCGGAGGCTGCAGAAAGTGATGAGATGGTTGAGGCTGCGGCTTCGACAGAATAGTGGGGGCACGAGATGGTCAAGCTTCGGATTCGCTTCTGGAAGGGCGCTAGGGGATTTCTTGACCGGAGGGTGAGTGATTGCGATGGAGCTGGCTGATGGAGATGGTGGGCGATTGCGTGCACGCCGGAGTGTGGTCTCTGGGACTGAGGCAGCCGTGTAGTCTTCTCGCACGTATGGCACTCTTACGTGCGTTCCCTCACACCTCACATTACCCATTTCGCCTATCGCCCGCGAAAACAAGTGAAGTCAGTCTGATATGCAATCCACGATCTGAGATCTCATGTGCAGCAGTCCAATCCGACCAATGAGAGGTCCGCAATCGTGCTTCCATTCGCGAAAACCACCAGAGGCTGCTGTGCCCTCCCCCACTTTCCACTTCCTTCCCGCCGCCATTTTTCGGGCGTCGGGACGATGCCTCCCCCTTCCTTTTGCTCTTCCAAGGTTTTGCGACGGAGCACGCTCGCCTGTGGAGAAGGGTGATAGGCTCGGTAGCCGAGGCGTGGTTTGCGTTGTCGGGTCCTTGCGGGCAGATGCCATGCGGTGACGAGTGCATGGCACAGCATGGCATGGCATGCGATCAGGACATGTGGTGCAAAGCCAGGAACGAGACGAAAGCGTGAGAAGCTTATCCCCCTTTCTTCCGGTCTCCAGTAGGACAAAGGGTCAAGTCTGGCCGTATAATCTCGCAGTACCGGAGCAAAGCGACATGCGTAGAAACACTAGATGATGGAATCTCGCTAACCAAGCCGGCACGATGTCACCATGGTTAATGCTTGAGCTGCGTCTGCGACGGTATGCATGCATGCATACTGCAGTGTATCCGTGCCTCTAACTTCCGGGTAATAACGACTCAGCAGGCGAGTGCAACCCTTCCTGATTCCATTTCCCTTACCCTGCTCCGGTGATGGCTTGCGCGTGCCACGCAGTGACATGCTCCCAGCACCTTGGTTCTCGATCCACCCCGTGTCCGCATTGTGGTCCCCACCGTTGACGTCGCATCCCGTTTGGAGGGGCCCCGTTTGGCGCGAGGCACAGGCGCAACGGTCGTTTGCGTCGTTCTTGGGGGCAGTTGAAAAAGAGGGATCGGCGCACTCTGGGGTCTGGATTCATTGATTGACCTGGGTGGGCGATCTGTTTTGTTGATCTTTTTGCACGCAGACGGCCTGGATATAGAGCTCAGACAGGAGCTTCGGATCTGAGACTCTCGATTTGAGATCTGGTTACACGAATTGATTGCATCAGGGCTGCATTGCTGTTCCGAATTGGAATTGTAGGCCGAGGGCTCGCAACAATATCGACAGGGATCACGTTTAGAGTTCACCATCTCGCTTCTCTGGAACGGGTTGCACTTCAACGAGTGAACCGATCCGGGATTGACCCGACCAAATCCCAGAAACGGCGTCGTATTTGTGCTGTCGATAAATTGGTTTGATATTCCGGAGGAGGCTATATACTGTCTCGGGTCCTCTCGAGGAGGATTCAAGATACCATTCCCTCGCCGTCGGCCGACCCTCGACTCTTCATTACAGCTGATCTCGGACAAGACTACACAACTCGCCTTTCATGGGTGGCCGACCTCTTACCAAGCCTTCAATCAGATACAGCAGCGGAGCGGTGATGCCTCTCGAGGTGGTGATAGTCGGTGCAGGCATCGCTGGCCTCACAGCTGCAGTAGCATTGGCACCTCACGGACACCAGATTACAATCCTAGAGAAGTCCGCTTTCGCCGCAGAAGTCGGAGCAGCATTCCACTTTGGTCCATACGGTGTAAGATGTCTCAGGCGATTGGGCGTCGATGTATCAGCGATGCGGCCGAATGTGTGTATGCGGTGGAATCAGACAGAGGCCTGCACGCTCCGGGACCTTGGATTGAAGTTCGACTTGCGGCAGAAGCAGAGCCAGCTCGGAGTGGAGGAGGATGAGATTATGGTTCACAGGATCGATGCCCATCGAGTGTTGCGGAAGACGGCGACAGACCACCCCAATGTGCGATTACGACTGGGAGATGCGGTGAAGAGTGTCGACGCCGAAGATGGGATAGTGACGTTGCTCTCTGGCGAGCAAGTACGCGGCGATGTGATTATTGGAGCAGATGGAATCCATTCTCGGTGTGTGGCTGCTATAGACCCTGCTGCGACCGAAAGGAAAGCGGCTGGCATCAACATGTTCCGGTGGATGGTGGAGACCGACAAAGCCATGACAAATCCAGTCGTCAAGGAATTTCTGGATAAGACGAACTTCCCGGACCACCACACCACCTTCATCCATGGCGGGACAAGGCACAGTCTGATCATGTACCCATGTCGGAATGCCGAGCTCATCAATTGCTCGACTTTCCAGATGGCCGGTTCAGAGATGAAGCCGTTACCAGAAGGAGATTTCACCTCCCCTGGCAGTACAGAAGAGGTACTGCACCTCATGCAGGGATGGCCGGAGAGCTACCGGGCACTCGCTGCTGCTGCGATCGATGTGAAGCATTGGGCCGTAATATCGCGAGACGTGCCCAAGTCATTCAACAAAGGACGACTTGTGCTGATCGGAGACGCCGCGCATCCTACACAACCATTGCATGCGGCCGGAGCAAATATGGGTATCGAAGACGCTGGCGTCCTCTCGATCCTGCTAGGAACAGATGTGACACCTGAATCCGTCGCGGGCCGGCTGCAGCTCTTCCACGACTTGCGCTATGAAAGGACTGTCGTCACCAAATTCAGCTCGGAGTTCCAGAAGATTGGCTGGTTACCCACACCCGAGGCCGCAGAGGCACAGATGGGCGAGAAGGTGCCTGGTGCAAAGCTTCCGCCTAGCATGGAGGACTTCCTTTGGCCAGTGGATGTCATGGCGGACGCTGAGAAGGTTCTGGCGAAGCTATCGACGAAAGCCATAGGCGGAGATTGACGGATTGGTCCGAAGTGCTCGGGCCATGGCGGGTGATCTGGCGAGGTAGATATGAATTCTTGATACCCTTTTCTGCAAATAGCGTATTGATGGTATGTGCGGCGTAGAGGTGCAAGAAATTGTCGTGGACGCTCCTCAAGTGTTGAAAAGACTCCCCCTTTCCCATTCGATGTTCTCGAGCCAAGTCATCAATTCTGCATCCGTCACAGCAGACGGGAAATTAAAATGCAAAGATGGGTCTTCGTAGGGGTTCTCAGGGGAAGGATTGGTGACGGCCGCCTGCTGTGGCCCTGGTGACAAGATCTTATCCAGGACCTTCTTCAATAGCTTCCTCGCTTTGTGGCAGATTGCGTAGTTCCCACCGATATTGGGCTCCACAGCTGACAGAGCAGAGATGAAGACGCTCAAGTCCTGGATGGTCTCAGATCGTGGGAGAATCTCGGGTGTGTACTGTCGGGTGTTCTCTTGCTTGAGCATTTCGACAGCAAGGATGCCGGCAGAGGGAATGCCGTGGAAAGCAATCTGGCATGGTCAGCGAGAGTCCAGTCTGGTTGGATGATGAACTTACCAGGTATGTCAGATCGATCTGCAGATCCCGCAGAAAGTCTCTTTTGGCCGCTCCAGCAAGTACATACTTCAGTAATTCTCTGGCGTGAGTGAGCAAGACTCTGTTGTCGTCAGTCTTTAGACGATTGATCAAAGCTTTCTCCAGCAGTAGCGATGTATGCAACATGCCACACTTGATGGACAGCAGGTGCAGGGTATTCCAAGGTACCCTGTCCCGATCCCATTGTGCTATCAGTGGGTGGTTTTGTGTCTGACAATGAGCCAAGGCCTGGACAACATCCATCTTGATGAAGTCTGGCATCTGCTCGTTGACCAATCGGATCTTCTCTCTGATCGCTTGACCGCGCTGGAGCAGATCCTGGACGTTGGTACCCAGCGCCACCTCGAGAATGTCTTCTCGAAGCTGTGCATGTGCGGCCCACACTCGCCGCCATGTGCTCCTATGCAGCCGGCCTTGGGTGTTCCAGCCGTTGTCAAGCCTTGCAATGACCTGTTGAAGCTCTTCCCCGTCCATGAAAAGCTCTTCATCGGATAGATCGAGTGGTAGTTGCAGAACACAGTATCTGTGACTGAGCCTCGGCGGTCGTCCCAAGAATGTTGAAAGGGACTTGTCATGTCCATAAAGCATATCGAACATCCTAATACGGGTCTCGTTGACCAAGAATGGTGTGTGCTCATCTTGCCGTTTCTCCTGGTGCAATCCCAGATGGATACATGTATTGATGACTTCTCCGATGCGGGCCCAAGCCTGAAAATGCGTGTCGCCCTTCATGGACTCTATGACGAGCACGGATTCGAAGAGTACACAAAGATACAGATCTGTGATACTCTCGCAATCCCGGCAGAACTCGAGCGTGCTCTCCATGGCCTCTTGGATCCTCTCGGTAAAGTCCCGGCGGTCTTTGGCAATAGAATGGATTTCACTGAGAGCCGGATCCCAGTCGGAAAGGTCCAGAGATACAATGGATACACCAGAGAAAATGATCCCGATTGTGTCCCACCGTAAATTGTGACCGGTGTGCAGCATTGCCCATTCCCGAGCCGTAGTGTTGCCATCGACAGGTGGAGTCTTCTCAGTGTTACGCCATACCAGCTCGGATAGAGGGTAAAGTTCGTGAAGACTTTGATGATTGGCAAGCAGGTCCCCAAAGGCTTCCACAATGCCGTTGATCCAGACAGCGTAAGTGGGCTTAACTATTGTGATGCCATCAGCGCCTCGGAACCTAACACTCGTTATCAATGCGCAGCACGGTCATCCACACTGCTCACCATCGCTCAAAGATACTTCTGAACAGATTCATGTTCCGAAGGTAATGCAGCACCTGAGCGCCCTTGTGGATCTTCTCTGTCGAAATGGGAGTCGGAGAGCTGGACCTCTCTGGCTCCTCGTCCTCGATACCTAGACTCCTCTCATTGTCGGTGAAGACAGCCGAGAAGGCCGTCTTGCCCAGGAAGCCAGTCTTATCCTTCATGTGCTCGTTGGACCGTCCAGAATGGTTCGCATACTTGCTCACAGAGGCGGAAGAGGTGAGTGGTGATGCGCTAGTCGAAGAAGATGCGGTTTTGATCGGTGCACTATTCGCTGATCGGAAGCGACCCTGTCCGTTGTACTGCAGGAATTCTGGTGGCGTCGGTTGCTGCTGGTGTTGCTGCAGTGGCTGCGGGGGTGGGGGGAATGGTCTGGACGGCGGAGGAGGTTGGGTGAATAGTGACAGGCTAGCTAATTGCGGGTCTGTGGCAGATCTTATAGCAGATGAAAGTGAGGCAGGAGCACGATCGTCTTTGTGAATTGGGGAAGAGCGGTTGCGGGTCATGGGTGCTGGATGATATATGCAGTCGGCCTGCTTGCCTCTCCGCAGACAGCGAGAGCAAGTCGGTAGTTCGTGACCGCATTTGAGCTTGCCTGTAGATAAGAAGTTAACATCAGGTCACCGCTGGTCTGATGTGGAAGGAGGAGTGGTAGTCTTGGAAGATCATACCTTTTCTGCATGGCTCGCATGAGAATGGCTTGCCGTTCCGTCGATATGTGGGAGTCAGAGTTCCGTTTGAGCCTCCGTTGGGGCCGGTGGTCTCAGGGGCGTTCATTGTTGCCTGAGCCATTGCAGGTTAGACAGGAAGAGGGGTCCAGAATATCAGCGAAGTCGGCGCGACGCAATTCTGTTGCCTGAGGTAACGGGGCGGCTCTGGCGGTCCATGAAGCTTCTAGCCGGGCCGCGGATTGGATTGCGGTGGAGACAGAACAGGCTTCCAGAATTCAATGCGGTGTCACTGTGGTCGCGACATGTCAGACTCGTCTTCGAGGGACAGAAGTCGTGATGGGGCGAAGGACAAACGCAAGCCAGGTGGGGGAAAATTCTCCGACGCGCCGGCCCCGCCGAAAGTCATCTCGGCTGACGTGCGGCTCCGCGACATGTGTCTGATTGGCTGGACAAAGAACGGTTCAGATTCGGCACATCCGCCTCGGTGTCAACCTTGCTCCGAGATCACTCGACTTCATCTCCTGCCTCACACAACAAGTATGCGATGAGCACTTGCATCGCGATCACGCTGGAAGTATGAGAAGCCCTGAATGAGTAAACGGGAGGGCCGTCGTATTGTGGTGCTTTGGCCAAGGCTCACGCCTAACATTCCCTCGAGTCTTCGGTGGAGATCCTGGAGGTATGCAGGACTGTCATCCATCTCTTGTAAGCAAGTCTGGATTCTTCCTTTGTCATCGCATGGTTATGCAATGTCTTCGTTGTGCTTTTGGAGCTCTTTGTTGATCTCGAGCAAGCCGTGTATCGGAGGTATTCATCACGGGGTTGAGAACAAAGAGGTTTGTCTTGTATGAGCACTTCTCTCTCATCTTGCCCCGTAATTCTTCATTCTTCTAACCACACATACATCCAGCACCAAAACCAACATCAATACCAACAACATCCTCCATGTCCTCCTCCCAACCCAAGGAAAAGTCCTCCCCCACCTTCACAGCCCGCATCTCCCGCCTCCGCCTCCCCCTCGCCCCCCTCCTCCCCATGCCCTGCGGCCCACCCCACCCCGACTTTCCCTCGACCCTCCTCGCCTACCACCTCCTCACCGAAGACCAACTCGACCGTCTCGCGCATTACTACCACCAATCCACTCCCGGCATCTACACGAACGAGTACCCGGCCCCTGTACTCTGGCCCAGGCGGCGGAGTAGTGCGTCTTTGTTGTCTCCCCGCGCGGGAGAGGGGAGGAGGAGGGGGAGTACCGGCTCCCCTATCACGGAGGGGCGGACGAGAGCGCTAGAGGAGGCGTTGGATGAGGAGGGAGGGGAGGGGTGGTTGGCGGGGTTGTTGGAGAGGGTGGCTGTTGATCCGGAACTGAGGAGGGACGGAGAGGTGGTGGAGAGGAGATGGTCGGCGATACTGAGAGACGATGATGAGAGGATTGCGATCAAGAGGAGGAAAATTGGCAAGTTCATTGGGTTGGTCGGGATGCAGACGCCTGCTGCTGAGGTGGAGAGTCGGATGCAGCATGATATGGAGAGGGCGGTGAGGGTGATCAGACGGGAGAGGAGGAGGGAGGAAGAGAGGGAGTTGGCGGCGAGGAAGTGGCGGTAGCGTGGTAGAGATGCTGGTGGAATGTTTATTGTTGCAATTCAAGCATGTGCGGAGAGTGAAGACGCAGAAAGGATTGGAAATAGGGTTGCTGGGTGAAGGCTGCTTGCGTTTCGGCTTTCGACGCGTCGACGTAAGCGCGTTTTTGCCTACTTCCTACAAGAGCTTTCCCAGGTGTTTCACGCCTCGCATTTTTGGACCAATCAGCACGGCTTTCGAGAAACCCACGCTATATTGAACTGTTTTCTATTTTCTTTGTCGCTACTGCTTCGATACAGCGAAATCTTTGTCCTGTTACCAAACTCCATCGCATCTCTGCAAGAGACGGTCATATCTTTCTACATCCGGTCTTGTCCATCGATACCTCGATCATATGCCGATGCCTGCTCAAGCACACTACCTCAGCTGTCTCACGGACCTGTCAAATTCAGATCTGTTCAACGATGGTAGCCGACCTGCCACGCGATCGCGCTTCCGGAGTGTCCCGTCCTGATTTGCGCAGGCCGTCCGGGGCCAGGGTTGTGAACGATGGGAGGTAGCTGCTTTGGTTTATTCGCTGACGTAGTGGACAGTTCGGTTCCAGTGGTCGGAGTGGTGCTCTCGGTTCTTTGTTGGAGGGAAGAGATGGATGACCGGGCTTGGGAATTCTGGCTCGACATGTTGCTGTCGGAATGGGAAGATTGTTTCGCTGCTGAGAAGATTGCTATTGTGATTTGATACAATAGTCTATGGGTTGAAATAGGTTGATGATATGCTCGTCGGCTTTATAGTGAGAGGAATACATACCGTCATGTAATGTGGAACTACCAGAGGGCTTCAGCATCATCGCAATATCCTGCGTCTCGGTGTATCATGTTACTACCTGAAACTGAGACTCCTTCACCATCGTACCATTCCCTTCACGCATCAATGCCAAGTGCAGACCAGATGAGAATGTTGAGGCTGGGGTGTGGTGGATCCTCAGTCACGGTAGTCGTGCAGGAAGGAATCATCTTGTTCGTGATTGGGCGCACGATCCAGGTACATGAGGCGCTCCGTCAGTACATTGCAGGTGTGTGATGACTAGAGCCATGGGCACATGTCTGATAGTCTGTCTGCATGAGCAGATCAGTATGGTCCTAATGGCTCGTGAAGAGAGATGACCCCTGTTGAACGGCGAGTAGCGCAAGCCACACCGCGTTGATTCGTCGTATATTTGAGCTGCAACCTCCAGAAGTGCGATCATGGACCTCTCTTACACCTCTAATATAATCGATGCGGTGAGATTGGGGGCTTCAAGCGTGATTAGCTTGCAATGAAGGCTGTGGTGAATGTCCGGCTTCGGAGACGCCCCGAGTGTCTGATGAAGGTGCAAAGGCAGTCTCGATTGCTCCAGTAACAACAATAGAAATGGACAACGGTCCGAAGAGTCTCCTGGTCCGAGCAAACAACCAATGAGTTCGGAGAATTGGGAGACTGTCCCGCGGAGGTCCGCTCCCTGTTGCACCGACGATCATGGCAGAGAACACAGCAGTATGTCCTGCTTGTAAGAATCGGTGACTTGTGCTTTGAATCAGCCTCACCCCCTGGTCATCAATCGATGGGCTCGTGTGAGCCATGCGGAATTGAGCTCGAGATCCGAAGGGAGGGGCACAGACTCGGAGCCGTTCTGACCTTCATTTGGATGACATGAGGCTCTAGCTCTCCAAAGTTGCAGGCGCATCCGGTTGCTCTCCTTGTACAAGTGATCTAACTCGAGGATGGTCCGAAGTAGTGCAGGCTTCTGGTGAATTCTCGGCGGCCTTCCGCGATCGATCTGCCCAGCTCGGGTTTCTCCACGGCGGATCATCTTGCTAGTATCTCAATGAGCATGTAAGTATCCTCATTGAGGTGGCTATAGCGCTGCTACTATGACTCTGAGTCGCGCATAAGGCCCTGCTGCCACGTGGTCGAAGTAGGCGGATGAGAACTTCCGAGCCACCCGCTAGCTCAGGAGACGTCAGCACTGACTCGAGGGTCATTCTATCAGGCCGAGCATCTGTTGAGATTACATTACCATCCAGTATCAGGTTGGTCGGACAAATGGCGTGACTCGTAGACCACGTGGTTGAAACGCCATGCCCGTGCCTCGCCAGGGCAAGGACTAGTTGATGGCGCACTGACCGAGTCGTGGTGTCGGCACTCTCCTCATAATTTCGATCGCTGCTGAGAGATTAGACCATGCAAATACATCATCAAAAGGGACACGATTGAGTCATACCGATGGAGAGCCACGTGGTCGATGTGGAGATTGAAGGGGTGCCAGGGCTGAGGGCCGGAGATCAGCGTGCGGCGAACAGCTCGATGAAGGCAGATTACCTCCGCACGGTCTTCACAGCATCCCCGTCCTTGGACGGGCGTATTGTTGCATTCGAACACTGGCTGAATCACGGCACTTTGGAAAGCTTCTTGGTAACACAATGGTAGCTTGGAAAGTTGGTATATACGTCAATCGTGAATATACAAATAGTACGGTACGAGCTGAGCATGACAGGACCAGCAACGTCATGCCGCCTCGGTGGTTTCGCAATTCCCTTTCAATCGCTGTGCTGCAGTCTATGATGTCGATACTCCCAGGACACCATCGAGAAAGGCGTAGTCTTCGGCTGACAGAGGGTAGCCATAAAGTATGCCCGCTGTCCTCGCACATAGAAGATCTCCTAAAGTGACAGCGCTCCAGTCGATCTTCCCACCAATTGGCGGCGTCTGTGCATCTACACTGAAAGAACGAGGCGTTCGAGCCGTGGATGAGCGGTCGGATACTGTTGATGCAGGGCTCCGATTCTGCAGGTACGCTGATGGTGTTGCAGCAAGTGTATACGAGCTGAATCCCCCGACTTGGCTCTTCCTCATCTGCAAGCTCTGGAGGCAGACTCGACATTTACCGAGGTGGCTACCCATGTTGCCAGGGTATGATCGTAGCTCTCCACAACCGAAACACCATCCCTCCCCTCTGAAGAGCGCTCGAGGATTTGTCGTACCCAAGGAGCTTTCCGGGGCGACTACATTGTGTAATTAGCCAGGCTGTCGAGTCACTATTCTAGTATGGACATACCGACAAATACCATGACGGCTACTGCAGCGCTCACATCATCGTCTATTTTCGTCAGCTTGGAGCTATCATGGAAAGCAGGTAAACTTACCCTTCAGAACTCTTTGAAGCTTCAAGAAGGTGCCGACTGAGACCTGGTTGTCGGGCTGGACCGTCAAGGGAGGCATGGCGGGCTGTCAGATGACGAGACAGGTGTATCGTCGTTGGAAGGACTCGGTAGCTGGCAACCAGTACCACCTGCTATGATGCTTCTGACAGTATGAAACTCGGAGCTGATACCCTGCTTATGCCTGTTATCAAGGATTCCACCAGCTGAGTCTATGAACAGACATTCTGCTCCATCGTAGAAAGTGGTTGCCGTTTTATACCCGACTTTCGAAGCGCACATCCTGCGGCGATTGCCTCCCTGTTCTCATTGAAAGTCGCACTGCCAGTCCCGAAACTCGAGCGCCTATGCTGTGTTCGACTTTCCAGACGTGATACTTTTGGACTAAGTTAGTTTCAAGACGTGCCACGAGCAGTGTGGTCGGTTCAGTCCTGGAGCCTGTAGTGATGATTTGTGATACGTGCAACCTGAGTGGTGCATTTTCGCAGTGATTCTCGAATCCTGCCAGAAGGGTGCCGTGGGACAAGAATTGCGGTGAGCGACTGTGGAAGAGAACAGCGGCAGTGCAGATAGAGTCAGGGACTGTTGGACTGTGCAATGTGACACGCAGTCCGATACTGGAATCCTACGAGTTTCCAGAATTTCTGTTGAAGTATGAATTGAAATTCAATGCATGTATGCATGTAAAAGGAGTCTGATGTTGACGTGGCGTTTAGATCTGCATGTTGCGCGAGCAGTGCTGCCCAGTCTCTTTGCAGCCGGAAGGCGGCTTCTGAGCGCTGAACCATGTCAACCGGCTGTCTTCCGACGAGTTGTGGCAGAACCGATCCGGCTTGACACCCTTGTGCCGTGAGCGTACAACAATTGGCGCGCAGGATTCGAGAAATAGTGCCATTCCTTCCGCACTGGTGTCGAGTTTCGAGACCCGGGCGCTACCGTGATTACACCTGTGCTACTCGAGAGATCAAGCTGGCATCGACGGAAAGCACAGCTTCAAGGCCTCAGAAGCAAAGGGCGGCTAAGCGAGGGGGGTTGGCAAGCCCACGACGTAGGGGAAGGTGGGGGATGACGAACTGGCTGGAAATTAAGGCAAAATTGTCATCGCTGTGTGCAAAGAGTGCTGGTGTACAACGGAATGGTAGAGCGCAGAGGAACGGACCAAACTCACAATGATACGCAAAGCTGGCGGGCGAGCTCATTATGAAGTGACTGACAATTCCCACTCCTTGCAGCGGTGAGGCCGTTGTCGGCCCTTGCAAGAGTCTAGACATCATGCATAGAACCATGATCGCGAGCTGTTATGCGCCCGTGAGGAACGACTCTCTGCATTTGTCCAATGCAGCGGACATGCTCGGCCGCCGCAGGGAGGGCCTGTTGTTGATGAGGGTTCGCTCGCGCGAGCTGTGCCCCGGACTGCCATAAACAGCATCGGCGCCTGCAGCTACTGCAGTCTGGAGTCCCCGACGTGCATCAAGAGCATTCATCTGAGCGCGACTGAGGGCCTACGGTTTGATTGCGTGCATTCAGAATGCAGAAGTAGGTCGATAAAACGGCACAGGATGACGCGTGGGCTGTTGGACGGGACGTCGAGGCTTTCCCCCACCCCAAACATCGGGCAGTTCCGTCCTCCCGATCACTCGTGCGATTTCATTGAGGGCGCCTCACATAAGCTCTACTGGCTTGAACTTTGAAATTGATATAGCATACACAACATGCGGTATCTACAGATATTCCCATCTAGAGACTGAAATTAACAAAACGCCGTGAGATCCATTGGCCCCACGCGTGAGAAGACATCGTTCCTAATCAGGAAAACAGCTCCACAAATTCCAGCCAATAGTTGGCGCGCATCTACATATGTGGCTTGCATGTACAAAGACCACAGTACCGGTCTAGTCCTCACACCATGTTGTCTCAGCTGAACATTTCAGCTGATCCCATGCAGTGCCCAGCTCAGCTCTATTGCCTGTATATACCACTTTGCATTGTTCCGTTTTCCACCAGCTCCTCCTCTTCTGCCACTGCTTCGACTCTGGCGCCCATCCAATCTGTGTCCGGGTTGATCAGCCACTCAAGCGGCTCTTGGACATGATCGACCGCTGGCTCAGCATACTGATACTGGCTTCCATCACCCTGAGGGACAGTATTGACAAAATGGTTGAAATCAAACGCGGTAGCCTGGCCGGATGGCCTCGTGGAGGCTCCGATTGGCCGGTGAGGACCATCAGACTGTAGCAGAGAAGAGGTCTGCACGCTCCAAGATGCTTGCTGATGTTGTTGCATTGGATACGGGATAGGCGCAGTCATCCTGGTAATCGTATCCCAGTGAGAACTGACTGAGCCAGGAGGGGGTGCCATAGCAGGTCTTGCTGGATCTGGAACAATGTACCATGGCCCTGACAGTGGGTTGCTTGCGGGCTCATCGAACCGATAGGCTGCATTCTCACGCTGGAGGGCGGTCTGTATCTCGGTAGACGCGTCGACCGGAGTGTCCTCCGCGTAGCGATGACGATTGTTACCGGCACAATCTCGCAAGTGCCGAGCCATCCGATTGGCGTAGACGACAGTTTGTCCACATCGGAAACAGATCCCGGTGCTACGGTTGTGCCACCTACTTCTGGCAGCACGGTCGTTTTGGGGGGTTGCTACAGAACAATGAGAACCCAGGCTGGCTTATAGCACAAACACTGACCTTGCCAGACGATCATACCTGTCATCTGATACCCACGCTCTATCAGAGTCAGCGAGAAACAATCATTGATCCTCGAACATAACTTACGAGCTGCACAGCGACCCATCCACATGAAGAATTCCCTATCAGCATCGGTCGGCATTGCTCGAAGTTGTGGAATCCAGGGAGGCAGGGTTGTATGCCGTGGAAACAGCTCGATCGAGAAACTGGTGGCCTTCACAAGCACAAGATGGTACTCGCGGGCTTGACGTGGTCACATGTACCCGCGTAAGTCGAGGAGACGCGACCGTCCAGCTATCGTTGTATCTTGAGCAGAACGACAAAATCTCTCTGATAAATTCAGTCCCTTCCCACTCCTGGAACGCCAAAGCAACAGAGATCGTGACCGGGGAAGCAGCGAGCACAATGAAGGGATCGAGGAGAGCTGCCAGTACAGTGAAGAGGTCGTACGGCTAGTTGTGCGCCTTCGTCGGGAGTGCAGAGCTGGAGCTGGCAAGAGCCAGGGATGGACGCCGAGGGAGACCGCAACCAGGTCAACACTGTGAGGCTTGCCCGAAAATTCTGCTGATCGAGGTGCTTGTTACTGTCCCTTAGCAGGAGCTGGAAGGTCCGGAGCGTGAATACCGTGTGCTGCTCAATTGATTCTGGCGTTGGGGATGAGCTGTAACCGCAGCACGCGGTCGGGATGAAAGGCCACTCGTGGTTTTGATCTCAATCTTGTTGATGTATAAGCGTCGTTGCCAGTGTACTTGCGCCTCGACAATGGTCTCCAATTGTGTACGTAGTAGATGTACAATAAGAGACGATGATATCCGGTATATTCGGGACCGCGTTGGTGTGGTAGAAGATGTAGCGTGTGAATTGTGACGCAAAGTGACCGCCGCGGTCTTGCCTTGCGCGATAGATCGTGGCTCTGCCCCCAAAGTCTGGAGGCTGTGTTAAGAAATGACCATGGAGGAGGTCAACAACAACGGACTTGTATGCAGAGTGAGGCCGAAATAAGGAGCGATATTGACAGTCGAAGTGCCCAAATGCGATTCTTTGCTTAGCCTGGAATACTCGCGACCGTGGATGTAAATCTCGAGTTCGGACGGGGCCAGACCTCTGCACTCAATATGGCAAGGGCGGGGAGGACGACCAAAACTGAATCGGCCTTCGTTCATGGGACACACAAAGAACACCCGCCTTCTCCGCTCGCAATCCTGAGGCAGAGAAATGGATGCTTCCCGTGGCGGACCTGTTTGAGTGCAAACTGAAGTGGGGATTCGGGACCTTGGTGGCGATTGAGGCTCTCCCCGTGAGCAAAGACAACGCATCCTCACCAGAACAGAGCCTCACTGTCTCATTACGCTCTTCTCGGGACACTACCGATCGTTCTTGTGGAGATTGCGCTCGGTATAGCGGCGATAGAATTGCAGAAGTGGGTCAAAATCATGGCCTCTGACCGCTCAAAGCTCAGGATAGCGAAGAAGCTTTATCTTTCAGCACAAGCGTCACGATTCAAGGTCCAATGAAGAGCGGTATTGTCCATTTTTGCTGTCCTTGGCTCTCTTTGCCGGAGCCGTGTCAGAGAGGAGTTTCTGACCGGGCGGGAGAGATCTTTGGAGCTTGCCGAACACCTGCAGATGATCACTCTTTGGGTTTGAATGGCCTATCTTCAAGCCTTGTCAAGTCGTTCATCCTGTGGTTCCTGCTGGAGTGACATATGTGGCTGCGAACAGTCCGCAGGCCTTCTTCGCTTGGTTGATCGGTCATGGTGCGATCGCTGCCGTCCCCTACTGGAATCGTGGTTTCCGGACTTTGAACGCGCAATATTAGGATGAGCTCGCCGTGCGCTTCACGTCGTGGCCGATCGAAAGACGGTGCATCTACGGCCAGCAAAGTTGCGTTGTGGTCGGCGATTTGTACATCCATGACTTCGACTCCGGAATTGTCCGACGGGTCGGGCAGGACCGGCACGCCGAAAGCTACCGAAAATGCGTCTTCGACCTCACGACGTCCTTTGTTGTGCATCATCCTGAAAAGGTCGACACCGATTCAATATGCCATGTTACCATGATCTCACATACTCTTACGATGACACCGTCAAAGCAATACGTGACTATTACCGGTTCCTGGTGACTTTGTACCTGGATTAAGCAGATCTCTGCGAGCCTCCGGAGACTGGGTGGCCAGCCCTGCAGGATCTCCCTGATGGCTTCGCCAGATCCGATGAAGTCAAGAACCTTCTCAAGCATCTGCCGTATATCTCAATGGATGCACAAGGGGCAGGACATACCCTCTTCGCGGACTGGAACGGTTTCATCGAAAATGGACATAGCTTCGATTTCCTCATAAGAGGCTCCAATGGTGCGGTCCTCTATAATGGAGAAGTCCCTTCGTATGTGGTAAGCCTCACGTTCAGCGAATTGAACGACCCAATATTCTTGTTGGATACGAAAGCCGGGGTCATATACTGGTTCGAAGGTCCCGCCGATATCAGTGAGGGCTCGTCCATAGAGCAAGTCGTCGACATTGATCATGCTTGGGCACCAACACACTGGCGGAGCAATCCGCCTGCTTGGACGGTACCTGACTTCTTCGAAATGCTTAAGGAGTCATTCAGGAAGCTCAATTTTGTTCCTCTCTGTCCGACTTACGTGAACGATGCCTGGACCGATGGTACAGACTATCTTGATACTTTGAGACCAATCTATCGCGATCATGGTTGGCCGGATTTGGGGAATTACAACAAGGCAGCTTGTATGCAAGCTGTAGCCCGTGCCAGTGGCTTCGACTGAAGCTCAGAGGCTTTCGGATAGTCAAGAAGCCATCAAGGAGACTTGGATCGAGTCAAAGCTGGTAGTCTCGTGTCTCATTCCGGGTCGTAGCTATGGGAGTGGTTCATACGAGACATTCCATGGCTGGACTCCTCCTTCGAAGCTTTCAAAAGCCTGATGCAGATCGGTAGAGCTCAATTGATTGCATGCAGCGATCGCCAACCCTTCAGAGTAATCCGGACTTGCTGGTTGGACGAAAGAACTATGTGTGTACGAGCCCATGGATATTTCGTCAGTCTGATCGGACGCAATTCGACGATGCTGGGTTGAGTTGGTCGACGTCGAAAGCTGATGCCAATGGCCTCGAGACGGCTCCGAGCTCGGGTAAAGTGTTTGATGCTCCGGAGTGGCTGCGGAGAAAGTCAGATCACCCATAGTGGGTACGTGACTTGCAGACCAAGAGGTAGGGCGAAATGATGGCCTGATGGATGATCCAGCCTGCATGATGGCTTCCATGTCTAGGTCAGCGGGGATCATCAGAGGCTGATCACCCGCATTGCTGTGGCCAAATGAATCGACCTGCGCTGCTTCTTGCAAGATGTCGAAGCCTGATTGATGGATTACACTTGGAAGATCCGAAGTGGAAGCCGCTCGTGCCCGTCGGTAATGATTGCCTATGCTTCTACATTTGCCAACATGCTCGCCAATCTTCTTCTGGTATCCGAATTTCTGGTCACAGAATAGACAAGTACCCCTCGCATCGAAGAATGACCGGATGTTGGTCGTTCGGAATGGCTCTGCCTTCCCTGGAGAAGTCAGCTACATACCAGTGTCCGGGTTCAACGACACACTTCTCCAGTACATGACTGCTACGACGTCGCGCCACTCGCGAGCTGTGGGTAGTCAGTACGCCGAATGGTGGCCGAGACGAATGGAGCTTGCCATTGACCAGGTCCTTGAGACCGTGCAGTATCTCGTTGTCTGTTGCCGGCATCGTGGTCGCTGGTAAGGACTAATATTGTTAACTTGAAACAGACAATGCAAGTTACCAGCCAGCTGGATGTTGTTTTGTGGGTTTGTGGAGGAGCCAGACCTCAAGCACATACTTATGTTCCTAATGTGCTTCTCCATGTCTGTCTCTTCTAGGCCCATGTTTGTAATGATCAATGCGTCCTTGAAACTGTAGTCTAGGGTGATACGTTCCACCGTCTGAACAGTGCCGTCCTCGTTCGTGCCTTTGGTGTGGTCTGTGGACGCCATTTGACCCGTTGGCAGAGTACATGGTCACATCTCCGCACCTTGCACTACTCCTCTATCGGCGGCGGGAAGATATCTGAGCGCCCGGTGAACGGGTCGTGTCTCCGCTGCTGGTGTTTGTCACGTTTAGCCTCAAACATAGCTTATCGATTGCAAGTAGGCACGGCCCGGTGCTTCAGGGGCAAGCAAGGGCCGCACATGCTGAGGATGCTGCATCTTGAGGTGGGTCGAACAACATCTAGACCAGCGACAGCACTTCACTGTACTTTGAACGCTCCTGGCGGGAGACATCAATGATGCAGGCATTACTGTGGAGCATCTGCACAAAGGCGATAGTACCACGTTTGTGGGTACTTGTGTTCAAGCAGGGCAAGCCGGACGCAGAACGGTTGCTCAGGCCCAGACTCGATGAACATGTGCAGGCCCGCCCAGAGTCAGAGTGCAGCAAATGTTGACCAGGGTTGTTGTGGAATGCTCTCTGAGGGTCGTCCAAACGGTTCCAACGCCCGCAACATGGAGCTTTCGAGGAGCGCTTGGCCTCCGCCGTGCATGATGCCGGGGCGCTCCTGGTGGCCTGTGCTACTGTCCTCGTGCTTGAGCACCAACTCCAACGCAGCGTCTTGATGGATCGAGTCTCCTAGCACAACAGGAAGGGGTAGCAGGTGCGTGCGCAGCGAGGTCAGACTATGCGGAGCAGCTGGTTTGTATCGTTTCTGAATCCAGCAGCCATGGCTAGAAGCGCTTTACCAGATATCTGCTGTATTCAAATGACCATCTCGGCTTCGAGATTGGTGGCGTCGTTCTCTCGGTTCAAACTCTACTGCATCCTCGCGTCAATGCAGCACATCGGGTTCCACGGCTTTCACGGAGAGTATGGAAATCAATACTATCAGAGTCGCAGCGTCGACATCTAGAACAGTACCTCGGTGTTCCATAGAAGTCGGCCAAGGACAAAGCAATCGATGGAGACGTCAAGATTGAGCTGAACGATTTGCAAGCGGTTTTCGGGGCAACATTTTGCCGAGAGTCTTCAAAAGCTTGCAACTCCCTCCTTCACAACCAGACAATCTCTTCCCCTTCTCACATACGGCTCGTCGGCATTCATTGAATTAATACTATGGCGACTGTGCTGATCATTGCTCTTTGCTAAAGATCTTCGCCAAGGAAGCTTAGCTGCACGTCAGTTGCTTGACCACCTTTGACATCAACGTGAACTACGGATCGACACGGCAAACGACTCGGGACCTTTGGCGATCAGACTCTGCTGTCAGTACCTTTCATGGAAAGGTCACGATGCTTGCCTTTCGCAAGGTCATACCGTGTGGCATTCAACGCATACAGCCTTCCGCTGCATGTCCTCCACTCTATCGTCTCCTCGATCAATAGAGAGCACACAAGAACAACCTGCTGATCATCCCGACTTTTCCGTTGAGGCTCTGGTAAGTTCAAATTTTATATTAACGCTTGCGTACCTCGACGTCATGTGCCTGACCACATATGCAATACGTTGATCAGCTCAAGTTTGAGCTACACAATCCCAGCACAATCTTCTCTCGCCCACGGATTGAGCCAAGCTTCAAAGCATTGAACTGCCGGTTTACCGATCATACGCAGCAGAGTCTCTCAAAGCACTGCCGAGATACTTCGTGCTGACTCGAAAGCGTGCAGTCTGCCGACCCTGATAGGCCCCGAGCCGTGCCAGACACACCTTAAAGCGGGGAGTATCTTGCTCAACCTAGCACCGATGGTCCAGCAATGCAAGATCACGCTGATCGAATCAGACGCTTCGTCATGATCTGGAACGATGAGAATAGAGTCGCAGCGATGGGAAGACTCTCGACTTGCGACCAGACACCCTCCTTCGTAAGTGCCGGGGAGTAGTGTAAGTACATAAGAAAGCCACGAATCTCTTCTGTTTGCTCTTGATACATTCTCCCCTCTCAATCATGTGTCACACATCTTTCAAGGCCCTTTGCGTGGCTTCACTCCTTATCCTCGCGGACTGTGCTCCTGCACGTCGCACTCCTTCCCGCGCGAGTGTTCGCAGGCAAGCCAATCAGGGCCCTGATGCACCAGCGGGACCTCCTGGCGCCTCTGGTCAGCTTCGTGGACCTGCTAGTCTCGGAGGCTATAGCTCTTCCAACCCAGTATCCAGCCCTGACACCGCCATTCCATTCGACCAATATGAGCTTGCACCAGGGCAGGAGGCTGATGAGGACCTCGGCTTCTACCTCGATCTCTCTAACATCGATAATCCGCAACCAATCCGCGGCACTCCTGGTAATGCTCCAACTGATCCCGGTCCACGCAATCGCCCTCTCGACAGGGAAAGTAGCGACTTCTTCGCACCTCCAGGGACCGATGCCGGATCAGTGCCCAATGCGAAATGGCCATTAGGCATATCCCACAATCGCCACGGACTGAATGGCGCTGGCTGGGCTCGTCAGGAGAATGTCGACGTTCTACCAGTGGCCACCGCTCTCGCCGGCGTGAATATGCGTCTCGAAGCCAACTCATACCGCGAACTCCACTGGCACCAAGCTTCCGAGTGGGCGTACGTCCTCAATGGTACCGTTCGCCTGACTGCCGTCAACGAACTTGGTCAGACCTTCACCGACGATCTCCAAGCCGGTGATGTCTGGTTCTTCCCCGCAGGCATACCTCACTCAATCCAAGCATTCGCAGAAGGCGTCGAGTTCCTTCTCGTCTTCGACAATGGCGCTTTCTCCGAGGACGAAACGTTCTTGCTCTCCGAGCTTATGATGCGTAATCCTCGCTCCGTCCTCGCCAAGGACCTCCGCGTCGACGTCTCCGCTTTCGACCAAATTCCCGAAGACGAGCTGTACATTTTCCGTGGAACACCATCACCTTCCAATATCACTGAGCAGAATGTCACTGGCCCAGCCGGCACCATTCCCCAAAGTGGTACATACAGTTACCATCTCTCGTCCCAACAGGCATACGAGGTTCCTGGTGGTAGTGTCAAGATCCTTGACACCGTCTCCTTCCCGATCGCAAAGAACTTTGCCGCTGCACTTTTCACAATCAAGCCAGGCGCCATGCGAGAGCTTCACTGGCATCTGCCGAACAGCGATTCAGGCGATGAATGGGACTTCTTCATCCAAGGACAAGCAAGAGCCACGGTCTTCTCAGCGCCGAGTTCTAGTAGGACATTCGACTTCCAGGCTGGAGACGTGGGATATGTGCCGACGCCGGATGCACATTACCTCGAGAATACAGGAGATGTGGATCTAGTGTATCTGGAGATCTTACAGGCACCCGTCTTCAACGACGTCAGTGTTGCTCAGTGGCTCGGGACTACTCCCAAGCAAACAGTAAAGGATCATTTGGGATTCAGCGAGGATACGTTGAACAGGCTACCGATGGTGAAGCCATATATCTTGCCTGGGAGTACCGATAAGACCGAGACGGACTTTAGAGAGGAGAACCTCTGAGGTAGCAGAAAGCAGTTCACTCCGATCCTCGCCCAGTAGGATAGCATCAGTAGTTTGGCTGATCATTGTAATAACAGGAGGTACAATATGACACAAATTAGCAAGGAAGTCAGCAGACATGAGCAGAACTGTGTGAGCGGTCATGGCAAGACTGTGTTTTGATTTTGAAGATTACCATAGCCAGACGCATGAACGTGCGGGCTAAAGTTTCGCAAACGTCACTTTCTTCTTCTTCAGACCTGCCAAAATCGCATCCTTCATATCCGCCGTTTGTGTATATGCCGCATTCCACACAGCTGTGTAATTCAAGCCTATTCCGATCAGCACTTTGCCCTGAATATCCTACGTCACCAGACTTACCATCAGCAACCCCATGTTCCTTGCTATAATTCAACAACTCCTTCGTCCCCACCACCGCCACTGGGCTCTTGGTAGCCAACAACTTCGCCTTCTCCAATCCAGCCTTCACCACCCCTTCCTTCCCCTCATACACCCCACTCACAAACCCCACCTTCAACGCCTCCTCACTATGAAACTCCCTCGCCGTGAGACACACATCCTTCACCCAACTCATCGGAACATTAGCATGCGGCAGTCTCGTCAACGTCCCAATATCCGCCGCAAGCCCAATATCAACCTCCTTGACACTGAACCTCGCATCACCACTCGCCAATCTAATATCACACGCAAGCGAAATATCAATCGCCAAACCAAAACAGATCCCATGCAGCGCCACGATGACGGGTTTCTCGCACTGCTCGATCGCCGTGATGCAAGATTGGAAATCAAAGATGTGTCGTCGCATGTAGTTTGCCTGGCGGGCTCCGTCGGTTTCTCGCGAGGCGAGCGTGCCGGCTGCTGCGGCTTCGACGTCGAGGCCGGAGCAGAAGGCGCGGGGGCCGGCGGCGGTGAGGAGGATGGCACGGACGGAGGGGTCGTGGGAGAGGGTTTGGAAGATGGTGCGGAGGGTGAGCCATTGGCTTGAGAGTGTTAGTATTGACGGGAAATAATGGAGCAATCTTGGCTGGGCTGCTGAGGGGCGGCGAGGTGGGTGGCAAGGATCTGCTTTTGGCATCTGGAGGGGGAAACGTACACTTCTTTGAAGGCGTTGAGTTTCTCGGGTCGGTTGATTTCTACTACTGCCATGTATTCGTGGGGGAATGTGATGTTGAAGAACTCGTGCTTGTACTTGTCCGCCATATTGTGCTTATGCCCTGACTTTGACCTGGTGTTAATAATATGCTGTATTCAGGCTGAAGCAGTAGATCGAGTTTTCATTGAAGGATCTTTCCAATATGAACGTATAGCTGTTATCAATTTTGATGTAGAAGATGAAGAAATAAGCTGAGTTGATGTTCTCCTTGAGCATGCAAGTCAACATACCGAGGCTCGCATGTGATGACTATTCCAGGACAGCCGAAGCCGCTATGCCAAATTAGGCAGTTTTCAACCCCAGCTTGTCGTTAATCATGACATCTTTGTTGGCACTTCTTGAAGCCACTTCCTTCTATCACACACAACATGGAACGCCTGCGGCATTGTAGTAATCTATGCCGGGGCGCGCAGACAAAGATCGTCACAACTGGTCAACGAATATGTTTGCCGAATCCGCGCCTGTCAGTACACTCTCGGCGACGCGAACTCTCTACAGCATCAATACCCTTCAGAGCATCCACTCGGCCAAGGACTGAAGCATTAGCAAAGTCTGGATTGCGACCTTTCAATCATGGCGTACGACACAAGCACAGTATCCCCTTCACTGGGTCGATTGTACAGAATGCCAAAATCCTTTTTAACTATTATCCATACGCCATGTCACTTGCTGCATTCTTCATAGTAGCGGGAGTCGGCGCCTTGGGCTATGTGAACTACTATTACTTCAACCATGTGGCGACCTCATTCCACAACTTTCCTGAATCAATTGGTACGTAGTCGATTGGACATGTTCGCTGTCCCTTCTAACATGATTCCAGCGAAGCAACTCCGTCGGGCACTCTACTACACTAATATCGATCTCCAACCACAAAAAGCCTTTCCCTACTATCAGAAAGCCATCAACGCCGCCCGCGAAGAAGGTATGGACCCCTACAGCGACGAAGTAATCGGCATCAAACTCCAACTCGCCGATCTCATGGAGAAATCCTCCAACATCCCCCGAGCCATCCGCGTCCTCGAAACCATCCGCGCCGACCTCCTCGCCCGCTCCGAAGAAGCCCTCACCCTCCCCGACATCTCTCCCGAACAACAACAACAGCGCCGTACCCGCCTCCTCTCCAAGACCATAGCCATCGCCCTCAAACTCTCAGAGTATTACTCAAACCCCTACATTCACTCGGACGCGCAAGCCCTCGAATCCGCCCTCTGGGCCGTCAACACCGTCCTCCGCGAACTCGACGCCCGCCGCACCGCCCGCGCCACCGACGAATCCCATGGCCCCTTCCTCTCCCCCGACGAATTCGGCGCTACCCTGGAGTCGCTCGCGCACCAGTACGAGCAGGGGAACAACCACTTCCTCGCCGCGCCGCTGTTCCTCCAAGCCCTCGCCTCGAAAAGCAAGACGGACTGCCACTCCGTCGTGTTGATGAATAACCTCTCCATCTCCCTCGCGCAGCAGTCCCCGCCTTCGGAGCCCGGTGTTGCGCCACCGAGTAGGGAGGCGCTGGTGCAGTCGGCTAAGGAGTGGGCGGAGAAAGCCATCCGCATGGCGGGGAAGATCGAGGGGGAGGAGAGGAATGAGGAGTGTGATGTTGGGTGCGCAGTGGCGTTGCATAATCTGGGGGAGTTTGCGGAGATGTTAGGGCAGAAAGGGGAGGCGGCGGGGAGGTACAGGGAGGCGCTGGCGGTGGCGAAGGGGGCGGGGTTTGTGGATGGGATGAAGATGGCGAGGGAGGGGTTGAGGAGGTTGGGGGAGGGGGAGGCTTTGAGGAATACTTGAGCGGAAAGGGGAGATGGGATTGGGAAGGGCAGAGGAAATGTACAGTCATGAATACGTTTGTCTAGTCGTGATATCCACAGGCAATGAGAGCCGTCCGAGCGCCGCGCTTGGTCATGTAGAATTAGCAATACCCATCATCTCCGGTCCTTACTCCTGTCCCGGGTGTATGTCGTGTAGTCCAGCACTTGGTGTTGAATGTGCACCTCTCACACCCCTCTGCTCCCTTCTCTTCCATCCCTCACCGTGCTCCCAGCACTCCTACTACTCCCACTCCTCCCCACGCTTTCCGCTGGCGGATCAATCTCCACCACCTCCCCATCATAATCCGGCGGCTTCCCCAACCTCACCGGCTCCAGCTCCCTCAATCCCGTTCCTTCCTCCCTAGCCACGTAAGGCGGCGGGGCCTCCCCACTCTCATCCAGCCCCTCCTCCCTCCTCGCCCCAGGCATCCACCGCCTCCTCCCGCCTGACCCACCCATCCCCCATATATTCCGCGAAAACCAATCCCCCGCCCCAGCACTGGCACTCAGATCCCGCTCCAACGCATCCCGGCGCCCTTCTCTTATCGCTTCTGTTCGTAGCTTGCGACGCCGGTAGTAGAGCCCTGCCAGCAGGGCAGCGGCGAGGACGAGGAGTAGCAGGAAGACGAAGTAGAGGTTGACGAGGTTGTCCCGCTTTTCTTCTTCTGGGGATGTGGTTGGGGGGCGGCCGTAGGAGCCGGATGTCGGAGGGAGGCCGGGGATGGTGGGGTCTGAGGTGGTCGTTGGGAGGGGGAAGGAGAGGGTGGGGAGGTTAGAGGGGTGGGTGTAAGAGGGGTTTGGGGGGAGAGGGGTCCAGGGTCGAGAGGTGGTGGAGATGGTGGAAGTGGTCGTTCGGGAGAGTGTGGTGGGGGAAGGTTGTTGGGCCCGTGTGGTGAGAGTGTGGAGGGTGAGGATCAGGAGGGTTTGCGGGAGGGAGAGGATGGTGTTGATATGATTGCGTGTCGACATGATTGTGAGTGAGGTTGAGGGCGAGGTGACGGGGTTCAGGCGATATCAAGGGCCGGCTCAGCGCGGAAGGCTCATGGTGGGTGCCCACAGGTACGTGTGCCTGGTATCCTAGCTCTTCACTGCAGCTCGAAAGTGTCCGTGGAAAGAGGTGACAATCAACTACTAGAAGACGTGACCGGCAGCTGGTCGAAGGATACCGGTATTCCAAGCCTGGTCGTTATGCTCACGCGAGTCCCCGAATCTTTTTGATGGAGGAGTGAGAATGCTGCCAAGGAGTTCCCGCCAGTTCGGTCGCCTTGCTGACCCAACTTGGAAGGCGCCCCACGACCCGCGACTTCAGTACTCGGGTTGCTGACCTTCCGGGATTGAATACCTTGACTCAGTTTTGAGATACAGCGTTCGAGGTCGAAGCATTGCACGTCGCAGTCTGGACAGACGTTGCCTCGAGTCAGGTGTGAAACACGGTATAGACTTGATAAACGGCTTCACATCTGCACAACTCGGAGCTCGGAAGTGAAAGCACACTAAAATCGGAAGAATGCCACGAGCAACGCCAGGTATAGCCTGTCGAATGCAGCAAATGTGCTCGTGCTGATGTCAGAGTAGGTGTTCTGGTACAATGCGATGCTTCTATCAAAGCCATCATAGTTAAGATCGACTCCGAGAACAATAATGATTTCATCGTCGAGGATATTGATGACGAGACTGTACTCATCAAGAGTGGCAAACACGAAGAGCTGAAGCAGAGGCTGAAAGCCGTAGGTTTACTCCTATCTTTGAACATGAGACGCATATTGACACTATCAGGCGCTTCAAGACACCGTCCGTGAGGCAGAGGACTCCGAATCAGAGTGAAATGAGAATCACTGGGGGCGGGATCCTTCTGGACTTGCTATGACAGGCGGACTTATTCCTTTCATCGGCCTCCATCCTGGCAAACTGCAACAATGCTACCGAACCCTATCTACAAGTCCACTCCCCACGGCACGGATCTGAAGGCGGAGCACCTATGGCATGGCAGCCTTCTCATCAGAGCCGTCTACTTGAGAGATCCACGGCATCCTGCTTGGAGCAAATAGCTCAACACCCGGCTTGCCATTGGTCAAGTGGTCGACATCATCCAGCACTCCAGCCTTGATGATCACCCCAGTTGGATTCCAGTCTCCGAGCCGATACAAAGTCGTGCCACAATCACCGCAAAAGTAGCTGGTGATCTCCTTGCCGCTGTCTGCCTTCTTGGCAATCGTCTTTGGCTTGCCTTTGGTGGTCTTGAAGGAGTCCTTTGGAACGAGGATGTTGGTAGAGAAAACGGAGCCAGATATCTTATGACAGTCTCGGCAATGGCAAAGAACATAGTAAGGTTAGATTTGAATCATGAGCTTCTGTGTGGAGGCATGTACTTTTCCCTGCGGCTCTCCTGTAAATTCGATCTGAATTGCTCCGCAGAAACAGCTTCCTGTTGACATTTTGGTAGTTGAGAATCTTGCTGTGTTTGGAATGACTGGATTGAACAATTGATTTGAAGAAGGATTAAGCGGTTCTTAAGACTACTGCAAAGACCAATTCCAAATTTCTTGCTAGACCTCATCGACATCATCGCCGTGCGGCGATCGAAGTGAATCCACAACAGAAGTGCGGGGCATTCGCTGCGCAGCCTTTCACCCGTGGTCCGACATGACTTGAATTTTATGCATCTAAAGCCTTGACTGACTCGGTGGCCTTGGCGCGCACCGCGAAGCTCGGATTTTGGGGACCACACACGCCCGGCGAAAATTGAAGATATCATTCTCCACGCCATTGAGTTGCCGCAGACACCACACAATACTCTCCGACCGCCCAATTCGAGCTCAGATTCCTCACACGGTCACCACATCTGCGACATCTCATCATGGCTGAACAACTCGTGCTCAGGGGCACCCTCGAGGGCCACAGCGGCTGGGTCACCAGCTTGGCTACCTCTCTCGAGAAGTAAGAGAACATGGTATGGAAGAGGTTGAACAATACTGACAGCACCAAAGCCCCAACATGCTCCTTTCCGGATCTCGCGACAAGTCCCTCATCATCTGGAACTTGACCCGCGACGACACCTCATACGGCTACCCAAAGAGGAGTCTGCACGGTCATTCGCACATTGTCTCTGACTGCGTATGTTAAAGATGCTGGGAAACCACATATGTATTGGGTCTGATTTTGTATCAAGGTTATCTCCTCAGACGGTGCTTACGCTCTTTCTGCCTCCTGGGACAAGACCCTCCGTCTGTGGGAGCTCTCCACCGGTGTCACCACCCGTCGCTTCGTCGGCCACACCAACGATGTTCTCTCCGTCTCTTTCTCCGCCGACAACAGGCAGATCGTCTCCGGCTCCCGCGACCGCACAATCAAGCTCTGGAACACTCTCGGAGACTGCAAGTACACCATTACCGACAAGGGACACACCGAGTGGGTCTCGTGCGTGCGCTTCTCGCCAAACCCCCAGAACCCCGTCATTGTCAGCGCTGGTTGGGACAAGATGGTCAAGGTACGTCAAGAACTTTTCCAGCTGTTTGGCGATTGGACGATGGCTATCAAAGGATGCTATGCAATTTTTAAAAGTATTTGCTACTTCAGAGCTTCACGCTATGAGACAAACAATCACCAACGCACTGATTTACACACGGAAGCCTTGTTCAATCCGGCGCGGTCAGCGCTGCCAAACGCGCTTGATAGATTTGGATCTGACTAACTCGATAAACAGGTTTGGGAACTCGCGACCTGCCGCATCCAGACTGACCACATCGGCCACACCGGCTACATCAACACCGTCACCATCTCCCCTGATGGATCTCTCTGCGCTTCCGGTGGCAAGGATGGAACCACCATGCTCTGGGATCTTAACGAGTCCAAGCATCTCTACTCTCTCGCCGCCGGTGATGAGATCCACGCCCTTGTCTTCTCCCCCAACAGGTACTGGCTCTGCGCCGCCACTTCTTCCAGCATCATCATCTTCGATCTCGAGAAGAAGTCAAAGGTTGACGAGCTCAAGCCCGAGTACGTCGAGGTCGGCAAGAAGAGCCGCGAGCCAGAGTGTGTTTCCCTCGCCTGGTCTGCTGATGGCCAGACTCTGTTCGCTGGCTACACGGATAACAAGATCCGCGCCTGGGGTGTTATGTCGAGAGCGTAGAGTGTATGAGTGGACGAGAGGGGAATAGATAGGGGACGCTACCTAGGAGATGAATGTGCAAGAGGGCTTCAGGGATGGCATTGCAGTTCCTCAAAAGGGGTCACGGCGCATAGCGAAGGCTCACAGTAGCCCGCTCTTTCTTGAGTGGTTGTCTTCGTACGTTTGACAATGACAGAAATCTTTCCATATAATGTGCACCTGGTCCACACCATGTGAAGGGACATGTGAAGTGGATGCTTGATGTACGCAACTGCATGCCTCATGAAGTCGACAGAGAAGGTGTACACAACTACCAGCATTTTTCGATAACATTGTATGACAGCTCAATACCACATTGTTGGGCAGATCCAGCCTCTCTGAATGTTCGGAAACTAATGTAGCTCATCATATAGCCGCAGCATGAACGCTCCAAGAAGGGAATCTTCACGTTGACGTCACGCCTACAACTTTCCGCGTCCCCCCACCACGAACGCGCTACACTTAGCTCTCTTGCAACCAATCTCATCTCTCAGACAGCTCTTCGAATTGAGCAGCGCAAACATCATGTGCGGCCGTTACGTGCTGCATATGGTAAGGTGACTGCCTGCAAAATGAGGACACATCTAACATCCTTCAGCGGCCATCAGAGGTCAGATATCGACTCCAACAAGACAACATGCCGGCGGACGAATGGCCTGACGACGACGATACTACGATCAGACAGAGCTACAACTTCGCGCCAGGCTATCATGGACTTGTCTATCGCGCAGATGTGCCTGACTCTGGAGCAAAGAAGCAGAAGGATGCGGGTGAGGCCAGCGCAGAGAAGGATCCCGGTGAAGCACATGAGGATGACACGGATGGACTCGCGACAAAGGAGACCAAGTACAAGCTTCAAGGCATGAAGTGGGGACTCATTCCATTCTGGACTAAGAGGTCACCGGACTACGGCAGTATGATGCGAACGATTAATTGTAGGGACGACTCTTTGGCTACTTCAGGAGGCATGTGGAACACCATGAAGCAGAAGAAGAGATGCATAGTGGTATGCGAGGGGTTTTTCGAGTGGCAGAAGAAGAACAACGGCAAGGAGAAGATACCACACTTCATCAAGAGAAAGGATGGACAGCTCATGTGTTTCGCTGGACTTTGGGATTGCGTCAAGTACGAAGACGCTGAGGACAAACTCTACACCTACACCATCATCACCACCGACTCGAACAAGCAGATTGGCTGGCTGCATGACAGGATGCCAGTCATCCTCGACGCCGGCTCAGAAGCAATTCGGACATGGCTAGACCCTGGACGAGCAGAATGGTCGAAGGAGCTGCAGACCCTACTGAAACCCTTCGAAGGGGAACTGGAGCTCTACCCGGTAGACAGGTCAGTGGGCAAGGTCGGCAACAACAGCCCGAGCTTCGTGGTACCCATCGACAGCAAGGAGAACAAGAAGAACATCGCCAACTTCTTTGGCAATCAGGCGGCTAAGAAGGAGGAAGCCACGCAGAAGATGAAGCAGGAGGAAGAGGACGAAGACCCGGAGTCGAACGCCCCGTTACCCAAACCAGAGGATGACGCAGAGATCAAACAGGAGAAGAGTCTAAAAAGAGAAGCACCTGAGGGGTCAGAGACGACTGACTCGACACCAAACAAAGCCCACAAGGGTGAGAAGGGAGATGATGCATCCAGCAAAGCAAAAAGTCCAGTTACCTCGGGACGAAAGACGAGAAGCTCGATCAGCAACAACACGACGGCCAAGAGTCCGTCAAAGGGCGTTGGCAGCAAGAAGATTACTAGCTTCTTCGGAAAGTGAAGTGCTCAGCTAGATACTACCACACTTCTCAGAAGCTGTGGTAGTTACACGTCTTGGCATCTGGCCGGGAATGATCCGAAACGGCACATCGAGATTAGGAGAGGTGATGAGATTCCAGTCTGGTAGGATATTGACACATGGTTCGGGACAGACGGGAAATGGTGCCTGACAGCGGGAGGCTCAACAAGGCTTCTCCCGGTGATTGACGAGGCGGTCAGAAGGTCAACCCACGCTTGCGAAATCCAAAAAAGAGGGCTTGCGAGATGAGACGGAAAAGCTTTGGGTCGAAACCTTGAAATGATGCAAGACGACTGACTCTGGAGAGAGCTTGACTCGATCTATCCACGCGAGATGAGGCTGCAGGCTGGTAGTGTGCGATACGATCTAGAGATGATATTGCAGGTAGCTCTTCATGCTCGAGAGGCTTGGTACGATGAGAGACCGAGGCATCTCGAGCAAAATGCAAGTAGAAATGCAGGTAAAATGCATGACAACGTGGATTGAAACGCCAGTGCGCGGGCAAATACTACCAGAATGACAGGATCGAAAGGACGCATGCATGATCTGTGACGACGCTGTGCCAGAATGTGGTAGTTTCTCAAAGGTTCGCGGAGGGAGACCTAGACCGAGCATGTCCACATCCCTGTCAAGGGCCCTGCAAAGACCTCTTCGTAAATTGCTGGTCGGGAGACGGATAGATGACGCTTCGGCTATTGAGCAACCAGATTGGTTGACGGGGTAGTAGTGCCTGGCTAGTGCGCTGTGGGGGAATGCGGCGACAGGAAGAGAGATGCAGCACGATCGACGAGATGAGCGCGCGAGAGCAGGGAAGAGCAAGAGAGAAGGGCAAGTCGAGTCGGCTACCAGCTCATACCTGCGTGACCATCAAGATCTGTACGACTCGTAACAAGATGAAGACACAAGATGCCATGTAACCTGGCACCTGTCCTCGGATCACTCGACCGAGAAAAGCCATGACAGACGCACGACGACGGTTCGAGATGAGCTGCGAGTGACAGGACTGTCTGCGCGAAATAGAAACCCACGTGGCCGACAGAGGGCAAAGGGCACGCAAGACAGGAAAGGCGTTGCAGCCAGCGTTAGAGATAAGATTGATCTGGCATGGTAGGACGATCTGAGCGACATGACTGGCCGGGAGAACATGCGCCACGCCCGCATTAGCACGAGAAGATTGACAAATACCTGCTGCATGAGCCTGCAAGAGCCCTGCAAGAAGCTGCACCAGCCTGCACCGGCCTGCACCGACGCTGCAAGATTTGTGCGGGAACACGCCCGCACGGCTCACACACGCTCACCACCGCTCATGACCGAGCCCTTGTCGGTCACACCACCTGCGCACTGAGATCCAGAGTCGTCCGGATGGGGGAAACAGTCTGGACAAACTGGTTTGTCAAAAGGTACTTTCTCCTTGTTTAATATCTACAGATCTGCGACCATCGCCCACCGCCTGCGAATCTTTCGCTTAATCACTATAATACTACTATACGTGCAGCGACCCGAGGCTGATGCTTTTTCGATTGCACCGAGTATAGCGACACGACGAAACGAGGGCTTTGTCTGCGATACTTGTACTCTTTCGACTGCTCGTGCTGGACATGAGAGATACCACGACTAATTCCCAGCGACTGTTTTTTGCATTCTGAGCGGCGTGCCGAAGCGGGACACTCGAGTTGCTTACCCGCAATCGTAGCATTCGCAATGGCTTCCATTTTCGATATGCTCACACGACAGCAACCACAATTTCAGACACGTCAGGCATTACTGGTACTAGGACTACAGCATGATTTCATCTCTCCAGATGGCGTACTACCAGTCACGAATGGCGACAGGTTCCTCCGGCGGATCAAGAACCTGGTTCCGACTTTTCGAGCAAATGGGGATGTCTACTGGGTACGGACAGAACGTGGAAGCTCGTCGAAACAGAGAGGTCGCCAGGATCATGGAACCGTTGTGGTCACAAACGAACCGACGCCTGCTCCTCCGCGCCCTTCAGACGATCTGTCCGATCGTGTAGATTCGACTCTTGGGACCGATGAGTCAACCGCAAAGGACATAAAAGCCAGCACAGAATCGCAGCCATTGCTGGTATCGAGACCTAAGTATCAGACTGACCCCGAACTATTCCTGAAATCATCATCAGATGGGCTCCGGTGTTGTGATTCTACCACACAAGGTTGCTCATATATCCCCGACGTCGAAGCTCTACAGTCCCCCAAGGATACACACATTGTCAAATCACACTATTCAGCTTTCCAAGGCACACAACTGCTTTTCACCCTCCGTGCTCGGCTAGTCACAGAAATCTACCTCGCTGGATGCATGACAAATCTTTGTGTCTACGCCACTGCTCTCGACGCTGCCCAACACGGTATTCAAATCAACATTGTCGAAGACTGTCTAGGATACAGAACGCCACATCGCCACACAGAAGCAATCAATCGCATGATCGATGACATGGGTGCTTACATGACCACGAGCAAGACTGTCATGACCCGGTTTGAGGAAAGCGACGACCTCGATCGGATGGATAGTAGAGGTGCTAGCCCAGAATTGGTGGAGGTCTGCCAGGCCGGCGAGATCCCAGAGACGGTGCCGTTCAGCTATCCGACCTCGATCAATCATTCCAATAGTAGCACGATGGCTACACGACCCACTTCTGCGGAGGAGCACCTACCGCCAGTCGGGCTCCCGCAGGCCGGAATCGTGGTACCAGAATACGTCGCTTCTTCATGTGCGCTAGGCGATGTGCCAGCCACTCTCGAACCCGACAAAGGTATCTCGCTCGAAGCCGAGGACGAGCCGAAGCAGGAATTCCCCGTCTACCAGAACATGGAGGCTATCCGCAGCATTGAGCGGATAGACACGCAGACCAGGACCGAGGAGTGGCGAAACTCTTGCTCACCAGTGGAGACCACTTCCGACATCAGAGATGCCCAGGAGGAAGAAATTGCTGCCGCCCTCGCACATCCTTCTTCATCGCGACCGGTCTCGAAAGAGGCGACACCAGAGTCCGCCGAGGGTCGGACTAGCAAGAAGCGGCGGTCAGCAGATCTAGATGATGTCGACATTGACTTCGCTGCTCAACATCTCCGAGAGACGTCGACGGCTCCTACCTCGACCCATGACTCCGACCAGCAGCCTCTTCAGAAGAAGAACAAATGCATACCCAGCCTGGCAAACTTTCCGACCAAGGTCCCGGGTGACTTTATTGGCAAAGGCGACACGACCATCTCTTATGATCTGCTGTCGCTAACAGAAGCAGACAAGGCTTTCAACACTCTTCTCACCGAAGTACCATGGCAGCGCATGAGCCACGTGACAGGCGAAGTCCCACGTCTCGTCTGCTGTCAAGGTACATTTCTAGGCGACGGCTCAATGCCAGTCTATCGCCATCCATCCGACTCCACCCTCCCACTCTTCCACTGGTCGCCGACTGTCAACCGCATTCGCCGCCTTGCAGAAGCCCACGTCGGCCACAAACTCAACCACGCCCTGATCCAGCTCTACCGCAGCGGCCAAGACCACATCAGCGAACACAGCGACAAGACCCTCGACATAATCCCAGGCAGCCAAATCGTCAACGTCTCACTCGGCGCCCAACGCACCATGCGTCTAAGAAGCAAACGCATGAAGTTTCCCCCAACCTACTCCTCTCTATCGCCGGAGCCTCCACAGAACAACACAGACACCGCAGAGACCACAGAAGCACCCACCAACCCCCCAGCCCCACAGTCTCCCACCCCTCTCGAAACCGCCCGCTCAGCCTCCATGCCCCCCAGCCTCCGCACCATCTTCGCCCGCACCGTCCCACAGGACGGCACCCTCCCCGCCCGAACAACAGAACGCATCCCCCTCCCCCACGCCAGCATCCTCTCCTTCGGCCTCGCTACCAATGCCCACTTCCTGCACGGCATCCAGCCCGACCGCAGACTAGGACACGACTTGTCGCAAGCCGAGAAAGCGTACGGGGGGATGAGGATCAGCTTGACGTTCCGCGAGATTGGGACGTTTCTGTCGGGTGATGAGGGGAGGATATGGGGTGTTGGAGCCAGGGAAGGGAACAGAGAGAGGGCGGGGAGGGTGGTGAGTGGTGATGACGAGGAGGGGAGGGAGCAGGCGGAGGAGTTGTTGAGGAGGTTTGGGAGGGAGAATCAGGGTGGGGAGGTGGAGGGGGAGGGGTGGTACCAAGGGGGGAGCGATGTGTTGCATTTGAAGGTGAAGCCGGTGAAGGGGCCGATGGTGTTTCTCAGTGGGGAGGAAGCGCAGGATGAGGCGGTGCTGGCGGCGATGAGGTTCCTCGGGTTAGAGGGTGTGGTGACACCTGCGCCGGAGCTTGGGCTGGACGTGTACCATCCATCCGCTACCGCCCACTCCGCGAAATCCGCAGATGCTCCAACATCCCCGCCATGCGCCGAACACGAGATGGAACCATCTCCACCTCCTACCTCCTCACGCCCTCACCCAACCACTTCGACCCCAGCGACCCCAGCGACCCCAGCGACCCCAGCGACCCCGATCACCGGAAAAGCCGAAGTCAACCCCTTCCTCAACGCTCACGCCCATCCCATCCCCCCACCAACACCCTCCCATCCCCTCCTCCTCCGCGACACCGACGACAACCACACCGAAGTAAGAGGCTGGATCCCCATCCTATCTTACCTGTCGTGGTACTACCCCCACTCATCTTCCACCTCATCTTCTACCTCCCGGTCCCAAGCAGCAAAGGAGACCGAACTTTTCTCCCTTTTGCCTTTGTTGGAGCTGTACCTCCAAAACCACATGCCGGAAACCAGGGACGCGCTGGAGGACTTGGAAGGGAGGCTAGCCCTCCTTGCAGCCGAGTCGTTCGCCGTAGGACCAGTTGAGGGAAAGACGCCAGCAGAAGCAGGAGCGGGACTCGAGGGGAAGGGAGTGGAGGGACGGTGGGTGAAGGGGGGACGGGGAGCGAAGGGGGGACTGGCGGGTGGTGACATTGGGGTTGTGGATATCGGGTTTCTGCATCTTGTACGACTAGCTTTGCTCGGCGAGGAAGAGGGGGTGTGGGAGGGGTTGAGGGGGTGGGTCGGGAGGGTTGAGCGTGTGGTCAAAAGTGATTAGAGATGGCATGGGGGTGAGGTAATGAGGGTATGCATAGGGAGAAGCAAAGGACTGAAAAGGGAGTGTCTGAGGAGGGAGTGCTTGTACAGTCTTGGATTTCCTGTCAGCGGATGAGCGAGCGTTGTCTTTGCATAACGGGCTTGTATGATGAGTGGGAGCATAGCGGTGAGATTGATTGGAATGGATGGTTCGTTATTCGTCATTTGTTACACTGTGCTGCTGGGCTGGTCATGGTGTGTACATGAAGTAAAAGCTCCTGCTCTCAAACACGGTGGCTGGAGTACGTCCACTAGCCCGTGTAAGCTGTGGCCCGAACACAACCTCGCGACTCCGCCCGACGAGAAGCTAACACCCCCTCCTCAACACCGCAATCCAGCCCTTGCCACTCCTCATCCACCAAACCTCTACACCAGCGACACCCCAGCTACTCTCCTGCGCCCCACGCCACCTTCCCCTGATCCCAACCCCCCTGCCGCGCATATGCTTCGCTTCACCCAACAACATGTTCATTCGCCCTACTATCCCCCTTCATCAACCCACAGACACTACAAGTCCAATACCTATGCTCCATGAACGTCCTACACCTCCTGCACGCCCACCCCAAGGTCTCCGGCTGCGCGAGCAAGACGCTTTGTCTCTGTACACGTTCCAAATTGCTGGCAGCGGAGCGATCGCTTAGGACGCCGCTGCGGGCGCTATCGCTCGTTCCGGTCGTGCCTGTCGAGGAGGAGTATATGGAGCGCCGGTTGGTGGTGTTGCCGGCGGTGGTTTGGGAGCGAGCTAGGATGGCAGTCGCGGACGGGGAGCGTTCGAGGCCGCAGGCGTCGCAGGCGAGGTAGTCGAGGGGGTTGATGCAGGTGCAGATGTCGCAGGTCCAGGTAGTTGGGTGTGGGTCGTCGTTTTGAGCAGGAGGAGGGGGAAGGGGCCGGGACTGGATGGGCGGGGTGGGGACGGAGCGAGGGGCATTTACAGGGCGAGGAGGTTTGGGTGGTGCGTGGTTGGAAAGGGAAGGTCGATTGGGCGGTAGTGGTGGTGGAGGTGATATCGAATGTGAGTGTGGTGAGGAAGTGCTTGATGGGGGAGTGGCGCGGCGTTTGACTCTTTCTACGCTGCCTTTCCAGTCGTGCCCGTCGGCTGCTGATAGCGCCCCGGCGAGATCGCTGAGGACGGAAGAAGCACTGCTGCTTCGACTGGTGCTACCTCTGATGGGCCGCTTGTTCGCCGAGAACGTCGATGTCGGCCCACTGATGACCGATGGAGGACCGAGGCCTCCCGACATGATGACATCGCCGTCACTATCCGGGGTGAATGGTCGAGGTCGCTTTCCTGCCGTTCTCGCCTCGTCCTGAATGTGAGAGGGTATTGGTGCACTCCCAGATCTAGGTATCGAGCGAGCGACGGGTACTGGTAAGGGTGATTCTGAACGTTGCCGGGTTGAAGATGTGGAAGCTGATGTGGTCCGCATACTCTCTTTCAGGGCCCATCTGATCTGTTCTTCTTCGGACATGTGGTCGGGTGGTGTTCTGCCACGCGATGGTGCTGGAAGTTCAGACAGGCCATTCTCAGCACTCCATGTCAGACCCTTGGATAACGAAGTTGGACCATCCCAAGACTGCTCCAATTTAGCCATCTCCTCTTCTTCCATCAGTTCCAGCAGAGCTTCCGCAATGGCTCTGTCGTTGGCATCGTCATCGTCCGCTTTGGTTCGGATCGTCCGTTGAGAACTTTGTCGTGCTAAGCTGTCCGCATTTGAGTCACCAGAAGCACATCCTCGCTGTATCGTGTTCCGTCGCTCCACAGCATCGGCTATGACCTTACGTGGATCTTGACCAGGAATGATCTTCTTCCCGCCCAGTTTGAATCCACTCTTCTTGTCCTTGTCCTTCTCAGAACGCTTCTGTTTCTCCGCATTCTGCTTGGCGAGCCTTCGCAGTTCACTATCGGGGGGCATGCGACCGCCACCCAGCTTCCGTCCCTTAGTCAAGAATCCTTCTCCAGTGTAGCCCTTGAAGAGAAGAGTCTCATGTTCGCTGCGAAGCTCGTCCCAGAGAGCGTGGAACTTGGCATCGTGTGGGCCATGAACAATGTGTGAAAGTTCGTGCAACATCGTGTCCACACATTGTTCTATTGGCATAAACGAGGAAGGTCGATGTGAGAAGCGTAAGCGGACGCATATCTTGTGGCCATGATTGATGTTCAGACCCAAGAGTCGTGGATCCTCGGGTAAAAATTCCGTGAGTGTGCCAACGTGCCATCCACGTTTCCTCATGATGGGTTTCACAAGAGAAGCGATCTTCCGTAACCTGTGGAGAGCTTCTGCGGGATCAGGCAGTCCAGTAAGATGCTCGTACGCCTTGATCAGCGAATCTGCTTCATTTAAATTTGAGGCATAATTCTTCTGCGCTTGTGATGGACCTCCAGCCCAGCTGCCTCCCGGCTTGCTGAACCTTCGGTCCATCGTGTTTCTTTGGAGGACCCGAATGATGCCAAAGCAGCGGAGTATCGACCGCTGACTATCGTAGGAAAAAACCTGGGCAGGGTGCCAGGTTAAAAACAGTAAAAGGAAGTTTTGCAGATCATCTGCGATCCAAATTTACCATACCAGACTGCAGGGAACAGGAGCCGTGGTGCGTGGATTGCCGTTCGTCATCGAGGGGCGTCGAGTGGATGGAGCCCTGATGAGAAGGCCGCGAATGCAGACAGGACAAGAGCGCCTAGACTGTGGCCAACTGCGGACGCCGAGGGATATATGCAAGATCCGCCAGTCGCGAATCTAAGTCCACTATTCACCAGCTGATGGAACAGATCTGGTTTCCAGAAGATTACGGACTGGCTCGCGGTGTTGGTAGCCGCAAATAAGTGGTCTGTGACTGGTTGCGACGGTCCTGCCGGCGGCTGTGTTCGCGCGTGCACAGATGGAAATTGGGCAATGCGGCTGTGGTTGCAGGATGAAGAGGGAGTGATCGGCGTTTCGAGACGCCAAGCGCCGACATGCGAGCCCCGCCAAACATCATGTGGATGCCTGCGTAATGCCAGTCCAGACATACCGATTGTCCCTGCGGTTCATACACTTGGCAATATCAACGCGTGTTAAGCCACGGACTATCTGACGAGGTCATCAAACTAACAACATCGCCGACCATGACCGACGCGCAGTATCTGTTCGACCTGGTATGTGCATCTGACGGTGGGATGACTACGACAGCTGCTGATCGTCTGTGCTTCACAGGCTGCGAGACAGTACAACGAGACAGCCGAAGTGATAGAACGACACTTTGAGACGGTCGCAGATCAAATCAGAGATCTCATACCGAAGCGGACACCCTTCTCTGCACCTCCGCCACCTCCGCGACCATTACCGCCAGCTGCATACGTTCACAACCTGCAAACATGGGCACTGCGACATAAAGCCATCACCGCAGGGCTGGCCGCCTTCTTCGGTACCGGCGCGGTCTATCTTCTCTTCCAAAGATATACGTACAAGCAAAGGAGAAGGGCCAAGAGGACAGCAAATGGAGCGAGGACAGAAGTGGTGGTGTTAGCTGGGTCCGCTGTGTCACCTCTCACTACCGCACTGGCACTGGATCTCGAAAGAAGGGGATATATCGTCTATGTCGTCACAAACTCGCCAGAGGATGTTCAGCACGTGCGAGATCAGAAGCGTGTGGACATAGTACCACTCAACTTGGATCTGGTATATGTGAGTAGCGCGTCCTGGTACTTGACGAAGCTGACCATGACATAGCCCGAAATTGCTCGAGATCAGGTCCACCGAATTCATGACCTATTATCAAGGCACCATTATCCCATAGAGGGCGAACAAGGGCACCGGTTGAGCCTAGCCGGTGTCATTATGATTCCAGATGCGCAATTCCAGACCGGCCACATTGCAGAAGTCACGCCAGAGACTTGGTCATATTCGCTGAACGCCAAAGTCCTCAACACAATTGTGACAACCCAGCATCTCCTACCCTTGATCACCGACTTTCGGAGCCGAGTACTTTTGCTGACGCCGAGCATCATTCCGTCCTTGAATCCTCCAAACCATGCTATTCAGAGCACGGTCGCAGGAGCACTTCAAGGCTTCTCCGCATCTTTGACAGCAGAGCTTCGACCATCTGGAATTCCTTTGACGCACTTCAAATTAGGGCATTTGGAATTGCCAGGTAGCCAGGCCAAGGCAATGGATGGAAAGAAGAGGGTCAAAGGAACACCTCTCCGTCGACTCCACGACAACGTATTTGATGCGTTGCAAGCATCAAGACCATGGAGAACCTACCATGTCGGCAAAGGCAGCCTAACGTACGACATCATTGGATCATGGCTGCCCAGTGGTGTTGTAGGGTGGATGATAGGTCTGTCAAGTCAGCAGACACCACAGCAATCTGAGCCACGCTTTATCGAGATGAGTGATAGTGGAAGTGAGGGTACTTCAGCACAATGGGAGAGAGTCGACGATACCGAGCAGGTCTCTGCATGAACATAACGACAAAGCAACGACATTACTGTAGCATCTAGATTCAGCTCAACCTTGTAATTATAGCAATGGGAATAACCTTGCCACTTCTCCTGATCACTGATCCTGGAATCTAAAGCCGATAGGACATGGGATGATGTATGCTGTGAGGTCAAAGGGTATTTACGCCGGTCGTTGTTGAAACGGTCTCGCACAGATGGTCGCAGATGAGGCTCTGTCCAAAACACTGGCCAACAAAAACGTCTTGCAAATTGAGTAAGCAAAGCCTGCCGAAGTCACTCTGCACCCTCTCCACTCGCAAAAGTTTGAGTTCTCCGCAACGCCATCGCAACCAAGTACCATCTTGCTACACCTACAACTTCGTCAACATAGAAGCTGTAAGCCCCAAATCAGAGAGGTACATAGTTCTGGTAGTTTTTAGCCACGCCTGTAACTACCAGATCTCTAAATCACCTTTGCATCTTGTAACATTTGTTGCAACAAGCTACACATTCCGGATCGCGGAAAAGGGACGTAAACTTTTGCGAGTGGAGAGGACGGAAGTTGACATGACTTGCATGACAGGCATGTCACAGAAGCGATGCAAGACCTCGCATTCGCGCAATGTGGTCGGACCTTTTTGCAGCACAAGACACGTCGGGTAGCGTGAACTTGCCCTGACACCATCTCGGATTTTGTATCTGGATCCACGATCCCACTCGTATTCATCCGCTCAACCATTCTCGTCATTCTTCTTTTTCGAGCGACATTTGACGGATCAGCGATTGCCAAAAGAAGGTCTCTGCAATTTTAGCCCGGCTGACAACCATAGCGTGCGACCGTTGAAGGGCTCCAACTGTCTTGACGACCACGACCGGCGCATCAGCAGCGACCATGACAGCATCGTCTAGGGTCTGCAGGCCAATCTCTAATCTCTCAAGCCCTGACATTGGCCCAGCGTTAGCATCAAAGCCACATGCGCCTTTAAGCTGGGGAAACTTGATCCAGATCTATCGAATGCAGGCGTCCTACATGGACTTTCCCGTCCGTCCCTGCATGAGCTCGTATCTTTGTAGTACTTCACGCATAACCTCTTACTAGTAAATGCCACTCGCTGTCGACCAGTCCAAGTCTCAATCTCCCAAGATCTTGGTCGACAGCAAATGACACGACCATCTACTCTAGCTCTAGCGTGTATGGTGAAAATTAGATTGACGGGTGGCAGCGAATAAGCGTTTCTGCCGGCCAATCGCCAGGGCTGTTCCTGTGGAGAAGGTTTTCCCAGCGCCGGGCAGTCCTTCGTTTTGCCCTGCGCCAAGACGACTCTGCCAGACATTCGCGCTCCACTCTGGCTTCGCTTTGGCCTGTTCCGCCGTTCCTCATGAGCCGACAACCTTTGGGCTCTCTTTCGACATTCTCTCACATCAGAGAAGGGTCATAACGATCTCAACATCTCCCACGCAAACCTGTCAGTCACTCCTTCACATTTCGACAGCGTCATTCCTACTCAACAACAAGTCGGGCGACATTGACTTGTCTTCCGCATCCGCTCTCTCACTTCTCGTATACCCGGGCTTCTGTTTTCTGGACCCCCAAACTCAGCATCTTCTTGCTTCAGGGACGTGAAGATCGTCCAGCACATCCGAGGGTCGAGACATTCTTTACCTGAGTGGAGGATAGATTAATTGACTGGTCTCCGCCCGGATCCCCGATCGCGCTTGATCCTGGTATACAGCCTGCTGCACAGCCCGTCCCGTCTCAGGTCTGCAACACAGCGTAGCGATACTGGGGAGGCTCAGCATACCTCACTCCACACAGAAGATCACCGTCATATTGCAACGAAATGTCGAAACGACCAGGTGCCCTGGATCTTTCTGGGGCCAACAAGGCTCCAGCAAGTATGGTGTCACCCCGACTCCACTTGGACCTACCTTCGCCCAGAGTAGGTGAAGTCCCGCCAGCACTGTCGCCGCTGGACGCCTTTGCACAACATTCTCGCATGCTCGCACGAAAGTTTGAAGAGTCGCAGAAGAAGGGCAAGAGGATAAGCAGACTGAATGCTCTAGAGGTTGCGGATGAAATTGGAAAGAGACCGACATACTTCAGGACACCCTCGAATACGTCGCAACATGCATATTTCGGAGACGAGGAAGAGGATGAACCACTACCTCCACTGCCCAATCTGCCAATCCGTCATCAAACACCTGGAGGTGATCGTCCCATCTCGCACTACCCTATGATGGGTACAGCAGACGATGATAGCAAGCGCAACACTGTCGCTTCTGACATGTACTACGACGCTGCAGATGCACCAAAGCCTGCAGACAACTACTTCGGCATCCAAGTACCACGAGCAGATTCTCCGGAACCGTACGAGCAAAGACAGATAAATCGTGCCGGAGATGCCTCACCAATCGTGCCCAGTCTGACCGGCAGTATTGATTCGCTTCATTCTTCTCAGCCGAGGACAAACACAGATGAGTCGACATTCCACAATCGACACGACCGCAGCCTCGCCCCACCAAGATCACCTCCGCATCTGACTGGAAAGAAGAGCTTGATCAGCATAAGGTCGGTCATGGACAGCGCAGATGAGGAGCTCGCTCCGCCTCGCAAGTTCTCCGAAAGCAGCCAGATTTCACGAGCGAGGTCACCATTCACACCGGATCCTCAGCTTGCATCACGATCTCCTTCCATCATGTCGGATCACTCCGCCTACCAGGAAGAATTTCGCCGGCCGTCCTTCAACTTCTCCCGGCCACTCAGCAGCTCCGGCAATAAGGACTTCTCTGCCTTCAGACCACCTCTTTCCCAAGCAAATTCGTTCGATTCAAGGCCTTCCCATGACATTCATCGTGAGCGAAGTCCTTTACGGCAGCCCTCGGATTCCTCCACCACGTCTCGAGGCAGCGAAAGGGGACGTGGTAGGTTCAAGGGCTATGATGCGAGCTCACAGAGCGGCGACGAATCGTCTATGGAGGTACCGAACAATGGGAACGGGGCTCCATCGTACATCTATGCGAAGTACTCACTACCACGTGGTCGCACGGTAGATCGCAACTCCGTTGGCGGACGCAACTCATGGATACAAAATCAATTCAAATGGGAGGACGGTGCCAATGAGGGCGCATCAGTCGGCGAACCATCACCGATCCTACCACAGGATGGTTTTGGCAGACCCGGCAGGCCCTTCAAGCAGGCTTTGGATATACAGAAAGCTCGCAGCCACTCGGCGGATGGCAGGGGCAGTACAACCCCAACGAGGCCAACGCATCGATCTACACCTTCGAGTCCATCGATCCACTCCCACAGCACTGATAGGACGGTTCGAGCGCACACCAAGAACAGTCCTTCTCAAGAGATCGCGAACATGACTGCAGAGCAACATCTTGAAAAGGGTATAGAATGCCACAGCAACGGCTCATTGAACAAGAGTACCTACCACCTCCGACACGCGGCGAAAGCAGGACATCCTACAGGCATGCTGCTTTACGCACTCGCATGCAGACATGGCTGGGGTATGCGTGCCAACCAGGCTGAAGGTATCCAGTGGTTGAAAAAAGCTGTCGATTCGTCCAGTCTGGAGATGATTGAGAACAATGACCAGTCACGGGAAGGAGCACAAGCAAACAAGTCACGCAAGGCTCAATATGCCCTTGCAATCTACGAGCTTGGCATGTCATATATGAATGGCTGGGGAACTCCAAAGGACAAGGCACTCGCCGTTCGTTGTTTTGAGATTGCCGGCAACTGGGGTGACTGCGATGCTCTAGCAGAGGCTGGCTTCTGCTATACACAGGGCTTGGGAGTCAAGAAGGACTTGAAGAAGGCATCTGCATTCTACAGGCGAGCAGCTGATTTGGGCATGAGCATGGCTGGCAACAGCTGGTAGGTCAAATCTCAACAGGGGCACGAGCACTGCTAACAATGGTTCAGGATCTATAAGCAAAAGTACATGGACGAGCCCTTGCCATCTCCAGCAGGAGTCAAATCGCCCAACCCTTCCAATAGCGACCGCTCCACGAAAGGCCGCTCACGAGCTCGATCTCTCTTTGGCCGGAAGAAGAGCTTCGTCAATGCATGAACAAACCACTCACCACGATCACGAATAAACGCACATCAATGAAGACACATTGCCATGTACGCTAGCACATCCTTGTATCTTGTCTCATTTGTCCTGGAATTTGGAAGCGCGATACCCATCAAAATATACGTTGTCGGTCCAAGCATGGAGGACATTTGGAGGCGTCTGAAGCTCATAGGCGTAGGACTCGGAATTCTAGTGTAGATGTCGGGCTCTGAGGCGGAGCTTGATTGATTGATGAATGAATAATATGTAATGCCTCAACCTGCTGTCATACTCAGATCCCTCTGTCAATCTTGTCCCTACATGCGTTCGTGCGGCTTTGCGGAAAGATGCGAGATCTCCACAATCGGCGGCGCCAATGCCATGGGTCTGCTGCGCTAGCCTCGGATCTTTCCTCCTGGCGGATGTCGGCGGACGTCACCGTTTAGCTGCAGCTGCCTGCGATTCCACTTTGGTGTCTCGGTAAGCACAACAGCGCTCTTATCATCTACACTCCCCAGTGCCATCCAAGCCAGTCACCTCATCACCTCGCCGCCAATGCTATCCTGACCAACGTCGCGACTTCCATTAGGCGATCCTGCACATCCCGCTCCCTCCAACCAGGCCGGAAGCGCCTACCTCGACACGATGCCCGCTCTCCCACCTGACGAGACCGACAATGAAGACTACACCTCCACAGCACGCTTCCTAGCCAACCCACCACCGCGTCAATCCTCAATGTCACCCGCACAGAAACGCACACCCTCTACCTCCCGTAGCCGCCTCCCTCCCTCCGGCACCAACCCCTCCCTCTTCCCACGCTTCACCACCCCCAGCTCCCGCCAAAATTTCACCTCCCAATGGGGTCCCTCAGGCTCCTCCCTCTCCGCCCGCTGGCAATCCACCACCTCCTCCCTACGCACCACCACCGAGCGTCTCCTCCACCGCTTCACGCCCCTCCAACGCATCCTCCTTCTCCTCGCCGCCATCGTCCTCTTCATCATCTCCCTCCTCTTCCTCATCTACAACGAGAAAATCTTCGCCGGCCTCGTCCCCCTCGTCAAAACCTGGCGCACCTCCCCCGTCGGCTGGCTCATCCTCTGGCTCATGGTCCTCGCCGTCTCCTTCCCGCCCATGATCGGGTACTCAACCTGCTTCACACTAGGCGGTTTCGTCTTCGGCGTCTGGAAAGGCTGGCTCATCGTCGCCTCCGCCACAATCGTTGGATCCACAGCCAGCTTCCTCGTCAGTCGGTACTTCATCAAAGACTACGTAACCCGGCTCACGGCGCGGGACACACGGTTCAAAGCCCTCAGCCACGTGATTGAAAAAGACGGATTAAAGCTGCTCGTCATGATACGCCTGTGTCCACTACCGTACAGTCTCAGCAACGGCGCCATCTCCACGATCCCGTCAGTGACGCCACTGCAAATGGCGCTCGCGACAGCGGCGGCGAGTCCGAAGCTGTTGATTGGGATTTTCATCGGGAGTAGGCTGGGGGATATTGCTGAGGGAGGGGACAAGATGGATGCGGGGGCCAAGGTGGTGAGTTATATCTCGATCGCGGTGGGGGTGGCGCTCGGTGTCGGGACAGGGTGGGTCATGTATCAGCGCACGATGAAGAGGGCGGGGGAGTTGCAGGAGGAGGAGAGGAGGGGTGGAGGGTCAAGGGGGGCGGGGAGCACGAGGGGGAGCACGAGGGGCAGGGATGAGGAGGCGTTGGGGGAGGAAGACTTTGTGTACACGGATGAGGGGACGGATGAGGTGAGGGGCGCGGATGGGATTAGTCTGCATACTGCCGAGGGAGAGGACGAGGGGTATAGGGATGTGTTTGATGAGGAGGATGGGGCGGATGCGAGTAGTCTGGATGCGGTGTTTCAGGCGGGGGATGGGGAGGATAGTGATGCGGAGGGCAAAGGGTATAGGGATGAGGAGGATAGATGATAGATTGCGTAGATTTGGGTATGCATTTTGGATTGGCGGCTAGCTCTACCATGGAGCTTCGTCTCCCAATTTTTGATCGTGTTGGGAGCGATAGGCTTTTCACCTGCCACACTATCTGATTATCTTCCTTCTATGGGTGAGCGTCGCGACTGTAGGCAGCTTGGACGGCACGGCGAACGTAGTCCACTGGTGTGGATGGGGTCGAAGCTTCGTGACTTTGAGTTTCTGTTTCACCATTACCAGCTATTTCCACACTAACTCGTGCAATCGCCTATGACTAATGCAATGGTATCGAATGGTGACTCCGCATTCAGTCAGGACGATGTTTACAATTCCACCTTGATCACCAGCTGTCGTTGATCGCCACAAAAAAAATTAAGGACGGCGAACATCACCCCTGATACGCACCCAGCAAGCACCATTTCAAGACCCGATATCACGGTCCCCTTGGTGAGCAACAACCTCAAAAGCCAGCCGCACAACCGGTCAAGGTTCATCTTGTCGTTCAGCTCGGTCGAATTGGCTGGTTTGCCGGATGAGGCGTCTGCTCGAGCTGGCCCTGTCAGCTGACATGTAGCTGATGTTGACTTGTGTGTGGGGAGAGAAAGAGATTTATTACTGCCTGATCCCTAAAATTAGGTGGATTGTAACTACATAAATACTTAACCTGTTAAACTAAGAGATAACTAAATTAAAAGAGCTCCTTAACAGTAATAGATTAAGATAATAACTAATTAATTTGATTATAAGCTAGTGAAGTTATTAAAGAGTACTTAGTTTATTCTTAGATAAACTAAATTAGAGTCTTTCTTAGTACTCTAGCCTATACCTTAGTTAATATACTCCTTTACTAAATAGCTATAAGACTGTTATAGCTAGTTAGTAGACTACTAACTCGAAGGATAGCTACTTTAAGAAAGCCTTATACCTTCTAGAAGGTAGTAACTTAGTTAATCTATTAGCTAGTATATTAGCTAATAAAGTCTATATTATAGAGATAGGTCTAGTTTAGCTAACTTCTTACCTTAGCTAGTAATAATAGATATTAACATGCCGAAGGCATATATTAAGCTTCTTAATAGAATTAGTAATAAGACCGATAGTCTACTAGTTGTTATACTAAATATTAATATACTTTAGTAGATAGATAGAGGCTATTAGCCTCCTCTACTATATTGCTTACTTTATAGTTTCTACAAGAGTAAGTAGCTTAGCTTCTATACTAGAAATAGTAATAGTTAGCTACTTTATAGCCTTCTAGTTAATAGAGCTTTAGAATATCTTAAATAGATACTTCTAAAGGCTCTTCCTTAAAGAGTAACTTCTAAAGCTAGTATTAGATAAAGCCTTAAAGGTAGGTAGTAGTTATAATCTATTAAAGCTAAGAGTAAAATCTCTAGTCTTATAGAGATATTAAATTACTCTATTTACTAGCCTCTAGTATATTAGTAAAGGATTAGTTAGATATTCTAATAACCTAGATACTATAAAGGCTATATTAGGCCTTATAATAACTATAGTAAAGTTAATAGATCCTATCTTCTACTAATATAGATAGATCTCTTAAGGTAATACTTAGTCTTTATTTAGTTATAATATCTCTACTAGCAAAGGTAATAATACTAGCCTTATAGGCTTAGTAATAAATCTAGTATATATCTGCTATAAGTACTAGGCTTAGCTTAGCTATAGTTTCTTAGCTAATCTATCTCTTATAACCTATATTACTAGGAACTAGCTAAGATTCCTAAGTATCTTTATTTTATACTTAGTATAGAGAGCTATAATAATAGCATTAGCCTTATACTTATGCTTATTAAGGTATATAAGAGTAATATTATCTATAAAGAAGAAGATTATTACTTTAGGAGTTAGCTAGAGATAAAGAGCTTTAAAAGCCTAAGTAAATCTAAAGCTCTTTAGAGTAGTAGTAAATTCTATATACTAGAGAGCTAGAGCTTATTTAAGGCTATATAGAGCCTTATTAAGCAAGAGAATAGCCTTAGGTAATATAATACTAGAGTAGTCCTTTCTATACTCTTCTAGGATAAGCTTAAATCTAGAAGAGATAGTATAGTAGATAGTCTTATTAATTAAGCTATTAATATAGACATTAATAATATTTATCTAAATAGCCTCTATATCCTTATAAGTAAGAATAGCTATAAGTATTCTAAAGACCTTAGTAGCTAGAGTTACTATATAAGTCTCTAATTCTATTAATTAGAGATTACCTCTTATATAAAGCTTTACTTTATACTTTATAACCTCTTCTTTATTATTAACTTTATATATAAATATCTATATTAAAGAAATAGACTTACTAGTTACTTAAGTAGCTAGTATAATAGTCTATATATACTTCCTATATAAAGTAAGTAATTCTATTTTTATAGTATACTAGAATTACTTCTTATAAGAATAAGCCTTAAGCTCTTTAATATTAGCTAGTAGTAGAGGAAGGTTATCTCTTAGTTCTAGCTTAGGCTAAGGAGGCCTTATTAATAGATAAGTATTAAAGGTATAATAATATCTAAGAGCTAATTCTAGATATACTAGAGTAGTAATATAGACTTACCTCCTTAGTTTTCTTATTCTCCTTATAGTAATAATATACTTAGGGAGTAGGTTAGCTAACTTAGTAGCAATTCTCCTTAACTATTATTTAGGCTAAATTTTAAGTACCCTTTTAGGTTAAACTTCTATTCTATAATTATTAGTCTTAGCTTTAGTCTCTAGTAGAGGTAATAGCTATATAACTATAGAAGGTAGAGATACTAGAGTATTAAAGAATTACTCTAGTAATGTCTCTTTCTAGATCTAAGCCTAGCTTAGATCTAGAGTTAATAACTATAATAATATACTATAATTATCTAGTAGAGGTAATAAAGCCTATTAAACTTCCTAAATTTAAGCTAGGCTTAGATCTAGAGTTAGCTATAATAAGAGACTATAATTATTTAGTCCCTTAGTTAGCTAAACTAGATTCTAAACTAGATGCTAAACTAGATACTAAACTAGATACTAAACTAGATACTAAACTAGATACTAAACTAGATACTAAACTAGATACTAAACTAGATACTAAACTAGATACTAAACTAGATACTAAACTAGATGCTAAACTAGATACTAAACTAGATTTAGTTAGTTAGGTTATACCTTAGTTACCTCTTTAGCCTAAGTTTTATACTCTTTAACCTTCTATAGAAGTCTTAGTAAATTAAGTAGTCTAATAGGCTTAGGTTAAGGTTATTCTTCTAGCTTATAGAACTAAGTCTTATTAAACCTTATATCTCTTATTCTAAGGATCTTCTTCGTAGCTAGTATATAGATCCTAAAGATGTTAGTAGAGTTATAGCTAACTAGATATCTAATATAAGCCCTTAGTACTAGCTTATTACTACTTATAATATACTTATCTAAGGTATAAGCCTTATATCTAAGAGGCCTTAGATGTAATATAGATAGGGAGTATCTATATACTAGCTTAAAGAGAGTCTTCTAGTTAAGCTTCCTAAGAGGTATTCTATTTATTAGATAGGCTACTAACCTATAGAGTTTAGAGTATAGTTCCTTTAGGAGATTAGTAAAGATAGTAATTACTCTTACTCTCCTTAATAGTATTAATCTAATCCTCTTACTATAACTATTCTATATAGGAGTATAAGAAGTAAATAGCTTATACTAAATACCTTTACTATTAAGGAAAATAGTAAATCTAAGGCTAAATATACCTTTATTATCGCTTCTAATAAATCTAATCTTAAAGCTAAGATTAGTCTTAATGTAGATAATTATCTTAATAGCAATTTTATTAAGCTTATATCTATAAGTATAACTAGTAACTAGATTATAGTTAGTTATTCTATAGGTAAAGTAACTTATATATCTTACCTTATTAAAGCCTATAAATCTATTAATAATAATATTAAAGATAGTTCTTTTAAAGAGCTTTATTATAGTAATCTTAGTATTAGAGCTTCTTAATATAAGCTACTAAGTATTAGATAGCTTATAAGTCTAATATAGTAATCTAAGATAGATTAGCTAAGCTAAGTTAGACTTAGTTAGAGTTAGTTTACTACTAACTATAATAGCTAGAAGGTAATTAATAGACTCTATACTTAGATAGTCTATAACTTTATACTAAGATTAATTAGTTCTTATAATAACTAAGATAAATACTAATAGGTAAGGATCTTTATTACCCCTTAATACTATAGTAGTAACATAGAGAGTCTTAGAGTTATTCTTAAGTATATATTAGTTATGTTTTAGTATAACTAAGAAGAGTACTCTTCCTTAGTAACTAATCTCTATAGTTTAAGTATTCTAATAGACTTCTCTATTAATAAACCTTCTAAGACTAACTAGATTAGTTATAATAGATAGTATATAGGCTACACGAGTAAGATAGATAGTTACTAGCTATTCCTTATAGATAGCTATAATATTAATAGTTCTCTAACTCTTAATCTTAAGTAAGAAGTTACTATAAAATAGCTTCTTATAAGGTTCTATAATTTTAGTAACCTTATATCTATTCTTTATAGTATAATTATAGATATAATTAGTTACTCTAGAATCGAGAATCTATAAGCTAGATATATTACTAGTAGCTAAGATAAATACTAAGTATAATCTAATAGTTATAGCTATATTAATTAGTACTAGTAGAGATAACCTCTTCTAAAGGTTAGCTTCCTTAGTAAGGGTAGCTTTAACCTTATCCCTTAAGGCCTTATTATTTAGCCTTTGCTTAACCTCTTTAAGAGTCTATTAGTTTAGTAACTACCTCTCTAGCCTAAGGTACTTATTTAAATAGTAATACTTACTCTACCTATACCTCTTTTAGTATATATATCTAGGCTCCCTAGAGGAACTAGAGTTCTCTTTATAAGAGTTCTTAGTAGCTATAGAGAATACTATTACTCCCTTACTAGCCTTTATAGTAGTATATAGCTTATATAACTTATAGAACTATCTAAACTTAGTAATTAGTTTAAGTAGTATTAGTAGAGTTAGTAAGTCTAGATTAATAAGATATTTATTAGTAAATACTAGCTTAGTCCTTAAAATAGAGAGTAAGAAGTCTCTCTATAGCCTTAAGCCTTAAGCCTCTAGTAATATATAGGTAATAGCCTTATCTATAACCTCTTTCTATTACTATAACTAATAGTTTATATTTTAAAGGCTTAGACCTAAGAGTTACTTCTTCTATAGAGCTTCTACCTTAAGCTAAATAGTAGTATTAGATAGTATAAATCTATTCTTTAGTGCTCTAAGAATAGCCTATAGATAAGGATCTTCCTCTAGCTAAATAATAGTAAGGACCTAAGGGGTAATAGATAACTAGATAAAGCTTATTAAGTTAGCTAAAGCTCTATACTACTTATTATACTAAGCTTACTCCTTCTTATAGATCTAAAAGAGTACTAAGAAGTTAGGATTTACTATATCTAGCCTCTAAGGCTTAGAGAGTCCTTCTAGTTTAACTATTTCCTAGAGGTTAACAAGGTACTAGATCTTAGTGTTTATAGCTCTTATCTTAATAATATATAGCTAAGTGTTTATAGCTCTTATCTTAATAATATATAGCTAGCTAGCCTATTTAGCTATTATAGCTAAGATAATAGAGGTTCTAGCTATTGAGGTGTTAGTATCTATAGTTATTTATCTCTTTATTAATATCTAAATTCTATAGTTATAGATAAGGTAGTTCTTAATAGATTCTAGTACTTAAAAAGCAAGATAATAGAGAATAAACTAATAAATAAGATAGAGAAGTAACTAAATAAATTACTTCTATAGGGGTAGTTATACTAGGCTTATAACTATTAACTTGTGTATAGGGAGAGAAAGAGATTTATTACTACCTAATCTCTAAAATTAGGTAGATTATAACTATATAAATACTTAACCTATTAAACTAAGAGATAACTAAATCAAAAGAGCTCCTTAACAGTAATAGATTAAGACAATAACTAATTAATTTAATTATAAGCTAGTAAAGTTGTTAAAGAGTACTTAGTTTATCCTTAGGTGAACTGAATCAGGGTCTTTCTTGGCACTCCAGCCTATACCTCGGTTGACAGCTGAGGGCGGGTAGGCGACTTCGTGGCGATACTCTCGACCATGGGCACCAACCACTCCGATTTCTGATTTGGTGATTGGTACAGTCTCAGTGCGACTAAAGAGCAACGACCCATCAGACGAAGATCGCCTCCGTACCACATGTACAAGCGTCAAGATGTCTGCCGAAGACAACTAGCCCCTACGTTCTGGTACTCCTTCTCCTTGCAATTTTTTCTCTGATTCCCTCCACCTCATTTCACCTGTTGAATATATACTCTCTCCCATCACCTTGTCTATTTCCCGTCCAATCTCTAACCGATTTCCTCCTTTGCTTTCCTCCTTTCCCTTTCCCCTGCCACCAACCCCGAGCCCCAATCCACCACCGCCAGACTTCTCAATGCCCCCCCTCCGCCCCACCCTCCTCTCCCTCCTGCCCCAATGCCGCCCCCTCGCTCTCACCCTCATGCTCTGGAAACTCCTCTGTCTCCTCTGCAACACCTCTCAACCTCTACTCGTCGTCATCTCAGAGTCTATGGAGCCTGCTTTTGCCAAAGGTGATATCCTGGTTGTCACGAATCATTCGGGACCCGTGCAGGTGGGGGATGTACCGGTTGCTTGGTTCGAGGGGAGTCAGTGGCCGAGGGTGCATAGGGTTGTGGAGGTGCATACTGTGCTGGACAGAGGGGAAGGGATGGGCAGGGGGAGTGGGACCGGGGAGGGGATGATGGGAGGCGAAATGGAGAATGGGGAGCTGGAGAGGGGAAATGACGGGGATGTAGATGTATGGATGGGCCACGCGAGGCAGATGTTGCTTACGAAGGGTGATAACAATCCAAGAGACGATGTGGAGCAGTATCTATATGGGAAGAGGTATATGGAGCGGAGTGAGGTGAGGGGTTTCGTGAAAGGATGTATCCCCTTTGTGGGTTGGGTGGCCCTGGGCATGCAGAGTCTGACGAGCAGGTGTGTCGAGGTCGCTGGTCGTCTTGCGAGGTTCGGGACTGGAATCGACCGATGCAGCTTGTCTGCTGGAAGACCTCCATGCTCAAAGACGTAACGGTAATATAATTCCATCATAACAGTGCTGGTAATTGTAATGGTCAGACGTTTCACTCAAGAAATGATTGACAACAGGAACAGATCAATGATAGCATCGTCAGAGTGGGTAGAGACTGAATTGGTAATACTACATGTAGGTCATTCCAAAATTGTCCCCCACCACATGCAATTTCCGCCAAGTCGACTTCGATATCCAGCCATTCCAGACTCCTGTTGAAGGAGCTGATACTCTCATACAGCGGCCCATGCCAACACTTATTGAAATAGGTGACTTCTGCTAAGTTGAGCTGCTTGGTCCTGCTCTATTTTGGGCGATGCATCTCACCTCCCTCGATTTGCATCGATGCGCGCCAGTATCGATATTCCGATCAAAGTGGCACTGTAGGTATGATGCAGTTTCCATCGGGTCCTTTGGGGCAGCCACCACCATTGCCTCCATTGTTTGTCCCCCCAACGCCGACTGGGCATTGAGTCTGCTGAATGCATAGAGAGGCTACGGCAGCCAAAACGATGGCGAGAGAGTAGTGAAGCTGCATGGTGATAGTTTGCTTCTTTTGTTAACGATGTTTTTGTGATTGTGAGTGATGGTAGTGACAGGAAAAAGATATGCGCCCGAGTACCTTTATATGTAAGTTTCCTCAGCCATTCGCTTTGAAATGGTTCATCTCGACTAGGTGTTTGCTTCCATACTGTAGGATTGATTGGATCTGCACCGCAACAATAGCACAGAGCGAATTTGTAGTGTGGTAGATGATCAGGACTGAAACGAGCACCTCTGCTGACGTCTTACCTTGGTCCAGCTTGGGACGAGTGCCCAACATCCCCAGCTTACCAAGGAGAAGGCCCTGCCTAGCTGAGGCATTCCTCTCGGCGGATTCACAGCTGGCCGATGGACATATTCAGGGGTTGAAATGAGGGTTCGCGCGGTCTTCATCTCTATCAGATTCCGGATGGACCTACACCCGTGGCAATCTCCTTCCACTGCAATGCTTGACGCAGGATGACGATCAGGTGTGGCTGTGGTAGATCGTGACGTCTTGGCGTTAGCACGGCTGTATCAAAGACCACTCGTAGCGTTGGTGGAAGTACAAAAAGTTGATGTATTGGATGAGACTGACGATCGATGCGAAATTGGACGTCCCACAGGAAGACACCTTATGGATTTGTCAGACCCATGTGCGGCTGATTCTGGGGGAACTGAGACACGATCGATCTAAAGATCTCTGAAGGCATTTCGAGTGGCCTAACACACTAACCTGCATCTAGTAAAAGATGGATCCCAAAAGATGTCATGGCAGCTTTGAGCCAGGCTGCAAGGTACGACATTATGTTTGAGGATCGCGAAGGTCCCCCCCCGGCGCTTGGATTGACATCAAGGACGTTCGTACGTCGATCGTAAAAGCGTTCTCTTGGTCTCAAGCTATGCCGTTATCGTCGCATCTCGTACACCTCATAATTCCTATGGAACTTCGGATACATCCAGTAAGGTGTCGCATGCAAGTAGAAGAGCATGACCCAGGTATACCCAAGTATGTAACGCATCCATGTCGGCAGAGACCTCGCCAGCCTTGTGACGGGATGCTGACGAAGAACGAGCGTTTCCAAAGTAGCAGCGATGAAGTTGAAAAGGAAGAAGAGTACAGGACCCTTGGTGGCGGGATCTCCGCAGACCCAATCGGAAACCAAATGTGATATTCCAGAGATGCCAAAGATCAGGAGCGGTATGATGACTTTCCTCAAAGTCTTGGATAGCTCGATCGTCTTCGAAATGTACACATACATACCCCTTGCTAGACTTGTGTACGTCTGAATTGGTAGCTTATGCCAGAATTGACCCCAGAAACCCCGTATCGTGGTGGCGCACAGAGCACTGCCAAAGAGTGGTGGCCATTCGTCGGGATCATCCCATGATAGCAGAACGAACAATGCGCCGAACGAACGATGACACGTCTCCAGTAGTATATACGACAGCCAGATCCATTGATACGAGACGACGCAGCGAATCTCCAGCTCACGTGAGGTCAGGGACAGAATAGACGTCGCGCCCAGCGAGTAGCTTGATGGAACGAAGTCTGCAGCGCGAGCCTCATTGAAGGCATGACGGATCAGGGGCCGGAACACGTTGTGGTGAAGAGCCCATAACAGCAGTATTCGCATCGTTGTACCGATGGCGTATACCAGTCGGAGTCGGTAGGGCGTGATCGTTCTGTCAGAAGATGTGCGTGAGAGGACTGGCAGACCTCGTGGATTATTGGCGAATCTGAAGCAATCTACCCAGCTCGGATTCTGGCGAAGATGTACTGGGAAACTGGCATGCTGGTAATGAGCCATCAGGACGACCACATACTGGCAGTAAAAGACTAGCGTGCTGGCGTAGACCCTCTCAAGGTTGGAAATTCCGGATCCACAGTCGAGGGAGTATACTGCCATGATCGAGAACGCCAGAGATATCGAGAGCGAGGGCATCCATAAGTTCCGGCCGTGTTTGATCGCGACAACGGTTGACGCTGCAGCACTGAAGAAGCAGACAAATGACGCCGCGGTCGTTCGTCCCATGTTCCTTGACTCTGTAATGTCTTCGTGTTCTTGGTGCGTGCTGAGTATTCCAATGCAAAGAGGAAGAAAGCGCAGGCATTTTCGCAGGCCTTCAGTCAATCAATCTTGTGAGCAAGAGAACTGTCAGACGGGTGGATGAAAGTCAGCTAGCAGTCACTTCAACGATCCTGCTTTTGGCGCGACAACAACATCCCATCGAGGTGAAAGGTCTGGTAGCCTCAGCTCTGGCTTCACCGGTGGCGGGAGTGCCCGATGGATGACTGCTGATCATGAGCTTATCAATGACCTGTCAAGTACTAGCTTCACTTGCGACACTTCTCCAACATAAGCCTACACACAAAGTATTCAGCTTTGCAAATGCGAGAATATGACAGTGGTAGATCAACCCAGTGAGATCTTACAGCGAACGATGGGTGTCCTGCCAGATGCTAATCCGTTAGATCAGGGAGGAAGCTGGCTGATGAGGATCCTGCTCTTGCTCAGTCCTGACAATCAGATGCGTATCATAGTGCTGGCGAGTCCATTACTTGTCCCGCATCATACATAAGTCGGAACGACCCCGCGAGACAGACGTGTGGCAAGTAAGCGTCGGAGCGATGCGACTTTCGATCACCAGCAGGCAGAGAGACTTTGGAATTTGCCGAAGCGCCTCCGAAGCACTCTATTGGGATGACCGCGGCCCATACATATAGCGAGGTCCCAGGTCGATAACGAAAGTGACGTTGCTTTCGTCCGTCTTCGTCTGTCAGATGAGCACTGGGCAAGCAGAGCTGCAAGAAACGGGGCGGTGAGCAGGCGAAGTCTGTTTGCGGCTCTGCGGGCGGTCAAAGCTTGGGGCGGAGCTTGAAGCTATCGACCGCACCTTGCCTTTTCTCCTTCCTACATCCCAAGGCAATTTCTGTCATTTTGCAAGTCGTGCAGCGCGAAACAGCATCGTGACCTGCATGTGACACCAGCAATATGACGATGACTACCCCGGACGCGTACGCCCCTGTGCTAGATCCCCTCAGTGCTTGGCGAATGCTTCTGTCACCAAAGACCGCGTCCTCCCACAAGGCAAGACTGTCAAGCACCGCCCTGAGGCGCAAGCAAGACTGTTGACATGGCTTGGACGAACGATCCCTGCTCACTAATGCAGGCAACTTGATCGACAAGGCGCCACTTCAATCATCGTTATATTACACTGACGCACCCCGCCGACGAATCTGGCTGTTCTCGCCCGGACCGGACGTCCAGGTTGGAGGAAGCACGGTGTAGAGACGCTCTGCCACACTCAATCTCTGCCAAGGTATGTCTGTCTCTCATCACGTTACTGATGCCTGGTGCCTGGGGCGACCAGGTTGTGGAGCATCGAGGCGGAGTTGCTGCTCTTGTGCTATCCTGCAGTCGCACCAGCCGCACACTGCCTTGTGTTTCTACGACCACTCGCGCGCCTTCTTTTTCTTTTGTCTCCTTGTCTCTTCAACAGTGTATGCCTTATAGCCTGCCCTATTCCCTGACTGAATTTCTCCTTTCTTCGTCGGGTTTCCACTTGCTTCGCGGGGACCGCCTCACACTACTCAGTCCTCTTGCTCCTGCCACAGCCATTGAGGCTTGTCCATAGTTCCCTTCCGGTACCTGATCTTCTGAACATCGCATTACTTTACTTCGACCGTTGACCAACCACCCTTCGCCGATGACGCCTGCCTTGAACCGACACAACTCCACTGGAACGAATTCATCCAGGTACGATCGACAACGCCGACACAGCGCAAGCAGCTACGCAGCAGCAAGTCCTGCCTCTACCGCCATCACTGCACCAGATGCCGACCTCTTCACCAGTCTGATTCAGTGCTTGGACGAGAACAGGGCTGACGATGTGGTTGCCATTACCATCTACAGGAGGCGGCCTGCCTCCAATCAAGAGGCACGCTCCCGATCCACCTTCTCTGCCACTGGCATCTGTCGCCATTGTGACGCCGGACGGGGTTACGAGAGGAACATGTGCAAGCATCTAAGTGATTGCACGCCCGCTAATCGCCACCTGGATCAACTGGAATGGCGCGACACTCGTCAGAACACGGCTCGGACTCGGCCACGATCACAGACCGATGGCAGACCCAACAGGCCAATACTACCACAGCCACAGCCACCGTCACTGACGATTCCCGATACGAGTACACGAGTCAATATTGGCCCTCGCTTTCCCAGCAATCAACTGTCACCACAAGATGCCCTAAACATCGACTCCTTCAAAAGCTCTTTCCACCGTACACCCACAGGGATATTTCACTCCGCGCCATCATCTCAGCTCGGAGATTCATCTGAATATATGCAGACGACGGAAAGCACTCTCTCGGAAGCGCCCATCACTGTAGGGAACCAGGACTACAGCGATGGCATTCCCATGATGAATGATATCGGGTTCATGGCTGGCGGAGATACCTATGAGCATTTCATGCAGCCCCGACCCGCTCAAGTATTGAGCTTCCTCGATGATGCCGTCACGGACTCGAACGTAACACACGACCTCATGCAATTGGAACAGCTTGATCCATCCACCGGCATGTCGCAGTCCACGTGGGATCAGTGGTGGGCTTCGAACAATCAGTTCCACGGGCAATTATAGAAGAGCCATAGACACCACATGGACCCTCTACATGGCATACTGGGCACGACTTTTCTTTCAATTACTCATCGTCTCTTTCTTATGTTTGTCATGTACATTACTAGCTGGTCTAGATGGCCTGGATGGCACCGTTTGGTGGATTGTTGTGTAGAGTACAGGATGGAACCTAGACGGGTCGGATGCTTCCGTACATTTAGGCAGGCATTGTACACTAGATGTTTCAATATGGATACCCCAAGCATACGTTTTTCCACACACCTGCGTTATCATCTCTTCCGCGGTCGGACTTCAAATGCCAATGTCCGTCCCTTGCTGTCATCACACGTCAGCCGTCCATTGCTCGACTCGGTCAATCTATCTCTTTGACTACATGTATATCTACCCATAGCGCTCATCATAGGGCGTGAATCCCACAGAAACACCTTCCGAGCTCACCACCCGATGAGTCGTTGCACATCTCAACTCCGACACAAACCCCGGCACCGCTGCCGACACCCCGCGCTTTTCCCTTCCGGGCCACTCCAGCCGGCGTTTGACGCCTGGGGACCACGCTTCCCAAATCGGACAAGAAATCCTCCCCTCTATCAACGACAAAGATATACCACCATGCCTCCCTGGCCACGATAACGTAGGTACCACAACCGTCTCCTCCCTTTCTTCCCTCTCTGTACCACGCAACCATGTCCCCCAACACCACCTCCTACCTCATCCTCGGCGCCGGCGTCTTCGGCGTCTCCACGGCCCTCACCCTCAAACGCAAATACCCCTCCGCCACAGTCACCCTGGTGGACCGGGACGCGCACGACGCGACCACGCGCGTCGCCGCCTCCTGGGACTGGAACAAGGTCGTGCGCGCCGACTACGACGACATCGTGTACTGCGGGCTCGCGATCGAGGCGCAGGATATTTTCAAGACGGAAGAGTTGTGGAAGCCGTATTTCCACGAGACGGGGATATACTGGGTTTGTCGCAGCGATTATGCCACGAAGGTGATTGAGAATTATAAGCGGTTGGGGAGGAAGGCGGATCTCAAGAAGGTGAGGACTGAGGAGGCGAAGGAGATGTTTGGCGGGATGTTCAGGGATGCGGATTATGAGGGGGTGAGGGAGGTGTTGGTGAATAGGACGAGTGGGTGGGCTGCGGCGGGGGATTGTTTGAGGGCCGTGACGGAGGAGTGTTTGAGGTTGGGGGTGGGGTATTTGGTGAGGGATGTGGGGAGTGTGGCTGTTGATGGGGAGGGGAGGTGTTATGGGTTGGTGACGAAGGAGGGGGAGACGATCACGGCGGATAAGGTGATTCTGTCGACGGGGGCGTTTACGCCGAAGTTGCTAGAGTGGAGCGCGGCGAAGACGGGGAGGGAGGAGTTGAGTGCTGGGGATAGGATACTGGCGGCGGGTATCACGACGGGGATGACCAAGTTGGATAAGGAGACGTTGCCGACGTACAAGGATATGCCCGTGGGGATGCAGGGGTATGCTCCTCATGTAGGGCCGTTCATGGGGAGTCTGCCGCCGACGCCGGACGGAGAGCTGAAGTGGTGGGGACGAAACATCTTCACGAACGACCAGGAGGTGCTGCCTGGTCGGGTGGTGTCGGCGCCACCTGCTGCACCGGATTACGGGCAGTGGAATGTCACGAAGAAGATGCAGCAGGATATCGCACAGGCCAATCACATCTTCTACGGCAAGAAGACGTCGAATTGGAAGTTTGAGAAGTTCAGGGTCTGCTGGTAGGTTCTCACGCATCACGAGGATCCTGAGCATGTATTGACGTGTCCTAGGGATGCATTTACGACCAGCGGCGACTTCATCATTTCACCACATTCTGGCGCGAAGGGACTTTACGTAGCGACGTGCGGGAACTTTCATGGCTGGAAATTCTTCCCCGTGATCGGGAAATATGTGACACAGATGTTGGATGGAGAGCTCTCGCCTGAACTTGCCCACAAGTGGGCATGGGACCGTGAGCGGCCGTCGCCTGATGATAATCCAGAATATCCAAGGGCGGAGATGAAAAACTTGCTGGACCCAATCAGGGAGGCGAGACTATAGATACGGATATGGTTGCATACAGCGGGTAATGAATTTTGACCTTACGAGCAAAGCAAAGTCGGTCCTTTTCTCCTCCTCATGTTAACGTCTCATCATGCCTTGACTGGCCAGACCTACTGTATTCATGCTCCAACGTAAGTGCAACGGGATCGCGATCTTCGCCTGGATCACGTGGGGCGTTGGACGCCAAGGAATGCGGTGGAGATGAATGCGGCTGGATTGTCTGGTTGTTCCTTAACGTCTTCCTTTCCCATCTCATGTCCCGCGACGTTGCCATCGATGTCCATCTCCAAACAGCTGGGGTTGTTCCGTGACGGTCTGCTTGACCATACGAGATCAGGTATAGGTGGGTCAGAGTAATCTCCTTCCCCTTAAGTGAGCTCGACAACTCGGCTTCTGGTCAGCAGAGCCATCTCTGAACTACACTGCTCACCTCTCTGCTATTGACATCTGAAGTCAACGAATCAACGATTGCAGCAACATGGCCTGAATTCCAGGTTCAGCGCTCAAGTCGGCTAAATTCACGTGGTCCACATGACGGCAGACTTCTCGACGTTGACAGCAAACGGTCGCCTGTCGACCAATATGGCCGCTTGCACGAATCGTTCTTGACAAAAGTCATACCTTCATCGAAGTCTATGCATAGCTTTGGACGTTGTAGCCGATCAAGCTTATGGTGCAGATAGCCCCCAGGATGTTTACCATACCAAGGGCAGCTACAGTAGGTATGTATAGAGGTAAATCCCGCTTCACTGGATCCAGCTCGACACGACAGGATCTTGGAAATGCATCACTTTCACTTCTTGATAGCTGCGCTCAGCTTTTGCGTTCTGCAAGTATCTGCCTCTTCTGAGCAGATCGTCGGCCGCAGAGCAACATGTCAGCCAAACACTGCTGCCCTGACTGCGATACGCAAACAGATACTGGCGCCACTTCCTTTCTGCAAGTTCTGGACGTCAGTCAAAAAGCGAAATGGATCGCCAATCAAGGGTTTGAGCGCTACTGCGATTACACAGGCATGCTCCTGTATCATCGCCACTCCCAGTCTCGCACCTGCAAGATCAACCAATCTACCTGACCTGCCAGTACCGACAGGCAAGTGTTCTGCAAGCGATCCAAAGGTATTGGCATTCAAGGCCAATGTACTCAACACCAGCCAGTTCTGCAGCTTCTGGCGCAATGGGTACGTAACACTAATCGCAAGATGGGCAAGATGCTAAATAGATCAGTGATACTAGGACGCCCAGATCTCGGTCACCATTCAAGAATGTAAATGCTGCTCAGATCTCTAGCATTTGCAGTTGCGCTAAGAAGACACCCATCTTTGTCGGTCCTTCAAGCACCAAATCATTCGCAAGTCGATCCACTGCAAGTATCACCACCTCCATCCCGACTTCACAGCTCTCGAGCACTTCGCTACTTGCAACATCATCTCCCACGGCATCGCTCACCAGTCGCTCCTCCTTGACTACCCGTCCTTCATCGATGTCGACGACCATCGTTAGCGGCACGGCAACTCTCACCTCCGTCAACGCATCAGCCATCACAGCAGCTTCAAGCATCCGAGCTATGCCGTCTATACCTGCGGATATGGACAGGACATCGCTGGAATTACTGACTCCTATCAGTGCTCCAGAGCTTTTCTTTGGGGCGCAACAACCGGCCAGCAATGTTACCAACAGCACTGACGTTCCTGTTCAGGTAAGAGAGCTCTCCCATTCCGACTGGACTGTGACGCTTACCGCGACAGGTGGCTCTCGACTTTGGCATGCCCTCCGTCGTTCTTGATTACAGTAGCCGACTTGAGCTATCGTGCGATGAGAACGGATTGCAGATCAAATTTGCGGACGAGGACGCCGCGAATAAGGCAAAAGCAGCTTGGGGCGGTCAAAACATGACCTTCTTGACAAGAGGCATGGACTGCTCTTCGGGCAAGAACAAGAAGCGCCAATTTGGGATGATGGCATTTGATTGGGCCGCGTGGCAGACCGAGTTCTCGGCTCAATTCGCGGGATTGTACGCCCCAGTCCCCGTCCAGCCCGTGGATGCTTATAAAGTAGTGGAGACTGTCAGCTTCCTTGTCGGTACGGCACCTCGCCAATCTGTCTATGGCCCTCCGAAGGATGCCGATAGCGACCGCGATTTCGGTGTCTTCCACGATTTCGGCTGGATCAAGTCGATTGGGCCAGAGGATGGTCCATGGGGCCGTAAGCAGATCCTTGATTCTTATGACGTTCCAGCAGGTGCTGCGGATAGCACGAATTACGCCGGCAAACCCCTCAGCTATTTCAAAGCACTTGCTAGGAAGCTCAGGCTGTACATCATAGGCAGCATATTGGTTTACCCCACAAACAAATTCAGGTTGTATAACGTGGATACCAGCGGGCGACTGAACTACGGGACTACGGGGGCTGTGCTCTGGACCAAGAAGACGAACACCATCACTTACACGCAGACTATCGGCCTTTCAGACATTACCTTGCACACAGGACTTGGCTATGAAGCTATGATCCCCTATGCATCCAAGTTCAAGGGCAATTTGGCGACTGGCTACTCCAACGGAATGTTCATCGATGGTCTCCTGCAGTTCACACCTTTCTTCACCATTGACGTCGATGCCAACATTACAACGACCAACATTGGCCAAATGTAAGTTATCTCTTCTCCAATTTGATCACTGATCAAGGTACAAAAGCTAATCAAGCAGGCTCTTTACGCAAGACAATAGGATCAACTTTGCAAGATGGAGCGACAACGGCAACTACATCCTTGGACGAGGATTCCTGCAGAGCTCCACTGATGGCACGAAAACCGTGAATAACTGGCGACCAGGTGTACAGCAAGGCACTGCACTTTTAGGCGATATCACTGCAAATGGCGGCATCAAAGTATCAGTATCTCTGGGCATGAGGTGGACCATCAATGGAGCATCGACTGAACTACTACTGACCGACACCACCGAGCACAAGATCAATTCCAACACTGTCTGCGATGCTACTGCCGACAATTGTGTTGGCAGCTTTGTCAAGAATTCGACCTTCTCCGATGTGGCTGTCTTTAATGGCACGAGGCTCCCACCTCAGGCGACGGGTACGCTACCCGCAGAAGTCCAGAAGTATGGCTTCCAGATGTCTACAGTCAAGGCGACCTCATATGTGCCTCCAAAAGCGACTGCCACATGTGCGCCGGCAGGAAGTCTTTTCAAGGCAGACGACGGTTCACAATGGGAGAACTACGCCTCGTCCGAGGGTGGAGGCCCTCTACCCGGAGCATGGAATTATCCAAACGTCATCGCCGGCTACAACAAGTATACCTTCACTCTCGCGGAATGCGTGCAGTACTGTGCATCTTTCCCGGAAGGTATGTGCAACGCTGTGACATTTATATTCACCAGGCCACGCGAGCTTTTCGAGAGTTTCGTGCTGCCTACTTGCATTCCAGCGTACAATGCAGACGGCGCTACTCGACTACCAAGCAGTTGGTGGACGTATTCATCGTTCCGGTCGCTGCAGAAGGACTGCGTGATCCCGACGACGACTACTACAACAACAACTGTCAGGACTACAACGACAACGTCGACAACCACTTCTCCAGTACGGACAACCACAACGACGACGACGTCTTCGACGACCATCACCACCAAACCAACCACGTCGACTACATTGGCCACGACGACCACAACGACCACAACATCACTTACCACGACATCACCTACTACGACCACCACCACAACATCACCTACTACGACCACCACCACAACATCACCTACTACGACCACCACCACAACATCCGCATCTCCAACCCCCTCCTGCATCTCCGGCTGGACCCAAACCGCCAGCGACGGCACCGTCTTCAGCGTGGACAGCACCTCAGACTGGACCACCGGCTTCGGCAATACCATCATCACCAATTCTCTCACCGACTGCCTGAACTACTGCGCCGCGCTAGGTCCCGGATGCGCCTATGCCGTCTGGGTTGCTCAAGGTCAAGCGGCGCAGTACTGCTATCCCAAAGCGAGCACGGCAGCTAGAGGTACTTTGCCATGGTGGATTACAGCTTATGGAGCGGTGAGAGAGGCGACTGGAGCGCAAGCGTGTCTGGTTCCGTAATGGTGAGGGTGATGAGCTTGCTTGTAGTAGTGCTTTTCCCTTCATACCTGTAACATGAATGTTCAGTCGGTTATCTTGTCCCTGCACACAACTTGTACAGTAGCCCAACAAAAGTGTCTCACACTTCTGATTTACCCGTAGAATTGATGGTCGAAGCGGACTGCGATTGCTGTTTCCAACATCTGCATACCTTAGCCTCTCCCTCCCCGCAGCTAAAATGAGACATGCATCAACTTACTTGTCGAGATATCATCGGCATTGGTGGAACTCGCACCACGTTCCCGCCATTCCCATGACCGAGCCCACGACGCACTGCAAGATGCACTACGCAATTACCCATCTGCCCCATTCCTCTCCTTCGCCCTCCCCGGACCAATCCTCTCGCCGCATACTACCTTTCCCACCTGCACGAGCAACGGCCAGTAGCAGCTCAAACACTGCAACAAAGAAACCTCGCGCCCGCACGAAAAGGCAAACGCCTCATACCTGGTCCAGGCTCCTGTCGTCCAAGCGGAAGGATGAACTCACCTCTCTCCCGTCCCGTCGAAGGAGCCAGTAGTTCTCAATAGGGGACGCGCCGAGCCCTCCCCACATGTGCCACCAACAGATGAGATATCCCGTGTGCGAGTCCCAAAAGCCGGAAATAGAACGAGCGCAACGACTGGCAATAACGCAGCTGCAGGAATGCAACGAGCTTCAGTGTGACCAGGCATTTCCAATTGCTCACGCATGGCTGCTTACCCCTCCCCGGTCCAGAGCGCAACACGCCCCCGAATGCATCGCTGACAGGCCGCCTCCGCATCAAGATCGAAGATAGTGGCTTCCCGCTCCCTCGGCTGTCCCTCTCGAGTGATATTCAGGCACTGTGCAGGCACGACGCCATGACCGACACGCCTGATAAGAAAAAGGCAAATGATCACCTCCCTCCCGCCATGTCCACCGATCGAACAACGCAGCATCTCCGCCCGGCCAGGCCCGAGGCGCTGGTTTTGCTGGCCGAAAAGCGCCAAGGCGTTAATGCAGCTAAGCCACTGGCGTCGGAGGATTTGCGCCAATCAGCTGTTCAGGCCCCGCAATGTGCTGCCCGCGACTTTCTCATTGTCAACCGAGGTATAGGCTGAGGGCGCCAAGAAGGACCCTGATTTAGTTCACCCAAGGTTGAACTAAGCACTCTTTAACAGCTTTACTAATTTATAATTAAATTGGGTAGTTCTTGTCTTAATCTGTTACTATTAAGGAGTTCTATTAATTTAGTTATCTCTTAGTTTAATAGGTTAAGTATTTATGTAGTTATAGTCTACTACCTTTTAGTAGGTTAGGTAGTAATTAATTCTTTTTCCTCCCTATACAAAAGCCAACAGTTATAAGCCTAGTATAACTACCCCTATATAAGTAGTTTATTTAGTTACTTCTCTATCTTATTTATTAGTTTACTCTCTATTATCTCGCTTTTTAAGCATCAGAATCTGTCAAGTACTGCCTTATCTACAACTATAGGATTTAGGTGTTAATAAAGAGATAAACAACTATAGAGACTAACACCTTAATAGCTAGAATATCTATTATTCTTGCTATATTAGCTAAATAGGCTAGCTAGCTATATATTATTAAGACAAAAGCTTCAAATACTAAGATCTAGCACCTTATTAACCCTTAGGAGATAGTTAAACTAGAAGGACTTCCTAAGCCTTAAAGGCTAGAGGTAGCAAATATTAACTTCTTAGTACTCTTCTAGATATACAAGAAGGAACAAGCATAGTATAACAAGTAGCTTAAGGCCTTAGCAGATCTTATAAGCCTTATCTAGTTATTAATTGCACTATAAGTCCTTACTGTTATCTAGCTAGAAGGAGACCCTTATCTATAGGCTATCCTTAGAGCATTAAAGAACAGATTTACTCTATCTAATATAGCTATTTAGCTTAAGGTTAAAGCTCTCTAGAGGAAGCAGCTATCTAGCTCTTCCTTACAGAACATAAATTACTAGCTTTAGTAATAGGAAGAGGTTATAGATAAGGCTAGGAATTATAACTTTCTAGAGGCTTAAGGATTAAGGCCTTAGAGAGACTTTCTCTTATTAATCTTAAGGACTAAGCTAGCGTTTACTAATAAATATCTTATTAATCTAGATTCACTAACTCTACTAACACTGCTTAAACTAATTACTAAGTTTAGACAATTCTATAAGTTACATAAGCTATATACTACTACAAAGGCTAGTAAGGGAGCAATAGCATTCCCTATAGCTACTAAGGACTCTTATAAAGAGAGGCCTAGTTCCCCTAGAGAGCCTAAATATATATACTAGAAGAGGCATAGGTAGAGCAAGTGTTACTATCTAAATAAGCACCTTAGGCTAGAGGGGTAGTTACTAAACTAATAAACTCTTAAAGAGGTTAAGTAAAGGCTAAATAATAAAGCCTTAAGGGATAAGGTTAAAGCTACCCTTATAAAGGAAGCTAACTATTAGAAGGGGTTATCCCTACTAGTGCTAATTAATATAGCTATAACTGTTAGATTACACTTAGTATTTATCTTAGCCACTAGTAATATCTTAAGCTTATAGATACTAGATTCTAGAGTAACTAATTATATCTATAATTACACTATAAAGGACAGATATAAGGTTACTAGAATTGTAGAACTTTATAAGAAGCTATTCTATAGCAACTCCTTACTTAAGATTAAGAGCTAGAGAATTATTAATATTATAGCTATCTACAAGAGACAGCTAGTAACTATCTATCTTACTCGTATAGCCTATGTGCTATTAATTATAACTAATCTAGTTAGCCTTAGGAGGTTTATTAATAGTAGAGTCTATTAGAATACTTAGACTATAGAGATTAGTTATAAAGGAAAAGTGCTTTTCTTAGTTATACTAAAACATAACTAATACATGCTTAAGGATAACTCTAAGACTCTCTATATTACTACTATAGTATTAAGAGGTAATAAAGATCCTTACCTATTAGTATTTACCTTAGTTATTATAAGGACTAATTAATCTTAGTATAAAGTTATAGACTACCTAAGTATAGAGTCTATTAATTACCTTCTAGCTATTATAGTTAGTAGTAAACTAACTCTAACTAAGTCTAACTTAGCTTAACTAATCTATCTTAGGTCTCTATATTAGACTTATAAGCTATCTAATGCTTAGTAGCTTATATTAAGGAGCTCTAATACTAAAATTACTATAATAAAGCTCTTTAAGAGAACTACCTTTAACATTATTATTAACAGATTTACTAGCTTTAATAAGGCAAGATATATAAGTTACTTTACCTATAAGATAACTAACTATAATCTAGTTACTAGTTATGCTTATAGATATAAGCTTAATAAAATTACTATTAAGATAATTATCTATATTAAGACTAATCTTAGCTTTAAGATTAGATTTATTAGAAGCGACAATAAGGGTGCCTTTAGCCTTAGATTTACTATTTTCCTTAATAGTAAAGGCATTTAGCGTAAGCTATCTACTCTCTATACTCCTATATAGAATAGTTATAGTAAGAGGATTAGAGTAATACTATTAAGGAGAGTAAGGGCAATTACTATCTTTACTAATCTTCTAAAGGAACTATACCCTAAACTATATAGATTAGTAGTCTATCTAATAAACAGAATACCTCTTAAGAAGCTTAACTAGAAGACTCCCTTTAAGCTAGTTTATAAATGTCCTCTATCTATGTTCTATCTTAGGCTACTTAGATACAAGGCCTATACCTTAGATAAGTATATTATAAGTAGTAACAAGCTTACTCTAAGGGCTTATATTAGATATCTAGTTAGCTATAACTTAACTAATATCTTTAGGATCTATATACTAGCTTTAAAGAAGATCCTTAGAACAAGAGATGTTAGGTTTAATAAGACTTAGTTCTACAAGCTAGAAGAACAACTATAGCCTAGACTAATTAGATTACTTAATTTACTAAGACTTCTATAGAAGGTTAAAGAGTATAAAGCTTAAGCTAAAGAGGTACCTAAGGTACAACCTAAATAACAATATCTAGTTTAGAATCTAGTTTAGTATCTAGTTTAGGATCTAGTTTAGCTAACTAAGGGGCTAAATAATTATAGTCTTTTATTATAGCTAACTCTAGATCTAAGCTAGGCTTAGATCTAGGAAGTTTAATAGGCTCTATTACCTCTACTAGATAATTATAGTATATTATTACAGTTACTAACTCTAGATTTAAGCCTAGCTTAGATCTAGGAAGTAACATTACTAGAGTAATTCTTTAATACTCTAGCTTCTCTACCTTCTATAGTTATATAGCTATTACCTCTACTAGAGGCTAAGGCTAAGACTAATTATTATAGGACAGATGTTTAAGCTAAAGAGTTAGCTAAAGTTTAACATAAATAACTCTCTTAGAGAATTACTATAAGGTTAGCTAATCTACTTCCTAAGCATATCCTTACTATAAGGAGAATAAGGAAACTAAGGAGATAAGTATATATTACTACTCTAGTATAGCTAGAGATAGCCTATAGATATTACTAAGCATTTAATACTTACCTAGTAATAAGACTAATTTAGCCTTAGTTAGAACTAAGGGACAATCTCCCTCTACTACTTACTAATATAAAGGAACTTAAGACTTATCCTTATAAGAAGCAATTCTAGTAAGCTATAAAGGCTAAATTACTTACTCTCTACAAGAAGCACATATAGACTATTATACTTGCTACTTAAGCAACTAGTAAGCTAGTTCTATTAATATAGATGTTTATATACAAAGTTAATAACAAAGGAGAGGTTACAAAGCACAAAGTAAAGCTCTATATAAGAGATAACCTCTAATCTATAAAGTTAGAAACCTATATAGTAACTCTAGCTACTAAGGTCTTTAGAATGCTTATAGCTATTCTTGCTTATAAGGACATAGAGGCTGTTTAGATAGATATTGTTAATGCCTATATTAATAGCTCTATTAATAAGATTATCTACTATATAATCCTCTCTAGATTTAAGCTTATCCTAGAGGAGCTAAGGAAGGACTATTCTAGTATTGCTCTATTAGAGGCTATCCTCTTGCTTAATAAGGCTCTATATAGCCTTAAACAAGCTCTAGCTCTCTAGTATACAGAATTTACTACTACTCTAAGGAACCTTAGATTTACTTAAGCCCCTAAGGCTCTATACCTCTAGCTAACCTTAGAGGTAATAATCTTCTTCTTTGTAGATAATATTACTATTATATACCTTAAGAAGCACAAGGAGAAGGCTAATGTAGTTATTATAGCCCTCTATACTAAGTATAAGATAAAGGTACTTAAGGATCTAAGCTAGTTTCTAGCTATCTAAGTTATAAGAGATAGAGTAACTAAGAGGCTATAGCTAAGCTAAGCCTAGTATATATAGTAGATATACACTAAGTTTATTACTAAACTAATAAGGCTAGTATCGACACTATTACTAGTAGAGATGCTCTAGTCTAATAAAGGCTAAGCTTTACCTTAAGAGATCTACCTCTATTAGTAGAAGGTAGAATCTATTAACTTTGTAGCAGTTATTATAAGGCCTAATATAGCCTTTGCTACCTCTAGATTATTAGAGCATCTAATAAACCCTTTACTAATACACTAAAGGCTAGCAAATAGAGTTATTTAGTATCTCTATAAGACTAGAGATCTAGCCCTCTACTTTAATAGGTTAATACTACTACTAATCTTCTAAGCTTTATTAGATACTAGCTTTAGAAGTTACTCTTTAAGGAAGAGCCTTTAGAGGTATCTATTTAAGATGTTCTAAAGCTCTATCGACTAGAAGGCTATAAAGTAGCTAACTATTACTACTTCTAGTATAGAAGCTAAGCTTCTTGCTCTTATAGAAACTACTAAATAAGCTATATAGTAGAGGAGGCTTATAGCTTCTATCTATCCCCTAAAGTATATTAGTATTTAGTGTAACAACTAGTAGACTATTAGCCTTGTTACTAATCTAATAGAGAAGCTTAACATACGTCTTTATTATGTTAATATCTATTATCACTAGCTAAGGCAAGAAGTTAGCTAAACTAGACCTATCTCTATAACATAGACTCTATTAGCTAATACACTAGCTAATAGAATAACTAAGTTATTGCCTCCTAGAAGGCATAGGGCATTCTTACAATAGCTATCTCTCGAGTTAGTAGTCTACTAACTAGCTATAACAGCCTTATAGCTATTTAGTAAAGGAGTGTGTTAACTAAGGTATAGGCTAAGGGCGCTAAGAAGGACCCTGATTTAGTTCACCTAAGGTTAAACTAAGCACTCTTTAATAGCTTTACTAATTTATAATTAAATTAGATAGTTCTTGTCTTAATCTGTTACTATTAAGGAGTTCTATTGATTTAGTTATCTCTTAGTTTAACAGGTTAAGTATTTATGTAGTTACAGTCTACCACCTTTTGGTGGGTCAGGCAGTAATCAATCCTTTTTCCTCCCTACACAAAAGCCAACACTCATGCAGAGTCACGTGATGGGTTTCGATCTCGCGTGGAGAAGCGAGGTGAAGCGAAGGTGGAGCGAGAGGTTTGTCTCGCGTTGCGGCTTGGCCTGCGCGGTTGGAACTTGGAAGGTTGTTTTGCTTCATGCTAGGCTTGAGCGGGATAGTGCGAGGTTGTTTTTGGCGGTGGGTTGGCTGTTTTGGGACTAGGACATGCGGGTTCGGTAAGCATGTCGGTTTGCGGGAGGGTGTAGCGAGTGCAGGGGTTGGATGGTGGCTTGGCGACTGGTTGCTGGGCGAAGGGGCGCGGTATAGCGCTTTGTTTGGAGAATGGACGAGGCGCGAGATCGAGATTGTTGACTGTGCGTGACACGGGAGTAGTTGGAGAGGGGAATGGTGGCTTGATGGACGGAGGCAGGTGAGAGTCCAAAGATAGGTTTTGCGGTAGGCAAGAGAGCGTGTAGGTAGGCGGGTGGTGGTATAAGTATCTCGTCGATGGCCGGGGATTGATGGTGGTTCTTCAGATCAGAAGACAAGCCCAGTCTCCAAAATCCAGCAAGACATAGCAACCATGAAGTTCATCCTCGCAGCCATCCTCGCCTTCACTGCCGCTCCGGCTTTCGGTGCCACCCTTGAGGCACGCTCTGTGCTCAACGGACCTTGCTCCGTACCCAACAGCAACTTCCCTAATGGTCTTTCCGGTACGTATGGGCAGGTTGATCGTCGACTTGCATCTCATGTTCGTAGGTACTTGCATCAGTACCACCAACTGTGCCAATGGTGGAGGCACCTCGCAGCGTGGCTACTGCCCTGGAACCCCAGACAATATCCGATGCTGTTACAAGGCCGACTGCAGCGGCACCAGGTCAGCTTGCCTATGGACGACCGATGGTTCTTGCAAGGGCCGCTTCCTCACCGGCCTCTGCCCTGGTCCGACCAACTTCAAGTGCTGTGTTGTATGATTGAGACGGCGGTACGGCTGGTGTCCAAGTGGTGCGGTGTTGAGGATAATCTGAGGTTCTCTTCATGGTCTGTTGGGGGTTTCTGCTCTTTGCGTGCTTGGTTTAGAGAAGTGTGATGACCCAGAATCAAGGAAATAAGAATGTCAAATACCATACCATGCTTCAGGAAATGTGAATCAACGATGACAAAGCATGACTTGACTGTTCCCGTTCGTCAATGACAGCCATGTAGACACTGTGGGTAAACTTGTGCTCTCCAGTCTTAGAGATATTGAGAACGGGCTGCTTGTTGCTCGAATTGTTCAAGTAGATGTGGCAAGCTCTAGGGAAATGGGTCTGATCCTCGCCCATGTGTGCAAAGCGCGTCCGGCATCTTTCGGAGAGACATTTCAAGGGCAGGAAGACACAAGATACTTATCGGAAATTGAGAGATGTCGTCCACTGCCCGTCGATGAGGAGGATGCAGCACGTCATGACATGGCGTGATGGTCAAGACTCTTGAAGGGTCTTTGTCCCGGTGAGAGATCGGATGCACGCGCCATCTAGACTGCTGGTAGTAAGATATCAATACAATGGACAGTCGAATTCACGAATACTAGGAAAGTAGAGGAGAGTTTCTTCTCACTCGCATCTAAAACACTGATCGTGCAAGTCCTCCCGGCGAATGATGACAAGGTCATGACGTTCTGGGGCGCAGCGAAATGGACCAAGGAACTCACGTTTGAGCCTCAGCTTTCACTGTCTTTGCTGCTCAACATGCCACTTGTCGTGACCATGGTATTGTCCGCACCGCACGAGCTCTGTTGACATGGATTACAGCTGCGGCGCAGCTATGTCCGTGCAATGGTGATTCGTGGATGCCTGGCTTCAAGGCAGTGATTCAGGCGTGCCAGGGAACTGTACCAGATAAGTACGGTCGTTGTTGCACGAAACCGAAACTCCTCAGCCTCTCGCAATTTTCTACAAGCAAAGATGAAGGCCTCGATTGCTCTAACGTGGTCATGGAATGAGACCGACGGCGAACGACAACTATTAATACCGACGGAGACACAAGGTCAGTCAAGTCGAGGCCAAACACAAACGATCGCCCTCGACCAATATCCGCATCTATCATTCATCAAACATCCTCTCCTCTTCTACCGTCTCTACTTCATCGTCGCAACAATTCCAACCCTCGCCATCGCCATCTTCTTACAGGAACGATATTTTGAAGGACTGTGGGTGCCGGCTGTCTATGGCTTCGCCGTGTCTACACTTGTGGCAGTCTTCGATCTGGCCAGCTTCAAGTCCTCCAACTTTGTGAAGCCTGGGATTCGGCTCAGCGATGACAGCGATGACAACCGCCCGTTATGGGGACCAAAGTTGCGATTCTTTGTCGCTGATGTACTGTTGATGTTATACCATCTCCTCTTCGCCATTTTTTATGCTTTCAACCCCACCAACGAATACACTTGGGCGCCGGGGACCGAGTATGTGATCAGAATTGTTGGAACTTTGATGCTTATTGCCTGGTAAGATCACCTTGTAGGATCGATCTTAGCTTGGCGCTGACATCGAACAGTGTACTGCACGCCATCTCTGCGATGAAGGAATCGGACGCTCGAGAGCGGGTACAGAGATTGCACCGAGCCCAGACGGGTCACTCTGAGCGAGAGGAAGTTGAACCAAGGATGACTGACCCACCAGCAACGCAAGCAGAGCCTGAGACCTCAGGCGGCTCTGAAGCAGTCACCGAGCAAGGCGTCAGATCAGCAGAAGCTTAGAGGAAGGGAAGGATGCCTGATTGGGTTCTTGTTTACAGTATCTCGAATTCTGCACTCGTGGGTGGACCTCCGTTGCAGACATGGACATCCATCGGGCACGCGCTCATAACTACAACGCAGTCACGCTCTGCCCTCAGAACTATGTAATGTCCTGGCTCGCCATTTGGATCTTGGCAAGGTATTCGATTATCCACAACAGGAACCTTCATGAACAGATTGAGAGGATCAGGTACCCAGCCATACTCCAATAACCCTCTTAGCTTTCGGATCGAAGAATCCTTGTGACCATCAATCATCTTGCCCAAATTGTGTACGCAATTGTCATGGTCTTGGCCAGCACCGAGCTGGACATAACGCTCAGGAGAGCAAGCAGAGTAGAGGACGTCGTGATGCCCGGGGGAAGTGTCCTCCGTGATTGTCAAGATAGGCTTGCGGTAATTATCCAAATACGAGTCTCCGACCGCGAGCTCCAATTTGTGGTGGGTAGATCGCGTATGCGACATCGACATGTAAGATGGAAAGCCTGAGGTGGAGGCAAATGCCCAGGTGTCGACTACTTGGCCACCGCTTGTGTTGATGATCTTGATGGACTGGCCGGCGCGTAAGTCCTGAATAGCGCCAGACCGGGCTGGGATAGTAGGCATGGTGTCGAACGAATGGACAGATTGTAGAGGGGAATTACAATCAAGAAGTGATACCTTGGGTTAAGCGTCCTTAAGACTCTTATATCGTCGCAAAGCTATCATAGCGCTGTCGGAACACCAGCCGCGAGTGAAGAACAATTCCGCCGAGAGCAGTAATGTTCTCCACGAGGATGACTGTCTTCTAGACCTCAAGACCCGCTGCTACCAGACGGTTCGGAATAGTCTTGGAGAAAGTGATGAAAGAATGCGATGTCCACGAACTCCGTCAACTCCGCGATCTCTGTTGCAATTCGTCGGGAGACCCGAAACAACAGTATCACATCGAAAACTACCAGCAATGCTCTACTGTACAATCGAGAGGTGTCAGTCACTCAAGTGCCAGACGCGCAGGGGTTGGAAGATCGATTCGCGCAAGATCTTCATAGGACCGAATATGTGGTATAGAGCTTAATAGTCTACTGATGGTCATTTCTCGTTTGTCTTGCTCCTTGCTGAGCTCGACGAACTACCAGGTAGACGGAACCAGCTTACTTTCATGCATCGAGCTCCGATCTTCGGCCTCGCTATTTGTCTATTGATGACTGACCGGTAACGGCAGTGCCAAGTCGTGAGGCTCTGAATCAAAACATGTGAAAATGCGGGATGAAGTCGGAGGGCTAGACCCGATCTTTTCCGACAGCAAATGAATCGTCACATGCGAACTTCCTCGGCAGTCGAGCTCCCATTTCCCCATCTTTTCGCCCATCTGGGAGCTGCTCGGGCCAAGGGGTGTGTCTCTTCACGCCTGCGTCACTCCAGCTCAAACTCACAGAGCCGTTCAGAGCCTCGGTGCACGTTTGACCCTGTCCCTAATGGGATCGAAGATGGCTCATGGCCGAGGTGTCCCGCACTCATCTACCTTTTCATATTAGTAGGTCATCTGTGCCATCATTGCAATCGCTGTCATACATCTCATCCCTAGCCCCGCGTACCTTAACTAGCCATCTCCGCTCCACCATACATTGTTGCATCACCACTGGACCGTTGCAGCTCTAGCACTACAGGGGTAACTACTTCAATCTGGCCGAACGACTGAAGCAGGTTCTCAACCAAGTCACGAGCATTCTTCCAACCATGGCATCATCCGACGCAGAAGAGCAGAAGTACCAGCAGGAGGTCAATGCTGTGAAGCAATGGTGGACAGACTCGAGATGGAGATACACCAAGAGACCGTATACAGCTGAGCAAATCGTGCAAAAGAGGGGTACAATCAAGGTCGAATATCCTAGCAATGAGCTGTCCAAGAAGCTCTGGCAGACTGTCGAGGCGAGATTCCAGGTCAGTAAATGGTCGAGACTGTGATACTTGATACTGACATGTGCAATAGAACAAGGAAGCCAGCTTCACCTACGGCTGTCTCGATCCCGTCATGATCACCCAAATGGCCAAGTACCTCGACACTGTTTACGTTTCTGGATGGCAGAGCTCGTCAACAGCATCAACTTCGAATGAGCCAGGTCCCGATCTTGCTGACTACCCTTACGTACGTTCGACCTCTCTACCGGTACCAGAGCTCGCCCAATGCTGACACAACATAGACCACCGTTCCAACTAAGGTTCATCAGCTCTTCATGGCACAATTGTTCCATGACCGCAAGCAGAGGAACGAGAGACTCACCACGCCTGCTAGCGGCCGATCGAAGCTGGCCAACATTGACTACCTCCGCCCCATCATTGCCGATGCTGATACTGGTCACGGTGGTCTGACTGCTGTAATGAAGCTCACCAAGCTCTTCGTTGAGAGTGGTGCTGCCGGTATCCACATTGAGGATCAAGCGCCAGGCACAAAGAAGTGCGGACACATGGCTGGCAAGGTGCTTGTACCCATTGCTGAGCATATCAACCGTCTGGTAGCCATTCGTGCCCAGGCTGATATCATGGGTATGTAGAGGTTCACTCCGTCAATCGTGTATGTACTGACGAGCACCAGGTTCCGACCTCTTGGCTGTGGCGCGTACTGACTCTGAAGCTGCGACTCTCATCACGAGCACCATTGATCCCCGCGACCACGCATTCATCCTTGGCGCAACCAACCCAGCTCTTCAGCCATTGAACGATCTGATGATTGCTGCTGAGCAGGCTGGAAAGAACGGCCCAGAACTCCAAGCCATTGAGGACAACTGGAATGCTCAGGCCAACCTTCGTCTCTTCCACGAGGCCGTCATTGACACTATCAACGCCGGTGTGCACGTCAACAAGAAGGGTCTGATCGACGAGTTCCTGTCCAAGAGCAAGGGCAAGAGCAACCAAGAGGCTCGCGCGCTCGCAAAGGGTATCACTGGTGTTGACATCCACTTCGATTGGGATGCGCCACGAACACGTGAGGGTTACTACCGCTACAAGGGTGGCTGCCAGTGTGCCGTGAACCGCGCCATTGCCTACGCCCCATACTGCGACATGATTTGGATGGAGAGCAAGCTCCCAGACTACGCTCAGGCGCAAGAGTTCGCCGAGGGCGTACATGCCGTTTGGCCAGAGCAGAAGTGAGTCATTGCCCGAAATTCCACCTGTTTAGGACTGACTATAGCAGGCTCGCTTACAACTTGTCGCCATCTTTCAATTGGAAGGCTGCCATGCCCCGCAACGAGCAAGAGACCTACATTAAGCGTCTCGGTCAGCTCGGCTACTGCTGGCAATTCATCACCTTGGCAGGCCTGCACTCGAATGCCCTTATCTCCAACAACTTCGCCCAGGCATACGCTAAGCACGGTATGAGAGCGTACGGCGAGATGATCCAAGAGCCGGAGATGGACAGCAAGAATGATGTCGTCACCCACCAGAAGTGGTCTGGTGCCAACTATGTTGACTCGTTGTTGACAATGTTGACTGGTGGTATCAGCTCGACGGCGGCAATGGCGAGTGGCGTAACCGAAGATCAGTTCAAGTCGCACTGATGTGGTCGACGGGACAGAGGATGTTGTCGTTCTTGGTGGCGGATGTAGGATTTGGTGTACCTGTGCGGACAAAATAGTAGGATAGCTCCTTGCAATATACAACAGTCCGATCCAGCCGGTTTCTTAGCGATCCGCACAGCGAGTCTTGTGTCGGCAATGCGAAGGGGCGTGAATGGGGTTTTGAGCATAGGCTGGTAGTGAAGCTTTGGAACCTACCACAACCTGATTATGGACAGAACAGATTGGCATTGAGCCACAGTAGAGGATGGATGTCGTGTGATAAGTGCCGACAACAGGTTGTGGTAAGGGCTGCGGCACCTCCGAACCTCGGCCGACATTCATGGCGATATTCTTGTGCTCAAAATTAGTGGGATTGCTTGGCAGAATTTTGCGGTGTTTGCTACTAAAATATTGCCTCTAATACCTTATTATCAGCCCCTATAGCCACACAAGCAAATTGAAGCCTTATTATCCATCGGTATAGCCTTTTAAGGTGTTATTGAAATGTCTAATGTGTTAAATAGTCTAATAACGCACTTACAAATACGAGATAAGGCTATCTCTAGCTAGGAAGCTATCTAGACCTTAAGTAATCCCTCGCTATTATTTACTTAATAATACTGTACTAATCTAGCTATAAGCCCTAGTAGTAGTTTATCTAGCTTAGTAGATAAGGATTCTACTAAAAGCAAATTAGAAAATAAGGTCATTAAGACTAATAACTTTAAGAAGATACTTTATAACCTTAAGAAGTTCCTATTAAAGAAAGTCTCCTCTCTCTTAGATATGCTATTATTATAAGATCTTATTTAATTTAATAATCTAGATAGCTAGCTATTTTCTCTAAGGTATATTTATTTCGAGAATACTTAATCTCCTTTACTACTACTAAGTAATTATTACTTAATATACTTAATAAAGAGGAAGAGTCTCTAGTGCTTTTCTCCTAAGGCATTAGCTATACCTTAACTCTATTAAGTGCTCTCTAAGTTAACTATAGTTACTAAGCACTAGTAGGAAACTCTAAAAAGAGTTAATAAAGAGCCTTAACTACCTTTAAAGAGCACTTATAAAGTTTAGATTAAGTAAAGAGTATTAAAATAACTACCTTTACCTATATAGTTAAGTAAGCTAAGTAAATCTTAGTATACTTCCTTCTCTACTACTATAAAGACTATTAATAAAAAAACAACTAGAGAGGCTAGTAAGGCTAAAAAGGCATTAACTAAGAAGAAACTAGCTTCTAAGGACTCTATAGTAGTAAGTACCTCGCTATTATAGAATTAGCTACTAAAGTTTAAGTATCTTAGCAGATCTCGGCCTTTACTAAAAGAGATATTTTCTTCTCTACTACTCTCTTAGTCCTCTTAGCCTCTAGTAATATCTTTATTAATCTACTAGTTAGTACTATTTAGCGCTATAAGTGTTTAGAGCAAGAGCTATATCGTCGCTACTAATAAGGATCTAGCTTAGCTTAAGGTTAACGCCTTAATAGTAGCTAATAATTATACTATAGAGGCTCGATTAGGAAGAGTAAAGTAGCTATAGAGGATAGCACGTTTAAGTACTACTAGTACTAAGTCTTCTAACGGTAGTAGCTAGAGTAAATTCGATACTAACTAGCACTAGCTAGTTATAATTAAAGTAGCTAAAATTGCTTATTAAAATAAGTAGTATAATATAAGATTATCTATTACTAATTACTAGTTAAATTTAGAGCAAAATTTAGAAGTACTACTCTCTATAGACTTCTTCTCTACCTCTACTACTATACCTCCCTAACCTTCTACTACTCTATACACTAGCCGGAATAATACTAATTCTTTAGAGGATACTAATTAGAGATTACACTTAGCGCGTAAGTAATCTTAGCTTTATCTAATTATAACTAGTATTACTTTCCTCGACCTTAGTAGCTTTTAGTAAGCTATAAAAGAGATATATAGATATATCTCTTCTTATTATAAATATTAAAAAGGAGGCTATAGGTACTTACCTGTTAGTAATAAGTATAAAGTACTTAGCCTTAACTTAATCTATATCTAGTAATCGGAGATAAAGGCTAGCTATAGCTTAATTATAGATCTACTAAGAGTAGTATTTAATTACGTTATAAGGGAGGCTATAAAGAGAGCTAAGAAGTTATACTAGTATAATTACGCTATAACCTCTTCTTTACTAAATTTGCCTTAGTTACTCTTTATAAATCTAAGTACTATAGCCTTATAGTAGTACTTCTCGTTTAGTAGTATACTACTAGTCTATTTATCGCCTCTAATACTACACTTTAAACTTCCTTTACTACCCCTTTAAGGCTTAGATAACACTAGCTTACTTCTCCTAGCTATTGCCGAGGATAATAAGTAGCTAGAGTAATTTATTAAGGTTCTTATCTAGAAGTAGCTAAATACTAAGGATAACTTAAAGCTTATTCTTATAAGTCTTTAGCGTAATTACTAGACTCTCTAGATACTTAAATACTAACCTAAAGGAGTAATAAAAGAGATAATACTATAGCTTAGCCTTTAGAGAATAATTACTTAAGAGATAGAAAGATTTATTAACTCTCTACTAGCTATAGTCTATAACCCTTTATATAATTTAAATATAGATATATAGGCGTTATAAGGAGCTTCTTCTAATTAATTTAATATATATTTAATATAGTCTTTTTAAGTAGATACCTGCCTTTTAAAAGAGATTATAAAAATTAATTCTATAACTAAAGTCTAGATAACTCCTCTATATAAAAGTATTAAATTTAACCTTATAGTTCTCCTCTCTATATTTTAGTACTAGATAATACTACTAACGTACGTACCGCTTTAATATATTAAATATTAGCTTAATTAGATTAAAATCTAGTAAATAAGATAGAAGCTAGAGAGGAATAACTTTATAACTATAGTAAATCTTAATAATAGTCTAGAGGACAATGTTAATTATATAAGCTAATACTACCTTTTTTAAATCTCTTACTTCCTTTCTATAAGTACTATAATTATCTATTACTAGCACTAATTGTAGTACTAGATAAGCGTTTATCTATAGTATTAGAGTAACCTCTAACTACTTATTAAACACCTCTACTACTACCGAGCCTTATATAAAGAGCAGATTAGCTATAGAGCTATCTATGTATAGTGCTAGAAGTAGTAACTAATAAGTGTCTTTTATCTTTTAGCGAATATTAATAGCTAGAGTACTAATAGGTAACTAGCTATAACACCTCTAGAAGGTTTTACTATTTATAATTACGACTAGCAAGATAAGAGGTTAATTATGTCTATTCGTTAAGATATCGAGAGTTAGAAAAGAAGAAGAGAAGCTAGTCTATAAAGTATACAAGATATCGAGAGTAGAGTAGCTAGAAGCCTAGACTATAAGTCGAGATTATATAACCTCTTCGACCTAGATAGTAACTAAATCTAGCTTATAATCTATCTCGTATTACTACTCTCTCTCTTAAGCGCGTTTACTCTTAAACGCTTATAATATAGGTTAATTAATCTAGCTTAGATAAGGCTTATTTATATAGGAGTCTAGGTAATTATATAGCACGTTAGCTACTTCTTTAAGGTTGTCGATTAGATACTATATTAGGTCTTCTAGATAGCTCTTCTAGCTTATATAAGTAACTAGTCCATTTCGTAGCTTCTTTATATCGACGACGTTATCGATTTCGTACTTCTTCTTACCTTTAACCTCTATAGGAGAGAGCTCTTTAAAGGCTTAGCCTAGTAGAGAATTATTAGAGTACTTAGTAAGGAAGTCGGTGTAAAATATAGAGTAGATCTATTATAGAGCAATCGGTAGCTCGAGCTTATATAATAGCGCTAAGCGCTTCTTAAGGATCTTATATAGACTAACTCTTTTTAGTAGTAGCTTAGAGTTACTATAGAGTCGGAGGTTCTTTGTTAATAACTATACTTAGTCGCTAACCTCGAACTCTATAGGCAATTACTTTCTATTAGCTTACTCTACTATACGTAATTAAGCTCTTATAAGATTCTCTTAAGTAATTTTATAGACGTCCTCTATCTATTTAGCTAGTATATAGATAGTAGCCTCGTTTAGCTTTACTCGAGTTAAGCCTAGCTCCTTAGGAGGTTAGAAGCTTATCCTTAGGTTATACTCTCTTATTACTTCGAATAGTAATAGTTTAGTACTTTCGGAGAGGTTAACGTTAGTAGAGAACTCGGCTATAGAGAGGATAAGAGGCTAATTAGTGTACTAGTAGACATAGACGTAGATAACTTACTTAAAATCGTAGTTAGCAATCTCTAACTAGCTATCTGTTTATAGGTATATAGTAGTAGATAGCTTAGATATAATCTTTAAGATTTAGTAGAGTCGCTTCTATATATTACTTACGAATTAAGGTCCTCGATCTAAGGTAATAGTATCTAGTAATCTATATAGCTTCTAAACGTGCAAGAATAGTAGCTTAGTAGTCTTGTAGGCTAATATATCTTTATCTCTAGAGAAATAGAGAATAAGGTAGTACTCCTTAGATAGGTAGTTAACTATATAGAGTATAGTATTATAGCTGTTAATAAGTAGTAATCTAGTAACGAAATCTATAGTAATATACTACTAAGGCCTTTAAGGTATTAGGAGCAGTAATAGAAGGCTAGTAAGTAGGCTATAGCGAGCCTTAGAGCGCTTATAGTCGTAGTAATTAGTAACGAATCTCTTAACGAGGCTATTATACTTCGGGATATAGAAGATAGTCTTAATTATAGCTACTATCTTCGCGGCGCTAGCGTAAGTATAGTTCTTTAAGCTATACACCTACTAAATTACCTTAGTAGCTAGAGATTCTAGCACGAATAGCTAGCTAGTAACCTATAGTATACTCTTGTCGATCTTAACGTCTATCGATAGTATCTATTTCTATTTAGGGAAGGTGCTAGTTATATAGTAAATGCTATATATAGACTTAAATTCGCTATTACGTAGGTTAGCTTTAGCTACCTTATCAAAAAGGAGTAAGGATTACTTATCTTCTAAGGCTAAAATAGGTACTATATAGATATCTAGCTTAGTAGCTAAGATAGATAGTAGGTTAGGTAGCGAACTAGATTATAGACTAGATCGCGAACTAGATTTTAGTTTAGTAGCTAAACTAGATTTATTTAACCTTAGTTTAGCTTAAGCGGCTAATCTAGGTTAGATACGACCTAGATCTAGTTCGTTAATAATCTACTAATCGAGCACCTTTAATAGTAGTAATGTCTAATAGAGGTTAGAGTCTTCTTTAGAGCGTAGTATGTCTCTATTCCTCCTAGTAAGAGCGTTAGCTTTACTATTAGCTACTCTAGGCCTATATATAATCTTAAAGTTAAACTACACAAGGTAAAGAGCCTATCTAGCCTAATAACGTAATAGCTTTTAAGTCCTTATAAAGTATATTAGTAACTAATAATTAGTAAGGACTTAGATAGTCTTATTAGGCTAAGCGCTTATTAGCTTAGAGGCCTACTCCTTAAAGACTTAAACAATAGCTAGAAGCTTCTTATCGTAGATAGCATAGTTATACTTAGCCTCGCTTATAGACTTACTAAAGAAGGTAACGAGGTAGAGCATGTTAGAGTTGTTATATTATAATAGAACACTAGCGGTAGTAGTGTCGAAAGCGTCTATTTCGAGCACGATTTACTTCGCGTAGTTAAAGTATACAAGGACTAGTACACTAGTAATAGTGTACTTTATATAGTTAAAGGTAGCGATATATTTATTATTCTAAAGCGTAGTGTCCTTCTTAAGCAAGTTATTTAACAGCTTAGTAATAGTGCTAAATCCCTTAATAAAGTAGCGATAATAGCTATAGAAGCTAATAAAGCTTCTTACCTAAGTAGTGTTACCGGAAGCTAGCTACTTCTAGGCTTTAACTACTTCTACCTTCTTAGGGTCTATCTAAATTCTATCTCGGCTAATAATAATACTAAGATACTTTACTTCTATTAGATAGAACTTGCTCTTCTTAATGTCGGCATTAAGGCTAAGCTTGTAGAGCTACTAGAGTACTAGCTTAATATGCTTAGCGTGCTCTCGGCAAGTATCGTTAGTATAGATAAGAATGTTATCGAGATAGATCGATACGAAGTGTTCTAGTATATTAACAAAGTTATAATTTATAAACCTCTACTATATAGCTAGGGCATTAGTAAGGCTAAAGAGTATTACTAGCTACTTAAAGTTACCTATTCGTGTAGAGAATATAGTAAGGTCTTTATAGTCGATAGAGTTACGAAGGTAGTAGAAGACTTAATAGATATCGATCTTGCTAAACTACTTAGCTTTACTAACGTAAGTAAGCGTTTCCTCGATAAGTAGTAGCGAGTAGACATTACGCTTAGTAACCTCGTTTAGGCTACGATAATTAATATAGAGATAGAGCTCTCTATTAGGCTTATAGACAAAGAGGATAGGCAACGAGTAGCTTATAGAGCTTAGAGTAACGAAGCTCTTATTAAGGTATTTACGAATAAACTACTCTACTATATCGAGCTTCTCTAGCGATAGATAGTATAAGAGCTTAGTATATAGTAGCTTAGTACTATTCTTTAGAATAATACGATTATCGAAATCTAGACAATGTATTAGAAGAGTATTAGATTACTCTTTAGAGAAGACATTTATAAACTTATATAGTTCCGGTAGTAGAACTTCTATAGGGTCTAGTTCTAGTTTAGAAGCTAAGTAGTAGTAATCTTTAATATTCTTTACAGAGATTACAAATACCTTATAGCTATAGTACTTAGCTTAAGAAGCGAAGGTAGTAGTACCGATAAAGACTATTATATAATTATTTATATTACTTATATAGGTAGGTACGTAAGAGAACTTATGCATTAACTAAGAGCTATAAGAGATTAGCTTAAACTCTTTCTAATCTAGCTTAAAGTTTAATCTAAGAGCTAGTAGCTAAGATAGACTAATAGGTTCTAACTCGGTAGCTAAACTAGATTTTAGTTCGCGAGCTAAACTATAGCTAAACTAGATTTGTACTAGATTAATTCCTAGATCCGAGCTAGGCTTAGATCTAGAACCTAGCTCTTTAATTAGCTACGAGAGCTACTACTTAATAATAGCTAGCGAGAACTCTTCCTTATACGTAACCTAGCTAAGCTTATAGTTAATGTTAGCCTTATTAGCCTTAAGCTATTCGAGGCTAAGGATAATATCGAAGTAGCTAATGTCTATAATCCGGAAGGTTATAAGAGTATTAAGCTTACTAGAGATAGTAGTAGTAAGAGAGATATTATAAGTAACTTACTCTATCGGAATACTATTATAGGTATTAAGCTAGATAAGGTTAGCTAACGCTATAGAGTAGCCGAACTCCTTAAGCTTGTTAAGAACCTTGTAGTTAGCTATAGCACTAATAAGCGCGCTAGTATCGATAAAGGCTTAGAGAGTAATAGTATAGTCGCGATTATATAGATCGTAGATAGTAATAGGAGTTATAATAGCGAGGATATAGTAGCTAATAACGCTATTTAGCAACTATATAACTCCGGATCTATCTCGAATTACTCTTCTTCTACTAGAGAATAGAACTTGTCCTCTAGCTAGTTGTTTCTCTAGCTAGATAGGTTAGCTAACTTATAGTCTATGTCAGAGTCGAACTAAGGCTAAACTAGATCTATATTATAAGCCGAGTTAGTGTTAACGTAGCTATTTAACTCGGCTAGGTAGTCCTAGAGCTATTAGATCTCGGTGGCCTCTATAGCGCTAATAGTATATATAGAGCAAGTAGTAGCGTAGGTAGCCTTCTCTATAGCGCTAGCTATATACTTAGTAGAGATGTAACTAGGCTTTCCGTAAGCGTAGTAGATAAGAGACTAAGAGAGGTAGAAAAGCTATAGAGCACCTCTAGCTATAGAGCAAAAGGTAGTAGGAGAAGTAGTAGAAGTAGAGGTAAAGTAAAGAGCGTAAGTTAGAACGCTAGTAGTGTAGCTTATAGCTAGTATAGAGCGTAGAGCCTAAGTGCACTTAGTAATAAGGTTACTCTATTAAATGTTATAGTTAGTAGTATAAGCCTTAGCAATAAAGGTAGTAAGGTTATTAGTGTTAAAGTTAATAAGGGTAGCGCGTAGTTTACTAGAGATCTTCTAGTATAGCTAGTAGAGCTACTTATTATTAGCGATCTTAGCGTAGAGAGTATACCTATTAAACTCGCTAATAAAGAAGTTAAAAGAGCTATTATACTAGAAGAGGCTAGCGAACTAAGTATATATAGTAGCCTTATAGTTAGAGTCTTCGAAGCGCTAGACTAGTAGAGCTAGGCCTACGTTAACGTCGATAGTGTTATTACTAGCAGAGTCTATAACGAGAGTATATACTTCTCTAGTAAGACAGAAGTAGAGATATACGAATTACACTAACTTAGTTAGATAGTAGTCTATGTTAGTGTATATCTTGTTCTTTATCTAATACTTAAAGACCTCGAACTACTCTAGAGTGCTACTACTAAATATAGTAGAGTCTAGTATCTTCTCTAATAAGGTAATACCTTATATAGAAGAAGCTAGTATAGTATACTCTATCTTAGCTCTTAACTAGGTTAGCTCGGTCTTAAGCTTACTAATATCTACGAGGTAGCACGTAGCTTAGATAGTAAGGTTATCCGCTATGTTATTAGCTATATCTAGCTCGGACTAAGTAGTGTCTAACTAGTTATATAGATTAAGAGTGTTAGAGTATATAGAGTTATATACCTTAACCTACTTATTATATATAGACTTAACAAAAGTAAAGGCCTCGCGTAGAGTACTTATACTATTAGTCTCTTATAGCCTCTTAAGGAGGTTAGCGTCGCTTAGGACAATAAGGTTATAATAGACTAACTAGATTACCTTGTCGTTGTTGTTAGTAGAAGGAGTTATCTTACTTAAGCAGCGATTATCGCTAGGGTTAGAGCAAGCTATACTCGGTAAGGTTAGTTGTAATTTGTAGTATAAAAGTTAATATATAATAAAGAAGATATTAAAAATTTAGCTAGTAGTCTACTTTCTTTAAGAGTTATCTATAACTTAACTTATTACCTTCTTCTTTGTAATTATAGTATTAACCTACGTAGTAGTAGCGAGGATCTATAGTAGTATACACGGGAACTATAGTTATAATAGCTTCTTCTTTAATTCTTCGTAAGTAGTAGTTATTATAGATAGTACAAGTAGTAGAAGAACTAGATATTTCGATAGCTCTATTACTTAATTATAGTAATTACGAACTCTCGATATAGTAATTATAACTAGCAAGATAAGAGATTAATTACGTCTATTCGTTAAGATATCGAGAGTTAGAAAAGAAGAAGAGAAGCTAGTCTATAAAGCATACGAGATATCGAGAGCGAAGCAGCTAGAAGCCTAGGCTACGAGCCGAGATTACGTGACCTCTTCGACCTAGATAGCAACTAAATCTAGCTTGTAATCTATCTCGTATTAATTTATATATAACTTATTAACGAATATAAGCTAATCTATATAATAGGTCTTAATCTTCTCTCTCTAAGCTAACTACTTCGACTTATTACAAGTAGTGTAGATATACTATTTAACCTTTTATAACTACCTCGCTAAGTATAGATAGTAGCTAATTAATAATTAAGTAATATCTATACTCTAATAGATACTATAGTACTCTAATATCTCGTCTAAGAAGAAGTTATACTTTAAAGCTAGTAACTCTAGTAGATCCTCTACTATCGCTAGCGATAGAAGGCGTAGCCTCTCTTAGTAATTATACTCCTTAAGTACCTCTAGCTAGCTATAAGTCTTCTAGTTTGTCTATGCTCTATATATAGAGAAGTGCCTCTTCTAAAGGTAAGAGAGGAAGGTAAATACCTCTTTAGGCTTTATGCCCTTAGTAAAGAAGTCTATTAAGGCTAACTAGTTAGTTTCTTCGATGCTATATATAACTATAAGAATTATACTAAGGCTATATAATTTTACACTATAAGGCTATAAAGAGGTTAGTTTAAGCTAGAGAATGACGAGGTAGACTACGTAACTCTATACTACTAATTTTACAGCTTTAACTTTAACGACGACGACGTAGTAGTAATAAAGGCTAAATAGTTAGGTACAAAAAGCGGAGTTTGGTGAGAATTTACAAACAAAATTGCCAAGCAATCCCACTAATTTTGAGCACAAGAATATCGCATCACTTGTGCAGCATGTATCGCACCACAAGGAATAGTGCAAGGGACACAGAGCTGCACCTTTCCATGCCAGGGGTAATGCTCGCCTCAGGTGTAGAAGAGCCACGCAGCATACTAGCACGGTGACCAGATTTTTGCACGTCGCCACATTACCGACATTTTGAGTGGTCACGGTCCTCAAACTCTTCCTCCGGGACATCGCATCATGGCAGACATGTCTGGAAGGAAGGGTCATGTCAGAAATTTCCAGTTTGAGACTTTGCCAGACGAGATACTCGTCGAGGTCTTATCCCACTTGGACGTTACGCCACCTCTGTCAGAAACGGATACCAGAAGATTGCCACACGAAGCAATGTTCCTTCAACCCTGCCCGCCGATCAAGATGCTGTCAAGGACATCAAAACGATGGCGACGGGTGACACTTCCAGTCTTGTTCCGCCATCTGTATGTCGATCTCGACAACCTCATGGTAAGGACGATCGGTACCCAAGACGACCCACTCGAGCACACTCGATTCTTCGACTCGCACCACGATCAGCTGTTCCTGGACCAGCTACGTGTCATGCTCACCGAGCTTACAACGCTTTCCATCACATCATATGCTCGCTCCCTTCTCGTCTTGTCTCGCGCCTCCCCCGTCTACCATGCTCTCCGAAAGGTCATCGACTCCGCCATGCCACAATTCTGGGGCTCCATCCTCGCCACCTTCCCAGAACTCCAACGCATCGTCCTTCTCGCCCCGTTTCTCGGCCTCGCCTCTCTGACCAGCTGCGTCGACACCTCCTTCCTCGCTTCCGCTACGTACCACTCAGACCACTTCTCCATCCTCGAGCTGGCCATAAACCATGACATTCCCGTCATCACCTCCGACAGGAACGCCTCCGACGAAGGTCTCGCCACCAAGTCCCCTACTGACTTCCGCTTCAAGCTCTCCGGCCTCATGCACATGCACTCATGGAGCCACATCGGTCTCAACGAAGGCAACCTTGGCGAACTCGCAGAGCAATACGAACACGAAGCCAGCGCCACCACGAGTCTCCTCCCCTTCCTATTCCCCCCCTGTTGTCTCCAGCAAAACGCAGAGCACTCCCACCGCTGGGCGCACCTGAGAGACAACATGACCTTCCTCGACTCCTTCGCTTACACGGCCCTGTGCGTGCCACCGGGACAGATCCCGAGCTCGCGATATTCGACAGGGGTGCACCCGTTCAAGTTCGTGAGGAAGCTGGACATGAAGCTCCTACCAGACTTGCGCGACGCGGCGCAGACGGTGAATGATCTCGAGGACGACGAGGAGGTTGAGGATTTTCTACGGCAGCACGACCACGATGTAGCGGCTGTCTATGCGGATTTGAAAAGAGACATGTTGCGGTTTTGTAACAAAAAGGGATGGCGGTGGGGGACATTAGTGAGCGATGATCACGAGTGGTTCAAGAGAAGTGGAAGGTTGATAGAGGCGTTTGAGGATGCGCAAATGGAGGGAATTGAGGAGGAGTCCATAGGCGCTCTGGAGGATCCAGCTAATAGGGTCTGGGCGAGGGAGTGGCAGGTTGTGGAGGTCGAGCGGCGCGAGGGAATTAGGAAGAAGTTGGTCTTCAGGGATCAGGTGGTGTTTGATCCATTCTCCTATAGCGATTGACACGCAACCCCACCAGGCCGGGTTTCAGGGGGATTCTATATCGGCACCTCATCACATAGCATTCATTGACACGTATGTACATGGCAACTACCATCTTCAGATCTTAGCTTGAGGCTCTTTGTCCGCAGTCACAGTCTCCCAGACTTTCAACCCATGATCATATAGCTCATCCATCCACATATCCACCTTGCCCTCACGATTGAGCCTCAAGACGCCCCTCGGTACCTTCACCGGCCACTCCACATCCTTGAAGCTGACAAAATCACTCAGCAGTTTATTCATCGGGGTAACAACCTGCTTTTCCTCCTCTGTGAGCCCTTTGCCCCAGCCATTTCCCCAGAACCAAATCGCCATATCACTGCTATGCGTGACGCCCCATTCTGGCGGCAAAGCGCCATCAACACACTTTGCCCGCCAATCGATTCGGTAGCGGAGGAGGTCCTTGCCGACCTTGAACCCTCCAGCATCGAGACGGTCCGCGAAGCCACGCTCGAGGGCGTAGACTTGCATGTCTGCGTAGACCTTGCCGAATGCGTCCTGCCAGTTTTTGTACTGGGGTGGTAGTTTCTGGTCGGGGAAGTAGAGCGGCATGAGAGCCTTGACTGCGCGTTCGGGGTAGTCTGCTACTAGTCGCTGGTAGAGGGCGTTGTATGAGTTGCTGGGTGATCGCCAGCTGCCGTACATGTTCCACTCTTCTGAGCATTCGCCGTTGAGGATCTTGATGCCGCGTCCTTTGAGCTTGTGTGCGAATGTGCCGTCGTTGATGTTTCGGGAAGTGTGCTTGTTCACGAATGCCCCGTCGCTGAGCGCTCTGAACTCACTGATATTCATCTTCTCCTGTACTGCGACCAGCTTGTACATCGATACCTCCCTCAACTTTCTCAGCTTCTCGTCACCATCCAGATCCAATGAGATTCCCAACCTAGTGAGCAACTCATCAAATTGATCCTGATGCTCTGGTAGTTCCTTTGGCTGCACGCCCGGTCCATTACTCCACATCACCGCACGTCCAATGATTTGCTCTTCCTTCGGCCGATCCAGATCATGAGCCAACTGATTGAACGTCGACTGACTGCCAGCGCTATAACCCGCGACCGTGATCCTCTCCGGATCACCTCCGAACACCTTGATGTTCCGCCTGACCCATTCCAGCGCACACCTCTGGTCCCAGAACCCGCAATTCCCCACTGTCTCCCCGTTTCGCCTCGCCTCCGCCTCCAGCTCCTTGCTCGCCAGAAAGCCGAACAAGTTCAGTCGGTACGCAGGCATGACCACGATCGCCCGAAACCCCGTCTCGCGGTACATGTTCGCCACCACTTCCGGCGCAGTATTGGCAGTACCGAATTGAAGCCAGCCACCATGGATGTAGAACAACACAGGCCAACCAGAATCAGGTGCCGGTCCGGAAGGGATCCATATGTTGAGTTGCAGACAGTTTTCATCCCACAGCTCGGTAGCTGGTGGGGCGCGGAAGCCTGGTTGCGGACAGAGGGCGGTGCGGCCTGTGTGAAGACCAGGATTGGCACGTGTCCCATACCGGTAGCTCTGTGGAAGAGGACGCGGTGGACGGAATCGGTGGGATAAGATGGGTGGGAGTGCGTATGGGAGACCGCCCACGTATGTGCATGTTGGAGACTTGGAATCCTTGGGGGTGAGGTTGAGGGCGACTATATTGCCGAGAGGTCCGATGGGGAGCGCAACGGGGAGCTTCTGAAAGGTCGTTGTCGGCATCGTCACTACATATTTGAGTAGTAGGATGGAGGAAGAGGTAGAGAAGGCCAGGCGGGGTTGATAGAGTGGTTGCCGATCTTCGCCCGAAGAGGAAATGTGATTGGATCGACGCGACTTCGCGTGCTCTCCATCTTTCTTCCTCTTCTCTCCAATAGCACTCCTGCATTGGTCACTAATATTGTACAATGGGATAGCAACCATGCCTTCCGCCATCGCGAATGACCATAGCAATGGTACTGGTGACACTCAAGGACAGATCTTTCACGTTGTCAAGGACTTGCCGTTCGAGCTGCGGCAGCATGTCTCTAGCTATCTCCAGGAACAGCTTTGTACGGACATTCTGTTGGTCATGTTTCATCTGCTAAATCGTTACAGATGCGCCAGCGTTCGAAGCGTTGCAGAGCATGCTCATCTCGGGAGCTGACCATGCTTCTGGTGAACAACAAAGGACTTTCTTGCCATCAGATCAGGTCCTCGCCCTGACATCAACGCTGATTGTCCACCCACTCACGACAACGAGACTTCAGCTTTCCGAGAAGCCAGTCGCAGCTGATCTTGCGCTGAGATACCTACGACATCTCACGATCATCCCGCCTTTGCAATCTGGCTATGCTGATGCGTTCATTTTCACAAGCTCTGATCCGGAACGACAGAGCAGACTTCGGCGGCGCAGAAGTATCGGCGATGTCGGGACCGACAATCTGGGCGATTTTGATGGCCGACTCACTACCAGAATATCTACGGACGATTCTGTATTTGCGCGAGCCGAGGACTTTTGGTCGGTCGTTGGCTGGGCATTCAACTGCTCGATCAAGCATCCTCGCAGATGGGAGCGATGGCAAGTTTGGCTGGAAGTCATGCTCGATCTTCTTGAACAAGATCTGAACAATCGTCTGGACCAAACGATCCGTCAAAAGTCAAGCAACCGCAACAGCGAGAAGCTGGACTTGCTACAAGACGCCTTATTATCGAAATACGTGAGACTACGGAGTAGTGGTCGCGGAGAGAAGAAGCGGATCATGCGAGCTATTCTGGCTGATGGTAGCAAGCGCAGTATGAGCGAATTCAAAGAGGTCTGGCATAACGAGACGTTGCCTCCGAAGCGGGAAGAAGGTGATCCGAATGACAAGATTCTTGATATCGAGAACGACCAGTGGGGCGACTACATGGACCTCGATCTGGAGGAAGAGGAGGAAGTTGCCGAACTCGCCACTCGGCGGTCGAGTAGACGAGGGGCAGCATTGACCCAGAACGGCGATGATGAGGACTATGACGATATGGACGAGACCGATCTCGCACATACTGTCCAAGACTGGGGCGGCATTACGTCAATCAATCTTCGCCAGCGCATTCTCGGTCTGCTAGCGAGATACACGGAAGTGTACCCGATAGGCTTCGTCAAGATCTATGAGCTCTTTGACGTTGCCAATGAGTTGATACGACCCTTGCCCCTGCCGATATTCACGCACTTTGTCTCTCCCACCAAAGCCTATATGGATACCTCTGACGCTCATTGCTCTCTGGTTCTTGACCTCTTCCGCACGGTCGTAGCAGACAAGGCAATTGCTCATAGAAAGGGTGAGCTCGACCAAGATGACCTGGAGAAGTACTATTTGCCTGCTACCGCGAGCGGGCCGGACCCGGTAGACAACGCTAAAGTAAGCATCATGGTCGAGACACTCATGCGGCTGATGTGGAAGGAAGGTCGGCTCGTGGCGAGATCATCTTTGAGCGAAGCTGTAGCACAAGGTCGGCAAGACCGATTGGGTCGCTTGAAGTCAGATAGTAGGAGGAAGACCGAGATCAGAACAAGGTTGGCGACTGAGGCTGTTGAGGTGATAGAGAACAGCGCTCTAAGAATGGCGGTGGTGCTGGACGTCATAAATGCAACTACGGCATAGGTAATCTCGAGATCAAGAATACAATCTCTGCCGCTTTCCAGAGGTCACCAATCCAACTTTGCTCAAGACTTCATGCTCTTTCTCCTAGTAATGGCTGCCTCTCCCCCTCTCCTCTGCTGCTCCACCTCTTCATTCCCACCCCACCCCACCACCAAACCATGCCCACCAAGAACCCCACGCCTTCATTCTTGAACGCCAATGCCCCCGCCGCCGTGACCAACACCGCCTCCCACCTTCTCCCCTTCTCCTTCTGCCCCAGCTTCTCCTCGCCTCCCTCCACATCCCCTCCGACCCTCGCCAACTCAACCCCAGCCGCAACAACCATAATCCCCAATAAAGTTTTCGGAAAACCTCTGAGCACTCCCACCGCCCTGTCACCCACAAACAGCCCCAACATCAGCTTCACCGTCCCAAGAATGATCACGCTCGACCCACTCCTCGCCCCGAAGCGATACTGACCCGCCAATCCCCCCGAGCCATGACAAACCGGCATTCCCCCAAACCAAGGCGCGATGAGGTTCGCCAATCCAACCGAGATACCCAGAGATTTAGGCGACGGAACATCAAGATGCAAGGCGTGCGCCAAAGAAGACACAGCCAATATAGAATTCAACGTCGTGAGCGGCAACTGTGGCAGACCCGCCTGCAGTGCCCCCTTGAGAAAGTCCTCCCCCGACGGAACAAGCGTAGTAGGGTGCCAGATCCATGGCCCTTTCGGTCCAGCATGGAACTCAGACAGCGCCAGAGCCGAAAGGAGGATGCCCAGCAGGGTCACCACCAACGCGAACGGGAGACCAGGGCGGTGAGAGGAAAGGAGCAAACCCAGAAAGGCAGCAAGAGTAAGAAGGTAGTTGTCCCACACCGGGGAGATCCAAGACAGAGGACGTAGGAGAGTAGTACCGGCGGATATGACCAGGGACAAACCAGCGGAAAGCTGAATCCCGCGTATAATCGGCAAAGGCACCACCCTCTCCGCCCACCCCAACAACCCCGTGACAGACCCCACCAACACCGCCGCGCCCACAAACATCCCCGCAGCCGCCGTCTCTTCGCGTGAGAACGACGACGTGAGCGCCACTGCCGCGATGGCTTTCATGGGCTGCACGGGGAGGGGGATGCCATACCAGACGCCGGTGAGGATGTTGGTTAGGCCGGAGAAGACGAGGGTGGAGGAGAAGGAGATGGAACCTTGGAGGGTGAGGGCGATGAGGAGGGGGAGGAGGGTGCCGAGGTCGCCTAGGGAGCCGGAGAGTTCGGAGAGGAGGGAGGTGCGGAGGGTGAGGAGGTTGTGGGTGGTGGTGTGGCGGACGTGGGGGAGGGGAGACATGGTTGTGAGGGTTGGGGAGAGGGGCGGGGAAGAGGAGGTTTTATTGTTGGCTCATGGATGGATACTGGGGGCGATCATGCCTGGGATAGGGATATTCTGGATGTTACATGTTGTTGAGATGAGAAGAGTGTTAGAGATATCAAAGTGGATTGATGGCCGTGCCGAACTCCGCGGAGATGCGATGGGTGATGTGCCTCATCCCAACCACGGAGTCACTAGCCGAAATCAGAATTGGGATTTGATCATGCTCTGACTTGCATTCGTCTCTGTAGCTCTCTATTCTGGTATCTTACATAGCTCTCAACTGGTCCTGTGACTGTCCCGATCCTGGCAACCCCTTCGCGACATCTGGATGCCAGCTTCAGATGTCGATGTCGATCCCCAAATCCATGCTCGCAATCACCTCATCATCCATCTTCTTTTTCGAGAACTGACCCAATGCCTTCTTCTCCTTCAATCCGTTCATTGGAGTCCCAGCTCTGCTCCTGCCCTTCTTCGGGGTTCCAGCTTGACTGACGTCGCTGGCGTCACCAAAGAGATCGTCGCCGGGCACCTTAAGCCCACCGTTCGCCTTGGCTGCCTCTTCGGCTGCTCTCTTCTTCTCTTCCTCTTCCTTGTGTTTGAGCGTGGCGGCGACGCGGGCGCGTTCCTGCTTCATCTTCTCGGCGATGAGAGCTCTGCGAATCTCATCGCTGTTAGCTTTGCGATTGGCTTTGTTGAGCTCAGCGAGACGGCTCTGTTGATCGTTCTTCTTGATTGGGCTCTTGATGATTGGTATCCCAGACTCCAGTGCGGCCAGATCTTTGGTAGCGCGGGCCGCAGAGTCCTCGTCTCCACGAGCAAGAGCCTCATCGCGGCGGCGCACGATCCTGTCGCGATTGTGATCCTTGTAGATCTGGCGCATCTTGTTGGCGAGGTTGATCTTGACCTGGATCTCAGGGTCGGTAAATCGGTGGTCAATGAGTACGCGTTCATCGTCGCACTTGGCGGCCAGTTGACGCTTGGTGGGTAGGCGGATGCCATCGCTGTTTAGGGTGGCTGCGTACTCGTCGAACTCGGACTGGGTAAGTCTGCTGTCTGAGCAAGCCGAGAATGGATACTCCTTCTCGTTCTTTCCGTTCGAGGCGAGAATGTACTGGTTGGTGTGGATCTTCTTGTTGTTTGGCCCATCGACCACGTAAGGGCGGTTCTCGCTGATGCCTGGGACATGTCAGATGTGTTTGCTCGTGCTTTGCAGGAGTACTCACGCTTGATCTTGCACATTCTGTACCTTGGACCGGAAGACTCCATCCCGACATTGACTCGAACATAGCAGTTCTTGAGCAAGGTGTCGAAGTTGGGATAAAAGCAGTATTTGGCAAACTGCGATCGGCCGACTCGACAGCGCTCAAAGTCGCGAAGATCAGATGGTGGATCATCCTTGCGCGCAGGAGGCGAAGCGCGGCGACCGTCATCCCATTCAACTTCGCTCTCGCCTTCCGCATCGCGATCGGAATAGGAATCTCCAGCAGATGGGGTGCGTTCCTTGCGGCGACCCTCCTCGCCTCGAGCACGAGCTGCACCTTTGAGCTCACGCTGTCTCTTATACTCCTCGATCTTGCTGGTGACCTTGGTCTTTTGTCTGCTGCTCTTCCTCTGACCATCGTCCAGGTCAGCAGCCTCGGCCTTGCGCTTCTTGCCATCATCGTCTCCACGCCGAGATTGCAGGAGGCGCTTGAGTTGCTGATCTTGAGCGCGTCTCTGTGCTTCGGCCGCGCGTTCGGCGAGAATCTCCTCTCGGGCGATTTCGGTCATGCCCATGATCTCTGAGCGATCGGCCTCGGATCTGAACTTGCCCTCGATGGGGTATAGAGGGGCTTCGTCTTCGAGTTCGTCGCCAGAGCCCGATGGGAGGCGGGCTGGAGGCGGAGGAGATTCTTCTTCGGACTCGCCAAAGGCACTGCTAATGGTAAGTCATGGTGATCAAGTCGAGGGGACCATGACGGCCTACTCTTCCTCCTCAGAGTCATCTCTGCGGGCTCGGCGGGCGCGACCACGAGACTTGAGCTTTTGAGCGACCCCACGCCTGGGCGGAGACTTCTCGATGGATTTCTTCGGCTCGCTGGGCTCCCTCTTTGGAGGTGAAGATGGAGCATTGTCCTCCTCAGCTGAGGACTCGTCGCCCTCGAGCGCGAGAAGCTCGGCATCGAGATCGTCGTCGGACATGTTGCTGGTCGTGATTGTTGTTTCGCGAGAGCAATGCTTTGGAGTATACGATGGGTGCCAATTGCGAAGCTCGAAAGTTATGAAGGAGGTAGAGCGAATGCAGGAGATGAGAAGTGTTGGAAGAAGCTCAACTGTCAATAAAGACGTGAGAGATAGCGAATGAGGCGCAGTACAGCTATTGTAACAAGGTGGCTGGCGCGATCGTCGGACAATAGGATTGATCAATACCAATAAAGGCACAATCAATAGCAAACAATGTGAAGTCGACACGACACGGCCGAACTTTTGGACCTCACAATGCCTTGGCGTCGCAAGAGGAAATCTGGTCAGCCGTAGAATATCCATGACTTCACATGTTGGCAAGATGAATGCATTCTGTCAAGACACAAACATGTTGCCACTCCGAACAATACGTCCCTTGTCCCGTCGCTGGGTGCTGTTGACAGCGCCGCGGCATACAGCGTCCATCACCTCATCATCCGCCTCGCCCGCCACTGAGCCAAAGCCAAAGTCCGTGGAGGGGAAAACGACACAGAAACGAACCCGGCCACTGACTGACGAGCAAAGGAAGTTTCTCGATAGTGCTGTTGGTATCGTCTCATGACACTGTTGTGCTCACGCTGACAATGACAGCTGCGTGTAAATCATGCAGGAGAGCTCGCCGCGGTCAGAATTTATGCAGCGCAGACGCCTCCGATTGTCAAAGCTCATCCACACTTGCGGCCGTTGATGAAGCACATGTACGACCAGGAAGCGGGTCACTTCAAGAAGTTCAACGAGATGCTTGCCAAGCACCGCATCAGACCCACGATCATGTACCCAGTCTGGCAGGTTGCGGCAACTGCTCTGGGCGGGACGACTGCGATCATGGGTAGGGAGGCTGCCATGGCTTGTACAGAGGCTGTAGAAACTGAGATTGGCGAGCACTACAATGGCCAGGTCAGGGAGATACTGGGCTGGATCAAGGATATGGAGGACAGGGGAGAGGGGCCAGGCGAAGAACTCACAGAGCTGATCAAGGACATTCGGAGGATAAGGGACGAAGAGCTCGAGCACCTCGACCATGCCGTCGAGCATGACGCGAAGGAGGCACAGCCGTATGATGTGCTGACCAACGTGATCCGTGGTGGATGTCGAGCTGCAATCTGGGTCAGTGAGAAGGTCTGAATGGAAGTCACGAAAGAGCATATGCGCATATCCTCTGATGTCGCACTACCCGCTTGGCAAGTGAAACATCCAACACGGTCCAGGGAGGCTTCGGTGGGAAGGTTAGGAAGCGACTACCAACATCCATGGATGACATCGGAGGACCACAACCGTCAACAAGTATCTTCAAGTGCCAGGGGCAAACGATGGAGGTAGGACAATGTCTCATTATTCAGTTGCCTTGCCAGCCTCACAACTTCATTGGACCGTGTAATCTGACTGTGATCCGTGCCTGACTTCAAAAAAATGGTCAGAAGCTTCCATTTCACGTGTCAAAAAAGAGAGAATCCGAAGAATCACATATGGTGAGACCCGTTCTTGCACTTCCCACCTTCCTTCCACGAGCGCTTACACTTTCATTTTCGCCATGTCGTCCGTGACTGGTGACATCCCGGAGATGCTGTCTCTTGATAACACACACGACCGGCAGGAGCTACAAGAAGAGCAGGCACCCGCCAGTTCGCCGCTGCCAGCGAATTCTCAAAGCAGTCCAGATAGCACCGTCTACATTCACCTACCATCAAACATTACTCAGACCTCAGCCATGCGCGCTACGAACGACTCAACCGACATGCTCGCCATCCATACACTCAACGAGACCATGCTCCGCGAAAGGCGCCAGAAACAATTGCTGGCACTCGGTTATCCCCAAACAGAGGTGTCACGTTTCCTCTCACGACCCTGCTTCGACCGGGCCAGCGAGCTGCTATCGTCCAAGATTCCCTCGTCAAGCAGTCGTGGCAGTACCAACGCAAGAGTGCAAAATTATAAACCTCTGCAGATCAACGCTGGCACTTCAAGCACAAGTGAGACTCTCCATGGACCATTTCAATGATCCGACTGACATCTGTACAGATTGGGTCTTACTAGATCCGTATCAGCCTACACATGTACTTCGCAGTCTAGCTGCCTCCTCACAAGCCCCATCAGGGCCTGAATTGTGGAAGCCCAGTCAAGAAGCGGCATTTCTTCACATGCTGCAATACGCATTCTACGTTCCGCCCATAAGTCGAACTCCGACTAGATCCAGCAGTCCGGATGCCGGAGCTTCGAGGGCTGTGAGCTTGGCCGCTAGCGTCACCTCGTCCATTGCTACTGAGATCCTCCGAGACTCGCCAGCCGCTCTGACGAAGGCGACACGCACTAGGAAGCACGCCCCCGCCGCACCTGTTGCTCGCAAGACCCCACCAGTGTCTGCATCTGATCCGCTTGCATCTCCAACATGTAACGGTGACGGGGCATGCTCGCCCACACATGCTGGCCAGAATCCAGCAGACCGCTTTCTTGAGTACAACACAGTGTCCCATGCCGTGAGGAATCGTTCCGGTTTCCAATTCCGCTTCTCCAAATCTGGCGAGATGAAGACAGTCGTCTACACCCTCAATGGCCCGCGATGGAGTGATGATCCAACCCTACCTCAAGCCGATGCCATTCTCGGAGCCGAACCGGACAATACCAGCGGCAAGATCGAGCAGCGCATCGAAGCCACAAAAGGAGCAAAGCTGAAGCTCACCAACAAACCCACTCCACCTGTCGAAGTAGCCAAACGTCCACCACGCACGTCCGTTCCTTCCAAGAAAGCAGAAGGCCCAGAAGGGAAACTGCCGGCCGTCAAGAAGCCCCAGTCTGCCACAACCAAGAGCCGCACCCGCGCCTCAACTCAAGCCCGCGAACCACCCTTCGGCACGTTCAGCGACTCCGCCCCTCGTAAGAACAGCATCGACGTCGAAGCAGAGGCACTGAAGCGGCATCTGAGCGAAAGCCCGTCTGTGGAGGAGCACTATCAGAGCGCCGAAGAAGAGCAGGGCAACGATAAGGCAGGAGAGAAGCAAGGAGATAGTGCGAGGGCGGTCGCGAAGGGAACAGCCACCACGGAGGGCACTAGCAAGACGAACGGAGGCGTAGGCTCCAAAGACGTCGCGCGCAGAAATGGAGAGGTCCCTGATAGCGAAGGGAGCGAGACCAGCGAACTCACCGATCTGGACAGCGATACGATGAAGACGCCTAACCTATTCTGAGTGCTAGAAAGGGGTAGGTCAGAAGTCGTTTACGGAGACTTCATGGACCAGATGTGAGCGAGCGCAAGCATGGAGAAAGGCAATCGATGCAGGGTTTGCGCAGAGGGCTGCAGTAAGGCGAGGACACAGCTGAGCCGGGACACAGCTGAGCCGGGACACAGCTGAGCCGGAACACAGCGGTATACGTCCTCCAGTCTCAACGCAGCACCTCCCACAACAGCTCACGCACCACACCACAAAGCTCGATCAACAGCTCAGGTGAAAAGTGTATAGACATCTCATTCGTCTACAAAAAATCCACAAGGGGCTCACACCGTAGTGCGTCCCGAAAAAGTCTCAATATCCCGGCCCTCAAAAGAAGCCGGGAGAAGAAGTTCAAGAAGCTAACATCGCTTGATCTGATCAAGTCTCTACCCTTCTCGCGAAGGTGTGAAGGAATTCCCAAGTTTCCGCTGCGCTGTCCGTCCGTGAATGAAAGACGCCTTTTGATCCCGTTCCATATGCCTGTCCGTCCCTAGTTGATATAGTCGTGTCGCGTGAAGAAGATGAAAGTACAATGCCATCCCGTGGACTCGGGAAGTGAGTCAGGGCGCTATTCTTTCGTAGCGTGCTCGTCGCCGAAGGGACTCGTGTCCCGCCCGCCTAGACCTTTGTGGTCTGGCACCCGGCTCGCTCTCCGCGTCGCCTCCTCGATCACGGCTGAGAGATTCGTGGTGCCGGTGTACCGACTGCTTGCGCTGCGGGTGAGATCCGAGTCGTCGGAGAAGGGGGATTGCATGGTGCTGGTCGCTGGGGAAGAGACGTTGCTTTCTCCGTTGTTGCGGAGGAGGCTTTGTCGGGCGCGGGCGTGGGGATCTTCGTCGTCGTCTTCGGTGTCGGTGTCGAGACCGAGGGGGGAGCGGATGGAGGGTTTGCTGGAGGCGTTGGATTGTTGCCGTACTGGGAAGCGGGAGTTGCCGCCTTTTTTGAGGATGGTGACGGCGTTGGGTTTGACGAAGGAGGCGTTGGATCGGACTGATGGGGTGCCGGAGGCGGGAATCATGACTCTGGGTGATTGAGAAGTGTGGGCGGAGGCAAAGTCCGAGTCGGGTGAGGCGGGCTGTGTGGTTGGTACTGAGGAGCCTGACTTGACGCTCACCATGTTGGGGCGTGTCATGACTACTTGTTGCGCGGGCATTGGGTTTGTGCCCGCGTCGTCTTGGTAAATGTCCGAGGCGACTGATTCGCGTGCTAACGACGGCGAGATGCTGGGTCGACCGATGAAGGTCTTTCGGTTGTCTAACGTCGATGTGCTTGAGTATGCTGAGTTTCGAAGATCTCCTGGCGAGAAGAAAATGGCATCGCCACCAGAATGTTGTGATGAGAGTGGTGAGGGTGAGAAGCTGCGTGCAGCTGGAATAGGTGGTACTGGTGGCGTGCCTGCGGTCGTCATGGTACCGTCTCGGTTTGTGACACCTGGGATGAAGGCGATTGGAATCATGTTCGATGCCCGACTGAGCACCGTTGAGGCAACAGAATGGACTGTGTGTACCGAAGCCCTGGCATCTCGTTCCTCTCGGAATTGTGATTTGGCGTCTTCTTGATGTTCCTCTTCTTCCCACTCCTCCTCGTACTCGTCCAACTCTCTTCGCGGCCGTATCCAGAACCACCAGACCAGGAAAGTAGCAATCGCCACAAACACCACACCTCCAACCACACCACCAGCAATGGCGCCGACATTGGGTCCAGATGAAGGAGTTCCAGTCGTCACACCGGTGGCCACGCATACCATATGCGCGCATTCATCGCATGATTGTTGTACAAGAGAACAGACCTGTCCACCAGGGCAGACTGGACATGATGGTGTTTCTGGGGGACATGCCAGACAGTCGCGCTTGAAGAGATGATTGCCTGTCCAGACGTCAGCATGCCGGTCAGTATTGTGTAGTATCTCGTTTCCCTTACCATTCGACATGGAAGCCATGGCTGTATTGAGGCCTCAGGCCTCGCGACGATAGTCCGGCGTAGAACCACTCCAATGTCGCGAGACTCGGGGTCAGGGTTTTGACTCGACGGTAGCAAGCCCTCTGCCTATCGTCCTTGCATGAAGAGGAAGTCGAGAGGAGAAGTATCAACGACGAAGAAGTCTGTCTGTGTCGATCAACGGATACTTGTCAGGCTGGTGAACCTGTGGCTCCTGCTGGTTCTAGAGTGCGTCGTCCGAAGGGGTGCGCGGCTAGATAGGAGGCCAGAGAGTTTGAATCGGTCTTTGGGTGAAAAAGGGGTGGATGACCGTTGAAGCGAAAGAATTCTGGTGGTTTAGCGAGTGACAAAGGCGTTGACAGGTCGATGGTAGAGGTTGAAAGGATGGTCGAGCAAAGGCGTCTTCACAAACCACAAGCCTGGCCACGAGATGGAAGCAAGAGCGACAATCAGTTGGTCGAGACGGGCGATGGGCGGTCGTGTGGGAGAGACGGGACTTCTCAGCCCAAGAAAGTGTGGGTCAGTGGGTCTCAATCTCCGTGCGAGAGGCTGAAGGCGACGGCTTGCAGCTTCGGCGTCCCTGGCGTCGACACAAAGGGAAACGCGGCCCTGCGCTAGAGATTGATCGGGTTTGGCTCGCTCTTATTTTGGTCGACGACTTTTGTACGGGCCTGAAGACAAGCCGTGTCGAAGAACTGTTCTCGTTCCCTCGTGCGACGGCGTTTGGCACGAACAGAGCATGGACAGTCGAGATCGACAATCGTTGTTCGCTTCAACTTGCACAATGGGTAATGGACAAAGCACATATATCAAGACAGGCCATGATTCAAACATCGCACCTTGTAGGATCTCTTTTCTTTGTTGGTCTTACGGCCTCATCAATAGTCGTGCAGTTCATGTTTAATTAGATCCGCCAAGCCTCACCCATCAACAAAGTGCCCACAAGGCTAGTCCAGATCTGTCAACTCCGCACGTCGCTGTTTTAGCCAGACTTCTTACTCGATACCATGTGACCGGGATAGCTGAGCTGGCAGATGTGATGCTTTGCAGCTGCCCCTCTTTGATCGTCTCTGCTTCATCTCGAATTGTAAGGTGATGTGGTCCAGATGCGTTGCGGTGTGCGGACGTTCACTACCAAATAGTACTTTCTCTGGTATCATCACCCCTAAGACACTTTGCGGCCGCGTCATGCTCCTGACTCTCGAGCATCGAAGCAAGTCGTTCCGCAACGAGCCATGTCATGCTCTGACTAGATCGAAGGCCGAATATGCGGCCGTCGTACCTTGGGTACAGACTTCCATGATATTTCATCTTCCGTCCGACTGTCTTCTCGGATCCTGTGTTGGAGGCATACCTCCAGGAGGTCCACCGGGTCCTCCAAATCCACCGGGGCCAGGACTAGGCCCTCCCATACCTGGCATAGGAAAAGGAGGCATGCCACCTGGTGGAAAAGGCATTCCGCCCGGAGGGGGAAAGGGCAAACCTGCTGGAGGTGAACCTGCTGGTCCTCCTGGGAATGGTGGTAGACCTCCAGGCTGGAAACCAGGCATACCATTGGGCATTGCGAAGGGTGGCATACCGCGACCTCCAGCTAGTCAACAGTCAGCCTCTTGTACATTTCTCGTGCTCCAGCTTGACTCACGACCTGGTGGTCCTCCTGGAAAGCCGCCTGGTAGAGGGGGCATGCCGGGTGGGATCTGGAACCCTCCTGGTGGTCCATATTGGGGATATTGTGATGGCTGCATTGGTGGTGGCGCGTTTGAGCCTGCTTCTGCGTTTGCCTGAGTGATTGAATCAATGACTGACTGTGCTCGTTCGTGTCCGATTTCTGTCCCTCGTCAGACCGCGTCTCGTAATCCCTACTCTTGCTGTACGTACGCTGGTAATAGTCTATGACATTGCGCAAATGATTCCGTCCAGAGTTGTGTGCCTTGCGGACAGACATCGAATCGTGGGTGAGGTAGACATCGCAGTAATCGCAAAAGTGTGCTAGTAGAGTCAGTAGGCGTCTGCATGGGATTGAGACAGTACGTATATTTCGGCATTATCGGCAGCTAGATTATTTGCGGTGTGGTGCTTCCCGGAGATGCGAGAGGATGTAGAATGGCAGTCTGAGCTGAGGTAATAAAAGATTCACCTCACTCGAGCTTCAAATCCATGCCGAATCGCTGATTGGCTGCGGGACTGATATCCTTGGCATGCTGCACCATCCGCCATCACATCCGTTGATTCCTTTCGTTGTCGGCTTGGGCACGGTCTCTGTGTACTGTCGAGATATTCACATGTGTTATACGTGGGACAAACGTCTGTCAGAAAAATATGCTGAGAGATTTATGTGATCACGAGCCTCCAAGTCTTGTGTGTCTTGCTCTTTCGAATTCGAGTAGAAATCATTGTCCATGACAACTGACCTCCCATTATCGACCACCAGAACCAGGAAGCCAATGCTGCTTTCCACTCGCACATACGAATCAAGCGACAGATCCCGACCGTATACTTGCATGTGGTAGTAACACACCGAGGTAGCACAAGCTTCTCCCGCCAGGTTTTCACACTCTCGCAAATTTCAACTGTCCATACCTTTATCAAATCCACACAGTCCAGCCAACAGGGGAATTTCATCATGGCGACTCACGTCCCTGCTACTTCGGTCTGGCAAGCCATGTCATACACTCCACCACGAGGCAAATGCAATTTCAAGTCCGGTCTCATGTCAGGTACATGTTCCTGCTTGCGCTTCATGCTGCATCCAGTCAAGGTACATTGTTTCCCTACTCCGTACGGCTCATGAACTCCACTTGAGTACCCACGTTTTGCCTGAATCTGTTCAGGTCCAACTGACCACATCCTAGGCAGCAACGTCCTTCGAGTGTGACGGTTGCTCCCATCACGCATCCTTCCACCTAATGGAGAATCCGGAAGAGAATGCGATCATCGAGCGCTGGGCAAACGCCGAAGAGAACCGTGAGACAGCACTTGTACCACTGGGAAGACGTGTGAACGTTGGCGCTACCACCGAGGGAACCAGTGGGGGAGCAGGGACAAAGCGCAGGAGGGTGGCAAACGGGGAGTCTTGAGCTGAGCCTGCAGCATCTGCTTGAGTGCGAAACTTTCAAGTGGTGGAAGGAGTACTTGGAGCTCGCGTGGCTTCCAGAGCCTATGATACCGTCGGCGAGTGGAAGGCTCCATACACACGAGCATCGGATAACACGTTGGGAGCTCAACAAGGATCTCCAACCGAGATCTCGCTGCACAATGTGTGCAACTCTATAGCGAGCGACAGCGCACAGCTGTGCTTTGAAGACCTGCGGTCGTCCCAACCGCTGCAGGGTCGCCAGCCACTTCGCTCCACCGCATCGGTCCAGACACTTCTACCCAACGAACAGACATATAGACACGTCCCCCAATCTCAATCTAGCGCCTCTTAATCTTCCTTTGTGACGTACCTGACCTCCGGTACCCAATCGACTTCCCCGTCGGCTCATCGGTACAGATACAGTTAAGCACCTGCATATCTCACATGCTCACCACACAATTACACATTCACTGCAGTGCAGTGCAAGACATCGTCTCATCGGCTCATCGGTTCAGATTTGGTTAGATGCCTGCAGACCTCGCATGGCACATCCTGTAATCACTGCACATCGAATGCTGCAAAGTGCTCTAGATATATCCTCTGATCATTTCATCGATGCAAGTACAGTCGATCACCTGCATTCCTCACATGCCCGTCACGCAATCGTACATCCAGTGCAGCACACAGCTCTAAATCAATCCCCTCATCGGCTCAGCGGTGCAAATATAGTTAGACACCTGCATGCCTCGCATACTCATCACATACCGCACATCCGGTGCAGTAGTGCAGTAGTCAACGCCGCAGTCATATGGGGAAGCACGGCTACTCCAGCCACGATCTCCTGCATACATGCCCTTCTTCTTGGTCCACAATCACGAGTCAAACCCCGAGCAAGCCCGATGCTATACTCACCTCAAGGTACCTGCACATCACCGCATCACCACAAGCCACAGCAGGGTTCGGAACAACGCCGGGACCATATCCCGGTCGAGACGAGTAGGAGCATCGCATACCACCAGCAGCTGATCCTACGCCACGAGCCGCACGGTGCTCGAGCGTCTGCACAGCAAGTCGTCCCTTCCCCATCCCAAGATCCAGGCAATCCCAACCGAGATGCCGCACCAAGGAACATTCAAGCTTGAAAAGCCAACTGTGCGCGTGCGCAACGCTTCTTCTTCCCGGCCGATGTTGTTGCAGATGCGCAGTGATGTGGCTTTTCCGCCCGCGGGACAGGCTGTTTTAACGGCGGGGGTTCGGCGATCCCGTGGCGACGAGGGGCAGGTTTAACCATCGCTTGCATAGCGGAGGGGACTTTTTTTCAACGACGTTCGGGCGCGTGGAGTGGAAGGTTTTGCAGGACACGCGGTTGGCCACGTGGTGACGTCGCGAGTTTATGGAGATGGTGGTTCCGGAGGGGTTTATTCAATGAGGAATGATTGGAAATGTAATGAGACCTGAGATTGGAGAATTGAGGTTGGTGGTATTCATTCAAGATGCATAGTATTGAAACTAATAACCAATTCTAGCTTTTGCAAATGTGGCTGTCCGGCAGCTCGTGAGATCAATGCAATATGCAAACCCGCGCCTCATGAACAAGAAATTGCAACAGCCGTCGTTCCTTCCCAAGACGGTACGCTATGCTTCGGAGTCTCCGCTGTACCCCTCATGCCCATGCCCTGCCCGTTGGATATCTGATCATGAGTCGTAGATTGTCGTTGACCGCTTTTGCATGTATGTTCGCTACCGAGTCCCTGGTCGCAGCATCTGTAATATAACGGCTAGTGATGGGTCTTCGACTAGCCACTTGCCTTGTGCCGTATCTGCCGCTCGCAAGGTGTATTCGACGCGGGCATCTGTGATTGCTGCGATCTCCTAGGGTCTATTGTTAGGATGGTCCTGGCAGTAAAGCGATCAGTCTTACGTTGCGATATGCTTGGCTGATCTGTGCTAGTGCTCTTGCGTGTTCAGGCTTTGGTTGGCCGCCTTTGAGGATGCTCTGCCTTGCTGATATCCATCTTTGACACGCAACGACGCGCATGTAGATCTTCTGTGCCTTGAACCGACGCAGACTTGCATCCATGATGATCCTGTTGGCCATCAGCGACTTGGTACACGTGAGCATTCCTGTAAACATACTGTCTGAGTTGTGCCTTCTCCCTCTCCACGTCGCCACGAGGGTTGCTGGTCGTACTGTTGTATGGTTGATTGACAAGCGCGACCGCTTCACTGAGGCATTGCCGAATGAGAAGGTAGCCTTCCAGATTGGCTTCTTGACGTGGTATCTGAGGTCGAACGCCAGCAAGATATGTCTGCAATGTCCGAAAGTCCTGGATGATCTCGGCGACACGCATGGCTCTGACATGGTTGACTTGAACAAGGGTCAGTCAACGAGCACGTATGCAGTCGTGTTGTAAGTACGTACGGCCGTCGGCCATGGTCCCTTGCTCTGGTAGGACGTCGACTGATGAAGATGGAAGAGTGGCGGCAGGAAGGGCATTGGCCTTGGTGTTGTCGCCCCTGCTTGCTCGCGATCATGTGGCCGGACTGCTCATGATATAAAGCGGTCGTATCTTTCTGTGTAACCTGACCACCAACTCTTGCAAGGTGTAGACGTGCAGTGAAGACGGCATATAAGAAACGCAAAGGGTGGCATGACAACACAACACGTACAAGAAAATATGGAAAACAAGCCTCCTGATTGAAAGAGAGTTCGCAATGGGACAGCTGGGAATCATAAACCGCTGGCGAATGAGATTGGAGAAGCAGAAGACAAAAAGTCCAAACGAACGATGCGAGATGTCCTAGCATAGCTGTCAACGACATTGTGTGGACGCCATCTGTCTTGCATTCGTCAAGACTTGACCCATGTAGCGGCCTGATGGTCGACGATGCACGCGGACCGCATGGATCGAGGGTCGACTACCGCGGACAGGCGTCTCTAAATCGGTTAGACCTGTGATACTCTGGTCGTGTTTAGCCTCCATCAACGACAAGGTTGACCGAAAGAGGTTGAGAAGAAAAGCCATCTGCTGAAACGGTCGCGTAGGTGTGGAGGTTGAAGGGGGGCACGGATAACGGAGATGTGACGATATGGCTCACTGACACTGACAGGAGCGTTTACCGGCCGGCTACAGCTAAGCCGCATGAGCTCAGACATACGGGACGACTTGCCAGGAACTGACGACGTGACTTCGGAAAGGTCAGAATAACGATAAATATGGCTTTTTAGGGCTGTGAGCTAGAGACAAAGTAGATGCAGCGTGGTAGAAGTGAGACTTTGAGGCGCACGTCGCGCTGACTTTGACCTTTGCGGCTGACGCTTCCGAGCCAATCACACAATCACTACACACGACTACCACGACTTGCACCTGCATGATCATGCCAGCGTACATGACTGTGTGAGACATGACCATGATATCTGTGGCTTGACTTGGAGCGGCTCGTAGTTTGTTCGGGTGGTATACGGCATTCGTGACAGCTTTCGACCCTTTCCCCTAGTCCTTCTCGGCAATGGCTTGTAACCTCTCGTCAATCTCCTCCTCAGTCAGCGACCGGAAGTTCGTATCCGTGCCCTCCTTGCCGTCCGTCCTAGGTCCACCAACGATACCAATCTCGATCTCTCCCTTCTTGAAGTCCACGCTGAGCACTGTACTGAGTGCTGTGATCGCGAGCTCGACAACCTCATCCCAAGTCCCCTCTGCATGTTCCTTGTTCTTCAGCTTCTTCTCCAAGAAGTTCAGAGCTTCCTGCGCCTTTGGTCCTGATGCTGTGGCTTTGTATCCGACATAGTATCCCGCCGGGTCGCACTTGTACAACTGTGGCCCGTATTCGGAATCGACAGAGATAAGCGTCGTTGCTACACCAAGTGGTCGCATGTAAGCCTGTGGTCGATGTCAGATACATCATCACTGCCTGTGTAGAGGTGATCGTACCCTTTGTGTGTAGATCTGGGAGATGTTTGCGATCCTCTTGGACAATACGTCGCACGGCATCTCGTATCCATATTTGTACTTGAATTCAGCTGCCTCACTCCTTGCTCTTGTCACTGAAGCGCGCGCGTCCGCTATCGAGCCGGTCAAGACGCATCCGACTGATGGTGAGATCTTGAAGATGTAGGAGACGGACGACGGGTCAATGAGCTTGTCCTGTAACAATGTATCAGCATGAGCTTACGTAGCGCCTTCAGCTATTACTGACTGGAACTTTCTTCTGTGAGATGACCACTGCGCAGTTCTTTCCTCTCACACCGACGGAAGTGATGTTTGCGGCAGTGATGGCCTTGAATGCATATTCTGGCAAGAGTCAGTATCAAGGGGGCATCGAGGGCGAGGTCGTCACATACCGACTTGATAGAGACGTCCTTGATCTGAGAAGATGGTAATGTGACGGTCATACATAGAACCTTGATTGATTAGCTTAGACGATGAAGCTGTTGCATTTGAGAGCACTCACCCGACATGGCGGGCAGCTACTGTCGCGAAGACCTCAGCTGAGTGGAGGATATTGTGTAAGGCGATGTGCGGGATTGGAGGTCGGAGTGGTAGACGTCGATGGTGATGAATGGTGGTCTTGCGTGGTTACGTGTAGCTGTCTGCCTTGGAGTTCGCGAAACGCAAACGATCCAGGAGCTCTGTCGGAGCTCACACGAGTTCACGCCGACTTTGAGATCCCTTGCAGCCAATAAGAGCGTGGTATCAAAACCTTATTTCTGATCTTCCATAAATTTCAATGCTCAGAATGAACAAGCAAGCTGCATGTGATTTAGTCCAGGAATACGAATATGTCAGTCAAATCCGATAGCGCCCGCGTACCTGCTTGGAAACGATTAGGGTTGAAGTTGAAGAATCCTCAAGCCCACTCGAGTGAAGAGAGTACCTTACAGCCTCCGCGGCCATCAAGCACTTTTGCAGAAGACTCTCCAACCATAACGAATGGCAATACAAACCTGAAGAAGTCAAAGTCCCACGAGCTGTCGTCTACGAATGGTTATGAGAGTGTTTCGACGAAGCGGAAACGACATAGCGAATCTACATCCACATTGTCGCATGCCTCTTTGTCTCTCGACCCACCCACGACGACTGGCAATTCCAACCACAATCCTCATAAGCAGTAAGTAGATATTCTTCACAATTCATAGGCATGAACGACTTCCGCTAGTCGTCCTGCGTTCCCCGCTATGCTGGACCACCATCGATCAAGTTGCTGACAATGCCCCAGACCGAATGACAACCAGAGCACGGAGTCGCAACCACGAAAAAAACGATCAAAGTCAGTGACGTTTACCCAAGATACTAAGCCCGAAGACGGCGATAGCACCAAGTCATTCGGCGCTCCATCAACGGATCCGGACCCATCTACGAATGGCGAATTCGCCAAATCAACTCAGAACCAGGCGGAATTCCCAGCAGAAGTTTCTGAGAAGAAGCCCAAGGAGCGCAAAGCCCGGAGCAAAGACAAATCAGCCGCCCTTCCAGCCTACGTACAATACCTCGAGCAATTCCACATTGACCGGGCACACTGGAAATTCAACAAGTCGAAGCAGAACGACATCCTCAAAAACCTTTGGAACATCTACCGAATTCCGCCGGCTTATAACGACGCTCTCGTAGCTTACATCAACGGTCTACAGGGCCAAGCTGCGCGTAAGCGGATATCAGACGAAGCCAAAGCTCGTCTCTACAAGATTATGCCTACAGCCGAAGAGCGTGCGGCCTGGGATCGTCGGGCTCTTCACCGTCGACTCAATGCCAAGGGGATTGAGGCCACCGACGAGGATATTGACGAGGCGTACGCCCATCTTGAACAAGCTCAAATCGACGAGCTAGTCCGAATTGAGCGAGTACTGAGGGAGGCGCTAGAAGAAGAATTAGGCCTCAACGAGCCCAAGGCCAACAGCAAAACTACTACCAGAAAGGCTAAAAAATCAAGGACGACGGCGGAAGACACCGAATCAAGCTCCGAATCTAGTAGTGAATCCAGTGATGAAACTACCAGCAGCGAGGAGTCTAGTTCGGAGGAAGACGATTCGGACGATAATAGTGACAGTTCTGGTAGTACCAGCGACGGCGAGGAGGCCTAGGAGGGTGCCAGGGGCACGATGAAGAAGGGGTCTAACAACTAGTTCTGGTAGTTACTACCCTCGATACCTACCAGACGGATGGACCAGAACTGAGTCGAACGACGAGTCACTACCAGCTACCACGCACCCAGTCATGATCAAATCTTCATTTCGACCTCACTCGTTACAGAAAAAGGGGTATACCACTCCACCGCACCACTCCCTCCATGCCTTGCCACCCTTGAGACCTCCCTCCTGTACTCCCTCCTCTCCTCCCTTGCCCACCCCTCCATACCGACCTCACTCTCATCTCACGACCCCACCCCAGCCCCAGCCCCATCCTCCCTCCCCCCATCCCTTTTCTCCTCCCTCCTCTCCCTCTCCCTCTCCCTCTCCCTCCCCTGCCCCCTCCTCCTCCTCACCGGCCTATAAACATCATTAAAATTCATCACCACCCCCAAAAACCGCATATCCGTATCCTGCTGATACGCCAGATCGCCCAACAGCACATTCACTCTGGCCCTGAAATCAGTCTCCAACTGCGCCAGCCGCCTATCAATCCCTTTCACCCCCTCCTCCTCCTGGTCCTGCCCCTCCCCATCGTCAGGCATGGGTATCAACGGCACGCCCTCCAGCGACTTCAAGCCCGTGACGCGCGAGGCACGAGCCGGCGGATCCAGGTCGTCGATGCCCCATCTCCCTGCCGCGGAGCGGGAGGTGATGGTGCGGCGGTGGTCCGAGGAGCGGGTGAATTCGGCGAGAGAGTGGGAGTACAGAGCGTCGATGGTGTCTTTGTAGGCGAGCATGAGTTTGAGGAGTTCGTGGAGTTGGGAGGTGAAGTCGGCGACGGGGTGGGTGGTGCCGGTGGTGGTGGGGTGGGAGGGGGCGAGGAGACCTTTGCGAGTGATGTTGTGGAGGTAGGTGGTGTGGGCTGTGATGAGGGTGTCGAGGGTTGCGGAGGGCTGGGAGGGGGAAGTCAGTGGGGATCTTGGGAGAGGAAGGGTAGGGGCGTACCTTGGCCATTTCGGATTTGAGCTTTTCCCAGCCGCTTTCGATCACTTCGAAGAGGATGTAGTATTGGAGTTGGCCGACGAGGTGGACCATGGCTGCTAAACCGCCGCGTGCGCGCTTCCATGCTTCTTTGAGGTCTTGCGAGGCTGTTTCTTCGTCGCTGGCTTTCTTGTTCCGTTTGCCTTCGCCCACGAAGCGGAGAACGCCTCTGCTGCCGGTCATACATCGACCCCATACTTGACCTAGAGTGAACTCGACCCGCTTGATTCTCCAAAGGAAGTTGAAGATCTTCAGGTACTGCTTCTGTGCCCAAGGACCGACGACCACATCCAGTGGTGAGTCCATGCGGTACTCAAGGGTGAAGACATCCCATCCGATCTCGCCGTGGCTGAGCTCCAGCATCCTAGCATCAAGTCGTCTCGTAATATCTGGCGCCTCGTACTGTGCGTTCGAGTTGCGTATCGAATGATCGAGAGCTGACGTCAAGTGATGTCGGTATTGAGCATTTGCCGGAGCATCCAGGTTGGCAGCCAGGGACTCCAGCAAGATGGCAATAAAGTCGCCCTGTCCAAGTAGCAAGTACTTCTTGAGTGCGGATAAGTGATCGAAGAGGTGGAATTTGTTGGACATGAGCTCTAACACACGCGCTGTCGTCTCCTTATAAGCTGCGTTGATGGATGATTGCAGTGTCGTGGGATCCGAGAATGACAAGGACCGTGATGAGCGAGCCGTGTAGGACTCAACCCATGAGGCGTCCAGACATGACGAGCGAATAAAGTTGAGCGATTTGCCGATCAAGAAAACCTGCGACGCTTGCTCAGGAGCCATGATGGACGGGACCAGAGAGTTGTCGAGCTCATACTTGTCCGTCCACACTGAAGTGGGCGTCGATGTGTCGATATCTGGCTTCTCCACGACAAAGAATTCCGAGAATGGATCTTGGAGATCACCGCTGAAGATCCAGTGCTGCAGCATGATGTAAAATGGCTCGGTGACCTTGTGCAGCAGTCTGTTCGCAAAGCTGTGCACGAAAGGATCCCCATGAGATATCGAAAGGTCGTGTACGAGAGATATCAGATGCCCCCCTTTCTTGCCACTGGCTTCTTCGACAATGACATTCATCAGTCGTAGTCCCAAAGTGGCATCTCTCGTCCAGACCACGCATCTTTTTAGTGTGACTCCTGCCTTTCCCAGGCTCTGTCTCGACATGGTTTCGTCGACCTGTGCGAGCGCTTTTCGTATGTGATTCTCCAGTGTCGCCACAAGTCCGAGATATGATTTGAGCTCTTCACCAATCGCAGATCTTAGACTCTGCCCTACCACTCCGCCTTCATCGCCATCCACGAATCTTGCCAGCCTTCTATATAGCAGACTCGGCTCGGCCAGAGCATGTAGCAGACTCACCAGAGGTACTGGGAGGCCCCTCGGCAGACTCAGTGTCTTTTCATCCTGGAACGGCAAGTGTGTGCTCTCCAGACCTTGTAGCGTGAAGGGTAGGTCCCTCAACAGCTCCGCTTCTTTTGGTTCCGCTGGCGCCAGCACCTTCGGTATATCTTGCTCTTGACTCTCATTTGCCCTCTGCCCGCCCAGTCGCAGCGTATGCCTCTCCCTCCTCTCCCTCAGACGAGGACTCTCCCCACCCTCACGCGGTATCCTTGTTGGACCTCTCCTCGCAAACCCTTCCCTCGGTGCATCTCTTGACTCCCTACTCGACATTCTTTCCCTGATTCTCTCCTCTTCCGCACCTCCTCGGACACCCTCTCCGTCCTGCTCATTGTCGCCTCTCACTCTTGTCCTTGTTCTCGCTGGCAATGGAGCCGAGGCCTTCTCCAAGCCTTCCTTGACCTTGTCGACGTCCATCTCTGCTAGGCGGTATAGAAAGTATAGAATGCCCCACTTCTGGCCCAGTACAGGTTGTGTCAAGAGCCTGCTGTACAAGCTCGAGAACTTGGTCGCCTTCTCCGGTCGTCCTGTGTCCCGCACAAGTTTCGCTCGTATCAGATCCGCGGCGTGTGATGTGTCTTCTCGTGTTTGCTTCTCGGTTGGGTCGACTTCTGTAAAAGTGTTAGCGGGATACCCTTATGCACGCGCTCCTCTCAATCGCATTAATCCTCGCAAACCCTCTCTTTTCTGTCGCATGATCCCTCGCCCTTTCGTGCGATCCCCCTCTTGCCCCATATCCGAACGCTTCTTGCCATCTGCCATAGCTAACCCCCTCGCGCCTGTACAACTCGCATCTCCTCATCTTCCTCAACTGCAAGCAGATTCTCCTCTCTTCCTCTTCTCATTGCCCCCGTCCATTTCCTTCCTCTCCGCGCCGCCTCTCCTCCCCCATCCTCTTTCCCCTCCCCTCCTACTCCTTCACATTCCTCCTCTCCACCCTCCCCTCACCCTTCCCTCCCTCGACCCATCCCCCTCGCCCACTCGCGCGACCCCCGAATGAGATATCCTTACCTATAAGCCTCCTCGCCAACCCCACCGCCTCCTCCCACCTCCCATCCTCATTCCCCTCCTCCTCTCCTGCGGTCGTCAAAGGCGGCACCAACCGCGACACAAGCTGCTGCAACGCGTCATCTACGCGCTGTTCCCTCGAGCCCATTCCTGTGGTTGTTCAGTCGCATGGGTGCAGCGTGCGAGTCGAGAGGTGGGGTGAGCGCGCGACGCGATTGTCCGGAAGTTTTGCGGTGTTGTGTGGAGCTTCGGGTTGGAGGTTGCGGGCTTTGGGCTGTGTTTGCGACTGGGATTTGCGGGGACTGAATGTTCGGAGGGGGCGCCGGGAGAACAACACCTCACGGTTTCAGGACGCATGGAATAGTTTTGATCGCAAGGACTAAAGATGGATCGCAAGGTCCAGGGTATTCGATGACAAGGATCGGAGGAAATGTCAACCTGATTAATTTAAAAAAGAGTAATCTACAATATCCCATTCTGATCCCGCGTGAGCTTGCTCGATGACCACATCCACCCCATTCAGTATAGAAGCTTTGGTAAAATAGAGAGAATGAATCCATGTTCTTCGTCACAAATACATCAAGGACAGTGTAAGAGACTGTGGTTGCGGTAGCCACCAATGTGGTGACGGTCGAGAAAGGTCTGCTCTGCAACCGTCATTGCCACTCCTCCGCCATCCCCCTTCCCCAGTCCTCTGTGGGTATGCGTCTGTGTACTGTGTGTGTTCTGGTAGTTTTTCGGTGTTTGGTACTACCAGCCCGCGCGACCCTCCTAGCCAGAACTCCGGTAATGAGCAAATGGTGACAAACGCCTTGACTGCGCCTACTCCCGTGTTATGTACAACGTTCCACCTCCGCTGCGACCCATGTCGTTGGATTATGGACCAATGTTGTCAGTCCAGTGAATGTCGGCGAGGGGATTCTATCGCCTCTGCATGCCTTGCTGCATGTGTTGACCCATGCCTTGGGGCATTCCCATGCCGTAGGGATTACCATATCCCTGCGCATCGCCGGCGATGTTCTGCATGGCCATTCCGCTGATACCCTGCGCTTGGGAGACCGGACAGTCTTTGTGTGCGAGCAGAAGCGTCTTGAGTCCGACAATTTCTTCTCGGAGCTGAGTGACTGTTGCTGCAAGCGCATCGTTCTCAGTCGAGTAGATCTCGACCTTTTGCTGCAGGTTGGCGAGCCATTGCTTCTTGCGTTGACGACACTTGAGAGCAGCAATCCTGTTGCGCTCCAAGAAGTTCTTGCGCTTCTCCTCGTCGGTGAGCTTCTTGCCGTCGGCACCGACCTCTGGCTCCTCCATGTCGGACATCTCATCTTCAGGTTCTGGCATAGCATGACCGTTGTTGCTCTTCTGCTTCTTGTTGGTAGGCTTGGTTGGAGTGTCATCGGATTTGGTACGCTTGTTGTTCTTGCCATTGGCGCCCTTCTTGCCCTTGGTGGAGTTGCGGGTAGAGGGCTTCGTGTCGCTGCCCCCTGACTCCGAGTAAGCGTCGTCGCCATTTTGAGTGCTACCAGACATGTTGCTGCCGATGGAGTTTTTGCCGCCACGCTTGGTCGTCGGCGAGTTGTCGTTCTGTTGCATCTGATTCGCCATGTAGTTCATCTGGTTGGATTGCTGTGGCGGCGGGTACTGCTGACCCTGAGCTTGGTTGCCACCGCGGGACTGCGCAAGCATGAAGAGACCGTTGGCAGCATCGTTAGCATCATGCTGCTCGAACTGGTCGCGCTGAGACTGCTGCTGGTTGGTGGCGGTGAATCCCTTGTTGTCAAGGTTCGGCTGGATGTTTGACTCGGGAGCAGAAGTGGTTGCAGTATTTGATGACATGTTGTAGGTGCTGGTCTGATTTTGCGATGCGGCGCGGGCATGCATGGCAGTGCGATGGAAGTCGAGGGTTCCTGGTGTAGCTCCGCCACTTTGAATGGCATTAAACATAGCCTGTGAGTTGGGACTGGGCTGAGGGAACATAGACCCGCCTCCACCAGGCGTGAGTCCAGTCCTCAGGGACGACTCGTTTGGTGTTGGGAAACTACCAGCAAAGTGATGATCACTGTTGAAGTAGTCGTTGTTGGTAGGGCCCGTCAACATGGCAGGGCTGAGTGGACCTGAACGAAGGGAACCTGGCCAGCCAGGGGTAGATCCACCAAGTAGGGGAGCAGGCGACGTGAGACTTGTCACGCCCGGGAGTTGGGTTTTACCCGGCGTGTCCGAGCCGCCAAAGGCGCTCTCGAATGGGTTGGGCTCTTTGTTGAAATAGTCCTTGCCCTCCTGTTTCTGTCCGTTTTGGCCAAAATAGTCTTGATTATTGTTGTCTCCGTTCTGTACTGGTCGCGGCGGTGGGGCGAGGGGAGCATTGGTAGGTTGCGTCGCGTCCTTCTTCTCCTCTTTGACTTCCTCTGGCTGGACGATGGACGGCACCTTTTGATGTTTCTCTGGTAAAGTATGTTAGTATGGTTGATAACGACGAGGTGTGATCATGTGCGCCGAGCGCTATGACAGTGTGTAGTAACGACGTGATGGTGATCTTATGCGCGAGGTCGACGGGAGTGCGCCAGTGTAGAGGGGAGAGTGTATGGTAAGAGGCGATGACATGAACGCGGCTGACGATAAAGCATCGACGACGAGGTGAGATGGCACTAACCTTCAGACTTTAGTTGTGTCTTCTTTGTTTGAGGTGAAGGCATAGTGCCCAGAGTGTCAGACATCCTTTGGATAGCGACCGACATCGTGGACGGATGACGTGTGTCGAGCGACGAGAGAGCGAGAAGAAGTGATGTAATTGAGAGAGGATGGCGGCCAAGGCGTTCTGTTAAAAGATCTGGCAGTCCGACCCTCTTTCTTCCTCAATTCGTGGGACCTGACCGGGCTCGCGGCGAGCTTCTGTCGGCAATACGATTTTCAATACCTTGGGCATTATCAGCATTATCTCTGTGTTGCTCGGCTGAGCGTGTAATGTGTTTGTTTGATGGGTTTATGTTCTGTGCTGGTCGGCGCCTTGCAACACCCGGCTGCAAAGACCAACGCGACGACAGGGTGGCGACGATAGACTCGAGGCTCACCTTCAATAACTATGAAGCCGTGCTTTCATTCACGAGCTTAGAACAGTCGGTCCAACTTCCAGACTGCTACTCCTCGAAGTCGCTTTGCTGAATACTGCTATACCAAACCACGCGTGAGCAGCTTTTGGAGGTGACGTGTGATCCCGTCGCAATCCGTTGCACAGGCTCGCGTACAATAGGAGCAGATGCACTTATTGTAGATCTTCCAAGTCTGTGTGTTCTGGTGCAGTTGATCTCTTCCGGCCGTCGTGGTCGTTCAAGCGGTCGTGGATGCGGCGTGTGAAGCGATGACGACGTCTGCTTCTTGTCTGCAAAAGAAGAGGTGTGACGTCGTGTGAGCGAACAGAAAACGAAAAAACTGGATGGCGGCGGAACGTGGGCAAGGGTTGGACGTCCGAGAGAGCTCCACGACGATCGACGCTAGTTAGTAAGCCTTGGCTTTCACAGGCGGGACAGACGCGTTCGGAAGCGGAAGGAGGGGGTGAGAGCTTTGCACAACGTCGATGACCCGCGCGATTGCGATCTCTGGCCAAATCCTGCTTCTAGCCTTTGAAACGGTCGACGATTGGCTGTTGGTTCTCTGCACACCGTCGATGGCGAGATCGAGCAAATCGACAAGAAGAATAGAATTATTGTTGTTTAGGGCCTTTTGATCTCGTTGCGGTCAGTCAGTTGCGACGGGTTTCTTCTGCCCGGGACTGGTACAGACTTGAGGCTCATCGGCATCCAAGCAAAGATCGACGAGCTCGCGATGCTCGGCATTCTGAGGGTCTTGATACGAAATATCCACACTCTTCGGGAGTTTGACTGGCTGTTTCTTGCCGTGGACAAGGTGTACTACCACACCTGGAATTCCACCTGTCGAGTTTGTATGGTGACTCCACCGGTTCCGTCGAAAAAGCACTCATGGGCGGGACATGCTTGTCGGGTCGTGACATTGTGTGACTTCAGATCAGGTGACTAGTCGAATTCTACCTTGTCCTCACTTATCCGCATTACGAATCTACCCCTGCTAGTTCTGGCGATCTGGTCCCTGACCTCAGGGCTCCAGTCTTCCTTGCCCTCCTGGTTGACCACGACATCAAAGGGAGCATTGTCGACCGCAGCATTCCTATCATTTGCGTCCCGAGCAGCTTCTACTGCGCTGATGGCTACAGGAAACGGTCTCACTGGTCGTTTTTGCACCAGAAGTCGAATGTCTGGAAAAGTATGCCATGATTTTGGCAGCGAGGACGGCAGAGATCGGACTGTCGTCTGCAGCTGCTTAGGCTGCAATTCAGTAGCTGTATAGATGACCGGGCATTGAAGCTGTTGACTAGCTCTGGTGAGTGCGCTGCGCAGCCCTGGGTAAGCTGAAATCGCCCGCACACCTCTCCTCTGTGTAGCTTCTTCAATAGTGTCTGGGATGTTCGCCAGATCAGTCTCGTGACGGTCGACCCAGTAGAATGCCGACGCACTGTCGAGCATGATCGAGTGCACGCTGCGGTGCATCGACAAGTGACGGTTTTTACCCTGGAAATACTCCGTGAGAGACTCGATTGATGACACCAAGGAGTCAATAGTTTGCGGGAAGAAGACGTGTAAGTGTTGCAGGGAGGTTTCTATCATATCTTGCACCACTGTCTCTAGGTCGCGACCTCCGCCCGTGCGACTGACGCAGGCTGTCACATGGGCGATGACTACTTTGACAAGGCGAGCAATTGAGAAGTTGCCGTCAGTGTCAAAGTACACGACCGCACGGTTCTGGCCCTGCAGAGATACACCGGATGATGAAGGCGGCAGGATGGCTCGGGCGATCATCGAGTATAGGAGGAACGACTTTCCTTCTCCAGAAGTTGTCGAGAAAAGTTCGAGACAGAGATATTTGTTCGTCCTCGACACTGACCGTGGGAAATGCGAGGAAGCATCGTAATCTAGGGTTGGTGAAGAGCTTCGCTGAGCTGGTTGCGGGTGGGTGAAGATATTGGCGAGATCATCGATGGCGGATATCCCGGTGATATTTGTAGGATGAATAGCATGTATTTGACGAAGCTCGGAAAATACCTGTTTTGTCGTCAATTTGATTGATACAACACGCTTCGTTGTTTGTGAAGTATATGGATCTCGACCGACCTTTGACAAGTCTGCCTCCTCCACCTCACCTAGCAATTTTCGCCCGACGTCTCCGGCACTCATCCTGCGTCATACGGGTCCACAGCAGCGACATGGAGAAGCAATAATATTCCTCGGAGACTGGAGATTTGTTGTCGTGGAGGTCAAACTCTTAAGAGAGGAGTGTCCCAGCCAAAGACGTCAGCATGCCGCCCCCGGTTGAAGCGTTCCCGGCCTGGCAGCTCCCAGCACGGGTGCAGTATACACCAGATGGAAAGAAAAGGAAAGAGACCATCGATTTGAGGGAATGCAAATTGAAGGAAATGGTGCAATATGCATGCGATCTGAAAGGGCCAAGGAGTAACCCAAGGAGCATGGTGGTCTGCGAACCAATCGTGCGGCTCTTCAGGCAGTGAGTTTGCCGCATGTCAGAGACATACAATACTGACAAACACAGATGCGCAAATGGATTGACAGTAGAGACCACGGCAATCGAAGCTTTGATCGAGTAAATCATTCGTATCATGCCATAACATTCGTCAATAGGGGTATCATATTTATGTCCTCACGCTTCCAAATGAAGCTCCCTTTCTCCAATGTGCTCGGTCGTAATTCACTACCATGGCTGCACGATCATCTTGATCAAATGCTCTTGCCATCTTCTTCCTGCTCTCACTGGCACCATCCGTCATCATGTCAATGTCTCCTTCGTCCTGCGCATCTTGTGATTGATCCGCCACGAGACTTGCCAATGCATCTTGCCACAAAGCCACCTTCTCCTTTTCCCGCTTGTTCGCAGTCCTTTGAGCCATTGACCTTGGCTTGCTCGCAGCAGCCGCCAGTTTTCGCAAGCTCTTCTCGGCCAATATACCCTCTTGTGTCGCTCGTTCACGTATCTTCCTAGGATCTTTCTCTCTTGCCGCCACATGAGGTGTGTTGCGCCACGCATGTTTGCTGGGTAGCGCTGGAAAATGAAGCGGTATTTGCGGATATGTCCGTTGTGGTGGTTCGCACAAGTTCTCTCCAAGGACAGGCTTGAGATCGATTGGCGCAGGCTCGTCCGGAGCTGGAGATGGAATTATCGGGCAGGCAATGCCGTCCGGAACGGGTAGGGTGAGCTGATCTTCTAGCTGTGAGGAAGAGAACCCGGCTTGCGACAGCGCAAAAGTAATGTCTTGAGGTATAGGGACAGTCCTCCTCGCTGTAAGCATTGATGCACACGCTGACTCGAGCAGACTAGTAATGACTTGGTACGGTTAGCAGAGTTCGGGAGATATAGCAGGGCGCGATTTACATTCTTGCGCGAGAGCCTCCAGAGAATGCAGAGCAGCTCCAGTCACACTGTCGAAGCCAGCCAGAGCAAGGACTGTGGTGACGCCCTTGTCGAGCTGACGCTGGACGATGTAGGGGTCCTGAGGTGCGGGTTCTGTCGCTGGAGGTATCGTTTGTTTAGAACTGAGGGCATGATGGGTGCCCTTCCCGGTCCGCTGTCGCTTCGTGGCGCGAATATCCTCATGGTACCCGTTCGTGGCCATCATATAGCGATGAGATTATTTGACTAGGAGAGGAGCATGAACCTCGGATTCGATGTTGGAGAATCTCCGCAGAGCCGCATCTGGATGCCAAGACGGGTGAGGCTCAACTTCACATGCTTTCCAGAGATGGTCGCAGATGGACTCCTCAACAAGCAACTCACTTTCCGGGAAAATTCGACTGAGCAGCAGATACTGATGTCGTGATATCTCTCCAATTGCTTACGTCAAGGAAGCAGGTGCTCCGCAACGACACCTGTCAGGCTAATTTGAGCTGAATGGGCGGAGAGTACACGAATATATGTACTTCCAGACCGGACAAGACGCCAAAACACGTGGTCTCCATCAGATCTGATGGGAGTGGTTGGATTCATGGCCGTCGACTTGACGAGCGGCGCATGGCTGCGCGATTTGCCAACAGTCAACAGATGTATGTCGACCTTGATACTTTAGGCGAGGTCCAGGGCACACAAGACCTCATCCTTCCGTCTTCACATGCGAATAGTATCATCTTGTCTTATCAGGATCAAATTGCCATGGCTCTGACATGATCTGTCTGTGGTAGAAATCAGCCGCATTCGGCCGTGCACTCGATCGGCGTCTGGGGATGTGAAGAGGAACACCTGGGGACGGTAATCATCATGCAATTGCTTCTGTCATGCATGTAACGATCTGACTGCTTTGTGCTCCCACTGACAAGTCATGACGCTTGTTGTCAGTTCGATAGATCGACAATTGGGCGTTTTTGTTGAGGTGACAGTTACAAAGTGCGCAGTCGGGCTGGCAGTGCTTAAACCGTGGTCGAGAGGGGAAAGAGGCTTTTGGTAAAAATGGCACGTTGTGATTGGACGATTGGGGTCGGAGGAAGCAGGAATGCAGTGCGAGACGGACACAACCGCGAGGTTTAGCGCGGGAACAACAGCGGGGCGACGTCATAAACTGACTTTGTGGCCTTGCACAGACCCTCACTTTCACGCCAGCCGTGCATCGCGAGCTAAAGCCTCAAAAGGTGGGCTTTGCCAAAGGCTGTTTCATAACTACGCAATTCACTCCTCCGTTTCACCCTCATCTCCTCATCTTGCAATTCAGGAACATATATCTGCCTCATTCCACCCCTCCTATCTGTGAGTATCACCTCCCCATCACGACCTCACAACAGCAAGTCGACCGTTGTTCATATTTGCTCATACGAACCAGACATTCTCACACCACTTCACATCGACTTCACACACACACACACACCGCAATCATGCCGAAGGTAAGCAAACCTCCGACTTCCACTCCGGACTCCACTCATATTCTTAGATTACTCACATTCTGTTCGACTGCGACAACACCCTCGTCCTCAGCGAGGAGCTCGCCTTCGAGGCTTGCGCAGAATTGGCCAATGAGATCCTCGAGAAGAACAACAACCCAAAGCGTTATACCGGCCCGGAACTCCTCAGCGATTTCGTCGGCCAAAACTTCCGTGGCATGATGGTCTCTCTCCAGAAGAAGTACAACATCACCATTCCCGATGACAAGTTCGAGGAGTACGTCGCCCGCGAACTAGGCAAGGTCATTGAGACCCTTGAGAAGAAGGCACAGCCCTGCCCTGGTTCCATGGAAGTTCTCGCCAAGCTCTACGAGGAGAAGAAGTACGGCCTTGCGGTTGTCTCCTCCTCAGCTCTTCCTCGTGTCCAAGCCTCCATCAAGAAGGTTGGACAGGACAAGTTCTTCCCTCCCGAGCACGTTTACAGCGCTGCCACCTCACTGGAGAAGCCCACTTCCAAGCCCGACCCAGCTGTATATCTCCACGCATGCAAGGAGATCGGCAAGCAGCCTGGTGAGTGCGTAGCCGTCGAGGACAGCAAGTCCGGTGCCACTGCCGCTATGCGTGCTGGCATTCCCCTCATCGGATACGTTGGTCCCTACCTTTCAGAGGGCAAGGAGAAGCAAGAAGCCATGGTCAAGCTCATGTACGAGGAATGCGGTGCCATCGCCGTCATGTACCACTGGAACGAATTCGAGGACTGCCTCAAGAAGGTCGAGGCTGCATGACTGGCCAACCTCTAGCCGCGGCTCTTTCTCAATCACTGTCTCCTCGACAGCGTAGCGGCACAAGTGGATCGGTCCACCACCCTCTTTCCAACGATTTGACGATTACGAAAATTACCCGGCATCATACCAGCGAGGCGAATTGGGCATCACGGGAACCATAGCATCGATTAGAATGCATGAGCTCCAAAATGGAGCTAGACCTATCTTCGAGCAGTAGATTAGGCGCAAAACATACAATGGAATGAGCTTCTCCGTTGCCCCATCGGTCTTTGTGATGTTTTGCGTGACTTTGCCTAACATGCCCCTATCTCCCGGTCCTCACCAATGTGAATAGGCGACCTCCTGATTCTATTTGTTGTGGGTCCCGGCCGGCCTGTGCTGCAAAATGTTTCATCCTTCCATGTGTGCCCTTCTTGCTGACTTCTGTGGGCTTCAACTTCGTGCGATAACCCCGCCGGACAATGTTCTATGGCTTTCTCGTCGGTACCCGTATTTCTCCGTCGGCTATCTCGAATGTTGGTCACATTCACTCTCAGCTATGTATCGATGACTCAGCACGTCATCGGTTTATCCGCATCCTGCACAATCATCAATACTGAACCTCAGCAGTCTTCTTTGATCCATAATGGGTTTTCCCTGGATTGCAGCGGACGAACGACACAAGGACCATCTACTCGTCACCATCATTCCGCTCTAGCATCATTCTTCTTCACGTCATGGCAGCCATGGTAGGTTACGGGAGCGTGAGGGACGGGACACCGTTGGAAATGGCTGGAGATCGTTCTCTCTGCCAACAACGTTCTTGCTCGCGATCACCAACAGCTCTACATACTGCACGAGGAATCCTCTGCCGGTACACGATCATGGATTGCGACCGCCTCAGATCTCGTCGTTCAACAATGGTTTGTATCAACATCCAGCACGCTTCCACCACTGCTCTCTGACATGGCGGCGACCAGCTGGGGTTGGGCTTGTCCAGACCTTTCGTCACGGACAGACATGTCTTGCTTCGAATGAGAAGTTGTGACACCGTTAGGCCTTGTCTGCGGCACGGCAAGGATACGTTGACACCTGCCATACCACTCTTCGCTCAACGGCTCCGCGTGTTCCCTGAACGAGATCGACTTGACAGGCGTCATTCGCCTCTCACCAAGTCCTGACGACCCTGGAAAACTGCCATCGTGTTTCATCTTGCACTCTGGCTACGCAAGACACTGGCTTGACATCTGGTACAGGTTGACACACGACGTGCCAAGTCGGGTGAAGAGCTGGCTTGCTGCATCATGTCCTGATACAATGTCGTAAGTCAACACGCCACAGTAAGTCTCTGACTTGTGCAGGATGTATATAACAGATGATCGAGCTTCACCATTGTCTGCTCATCGGCACATCTTTGGTCTCTACTGGTTAGAGCAATTCTCATTCATTCCTTCTTCTCTTCTCATCATTTCTCTTATCGTCCGGTCTGGTACCGCTTCCATTAATCCTACATTCTCTATAACACTTGCACATAGATACTATGCGCTCTACTCTGTTCCTCGTTGCCACCTTTGCGGCTCTTGTCGCCAGCAAGCCTGTTCCTCAGCCAGCGGACTCCAGCACTGGGAATGGTCTGCCACCCAACCACGTGGACAGCACAGGTCTGTTCAAGCGTCGCTCCTGCGAGCCTCAGCCTCTGGGTGCCGGTCCCGTCACGACACCTGACGATGTCCGCACTTTTGCTAAGAACCCTTTCTTCGCTAACGCAGCGCTGAGCGCTTCCACCCCTGATGGGTACAACGTCTCTTTCACCAACTGGAATGCCTCTAATCAGGCGTACGGCTATCTTGGTTACCATCTCCTGGATGTCTACGACACTTCTGTCTGCGCTGCTAAGTGCAACGAGATTGACGACTGCCTCGCCTTCAATATCTACTTCGAGCGCGACCCAAGCGTCGACCCGCATCCCATTTCTTGCCCCAATCCGCCTTCTACCACCAACATTAAGTGCGTGTTCTGGTCAGGTCCTATCAACAAGGCTAACGCCAACAATTATGGTCAATGGCGTGCTGGCTTCCAGGTCGCCATCGCCGGGTCCAACGGGTATGTCAGCTCCAAGATCGCCACACCTCTTGGCTACTCCGACCCTGTCTACCTCGGCAATGCTGCGATCAATGCTCTCACCGACTGCAACGAAGGCTATACCTACATGGGCGTCAAGATCTGGACCGACTCTCCTTTCGATGTCAACAGGTGCGCGCAGGCGTGCACCGCAAAGTCGGCTGAGAATCTTGCTGCTGCCGCTGTCAATGGTACCAAGCCACAAACATGTCAATTCTTCAACACCTACCAGTTGTTGGAGAACGACGAAGTCGTTGGACAGTACTGCGCCATGTACAATGCCACTTGGTCCGCTAGTACTGCAAGCAATTACGGTGGACAGAAGGGCGACGACAAATTCACGATCAACTATTCGTTCGCTTACAGTAACATCACCGATCCTGGTCTTTACAAAGCTGCGGGCAAGACGAAGCAAACGACTCTCTCATCAGCACCTTTCTAATGTCAATGACGGTACATAAAGTCAAGACTGTAATCTTTAATCGACCAAGACGACATGCCTCGCGGCTTAACGACCAAGACACCTAAATATATCCTTCAATTTCACGCCTAACGATTTTCACAACAACACGTTCCCACGACCTAATGACATAACGACCCGACATGAAGCATAATCTCTAATTCTCCATGATGGAGTCTGTATTGCCGACATTATCATGTCCCAACCAAGTCACTCCTTCAACACAGCAAATCGACGTTCCTTATCACGAAGTGATGAGTCGCCTTCGCATATGTTTCACCACTCCTTTGCCACAAACAAACACGATCTTGAAAAAGCACAAAAACAATCCAAAAGTCGACGCCACAAGCAAGCAAGACACACCAACGTGCCCAACGTTAGGAATGCGCCAGCTTCGGGCAATGAGACATGACTACCTTAATGTCTACACCGTTCAATCTTCCATCAACCAATCTCGGCTTCATCAAGAACGGCATGATTCAACAGTATCGACTCTCCACCTCGAGAGTCGGAGGGAGGGAGGGATAATGTTTCACGACTAGCATGCCACGGGTTCCATGATCTGACGAGAATCCATGCTTGGACGAATGCTGAGAATGAGCTACGGATGAGCGGGTTACGAGAGAAGAATACAGCAGATGTGTCACGTATATGTGTAATGCCGACGAGTAGATAGATAGCATATAGGAATGAGTATGACTTCACGAACAATCTCTTCCTCATCTGTGAGTCCTGACATCGTGGTCTGCGGCGCTGATGCTGGTCGTACTGTTAGCGTTTGGTACTTAACCTCCCTTACAGTCTCCCTAACCATTGCATAGTCTTCCTGACTCTGCATAGTCTTCCTTCCTCCGCATAGTTTCTCCGTCCTCTGCACTCCGTCCCGTGCATAGTCGTCCTGTCCTCTGCATAAATGCATGAATCAGCAATGCCTGTACCTGCCTCTCTCCTTGACCCTGACGATCCCCGAGTATCCCCCGAGACCCTCGTATCATGTAAAGTGATGGAAATGCTGTTGCCTGGTCATAGATCCCCATTGTAGATCTCCACCGTAGATCACCCCCACTCTCTCGGACCGCAGACCGTCGACCTCCATGTCCTCGATATGCTTGGCTGTAGATCACTGACGTGGCCTGGTCCGTGGACCGGGTACGTGGGTACAGTAGAGAAGGATCAATGGGTACGCTGTGAAGATAGGACAGGGTAAGGCAAAGCTCAGCTTCGTTTCTGCCCATTCTTCCGTCTTCGCGGACTACATGTGAGGACCATGGAACGATGCTGGATAGTTGTCGGCATTGCCTTTACTATCTACCCTATTCGCTAGCTTGGCTACTGCCGCTCATGGCTGTGCTCTCGAGCCGGGAGCTGTTATGTCCTTCGTGCTCATATCCATATCCATATCCCATGTCCCATGTCCGTAATTCGTATCGATACATATCCCTTTTTGCCCTTGCTATGCCCTTCGCTATGAGAATAAAAAGAGTGTGGTGATAAAACGGTGAAAGATTGAAAGATTTGTGATTCCAAGGGGATAGTTGCCTGGTCTTCCGGTGGCTGTGTGAGCCAGCTCGCTTCTGCTGTTCTCTTGCTTGCACTCCGGGTCCGGATCCGAAGTGTGATGGGTGGTGTACAGTGGTGTACAGTGGATCGCTCCTCGGTATGCTGGAAAGTGACGGGTGATTATTGTCGTAGATTATGATGTTGGTGGAAAGGTCTCTGCGTTGCGTATGGATTCTGAGCGAGTGCATCGAGGGGTTCCAGCGCAGCAATCTATGCAGAGTATTGAGGGTGGTTGTAGACTTGGAATGGCTCGCTCTCGACGGTCACGATGGTGTCTGCATCTCTGGACTTGCTTTTGGATTCCGGTAGTCGGAGCAAGGAGACCTTGACGCAGTATGATCCTGGGTGAGTGACGCTGACGTTCGGGAATGAGACGTAGCCGATCGCGGTGCTTCTGAGGTCTGGTGGGAGGCGCTCGCGGTAGTCTTCTGGCAGATCATGGACTGAGGAGACGAGTCGTTGACCTCGAATCACCCCAGATGGAAGAGCGGCGCCAGAGGAAGCAGAGACTAGGGAGACTACTGCGACGATACTGCCTGATCTCGACGAGCTCGAGTGTTTCTTTGAAGAGCTGGACCGTTTGGTGACCAAGACTGATGGCTGGAAGGGGTAGCCTACAGGTACCAGATTTGGAGGTTGACCCATGATCTTGAGGCTGTATTTCGAGGAAGATGATGATGAGGAAGTGCTGGCTTCAGCATGGCGGGAAGAATGGTGTGAGTGACTGCTGCGTCGGCTCTTCTTTGGTGAATCGTCCTTTCGATAGACTGGAGTGGGGCCATCCTTTCGGGAGCTGGTCTTGCGAAACATGGTGAGAGATAGAAAGCTTGCACTGGAATTGATCGCGGTTGATAGGAAGAATAACCTGTGCTATATGTACCTTTCGGAAATCAGCTTAGACTTTGGGAACCTTTTGCAAGCTTCGTAATGGGTGAGGTATGACAAGAAACGGAAGCAGGATGGAACGAAGATCTGCAGGGGATATGAATGAACGGCAGATCGTCCATTGGGTGAGGCATTGGATGATGTTGCATGAACAGTGCAGAGGGAATATCTTACCGTCAACAAAAAATTAGAAACGGAAGTGATGCGGCAGCAGTTGGCGATGAGGACGAATCGAGAGGGTAACGACCGGAAGTGGATCAGGTAGATGGCCTTTTGAGTTCCCTGGTGCAGATGGGGTTGCCCAATTGGTTGACCTTGACAGGTCTTGGTGTCCGGATGTAGTGTGCAGAAGTGCAACGGTCGTAGGCTCGCCCGTTTATGGACAGCGGATGGTGGACTGCAGCTTCGGTGATGCTCGTTGTTGCTGGTTGGTGCTAAGCGAAGGGGTTGATAGGAGGTCTATCAGAAGTTTGTGTCGACAAGATAGTGCGAATTTGAGAAGTGTAGGGACGGTCTGGAGTGATACACACAAAGGTCTGCTTGTTCCCAATCCTTGACGGGAGGGACGAACCTTTTGTATCTTGATCAATCGGTCAAAGCCGTCCAAGAGGCACGGAGAGGCAGAAGGGGAACAGATGGATACGTCAGTCCCAATACGGCATGATGCAATGCCAGATTGAGGATGTTCGGCCGACGGTTGCAAGCCCTGTTCGTTGTTCGAGGATGTCGAGTCACGGAGTGGGGACAATATCGATGTACAGGATACCGGGGGGAGGGAACACGGACGGGAGATGTATGGAGGTGAAGATCCCAGCAGCCACAGGGTTGTTGAGCGTGAGCACGGAGTCATTGCGTAGGTTCCACAGGAGTAGCGGATTGAGAGATGGAGGACGGCTGGACTACTCCCAAGCCGCCAGTGCCGTTGGAGAAGAGGCATGTTGATCGCCGTTCCAGGTAGTGGGAAGCTCAAGATGGTAAGGGACCGTGTTAGCGCGAAGACTGGGTAATGTAGGTGGTCAGAGCAGGGGAGGAGGTGAGGTAAGGCCGGGAGCGCCACGAGTTAGCACGACTCGAGAAAGCGTGATGATGGGACGCCGACGACATGGCCTTGGGTCGGTCGAGAGGACGGTGCGTGGTGACGATTGGGGGATGGAGGTCTAGGGGGGTGTGCGCACTGTGCGGTAGTGACGGGATTGGACGATCAAGCGTTCGCGCTGAACCAACGACGGTCAGGACCCAAGGCCGGCGACATGGACATGGGCCGGATGACCCAGCCATTTGGGGGCGGACGCGGACTAGGGAGTAGCGTGGCTAGACGAGATCTGTGTCCCCAAGCTTGATAGATTGAGGTCTGGTCTGTCTGGAGGGGGAATATTGATGGACCGCCGCTGACGTTGTGCCATGGAGGTTGCTATTTTTGATGAGTTCTGGCAGACAATTGGTCAAAGGAATCAATAAGCCAAGACAGGGATGGCACTGTGTACGGTGCACGACAGCAAGGTGTCGAAAAGAAGATGCAAACGGTGGTGCATGGCATTTCTCTCAAGATGACCGAGTAAAGCCGACGCAGTGGCAAGGCAAGAGGACCAATTCCAAATCATGCAATGTCGTGCATGGATACTTGACAGTGCCATGTTTGACTGCGGTGGACTGAGCGGTGGCTTGATGGGCTATTTTTGACGACGGTACAGAACAGAAAGAGGCCAGAGCTCATGCGATCGAAGCGTCTGCCCGTCGTTGCCAGCTCATCCTTTTGACCAGAGCGAGTCGGGGAGCTGCCGGATCGCGCCTTAGCCAACGGCTATCTACGACTTCCCAATGCGGCCTGCAGGGGATGGAAGAAGACTGGATCCAATGACCTTGTCGTCGGGTTGACATTGCAAGGCAGAATGACTCTGTCGTGCATCTCCCATCTGTGCGAGTTCCGATGATGCGGCAACGAGTGTTTCTTTGTCCTGCTGTACTGGTATAGTACACACTGCACAGTGGGGCGCGTGGAGTCGGCCTCCAAGGACAATTGATTGTCACAATCACTAGCTGTTCCAACAAGCGAGAGACGACTTGTCCCAAATTACAAGCTTCAATATCGTCCCCTCATCGTGTCCATGGTGTCTCCATGGTGTCTGCCACTTCCTCAGCCACGCGCCACGCCAGACCGTCTGCAGTCATAGCTTAACAACGATTGAATCTAAGACATGCAGCAGTAGTCACCTGTCCGGATCGACAAGGCCGCATCCGAGCCAGAGCTGAAGCCGTCAGTCAAAAAGCCCGTTTTCAATCAATCCACCTTGATCCAGAGTTTGGACGGTCAAAAAGACTCCACTTCAAAGTCCTGATTGAGGGGCAGCACTCGTCAGTCTCGTCCTAATCTGTCCCTGTCCAGCTCGTATTGATAGTGTTGCTTCCTCCCCAAGTCATGCCACGCCAATCCCAACACGCCGGACCTCGGGATCGCGATCTGCACGCGGCCAGAAGATCGTACCTTCCCGTCGGTAGACCTCACAATCACAAACAACTGCACGATGAAGCCAAAAGTACTCTTGTACCCATCAGGCACCTCATCTTCTGTGCAACGCATCATACCCACACCAAATCCACCGGTAACAAACATCCGCAACCACTGGCCCACGACACTACTGCACCTCGCGCCCACATCGTTCACGCCGGCAAGGCCCTCCATCCCGTCCCCTGTACCTCCCCGTCGGGCGCGCCCCAATTGCCTGACGGTCCTGACCCCTTCGATGCCCCATTCCGTGGCCCGAACCGTGTGTCGTCTGTATCACGCGAGATGCGACCTGCAGACCCAAGATCTATTCTCACCCAGTCAATTGCTCCCACCCAACCCCTGCCACTGTTGATCCGCGGGCATGGCACAGGCCCAGAATGATCCCGACAAGCACCCACCGTCCCGCTGTCCTGGGTAAATGGTAAGTGACCAGAGGGTACAACGACCAGGTGCGCGGTATCACTGCAGCAGGCGAGCATCATGCAACGCACGCACTTGCACAACGCAACAGTGCAGAATTTCTATTTGCAATTCCATTGATTGCGCGCCCACGCCCACGCCCTCCGCTCCGAGGCAACGCGACGCAAGGCAAAGCACATGCATATGCCTCTCCTCCTCCTTTTTGGTTGGGTATCACAACGATCCAATAATGACAAACGGTCCTCCAAATGCACCTGTCCCAATATCATCTCTACCGGCGTGCAGACCGTGTGTGCAGCGAGATCCTGACCCTGCGCAATCGTCCAACGACCCGATCCCCTTCCGTTCCCGTCTGTGCTCTTCTGGCCACGTAGAGCAGGCATGACTCTCGACCAATCCTCGCCAAGCCGGTATGATATGCCTCGGAGTAGGGTCCGGTGAGCGCCTGACGAGCCATCTCCCTGACCAGAGACTTTCAGATGCCCACTCACCATATCCAAGTGCTCCTCACCATGACGCTCAATCAGCGACGCTCGATCGACCCAAGCCTCCCCAAGTACCGTCGCCCATCCCTTGTATACACCTCCTAAGCAGGCGGAACATGAATCTCATACCCCAACAACGCCTCATTGAAGCTCCCCTCCCACCCTCTATTCCCCGCCGTGCTAATCATAAAACTACACGTCGGATCCACATGCAACGCCGAGATCATCCCCGTCCTATGACCCGGCACGATAAGAAAGGGCACAGCAGAGTGCTTACTCGGGTTCTGATCCGCCTTGAGATCGTACAGTCTCAGGATATCGTAACTCGCACTATCAAAACCAGTTAGCCATACCCTTCAAGAGAAGTGACAAAGTCTCCCCATTTCCCAACCGCTCTCGAATCCACTTAGGCATCCAACATTGCAAACGAGTTCGCATGCTAAGACATCAGAAGAAAGATAAACTCACCACACAAGCCCCCTCCCATTCGGCATCCCCCTGACCGCACTCACCGCCCCACTGCCCGCCGGAAACCTCAGCGTCCGCGTCGGCTCCCCCATCCTCCCCCCGCGATGCACAGAGTACTCATCCACCGTCCCGTTCCTCCTCCCCGCGTAGAAAAAGTTGCCGTCCGGCGACCAGCATGCCCCCATGCACCACGGGGGCGTGCCGCGTTGCGGGTATATGGTTGCGATGGGAGCCGGGGCGCGGCGGTCCCAGAGGCGGAGGGTGCCGTCGATGGCGGAGTCGAGGAAGGTGGATTCTTGGGATGACGCGGGGGTGGCGGAGGGGGCGGGGGCGGGGGCGGTGAGGGGGGCGTCGTGCGTGGGGTTGCTGGTGTGGCCGTTTGTGAGGGGTTCGGTGGGGAGGGAGAGGTCGGGGACGGGGGCCGTGGGGTCGACGTCGGTGGGAGCTGGGGGGTTGGGCTGTGCTTCGGCTGTGGACTCGGGCATGGCGGGCTCGCTGGTGACGTTGCCTGTGGTTTCTTCTGCGTCGGTCTGGGAGAGGCCGTTGGCGAGTGCTTTGCTGAAGTCGTCATCGTCGTCGTCGAAGCCGCCTCCGCCTCCGCCTCCTCCGCCCTCGTCGTTGTCGCCGAATAGACTGCCGTGATCGTTCTCTCCGAAGAGACTACCGTCCGGCGAACCGATGGCGTCTTCCTCCTTTCCTTCTCCTTTGACTGATCCTCCGTTGGTGAAGCCATTGGTCGTCACGGGCTTGTCATTGTTTGTCCCAAATGTGTCGCTCGCTTCCCTCTCCGTTTCAACATCCAAAGTTGGTACGGCAACTCCACTAGGCGGTCGTATTTCGATGGCCGAAATTTGTCCGCCATTCCCTGGGAATGTTCGCTTGACCCGGCCAGTGTTCAGATCCCAGTCCAAGATCCTCTTGTCCCAACTTCCAGATAGGCAGCTGGTTTCATCTATACTCAATTTCAACACGCTCACCGCACTTGTATGCTCCCTTAACGTGGCTATCCGTGTTCCAGCTTGGTGCCGACAAGTCTGCAAATTGATCGCCCCGCTCTCTAGACCGCTCAACAACCACAGCGCTTGATGTTGTACAGCCAAAGAATATACCGGTGATGTCTCCTTACTCTCGTCTCCTGCTTGCGCCGGTGGTGTCCGTGAAGAGGGCGCCACTTCCTCATTCTCCCAGTATGTTGTCAAAGATCCAGCCTTCATTACGCTGTCCACGAATGGATGCTTTTGTGCCACTGTCAAGGGCACTTTGCCATTGGCTGTCTCCACCCAGTTGTACATCCTTACGTAGCCGTCGCCGCCTCCCGAGAAAACCCAGCGCATATCAGGCGTGGCTGTCAGAGCATTGATACTGGTCCCTTGCGGTGCGGCCATGGTAGGTACAATGTCGTACGTGAGCGCTGTGAGGGCTTCGGGACGTGGAGGCGGTATGTAGTATGCTGCGCCACTGTGGGGACCGTGAGAGGAAGGAGGGCGAGGCGACGGACTGGTAAGGAGGACCGTAGGGTTCTGATTCGAGGGCGAGGGTCGAGAGCCGCGGCGTGGATTAGTCGGCGAGTCGGGGTCTCCTGGCTCGTCGTCGTCTTCGTCGTCGTCGTTTGCGTCTGGATCGTCGTCGCCGTCCGCATCCTCCTGAGCATCGTCATCTAGCATAGTCGCGTCCGCTTCGTTATCATCGTCGTCACCGTCCGCGTCGGCCATGGTTTCGTCTTCATCTTGCGATTCGGAAGAGTTGTTGGCTTGATCATCGTCGTCTTCGAAGGAGACCATTTTGGTGAGTCAGGAGATTCCGAATAGGCGCCAAGTAGTCACATAGTCGCCCAGAACAGTAGTGGTGTCGAGATGTCACACCAAACTTCGTTGAGCAGAAGCAATTGGTGTCCGGAATAATGTAGTATTGTCTGTCGAGGTCGAGTACGGGATTAGCTCATGCTCGTGATCGACCGGTCCGGGGACCCGCAGAGCCGCATGTTCCGTTGTCTGGAGAATCTCACGCCGGCCTGCCTTACACTTCTTAGTCTCAACCAACAATTTCCGTCTCTGTTGGTAAGCTGACTACAAATGCTTCTTTGGCTCTATCATAAACATCGTCTGTGAAAAAGTGGCTGCAAAGAGGTAAGTGCTTACAGATGCCAATTTGCTCTCTCTCCCAGGCCTCTTCGATCTACTGTTGTATAAGTAGCTGGTCATGGCATCAATGCAAAACTCGTCATCCTGCGCGATTGAAGCATATCGAACACAATCCCGTCACAGCATTGCTTTTACGATAGTAAATCGTGGAAAAAGCATATAAAACTACGCGAGAAAGACAATGTCTTCCAGCTACGACTTCATCATCGTTGGAGGAGGCACAGCTGGTTGTGTTCTTGCAAATCGGTTGTCTGAAGACCCAGAGTGCCACGTGCTGCTGGTGGAAGCAGGCAAGCACCACAAAAATGACTTCAAGATCGACACACCCGGCTTAATCGGCGCAGCTCTCGACGACCCGGATTATGACTGGTGCTTCTTCTCCGAGCCTCAGGAGCATATGGGCAATCGTCAAATCTCGCAGCCTCGAGGAAAAATGCTTGGAGGCTCCTCTGGCATCAACTACCTTACTGCTGTATGGCCTTCCAAAGCAAACATCGATGCCTGGCAGCAGCTTGGCAACAAGACATGGAGCTGGAATACCCTGGCCCCGTACTATCGCAGATGCCAGACTTTCACGCCGCCATCTGAGCAGATCAGAGCAGATCTCTCACTGCAAGATGTGGATGCCAGCTTGTATGGAGACTCTGGGCCTGTCCACATATCCTACCCGGACGACAGCTTCTACGGTCCTGTGCACAAATCCTGGTTCGAGACATTCAAGAATCTTGATCTTGCCATGACTGGAGATCCTATATCTGGTGATGCTCATGGTGCTTATCTTTGTTCGAATTCGATCAATCCTGTCACAAGAACAAGAAGCTATGCAGCCCCAGCGTATCTACATACTGCGGTCACAAGCCGGCCAAACCTTGAGATCATGACGGAAGTCTTGGTTGAGAAGATCCTATTGAGCGACCCATCCGATGGATCTGACACTGCCGCTATAGGAATACAGGTACGTCGAGGTGAGAATGTGGACCGAGTGCTGGCCGGTAAGGAAGTCATCATTTGCGCAGGCACCTATGGCTCACCACATTTACTGGAGCTCTCTGGCGTGGGTAACGCCACCATACTCAAGCAACATGGCATCGTTCCTGTCATTGACAATCCATACGTTGGCGAGAACCTCCAAGATCACCCTGCCTGCTCTCTGGGGTTTGAAGTGGCCGATGGTGTCCACACCGCCGAGGACATCAAAATTCCAGGGGTCCTCGATCAGGTCATGAAGATTTATGCCGAAGACCATCGTGGCCCCTTGACGGGCGCGGCCAACATGACCGCTTTCTTCCCTCTTGTCGAATTCCTCAAGTCCACCTCAGACCCTGAAACCAAGACGAAGCTAACCAACTTGCTCAACGACCACGTCCGCGTCACTGATACCCTTCCCTCACAGCTTACCCAACACGACATCCTCCGCTCCATCGTCCAGAATCCACTAGACACAACCTGCCAATACTTCTGCGTCCTAGTGCAACTCGACACTCATCTAGGACCCACCGCCACAGAGCAATTCAGCATGAAAGAAGACGGCCACTACATGACCATCACGGCGTCCTTCTCCCATCCATTCTCGCGTGGAAGTGTCCACATCAAATCCGCCGATCCCACCGCCAGTCCCGCCATCGACCCGAAATACTTTTCCAACCCCATCGACCCCGAGCTTTTCGCCCGCCACGTCCTGTTCATGGAGACCGTGGCTGCGTCCCCGCCACTTTCGAACTTCGTCAAGAAGGAAGGCCGTCGTTGCCCTCCTAACACGATACTGGAGACGCTGGAGGATGCAAAGGAACATATCAGGAATCATGGGCAGACGACTTATCATCCTGTTGGGACCTGTGCGATGATGCCGAGGGAGAAGGGAGGGGTGGTGGATGAGGAGCTGCGGGTGTATGGCGTCAAGGGATTGAGGGTGGTGGATGCGAGTATCATGCCGATGATACCGAGGGGGAATATACAGACTACTGTGTACGCTCTGGCTGAGAGGGCTGCTGATATCATCAAGGGCCAGGCATGAGAAAGGCAAAAGGTGGTAGGCAGATTGTAGTAGAGGGGGTGGATATGGCACATGGGTCCGAAAATGGTACGCAGATAGCATGATCAACCTGAAGGTGACTGATCTTCACACGACTCCCACCAGGCCCATGAATCTGTCAAAAAGAATGGGACCATCATTCTTCGACGACGACTGCGGGTCCTTCCCCCATCACAATTCTCTACTCGTGATCAACCATGACTAAAGTGTCCGAGTAGCACCCGCAAAAGGGTTCGGACCCAGAGACTCATGGTCCTACATCCCCTCGCCAACTGTCCCGGAGATTATCTCGAGAAGGCGGCTACCGACCCTACCAAGTGGCCAAGTGAATTCCTCAGTGCTTAAGCTTGAGCAGCCCGTCCGACCGAGGATGAATGTGGCACGAGCAGGACTGCACATGGACTCCAATTCCACATGTCGACCGTGTGATGCTCCTCGCCGCTCCACTCCACCGCACTCAAGAAAGAAGAAAATTATAAAGTCACACTTTAGTGATATTAAGCCTTACCTGATTACGATCAGCATGCTACGATACACACACACTCAAGAAGCGCTTGTCTGCAAAAGGGAAGCAAAAGGGTTCGGTCCCGGGGCCCCAGGTCCTACATCCCCTCAGAATCCCCAAGTAGACCCGAACAAGGAGAGACTGGCCACCCACTTGACCAAACGGCCAAGTAGATACTCCTGAGCGCATGGCCGTGTGCCCAGATACTCGGTGTTGGAATTTGGTGGCTTATAAAGCTATGCTCGTGCTGTCATGACATGGTCTTTGTGAGACCAATTGCCGCGGCAGGTCTGCCTATCCATAACGTTAGCCATGTTAAATGGTATACTACTAGAAGAGAACATACAGAAGGTGCTTCTCGAGAATGGCTCCAACCTCATGTGTCCACGAGTTTCATCTTTCCGTCCGATCAGCGCTGCAAAAGTCTCCTCCCACCTAGATTGTTATTCCAGCCATGCTCCCTACATGTTCACCCTCGTTCCTCTTCTCCTGGACCATGACCGATCTTTCCTAAAATTGAAGCAAAAGGGTTCGTCCTCGGGGCCCTCGAGCACCCAAATCCTACATCCCCTCGACAGTCCTAAGACCGGCGGCCACCCACCCCGCCATGCGGCAGGGTAGATCCCATTCCGGGAAGCTCCAGTTCAGCACGGCCAGGTTACTTCACCGTCGCTCAACCAGAATGGGTGAAGGCTGTGGTCGCATAAATTGCTTAGAACACCTACCTTACCTTGGACACTCCCATCTTCCTTCCTTGCTGTTCGGCAGCATCACCGTCCTCGAGACCAATGTCGACATCCTCTCGAGACACGCGCCAGCACATGCCCTCACCACATGCCCATGCCCTCTCCCCTTCTCTCCTCCCTCGCTCCTCCCCGCCCGCCTCGCTCCAGATCCGCATCAACCCCTCACACGTGGAGGCCGTCGCTGCCCGTGTGGACTCTTGACCGGAGAGGATGCTTCTGGACTTTGGAGTTGGAAAGTGGGCGTTGATACATGGCGATGGGGAGAAGAGATTTCTCGTCCGGCAGAGATATTTGAGCTTTGTGGTATCGTATCGATCGATGGGTTGCGGTTCGAGTGGGGTGTCTCTCTTGATGAGCTCGAGGTGGAGAGGCCGCGTGGTGTGCCTTGACTCGGACTGGGCGCGATGGCAGCTGTCTCACATCCTGAGAGCAGCGCTCGACGACGAAACTAATCAATTGCTTTTGCTACATGCACGCTATTCAGTCTCATGCGAACAATCTTTCCCCCTCTCCCCTTTTGATTTCCATCTCCCCACCCTCGCGTCGGTGACCTAGTCCTCCGTCAAATCACCATACTCCCACATCCCCCTCCTCTCACTCTTCGCCTCCTCCTCCCTCTTCCTCAACCCCGCCAACACATCCGTCGCCCCTCTCTCCCACGCCTTCAACTTCCTCGGCACCATCGCAAGTCCCTCCCCAACTACCTCCGCGTTGACGCTTTGGTCCGCCTTGTCGCTCTTCTTAGGATCGAACAGGGTCACGTACAGCGTGCCCTCCTTGGAGTCGATAAAGTCCACGTTCGCCACCAACTGCCTCCCTGCTGTCGTCTCCTCAATCATGTATGTTGCTTCTTGGAGGTACTCTTTGCTGCCGGAGAATTGGACGAAAGAGAGCACGGCGTCGACGGCTTGGGGCTTGAGCTTCTGCACACCGAACCGGCCTTGATCCAAGGGGCGGAGGCGGGTCCACGGGATGATCTCGCTGTTACCGTAATCGACGTAGACGACTTCGCTGGTCTTGGCGTCGCGGTCGTTGCGGCGGACGCGGGCGCGGTACCAGGTGTCGTCTGCGGTGAACTTGGCGGAGACGTAGTCGCCTGCTTTTGGTGGACCGTCGAGGCCGCCGGAGGAGGAGATATGGAAGGAGCGGAATGAATTCATGAGTTCGCTCAGGGCGGATGTGCCGGTGCCGACTTGCTGGATCTTTAGCTTGGCAGTCTCAGGGTCGATGTGGGTGATCATCACGTCGCGATAGTCCTTCCTGCGTTCAACGGGAGCGGATGAGTCTCCATTGGTACCGTTCGTTCCGTTGGTGCCATTCGTGTAACCGTCCTCACCATTGGCTTCGGCATCCTGTGATGGGTCCCAGTCTTGCCAGAGGTTCTTGCGACCCTCCTTTGCCTTTGACTCTGCAGCGAAGAGCTCATTGGCGTTTCCAGACTTTTCGGCCGAGTATGCGTGGACAGATGCCAGGCCTTCTTCGACAAGTGACTTGGCAAACGACTCGCGGTTGACGTATAGAGTACCGATAAATCCGCCTACCTTGTCGACATTCTCAACATCAATCTCAACATCACGCTGCATTGTCCTCCGGTTTGCGAAGTCGTGAGCCTCCTGGCCAAATGGCTCGCCCTTATCAGCAGGATTGCGAGCTGACTTTGGACACGAGATACCAGACAGGACGAAAGTGAGCTTGGCGTTCTCCCGAGGTACCAGTAGTGTGAAGCGGCTTCCAGATTTGACGAAGTCCACAATAGCAGGAACACGACGTTGGCGAGAAAACAGAGTCATCTGTCGCTTGGCCTGGTCCAGAGAAGCGCTGTAGTCCACGTACTCGATCTTCTTCGGCGGCTTTGGGTTCCACATACCCTTACCTTCTGTTTTGGCAGCCTCTTCTGCAGCAAGCAGCTCATCGTAAATGGGCGATCGATCCGTATCGTCCATTCTATGCCTGATGACCGACGCGTATCCCTCTTCAACCAGAAGCAGTCCAACGTTCTTACCTGATTGAGTTACGGTCGCCATTTCTCGCTCATCATAACCGTCGGTGGCAGGCCGCTTGCCGTCGATGACCACCTTAACAGTCTTGCCAATGAGTCGCTTGCGGAGAAATTCCTTGGCCTCGGGTACAAAAGGTGCTTGTGCAGGATCTGTAGGCTTCGGCTGTCTGACACTGCTGAGGTTGACGCGCTTGTCCAGTCCAGCCCGGTTGCGGAGGAAGAGGGTATCGGCTGAAAAGACTCGACTGACGGTCGCTTCAATCTCACCTTTGGCCCCACCGCTGTTTGACGCCACTGCGTAGAATAGCCCCTTACGATTGTCCCTTGCTTGACGTTCAGCTTGACGAAGCTTGCCCATGTCAGATCCGAGCAGTGTTGAATGGTGATCAACGCAGCGGGCCAGACCATCGCGAAGGATGTGCTCTGCGATACTGCCCTGTACTGGATGTCGGACTTCGCCTACAAGCTGTCCATTTGGCGACACACCCAACAGTTTGATCTGTACACCTCGCTGATGGAGACGAGACTCGATGAACGCAAGCGCCTCTTGTCCGTATGGTTCAGCTGGTTGTTCAGTGTTATCCGCAGCGTTGACGCGCTTCGTTGCAGGAGCTCGGATACCAGCTATGAGGATGAGAGTCTGCAGGTGCTTGTTTGGCTCGAGGAGCAGTCGACATATGACGCGGTCTCCAGTGATGACTCGTTCGATTATAGCTGCCCAATTGTCAGTTTTGTGATATCCTCAGATCGTTGCTCTTACCTTCTATCGTCTTGCCCTTGTACTCTTCCACCAGTGACTTTGGATTTGCGACCTCTTGTATGCTCTCGATACGAGAGAGGGACGGACTCCACAAGCCCTTTGAATCTGCCTTTGCTCTTGCTTCGAGAGCTTGCAGCTTCTCTAGCAACTCAATGCCTTGTGGGGAGTCCTCCTTCTTTCCGGCATCATCCCTCAGCTTAACCCAGCCCTCGCCGACCAGAATGTCAGGCAGTTGCTGACCGCTCTGAAGCTGGACGATACCGTAGTCTCGAGAAGCAGACCCGGGGATGTTGTACAGGACGCTGAATCGGACTACTTTGCCCAGGACCAGCTTGCGGAGGAAATCACGGGACTCGAAGGCGCCTTGCTGTGGGATACATTAGAGCATATTCTTGATTTGTAGGTGCGTGACTGACCTCGTCGCCCTCTCTTCTTAGTCTTGGTGCGGTGACGAATGCCAGGCTAAGAGTTCGCTCCTGTGCTGGATTGCGGACGTTGTGTAAGATCAAAGTGTCTCCTGAAAGGACAGCTTTGACCTTTGCTTCCATGAGAGACATGTCGACGGTGAGGGACGTTTGAAACGAGGTTGGCTGAAAGACGTGGATACTCGGTGCTGGTCAGTGAACACTCCTTGAAGGTGGGATGACTGAGGGCAATGCAGGAGGCATGAAGCTTTGACTCGAGAGGTCTCGTGCTCATGCCTCATGGAATGTCACTTACCAATGACGGTACTTTTCGGCGTGAAAACCTATATCAGATGCAATTGATGATGCTTATGTACTACCGAAAAAGCAATTGAAAACGTGCAATGCTGATGTGATTGGACTCTAGATTCTTTGCAAGCTGTCACTTTGATTTTGTCACCGCTCAGATGCAGTGTGGGGTAAGCTATATCATCATCATAGCAGGGTCCACATCTTCAACAACCACAAGACGGCACGTGTGTGGTCGCACTTGAGCACAGGTTTAGTGGTGAACGATGGTATTGCTTTTACTATGTCCTAGTACAGCCACTTGTCCACAGTGAGTCCGTCTTTTGACATTGTATCTCATTGCTTCATTTGTCAAGCACCTAGTTGGCGATGCCGATGACACCTGCTAAAGTCAGCCAGGAACCAGCTTCCATCTCAGTATGTCCTTACCGCAAGCTGGACGGGCACCAGCATTTCCAGTCTTCTTGCTCTCCTCGTTACCTCCCTTGCCGAGGTCATCAGTGCCAGCGTGGACAACAATGGTGCGGCCGAGGACACTCTCGGGTCCGATCAGCTTGATGAGCTTGTCGGTGACGGAGCCATTGGCGTTGCCCTGACCGTCAGTCTTGAAGTTGCCTAGGTCACCAACATGACGATCGGAGTCGGAGGGAGCACCGTGGGTCTTGCCGTGAGGGTTGACTGAATATGTCAGCAGATCGTCCTGTGTGATACCGTATCGGAGGAGTCATACAGTGAGGTCCGGCAGAAGTGCAGCCGTTGGTGTTGTCGCCAAAGGCGTGGACGTGCATTCCACGCTCAGCGTTCGCATCATGGCCAGTGATATTCCATGAGATTGTGGTGTCGGCGCTCTCGGAGGCCTGCTCAAAGGTGACGGTACCCGAGATCTTCGAGTCACCACGGAGTACAGCAACTGGTACCTAGTCAGCTACGACTCGTTGATATTGAATATCATGCTGATTGATGATTGGGCGGCTTGAAAAGGAGCTGGCTCAGAGAGACATCATTGGTGAGAAGGGCAGCCTCGAGCACCGTGATGGACAGTTAATGGCCATGCTGAGCTCTCAATGGATGTAAAGGATCAAACATGTCCATTGATTGTCGCAGGGTAGACAGGCCTAAGCTTTGTGGAGCTGCATATTCTGGAATGTTTGATTGACTGACCTGCTTTGACCATTTTGACTTGTGTTGATATGTTATTGATAGATCGAAACTTGCTTGAATTTGCTCAGATGAATTGTAGACGGTGAAGACTTTGGTGGAGGGGAAGACTGTCAGACAGCCCACTTTCATGAGGAGCTCGAGGTGGGGTTCCTTTGCCGAGCTCGGCGGCATTCTCGAATGTCATCATCGTTCGGCCGAGTCCACTGCGGAATTGGGGAGTTCCGCGGGTGGGAGGGGTGGACCAGGGACCCCTCCAAACATTTGCAAACACCACACATGGCAACATTCACATGTGGGACTGGCCGTAGCTGAATTTCAGTCATTGGTCATGAAGCTATTTTATGCAACAAAGACTATGATAAACTCCAATGTCACTGCGACAATCTGGGCAACACCAGTACACCTTTCTCCCAATCCGACGTCTACTTCTGAAGCTTCTCCTTCAAGATACCCTTGAGCGTAACGGCATCAGCGGCGAATTTGCTGATACCCTCGCTGAGCTTGTGCACGCCCATGGTGTCCTCGTTGAAGTCGAAACGGAAGTCGCCTTCGTTCTCGAGGTAGCTCTTCTTCTCAAGGTCCAGGCTGCTCGCACCGGAAGCGTCAAGCTTCTTGGGGACCTCGTCCTTGCTGTTGTACAGCTCCTCTAGAAGGTTGGGCTGGACATCGTCAGATATATATCAGGACGGGAACCTACAGACAACTTACGGAGATGGTCAGGTAGTCGCAGCCGGCAAGCTCAGTGATCTCGCCAACGTTACGGAAGCTAGCTCCCATGACAATGGTCTTGTAACCGAACTTCTTGTAGTAGTTGAAGATGGCCTGCACGCTCTTGACGCCAGGATCTTCTGTTGCGCTGTACTCCTTCTTGTGCTGAGCCTTGTACCAATCGAGGATACGGCCGACGAATGGAGAAATGAGGTAGGCACCGGCCTCAGCGGCGGCAATGGCCTGTGGGAGCGAGAAGAGGAGGGTTAGGTTGCAGTTGATGCCGTGCTTCGATTGGAGGATGTGGGCGGCCTTGATACCTTCCCAGGTGGAGGCAATCTTGATCAAGACGCGATCCTTCTCAATGCCCTGCTCCTTGTACAGCTGTTTTGGTGTCAGATAGGTTTCTTGTATTCCCTATCTTGTCAAGACATACGTCAATGATGTGCAGCGCCTTGTTTACGGAAGCCTCAGTGTCGAAGGAGAATCGAGCATCGACTTCGGTCGACACCTTGCCAGGAATGATCTTCAGAATCTCCTTGCCGAATTGTACGAGCAGGCTGTCAAGAGTTGCGTCGACCTGCTCGTCAAGATTCTTGCCATGCTTCTTGCCATACTCGACTGCGGCGTCGATGAGCTTTGCGTATTCTGGCTTTTTCGAGGCGGCGAGGATCAGAGAAGGGTTGGTGGTGGCATCTTGCGGCTTGTACTTGTCAATGGTAGCGAAATCGCCGGAGTCGCAGACGACGACCTGTAGATTGTTAGGGAGACTGCCCCGCGGAGACCCTGAAATGGCCGGAAGAACTTACAGTGCCAGCGGCTTTGAGCTGGTCGAGACTGCTGGACATGATGATTGAATGTGTGTGGTATTTGTTGTGTGTAATTGATTGTGTTTACAGAAAACTCGATTGTTGTCAATCGCAGGAAGAGAGGCGGCGGTCAAGATGTTTTGTTGGGATGAGCAAAGAGCTTCGTCGTGGCGGGGCTCTGACGCCGGAAAAAAATGGAACCCGCCGACGCAGCATGACATGGCTTGATGACAGAGGACCCCTTCGCTCTCTGTGATTTCCCCGTCGGAGAAAGCCAGTCGACCTCTAGAATAGGCTGATTCAGCAGGATAGAACACAGAGGAACCGCAAACATCCGGTCTTCGTGTCGGCTCGCACCAAAGGCCGACTGAGCCGACAGTGTTTATCACAAGCCCGCCCTCGTATCGAGTATACAGCCGACAACTTCTGCAGTCAGTGACCGTCCCGAGACATCGTCTGGATGCCGCTCGTCCTGCCCTGGTGCTGGACGGGCTTTGCTGTATGTCACTCAGCATGTCTGGCTCAAGTCCTTAAGCAGGCGCAGGTGAAGAGCCTCACCTCAAATACCTTCCACCATTCCCACAGGCATGGACCGTGAGCACCCCATGCACTGAATATTTTGCCAAGCAGAAGGAACCTAGGATCATCCGAGAAGCTTTTGTGTATAGCCGCTTCAATATGAGCGACTAAACACCCGGCGTCTTGTTGCAAGAAACTTGAGGCCTTACTTCGCCATTTCGCAGGTCTGTTATTTGATGTTTGCAATGATTGACATCAAATAGCTGGTTGCCCAATGTGACTGCTTCAGTCACTGCATTTGGTCGTACAGATTATTCCAAAATTTGACGCCGCATCGCTACGGAAAAGAGAAATACCAAGAGGCCGACCTTTCTTCTTTGGGACTTGCTCATTTCCCACTTCACGCTTCTTCAGCCCAGTGCCGCAAAAGACAGCAGGCATCCCATGTCTTCTTAACCAAAATTTGGACGCCTCACGGCCTGCCTAGCTGCGAGAATAATTTCCTTTGTGCAGCTGCGCCGTGTAGGATGGGTTTGCTTGGGTCTGTGTCCATGCCAGGAAAGGTCACACACAGGGCACGGTCATGATAATGCTTGACTATTGCTGTAGAGATGGCGCAGGTAGGGCCAAAGGACATTTCTTATATCTCGTCTTCGGCGCGCCAGTCCTTGCTGTCTTTGTTTCTACGTTGATTTGTGAGACCTAATTCTACCCTTGTCGCCACAGTTCGAAGAATCCTACACATACACAATGCGGAGGTCTCAGATATCAACGGCAGTCGCCGCACTGGCAATCGGCCAATCCCAAGCATGCACCTTCACAGCCGCCGCCTGGAGTGGCCTCACATGTGCTTCTTTCGCTTCACAATGGTCTCTCTCGACAGAGACATTCATCTCATGGAACCCTTCAGTAGGCACCAACTGTGCCAACGGTCTTGTTCCCGGCAACAAATATTGCGTTGAAGGTGGCACTGCTTCAACACCTGCACCCCCTGGTGCTCCCAGCCCTACACAACCTGGCATCAACTCGAATTGTACAGACAACCCCCTACATTCTACACACCCCATCACTAACATGTTTCCTAGGCGCCAACTTCTACCCTGTTGCAAGCGGCGACTTCTGCCAAAAGATCGCTGACCAATTCCGCATCACAGTAGCCAACTTGTAAGCCCCGTCCTCCCCCTTGCCCTCCTCACCACTAACCCCACCAGCCTCTCCTGGAACACCGCCATCAACTCGGCCTGCACCAACCTCCAACCCGGCTACTTCGTCTGCGTCGGCCTCTCCTCCCAAGGCGGCTTCAAAGACTCCTACCCGGGCCTCGAAGGCATCACCTCCCTCTCGGGCTTCGACCTCGTCCCCTCCAACACCGCCAACCCCCTGCGCGTCGCCGGCCGCGTCCTCGGCGCCGGCCTCTACCCCGACAACACCTGGGTCGACTGGCTCAACACAGTCGAATGCGAATCGCCCTCCTCGCCACGCCGCTTCGACCAAACCTGCGCCACCCGCGCCTTTGTCGCCGCCGTCTCCTCCGCAGTGCAATACGTCGCCAACACCCCCGAACTCATCTACGGCACCAACGCCGCCGCCATCCGCGTCATCGGCCCCTACTACAACCGCCTCAACCAATTCAACGCCTACACCTCGGACAACGGCCAGGGGAAGTCCTGCACAGACTGCCCTGCCCCCACCAACCCGCAGACCGTGACGAGTTGGAAAGGCACCTTCCTCCCCAACGGGACGCAGTATTTCCTCAAGACGAGACGGATCAAGGTGACGTGCAAGAAGGCGTGCGGTGCCAAGGATATCAACGTGACGAATTTAGAGGCCGTGTTGCCGTTGATTTCGGATAAGATTAGGGAGCAGAGGGGGGCGGGGGCGAATTTTTTCCTGTGGAGGGCGACGACGTTGGAGGTTGTTGCGAGGTGTAGGGTTACGTATGCGCAGGGGGATTGGTTTGATAGGGTGGATGGGGGGGCGGATTTGGTGTATGGTGGGCAGGAGGCGGGGAGTTGTTTTAAGCAGCCTTAGGTGGTGATGCATAGGGGATTGGGATGGTGGGCATTGGGAGGGTTTGCATGGCGGTGGGGTTTGTGAATGTGATTGTAAATACGTATTGTACACATCCACGGGTAATGAACGAGAGTCATGTCATTTGGAGCGCAGCTTGTTTGAATGAGAAGTGCATTTCGATCGCTGCTATAAAGAGCTCTTGCTATGCACCGTGATGCCATCGTCATGCTCTGCAGAGACCCATCTTCACAGCTGGTGAGACAGATCTCAAAACTCCTTGCTTTTGCGTATCGTACAGCTGCTGGCTGAGAAGGATGCTCCGCAGCATCGACCGATATTATGCTATCTATACACGCAGAAAAGGGGAAAAGTCTGTCGGCTTGCGCACATTGCTGCTGATCACAGATGTGGAGGGCACGACTCACCTCGACGGTTATCCTTGGAAATGGAGCCGTCGATAGACAGTTACTGGCAGAGGTTTAGTCGAATTTGTAGTCGCCTGCTCTGCGTAGAGGTTGGTAGGGCACAAATGCTCTGGTCGGTGTAGAACGTGTCTTCGCATGTATCAGTCTGGTCCAGGCGGTTGCTTTAGGTACGTACCTCGGGCTGACTCCTGCTTGGTGGTATATCGCGGGAGCCAGACTCGTTGTGAATGATGACGTTGTTGCTTGACGGGAAAGCGGCTTCTGGTCGCTGCCAAGCAGGTGGCGGACTGCCCGAGCCTAATGGCGATAGGGAGGGGTCTCTTTCGACGAATGGCTCAGGCTCATACTCATCATCGTCGGACTCCTCCTCCATGCTAGCACTTCCGGCTTGCACCTCTTCTTTCATGCTCTCGGAGTCTTCCTCGACCTCTCCACTGCTCGGAGAAGATGCAGTTCCTTTTATCAAGTCGTTCCCTCCTGTCGTGACTTCATAAGGCACCCGCGAATCTGATGCCACCTCACTGGCTGCATCTTCGCTCGACATGTCCATGGCATCTGAGTCATCACTTTCCGACTCCTCGTCCTCAGATGTACTTCGGTCGAGTGAGTCTTCTATGTTGTCTGGTTCAATCGCGTATTCTTGCCTTTGCTCAACAGGTGAATCTGAAATGTCCATCGACATGTCGTCGTCGTCGTCGTCGTCATCGTCGTCGTCTTCTTCTTCTTCTTCCTCGGAGCTGGAAGAACTTGAAAGCACTATCGTGTCGACAGGCGCGTCGTGTTTGTGTTGAGATGCGACATCAGCAGACCCAGACTCCTGCTCGATCTCCTGCTTAGCCTCATCTGCGACCTCGCCGCTGCGCTTTGGTGACTCATGATTAGAACTTTCGCTCTTGCGATCGATTGAGACATCATCATCCTCGTCCATAGACATATCGACATCGGCATTAGTGTCGATCACGGCATTAGCCTGCTCGACGCCCTTTCCGTTCGTGGTTGTTGCTGCGGTGATACCGTTGCGATCTGAAGCTGCCGGAGGTGACTGCTCACCGTGCTTTGAATGAGGTCTTTGCGAGTGCAGGGTCTCCTCGCCTTGGATCATGGGCGACGCGGATGGCGCAGCTTGTCGTTTCCTCTCCTCACGAGCTTTGATCTCAGCCTTGATCTTCTCAATGTCCCGCTCCATGTCTGCGACGTTCCTGACTTGAGCTTCATCATCTTCGTCTTCGGAACTGCTGGCTTCGATGACCACGCTGTCATAGTGTTCCGATCCCACTGATTGATGCCAATCTGGCGACGGTCTGTTGCTGTCGCTTGGTGTGCCTCCGTACAGGTCGTCGGACTCGTTCAGGTCCGCGGCTGTGGGTCGATTGCGCGCACTTCTGTTTGGAAGCGGTGGTGTCGCTAAAGCCGGCGTCGTTGCCGACGGAGTGGTCGCTTTGGAGCCGTTCGCACTTCTTGGTGCAGACTCGATTAGTTGATCAATTTCGGCGGACAACTTGTCCGACGCCGCCTTTTCTGCTGCAAGCTTCTCAGCTCGTTCGGCGCGAAGTGCAGCCAGTTTCTTGGCCAGTATAGTATTCATGTCGGGTCTGGGTGTGAACTTTGGGGTTACCACGGTTGCTGCATTGGTGCTTGCCATCTTCGCGGGAGGAGGCAGCGCCGGTACAGCAGCCTTATTGGTAGTGGGCAATTGCTTCTTGGTAGCTGCTACCGGTGGCGTGGATGTCGTCGCTTTCTTGGATTTCAATTCTTGCAAACGAGCCAGGTAGGCGTTGCGATCCTGCGGAACAGACTTTGGCACGTTCTGTTTCTGAGAGCTGAGCGTCGTTCCCGGAACGCCTGAAGAAGTCTTGCGGTCGGTTGAAGGTATTACCAGGGAGTTCGGCTGATGCTCGGCCTGGCCAGATTCTGCAGCGACTGCTTGCGATGGATCAGGTGCTCCCATAACCTGGTTTCGGATTTGGTGTGTGATTTGCGTCAGTCTGCTCAGTAGAGCATCGGGATCGCGGCTCTCACGCAACAGTGCCGAGAGGATCAACAGGCTTCGCTTCTCATGGTTCTTCAACTGCGCGGCTCCTCTCACAGAAAGCTGAAAAGTGGCGTCGCTTGGACCAGTATGTTGACGGACAGCTGGTGGACCACTCAACTCGTCACTTGCCTTGCGCTTCAATCCACTGGTCGCGGATGGATTTGATGAGCTCTCACTCACAGAGACGTCGCTCAATTCACCATCCTCTCTCTCGGACTGATTAGGTTGTAAGAATTGATCTTGAGGCAATTGTAAGCTTGAATGTTGATTATAGGCGAAAGCTGATGCATTTGAGTGCTTGGCCGCTTCATCGTTGTGAAAGGCTCGTGAAGTCGGCAGAGGAGCGGCGAAGAGAGAACTGTCATCTCGCCGTGTGGTGGCATCTGAGTGAATTGTAGCTGAAGAAATTGGAGCTTGAAAAGAGAGTCCAGGTATCCCCAAGGACAATCCTGGTATTTGTGACATTTTGAATTTGAGTGAAGTCCCACATAAGGGCAGCACTTTTGTCACGATCTAGAATCGATGTCAGTATGATCAGCGCTGACACTACTGCAACAGCGTCGCGTAGCAGCCAGGAGATGTTGCGAAACAAAGCAAGCCGAGAAGTGCAATTAGGTCGCCACAGGACCTGCCATCAATGATGCTTGATGGGCGGCTACAAAATCGAATTCACGCGAGGTCAGTCGCGCGACCCAATTCGGCTAGACGCATTTCTGGCAAAAAAGCAAGGGACCGAGCCGCCCCAGCCGCAGAGCCGCATTTCTGTTTACTCGTCGGGTCAACAAAGCAACCACATCTTCACCAAAGCTTCCCATTTCGCCAATCGATACCGTCAGTGCAGCCGGCGCAAGTCTGTGCTTGTCATTCAATCGCCGCTGTACATACATTATTCGCTTTTTGCTCTCTCGTACCTTTTGTTCTTCAGACTGCCCCGCTATGGCGTTTTGACCGTCTCATCGCCGGAAGGTAAGAAGGTTGGAAGGCTTGATACGAGTTTACGATGGCTTCACAAGCCCAAGCTGGGCCCCGATGGCGCAGCAGTCCTTTCAGCAGAGATAATGCATCACCATCACCTGGACCGCCTCCTGGACACGCGCGATCGAAATCGGCTATCATGCAGATGCCCCTTGCGAAACCAGCTGGATCATCACACGCGCGCACGAATTCTCTCGCGGATGCTGGACTGTCTGCCCTAGCCGCGAAACCAAATGCTGCATCTTCTCCTCGGCAAGGATCACCGGGACCTGGTACGTTTGCGCCCAAATTCATCAAGACTGAGCTCGATGGGAGCTCTGACCGCGTTGGCGGGATCGAGGGAGAGAATGACTTTTCAGGACGACGTTACGTTTGGGTCAAGGATGCGGAAAAGGCATTCGTAAAAGGTTGGGTTGTGGAGGAACTCTCGGACACGATGTTACGGATACAATGCGAAGATGGCAGTGTAAGGACAATCAAAAGCCATGTGAGGTGCAATCACTGACTTCTCATCACAGCAACGAGATATCGAGGCCGATAATGTCGACAAGGTCAATCCAGCCAAGTTCGACAAAGCAGATGACATGGCAGAACTTACGCACCTCAACGAGGCATCGGTAGTGCATAATTTGCACATGAGATATGAGGCGGACTTGATCTACACATATTCTGGACTCTTCCTGGTCACGGTGAATCCGTATTGCCCTCTACCGATCTATGGCCGAGACTTCATCAACATGTATAAAGGGCGCTCGCGAGAGGACTCGAAACCACACATCTTCGCTGTAGCAGACGAAGCTTTCCGGAATCTGGTAGATGAGGGTGCGAACCAAAGTATCCTGGTGACGGGAGAATCAGGAGCTGGAAAGACAGAGAATACGAAAAAGGTCATTCAATACCTGGCATCGGTAGCAACATCAGAGACGCCCAGAGTGAAAGCCGGCACCAAGCAGGTCTCCAATCTGTCCGAGCAAATTCTGCGGGCGAATCCAATCCTAGAGGCATTCGGTAATGCTCAGACAGTCCGTAATCACAACTCTTCGCGATTCGGCAAGTTCATACGGATCGAATTCACGCGGACAGGGCAGATTGCGGGAGCATTCATCGACTGGTACTTACTGGAGAAGAGCAGAGTGGTTCGAGTGAACAACCAGGAGCGCAACTACCACATTTTCTATCAATTGCTGCAGGGAGCCGACCGATCACTTCGCGAGCATCTGCTTCTGGACAAGGCTGACTGTGAGGATTTCGAGTATACGAGACATGGCAATGACTCGATCCCTGGGGTATCAGACTCATCTGAGTGGAATTCCTTGATCGAAGCCTTTCATGTCATGGGATTCAACGAGAAGGACCAAAGGTCAATCTTGCAGACCATCGGTGCTATCTTGCACTTGGGCAACATTGTCGTGGACAAGGAGAGCTTACGTGGAGACCAGGCCACGATCAGACAGAGCTCCATGCCATCTGTCGAAAAGTTCTGCAGACTTGCTGGAATCCCAACCGACATGTTCGTCAAGGGCTTGCTGCACCCGAAAGTCAAGGCAGGTCGAGAATGGGTGGAGAAGGTGCAGACACCGGAACAGGTTCGTCTGGCCGTGGATGCTCTGGCGAAGGGTATCTACGAGCGAGGTTTCGGCGATCTCGTCAGCCGCATCAATTCCAAGCTCGATCGATCGTCTGGCGCCTCGGACGATACTCATTTCATCGGTGTCTTGGATATTGCTGGTTTCGAGATCTTTGATAACAACAGCTTCGAACAGCTGTGCATCAACTACACGAACGAGAAACTTCAGCAGTTCTTCAACCACCATATGTTCGTCCTCGAGCAGGAGGAGTATGCTCGAGAACAAATTGACTGGAAGTTCATCGATTTCGGTCGTGACCTTCAGCCGACGATCGATCTGATTGAACTGACGAACCCAATTGGTATCTTCTCTTGTCTAGACGAAGACTCTGTCATGCCAAAGGCGACAGATCGATCATTCACGGAGAAGCTCAACTCACTGTGGGACCGCAAAACACCAAAGTACCGAAAGTCGCTCCTCAACCAAGGTTTCATGCTCACTCACTACGCTGCCGATGTCGAGTACTCCACCGAAGGCTGGCTGGAAAAGAACAAGGATCCGTTGAACGACAATGTCACCAGGCTCCTTGCAGCTTCGACCAACAAGCACGTATCTCATCTGTTCGCAGATTGCGCCGAGGTTGAAGATGACCTGTCAAGTGGGAGGAGCAAAGTCAAGCGAGGGCTTTTCCGGACAGTTGCTCAAAGACACAAAGAGCAATTGTCAAGCCTGATGGGACAGCTCCACTCGACACATCCACATTTCGTGCGATGTATTCTGCCGAACCACAAGAAACGACCAAAGCAATGGAGTGCTCCGCTTGTTCTGGATCAGCTTAGGTGTAACGGTGTGCTTGAAGGTATTCGTATTGCGAGAACCGGATTCCCCAACAGACTGCCCTTCGCTGAATTCCGTGCTCGGTACGAAGTGCTCTGCCCGAACATGCCTAGAGGATATATCGAAGGTCAAGCTGCAGCAAAATTGATTCTGGAGAAGCTGAAGCTCGATCCATCATGGTTCCGCGTTGGTCTTACCAAGGTCTTCTTCCGTGCTGGTGTGCTCGCCGAGCTGGAAGAGCAGAGAGATGCGCTTATCCAGGAAGTCATCGCAAGATTTCAATCAGTGGCGCAAGGCTACATCCAACGAAAGATTGCTCATAAGCGCTTGTATCGAGCTGAAGCCACGAGGATCATTCAGCGCAACTTCCAAGCTTACGCAAAGATGCAGGCGAATCCTTGGTGGACTCTGTTCAATCGGATGCGGCCTCTTCTTGGGGCAACTCGACAGGCCACAGAAGTGAAGAAGCGGGAAGAGGAGATCAAGAAGCTTCAACTACAGATGCAAGAGGAGGAAGCACAGAGACAGAGAGTTGAGGATGAACGGCGTAGGACTGAGAACGAAATGCAGCGCATCCAGCATACCCTTGAGAGCGAACGGGCACTTGCTCTCGACAAGGAGGAAATCTTCAAGCGACTTCAGACACGCGAGACCGAGCTCACCGAGAAGCTTCAGGACGCCATAGCAGACCAAGATAGTCTAGAGGAGCAGATTGATGGACTGATGGCAGCCAAAAAGGGCGCAGAAGAACGTTCCGATACGATGCAACGGCAACTTGAGCAAGCAGGCGCAATCATCGGCAAGCTCGAGGGCGAAAAGACCGATCTCAAAGTCCGAATCTCAGAGCTCGACAAGCAGCTTGACGAGGTCGAGAAGTCGAGGTCTCTTCGTACCGAGGCAGAGGAGAAGTTGGATCAGGAGGTCAAGATGCTTCAAAGTCATCTTAGCTTGAAGGAGCGCAAGATGCAGGAGCTTGAGACGAAGCTGGTGAGCGTCGACCAAGACCTCTCCATTCAACTCGCGACTGCTTCCAAAGATCTTCAATCTGCGAAGAAGGCCGTCCGCGACCTCACAGAAGAGAACCGATCCATCCGAGAGGAAATGTCAGAGTTGTCCTCCACTTCGACAAGTTTCGAAGATGTCATTCGCCAGAAAGACAGCGAGCTTGCAATCATGAAGACAGATCTCAAGAAGTTCCAGGATGATCGCCGCCGATTTGAGGACGAGAAGCGCTCGCTTACAGATCGCCATGATTCTGTGCAGACTCACCTTCGCAGCAGCAGAGCAGAGGTCGACGCGATGAAGTCACAACAACAACAACTTCAGCGCGAGGTCGCTGACGCCAAGCGAGCGCTCGAAGAACAGGCCAACGCCACCTCGCAGGCTGAGATTCTTGAGAACCAGATCAAGGACCTCAAGTCAGAATTGTACAAGGTCCAGACTGAACTCAGCCGAGAACGTCAATCCCGGGATGATGTCAAGAGAATTGCAGACAGCGAGATTCAGAACATCAAGCGCGAGTTCAACGCCCTCAACGAGTCTAAGGTCACCATCGAAAAGGAAATGTATGCACAATCGGACATCACTAGACGTGCCACCGAGGCTCGAGCGACTGCTGAGAAGGAGCGCAAGGAGTACCAGGCCGAGCTACAACAACTCCGCAAGCAATTCATTGATTTGCAGGAAGCAAAGATCGAGGCCGAGACTGCTGCAGAAAGCAAGATTTCCAGGCAAGCCAATGAGAGGCATGCTATCCTGCGCCGCGAAATGGACGAGAAGGATCACCAACTCAACTCCCTGGAAACAGAACGAACCTCGCTTGCCGGTGAAGTGCAAAGTCTGAAGAGACTCATTGCCGACTCGGACAACTTCAAGCTCCATCATGACCAACACAAAGATCGGCTTGAAAGAGAGCTGGTGACGATCAAAGGCCGGCTCAATGCTTCTGAGAACGACAATCGTGCACTGCTCAACAAAGTGCAACAGAAAAATTTCGACATCGCTCGATCCAACTCCAAAGCTGGAGACATTCAGAGGACTCGCATGAACCAGCTCATTGCCGAAAAGTCCAAGACTGATGAAGAGACTAAGAGGCTTACCAGGCAGCTCGAAGATGCTCAGCTCACCATAAGCTCGCTCGAGAAGCAGAAGGAGAAGCTTGCTCTCAGTCTGGAGGATCTCAACCACGAAGTCTCGAGGGAACACCGCACCACCAGGAATGCCGAGCAAGCATCGTCGACTGTCAACTTGCAGCTGGCTGATGCAAATCGTAAGCTTGAGACCGAGAGACAGCTTCGCACCCAGGCGCAAGGCAATAGTCGTGCTGTACAAAACTCTCTGGACGCTGCGAACCGCGAATTGACCGAGTGCCATGAGCAGCTACGACTTTTGCAGAAAGTCTTCGATCCGGAAATGCGAGACATCCCACAAGTCGATGGTGCCAGGCCGGACCTCAGCCGCGCGGTCGATCTTGCCAGGAAGCTCGAGGCATCGGAGAACGCTCTCAGTCTTGCCAACGAACGTGCCAACAGGGCCGAATCCCAGCTTGACAGCATGCGGTCACAATTCCAGGACGATTTGCAGGAGACTGAGAACCGGCATCACAACTCCAAGCGTGCCTTACTAGAGGAGATGAACAGCAGTCAGGTTAATGCCCGGGCTTCACCTGCCAACAACTTCCGACGCGAATGGGACTCTCGTAAGACTTTCTCGCCAGTACAGACACCTTCTCAGCCTCCACGAGCTCTTGGCAACCACCGTAGTGACAGTGCTCGCTCTGATCGCACTACCGATACGGTCACTTACAACAACCGCATGGACCTCGCAGCTGAGCTTGAGATGGTCCAGAACCAGCTTCAAATGTCTGAGATGCGCAACCGCCACCTCCAAGCTCAAGTCGAACGTGGCAGTCCCACAAAGAACGGTACACCAGATGACAGTCCGTCAATTATGCGACTCAAGAAGCTTGAGCGTGAGAATTTCCGCCTCCACGACATGCTGGATGACTCGGCGAAGAAGGTGTCTGCTCTCGAGCAAAGTATCCACACTGGACAATTGACCTTCCACGAAGTCCAAAGCAAGTCTCACCAGGAACTCTTCGATCTGATCAACTCTCAAGAGCAAAGCAGGAAGGTCATTGCTTCTTCTCATCGTGAGGCTGTTGACGAGCTTGCGAATGCAAAGACTGCCTTTGACGAGCTCAAGCAGTACAAGAACACCATCGAGGTGACTCTTCGTGATGCCAACTCGGAGCTCTCAGACATCAAGTACGAACGAGAGCAGGAAGCTGCCTCTCATGCTCAACTGCTCCAGGAATTCAATGACCTGCAGATCCGCTTGGATACCGAGACAAGCAAGCTCGTCGACGTCAACTCTTCCCTGCAACTCTACCGTGCTCGTTCAGACGAGTACTTCTCCAAACTGGAACAAGCTGAGATCGCAGTCCTCAAAGCATCTCGAGCCGAGCAATTCGCGAAAGGCCAAGCAAAGGAGATCGAGGAGACGTGCGCTTCCATCATGGCCGAACGCAAGCAGATGGATGCTCTTGTCGAAGACCTCCAACGACAAAATCAGACTTACGAAGAGCGCATGGAAGACGTCCAAGCGGATCTCGAATCAGCAGTGCAGGCGAAGAAGCGGCTGCAGAATGAGCTGGAAGACTACCGCAGCCAGCGAGCTATGGACATTGAAGATAAGGAGACAGGCCTGGAGCAGACAAGGAGGAAGTACCAGAGCGAATTGGCTAGCTTGTCGCATGATCTGGAGCTTGAGCGTGAGAACTTCGTCATGGCCAAGGGCGAGAATGGAAGACTGAGGGATGAGTTGGAGGAGCTCAGGAACAAGTGGGATGACGAGGTTCTGAACAGCTCAGCATGGGCCAAGGAGAAGAGTAGACTGGAAGTGGCGATGCAAGATCTCGGCAACTCGAGAGATGAAGCGGCCAATGCGCACAACGAAGCGCAGAGTAAGATTGTGAGTCTGCTTGGGCAGGTCAGGACGTTGAGGACCAATGTGGATGACGCAGTCGCCGAGAGGGATCTGCTGCTGAAGGAGAAGAAGGGTCTCGAGGCCAGACTGTCCGAAGCAGCGGACCGATTGCAGGATCTGAGCAACACTGGCAGTCCAAGCAAGAGGGACGCAGCGCAGTCTGACAAGGAGGTTCTCGATCTCAAGAGTCGACTTGCCCAGCAGGAGGACATTGCTAGTGCGGCAATCGGCAAGATGCGAAGAGCTGAATTGCTATCTCAGGAGACTCAGAAGGAGATCGCGGCCGAAAGGGAAATGGCTGTCAAACTCCATCGCGAGAAGGCTGCAATGGAGAAGACGGCCAAGGAGTTGCAATTGAAGTGCATCGATTTGGAGACCAAGGGGTACTCTAGCGCGAGCCAGGATGTGAGGTACCTGAACACCAGGATCCATGAGGTGAGTCTCGCAACATCAACATTCTACGAGAATCCTACTAACGTTCCACAGCTCGAGAACCAGCTTGAGAAGCTCGAATCCACTCGCACCTCCGAGGCCCGCTCTGTCCGCAACGTCGACCGCACCGTCAAGGACCTTCAATCCCAAATCGAGCGCCGCGAAAAGTCAACCCAGCTCCTCACCGAAGACCTCAACAAAGCCCGCGACAAGATCAGCGGCCTCCTCTCCACCATCGACGAGCTTCAAGCCACCGACTCGGGCTCCCAACTCGCCGCCAAACGAGCCGAGCGAGACCTGCGCGAAGAGCGCGAAAAGTGCCTCCGCCTCGAACGCGAGCTCGAAGGCTGGAAGGGTCTTCGGCTGGAGAGAAACTCGATGCAGCGCAGCGGCACGCTCGCTGCTCTCAGCGACGATGGTCGAAGTAGGAGGGGGAGTAGCATTGGGCCTCCTGGAGGGGGATTTGCTGGGGTGAAGACGAATGGGGATCTTTTGGATGTGCCGAAGAGGCAGCCTAGTCTTACCAAGGGCTTTTTGTAGGTCAAGGAGCGGTTGGGGGCGGGGGAACATAGACGGGTTAGGAGTGAGGGGTGGCAGGGGAGATGATATTGTATCATGCTGGCGGGGGTTTGGGTACACGCATTGCGTCGCATGGGGTGATGATTGATGGTGTATATATTAATGGTGCATGGCATGGATGTCGTTTCGTTCCTTTCAGCCATTGCCGTCCGTGTTTTGATATGCCGTGCCTGTGCGGGACATGCATTGTTGCGAAAGTGTGTTTTTTAAGGACAACTGCTGCCCTCCGACAGATGATCTAGTCGAACAAGGCGTGTAAGCACTGGTGATGTGATGGGAAGATGAACCAAGTCTGATTGAGCCAAGTTTGGTGAGCCGCGGGACGTCGTCATCATTTGCTGCGGTGTTGACCACATGCAGCCTCTTTGATTGCGCCTCTCTTTATCCTTGACCTCTTCCCACGTCGACTTGGATATTCGCGGCCATGTACATACTTTATTCTTCTCATCGCTCGTTATGACAGATATGAGTATCCGACCACACGCTCTCCCACTAATCTAATCCTTGAACAACCACCACAATGCCGGCGCGCAACTCCCGACCAAAGTCCTCTCTCGAGAGCCGACAAGCAGTAAACAAATGGTGCGCTTTAATCATACCACTGGTCTTGATCGGAATAGTCGGCTACGCAACATGGGTCTTCATAGTCCAAGTCTGCGGTACGCATCTCCTCCTCCAAACATGCAACCCCATCCACTAACACCACGCAGTCAACTACTTCCTCACCCCATCCTCCGCCGATAACGTCTCCCCCCGCCCCGGCGCCGCCATAGCCTGCATAACCATCTACCTCCTGCTCCTCCTCCCCATGAGCACCTGCTACTTCCGCACCGTCTTCCTCACCCACCTCAACCCCGGGTACATCCCACAGGGCGCCCCCTCTCACACCCTCCGCCAAACCTTCGTCGAAGAACCCCGCGCCGACATCTCCTGGCCCTGCGCCAGCACCACCACCGGCGCCTCCGACGACGCCGAGAAACGCCCCACGCAAAAGCAGGACGCGCCGGGGTGGTACATCTCCACGCTCGATCTGGAGGGGATATTCCGCGGGGACATCGCGCCCCCAGCAGGGATGGAGGAGTTCTACAAGAGGGATGTGTTTCAGTGTGACCCCAACGGGTTGCCGATTTGGTGTGGGACGTGTAGGAATTGGAAGCCGGATCGGGTGCATCATTGCTCTGACGTGGGGCGGTGCGTGTGGAAGCTGGATCACTTTTGTCCGTGGGTGGGGGGCGTGGTGGGGGAGACGAATTTCAAGTTTTTCGTGCAGTTTAATGGGTATGCGGCGTTGTTTACGGCGTATATCACTGTTGTTATGGCGGTGGTGATTGCGGAGCAGGCGAGGAGGGGGAGGGGGTTGGAGAGGGTGACTTGGGTGGTGTTGGTGGCGTTGAGTGGGTTGTTTTTGATGTTTACGGGGGGCATGGTGGGGAAGAGTGTGCAGGATATGCTTATGGGGTTGACGACGGTGGACGCGATTGATGCGGCGAAGAGGACGGTGTTTTTGGCGGTGAAGTTGAAGGGGGGGCAGAGGGCGCCGGTCCCGCCGGTCGAGGGGAGGAGGGATCTCAGTATACCATGGCAAGGGACTATTGCGTACCCTTTTGTTGCAAAGGGCCAGACGCTGGACAGGCCGAGGGATACGTTTGCGATTCTTTGCACGCCGCCAGGTTTGAACCCGTGGGATCAGGGGAATGCAGCGAATTGGAAGTCGGTCATGGGGGAGAGATGGTATGACTGGCTGCTGCCGGTGAGGATGTCGCCTTGTTGCGATCACAGTAGCTTGGAGAGCATGTACCCGTTAGGCATGCGATCTGGCGAGCTTCTCGAGGACGCAGGAATAGAGACGGCAGCAGTGGATGAGGATCGAAGAGGGCGGCGACGACATAAGCATTCGGGAAGGTCAGAGAAGCAAGGGCATCAGCATAGGCACAAGCATACGAGGCATCATGGACATGAGCATAGGACCGGAAAGACACACGGAGGAGACACAGCGAGTTCTTCGACATGACCTGGCAGTACATAGATCGGAGCGCTTTTTGAGATACCCCAAAATTGATTTCGTAATTGATGACTTCCCTATGATTTCGTTCAATGCTACGCCGTGCATAAATGGCTGACGCGACCCTTTTCTTGGCCACCAGCCGCAGCTCCGCCAGCGCCGAGATGAAGCTATCCTCCGACATCCACGACCTGTCTCAGACAAGCACAATTTCTGCTCCACGGTACATCCAACCCAATCGCTCCAACCCTCATATCAATCCAATTGCAATGCGCCACCTCTCATAACAACCGTCAAATCCTACGAAGCCAACCAGCACCGTCCCACCCTCCCCTTCAACCCTCCGCGCATACCTCCCACTCTTCAACTTCAACCCCAACAATGTCCACCCCAAACCTCACCTCCTACCTCCTCGACGCCCTCTGGTCCCTCACCCAATGCCTCTCCTGCTTCCCCACCTCCCCGCTCCTCACCCTCAACTCCAAACCCTACAAAATCCTCCGCCTCCTCGGCGAAGGCGGCTTCTCCTACGTCTACCTGGTCCAATCGCCTCCCTCACCCCAACTCTACGCCCTCAAGAAAATCCGCTGCCCCTTTGGCGCCGAGTCCGTGCGGCAAGCGATGAAAGAGGTGGAGGCGTATAAACTGTTCGAAGGGTCGGGGTATATCATCAACTCCGTGGATCACGCGGTGGTGGCGGACAAGGGCGCGAGAAGTGGTGGGTTTGGAGCGGGGAGCGGGGACGAGGGGGCCAAGACGGTGTATATCCTCCTTCCGTATTATCGGAGGGGGAATTTGCAGGATGGGATTAATGCGAATTTGGTGAATGGGAGTCGGTTTCCGGAGAGGAGGTTGATGGTGTTGTTCAAGGGGGTTTGTGAGGGGTTGAGGGAGATGCATGAGTATAGGGTGCGCAAGGGGGGGAGGAAGAAGGCGAGGGGGGTGAGGAGGGAGGTGGAGGCGCAGACGGGCCATGAGGATAGGGAGGAGCAGGGGGAGGGGTTTTTGGAGAATGAGGCTGGTTTGGCGAGTGAGGGGAGGGAGGAGGGGGAGGTGAGGAGTTATGCGCATAGGGATATTAAACCGGGTGAGTTGTCTTACTGGGAGGTGGGGCAAAGCTGACGTTGGTAGGAAACATCATGATTTCGGACGATGGTACGACGCCTGTGCTGATGGATCTGGGCTCGTTGTCGCCTTCGCCCACGCCGATCACGTCGCGGGCACTCGCGCTTCAGGTTCAGGACACCGCAGCTGAGCACTCGACTATGCCATACCGCGCGCCCGAACTCTTCGATGTCAAAACCGACACGGTGATCGATACCAAGGTTGATATATGGTCGCTCGGATGCACTCTATACGCCTGCCTGGTGGGCAAATCTCCATTCGAAGCGCGGAGTGAAGAGACGGGAGGCAGTCTGAGTCTGTGTGTGCTGGGAGGGGATTGGCGATTTCCGGACGATGACGCGAACGGGAGTGTGAAGAGTAGGGGTAAGCAGGCTGTGAGTCCGGGAGGGGCGGGGCAGGCGAATGGGAGTGCTGAGGGGGCGAGGAAGGGTGCGGGGATCAGTGAGAGTGTCAAGGAGGTGGTGAGGAAGTGCTTGAGGGTGGAGCCAAGCGAGAGGCCGGATGTGGGCGAGTTGATACGGTTGGTGGATGAGGTGATAGAGGGACTGCCAGAGGATGAGAATGGGGTTGTGGATGATTAGGAAGGAGAAGTGTATATTTCTTGGTTGTGTATGAGTCTTAGCATGTTGAATATAATATGATAGCGCCAAGGTCAGCGATGGCGAGGCGTATATTAAATCTCTTCTGAACGCGAGCTTGATGAGGTGCTTTAGATCTAGGCATGGTTTGATTGAATAATGTTACATAATAGGCTCAGGTATCTACGCGAATCGCGAGTGCCAAATCAATTCTCAGGTGAGCGATATCTCACAGGTCGTCAAGTGATGTGATGCGTACTTATTTCCTCCTCTTATCGTGATGCTTTAACAGATCAAGCGCTGTTCACCAGCGCGACCACGAGCTTCTTAAAATCACCGCTCGTCTCTCCCTCGACCCTCCTAGCGAGATCCTGCTTGTAGAAGTGCTTGTAGGCAGCCTTGGCCTGCGCCATCCTCTGCTTATCCCAATGTATCCGCACAAGACGCTGGACAAGGAGACTGTCCTTTGTGCCCATGCCCTTCATGGTAGCCTCGAGCATGTCTGCGTCGTGCTTTGCTCTGTCGCTTGCTGAGTTGAGCATGAACAGAAGCGCGTCTTCCATATGTCCTGAGAATTCCTTCTTAATCACCTCTTCCAAGCTCCTGTGGTACTTCTGCTTGTATGCCTGGCTGATCGCGCGTAGCTGACCGTCTGAGCGGTTCGAGAAGATCGAGCAGACGGTGATCTGGTCGGCACCGCGTTGACCTTCGGTGGCACGGTACAGTTCTTGCACATCCTGATCAATTTGCTGAGGGATGACTGGGGCCGACTCCTCGTTGCGGCGAGCAGCAAGGACCATAGTGAATAGTCGCTCGGTCTTCAAAGACAAATCGCCCTTAACGTCGGATTCGACACTTGCTCCCTGGAAAAGTCTTGGGTATATCTGCTTGATAGCATTGAGATCAGCGTTGCTTCGAGAGAGCACAACATCATTCAAGACTGCTTCCTTGGTACCAAGTCCTTTGAGAGCATTGCGGAGGTTGTGCGCGTCTTGCACTAATGGTCCCCGGGCAATGGCGACTAATCCCTCCTCGAAATAAGATGAGGTCTCGCTCTTAATGTCCGATTCTAGGTCGCGCTTGAGAGTCTTTTTGAAGTACTCGTTCACCCCGTTGATCTGAGCAGCGTCCAGATTGACCAATGCTGCGATCAAGCGCTTTTCATCTGTGCCCATTCCCTTCATAGCTGAACGTGCCTCTTTAGCTTGATAGGAGCAGTCGACGAAAGGCATCTGACCATAGCCGAGGGATGGTTGAGCTGGGTACCCTCCACTAGCAGGTGGTTGTCCATATGAGCCTGGTGGTGGTCCTGGAGGTGCGCCGTATCCGCCGTGCTGGGGCGCGCCTGGACCTGCTTGTCCATAGTAACCTTGGTTTGCCGGTGGTGGAGGCTGTCCGTAGCCAGATTGTTGGCCGCCGTACGGCTGTTGCGGTGGTGCGCCGTATTGACCAGAAGGTGGATGCCCGTATGGAGCACCCTGTGGTGGAGGATAACCTCCTTGCGGAGCACCGTATTGACCTGGAGGCGGACCGCCGTACTGGCCTTGTTGAGGTGGATAGGGCGATTGACCTGGCGGCGGACCTTGAGGTGGTGGGTAGCCCTGATTCCCGTAATACTGATGCGACATAGTAATGGTGTTGTACGAAGAGAACAAAAGCGATCCTAAGTGGGGTAGCGGGGTCCTTATACTGCGATCGAGAGCTTGAGCTTGGTAGCCCTTTGTGGCTGAGTGTGGTAGGCGTGCCGTTGTAAGCAAGGAGCTAAATGTTGGTGTACCGTTGATGTCTTAAAGCGGTGGCAGGTGCAGATGTAGCTGAACAGATAATCAAGTGTGTTCTTACCCGTACTTACAATCTGTTTATGCCACCTACTTACCTCACCGGATCACGCCGCATCTACGGGACATGGCTCATGTACGCGTAGTACCAAGGCGCGATCTCTGCAGACTAGCGGTAGATGGTGGGAATAAGGTTGTGTATTGATGGCGACACAGGAAGGATGCAAGGACGGGTCGCAAAATGGGACACAGTGACGAAAGCGGGGCAAGGCTGTGCAACACTCTTGGACGACAATCTGCGGCTGAGCAAACCTGCAGCCACTCTCTTTGCCATCATTCGCCTGCAAGGGCAGGCCACGGCAGCCTTCGGCCTGGCCGGATCATGCACAATGCGTTTTTCTATTCATTTCTGAATCTCATTAACACGGAACCTCATGGCAGCTGGCACCTTACTGTGCAATGCAGGAAGAAAGCAGATGAGCAATGATAACACTCGTTCAACGAGGCTCATCGATCGCGACGGTAGGTTGCTCAGTATCATTATCACTGCCGCAGAAAAACGATCAGGGGAGGACTGTCTCACCACCTGGCCTCTTAGGTTAGTGACCTTTCGAGGAAGCGACAGGACATGTTGCTGTACGGCCTGCGAGATCTGCGACTACTGCACGCGCGTGGGCGGCTTGAATGCTGGGTCTGTCTGGTCCAATCATGATATACAGGGAAGCTAGCATCTAAGCGCCTGGCACCCACGCCGCATCTTAGCAGGGTAACAATTGCTATTCAAATTCCCTGAATTCGCAGCTACACCATGCCGGCTTCAAACCATCCATTTCATGTTGCTCTCCACTGTGCACCACTCGTGCTATGGAGGTCGCCGCAGGTCTGCAAGTGGCTTGCAACCTCATCGAAGTCATCAAAACAACGAGAGATGTAATCACCATAGGTCAGAACATCCGCCATGGGGGCGAGATCAGTCGATCATTCCTTCAGGAGGCTCAAGCACTTCGAAATACTAGTCTCCAACTCCAGTCGTCACTACAGCCATCATCAGGCAGAGCAGATACGGAAGACTGCGCTCTACTTGAACAGTGTCAGGAGCTTTCCAAATGCGCTACAGCGCTGGAATCCGAGGCTGCAAGGTACTCGAATTCTTCTTCCGCGAAAAGGCTTAGTGTCTGGCAGTCTTGGAAACGAAGTACCCGATATGTTGTTGGAGGGAAAGATAAGCTCGCCGAACTCAGCGCACAACTGCAGAGACATGAGCAGCACCTCACTACGCACGTCAACCTCCGCTTAGGGTGAGTCTCGACCGTTGTCATTACATACATGCTGATAATGTAGCCGCCACACGAGTGCGATCAAGCTGGGCGTCAACACTTCGCTTGCGCAGCTCGACCTTGTACTTATCAAGGTAACGGCAATGCATCAAGAAATGACAGCGGCCATTATAGACCGAGAGAAGCACCAGCAGCATGCCCAAGAGGAAGCGCAGCAGCGAAAAGTCCTCAATAGTCTTTTCTTCGATCAGATGCAGCTGAGAAGAGACTCCATTCCACTCGCATACCATGCAACTTTCGAGTGGGTCTTCAACAAGCCTGACAACCTTTCACATTGGCCTAGCCTATCGGAGTGGCTGAGTAATACTTCCTCCAGTTGCTATTGGATTAGCGGCAAGCCTGGATCTGGCAAAAGCACCCTGATGAGGTTCATTGAAGACCATAAAATCCTCCAACAGATACTGGCTACCAAGGATCCGAAAATCAACATCGCATCATTCTATTTTTGGCAAGCTGGTACACCACTGCAAGGATCTGTGGTGGGTGCTATAAGGTGTCTCTTATACACGATGCTTTCTGCTTGCCCTGAATTCATCTCTCAGCTTGGGGAAATGAAAACACCTCAATCTCATTGGACGTATCAAACACTCTGTCGAACTCTGCAGCGCTTCCTGGCTGCCTCCAAGCAGCGGTGGCTCATACTATTGGATGGACTTGACGAGAACTTAGATCAGCGCCAGAATCTCGATGACTTTTTGACCTTCCTTGGTTCTAGCCCCAAGTGTCAACTGATATGTAGCAGCCGACCAGAACATCGTTTCGAGAGATATTTTGAGAAGGCACCTAAAATGCGACTGCACGATCTTACCAGGGGTGATCTGGAGACGTTCGCTAGATCTTGTTTAGAATCACCTCTGGAATCGGCAACACACCTGGAGAACGACGTAAGGTCCGGAATAATCAGAAAGGTGGTTCAACGTGCTGAGGGCGTGTTCCTCTGGGTTCGCTTGATCACCGCGTCACTGATAGAAGGCTTAGATGCCCTTGAGTCGGCGGATGAATTGTGGATACGGCTTGACGAGCTTCCTTCCGAACTAGATGAAATGTTTGGGGCCATGATGTCGAAATTGCCCGAGCGCTATAAGAAGGAGGCCGAGATCTTCTTTCGGCTCTTGATCGCTATTCGTAAAGCGAGTATGAGCATGTCACTCCTGGAATTGGCCACGATCGACCTGCTGTCCCCAGATCTCCGTGGTCCACACAGTGGACCTCTTACTTTGGACAAGCTTAAACAGCATGCTTCTCACGTGGCCACGTTCCTGGGAGTTCGCTATGCGGGCCTGCTTGAGGTTCGAACGTCAAATGATCAAGCCCCGGAGTTCAGTGATCAGATCGATTTCACGCATCGATCAGCGTATGAATATCTGACTACCTGGCATCGGAACCTCCCTCAGGCAAAGGATCAGGTGCACCCTTTCCAGCTGTTAGTCCGTACCCAGATCGAGTTGCTGAACTTCGCCGAGCAAGACCCATCCGCCGCTGCGGCCATAGACCATGAGCGGATCTACTGGGCGTTTCAAGAACTGCGCGACACACCGAAGCAGATCCTGCAAGAGCTATGGAGGGGCCTGGATCGATCAGGTCGGTCTCTGGTGCAACGGGGGAACAACTTAACAGGATGCCAGACAAACCCAGCTTGGTGGGTTCGTCGAGTTCATGATGCTTCGTACACTATGGATATCGGATGGAGTACAACTTGCGGTGCCGGCACCACTTGGACTCGACCAATCGACTTGAATAGCGAAGATAAACTCCGAACCGACCGAGGACAAGGCCACATCTTACCAATTCGCGGAGATCACAACATCGTCGTGGATTTCATAGGACTATTGGCAAGCTACGGGTTCGTGGAGCTGATTGCAGACGTGCTGTCACAATCTAGCCCCACTGATGTGACATACTTGGCCTTGTGTTGTGTTCACGAGTGGAGCAATACTACTTTCAGTGCGGATTATGTGTCTCGAGACGCTCCCTTCCAGATGCTAGAGATGCTTCTGGCGCACGGCAGTCTTATCAACATGACAGAAAAGACAGCAGTGGCTTTGCGAGCGCCGGACGCCCAATTTTCGGTCGACTTGATCGAGACGACGCTCTTCTCTCTTACGACTCGTGTCATAGTCTCTTTCTTTGTGGACACTCAAGGCCAGGTCAGCCGACGAATCATCAGCGACGAGAAGCGCTTCGGGAACGAGGCAGTGATCGAAGACTCCTTGAGAGTCCTGGAACTCATAACCGTACATGGAGGCTACGATCGAAGAGGCAGATGTCTGCTCAGCGTTCCTGTGTACCACATCCTCGACGATCCGGACCTGAAAGAATGGTGGGTGCATATCCATGTCAATCTGACTGCGTATGTCTGTTTCCTCGCTTCCTGTGACCAAGCATGGGAGAAACCGGCAAATTTGTGCTGGGCCGAGGACCCCCGAATTGTCGCCGACCTTTACATGTTCACGAACACTGCAACAGTGCGACCTGGGCAACTATCCGATGACGAAGTCTGCTGCCTCGACCACACTCTCATTGCGGCTGCTCCGGGAGACCTCACGGCTCTCGTGAACATCACTGGGAGCCTACACTGTCCCTACAAGCCAGACGTAGAGAGCTGCTTTCGTCTCCGCCAGGACCTGAAGAGATACACCATACAGTTGAAGCAGACATCAGCAGAAATCTTCGAGCGGCTGAAGCGGTTCGAGTGCGTCTCGAAGGACGCTGTCATGAATTGTCCACGGAACATGTTCGTCGACTTCGAGCACCGTGGGGCGACATGGCGCTGGCGACCAACGCATTTTCAGATGTATGGTCCTCGCGATGTCGATGATAATTCGAGCACGAGCTCTGCGTCAGCAACGGCGGGTGCCTTGGACAGCGAGACTGCGGTACCAGGGGAAGTGGTGGGGATCCGGACTGACGAGTACTTGGCCAACATGACTTTTGCTGCGAGGTCATGCTCGAGTCCATGGCCGTATGAGCGTTACGATGGTGTGTTGTGGTAGTTCTTGGGATCTTGATGGCCTCGATCTTGCTGTCTGGGGATTTGCAGCATGCCGACGAACGTGAAGAATTTCTGTCGCCCAAATGAGATTGTCAAAAGAAGTTGTCATCAAATTCATCAGATCGTGTCTAGTGAAAGTACCATGCTATGCAAGTCAAGTCGCTAACCCACCCCATGCTTCCATGGTATCATCATGGCTTCTCAGCCGTCTTGGTCCTACTGCGAACCTTCTTGCTCTTCCTCCGCTCCCTCTCTTCCCCAATTAATCCCACCACATCCTCGAATTCCAACCACCCCTCCTTGAGCGCGACGGAGATCAAATCCCCCGCCGACCGTATTCCAGACACTTTCCAGTTCTCCAATCTCAATGACTCCCTTACCCGCTTCATTACCGCTTCCATCTCCCTCTCCCTTTCCTCCAACAGTCCTTTCCCCGCTCCGCCCTTCCCACACTCCCTGTCACGGTCCCATTGGTAGTTCTCCAATAACTTGAATAGCACAAAGTACAGCCATACCACGTTCGTCTCCGGCCTGAACGCCCTCCACTTCTCACCCTCCTGCCATTTCCCCTTCTGCACCGTCAACACCTCCTCCCAGTGCCCGAGCGGGTCTCCCAGTATCACTGCCGCCCGCATGTATCGATATATAGCATACTGGTACTCCACCTCCTCATCTCCCTCAAACAAACCCTCATCTTCATCAAGGTTGATATACGCAATCTCCTTCTCGCCCTTTGTGTTCACCACTTCAGCGCGTGAGATGGTGTAGTCTATGATCGTGACTTCTAGACCTGTCAAGCCGAGTTTCCGCTTTCCCTTGCTAGACCGGGAGTTGGTGAGGCGGCGGAGCATGGCCTCGCGCGGGCTGGTGGAGGACGACAGCGGTCGGCGTTGGCGAACGCAAATGTTGCCGCAGTGGAGGTCGCGGGATTCCCAGCCTGAGGAGACTTCTCCCTTACCTGCTGCGAGGACGACTTGCCAGAAGACGTCCCAGATGCCGGCGATGCCGTAGGGTTCGAGGGACTCTTGCATTGCTTGGTCTGGAGCGGCGTCTGGATTGAGCGCCGAGCCTGGGGCTGGGTCCGAAGCTGGAGATGGGGCTGATAGAGGGTCTTCGAGCCATCTCTCGAGGTCTCGACCTGCGTCACCCATTTCGATCACGGCCCAGATCTGCTCGTCCGAGTAGTTGCCTTTACGGCCGGGGTCGGGGAAGAAGCTTCCTTCTTTACCTTGGGCTTTTTGTTGGGCGTTCCAGATGCGGCATGCTTTGGTGAAGGCGCTGCCTGGTCGACCGGAGAGAAGGTGGAGGGCGCGGTAGGCAGTAAAGCCAGGGATGTTGGTCAAATGGGCGAGAAGGCGGGTTTCGGTGGCTACTGCGGAGGGACTTGAGGATAGAGAGAGAAGCTGTTTAGCCGAGCGGGATGGCTTGACTGGGAGTGAGGCGGAAGAGGGTACGAGGGGTATCACTTTGAGTACTGAGCGGTGGGTGCTCGAAAGGGTTGGAGAGGAGAGGAGGAAGACCTGACTGAAAGAGGCTTCTGCGAGTTTGCTGATAGTAAAGTGAGGTGTGAGAGTGGCGCTAAAGCTTGAGAAGGGCGTAAGAGGATTGTTGCAAAAAGGAAGTAGAGGTGAGAGGTGGTCGTATAGATCGGTGGGCAATGTTGAATGAGGCGACACAACGGAGCTTGGTGCTGTCGACTCGCTTGATGTGTTTGGTTGTGGGGAGCTCTGCGTCTGAACATCCGACCGGGTCGTGTCCTTTCTGATAGTCTCATAGCTCTCTGCTAAGGATGCATCCTCAACTTTGGGTTGGGTTCCCCGAGCAGACTTCTTGCCGGTCTTTGTGCATGAAGCACCCGTTTGTGTTTGGCCAGTCTCGACGGTTTTCTTCTTGGATCCTCTATCCGAGGCCTTGACACCCCTCTCATTTCTACTGATAGGCTGAAGCGCATGTCGAGGTTTACGATCCAAACCCCCAGTCGTGGTGTCCTTGACCTCGAGTCCTACAAAGTCGTTTGCGAGATTGTCGACTTGTGCTTCCTGCTCCGCTTTGGAAGGACTGTCGTGCAGTGTCCGGATCGGGAAGGTTTTTGGACGCTTCCCATATGTGCGTCGAGGTGCCATGTACAGTGTGCTGCCAGATTAGTGAGAAAAGCTGGAATTTGTATGAAGTCGACGTTGACATTCGAAAACAAAAGCAGCCGAGCAACGGAAACAAGGTTGACGCTAAGCTACTTTTAGCCTCCCAAGAGCCGCAACTCAATCGCCGGGACCTGCAGGGTCCACGTCTCTTTAACTTCACATGCTTGAACATCGGAATCTGGTCGGCCTTTTCCTTGCGTAATTACCATGAGCACGTCTTGCTAACACCAGTTTCTATCATTCCTTTCAATCGAAGCTGGAGCTGGACCTCCACCGTCACATCTATACAAATGGCCAACAAGAAGAAGCAAGAGGTCAAGCCCGAGGCCACTCCATCGAAGCCCGTGGATCTGAGGCAGACACCCTCATCGAAGCCAAAGAAGGCAGAGTCAACTTCGCCAAAACCAACTGCAGCTATACCTCCAGAGGACGATACCTTATCAGCAATCATTTTGAGTTTTTACTATGTCTACTTCACGGCTCTACATGGAGCTCTTTCGCAGCTCATGCTCGGCCCGGTATATGGCTCGATCATAGCTGCGGACCAGCACAAAAGAATCTTGTCCTCAGGTCTTCTGTTTGGATTCATGCTCAAGCCGACCTTTCCTCAGATCAGAATCCCCCGCCTGAAGCTCTACCTTCCTCTCATGCCTTTCTACATTCCTCTTCTTCAGAAGCAGCTGTTCAAATACAGCGGCTCACTGGGTCCCACTCTGGGCCCTTTGCTGACGGAGATGATCTCTTTATTTCCATTCGTCTTCCTCAGCGCTCTTTGTGCAGCTGAGGAACTGAGTGTCCTCAAGGTCTTCAAGGACAAACCGTACTTCTATCTGATACCAGCTGTTGGAGCATACATTGCCGTCACATCCTCGGAAACCATCATCACAGGGTATCTTGTAGACTGGCCAAAGTACTCTGACTTCTTGACTCGTGTCTGGCTTTATCTCGGCACATCCGCACTCGGCCTGGTCCAGTCGACTCCTCAAATTGCTTTCACGGCACTCCCTGCAATCTGGTATAACATGCAGTACAACCCACAGCTTCAATGGCAGAAGACAACACAAGGCCTAGCGAACGACCTTGAGGTCATCGGTTGGAAGCTCTTGGATCGTAAGGAGTCCGTCACTGGTTACGTATCAGTCTTGGAGAACAGCAACCCGGCATTCCGAGTTCTGCGCTGCGACCACTCTCTGCTCGGTGGCGAGTGGATCCTCAACGACCAAATGAGATCAGAAGGTGTGACCGGTACGGAGCCGATCTATGCCGTCTTCGAAATCCTGGAAGCAGTCCGACTCGTGGAGACCATCAATCCGTCAAAGAAAGACTCAGAAAAGCAAGCTCTGGTCATTGGCCTAGGCATCGGCACAGCACCTAAAGCTCTGTCTGCCCATGGCATTGACACGACCATCGTCGAGCTTGATCCTGTCGTCTATGACTACGCCGTCAAGTACTTCGACATGCCCAAGAACATCACTGCCCACCTTCAAGACGCCGTTACTTGGACCTCCCGCCGTGCTCTCGACGCCACCTACCGCAACAAATACGACTTCATCCTCCACGACGTCTTCACCGGCGGCGCCGAACCCCTCGCTCTCTTCACCGAGAGCTTCGTCAAGAACCTCCGCAACCTCCTCTCCGTCGACGGCGTCATCGCCATCAACTACGCAGGCGACATCACCCAGCCACCCACCAAACAAGTCCTCAATACAATCAGCACCGTCTTCAACGGCCGCTGCCGCATCTTCCGCGACCTAGCCCCAGAGGACCCCAACGACGAAACCACTCGCTTCTCCAACATGGTCGTCTTCTGCCTGCATCCCAACTCCAAGCACGACAAGAAGAAGCCCATCTTCCGCAAAGCGAACGAGAAGGACTTTCTCAGGTCGCTGTCGAGGAAGCGCCACTTGGATCCGGATCCGCAGAACGAGTTGCCGTTCCCAACGGCGCAGGACATGGAAGGGGAGAAGATCAAGGTGTTGACGGAGAAGGATGTTGGGGCGTATGGGAGGCATCAGTTGGAGAGTGCGAAGAGACATTGGAAGATTATGAGGACCGTCATGCCGGATAGGATATGGGAGCTGTGGTGATCGGGCAAGTGACTGGGGAAAGGTAGATATGTACATAGGGAGCTATTTGCATCGTCTGTGCTGGCAAAAATGCATGTTCACGAGTTATTTGTAACTATCAGTCCAGAGATCTACCTGCAGAGCAGGGTACTGTGGGGAAGACACGAGATGAGGAAAGCGATTTGCATACCGTGCTACTTCTTATCTATGAACCCGATAAATTTGGTGAGGACTTCAGCCTTGTGTGATACTCCGTGGATAACTACCAGCAACGATTTGAAGCCCATCGAATTGACCAGCCCTCCCGTCGCCCTTGTGCGATACTCCGTTAGAAACTACCAGCAACTATGTGAAACCCGGCCGAACAGACAAATCGACCATGTGCCATGTGTGATGCTGCGTGAATAACTACTAGCAACGGTTTGGAGCCCCTCCAAATGATCAAATCGACCATCTCCTGCCGGCACAACGCCTATCCATGGCCCCCACCACTGCTCAGCATCACTTGGGCTTGCCACTGGTGCGGTCCGGCCAGTAAGCATGGTTGCCAAACCACTTGTTGCAGGCGTTGCACACCCAGTCCGCAAAGCCCTCTGCGAAGATCCACCTGGAAGTTTCCTTGGAATTGCACAGGTCATTGGCGCATGCGTGACCAGAACCTTTCTTCGGAGGGACGCGACGGACAAATTTGCGCTTGCGTAGCTCATCGTTGTGAGTCCTTGCCCAAGCGTGACAGTCCTGGCAGACCCAAAAGCCGCGAGTGGCATCCCAAAACCACCACGCTGTCTCCTCAATCTTGCAGAACTCGTTCTCGCACCAGCCGGGCGCCGGAGGACGGTCAGCTTCTTCCTGTCTTGCTTCATTGCGCGCAGCGATCTCCTTGGAAGTCGGGTAGCGGTCGTTTTCACGGTACCAGTGTTCATAATACCGGCACGCGTGCTCACCCTTGCGCTCACGATCGACTGACCATTGTGAGCTGTACGAGTCTCCACAGCGACAGCAGGTGTACCATGTTTTCTTGTCCATACGGATCTCGTGGTCAAGAACGGGATCATGGTTTGCGCGGTACCATTCCTGCTTGGCCTTCTTCAGTCGATCCTCATTCCTCTGATCCCAATCGCGTTGCACTTCCCTTTTACGTTTCTTGCGAGCATCGAGACGGTCGGCAATTTCCTGAGCGTCGGCGGGAGCTGGACTGTATCCCTCGCGAAGAACGTTGGTGCGATTGGTCGGAACGATGGGAGTGGTGAAGGAGAGGATGCCGTAAGAGGGGAGGGCGCAGAGATCTTTCGTGGCGGTGTTGACTTCGTTCGTACCGAGCAGCTGGCGCGTGACCATCTCGGCGAACTTGGTGAAGGCTGGATCGGGTTCCTTCTCTTTACACATGGCTAGAGCGTACGACCATTGAGGGTCCTGAGCGTCGTCCAGGATGCTGTGGAGAAGTTTCGTAGGATAGTGAGCACGGTACTTGGAGCTCGTGTGCTGTGCGGTCCGGGAGCCCATGCCTAGCTCTTGATTGCTGGATTCTCCACCATGAAGTGGCGATGGAGACTTGCTGGATGCATCTTTGGGTATGCCGAAGACGAGGTAAGAGCCGACAGACTGTCTGTCAGGCATGCACTCAGGATTCGATGAGAGCGGAACGAGCTCTTCGATTTGGACCCCCTCCGAATGGCCGAGAGCGACCTGCAGGGCGACAGGCATGCCTTGAATGTAGCGCTGAGTGAGAGCTTCAGGCGTGTGTTTGGCGATCAGGTCGGCTTGACCAATGTTGAGGAGGTGACGATTCGACTTGATGTAGCCATGAAGGTCATTGACCACATGCGAGGTCGCGTTGGTAGTACGGCGGATGCGACGCTGCTTGAGACTGATGAAGGACATGCTGACGTGATTATTGATCTTGAATGTCAATCGAACCAATGGACGATCGGACAGGGTGATGGCTCGAGGATAACGAGGGTCGTGGAGAAAACGACGAGGGTGACAGAGCTGAGATGGAGAGACTGCTACGGGAAAGGAGGCTGCTACGATACTTTGCCTGGGTTGTTGTTCTGGTTTCGCGGCAAGAGCGTTCGCCTCTTGATGTGGCAAGGAGTGACACCTTCCATGCTCATCGGCAAGCAGCATGCCTAGGGTTTCAAGCAACTGCAACGAGTCACTCGATCTGCTATTTGAGGCGACTTTTCCGGCCGGAACTTTGTGGCTATTTTTCTGATCGGAAACTTGGTCACGTGCATGTGCAAGGAGGCTTCGGCTCAAAACGAGGATGTTTCTCAGGCCTGAGCTTGGAGGATTTTACCGGCTTTCCTCAGGCCGGAGATATTGCCAGGATAGGAGATTCCAAGCAGATATCCAGATAGTCGTGGAGAGGTTTCCGATCGGAATTCTAGGGGAGCTTTCTATTCGCGAACTTGCCCAGGATTAGCGCAATGTGCTGTATAGAAACGCTCAAATAGTTTTCTTTGATCGAATTCGAGGGCATTTCTCAGGCCTGAACTTTTTCGAGTTTCCTGGCCAACGCCTTAGTCCTTAGGTCGTGTTTGTTCTGGGGGTGGTGGTATAACATAGGTGGATGGATATGGAAAGATTCCTGCTGAACATTGAGAGGAGATTTTCGACCGGAAAGGATGTAAATTGAACTGGGATGTCTCTGTGAAACGCAGGATGTCGAGGATGGGCATAAGAGACGTCGCATGCAACACGTGCCTGGAAGGCCAATCGAACACTTGTAACCCTGAGCGGGAATGGCTGTTTTGACTCACATAGTGTGCTTTCATGATGCTGCTACCTATGCGTCTACAACTTCTTCAGCCACGTAGTGAAGGTAGCCCCCAAGTAGCTTCGTGCCCTGGATGTAGTTGGAGATCGAAAGACTTTCGTTGATGCTATGAGCTGCATCAGTGCTGCCACCCATCGGCAGCAAGAGCACGTTCTTCCCAGTGGCTTGCTCGAACGTCAGCGTCACTGGGATACTTCCGCCCTCTCGTGTAAGATCCGGCTTCACGCCCCAAACCTTTTCCGTCGCCTTGGCAGCAGCAGTGAAGTTCCAGTGGTTCGGGCTAGCCACCCACCATTTGCCACTGTGCTGGAGGAAGCATTTGCAGGTGTTCTTGGAGCCGAGAGCCTTGAAAGCCTTGTCAACATGAGCGTATACGAGCTTGTCCACCTCGTCTGGCTCCATGTTCGGGACTGTGCGGATGGAGAACTTGCCAATGACCTTGGCAGGAATTACAGTCTTTGCGCCAGGCTGGGCAAACGCTCCCTCAATACCGTGCAGGGAGAGAGATGGGAATCGCCATCGGCCCATCAGTGTCCGCTCCTTGTCGCTATAGATGCCGGTCTTGCTACCAAGCGATTCGTAAAGGTTGTCCATGGTGAAGGCAATGTCCTTGTAGAGTGATTGCTCCTCATCAGTGACGGGCGCGACCAAATCATCGATGCCGGCAATCTGGATTTTCCCGTCACCGTCCACAAGCGTAGACATGACTCTAACCAGATCCGTCATTGGCTCTTGAGCAGTTCCGCCAAAGACACCACTGTGCAAGTCCTGACCTGGCCCACTGATCTCAATGCTGTAGTAGCTGCATCCTCGTAGACCATAAGTCAGACATGGCTTCTCGGTGCCCAACCAGTAGTTGTCGCTGATGCACACAGCGTCGGTGTCCTTGAAAAACTTCTTGGCCTCGGCATTGATAAAGTCGTCCAGACCTTCACTACCGTACTCCTCCATACCCTCGAAGCACATCAGTAGGTTGACGGGGAAATCGATGCCAGCCTTTTGGTGTGCCTCAATGGCATTGACCCATCCGAGAACTGGGCCCTTGTCATCTGTGCTGCCTCGTCCGTACATGCGGCCCTTCTCGACAGTAAGCTCAAAGGGCTCAGTAGCCCAGCCGTCTTCCTTGCCTGCTGGCTGTACATCGTAGTGTCCGTAAACCAAGATTGTCTTCTTCTTCGGGTCTTCACCGTATCGACCAATGATCACGGGTGGTAGGGTAAGGTGCTCCTTGTGTGGTTGAGGTCCGAGCTCACGTGCTTCGACATGAACACCGAGAGCCTTTAGCTCGTCCGCGAGGAAGTGTCCCATCTGTTGTGAGAGTCAGTAGGACATTCGTTCAGCTGATGTTGACATGGACTACCTTGACTACATCCGGTCGCCTCGCCTCGTCAGCAGAGATGGATGGGATGGCGACAGCTTTGCGCAGACGCTCAATGAAGTGGTCAGACATGCTGTCCACTGTCTTGAAGTAGCCATCAAGATTGGGCGGCATGTTTGCAGACGGTTTTGTGCGATAGATGTAAGGCCACTCGGGTTGTTTGAGAGAAACAGTTGCTGAGAAGCTCCTTGCGTAACACTGCTTGGGGACAGATCTTGGGAGATGCTGAACGGTTGTGCGGAGACCTCTGCTAGGTAGGCAGCGAATCAAAGGTAAGATGGTAGAGGTCATGAAGCAGTAATCGCAAAAGGATGAGCGGCATGACAACCCCGAAGCAAAGCGCCATTCGAGGGCTCACCCCACCTTCCGTTTCTGGACCCTGTGGATTTTAGTGCGAGCTGACGGGGTCACTAAAGTCACGTGTCCTCGTGTGAAATATCGTAATATTCCGTGACCTTAGATGGTCTGCTTCTATGATGTTGAGGATCAGTCGCCTCGAATCTAATGCTACCTTGCATTCCCATCTCCCACCGTTGAGAGTGTTTCTTCGTCAAACTCCGTCACGTTAAGTGATCAGAGTGCCTTTTCGTCTATCCAAAAACGCCGTCGCTCATGTGTTGAATAATGTGTTGAAATTGCCAGCCGACTGCAGTCGATCCTGCGACTGATGAATTTGTCTAGAACAGACCGTCAATCTCCCCTGTCTCGGGGTCGATATCTACGTTGAGGTATCCAGGCGCGGTTGGAAGACCTGGAATGGTCTGGATGTCTGCTGCAAGAGCGTACCTGGGGTGATTAGCAAGCAGGTCGAGTTGGAAATAAAATGGGTACTCACAAATAGCCTGCTCCTGCGGCCATGCGGACGTCACGGATTGGGACAGTAAAGCCCTCTGGCGCACCCTTCAGGTTGGCATCGTGACTAAGACTGTACTGAGTCTTTGCAATGCAGATTGGCAAGTTGCCATATCCTTGTTGGACGTATGTGTCAAGCTTCTTCTGCGCTTGTGGCTCGAACTCGACCGCAGCAGCGCCATACATCTTCTTGGCAATTGCTTCAATCCTCTCCTGTACTGAGCCCTCGAGGCTGTACAGAAGCTTGAAATCATCAGGATTGCTCTTCTCAGCAGCTGCAATCACACCCTTTGCTAGATCAACAGCACCCTTACCACCCTCAGCCCAGTGGTTGGCCATGATGGCATCTTCAGCACCGGCGGCAAGAGCCTCCTCGCGCAGAGCAGCGATCTCAGCATCCGTATCGGTCTCGAACTTGTTGATGGCAACAACAACGTTCACACCGTACTGCTTGGCATTCGCGATATGCTTCTTGAGATTGATGCATCCCTTGCGTAGGACGTCTACATTCTCAGTGCGGTAGACTTCAGGAAGCTGAGCACCAGTCTTGATCTCTGGACCACCGCCGTGGACCTTCAACGCGCGAACAGTAGCGACGATGACAACCACGTCAGGTTTGAGACCAGATGATCTGCACTTGATGTTGAAGAAGCGCTCGCCTCCCATGGTGAAATCGAAACCTGCCTCAGTGACGACGAACCCAGTCTTGGCATTGTGATCCTCATCGGGCTCGGTACCGGCTAACTTGAGCGCAAGCTTGTCAGCCAGCACAGAAGAAGCACCGATAGAGATATTCGCAAAAGGACCAGCGTGGATGAAGACCGGAGTACCCTCGAGTGTCTGCATAAGGTTGGGCTTGATGGCATCCTTCATGAGCACAGTGAGGGCACCACCGGCTCCAATGTCGTCGCAAGTGATGGGTTCACCTGCCTTGGAGCTGCCAATGACCATACGACCGATTCGCTCACGCATATCTGCCAGGTCGTTGCTTAGCGCGAGGATGGCCATACATTCACTGGCGACGGAAATGTCGAAAGCAGTGCGTCGCTCCTGACCTTTCTCTGTCGGGGCTTGTCCAACTGTGATGCCACGCAAATGTCGGTCATTGACATCGAGCACTCTTCGCCATGTGATGGTTTCGGGATCGATGTCAAGACGAGCGAATCGAGTAATCTCCTCGGGCGTAAGCTCATTTGGATCGGTCTTTGTGATGCCGAGCTTCTTCAAACGGCGGAACATGACAGGGGCAAACTCCCTCTTGCCTTTCTTGGCGGGGACAAGGCGGTTGAAGAGAGGTCCATCCTTCTGAGTATTCTCGTGGAACATGCGTGTCTCGATAGCTGCGGCGAGCAAGTTGGTCGCCTGAGTGATGGCGTGAATATCACCAGTCAGATGAAGATTGAACTCCTCCATGGGAATGACCTGACTGTAGCCACCACCAGCTGCACCGCCTTTGATGCCAAAAGTTGGTCCCATACTTGGCTGTCTGACATTGGCGAACGCGATGCGGCCAAGATGACCAGCCAGAGCTTGTACGAGACCGACTGTCGTTGTCGACTTACCCTCACCAAGCGGAGTGGGAGTGATGCCTGCGACGAGAATGTACTTGCCGTTCCTGCGGTGTTCCAATCGCTTGAGCAGACTGAGGTCAACCTTCGCTTTGGTGGCACCATACGGCTCAAGCTCATACGGCTCAATGCCGACTTCTTCAGCCACCTTGTTGATCAGCTTTGGTTTCTGAGATCTTGAAGCTGCAATGTCGGAGGGAACAGGATGTTGAAGCTTGAGAGGCAGAGGTGTAATGTGTCGTGCCTTTTGCCTGTCAAAGTATGCCGATGCCGATTCGACCACATTCTGCATGAGCATGGCGACAGTCATCGGTCCGACTCCACCAGGAACAGGTGTAATTTGAGAGGCAACCTCAACCGCCGAGTCATAGTCGACATCTCCGACCAATCTTTGACCAGACTTCTTGGACGAGTCAGAAATGAAGTTTGTGCCGACATCAATGACCACAGCATCCTTCTTCAACCAGTCGCCCTTGACGAATTGAGCTTGTCCAATAGCCGCAACCACGATATCAGCTTGTCTGACGACGCCTGCAAGATCTTTGGTCTTGGAGTGGCAGACAGTCACCGTGGCATCGGCGTTCTTCAGCAAGTAGCTGACAGGACTTCCAACAATGTCACTTCGCCCGATGACAACAGCATTCTTCCCCTTGATCTCCACTCCAGCCTCTTTCAATAGTACCATGACTCCCTTCGGCGTGCAAGGGACGAAAAGAGGCTTGCCACCACGCTTGGCCAACTCGCCAATGTTGTTGGTGCCGAAGCCGTCAACATCCTTCTCGTCTGCCACCGCAGAGGTGATTGTGTGCTCGGAGATGTGCTTCGGTACTGGTAGTTGGACCAAAATTCCATGGATGGTGGGATCATTGTTGAGTCGCGTGATGTGCTGTAGAAGCTCTGCCTCTGTGATGTCGTCTCCGTACTTCTCCAGCGTGCAAGTGATGTTGGCCTCCTCAGCGGCCTTTAACTTCATTCGCACATATGTGCTCGAATCTGATCGGTCACCGACCTGAATGATGGTGAGGGCAGGCTTGTAGCGTGGGTTGGCCGACTGCTTGGTCTTGATCTCGTCGGCGATCCGACCACGTATAGACGCAGCAATGGCATTGCCGTCAATCTTACTTGCGACCATGGCTCGTAGAGTTGTTGAGAAGTGTCTGAGAGAAAGAATGGACGGTCTATGTGAAAATGGGACGCGGGGCAGAGGACGCGGAAGGTGCCTGATGGAGCTCCTCATTTTTTTTAGCGTCGCCGAAACAGAGCAGATCTATGCCGCGGTAACCCCAAAACTCCGAGAACAGTATCGATGTAAAGGAAACAAAGACGGTGGCCCTCTAGTCTATTTCAATACTCATGACTTGCCGGGGAAGGCTTTGGGGTAATAGTTCCCTGTCTCATTTCTCTTACATAGGCTGGTGGAGCTAGCCGGGTCTTGGACGGGCTTTCAAGGCTTTTTTTGCCGGCTCCGACTTTTTTTTGACGCGGGCGCGGGAGGGCTGAGGAGTGGAACGCACAGAGGCAGACGTCAAAGGACAAGCTCCACCACTTTTGACTCTTACTATCATCAACAATCATGAGACCTATCTTGCTGTCGGGCCATGTGTGTACCGGTCTGTTCAGGAGTAATGCGCTATGCTAATATATCGAATAGGAAAGAGCCCTCACTCAAGTCAAGTACATCGCACCACTTGGGCGAAATTCGACAGTTCTAACTGCGCGACAGATTCAGCAAGGAAGGAGATTTGATATTCTCGGTAGCGAAGGATCACAACTGCTGCGCTTGGTACAGTGCAAACGGCGAGCGATATGGAGTATACAAAGGACACGTAGGAGCGCTTTGGACGGTTGATGTGGATCCACGGACGGTTCTTCTGGCCACAGGTGGCGCAGACAACACGATCCGATTGTGGGAGGTCAAGACCGGGAAGCTGTTGAAGACCTGGGAGTTTGGCACCGCGATCAAGAGGGTGGAATTCTCAGAGGATGGGTTACAACTACTCGGTGTGACAGAGAAGCGACAGGGACAGTTGAGCACAATCTTGGTCTACGACATCATCCCAGACCCCGAAGCTGAGCAGTCGACCGAGCACGCTTTGCGCATCGTTGTCGACGACATTCCGAAGGTCACAGTCGCTGGTTTCAGCTACCTCAACCGATACATTATCTCTGGACACGAAGATGGCAGTATATCACAATGGGATGCAAAGACTGGCGAGCTCATCGTCAACAACTTCGTGCATGAGGCAGACATGCAAGTGACCGATCTCCAATGGTCATCTGACAGGACATACTTCATCACAGCATCAAAGGACAAGACTGCGAAGCTGATCTCGGTCGATGACATGGAGGTCATGAAGACATATGTTGCGGACACACCTCTCAACTCGGCGGCCATTACACCGGTCAAGGACTATGTTATCCTCGGAGGTGGTCAAGCTGCTATGGATGTCACAACAACTTCTGCCCGACAAGGAAAGTTTGAAGCTCGATTCTACCACAAGATCTTCGAAGAAGAGATTGGTCGTGTTCGCGGTCATTTCGGTCCTCTCAATTATGTCGCTGTCAGTCCGCTTGGCACGATGTACTGCTCTGGAGGAGAAGATGGTTATTGCAGAGTTCACCACTTCGACCCACCATACTTTGACTTCAAGTACGAGGTGGAGAGGGAGACGCGGATATGATGACATTGAGGATTGAGCGGCGGAAGGGTCGCACGAGCACTGACGACTTGATGCCTGTCTGTCGTTGGCGATGAGGTATATGATCCATTGCCACGCGGGGAGTCGGCGGAATGAACAAGGGGTTGCAGATGACCAGAACGACGTGCGTTGTGCATCACACGGAGGAATCACCTTCACAGGAGTTTGGAGGCCAAAATACCAAATTTAGATGACCCTGAGAATCTGTTTGCATGTAACAAATGTGACTGCATCATGACCAACTCAGTCCTCCGGAATGTGTTCCGTATGCGATTGGCCATGCAATATGGCTTGACCCGACGCGAGTCATTCATAAAAAGGTGTGCCTGGAGGCGTTCATTGAAGAGCAACCCTGGTATATTGAGGGGTAATGTGCCGCCTTTCGTACCAAATATCTGCTAGGTCGACATCCGAGTGCCGGTGATGCTGGTAGATGACAATGCCATGTGTTTATCTTTGTGCCCGATTTTCCATTACCGTAATACAGCACTTTGTTATCGCTTAACCAATGGCAGGGTCTTGCTGAATCCGTGGGGGCTCCGTGGGCAGCGACGTCATGGCCGTGCAGAATGATGCTTGGGTGCGTTGGGAATGTAAAGGCCGATCATAATAGCTTCGTCAACCAGAATTTTGTTTCTCTCGAATCAATCCGTCTTATATTAATCTCAATCTTCGCACAAGAGCTGTAGCGAAACCATTGACACAGGTCCAACAGCTCCTCAAATTGATTCCCCTCCAGATCACCACTGGCGCAGACGATCGACAAAAGAAGGACCCTTGTGGCTCAGTTTCAGCCAGCTTGAGGAGAGAGCAGCTTGCAGGATCAATTTCACGGTAAGCAAGCTATCCCGTTCCTTTGTAGCAGTAACATGCCAATTGCTTTTTCTGTCTGCCGGGCCAATGTCTAGGCTGAAGTCAGAGCTTCGGATCAAAGCATATATGCAACCCTGACCGCCTGTCTCTGTTTGTTGAAGCTTCAGACCCTGTCTAATTCAGCTTCACAGAAACAATGTTCACCCGCAAAGCTCTCCGTCAGGGAGCTCAATCACTCCGAACCACCAATGCAGCTAGGCAGCCCGCAGTCGCGTCGCTGGCTCGACCGTGGCAGGCAAACACCCGCACGTTTGCTGTCTCACAATACACACGCGCAGACAGCAGGGACAAGCCTTACCCAGGAGAAGAGGGGGACCATGTGGGATCATTTTCCAGAACAGACAACACTATCCAGCTGGAATACCCGCCAGAGGAGGAATTGCCCTCCAGTAAGCCAGTCCAAGGCCGTGGTGGTGTGCACTTCAAGAGGACCTTGCCTAGCTTCTCCCTCGAAGGGAATGTAGGACTTGTCACTGGAGGAGCTCGCGGTCTTGGACTGGTCATGAGCCAGGCATTGGTAGTCAGTGGAGCCAATGTTGCCATCGTTGACCTGAACAGTGGGTGCAAGTCGCACGACAGTCGAAACAGAACGCTAACAAAATGGCAGAGGACGAAGCATCCAAGCAAGCAGAAGGGTTAGTAGCAGAGTTCAAGAAGGAGAACCCAGGAGCTGAGAAGTGAGTGTCTGCGTGGAATCATACGCAGCTCCAGGACTGACCGTACCAGTGTTCCCCAAGTTACAGCTCACTACGCCGACGTCTCGGACCCAGACTCTGTCAACGCAGCAATCGCAGAAGTTATTCAGCAACACGGAAAGATCGACAACCTCGTTACATCTGCTGGATTCACCGAGAACTTTGACGCCATCGCGTACCCATATGACAGGGTGAAGAAGCTGTGGGGTGTGAACGTGGACGGAACATACCTCTTCGCCATTGGCGTAGCGAAGCACTTGATGGAGCGCAAGGTACCAGGCAGTATGGTCATGATCGGCAGCATGTCTGGCGCCATCGTCAACGTGCCTCAACCACAAGCGCCGTACAACGCTGCAAAGGCTGCTGTGCGCCATCTCTGTGCCAGTCTGGCTGTCGAATGGGCGCATGCTGGTATTCGCGTGAATACCATCTCCCCCGGGTATATGCTCACAGCACTGTAAGGGTGACAGTACCAAAACAGATGCAAATACTCACTAACAATCCCAGCACGAAGAAGATCCTCGACGATAATCCAGAGCTCGCTCAGAAGTGGACCAGTCTGATCCCGCAAGGCAAGATGGGTAGGCCTGAGGATTTGATGGGTGCAGTCACCTACCTGCTCAGCGATGCCAGTCTTTACGTGACCGGTATATTCACTGTTCTTGCCCTGGTCGACGAAAAACTGACAGAACTAGGCGCCGACCTTCGTGTCGATGGAGGCTACACCCTGACGTAATGGACCAATCGTCCGTCTCAACAGGTAACAGTACACAAGGTACCGGTCCAAAACGGGGCATGGTGGTTGGGCTGGTGCTGGTACAATGATTTTCAGCAAAAATGGACTACCCACATAGACTGGAAGCGGAGGGAAGGGAGACAATGGCTGGAAGCTTCACGATAGCGATGAAATAGCTGCAATGCATACACTATAGTCAAAATGACTTGCATATTTATGATGAGCTAACCAGAATGGGCATGGCTGATCCGATCTGACCAATGATGGTGCTCTGATGAGACCCTGACCACGTTCTCATGTGGGTGCACTCACGATTCACCAAGTAGTCTTGCTTCCTACTTCTCCTGCCCAATCATGAGATCTTGACCAACATCGCGGTAAGCTGGACTGGCGGACAACCATTACCATGGATCCATAAAAGTGCTTTTGTCAGAGGAGGACATCATACGACAGATTGCCTTATCTCCGAGATCTGGTTGGAAGCCAACAAGTTGGGATCCAGCTGTTCAAGCCCGTCAGCACGCTACCACACTGGCCGACGTGACCGTGCTTAGGGTCCTTGGCCATCCGTGTATTATTATTCCTAGCATTCTTTCTCCTTCTTGTTCTCTCGATGCTATCCATCAACGTTATATTCTTATAGGCCTTAAATACGACGTGGCGGCAAAGATGGAGGACGCACGCCTCAATTTGGCCCTCTACACGGCTGGTACCATCATCTTCTACTATGCAGTCCGCCTCTTCTACAAGGGATATCAGATTAGAAAGCGATGCCGGAATCTCGTACTTCGTCTCATTGCCACACATGATGCAGGTACTGACTCCAGTCATTAGCCAGGGCCCCCTCACAGCTGGCTCTGGGGGCACCTCCATCACTTTCCTATCGTGCTGAAGAAGTTCCCACGGGACGTACCGCCAACGTCTGCGCTCGTCCAGATCGGTCACGATTACTCCCTGCACGAGTTCTTCTTTATGGACCTCTGGCCCTTCGGCAACCCCTCGCTCGTGACCTTGAGCGCACGCGGGGCGGAACAGTTCACCTCGGTTTCCTCGCAGCCAAAGGCACCCGTCGTGATTGACTACATTGAATGTGTCGGGGGCAGGCATAATCTGGTAGTGGACGACGGACCAAGATGGAAGACGTGGCGGGCTGCGTTCAATCCGGGCTTTTCGAACGCACATCTAATGACGCTTGTGCCAGAGATTGTACAAAGCACGGAGGTCTTCAAGAGACTAATGGGAAGGAATGCAGACGAAGGGCGACTGTTCAGGATGGAGAAGTATGCCACAAGGTTGACTATTGATGTCATAGGCAAGGTCGTCATGTGAGTGCTCAACTTGCTGAAGAAACAACAAGCTGACAGAGCAGGGACTTTGATTTCAATTCCCAGATCAAGGACCACAAAGTCGTCACAGCCTTTGAATCAACCATGCGCTGGGCTAAGCTGGGCGCTCAAATTCGTCCAAGCGAGCTGATTGATATCCGCCGACCATATGTCTACTGGCGCAACACGAGAATCATGAACACGTTCGTAGATAACGCATTAGTCGAGCGCTGGCGGACTCGCAAGGAGCGGACCAAGTCAAAGTACCTAATCGACCTGGCGCTCGAGACATATCTCAAAGACAAGGGCAAGTCGATCAAGGATACCGACCAGCTGGACCCAGACTTCAGGCGCGATGCCATTGATCAGGTCAAGATCTTCCTCTTCGCCGGGCATGAGACGAGCGCCTCAACCATAAGCTACTGCATATACCACATCGCCCAGGACGCGGACGTCAGACAGAAGGTGCTCAGCGAACTTGACCACGTCTTCGGCAAAGGAGTGGACGTTGCTCAGCGGATCAAGGACGAACCCGCACTGTTGAACAAGCTGGAGTACATGTCCGCCGTACTCAAAGAGGTCTTACGTCTGCACGCCCCAGCGAATTCCGTGCGAGTGGGCAGCCCGGGGTACGTCTTTCCTGCTTCACAAACAGACATGGTCACTGATCCGTCCAGATTCTTCATGACCCACCCCAGTACGGGAGAGAAGTACGACGTCTCAGGCATGGACCTCATCGCCTCAGTCATGGGCAACCACATGCACAAATCATGGGGAGGTAAGCATCTCCCTTCCCCATCCCCTTACCCCCCTTGCCTCCCACAACCACCATATCCTAACCCTTCTCAGACCCCTTCACCTTCCGCCCCTCCCGCTGGCTCGACGGCACCGCAGTCGACGGCGCCTTCGTCCCCTTCAGCAAACTCCCGCGTAACTGCATCGGTCAAGAACTCGCTACGATCGAGATCCGGATTGTACTGGCCATGTTACTGGCAGAGTTTGATTTTACGGTGCATTATGATGAGCTGGAAAAGCTCAAGGGTGATGGGAGTGGGTATAAGAGTGATACGACGGGGATACAGGAGATGTGGGGTGAGGTGGCGTATCAGCAGGGTATGATGGCGAAGCCGAGGGAGGGGATGCCGCTGAGGGTGAGGAGGAGAGGGAGGTAATTGGCATTGTATTTGGCGATGCTGAGTTACAGTGGATCACATGATACTTGGACACTTTCGATATCCGTTTTCCCTCTAGCGTCTCAAGGTCACCTTCGGTCAATGTCAGTACCTGCAGGCCCTCCTAAGGCACTAATTGGAGCCTAAGCCCCTATTCCAGGAATTCTGCAGTCTTTCGGGATATGAGACTTTGAGTCAGCTGACCATCCTTCAAGTACCTTCGCCCCGTCATCCACAGACATGAGAAACTATGCTGTATCAGAGACAGAAGACGTCCTATCGCTCTGACCATTTCGGCGCTATACCTTTTTTTAGCCTACCCGCGAAATAGCGCCGGACGACAGTGGGATATTCTTACACTTGTCGCAAAACTCTCGGCCGCCTAACCCCTTTTTAGCGTTACGTAACTACATTCGGATAACTTCACGAATATTTATTATATAGCATTAAAATTAATATTAATCGTCTTCTCTTATTACGCTAATTATAATAGTATTAATTTTAAATTAATTATATAAGGTAGTAGTAGTAATATTATTGTTATACTAACTACTCTAGAGAGGTAACTAGGTATATAGAAGAGCTATACTAAACTATCGAGTCTAAGCTCTACTACTAGTAATAGCCTTAGATACTACTAACTAGCGTTTAATTACGATAATAAGCTTACTTCTAGCTTACTAATTAATTATATAATTAATATTAAGATATTAGAGAAGAGTCTCTATACTACCTCTATAAGGTAGGCTTATTAAACCGCCAAGTAGTAGTAAGCTACTAATACTATAGCAAGAACTACTACTTTAGCTAGAGAAGAGCTCTAAAAACAACTTATATAAGTAGTATCTAACCTTCCCTAGAGTTATAATTTAGCTATAATTCTATATATAATTTAGAGACTTATAAGTTTTTATAGTTTCGATAACTAATAGCGCTACCTCGAGACTACTAACGAGCAAGACTTCTAATATGTCTTAGATAATAAGTAGTAAGCTCTTTATATTATACTAGAAGCTACTAGTAGCGATAGTAAGGTAAAGAAGATAGTCTTAACTAGCCTCTACTATATAATATACACTAGCGAGATTATAGAGATAGAGAAGAGAATACTAGCCTCTAATCTATGCTAATAGTATAGTTATAAGACTAAAGATAATTAAGATATAGTAGTATATTAAGTCTAGAAGGAGAAGAGTAAGAGTAAGTTATATAAGTACTATATAAGAGAGAGTAAAGATTATTACTTAGCACTAGTAGGCAAATCGTTAGTAGAATTATAGGCTAAATCGTAAGAAACTATAGACCTAAAGAAGTATATTATAGACTTAGAGCTAGTATTAGCGAAGGCTATTAGTAAGCTAGAGAAGTAAAGAGCTAGAATAGTAAAGCTCGAAGACCTTATAAAGCTAGAGAATAAGAAAGAAGAGAATAAGAAGAGAATAGAGGAGATAGAGAAGATAGAAGAATTACTAGTACTAATAGAGAATAAAGCTAAGAACTTATAATTATAAACTATAATAATTAGTATAGCGTTTAGTTATATTATAATACCTAAGAAGCAAATCTATAACTATCTTACTATCTATTTACCTTTTATTATGTCTTCTCTATTAGCTTAGTTCTTCGTCTACTTCTTCTAATACTTATTAACTATACATTACTTAGTATACTACTCTAAAAATCCTCTAGCTATATAATATTAATATCTAGTAATTACTCTTAATAAGATCTATTAATCTAGCTATTATTTACCTACTCTAATTGTGTAGTAGTAGTAGTAGAGGTAGGTATAGCTCTTAGAGGTTTCTCTAAGAGTAGGTTAGTCTCTATAGAGTTAAAGATATAGAAGTAGTTAGATAGTGTTAGAGTTAGAAACGTGCTCTAACTTCTAGCTTTAGTTACTATAGTTAGTTCTATCTATTAAAAGTTACTAGTACTTAAATCTATAATAGTAAAAGAGATTAGTAGTTAGTTTAGATTAACTATCTACGATAGCTAACTCTACTTGTCCTTAATAGTAGCCTCTCTTTAACTTAGCTTAGTTATTCTAGCTAGTAGCGCTAGTATAAAGGCTAGAGAGGTATTAGTGTTATAGTTAATAAACTCTATCTCGAACTAAGTAAGTCTACTAACTAACGATTTATATAGTGATTTATCTAGTCTAAATTGCTTAGTAATCTTCTTTAGTCTTGTATTAATTATAGACTATAAGCGAGTACGAATTAACGCTAAAATCTCTTTCTTAGAGCGACTAATAGAACACTTAGAGGTATAGCGAGATAGTAATACGAGATAGATACGAACTAGATTTAGTCTAGATCTATATCGGATTAATTACGTAATCCCGGCATCGTAGCCTAGACTTCTAGCCGCTTAGCTCTCGATATTACACATGCTTTGTACTTTAGTCTTCTTCTTCTTCTTCTTCTAAGTCTCGATATCTTAACGAATAGACGTAATTAACCTCTTATCTTGCTAGTCGTAATTACTATATCGAGACTTCGAAGAACTATAACCGAGCGATAGAGCTATCGAATTATCTAGTTATCCTACTACTTGCGTAACCTCTAATAACTAACACTTACGAAGAATCGAAGAACTAAAGAAGAAGCTATTACAACTGTAGTTCTCGCGTATACTACTATAGATCCTCGCTGCCGCTATATAGGTTAATACCGCGAATAAGAAGAAGGCAATAAGTCGAGTTATAGACGACTCTTAAAGGAAGTAGGCCGCTAGCTAAATTTTTAATATCCCCTTTGTTACGTATTAACTTTTATACTACAAATCACGACTAACCTCGCCGAGTATAGCTCGATCTAACCTCGGCGACGACTGCTGCACAAGCAAGATAAACCTCTCTACTAACGACAATAACGAAGCTATCTAGTTAGCCTATTACGATCTCTTTATTCTATCCGACGCCGACTTTAGAAAGAAGCTCTAAGAGACGAATAGCATAAGCACTCTACGTAAGGCCTTCGAGTTTATTAAGTCTACCTTCGACAAGTAGGTCGAAGTATATAACACTACTCGTTCCGATACTCTCGATCTATATAACTAACTTAACGCTGCTTAAGCTAAGCTAGCTATAGCTAATAGTACTATAGATAACCTCACTATCTAAGCTGCACGCTACCTCTCCGAAGTTAGTAATCTTAGGTCCGAGCTAGCGTAGCTAAGAGCTAAGATAGAGCGTACTATACTAGCTTCTTCTATACGAGATACTACCTTATCGGAGAAGATACTAGACTCTACTATATTTAGTAGTAGTACTCCGGAGCAGTTCGAGGTCTTTAAGCATTAGATAAAGAACAAGATACGCGCTAACGCTAACTACTATCTAACTAAGGTAACTCGATTTATATACCTCTACTCTCGCCTCTCTAGAGAAGCTTATACTCTTATTATAGACTCCGCCAGAGACGATACTCTTAACGTTAGTACTAGCCTAGCTCTATTAGCCTAGCGCTTCGAAGACTCTAACTATAAAGCTACTACACGCGCTTAGTTCGCTAGTCTCTTCTAGCGTAATGTCTCTTTTAACTTCTTTATTAGCGAGTTTAATAAGTATACTCTTCGCGCTAAGATCGCTAACGACGAGTAGCTCTACTAGTTATACTAGAAGATCTCTAGTAAGCTACGCGCTACTCTCGTTAACTTCGACACTAACGATCTTACTGCCTTTATCGCTAAGGCTCGTACTACTAACTATAATATCTAATAGAGTAACCTTATTACTAAGCGCACTTAGGCTCTACGCTCTATACTAGCTATAAGCTACACCTCTAGCGCTCTAACTTGCGCTCTCTATTCTACCTTAGCTTCTGCTACTTCTCCTACTACCTTCTACTCTATAGCTAGAGGTACTCCGTAGCCTTTCTACTCTCCTTAGTCTCTAATCTATTACGCTTACGGAAAGCCTAGCTATATCTCTACTAAGTATATAGCTAGCGCTATAGAGAAGGCTACCTATACTACTACTCGCCCTACATGTACTATCGGTGCTATAGAGGCCGCCGAAATCTAATAGCTCTAGGACTGTCTAGCTAAGTTAAATAACTAAGTTAACTCTAACTTAGCTTATAACATAGATCGAGTTTAGCCTTAGTTCGACCCCGATATAGATTACAAGTTAGCCGACCTATCTAGCTAGGGAAACGACTAGCTAGAGAACGAGTCCTATCCTCTAGCGGAACAAGAGTAATTCGAGATAGACCCGGAGGTGTACAGTTAATGAATAGCGTCGTTAGCTACTACATTCTCGCTATTATAACTCCTATTACTATCTATGACCTCTATAACTACTCTTGCACTATTACACTTTAAGCCTTTATTAATACTAGCGCGCTTATCGGCGCTACTATTAATTATAACGTCCTTAACAAGTTAAAGAGCTTCGGCTACTCCGTTACGCTAGCTAGTTCTATTTAGCTCTAAGTCTATAATAGCGTTCTAATAGAACAAGTTACTTATAGTGTTCCCCTTACTACTACTATCTCGAGCAAGCTAAACGCTCTTACTATCTTCCGTATTATAGATATTAGCCGTTTTAATATTATTCTTAGCCTCGGCTAGCTTAAAGCTAATAAGGCTACTATCGACTATAAACACGACTAAGTTACGTACAAAGAAGAGTTTTTACTAGTCGTCGTTAAGTAGTAGTAGCTATAGCTAATTAAAGAGCTAGGATCTAGATCTAAGCTAGGCTTAGATCTAGGAGTCTAACTCGGCAAAGCCTCTACTCTAGTTTAGAACTAGTTCGGATCTAGTTTAACTTACGAACTAGATTCTAGCTCGGACGCCGAGATAGACTACTCTAGCCTATATCGCCTACTAGCTCTTAGGTCGAACTTTAAGCTAAATTAGAGAGAGTTTAAGCTAGCCTCCTATAGTACTTAGTTAATGCATAAGTTCTCTTACGTACCTACCTATATAAACGACACTAAGCTAGAGGGACCTACGATTGCTTTTATTAGTACTATAGCCTTTGCGTTATAAGCTAAGTACTCTAGCTACGAGGTGTTTACTATCTCTATAAAAGATATCGAAGACTACTACTATTTAGCCTCTAAACTAGAACTAGACTCTATAGAGGTTCTACTACTAGAGCTACGTAAGTTTACTAATGTCTTCTCTAAGGAGCAATCTAACACTCTACTAATACACCGACTAGAGTTCGATAACTATATCGTTCTAAAGGACAGCGCTAAGCTACTACGTACTAAACTCCTTCGCTACCTCTCGCCTAAGGAGCTCGATATAGTAGAGTAGTTTATTCGTAAACACCTCGACAAGAGTTTCGTTACTCTAAGCTCTACGAGCTACTCGTTGCCTATTCTCTTCGTCTATAAGCCTAATAGAGAGCTCCGCCTCTACGTCGATTACTATAGCCTAAACGAAGTTACTAAGCGTAACGTCTACCTACTACTGCTTATCGAGGAAACGCTTACTCGCGTTAGTAAAGCTAAGTAGTTTAGCAAAATTAACATCTATTAAGCCTTCTACCGCCTCTATAACTCTGTCGACTATAAAGACCTTACTACGTTCTCTACACGAATAGGTAACTTTAAGTAGTTAGTAATGCCCTTTAGCTTTACTAACGCTCTAGCTATGTAGTAGAGGTTTATAAATTACAACTTCGTCGATATACTAGAATACTTCGTGTCGATTTATCTCGATAACATTCTTATCTATATAGATAGCACGCGCTAGGAGTACGCCGAGCACATTAAGCTAGTACTCTAGCAACTCTACGAGCTCGGCCTTAACGCTAACATCAAGAAGAGCGAGTTCTACCTAACGGAAGTAAAGTACCTTAGTATTATCGTTAGCCGAGATAGAGTTAAAATAGACCCTAAGAAGGTAGAAGCTATTAGAGTATAGAAGTAACTAGCCCCTAGGAACACTACTTAAGTGTAAAGCTTTATTAGCTTTTGTAGCTATTATCGCTACTTTATTAAGGGATTTAGCACTATCGCTAAGCCGCTAAATAATCTGCTCAAGAAGGATACTACTCTATAGAACGACAAGTGTATAGCTATCTTTAACTACATAAAGCACACCGTTACTAGCGTACTAGTCCTTATATACTTTAACTACACAAAGCAAATCGTGCTTAAGACTAACGCTTCGGACACTACTACCGCTAGCGTTCTATTATAGTATAACGACTCCGATATGCTCTACTCTATTACCTTCTTTAGTAAATCTATAAGCGAAGCCGAGCGTAACTACACTATCTACAACAAGGAACTTCTAGCTATCGTCTAAGCCTTCGAAGAGTAAGCTTCTAAGCTTATAACTGCTTAGTCTAACAAGACTATCTAAGTCCTCACTAACTACTAGTCGCTAATGCACTTCATGAGGACTTAGAAGCTATTACGCCGCTAAGTACGCTAGGCGCTCTATCTCGTATAGTTTAACTTTAAAATTATATACAGGCCTAGTATAGCTAATAGCAAAGCTAACGCTCTTACTAGAAGGAATAGAGACGTACTACGTTCTAAAGAAGACCTAAACCTCCGTTAGACGCTACTACTATTAAAGGTGCTCGATTTATACATTATTAACGAGCTAAATCTAGGTCATATCCGAACTAGATTACTAATTTAGGCCGAACTAAAATCTAGTTTACTATCTAGTTCGCTATCTAGTTCGCTATCTAGTTTACTACCTGTACTGTTACCTATCTTAGCTGCCGAGCTAGAGGTCTATATAGCACCTATCTTAGCCTCTAAAAACTAGCCTTTACTACTATTTAACAAAGTAGCTAAAGCTAACCTACGAGACCTTAATTTTGAGTTAGTTCGTAGCGTCTACTATATAATAGAGGCCTTCCTAAAGAGAAAATAGTTACTGTCGACTAACGTTACTATCGAGAAGGGAATACTATAGGCCGATAGCTACTTAATTGTTCTCTATTATATAGCTACAAAAGTCATATAGGAAGTTTATAACTCGAAGGATTACACACACGGAGGAGCTACTAAGACAGCTACTATAATTAAGATAACCTTCTATATCCCCGGATACGATAGTAACGTAAAGAGGTTCGTTGCTAACTACCACGACTATAAGCGTTCGAAAGCTCGCTATAGCCTCCTAGCTAGCCTTCTATTACCTCTACCTATTCCGGAAAGGCCTTAGTAGTATATTACTATAGACTTCGTTACTAGTCTATCTCTAGTAGACAGCTATAACGCTATACTCTATGTCGTTAACTGCCTAACTAAAGAACAACACTTAATCCCTTACTTCTCTAGCAATAGAGGCATATTAGCGTTTAAGACTACTAAGCTCTTATTCTTCTACGTGTAGAAACTACATAGTCTACCTAATAGTATTACCTCCGATTACGGTCCTTAGTTCGTTAGCGACGTTTAGAATAGGCTCTACTAGATCCTAAAGATTATAGCTAAGCTCTCTACTATAGAGTACCTCTAGATAGATAGCTAGTTAGAAGTTATAAACTATAAGTTCGAGCGAGTTATCCGTTCGTACGCTATACGCTTTAGTAATTAGACTCTCGTTCTACTAGTCGTAGAGTTCTCTACGAATACTAGCCTCTCGGATAGTACTAAGTTATTGCCGTTCGAAGTAATAAGAGGTTATAGGCTAAGGATAAGCTTCTAACTACCTTCCGATACGCCGTCAAGAAGAGCTAAGCTTAATAAGGCTAACATCTATGCCCTCGCTAAGTAGCTAGAAGAGGCGTTAGCTATCGCTAAGACTAACCTCGCTATTGCTTAATCACGTATAGTAGAGTAGGCTAACAAGTACTAGCTACCGATAGAATTCGAGGTTAGCGATCTAGTATAGCTATCGACAAAGAACCTCTACCTATATAGTAACCCTAAGCTACTACCAAAAAGAGTTAGTCCCTATAAGGTGTTAGAGAAACGCTTATCGCTAGTATATAAGCTTAATCTGCTAACTATGCTATAGCGTGTATACTCTATGTTTTACACTAACCTCCTTACTAAGTATCCGAACGACTCTCTACTAGGTTAAGCCTTCGAGGAACTACTACTAATAGAGGTTAACAGTAAAGAGGAATATAAGGTAGACGACGTTATTAACGTACACACGCTATATAGTAAACTCGTCGCTTGCGTAAGCTAGAAGAGCTATCTAGAAGACCTTACTTAGTAGCTAATCGATAACCTTAAAGAGGTAGCTAATGTACTACGCGACTATTTAGATATATATAAGGATAAGCTAAGGCCGAGCTAGATTAATAGGGAACCTATATAATAGCGTTTAAGGGTAAACGCGCTTAAGAGGGGAAGTAGTAATACGAGATAGATACGAACTAGATTTAGTCTAGATCTATATCGGATTAATCACATAATTCTAGTATTATAGCCCGGGCTTCCGGCTGCTTAGCCCTCGATATTACGCGTGCTTTGTACTTTAGTCTTCTTCTTCTTCTTCTTCTAAGTCTCGATATCTTAACGAATAGACGTAATTAACCTCTTATCTTGCTAGTCGTAATTAGATAGTTAGCTAGATAGTACTAGGTTAAGATCTAGGTTAAAATCTATATTATTATCTAGGTCGTTATCTAGTTCGTAATCTAGTTCGCGAGCTAGATAACTTAAACTTCTAGATAGACAAGAGAGAGTCTATCTTACGCGCCGAGATAGAGTATAAGATAGAGCGCGAGATAGAGCGTAAGATAGTATATAAGATAGAGCGTAAGATAGAGCGCGAGATAGAGCGTAAGATAGTATACGAGATTAAGCACGAGATAGACCTCTTAATTACAATTTAGGAGTAATTAAGCTACGATTTAATAATAGCGCTCTAGAGAAGATAGGTATCTCCTCTACTAGCTAGTCTATAACCTTACTACTCTAGTACTCGTATACAAGCTTAATATTATACCTCCTATTACTACTACTACTAGTAGTTCTAAAGGTCTTAAGTAGATCCTCGAGGTACTCCCTTTCTAAGGTGTTCTATACTAGTTAAATTAGCTTATTAAAGAAGTTAAACTTATTAACGAGGTAGTAGTCTATATAACTCTTAAACAAGTCGTTACTATACTACTAAGAGTCGAAATAGACTTATTTCTCGAAGTAATAGACTAATAGGTTATATAGCTAGTAGCGATAGTTTAAATAGCTAACCTTAATTATAGAGAGGACAGTGTCTAACTATAGCGTATTATTATAGATGTTAAGAAGAGCCTTTTTATAGACTAGATCGCTATCTAATATCTATCTATATATTACCTTCTATATCTCGATAGTTATATACATTAACTACTTTAGCTTCTTTACTAGCGGCGCTATAGACCTAGTAGCTTTAGCTTTTAAGGCTACTATATAGGTAGTAGCTAGTAGCTTTATTACTCTATTACGATAGAGATTAGTAGTAGTAACGATATAGCCTATAGGCTAACTTAAGCTCTAAGATAACGAGACTTGTAAGGCTAATAACAAGGGGACTATAGAGAGAAGTATAACTAGGAGAGAGCGAGTCGAATTACTATAACTCGTAGTGTTAACTTGCTAATATACAACTAATGTCTAATATAACGACGAGGTTAGCGCGGCTATTAATTCTCGCTAGAAAGGCTATTTAGAACTATAATAGAAAGGATTAATTATATTATAGAAGCTATACCTTATATAACTCTTAATTATATTATTATAGAAGAAGGCTATTAGAGTAACTAGGTAGAGAGCTATCTAAATGTTAGTAATTAAAGCTATAATAAACAGAAGACAAAGGAGGTAGAAGAGAAATACAAAATAAACAAGAGAATACTATTTTATATTAGTAATTACTAGTATAGATATACTAAGTCGTTAGTATAATTTACTTAGTAATTCTAGTAGTCTCTCTCTTCTAAACTCTTAAAAATTGCTCTAATAGTATAAACGACTCTTGCTAACTATAGTTAAGTATATATAGATAGTCTAATTTATATAGAATAGGCTTAATATCTATTACGAAATGAAACTAGACTTTATTATAAAGGTGCTAGTAAGTAGTAATATATATCTTATTACTATTATTATAAACAGTTATACTATTAAAATTAGTAAATTCGCTAGCTATAAGTATACTTAAACACTACTAAAGAGTAGTAGTAGATAGGTATTTATCGATGTTTAGCAATTAGTAAGTTTATAATTTATTAGTAATTCTATATATAAGTTACTTATCGAAATCTTCTATAACTTCCTAGTGTTCTTTAACTAACTTAATTAGTACTAGAATACTACTATACGTCTCTCCTTAACGCTCTAGATAGTTATAATTAAGCTCTAGTATTCCTAGTATAGTCTATAGCCTCCTCCTTAACTAATTACGAATACTCTAGTAGTTATAGGTCTAAGTAAAGGTTACTACCTCTTACTATATAATTAGTATATAGACTACAAGGAAGGTAATTCTATCTAGCTTAGAAGAGGTATTAAAGCCTTAACTAGCTACTAAGTTAATAAAATAAGCTCTCTAGAGGTTAAGCTATTATACCTACTAACTCTAGTATATCTTAATCTACTAGTTTAAGCGTAAGGTTCTATATCTAAAGCAATCTTTAAAGCTTAAGAGTTCTCTAGATTTGTCTATAATAGGCTTAATCTCTTGTCGAAGGTTATAATAAAGATTAGTAACTTAGATAGTCTCGGTACTATAGTCTATAACGAGCCTTAATAGTATTACGCCTCTAGTAGCGATAGTAGTAAGATATTAAGTAGTAACCGAGCGCTAAGTTTATCTAGATATACTATAATAGATCTAGATAAGCTATCGTAACTAAGTGTTAATTGTACTATATATCTAGATCCTCTAATACTTAAACTTGTAGTAAGCGTCTAGATACTATACAAAATCTAGCTCTAGAGAATACTAAATTACTTAATTAACTTATATATAGTAGCGATAGTACTTAAAGTCCTCTAGATAGAGAAATCTAGCAATTTCCGCTATGTAGTAACTATATAAAGAATTAGTAATTCTATTAGTAATTTACTTCTTTAGAATCGTATATATATTTTAATAATATTATATCTTACTTATATATATATATATATTATCTCTTAGCTATAAGCCTTAATACTACCTTACTTGTACTTATACTATAGTACCTCTAGTATTATAGCGTCCCTATACTCTTTATCGCTATTACTATAACCTACCTACTTATATAGATCTATATTCTAGCGGATATAGTAGAGAGCTCTTAGGCTAAGTTTATAGCTATTGTCTTAAAGCTAACTAAGTATATAAAGGTCGTCGATATAATAATTAGAGAAGTACCTCTATATATCGTTATAGAGCACTAGAGTGTCCTTAGTCTTTAGGTAGGCTAATACTTTCTAATTCTTTATTTATTATATAAGAGTACCTCTACTAATATTAATACTATACTCTTCTTAAAGTCTCTTAACTACTTTATCTCTAGTAAAGTACTCTAAGAATATCTACTCTATAATAGTTAGCTACTAATTGTCGAGGTTAATCGCTAGTCGAGGTATTATTTATCTAGGCTAAGAAAAATTACTAAGCGTAATTATATAACTACTAATATAAAATATATAATAAAAATTATATTAAACAATAGAGAATTTAATTCTTAGTAACTTATAATTAATGCTATATAATAATAATCAATATTAGTGGAGTTGTCTATTTTAGTTATGAGTTTTATCCTAATGCGGAGGTACGCCGAGGAGTTTTGCGACAAGTGTAAGAATATCTACCTATACGGACCCAATTCCGCCGTGACATCAACTCGATCTAGAAGCTCCCACCTTATTTTTCATCTGCCCCTCCTCTGCCCCGCCCCCAGTCTCTCGCTCCAGTGAAGATCCAAATCACGAGCTAAGACGTAATTGAATGACAGCCGCGGCATTGTCCATTGGTGAGCACTCGCTAAGGACCCTCAAAGGTCCAGGTATTTGTCCATCTTCATCCCCTTCTTCCCTCGTCCGAAACAACGTCCACTCCAACATCCCCATCTCAACACAACAGCACCATACAATACAACAACTCCACAACCACAATGTCCTCCGCCACCTCCTTCCGCCAACTCATCGGCGTTCCCCCCTCCACCGCCTCCCCCACCGACTCCACCCTGATCATCATCGACGCCCAAAACGAATACGCCTCCGGCAAGCTGCAAGTCTCCAACGCCCCCACCTCACGCAAAGCCATCGCCTCCCTCCTCGAAAAATACCGCTCCGCAGGCGGCGACATCGTGCACGTCGTGCACCAAACCCCCGAGGGCGCGCCCGTCTTCACCCCCAACACCCCCCTGGCCGAAGAATTCGAAGAACTAGCTCCCAAGCAAGGGGAGAAGGTCATCGCGAAGCATCACCCGAGTAGTTTTGCGGATACGGACTTGGATGAGTACTTGAAGGGTAAGGGGCAGAAGAAGGTGGTGCTTACGGGGTATATGGCGCATGTTTGTGTGTCGACGACGGCGAGGCAGGGGGCGCAGTTGGGGTATGATGTTGTGTTGGCGGAGGACGCGATTGGGGATAGGGATATTCCTGGCGTCAAGGCGGAGGAGTTGACGAGGGTGGCGTTGCAGGAGATTGCGGATGCGTTTGGGACGGTGGTGAAGAGTGGGGATATCAAGTAGGTGTTGGGTGTGAGTCCATGTATGGTTGTGCTCGGTGGGTACGCTCCGTCCTGGTCCTGAGGAAGGTCTATTTGTAGACATGAGCGTGTCATAGGATAGTGAATCGAGTAAAAGCAACCCTCATACTACGAGTCTGTTCAGTCCTCGTGCTGAAGAAGATGTATCCGTAGACCAGTGAATGCATGCCCACTATTCGGCACTTCCGGAAACTCCAAAGATGAGTGAGACTGTTGAATCCTCTTTGCAGCCTGCAGGTTCGCCTTGATGTCTTCTGTCGAGAGGTCGAAGGTAAACATTCCTTCCTCGCTTCCCTTGAATGACCTTTCCAATCCCTCAAGGTAGCTCTCAGTCCCCTTCAGCCCAGAGGAGACATAGACCGGACATCTCTCAGCACGCACCAGTATCGCCGCCTCAAACCGCGCATCCAGGAATGGCACGAATAGGAACGTGTGCTGGTCCGTCACCAACTCATCCTCCAGCGAGAGAACCTTGAATCCAAGAGACTCCAAGAACTTGATATCCGTGTTCGAGAATGCAGGATCTTTGACCTGTAGTGTAATATCGCCACCACTATGCTCCTTCACTGCTCAAGTCAGCACACTTTTCCCTTGCCCTCCCTCGGGGTACCTACTATCATCAACCATAACCATGAACATAGCCAATTGCCACAGACTCCTGTCATCCGTCCTCGCCGTGAACGAGCCAAGAGCAAGACAGAGCGCTCGATCAATCATCCTTCCTCTACTTCCTCCATCCATCCCTCGATTGCTCTGACCTCCCCTCTCTTCCACCTGCCCCGTCATCTTCCCCTGTTCATCCACCTCCCCTCCCGACTCCTTCTTCAACGCCCCTTCCAACTCCTCCCTATGCACAGACCCTCTCACCTCGCCCACCGCCTCCCCTTCCTTCTCACCCTCCCCTCCCACCTCTCCCTCCTTTCTACTGTTCTCTCTCACTTCTCCCTCCCCTCGAACCTCCCCATCTATCCCTAACCCCCCCTCCCCCACCACCTCATCCGAACCCAAACAACCCCCAACCCACCCCCTCACCCTCCCCCTCCCCTCCACTCCCGTCGCCTCCCACTCCTTCCTCCGCCTCTCATAACCCCGCCTCAACTCCCCCACCGTCGCGCCAGTCACATTCCGCGGCGGTCCAGGGTCGATCCTATGCCCCTCCCCGCGTCTACCCCTTCCAGCGTTGGAGCGGATTACTTCTGACCAGCCTTCTTCTCCTTTGTCTTCGCCTTCGCCGGAGACGGGAATGGGGATGGTTTTGAGTTTGCCTGGGTGTTTTGTGCGGGATTTGCGAGAGGTGTGAGGCATGATGATCTGACGAGGTGGAGGGGGGGATTGCTAGGGCGGAACTGTGGAAGGAGAAAATCTGAGGGCGAGAGGGCACGTGATCTTTCAATACTGATTTACGGATTGAGTACAGTGAGTGGAAGGATATCAGATGGAGACAGCGTGAATTAGGGTGCTGATTAAAGTGGTATCTCAAAGTATGCTACGAGAAAGGAAAACCTCCACCCCTCTCCCCGAACCTCCTGCCCTGCGCCTCGCTCTGCTCCGCTCCGCTCCACTCCGCTGCGCTTCACCCGGAAGCAGCAACCGGTCTGCCCCCCTGCCTCAACACCCCCGGCGGCGAATGCTCATCCACATCGACATCCACCTTCCCCTTAGCCTCCCCTGCCCTCTTCCCTCTGCCCACCTTCCCATCACCAGGCGACTCAACCTTGGTACTATCCGTCTCATTCCCGCCTTCATCCTCACCATCCCCCTTCCCCTCCCCCTCCACCTCCCTCTTCCCCCCCCTCACAGCCCCCACATCCCCCGGCCCCGGATCCTTCGCCTTCACCTCCTCCCAAGTCTGCGGCTGATCCGCCATCTTCATCTCCCTCTCCCTCTGCTTGAAAAACCTCTGCAAATCCTTGCGATTCTTCGCGCTCTCCAACGCCCGCTCCGTGGCAGACACATTCTCCAACGCCCCCGTACGCTCCCACTTCTTGCGCTCCTGACGCACGCGCCACGCCCCGACGAAGCGCCCCCCGGCTTGCTTGTACTGCGCCGCTGCGGCCCAGACTTCGTTCATCGTCTTCCAGCCGTCGTCGACGCGCTGTTGGACGTCGCGGAGTTTGCGCTCGCCGTCGTCGGTGGACGTGATGGCTTTGATGTCTTTTTGCCCTTGGATGATGTGGGCTTTGCGGAGCCAGGTGTTGCCGCGGGAGATGGGGCCCTGGCTGCGGCGGCGGATTTCTTTGCGGAGGCCTTGGCCGAAGAAGGCGGGCGTGCTGATGAAGGCGCTGGTGGGTTTGAGGGCCGCGCCGCCGATGCCTTTGCCTACGCCTGTCCAGAAGCCGGCGAATTTGGCGGCGGCGCCTTCGGAGTATTTGATGCCGTTGATGGGTTGGGTGAAGATGCCGCTTACGCCGTCGTAGATGCCGAAGCAGAATTCGTTGCGGGCGGCTTTCATGCCGGATTTGACGCCGTTGATGCGCATGGGTTTGCGGACTGTGGAGTCGCCGTAGAGCCGAGGGGCATTGTGGAAGCCTTGAGCTACGGCGAGGTGCATGTCCAAGGGAGCCCAGAATAGTGAGGCGAAGGCTCGTCTGACGCCCATGCCAGCATCCTCAGCTAGCTCGTGCGCTAGAGATTCCTTCGGCTCTTCGGACAGCCGTGAGCCTAGAGTCGAGCTAGTTGCTGCGTGCTGTGGTGCATTTGATCTCTGCGTCGTCCTCTGAGGAGAATCGGTCGAGTCGTTGGGCGCGATATCACCTCGCTCCTCCGCATCCACCATTGCCTTTGCCTCTCGCTCTGCCCTCCTCTCCTCCCTCTTCTTCTCAGACTTTCTCTTTCGCCGTGCGATTTCCTTCCTCTTCCTAACATGCTCTTCCATCCTGTAGGGTATCATACCAATGCCCTTGCCAAATCCATGCACAGATCGCATTACCGCCCCTCCAGCGCCCGAGATGGGCTCTCCGGGTCCATCAAAGTCATTATAGTCGTAATGTCGAAGCAAGTGTAGCTGATTCCACTTGATCTTCCTCTCCTCGATCAACAGCTCTGCCGCCAGCGTCGAAAGCCGTAGATTCGAGTGCTTCAATTTCCACACAGCTACCCTCTCCTCGAGAATGCTGCATCGCATATTGTGATGTCCTGCGAGTGGCAAACTTCTCTCAAAACTCTTCACTGCGTTCTCCGCTCCGTCACCTTCATTCTCAATGCCCTCAGCGATTCGCTGCGCATTCTCTCTCGCTTCGTCTGTCATGCACTGCTTGATGCCTTCCGCCAATCTCTCGGCCGTCAGCTTCTTGTAAGGGATACTGCTGTGCGCTCCAGCCTTGTTATCAGCAATCATGGCACCCCAAAAAGGCTGATCGCCGAAGAAGGGTACAATGACCGTTGGCTTGCCGCATTTGAGGCCAATGGCACTCGTACCCGCACCGCCGTGGTGCACAACAGCCGCGCATCTGGGAAAGAGCCAGTCATGAGGGGTATTCTCAAGCATGAAGACGCCCTCGGGAGCGTCGCCTTTGCCGCCAAAGCCTCCCCACCCTTTGCTGACCAGGGCACGAACGCCGGAGAGCTTGACAGCTTCGAAGATGAGCTTGGTGAATTGATCAGGATCGTCAACGACGATACTGCCAAAGCCGATGTACACAGGTGGATCGCCTGCATCAAGGAATTTCTGCAACGGATCTGGTGGCTTGAAGTTGCTGGCAAGGTCAAGAAAGACAAAGCCAGTCACGTCAATTTCGGGACCCCAGTCTTTTGGCTTGGGAACGAGTTCTGGACTCCACATGTAGGTATACGGGACCTTCATGCGCCATAAAGCATCAGGAGCCCAGAAACTGCTGACCGGTTCAAGCCCGAGTGTTCGCACACGGAAAGAATTGACCAAATCGCCGAGACCTTGCCACGTCATCATCTCGACTAAAGCATATGACATAAAGTTGACATATCCAGCATCGACGTTGCCTTTTGACGATTTGATGTTGGCAAGAGGGTGAGGGAACTGAGTGGTCGGAGAGTAGGGAAAGGTGAACATCATATGCAGCGGAATACCCAGCCGTTCGGCGATGTGAACGTGAGCAAAAGATGGCGGATTAGCAATAATAGCGTCTGCGATGAAAGGTTGTTTCTCTCCCATCATACGATAATTGAGCTTGTCTTTCTCGTCGTCAGTAGCGTTTATGCAGGATCGCCAGAAGCCTTCGAACATTTCCGCCATTGCTGCTCGTCGTTTTGCGATCTCGCCTTGTCGGACAGTCTCGAAAGAAGGAATCAGACCAGGATTTTTGACCATGAATGCCATCAACTCTGATGGATCTCCACCAACACTGAAAAATTCGAGGCCGATGTCTTTCTCGACAAAGTCACGAAAGGCAGGATGTGTTGCTATCCGTACTCGATGACCTCTTTCTCGAAGTATTTGTCCAATCTTGAGGAACGGTTGAATGTCACCTCTTGACCCAATGACCATGATGACAATGTTGAGTCTGGGCTTGGGGATGTTTTTCAGTCCATCGGTGATTCGCTTCGCCTCGGCATCTGCAAACTCGGCCGATGCGTTTTTCGACTGGCGAACAGATGACCTGTGTGTGATATCCAGGTGGTTGCGTATCGATTTGCCCAACCATTTGGCAACTCTGCCCGAGTTGACATTCTCGTTGATCGAAATCCTAAGCCGACCGTCGCGTTTCGAGACCTTTCCCTTCGTCTGGTACTGGTCATTGCCGAGTGCGATACGATTGTACGACTGTGTCCGTTGAACTTGTTTCCGCTTCCGCTTCTCCTCAGCGGACACACCTGCCAGGGTTGAGGCACTTTTCGTGATCGGCTCGATTTCGTCTTTTTCGGACTCTGATGAGCTTGATGTATCGCTCTCTGACGAAATGTCGTTGTAGCGATACGAATACGCGGCGCGACCAGTCGGGCGTGTCTTTCGCGGAGCGCTGTTCGATCTCTTCAATTCAGGTTCCATGGGCGTTGTCATGCTTTTCCGAGGGCGTTCCAGATTTTCTGTGACAGAACCACGTTCCAGTGATGGACGCATGTTTCCTACTGGTGCTGTACCTGCTCGTTGTATCTTGGGTCCTCTGAGAATGGGTGACGAGACTCGTCCTGCGGTCTCTGGTGTTGCATGATCTATACGATCGGTATCTGGGTCGAGCATGTGTCCTTCACGCTTTAGATCAAAGTATTCAGGTCCCTGCTCTTGTCCAGTCTCCGATCTCTTCCTCTGCTCTCCCTGTGGTGTAGCAAATTCGGTGACTGTACCACTCGACATGGCATCTCGCTTGTCTGGATCAAGAGAGTCCATGATGTTCTCATTCGAATCTGGCAGATCTTTATTATTGACGAGAGACGCCATTGTTCGTGACAGTCGAAGTGGTCGACTATGAAGTCGCGAACGACCGTGAGCCGCGACGAGTCTCTATCAGCGTCTGTAACACGACTGACATGTACGAAGGAGTTAGAATTTCACGTGTCATACTCCGCAAATTTGCCAAGCTCGAGGGCTCCTCCTCTACCTTCCTAAACACGTTATTATTACTTATCTTACAACCACCACCATGCAGCACAGAGTAGTTAGAAACACAAAAGGACAAAAGGAGCGTGTTTACAAGACGGAGAGGTACGAAATAACACTAATGCAGCGCGCAATGGCCGTTATAATAGCTTTCTATAAGGTTAATTAGAGTATAATAGTAAGCCGATTCGGGGCTTCTTAGTCAACAATCTCTAAGCTAATTACGCGCACTAATACACGCGCTATTAAGCTTAGAGTGCTAATTTGGACTAAATCTCTCTATTAAACGCTTTAAGAGGATCGTGGCTATTAAGTGCCTATTCTTAATTAAGACTAGAAGGACTACTTAATCGCCTTTATAACGGAGAATTAAGATAGCTATAAGCTATAGAGTAAGGAGATCTTCGTAGCTATACCTTCCGACCTACCGCGTGTATTAATCTCTACTATCGAGAGCGTTATATACGAGGCTAGTTATTGTTAAATAAGGCATTACTAGAAGCCTTAGCTTAGTAACGAGTAGATAGATATATACTGCAAGTAGTGCCTTAAGCACTATAACACTAACTAGCGTAATATTATCTTCCTTAATAAGACTCTAGCAAAGGTTAGTATAGAGTATAGCTATCTATGTCTATAGAGTAAGTCTAATAAGAAGAAGACTTATTATCCTTATCTTAAGAAGGTATAGCACAAGAAGTACTCCGAGATATAGTTTATTACTACCTTTATATATAGCTACCGAGGCTCTACTTATATGTTTAGGAAGGAGTTAGATAAAGAATTTGCCGCTAACACTACTAACCTCCTTAAAGAGAACGACATAAGGAGAGCTAGTAAAGCACTTATAGAGATAAGTGCTTTATAAGTTAATACTGCTAGTAAGCCTTAACGTATTATAACTAGTAATAGAGAGCTAGAGAAGAAGAATAAGCTTACTCTAGAAGAGCGTAAGGCAATAAAGCCTTATAAGTGCTCGGCTACAAAATCTAGAGGAGGAGTTAATAGTTATTAATTTCGAGCCTTCGTAAAGGCTAAGCTTATCCCTTAGATTAATAAGCTATATAAGAAGTATAAGCTTAAGCTAGTACTCCTCCTTAATAGTGCTCTAGCTTACACTACGAGAATTACATAAGATTACTTTAATCTAGAGGATATCCGCTACATGTTAATGCCTCTAAACTCGCTAGAGATTAACGCTATTAAGTACGCTTAGCTATAGATCTAGCTTTACGTAAGTAAAGAGATACCTCTATCAAGGACTATAGAGGAGTATAAAGACTAGTAGATAGAGATTTAGTAGTTATTAACAGTTAAACAGATCAATAAGTAGATAGAGAAGATACTAGAGATAATTAAGAAGATTCTTAGCTAGGAGAGGCCTAGTAATAACTCGTTCTACAGCTGAGAACTTACTAATTTACACTTACTCTATGATTTATAACTTCACGCTCTATACTATAAACATGAAAAAAGCTGTAATTAATGAGGATTACAAGCTAAATACGTAATGCCAAAAAGACCTAATGCAGCACCAAAATTCTGGTGAGAAGCCGGGTCTTGGCGGCTGGAGATATGACTCATGAAAAACTAACTCCTTCGTATATGACATGGGAGTAATTCGCGGACCCGCTAAGGGAAACCTGCTTTGTTGCCAAGGTGGAGACTTGCTTTCGATGCAGATCTGTGCCTGACTCGTGGGGCAAATATGCGGAGTATGTTGTCAGACAGTGTCAACGGGGTTGATCTCTCATGGAGTTGTTGAACGGAGAATGTCGCGGTCCGGTGCGGATTGCAATTGAAGGGTTCACGTGTTCCATTGTACTCGGGGAAAGAACCTAATCGATGCTTTCGCTTGATTTTGACGAAGAGTTTACCAGCCGCCCGATGACGTAGGAACCGTCAACCCCAATCTGGAGCCGAGTCATTTCCGCAGAGCCGCAATAGACGTCGATCAGGAACCAGCCCCTCCCAGTTCTCTGCCGTCTTTGCCAGGAACGCTTAATTTCATCACTTGCACAATATTGGACAGTCAGGCAAGGTAAGGAACGAATCAATTCAATCTCCAATCAACGTGCCTCAAGCACTTGGTTAAGTGTACAGGTCAGAAGTATAATGCCGATTCCCAATGATAAAACCCAAATGGCTCAATGATAGTCTGTGTAGAATGCCCGCCGTGGCTCCTGTCTCTTCCTCTTACTTGTCCTTTATGCCCTGGAAGGATAGAGACCAGTCCAAGAGCAACCCTTGGGGATCTGGGTTGGGCTACCGAAGTAAAGGTAGCCAGGGTCGCTGGAGCAGACACCAGAGTAGGTAGTGCCGCCCGAGTTGATGCACACAATGCTTCCGTTCTGGAGACCACACCTGAGAGGGTCGACACCGAGAGGCCTGAAGCCAACACGCTGCCAAGCACCACCAAGACGGTCAGTAAGACCGATGTAGTTGTTGAGGAGCCAGATCCAGGACTGGTTGCGGACGTAACCATTCTTGTCGACGGAGAAGACGGTGGCGGCGCTCTTGGACGAGACAAAGGTGACACGGCCGAGAGCGAGCCAGTTGACGTACAAGTACTGGTTGGAGCCGCTTGGCGAGGTACCGGCTTGAACGACAAAGTTGGTGGTGGGGACGACAGCCGCGGTCGTGGCAGCAGCAGAAGTCGTGGTAGATGCCTTGGTGGAAGTAGCAAAGGTAGTCTGAGCTGGGACAGTGACGGTAGCGAGGAAAGTGCTGATAATCGCAACATCCACATTGCTGGCGTATGTAGGCTCGGTGTTACCAGCGGTGAGCTTCTTGAAGTAGCAGAGCCCGTCAGTGGCGTAGGCAAAGGCCTGGCAGCCAGAAAACTTGGTGCACAGGCTGAAGCAGCCGATGAAGCTGGTAGACTTGGCCGAGCCAATGTCGTTGACACCCCTGAAATCGGAGTTGCAGCGGAGAGTGTACTGGGTAGCATCATCAGTGTAGGTGGTACCGCTCTGGAGCATGGTGGCGCAATTGGCGTTGCTGGCAAACTTGATACCAGGAGCAGAAAAGCCGGTGGTGGTGGCGGCAGGAGTGGTAACGGCAGCAGTGGTAGCGGGTGTAGTAGTTGGCTTGGGAGTGGTAGTAGTAGTGGAGGTGGTGGTGGTGGTGGTAGAAGTGGTGGTGGTGGTAGTGGATGGTGCAACAGCGACGGTGTTGGTGTAGTACCTGGCAATGTACGCAATGTTGGCGTCTGAGGAGACGTATGGCTGGACAGTGACACTGGCGAGATTCTTGTACCAACAGTAACCGTTCCAGAAGCTGAAGGCCTGGCAGCCATTGAACTGCTGGCACTGGGAGAAGCAGTTGAAGAAGCTGCTGGAAGGAGCGTTGCCAATATCACCTTGTCCAACAATGTCATAACCACACTTGAGGACATAGGCGTTGGTACCATCACTGTAGGTAGAAGCCACATTGTTCATTGCGGCACAGTCCATGTTGCTGTTGTAGCGAGCGGTTGGGCTAGCAGTAGTGGTGGTGGTAGTAGTGGTCTTGGGGGTAGTGCTAGCCGGGGGAGTGGTCAAAGTGGTGGCGCCAGAGCTGGTAGGAGGAGCACTGTACGAGACAGTAGAGATGTACTGAATCGCGGTGGTGGATTGACCATAGTCAGGACGGTAGAGTGAGACCGCAGTGGTAGCGCTAGTGCTGGAAGCAGGCGCGGCGACGACAGGAGCTACGCTACTGGACGAAGCAGGAGGAGGAGCGGCTGCAGTCGAGGCGGAGGTAGCGGCGGCGGTGGTAGGGGCAACAGTCGTCGTCGTGCTGCTGCTGGCGGCTGGGGCAGGAGCTTGTTGAACAGCCCTGACACCGGAGACCACGTTCTTGCCGGACAGATTGGGCTTGCCGAGCTCAGTCTTGAGCCAACAAGTACCAGCACCGACACCACCGTCACCACCGACGTAGGTGAAAGCCTTGCAACCATCAGTCCTAGCCTCGCAAGCATCCTCACACTCGGTGTAAGAGGCGGAAGCTCCGGCGTTCGAGTAGGCACCCTGGGAAGTATCTGCAGAGTAGTAGATGATCCAGGGGTTGCCAGACTTCGCAGTCTCAGTGGCGATGGTGGCGCCAGCGACAGTAGGAGTAGCAGAGCGGAGAGCAGCAGCTCTAGCAGTATGCTCGTAACCGTTGGAACCAGCAACGACGACGTAGAAGTCGGCTTGCATGTTTCCGTAGTTGTTGGCGTTGTTGAGAGAGACGAGACCACCCCACCACACGCACTTGATGCGGGTGAGCGAAGGAGGGTTGGGGCAGGAGGTCTGGTCCGGAGACATGACAGGATCACGCTCGAAGTAGATGTTGAAGGAGACACAGCCAGCAATCGAGGTACATTGTGCTGAACAGGCACCGACATCGTATGAGTTGAGGAAGGTGAAACCCATGTAGTCATCGGCACTGTTCGCGGCGACAATGTCCTGGAAGACTTGAGTGTAGCCGGAAGGCGTCACCGCATTGTCGGCAGCGTTGGAGTAGTAATTGTCTGCTGTGAACGAGTTCGGGTCGTCAGGGGAAGTGACATAGCCGATACCAGTAGGCTGGGCAACGCAGACCTCATCACGCTTTGCGAGAGTGTCACGCTTGATCCTTGATGGTGCATCGGTAGCGGCGACTATGATAGTTTCAGCTGTGAGTGCAGGTTGAACGCTTGCTGTCTTATACACACCCATGGGAGGACCGGTTGGGACGGTCGCATCTCGCTTGTTGATCTTGCCAATGACTGCAGTGACTTCGGCAACAACCTCAGTCAAGGTAGTGGCGGTGACGGCAGGAGCATTTTTGGCAGTCTTGTAGACTCCCATGGGCGGTCCAGCAGCAGGAGTGGTGTCCTGGGCCAGGGCGAGGCCAGCAAAGGCCGCGAGCGCAATGAATGAGCGCATTTTTGGAACGAATGTACAGGGTAGGATAGGTGGGAAATCGGTAAGTGAGTGTGGTGTGGGAGCTACCCCTACGAGATGTACGAATGACCTGGGTGGATGACCATACCTAGCTGGGGATGGACTGATACATAAGTAGCTTCCAGCAGCCCTGTGGCAGAGACATGTCGGCCGACAAAACCGATAGATTCAACATCTCGGAGGAGAAAACGGACAAATTCGTTGTATGAAAAGGTAAGAATACGGGAAGAGGAGAGACGTCAGTTGGAAAGGTGCCCCGAATGGCACTCAGACGGATCCTGCTTTGGGCTGCGTTCGGCTTTTTGGCAACGTCTCTAACGAAGACCGCCGTTGAGTTGACTCAGGGCAGTTTGAACCTGATTGACACGTCATTGGTGTATATTCAGCCATGCCTGTGAATGACAGATCAGATATATCGACGGCACGGCATGATGAGCCGGTGACTGATGTGGTATAGCCATGCGATATGCAGCGTTGGAGCTGGTGCTACAGGTTAGACGCAGGGCAGCTTCTCGAGGCGGCTAGCTTTGATCTGACACTGTTCTGCAGGCCAGCTATAGCGGAGTGCGTAGAGAACTGTGAGCGTTGCTGTGTAAGATATGCTCGATGACAGTGACATAAAGTGTTCTGCTACTTCATGTTCTTGTGGTCCCATTTGGGTGCAGAAGATGTTAGTCAGCGCCAAGAAACATGGCCGAATCTATCGATAGTGGCGGGCTGTCAAAGCTTGTTTTATGTGACAGGGCTGGGGAACGACCTCCATTGATTCTACCTCATTCATATCACACCCACTTTCTCGGATCTCCCGCATTCCACGTGTGCGCATCGCTGGATCGTCTCTGATTCTCTATCAACGTGATCATCAGTTCTACCACGAGGGCTGACGCCTTTCCACTCCCGATGAATGCGAGTACAATGCCGTTGAGTCTGTTTCAGGAAGAACGAAAACGGCGCACGTGGTGGTGACTCGCATCTTCAACGTTCCGAACTTGGCAGCTGGGACATGTGGCCGAATATGACGGTGTCAGACGGATAATAGGCGATTATTGAACCGTCCTCGTCTCCAACTGACAGCAAGATTGACTCTTGGTATACACGGCACAGATTTCAATCCCAGCGGATCATCAATGACAGCGTTTGTGGATATTCCGGGTTCAGCTATACGAGAAGGAAGGACAATGTCTTTCGGCCGTGAGGTCTGTCAAGTTCTCTGCACTCTTGAACCTCCGAATCGAGCATCGTTGCATCGAGAAAGCGAAACGGGAAATTGACAAGTGGGCTTCGGATTCATTATCATCTCGATTGTATCAGTGACTCCCTGTCGTTCACAGACAGTCTCTCCTGCGCGCTTGGCCAAAAATCCATTCGGAAGGCAGCACTACAATACTATAGACAAATTGCCAATGGTCCAGGCCCGACTGCCACCCCGCCGGGCCATTCGAATTTCCTTGGTACCTGAGCTTACGCAAATTCAAAGGCATATGCCGTGTTGGCCGTCTCAGGTGTGACCCAGAAAGTCACCTGATCACCACTGTATTGATGTGAAACAACACCGAGATTCACAGGAGCACCTATCTCGCCGAACCGACCATTCCAGTCAAATCTGAAGGTCCTGATGTCGATAGTACCGGATGCTGGCAATCCAACACTCGTCAGGCCATTGATAGTGATGTCGTATGTTCGGTTGTTTCCCCTATTCCCGGCGAGGACCTTGACAGATTTCGCCACATCTCCTTTAGTAGCAAAGACGTCGAAACCTCCATCAGCAGATCCCGATGTCGCCACACGAGTTCCTGCCATACCTCCGTAGTACTTGTACAGCTGCCACTCTCCATTTGGGAAATACTTAGTCCCATTCTTCCCAACCAGGTTGGCCAAAAAGTCGTGCAATTCTCCGAAGCTAGCCCAATTTGCTCTCAAGCCTCGAAGATTCAACCGCTCAAATCGAGAGATATACCAAGCCGATGTGGACGGGATCTGCTCTTCTGGTGCAGCATATTCGTTGATGTCAATGGGTCGCTCAGGCAGGTTGTTCTGCGTTCGAAGAGTCTCAAAGGCTTGTAGATTGCTAGCGGGATCTTGTGAGGTTACAAGCTGGTGCCAAGAATAGATGTCAGGAACCAGGTCATTTGCTGCAACGTAGGATGTCCATTGCTGCCATGTTGTAGCCGAGGTCGATGCTGGCTGAGCCAAGGACGGCCCGCTGATCTTAAGGGCGGAGAATTCGGCCCTGGTCCCCGTCAGTATTGTATGGTCTCTCCATAGAGCGTACGCACCTCAATCTCCGATGAGCTCGACCATAGTAATCCAGATACTGCGGAAAAGGGCGAGCCCAGAAGCTGCCAATGTCTGGTTCATTCCAGATGTCCACTACGACGCCATCGATCATATTATTTGCCCTCAGGTCCGAGAATAACCGGTCATAGAAGCGCTCGAAATTCGACCAATCGCCATTGTCCCCCGGGTAGGCGATAGTGTTCGCTTCCAGCGAGTCCGCACCCCAAAGGTCATGGACCAGTAGGATAAAGTCCCCACCGAACTTCCTGGTAGTCAAGTAATTGGACAAGGTAGAGGCAAAGCGTCCAACATATTCGTTCTCACCGAAGGCCCAGCCGCGATTCGGAGCCACGAGCTGAGCCCCGCCAGCTCGGCATGCATTGAAGCCAATGTCGGTGTAGAAGTAGTCCGGAATGGCAGTCGATACAGCGGCTCCGGCTGTCACGTTATCGACAATACCATAGATGAAGTTTGAGGCCAGCTGTTGGGGAATACCTGATGGTTCCGCAAGTCGGACTGTGGCGGTACCTTGAGCTTGTCGCCTCTGAAACGCTGCTCCTTCAGCGATGCTCAGCAAGGCCAGACTTCCGAGGAGCTCGGTGGTCTTCATGGTTGTTATGCTGGAATCGAAATACGACTTACTGGACGATGATCTTATATCATGATCTAGTGCACCTCTCGACTACAATGCTCTCCCCCAGCGGACATTGGTACCAGGGTGATTGTGGCATGTCTCCTGATTACCCGCTTCAGGAATTCGATCACAAAATACTGAGTGAATTGTAACTAAACGAAAATCTTGACCGGCACCATCACAAGTACATGGAAGAGAAGCGAGGTGTACGAAAGCCCCTTGGGAAGGTCACAAGCAAAGCAACCAAATTTTGATATACGACGCAATGGCGATCGTGCGGGGTTTCCAAAACCAAAACATATTGTTGGTTGCGTCAGGTCAATTCCGGTGGGGAAACGAGGCTATCCTTCGAGGATGTCGACCACGAGAGACAGCTGAGGCCCCGCGGACCATCCCACTTTCTGCTGGAGCTGTGCCCGCGGTCTCCCACTTCCCCATTGCTCTGGTCGAACAGTACCTTTGCATGAGCTCGAGCGTCTCGAAACAAGTCACTCGGTTCCCTTGGAGACATCGTGTCAGGGCAAAGCAGTTTAGCCGTTGAGCAGCGAAGTTACGCAATTGATCACAGGGTCACCTGAATGATCCCGAATCAACAACATGAGTCGGCAGTGTCCGAACATTTCACAATCGAAGACTACATTTCGCAGATACTATGGAGACCTGAGTCGGCCTATATTAATGTGCGAACCACTCCGCCGGCATAGCTAGCCTTGAATCACATCCTCGACTTCATCTTCATAGGCATCAACATGATAGCCCTTGAATTGTCTCGCCGGTACCTTTCTGGCAAACAGTATGTCCAGTTCTTCAAAGGTCCTGTCTTTCGTCTCCGGCAAGCGGAAGAATGCCCAAGCAAAGCAGATCAAGCCGGTTGCTCCCCACACGAAACCAGCTTTACCCTTGAGATTTCCCTCAGTAGGATTGATCATGTACGGTTGGACAACATAGCCGATGATCTGCGCGATGTAGTACGATATCCTTGCCACACAGACAGACTTTGAGCGAAGCTGTACTGATGAAGTCTCCGAGATGATGGCGTAGCAGATCGGTCCGACTGTGAGATAGTATATGAGCAGCCACACAAGGACCATACTACCCATAGCCCAGGAGCCGCCTTCAGATGATGTGCCGACTTGAATGAAGCCAATGGTAAACATAATGGCTGCCAGGGCGCCAAGCCCGATCACGTAGATTGTGCGACGGCCCAGGACGGATAACAGGAACCACGAGACAATCGTGCCGATGCACGCCAGGCCAAGACCACCGACACTGAATTGGAATGACGTTGATGATGGCAGGCCAGCTTGCGTGAAGAAGTAAGTTGGAGCTCCACCGAGATTGCTGCCAGAGAAGACTTGAGCAGCGAAGACGACGCAAACAATCTCTGTTCGGCGCAACTCGTCACCACGGAAGAGATCGAGGTAGGAAGTTCCCGAAGAAAGTGACTCTTCGAGTCTGGTAGTGTGGACCATCTGTGCAACACTCTTGGTGGCGTCTTGCATCGACAAGCCGGTTGTAAGTCGCATGATGACCTTCTTTGCATCCTCGATGCGACCGGCGCGCACAAGCCACCAAGGCGATTCGGGAGCAGAGACAAGCACAGCCAGAAGGAAAGGCGGCCAGACCCACTGCACAGCGAAAGGGATGCGATAAGCCCACTGGCTACCTAGTCCTTCTGTTCCAGCGAGGACACCTGCGGCGAGGAGCTGTCCGAATGCCCAGCAGATGTTGACGTAGACGGTGAGATATCCTCGTAGTGCCAAGGGGCAGACTTCGGATGCATACGCTGGCGCCAGAGTAGCGAACACCCCCCAGGGTACACCACACAGTATCTGTCCAACCAGCAGCATAGTTATTGAAGTCGCAAAGAAGGTAAGGAAGATGAAACCCGTCATCGACACAAGCGACACCAGTAAGACCTTTCTATACCCATACTTGTGCGTAAGCCAGCCGTTCCCAAAAGCACCGATGATGGTGCCAACAGTAGCACCACAACTAAGACCAGCTTGCCAGGGACCAGTGATCTGGTATCCAATGTCGTCACCGTAGAATTGTCCATAGCGGCGTTGGAAGTCAGGTTGGGCAAAGAGAGACCCGACCAGGACGATATCGTAGCCTTCCATGATGATAGCGGTGGACACCATGATGGACCAGAACACTGCTTTGGGGTATTTCTTGAGCGCTTGCTTGACGGTCATGGAGTGCTCTTCAAGAGCTGCCTCTCGGGCGCCGTCCGTTAGGGTGTCATTCTGCTTGATGGGTTCGTCTGTATCTTCGTTATGACTAGTGTGGGTCTTTTCTTCGGGTGTCGCCATGTTGGAAGCGATCCGGTATGAGAGCGTAGTGAGGATTTACCCACTCGTCTGACTTCATGGCGGGGACGCACCCTTATACCAGGGGAGCATGAGATGCACATGCCCATGCACAGTGCCGATCACGACGGATCTGCATTTCCCCATGGTTCATGCATTTGTTGTACTTGGCAAATCGGATCGAGAGACGTGTGTTTCATTCAGAGAGTTACAATAACCGATTATCTACTGTGCGTGTGCTGACTCATCAGTACCAGTCCTTCAGTACCAGAGAAGCTGTACCAGCCTTTGAGTTACAACAGCATTGGCTTTGCGGAGAAGAATTAGGGCATGCAAGGAGACCTCACTGCATGAAGTGGGCACTCCGGAAGGTAGAGTTGGAGATGGTCCAGAGGGCCGCATGAGCCAGGCCGCCCTTCCCGGCTGGCAAAGCCGCCATCATGCTGCAGGCGCGTGACACAGATAACACAATGGCACACTAGCCCGAAGCTCGGAGTGGGATGCCCCGACGACTACCTCTCTCTCCCGTTCAACCCCTCATGCTATGCATCTCTAGCGCATCAAGCTAACAAACTCGCTACGTCAGCGAATACATTGGCATATTTCTTCCATGCTTCAACCACAGTAGGTACCTCTCCTGTCCACCTCCCATAGCCCGCCACCATGTTCATCCCCTCCCCCTCCGCACTCATCTTCCGCTACGACGCCGAAGAGCTCCGCATCGAACCATGGGGCACCAACGCGCTCCGCGTACGCTCCTCCAAGATCCGACCCATGCCACAAGAAGACTGGGCTCTCCTCCCGCCCACCAGCACCACCCCCAAAATCACCCTCGGCACCGACACCTCCTCCATCACCAACGGCAAAATCACCGCCACCATCACCAAACTCGGCAAAATCACCATCACCAACCAACACGGTACCCTCCTACTCGAAGAATACGCCCGCACGCGCGTCGACGTCCTCGACCCCAAAACCAGCGCCCTCGAGATCCAGGCCCGCGAATTCAAACCGCTCCTCGGCGGCGACTACCACCTCACCATGCGCCTCGAATCCGTCTCACGCAACGAGAAACTCTACGGCATGGGGCAGTACCAACAACCATTTCTCAACCTCAAGGGCCTCGACCTCGAGCTCGCCCACCGCAACTCCCAAGCCAGCGTCCCCTTCCTGCTCTCCTCCCTCGGGTACGGACTGCTCTGGAATAACCCCGCTATAGGCCGCGCCGTGCTCGGCGGGAATGTGATGAGTTTCGAGGCGTACTCGACGAAAGTGCTGGATTACTGGGTCGTGGCGGGGGATGAGCCGCGGGAGATTATGGGGGCGTATGGGAGGGCCACGGGGACGGTGCCCATGATGCCCGAGTATGGGCTTGGGTTTTGGCAGTGTAAGTTGAGGTATCAGACGCAGGAGGAGTTGTTGGGGGTGGCGAGGGAGTATAGGAGGAGAGGGCTGCCGTTGGATTTGATTGTGGTGGATTTTTTTCATTGGCCTAGACAGGGGGAGTGGAGGTTTGATGAGACGTATTGGCCGGATCCAGGTAGGTGGTGAATTGGTGGGTTGGGATGGGGCTGATGTGGTGCAGATGCGATGGTCAAGGAGCTCAAGTCGATGAATGTTGAGCTGATGGTGTCCATCTGGCCTACTGTGGACAAGCTCTCGGAGAACTACGAGGAAATGCTCGAGCGTGGCCTGTTGATCCAGACTGAGCGCGGGATACGCACGGCAATGGACTTTCAGGGTGACACAGTTCACTTCGACGCCACGAACCCGGAAGCCCAGAAGTATGTCTGGGGAAAGGCGAAGCAGAACTACTTTGACAAGGGCATTCGTGTCTTCTGGCTTGACGAGGCAGAGCCAGAGTATACTGCGTATGACTTTGACAATTACAGGTACTACAAGGGTCCGAATCAGGCGATAGGGAACATCTATCCTGTGGAATATGCCAGGGCATTCTACGAAGGGCAGGAAGCGGCCGGTCAGAAGGATATTGTCAACTTGATCCGGTGTGCCTGGGCTGGGAGTCAGAAGCTCGGTGCATTGGTGTGGAGTGGTGACATCGGTAGCTCTTGGTCGAGTCTGCGGAATCAGCTGGCTGCTGGACTCAACATGGGTGTGGCTGGCATCCCGTGGTGGACCACGGACATCGGCGGCTTTCACGGAGGTGATCCGAACGACACAGCATTTCGGGAACTGTTCACTCGGTGGTTTCAATGGGGCACGTTCTGCCCAGTCATGCGGCTACATGGTGATCGAGAGCCGCGGCAGCCACAAGTGGGCGAGACAGGAGGTGCTACTTGCCGGTCTGGAGCTGCCAACGAGGTGTGGTCGTATGGTGAAGAGATTTACGGGATCTGCAAGAAGTACATGGAGATCCGAGAGAAGCTGCGAGAGTATACACGGCAGCTGATGAAAGAGGCGCACGAGACAAACGCACCTGTGATGAGACCTTGTTTCTATGAATTTCCGAACGACAAGAGGAGTTGGGAGGTGGAAGACCAATATCTATATGGTCACAAGTATCTGGTTGCTCCGATTCTATATCCTGGCCAGAAGACAAGGAAGTTGTATCTGCCGCCAGGGAAGTGGCAATCAGCTTTCGTAGCGGAGAAGCAGTATGAAGGTGGTCAAGACATAGAGGTGGATGCTCCGATAGACACTATCCCGGTCTTCGAGAGGTTGTGAGGGAATCCGGACCTCTCTTGTCAATAGATTTTAGAATATCCTGTTGCCTTTGTCCGGTCCAAGAAATGCTGCATGGGATTCCCTTGAACACGAGTGGTTGTAACCACTCAAAGCTAAACAAATCGTCTGTCCACATTCATGAGTAGTAATTAGAGACAACATTTGATAATCTCTCAAAGACCTGCGCCTGATAGCTGGCTCCCTGCCAGGTCTGGGCATATCCGGCAAGTAGTTTCTGCCCGAGTGCAAGTATACGTAGCGGAGCATGGCTTGCGTTGATATCACCGACACCAGAGATCAATGCCGTCATCTTGCCTGGCCGACCTGTGCGAACCCAGATCTGGGCCATCTCATCGTCGACCGGTCGATCAAGCCGTACGAACGACAGCTCTTCGTCCTCGGTCACTTGTACTACTAGAGATTGGACAGGCGAAGAAGCTGGATCGTGTATGTTAGTCCCCGCGACGCTCCCTGGTAAGCGGCTTGCGGAGCTCGTTTGTTCGTTGGGACCTCCAGAGGTAAGTCCGCCCGTGCTTCCGGCTGTGTACGTGCTGTAGGCCCAGAGAGCCAGTATGGAGAGATAGAGACTCCTGGCTTCATAGAAAGCATTGTCACTGAATCTTCGTACATACCACAGAAGAGCGCCGACGTGCAGCATCGATAAACGTGCTTTGTGCTCATCTCGTCTGACCCAGTACAAGATATCTTGCTCATACTTTCGTCGATCCTGTGGCCGAGTATTGATGTGAGGTAAGAGAGCAGATATGGGACTGCCGAAAGTGGACACAAGACATTCTATTTCTCGGAGCGGAACGAGGAGGGTGATCCTGGCGAAATGGAGGTGAAAGACCGTGTCGTGCTCCTTGCCGAAATTTGCCGCGATCAAGCTGTTAGCTTGCCAATGAAGGATATCCATGCAGTCACAAGCAGCGTTCCGCCATTTGGAGAATGTTGGCTCGCTCGAGAGCCAGTCTCTATGCTGGTGGTTCTGGACGTCGTCGGCTCGATTGCTTGAATGTGTGGTACTAGAAATGCTTTGTGATGGTGTCCACGATGACAAAGTCCTTCTGTGGAAGCGTCCCACGGCGATGACCTCAGAACGAATGCCGTGTAACATGAGGAGCTGTCCGAAACGTCCAGTGCTTCTGTCAAATTGCCGATGTGTGAACAGTCGTGACACTGATTGATGAAGAGACAGCGGTCTTGCTGTCGGACCATTCCGTGTCTCCATTGGTACAGGAGCTCGCGCATCCTCCAGAGTCAGCAAGCTGGCTTGGTGAAAGTGTGTCTCCATCATGCTATCAAGAAGCTGTCATGGATCAGCAAACTTCTAACGCCTCACGAGGCGGCGAGAGCATACCCATATCATGTAACCCAGCGGAGCAGCATTTTCACCGCAGGATATTTGCTGTGCGCTGTCATTAAATGTCATACCGTCAAGCAAGTGCAGCTTCCTCCCGAATCTGACAAGAGTCGCATGCCTGTCAAAAGCACATGCAATGAAATCCAGACTGCTACCGTACAATAGACCGATTTGAAGTAGAACGAGTGCCTGCAAGAATTCGAGAGGCGGCGTGCAGGTGGCGTGCTTCTCGATGCCGACATTTGTAGCTCTTCGGCATAGTTCGAGCAATGGTCGGGCACAAGCAGCCAAAACGACATTGTCAGCTTGCATCGCGCCCAACCCTGCCATGGCCATGACGAGCTCCGGACAGTCGTTAAGCCCGAGCATTCCTGTTAATTGTAGCGGAATCTGCTCTGCGAGCTTGTCATTATAGAGCGCTAGTAGATACTCGAAATGCCGTTTAGTCGGAAATTCTGCGCTCTGGAATACCTCATGTCCGACCAGTGGTGTAAAGCACAGTTTCATGCAAGTCTGCTTGATATTCGTGTACAACATGTCACTGATTTTCGTTTCTGTACGGTTCCCCCAGTCCCTAATCGCTTCGTCGAGCTCTGTCATTACCGGGAATGAGTACGGGTGCTTGCCTGATTCTATCTCGCTACTATTCAAGTCAAGAGGTCTTCTTGATCTGGCCCGTGATGTGTTTGGACTGGCCGGCATTCCAAATGGGGCTCTAGCGCCGTCACTGCTCGTTGCGTAGAGTGCACCGCTTGAATCTGGAGTATGAGTATGCTCCATGCTCAGCGAACTGCTCTCTTGAACTGGGCCTGAGGTGGTAGCGGCAACGTTCAAGAGCGTCTCTGGAGTGCTCGTCGAATGCTGTGAGAGCACGGTGGGGACGGGTTGATCGAAGAAAGATGGTGATTGCATATCAAAGAAGTCGAATGTCAAATCTGCGTCTAGATTCCCAGGGAGCCAATTCATGTCGGTAGTCAAGAAGTCGCTAAAGTCTTGATCGTTCCAATTACCACTGAGCGGATTTGAAGGAGGTAGCATTGCTTCTGGTAGTGACTGTAAATCAGCCTGAGATGTATATCCAGGATGAGTCGGAATGAGCTGTGTAGTAACCTGATGGTCCTGGTAGCTATCGTTTGAAGCCGAGTGATTCTCCTGGTTGGAAGGCATCGGTGCTACATCGTCTACTACAGGGCCCATGTTGCCGGCATGGTCCACGCAAGAGACATCAGCGATGCCATTCTCATTCCCCAAGACCGTAGATGTAAGAGGATACTCGCACTCCAGTCCTCGATCGGCGCATCGTGAGCAGATGCTCTCCTTGGTGCATCGTACACGTGCAGAAGCACACTGTCTGCAAGCTCGCGGTATCCGGTCCAGATCGCCGCTTGTCACCGGCAGTGCGTCATGGACAGCCGCACGGTGGCGATTCAGGACGTCGCTGCGATGGAATTTCTTGTCACATATTGAGCAAATATGACGCTTGCTTCGATGCTGTTGTTGGTGCCTTCTCAAGTGCTCGGGGCGGGCAAAAATACGAGGACAATCGGGGCAGCTGAATGAGGGACGTGGCGATGACATGCCTGCTGCGGTCTCGTGAGACGCATCTTTGGCTGACTACGCTCGTGCCTTCGAGATGTAATATAGTGCAGAGCGTTGCAAAGTTGAAGGTGGCTGGCAAGGTTTACGTCTGAGTATGATCGCGTCATGTGACCTGCGGAAACATTTCATTGGTTTTTACGACAACACGCCGCTATTTGTTTCTTAATTTCGACATCACATCACGAGCCCTTCTCACTGCCCATCCACCTCCCTCCTCAACAAAACCTCCCCTCCACTAACACTACTCCTCCCCGGCACCGTCGCCCTCAGCACCCCCGCCTTGACCAAATCCTCCACCAACCCAACAATCATCCCATCACACCCTCTCGCCGCCAAAATATCCACCGTGACAGGCAACACCTCCGTAACCCCCGTAACATCACTCCTATACCCCGCCTGCCCCACCGGTACAACCACATCCGGCCCACCCGCAAAAACACTGATCCTCCCCGTGCTAAACCCAAACGGCACAGTCGACGGTCCCCCGTATCGGTTCCTGTAGCTCCCGCTCGCTGAGCTTCCCGGGTAGAGGAGGAGTTTGTCCGAGCACGTCACGGGATCGGCGCGGAGGACGTTCGCGTCCCACCAGTCTGCGAAAACGGTTTTGTTGGCGTTGGCTTCCGCGAGGGCCGAGTCGGGGACTGTGTCGCCGTAGCCCCAGCGGACGAGAGGGGCGGGGTTGACGAAGGGACGGCGGCCCCCGTTGGCGGCGGCGTAGGCGGCGTAGAAAGGGTCGCGAACCAGACGGGTTTGTTGTTTTGCGATGATGATGGGGTAGGTGAGGTTGAGGAAGGTGGCGAGGGAGGGGTCGGCGCCGGCGGGGGTCGAATTGGTCCAGGCTGTCGCGGTGGAGAAGGTGGAGGTTGTGGCGTTGAGGAAGGTGGTGAGGTTGCGGAGGAAGGCGAGTTGGAGTTGGGCGGAGGGGGAGGTGGCGTTGGCGGCTGGGAAACCGGTGGTGAGGACTTGGGTGGGGTAGCGGCGCGTGATGGTGATGTTGGAGCCGTAGAGGACTTGGGAGGCGGTGGACCAGAGGATGGGGTCGCGGGTGAGGAAGCCGGGGGTGTCAAGTTCGGGGGCTAGGGGCATGACTCCGTCGAGGGTGACGAGATCATGGGATGGTCGGTTGCCGTATAGACCTTGGACTTGGGATGGACCGCGGACGGAGCCACCAGTGTCTGAGCCAATGGAGATATCGAGCCACGGGTAGGTGGCAGAGCCTGCACCAGCACCAGATGAGGATGAAGACGGAATCTGATACCCATCGCCTCGAGGGTTGAATGGTGCAAGGTAGTCAACCCAATCTGCAGTTGGGGATTCACCATTCGCGAATTGCGACGTCTTCTGCTTGCCGACTATGATCGCTCCAGCATCGACCAATCGCTGGATAGCGGGAGCAGTGGCCGTTGCAGCAGGATAGAAGCTGTACCACGCGCGATTACCATTCGATTTCTTCAATCCGGCGACATCGTAGATGTCTTTGACTCCAAGTCGAACACCTGCAAGAGGTTTGGCGGGAGTCTTGGTGTAGTACAACCTAGATGGTACTGCGACAGCCAGTGATTGACCAGGTATGTTGGCTGGAAGTACGGTGAAACCACCACCAGATGCAGGAATGATAGTCTCTGTGAAAGACCCAGCAAAGTCGCTGAAGAGTCGCCATGCTTGATAGATCTTCCCATCGTTGTCCACAAAGTAGGGACCTTGAGGTACCGCTCGATCATTGCTGACAAAGGCAGAGGTGACTGCAGCACCCGTGCCTAATCTCTCCGAAGACGCATCTCCAGAGTTTCCACGAGAGCCGAAACCTGTGTACTGTACATAAATCCCTCCTCGTGGTCAGTGATACGATCGGCAATTCTCTTGATTATAACTTACCCGCTAGGAATCCTCGTGTAAAGACATCATCCTCCTGAAGGAACTTGTTTGTAGTGGCGCTAAAGTCACGGCCACCGAAGCCTTGGAAGGTTGTCGAGATTACAGTCAGGGGCAACAGATCGCCAGCTCTTTCCACATTCCTGCGAATTCTGAGAAAGGCAAAGCCAGGGATCTCAGCAACACTGCTAGCCGGGATGTAGTAGTAATTGCCATCGAGTTGTACAGTTTGACCAGTCTTCTGCAAGCCTTGAGCAGAGACAAGACTTATCGATAGCGAGACCAAAGACAGAAGCAATTTGGAGAAGTACACCATCTTGACGATCGTACGAATACTACTTGTCCAAATAACTGGGAAAGCTTGACAGGTAGTAATATAAGAAACTCGCCTACCTTGAATCCACTGTCATCTTCAGGCGATCTTCCGCTCGATGCCATGGAGACCAGTACCACAGCTTCGGGTATAGCTGACCCATTTACAGTGAAGATCGCTTGCCGAAAGCCACATGGCAATGGATCTGGTAAAAGAGCCAAGATGAATGACAGGATGGGGCTTATGACATGCCAGATGCGGACAAGGAGTGGTAAGCAACCCAGGATATCAACTGATAAGACATGTGCATTGACAAGTAGCGCAGCGCTTGGTATGCATGATAGAGATGTCGTTGAGGACAGAAGCGGGGGAGATAGGAAGCGGGAGGAGTACAGTGACGGCAGTGGAGTGGAGATGGTCGCTTGGCGATCTGCAAACCAGACGAAATGTATGCGGCTCCGCTATCGGAGATGAGGGTTTTGACTCGTGAATTCTTATCGTTATCTACAAAACCAACCTGATGACAAGCACAAAGGCGCCATTTCTTACATGAACGGCAGCGCATGTCCATCTCCACGTGGATCACTACCCGCGCTCCACACTCCCCGGCCTTCCGCCTCGTCAACATGCCAACGAATAACCTGACCTCGGCCAAACAATCCTCTGCCCATACCTTCCACAAACTCGACCTTGTGGCCTAGCTGGGTCAATTGGTCGGCCACTTCCTTTGAGATGCCTTCCTCGAGGTAGACTGCTCGATCGAATACATCTCCGGCGTCTGGCATGCCTGCTCCAATGCAGACACGGGGGGCATCGAGGGCTGTCTGAGGTGTGTGTTGGAATACCAGCATGTTCAGCAATACTTGAAGGTGTCCTTGTGGTTGCATGAACCCACCCATGACACCATACACTGAATGCAAGCTTTGATCTGAAACATTCGTGATGAGGGCTGGGATAATGGTGTGGTATGGCCGCTTGTTGGGCTCGAGGATGTTCGGATGATCGGTAGGTCCCAGAACAAAATTGGATCCTCTGTTCTGCAAGGTGAAGCCGCAGCCTTTTGGCACGATACCGGTACCAAACCCAGCGTAGTTGGAGTTGATGAAAGAGATGCCGTTGCCTTCACTGTCTGTTGCGGCAAAGTAAACGGTGTCGGAATGATTGTGCGCAGGAGAGCCGTGATCGAGTGGAGGAGTGGCCTTCTTCGGGTCGAATAGCTTTGCTCGTTCCGCAAGGTATGGTTTCGAGATGAGTTCCTTGATTGGCACTTTGGCAACATTGGGGTCCGCGACCCACCAGTTGGCGTCGGCAAAGGCAATTCTCAAGACTTCGACCACTGCATGAAGATACTCGGCGGTATTGTGGTCCTCTGGCTTGAACTTTTTGACCTTACCCTGCTCTTCAAGAATCTCGAGCATGCCGAGAGCCATCAGTGCGACAATGCCCTGGCCGTTTGGTGGATGCTCCCAAAGCTCAACACCTTCCGAGCTCTTGTCGTGCATTTGCTGGCCATGGCTGTCCTTGATACCTTGTCCTGTGAACTTCAGACTAATAGCCTCAGTGTCCTCAGACCCAAGGTTCATGTGATTCTTCAGATCATCCAGGGTGAGAAGACCACCTTTGTCTTGAACAACTTTGACCAGCTCTTCAGCGATTTCGCCAGTGTAGAACCCTGCTTTTCCGTTCTTCGCTACTCTGCGAAAGGTGTTGGCAAGTGTCGGGTTACGCATGATGTCACCTGGCTTTGGCGCCCTCACACCATCTTTGGCATTTGGATCCTTCTTAAGCACTTCCTTGAAGTTTGGGGAGGCATTACGCAACAACTGCTCGCTCTTGTCCCACTACAAAGGTCAGCTAGAGATCAGGGATGGCTGTCATGCACGTACGTAGAAGCCCATCAATTCTGACACCGGGAATCCTTGTTCACCAAGCTCGATGGCAGGTGTTAGGATCTGCTCCATACTAAGCTTCCCACTGCCAAACTTTTCAATCACATCGACCCAGCCAGCAGCCGCTCCAGGGACGGTGACAGAGTGCGCGCTGGTCAAGGGAATCTTCCCAGGCTCCCCATCCTTGATTCCCAGGTCCTTGCGTACTTTGTCCACAGTGACTTGTGCGCCAGCTCTTCCCGATCCATTAAGTGAATGGATCTTCTTTGTCTTTGCATTGTAGAACAGGCAAAACATGTCTCCTCCAATACCAGTGCTGCCGGGCTCAGTCATATTGAGCCCAGCAGCAGTCGCGACCGCAGCATCCTGAGGAAATGTCAGTCTTTTCCAAGACGCTCAGATGGGTGGTATTCACAGCGCAGTTGCCTCCTTGCTGGAGGATTCTCAGACCACAATTCGAGGCCAATGGCTGTGTGCTGGAGACGATTCCTTTGGTAGAATGGACGACACTTCTCCGAGATGCAAAGTGTACAAACTTTGGGTCTTCAGCCGGGTAGACGGACTTTGTGTTGAGCGGCATCTTGGAAAGTAGTTGTGGTGGTGTAGGCAGATGAAGGAGAGAAGTAAGGTAAGAGAGAGAGAGTGTCAGATACCAACCTGCGATCACCAGCAGCTCCTTCAAGAAATGTACGGCGCGAATGTGCCGGTCGATACACTATTTTACGTGATGGACGTCAACAAGCAAAGGATCGATCAATCCCGCCATTACACAACAGGCGAATTGGCCTGCTGCATCTGTGATAGCTCTCCCAGGCCCGCCTTTTAGTCTGGTCGGCGTCATCGTGTAGCGGGGCAGTCCCTCGGCATTCGATCAGGAAACGAGGGGCAGTCGGCTGAAAGATGGGCAGAATTGGGAAGAGTCACGTGTTGGAGAGCCGAGAGCGGACTTCTTCCGTCATTCGTCGGCCGATTTTTGATTGGTCAGCTGCCTGATTGCAGTCTTCCCATCTTTCAACCTCTCTTCTCACGACTGACGACGGCGCATCAACGAAGATCAGCGACTGATATATATGTCGAATTGGAAGGAGTAAAGGTCTTGGACAAAGGGAAATAGTTCAGATCGACTTCTCCCAACCCACAAGCAGCATGCACGCCAAGCTCATTTCGCCTGTGACTCAAATCCTTCAGCCACAACTGTCCAGCTATTCGTAAGCTTGTGCCTCATTTCGTGCCCGTTACCAGCAGATCTGTATGCCGGTAAGTTAGCGGCCTGATTGGTGCCTGTAATGGTTTGGGCTGCTTTCCCCAGATCCGAGAGAAATGCTTATAGAGAGCTTCTAAGACAACTTAAAGTAGAGTCATCAGGCAGGATGATTCAATAGGCAGCAGTACAAGTCTCTACCTATAAAGCTCCCCACGTACCTCAACATTGCTCGCCCCCTACTCATCACACAGTCAACACATTACAGCCACTCATCATGGTATCTTGCAACTGCGGACTCTATTTTGTCATTCCAGACCAATACGGATATCAGCGACGGACCTATCTACCTCAACTCACCGCCAAATCGCATACAACCATACAGGCAACATCATATACGACACGATTGCGCCAAACTTTTTCGAACCCTTCTGATCAGAAGCACAAGCAGACCTCTTACGAATTCCCCTTGTATGATGGCATTGCAGTGACTTCGTTCACATGCACCATCGGGGATCGCAAGATCTTTGGTAAAGTCGAGGAGAAGGAAAAGGCTCGTAAGACGTTCAAGCAAGCCGTCGATCGCGGCGAATCAGCAGGCCTTCTGTCTACCGCGCCAGCTGGAATCTTCACAATCAGTGTTGGAAACATTCCTGCCAAGAGCAATGTTGTTGTCGACATAGAGTATGGCGGAGAACTCAAACATGATGCTCAGATTGATGGGATTCGATTCACCCTTCCTACCGCAATAGCACCACGATACGGCTCTTACCCTGGAGATGTGCTCGGATTGGGCACCACCGCACAACAGCGAGGTGTTCAGATCGATGTCGACCTGGATCTCGCGCCCATGAAGGTCAACTCTCTTCGCACAACCAGCACTACCTTTGAGTCACTCCTGACGCCAACCTTCGCCACCCAGAAGGAAGGACGAGTCCTTGCCGCCAGTGCTTCGGTACTGCTCATTGGCTCGGAAATGACAGAGGACTTTGTCTTACTCGCTGAAGTCGATGGTATTGGAACACCTCAAGCTCTCCTCGACACAAGCGATGACTGCAATACTGTCATGGCTACCTTTGTGCCCAAATTCAAGCTTCCGAATATCAAGCCTGAGATTGTCTTTGTTGCGGATCAATCTGGTAGTATGGCAGGAGGGAAGACGAAGTCGCTTGTGGATGGATTGACGGTGTTTCTGAAGAGCTTACCCGCAGGTGCAATCTTCAACATCTGCGCATTCGGTTCAAGATACGACTTTGTCTTCAAGACCAGCCAGCCATACACCCAAAAGACTGCTACTCAAGCGCTCAATTACGTGAAGACCTTTCGCGCTCAATATGGCGGGACAGAGCTTCAACGACCGATCGAGGATGTCTTCAAGAGGCATTCTGGTGATCATCCTCTGGAAGTCATCCTACTCACTGACGGTGAGATCTGGGGTGAAGAACCACTTTTCGACTTCATCAACGAGCAAATCGTCACCAAGAAGGTAGATGCCCGACTGTTTTGCTTAGGCTTCGGACACGATGTCTCCCATACTCTTGTGGAAGGAGTGGCTCGAGCCGGCCGTGGACTATCGCAATTCGTCACTGACAAGGAGAATCTTGACCAGAAAGTTGTACGGATGCTCAAAGCTTCGCTCTCACCGCACTGCAAGGACATTGCAATCAGGCTCAACCATGATGTGGAGAAATTTGAAGTGGTGGAATCTGCTGGTGATCAATCCGCTAATAAGAAGGGCATTCTCCCACTCGGACGGCCAAAAGAGCATGTGTCGACGTCTCTTTTCGACCATTCAGCGGATCTGGACACACCGATTCCTGGCAGTGACGACGAAGTCCTGAAGAACACCAACACGGCTATCGATCCATTCAACTTTACAGCACCTCATAACATATCGTTGTTTCCCTTCAGCCGCACAACTGTCTTTGGCATGACAAGTCGGACCCGCACCCCGCCTGTTTCTTTGACGCTAACGGCCAAGTCATCATCTGGCCCCCTGGAACTGACCATCCCGGTCAAGGCGAGTCACGACGGAGCATCCATCATCAGAAAACTCGCCGCTCGGACTTTCGTCCACGATCTCGAGCAAGGTCGTCTTCCACCAACGTTTGAAGCCAAGTTCAACTCCCCAACTACCAGGACAGAGCTGCTCCAGAAAGCAATCACAAACATCGGCGAAGTCCACCAAATCCCAACAAAGTACACTTCGTATGTCGCTGTCGAGGACAAGATCTCTCAAGGTCTTGCCCCTGAAGAGGAAGCCCCACCCTCATATGGAGGCGCCGCGCCTTTCGCATCCTTCGGAGGAGCCCAACCGAGGATGAAGAGAATGAGCGCCGTTCCTCCTCCACCACCTGCACCTGCACCTGCGTCTGCGTCATCCTTCCAGGGATTCGGCGCACCGAGTGGTACGAGTTCTGGCGGACTATTCGGGTCTCGTCCATCAGCAGTCGGTGGAGCATTCGGTAGTGCCGCTAGCGTCACGCCAGGCTCACCTCCAGGAGGCGGTGGTACAGGTCTCTTTGGCGGTCTCTTTGGCGGTTCCAGAGCAGCTTCGAAGCCTGAAGCCGTGGCCTTCGGTGCGCCTGCCGCGTCGCTTCTCAGAAGAACTGGGGTCATGTCGACCATGCCCGCTGATGAAAGGAGTCGCGATCGCTCCCTCGCTGCTGCATCGCCACCTGGAATGTCGGCTTATCTTGCGCAATCTTCGATGCAACGCAGAGCCGCGACTGATGACAATAGCGATGATGATAGCGACGACGACGATTCTGGAGGTGGGGGGTTCCTGTGCGATCACGATTCTGACGATAGTGCAGAGGAGGAAGAGGCCAGTGACAAAGATGATTCGGGTGCTCTCAGGTTTTTGTGCGACACAGCAAATGGAACCGACTCTGACTCTGCCGACCCTGAAGCAGCACCTGCGAAGACCTCATCACTATTCGGCATGTTCGGCGGCGGCCAGGGTACTGCTCGGAAGAAGAAGGCGAAAGGCCCAGCCGGGGATCAAGCAGTGGATGTATCTACCCTGAGCATCGAGGAGAGGCTGAGGATCATCATCTCGGGGCAGAGCTTCGATGGATTCTGGGCGCCGAGTGTAACACTACTGCAGGCCTTGCAGCTGGATGTGAACACTGCTGGTATGAATTCGGAGCTTATCACAGCCCTGGTCCTGGTATCACTCGAGGAGAATTTTGACAAGCTCGCGGAGGTGTGGGAGCTCTGTGGTGACAAGGCAGAGGCATGGCTGGGGAGCAAGATGGATGGGAAAGGAATTGAGAAGATGAAGGAGACTGCTCGACGTTTGTTGTAGGTCTGAAGCCGGATACCATACCACAAGCAATGAGCATATAGTGCTTCAAGAATGAAGGTAGAAATGTAATCCCTTACAACTTTGTACCTACACCACGAATGGTGACATGCCATCCAGAACGCCTCGCTAAACCAACAGTCGTGACCCGTACAATATCTACACACCCACTATCCTCCCTCCAATCCTCATCCGCCAACCGAACCCACCTCGTAACCTCGACGCCAAATCTGTCGTCCCAGCCTCCAAATCCGTCCCCGTCGCAGCCGCCTCCCTCTGCTCAGCCAACTGCTGCCTCACGATCCTCGCAAACGACAAATCCGCCACTACCACCTGCCCAGAATTAAAAGCATCCACAATCTGGGTATCCCCCCTCCTCGGCTCAACCCTCAACAACCTCCTCCTCTCCCCCTCCCCCTCATCCTCTTCCTCCCCCTCCCTCGCCCCCCGATTCAGCTCCCTCAACTCCACATCCCCCTCCTGATTCTCCCTCGCCAACTCGCCCCTCTCCTCAAACTCCAGCGTCTGCGCCGCCCATCCCCCCTCCGTCCCCTCCTTGACCTTCTTCTTCGCCACCACCGCCCCGAGACAAACCACCTGCAACACCAACACAACCACATCCATCCCCACCAAGCGCAGCCTACTCGTCCCCCCCTTTTGCCCTATGAAATCCATCGCAAGTCCCCCATGGAGGTACCCCCTCGTGGCCTCCCCTCCCTCTGGCGCGAGAAACCAGGCATGCCAGAAAGCGCAGAGGATATTCGCTAGCAAAACGAGGATGATAGGGCGGTTTGGAGGGGAGGAAGGTGGGTCGGGCACGATGGAGGGTTTGGGTGTGAGGAAGGTGAATTGGATCATGCACCGTAAAAGCAGGCGCAGGAAGGAGATGTCCATGTAGTAGATCGCGGAGAGGTGGGCGTAGATGAGGATGTCGAGGGAGCGGATTAGGTCGGTCAGGAGTAGGAGGCGGCGGAGTTGGAAGAGGGTGCGTTTGTCGCGGGGTGCAGAGCGGGCGGGAGCGAGGGAGGGAGTGGGTGTTGGGAGGTCTGGGGTGGATTGTGAGGGGGGCGGAGGTGTGGGAGGGTCATTGTTCATGGTCTGTGGGCATGAGAGGGTGTGGAATGTGGGCGGCGCATGTGTGCTGGTCGGACGTGTGGTTGGGATGGGGTGTCTGTACTGTATGTGAGCGGATAATTATTGCTCACCTTCGAGGTGAAGTCTGCGGAAGCTCGAGATACCTGCGCTGCTCGAGATGTGGTGCGCCGTAGCTGCCTAATTGAATCACGTCGCGTCACCCCACGCGAAGCTTGAGAGCATTTTCTCGAGCTTCACCTTCATCGTCTCGCCCCTAAGTCAACAACACATTCGCTTATGGTAGCTTCACACAATGGCCAATTTCTTCGACATCCGAGCTCGACAAGCTGCAGCCGCAGCTAATGCTGCATCAGCAAAAGCATCTGCCTCCTCAAACACCAAAGAGGATACCACACGCTTGCAACCATGGGTTGAGAAATAGTATGCTTCTTCCTGTCTCATATCCGATCTCTCCCTGATATCCCTCCCAGCCGACCCAAAACCCTCTCCGAAGTCTCCTCCCAATCCCACACAACAGTCACCCTCGCCCGCGCCCTCCAATCCACCAACCTCCCGCACATGCTCTTCTACGGCCCCCCCGGCACCGGCAAAACCAGCACCATCCTCGCGCTCTGCCGGCAACTCTTCGGACCCCTCCTCCTCCCCTCACGAGTCCTCGAACTCAACGCCTCCGACGAGCGCGGCATCTCCATCGTGCGGGACAAGATCAAGAACTTCGCTCGCATGCAGCTAAGCAACGTCCCGGCCGGACCACAAGGCAAAGAGTATCTGGAGAAATACCCCTGTCCGCCATTCAAGATCATTGTGCTAGATGAAGCGGATAGCATGACGCAGGACGCGCAGAGTGCGTTGCGCCGAACGATGGAGACGTACGCGAGAGTCACGAGGTTTTGTTTGATTTGCAATTATGTGACGAGGATCATTGATCCGTTGGCGAGTAGGTGTAGTAAGTTCCGATTCAAGATGTTGGCGGGCGGGGATGCGGAGGAGAGGGTGAGGGATGTGGCAAGGTTGGAGGGGGTGCGGGTGCAGGAGGGCGTGGTGGAGAGGATAGTGGAGTGTGCCGAGGGGGATTTGAGGAAGGCGATTACGTTTTTGCAGTCGGCGGCGAGGTTGGTGGGGGCGCAGAGTAGGGATGGGGATATGGATGTTGATGGGGAAGGGGAGGTGACGTTGGAGGCTGTGGAGGAGATCGCGGGTGTGGTGCCGCCGGGGTTGATTGATAGGTTGGTGCAGGCGATGCAGGGAGGGGGGAGAGGCGGGCTCTATGAGAAGGTGGCGGATGTGGTGGAGGAGTTGGTGGCGGAAGGGTGGAGTGCGACGCAGTTGGTCGGGCAGTTGTACGACAGGGTGGTCATGAGCGAGGGTGTGGCGGACAAGCATAAGAATCGCATTGTCATGGCGTTTTCGGAGACGGATAAGAGGTTGGTGGATGGATCAGACGAGCACCTGACTATGCTCGACCTGTCACTACAGATTGCCGAGATCCTACGATCATAGCATGGCGACGAGGTCAAGATATGGGACATGAAGCATTTCCAGCGCGGCGTCAAGGTAAAGGTAAATCCACAGCATACCGTACAAACTTCAGAATTGATCTCCATCAAAAGCACTTCTCATTTTTCTAATGCTACTCTCCTCATCACGAAATGGTGCACTTGATCGGCAACCCACAAGGCCCCTCCTTCTCCTTCTTCTCCTCCGTCGCCGCCGGTGCCGCCGCCCCCGACGCACCAGCACCACTCGCCCCATTCTTCTGCCCCTCAGGCTTAACCTGGTGCTCACCATCCCCCTTCACCTCCTCCTTCTTCGCAGCAGCAGCAGCCCCCGGCTTACCGCCATCTAGTCACGCGAAGCTAACCTTGTTAACAGCCTCAAAGAACGCCTTACCCTGCGCCTCCGCAACCTGAACCTCCTTCTCACTAGGCTGCCTACTCCCATCCGCACCAGCGAACGTGCCAGCACCCCAGGCACTCCCACCCCTGACCTCGCTCAGATCCGCGAGCAGGGAGAACGTAGTCTTGTACCCAAGCGGCACGTAGATGATCCCATGATGCGCCAACGTGCTCATCGCGGCCACGGCGGTGCTCTCCTGCCCTCCGCCCTGCGATGCCGTGCTGACGAACAGACCGGCGTACTTGCCCCAGTAGGCGCCTTGCTGCCACTGCTGCCCGGTCTTGTCCCAGAATGTCTTCCACTGTGCGGGGAAGTTGCCGTAGCGGGTGGGGATGCCGAAGAGGAAGGCGTCGTATTGTTCGAGGGTGGCGGGGTCGTCGAGGGTGGGGATGTCGGTGGGTTTTGGGGGGGCGTGCATCATTTCGAGGACGTTTTGGGGGAGGGTCTCGGGAATTCTGGGGAGGGTTAAGATGGGATAGGTGAAGGGTGGTGGGGATCGTACTGGTAGATGTCGGCCGTGCCGCCGGCGGCTTCGATGCCTTTCTTCTCGGCCTCGGCGAGGGTCTTGATGTGTCCATAGAGGGAGTAGTAGACGATGGCGATCTTGGGGGCCATTTTGGATGATTGGTACAAGGTTGTTGGATGAGAAGTGGTATGGGTGATGGAGGGAGGTGTTCAGAAGGTGGATGATGAAGAGGATAGTCAAGGAGCTCTCCCGGCTATTTGTATGAATGACAGCATAGCTCCCCAATCCCGGCAATGAAGCATTTCGCAGCTCCAGCAACAGACAGTCCAAACTCAATCAGGCAAGGTAGCGCTACCAGGCATGCAGCTGGCCAATTGGAAGCCGCGACGCATTTCTAATCGCTTACGAGCAGCTGAGAATCGCAGAAATCCCAGAGATGGAGCTTTTCCGCGCCGCCGCAAAAATGGCAAGCTCCCCCCCACGATCAAGATGTCATATTACCAAGACCGGACTAATGCAAGGCACGAGAACCAGAGACGGTCAGTCGCCGCAAATCATCGGTGCGATTCTGTTTGGGCCTGGTTGGCGCTGGATACTTCATTTCACCTCGAGATCGGGAATTGGCTGCCATCCACTCTTTGCGTGCAAATTGCTCGACTCGGTCACTGACTAGCAATAATGATGCTGTGACGTCGTTGGCCGGGTAATCCCTGTCTCGTGTATTGCATGATCAGTGGGGCTGGAGGGGAAGAGCTGGGATGTCTACAATGCGGCTCTGCGTTGTTGTAGGAGCAGAAAGTGTCAACAGGTCACCTCATTTGACCACTTGACATCGTCTGCAGCCCATGGCTACGCTATCTCACTCCCAAATCAATTTCACATACTCCCACTTGTGCTTGTACTTTGGTCTCGGCGTCTCCTCGGCGATGATATCCTCCAACCCCGTCACCAGATCAACCTCTTCCGGCGGATGCGCCCACGGGTCTTTTGCATCAAAGTACGACCAGATTCTGTGACCAAAGTAGAACGCAAAGAACAGTGGGAGACCGACATAAGCAGTAAAGAATCTGCTGACACTCCACCTCGACGGGAAGAATGTGTCAAACCCGTTGATGAGCGCAAGGACAGCGAAGCCCGCGATCGATACGTACGACCCCCATGGCTGCATCCAGCTGTGGTACGGCTTGTCGGCGTCCTTGATACCTTGTGCTTCGCAAGCTTTGCGGAAGCGGAGGTAGGTGATGGCGCAGCAGATCCAAGAGATGAAGGCGGATTGATTGGTGAGATTGACGAACCAGTTGAAGACCACTGCAGCTCCGGAGGAGACGTTCAGGTAGGACAGTGGGACATACAGAGCTGTGAGGCCGATAGCAGCGTATGGCACGCCGTTCTTGCCGCAGTACTTGAATATGCTTGGTGCGTTGCCGGAGAGCGCCAGTGCGTACAGGCTGCGAGAAGATAGGTACATGAAAGAGTTCCCGGAAGACCAGGCTGAGACGATGATGCCGGCGTTGATGATACTGTCCAAGACCGGGATGCCGGCATTGGCGATACCGACGACAAAAGGAGATGATCCTGCTCCTGCACCACCAGATGTGAGACGAGCGTCGTCTGATGGGCAGATGACGGAGATGCAAAGCACACCAGTCACGTAGAAGAAGACCAGGCGGAAGAAGTAGCGTCGGCCGGCAATGGGTAGGTTGCGACGAGGTGAGTCGACTTCTCCACCTGTAGCGACGAGAAGCTCGGGTGCAAAGGCAAAGGGGAACGCGGACAGAACCTAATGCAGTCAGTATGCTAAGGTCAAGTCCCTACGGAGGTCAACTCACCCATGTTCTGAGCAATGCCAGAAATCGTCCCGTATCCTCATTACTCGTGACCAGAAACACATTCGCGGCCCTTGGACGCTGCCAATACCGAAACCCAAGCCTATCATTCGTCGGTCCTCCACCAAAGAACAGGACGATTGAGACAAAGATCAGCCCAATCATCATGATAATCTTCGTCCCAGCAAACCAAAACTCCGTCTCGCCATAGAACTTGACCGGCAGCAGATTCAACCCGACGATAACCACGATCATGACTGTTATCCAAACAGCGATATTGACAGGCGGCTCCCAGTACTCAATCACCAGCGCCGCGGCCGTGATCTCGTACGGCACCAGTATCCCCAGAGAGTACCAGTACAGCCAGCCCATGGCGAACCCAAGGGAGCGCGAGACGTATCGGTACCCGAACAGGTTCATCGAGCAGCCCTTGGTGGGACACCAGGAGGAGACCTCCGTGATGCCCGTCACTACACACCAGACCAGGAATGTCATCCAGCAAAAGGCGCCGAAGAGGAAGGCTGGGCCTCCGATGGCGAGTGTCTGCCCTGTGCCAACGAAGAGACCGGTGCCGATAGTGCCGCCTCTGCTCTGCTGTCAGAGAGGGTACACAGGTGTCTTTGGTGACATACTCACAGTGCTATCATCTGGCAATGCCTGCTCTTGAGCCCGCGCTGGGTGCTGTTGTAGCGATCATCGTATAGATCACCGGTCAGGACATCTGGGTTGACCAGCGAGCCTTCCCGCTTTGCAGTGTTCGCACCGGCGCCCTTTTTCTCCGCGCATATTTCTGCTGCCCGGTGGTCGTACGCGGGGAGGTCTGGTCTGACCGTGATCATGATGGGGACAAGTCACGCGACCTGGTAGGGAAATGCAAGAACAAAATGCTATAGCAACCTCAGGCACAGTATGGAAGGCAGGGTAGAAGATAAGCAGGGATGTGCACAAAGATATACCTACCTGTTCTGTATCTGCAGGGCACGAGTACAACGCATACCAAGTCTCTTGCGAAAGCGACTGTCAGCTTGGGATCTGCTTGATTCCCTTGTCCCGTGATGGAACTTGTGAGGCAGCTCACGTCGATCGTCCAACAAGATGTCTGCATGTCGGCTTGAAGCGGGCAAGCGTTCCTTGGTAGGGTCCTGGCCGAGAGATAAGTGCTGGTCGGCGCGGTCTCAGCATTCTCGGTCTTGGGGCGGGGATAGAGTCGTTGCCGCTGGGGGAAAAGTGCCGCTGATGACGAGGGAATAGTCGTGGTGGGTTGTCTGTCTGTACACTATACACGGGACGATAAGATCAAGATGCAGGAGTTTGGCCGGAGTTGATACGACGGAGCTGTCGATAGGAAGCTTCCTGTGAAAGAGACAAGAGAGCTCCATCCTCGCTCACGACGTGGCCATTTTGGAGCTTTGACCGCTGTGGGGCAGGCAGAGAGAAATTGCTGCTGTTGACCTCCAATCCGCTTGCCTGCGGCTCTTGACGGACTCGATGCAATCCTCATTTCGTTCTGGCATTTGAACAAGAGTATGTGATTCTCGTCGTGTTGAGCTAAGCTTGGTTTTTCGAAGGAGAAGTGGCCGCAGAGAGCAATTCTACGCAGGCGAAGGTTTCGTGCAGCAGAGAGCCCGGTCAGGTAGGTCTGCGACTGAGATTCATTGGAGATATCCTTCCGTTTACCATCTTGTCATCATTCTACGGAAGAGTGATTCCTTATGGCGAATGTCGTCGACAGGAAGCTGCTTTGCAAAGAGCTTGTGGTAGTATGCTGTCATGCATTCTACAAATGCGGTTCTGCTCTGTGAGTCTCTCCAGCCATGGCTTCTCCATAGCCATCGAGCATCAATGCACATCGCCTGATCATGAATTCTGGTTTACACAGCACATTGGACCACCATTGACCTTCCAAGGAACCCTCTGAATGAGGAGTCATGGCATTTGAAGTCATTTCAAAGATCCAACCCGTCCACAGGGAAGAAAGCAGAACATGACACCTTTGTCAGCCACATCATCACAGCAGCACATCAACTAGCCAGACCAGACACATTTGTCATCTTCTCTGGCGGCCGTACGGATCAGGCGATAGCTCACAGTGAGAGCGAGAGTTACGCTACAGCATTCCGGCAACTCCTGGAGTCTTTGACCCACATGGCACCGGAGGTCGCCGAGGACGCGCTGAAGAGTGGAAGGTGGGCTACCGAACAGCATGCCACAGACTCGTATCAGAACCTGCTCTTCTCGATACTCAAATTCCGCCGAGTCGTGGGCGCATATCCTGAGCGTATCACAGTAATCACACACGAGTTCAAGACGACCCGCATCATTGAATTGCATGCGCCTGCCATTCGGTGGCCGGGTGAGCGTATCAGAGTGTTAGGCATCGATCCTGAATGGTGCAATGAGGAGGAGAGACTCAGCACTATCAAGCTGGAAACGAGCATGGCGGTCGAGCCGTTCAAAGCAGACCCCTACGGAATCAAGGATCCGCTCGCCGCCAAACGACTGCAAAGGCTGTGGGATCCTACCACTCTAGAGATGCTTGCGGCTGGGCTGGAACCAGAGGTCGCTGATTTGTTATTGTGGTCGGAAAGTCGCATGTATGAGGGAGCTTTGCCATGGGTGTAATCAGAAACGCTCTCACCACCCCTCTGACAATAGTGGGGTCGTTGAAACAATGACAAGCCGAGCCCTATCTTTCGGGGCAAAGTGGGCCGCCTTGCCCCTCCATGTTCCTAATTTGGTAATTTTTGACAAGCACGCCTTGCCAGCTTCACCACACTTCGCTTGTCGTGACCGTCAGAACTGCGACCTCTCGCCAGAAAAGCACAATTGAGGGGTTCTCGGGAGCATCATTGAATAAGCCTTCACAATGGCTGACCTCTCGACTTGCCCGCCTCTCACTCGCGCCTCCGTACAGGAGGCCCACAAGCTCATAACCCCGCACATCCACCGCACCCCAGTCCTTACCTGCGCAACTCTCACACGTCTAGCAAGCACACCTCAAGATCCCTCGTCACCACTCTTCACGCCCTCCTCACCAGGCGCCGCTCCTGCGTCCCCAAAGATCAATCTCCTCTTCAAATGCGAAAATACCCAACGGATTGGCGCGTTCAAGGCCAGAGGTGCCTTCCATGCGCTATCACGACTTCGCATCTCCTCCCCTGAACTCCTCGAGAAGGGCGTGATAACGCACTCATCCGGCAACCATGCACAAGCCCTCGCTCTCGCGGCGCGAGAATTCGGCGTCAAAGCCACCATCGTAATGCCGGAGATCAGCACGACAAGTAAGATCGAAGGAACCAAGAGCCAGGGAGCAGAAGTCGTCTTCAGCGGGTCGACGAGCGTAGAAAGGGAGGCGGTAGTGAACAAGATCATCGAGGAACGAGGACTCACACTCGTACCGCCATACGACCACCCAGACATCATACTCGGCCAAGGCACATTAGCATTAGAGCTCGAAGAGCAAGCAAAAGAGGTGCTAAACAGCTACCGAGGACCAGGCAAATCCCGAGGAGGCTGCAGCTTCGCAGCCGAGCGACAAGCTCCCACCAATGGCGCTCCCAATGGCGTCAACGGCCACCCACCCACCAAAGGCCTCGATGCCGTCATCGCTCCCTGCGGCGGCGGCGGCATGCTCTCCGGCGTCGCCACCGCCCTCTCCGGCACCGGCATCCGAGTCTTCGCAGCCGAGCCCTCCTTCCAAGGCGGCGACGACGCCAAGCGAGGCGTCGCTGCAGGCAAGCGCGTGGACAGCGTGAAGACGCTGACTATCGCCGACGGGCTGCGGACTCCGTTGGGCGACCATACGTGGAAAGTCATTAGTGATAAGGAGAAGGTGCAGGGGTTGTACAGCGTGACGGAGGAGCAGATCAAGGCTGCGATGAAGCTGATGTTGGAGCGGGCGAAGATTTTCATTGAGCCGTCCTCGGCGGTGGGTGTGGCGGTGGCGTTGTATAATGAGGAGTTTCGGGCGATGGTGGAGAGGGAGGCGGGGGAGGAAGGGTGGGATGTTGGGGTGGTGTTGACGGGGGGGAATACGACGGTGGAGGCGATTGCGAAGTTGTTTGGTTGAGGGGAGAGGGAGCGTGGATAGGTATGAGGATGGAGGGACTTCATGTGAGCTCTATTGCCTTGTCTGACGAAGACTTCTTCCAGCATGGGCCGAACCAAGACGTTACCAGCATCGCATCCTGTGCCACTACCGGCAGCGGATGGTGCAAGATATCATCAGGATAGGAGAAGAGACACGTCTTGGTCTGCATATGGCAGCAGACACCATTCAAGACCCGTCATACTATATGAGGGTCGAGCTGAGCATCCTGCTTCTCTTTCCGCGAGCGATAGGTACCTTACTGCATCACACTTGCATGACAAGAATCAAGTTAATGCCTTATCCGGAACCCATGTGCTCGACCTCTCAAAGATACTTCCAAGACCAGCCGTGCCAGTCTACCGGGGACAAACCTTTCCTTGAGTAGGTTCTGGCCAGAGTGCACCATCACGACACATCGCAGTCAAGAAGAACATCCGGTTCATTTTCTTTTTCGATTTTCTGAGCTGTTATAGATATGAACCAAAGCCGTAGGTGGCGCTGGTCCATTCATCCTCCAAATCCTCCATCTGTTCCTCCAACATTCCCTCTAGATGCCTTTGACCTTGCGTACCCCATAGCATTCATAGCTTGCCTCTTCCGTTGCTGATTGACTCCTCCCCATGCACGGTCATTGAGATGGCGGGTGTCTTGACCTTCTTCTTTGGTTCGACCTCGACCTCGACCTGTCCAGTGCTTGCTTTCATGCGTCGTGGTGGCAGAAGTTCTGTTTGTACCAGAGGTGATGTCGGCCGATCCCATGCTAGTGATTGCGGCGAACAGCTCGAAAGCCTCCCATTGGTAGTTGTTGAAGTCGATGCCATGGCCGGGTCCGAGGGCTTCGTGGACGTACTTGCTACAGACCGCGATGTCGCCGCCGAGCTCTTTGGCCTCCGCTAAGGAGGTATCTGTTCTTGGTTCTCGCCAGCTACCTTGTCGAGGTAGCTGTTCATGAACTCGATGATGTCTTCACGTATGGTAGTCTTTCTCACGGCTTTGCGGTGGGGGATGCTGGTGCTGTCTGGTCTTCGGCAGTGATGCGAAAATGGATCTTTCTCGTTGAGCAGTGAAGCGTCTTCTTGGCCGGCGATGAAGGTTGGAGGGATGAAGCCAGCGTTACCGTATTTGATGGGCAGGTCCGGAGCGTGTCTGTGTTCGAGCGGCATCGTCCTACTCTTCAGAGCTTCACCAGCATGTCAACTCCCTTGGTGATGTGGTAGTTATCGTCATTGATACGGGCGTCGGCCGTAAGACGACCCCTGAGCTCTCTGGCAGTGATCTGCTTCGTCACTAATTGCGACTTTTACTCCAACTCGAGATCCTGGACCTGGATCTTCATGTCGGGGTGGAAGTAGTCGAGGAACTACACCACAGACGGGTGTTTGTCGTCGTCGGTGTCAAACTCGAGATCCGTCGGTTCGTGCTGGATGTAAGGGATGCCTGGCATGACACCACTAACCTCGTTCCTGCTTGCTGTTTGTTCGAAAAAGTGACCTTCGACGATGATATCCACCCAATCGCCTTGCTTCTCTCATGATGTTGACGGCCAAGTGTGTTGGTGCCAATCTGCTTGGATATCAAGCAGGTGACGACTGCGATTGGCTTTGTAGCTTTGCCTGCTCGTACGTTGAATGGAGGAGTGCATCTGCGGTGGTATTGGTAGGTGCAATACCAAGCAAATGTTAGATGTCGTTCTCACCGGCCTTGATACCGAGGAACAGACGGCCGTGAGCATCCTTGAGGGTACTCAGGATGATGCTGAACGGACGACTGACGCTGCTTGTTGGTGGACTGTGCGCCTGATATTCGGTAGGGTAAATATCACGACAAAGTCGTACAACATAGAGCTGGCCGCCAACTTGGTAGTGATGTTGTGAAAGACGTGGACATTGAAGAGGACCAGATCGTCGCGTCTGGCGTATAGGACATCCATGACGCAGGGCATGAGATTGGTGGCGCCGATCCTGGAGCGGCGAAGGTATAAAGGGATGCTGGTGCTCGGCGAAGTATGTCGTGGGATCATAGTGTCGCAGAACCCAATCGATAGGCAATGAGACCGGAGGGTGGTGGCTTGATGTTGTTTCGATGACAGGATGGGGGGCTGCTGCTGTGGTAGTACCTCACCACCAGGTCCTACCACATCTGTTGCAAGCATCATCAGGTCGACATCCAGCCCGCTCTGCTCCCTCCACTCTGACCCTTCTTGATCTCAGATGAACCATCTGGCGATGGCGTCGGCCCGTCTGAAGCATAGCCATGGACTGCTCCTCGTCGAGGTCGGTGATGGGATCCTGGACCAGGTAGAGGATTGTTTTGATCGCCTTGCGGATAAACCATTCGCGAGCACCGGGTCGAGTGTCGTCTGGGCTTGGGTTCTCGACGTCGGAAGGGGCGGTCCCGACGCTCTGGAAATTCCTCGTGTCGATGGCTTTCTTGAGCTTGTCGTATGTCGAGATGCTGACGGCAACGTGGGCTCTACTGGTGTCGTAGGCGATGACCCTCATGCCATCGTCATACTGGCCCAAAGTCTCGCGGATAATGTACTGTTCAACCGTCTACTTGTGGTCAGCTTCCATAGGTGGCCCTGCCGAGGTTGATCGCTTACCTCGTTGGTCAATTCCTCCGCTACCTTGGCCTTGGCCACAAGGTCGGCTACTGTGTACGACCTTTCACGGCGCAAGGTGAGGGAGTTGTCGTCGAGGGTGACGTAGATAGTGTCCCACTCGACCTTGTGAATGCTGAGGTAGACACTGCGGAGCTGCTTGCATGCCTGTGCGATCGAGACGGTGGCGGTGCTCTCCATCAAGGCCCTTCGCCTTGTCCGATATCAACTTGTGGACAAGGCACTACACCAGTAGCAGAGCAGTAGCGGCGGAAGTGGCTGGCGTTGTGAGTGGTATACGTCGAGCATACCACCAGATGGGGTCGTTTGAAAGTGGCCAGTCCCACAGTCGTCAGCAGGGTCCTCGCTGCGGTAGACTAGGTACTACCAGCCCAGCAAGAGGACCCTCTATGTGGAAGTTGTTGGGTAAGAATGCTGGATCCGGAGTGGCCAGAAGTGCGGACAGACGTGCTCATATACCCTCTTGTGGCGAAAGGGCAATGATTGTTATTGTAGTCCTAATGGGGGGAACAAACGAGCTTCGTTTGTGACTTGGCGACAAGGATTCGAGACATGACAAACAGCAGAAGCTGCGAAACTGGCGGTCGCTCGGCATGTCACAGATCAAACCTTCCAATATTGACGTCGACTCCCAGACAAGCGCATCTGGTAGTTATCTGCAGGGCAGCATGCCGTCATGTCGCCAGACCAGATCGTGCCAGCCGGCTCAGGAAGGCAGGGTCTTCCAGCTCGGTCTTGGATATTCCAAAAACATCCTGGTAGACAGGGAGCATGTCGTGAGGACCGCATGGCCGTGCGTCGCCGCTTGCTCGTCTCTTCTCAAAGAAAGAGGCAAGTCGTGATTGTATGACTTGTTCCACAGTGAGAGGCATCCCTGTTGCATCGTGTGTTTGCCTTGAGCCGACCACTGTTTCACCAACGCTCGAACTATCAGGTGAGTCCGCGGGGCTCTTTCCGTCGATCAGAGCATGCTTGAGCAGGTCTGCTTCCGAAGTCGTAAAGTATGGTTGACTGATGTAAAGTGGATCGGTGGTGGACATGGTCCTCATCTCGGCTTGGTGGTCTTTCGAGATGTTCCGCAGATCGTATAACAGAACCGTGAGCTTGTAGCAGATGCCAGGTCGCGCATCCAGGAGATCTCGTATCTTGACTGGCTCGCTTGTGGACGGAGTTGAGGTCCTTGGGTTGGCGGATTGTGAGTCGTTGTTGCCGGCGGCTTTCGCTGTCTTAGACTTGGTACGATTCTTGTTCTTGCCCATGGCTCATGTCGGGGCCTTCTACACTGTTGTGTGTGCGATGGAAGCCGGATGTCCAGCTTGGAAGGACTACGGAAGGGGAGGTGGTGAAAGAGGAACTCAAATGAGTCGAGTAAGTTCAGAATCACACAGGTGGTTTCTTTTGCAAACCAGGAACCTTCTTCACAACTCGCGGGCATTTCGTGTATTGTGAATCCCGGCCTAATGATCACATCGAGCCCGCCATCTGATGGAGAGTGCCGGGTGCCCTGCTTTGCGGTCGCGGCCTGGTAGGATATCTAGCATATCATTCATTGCACTTGGGCACGTAGGAAGTGCTCGCTCCAAGCAAGCTCACAATTCCCATCAGAGGGACACTCCTTGGTCACAGAAGAGGAGGAACATCCTACCATCCACTTCAATTCACCATTCTGGCCTTTCTGGTGTGGCAACCACTTACACAGTCAAGCGAAAGATCTGCACCATCCTGTCGCTGCGTTGCTATGTCACTTCTTCTGAAATCATGTGATGATGATCTCTTCAGAGCTCAGAAGATACCCTCGTTGCCTGCATGACACAGGCCAGTAGTTGATGGGCTCAACCGTTGAAAATAGATCGGCGTTACTGTGGTGGTTGCGCAGAGCAAAACGAAGCAATGAGTGGCTGTGCATGGCTGTCAGAAATTTCCTTCCAAGCTCGGGGTTGATCGGGAATGCTGCGCGCGCGTCCAGCAAAGACCAGCAAAGACCAGGCAGCTCCGACGAACCAAAGGGCCCTGAACATGGGTTCGGTACGAAAGCCTCGCGCAGATCCTGTCAAACAGGATGCAAGGCGATCTATAATTGGTTGGGCATTTGACGAGGACTGATCGGGTGCTGTGCATGATGACCCCGTTAGCTCAAGCCTCACAGGTCCAACACGACGATTGCTGAGGACCTGTCGTGTCTCGATCAAATGCTACGCTGGAGAAACCGAGTGACGTTATGGTCGTGGGAAAAGTAGGCTTGGGAGGGCTGATCCCCTCGTATATTGAGCTTGTTTCTGAATGACATGGATGATTGACATGAAGGGCAAGAAGCAGGAAGCGAGGTAACCGTGCCCGCCGTTCCACTTTAGGATCTTAGCTGCGCCAAGCACTAACCAGCCTCAGGCTGGTTAGTGCCTTCTAGCTTAATGATACTTTTTTAGCTTAATAATACTTCCTGCAAAATTACTATAAGGCTCCTATAATAGCTCTATAGACTCTAAATATACTTAAATTTTCTAATAAAATCCTAATATTCTAAATGCTCTAAGCTTATAGAATTTTTTACTATAAGTTATAGAGGCCCTATAGTAGTAGGTAGATTAGGATATACTAGAAGAGAGTAGGAGATTTTCCTATAAATATAGCTCTACTTTATAGTTTTTATATATTATAGTTTTCTTTTATAACTTTATATTCTATATATTAGTAACTATATAAAGAGGTTCTATTTACTTCTAAAAGTATCTATTCTCTCTTACTTTATAGGCTCTTACTCTATAATTCTCCTTCTCTTCTTCTTATTATAAACTTCTTAGTAGATTTAGAAGTTTCTTCTATATATTCTAATTTATTATATAGATTCTAATATTCCTATATAGTTTAAGATTATCTAGACTTTCTAGTTTTTTTCTAGACTTTCCTAGCTCTCTTCTAGTATCTCTATACCTTCTATACTACTTCTAATAGCCTCTAAGGCTCCTATTAATTATAGTAGCTACTATAGCTTCTACTACTCTTTCTAGTAATTCTAGAGATATAGATAATTTAGAAACTAACTCTAATAATAGTAGTTCTCCTAGAAATAATAGAAAGAAGAATCTAGAAGTTCTAGATAACCTAACTAATAAAGATACTACTCTAAAGCTTCTAAAGAGTCTTAGTAAGTCTCTAATTTTCTATATTTCTTCTAATATTCCTAACCTTTCTAGTAGATAAGATATTAGTTCTAAACAATAAGAATGTCTAGGCTATCTAGAGCGCCCTTAGAAAGAACACTAAGAGTAGTAGGAGTAATAGTAATGCTCTATATAGTATTAAGGGAAACTAGAAAGCCTCTATCTTATAGGAAGCTTTTAAGTTTATTCCTAATTATTCTACTCTTATTCTAAATAATTCTATTATTCTTAGAGACTCTAGATAGAACTCCTATAATCTCCTACTCTCTAATACTAATACTATAGCCTCTCTAATAGTCTAGACTACTATAGAAGCTATAGAGTATATAGGAGATAATACCTATAACTCCTATAACTATAATATAGATAAATTTACTTCCTATAGGACTCTATACCTCCTAAACCTCTTAGGAGACCTAATACTCTTCCTAGTAGGTGCCTATACTAACTATACTATAGAAAATAGTTAAGTAAGGTATAGCTATAGTAGTAAGTTTAGAAGTTATTTCCTATGTCTCTTAATGTTTCTAATACTTCTAGACTATATAGTAAGACCTAGAAGCTCTAGAAATAGAGCTAGGCCTTTCCTTATAAGGTCTAATCCTATAGAATAGATTCTAAATTCTCTAGAAGCTACTTAGTATATTAGACTTAGTGTTTCTATAGGCCTAAGCTCTTAGACTAACCTCTAGAACCTATAGACTCTTATCTAGCATGTCTAGAACTTTGTCTAGGAGCTTAGGAACCTTAGGACTAACTATAAAGAGTTTAATAAGCTTTCTAATATACTTTAAAAGGATATAGAAGACAAGAAAAGAAAGAAGTAATTAGAAGTCCTTAGGAGCGTTATAGAGTATCTATAGGAGTTATTAGAAGTAGTATAGCTTATAGAGGCTAGTCCTAGAGATCCTAGAAATACTAGAATAAATTATATATTATAGAAGCTAGTTCTAGAGTATTTAGAATACTAGGAACTATTATATATTATAGAAGCTAGTTCTAGAGTACTTAGAAATACTAGAATCTATTATAAAACCTTTCTAATCCCTTTACTCTTATAACTATTTTATATATACTAATTCTAACTTATTAATATCTCTCTAAAGATAATCTATATACTATAAGATTACTTCTAACTTTACTATATACTCTATTATATTAGAAGCTCTAAATTAATAGTCTAAGATACTATAATCTTAGAGCTAACTAGTTAGGATACTAGATTCTTAGTAACCTCCTCTTAAGTTTCTATCTAATATATAATAGCCTTAGTATCTATCTTCTAACTATCTACTTCTTTAGTATTTACTTCCTAAGTATCTCTCTAAGATTAATCTCTCTAACTACTTTCTATATATATCTACTAGCTCTAACTATTAGTAGTTTCTCTTCTAAAGTTCTTAAGTTAATCTTATATCTTTTAGATATTATTAAGGTTTAGAACTTTATTTACTTTTAGATTATCTAATATCTTCTAGTACTTTTTAGATTTAATATAAAGCTAACTAGAAAGTAGCTAAGATATCTTCTATTAGTCTTTAAGATTCTTCTATATAGTCTTTATCTTCTTCTTCTTTTCTCTAGTATCTACCTTTCTATACTACTTAAGAAATAAATAAGCTTTAGAGAATATATAGATTTCTTCTCTTTAGATAATAGTTCTATTCTTTACTCTCTTCTTTACTTTTTCCTATTAAGTCTCCTAGATCTCTTTAAGTTTAGCTATAACTTATTAGAATATTATAGATTACTATATAGTCCTAGTAATATAGTTTTTAATCCTATAGAGTATTAGAGTATATATATACTCTAATAGATACTATAGATTTAGCTAAAGATATATAGCTATTCTATTAGTTAATCTAGAAGTCTTAGGTTAGAAGTAAATATCTTAGACTAGATCTAGTTCTTTAGAGTCTATATTATTACTTTTATAAGTGTCCTAAAGCTTATAACTATCTATAAATCTCTTTAGCTTATCTAGAATTATCTCTAGCTTTATAAGCTAGAGATCTAAGTTCTTCTATAAATGTCTTACTATATTATTCTTAAATATCTTAGCTCTAATCTTATATATAGAGCTTAGGAATTTAGCCTTTCTAAATAATATCTCTCTAAGCTATATAGAACTATCTACTATAATACTATAGTTATACTTATAGGCCTAGAAGTACCTAATATCTAGAGGCTATATTAGATAGCTTATATAGAATAGTAGAGAATATATCTTAATTAAATACTACTTATAGAAGATAAGGAACTCTTTTATAAGATAACTACTATATCTATTATATATAATAAGCCTCTATAGGAACTTCTTACTAGATCTAAGGTTTATAGTAGAAGGTCTTATAAGTAGCTTAAACTTCTAGAGCTACTTCTATATTAGAGTATTATTTATAAACCTAGTCTTATTATAGATAACTATATAATTCCCCTAAAGAGGATATTCTTAGAATATATAAGTAGTAATAAGAGAGGCTTTACTTAGTATAATTAGGAAATCTAGTATCTTTCCTATAGTATTAATAGCTTTAAGTATTATTAATAACTCTCTATTCTCTAGTAAAGTAGTATACTACTTCTTCTATAGATTTAGAGAGAGTATAATCTAACCTCTAGCTATTCTAATTCTAAAGCTAGCTTTATTAAAGTTCTAGAGATTATTAGGAGTAATATTAAACTTAGTAATTAATTTCTAATAGCCTTTAAACTATATAGTAATAGCTTTAGATATATAAGCTTACTTTCTTCTAAATTCTAATAGTTTTAGAGTAACAGGATAGATGTTCTAGGTCTAGAGCTATCTCTTACACTATTAAGGATCTAAGAATAGTTTATAGTAAGAGTCCTACTTACTAGAAGTGTTTTAAAGAAAGCCTATAGTAACTAATAATAGATTTAAATATCTAATAGAGAATTCTAGTATATCTAGAATATAAATATAGTTATATAGTGTATTACTCTAGTTCTCTATAAGCCTTAAGTTATTATTCTACATTTCTAACTTTAAGGCTATTTCTTTATATTGCCTAAGTAGTCTTTAGTACTCCTTCTATAAGTCTAAATCTAATATAATAGCTACTATAGCTACTAAAGTATATTTACCTTTCTAAAGGTCCTTAAGAGTAATTTAAATTCTTCTTTTAATATCTCTATATTACTTAGCTAACTCTTCCTTTAGAATTATATTCTTAGTCCTATTAGACCTCTTATACTATTTTCGTAGCATTTTAAATACTCTATTATATAAAATTTTGTAGGAAGTTTTATTAAGCTAAAAAAGTATTATTAAGCTAAAGGGCACTAACCGGCTTGCCGGTTGGTGCTTGGCGCAGCCAAGACTTCCTAAAGTGGACACGGAGGGCACGGTTACTTGTAGTGGATTACAAGAACTGCAAACCTGCTTTGAGATTTCTGCATCATATACCGACTCCTGCAGTCCTTGACAATCTTCTCTGCTATACACTCGTTTCTCTTGGGCAAACAGATCGCAATTCGCGACGGTCGATCAGGGGAGCACGAGCCGCGATTTTACTGGCTGGCAGCCCGACGCGTCACAGCTTCGCCGTTTCAGAAAAGCTCCCTCTCTGCGGTCCACGGTCCCAGGCGCCGCTCCGCGCATTTGCACGCATTTTCTGGGGTCAAGGCTTTGACACTGCTCGACCCTTGAATCCTTGATCTCATCTTTTGCGACTTGCACACACTCCATCTACCTCTTTACGACTGTACTCCTACGACCCTACACTCGTTTCCACCAGCTCCATCCTTGACGTTTATGCCAATCCTTTGTTGAAGCCCGGCGCTTTAAAAATGGCTTACCAGGGTGGTCACGGGGGAGGCTACGACAACTCCATGGGTGACATGGGCAGGCAAGGCGTGAGTACAGGCCAGTGATGATAATTTGATGCCTCGACTGACATGGACAGCGCCCATATCAAACTCCACGACCTCACGATTCAGACGAAGAAGATGTTGATCGCTCGTTGTTGCACCAAAACCCCACAGGTCCATTCCAGGGCCCCTTTGACGACCACAACAGCAGCCGCGTCCACACTCCAGGAGCTGACAGCGGCTACAACATGAATCAAGATTACATGAACGGTAACGGCCACGCTCCGCCATACAACGGCAATGGTGGATACACAGAGTACAAGGGGACGACACTCACAGATCCTGGCTACGGCCCTCCTCCGCGGGTCAACTCCCCATACGCACCCAGCGAGACTGGCTCCACAGAAGCATGGGCGCGCCGTCAGCAACCTGGCGGTGGGAACAGCGCCTTGAAGCGTGCTGCTACCAGGAAGGTCAAGCTTGTTCAGGGTGCAGTCCTCAGCGCAGACTACCCAGTACCTTCAGCCATTCAGAACGCCATCCAGGCCAAGTACCGCAATGACCTCGAGAGCGGAAGCGAGGAGTTTACTCACGTGCGATGTAAGTTGGATCATCTCGAGCCCAAAAAATAACCCACTAATTGTCCTTAGACACTGCAGCAACTTGCGATCCCAACGAATTCACCCTCAAGAACGGTTACAATCTCCGCCCAGCAATGTACAACCGTCACACTGAGCTGCTCATCGCCATCACCTACTACAACGAGGACAAGGTCCTGACCGCAAGAACTCTCCACGGTGTCATGCAGAACATCCGCGAGATTGTCAACCTCAAGAGATCAGAATTCTGGAACAAAGGTGGTCCCGCTTGGCAGAAAATTGTCGTCTGTTTGGTCTTCGACGGTATCGACCCTTGCGACAAGGGCACTCTCGATCTCCTTGCAACGATCGGTATCTACCAGGATGGTATTATGAAGAAGGACATTGATGGAAAGGAGACCACTGCACACATCTTCGAGTACACCACACAACTGTCCGTCACCCCCAACCAGCAGCTCATTCGTCCTCTCGACGATGGTCCTACCACTCTTCCACCCGTCCAGATGATGTTCTGCTTGAAGCAAAAGAACAGCAAGAAGATCAACTCACATAGATGGCTCTTCACCGCTTTTGGCCGCATTCTCAACCCCGAGATTTGCATTCTGCTCGATGCGGGTACAAAGCCTGGCCACAAGTCGCTTCTCGCACTCTGGGAGGCTTTCTACAACGACAAGGACCTCGGTGGTTCTTGCGGTGAGATTCACGCCATGTTGGGAAGGTACTTGTACTCTATTGTGGTAGTTTTACTTTCTTACTAACTTCTCATAAGGGGCTGGAAGAATCTGCTCAATCCGCTCGTGGCCGCGCAGAATTTCGAGTACAAGATCAGTAACATCCTGGACAAGCCTCTGGAGAGCTCTTTCGGATACGTATCTGTCTTGCCTGGTGCCTTCTCCGCCTACCGTTTCCGTGCCATCATGGGACGACCTCTGGAACAGTACTTCCACGGTGATCACACCCTCTCCAAGCAACTCGGTAAGAAGGGTATTGAGGGCATGAACATTTTCAAGAAGAACATGTTCTTGGCCGAGGATCGTATTCTGTGTTTCGAATTGGTCGCCAAAGCCGGCTCAAAGTGGCACTTGACCTACGTCAAATCCTCAAAGGGTGAGACTGATGTGCCAGAAGGAGCTCCAGAATTCATCGGACAGCGTCGTAGATGGCTGAACGGTTCATTCGCCGCCACCATCTACTCGCTCATGCATTTCGGTCGTCTCTACAAATCTGGTCACAACATCATCCGCATGTTCTTCTTCCACGTGCAGATGATCTACAACATCGCAACGGTCATTCTCACCTGGTTCGCTCTGGCTTCCTACTGGCTCACAACGAGTGTCATCATGGATCTCGTTGGTCGCCCGAATGAGAACAACGGTAGACAGGCTTTCCCCTTTGGCAACACGGTTACTCCCATTATCAACACGGTGCTCAAATATCTCTATCTCGGTTTCATCCTCCTGCAGTTCATCCTGGCTCTTGGTAACAGACCAAAGGGTTCAAGGGCTTCGTACATTGTCTCGTTCCTGGTATTCGGTGTCATTCAAGCTTACATCATTGTCCTGGCTATCAGCTTGGTCGTGAAAGCTTTCCAACCAGGACCGAACGGACAGGGTGCTTTCAGCGATGTGGATACGGACAATCTGGCAGCTTTCCTCAACTCTACCAGTGTCGTAATTATCATTGCTCTGGCTGCAACCTACGGACTCTACTTCTTCGCCTCGTTCCTCTACCTCGATCCATGGCACATGTTTACTTCTTTCGGCCAGTACTTGCTCTGCCAGAGTTCGTACATCAACATTTTGAACGTCTATGCATTCAGCAATTGGCACGATGTGTCCTGGGGTACCAAGGGTTCCGACAAAGCTGAAGCACTGCCGTCCGTCCAGACCAAGAAGGATGAGCACGGCAAAGCCACCGTGATTGAAGAAGTGGATCTTTCGCAGGCCGATATCGATTCGCAATTCGAGCAGACCGTGAAGCGTGCTCTCACACCATACGTCGCGCCAAAGGAAGTTACCACCAAGACACTCGAGGATTCGTACAAATCTTTCCGTACTCGATTGGTGACGCTCTGGATCTTCAGCAATGCTCTCTTGGCTGTCGGTATCACGAGTGAGCAGGTCAATGAATTTGGCTTCACTGTAAGTATTATCGCGTCATATTTGTCAAGGAGCAGTGCTAACAATTCTTTCAGCAAGGTGCAACACAGCGTACGGCTAGTTTCTTCAACGCTCTGTTGTGGGCAGTCGCCGCACTTTCTCTCGTCCGCTTCATCGGATGTCTTTGGTTCTTGGGCAAGACTGGTCTTTTGTGCTGTTTCAACAGGCGCTAAGCGGCATCACGAATGCATGATCGTTCGAGGACGAGACGAGATACTCGACACCAGGTCTGGCGTTTCAATTACGAGCCATGTCACTTTATCCAAGGAGGATCTCGAGGGCGATGGCTGAAGTTATGTACCACTGGATGATTATGGTCATGCCGAGTGTTTTTCTGTGCGATATTTGCGAGACTTCTTTCGATCAAAATAACGAGATTGCAAGGACGAGTGGTTCATTGCGTGGGTTTAGGATCAGACTGGAAGATAGGGTTAATCTGTATTCACTGATTCTCCACATGTCTTTCATGTCTTGTGATTCTGCTTATCAGCACCAACCATGGCTTTGACGAAAGTGGTTGTATGAGCGGTGAGCCTGTCTCCTCCGCCGCAAACCCCCACATTCAAACCCACTCTTTCCCATCGGCGATCGGCGCCTTGCTTCCGCCTGACGTCGTGACCGCATTTTCTCCAGGCCTGCCATTTGCTTCACTTTTGCATCCCTCAAAACCTGCTGTACGACCACGACCCAGACGCGGCCTCTTTTCCTTTTCTCCTTCCGCTCTGCATCAGCTCTGCAGCGTTCTGTTCTTCGCTCCTCGATTCCCCATCCGACGCAATCCTACACCTACCCTGCCCGTCCACCCAGCAAACCTCAGTAAACAATCCAGCAAGACCGCAACCATGCCTCGCAAAATCGTCTACGCCATCTCCTTCCTCACCTTCCTCCTCGGTACCCCTCTCCTCCCTTCCCCCGCCCTAGCCCCCACTAATTCCCCCCTCAGGCGTCGCCCTAACCCTAACCTCCATGTCCCTCCCGCAATGGATATCCTACACCTCCCCCCCGTCCTCCCCTCCCTCCTCCCCACCAGTGCGAGTCACCTACGGCCTCCACAGCAAATGCAGCTCTCTGACCGGGACATGCGAGCCGTTCCCGCAGACCGAAGACTGCAAGGGGGACGAAAGAGCGTTTTGCAGTCTGTGGAGGACGGTGGGGTTTCTCATGAACTTTAGCGTGGTGTTGGAGTTGGCGTGTGTGGTGGGGTTTGCGGTTGTTATGCTGGGGGGGAGGGGGAAGAGGGAGCAGGGGTGGAAGATGGTGGGGGGGTTGATGGGGGTTGTGGCGCTCATGGAGGCGGTGGGGATGGGGGTTGTGGTGAGTTTTTGTCTTTCCTTAGCGTGATCAAGTGGGAGGTTGCTGGTCAAGGTTGTGATGCGGACGTGGCATGCATGGGGGAAGCTTAGGACAGTGCTGAGTTGGGGAGAAACGGAGCTGACTTTGCGGCAGGCATTCTTGAACGATCATGATGTTAGGTTCCAGATTGGGTGGAGCTTGGATACGAGTACTATCTTGTGCACGTTGAGTTGGATTGTGCTAGGCTTGACGAGTGCTGGGCTGGTGGTTGCGGCGTACACGTTGCCGCCGGAGGACGACTATGAGCAGATCGAGTGATCGTGGGGCGGTAATGGTAGATGGACTGGTAGTAATTACGTAGCATTTGGCTGGCATAGCTAGTGTGATGGTCTCGACAGAGGAGATCTGTACAGAAATATACCCGCCTGTTTGCGTTGGTTCCAATTGGAAGGAGCGGGACGGGATGAATGGATGAGTAGACTTCGCTTACCTTCTCTTGCCTCTTCCTTCGCACACAAATCTTCCTTGACTTTTCACAAACCCACCACAATCGCTAAGCACATCCTACCACAGTGGGTATCTGCTCATCAAACGTCGAGCTGTCCTTGGCTTCACATCATGAAGGCTGCTCCCATTCCGGTTATTCCCTTCGACAGGGCACTGGATGTCCTCTTCACTCTCTTGTCAGCCGGACTCACAGCAGCCAATCCGGAAGTGACAAACTACCACAAACTAGTTTATGACACCATTCATGCTCATCACGCCGCTCTGGCTGGCTTCGAGATGAATTTCGGGTCCTCTGGTCAGTCGCCTGACGTGGTGCTGTCAAAGGCACTGATCCCTGGTAGGTGCCGATTTCGGACACCCTGTCAGAAGCTAATATTTCCAGTCATGATGCGCGGCGCTATCTCTGGCTACTCCTTACCAAAGGCCTCAAGTCTGCAGCCACCACCCAACAGTTCCCATGCCAAACTCTACCGCTGGTACGAGACTCAATCCAGCAGCGAATTTCACCCTTACAAGATCCTGCTCAAGAGTTACCCCTCGACGCAAGTCACCAGGAGCCCCACCGATCGAATCTACGTCTATCCGCTACCAGACGACAACGATGTTAGCGCTGCTGAATTCGTGAATTGTGTCATGCAGACACCTTTCCACGCTGTTACCGGATTCAAACCTGATGCTTCCCCTACCTGGTTCGTGGAGACAGAGTCTCTGCTCGCCAATGTAACCACGCCAGGGCTGCAAACATACTACCAGAATCGACCAGCCCCACGTTCTCCGCAGCCAGTGCGTGCATGGATCGGTAACAAGATCGACCTCAGCAACATGGAACGCTTCTACGTGCCAGTTCAGCCAATGATCGAGCGCATCTGGAGAGGAGTTGATAAGATCGAGAAAGAGACCGAGAGCGTTGCTTTCGACCTCAATCCGATGGCGCCATTCTTCTGCAGCTTCTACATCAAGCTCAGAAACGTCGGCAACGGCCATCATGTCAACGGACAGGTCAAAGGTGTGCATATGGGTTTGCGCATCGCCCATCAAAGCGGTCTCATCTGCATGCCAGGAGACAGCCCATTTATCGAAGATAAGATCTGGCACTTCTTGGTCGTCCAGCCGGACGGAGTCCATGGCGACATCTGGGTGATGAGCAGGGACAGGGTCGATCCCGAATGGTCTACGGAGCTGAACGTGGGCATGACAGAGGAGATGAGGGATGCGTTCAAGGTCTGCAAAGTCAGGGATGCAATCAAGGAGATGGTGACGTACATGAGGACGAATGCAGAGACAGCTGTGAGAGCTGCAGAAGGAGCGCTTTGGGCGCTGGAGGAGAAGGCCAAGGCTAAGCAGGTCGAGCTGAGATCTTTGCTTTCTCAGCACAACTTGCCAATTTGAGGAGGTATGGAAAGGGGTCGATGCATGCGCACGTTGTATCCTACTGGCAAAAGGAGCGGCGGCTGAATCACCTTTCGCCGCAGGGCAATGGGATTGATCAGGACGGTCACACTGCAGAACGTACGGAAGTCCCCTCGAGTACTTAGCGTCGGCGTCAAAGGTTCCCTTGAACGAGAATCAAAATATAACAAACCACATTCGCCTGCTTCTCCCTCTACATTTCATAATGGCCCGGTCTACACAAAGTAACCCCAAACACTCCAACACCACCTCTACGCTTCTCCCCTACAACAACCCCCCAAGCAATCCATCCTCATCCACGATCTACACCCTTGCAGTCCCCACCAACGCCACCCCCGGCATCTCCCCCCCCGGAAACCTGCTCCCCACCCTCTCCACCATCCTCCTCTTCAACCCCTCCACCTCTTCCTGACTCAACCCCTCCACCATCCCCTTGATATAAGGTAAATTCCGCCACAACATCCCCACCACGCCCTCGGCACTCTCAAACCCCATCTTCATCTCCTCTTCATGCACCTCTACGTCCCGAAAGCCTTGTGTCTCGAGGTACGTCTTCATCAGCCCCGCGTCGCGCCAGTGGGAAGGCATGACGGGCATTTGGCGCGAGGGGTAGAGTTCGGAGATGAGGCCGATGATGTCGGAGTTCCAGGTTGCGGAGGAGACTGTTGTCATGCCGAAGATGGAGGCGGGGGAGGCGGAGTCGGAGGCGGAAGCAGGAGGGGAGGAAGAGGATGGGGAAGGGGGCGGTTTGCGCATCACGCGTCGGACTTCGGACAGGGCGAGGGCGGAGTCCGGGATCAGAAAGATGCCCATTTGGGAGAGGACGTGGGATTGGCTCCCGTCTGGGACGGTGGAGAGGGAGGTGGCGTCTGCTTCCCATGCGTGGACGCGGTTCCAGGGGTTGGGGTCCTGGGACTGTTCGTCGGGTTTGGTCTGGCGGGCGTGGATCTGTGCGATCATGCCTGGGGAGATGTCGGTTGCGAGGAGGGAGGCGGAGGGGGAGAGGGCGATGGGGGAGGTGAAGAGCGTGGAGAAGACGGTGCCGGGGCCGCAGGCGATATCGAGGATCGAGGTGGCGGTGGAGAAGGGGAGTAGAGTGTTGGTGTGTTTGAGGAGGGCGAGGGAGACGGCCATGGGGGAGGAGCGGGTCGGAGGAGAGATGGCTTGGGGGCCGGTGATGGTGTAAGAATGGGTCTTCCATAGGTCACGGGAGACTGTGGAGGGTTAGGGGGTAGGACAGGGATGGGAAGAGGGTGGGGACGGACTAGTGTCTTGCAGGTTCTTTGGGGCTGCCATGGTTTTTGTGATGGAATCTTTGACTGTCGTGCTGGTCTTGAGTAGATGATGCAGGATTTGCTTGAGTCTTGTTGTCATGTAGATGAGTAGATGTGGTATTGTGGTCAGGAGAGTGGGATACGGAGAAGCATATATACTACCAGCGGAGATTTTTGAGGTGAATGGAAAGTATCCGTCGACACACAGTCATACCTTCGTACCTACCGCAACGTTACCATAGTCTGCCTCAACTATGTAGCAGGGATAGAACAGGTTGGTGGTGAGGCGTTGGAGTGCGGCGCAAAAGTGTCCGAGACGTTGCAGTCGAAAGTTTCCGAGCTGGAGGGGTTCAGCTTGTCTCCGACCGCTGACTTCTCTCCCGTTTACTGTCACATATGGGCTACCTGAATCTCTGCAAGGCAGTCGAACTTACATGGGTATTATTTCGACGATAACGAAGCTTATCAATGATCTCTGTTGATCTGGCCGATTGTTGTTACGGGAATGCATGTCATACGTTGATCGGATCTCAGAACTCAAACCCATGGTGAATTCGCGCTTGATGGGATTCGGTGAGCAGGCAGTGAGGTGTTGTTGAGAGGGGGACCAGATGTCCCAGTCGTAGTGACGTGGTATCGTTCCTTTGTGGCCATGTTGTGTTGTCGAGCACAGAACAAAGTGGAGGCTGACAGGTACTTACATCGACTCTGTATCTGGACAAGACGATGGTGTAGAAAGTGACTCTTCAGTGATTGGCCTGTAAGACGTACATCCTTGCATACTGCACAGGCAGCGATCTAGCAAGCCATGTCGCCACCACATATGCGCGGCGTCTGAAAAGAGGACAACTGCAGATACACCCAAATCGGCTCGAAAGTGCTCACAATCCAGCCATTACAAAGATAAGATGCCTGGGAGGTCAACGTTGAGCAAATTACACTCAACCCGAAGTATTGATTGGCTGCACGCCTCGTCTCCCAGCGATGGTGGCGTCGAAGGAATACCAACGCTGGGCGTAAATTTGTTTTATGCATGTATTTGAGCAAGTTTACAAGACTTGGCTTCTTGACATTCGTGAACATAAATAATTGGTCACCTGCGATCGACGTCCTGATCTCCTACCCCGTCAGGACTGCTCTCAGCCAGCTCCCGCGGCGGCAGGGAGGGGCATTATCGCCGCTGATTGCCAGCACACTCACGACGATGATCAGTGCCGCCATCACCAACACCAGGAGTACATTCGCAAGGAATATCGAGGACGTGATGGGACAGACAGGTAGGCAAGCAGGTTAAGTATCCACGACTGCGACGAGCGACATCAACCACGCAACACCCCACAACGAGCACGAACACACACGAACCCAAAGGCAAGCCGAAGAAGAATACTATTGTCACAAGAAGAAAGATATCCACACCACCATCTACCCTACGCCAACCCTCTCTCTACCACCCACACTCCCCTCTCCTCTTCCTCCCTGTCTCACCCCTTTCCCTCCTCAGACAGGCATATCTCAGCGCATCTGACTTATGCACTGTTCAACAGAATCTTGATCCAAGCAAGGAGATCCTCAAGCGTCACGCCCTCAGGAATCGGCTTGGTGCTACCACCAGACCCAGTACCAGTAGGAGTCGCCGACGGGACAGCAGCAGAAGTAGTCGGCTCCGCAACCTTGGTGATAGTGACCAACGTCGAGCTAGACGGCACCGGGACCGGAGCGGCAGAGCTAGACGGAGCAGCCGAGCTGGGGGCTGGTGCGGGAGCAGACCCACCGCTGCCGCCACCGACGGTGAAATCGATGCAGGACTCGTATGTCTGGTCGATGTTGCGTGCGTCCCAGAAGTGCTGGAGGACGCAGGCGCCGGCGGTGCTGCACTTTGAGCCGAGGTCGGAGGGGATAGTGACGGAGAAGCTCTTCTGGTCGTCAGGGATAGTGTGGGCGTTGGAGGCAAAGTCGGTCCAGGACTTGAGGGGAGAGCCGATGATGGTGTTGGTCGCGGTGTCGACGATGGAGAAGTTGGCGACGCCGGTGTGGGGGGCGGCGACGTTGAAGACGACGGGGACGACTTGGCCGGCCGTGTAGGTCTGGACGTTGGCCGTGTTGTCCTCGTATTTCCAGCCCTTGCAGAGCCAGAGGTTGCAGGTGGCGGGGTTGTAGTCGGATTGTTGGCGGGCGACTTGCAGGACGCCTTGCACGTTGCCGTTCTTGTCTTGGTAGTTGGCTTGGGCGCCGCAGGAGGCGCGGTGGGCGGCGCCGGGCTGGCGGGGGGCCGGGGAGACGAGGAGGCCGTGGGCGGAGACGCTGGCGATGAAGCCGGAGACGGCGAGGATGGTGGACTTCATTTTGGATGGGTTGATGGGGTTGGGCTGGGTTGGTTGGATGAATGGATTGAAGCTCTAGGCTTGGGAACAAGAAGGGTAACGACCGGCGTTGATCAGAAGGATAGGTAAAGAACGTGGTATTCAACGAATGAATGTACGGACAGGACAGGACAGTGTGAGGGAAAGGAAAGGCGGCTGACCAGGAGGTGTTATATGAGAATGGTAATCTCCTACATGACTTTTTACATCAGTGGCACAGGACAAATTGCTAACCGGATGCAGTGGAGCAGCGCTTGTGGCACGCTTCAGGCGTTCGAGATGGGTTTCCTGTGCTATGCAGGTGGTAGGAGCAACATGCAGCAGAGGCAGGTTGGTGGTGGTTCGAAATGAAAGGAGGACTGAAAACGGTCGCTTGTGGCGTCAATCTGAGACGCGAGACAAGATCGCTTGGCGCTTGAAACACGTCAAGATGGAGCCAGATGGACCCAGAATGGAGCCTCGAGGCCCCTGTCAGTGATTTCCCACCACTCAGAGAATTCTCGTAATCTGCTGCCGCCCGACCGGTAGTGTTTCCGACTGTGCATTGCTGGGCCAAGCTTTGTGGTAAGCAAATGATCAAATTAATCATGATGCTTTGGCCTGTTCTTGCATGCAAATTCCAGATGATTTTTTGTTCTTTCGGTGGAGCCTTTCTGTCGGATTCGCCTGTCATTCTGTTCTTAGCTCTGCGGCTGGTACGGCCCGTTCGGCAGCCCACCGGACATCAAAGGGCAATTACCGATCACGTCTTGGCTAATATTCGACATCCTTACTCATATTGTCCGAGTCGAGTACAAGAACTGTGCCGTGCCATGACACGACCGATCGATGAAGGCCCTCGTAGGCTGTGGTATGTAATCAGGACGGTACATACATCATTTTCCATCAGTGAAGAGTTGATCACGAATGACAGCAGCATAAATTTTACTGTCTTCGTTCATGTCATCTATAGTAGCCATCAAGCTATGCATTCTCTTCCAAAGTAGCGAGCAGTCCACTCGGCTTCTGATTACGTGCACACATCACTCTCATCGATCTCAATCCCTCTGTGCCAGGTTCACAATCAAGCTGCTCGCAACATCCATGAACGGGAATGGCGAGCTGATGTCCTTCTCTCCCACGACCCTGCCCGCCCCTTCATAGCCCTCATCAAAGTCCTCTGCCTCGTCCTTTGTCTTCTCGACATGCTCGTCGCCGGGATCAGCGCCCTCCTTGTTGAGCGGGTCAGGTGGACTGTCTCCCATGCCGCTCCTGACGCGGCGAGCAATCTTGCGTACTAGCCTCTCGTAGCCGGCGCACTTGAAGTCGACCATGTAGCTGTCTTTCTCGATACAGTAGAGCTGGATGGTGACATACACCCAGCAGCTGTCGTCGCCACGGTTCGTATGACGGAGAAGAGCTGAAGGTGCAGGGCCCGAAGCGGCGATGTTCTCGGCGGTTCCGTGGGCGGAAGAAGGTTGAGAGATCAAGGGTGGAGTGCTTGTGGCAGGAACACTGGTAGCAGAGCCAACAGTGGACGAGCGGCGACGGATGTCCTGTTCGTTGAGGTCCGCGCGAGAGGAATGCGTGGAGGAGGGGTGAGCCACGCCTGGTGGATACATGCCGTCTTTGCGGAAGCGTGCGTTGATGATCCATGGGTCTTCTGGAAGCTTGTATCCCCAGTCGTTCCAAGGACCATAGCGATCTCGGCCGCGATGTCGGCGACGATGACGATTGCTAGTGGAACGGTCAAGAGAGTCGTCGGAGCTTCCGGTCCCGTGGTGGAATGACGACTTCTCACGACGAGCACGGCGACGATCACGTTCCTCTTTGGTGGCATATTCAGGATCTGTACCAGCGTCTGGGTCGCTGTCAGAATACTCGGGTGACTGAGATCCTTCGTGCTGGCGCGGTCGTTGCTCTTGTCGGGAAGGTGATGAAGTTCCGCCAGGGCGGCGAACGCGTGGTGCTTCCCACACAGCTCCCATGGACTTGAGAGCACGGTAAATCGCCAACATTGCTTCGCTGGGAGAGTTGCGGGATCTTATCCCAAATTGCCACTTGGTGGTGCGTTTCTTGGTCGAAGAGGTACTTCCGCTCTTGTCGCTGGCGCCGCTGATCGGAGTCATGGCTTCTGGCTTTTCCAGCTTCTGCAGGTTGATCTGACTGCCTTTCGCGTGCGGATTGAGCTGTCGCTTGGCCAAAGTCTTGGGATCCTCTGCACTCATTTCTGCCGAGTGTTCGTGAGAGACCTTTGACTGTCCTTTCATATACATGACGTGGAAGCTAGGTAGTGATGAAGGCAGGATACCAATTGTTGAGACTGGAGAACGAGCCTCGCCAATGTTGCTTGATGCTGTCGATCCATGGCGGGGATGGTCGAAGTTGGAAGACTGAGCAATAGCTGGTGATTGTGTCGACTGACGAAGCGGAGTCGAACCAATTGAAGCTCCCCTGATGCTACCGTAAGCTGGTGGAGACTGGGCCAGGAAGGTGGTCAGATCTTTATTGTCTTTCATCGCAGCTATGATAGTGTTAGCATTGGCAGCACAATGTTGAAGAGAGCACACTTACGATCGTTCTTCATGATAGTGTTCTCCCGAACGATGAGATAGGCATCCTTGACAGCACTCGGTTCATCCTTGGAAAGAGCCTCTTGCACATCATTTTCACCATAGCCCATTGTCTTGCCAAGTTTGCCAACAACGACATCATGGAGCTTCTCCTGAACCATGATCGGTACTCCAGGGTTGAACTTGAGCGGGTCGATGGACTTGTTAGGATCCACTCCAGTCTCAACAAACTCTTCGACGGGCGGTTTGAGATACTCAGGAAGGTCTTTCGTGAACCAAGGATCTTGCCTGATCTCCTGAACAGTGATGCGCAAGACAGGGTTGACCTGCAACATGCGCTTGATGAGTCGCGCGGCTTCCTTGGAGATATATCCTGGTACATTGTAGGTCCCTTGCTGGATCTTCTTGAACAGCGCGGGGATGTACTCGTCGTCGAATGGTAGTCTACCAGTGAGCAAGACGTAGAGAATGACACCGCAACTCCATACATCTACTTCCGGTCCAGCATACAGCTTTCCGCTAATGACTTCGGGCGCCGCGTAGTTTGGACTACCACAGCTGGTTTTGAGAAAGTTGCCGTCCGTCATGATATTGCTGAGACCGAAATCGGCAATCTTCACATTGTGTTGATCGTCAAGCAGCAAGTTCTCCGGCTTCAGATCTCGATGGACAATCTTGTGTCGGTGACAATACTCGACTGCGCAGACAATTTGCTGGAAGAATTTCCGGGCTCGATCTTCGGGCAGTCTCCCGTGCGTGACGATGTAGTCGAACAGTTCTCCTCCAGCATACTCGAGGACCATGACAATCTCTTTGGGTGTGGTCACCACAGTGTAGAGCTTGATGATGTGCGGATGACGCAGCAGCTGAAGATACTGGATCTCTCGCTCAATGCGACCAGCCATGTCTCGGGTGAGCATCTTGGACCTGGTAATGACCTTGAGTGCCACCTTTTGACCTGTCATCTTGTGCGTGGCAAGCTTGACTTTACCAAATGAGCCTTCACCAAGTGTCCGATGTACGATATATTGGTTCAATCTCTGATCTCTTGCTGCGGATGAGTTGGATTTTCCTGATCTGCCGGTACCAGTCGCGGATGCAGTCGAACGCGGCGGCCTATGCTGCTTCGATGCGGGGACCGAAGGAGGCGGCATATCATCTCTGCGGTCATCTTTCGAGCTGCGACGCGGGTTTGAAGGGGTGATGGACAAGGACAGGTCCTCGTCGTCAAAAGCCGAGGCCATCCGATAGGGATCGTCCGCTTTGCTCGTTCCAAAGTCGAGAGTGACCGGCTATAGCAATGTGCACGCCCGACGAAATGACGGACACTTTCTCTTGTTGTTGTGTTCGCCAGCCATCCAGGCGCCGACTATCGGCTCATGCAGCGCAGACAAGAGGCTTCTGGTGGTGATGTGAGGTTGGTGTGAAGCCTGTCCGAGGTCGGCGTGTGTCGTCAATGTGCTTGATATGTACCGTGAGCCTTGTTGTGGCTATTCAGTAGCTCTGAACCGTCCAATATCGTGTGGGGTCGGCTTCCTCCGAGCAGTTCAAAGGTGATGTCAATAGTCAGGCGGAGTGGATTGGCAGTCGAGTCGCGTGGTGGTATTAGTCATTCGTGGGCGATATTCCTTCTTGAAGCTCGAGGAGTGGCGCTATCGCGGTCCGAAGTCTGCTTGTCGCGATACGAAGTGAGAGGAGAGACGAGGGGCGCGGGGATGGTAAAGGTGTCGTCGGAGGGAGATCCACAGTTCTTGTCGAGATTGGTGGGGTGACCGTGCATCAATTCGAGATCTTGGCATTCATGGAATCCGCATCGAGGTCAAGGCCGGCACTTTGCTTCTTCCAATAATTTCTCCATTTCGATCACGATAAGTTTCCTTTGCCAGCTTGGAAATGGCCATCGGAGCATATACTACTTTGCGTTTCTAATTCTAACGGGCCACGTATGCTTGTCCCACCATGTTTTGTGCTCCTTTACCCTACGAGAATTGATTCGACAATTTCGCTGAAGCGAAGGATGAATGCAGATGCGGAGAGGCATTGGCTACTTGCAGTCACAATCCTCCGGCAATTTTCCATGCAAGGTAGATGGACCTCAGCCGCTCGTTATGCAGGTAGCCGAAGTTGGGCTCGTCATGACGGATCACAGAAGTGGCGAGATTCAGTTTGGTGGTGCCCTATTTGGGATGAGCTCGGCGCCATCAGAACAGCTACCTCGCTCTGTGTCGCCGGAAACACTAGGTGGTGGTAGTTGTCGATGCTTCCTTGCTGCAACGTGAAGGGGAAGGCATCATATACTTTCCAACTGCTTGAGATGCTCCACCAGTCGTTCACGAAGATAATCACTGAGCTGCAGGCTACTCGAGTGTCAATTTGTGCAGTCAAAGGCCAATGGTTGTGATACTCACATGCCCTCCCTGGTGACCATACGATACGTTCCACTTTCTTGGTATCGTCCGTCGTCCACAAACTGTCCTTTCCCATCGACCTCCAGGCTTCCAAAGATATCTTCGGGCCACGCGACTCGACCAAAGTCTGGAGGATTTCGCTGATCGCTCACATGGATCCATCCACCTCTGCCAGCACCACCCATACCTCCTTGAGAACTTGCGCCTCCCGCTCCGTCTCCACCGGCACCCCCGCCGCCTCCATACTGTCGCTTGGTCCGCTTTGGACGCTGTTGCGATGGATGATTTGATGGGAAGAAGACGCCTCCAGAACCTAATGATGCTCCGGCGTTTGAGGCAAAAGTCTGTGCTTGTGCAATGACTGTCGGGTCTTTCGTGGCGTGCTTCTTGATCACCGATTGTAGGATCTGCATGAAGTTCGGGTTCTCAACGAGCGAATCGGGTGTCGGTGGTACATCCTTTGTGCTGCCAATGACCAGTGAAGTAGTCGGCGGCGAAGTCGGAAGAAAAGACAAGAGGTTCGACTTGTCAGGCTGTGAATGTACGTACTGCATCATCTGTTAGCGATGCCGGCATCTCGCTTGCTTTCAATCATTCTCTTACAATATGCGGATTGGTCGATAATGTTGCAACTGTCCGCCGGGTTGCTACCCTACCTAATCCACGCCAGCAGGCTGTTTGGCGGGTGGAAAGCATTTTATACCAGGTGGAATAGAAGAAGGGAAGATACTCTAGACCACACTTGCAATTCCGGAATGATGATCTAGCAAATACATGGATCTCAATAATGCTTGACGTCAATGGAGATGAAAATTAGGCGCGATTAGCGCTAGCGCAGATCCCCTCCAGAGCCGCTGCATTCATCATCACTTCGCATGTGTTTGTCCATTATCACTTAAATGTCCTTAAGTTACAGGTAAGTACACGGGCAGCATGCTTGAGCAATCCGCAAGTTTCATGCATCTCACAAATTCATGTCATGGTCATGAAGCTGGTGGACGAATCGCTCCTGCCTTTGAATGACGATTAGTGGGCCATCATCTCCAGATATTCGTGACTTCTCATATCCCCTCTCGTCAGTATATCCATACATCCTTCGTCTTCGACGCTCATCCCATCAGGACTTCTATTCACCATTCTTTGGCATTGCTCTCCTCCACGCAGATTCCAACATGTCCGTAACCAAGATCGAAGCTGGCTTCTACCACAAATAGCTCCTGTGTCCGATTTTGATTGGCCAGCTCGCGGTCATCACTGTCAACCTGGTATACTGCCTTACAGCTATTGGTATGGCCATATATCGAGCCCGGCATGGCCACCCTCACTTTGATTGGGAAGCTTTCTACCCCCTAAGAACGTGAGCTCGCACGCCGAACACGCTACGCTCCTTGCTGACGGACGATAGAATCCTCCTCGCGCAGCTTGCCCTCAGCCTCGTATGTGCACAATGCATCACCCTTACCGAGTGCATCAAGCTTGTCCGGCACTCCCTACGCCCGGGAAAGCTTCTTCGTCTGGAGCTCGCGAAGATCCCGATCTGGCTACTTTGGGCCCTTGTCATTGGGCTGAGTTTCATCAACATCATGGAAAAGGATAAAGCGAGCATGACCTTTGGCATCGTCCTACTTGCGATTCACACTCTTGGCTTGTGAGTATATCACATTGCAGACTGCATGATAGACACGTTCTGACTTGTTGAAAGCTTTGTCTTATGTCTGCCGATTCCCTACGCCACTCTCATGTACTTCCGAGACAGGCGCGGCTACTACGGGGAACGCAAGTCGACCGGATGGGGTTACGAGAACGGTCTTTTTGTCGAGCCGGAAGGTCCAACAGACGATGATGGTGATGAAGACACTCCAGAAGAGACCGATCAAGATGGTGCCGACGGCGAAGACGCGGACCACGAAAGCGAAGAGGCAGAGACGGACGAGAAGGCGCAGCCCGAGAAAGCTAAGGGCAAACAGCCCGCCACGGACGTATCGAGCGGACCAAAGAATACCTAAGATGACCTGAATAAATTTTTGGACCGAGACTGGTGTGTTTTTTGTGATTGATCAATAATGTTGATGAGTGGTGACTGTTTGATGGCACGCCACTGCATCGAAGCCCCTGGAAGATCTGCTCACCGCCGGCTAAAAAAGGAATGGCCAGCCGCATCCCGACAGTGACGCATGTCCTCTACATTCTGGACCTGAACATCACCGTCTTCCTCAAATATTTCTCCACACAACCCAATCGCTGTTTCGACTCGCACACCTTTCAGTTCACCTCATTCGACCATTCAACACAGAACGATACTCTCAACAAACAACATCGATTTCCATCACCATGTCTGAGTGGGATACCGTCACCAAGATTGGCAGCAAGGCTCGTGGGCCTGGTGCCACTCAGCGCGAGACTGTCATCAAGGGCAAGAGTGCACTCAACGCTGCACAACGTAGCGGAGCTGTTGTCGCCACAGAGAAGAAGTTCTCGACATCAAATGTATGTGCACTCTACCACGTGCCCTTCCTTGCCAACGGCGCCACCACTTGATTGTTCCAGCACAGTACTAACGATAGTGCAGGCCGCCAACAAAGGACAAGAAGGCCAGCATCTTACCAAAGTCGACCGTAGCGAAGACATCGTAGCGACAAAGAAGGTGCCGGACGAAGTGGCCAAGGCTCTTCAGCAAGCGCGACAGGGCTTGAAGAATCAGAAGGGAACAACGATGACACAAAAGGATCTGGCAAGCAAAGCAAGCGTGGACGTCGCTTTCGTGGCAGCCCTCGAGCGACCTGGTGCGGACTGGCCGGCCATGGACTTTGTGCAGAAGATCCAAAAGGCTGCCAACGTGAGGCTCACCGGGGCGAAGGTCGGTGAGCCCATGTTTGGGAAGAAGAAGTAGATGGCTACTAGCAAAAATGACGAATGGTCATGAAGAGAGGATGGAGCGATGACAGTGTATGATACAGACTGCTACAAGTGCAGGAAAGGGAGGATAGCACGATTGAGTTTAGCCTGCATTGAGCCCTGCTTTGTGCGTGGGATGAGCTTATGGTATAGAAACACGTCTAGATTCACTCAACCCACCTCCAAGACGTGCCTGCATATCATGATCACCACCGGTCTTCATCCCTCCATCCACAGCCGCAAGTCCAGCGAATCTCCCACCAAGATCTCGCCTGTACCCCGCCACGACCCCTGATTGGCCGATCGGTCTTCGGCTGCCCCTCCGAGGGCAAGACACAAGCAGTCATCCGACATGTTTGTGTTCCCCCTTCATGCTCCTTCATGCCCAAGCAAATACCTCCTTCACCCTCCTGATCCGTCCAACTCTGATCGTGGCATCACTCGTGTCACGGTCGCTCACCCTCACGATCCGATGATACGGCAGTCATGGTCAAACTGCTGAACCTGGATGACGAAAGCGACCCCACGTCTTTTGCCCCTCCATACGCGGGAATCCACGAGTTGAAGATTGGCGATGGGTTAATGCCCGCGGCTGGGGTGGAGAATAGAGGGGTGTTCAAGGTTACTGCTTATTATCCGTAGGTATTCTTCATTCATTCGTGCTTTCTATGGGATTACATGCTGTTTCGCAAATCATGATCGCCGAGTTCGGACTGACCTTGCCGCAGCGTCGTGTCCGAGATCGCCACATTGCTGGATCTGACTTCGCTGGACCAGCTGAGCCAGACGTGTAAGCAGATACGGGCGAATTTGTTGCAGCATAAAGCGACGTTGATCACGAGGACGTTGCGGTGTAGGAATGATGGGCAGATTCGCATACCTTGTGCCCGGGATCTGGTGAATCCGTGTCAGAGGTGTGGGGTTATTGTTTGTCGGGTGAGTTGTGAGGTGAAGTATGTGGACAAGGTCTGATCGGACTTCTGCAGAATTGTATACAAAAGCCTATGGCGGATGCGCTGCAAGGTCGACATCGGAGGTTGTGCAAGACATGCTTGAAGGCGCCGCTGGAGAGGCATCTGATATCAGTAGAGGCTGTTGTGGATGAGATCAGGTATGACCACCTCACCTTCGGAGATTCAGGAGCACTAAATTTGTAAGGACACCGGACGAAGAAAGACTTCCAGTCACCTTCTACCACGGTCCATGCACTTGCGTCCATCAGATGTGGTTCTGCGATACTTGTTCGCGTCACCAGAGATCTGAGGATACCAAGTACATTCGTGGCTGGAACTGGAGAAGAAGATACTCACATACAGGCGTTGGCATCGGTGAAGGCGAGCAAGGTGTGCCATGTGGCAGAGAGTCTCGCTGTCTCGCCGTCCGTGAAGTTGAAGTCGAAATCGATGCCGACCAGTTCCAGACACCGTTTGACTTCCCAAGCAGTGAGAAGCGGACATGGAGCAACACTAGCTATCAAACGCAGGAGATAGAAGGCATCGGCGGTGTGGTCAAGAAAAAGGTCAAGAAGAGGGTTAACATTGGTCACGTGGTAAAAGAATACGAGGATGAAAGAGAAGGCGGAGAATACCTCCTCCGCGAAAAGACCTACCAGAACAGATCCTGGTGCGCGCATTGCGACAGGGTGATACCAAGCAGAAAGGACCAAGCCCTCGAGTCTCACGAGTCCCTTGACCGGGTGGTTTCATCGAGTGGGTCGTCAGCTCTGAGTATAGGATGAAGAAATGATGGGCGGTACTTCTGACGTGCACATTGAATTGGCAATGTTTTGGGAGTGTGGGGTAGACCTACGAGATGCATATCAGGCAGACAATTAAAACACTTAGCCCTGCACGAATGGCAGCCGTGCAATTGAGTTTCATCCTTGGTATGCAGCGAAAAGTACTGGTCGCGCTGCGTAATGTAAATGCTGATCTGCGGGCAAGGATCAGCAAGATCAGGTACGCGCTCGAGGCTCGGCAACCGAGATTGGAGGCGAGGCTGTCAAACGGAGAAGAGGGTGTGCAGCGTGGTCATGCGATAGGTGAGGTGTGCATGGCGGGAAACACGGTCGGACGGGCGACATGTGGGTATCGTGCTGCAGCAATGCGATCAGATCAAGAAACATGGTGATTGTCAAAAGAGCGTGATGGACAACGTCAGAGTTGTCGAGGCCCGGGTGCCTGCCGAGTGACCTCCGCCTTGTCCGGGAGCTGCGGTGCGCAAGAAGCTGGTGCTTTTCTGGTCCGTCGTCATCGCAGCCATTTGATCCCAGGTCCGCATTTCATTTGCGTTCAGGTTCTCTGCGGTGTCATGTGCCTGCTGCCCACTTCAGCTAACTCGAGACATTTTGCTCGTACTCCAAGCCAGCCTTCTTTCTCTCCCTTCGTCATCCTAGAATTGTAATTGTAGAATCCCTTGCCTGCAACTTTCTACACAGCCTTCGGATCTGACTGTGTTGTCCGCGTACTGCTTGCTGGCCAAGGCACTACAAAGTCTACCTTATCAACCCTCGACATAGTCGCCTACTGTGCTGCTGTGCTGAGAATGCAATGAGCGCGGTAGAGACGACTCCGACTGCTTCCTCTCATACTCTTCCTTCCACAAAATCATTGGACCACTCTGGAGATACTACGCCGACTGCGGGAGAAAAGTCGCAAACGGCTGACGGGAAACCGTCGACCAAGAAGAAATTACTGGATCTGCTGAAGAAGAAGGGCAGCAGTAAATACGGAGAGACAGAAACCAATCAGGCAGAAGCTCAGGTATCATCGACGACAATGCTGGATACTCAGAGACGGGCGAGCCCTCCTGGCAATATCGGCATGACCTCTTCGCAATTATCCGATGCACCAAGGCCTCGATCAGCTTCACCACCCCAGCTTTCAGCGGCTTCCTCGTTGATCTTCGAACGAAACGTGCAGGAGTCGACGCTGTCCCCAGACGTAGCTCCTGGTATCCCAGCGCATATCAAGACAGAGGATCAGATCCCACCGGCCCTCGAGGCATCGTCTCTAGCGATCACAGACAATCACTTGGGCCCGGAAGAGGTGGAGATTGTTACGCATACAGCACATCAGCCAGCTGCTGCCATAATTGCAGAGAGTATCCCGTCCGCGCATCAATCTGTGGATCACCTCGCGCTGTCTCCGCAAGACTCACAGCACGAGTCGATCGCGTCGCCCACACATCATGAGGGAGAAGACGTAGCACAGAATTATGGCACTCTAGACCCCAATGACGTTCGAAGACTGAGCTTCATCTCGTTCGCCGACGTGGTGCACGGCGAGCATGCCGAAACTGGATCCATCCATTCCCTTCACCACTTGCCTCTATGCTCAGCAACAGACATTGGCCAACACCAGTCGCCCAACCCTAATCGACCTATATCGCCAACGCGCTCTCCGCTATCGTCCTTCTCGCAGCCCTTCTCCCCCGATGTCACAACACCACCAACAACTGCCAGCGGACCAGGATCAGCAAAGGGCGTCGAGCTCAGTCCAGCTCGCAGTCTAAATGCAAGCCCTGTCGGCTCACCCCACCAACACGGCGGACTGGCGATTGAGACCCTTGGCCAAGCTCTCAGGAAGACAGCGAGTCGAGACCTAAGTGGCTTCAATCGATCACCCCCTGCCAGCGCTGTTTGAGATGGAACACGAGAGATGAGCAAAGGACATTAGGTGCCATGTTTCCCTAAATTATGCGATGCGGGCAGAAATGCATTTTCGCGCGACGGAGTTTTGAACACGGCCGTTTTGGAGAATTAGTTGCTGTGGCACATCTTTATTTTCGGGCGCTTGGACTGGGTTCATCTATTCAGGTACGATCAGGAATGTGTCCTTGCGTCCGGCATCACGTAAAGATCCGAAGTTGGCTTCCAAGCTTTCTTCTGGAAGCGAGAAACTAAGTTCTTTGAATGTGAAATATTACGAGTATCTGCTATTCAGCCCCGCGTACCTGATGTTACGTCGGGCATCAATATGGATGAATGCCCTGATTGATGGCAGCAATTTGACGTGCAGGAACCCATGGCCAAGTCAACTTTGAGGGTATATTCATTTCGTAAAGAGCTTGATCCAACCAGCCAGGCTAGTTCCGGTAGGTGAGTGACTGACAAGTGATATAGCATGCCAGCCATCCTTGACTATTTTGCCCTTGCCATCCGTGAAGTACCATATAGATATCCAGACCATGGACAAACGGAGACCCACTCCGGAGCTGACGGCAATTTCCAATTCGCCTGCTTGCCAAAGGCGAAAGGCGAAAGGCGAAAGGCGCAACAGACCGAGACAAGAGTCCCTTGAAAGGTGGGCCTGGCATTGGTCAACCGGACCCTGGGCCGGCATCACTGAAGATCACCCACTGCTGCCAGGAACACACGCACATTCCACGTTTCAAGACGTTGATATTAGCATACTTGCGCACCGCCGTGCAAGAACTAGGGCAACATCATCGGCGTCGTCTATTCTCGGAGCCCAATCCGCATCTTTCCCAACGGCCTTTCCGCCGCACGCACGTTACATCAATCCGTCCTCCGCTCCACCTCTGGCAATACCAAACCAACAACCATGTCGCGCTGATCGATCTTTGCCACTCGACCGTGGTTGAAGCCCCTCCCCACCCAATGCTCTGCCTGGCGCCGCTGCAGACCCATCCCGCCTCGTCCATTCGTTTGAGCGCGGCACGCATGCTGCACGCACCCGGCGCACACTGAATAGCACGAGCTCACCCTGCAGGCCAGATTGTGCCGAGCAGCATATGCGGGCCAAGTGACCAGGACGACCAACCCTGTCCCTGCACTTGCTTGGCCCCAATTCGACATCACCGACAATCACCATGGACCGCGACCGGCACAGATGGACCGATACCCGCCGGCGGAAACAGCCCAGCCTGTACGACGAGTACCTCAACGAAGAACGGCCACGGAATCAAAGTAGCTCTCATATCGCTACACCCTCGAGCGGCAGGAATGCGCCCACCATTCGTTCCGTGACGCCCGATTCCGGCACGGATGAGGCGATCGTGAAACCCCCCACCACGCAGACATTCGAGCGGGAATTCCTGGCACTGTCTTCGTCACCCACCACGTCCCCGAGGATGCTGTCGAAAGAGCACGGAAGCCCTAAGATTTCGAGTCGCGCACCCATGGCCCGGCGAGAATCGACGGACAATACTGGGCGGGCAACACCAGGAAGTCCCAAGACAGGCGGGCCACGGCGACGGACAATGACGCTGCAAGAGTCGATATCGGATCAGAGGACACCCGCGCCAATGAAGGGAAGGGTGCGCATGAGTTCGGAGCAGCATATTGGGTCGGTGAGCATGACGAACGGGCACGGCTTGCCTTCGTCAGTGTCACAGCCCGCGATGGGAACGTCGCATGCGAATCAGTATGTGCTGCGGCCCAAGTCCTCGGCTTCAAACTCGATATCGAGCATGAATGGGCCGCTGCCGACGCCGAATGCGAGGAGGATATTACATCTGATGAAGACGTTGTGTGGGCGCATGTCGGGCAATGCGCTGATACGCAAGGGCCCGAGGAGCGCTTGGATGACTGCGTATTGTTTCATAAGAGACGCCGAGGGCAGTCTAATGTACGAGACCGAGTACGGGGATGGGTCGCACAAGACGCTCATACCGGACTTAAGAGGCTGTCAGGTGCGGTGTGTGGTTGATGAGGAGACGCAGACGCCGCATATTGAAGTCACGGTCTCGAGGGCTTCGATTGAGGTGCATCTACGAGTGGCTACTCAAAGTGATCTGGATAGTTGGTTTGCTGCGATATTGTGCTGGTCACCGATGCAGCCGAAGGGTATACACAATCGGCTGGCAAAACCGCAGGCTGCGCATCTGTCTGCACGACCGACAATGACGGAGTCGAGGAATAATTCTGAGATATCGCTGCTGAAAGATGCGGCGGTCATCAAAGTCGGAAACATGGTCTACTGGGATACGGACGTCACGTTTGCACCCCATGCACCACCACGAGGCAACTCGAGAGGATCTGCACAACGAAATCCGAGTTTCAGCATATCCACGAGCTATGGTCTGCGGTGGTGGAAGCGCGTCTCCTGCACCCTGCGAGAGAACGGCGAGCTGAAATTCCGAACCGACTCAGAAGGCCAGCACCTCTCGACAGTCCAACTTTCTGAACTCTCACGATCTGCCATTCAACGCCTCGACCCTTCCGTGCTGGAAATAGAACACTGCATCGCCATCTACCCCCAATACACCTCCGGCCAAACTTTCTCCGACACCGCCCGCCCCATCTTCCTCTCCCTTGAAAGTTCCGTCTTCTTCGAAGTCTGGTTTGTATTATTACGCGCTTTCACGATACCCCAACTCTACGGACCCAGACCGGCCGAGAACGACGTCAGGTATGCGTCCAACAAGGCCGATTCGCTGGACAAGCTCGCCCTACAGGCGCACGCGGATGTGTTTCGGATGGAAAGGGGATTGTCATTATGCATTCTGGAAGCGAAGCTGAATCAGCCTCAGCGGACGAAGAACTCCCCGGATCCGTCGGGATATGGGTCGCGGCACACGAGCACGACGAGATCGGGACGGGAGGGCGGGTTTTATGTCGAGGTGCACCTGGATGGCGAGACGAGAGGGAAGACGCTGGTCAAGCAGTCCGAAACGAACCCGTTCTGGAGCCAGGAATTCGAGTATGTGGACCTGCCGGCTGTGTTATCCTCTGCTTCAGTGTATCTCAAGCATCGGGCTGGGGAGCTTTCGGGCCAGAAAGGGATTGGGGTGTACCCTGAGGCATATGGTCTGGCGCAAGATCCGACGAATTCTTCTGCTTCTTCTGGGTATACTGGTATTACGCAGGATACGACCGTGGGCAAGGTGGAAATCATTCTGGAAGAGCTGGACACGCAGAAGCGGAATGAGTCATGGTGGCCCATCATGAATTCCAATGACCAGGAAGTCGGCAGTATGCTGATTCGAGCACGTGCCGAGGAGACGGTCATTCTCATGCGGCAAGAGTACGAAGGCATGCATGAGATTCTGCATGCCTTTGAGAATGGGCTCACGATACAGATTTCGCAGGTCATGGCGAGTGATCTCAAGCGGTTGTCAGACTCACTGGTCAACATTTTCCAAGTCTCGAATCGATCGACGGATTGGCTCATGGCATTGGTGGAGGATGAGATCGATGGTCTCGGGAAGGACACACCGCTATCGAAAGCCAGGTATAACCAGCGACTAGGTAGTGTCGAGAGCGACAATGCGAGTAGTGCGAGAGGCAACGACCGCGAACTGGTCGTAAGGGACATGAACAAGAACGCTGCGCTGGAAGCGAATCTGCTCTTCCGAGGCAACACTCTTCTCACCAAAGCTCTCGACAATCACATGCGACGAGTGGGAGCAGATTATCTCTCCGCAGCTCTAGGCCGAATCATCAGGAGTATCAATGAGCGAGACCCAGACTGCGAGGTGGACCCGAACAAGGTCGCCAACGCTCATGACATGAACAGGAACTGGTCAAGGCTCATGTCGACGACTGGTGATGTTTGGAATTCGATACGCACGAGCGCGCAGAAATGCCCAGTCGACTTGAGGTTCATATTCAGGCATATCAAAGCTTGCGCGGAGGATAGGTATGGTGACTTTCTGAGGACGGTCAGCTACAGCAGTGTCTCTGGCTTTTTGTTCTTGAGGTTCTTCTGTCCAGCGGTCTTGAGTCCAAAGCTCTTTGGACTGCTGAAAGGTGAGACCATGCGCACCAGAATCGTAGAGGTAGATACTAACAAAGAGCAGAGGACCCCAAGCCACGTGCAAAGCGGACATTCGTACTTATCGCCAAGTCACTACAGACCATGGCCAACATGGCGACGTTCGGAAGCAAGGAGCCATGGATGGAGCCGATGAATTCGTTCCTGAACTCCAACCGGGAAGACTTCAAAAAGTTCATCGAGGAGGTCTGCTACGTGCCACATCCACCTGCTGCACTGGTCGATACCGTGCCTGCGTATTCGACGCCGAATCAGATCCGGAATCGCCTACCACCGACGAGCAAAGAGGGTTTTCCTTCACTGCCATTCCTTCTTGACGAGGGGCGAGAATACGCTAATCTGGTTGATCTCTGGCTACATGCCTCCTACGCCTCCGGCTTTGATCCTGACAAGTATCATCCTCAGTCTGCCATTGTTCTCTTCGATGCCATATGCAAGACCGTTCATAGCAGGACGAAGGATTGTCTTGCCAGAGCGGAACGAGCTGAGCGCCCAACCTCAGAGTTATCTCTTCGGTGGGAAGAGATCATCGATTCTATGCAGTCTAGCTCTGGTCTAGACACAGTCCTCCCGACTCCTCACTCACATCCACCTACCCCCAAGCTCGACACGGATGTGGCCACCCTCACCTCTCTCACCACAACAGTCACTCCCATCTCCACGGCCAGCACTCTCGCCGAGCCCTTCCGTGGCCGTACCAGCACCGACACCGACCCCGACAGAGGCGGCATCACCCCCATCGCCCCCTCCCGCCCACACCTCACCGATCCCGACCCCTCCTCCCCACTCTCCCCACATCGCCGCGCCCAACGCGACTGGGAATCCGCACCCGACGGCGGCGCCGCATCCGCAGCCGCCTCCCTCCTCTCACAAGACCGCAACCCACGCGCAGGCTTCATCCTCCCCTCCACCTCCTCCAACACAATCCACCCCTCTTCCACCTCCAACACCACCCGCCCCAACCTCCTCGGGCACTTCTTCGCCCGGCAATCCCACGACGACCTGCGCAACGCCGGCGCCACTTCCAACACCGCCACAGGCCGCGAAGGCGGCTCCATCTCCGCCTCCGCCCCCGTAGCAGCAGGCTGGACCATCCCCCACCCGCACCCGCAGCCATCCCCGCACGCCACACAGCAAGGCTGGACTTCCACTCTCCCGCCCCTGCCCCCTGTCCCCTTCTCCCCCTCCACAGGCGCAGAAAGCGACGTCTCCCTTTCGCGCCCCACTTCGGCTCTGAGCGGCACCTCGAATCGTTCCGGGTGGGGCACAAATGGTCACAGCGCCTGGCCGCGCGGCAGTAGCGTGGGCGCGGGCGACGAGGGGCAGGTGGTGGGTAGTTTCGACGACAAGGAAGGTGGGGAGGGGACGGCGTTGCCTGCGTACAACAGGGATAAGGCGAGGAGGTTGGAGAAGGAGAGGAAGAGGAGGGGGAGTCGTGGGGAGGAGAGGGGCGGGGAGAAGGGGGAGAGGGGGGAGCGAGGAGAGAAGGGGGAGAGGGGGCAGGGGAAGGTGAGGGAACTTTTTGGGGGGGTGGGGGGTAGGAGGAAGAGGTAGTGTTTTCTGAGAGGAGATTGGGAAGAGGATGTTGGGGGGGTCAGGTGGTGGTGCGAGAAATGGATGAGGGGATAGGAGGAAGCTTGTCAGGCTCAGTGGGTTATGGGAAGGGTGAATGTACAGGCAGAGCAGGGAGGCTTTCGATAGCCTCGCTCCGGCGGTCAAGAGGAGACGATACCTCGACCGTCTGCAGAAGATGGGGATAAAAGTTCATGCTGGTCAGAGCTTGAAAGCCACTTGCCAGCTGAGAAAGGAAAGGAGGAGGACAACGATACCTTGCTTTTTGCGTGTCAAAAGACGTGTACGATGAATGAATAGAAGACGTAAAGAATCTTCTTCACACTCAGTCGAAGCATCGAGAGCATAATGTGATTGGCAATTCATTCATTGCGGTTATGGAAAGAAGCAAAGAACGATTCCCTTCCGAAAGTGGAGTGGCAGTCCTGTACCTTGTATATCATGTCAACATAACCAATGCTTATCGTCCGAAACTCCGAAAGCCTTGACCTATTCCTGCTTGCCTGTGTCGTGCCTTGTCCCCTTCCATGCTGCCTGCGCCTTGCTGTTGTGTCGTGAATATTCGTAAAGTCGGGAAGCGGTTGTGTGGTATCATGATTCAAAGACGAAAAGCCGAGAGAAAGAGGCCAGCCCAGTGATAAGATACTGCATCTAAAATCCTGCGAGTCTTTCAGCCATGGGTGATGCCAGGAAGCCAATGGTGGCAATGGATCCGGCCGCAAAGTAAGCAGAGCCTTTCAACGCAGTGCCAAGCATGGACCTGAACGTCTTGGTGGGACTGGTGTATGTTTCAGTAAGGCGTGAGACGCGGTTCTCGTTGGCCTTGTCTGCCTGCTTCTTGTTCATGAGCTTTCTCTTCTTCTTATTGCGCTGGTGATCGGAACGGCGAGGACGAATAGGCTCAGACTCTTCGCCGATATCAACCGGGTGAGAAGCTTCAGTCGGCCCCGGCACCTGGGAAAGTGGCTCTGGCGCGTCGCTCACTGGTGCATTGACGACCATGTCAGTGTCTTGGGTGTCGGGGATTCTAATGGCGGTCGCTTCGTTCGTTGTTTCCATCCCAAGCTCAGTCTCATGCCTCGGAATCTCGCGGCTCTGTCCGTTTGGCTCCAAGTGCTCCTCCGACTCAATCGGGTGCGCTGACAGAATTGACGGAGCGGGTCCAGAATGGATGAGATTGTCGATGGAAATACGCTTACTGAGCGGCGACCTTGGCAAATCGTTTTGTGTCACCTGATCAACAAGTGCACGGATCCTCCGAGACTCCTGGCGGAAGTCTTGTAGCGCCGCTGCTGCGTCTTCGCGTTCTCCTGCCTGATCATTCGCCATTTTGGACACTGTAGAAGGAATCTTGAAGGCTGGCAGGGAGTTGAGAGTAAGATCCTCGCGGGGTGTGATGTCTTCGGTCGCCTCCATACTACCCATGATGCGATCGAGCTGATGCTTCATGGCAACTCTGGAGGATGCATGCTGTTCCAGCATATCTTGACTGCTGGCTGAGTTTGCGCTCTTTGCTGGTGTCGACAGACCGTTGACCGGCTCTGCCTTATCAGACCAAGCTTGAGGCTCAGTACTTGTGGTAGCACTTGGATAGTCTTGGTTTGGTGGCATGTCCCAACGAGTCTTGCGAGCCATCTTGGGTGGAGGTGGAAAGCTCAACTGTGACATGTCTGGTTCCGAGCCCTCAAACCAGCCATCGTCCGATTCGTTTCCGGCAAAGTCGTCGTACTCATCCACCAGATCATCAGTCTCTTGCGTTGGGTGTGAGTTGACATGATTGACTTGAGCGAAGGTGGAGGACTGGTCATCAGGCTTGGTTGGCGGCTGCAGAACTCCGGCCTGCGTGTCTTCCACAAAGGCAGCCACGTCGAAAGGAGGGGTCTCACTGACGGCGTTCACATATCCCTTCTCGACTACATCCGGAGGAGATGATGAGTCTGCCGCCTCCATTTCCTCCTCGTTCACGGACCCATAGTCCTCGCTATATGCGGACTCGCTGTCGAATTCGGCCGAGAAGTGGTTGTTACCAAATACTCGTGGTGTGAGCATGGGGGACTCTGGGATGTCGGTGTCAGTGTAGTCGATGATACACTCGAGTGGACGATGGTTGATCTCGGAGGATGAGGTGCTGACGGCATCTCCAAACTTGATGCGGTCGCCTGGCTTCAACATGCTCGTGATTGCCTTGCCAATGCGGACATTATTGACGAAAGTGCCGTACTTGGACGTGTCCGTGATCATCAAAGGACCCTGAAGAGTCAGATTGTATTGCAGAAAGAAGGGGTGAAACTCACAGGAAGTCCGGTCGGCGCTTCGAGGAACGCATGGTCTCTGGACATGACCTTGCAGCCAAAGATGGCATTGTCCTCTGCGGGTGTGAGGTTCTTGGCTGGGTTGAGTGACGAGCGACCGATGTGTACGCGATCACCTCCCTCTAGGACGAAGCACCTCTCGGGGGCTTCGCCCATGAGGGCTGGGTCTGGAGCGGTGATCTTGAGCTTGACTAACACTCCTGTCAGCAGAGTTCTAACACCGAAGTCGTCATCTCGTGATAGCCTGGACGCACCAGGAGGTTTTGACGAAACCAGCTTCCATCGCGCGAGGTCGGACATGCTGTGAATAGTATAGGCGGTGCAAAGGAGCGATGGATAGGGCAGCAGGTGCGGGGTGATAAGCAGCGGACGACTCACTATGCATTTTTGATCCAGATCAAGTGCCCTTTGTTGAGTTTGTGGGTGATTGGTAGCTCAGGAAAAGAACAGAAGAGTCCCGCTCCTGGCGGTGAAGTGTAAAGGGAAGAAGGTGTGAGTTTGAAAGAGGAACAGTAGACGGTCAGGTGAAGTGGATGATGGAGGACCGACCGGGAGGATGCTCGGATGGTGGGGCACAAGGAATCAGGCAACACGCTGGTCCGAGCTCCCAATCGTTCCCGCTCCCGCAGCTCTGCAACCTCCGACATTCCGACATGTGAAGTGTGAGGACTCATTTTCCAACACAAGAAAATCAGTCACCGCAAATACCCCTCATACCACCATTCGAGCACTCGATAACACAACAACGCAGTGCAACATTCACTCGCTGCCACTGTAATCATCTAAACCAACACCCGCGAGTCTCCCTATCAAGTCGCTAATACTAGAGGCGCAAAATCTGCTACCGGCGCCCCTCTCCACCAAGCGGCAAATCTTCACCTCGCCATCTACGTTTACTGGTCTTTGCTTCAACGCTACCGAATTTACCATCATTGAGCATGTGTGATCATCGATAACAATACCGAACACATCCGCTGGCATTATGTCTGCCACGGAGTATCTCATCAAGGAGCAGGTGCAGGACACCGTGCCGAAACGCATCAAAGAGCTTCAATTTGGCGTTCTCTCACATCAAGATATCGTCCGGCAGTCAGTGGTCGAGGTCTCGGATCGAAATGTCTACGATCTTCCAACAAATCAGCAGTCTGCTAGACAAGTCACCAAACATGGAGTTCTGGATCCTCACATGGGAACGTCCGACAAGAAAGGAACATGTGTACAATGCCAAATGAGTCTGATCGAGTGCAATGGTCACTTCGGTCACGTCAAGCTTGCTCTACCTGCATTCCACATTGGCTACTTCAAGAAGATGATCGAAGTCTTGCAGATCACGTGCAAGGACTGTTCACGGTTGCTGCTGGACGAGAATGCCAAGCGGAAGCATCTCAAAGCTGTCAGGAATCCAGCGCTGGATAGTCTTCGCAAGGAAGCAGTCTGCAGGAAGATCTCCGACGAGGCGAAGAAGACCAAAGTCTGCCCCTACTGCGGCTCTATCAACGGAGCGGTTCGCAAAGTCCCCAATCATCCGATCAAAGTCATCCACATCAAGTATCATGCATACAACACATCAAGCGCCAAGAGTAAGGTCAAGCCTGATTCCATGGTTGCATGGGAAAGGTCTTTTGAGGAGGCCAAGACAGCTTCGCCTGATCTGGAAAAGCATGTCAAACGTGCGGTCGAAGACATGTCTCCTCTACGAGCATTGAACATCTTTCAACGTATGCCATCGACTGATGTGGAGCTTCTTGGTATGGATCCTCACAATGGCCGGCCAGAGACTTTCATCTGGCAATACGTCCCTGCACCACCCGTTGCCATCCGCCCGTCTGTCACACAGGAAGCTACCAGTACCGAAGACGATATTACGAACAAGCTTGGTGACATTGTCCACACGAATCAGCTTCTTGGTGCTTCGATCAAAGGAGGACAGCCGGTTCACAAGATTGCCGATCTATGGGAATTCTTACAGGTTCAAATTGCCATGTACATTGACGGTAACTTACCTGGTCTTGGTCGAGATTCTAGCTTCGGCAAGCCACTGCGAGGCTTCAATCAACGTCTGAAGGGTAAACAAGGTCGATTCCGAGGCAATCTGTCTGGCAAACGTGTCGACTTTTCCGGACGTACTGTCATTTCACCAGACCCAAATCTGAGTGTGGAAGAAGTGGCAGTACCTCAACGAGTGGCAGTGAACATGACTTATCCTGAAAAGGTCACCAGATACAACATCGAGAAGCTCAGAGGTCGTATACGAAACGGAAAGAAGCACCCAGGAGCAAAGGCTGTCAAGAAGAAGTATGGCAACATCATTCGATGTGACTTTTCGAATGCGAAGCTCAACAACAGGACTGCTGATCTACTCGAGATCGGTGATGTGGTCGACCGGCATCTAGAAGATGGAGATATTGTTCTCTTCAATCGGCAGCCTTCGTTGCACAAACTGAGTATCCTCAGTCACAAGGTTAAAGTCCGACCATGGAGGACTTTCAGGCTGAACGAGTGTGTTTGCAATCCCTACAACGCCGACTTCGATGGTGACGAGATGAACCTTCACGTTCCTCAGACTGAAGAAGCTAGGACAGAAGCCATTCAGCTGATGGGTGTCAAGCACAATCTTGCAACACCCAAGAATGGTACGCCTATCATCGCTGCCATTCAAGACTTTATCAGTTGCGCATTCCTCTCTTCGAGCAAGGACCACTTCTTTGACCGAAAGACTTTCAGCACCATTTGCAGCTGGATGTTCGATGGAGAAGCTGTCAAAGACCCTGCCACTGGAGAGTGCATGTCTGTGGAACTTCCACCTCCTACTATCTGGAAGCCAAGGATGCTCTGGACTGGCAAGCAAATATGGAACATCTTGATACGGCCAAACTCGAAGATGAACGTGCTTGTCAACCTCGATGCCAAGTGCAAATTTTATTCAGCGCCAGACCCCCAGTATGCTCCGGATATGAATGACGATGACGCCTACTTGGTCATCCGAAACTCAATCGTCATGTGTGGGTACATGGACAAAGCTACTGTTGGTGACGGCAAAAAGGACTCAGTCTTCTACATTCTCATGCGAGACTATGGTCCAGATTATGCTGTTGCTGCCATGAACAGGCTGTCGAAGCTTTCATCAAGATGGCTCACCAACCAAGGCTTTTCGATCGGCATCGGTGATGTCCATCCAAGTCGAGCATTGACAGAGAAGAAAGTCGAGCTCGTCAGGGTTGCTGAAGATAGAACGACACAGCTTATTGAGAAATTCGACAAAGGCCTACTCGAACGAGATGCTGGGTGCGACCTTGAGATGACGCTGGAGAATCAAATCTCTGATTTACTGAACAAGGTCAGACAGGCTGCTGGTGAGGCATGTTTTGCCGAGCTCAGCAAGAAGAACGCGCCTCTGATCATGGCAAAATGTGGTTCCAAAGGTTCCAACTTGAATGTATCTCAAATGATTGCGGTTGTCGGACAACAGATTATTGGAGGAAAACGAGTCCTCAACGGATTCCAAGATCGGACTCTACCGCATTTCATGAAGAATAGCAAAGAGGCATCAGCGAAAGGTTTCGTCGGCAACAGTTTCTTCACTGGCTTAACGCCCAGCGAGTTCATCTTCCATGCCATGTCTGGTCGTGAAGGTCTGGTCGACACTGCTGTCAAGACTGCCGAGACTGGATACATGTCTAGGCGTCTGATGAAGTCGCTTGAAGATTTATCAGCACAATACGACTTTACCGTCCGAAATTCGTCTTCGCAGATCGTACAATTCCAGTATGGAGACGACAAGCTCGATCCCGTGGACATGGAGGGCAGTGCTAAGCCGGTCAACTTCGACCGCTCCTTCACCCACGCCGTCTCAACAACCTGGAGCAATGAAGAGCCTGGCCTAAGGCCCGAGGAGATCAAGAAAGTCGTCGCGGACTTTATGCTACCACAACGAGCGAAATTAGTGCGACTTTCTTTGCTCGATGAAAAGCTGGAGTACGATGACAAGACTGATCACGGGGTTGACCAGCTGGAAAGTGCTCGGGACTTCTTGAATGAGGTTGAAGACTTCATGTCCAAAAAGGCCGACAAGCTCGCCGGAATACGATCAAGCAAGGACATGAGCAGAGGTGATCATGAAGTTTCCAATAAAAAGGCCAAGCTGGAAGAAGGCGCTCGTCAGAAGGGTCTGATCGACGGCATGCTCAAAGTCTCCGCCAAGGCATTGGACGAATTCCTACGTCTTTGCGTCACAAAGTATCAACGCTCCCAGGTTGAACCTGGCCATGCTGTCGGTGCCGTTGGTGCTCACTCCATCGGCGAACCAGGAACACAGATGACTTTGAAGACTTTCCATTTTGCTGGTGTTGCTGGTATGAGTATTACTCAAGGTGTACCGCGTATCAAGGAGATCATCAATGCCTCGAAAGCTATCAGCACGCCTGTCATTTCCTGCACCCTTGATTCTCAGTATGAGGAGGTGGCTGGGCGCATGGCCAAGGCAATGATCGAGAAGACCTACCTTCGAGACATTATCGACTTTGTGGCCGACAGATGGCAGGCAGCAGATGCTTGCATCGTTCTGCGCATCAACTGGGAGACGGTTGACAAGCTGGGTCTCCGCGTCACCATTAGAGACATCGGCACGGCAATCATGAAGAGCAAACTCATGAAGGGCTTCAATATCTACGTCTCGGCAAGGGGTAATCGCCATCTCAAGGTCAACGTCAGTGCACCGGATGAGAAGAAAGCTGCGCGTGCGAGGACCGCGAAGAAGACCCGGGATCCGGAGGACATCTTTGGCGTCATGCAAGACCTGCGTCGCATCATCCCTAACGTCGTCATTAAGGGGTACCCTGAAGCTCAACGTGCCGTCGTCAAGAAGGACGACAAGAAAGATGCGTCGGGCAAGGAGCGTGTGAGTGTCCTTGTCGAGGGCTACGGCCTGAAGGCCTGCATGACCACCGAGGGCGTCAACGGGCACAGGACGCGGACCAACAGTGTGATGGAGTGTAAAGAGGTGCTTGGGATCGAAGCAGCCAGGAAAACCATCATCGATGAGATCAGCAGTGTCATGGGTGGTATGGACATTGATCCTCGACACATGCAGCTACTGGCCGATGTCATGACCTACAAGGGTGACGTCTTGGGCATCACCCGTTTCGGTCTGGCCAAGATGAGGGATTCAGTATTGCAGCTAGCCTCTTTCGAGAAGACGCCGGATCACTTGTTCAATGCAGCCGTTGGGATGAAGAAGGACAAGATTGAGGGCGTGAGTGAATGCATCATCATGGGGCAAAGCATGGGCATCGGAACTGGAGCGATGAGGGTGGTGAGGAGTTTGGGCATTGAGGATCATGAGGTGCCGGACAAGAAGAGCTCTTTCGAGGATGCATGGGCAAAGCTGAAGGGACGAAGAGATAAGAAGGGCAAGTTGAATGGCACGAAGTAGGCAAGGAATAAATGTCACGACGAATCAAATGCATCAAAGTGCACAAGCGCGTCATTTGCGTGCATCGGATTTATCGGCGTTTGTAGAGCTGCCGCGTCGCGAAATTGAACGCGTCTTCCCGCTCCCACTCCTTGACCTTGAACTTCGTTTCTCCCAGAGCCACGACCTAAGGATTATTCTTGCCTCTACTCACAGGCGATCAACTCGTTTGAATACCTCGTTGGATCACAACATGATCTCATGACTGTGATTGTCTGATTAGCACGCGTTTCCTCCATCCCCGCGGATCCCTCACCTCTCCGCGGGTGCGGCCACGCTTGAGACCTGGAGAGACAACGAAAGGCCGACGAACCAACAAGCAACTCTGACGTCGAAAATGTCGTCTCTAGACTCTGACATGGACGACCAATCGCCTGTGCGGCCCGTCGGACGCATAGCTTCTAGGATGGTGGGAAGTCCAACGCGTTCAGAAGATTCGGAGCCGGAGTCTCGACACAGCCCAGTACGGATTGGCAAGAGGATTTTCCAAGAAAGCGAAGATGAAGACGAGCAGGAAGCGAACGATGCTGCGGACATCTACGCTGCCATGAAGGCGAAGTTGATGGGGCAAAAACCAGTTGTGGAGGAACAAGCCCGGAAGCAGGTCACCACAGTACGCTCGCCAACGAAAAGAAGCGCAGAGCCGTCGAGTAGACGCTCGTCATCAGCATCAAGGACGAGCACTCCACATTCGCTCAGTTGTCAAGCCACATCAGACAAAGGATCGCATGCATCTGCGTCCGATTCTGACGCGCCCGTGGTCAGCAAGAAGAGGTCGCGAAACGCCGTCTTTCTAAGCGACAGTGAATCAGATAAGGCCGGTGCTGCAGCGAGTGACTCGGATGCCCCTGCTTCTCCAGCTGGGAACAGATTCAAGCAGCTTTTGGCACAGAAGCGCGCAGAGAGGAAGAAGCTAGAAGAGCAAGACAGGGTAGAAGCAGAACAGAGGGCTCAGCAAGAGAAGGAGAAGACGGCACAGTCAAATTTGAGCGACCTATTCGACCATGATGAAGTGACACGGGATCAGAACGCCGCTGAAGAGGATCCAACCATAGACGACAAGCTCACTCAACAGGCTCGACCTACCCGTAAAGCCAGCAGGAAGGCGATTGAAGACATGAACAAGGAGACACAAAGAATGAGCCGCAACATGCAGCTCACTCATCAAGCAAAGGTGAAGAAGAAGTTCTCCATTGCCGACTTCGCTGCCAAATTCAAAAAGCAACCCCTGCCGCTACCAGCGCAAGTCCCTTCTCCAGCCGCGCCATCTTCCGACGTTGAGAAGGACAAGGACATTGACACCCCTCCATCGAGCCCGCCTAGTGAGGGCGCAGCTCCAGACCTTGGTAAGAGCATCTTCGGAGCCAGATCTACCACCCGGATGAATAGAGGTAATGAGGAGGAGCCTGACTTGCCGAGACTGGAGGACATTCTATCACAGTCTCTTCTGGGAAAAGACAAAGGCAAAGCCCCAGCCTCTGATTCAATCGAGTCATCAAATCCGCCGGCGCAGGAAGCACCCACGAAGCCACCCAAGAAGCGACTTTCACCCAGAAAATACCGCATACACAACCTCGCACCTCGCTCTTCCTCCCCAGCCGGAGATGACTCTGATGATGGCCTCGAGATTATCAAGGACCGTCTTGAAGTCTTCTCCAAGATCGTTCCCAAGAAGGCGACTGAGTCGTCAGCCGTCCATCACCTGCGCGTCCTCGCAGGATTGAACGGTCAAGAATCAGCTCCGTCTCGAAAAGGTAAGAAGAATGTCCGACCTTCAATGACGAGCGGACAGCTGGATGTGCAGCTTCGCAGGAGAGCAATGTTGCAGGTTAAGCAGGAGAGGGAGGAGAAGATTGCTGAGCTGCGTGCTAAGGGCATTATCGTCCAGACGGCGGAGGAGAGGGAGAAGGATATGATGGAGATTGAGGACTTGTTGGAGAAAGCAAGGAGAGAGGCGGAGGAGCTGAAGAAGAAGGAGAAAGAGGAGCGGAAGGAGGAGGGTGGGGAGGTAAGTGATGATGAGAGTGATGAGGAGTGGATGGAGGGCAAGGAGGAAGGGGAAGCTGCCAGTGGCGACGAGGAGATCGAAGAGGAAGAGGACTTGGAGGCTAGTGGTAGTGATTGGGAGGCTAGTGGTAGTGAAGAAGAGGAAGAGGATGAGGAGGAAGTTGAAGAGTTGGAGAAGAATGGTCTAGTCGATGATGCGGCAGATGAAGCCGACGATGAGAGCGAAGAAGACGCAGGTGAGAAGCCTGCAGACGACGACGATGTAGCGATGGACGACTCTCCCTCAGGAGCGGACTTAGACCTTGCGCCAAAGCCAAAAGTCGCTCGCAAGAAATTCATCGTTGATGACGACGAAGACGACGAATTGGCCGAGGCAATCGTCGCATCTTCACAACCTCCTCAAGACGTGAGCCCAGCACAGAGCGATGATCTTGCAGCTGCGTTTGGCTTCGCAGCAGCTCCAAGGGCACTCATGAGCCCTTCGCAGATGTTCGCTGGGACCATGGCAGCATCTCAGTCTCAGATGGATCGGGCCTTCGATGCTCAATCCCAGGAGCAGGATTCAATGGACATCTTCAACGCCATGGTACCTTCGATGCCTACACCAGAGATGCCACAGCATGACACACAAGCGACTGTCTACGACGAGAGAATGATTCACGATTCTCTACCTGATACTCAGACACCTAGGGTACAGCTGGACCTCACTCAAGGCAACACTCAATCGCCCGCGATATCTCGCCTTTCGCAAATGTCCGCTTGGCCCAGTCCCTCTCAGGATGTCGGTTTTGGCTACAGAGAGTCGCCTCTCGCTCATGCAGCTCGGCCTCCTCAGTCGACTATTGACACAGTCCTGCTTTCTGTGCCAGAGTCGCCTGTCCAGCCCCGCCGCGGCCGTCTTCAGCGTCGAGCCATTGCAGACGAAGAGTCTGTCAACGGCGAGGATGACAGTCCCGCTGTAGCGATGACGCCAGCACCAGCAGTCAAGAAGACCACCGCTTTTGATGTCATGAAGCGTGCTGCTACGAAGCCTGTCATGGATTTCGACAAGAAGAAGAGCGGCGCCAAAGAGATGATCGACGAGCAAGCCTCGGAGTCAGATGATGAGTACGCAGGCCTAGGAGGTGCTTCGGATGACGATGCAGACGGGTCCGGCGACGAAGCAGACAAGGCTATGATTGATACTTCTGATATCAAGGTCGACGAGCGGAAATTGGCAGCCTACTACGCCGAGAAGAGCCGAGTGGAGAACGAAGCTCAGACAAGCAGGCTGTACAAGGACTTGATGTCCGGTGCGTTGCGGAGAAGAGGCGACGCGTTCGATCTTGACAGCGATGAGGATGAGCAAATCGCTGAACGGCGGAGAAGGAAACAAAGAGAAGAGGCAAGGAAGCGAAGACTCTTGCTGGGCGACGAGAAGCTGGGTAAGCTAGGTGAGAGTGGCAGAAAGGAAGCTTTCCTCCGAGCGATCGAGGACAGGGATGAAGAAGACGCCGACGTGGACATGCTCGATGGCAAAGACCCCAATGCCTCCTTCTCCGGCGACGCAGACCCCGCGAGCCAGGATCCATCCACCCAGCCTCCCACGCAAGACACCCTGCAACCCGTCTCCGGCAACGCCCTCAAGCGCAAAGCAGACGACCAGATCCGCGAAGTCTTCAAACGCCCTGCCTTCTCCGCCCGCCGAACCACCAACGCCGCCTTCACCAAGCCCAGCAACCTCGCCGAAGTGCGCGAGACCGTCTCCTTCCTCGTCGACGAGCCACACGGCGAAGAACGACCCGTCGATCTCTCCGACGACGAAGAAACCCTTGCCTCTGCTCCCGACGCCACACCAGCAGACCCCACCCCCCGCGCGCCCTTCTCCGCCCGCCGCACCCCCGCCAAACCAGCCGTCATCAACCGCCTCCTCTCCCGCACCTCCTCCACCACCTCATCCGACCACGCCCCAACAGGAGAGGGAATGGCCTTCCTCCGCACCTCCACCTCCTCCTTCAGCGGCTTCAAAGTCCCCTCTTTGCTGCGTCGAGCAACGACATCCACCTCCACAACAGGGAAAGGGAGCATGGGCCCACCAGCGCTGAAGAAGGACGCTAGTACGGGTAGTACAGGGGCAGGGAGAAAGGGCAGTGGGAAGAGTAGTATTAATTACGCGGCGAGGGAGGCGGAAAGGAGAGCTGTGGTTGAAGGGGTGGAGAGGAGGAGGAGGGAGGATGTGAGGCGGATTGCGGGGATGAGGAAGGTGGGAGGTGTAGGAGGGAGGGGGTTTGGAGGGGGGTTTGAGTAGGGAGGCCGGGGAGAGGGAGTTGGTAGCATAGCGTTTGGGTGGGGAAATTTGATTGACTTCACTTGACTTGACTTGGCTTGGCTTGAATTGCATTGAATTGAAATCGGACGTGCGAGTGCTTACTAGCTTTCTACTGCTGTATTGGATGAGGTGTAGGAGTTGCTTGGTGCCATGTCGTTTGTGGTGAGGTATCCGCCTGTTCCCGGGGGTCTGGTCATTTGCTGGTCTGTTGTGGACTGGCTGTTGTACTCCTGCTTCGTCTGCTGCCCTCCTGGCTCTAATTGCATCTGTGTGGCCTCTTGCTGCAGCGGTGGCTGCTGTTGCTCCTCCTCAGCACCTGTTGTCAATGGCGATTGATCGGCCTCTTGCTTCGACGGCTCTGTTGGTGACGTCTTCCCACCTGTCTCCGGCAGTGGCTTCTCATTGCTTCCTACAGGCTGGCTCTGCGTGGGAGTAGTAGCACCGGGACTCTTGGCTAGTTCGTCGCCTTCTTTGAGGTCCAGCGTCTTCTCTGTAGCAGCAGTGGTGTCAGCCCCTGTCGGTTGAGGATGGCTTGGATCGTTGTCGTTAGCTGGCGTCACGTCCTTGGGAGGTGGTTCCTCGGGCGGGAGATCCTTGCATTTGTCTTTTGAGACGACACATCCCGCCCTGCAAATCGTCAGCTTCGAACCATATGCTGCCTGTGGCAACGGTGCTTACCCTTCAGCAATCTTGCTCGAAGCCACGCTCAACGGATCAAACCACTTATCTCCCTGCGCCAGCACTGCCGCCACTTCCGGATCGTTATCCGGGTTACACATATTCCCAAACCAGCTCGTCATGCCCACCACCGAGTCACCGTTCTGCACGAATGTCTTCGCCGCCTTCACCACCGTCGCTACACCCTTGACGGCAACACCACCAGGCACCACCACGGACGCCAGATCAGCAACCATACTCAACGCCTGCGTCGCCACTTGGCAAAGGATATTATCCAACATAGGCAGTGCCTTGAGGACTTCCTCGGCGATAATCTTCGCGATAGCAGGAGCACTGCACTCGCATTTCCCCATCTTAAACATGCTCCCATCCGGACCCTTTGTCAGAGCAGCAGTACCAGTGGTGTCGCCCATGCAGGACACGCCTTCCGCGCCGAGCTTGCCGACTGGCTTGTCGTCTTGTCGTTTTCGTCTTCGGCGGAGATTGCAGGCGCGGCCGCAGTCGGTAGCGGCGCGTTCGGCTTCGGGTTTTTTGCAGTAGACGTTGCAGGTCTCGAGGCTGCGGCCGAGCCAGGATTTGGTCTGGAAGTCTCGGCAGAGACCGACTTTTTCGAATTGCGTGGTTTCTTGGTCGTAGGTGGTTTGGTCTTGGGCTTTGTTCTTGTCGTCGGCGCGTTTGGGGAGGAGGTGGTTGGGGTGGAGGTTCGCGAGGGTGTGGGTGGTGAGTAGCGAGAGCAGGCCTAGGGTGAGTAGGAGTTGCTTCATGTTGAGCTTCTCAGACGGAGGGGATCACATCTGTGAAGCATGCATGGTCATGGCAGAAGATAAGAGAGTACAGACCTGTGCTTTGTAGCTCTTCCATTAGCCAAGAAGGTAGGCAAATTGACACGCAGCATTGATCCGTATGCATAAAGGCATTCTCCAGGATCGAGCTGAAGTAAGGCGACGAGAGGGTCTTCAAGTACTCTTGACCCAAGCAAGACACAGTATCATAATACTGCTGCCGAACATTTATGAGTGGTCACGACAGAGTCCACGTTGTGCTTGATCTGCGTTGCTGAATTGTCAATGTCGCCCCTGCCACCAATGCTTTGTTAGCAGGTGCAATATTAGGTGGCAAGGCTGGCCCATCTAGAGATCGTGAAGGAGCCCACGGCGGGCAAACAGGTGTTCCGTGAACCTAATCCTTGTCGCAATACATTCGCTAGGTATCGCGGGAGATCGTAATGGCCTCAATCCAGATATAGCGATCTCTGCATGTTCGGCGTGCTGCATTTTCGGTATGCAAAACCAGGCCGCGGCTCCGCCGATTACTCGTGATCTTTCGACCAAACACTCCTTTGATGTGACAGTCTTCACCACCTATGTCAGTAGGCACATTTGGTCCAGAGGGGCGGTACAATTGTGTCGTCTCGAGGTTCTGGCAACGATTATGATAGCAACCAACAAATGGCAAGCGAAGGTGATGAGGTGCCTCGATATCGGGCCGACATCGCTTCATGAACGGCGGCTCTGTCACACCAGGTCTCTCAACGCCATATCATAACAGATTTTCTATCATCACAGCATGGCATCCTGGGCATACGGCATACTCATGCAAGGGTGCATCACACGACAGCTCGAAGCGTGTTTCATATCGCTCTGAGCCCCGTCTAGCCGCCGTCACTGCAGGATCCAAGATCGACGAAACATGTCTTTGGGTGAGGGAATGCGAGGGGACAGCGAGGGAACGCACCAGTGGCGTCTCTGCCCGCACCTCTTTTTGGCTCCTTTTGGGTAGGTCTGAAGCTTCTTGTCGCGCTTCGATACGCTTGATTTCACCACGACCGCGTGGCCTTCCTCTCCAGGCTAGAGATCTGTGAAGACAAAGGTGATGCGACCTGATCGACGACTGGCGCCCGTATCTTCCCCAGAAACCTGGCGCCTACAAAAGTTTGGTCGCAAGGACATGCTATAACTGGCCTACCTTCCATGGAAACCGGCTACACTATCGAAGAGCTCTGACTGCAGCCTCGTATTCTAGCATTCGAATTTTGAGCTCCTGCGATTGAACGCGACCAGCGGTCTCTCGACTTCTTTGCCCTTTCACCTGTCATCCGTCACTTGTCACAGCCGTTTCACCTCCGCATCCATACAACATGTTCCGCAACGCAGTCCTGGCAGCTTCATTGCTGGCGACATCGAATGCTTCTCTTCTGGAGGTAGGCTGAATATCTCACTCTTGCAGCGTCCCATCACTGACTCCTGCGAAGCGACAAACAGACATCTCACAGCAAGGATGCAACGGCATCATCGGCGACTACTACGGCACACTCTACTGCTGCCCCGGCGTAGCCTACAACGACACCGATGAATACCCCTCTGGCTCTGGCTTCTGCTGCGTCGGTGCAGTCTTCCCCATCCCTGGTGCCGGCCGCTTCTCCGACTGCTTCCCGAACTGCGGACAAACCTCATCCTTGAGTGAGGTCAACATCCTGCCCATCACGGAATCACAAAGCTGTCGCACCACAATCATGTTCACGGATAGCGATTACACGAGCAAGGCAAATGCATACGGGGCGGCTATCACAACGCCGTTGACCATCAATACTGAGAGCGCGGTCTTTACCCGGCCAACTCAGCCTACCACGGCAGAAGACCCTACCTCGTCCACCACCCAGTCCGGAGGGGCTTCGACACCGTCGAGCACCGCCGCCGGCAGCAGTGGTGCATCCTCCTCCGCCTCTTCAGCCGCCTCTTCGGCGACGACAGGCTTCTCTGGCCCTGCCATTACCGGAACGACCTCAAACTCAGCGGCTGGCGCATCAACCTCGACGAGTCCCAGCTCTGCCCTTGGTGCTAAGATTACCAGCGGACCAATGGCCGGTGCACTCATGGTAGCGGGAGGTATCTTGGCCGCAGCATTGTGATCAGCAGATGACAAACGAGAGAATGAGACAGACATGCATCACGCCGTCACGAACATGAAATTGAGATAGTTCATCTAATGTACATTATCCTGATATACACTCCCCCAGTCTGCCCACTCACTTACCCTTCTCCCCCTCCCCCTCCTCCGCCTCCGCCGCAACAGCCACCACCTCCATCTCACTCAACCACCCCCTCACACTCTCCATAACCCTCTCCAACCCCTCGCCCCCCGCCACCACATCATCCAAATCATGCACACTAACCCCACTCCTATGATCCGTCACCCTCTGCTGCCCCCAATTATACGTCCTCACCTTATGCTCCCTCCCCAACCTCCCCACCGCCACCGTCCCCCTCCGCAAACTCAACATCTCCCTCTCCTTCTCCTCGCGCCTCATCTGCGCCACTTTGGCGCGCAACAACCGCCACGCTTTCTCTTTATTCTTGTGCTGGCTGCGTTGGTCCTGGATCGCCACGACCGTGTTGGTGGGGATGTGCGTGAGGCGCACGGCCGAGTTGGTCGTGTTGACGTGCTGCCCGCCCGCGCCGCGCGATTTCATGATGTCGACGCGGACGTCTTTTTCCTCCACGGCGGCGTCTTCGAGGTCCTCCGGGCTGGTGTCGTCCGTGGGGAAGGAGGGGAGGACCATCACTGCGGCGGAGGAGGTGTGGGTGCGTCCTTTGCTTTCGGTGGCGGGGACGCGTTGGACGCGGTGCACGCCGCTTTCGCATCGCAGGAGGGCGTAGGATGATGGGGAGTGTACTTCGATGATGCATTCTTGGAGGGGCGCGGAGGAGCCGTTGGGGTCGGAGGGCCCGAGGGCGTCTTCGTATTTGAGGATGGAGTGCGGGAGGGAGCGAGAGGTGAGGTAGGAGGTGTACATGCGGACGAGGTCGGCGGCGAAGAGGGCCGCTTCGGAGCCGCCGGCACCTGGGCGGATTTCGATGAGGCAGGGGAGGTGGGCGAAGGGGTGCGGGGGCACGAGGGAGTGGCGGAGGGATTGGGCGGCGGTTTGGAGGGTGGTGGTTGCGGAGGGGAGGTCTTCTTCGGCGAGGGTGCGGAGGTCGGGGTCGGTGGTGGGGTCGGAGAGGAGGGATTGGAGCTCGCTCAGGGAGGAGTGGGCATTCTCGTATGAAGCGAGAGCTGTGGTGGTGCGGCTCAGCTGGCCGAGCCTTCGGGCATTGGCTTGCGAGAAGCTATCCGCGAGGGATGCCGCGAGGGTGGCATGTTCCTGTGCTATGGCGCGAGCTCGAGACAGGAGAAGAGGGCTGACTTCATCGCTGGACGTGGTGGACTGGAAGCGGGCCTGTCGCCAGACCGGCTGGAGAGCGCGGAAGATGTAATGGCGGGCGTGCCATGTCGTCCTTCTCATGCTAGGATGCAGATACCGCTGAAAGATTTTTGGTCTAGTATGGCCGCCGAAGTGCTCTGGCCGGTCAGCCCTATAGCTCTTGGCGTGCAGGGAATCATCGAGGTCCCCCCAAATCTAAGCTAATCCAAAAGATGCAGTTTTGTCTGCTTGACAACAGATCTTCGGAACTCCCGATCCATGCAGAAGAATGTCTCAACGTCTATATTTATAATCTATTGTGCCCTTATCCGTGGCGCTCCCGAAATGATTCCAATCCCTCCGGACTTGAGCTAGGAGAACTTCATGATCGGCCAGGCTTCACAGGCAAATAGCTACCTCGGATATATGCATTCTTCTACGTCCTCTAGATATAACTCTAGATCCCAAAGGTCGCTCGACAAGACCCACCTCTAGCCTGTTTGGATCGAGCCGCTTTTACCGTGGAGCATTGTTTTCATCCATCATGATGAAGCTGTTACACACATACTCTTACAAAGTGGTCTCTGGTCATGATGGCTGCCCTTGAAGAGCCGCTTCCTGATGGCCGCCTAGTACAGTAGGGTAAGAGCAGGAGCCGAACAAAGGTGATTAGTCACAGAGTCGAGCCGGATGCATCCACCGAGAAGCTCTCACTATGCACCTCTGACTACGCACACGACAGAAATCGTTGGTCCCGAAACAGACTCGCTGTATGATTCCTCGGTCCTCTCTGCTGTGTTGTACCAAATCAAGTGTCGGATCTCACGACGAATTGGCTCCCAGTGTCGGTTCCTCCGAGACTCGGCTTGTCCTGACATTGGCATCTGCCCCGTTCAGCAGGAGATACTGAACAATATCATCATGACCGTGCTCTACTGCGATATGCAGAGCAGTCCAGCCACGATCGTCGCAAAGGTTGGGATTGGCCCCGCTGTTGACCAGAGTTGCTAGGACGTCAACGTGCCCAAGACGAGCGGCTACGTGTAGTGGTGTGAGACCCTCGCGAGCCTGTGTTAGAGCGTTGGAGATCGACGGACTCGGTCCCGAGGCTAGTTCGCAGGATACCGACCGCCAGCGCGTTGGTGTTTGCCTCAGCGGACGCTCAAATCCTTCAGCATGAGGGCTTGGGTCTCCAGTAACGGAGATATCATGCTGACCGCCAGTAATGGTTCCTTTGATGTTTCCATGGGCCATGGGAGATAGCGGTCGTGAGCTTTCGGGATGGAACGCAAGGAAAGGCTCGTCAGGTGAGCGGTAAAAGTTCAAAAATATGCTGTGATCGCTGGACGAGCTCGGTGCTGCTGCCGTTCCATCGCCGCCATGCAGGTTGCGACGTAAACTTGTATGTAGATTTGCGTTGACTTCTACCGGATTACAGACTTCGGATCCAATTGAGATCGTTTGGCCTGTCGCCGTGGCGTCGATGGGCCGTGGGCGTTCGCGTCTACCTGGATGATCACTAGCGTTCGTGACATCGGTGACATTTGTCGAAGTGCCATCCCAGAGCATGTCCAATGCAGACCAGGCTGAGCCGGCAAAGGCTTCATCAACATCGACATGCTCTATAGTCTGGGCGGCGGACGGTTCCAGCTCATAATCAGGTGGATGTCCGGTCGAGATATTCCCATGTAATCTTCGCTGCTTATCCCCTGACATCTCTGAGCGAAGCACGACAGCGCGGTGACTTCACTTACGGTATCTTCGTTGTGCTAGGCGATTCTGCTTTTGCCTCCGCTCCTGAGAGGTCGTAAGGTTCCCAGGCTGCATCCAATGATCGATGCTACAGAGGATTTAGATCATCTCCCAGTTCGACAACACTCGAGGAGCTCTAAGCGCAAAGAGTACGGAGGAGTCGACCAGATGTTCGTTCACGACTTTGTCGGACTAGTGGGGAATCTCAACAACGACGAGTCCAGCCCGTTCCATTTAGATAAACAGCCACAGCTACCGAAGGCAGCTCCATCGCTAGGCAGGGTAGCCCTATCGAAGAGCGGCGCAGTTGTCGAGAGTGAAGCTGAACAATGATGGAACCGGTGAGGAGAAATTATCAAGTTGCCATTGACTCGTCTAGGATAGGGGCCCTGACAGAGTGGGGAATTCGTTGATATATCCTGCAAGGCTTGACTTGATTGAAGCACATGAGGGTGGGATTGCAAGACCATTGGACGTGGGTAGAGTGGGACGTGTAGCATCCAAGTGCCCTGAGCGTTGCGTCTGTCGGCAAAAGCCACCCCGAGGTGCCCCAAAATCCCGTACAGGACGCCTAGACTGGGCCCCGTTGGTACTCGGGTACAGTACTCGCCTACGTTTCGCCATTGAGGAGAAAGGTCTCGCTGCCCCGGCACTCTGCAATGGTCGTTCGCCATCAATGCTTGACGGTCCTTGGCCGCAACAAGCATTCTTGACCCCCCAGCCTGTCTGACCCTCAGAGACTTTCCTCCCGTTCTCCCACACTTCGACGTATCCACGAAGAGTCTTGAGACTTGACGCAGAGCGTACTATCACTTCTCTCTAGAATTCCATCGTAGTCAGTCTAATCATCACGAGCATGATGTCGACGCTGATAATGAGGTAGTCAATGTCTACCACAAGCGGATCATTCGCAGCTCGCGAGTCTGAAGCTGTACGACTCTCCAACGACCACAAGTACAGCGAGGCTGTGGATTTGTACAGAAATCTGATCAATGACGCCAAAGACGTCGAAGGTGCAGACGCAGCTGCAAGGTACCAGTACAATCTCGCCGCGATCCTGGTGCAGCAGGGCAGACACGAAGAAGCCGAGAGCGTTCTCAAGGAGGTCTTGGACTTCTTCTCGAGACGCGGCCGAGGAGACGAACCTCACTTCCTGGAGCAGGAGATTGGAGCACTAGGTATGCTTTCACGGGCATTATCTGGTCAGGGCAAAACAGACGAAGCCGACCGAGTATCCGCGGATGCGCAACGACTGTCGCAAGCTCATGATTCTTGATTGCATCCAATTTTTTGCTATCTCGTATGCACCCTAATGCTATCCTGCCGCTTCAGTATGCATCCAGTGTCTGATCTCCTCCCAGTCTCTGCAGACGTGCTTTGCACCATACCCGTGTATCGGGTTCTCGCCCTCTCGCCGTTCTTCATCCAAGCCTTCCAAAGTCATGTCTCCGGCACACATTATGCCTTGTCTGATGTAATCGAAGCAATGTGCTGCATGTCTCGCTTGCTTGTCAGATTCGACCGTCCCAGAGCCAGATTGTACATGAGCTAGCTGTAGCTCGTGCAGACAATGGAGCTGGTGATAGAAGGATACCATGTACGCGTTGTCGACGCCTTTCAAAACACCGCTGTTTGGACGAAGCCCGTAGTAACTGGGCTTGTCTATCCGGACAAAGCCTCCACGAGCTGTACGACTTGGTGAGAGGTTGAAGACTGCTTGTACAGTGCACAGTGGAACTTACGCGACACGGCGAGTGTATCCTGCCAGAATTCCAGCACCTGGTCTTTGGTCGCGAGTCTGTCATTGCCTCGATCCAAGGCCTTTATGGAGGAATTGACTGCCAGCATATCAGCATACCTTGTCTCATTTGTGTAGACCACACTTACATTGTGGCACCGGCGACAGAAGTTGAGGACCACATGGACAGCTCGCTAAGTTGGTGCCATGTGGTTTGCTCAATGAGATGATGGCTACCATCTGCGCCAACGAGACAGTTGTAAGAAGCAGGATGATGCAAACATAGCGACGAGCGTTCGTTTCACGAGCCTGGTCGACTTCTTCGTGGTCCTCGCGAATGCGCGAGTAGCCCATTCTCGAGATCGGATTCATCCCTATTATGCGTGGCCTTCGCGTATGGGAAAGCCAGGGTATCTCACCTCGTCCTGGCGTATCACCATGTGTTGAAGTCGACTTATCATTGGTGGGTTTGACCGGATCCACCGCAACCAGTGAGGAAGTGTTACCTTGCATTAGCTCGGATCTGCATGCACTGTGCCGCGAGCTGAGAATTGGGAGACCACTTGCCCAATTTATCACGAGGATTCGCAGCAGGATAAGCTCGGGGATGTCCAGCTCTGGACCTCAACGATGTCGCCGTGATTGGGAGAAATCATGCTCGAACGCCTCCGTATGTGGACACCACTGGTTCTCTGCAATTTTGCTGTAGCCGCAGTGGTCTTTGCTCTGCTCTGTCGATCATATGCATTGGAAAGGCTTTGTGTCAACCGGATGTTTCCCTGGTCACCTGCACGAGACGCCATACAGTACCATTGGACCACATTTCATGAGGTAGACTTCGTCATTCATTCCCCCTACTTGGGGACTCCTATACCAGACGATGTGGTCGACGATAGATGGAAGGCTTTGGTGACTGGTTAGTACACACATCACTTGTAATGACGATTCTCACTTACATGTTGAAGACAAAACTTTCGCGTTGTCGCCAGACGAACTAAAGAGAACACATTCGACTCAGCACATGATCTCGAGCAACCATTCTGAAACTCCTACATCAGCCACTGCCACTCTCGAAGTGTTCTCCCAGCTCGGTTGCCTCGATCTGATACGGCAGTATGCCTTTAAGAATGTCAACGACTATGCACGAGAGGTTGCATTCCAGGGATCAGATGATGCCATATTTGGTCGGGTCGAAGGATGCATGGAGCGATTACGCTTTGCTTTCTCATGCTGGTCTGATACTACGCCGATCCTCAAGAATATTGATCGGAGTGGGAAACGTGTTGGAGGAGACTTGCATACCTTACATCGCTGCCGCAGCTTTTCTCAGATCCAGGACTGGACCCAACATCGTCTTTGAGAAGCAAACGAGGGAAGATATAGTGGTATTCAGAAAGCATTATCTTCAATTGAATGAGCTTCAAACCAAGCTCTGACCTGGCGGTGATCTCGACATTTGCGAGCACCGCCAACAGCTTGCCAGTGTTCTGTGGTATTTGGCGGGAGTATTGACAGAGATACATCGGCGTTGCAGAGAAGGTTGGACTTAATTGTCATCAGGCAATGGTTGAAGTGAACGCGGACTTTAGTGAGCTCTACCGGGTCCATGTCGGCTTGTCTCTGTGTGTAGACTTGGTAGACAAAGTCTCGCATGAGGTTCAAGCAATGTAGCTGGTGGAATGCTGAGAAATTTCAGTACATGACTTGGTGTTAACTACGAGATACTCGTCACGAACTTTCAAACCATGCTATGACGTCTCCCGAACGGTTACCACGTCCTCGAGCGTAACGATGGCCATTGAGCGATTCGCTTTTGTTGAGCACGGCAAGTTTGTCGTCAGGAATCCCAATGGCTCCCCCTATACTCTGATCAGCTATGTTATGCACGACAATGGGTCCTCTCACAGTGAATCAATTCATCCCATGCATCTGAGACTTCGGTCTCGTTGGCACCCGCAGAAATCATTGGCATCCTGTCGTCGAATTGGGAGATCCAGGAATAATCCAAGTAACGGTTGATTGGGCCTGAAGATGTCAGATTTACTTGCCGATTCAGAGAAGTAGCATACTGTATGTGATGAATCTTGACGAGCACGATATATCCGAGATTTGTATGTAGGTCAATGTGCCCCAAGTCATTAGTGTGAGAAGCACCGTGATGACTAGAGTGCAAAAATACAATCTCCAAGCAACGATTCGCTGCGATCGAGACTGCGGTTCCAATACGTCCTCGACGCAGTCATCTGTCGCAAGGCTTTGGTAGCTCGATAGTCTCCAGGAGGCGGGCATTGCCTATGACCTCGAGCGTCAGTGTAGTTTGTCCAGGCTTTGTTGGACCAGAGGACGCATTGTCGGCAGAGGCAAGACTACAGATCGATTTGACCAAGTAATCAGCTCTGCTGCCAGCGCCTTTCTCCAGACGGCCCTGTGATTTGTCCTGCGCCGCCCGGACTCAGGGTAGACGGGAGCGTGACAGGTGAAGCAAGAGCTGAAGATCTTCGTGGGAAAGGGTTGAGCAGGCCCTGAAAGTGGGCGTGTGGGGGCTGACAACTGGGGGGCCTCATGGGGCTCGGTTGCAGACCGGGCGGAGCTTGCTTCAGGCAAGGTCAGCAAACCTCCATTGGCAGACCTATCAAAGCCGGTTTCATCAATCAGCGCCAAATCTGTCCCCGAGCATAGCACCATGTTACTCAGCCAGCAAATGTCCGCCATGACCATATATCGGCACCCAATCTGGCAGGGCCTGACGTTGCACTCTTGTAATGATGGCTTCACAAACCTACGTATACCAGCAGTTGAGAACCGAGAACCTGGACGACGACGAACTTTCCGGTGATGGCAAATTTCTACAGCGAGATGATCGGATGCGCCATGCGGCGACCCCTATCAGGCGGAGGTACAGTGTCATGGCGAGCTTGAACATCTTACTGTCGGTTGTCTTGTCTCTGTTGGTCATGGTCACGTTTGTGGAAAGGAGATCATGGAATCAGAAATATGCTGGCAGAAACATGGAACTGAAGCTATCTTCTTACCATTGTAAGCGATCATGCTGAGCCAGAAAGCGCTTGCTCACCAGTACAGCACCAATCCTGGATGCTCTTGACATTCCAATGCTGGTCAAAAAGATGAACGCCACCCTCCTTACTTCGCGTGATCGGAGCATATATCGCATGGACCCCGGGCCAGCGGTCGATGCCGCCTGGCATCGAGTCTCGAATCTCAATCCTGTGGTCATCTCTCGCGAGGACGTCGTTGCGCTGGGTAAAGACCCGAAGATTGCAGCACAGTGGCCAGAGGACTTCGGCTTCGGGCCGGATGCATACATTGGCAGAATTGACGTCTTCCACCAGATTCACTGTCTGGATGCTCTGAGGAGAGAGTCACATTTCGACTACTATTATGGCAAGAAGTTTCCGGCCGGCCAGAAGAGTGTAGATCGGTTACACAGACTACACATCTCGCACTGCGTAGATGTGCTGCTCCAAAACCTGATGTGTAGCGGCAACGTGGACATCTACACTCATCTATGGACGGATACACTGCCTGGAGCCCAACCAGACTTCAACATCAACCATAAATGCAGAGACTTTGACGCTATTCTGGACTGGCAGAAGCAGAATAGTATCGAGGAGTCACGCTTTTTCGGACTGAGAAGACCAGAGAGCTACGGGCCACCACATCGTATGGTCAGGGAGTTCAAAGAGCTATGGTCCTTCAATAGTACAGATGAAGTTGCTTGGGAGGGAGATGAGATTCTATAGCGTACAAGAAAATGGACGATCTTGCATTCGGCCGACTGTTCATCTATCAATTCACCAAAGACACATCGCTGTCGTGCTCAAAATCTATATTGCACAGATCGTTTTGCGACACACAGCTGCAAATCAAATCTCGATTGTGCCTTCCTGTTCCAGCGGATGTTCCCTCCAGTGACGGAAAAACTTGTTACCCGGGAACAGTCGCCATAGGCTCTGAATGTCTTCCTCAGGACTCATGTCAAAATCCGACTCGCGGACAATCCTCGCCGCTTCCTCTGGGGTCACACGATACTCGAACTTGCCAGCACTGTGTTCCTTTGCCCACTCTTGCACTTTCGTGAAGTTCCTGCATGTATGCGTGGTAGCAAGTCGAGGCGCCATCACTTCTGCTGCCGGGACGTTGATCCTCCATGACAGCGGTGACACATCGGCGTGACACATCAGTGTCTGCCTCAGGGCATCGACGCAGTGTTCTGTCAATGTCAGTGAGGTCATACTATTGGATATTGGACTGGGTCATGCTCACCCCAGTGCCGGAACTCCGTGTTGTCCCTGTCCACGACACCGTCCTTGGTGACTGCATCCATGCCGCCGAAGCGCTCTGGGTACAGCAGCTTCCGGAGGTCGTTGAGGCAGTGAAGCTCATGCCAGACGTCGAGCTCAATGACATGCTCGTTCCTCCCTGGAATCTTCAATGTTGGGACAGGAAGACGTGAAGCCTCTTCTGGAGTGATGGCTGAGACGCCGACTGTCCGCGAAATCAGTCGAGCAACCGTGAACCAAATGAACAGACTCACAATTGTACAACGCTTCCCAGAGCTCGTCAGTCTCGTTCGTGGGGAAGCCCATGTACTCTGTCTTGTTGAACAAAGCTCCAGTGAAGTGCTGTTCCAGATATTCGATGGAGCTACTTGCAGGAGCTGTGCATCTCCTTGTCAGTAAGATGGCAATCCCCATTTCGACCATTGAACATTACAGTATACTGTTTGAGATGGATCAGCACAGTTGCCGTGGCGGAAGATTATTTGCCATAATAGCAGGCCGATATTCAGCGATAGGGATAGAAGTAGAGCAGTTCGATATGGCCAACGACTGTACGACTTTCGATGTGTATCAATGCTGTCGATGAGTGTCTCCTCCTCAGGGTCGATGCTATACAAGGTGGACTTCATCGTCGTTCCTCGCTGACAACAGAGCCTTCACAGAATTGCTGTAAACAGGATGTTGGCTGAGTGTCCGTCGGCCATGATTGCTAATCGGTCTCCAATAGCAATCACTACTCAGGGCCAACATGCTTCTACACAATTTTTCCGCCCGATGGACACTCTCGGTCTGCAGGGTCAGCATGTAGACCCCACTTCTTGAAGAATGTATGAAAAGCATACTGGAAAGGGACCGGTTGCTTACGGCTGATTTGTGGCGCTCGGTGAGATGACAATGCATGGAACCGGTAAAGCTGCGACGCAGTCGCTGTACTGTCATGCTGGCATGTCTGACCAAGGCGGACAATTACAGACAGCGGAAGACGATACTGGAATACAAGAGGTTACCATATCCATGAACAATTGAGGATATCAAGTGACACGAACAACATTCCGTACGACAGATCTTTTGAGCTCTCCCCTCTGAACCCTACGCAAGATGAGGGCTTCCATAATGATTGCGGCCTTTGCCAGCCTTGTGTTGGCATTGCCGACTCGTGAGTCCCTGTGGCTACTTGTTGAGCTTGCGACTGATAAGCAACAGCCAAACCAGCCGAGGGAGACGTCACGGTCGACGATATCTCCTTAGCCGTCTACAACGATCAAGGCGGTGCATGGAACCAGAACATAACCTTCCGCTGGTGAGTCAAGCGTGACAAAAATGACTACCGAGACCGACGGCTGACAAGTCTGGCACAGCAAACCAGGTACCTGCAGGACCGCAGAAGAGAGTGAGCCTGAGGCCGCCGCGGTGTCTGAGGAGAAGAGAGGAGAGGAAGCCCAGCAGTGATCGGCAAAGTGACGATCGCGAGGACCCTTCCGCCGCCGGTACGGGGGGCCAATGGGAAGCTCCCGAGAATCGTGCGCCATGTCATGGTTTGCTTGCCGTAGTTGCCAAGTGAAATGGAGAATGCTTGATGAACAACTGTCATTTCGGTCGAATCTATTTCCATCAACATCGACATCATGCACTGCGGCGTGGTACTTCTCCATCTGAACGTGCATCGTGTTATCAACCTGTCTTTGACGCAATGTCACATTCCCGATCAGGAAAATGGAATTTGGCACTAGAACCCCCACTCTGGCCTGGATAAGCAACCGGTGAAGAATAATGTGGCACAGTCCCTACCCTGAACGACGCGATGATCATTGGCCACGATGCAGACATCCGTGTCGGCGCCATGCACATCGACCAGGTGACTTACTTCGCTCCTTCATCATGCCCTTCGAGCACCTCTGCTCTGACAGTGGACTGGGCACGCCTTCGTTATGGATGAGCTCAACTGCACGCTGTCGGCTTTTGGTCCGCAAGTGCAGCAGTGTGGAGATAACTTCGACTTCACGCTGCTATTCCAAGAGACAATCCTGGGCCTGCTGCCTTCAATCATCGCTTTGTCCTTGGTCACGATAAGAATCATTCTTCTATCCAGAAAGCCGGTGCTACTGGATGGGAGATGCCTCTTACTTTCCAAGCTGGTCAGCTATCTTCTGATTGCCACCTAGCACGGTACTGACTTCCTAGGTCGCCCTTGGGGGCTTTGCAGGCCTTCAGCTGGCTTACCTAGTCATCTTCATTCTAAATCCAATCGGGCCATATTGGGCTGGCGTCACGACCTTGGTCTTATCCTTTGTTGAGGTGTTGACCTTTTGTGTCTTGTCTCCTCTGGAACACTCAAGGTCGAAGCGCCCATCAGCTCTGCTGCTGGTGTACTTCACTGTCCTGATCCTACTCAGCGTTCCTCGCGCCAGGACACTATGGAACTTGAGACTGGGATCCAACTTGGCCTGGCTGTGCATCACTTCCACCATGTACAAGTTCTTGCTTTTGTGTCTGGAAGCTCGAGAGAAGGCAAAGTATCTACCAGAGAGCTTGACTCAGCAACGATCGGAAGAAACGTCGAGTATTATGAACAAATCGATATTCTATTGGCTGAATGCCCTGATGTGGAAAGGCTTTCGTGGGGTGCTAGAGCCCTCAGACATGTTCAGACTGGACTCCGAGATGATGTCGGATGATGCCTCTAGATTTCAGGCCCTATGGAATAGCAAGAAGCGTGCGAACGCCAGTCGACCGAGCTTGTCGGCAGCGGTCGGCGTATTAAGGATCGCAATTCTGGAAACTATAATACCAAGGCTGTTCCTCCTCGTCTTTACGCTTTTGATTCCAGTGATGCTTGGAGAACTCCTAAGATTTCTGGAAACACCCCGTAGTCAGTCGTCGAATAATGTCGGCTTTGGCTTGATTGGTGCTTTTGCATTAGTATACATCGGCGTCGCACTATCGACGGGCTTCTACTGGAGGAACCATTTCCGGACGTTGACGAGACTCCGCGCATGCCTGGTGCCCACCATTGCAACACAGACCGCTCAAATGGATGTGTCGAAGATGACCGATACTAATGCAGCCGTCACTTTAATGAGCACGGACATCGAGAGAATCACTTTCGGCTTGCAAGGAGTACATGATCTATGGGCAAATACGATTCAGGTCGGCGTTGCGGCCTACCTCCTTAACCAACAGCTAGGCATAGCGTTCTTGGTCCCGCTGGGAGTAGCTCTGGTGTGCGCGACTACGTCTATATTCATCAGTCGAAAATCGCTACCCAGACAGCGGCGTTGGATGGCCATTCTACAGCAGAGAGTCAGCACCATATCAAATATGCTCTCGACCATGAAAGGCGTTAAGATGACCGGATCCGAAGCAGATATACTAGACATCATTAGCAAGATGAGGCTACGAGAGCTGCTTGAAGCCGCCCGGTTCCGACTTCTTCTGGTTGCTGCTGTCGTAATTGGTTTCGGTCCCGAACTGATTGCTCCGGCGCTGACTTTTCTTGTCTTCATTGTTCAGGCGATCAGAAACGGTCAAGAGTTCAATCCGTCCCGAGCGTTCACTTCACTTGCCCTGATGAACACAATGGCTCAACCGCTCAGTACCAGCATACAGGCCTTGCCATCAGTGCTTGCCGCGGTCGGTTGTTTTGAGCGAATCGATGAGTTTCTCCAGTCGCCGCAGCAGGTTGAGAAACGGCTCAATGCAAATGACAACACCTTTGCAGCAACGGATGGGGAGAAGCATAGGGCAGACCAAATGTTGAACCACGAGAGCGATCGAATTCATGCTCCCGATGTACCTTCTGAACCCAGAGGTGCGGCGATTGTAGTTGAGAACGGAAATTTCGGCTACAACGCGGAAGCGCTTGTTCTTCGCGGTGTCAACATTCGATTTGCAGAGGGCGCCGTCGCTTGCATAACCGGACCTGTGGGCAGCGGGAAATCTACGCTGTGCAAGGCACTGATCGGAGAGCTCCCTGCTCTTGGTGGACATGTCAAAATTGCCGATCTACGACGGGGCCTTGCCTATTGTTCTCAGGATCCATTCATCCAGAACGGATCAATCCGTGACAATATTTGCGGCGTCCAAATGTTCGATCACGATCGTTTCGATCTCTGTGTTCGGACTTGTGCACTGGAACAGGATCTCGCACGACTTCCAGGTGGCGACAAAGCAGTTGTGGGAAGTGGGGGGGCTAAGCTAAGCGGCGGACAACGTCAACGTATTGCTCTTGCTCGAGCTCTGTACTCCGATCTTGACACAATTATCCTCGATGATGTCTTCAGCGGCGTCGACACTCCAACGACTCGTCGCATACTTGGTACCTTGTTATCTCCGACATCCTTGCTCCGTCGATCCAACAAATCAATCATTTTTGTTACCCACGACATCCACCTCATCTCCAAGGCCGACCATATCGTGGTCTTGTCAAAGGATGGTAGAATTGCGCAACAGGGCAGTTTCAGTGACCTCAGCTCTACCGACGGGTATGTGCACAACCTTCTGCTCGCCTTGACCGAGCAGGAAGATGAGGACGAAACTGTAGAGCGAAGGAAGGAACACGATGTTCACACGTCACCAAGCGCTAGCACCTCAAAGGTCGATCACCGGCATGGCTCGACGGCAGTATACAAATTTTACATCTCAGAGGCCGGACCGCTGCTCGTCAGTCTTCTGGCTCTGCTGGTCACATTTGAGGCGGCTCTGTTTAATGTACCGTCCTTCTGGCTTCAGCTTTGGACTAGAGCAAAACTGGAACTCACAACGTTCCAGTTCTGGGGCATTTACACAATGCTAGAGGCGTTAGCGCTGGTTTGTCTGGGGCTATACACTTACGTCTTCCTTGTGCCTCTAGTGACTAAGACGGGATCGGGTCTCCACAACAAAGCTTTTGAATCTGTACTACATGCGCCTTGGGCATTTTTCGGCTCAAATGATTCTGGTCATATCCTCAATCGCTTCTCTCAGGACATCCAATTGATTGACGGCGAGCTACCTCTTAGCATGATGAACTTCGTCTTAACAACTTCCATCACTGCCGGACAAGCCGTTCTCATCATCGGCTCGTCTCCCTGGGTTGGTCTCGCCTTTCCGCCCATGTTACTTTTGGTATGGATCGTCCAGAAATACTACCTCAGAACGTCTCGGCAGCTGCGGATCTTGGAATTGGAAGCAAAGACTCCTCTTTACACTACCTTTACTGAGATGATCAAAGGACTAGCCACCCTCCGGGCTTTCGGCTGGATTCATGCCACTCTATCACAGAGTAAAGATCTGTTCCAGGAGTCGCAGAAACCGTCATATCTTCTGTACATGATACAAAGGTGGCTAACCTTTGTCATGGATATGATTGTGGCCTGTATTGCGACCATCATTGTCACGATATCTGTGACCCAGCGGTCAGATAGTGCTTCGACTGGTGTCGCCTTGACACAAGTCATGTCAATGAGCCTCTACCTCCGCACCATTGTGCTCACCTGGACTCGGGTAGAGACCAGTATCGGTGCGGTTGGTCGAATCAGAGAATTCACTGAAAATATTATCTCTGAGCATCTCGAGCGGGAGAAAAGTCCCGTTGCAGAGGCATGGCCGGAGAAGGGCAGCATCACAAATGTCTCGGCAGTCTATGCGTAGGTCGAATTCGATCATAGCTGACACGGATATACCACTTACAGTCACTAGTCATGATAGTCCGCATTCGGTCCTCAAGGGCATCAGCTTGAGCATACATGCTGGCAGTAAGATCGGTATTTGCGGTCGGAGCGGGAGGTTCGTCTTGCATTTGCTATGATGGATCCACCTGACCAGATGCAGTGGCAAATCATCATTCGCACTGAGCATTCTACACATGCTAGAGTACCGATCTGGTAGTGTCGAAATTGACGGCGTCAATCTTGCAAATGTCCCTCGGTCAACATTGAGATCAAGGATCAATGTCATTCCACAAGAGGCCTTCTTCACCAAAGGTAGTATCAGAGATAACCTTGATCCGCGGAGCATTCATACAGACGACGACATTCGAACGTCGCTGCAAAAGGTCCAGATGTTACAAATCATTGAAGACCGCGGTGGACTGAACGTCGAGTTTGGCTTTGATTCACTCAGCACAGGTCAACGTCAGCTGCTCAGCTTGGCTCGTGCGATTCTTCGACGATCTTCGATTGTCATTCTGGACGAGTTCACCAGCAAGTAAGTATATTCACCGACGAGACTTGTAAATATGTTGACAGGACGATTACAGTGTCGACCACGAGACAGACGAACTTCTACAGGGCATAGTGAGGGACGAATTCGCCAATTGCACAGTGATTGCCATCGCCCATAGGCTCAACACCATCACCTCCTGCGATCTAATCGGTGTCATGCACGATGGTAGCCTGCTGGAATTCGACACCCCTGCTGCGCTCATGAGCAGAGAATCTGCTTTCAGCAAGATGTTGAACGAGAAGAGGAACGACACGGCGGAGCTAAGCGGCTGAGTGGTGAACATTGATGTTTCACATTGATGGGCTTATAGAACGCACGAATCCATCCGGCTATTCTATCATATCGTTTCTTGCAGCCGGACTGCACTGCTTCTCTTCAGGCCAGATTGTGAGCCCCGTCTCTGCCGACATGATGTCCAGGGTAGACAAGTTCCAATGTGGCTATCGCAGGTCAGCTCTTCTGAACACCAGGTTGCTGCTAAGAGGTACATTGTATGTGCTGGCGCATCGGAACATTGCCCTCCTCACCGCTTCTGATGATGTGGCCCTGCAGATGTAATACGCCCCGATAGTTGTCGGACTTTGCCCACCGTTATCGCCATCTTGAGCAGGTTCATTCAGTACTTGGCCGCAAAATATCTCGCCTATGCTGGGCAAGGAATCCAGTCGAACGAACTTGCGGGGCTTTTCGTACCGGACGGTCGCTATGCTGCCTCTGATCAGCGCTGTTATATTCCAGCTTCGTTTCTCTCAATGACTGACAACTCATGCACTGGAACTCCTCCTACAAACACCCTCTTCTGGAGTTCGCGGGCGTTGTGCTGGTTGAGCCGGAATCCCGTGTACTGCGATGCTTTGCGAGCGGCGTGGCTTGCAAGTCTACATCCCATGGTCATATGGATCTATAGCAGATGAGCCGCAAGACTTCTGCCAAATACTAGCAGGAGTGCTCGAGGCAATGGGAGCACCAACTCAAAACCTCACGTCCGATGTGGCGACCCGTCATTCAGGCGTACATGGCTGCTGGAAGAGAGATCGATCTTCGAATGATGACACGGCATGGCTTCGCAAACTGGGATGGGCCGACCAGCCCTCGATGACCTACCTTGATCGCCACCGCATCTATGAAGTCAATGGACGGGCACAGGATCGGTACCATCACCACGCCACATCAGTAAAGTCATGATAGATAAGCCGTAGTACGCTTCTTATCCGACGTCAAGATGCCCTCTCAACCAGCAGGACGGCATCGAATACGCATCACAGCATGGGAGGCACAGCATTGGCGACTTGGCTCATAAGATTGCCCTTGCGATCTATCAGAGCATGTCGAATCTGCATTCCGTAGTGGGCATGACTCGCTGACTGTAGTACAGTTCCATCGAGACGGGAGCAATGATCTTTTGCAGCTAGCTGATACGCTTCGTGCTGGTGGCTGCATACCACGGGCAGGTCAGGCATAACCCCGCAGAATCTTGCTGAAGCTGATGACACTAGGAGCTTACTACACTAGAGACACCATCGAGATGCCTGCGAGCGGCCTCTCACAAGGTATCATTGCGGCCGTGAAGGGACCGTCCCCAGGGCAGATTCGCTGCAAGCTTGCCGAAAGTCCAATGTTGAAGGATATTGTGGATCTAGATCGTCTAAGTTGCGTGCCTCTTCGCATCGAACGTATCGACGCCAGAGACTAGTATATCACCGTGCATTAATCAAGTTCCACTCAGCGAGAGCTTTCTAGACTCGCCCTTGATCAAAATCACGTCTCGGTGTCGAAGAAAGGGTAATGTGCGTGATGCATGAATGCTTGTTGCCCCGCAAGCGCACAATAGCCGAGGTACCGGCCCCTGCCGGGTGATATATAACATTATGCATGGTCAGCATATTTTCTCCACTATCCGCATCACCAACTTCATAGCACACTTCACCGGTCCTGCCGCTCAGCTCAATGGACTTTACACCCTTAAGGCCCTTGTCATCGTCAAAGCAGTTGACCAGTCGGTCTGCGCCATCAATCATGATTCTGCATTGTCAGAAGTCGCAGTCCCGCAGGTCCCGAATGCACCGTAAGCTCATTTTCAGGCGATAGACACACACCGGAACAGCTGAAGCGCGGTACTGCTTGTTTCGGTGGAGCAACCAACGCCCGCGAGGTAAGTGGTCGGCATAGACACGCTACTGCAGACACCGAGGACTGAAGTGAAACATTACGCCGCATGCCAGTAAACACTCAGCTCGGCGATTGCGATGTGCAGTGCAAGCCACCAAAGTGGTCTCACGACGCATGCACATACTGCTGACTTTCGCAGCAAATTATGGGGCTCGATGCTCGGGACAACTCTTCGACGACATGGTCATGAGAGACCATTGCGTATGGGCAGACCATGGCTGTAATGGTCGAAGGCGTCACCGCTGGTTGCCGTGTCATGTCGCACTCTGTATCCAGGCAGCGGTCAACGGTACTCTCGATGGTGCCGCGAGACAACCTGGATAGTGAGCTAATCTGTGACCTGGACTCCTTTCGAGAAATATGCCTGGCTGGTCGTTGCAACTTCGTACCTATCTTGACCACGACACCGCTGCATCACGCTTGCCAGCTGTTGTTGTCTTGGTAGTCAACGATGGACTTCGAATCGTCACCTTTGAACGACTTGGCTGGACTAATGAAACTGGACGTCGACGAGATTGAAGATGTTTTTGCTTGCACGCCCACCCAGCGAGAGATGTTCGCGCTGACTGCTCGTGGTTATGATGGATACGCACGACAGATGTCGGTGGAATTGGCCAGCACAGTCAATATTACCGTTCTGGAAGACAGTCTGCGCAAGCTAGTGCGAAGTGTCGACACGCTCCGAGGAAGATTGGTCAACAGCCCAGATCTTGGGATTGTCGAGGTCATCAGCAATCAGCCAAGACCACCCAAGCACTATCAGAATCTCGACGAAGCTCTGGCAATCGAACGCCGTGTACTCTGGCCAGCAGGCGATGTACCTTCCAGGTTCGCACTTGCTGTTGATAAAGACCGAAGACACTTGATTTGGACAGTGCATCATGCATTTTACGATGCGTGGTCGTTCCGTATTCTTGCGGACCTGCTCGAAGTGATTCACCGACTTCGCCATGATCCAGTTGTACCGCAGTTTAAGGAGTTTGCACAGAACCTAGAGCGGAAAGGCACAAACGAAGCAAACCAATACTGGCGGGAATACTGCCACTCCCACGAATCATCACCTTTCCCGGTCTTGCCACATGACGGATATGAGAAGAATTCTGTATGCATGATCTCTCGGTCCACCAACATCCGGATCAATAGCAAGTCTGCTTCGCGAACTGCAGTAGTACGGTCAGCTCTCGGCCTTGTCATGTCGTATTACTCCGGCCAAGAGGATATCATTTTCGGCACGATTCTGTCCGGGAGGCCCAAAGGCGATGACGGAGTGGCAAGCATCATTGGTCCGACCATTTCCACCGTTCCCATAAAGGTCAAAAGCGATCCGACCTCTTCACTTCGCGACCATCTGTTGATGATCCAGCGCCAAATGGATGAGATGCAACACCATGGACATCTGGGACTTCACCAAATTGCGAGAATCAGCGAAGAGACACGCCGAATGTGTAGCTTCGAGACTCTTCTCATCGTTCAACCTGACGAGCAGGAGCGGGTAATCCACAACTCTTTGGGCAAGTGGGAGAGGCTTCCACCAAGTACGAACGCTTCGCCCTATGCATTGGAGATCGAATGTTTCCTGAACAAGTCTGGCCTTCGCTTTCGTTGTCACCTTTGATGAGACGATCATGCACTCGAATCGGGGGAACGCCATCTTGGATAGCTTGGAGTTGGCGATCGAGGCTATCAACACTGATGAGGAAGCCCTCATTGCTAGCATTGATCTGCTATGCGCAAATCACTTTGACCGCATCTGGCAAATGAACGCAGTCGTACCGGAAAGAGTCAGTCAGCTTGTCCATGACACGGTCCTCCGCATCGCAGAACAGACCCCCGGCTCGCCGGCAGTGTCAGCGTGGGACGGTGATCTGAGTTATGGGGAACTGGTCGCTCTCTCTGATGCCGTCGTCCGTACTCTACTGGCACGTGGGGCCAAATATGGAGACGTCGTGCCAATCTACACTGGCAAGTCCAAATGGACGACCGTCGCTGCTCTGGCGGTCATGAGGGTGGGATGTGCGGCTGTCCTGCTAGACATGCAACTACCTGAAGAGAGGCTTGCAAAAGTCTTGGATCAGATAAAGCCGGAGATTATGCTATCTTCCAGCCCATGCCGCGATCAATGCGACAGTCTGCTGAATCAATATTCTCACGATGTCAAGCTGGTCTTCTGCGACCAGTGTACTTGTTTGAGTTGCAACATTCCACGGGTACAAGTCCAACCATCTGATACCCTCTACATCGTGTTCACTTCCGGAACTAGTGGTGTACCAAAGGGCGTCATGATCAGCCACCAAAACTTCAGCTCTGCGGTCCAGCATCATGCTGAGCTTCTAGACCTGAGCAATCACAGCCGAATCTTCGATTTTGCGTCCTACTCTTTCGATGTGGCATGGGCGAACTTGATCTACGCATTGAGTCTGGGTGCTTGCCTTTGCGTCTCATCCGAAGAAGAAAGAAACAGCGACCTTGGTCGAGTCATAGATTCGTACAAAGCGACGTATGTTGAGATGACGCCACAGCTGGCTCGAGTCATCAAGGATGATACGCCGAAATGCCTTCAGACACTTTCATTCGGCGGAGAACGACTCGAGGCCGAAGACGTGCTTGGGTGGGACTCTCAATTGCGAATCCTGAATACCTACGGGCCTGCGGAGTGTACTGTCACTGCCACTGGGGCACTTCTGGATGCGCACGATGGGACTAGTCCTGTCATAGGCAGTGCTATGGGTACAGTGTGCTGGGTGGTTGATACCATCACAAGTAGCCGCTTAGCACCAATTGGCACTGTCGGAGAACTTTGGATTGAGGGACCTTTGGTTGGTAAAGGATATCTGAGGGATCCAGACTTGAGTGCCACCGTCTTTGTCGAGGAGCCAAGATGGCTGGCTAGCAGACCAGAGCAGTCTGACGGTCGAGGACCATTTTACCGCACCGGAGATCTCGTGAAGCTCAATGACGACGGAACACTCTTCTATATCGGCCGCATCGACAGTCAGGTCAAGATTCGAGGTCAAAGGATCGAGCTTGGAGATGTTGAACACCACCTTCGCGCAGCTATTGGCAAAAGCACCGTTGATGGATCAGGCAGGACTCTGATCCAGGCATTCGCTGAAGCAATCAAGCCCGCGGGTAGTGATCGATACTATCTTGTTGCATTCATATGTCATCCTGATTCATCGCAAATCAATGATGATGCATTCCAAGGTTTCGCAGAGCAGGTGCGGTTAGAGTTGAGCGGCACAATAGCGTCTGCCATGGTACCCGAGATCTGGATCCCCATCCGAAACATTCCAATTATGCCATCTGGCAAGATCGATCGGCGGCAGCTCCGTCGTCTTGGTGAAGAACACAAGCTACAGGCAAGCCTAGATGGGTGCGGCCTCAAGAGCGTTAAGAGCAAGCCCGAAAATGATACCGAATCGATGTTACGCGGTCTATGGGCCGCGGTTCTCAAGATAGAAGTCGAGGATATTGGACGACAAAGCCATTTCGTGAACCTGGGCGGCAGCTCTATCGAGGCGATGAGGCTTGTGGCTCTCGCTGGCAAAGCCGAATGGACGCTTACAGCTCTTGATGTCATGGCCTATCCGAATCTGAAAGACATGGCGGCCAGAATGAGGCGGCATACGGATACCATAGCTCCCCGCTACCAACCATTCTCATTGGCCGGTTCTCATGTGTACCGAGAGCGTCTGATGGTTGCTGCTGCCGAGGTCTGTAGTGTCAGGCTAGACGAGATCGACGACATACTGCCTTGTACCCCATTGCAAGAAGGTCTGATCGCAAGAACCGCCGGCCATAGAAATGAGTACGTGGCCACTTGGGATTTTCCTCTACGGTCAGAGATTGATGCGATACGACTTCAAGCAGCCCTTCAAAGGGTCATCGATGCTGTTCCAATTCTTCGCACACGTATCGCTGAAATTCCCGGAATCGGTCTTCGCCAGGTCGTAGTCCGATCTCATGATATTGTTTCCTTTGTGAATCGTGATACGATTCGAGCAACCATTCTGGAAGATGCCTCAGCAATACTCGGCTCGCCCCTGTCTCGATGGCTCATTGTATCTGACGACGACGGGCAGACCTTGCAGTGGCAAGCTCATCATTCCATCTACGACGGATGGTCAAAAACACTCGTGATGCAAGTCTTGAGAGAGAGCTACGATGGACTCCAGTTATCCACCGGTCGATCGTTCGGCGACTTTATCAATTATGCCGTCCTGACACCAAGGTCGGCAGCTCATCAATTTTGGATCAAAGAATTTGAAGGCTTGCAAACTAGCCACTTCCCCAGCTCCCCGATGCCATCTACGCTCTCGGTCAGCAGCATGATCACTCACATCACAGCCAAATTGAATATGAAAGACTCCACGATTACTGTAGCAACGTATCTGAAGGCTGCTTGGTCAGTATTGCTCGCCGAGTATGCAAACACGAGTGACGTCGTCTTCGGCTGCGTTGTATCGGGCCGTAGCTCTGCATTGGCTGATATCGACGGCATCATTGGACCGACCGTCGCTACCATACCTGTCCGTACTCGTATAGACTGGAAAAGTTCTCTGGACCATTTTCTCTCATCCCTGCAAGAACACTCGCTTCGTACAACGACCTACGAGCAGTACGGTCTCCACAACATCCGAAAGCTTGACAGCAATTGCGAAGAGGCATGCGATTTCAAGAATCTTCTAGTTGTCCAGCCGCCAAGTGATGACAAGGAGGAGCAGTCGTGGCTGGTAAGGCATGGCACCGCAAGCGAACACTCCCTGGCAAATGGAACTGCGTTCAAAAGATTCGATTCTTATGCTCTGACATTGATCTGTGAACCAGAGAAGAGCGGCGAAGTATGTCTCCGGTTCTTGTTTGACTCGCGAATCATCTCAGAACTTCAAGTCAGGCGACTTGGTAGCCAGATGGAAGCCCTGATTCACCAGCTTGTTGAAGCGTCAGACTTCCAAAAACGCCTCGGAAATTTACGCACGAGTGATGATGATATTGACCAGATCTGGAGGTCAAACCATACCATCCCAGCAAAATCAGCGTTGTGCGTTCAAGACCTCCTGGCAGCTTCATCGAAATTGTACCCGACATCGACTGCTCTAGTTGGCTGGAATGGCTCGTTTGATTTCGCAACGCTGGACAGGATATCCACCGTGCTGGCGCAAGTGCTTCTTCAGCACAAAGTTGGCATCGGTCAACACCTACCGCTCCTCTTCGAGAAGTCGGTTTGGATGCCAGTTGCTGCCATAGCTGCCCTGAAAACTGGCGCTACCGTGCTGGCTCTTGATCCAAAACAGCCTGACGAGCGTCTTCAATCTATCCTCAAACAGACCAACCAGAGATTGATCCTTGCGTCGCGCCAATTGAAGCAACGAGCGGCCACGCTATCGATCAGGAGCGATGTCGTAGTGGTCGACGATGGACTCATTGATGGCGTCGTTGACCAGTCTCGACTTCCATTGCCTCCGGTACCAGCAGACTCAGCTGCATGCATCGTGTTTACGTCGGGCAGCACCGGTCTGCCAAAAGGCGTGGTTCTCAGCCACGCCAATTTCACTAGTTGAATGCCGTACCAGACCAAAGCTTTCAAACTGAGTCAATCTACAAGACTTTACGACTTCTGCTCGTACAGCTTCGATTTCACCTGGACTTCACTCTTCGGCACCCTCTTCACGGGTGGCTGTCTTTGCATCCCTTCTGAGTCCGAGCGCCATGACGACCTGGTGGGATCTCTCCAGCGATTTGAGGCGACCTTCATCTGCTTGACACCATCGATGCTACCTCTCCTGCGAGGAAATACATCCAAAATACCATCCCTGCAGACTTTGGCAGTGGCGGGCGAAGCTATACACATATCAGATCTCTCCGGATTCGGCACAGTGCAGGTGATCACGGGCTATGGTCCAGCTGAAGCTTGCGTTATGACAATGGTCGCAGAACCACAGATTCACACTGATAAGTCCCTCCATCTGGGTTACACCACTGGCACCAACGTTTGGCTCGTGGATCACGATGAATTGGCTCCGATAGGGGCCATCGGTGAGATTTGCATTGAAGGCCCACTGGTCGGATTGGGCTATCTGAACGACCCTCAAAGATCCGCAGCCGCTTTTATCCAGGATCCGGCATGGTTGTTGCAAGGGAGCAGATCCTATTCAGGACGGTCTGGAAGACTGTTCAGGACCGGAGATCTTGCCCATTTCAACACTGATGGCCAGCTCATCTTTGTGGGTAGGAGGGATAACCAAGTCAAAATTCGAGGGCAGAGGGTAGAGCTTGCGGAAATCGAATTCCACGCAAGGTCTGCCATATCCGATCACGATGACGAAAGAGTGCGACGGGTTCAAGCAGTCGCTGAAGTCATCAGACCGAGCGACAACGACCGCATGGTTCTGGTACTCCTGCTATCAGACAATAGTGGTGACAAGAACAGCACTCATGCGTTTGTTATTCGTGTGGTAGCCCAAGTCGATCGGCTGATTCGAGACAAACTGCCCCATTACATGGTCCCTGTGGCATATGTCTGCCTGCCAAACCTACCACTTACATCCACGGGTAAGACAGATAGGAAGGTCTTGCGAAGTCTCGTAGGATCGCTGACCATGACGGAGTTCACTCATCAGAATCTTTTGCGACCAGAGCGACGACCGCCAAGTACTCCAATAGAGCGACGCATGACGAAACTATGGGCAGATATTTTGAAATTGCAAGCCGACACAATCTTTTCAAAGGACGACTTCTTCCAGCTGGGAGGAGACTCAATCCTGGCCATGCGCCTGGTATCCTACGCAGCCGCACAAGGCGTTTTCTTCTCGGCTGCCGATGTACTCAGACATCCACGTTTATCTGATCTTGCATTGTGTGCCGCGCGGAATGGACCGAAACAGCAACAGGACATAGCCCCTTTCTCACTTCTCCAGTCACCAAAAGCTGTGAAGGATCTCGTAGACGCCGCCGCATCCGCATGTCAGACGTCCGTTGACGATGTGGAGGATATCTACCCTTGCACGCCGATGCAAGAAGCGCTTTTCGCGAGCACCGTCAGCAGTGGAAGCACCTACGTTGGTCGTTTCGCCTGGAGCATGAGCAGTGATGTCTCGACTGTAAAGCTAGCCGAGGCTTGGAATCTTACCATTCAGTCTCTACCCATCCTGAGAACCAGAATCGTCGACCTGGATGTCAAGCACTTGTGTCAGGTAGTCCTTCGTTCATCAAGGACCTGTCCGGTTTTCAGCAGTCGTGAGGAATATGTGGACCATGCGAAATCATATTCAGTGAAAGCTGGAGGTCCTCTGCTTGACGTTTCGATTGTGTTGGACACCAATTCGACCAGCACATTGCATTTGGTTATACATCACAGTATCTATGACGCATTGAGCTTGCAGATGATTCTCCGACGAGTACAAGACGCCTACACTGACGACTCTGCAACAACTACAGCACCGATGAAAGCTTTTGTGAAGGCGTGCATGGACACCGATGACACATCTGCAATTGAATTTTGGCGGAACGAAGCTGATAGCATCGGTGCTACAGTGTTCCCGCCGTTGCCATCTCCTCGACACCAGCCTCGTCCCGACCAAAGGTACACAGAGGTATTCCCGAATATCGCCTTTCCCAAAGCCTTCCCTCCATCAGTATTCCTGCAAGTTGCATGGGCTGTCGTCCTAGCAGTCATGGGTGATGATGACGAGGTTCTTTTCGGAATGATCTTGAGTGGACGCCAGTCAGATCTTCTAGGCGTTACAGATGTTTGCGGTCCGACTATCACCACAGTCCCAGTCAGAATCAATATGGACGAGGGGTCCATTAAGCAGCTGTGCGAGACAATTCATGAAAAGTCTTTAGCGATGATCCCCTTCCAGCAGGCCGGATTGACCAATATCAGAAAGATCGGCGCCGATGCTGACCGTCTTTGTTCGTTCCAGACGCTATTGATCATCCAGAGCGCTCGCGAGTCGAACGAGGCTTGTGTACTCTTCGATGAATCCTTGATCTCTGAATCAGACCAGAAGGGCGCATTCTTGAGTCATGCGCTGAACTTGGACATCACGCCTTCGAGTGACAGCGTCGAGATCATCGCCGGCTACGACGCAGAGGTCATTAGCGAAACCAAGTTGTCACGACTGCTAAGTCACTTCAGATACGTTCTTCAGAGCCTTACGACTGTGGATCTGAGCGTCACTCATCCCAGATCACTGGTACGTCCAACCAAAGAGGATCTAGACAGCATCTGGCGGTGGAATGCCGGGATACTTCCCACCGTAGAGTTGCCATTCCATCATGTCATCAAGGCTCGAAGTAAAGCATCGCCCAAATCTGTGGCTATTGACAGCTGGGACGGCCTCGTGACATTTGAAGAGCTCGAAGACCAGTCAACAGCTCTTGCTCGGCGGCTACGTGAGCGAGGGCTCAAGCACGGGGAGATTGTACCGCTATGCTTCACCAGAAGCAAAATGGTACCAATCACAGTGCTAGCTGTCATGAAAGCTGGGGGAGCATCGGTCTTGCTTGACATGGTGTACCAACCAAAGCAGCGGCTCAAGGAAATTTGTCAACAAATCCAGCCGGAAATGATTCTCACTCATGCGGCACAGTCGCAAACAGCTTATGAGCTTTACGACACGAAAGTCTTGGTCGTTGACGAGCTGAATCACTTGAATCACAGCGCGGATACGATGTGTGAGCTCCCTGTTGTGGAGTCGAACTCTCCGCTGTACGTAGTCTTCACATCCGGATCCACCGGAATCCCCAAGGGAGTAATCATCACACACGCAAACTTCAGTACCGCGGTGAACTCCCAGGCTGGACCACTTGGTTTCGCTCAGGGACTTCGTATAGCAGATCTCACCTCATATTCATTCGACGTCGCCTGGTTCAACATGCTCTTCTCTCTTGCCACTGGTGGCTGCTTGTGCATACCTTCCGATGCTGCCCGACTGACCGATCCTTCCACCACAATACGTAGCTTAGCAGCCGAGTATGCTCATATTACTCCAAGCGTAGCACGCCTTGTGTCACCAGAAGACGTCCTATCCATCCATACGTTGCAAGTCAGCGGAGAGCAGGTGTACAGAAGCGAGCTTGCAGCATGGTCTGGGAAACGACTAGTGGTGTCATATGGGCCAGCTGAGTGTACCGTGACAAGTACATACATGGATATCGAAAGCACGAGTCCAGATGCGGTAGCCATTGGCCACGCAGTGGGCTGTGTGACATGGGTGGTTGATCCTAGGGATCCTAGTCGATTGGCGGCGCTGGGTGCGATCGGGGAGTTGTGGATCGAGGGACCTCTGGTTGGGCAAGGCTATCTCAATGATGCGGAACGGACGTCCTTCAGCTTTGTATCCGATCCGCCATGGCTTTTGCAAGGCCATCAGGATCATCCTGGCCGACGTGGTCGCCTGTACAGGACCGGAGACATGGTGAGATACGACGAGCAAGGCCGGCTCTGGTTCCAAGGTCGAAAGGACTCACAAGTCAAACTGAACGGCCAGCGCTTTGAGGTTGCCGAAGTCGAGAGACAGGTGCGCAATGCAATAGCTGCGCTCGTCGAAGCAGGGTCAGGATGGAACAAGCGAAGGAAAGTGAACTCATGCGTCGAAATCATTCAACCAAAAGATGCTAAGAGCAACGTCCTCGCAGCATTCTTCTGGACAGAGTATCATGCGGCTGACGAGCGAGATACTGCAGAGGATTTTTTGTCCACTTTCGCAGCTGATATTGAGGCAAGACTGCATGAACACCTACCGCCAGCAATGTTACCCCGCGTATACGTCCCACTGAAGGAGATGCCTTCGACTCCGTCTGGGAAACTCGATCGGAGGCGACTGAAAGCATTCGGATCAAGCAAGACCCTGGCGGAGCTTTGGCCTTCACAACTCACGACTCGCCGCGCCGCAGCCGCCCCTTCGACAGCCACTGAGAAAGTGCTTCAAGAGCTCTTTGCCTCTGTTCTGGACATTGAGAAAGAGACAGTGACGGTCGAAGATACCTTTTTTGCCGCAGGTGGTGATTCGCTTGCTGCCATGCGTTTGGCTCAGAAAGCGAATCGTGAACAGCTCGAGCTGTCGGCAGCTGACGTCTTGCGAAGTCCAAGACTAAAAGACCTGGCGAAGAAGGTAGATGAAAGTCCTAAAAGATCGCTTGTACAGTTTGCCAGGGATCCTGCTCCATTTTCAATAATACAAGGGGTATCCCAGGCAGATCTCACGAAAGAAATCGCTAGATCACTCCGATGCGAGAGCTCGGAAATTGTCGATGCATTCCCCTGCACACCGCTCCAGGAGGGCCTGATGGCTCTCACTGTCAGACGGCCTGGCGATTATGTGGCATGCCACATCCGCGACATAAAGGCCCACGTCGATCTCCGCCTTCTCGCGGAGTCTTGGGACTCATTGGCTAAGAAAGCATCGATACTCCGCACTATGGTTACGAGCTCGAATTACCCTCGCTTGTTGCAGGTTGTCATGAAAAGTACAGGCAAATGCGAAATAGTATTCCAATCCCTCCAGAGCTTCTTTGACAACGACATCGAGCTGGAAATGACCTTGTCCCGACCACTGTCAAGAGCTGTCATTGTGGTAGATGCGGCTGCAGGGAAGTCCTTCTTCGTTTGGAAGGTTCATCATGCCCTCTACGATGGGTGGTCAGTGCCGAGAATCTTCAAGCTTCTGGAGGACACATACAAGGGCCACAACGTGCGATCGCCACCAAACTTCAGCCGCTTCATAGGATTTCTAGAGCAGCGGCAACGAGCCGACTATATCGCCTTTTGGTCCAACCAGTTGCGGGATTGCCAAGCTGTGGAATTCCCGAGTCTTCCGCCTGGAGTCAGCCATCCGCAATGCTCAATGATGTGGGAACACACTGTGAACGGTCTGCCACATCACTTCGATCAGTACACCCTTTCGACAGTGATCCAGTCATCTTGGGCGCTTGTCCTCGCGAGATACACAGAGGTGCCTGATGTGGTCTTCGGAATAACTACCAGTGGGAGGCAAGCGAGTTTTCCTGGTGTGGAGGACGTTTTGGGCCCTACTATCGCGACGTTACCACTTCGCATCGTATTTGACTGGGACGACGAGATCAGAGATATGCTCGTCCGAGTCCAGAAACAGTTAGCTGATATTGTACCATTCGAGCAGACTGGACTTCAAGTCATCCGAGGGTTGGACACTGAAGTCCGAGAAGCATGCCGGTTCCAGAGCTTGTTGGCGATCGATGTTGCCGAGTCCGGTGCAGGTGGATCGGAGCTTTTCACCTCACATTCAACCCATGGCCGTGAACAGGAAGAGGGTGCCATCAATACCTTCAGTTCTTACGCTGTCCTCTTCCAATGCAGGATATCGTCCGGGTCCATTACCATGTCATTCAGCTTCGACCCAAATGTCATCTCGAAATTGGGAATACAGAGGATTGGGCTTCAGATGGATACAGTCTTGAGACAAATGACGCTACCTGGGTATGCTTCAGCCCCACTGCGGAGCATTCAGGTGGCAAGCCCACGAGATTTGGAAGATATATGGTCATGGAATCAACCTGTGGCTGTCCCCGAAGTAGGCACCGTCCAGGACTCTATCTCTACTATGGTCGCTCGCATACCGGATGCCGAGGCCATCCATTCTTGGGACGGATCGTTTACCTATCGGGAGTTTGAAGCACTGACGAACGCATGGGCACGAAACCTGGTCTCTCTTGGTATTTCTCGATCGAGCCTGGTACCATTACTTTTCGAGAAGAGCAAGTGGATGCCTGTCGCAATGCTTTCAGTCGTCAAAGCCGGTGCTGCAGCAAGTGCCATCGACATAGTGCAGCCTGATGACAGGATTCGGAGCATCATTGAACAACTCGGCGCCCGCTTCATGCTCTGCTCAAAGCAACAAGCGTCGCGGGCTGCTAGCTTCGGGCTTGAGAAGCTCGTGACAGTCAACGAGCAGTCACAGATACTCTCTCAGCATTCCTGTCACCTCCCTGAAGTCAACAAGGATGATAAGCTTTGTGTTGTCTTCACCTCGGGTAGTACCGGCACACCCAAGGGAATTGTGTACACACATTCCAACTTTCTGAGCGTCCTGGAAGTGCACGCTCGTGCTTTGCGGATCACTCAAGGATCTCGTGTTTTCGACTTTGTGTCGTACAGCTTCGACTTTGCCTGGGCTCATCTACTGGTCACACTCGCTGCGGGGGGTTGTCTCTGCATACCATCCGAATTCGACCGCAAAAACAACCTTGCTGGCTCAGTCACAACCATGCGAGCAGAGATCTGCTTTTTCACTCCATCTTCAGTCAAATTGCTTCTGCAAGACTTTCCAGCAACGTTCAAGACACTCGCCATCGGAGGCGAGATGATTCGTCTCTCAGAACTTACCGAAGTGGCGAAGCGCTGCGGAGTAGTCGCTCCTTATGGCCCTGCAGAATGCACGGTGTTGACATGTTTCACGGACATTTCGGCAGATGAAAAAGAACTCACTCTCGGCGAGCCTATGGCGTGCAACCTATGGGTCGTTGAGGACGGTGGGAATCTTGCCGCTCTTGGCACGGTAGGTGAATTATGGGTCGAGGGACCCATTGTCAGCCAAGGATACCTGGGCAGGGATGATCTTACCAAGAAAGTCTTTGTCAAAGATCCGACCTGGCTGTTGAATGGCTTCAAGTCCTACCCCGGACGTCATGGTACCCTCTATAGAACCGGCGATCTGGTTCGCCGCCGTGCAGATGGCAAATTAATCTTCATTGGACGGGCGGATACCCAGGTCAAAGTCAGAGGCCAGCGGGTCGAGCTTCGGGAGATTGATCACCACTTGCGAGAAGTCATCGCAGAGGTCTGTAGATCCGACGCAGGTCAATCCTATTCAGCCCTCCAAGACGTCGAAGTAATCACTGAGTTAGGAACCTCATCTTCTTCCGGTACAGCTTTGCTGGTTTCTTTCGTGCACTCTCGAGCGACGGCAGCTGTGCCGTTCGAGGCTGTCTCAAGAACTATTGAGAATCTCAGCGAAGACTTCCAGAAAGAGTTGCGGCGTCGCTTGCCGCCGTATATGCTCCCTGCAACCATCCAAGCGATAGAAACCCTCCCCATGACTGCGAGTGGCAAGGTCGAACGTCGGAAGTTGAAGTCGCTCGCAAGCACGATCATCGACAACGGCTGGAGGATTACGAATGGAGCAACCAAAGAATCTGACTTCCAAGCTCCAGTCGACAAGACCGAGAAGATGCTGCAATCGCTATGGATGAGGATCCTCAACATCGAGCGGCCTGTAGGAGTGGATGAGGACTTCCAGGCCCTGGGTGGTGATTCCATATCGGCAATGCAGGTCGCTGCCGCGGCAAGGAATCTTCACTATCAGGTTACAGTAAAAGACGTTTTGCAGGACAAGACGATTCGCAGCCTTGCCCGCGCTTGCAAACCAGTCACCGACAAGGACAAAACCATACCTTCGAAGCAAATTTTGCATGAGGTCCGATTTCCTCTCATGCCCATCCAAAAGTTTTACTTTCAGTATCATCCTCAAGGCGAGCTTAGTTTCGATCACTTTTTTCTGCTCCGTCTGACCCAGCCAATACCCCATCAGAAGATCGAGAAAGGAATCCGAATGCTTGTGCAGAGGCATCCGATGCTCCGAGCACGCTTTGCCCGTCCTCAGACTTCTTCATGGACGCAGTGGATTTCCGAGCTGGTTGATGAGTCCTTCATCCATACTGTCGCCAGTGTCAGCAATAATACCCAGCTAGCAAGTGTGATCAAGCAGGCGAGGAACAAACTGCGTATCAAACAAGGACCAATCACCTCGAGCATCTCTGTAGATCATGTGGATGGCTCGCAACTCCTCTTCATCGACATTCACCATCTTGTGGTGGATTTTGTATCATGGCGGGTCATGCTCAAAGAATTGGAGGACTATCTCCTGGGCCGTGAACTACCGCAACTTACGGGCGTTTCATTTCAGGAATGGGCAATACGACAACAAGAGTTCGCCGAAGCACATCTGGAGCCAGCTGTCGCACTTCCGTTCGAACTCCGCAAGATACAGCTCGACTTCTGGGGCATGGCAGTTCCCAGCCCTGCCTTCACGGATTACGAACACCACAATTTTTCGATTTCTACCAAAGCAACCTCAGCGATACTAACGAGTTGCGGTGGTCAACTGAAGTGCTTACCCTTGCACATCATGGTAGCGTCACTGCTCTTCAGCTTCGCTCAGGTGTTCTCCGAGCGAGAAGTACCAGCCATATTCACCGAGGGACACGGACGAGAGGCCTGGGACACATCTCTCGACGTCTCCCAGACAGTCGGATGGTTCACCACAATATTCCCCGTCCAAATCGACAAGGACGATGGGATGACACTCTCCAGAGTCCTGACACAATGTGAGGATGCCTTCCGCAGTCTGCCGTACAACGGGTGGTCGTACTTCACATCTCGGTACCTCAACGAAGCTGGTAGAAAGGAGTTCTTCACGGATATGGTGGAGGTCAACTTCAATTATCTGGGCGCCTTCAGACAGTTTGAGCGGGCTGACTCTCTCTTCCGACACATGTCTCTGCCAGAAGGGTCCGAGCCCGACGATATTGATCAAGTTCGTGCTTTTGCGGTCTTCGACATAGTCGCTGTGGTGCGGGATGATGCACTGATGGTGGACTTTCGATACATCAAGCACTTGAAAGAGACGGATAGAGTGCGTGATTGGATGGGACGATTTGAACAGACTTTGTCCACTTTCTCGATGCTGGTAGGAGTGCCGCAGTAATATGATCTGATCTGGATCAAGACGAAACAAGAGGCCGGAGGTTAGACAGCCTACATGGGATGATTCGCAACGGAGACCGGACCTTGGTCTCGAGCGAATTGAGTGGTTAGCTTTAATGCGAATACATGTTATGTTCCTTTTTGACTCACGCCGTGCCAATGACTGCAGACATGCGCTGACGCCACGCCCTTAAGCTGGATGACAGATCCAAAGCTTTGCTCCGTTCATATCGGCTGTAGCAGCCTATAGCTTCTCGTATATCACCACTGACCATGAGCTATTCTTTGTCTCATATATGCACCAACAGGGACCCATACGCCTCTGTAATGACCGAGTAGACACAATGGACTGCATGCGAATGGAAGGGCGTGGTGTCGAACTTCGGCCGAAACATGCCCTGGTTGACCTCGCCAAGAATGCGGTTGTTCCCGCGTCGATGAACATCACATGTCACAGATTCAACAGCGTCCAATCTTGACAGTTCGGATGATGATACTAGCAATACAATGTGTCAATTTGTGGGTCGAAACCACATCTTACGTCTACGGTGGGTCCCTGATAGTAAACATGTCCAGTCAAATTTGCCCCTCGATGTTTGCCGACCGGGATTCTTCAACTGGTTCAGCCGGCACGCAAACACATGCCGGCCGGTCAATGTTGTCTGACCACGACAGCAGAAGATGCATTCAAGCTAGTATGGCATACGATCAGTCTTGCACGCTCGGATCTCGGAAGGTGGATGTCATCAGGACCGCTTCCCGCCCGCTGTGAACTGGCGACCAATACGCTTCACCAGTGATGCAAGTGCAAGCAGAATCGACTTCTTCGGTCCCTGCGGCCCCTTCGACAGTTTCGTGAGAAAAGTGCAACCAATTCAAGCCATGCGTCCCTGCGATAGAACAAGCACACATCATGGAAGCCGCCTCGGACGGCTTTGTGGCTACAACAAGAAGTGCCCGGGCCCAGATCGCAGGGACAACGGCATGTTCAGCATGAGGCGCCCTTGTGCAGTCTCCCCACGAACGCATTCAAGCATGATGTGCGAACAGCGCACACTGATGACCACGGCTTGATCGTGATTAGCCTGTGAGACCATTGAGATTGCAAACGAGCGGCAAGAAGGGAAATGTATTCTTGTCAGTGACTTGGCTTTCATTTGCAATATGTTGATATAGCGCCGGTAGATGTAGTCGCTGATCAATGAAGGCTATCGACCGCGGAATGAGTGTTGGCGATTGACGTAATTGGCTGGCTGGAGGACGCGCAGGCAGCCGAGCAGTGGAAACGGAACAAGTTTGCATGTGATTGTGCGGTTGGTTCTGGCTGATGAAAATTACTCGTCCTCACCTCCTTCTTCTCTTCTTTCTTCAACAAGGTCCGTGGCCTTGTCTTTATCCCTTTTTTGTTCAATTTTTTTATCAAGCTCGGTTTCATCCGTGTCTAGCATACCGATCTATCGGACTACAACGGCTCTCACACAGCAATTCTGCGATCGCCTATACTCTGTTGCGCAGAAAGTGCCCCCCTCCAGATATCACATCTCAATGCGATGTCTATGGGTGCCAAAATCTTCGCCGGAGTGGGACACATTCCAGAAGGACAGCCAAAGCCACCGATTCTTAAGCCAGATCCGACCAAGAGCACTGCCAAGATATGTTACATTGTCCGCAAGAACTACATGGCAGGTCTCGTCGTCTATGGTTATCACTGTGACTTCCCTGTGGAGTCGGAGGTCGACACCCACACCACTCGCTACCCTCGCCAACTCACCCCCATTTCCCACTTTGATCATACGAACATCAACGGCGTCATCGGTATCCGCAAGCTTGATCGTACGCAGGATGAGCAGACTGCTCAGAAGTATCCCGATGCGCCTCCAACATTTCTGGAGCAGGTTCCCGCGAATATTCCAGGCTACGAGATTGAGTTCGACTACAACGGCTCATTCCTTGGGCGCAATGTCTTCGGCAAGGGTATCGCTGGCGCTCACTGCACTCGTACAATTGTTTACCTCAAGTGCTTCATGACCAACACTTGCAAAGTCCGCGCCCTGGTCTTCGGCGACTACCATGTGCCGCTTGTGGAAGAGGTGAATGCGAATCTCGCGCGTCAGCATGTGCATGGTCAAGGACTCAACAAGCTGTTGGTCGATTATTTCCGCCAGTACGGGATTGATCGTCAGCCTGTCGCTGATGGCCCGGGTGATCTCAAAGACTCCCCTGTCGATCCTGTTCCAGCATCTACGCTCGTCGCCAATCTGGAGCAGTCCTCGGTCGAGTATGGGCAGAATTCAAAGGCGAATCCCTTGAAGGATGTTCCTACCTACATGTTCAAGCATCCCTGGTATCGTCGTGGCGTCGTCGCTGTCTTCAAAGTCGACACTCAGACTTCGGTCAAGACCCCTCTCAGCGACGGCGACCCAGTCATCGTCAGACCGGTCGAGCTGCTTAAACACCCTCACCACTATCTGAAGGGGCGCATTGATTACGACTTCACCTGTATTCCTGAGAACATGGTCGCTGCAACACTGCACGTCCGTAGTGGAAGCGATGACCAAGCCGCCAAAAACGACAACAAGGATGAATATATCCATGTAGCTCGCACCACACTTGCAAAACCCTCACCCGATGAGCCCACCCAAGAATTCTATGATTTCGAGACCGACACCGTCCTGGACCATAGGTCTGTCAATACGAATGATCCCATGCGTCTTCCGACTGAGCAACTCATTGCTGAACGTCAGAAGCGGAAGCCATTCATGCGCGATTGTTGGCAAGGCATGAAGTGCATCAGGGACAAGAAAGATACTGCCCAGTTCCAGAAGGCCATCAAGACCTCGAAGGTTTACAACTGCATCATCGAGTTCGAACCTTCGCTTTTGGACGGGAAGAAGGATGAGGGAGGAAAGGACGAGTAGATGGCATGCATGGGTGATCTTGAGTAGGAGAGACATGGGGATGGTAGCATCGGATGAAGTAGTATACGTAGAGGTAGATCTGTATCTGCCCAGCACTTGAATGGATAGTTCCTGGTAGGAATTGGAGCATAAGAACTACCAGCATATGCCTTTCGCCCCAATACAGAGATCCTAGCAAGCGCCAGTCCTGGTAGGACTCCTAGTATGAAACCTACCAGCATCCGGCATTTGAGCATGAGTAAGATCCTCCGGACCGCCCTGCTGAAACTTTGCGGTCGCTAGCCGTGGTATTCTACATGCCAGAGATCCTACCAGAACCAGCATTCTTCAATGCCAAAAGGCTTCCTGTGAGGTGTGACTGACCGCTACCCTTGGAACAATTAGCTGATAGTACCATGTGTAGGACGCCAACGACTTGGATCTCAGCAGGAAAGGCCATGATGTCGGGGAAGGTCTTGAAAGCTTTGAGGACAGCGAAGATGCAGGACAGGTAGTCGGCGCTGGAGGTTCCTTGAGAGTTTGAACGGTTAATGGCAATGTCTGAAAGTCGAGAATAGTCGGAGAGCACGATGTGGACGGCGGCCATGTCATATATGTCTACGCATTGATCGTGGTCAAGGGTAAGGGTGCTGTCGTGGATCCATTATGTCGTCACCCTCTCCTCACATAGCAGGAGCATCTGGCAGACATGCATCCGGGTCGCTGAGTGGGGAAGCTTTGCCTGCGACATATGGGGCCTGTCTCCCTGGAATGAGGTGACTCCTATTTCATTAGCAGGCCTTAAACATTACTAGGTATATAGTAGGAGTATCCCTTTGTCAGGTTCTGGTAGTTTAGGTGGAGTGTACCGCTCAATCTCAGACTTCCGGTATCAATCACACCCTCCCAGTGTCAATACGACGGACACTGCAGAACCACGGTATGTACGTAGTGATGATGGTAGATCTGGGGAAGACCCTATGGTGTCTCTGAGAGGATAATTCGGAGGGACGGTGGTTTGGTGGTTCGATACAAGCGGAGGGCTTTCGGGATGCTCAACAAAGACGTTTGAATCATCCGAGCAAATTGTAAGTATTTTGCTCCATCACCACCTAGAATATCTGTAAGAATCCATATGCTTCATGCGTAACTTGTTTGAGGTTACAGTTATCAGTGATGTGGAGGAGAAATGCTTGGGTTTTGCCAACATCCTCTCCGCGGAGCCACGTCCACTCCAAGGATTCAAAAACCAGCACAAATTACCGCTTGTAGCCCCTGAAATTCTTCCCACGAGGTATGTCACCTTGATCACTTACAGTAGGCTTTCTGCGACCCGCCAGCATGCAGATGATAGCTAGAAAGGGCCAAAAAGAAGCAAAATAATCGACAGCGGTAGGGTTTGAACCTACGCCTCCGGAGAGAACAGATATCCTTCGTCAAATACCAAAGTATTGAACTTCAAGTCTGCCGCGTATTTTGGTTGTTAGCTTCATGTTTTTGACAGGAGCACGGCAGGGAGACATATCTTAGACCACTCGGCCACACTGTCCGCAAGAAACCATCCAATCCGACGATTTTTAAGACCTAAGGGGTGATTATAATAGTATATATCTCACAATCTCAAATTCTAGGTCACGTGCGGATGAGAAGCGGGCGGGACGAAGCCATCACGACACCACGCGTAGCATGCTGCGCCCGAAAGATCATCCCAAGACTCAAATGAGTAACAAGCAAAATTTCGAGATAGAGACTACCATCACTATTGCTAGTCACGTGAGATTTGCTCGCTCCCCGCCGGGATTTTGCTACGGTCTCGTATTCTTCCCTCCTTTGTCCACACCGACACAAGACTTCCGCCACCTTCATGGCAATTATTTGAACTACGGACAAAGCTTGCCACATGATCGGTCGTTTACTCGAGCATTAGCACATATGTGGGCGAGGCGAAACAAGGTCGTTCGAAGGCTTTCTAATCAACTACTTTTCCTTATAATGTCCGGCCCACAGAATCATACATTACCCGTTGCCAATTGCTAATGCTACATATGCTTGTATATCTGATGCTATCAAGCCCCACGCTCTCCCGCTCCGGTCGGTCCATGCATACCACCTACTCCTCCTTCTTCCCAGCCAAGAACATCTCCCTAAAATCACTATTACTCTTCCCCTTCTCCCCCTCCTTCTCCTTCCCCTCCACCCCAGCACCACCTCTCTTGAACCCCAACCCACCCCTCCTCCCTCCCCTGCCCCTACTCTGCCCAGGACGACTCACACTCGCCGGCCTCATCCCCAGCCCGTCCTTCTTCTCACTCGCGCCAGCATTCTTCTTCCCAACAGCCAACAGAGTCGCAACTTCTCCGACCTTGCATTCCGGCCCGAGACTGCTTGCGTCCACGTTCAGCCCGACTTTGCCGGCATCAGCGACGTTGACGAATTCGATAAGAGCGCCGCCTTTGTCTCGGCGGACAGTCAGTTTTCGGATTGGGCCGAAGGTGGCAAAGAAGTCGTGCACGCGAACATCGTTGACGGTGTCAGGGAGGTTGAGCAGGGCGACTGTCCTTTCGCGTTTGGTCTTGGCTGTGTCGTTGCCTTCGCCTTCTGCTGCGGGCGATCTGGCGTCGGCGGCGCCTTCAGGAGCGGGTGATGCGGACTTGGCTGTCTCGAAGACTTTGGTGGTTCCGTGTTTCTTGTTGGCAGCGTCGCGGGAGGACTTGTCTGTCGCGAGAGACACGCGGAGGATGCGAGACTGCAGGGGCTTGTTGTTGAAGTTGAGAGCGGCTTGCGCTTCGTCCTGAGAGAGTTAGTACGAGGTCGGTCAAGTATGGAAGAAATGTACTTACGGATTTGCTGAAGATGATGAATGCTGTGCCAGTGAACTTGCCATTGGCGGCGTGCAGCATCCTGACAGTCTCGATCGTCCCCGCCTCGGCGAAGAACTCTCGAAGATCGTCTTCCGTGGCGGCATGCTCAATGTTGCCGATGTGAATCTCACGCCCTTCCGAGATCGCGCCTTGTCTGTACTTCTTTGCGTCTGGATCGCTGATAAGCACGACGAGGCGACTAGACCCGTCAATTGCCTTGTCATGGAGCTGAGTGGCCGCTTGTGCTTCTTGCGCGGTCGAAAATTGAACATAGCAGAAGCGGCGGCGTTGGTTGAATTTCAGGGATGGGAAGCGGATCGACACGATGGTCCCGTAAGAAGAGAAGAGGTCTCGGACCTCGTTTTCAGCGAAAGAGGCAGGGTAGTTGGTAACGTAGAGGGTCGATTGTGTGCCGGATTTGACCTGGATTTCAGCACCATCAAGAGTCTTGCCGTCACGAGTGCGAGCAGTCACAACATCCTCAGGCGCTTCGAATTCGATAGTGGCCGTCGCTGAAGCTGTCTGGTCATCCTTGACTATGTTGATCGAGAAGATGGTGCCGCAATCGCCAAAGAATTGTCTCAGTCGCTTCTCGGTAATGTCTGCGGGCAGGCGTTGAACAGTGATGCTGTTGTTCTCTCGGTCACGCTTGATCTGGGCGGACGCAGAGGCAGATGGTTCTGTCCGCATGTCATCCGGTGCGATGTCCTCGGTCTTGTTGCGCTTCGCAGAGTCACCGTTAGTCTCTGGCTCGTCGTCTCGTTTGCGCTTGGCTGTGAAGACCGACTCTTCAGACAGGGGCTGTGTGGCGGGCGCGGCGGCTTGAGCCTTTGCTGCTGCAGCTTCTGCCTCGCGATCTCTCCTCGCTTTGAGTGTCTTCTGCGACCTGCGCAATGCGACCTGAGCTTTTTGTATCTCCTCCGGCGATTCGTGTGTCTGGAAATGGTGGGCATACAACTGGTGAATCTTCTCGGGCCAGTCGAGATTCTTCTGCTTCATCGCCTCTCGCAGTACCTCAGACGCCAGACGAGGCAGAGTATCCGGCGCTTCGACTCTGAGGTTGAACACAGTCCTTTCAGCACCCCAGACGAATATCTCCCATTCGTAGTATTGAGCCCAGAAGTCGTAGCTATAGCCTTGCAGAGGGACAAGCCTAGCCCACTGATCTCTTGCCTCCTGCATACGCCGAGCTTGGGTCAAAAACTTGATGAAGATCTTCTCGATGCGCCACAAGGGGTCACCCTTGAAGTCATCACCGTAAGCTTTCTTCCCGTCATTCTCGACATCGTTCAAGCATTCCGCGATCGCCATCTCAGCCATGTCGACATCATCATCAGTCGCCGACGAAGTGAATGCACGCCGACGTAGGTAGCTACACCAGGTAGAGTACACTAGTAGAATCTCCTCCATGCCGCCAGTCGGTAGTAGCCCACTGTTAGTTGCCTTGTGCTTCACGCCCTCCACTTCGTCATACATTTGCGTGTCCAGCTCGACTCGAAGCAGACGTCGGGCCCAGAGTTCGCCAGACCAGGGACAGTGCCTTGTAGCTCTTTCCAGAAGAGGCAGGATATTGGTACTGGCTGTGTCTAATGTCGTCAGGTAGTCGACATAATCCAACCACCACTCCACCAAGGTCGGGAAGCGCAGCAGTGCACGTTCATACAAGGCACATCTTAGCTCGTGCTCAAAAGGTCCGCGTTTCTTCTTGAATTTGCTTTCCCAGTGTAGGTAAGCAGAGAAAGCATTGTACAGAGCAGCATTGTCATTACTCCGGAAAGCCTTGGTCAGCTCCAGCTCGTGCGCCTCTCGCTTGTTGTACTCATCCTTAGCAGCTGCCGCGATCTCGTTAGTCGCAGACATGATTTCCTCCCAGCTGTCTGCTTTATGCTTCGAGATGAAAGGCCAGAATGATTGAGAAGTGCCTTCCCAGTGTGCGTGAGGGATCTGTAGCCTGTTCATGTACAGCAACTGCACTTCCTCGATAGTCTGTGGAGTAGGCTGTTCCGGGAGATCTTGCATCACGAGCTCAGCATAGCGATTCCAGACAACATGGCTTTCGTCCATTCGCCACTTGGTTGCTTCCACAGCCTGGCTCCAGACAGACAGGACCATCTCGCGAGAAAACACTTCCTTGCAGATGAGCTTGTCCTCTTCACTCCAGGTGTCCTCGTCGCCCTCCATGTAGCCATTCGCAACCGCGTATGTCGACCAAACCCATTCACCATAAAGTGACCAGAGCACGATACTTGCGGGTTCTTCCTGCACTGCCCGCATGCACAACTCCATCACAGCACTTCGCTCTTCACTAGAGTGTGCGAGTGCGCTCTCGTCGTTGATCCAGTCTCTCCAAATGTCCTCACCCACTGCATATCGAGAATCCATTGCTCCTCTGGCCATGCGTAACTCTGTTAGCCAAGGATAGTCTGCAGGATTTGAAGGCTGTCCACTCTCATTAGGTGGAGTATCAGTGTGTGCTTGGAAACCTCGATGAAGTAGATTGATCAATAGCGCATGCGAATTGTAGTCATAAGAGTTGTCCGCCAGATAGGTCGTGAGCTCCTGGATCGTTTTCGCATCAGTCTCAGACAGCGACGTGGCCGAGAAGCTTCGCGGAGGCGGTGTTTGCGCGGGAGCCTCAGCCATGACCAGGTCTGATGCCGAGTGAGTTCTCATATTTGGCGGCGCCTGTCTCACATGGGACAAAGATGGTGATCTAGCCAGATCTGGTCTTGATGCCAGATTGTGAGGTGTACCTGGCTGAGCTTTGGTCGATATGTCTGACATTGTATCGATATTACTCATCGATGAGTTGCGATGGGCGCTGAGCAGTGATGGCCTGTGTTGGGGCTGCGGCGGTGGCGTGCCAAAAGGACTTCCTATTTCCGTTGCAGGAGTCACAGCTGCGGAGACTGACATGCGATTGTCCATAAGGTAGTGCTGAGGGGCAGATGCCATTCCTGGCTGACCCTGAACATGTGGCTGGTGATACTGTGGGACTGCATGTTGGCCATTCTGAGCACCCGTCCTCGGTGGTTCCGGTGATGGAGTAATGAGGACTTCTTGACTCAAGAGAGAGGTAGTCCTTGCACCCGCGGCAGGTCGTGGCCTTTTCCTGGTACCATTCTGGTTGGCGTTTTGATTTGGAGGCGGATTCTGTTGTTGTGGTGCCTCATTGTCGGAAAGTAAAGAAGCGATGTCCATCTTGACAGGGTCCGAGCCGTTTCTATGTGTAACACCGTGGCGAACTGGATGCTCACGTGGTGATGTCAATCTTCATCACAAGCGACTGGGAAGCATGAATGAGCTAGTCGCTGGACCTCGAAATCGAAGCGCAAAGGGCGCCTGTAGTACAGAGAATTGCAGCTCGTATTGGGGAGCTTCCGCCTCTGCCTAGGTAGCAAGCTGTTCAAGAAACTCTTGCGGCTCTGCGGGCAGGTATTCCAGGCAGAAATTATGTAGATGGACAAAAAATGTCGCCGAACAAACTTATCAGACCGATTGAAGCGAGTGTTTGATCTGATTCCGGATCGCAATGCTGTTGACCGTGGAAATGAAGGGTATATGTCAATGACTTGTTCTCCCTAAAAATTAGCTGAGGATGTGCTGTCAAACGGCGAGCCATTCGGAATGGTCAAAGCTTCCGCTTCCCATCCTCGCCTGCCAAGGCCTGCACTTTTTCAACTTCACCTTGCTGTCGACATCACAAGCTACTTGTCGTTCCAAGGCGGCGCAAAGACCATGAGTGGACCATTACGGCAGCGAAAGCTGCTAACAGACTGTAAGACTACCTAGTATCTACACCCACGTCCCATGCTAACACCACCTCCAGCCCTCCAATGCCTCAACCACCAACCCACCCTGCTCGCCTCCCCATCCCCCATCCAACGCCGTACCTTCCTCGGCGGACTCTTCGGCCGCAACAAAGGCAAGAAACAATCCGCCGAATCCCGCGCCTCCTCCCCCTTCCTCAACGAACTCCTCGAACGCAAAAAGCCCAGCAAACAAAAAGCCCCCGAAAAGGGCGACCTCTCCGCCGGCTCCCTCTTCAACACCGAAGCCGACGCCCCTGCCGCCCCGCAAAAGAGAGGTGAACGCCCCATCGCAGAAGGTAACGAGACCTACATCGCTGGCCAGCGACGAAACATTGCCGAAATGCAAATGGTGCTGGACCCCAACCCGCGCGCACGAGAGCTGTGGCAACGACGGAAAGTCATCCAACTAGCGCGCAAGAAGGAGCGTCTCAACCACGACCAGTTCATCAAGCAGACGGAGCGCGAAGTCACGGTCAAAAGCGAGAATTTCAAGACCAGCACGAAGAAGCTGGGTATGCTGGCGCGCCAGATCCAAGGCAAATCGGTCGACGAGGCGATCGTGCAGATGCGTTTCAGCAAGAAGAAAGTGGCGCAGGAAGTGAAGAAGCACTTGGAGTATGCACGGGACATGGCGACCGTGAGTCGGGGAATGGGATTGCAGGGACGGATTGAGGGCGAAGAGGAGACGCCGAAGCAGGAAGGCCCGGTGGATATTGAGCGCAAAGATGGGAAGAGGTACACGGTTGATGATCGGAGTAAGATTTACGTTGATCAGGCATGGGTGGGAAGAGGACCGTATGGGCAGGAGCCGGATTACAGAGCGAGAGGCAGGATTAATATCATGAGGCCACCGTGGACGCATTTGAGCTTGAAGCTGAAGGAGGAGGGGACGTTGGTGAGGGAGTGGCAGGAGAGGGAGGACAAGAGGCGGAAGCAACGTGAGAGTAAGGTGTGGGTGCCGTTGCCGGACAGGCCGATTCAGGGTCAAAATCAGTACTATACATGGTGAAGCTGTAAGATATGCGAATTTTCTCCGACCCAGTTTTGCCTCTTCCACGTCTGTGATGATCGATTTTCGTTGCGTCCATACCGAGCAGCATCACAGATCCTTGAACTTTGCCTCGTTGTACAAGTGCTTGTCCGTCATCGAGTTGACCTCGAACTTGCTCCCAACCTTGATCGGACCCTCCTTGGTTGGCAAGCAAAGCATACCAAAGCACGGCTTGTACTTGGCGGGACCACCCTGATCCACCCTTCTGAACTTCATCAGCGTGTCCCACGGCTCGTGCTTGTGCTTCTCCGCGGTATCCGGGTTGACGTTGGGCACCTGGCATCGCGCACACCTGCACATGACATCCAGATTGACTCGCCACAATAGCTGATTCTCGTGGTCGGCGGTGGAAATTTGAACGGTCTTCCAGCTGTCCTCCTCCCATGGCTCGTTGCCGCGGATGACAATGTTGGGGCGGAATCGTTCGATCGTGAGCTTTTGTCCGTCGTAGTTGTTCTCCTTGAGGCGGCGATTGAGGTCGCGTAGACTCGAGTCACTGGCGATCTGGACCGACATGAGGTCAGCGAACATGTGTGGGATTTCGCGACCAGAGAGATCCTTTGTGGCGTTCCCGCGTGCAGGTCGTGGAGTCGGGCCCTTGTAGATGAGCTTGACTGGCTTTTTGAAGTAGCGGCTGAACATGTCGTTTATCTTGTTCGAGTAAGTCCAGCCGTCAGTCTTCTCGCCCCAGATCTCGACCTTCTCGAGCGTGTTGTTTGATGAGAGCCAGTCTTGTTTGGGATGAGCGGGTATGGTGACACTGTCATCTGTGCCGTGGATCGAGATGGTGAGTGTGTCTTCTTTGTCATTCACAGCGGTATCGATTAATGTCATGGTAGGATCCGATCGAATGGTCAAGAAAGTCATTGTTTCCGCGTCCACGAACATCCAGTTGCGATCCAGGTCGAGTCCAGACATTTTGAGTCGAGTCTCCTTGACCTCGATACCGCGACATGACTTGATGGGATAGATACGGAGCGAGATGACTTCCGAAGCTGGCGGCAGATTCGCGTCTCTGGGTGGGCGAACGTAGTCCGGATCAACATGAAAGATGTTGATATACATGATACCAGCGAACAGCACTGCCAGAACGGTGACGAGCATGGTCCCGGAGATGCCGTAGGCGGCAAGACCGCGTTGGAGGTCGCCGAAGCCCATGATGGGCTGCTGTCGACTGTTTAAGCTTGATTGGGTACTTCGTAGGCCAAGATCAACGTATGAGAAACAAATGATGTTGTTTTCGTCGCGTTAGATTGGAATGGAGAGTTAATGGTAGAGAAGAAGTGGTTTACAGGTCGGAAGGAGGGGCAAAACTTTGCGGAGTTCACGAGCTCCGAGGGCCGACCACTCCAGCATCAATGCATGTGAAAGGCAAAGACAACCACATATTTGAGGGCTAGAGGTATTTTACATGTGAACAACGAGGTCTCCTAATTGAGTTACGCTACATGCACCCGTGGACAAGTCTTGACCTCGCTAGCCGCTTTCCGCCACAGTACTGTACAAGCTTCATCGCTGGATGTACAGCGACATGATCGTCATCCCACCATGCTTCGGTGTAGCTCTGGTTTCATACGTCGAACCCTGATATTCGAAATGTCGGTAGACGCCGTGCTACCAAAGGCAGAGCAGTTGTACGGCTCCCCATTGTTGTAGCTCATGGGTACCGGCTGGGAGCTGCCTCGGCATCTGTACTTCATGAATCGTGTGTCATAGGTATCACCGTACTACCCTGGTCGAGTCGGAGGCAGTCTAAAGTGTCTGCGGCTTCGGCTTACAGCACGTGCTCTCCCCGTTCAGCTAGTTTTTGAATGAACGCAAAGACCGATACCTCCCAAGACCAGACCCATGCCTAGGAATGTGTCTGTCCGTTGATCAGTGACTGCAGTGTCGTAGAGTAGGCATACGTACCTCTTGATATGGCTTTACCCTCAGCCAGGTACTCTCCCAATACTGTGAACATGAAAGCCAGAGAATTTGTGATTGGGACCATCAAGCTTATTTCTGACGTCTGATCAGCCTTGTTCTCGATTACACAATGCTCATATCTTACCAGCATGTCCGATGAGCAGAAAGAACCAAATGCTTCCAGTCAGATTGATGACTAGTGGGATAGCATAGGCAGGGCGGCGCAGTAAGTCAATGACCGCATATACGAGTGTCCAGAACTTCTTCTTGACCAGACCAGTCCTCGGATCCTCCAGGAACTCACGTCCAGGATGCACTCGCTGCTCTTCATCCTTCTTGACAGCCGCCTTTCTCATGAATGGTGTTGTCATGCCCCAAGCAGCGCCGACAAGCAAGAAGCCAATGACCCATCTAATAATCGATGGCTGTCCCTTGGGAGTCACTGGCACGTCCTTTTCCATCTCGAGCTCAATTGAATACGAGATGCAAGGAAAGCTACCCCAGATGAAGCTGCAGGTGATATCCCGATCTACAGAGCCGCATGTTACCAACCCCGGCGCGAGCCGAAGCCTCACAATCTAAACTCCAGCTTGCAGCGGGGCCAGTGTTGCAAGTAATTAGTAATTACTATAGTAATTACTAATAATTACTATATTTACTAATTTTAGCTATAGTAAATAGTAATAGTAATTAGTAATTAGTTTTTTTCTATATAGTAATAGTAATAGTAATTAGTAATTACTATAGTAATTACTATAATTACTATATTTACTAATAGTTCTAGTTATAAAGATATAGTTATAATATCTATTACTAAGCTATTATAGTTATATTTAGTTACTATTAGAGCTATTATCTATATTATAACTAGTAATACTACTAGTAGATTTATCTTCTAAACTTTCTTCTTCTAGAGTTATATTACTATTATTAACTTCTTTACTTTTACCTTTATTATATACTATATTCTTTATAGATATATTACTATTAGTATCTTCTATATTAGTTTCATCTTCTATTATATTTAGTTCTTTTAAAATTATAGTTTTTTTAATAGTATTAGCTATTAATCTATTTCTCTTCTTAGTAACTATATCTCCTACTTTAGAAAAAGTAGATTCTAAAGGATTAGATATAGATAATATAGCTAAATAATCTCTAGCTATTTTATATATTATAGGAAGTCTAGTTTTATTAGTATTATAATAAGTTTCTAGACTTAAATCTTTACTAATTCTAGATTCTTTTAAATAAACTTCTACTTCATTTTCTATATTATTATTATTACTATTATTACTATTATCTATAAATAAATCATCGTCACTATCTAGATTATCTAGATTATCTAGATTATCTAGATTATCTATAGAAGTAGTATTAAAGCTAGAGTTATTATTATTACTATTATTATTATTATTTTCTTCTAGATATTTATTATAAATATTAATAAAATAAGCTTTTATAGCATCTAATTGTATAGAATTAAAGCCTAAAGAAGCTAAAGTATCTAGCTTAAATTGTAGATTTAAAATAGTAATTAAGTATAAGTTTTTTAATTTATCTATATTATTATCCTTAATAGGATAGTAATCTAATAGCTTTTCTTTAGCTTCTAATAGACCTTTTAAAATAAAAGAATTATTATAATTATTATATTTATTTATATAGCTATTTAATTCATTATATAGTTTAGTTATATATACTATAGTATAATAATTAGTACTATATTTTATAGCTTATAATTTAATAGTAGGTTTTCTAAATATTTCTAATATATTTCTAACTTCTATTAAATAATTCCATTCTAAAGTACTTATATTAGTAGCTTCTAAATTAATATCTTTTTTCTTATTATTAGATAAATTTTCTACTTTAGTTAAAATTATATTAATTTCTTCTTTAAAATAGATAAATCTATCTAACATCTTATATATAGATAACTATCTAGTACTATTATCTTTAATAAGTATTTCTAGATCTATATTATTATTATTAAGCTTATATTCCTTTACTATAAGTCTAAAATTATTTTTTAAAAAATAATTTAATTTAAATCTAGTAATAAAAGATCTAATAGTACTAGGTAAAGGCTTTATAGTATTATATAAATTATAAATATCTAATTTATCTTTATATTCTTCTAATAGCTTATTTATATTAGTAGTAAATCTCTTAGAATTATTATTAGTAAAAAATATATAATTTAAAAAACTATTAGTTATTAAATTTAATATATATACGAAGTATCTTATATCTACTATATTACTATTATATTTAGTTCTATAATTAGCTTTAATAATATCTATAGTACTACTAATAGTAGAAGTATTATCTCTAGTAATTCCTAGTAATCTATTTCTTAAATTAAATTCTTTTAGTACTTTATCTATAATAGGAACTATTATATTACTAGTATAAGCACTATACTCGTTTAGATACTCGAATTCTATTAAGTAACTTTCTAAAATAAAGTTATTATTATAAAAATGTAAAGTAATAGCTAAAAAGTCTATATTATTACTAGAATTCTACTTGTCTAAAGTAATAGAAAATCGACTAGAATTATACTTTATAATACTTTTTAGCTTATTTATCTCTAAATTATATACTAAATCTAATTCGTCTCTAATAGTAGTTCTAGTATAAGTAGGAATATCGTCCTTAAGATACTTAATTAGATTATTAAAGCTTTTAGTATCTATAATACTAAAAGGTAAATTATTACTAATTAAGAATAATAATAATAAGCTTTTATATTTAGCTTTATTAAATAGAATATAACTAGGACGCTTTTTACTAATAGAACTATCTTTAAAATATCTTTCTAAAGTATTACTACTAGATTCTATAGTAGAATCTTCTATATTATCTATATTATAGTTATTATTTATATAGGTAAAATGCTTCTTATTATAGTAACTTTTAAAATTACTAGTATTTATAGGCTATTTTACTACTTTATTATAAGAACAAGTAGTATACTTTACTAGAAATTGTCTAATTTTATCTTCTTTATAAGGTATTAATTCTATAGTAAATAATCGATCTTTAAATATAGAAGCTAAATTATCTATACTAGGTAATTCTAAATTAGAAGAATAATTCTAGGACTAAATCCTTCTATACCTTAACTACATCTCGGTGTTTAACTAGCTCTAGTAATAGGACGTAATTAAGTAGTTCTTTTATCTTAGCTAGGAGGTCTCCGGATTTAATATAGGCGTTAATATATAGGTACCTTACCTATATCTTCTTATTGTTCGCGAAGATTAGCTACTTATAGCGTATAAGGAGATAGTTAACTCTAATCGTACTAAAAGAGTAGGATTCTTTAATAGTCTCTAACTTCTTAATACTAGATTCGTCTAGGTAGAGTATGTCTATAATTTTAATATTGACCTTAGAATAGTTAAGAAGGATATCCTTAGTAGCCTATCTTAGGTTAATTTCGGCTTATCCTTCTTAGTTATCTATTAGTATCTTCTATATCTCGTTAGTATTGTCCTATTAAGTTAACTCCTTTCTAACTTAGCTATAGCTCTACTATGTGCGGAGATTAGTATATTTCTCTCTTATTATCTTTAGAATATTATATAGCTTCTTCTCTTCGGTTATAGAGGCCTACTTATTAAAGTATTAGAGAACCTTCTTAGTCGTAACTATAGTACTAGAGTTATCGATCTAATCTAGGAGAAGAAGTAGAACCTTTTTATATACTTCCTTCTCCTAACTATAAGTGTTAAATATAGTTTAGATTATATCTCTTATTATAGCTATAGTTAGTAGTTAGCCTATAAAGAATAGATATAGTCCTTATTTAGCTAACACTCTATTAGTAATATTTATCTAATAGTTCTCTACTTCCTTTTTGTCTTAGTTTAACCTTCTTTTAGTACTAGTTAGGAAGCCTAGAACCTTAGAGGCGAAGTCTCTATTTAAGGTTAGGAGCTTCTAGATTTTACTATACTCTCTCTTAATTAATAGCGCTAATACTCTAGCTCTTAATATCTTTAAAAGGTTAGTAAGGATAGGATTCTTCTTAAGTATATCGATTAACTCGTATATAACCGATCTTATTACTAGTAGGTAGTTAAGTAGAGAGTAGTTATAATTGTTAAGTTCTTTATTAACTTCGAGCGCTTTAAGTATCTTCTAGTTAGCCTCTACTAGGTCTAACGAATTATCTCTACCTACAGGCAATAGAGTAACCTTTAGTTCTACTATCTTCTCCTTCTATAATAGATATAGTATATCTACCTATTACCTTACGTAGTTACTTAGCGAATTTAATTTACTATTAGTTAAGCTACGCTTAATTACCTTAGTACTTAACTTCTCTAGAGACTTCTTATAGGTAGTTTTATTATATAGCTACTTAGTTATGTCTATATCGGTATTAGAAGGAACTAGTTAAGCATCTAGCTTATTTAATATACTATCCTTATTAGCCTCTTTACTCTTTGTTAGCTTCTTTAGTTATGCTTTATTCTTCTTATACTCTAGTTTTATAGTTATAGAACTAGGTTTCTCTTCTATAGTTAGCTTAGGCTCTTCCTTCTTTAGTAGGTTAATATTTTTAATCGCTCTTACTACTACTCTAGTAAGTCGTAGAATCGAGCTTACTTTTAGTTTTTTAGCTAGAGATACTAGTTAGTTAGACTCCTCTATAGCTAGACGTTTCGAGCTTATAGTACTATTTATATATCTAAAGTTATAATAATATTTAATATTATCTAGATAAGGTAGAAGGTTTTATAAGTTATTAATATTTATACTAAAGAAGTACATCCTAATTAGGAATAGTTAGAAATAAATTATATAACTTATAGAGCTCTTAGGAATTAGCTAATACTAACTCTCTTCCTTACTTAACTTTAAGTCTCTATTATCTTCGTTAGCGACTATACTTACGGATAATAAGTCTCTAATATAGATAGTAACGTTTATAATTCTATATTAACTTAGTTACTTCTCTAAGATCCTCTATATTATACTAGGTATTATCCTTAAGGCTATAACCTTTCTATTTAACTATATATTAGATATATACTTTACCTCTTCTAATTATTATACACTTATTAACTAATATCTTAATTTCGTAGGAGTCGTAGTTATCTATAACTTTATTAGAAGTCTCTACCGGGCCTAGTTAAGCTTAGTCTATAACCTTATAGTTATATAGATCTTTCCCTTTAGGTACTAGCTCTAGCTATTAGATAGCTATAATATGATAGACATTCCTAAGTTTGTCTATTATCTCTAGCTTATAAGCTATACGTCTAACTCTCTATTTAACTATAAAAGAGCTAGTAAATTAGTTACCTAACTTCTTAGACTACTCTAGTACCTCGTATCTATAGTAGAGGCGTAGGTATATCTTATTACTAGGTTAGAACTCTATATTCTTATACTTATCGTTATACCTCTACTTCTATATTATCTAGGCGAAGCGTAGAGTATCCTCTACTACTTAGTAGTTATATTATCTTATAGTAAGTAGATCTCGCTCTAGTAAACTATCTAGCTAGTATACTAAGTCGAGATTAAGTTTACTTCTAAAGAGGTATTTATTAGGTAACATTCCTATACTTACGTTATAGCTATTGTTTAGCGTAGCTTATAGTCTATTAAGGTATAAGTTCTAACTTAAGTTAGAATACTCTATATAGTAGTATCTAACTACTATCTCTACTATTTAGTTAGTTCTCTTAGATTATCTGTCTATTTATAGATACTATATAGTTACTATAAGTATTCTAACCCCTATTTAGTTAAATACTTCTTTCTAGAAGGTTAATAGAAAGAGAGAGTCCCTATCGGAGATAAACCTTATTAGGAAGCTCTATTTATATTTCTCTATCTAGTTAAGCTAAGTAGAACTCTATTTAGTAGCTATCTAGGTTAATTTGCCTAGTATAAATAGTATATATTTACTTACCTTATAGGTTTATATTATTAGTTTATCGAACCTATTAGGTATAATTAATAGCTCTATTACGAAATCTACTATAACTATATTATAAAGTATATTTAGAAAGAGAATTAGTTAGAGTTATCTATTTAGTTTATAATGTAGTAGCCTATTTAGTAGGTACGTATAGTAATATTTAATATATTTTCTAAGCTTATAGCTTAGGTTTTAGATATATACTAACGTTACTAGGTAGTTATATATTCGGTTAAACTCTAAGTAAAAACAGTTATCGTACGCTTATTAGAATAACTTCTTCTCTAGGTACTCTAGAATATATAACCTCTTACGCCTATCTACTAAATCCTTATAGTATAGTAAGTTATCCTACTAGAAGAATAGATAGTTAACCTATACTATATCCTTCTCTATAGGTTATCTATTAGTAAGTTAACTTCTCTTTTCCTCTACGAGTTTTACTTTTTCGAGCGTCTTAGTCTAACTATTCTCTCTTAATAAGCTAGCTCTTAGCTCTTTCTTAAAGTCGTTGTCTAACTTAACTAGTGTTAAGTAGAAAGCGTACGAAAATAAGTTAAGAATCTCCTTAGTTAGCTTATATACGACCTTCTCTATTAGAAAGTCTAATATAAGATAGCTTAGTATATCTAGGATCTTATATATTCTTCCGGGTCGATACTAAATATCTAGCTTATACTAGAAGAGGTAGTTAGCTACGTATACTAGCTTAAGGTTAAGCTTATCTATCGAGGTTATAGTTATTAAACTATACTATCTCGAAATAGCAGATATAGCGTAGTAGTCTATAAAGATAAATATGTCCTTTTTACTCTCTTTAATTATATAGTAGACCTTTCTAATAACCTAGACTAAACTAGCTATCTCTAGTTCTATAGGCTAATACCTTATTTCGGTGTCTATTAACGCTTTACTTAGGAATATTACTAGCTTAATGTCCTTAGCTTTAAATTTTATAGCTTTACTATTCTCTATAATAGACTTAGAGTCGTTCTTAACTATATATACTAACGCTCTAATACTAACCCTAGAGGTATTAATATCGATATATAGTTACTGTTCGGGATTAGAGTGTCGTAAGAATAAGTAGTTATAGAACTAGTTCTAAAGGGTCTCGAAAGCCTTTAAAGCTTTCTTATTATCTTACTTAATAGTTATCTTCTTAGTGTACTTCTTCCTAGAGTTGCTCTTTTTACTTAGGCTTACCTTTAATAGTTATATCTTTATCTTCTATAGAGGTTCTATAATCTAAGCGTAGTAAGGAATATAAAGGCGTATAAAACTAGTTAATTCTAAGTAATATTTTAAATCCTTTAGGTTCTTTAGGAATTCGAGCGCTAGGATAGCTTTTAACTACTTCTCCTAGATAGATATACTAAGTCTAGACATATATTAACTAAGTAGCAAGACTAATAGATAGCCTATAAAGATCTTCTTTAGGCTAATACTAATTTGCTACGTAAGTAAGGTTAAGTATATAAGATCTAGGTATTTAATATATTTCTTAATAGTTATACTAAAAATGACAATATCGTCTATATAGGCGCGGTAGAAATAATAGTATTTCTATAGTATCTTATCTAACATCTGTTAGATATACTATATACTACTACTCTAACCTATAAGAGCTATAAGGAACTACTCTTAGCTACGGTAAGTATTTACTATAAACTTATACCTATTACTCTCTTTAGTTAACTATTAGTAGAAAAAGGTAACGATATCTATAGTTATAATATACTTTGCTCTATATAGAGCTACGATTAATTCCGATTATAGTAGAATAGAGTAGCTATCTTTTAGAGTAACCTTATTAAGTCTATAGATATTAACTACTAGTCTTTCTTTCCTTTTAGGCTTTTTATTAATTATAATGTCCTTTTAAACTATAAAAACTAGCTAACTAAAAGGAGTTAGACAAGTTATATATTATATCTTACCTTCTAAGTATAACTTATTAAAGGTAGTATCTACTACTTGTTATACTAGAGCGCTTAATAGGTAGAGGTAAGAAGATATTAAAGAGATTTACTTTTCCTAGTCTTCGACTAGGAATATCTCTATTCTTTTATCCTCTAGTAGGTTAACTATTATACCTTTATCTACCTATAGTTAGCTATACTTATCTACAATAGCTTTAATCTTTACTATAGCGTATTTGTTCTCTATATAAACTATAATCCTATTAGGTAGTTTTACTTCCTTCGTAGTTAGGTAGACCTTAAGTAGTTTATCTAGCCTATTCGCATCTTCGTAGTTAGCTAGCTATTGTTCTTTTCTATCCGGAGAGTTCTACTAATATGTTACCTCTAAGGTATAATCCTTATTAATCTAGTAAGCTCTATCGAAGTAGAATAGCTATAGAATGCTAAGTTATACCTTCGTAAGGATTATTATATACTTATCTATATTATTCCGGACCTATATATCTTCTAGCTTAACGTCTATAATATATATATAGGTCGTAGCTTTAGTAAATAGGTTATAGCTAGCCTTACTAAAACCGTACTAGTTTAGCACTAGCTCTAGCTTAGCTTAGTTGTCTCCTTTAGTAATATACTTAAGAGTTACATAATTCTCTTAGGAGATTTATACGTAGGCTATTATCCTCGGTAGTAGCTTAATAGCTTCCTAGGTCCTTAATAGTATAGGAAGTTCTCTTAGCCTTTTATAGTTAACTTATATCGGTACTAGCTAACCCTTAACCTCTAGAACTATTAGTATATAGTCTTATACATTAATAATTAACCTCTATAGGCTAATAATGTCTATATCTACTAGCATTCCTAGAGGAAGGTTTAGTATTACTAAAAATAGCATTAACACCTATAGACTATAACGAAAGCTATCCTTCTAACTAAGAAGGAAGAAGAGGACTATAATAAAGTATTTCGTAACTTATATATCTATAACCTCTTTTACCTATAGTAGTTACTATAGTAGTTATAGGTTAAGTCCTAGGGACTTTGCTAGGTCCTTATCGATATAGGATCTAGACGCTCTAGTATTTAGATAGACTAGATACTTCTTGCCTTATTTAGAGAACTTAACTAATATCCGAAAGAAGTACTAACTATAAAAACTATAGCCTATAACGTTCTACCGTTTCTAGAGCTTAATAATTAGCTCTTTAGCTTTACTACTCTATAGTTAGGGACTAATTACTTAATATAGTTCCTTTAGTAAGTATTTATATTTCTTCCGCTAGAGTTAAGAAGTAATTTCTCGCTATACAACTATAATATCTACTTTGGTTAGAGTCTTTAGAAGTATTTAATCGGAGAACTAGGTAGGTATAATTTCTATAGAGGTAATATTATAACCGAAATGCTATTTATTTATCTTATACTTATACTAAGGATAAGCCTTATTATAGTTAATTATCTCCTACTCGTTTCTACCTTAGGCGTTATAGTACTCCCTATACTACCCTTTCTACTTGTTAAACCTATATCTAGCCTAGTTAGGATCGGTAGTATAACCTATGTCTATACCGAAGTTCTATTCCCTAAAGTAGGCCGGCGCTAGTAGTAGCTAGTTATCCTCTACTAGAGGTCCTCTATTAGTACTATTTTTAGTTAGAGTAGAGCTTCCTATTTTAGGCTTAATCTTCGAGGTAACTTTATATATATCTACTAAGTTAGTATACTAACGTCTATTGCTCGGGTTATAGCTAGAAGAGTTACTATTGTTCGTGTTCCTCAGGTAGGATATCTAGTTAATAGAAGGTAGGCTATAGAGCTACTAGTTATAGGTTACGGGACCTTAGTTATTATTAAACATATTTAGTCCGGGGCTATTTCTTAGGTCTAGGTTATTCTAGCCCGGCTAGTCCTAGCTATAGTTATTCCTATTAAACTATTACCTTAGTCCGCTTCTGCTTCCGTTAGGTTAGTACTAGCGAGGTAGGTAGGTAGGATTCTAGAGCCTACTATACTAGTTATACTATAGACAAGAGGTAGAAAAGCTAGAGGTATAGTTGTTTCTATTATAGTTATTACTATTATAATTGTTATAGTTACTAGAATTGTTACTCTCGCTAGTATTATTGTAATAATTGCTATTATTAGGCCTATATAGCTAATAATACTAGTTATTATTAGAGATAAATAGTAGGTAACCTTACTAGCGGTTAAGTCCGAATATAGGTCTAGCTCTAGTATTTCTAGTAAGGCGCTACGTACTACCTTTAGACTTACTAATAGTATACTAGGTAGGAAGGACTAATTCTATCTTTCTTATAAAGGCGTCGATAGTTATCTTATAGTTAGGACAAGTAACGTAGAGTTAGAGATTAGGATCTAACCTAAACTAGACTTAGAGAAGTACTATCTCGTCCGACTCTATACCTATGTCCCTTATAAGACTAATAACTATATAGACGTAGTCGGTAGGATCCTTATAGTTATTAACCTATACTATACCGAATTTCTCCTTTATTAATAATTCATAAGTAGTACCTAAGTCTATTTTAAACTTAATTATAAGGAGGTTACGCTAACGTTTAACTCCGTAACCTTTATAGACCTACTTATAATTACTCTTAGAGAGTTTATTAACGAACTAAGTATAAGCTTAACCTTAAAAGTAATAGTTAAGCTAATACCTAACTAAATAAGAGTTATTATATTCGATAAAATCTTTAATAGCATCTATAAAGCTATAGACATTTATAAAGACAGTAGCATTATTAGTAGTTATAATAGAGTTCTAGTCTACTCTCTATATGTTAGAGTTAAAGTACCTAATCTCGGCCGCGATAAACTTGCAGGTATAGTAGTTATAGCTTATAAAGCGGTTATCCTCCTTATCTATAGAAGACTTGTTGTCTAAGTTATCTAGGTAGCAGTTAGGATAGCGACAGTTAGAGTAATTATTATCTCTATAGTTATTTCGACCTCTACCTCGGTCTCGACTACCTTTATATCGGTTATAGCGATTACTACGTTATCCTCTACTACATCTATCCTCTCTAGATAGATCTAGCGGAGCTAAGAAGTAGATATAGTTATTTAGAGGAGTTCTAGCTCCTATATAGTTACGGTAGAAGTTAACTACTTCGTCCTTAGTGTTAGTAAAATACATGCCTACTAGGTGTTATATATTTATATTATAACGAGCGTTCTATTACTACTTGTCTTCTCTCTTATAATAGTTATCGTAATAGAAACGATCTAAATCTCTACGCTACCTATCTAAGAGTTAACGTAACTCGTTAGAATAGTATTCTCTATCTTACCTACTATTTTCCTTATAATAGCGTTAATCGTTATAGTTATAGTCGTCTATATAGTTACGGTTACCTTAGTCTAAATAGTACTAGTTAGTACAATTATCGTATAGAAGAGAATAATCGTTATTACCGTTACTATTGTCTAGGGCTAGAGCTCTACCTATACGGACTTAGAGTTAGTCTCGACTAGGTCGGGCTACTATGCCTTATTAAGCTCTAGTATCTTAGGTTAGTAGACCTACTATAGTTAAACGCTTGTCGTATCTATTACGCTACTATTATTAAGTTATAAAGGCTTCTATAACTACTAAACGACGTTTATTGTCGACTACCCTTAAGGTAAAACCTCGAAGAGTATCTAGTTAAGCTCTTATAATTGTTAGGAAGGCTTACTTTAGATTAGTAGAGAGTTCTTCGGTAGATACTTACTCTTATTATAGAAGAGGCTATTATCCTTTACCTAAGGTTAGTATAACTATTCGGCGTTATAGTTAAGAGGAGTAGACAAATACGTTACTCTCTTCCTCGGGTACTATCTAGACTAATCTTTAGGACACTATATACCAATAATTACCTCTACGTAATAGTAGCTAATTTAGGAAGATTAGGTTAAATACTAGCTCGTTATAGTCTTCTAGAGGTTATTGCTCTCTAACTCTATTTTCTAGAGGTAGCTCTACTATCTAAGTAGCTATAGTAGGATTCTATAATATAGTTTAAAAGGGGACAACTATCTTAGTAAGTTATTCGCTCGAAACGCTCGAGTACCTAGTTAAGTCGTCTAGAATATATATAATAGTATTATTAGCTAGTTCTAGTAATACTATAGGCATCGAAGGATTCCTTATAGAAGACTCTAAAGCCTTTAGTATTAACTAAGGATATTCCCCTAGAACTAGTATATAAGGGATTAGTCCTTAAGGCTTAACTCTTACTAGTATACGAGGGATAGTTATATATACTTAAAAGAGTTATAGAGTCTCTAGACGAGACTTAGGTTAGTCTAAGTATAGCTCTTGTCTATTATTTATATAATCCTCTTACGGAGTGTTAACTAGTTAGATATATAAGCTTAATACCGACTATAGTGCTTAAGGCTATATCTAAGAGTCCTTATTAGTTACTCTACTTAGTATACTCTAATAACTTAGAGCTTCCGATAGTAAGTAGTCTTCTAGTTATAGAAGCTAGTTAATATACTATATCGCTTAAGCTCTAAAAGTATAGATAGCTATATTTAGTAAAGCTCCTAAATATAACTAGCTATCTAGATAACTAGAAGGTATTAGATTATAAAGGTATATACGATTCTAAGTAGTAACATTCTCGAGGGTTAATATATATTATTTAATAAAGATATTTATAAGTCGAAGAGTAGAACTATAAGCTACATTAACTCTATTCGTAAGACTACTATTAGTAAAAGCAACTAAGTGCTTCGAAAGCTTAAGTAAATTTTCTAAAGGTTTAATAGGTATCGATAACTAGACTCGATCGATATCTAATAGAACTAGTAGTTCTCTCTAAGAGGATAATAAAGAATTTAAAGCCTATCTCTTATTAGGTCGAGTTGTCCTCCTACTAGTTAATAAAGCTAGGTTAACAGTATCTAGTAATTGCTAGGTATAACTTAACTTAAGGTTTATGTTAATAGACTCGAGACGAAGGTTATCTATAAACTTTCTATAACTCTTAGAGGTTACTTATAATAAATAACTAATAATATATAACTAGTAGATAGTCCCTTAATAGCTAACTAGTCGGTAGGTACTTCGAGGTCGACTAAGGTTAAGTACTATACTTAACCGACCTAGAGTAATAAAGTTATACCTAGAGGTTAGATCTTAAAGCTTAGCTACTAAATGTTATACACTAATAACAGTTAGGAATGAAATATATATTAAGACATAATTGTATAATAATTACTATAGAAAGCTATCTTAGGTTATATAACTATACGCTAAGCTCTATATAGCTATATAACCGTACGGTAATAGAGGTTCTTTGTTAATAGCTATACTAGATCGTTAACCTCGAACTCTATTAGTAGCTAGTACTTATTAGCCTATTCTACTATACGTAATTAAGTAATAGCGAGGTTAGTCTTAGTAATAGCTAATGCCTCTTCTAGCTACTTAGCAAGAGTATAGATGTTAGCCTTATTAAGCTTAGCTCTTCTTAATAGCGCATCGGAAGGTAGTTAGAAGCTTATCCTTAGCCTATAACCTCTTATTACTTTAAACGGTAATAACTTAGTACTATCCGAGAGGCTAGCATTCGTAGAGAACTCTACGACTAGCAGAATAAGAGTCTAATTACTAAAGTATATAGTATATAAACGGATAACTCGCTTAAACTTGCAGTTTATAACTTCTAACTAGCTATCTATCTAGAGGTACCCTATAGTAGAGAGTTTAGCTATAATCTTTAGGATCTAGTAGAGCCTATTCTAAACGTCGCTAACGAACTAAGGACTACAATCGGAGGTAATACTATCGAGTAGACTATGTAGTTTCTATATATAGAAGAATAAGAGCTTAGTAGTCTTAAACGCTAATATGTCTCTATTGCCTAAGAAGTAAGAGATTAAGTGTTATTCTTTAGTTAGGCGGTTAACGACATAGAGTATAGTATTATAGCTATCTACTAGAGGTAGACTAGTAACGAAGTCTATAGTAATATACTACTAAGGCCTTTCCGGAATAGGTAGAGGTAATAGGAGACTAGCTAGGAGGCTATAGCGAGCTTTCGAACGCTTATAGTTGTAGTAGTTAGTAATAAACCTCTTTACGTTACTATCGTATCTAGGGATATAGAAGGTTATCTTAATTATAGTAGCTGTCTTAGTAGCTCCTCTATATATGTAATTCTTTAAGTTATAAACTTCCTATATAACTTTTGTAGCTATATAATAGAGAACAATTAACTAGCTATTAGCCTATAGCATCCCCTTCTCGATAGTAACGTCGGTCGACAGTAACTATTTCCTCTTTAGGAAGGCCTCTATTATACAGTAGACGCTACGAACTAACTAAAGTTAGAGTCTTATAGGTTAGCTTTAGCTACTTCGTTAAATAGTAGTAAAGGCTAGTTTTTAGAGACTAAGATAGGTACTATATAGACCTCTAGCTCGGTAGCTGAGATAGATAATAGTATAGGTAGTAAACTAGATAGCGAACTAGATAGTAAACTAGATTTTAGTTTAGCCTAAATTAGTAATCTAGTTCGGATGCGACCTAGATTTAGCTTATTAATAATACATAAATCGAGTACCTTATATAGTAATAGCGTCTAGCGTAGATTAGGGTTCTCTTTTAAGTATAGTATATTTCTATTCCTTCTCGTAAGTACGTTAGCTTTACTATTAGTAGTACTAGGCCTATATATAATCTTAAAGTTAAACTACGCGAGGTAGAGAGCCTAGCGAGCTTAGTAGCGTAATAGCTTCTAAGTCCTTATAAAGTATATTAAGGACTAGTAGTCGGTAAGGACGTAAATAGCCTTATTAGATTAAGTACTTATAAGCTTAGGGGTCTACTCCTTAAAGGCTTAGACGATAGCTAATAGCTCCTTATTAGAGATAGTATAGTTACGTTTAGCTTTGTTTATAGATTTACTAAAGAAAGTAATAGGCCGAAGAACGTTAGCTCTATTATATTAGAAGAGGATTCCTATAGTAGTAGTGTCGGAGGTATTAGTTTCTAATACGATTTGCTTCGAGTAGTCGAAGTACACGAGGATAGGTACGCTAGTAATAGTATACTTTATGTAGTTAAATATAGTAGTATACCTATTATTCTATAGCGCTATATCCTTCTTAAGTAGATTATTTAATAGCTTAGCGATAGAGCTAAATCCCTTAATAAAACAGCAATAATAGCTATAGAAGCTAATAAAGCTTCTAACCTAAGTAGTATTACTAGAGGCTAGTTACTTCTATACTTTAATAGCTTCTACCTTCTTAGAGTCTATTTTAACTCTATCTCGGCTAATAATAATACTAAGATACTTTACTTCTATTAGGTAGAACTCGCTCTTCTTAATGTTAGTATTTAGGCCTAACTCGCGAAGTTACTAGAGTACTAGCTTAATGTACTTAGTATATTCCCGGCGAGTGCTATTAGTGTAGATAAGGATATTATTAAGGTAGATCGATATAAAGCGTTCTAGTATATCGATAAAGTTATAATTTATAAACCTCTACTATATAGTAGGCACATTAGTAAGGCTAAAAGGCATTACTAGCTACTTAAAGTTGCCTATATATATAGAGAACATAGTAAGGTCCTTACTATTAATAGAGTTATAGAGGCGGTAGAAGGCTTAATAGATATCGATCTTACTAAACTACTTAGCTTTACTTACTTATATAAGCGTCTCTTCGATAAGTAGTAGTAGGTAGACATCTTGCTTAGTTACCTCGTTAAGGCTATAGTAATCTATATAAAGGCGAAGTCCTCTATCTAGCTTATAGACAAAGAGAATAAGTAAGGAATAGCTAGCTAAGCTTAGCGTAATAAAGCCTTTATCTAGGTGTTTACAAATGAACTACTCTACTATATTAAGCTCCTTAAGAGATAGGTAGTATAGAGGTTTAGTACGTAGTAGCTTAGCGCCATTCTTAAAGGTAATATAGTTATTAAAATCTAGTTAATATAGAGGAAGAGTATTAGATTACTCCTTAGAGAAGACATTAGCGAACTTATATAGCTCCTCTAGAAGAACTACTATAGAGTCTAGTTCCGGCTTAGAGACTATTTAGTAGTAGTCTTCGATATCCTTTATAGAGATTGTAAACATCTCGTTCTCTTAGTACTTAGCTACTAACGCGAAGGCGGTAGTACTAATAAAAGCAATTGTAGGTCTCTTTAGCTTAGTGTTATTTACGTAGGTAGGTACGTAAGAGAACTTATACATTAACTAAGTACTATAGGAGGCTAGCTTAAACTCTCTCTAATTTAGCTTAAAGTTTAACCTAAAAGCTAGTAGGCAATATAGGCTAGAATAGCCTATCTTAGTATCCGAGCTAGAATCTAGTTCACGAGCTAAACTAAATCCGAACTAGTTCTAAACTAGAGTAGGAGCTCTACCGAGTTAGACTCTTAGATCTAAGTCTAGCTTAGATCTAGATCCTAGCTCTTTAATTAGCTATAGCTACTACTACTTAACGATAACTAGTAAAAACTCTTCTTTATACGTAACTTAGCTATATTTATAGTCGATAGTAGCTCTATTAGCTTTAAGCTAGCCGAGGCTAAGGATAATGTTAAAATAGCTAATATCTATAATACGGAAGATAGTAAGGGCGTTTAGCTTACTAGAGATAGTAGTAGTAAGAGGTACGCTATAAGTAACTTATTCTATTAGAACACTATTATAGGCTTAGAGTTAGATAGAACTAGCTAGCGCAATAGAGTAGCCGAAGCTCTTTAACTTATTAAGGACATTATAATTAATTATAGCGCCGATAAGCGCGCTAGTATCGATAAAGGCTTAAAGTATAATAGTATAAGAGTAGTTATAGGGGTTATAGATAGTAATAGGAGTTATAATAGCGGGAATATAGTAGCTAACGATGCTATTTATTAACTATATACCTCCGGATCTATCTCGAATTACTCTTCTTCTACTAGAGGATAGAACTCGTCCTCTAGCTAGTTGTTTCTCTAGCTAGATAGGTCGGCTACCTTATAATCTATATCGGGGTTAAACTAAGGCTAAGCTAGATCTATATCATAAGCTAAGTTATTAACTTAGCTATTTAGCTTAGCTAGATAGTTCTAGAGCTATTAGATCTCGGCGGCCTCTATAGCGCCTATAGTACGTATAGAGCGAGTAGTAGTATAGGTAGCCTTCTCTATAGCGCTAGCTATATACTTAGTAGAGATATAACTAGACTTTCCGCAAGCGTAATAGATAAGAGACTAAGGGAGGTAGAAAGGCTATAGAGCACCTCTAACTATAGAGCGGAAGGTAGTAGGAGATATAGTAGAAGCAGAGGCGGAATAAGAAGCGCGAGTTAGAGCGCTAGAGGCGCGGCTTATAGCTAGTATAGAGTAAAGAGCCTAGGTACGTTTAGTAATAAGGTTACTCTATTAGATATTATAATCGGTAGCGTAAGCCTTAGCAATAAAGGTAGTAAGGTCGTTAGTGTCGAAGTTAACAAGGGTAGTATATAGTTTACTAGAGATCTTCTAGTATAACTAGTAGAGCTACTTATTATTAGCGATCTTAGCGCGAAGGGCATACTTATTAAACTCGCTAATAAACGAGTTAAAAGAGCTATTATACTAGAAGAGGCTAGCAAACTAAGCGCGTATAGTAGCTTTATAGTTAGGGTCCTTAAAGCGCTAGACTAATAAAGCTAGGCTAGCGCTAATGTTAAGAGTATCGTCTCTAGTAGAGTCTATAATAAGAGTATAAGCTTCTCTAGAGAGGCAAGAGTAGAGATATACGAATTAAGTTACCTTAGTTAGATAGCGGTTAGCGTTAGTGTATATCTTATTCTTTATCTAATACTTAAAGACCTCGAACTACTCCGGAGTACTACTACTAAATATAGTAGAGTCTAGTATCTTCTCTAATAAGGTAGTACCTCGTATAGAAGAAGCTAGTATAGCGCGCTCTATCTCGGCTCTTAGCTACGCTAGCTTAGATCTAAGATTACTAACTTTAGTAAGGTAGTATATAGCTTAGATAGTAAGGTTGTCTATAGTACTATTAGCCGTAGCTAGCTCGGCTTAAGTAGTATCGAGTTAGTTATATAGATCGAGAGTATCGGAATAAGTAGTATTATATACTTCGACCTACTTATTAAAGATAGACTTAATAAACTCGAAGGCCTCGTATAGAGTACTTATACTATCTATCTCTTAGAGCCTCTTTCTAAGGTTAGTATTAGATAGGATAAAGAGGTCGTAATAGACTAACTAGATAGCTTCGTTATTATCGTTAGTAGAGAGGTTTATCTTACTAGTACAGTAGTCGTCGCTAGGGTTAGACCGAGCTATACTCGGTAAGGTTAGTTATAATTTGTAGTATAAAAGTTAATACGTAATAAAGAGGATATTAAAAATTTAGCTAGTAGCCTACTTCCTTTAAGAGTTATCTATAACTCGACTTATTACCTTCTTCTTATTCGTAGTATTAACCTACATAGCGGCAGCGAGGATCTATAGTAGTATACGCGGGAACTATAGTTATAATAGCTTCTTCTTTAATTCTTTAGTTCTTTGTAAGTTATAGTTATTAGAGATTACACAAGTAGTAGAAGAACTAGATAATTCGATAGCTCTATTGCTCGATCGTAGTAAGGTAAAGTCTCGATATAGTAATCACGACTAGCAAGATATAGAGTTAATTACGTCTATTTATTAAGATATTAAGACTTAGAAGAAGAAGAAGAAGACTAAAGTACAAAGTATATATAATATCAAGAGCAAAGCGGCCGGAAGCCTAGGCTGCAATACCGAGATTACGTAACTAATCTAATATAGATCTAGACTAAATCTAGTTCGTATCTATCTCGTATTATAGTTAAGAAGAAGAGAAAGAAAAACACTTCTTATATACTTTCTCTAGATCTTCTACTAGCTTCTACTAGCTTCTATTAATTACTAATTACTTACTAATAGCTACGTAGTAATAAGAAAGTCTTAGAATCTATTAGAAAGTAATTATTAATTAATAGAAGTTAATAGAAGCTAATAGAAACTACTAGAACTCTATAGAAACTACTAGAAACTACTAGTTATAAAGGATTATTAATAGCTTACTAATTAGAATTTCTAATCTATATATTAATAATCCTTTATAACTAGTAATTTCTAGTAGTTTCTATAAAGTTCTAGTAATTTCTATTAGATTCTATAAGCTTTTACTAACTTCTACTAATTAGTAATTACTTTCTAATAGATTCTAAGACTTTCTTATTACTACGTAGCTATTAGTAAGTAATTAGTAATTAATAGAAGCTAGTAGAAGCTAGTAGAAGATCTAGAGAAAGTATATAAGAAGTGTTTTTCTTTCTCTTCTTCTTAACTAACTATTTACTACTACTACTACTACTACTACTACTACTACTACTACTACTACTACTACTACTACTACTACTACTACTACTACTACTACTACTACTACTACTACTACTACTACTACTACTACTACTACTACTACTACTACTACTACTACTACTACTACTACTACTACTACTACTACTACTATTACTATCTACTACTATTACTATCTACTACTATTACTATCTACTACTATTACTATTACTATTATTATTACTATATCTAGTCTAGATACTAGTTGATTTATAGCTACTTTTATTAATAATAGCTTTATAGTTAAATCTACTAAGTTAGATTCTACTATTAAAGCTATTATTAATAACTATAAAAGACTAGATCTAGAATATAGTTCTACTATAATAGACTATCTAAATAAGCTTAGAATAGTCTATTATCTTAGTAGACTAAGATATTATAATAAAGATAAATATCTTTATACTATTAGTAAGTATATATTAATAGTTTATTTATTTAATACTAACTAATATCTAGATTATATTAAGAATAATAAAATAGATAAAGATTATAACTATATTTTATTAACTAGTAATCTTTCTATTAGAAAGATACTAAATAGAATAAATAACTATCTTATAGATAGTAGTATTCTATTTAAAGACTTTAGTAAGTATTATTATTATTTTATTAATAACTATTACTAACTATTTTTAGATCTTACTAATAGCTTTCTAGACTATAATATTAGTTCTAGATATATTATTAGTAATCTTAAGTCTTCTTTATATTTAGAAGATAATTATTATTCTAATAAAGAATACTTTATTAGAAATGATTTATATCTTCTAAATAGTCTTAATATCTTTAATAATTACTTCTATACTAATAAAGAACTAGAAACTTTTAAAGCTTATAAGGCTCTAGATTAGGGCGGTCGTTGGGCTGGGTTGGGTACCTAAAATGCTAACTACAACCCAGACCCGACCCTACCTATGGCCCGTGCCAACCCAGCCCCTACCCGCTAAGCTTGGGCTGGGCTATTTTTACGTTGGGTAGGGGCTGGTACTGGGTACCTACCTACCCCTGCCCTAGGCTGCCCAACGGGCTGCATATACGTCATTACCCGCGTCGGAATTGCCCGCGTCGCACAAATTGGCCCCGTCGCAATTGCCCCCGTCGCAATTGCCCCCGTCGCAATTGCTTCCGTCGCAATTATCTCTGTCGCTCGTCGTAATTTTCCAAACACAACCGTAAGAATTCACCGTAATAATTCTTGCAGTTAGGAATTGGCCAATTCTGACATACATACGGATTTAGCCAACCGGAATTGGCCAATTCTGACATACGTCATGATCTGGAGTACTGTACTATATGCTGTATGTAGGCCGCGCGCGCGCGCGGTAGTATAGGGGGACGCTTTAACTACGTACCCGGTGGGTACCCTAAGGGTAGCCCTGGGTTAGGTTGGTATACCTACTGGCCTACCCAAGGCCTGACCCTATACCTACCTACTTGGCATTAGTACCCAGCCCCTGACCTGCCCCTACCCGCCAAGAAAGGTACCCAGCCCCTACCCGACGCGGGGCACCCCCTGCCCGACAACCACCCTACTCTAGATACTATTAAAGATTTATATAAAGATTTTATTAATAGTAATTTAGAACCTTTAGACTATTTAGACTCTATTACTAATAAAGAGTCTAATAGTCTTAAAGCTATAGAAGCTAGTTCTAAAGAGGAAGAAGCTACTACTAAAGAGAAAATAGATCTAAATATAAATCTAGATATAGATTAAATTATTAAATTTTAATAGAATTTCTTTATATTACTATTTATAATTAGATCTTAGAGATATTTAAATAATAAATATATAAATAAGAGTAATACTATATATATTAATAATATCTATTCTTTATTACTAATTTAGTAAATATAGTAATTACTAATTACTAATAGTAAGTATATAGTAATAGTAATAGTAATAGTAATAGTAATAGTAATTACTAATTAGTAATTACTAATTACTAATCTATTTACTATTACTAATTTTCCTGCAACACTGAGCGGGGCCAACTAGTCGGCCTACCCCGATATCGACAAAGACTGTTTAATCGCTCACTCCATCCCTTCCTCCCTCTTCAACCTCACAAATGCACGTTCACTTCCACCTCCCCTTCATCTAACCCACAACCACCCAGCCCCGACCATGGCACCAACCCGCATCTCCCCCCCTCCCTCCACCGACCCCACCACCGGCCTGACCCTTTCCCAACTCTCCTTCTTCCACACCAACGGCTACCTCGCCATCCCCAACGCCCTCGACTCCTCCACCGTCTCCTCCCTCCTCTCCGAAGCCTCCCACCTCCTCACCACCTTCGACCTCACCACCCACCCCATGACCAAATTCAGCACAGGCGAAACCTCCTCGCACATCGGCGACAGCTACTTCCTCAACAGCGGGAACAAACTCCGTTTCTTCTTCGAAGAAGACGCCTTCTCCACCACCGGCGAACTCACAAAGCCCAAAGAAAAAGCCATCAACAAAATAGGCCACTACCTGCACTGGCTCAACCCCGCCTACCGCGACATCTCCCTGTCAAAATCCAACGCCGCCATCGCGAAGAGTCTGGGCTTCAAGGACCCGAGGGTCTTGCAGAGTATGATCATTTGCAAGCAGCCCGAGATTGGCGGCCGGGTGCCTCCGCACCAGGATAGCACGTTTCTCTACACGGATCCGCCGAGTGCGGTTGGGTTTTGGTATGCGCTTGAGGATTGCACGGTCGAGAACGGGTGTTTGAGTTTCGCGGCGGGGTCGCATCGGAGAGCGCCGGTGAGGAGTCGGTTTGTGAGGATTACACCGAAGGGGGCGACGAACGGGAATGGGCACGCGGATGGGGAGGGCGAAGGTAAGGCGACGGGGACGACGTTTATTGAGAATGAAGGCGCGCAGTGGCCGAGGGGACTGGAGGAGGACAAGGAGGTGAAGAAGGAGGTGTATGATCTTGTGGAGGTGGAGGCGGGGACACTGGTGGTGATTCATGGGAATGTGTTGCATAAGAGCGAGAAGAACACGAGTTTGAAGGGGAGGATGATTTATACGTTTCATGTCATTGAGGGTGGGGAGAGGTATGATGAGAGGAATTGGTTGCAGCCGCCTGAGGAGGGGTTCACGAGGCTGTATCAAGAGGCGAAGTAAGAGGGGGATGGGGGAGGTAATGTGTTTGGGAAAAGAAGTGATTAGATCTACAGGTCCCGCTTGGATGCAGGGAAGGGTATCTGAAATACATGATGCATCTGAAAGCTCTATTTTTCCTTTCTGACTTGTTTCTTACCTGTCAGCGCTTCATGCACAGACGTGTAGAACTCATCCGATCTGGCTTTTGCCTTGTCCCGGTCCGCAGACTTGGTCGAGGTCTTCTCCAGCAAGGGAAGCTGCGGAAGCATTGCAACGACGCCGGCTAGAGTGTTGGGAAACCCATTCCTCTTCATCTCCAAATCCCGATAGTAGGCGTCCTCGAGCATGTCTTCGAATGGTACGTCGGTACGATAGGTGCCACCCGTCTGCATGTCTTGCTTCATGACCGCAAGCCGTTCTTGCTGGTCCATGTAGACTGGACTTCTACCGCGTGACCTCATCGAGTTCTTGCCCTCTATTACACCCATCTGTAGACCTATTGAGACAACAGCTGCGATCTTCTCGAATACACCTTGTCGAGAGACCTTGGATGGTACCAGGGTATTAGGGTCTCGACTCTTATGTGTCCCGGCTTGTGGTGTTGCAGTAGCAATAGTGTCATCTGTCTTGTTCACAAGATCCATAAGGTTAGTAGAAGCATCTGGCGAGCAGAGAATCGATCCCCTCATGATGTTCTCCGTAGCACGCGAGATGTGCCCCGTAAGACAACCGTAACGCCACAGAATGTTGGTCAAGCAGAGATATTTTCTCTCCCAGGCGAGCCAGAAAAGGTAATTGTAGGTTTTTGCATTCAAATGTCCAGAAGTGCGTGGTATAATAAGCTTGCAAAGTTTGACGGCGGCCTCGACGTTTCCATGACGGTGTGCGTTGGGAATGCACAGGTCCAGTACTTTTACAGATATTGGCTTGCCACTCAAGTCAGAAATGTGTTTGTTGAGTAGAATTTCAACCTCAGCAAATTGTGCGCGATGCAGATGATAAAGGAGCAATTCCCAAATGATGTCATGATCAACAATTTTGGCAATGTCCCAATCGGAAGCAAAGTGTTCAAGGAATGCTAGAGGTGTACCGCCACTTTCGAGCCACTTCTGATACTCGACCAATGTGATGACCACCATGGTACGCAATTTGGTGATCGCTGCGCCGAACATGTGTCGTGATCGCATCTCCTTGATTATATCTTGACATATTGAAACGTCGTATTTTCTCAACATGCGGAGGAAGAGGATCCAGGTATGTGCTGAAGGCCTGCCGCCCTGTCGAATCAACACTTCCAATCCATACTGGAAATTCTTCAGATCTTGAGCTTTTGATGGACCTTCTAGAAAGGAGTCGTAAATTTCTATGCGGTCCGCTCCTGGTACTTGGTCGAGTTCGTGCAGGATCAGCTTCGCCTGGGGAAACAATCTATGCTTTCCGAGATAGCTAAGAGCCATTTGGGACGCCCTCAAAGACCAGCAGGACCGCAGCTTCTCCGTCTTGAACAGTGCAACGAGAATCTGGCTCACACGCTGTTGATGTTCATAAAGATTACTGATCTCGGTACCAGCGGGGCTCTTTGACTCTGCGAATACTTTCAGTCTTGGTGGTGTTGTGAGAAGGATGTCCTGAACATAGTTCGCAAAGTCGACGACGGTCATGACCTCAGGTGCTGAGATCTCGCTCAGCGTTCTGCTTCGCAATTGATCTCCAGCTCGAGTGAACCAATTGAGTGTGGATCTGATTCGATTGGGAGAGGTGGCAAGGAGACGGGGGCATTCATCTTCGGGGATCGATTCTACAGAAGTATGCTTTTCTGCCAACTGGGAAATGGTAGCCTCAATCTGGTGAGAAAAACCGTTCAAGGCGAGATATAGAGTGCCGATAGGAGGATCTGGTAATGCCCACACCTGTGCGCCGGTCTGGAGCTGAAGTTCAAGCAGGTACTGATTCATGTCGCCGATCAGAGGAGCACTGCCGTTTGAATTGGTTATTTTGAGGACTCTGACATGTTTCTTGAATGCATCCGGATCCTTAGAGGTATGATCCAGTAAAAGCTGATACGCAATTTTCCAATCCTTCATATCGACATGTTTTGACGTCAAGGACCTCTGGGTTTGACTCGCCTTGGCCTTGATGATTTTGTATCGTTCCAGCTTGGATTCTGCGCGGCGAACAGCAGGTCCTCTGGTCTCCAGCTTGACAATTCGGAAGCCACGGTTGGCATTCTGGCTTTGTTGATCTCCGGAGGGTCCATGATCACTTGGATCAGGGACCTGTGGGCTATAGGGGTTGTCTGAGTTTACGGTACTGGTCACCGACCGAGAGAAGACTGTCCGTGGACCGAGTGGCAATCCGGCATTGCGGCGAGTGAGGCCGCATGCCGCAGATCCGCCAGATCTGGCTGAAGAAGGCCCCACGCAACTTGCTCGTGCGGCGGCATGGAGCATGAGGCTTCAAGCAATTCTGCTAGTTGTAGAAGGGAAGCAGAGCATGACCTGGAAGGCTTGTTGCAGATGAATGTCGCGAGAGAGAATTGTAATTCTGATACAGAAGAGCAGCGTAGAGAAAGGTATGAGACACCGTAGTCAATCAACCGTAGATCTCTCGGTAGCAGACCCAGACGTCAACAACCACGTTCTCGCAGCTGAGTTTCAAACAACGAAACACAGCACTGGGCATATCGACATACATGACCAATTGCCATGGAAGATAACCCAATTGAGAAGCACCTCGAGCGATTCCTTGAATCACGTCAGCCACCAAAGACATTCTGCCCGTCCGAAGTAGCCCGAGCACTATCACCATCAGACCTGCGTGACCTCAGCCTCACAGACTGGCGAGAAGCCATGACTCCCATCCGCGAGCTAGCCTGGACCCTCCGCGACAACAACCAACTCGAAGTCCTCCAAAAAGGCACCGTCCTAGACCCCGACACACAACTATCAGACATCAAAGGACCAATCAGATTGAGAAGAAAGTCATAGACTTTTCCATTCCAAGGGCTTATATCGGGTAATCATGTTCAAGAACTATACGCTTCCACCTCCTTCTTTCGCGACGGGACACCAGGTCTACTATCACTCCTTCTCCTCCTCGCATCTAGCAGGAAGCTCCAGATGGAATGTTCAAGCACTTTGTGCTCTTCTTGCCACCGGTGACAGCGACACCCTTCCAGGTCCAGCCACTGCAGCTGCCCTTTCCGCAAAGAATGTAGATGGGCGTGGCGCTGCTGGACACGGAGCCAGTGACGCCATTGAGAGTCAGACCAGTGATGGGGACACCAGTGGTGGGAGTACCGGTGGGGCTACCGTTCTTGTAATCCTGCTCGAGGACGATGCCGTACTTTGTGATGCCGGACAGGGTGATGCCGGAGTAGGTGACGTTGCTGACGGAGCCCGTGGCGCCGTAGACGGTCTTGATGCGTACGCCGTTCTGCGAGTTGGAGATCTTGCTGTTGGAGATGACGATGTTCTTGACGGTGTTGTCGTCGCGGCCGCCGACGGAGCCGATGGAGAGACCGTGGCCGCCGGAGCAGGTGCCGCCGGTGAAGGAGATGTCGGTGCCGCTGTTGATGGCGAGGCAGTCGTCTTGGTTCTTGATGTTGGCGCCGGAGATGTGGACGCCGGTGGAAGAGCCGACATCGAAGGCGTCGGTGTTGTGGCCTCCTCCGGAGTCACCGGCGGAGTTGTCCATGACAACGTTCTTGACGTTCAGGTTCTGGGCACCGTTGATGCTCATGAACTGGACTGGGGTGTTCTTAACGTTGATGTTCTGGATGGTGGAGCTGATCAACTTGTGGGCGTAGAAAGCCTTGGGCTTGGTCTTGCCACCGTTGGAGCCCTGGCCGTCCCAGTACTTGGCACCACCGAAGTCGATGACGGAGCCTGAGGCACCCGTGATGGTCACACCAGTTCCGGAGAAGGAGACAAGGGGACCGGCCCACTCCTTGTATCCGAAGGTGGTAGTTCCCTGGAAGGTCACCTAGACAAGTCAGCTGTTGGTATCTTGGAGAGGTAGATGTCTTACAGTGGTGCCTGACTTGAGTCCAGTCATGTCAAGAGTCGTACCAGCTGGAACAACAATACCATTGAGGACAATGGCAGTGCAAGATCCCTTCTGAGCAATGGCGGTCTTCGCATCGGTGAAGGTGCAAGAAGCACGAGCGACATTGTTTGCCGGAGCGGCAACAGCGACACCTGCCGCCAGGGCAGAAAGAAGAATAGGGCTGTGCATGTCTGCGGTTTGTTGTTTTAAAGTTGTCTCTGGTAATCGAAGGAGTGACTTGGTGAGGGCAAAGACGAAAGGGCCGACTAGGGCAAGATTATATAGAGAATGCTCGAAGAAGACGGAGAAATCGATACTAGACACGGAGGATACATCCCACGGAGTATGTCGTCTTCTTATAGTTGATTAGTATAGCAGACCGGCCGAGATGCCGCATGGTCGCGCGCCATCACGCCAGGCACGGTGTTTTGGGAGGAAACTAGTGTAGTGGGACTGTGGAGATGGAGGAGATTAACCTGCAGGTCCGAGCTGGGGGATCTGACTCCGGTATGCAAGTCGCCACAAGAAACATTGCGGGGAAATGCATGACTGGGGATGATTCGACGGAGAATCTCACAGCGTTTGACCTTTGTCAACACCACATGACTGTGATTCCGACGGAGGCCGGACTTGAATGCGCGTGTGCTGGACATGGGACTATACACAGACTATCGACTTTCTGGAAATGCTCGAGACACTCCTTTCCACCAGTGGGACGTCGATCTAGGGCAAGCAGAGTCTGGTCAGGAGGTGAAATGAAGGGGGGCGGGGATGGTCGTTTCGTCCAAGCCTTCGCTAAGCAAAGTTCAAGCTTTGCTTGGAAGCTTGATTTTAATTTCTCCGCGACACGGGGCTTGAGAGTTGACGTGTGCCAGAGCCTATTTGTGCGAAATCTGAGTCAGAACGAGTTGGGAATACTCGTGTGAGATCTGGAAATGATCTTGTCGCCGTGTTGTGCGCATAACGGGATTTGTGCGATGTTTCAGGTCACGGAGAGTCGTCAGCTTGGTCCATGCATGATGGAGTGCTTGTGTCGGCCGAAGTTTCTTTGCGCTGAGTTTTGTCAGAACCATCAAACCTAGCAAGGGCATGAAGTATCACACCTTGCGGAATGTGGCCCGCAACGGAAGCAAATTTGCTGGGATGTAACGTCCGTCACGTAGAAGTGCACACCACCTAGAAGTGTACACCTCAGCTTCTGGAAAGCGGTGAGGTACGGCCGGAGATACACCGAGCTACCTTTTTTAGTGAATGATATACGTCTTAGCATACCTTTAAGCTTCTAAACTTTTGAACTTTAAGTAATTTTAGTATTAATCTATATTAATAGTATAGAGGCTTTTAAGGCTAAGGCTTAGAGTTAGTGTTTTTAGCTTATAATTAAGACCTTAGAAAGCGCTAAATAACCTATTATATAGTATAGAATTACTTCCTTATATCCTTTAGTTATATAGTACTATATACTAAGTACTCTAGCTATCTCTAACCTCTTAAGGTATTAGATTTATAATAATCTACTAAAATTAAGTATTATAAAGAGTATTAGTAATAGCTTAGTACTTCTTCTCCTTCTTCTCCTTTACCTCCGGTAGTAGTTCTAGTAGTAGCTTATTAATCTATATAGTAGTATTAGCCTTATTAATCTCTAAGCTATTATACTTAAGTATAAGAGGTTTCTTACTCTTATCTTTAAGTCTATCTCGGCGCTTCTATAACTTAGTATACTTTAATCTAGTAGTATTGTAATCTAGCTTAGATTACTTATACTCTTCTTTAAGCTAAGATAGATAGAAGTACTCTAGATACTCGTTTAGAAGGTACTTTAAAGACTTCTTAAGCTATTAAACTTACTTACTAAGGTTAACTCTATACTTATAAGTATCTCCTTTAAGCTAATTAGTCTCCTCTATCTCCTTATTAGTATCTCTCTACTCTATTATCTTCTTTATACTAATAAGTACTCCTCTAGAGAGGTAGCTACTACTCTTATATTAATACTTATACTTCTTCTTAGTATACTTATTAATATTAGAGAGCTTTCTCTTTAAGAGCTTTACCTCCTCTTTATAGACGTTAGCCTTCTCTTTTATAATCTTAGTAATCTTCTCTATTACCTTTATAGTCTTAAATAAGGTATAAGTAAGTTAATAATAACTTTCTATACTATACTCTATATACTATTAGTTATTAAGGAGCCTTCTAAGCCTCCGCTAGAAGTACTTAGCTAATTTAATAGAGGTAGCCTTATTAGATAAGGTATTTAAACAATATAAGGAGGTAGTTAAAAGAGATATAAAGGTAGTAGAGAAGAAGGTTAAAATCTCTATAAAATTTAAGTCTAAATTTAACTCTAAATTTAGAAGAGATTAAGTACTCGATTAAGTACTTAATTAAGAGACTAAATTAGCCTCTAAATCCGAAGGTTATAAGGTAGATTAAGAGATAGATTAAGAGAGTAGATAGTACTAAATTTAATAAAGAACTAGTACTAGATTAACTAGATAGATACTAGTAACTTTAAAGGCTCTTATCTAGCTATTACTACTAAAGACTACATTATAACTATTAATATAAGTCTTAATAAAGTAGTACTTACTAATTCGTATAATACTCTTATATATAATCTACTAAACTTTACCTTAATATTTATACTTTAACTTAGTAAATATAGTAATATTAAGAGGCTAGAGAAAGTATAAGGTATATACTAGAAGCTTTAATAGAGTAATTTAGTGTTTCTAAGCTAGTTAAACGAAATCTAGCATAAGGTATAAGTAGTAACTATCGAATAGAAGTAATTACTAGTACTAATTAAGGTTTTTTACCTTCCTCTCTTACTTATCTAGAGGCTATATAAAGGGGATAAAGTAATTCTTTAACTACTTAAGAGTAACCTTATTATTCGTCTATCTAGTTAGTAAGGTCTTAATTATAGTATTAGTATATATTAAATTCTCTAGAAGACTAATTAAGTCGTTAAACTAGCTATTATAAATAGTCTAACTCTTTAAGATAAATAAAAGTAGTATAACTTAGTTAATAGTACTTAAAGTCTCGATAGCTATAGCCTACTTATAATTACTAGATTAATATAAATAAGATATATACTTATCTTTACTTATAATCTAGATCTACTTATAAAGTAACTAGCTAAGTATATAGCTAATTTTGTCTATATTATAGATATTATAAAGCTTAATATTAAAGACTTTAATAGTATATACTATAAGCTTAAACTATATCTTTACCTTTTTAGTATTACTAAGCTCTTTTAATCTATTACTATCTATAGCTAGACGACGTTTAAGATTAATCTCTAGATAGTATACTTTAAATCGAGAGTACTAATTAATACTAATAGAGGTAAGTTATATATAAGTAGCTTAGCTAGAGATTAACTTAAGTAAATATTTAGTATATTAACTAAGCTAGTAGTTATTTAAATTAAAGCTATTAAAGGAGAGGAAGTATATAAACTTAACTAGAGCGCTTTCTTAAGCTAGAGTAAGTTGTTATTAGTATAAATATACTAATACTTAATTCTTCTATATACTCTTAATCTATTAACTAAGAGTAAATCTATTAATAAGGGAGAAACGCTAAGAGAGCTTATTTATTAATATCTTACCTTTTTAATAATAATATTTACTAATAGTAGCTTTTAGCTACTTTTTATGTTTAATAGAGAGTAGTAGAACTATAGAAGAGGAGGTAGTTTAGGAGGTATAAAGCTTAGAAGAACGTAGAAATCTAAGAGCACTAATTAAGCTTAGCGTCGGGGCAGATTTAGACACTCCGATTAGCTGAACGGTAGGGTTAACCCTAAATGTGCATTTCTAGGTAGTGTGCACTTCTACGTGACGGACGTTATCAAAAACCTCAACATCGCGAGTCTTATCGCTGTATCACAACACGAGGCACGGCGGACATGAATCACAGTAAGTAATGCTTCATTCATGATGATTTACTCCTTGCCGCATCCAATCTCGTTTTGAGATCCAGAGGTCGTCCCATCTTTGTCACCACGACTCCGTACAACCCCCCGGTCTTTACCGTCTGCACGAACCGTGGGCAGATCTCTTGTGCCATGACTTCGACCACTCTCTCGGCCTCTTCTCTCCCGATGGGGCTTCGCATTGAGCTTTGCAAGTGTTGGACTACTGCTTGCATGGAGAAACTTGCCCTTGGTCTTCCCCCCGCCAGGAAATCGAGTACCCTCGTCACCTCCTCCACTTTGTCCAAAGCAGCGAGACGATCAAGTTGCCCCTTGGTTGGACCACCTGGTCCTGCAGCGAGAGCAGCCTGTTTGGCAAGAATGCGATCCAGAAGACTAGCGCCACGGGAGGAAACACCTGCAGATGTCTTTGCCTCCTCCGTCACCGTCTCGACCTTCTTTGTAGAGACTGCGGTCACCTCCATGGGTCTGGCCTTGAGTTGTGCGAGACGATAGGCACCCTTGCTCTGCTTGTTCGAATCTGTGGCCACTTCACTCTTCACGATCGGCGCCAGAGGAAGAGATGCGAAGAATGCGTCGGTCGGATATTCTGCAGTCGCACTCCATCGCAGCCAACGTCTTTGCAGTCTTGAACTGAACTCGTCTATGAGTTGCTTGTTCTGCAACGACGTTCCTTCGCGGCCCTCCTTCACTTCGAGACAGATCATACCTTCACCGTTGTCGATAAGCAGGAATGGAGATGATTCGGCCATGATGGCCACCAGTCGTCGAATGTCGTCGATTGATACTGCACGTTTCTTCCAAGTCTGTGTAACGCGAGAGGCCAGCTCTGGTAAGGCACATGGGGAACCAGCGCCGTGATGGGCCACAAACAGCGCATGAGCGTTGAGGAATGCTGTGAACTGCTGCTTGAGATCTTCGACCTCGGTAGGTAGTTCTGCCGCTCCCTTCAGTGCATGCGAGTGTGGAGTCTCTGGCGGACTCTGATAGGCTTGTAGATTCTTGGATGTTGAAGTGATTGCCGCCGAATTGAACAGATTCAGACGATCGAAAAGTCTTGATGCTCCTCTTGTAGGTGTCTCTTCAGGTGTAGGTGGAGCAGCATCCTTGACGCGCTTGTGTCGTGGTGTCTCGGCTGGTTCTGGTGATCTCTGGCGCTTGTTGACATTTTTCGATGGCGCCAGAGCAGGCTCGGTCTGCTGCTCTTTTCCTTGCTCCTTGGTCGGCTGTCGAATACGTCTTGACGCACTTTTGAGCTCCCTCTTTGACTTTGTCTGCTCCGCCTCTGCTGTCCTCCTCGTCTTGGCTGTCCGGCCTTTGGCACCATCCAGTAGTTCCGACACGTCTTCCACGGCTTTTCTCTTACGCGACATGGTTGCTGCTGCCATATTGAATATTATTGATACGGAGGGGTATGTTATCCGATAGTCATTGGCGTATTGAATATTCTGTGAGAAATGTGCATGAGAGATAAATGGGTGGGTGGTGGAATTTGAGAAGAAGACCGCGTCGCGCGTCAAGTCGCGTACACGGATCTCCCGATTGGTTAAATTGATTTCGTTGCTACGACGGAACCAATCCGCGATTGTCGCACAAGGCCGAGGTCTTCACATGTGCCTGTTCATCACATGCAACACAAGTCATCAGTAAGAAATGGCACATTCATCTCGATGATAATCCGATTCATTTTACACCTTCGCTGTATCGCTAGGAGAAGACTCCGACCCTTGACCCATCCTTGATCCATTTCGTGCCATTCCATGATTGCCTTTTCTTTACTTGCCGCCGAACCAGCTTGAGAGACCAGACTTTGCCTTTGACCCCTCTTGCTGAATCTTTGACGCGGCGTCTCCTACAGTCTTGTCAAACTTGTCGACAGCCTGGTTGAGCTCCTTGCCAGCCTCTTTGCGTGCCGCTTCAAATCTCTTCTCTGCGTCTGATGCGTAGCTGTTGAGATTCTTCTCAAGCTCAGCAGACTTTGATCTCGCTTCATTGATCTGTCATGGGTCAACTCGCTGTATACCGAAGCCAGAGGTCATTCTTACAGTGGAATCAATTTGCGATCCGACCTTTTGTCCAATGACCTTTGCTTCTGTCTTGACCTCCTTCCCCTTGCCAGGCAGCTCGTTCCTTGCGGCAGATGAAAGGCGGGCAGCATCATCTATAAAAGTCAGCATCGAATGAATATGCGATCGTATCTTGCTTACGCTCAGCTTGCTTCTCGGCGAGCTTCGGGTCTCCGCCAGCTTTGAAGAGGTAGTATCCCACACCACCTACTGCGGTCAGACCAATGACAGTGACGCCGCGACGAGACATGATGAAGCTGGTTGAGGAAGCTGGATTGTGTGATTCAGGTGAGATTTGTGAAGACTGCGAACGATGATGGAGCAGATTCCGAGTCTTTAATGGGTAGCTGTCTCTTCCCAATTGAAACAAGCTCATCCCCGTTGCTGGCCGCATTCCTGCCGCCGACGTCACAGTGCGCTCAGCGGGGACCATTTGGGGAAGCGCGTCCAGACCACCGCGCTAGTCATTTGAGCCGCCTACTTTCGAGTTCAACCCAAAGTCGCCAAACAGGTCATTCATATTTTTGACGACAGAACGGCTGGAAAGGTACTACGACTATGCATGTACGGTGACAATGTCGACTGCAGGTACTTCTTCAAGGCCTGGATCAACAATCAACAGTCCACCTCCTGAGACGACGGGGATCACCTTGGTAGACCATACCAAAACGGAACAGGCACCACAACAGGAAGGGAGTCGGGAACAGCCTTCGCGGACAGAAAGTAGACATGACCTGTCGAACCAGCCATCCATAGAGCGGACAATTAGTAGGAAATGGACCCGCACATCTCTACACCATGCCAGGACGCAGCGCAAATACAGGCGCTATCAAGAGGATCGAATTGTACACAAGACCGACGAATCAGAAAATGCGCAAACTACAGCCAAAGGACGCCGGGAGAGAGGCAAGACTATGGTCAAGGATTTCTGGCGAGGCAAGAAGATAAAGCAGACACAAGAAGAGGATGCGATCATTGAGGTGCTATACGAGAATCAGCGAGGCTTCTTCACGATCGGTGTCCCTCATTTCTCTTCCAAATCGCTGCTCAATTTCGATCCGAAAGCCTGGACAAATGCTCGAATGCGAGGCAGCCCAGTCAACATCACCAATGCACAAGTGCCAGATCCGAATTGGGAATGGGCATGGAAGAGTTGGTATGTAGACATGTCTCGAGATGTGGATGAGGATGGTTGGGAATATTCTTTCGCCTTCTACGGCACACCCTGGCATGGTAGTCATCCTTGGTTCCATTCCTTCGTACGACGGCGACGCTGGCTGCGGAAACGAGTTCGTAAACACACCCACCATGCCCATGGCCGGACACCTGGGCAGAAGCACTTGTCAGAAGCCCATATGCTCACACCAGAATACTTTACAATCCACCCGAGCAAGACACGTAGTATAGATGAGACTCGAGCAGGGAGCATAGCAACGTCCAACTCCGGCCTGCGGAGAAGCTTCACCTCCGACGACGATCAAAAGGATGCTTCAGAAGTCCGTGACATTGCCACGCTCCTCACTCTTCTTAAACGCGCTACCATCGATCGTGAGAAGATCGTTCTGATTCGCAGCTTTCTCCACAATGCCGACGACGAGCTATTTTACCTGGAAGAAGAAATGCCACATATCATGTCACTGCTCATGTTCCAGAACTCCCGCCGAGACCTTCTCAAAATGCTTATGGACGACCTATCCGCCTCCTCAGAACATCGAGAAGAGCACAAGTCCGACAACAAGGAAGAAGGCGAGCGGGAAAGCAAACGTATCACCTACCTCCTCAAAGCCACCGAAGCAGCAGACAAGCAGGTCAAGAAACTAGAATACTGGAGCGACATCCGAACCATGGTGCGAGAAGGCAAGACAGCAACGGCAGTCGACGGCTCAAGCTGGGACCGAGAAAAGTGGTCGGGCGCAGACGCTAGTGGACCGCTTAACAATGACTATTCCGATGCCAAGGAGCCAGGAAAGACGAGCGATGAGGTGAAGAGAGAGATGGAGACCCTGGAGAGGAGTAGTACGAGAGCCACGGAGGATGAAGATACGAGGAAGGCGAAGGTGGCGAACGAGAAGGCCGAAGAGAGGGAGGAAGAGGCGAAGGAAGGACAGAGCGTCCCGGCTATTGCTAGCAGTCAAGGGGAGTACAAGACGGCAGAACAGGTCCCGATCAGCTTGGACAAGGGAAAAGGAAAGGCATAGCGTAATGGTCGTTGCATTATTCATGATTGTACATTAGCATAGCGTCGCCGTTCTTCTTGGCTGGAATTTACATCTCAAAGAACGAGAGAGTTTGATCGGCAGTCAACATGGTGCTCGATTTCAGAGTGGTATGACGGCCGAGTGAGAGCTCGGCCACGTTTGTGGACTGTAGGGGGTTCTTTCAGATGCGAATCGTCCCGAAAGCTCTTCCCTTGCGAGCCATACTGCTTCAGCTTCCAGAATGCGAGTCCTGAGCTCGGAATCCCTCATACCCCTCGCGAGCTCGGCGGCTGATCCGTGGGTGCCAGTGCTGATCGGACTGGCGCCATAGTTCAAGAGAATCCTGGCTGCACTAGTGTAGTAAGGCCAACGTTCGTAATCTTCGGACGAAGCTGAACTCCGCTCCTCGGGCTCCCCACGTTCCTTTGTTTTGGCAGCGTACACAAGACATTGAAGCGGAGTCCCATCCTCCAAGTTCATGTCGACTTCTGCGCCGAGGTGTAGGTATCTTCGCAGCAGTATGTCTCCGCCCCAACACATGTCAACAGCTGTGACTTGTGCATGTAAAACTCCATGCCCTCGCGAATCGCGATAATTGATATTCGCACCATAGTCAACAAGTAATGATACGAGATCTTGTCTTCCATCATCCGGCAGTTCCCAATATTGAGCTTGTGCGGCCGTGAGCATCAATTCGTCCATGGATGAGCTCAACATTGCCCCTTGACCGAGCAGCAGTTTCGCACCATCATACCAGTGAGCATCCACAGCCACCATCAGAGGTGTTCCATGAATGCCATCAATATGTATGTTGGCACCAGAGTCAAGCAGAACTTGTAGCGCTTCGTTTGGGCTGAACACCAACGTCGACTTCCGCGCTAGCAGGCAGAGCGGTGATCCCTCTGGGCCTTCCTGGTCAACATCACACAATGCAAGTAAACCCTTGAGCATACTAATTGTGGAATCTTCATGAGATAGGATTGCTTCGTGCAGTGGATTGCCATTTGTCGAACATTCCCGCACGCAGGACTTCCCGGATGCCACGAACCAGTTCAAAGCCTCTTGGTTACCTGCGGATGCGGCTCGATGTATCTCAAGTGCGCATGGGTCGCCATGCGCCTTTGCTGATGCCCCAGCTTTGGTGAGTACGTCCCGCATCCTGCCGAAGTGACGTCCGTGACTGGCGGCAGCAAGAACACTGCCTGACAGCGAAGAAATCGCATGAACGTCCAGACCATACTCCATCAGTAGCGCTACACATTCGGGCGACGCTCGCTCGGCCGCCAGATGAAGCAAAGTAGTGTTGTCCTCGTCCGTCGCGAATGGATCTGCTCCCCTGGCGAGGAGGGCCGTCACAGCGTCGACCTGGTCGCAGTAGATACAGTGAAACAAAACGGATGGAGCATCGTATGTGATTCTAGGGCCTGAGGGATCATGGCCTGAGGGGGAACGTAGACAGAGCGTGTGCCATGGCTTTGTCGTGCCCTGAAAATTCAGATCGCCGCCGTGATCTAGTGTATAGAGTATCATTGCTAAGTGCTCAGGTGTGACCGTACTGTGGGAATATCGTGCGCATGCAATCAGCGTACTGTCTTCAGGCAATTCGCTCGAATGATACTTTGTGACCAGTTTCAGCATATCAAGGGAAGAATGGAGGATGACCCTACGCAACGCTGTGTTAATATCCTCTGATGGCCAGAGTCGATAACCGTGACGCAGCAAGAGCATCATAATGCTGACTTCTCCAAGTTCGATTGCAGCCCAAATTGGGGCTGCATCGAGAAATGGATGTTCCCCTCGCCTGAGCATTTCTTTCAAAACGACAGCACAAAGAGCAACCCTTCTAGATTCAATGGCACGGATCAGCAAACCTGGTAGATCGTCCTCGGATTGAAGGCCGTGCTTGACCAACAAAGCATAAAAAGAGGGTCGCGTCCACCATCCTTTTCTAATTATGATCTCCCAGATAGTGGTGCAGCAAACATGTCCTCGGGCATGCACGATGTTGTCGCACACAAGGTCGTCCACCTCAACTTCATGCAGCAGGTCTTGCATTGTTGACCTCAGGGCGTCGTCCGGTATGCTAGGATCCATCCGACCGCCGCGACGGGGCTCTGGGGGCAGAGAGCGAAGGAGCGAGTACAGCATTCGTACTTCGAATTTACGAGACCTCAGCGGCAAAGAGAGACGAATTTGTGACTGCAGAGTTTTGAGAAGACTCATCCGAGCTGCCAGATAGCTGCTAGCTTGCGCAACAGCTTCGCCGTCAGACTCAAATGGAACATCGATTCGCAGACACGGGGCATCGCCGTTATTATCAATTGCATCGCTGTCCGCTCCGCTTTCCGCACGAGCTCAGCATTCCCGGTTTGAGCTGCGATGTGCAAGGGGGTTCTGCCGTCGTCGCTGGACTGAGTATAAATAGTGGCGCCCGCATCCAACAGAATCTGGACTATTTCGACGCAATTTCGTGCATAACGTCGGGCACAGGCTTGGAGAAGCATGTCGTCGGTCTTTTGCTTTTTCGAGCAAGTCATCATGCAGTCGAGTTGGCGCCTAAGTACGCCGACATGCACGAAGACTGCCTTACCCAAGTGTGCGTGCTCCACAGCGTAAGCATTTGGATTATCAATGTCTTCCAAGTATCGTCTCAGTATGTGCAAATTCCCATGCAAATTCACCAGATTATGGATCTCGTCACAGAGGGTATCTTCTTCGGTCATGGCGCACTCTGGGACATGTTTGGTCCACGACTTGGACGCTCTCATGAAGAGGTCAATTTCCTTGCTCGAATCAGACCACCAGGAAGTAGTAATCAATTCAGAGAGATCGGATACGTCGCAGTTGGATCTGATGATTGACCACTTAGGGATTGATGCTACCAGTGTGTCCTCCAGATCGTTGAGACCAAGGTAACGTACGTAGCCGCGCAACAGAATGCGGTGGGCATCGGAAGTAAGGACAGCAGGCGGGAACTCAACCTCCCTTCCAAGCTCATTCGTCGAAGGCGATATCAGAAATTCGCGTAAAGTCTGGTGCATGAAGTAGATGTGGTCATCGCGGGCGTAGACCAATAATGCACACCACGAGCGTAGGAGTGCGCCGAATCGATCGGTATCCATCTCGCTCCCATCGAGCTCCTCCAGAGACGTGAATCTCCGGGTGCCAAGGAGCGACAGGGTTCGTAGCTCCCAAATACTCAATGGTTCCGGAGAGGCGATCATCAGAGAGAAGATTGTATGGACTCTCGAACGAGCTTTCCGTGGTACTCTAGCATAGAGCTTCTGATATGCGGCCTGAATAGTGGGAGGAATGACGTCGATTTCATCAAAGTCCGCGGAATCGCTGACCGCTAGAGTCTCGTATAGATCGTTGAAGACAAGGCTGATCCACAAGTACGTCCGATTAGACATGGCAAGTAGGCGGGCCAGAATCGAATTGCTGGCAGATTTACTCAAATGAAGCATAGCTGCGAGATGGTGGACTTTCGCGCGGATGACAAGATCTATTTCCTCATTGAGCGTTTCGTTCTCGTCTTCTCCACGTAGACGAATTGTTGATATTGTGAGGCATCTCGAAAATCCATCCTCGATTTCGTGATACGGACGGCTCGAAACAACCAATTTGACTTTGAATATGCTCCGCTCGCGCAGACCACGTTCTAGATCTACGAGCCATGAAAGCAGTCTTGCGCGGTCTTGTTGCTGGCACTCGTCCAGGCCATCAAGCACAAGGTAGATCTTCTCCAGGTCGTTCTCGTACAAGATGTTGGTCAACACAGTCCACAAAGTCCCAGGTTCCTGGACAGCGTGAACATCTCCTGGATGGATCAGCCCGTTGGCATGTCGTAGCAGCTGCGGGCGTTTGACAAAGATCTGGTGAAGCAGGGCGCAGAGGCCAGGTGCCAGTCGCTCATGTGACGATTCCCGGAAGAAGTAGTGACAAGTCAAGTGATCCCGCGATTTTGTGCGAGGCAATTCCTCGTCGATGAACGCCTTCATGAGAACCGACTTTCCACAGCCAGGATCAGCAGTTATCCACAGCAAGCTTTGTGATGATGACTCAAGCCAGATTGTATACTGATCATGCTGAAAGACCCACTGGCAAGTGTTGATGGCTCGCTCGGGGACTACGTCCTTCGACTCCTGACAATTCGATGTGCGAAATGTCTTGACGTATTGTTGCTGAGCATCATGAGAGATTTGCTCGTTAGGCGTCATCCTTGGAATCGTCTTTTGCTGCAATGTATGCTCCAGCTTCTCAAAGTTGTCCTGTAGATTGTGGTTCATTCGTTGTATCTCGGACACTGCACTCGCCGGTCAGCATTTGGGTGGCTAAATAGACGTCAAAACACGTACGGCAAGCTTGATATGCTGTCTGTTCAATGCTCATTTGCTGTCGCGGAAGGACATGCAGTAATTCCTTCATCAAGGCGGCAGCTGAAATGGCAGCATAGGGCTGCCACGCTTTGTGCTTGTGTGAGTCAGCATAGTCGCAAATGCCCCTGATGATCAGACAAGGGAAGGATCGCATTAATCCAGCTGCTTCCATCTCGAAGCACAAAGCCCCGACTTCGTCACGGATCCTGTCTCTGAGCATGGCGTCCTTCACAACAGAATCTCCAGAAGCGATGACTCCAGCATGTATGTGCGGATATTGATTCTCCCTGGTAGGTCGAGATATCGCCATGTCGGTCCAGCACCCATTGCAGGTGTTCCAGTCATCACCCTGATGCTCATATTGTGCATGGAAGAGCAGATCTGAAGCCGGTCTGTGCCACTTGCTCGTCTCGTGATCAGACACAAGCCTAGCAGACTCGATACGGTCGGCCATTAATTGCTGGACTTTGTCACGGTCCGCCAGAAGCTTGTTAATAGCTCGGAGTAAAATCTCAGGTGGGTTGTCCAGATGCCCGACTCGCTCAAATCGGCCATTTTGGTGGGCCTTCCCGAGCTGGTACTGAATCACGGCTGGATGGTTTCCCTGTGGCTGACTGACGACAACATCTCCAAGTCGAATGTCATGCCTGTCGGAAGGTATGCCTCCACCTATGCCAACCATGAGGCCGATTTTCAAGCCAGGAAAGGATCGCATCATGTCCTTGGCTACATCGCAGGCCGATACCGTTCCATAGGCTCCGAGTATGGCCACGGCCAGGAGGTGTTTGCCTATTCGGCCACACGTGTAGACGTTCTGATCAGAGGACGCTTGACCGTCTATCCGTTCAAAATGCTCACCGAACGTCTGCACGACAGCCTCCAGCTCGATTGGCAGAGCACATATGATACCGACGGAGATCTCGTTTGTGTGAACGACCGACATGGCGTTGGAAGTTCGTACTCGTGCCTTGAGTACATGTCATGATTCTGGACGGCACTCTTGTCGCATGTGGTTGCAGGCAGCAAGTAAACCAGCATCGCGAGCGGGAGGCTTCGATATTTACGATCGCCATTGCTACAGTCACGCGCCCAGCTGCGGCTGAGCTGCAGCTTTGCCTTGTTACAGAACGCATGGCGGTGGCAATACGCAAGCCAATAAAGGTTCAAGGCTTCATGAATTTGGAGACTGCCGCCCCCCGTTTCTTGGCACTTTTTAAGCCCGGATTTACACCAATTTTTTAGTGAATAATTGGGATTTATAAGCATTTAAGTAATCTAATCAATTCAAAAAGATAAAGCTGAAAAAAGGTATTATTAAAACTCTATAAAGGCTCTTTACTACAGAGTATAAAGGCCCTTATACCTTAGGCTCTCCTTGATCTAGTCTAGTATACTCCTTATAAGCCTATTAATCTCCTCCTAATCGATAAGGTCCTATTTAAGCTCGATAGCTGCCTTTAGCTCGTTAATAGTAGTATAGTAATAGTTCTTAATACGTTATTTAAGAATCCTCTACACATTCTTAATAATGTTAAAGTTAGGTAACTAAGAGTAATTAGTAAACTAATAAAAGCTCTCTTTAGTGTTAAGATAAGTCTTATATCTAGCTACTACGTTATTAAGGCTTCTTATACTATAGCTACTATTATTATTCTCTAAAAGTGTAAATAGCTAGTGCCTCTCCTTAGTCTATAAGAAGGCTAGTTTAATATAGAGGTATAATATCTTAGTAATATACTAAATCTAAGTAAGGTTACTAGTAGCCTTTAAAGGTAGCTAATCTAGCTTATAATAAGTATATTTATAAGCCTCCTTATTATAGTAGTAGTACTTATATGTTAAAGGCCTTACGTTACTAAGAAGTTAATACTCTTCTTTCTCTATCTTAATAGCTAGCTCTAGTAATAATCCTTCGTTGTTAATATAGTTCTAGATAAAGGTAGTACTCTCTAACTTATTGTTAGAGTTAAAGAAGACAATATCTAACTTATAACTATATCCGACTATAGCCTAGTAGTATAATTAGCTCCTCTTTAAGCGCTTCTTAAACTAGATATAAGTCTTATACTAGCGCTCTAGATCGTTCTAAATAATATAAGTAGTTCTCTATAACTCTAGTACGAAGTATACTTTATCTATAAAGCGAACTAACTTCTACTATCTCTAGGTTTACTATTAGTACTTCTTATAAAAGGCTATCCTTACTACTACGTTCTCTAGTCGTAACTAGCCTTTTTAATAAGCTAAGCACTTGTAGTATCTAGCTAAATTTATAGCATTCTTTACTATACGTAAATAGAGGCTATCTATAAAGAGTTTAGCGAGTTTAGCCTATATCGTTTAGCAGTTTTTATAGGACTTAACGACGTAGTAGATTATTTAGTAGAGGGTTCTTAAATTAATCTATTTAGATAGTCTAGTACGTAATTTACTAGGCTAATAGTCTTACTATATTTACTATAAGTGCTAAGTCCGAATAGGCACGTTTATAAGCTCTTTTATCTTCTATTATAGAGTGCTAGTGTCGAATAAGGTCTTTACGTACACGCGCGTTAGTGTTAGCTATTTATGTACTAACTTCTAGTTCTTATTATACATCTTCTAGTTAATTATTAGTATATTTCTTTCCGGCGATGTAAAGCACATAGTGTTACGAGCATTTTAGCGTCTTACTTGTCCCATTTGGAGCAGTGTTAGTGGAGTTATAAATTAATGAATTATTCAGGTATAGAAGTTGTATACAAAAGTAAGCAATTTACCCCGGCAACCTCCAAATTCGCCGAGCCTTGGTTGGAGGGTGAATACTTCGGCTAGGGTTTTCATCTCGGGTAAAATTGCCCTTCAGGAAAACTCCATCTCAAAAAAGTTCACCCACCATGTCACTCACTCTACGAGTAGCACCTCACTTTTTTCCGCCATTCCTCTCCAACGACAAGATGGCAGCCGAGGTCGCGCCCCTTCCTCTGCTCGCATCTGCTCCAGGCCCCTCAACAACCACACCGGACCAATCCTACTGGCGCAGCTTCAAATCCCAACTCCTGCTCCCCTCCCCTCAGTCCGCACCCATAACACACATCTCGACCCCATTCTCTTTCTCCTCCAATACGACCTCTGCCACAACCCCTGACACATTCGCCCTCACCTCCGGTTCCCGCATCACCCTCCTCTCCACCCGCACCCGCCGCGTGACGAAGACAATCACCCGCATCTCCTTCTCCGACACCGCACATTCTGGCGAGATACGACGGGATGGCCGCATTGTGCTTGCAGCAGGTGAGACCGGCGCCATACAAGCATTCGATGCGAACAGCCGCGCCGTATTGCGCACATGGAAAGAGCACAAGCAAGCAGTGTGGAGCGTACGGTGGAATCCAGCGACGTTGACGGAGAGCATGAGTTGTAGTGACGATACGACGGTCAGGATATGGGATTTGCCGACTGAGGATAGTATTGGGAAGTTCTACGGGCATGGAGACTATGTGAGGTCGGGGACATATCTGGAGGGTGCAGGTGGAAAGGTGCTTGTGAGCGGGAGTTACGATCGGACAGTCAGGGTGTGGGATTCGAGGTCGGGGAAGAGTGTCATGTGTTTCGCGTTCTCAGATCCTGTTGAGACGGTGTTGGGCCTTGGAGATGGCGGCACGGTGGTAGCGGGAGCTGGTGAGAAGATTGGAGTGTTGGATTTGACAGCTGGGCGGCCAAGGGAGGTGCTGCAAAATCACCAGAAGACTGTGACGAGCTTGGCAGTGGCGAGCAAAGGGACGAGAGTAGTCAGTGGGGGGCTGGATGGGCATGTCAAAGTCTTTGACACGAGCAATTGGAAGGTGGTGGCAGGCTTCAAGTACCCGAGCCCGGTCATGAGTGTGGGTGTCATCCCGTCTGGAGCAGAAAAGGAGGATCGTCATTTATGTGTGGGCATGCAAAGCGGACTTCTATCAATACGTACGAGATTGAGCGGACATCAAAAGGTGGCCGCCAAGGAGAGAGAAAAGGAGATGAAGGCACTGGTCGAGGGCAAGATCGACGAATTCGACAAGAAGCGGAAGAAGCTCCGGCAAGGCGACAAGAAGCGACTACGAGGCAAGGACTTTACCGGCGAGGGCGCGGATATCGTGATTGAGGGCAATGTGAGGGGCAAGATCAAGAACCAGTCGAAATGGGAGACTGCCTTGCGGAAGGGACAATGGCAGCATTCCATCGACATTCTGTTATCGCAACAGAACATACCCAAGGATGCTATGATGACCCTACTCACGGCTCTACATCACCGATCGGCTCTTCGGGCGGCTCTGACTGGTAAGGACGAAGCGACGCTGGCTCCGCTGTTCAAATGGATCACGAAGAACATCAACGACCCAAGATATGTACGACTGCTGTCGGACGTCGCACTGCATCTTCTGGACATCTATGCGCCGCAGATGGGTGACGATGATCGCGGCGAGCAGAGTCTGGACTCGATGGTAGCACAGCTTCATCGGAGAGTCAGGCACGCTGTGGAAATGGCAAAGACAGCTGGATCGACAGGGGGCATGCTGGACTTTGTCGGTGTTGAAGCAGGTTGAGATCATGTCTAGATCTGGCAGATCATGCCCGGATCTAGCGAGATCATGATGTCTCCAGACGGACCGCTCCATCTTAACCACAGCTAGCTCTACATCAGACCTGCGCTCAACACAGCAGCATGACGACTACTTCGTGGCAGAGTGCTCATGCAGGCCGACGCTTGAATGCGCAGGGCCAAGTTCAGGAAGCATGCCGACCCTTCACTAAGGAAGGGTTGAAGGCAGGTCAGGAGGGCCGGGTCTCGAAACATTCGAATGATGCTCGAGCAATCGGACCAATCGAAAGTTTGATGATACGATCATCCATTCGACAGATAAGCGCCTAACCTCAGGCATAAGATACCCATATAGATACAGACATCCAACAATCCGCCTTTACAGAATCCAACTTCTGGTTTTTGGTATCCCAACGAATGACCTCCCAGTATACCCTCCCTAACACCATCGCTATGTCCAGTATCCCTACACCTCTTGTACAATGCCCAAAAACAATTCATCAATCATAACCCCCTTCCCTCCCCCACTCCCCTCTCACTAACTCAAGTTCTCCAAAGCCCACCCCCTCCACACCCCTCCCGCAACCCTCTCCCCCTTCCCCTTCCTCAACGCCCCCCTGCACCCCTCCACCAACCTCCCTCCGCCCCCCTCCTCCACCTCCCTCAACCGCCCCCTCAACCCCACATCCCGCTTCACCCACCCCAACGCATCCCCCATCTTAATCGCCTCCCTGTACAGAAACACATTCCCCCCTTCCACCTCCCTGTACGGACTCTGCCCTCCAAGCAGCAATGTCAGCAGCGTCATGCCTAGCGCGTACACGTCGGAGGCATACGAAGGCTCGTTGAGTGCCGGGTTGGATTGGAGTTGTTCGGGCGCCATGAAGGCCCATGTCCCGCCTCCTGCGGCTAGGGAGGATGCGCCGGGTTTGCGCTGGGAGTTGTTGCGCGAGGGAGGGGCGGAGGGGGCGGGGGAGGCGGGGAGGTGGGTGTCTTGCCCTTGCCCTTGCGCGTGGGACTGGGTCTGGGACTGCGCGAGGTCGTAGGGGAGAGCGGAGAGGAAGGAGGCGGAGAAGTCTGCGAAGCGGGCGAGGGGGGGGAGGCCGGGGCGGAGGTCCAGGAGGATGTTGGCTGGTTTGATGTCGGCGTGGATGAGGGAGAGGGAGTGCAGGTGGTGGAGGCCGGAGATGAGGTTGAGGAAGATGGAGGGGGCGGAGTGCAGCAGGTCGGGGAGCGGAGTGGTAGAGGCGTAGGTTTGCAGGTCGAGGGAGGCGCAGTGGAAGATTAGCGCGGAGGAGGCGTTGGCGAGGCCGTGGAAGGGGATGAGGAATTGAGGGGAGGAGGGGTGTGTGGAGAGGTAGGTCAGGATACGCGCTTCTTCGGCGAAGACTTCGTTGGCGTCCGGACGAGAAGCAGTTTTGACGGCGTAGACGCTGGTGGTTGGGGTGGGCTTTTGGGGGGTTGTGGGTGGTGTGAGGAGGTCGGTGGGGAGGAGAGGTGGATGAATGGACGGGGCGGTGACTTTGTAGACGTTCGACCAGAGGCCTGTGCCGAGGAGTTCGCCGCCGGAAATGTCGATGCTGATATCGTCTGGTATAGCTTTGAGTACTGGTGTCCTCGGTTCATGCTGGGAGATAGAATTGCTTGGGCTCCGATTCGGTGGAGTCGACGGCGGGCTTATCACGCCGTTGAGCCCGAGATGTGGAGTCGACCTGACAGGTATCGTCGTCGCTCGTTGTATGTGCCCTGGTACAGCCAAGGTAGAGTGTTGTGGTACTTCCGGCTGCTGTGACGACCGGGATGTGGCAATGTGCTTGTCGTTGCCATCCTGCGGCACGTCCTGCAGTAGCACCGACCCGCATGCAACTTGCAGGTCAATCGCTACAGAATCGCTAATGACCCTAATCGGGTACGGTCTCTGTTGTCGTCCAGCCATAGTGGGTACGCGCTTCTCCTCAACTACACGTACACGCGCTGTGTTGATATATGTCCAGTCGCGGTCTTGAGTACATTTTTAAAGAACAAAATAGAGTGAACCGCGAATGATCTCCAGTTTCAGACGGGTCTATTGCGTCTGGGGCCGTTTGTACTGGTCGCGCAACGTCGTCTGGACTGCTGCTCTCAGGGTAGCGGGAAGCGGGCAAGGGCAAAAAAGACCACGAGGAGAAACAAAGCCGTTTGACTGAGGCACAACGGGCTATCGCAAAAGGGAATATTGAGATCTGAAATAGTTATGAAGAAACCAAAAGCGTCCTGAGCCAAAAAATCAATTGAGCACGAGGAGGGAAAAGAAACTCATCACAGGGCACATGAAAGGGTGAGGTCATGATCAAAGGTTGAGGCTACTACGGATGAGCAAAGCAAAATGCATACATCGTGCATCCTTCAATCAGAAACCCGCCGATAAGATCCGCGCCGGGTGATCCCCGATCAGCGCTTGGGACTATACCTATTCCTGGGGCCTTATTGATATCGTTTCTGCGTATCAGAGACACGTCCACATCTGGCCGCAGTCTCCGGTGACACAAGAACGCAAGCTGGCCATCAGCGGTTGACGACAATGATGCGCAACACACTGCACATCCATTCCAGACCCTGGCCATGACGGCAAAGGGGACAGGCAGGGCTGCACCGCCGGTACGGAAAGGAAGGGATGAGAAGGATCCTGGGAAAGCTGTCGAAGCAGACACGTGGGTGGAGCTGAGGGAAACCGCTTGATCCCCAGAGAAGGATGCAGTCATTGATTCGTGACCCATTTTCACCCCGCCCTCCGCCGAGGAGACAGGGCTCGGAGCGGTCCAGTGACCCTTATCGCTGCTTGAACCACTCATCGGGTCTGCATTCCCGGAGGCTGGCTTCAAACTGTGGTTGATGATAAGAAGACAAAATTCGATAGTCCACAATGATGGAGTACAGTCATGGTAAGTTTGATGTGACATGTTGGGTATCTCTGCTATCAAGCACTGTCACGATAAACCTTTGTCGTTCCCTTGATGCGACTCCAGATATGTACAAGATGACTCCCGAGGAGACTTCCGCCACAAGCGATGAGAAGATTTGACTTGTCACGCGCAAGCCACACGTCACCTCCCGCCAACGCCGTGACGGTGGCTTCGCAAGATGTGACGGCGGCAAGAGTGGTAAGGTAGGCTGCCACTATCAAGGCGACACGTAAGATGTAATCTGCCAGAGTTATTAGTGGTGTTATGCCTAGAGCATAGCGTTGCGCAAGGAACGTCTTGGTTACCAGTGTTCGGTACTCTGCGGCCTCGTCTGCTGTGATTCTTTGCATGACGAAGTGGTCCAACTGTGATAGTCGGGCTGGGCGGATGTCTTCTATGGACGTGCCTGGCGATGGTTTGGCGGTTTGTTTCTCCTCGTAGCTGACAGGTGGTGGTGAACATCTTGTGTTCTTCAGGACATCCCACTGCCATTTCTCTACTCTGTTGAATGTCTTGATACCAGGCCGCTTTGAGTCCTCCACCAGTAGCGTGTCGAGTACATCTGGCCTAGACAGAGACACTGTGCGGTTCTTCTCGTCCGTACAGAAGCCTTCCCGATTGAATGCCTCGGTCAAGTAAGGATAGTGGACCAATCGACTGTAGAATGCTGGACCGGTCACATCGATCGCGAGACTTTGGACTCCTTCTTCCGTCTTCTCTGCCGCTGGTGACCTCCATCTCTGCGACTCGCCAATGTCGCCAGGCGGATGGTACACAACTTCCATTGGGAGCTGACTTCTTTCTACGAGGAATTTCAGATACTTGCTGAAACAAGCCTCGATGACGCGCTCTTCTGCTGTCGTCCTTCGTCCTAGACTCGTTGCCAGTACCTCTGGTCGATACCAAACATGTAGCTTCTCGACGAAGAAGAGCTTGAAAGCCTCATAGATGATGCGAGGGAATGTCATGAAGCCAACCCAGAACCAGCCTGCAATGAGCTTGGCTAGCTGCCAATTGGTGATCGTCGACGGATCGATGGCAGGTCCTTCTGAAAAGACTCGAGCCACGAGCTTCGTATGATTCTTGGACGACTTGAGCGTGATGAGGTTGTCGAAGCTTGTCTCCAGGCCTTTGCCGGCATGATAAGGATTCTTCGCTTGTAATGAGTATGAACCCTTGCGCGAGTTGAATGGAGAGACATGAAAGTCTTTCGTCCATGACTTCTTGAACCTGCCATTGACCTCGTCGTCTGCTTTGAGCAAGTACATCCTTCGCTCGTCAAAGGTGTTGTTGACTTCTAGTAGCATCATCTTCAGCTCTGATTGCGCACCGTAGATATACCAGAATGATACCGGATTGAATGAGTAGCCGAGGAATCTAGGTGCTGTGCATAGGTAGGCAAAAGACCAGTCATTGTCCTTGACTCCTTCACTCCGGAGATACGTCCTGAGCTTGGTCTCTAGACTGACTTGCTTCGTGCTTCGGTTGAGATAATCGGCACTGTTGACGTCGAACCATCCATACTTTCTCTGCTGCTTCGGGAGTCTGTCCACATCGGCAGACAAAGTTGTCCCTGATCGCCCTTTCCATCCAATGGGAATGCCCACGTAGAAGTAGGAGTACGCAAATGAGTGCTTCTTCGGGAAGAAGCGAGTGTGCGTCGTCTTTGCTGGAAATAGTAGTGGCGGCATCAAAAACTTCTCCATCCGTGGCGACTGCTCTTCTACAGAATCATCTGGCTCTCCAACAGTCGGCTCACTGGACTTTTCTGGCCCAGCTGCACTGCGCGGCTTGCTAATCGCACTGGTCAACACAAGTCCAACGTAAACGAAACAAAGGGTGAACAAGGTCTTCTGCCAGTGCTGCCGATTGATCGGCAAGTCTTCAAACCGAAAAGCTATCGACTTGAAGATATAGTAGCCCGAGAAGTCGGAGTCGAGGACGACTTGCTTGATGAAGTAGATCGGGTATAAGAGTATTCCATGTTTGAACAGCAGTATCACCGCTGGCATCCACCAGGTCGGATTCAGATATGGCAGCAGTGGCGTGAACCATTCCGGCCCTGAAAGTAGCTGGATCGCGAGAGAGATCTCGGGGATTCTGTAGGCGTAAATGATGAAGAGGTATACGAACCATCCAATACATATATCGCGGACACGGGCCGCTCGAGATTTCATGTTTGTATCATCACAGTCGCATACTGTCGTCGTAGAATCATGTGTTGTGAATATACAGAATGAATGTCTTGACGTCAAACTTGGGCTCCGCAATGTCCCGCTTTCACCTCGCTCACCGGTGATGGCGGCGTGTATTTATGGACAAATGTTTCCACTACTTGAAGAACTTGTGGTGCAATACCTTGATCATGATCTATCTCTACAGCTGGCTCATGCATCATTACTTTGCCAGAAAATTCTGGAATGCTTTTTGGTCTATCACCACATTGCCAACAGCTCTCAACTTCTTCCTCCCCTCCTTCTGCTTCTCCAAGAGCTTCCTCCGTCTGCTGATATCACTGGCATGCAGCTTTGCCAACACATCCTTTCTGAATGGCTTGATCGTCTCCCTTGCCACCACTTTGCGGCCAGCCACTGCTTGGATGACAATCTCAAACATCTGCCGATCGACATGCTCCTTGAACTTGCTGACCCAGTCCTTGCCGATTCTGTCGACTTGACTGACATGCACGATTCGTGATACAGCGTCTACCGGCTCTTTGTTGACATGCAGCTGCAGCTTCTGGACATTGCCTTTCCGCCAGCCAGCGTCTTCATAGTCGAGTGAGGCATATCCCTTTGTCGCCCCCTTCAACTTGCCGAAGAAGTCGTCTACCAATTGCGCAAGCGGCACATAGTACTTGAGGATGACCTGTGTGGCAGTGAAGAAGGTGATCTCCTTCTGTTCGCCACGATTACCCTCACAAAGCTCGATGACTTTGCCAAGATACTCTTCAGGCATTGTGACAGTAGCGAGAACATAGGGCTCCTGGACCTCCATCACCTGTTGATGGATGGCGGCATTGTCCGGAAAGTCGTTCGGATTCGAGATGACACGTTCAGCTCCAGACGACTCGACAATCTTGTAAGGTACAGAAGGAGGTGTGATGATGATGGTTGCACCATGCTCTTGTCGCAGACGGTCCTCAAAGACGGAACAATGAAGGGTCCCGAGGAAACCAAGTCGCCAGCCTGCACCGAGAGCTTCTGAAGACTCCTTTTGGACTGTCACACTTCGATCGTTTAGCATAACTTGATTGATGCTGTCCTCGAGGTGCTCATAATCTCCCTGATCAGTTGGAAAAGCGGCCACAAAGACCATTGATTTGGGCTCCTCAAATCCAGGGAGAGGTTCGACCATCTTTTCTTGTCCTACTTTGGTGTATGTGTCGCCGACCTTGGCTTCTTGCGAGCGCTTCATACCAGGATTGAAGTAGATGTAGCCGACTTGTCCAGCTCGGAGGACAGTCTGAGGTGTCTCCAGTGGATACATGATGCCTACCTCGCCGACATAGTACTTGAGGCCAGTCGCGAATGATACAATCTGATCTCCAGCTTTGACTTGTCCCTCAAAGATGCGTACCAACAAGATGACTCCTCGATAATTATCATACCACGAGTCTACCAGAAGCAGCTTCAGTGGTTGCGTCGAGTCGCCCACAGGCGCAGGAATCTGCTCGATGATGGAGGGGAGTAGAGATTCAACATTCAGTCCCGACTTTGCTGAGACCAAGACTGCCTTCTCTGGGTCCAGCTCAAAGGTGTCCCTCATTTGTTCCAATGCTCTTTCCGAGTCGGCTGAAGGAAGGTCGATCTTATTGATGACCGGAACCAAGGTCAATCCTTGCGCGAATGCCAGATAGAAATTTGCGACTGTCTGAGCCTGCACACCTTGACTTGCATCGACAAGCAGCAAAGCTCCGCCACAGCTAGCATAACTTCTCGAGACCTCTGCACGAAAGTCTACATGGCCAGGCGTGTCGACCAAGTGAAGCAGGTAGTCCTCACCCTTATGATTCCAGACCATGCTGCATGTTTGCGCCTTGACAGTGATGCCTCGCTCGCGTTCTACATCCAGCTTGTCGAGAATCTGTTTGTTCTGGCCCTTCTTGATCGTTCCTGTCAACTCCAGCAGGCGGTCGCTGAGGGTGCTCTTGCCATGATCTACATGTGCGACAATGCAGAAATTGCGGAATCGCTCAATAGGTATCTTGTCTATTCGCTGCTCGAGTTCGGACTGGATTCGAGTGGCCGCAAGCCGGGGCACGGAAGACTGGAAAGGTCGTCCATGTTGGGGACAGGTTGGCGACCAGAACGGGGTCGCGTGTATTCGAAGTCGTTTTGCTGCGGACAGCTGACCTTGAAGTCTACCGAAGTGTCTGTAACATGATTGCATGGATCGACGAGTGCCGTGTTATCATCGCTCAAGTGGAGAAAGACCGAGGATCAAAATCTTGAAGCTATCCGAGATTGCCAAGACATGGAGGTGCGGCGAACCCTCGGAGGTAAACAGATCATCCTATTTGTACTACACCTTACATTTCAGTTTCTGCTTCTCTACGATTGTCAGTCTGATCAAAGAGTCGCAGGGATCTGTATTCTCTTCCTTTTGTGCTTGAAATTGAAAGCTCATATTCACCCGCAAGCATGCCTTCGGAGAAGGACAAAGAGAAGGCGAGCACGCACAAGCTTGCATTGAAAGGTGAGTATGATTTGTTACATCTTGCTAATATTATACTGATGATTCTCAGGATCGTCGAAGCTGGTGACTGAATTTGTACGGGCCTCTTCTACAGCAGCTTGTCGTGATATGCTAACGGAGCTAGTTCGAATACTGCATACACACTATATTGTACGAACTTTCCTGGTTCAGATGAATGCATGATGCTAATCATGACAGGTTCCAAAGAGGCGTATATCCACCGGAAGACTTTACAGCGTATGTCAAAGGCAATGGCGGTCTGCGAACAACACACACTTACGAGTATCAGAGTCAAGAAATATGGATTGAACATGCTCGGTTAGTAGCTATCGAGGCTCGATCGTACCAGAGCTGACCATATGCCGCAGTCTCGCAAGACGATCAAGTCAAAGCATACATTAAAAAGATCATGTCACAGCTGAACAAGTGGATGTCAAAATCGAAGATATCAAAGCTTGTGATTGTCATTACCAGCAAGGAGACTGGGGAGCATGTCGAACGATGGCAATTCGATGTCAGTCTTGTCCATTGCCCATTTGATCATATCTGAGTGTTTACAGGTCCAAATATTCGGCAAGGACTCGAAGAGCAAAAAGGCTTCTGGTCCCTCGGGCGACGAGAACAAAGCTGGATCGTAAGCTGTACAGGGTTCGTCCTGCAGGAGTATTATTGACTCGAGACAGAGCATCAGAAGCACCGACAGAAAAAGCGGATCCAGAAATCCAAGCAGAGATTCAATCAGTCTTTCGACAGATTACAGCTTCGGTCACGTTCTTACCAATGTTGGACGGCAACTGCACCTTCAACGTCTTGGTGTATGCAGATGCGGACTCTGATGTTCCACTAGAGTGGGGTGACAGTGATGCGAAAGAAATCCAGAACGGTGAAAGGGTACAGCTTCGAAGCTTCTCGACCAATAATCACCGGGTGGATACCTTGGTCAGCTACAGGTATGGTCCAGCAGATACGAACTTGACGCCTATATGACTGACTTTGACTTAGACTGAGCGAATGAGCATGCCAGTCTCGCCGAGCAACAACTGCGCTGCATAGCAGAGACATGGCTGCAGTGATCGAGTGCACGTTTGTATGTACTGAACATACCTGAGGGTTGAGACTGGATCAATCCAGACGATATCAACGGAAGGTCCGACAAGCAATGATACCCAACAAATCAAGGATGGCGTCAGAAGGGAGTCAGGAGAATATCAGTCAAGGAGGAAAAGCGCCACAATCGTGAGACATTGGCCATCTCGTTCACCAAAAAGGGTACATGCAGGCCAGCACGCTTTGTGGCTGCTTAATTGTCAAGGTCGCAAGCTGGCGTCGATAGGGGTGCGACTACAGGAAGAAGTTCATGCAGCAATATCAAGAAAATCGATAGCTTGAATTCTGCCGGCATCTAGTGGTGCAAGTGCTGGTTAGAGCCACAAGAGCCTCTTTCGAATCGGGCGCGAATAGGAATCTTGGGACGGCATACGAGCCGCAGCGGAGTCGACGCCGAATCCTTCCACTCTTGAGGCTCAAACTCAAGCTCAAACTCTCTCACACATGCCAGCAGCACCTCGCGCATCATCATTTCCGTTGGTGTCAAGCTCCTTGAACAAGCACGAGCTGACCATGCCCGCCGCGGTGGAGCTGGAACCGTTGTAGCCAAGACTCGTTGCATGCAGGCCACAGGGACTGACTTCCATGCCAGCCACCGGAGCAGACGCCGTGGGTTGATGGATACGGGACGTGTCAATTCTCTGCGTGGGAGGACATGCTGGCCAAGCACAATTCGACAATCTTGTGTAACATGTTCGCAGGTGACACGAGATAAACCCAGGGCCGGCAAATCTAGCACATGGAGGATCGAGATATGAAGCCTTGCGAGCCGCGAACCTTGAGAACACGACCATGATTTGGATAGTCGTTTAGTAGTTCACCCAATCCTTTCTCAACGCTGACCGTCATCCCGTGCAAGCCCATCCCTTCATTGCGTTCAGGTCCAGGATCCTCCCAACGCATCTCTACGGGCGCGTCAGTCCCACTCCTGCACGTTTCATGCACGTCCATCTGAAGCCAAACCGGAAAGCGAAAAGCGTGGCTGCAGTCGGATGCACTCGCCTGCACTTGACAGGGCGCCACTTACACTTTGACACTCACCAAAAAAGCCAATCCCGAAGAGCCGCGACCGGAACAGGCAAGCGCGGAGAACGACAAGCCGTCTTCTGTACCTTTTGGAAAGGCGCTATCGATCAAGTTCATCTCGCAGATGTGGTTGAAATTAATTGCCCGGCGTGGTGGTTGTCTACTATCTTGCTCGAGCGTGGGAGTGCGAGGTGATGGTGGCTCAAACGGTCTTCTTGTCTCCCATACCGAGACACGACCGACGCGCTGAACTGTTCTTCCTCACCCGTTGGCAAGCGAGGCGAATGCACGAGCAGTACGGTCGTTCTTGCAGGTCGGGCATGGCGAGCTGACACCGCTCTGGGCAGCCCCGAAGACAGCCGCATACTGTTGTTCGCAGCATCCTCTATCTCGACCTATCCCGAGTGTCCGGTGCTAGACTAGCAGGAGTGACAATCCTGCTCTCGACGAGTACGCTAGCGTTTGAGGAGACACTCTATCACTGATACCAGATACAGTCCTGATGATCAAGCTTTCCCAATCATATTCATAGACCTTTGCATAGCATGAGCAATGACCACGGGATGAATGCTCAAGCTTTGGACCCACGTGGTCAGTCATGGTGCCATTCCGCAACGACAGGACTTACGAAGCTGTACCAATAGGCTGGCTAAAGCAAGCGAGAACGGAAGCAGGAGACGACAATCTTCTCCCTCATGGCGTCGTCAATGCTCGGGGATAGGAGATGGTGAACCTGTTCGGCGGTCAAGAATAGCCAGCCATGAGTAGATCAGTCTGTAGTCCAATGAAGCTGAAGAACGCGTCGCGTTGTGTCTGTCCATTCATCCCGCGTGTCGTCAATTGATCCATTCGATTTCAGCCGACGGATGTTCTGGAGCTGTCAAGACGTCCATCTGATCGAGAGGGCGGTCGACCTGTCACTGAAAAATCATGGCAACGGTCTTTCCTGCAGGTCCCGTCCATCAAATCAGCACCGACCGAGACAAGAGACGGGCGAAGAAGCGTTGAGCTTTGCTTGCCTTGGAAAACTTGACCCAGCGCAGCGCATCATCCCGCGGCTATTGTCTTCTTGGACCTTTGATTTCTCTCTTGCAGCTATCTCATGCAGCTACTCCTGCTAGCGCCACTTCTCATCTCGAATCCGGTCGAGCAGGGATCATGAATCCGGGCAACACTCTGCTGTCCTCGCTCGTTGCGTATCTTTGCCTCGACCGTTTTTGGAACACGCAAATCGCTCGCTGCGATCCAGCCGGTATGCTTGAACTGACACTCGCTCACTTGTGGCGCTCGCTGTCGTTTTTGGGGGGCCAGTCGAAAAAAAACGGGCGGGATCTAGCTCACACAATTTCACTCGATAGACTGGAAGGTCTGTCCCATATAGACGGCGGCCGTTACGTCTTGTCACGGTCAAGTTTTACACTCTCTATTCATCTCTGATCACTTTCCACTCGCTCTCACCTGTCTGTCTCTGTTCAGATATCTTTGCAGACAAGGTCAAGAGGTCACAGTCCTCTATCCTTTCGTTATATCAGCATAACATTTGTTGGTCAAAGACTGTCGTCGAGCATAATTTACCCAGTATATCGATCAATTCCGTCCAGACCAGACCTCCAACGGTTCTGTTACCCACCACGACAGCGGGCTGCCAGAGGGCCGGCAACTCGATTTCAAGTTCTATACCTCTGCCCTCGCCAGAAACTCTGTCAAGCTCGACAATCACATCGCCATGAGTTTCATCAAGAACTACTTTGCTCCGGCAGAGAGCAAGAAGATTGTCCAGGACCGCAGATCGAGATTCATTCCTGCTGGAGACATACCGCCTATTCCCTCGACTCCACCTTCCGACAGCGAGAATGAGAAGCAGCTCGATTCACCACAGACCAGAGTGCCGTCCGGCTTCAACACACCTGGGGGTCCTTCACCATGGGCTTCGAGACCGGCTTCCATGTACCCGGCTGGTGATTTCCGCAACAACGACAAGGATGAGCTGAGGGATATCAAGTGCGATGTCATGGTCAACTGGTTGTATCAGCAGCAGATGGAGATGTTGTGGACTGCTGGTGCGGCAGATGAGGGTGTGGTGCTCAAGAAGACGAGAGGCATGTACACTTGCTGTCCGGCAGATATCATGGAGGAGCCTTTTGGTTTCTTCAAGGCGATTGAGATGCTGAACGTCAGGGTGAGTAGAAGCTTTTTCTCGTGCTCTTCAGTCGCTAATTAACTCTCTAGTCTGCCATGACAGTCAACACCCGTGTCATCAAGCTCTTCCTCCACAACAACGACAAGCCTTTCGTCCCGCTCAAGGGTGGTCTCCGCCTGCAAGTTCTTCCAGACATGACCTACCTACCCAGATGTCAAAAGCATCAGTTCGCCGCTTTCATTGCCGACAGAGGTATTCTGGTAGTCTGGGACGATGAGCCTCGCCACTTGCTCAACCGCGCCGAGAACATTGAGAAGGCTCTCATGGAGATGATCTGGGGCGAGGGTGGTGAGTCCGACGACGACGACGAGAAGGGAGCTGGTGTCGATGTCGAAGAGGTCGGCAGCGACGACGGTGATGGAGTTGAGCGTGCTGACCCCCGCCGCCCGCGCCGTCCCGTACTCATCATGCCTTTCATGACCGCCTGCACTCTCTGTCTCACCGTCACTGCTATCGGAGCTGGCTACCGCAACGTCGCACTCGAAATTGCCGTCGATGGCAACTATCTCCGTCTGCTCTTCCTTCTGGTCATTCCTGCACAGGTCTGGCTCGGTCTCTTCTTCTTCCAGGCTCTCATCGGTAACATTGCTCAACTCATTGGTCCCATCTCGCAAATGAACGCAAACACGAGGTATTACTCTGGTATTGCGCCCAAGCGTCTTACTCACGACTACGGTGATCTTCCTCACGTCACGATTCAAATGCCCGTCTACAAGGAAGGTCTTACTGCTGTCATTGAGCCCACGATTCACTCCATCAAGGCCGCCATCTCCACTTACGAAATGCAAGGTGGTTCCGCCAACATTTTCATCAACGACGATGGCATGCAGCTGATCACTGAGGAAGAAGCTCGTGCCCGCCAGGATTTCTACGACGAGCACAATATCGGATGGGTTGCTCGTCCAGGTCACGATCCTCAGGGTAAAAAGGGTGAGCCTTTCGTCCGTGCCGGAAAGTTCAAGAAGGCTTCCAACATGAACTACGCCATGTGGGTGTCTACTCGCATCGAGGACAAGCTCGTCATGCTCAACCGCCACCAAAACTGGACTCAAGAGGACGAAGCCGAAGCCTACAAGAACGCCCTCATGGAGTGTGTCGAGGAAGACCAAGGCCGCACCTGGGCAGATGGCAACATCCGCATGGGCGACTACATCCTCATTATCGACTCCGACACCCGTGTACCTACCGACTGTCTCCTCGACGCCGTCTCTGAAATGGAAACCTCCCCCGAAGTCGCCATCCTCCAATACGCCTCCGGTGTCATGAACGTCACAGAATCCTTCTTCGAGCGCGGCATCACCTTCTTTACTAACCTCGTCTATACCCAGATTAAATTCGCCGTGGCATCCGGTGACGTCGCCCCCTTTGTCGGTCACAACGCCGTCCTCCGCTGGCAAGCCGTCCAATCCATCGCCTACAACAGCAAAGACGACGGCCGCGAAATGTGGTGGTCCGAAGCCACCGTCTCCGAAGACTTCGACATGGCCCTCCGTCTGCAATCCGCCGGCTACCTCGTGCGTCTCGGCGGTTACACGGGCGGCGGCTTCCAAGAAGGCGTATCCCTCACCGTGTACGACGAACTCGCTCGCTGGGAGAAATACGCTTTCGGGTGCAACGAACTCATCTTCTTCCCCATCGGGCAATGGTTCAAACACGGCGTCTTCACCCAGCTTTTCATCGACTTCCTCAAATCCGGCATGCCCTTTCCCTCGAAATGCACCATCATGGCGTACATCGGAACCTACTACGCCCTCGGCTCCGCCTGGGTGCTCACCTTCCTCAACTACTTCGTCACCGGCCTGCTGAACGGTTACCTCGACAAATACTACCTCGACTCCTTCAAGGTCTACTTTGCCATCATCATCGTCTTCACCGCGCTGGGCAACGTCGCCCTCGGGGTGCTCCGCTACCGCATCGAGGAGATGTCCCTCCTCGAATCCCTCTGGACAAATTTCAAGTGGATCCCCCTCCTCACCGTCTTCCTGGGCGGTATCTCGCTCCACGTCTCCCAGGCTTTGTTGTCCCACATGTTCGGCATCGACATGAACTGGGGCGCCACGGCAAAGGAGGTGGTGAACACGACGTTCTTCGAGGAGGTGCCGAAGATTATGAGCAAGTTCAAGGGCACGTTCATTTTCTGCATTGTCGCGAGTGCGGTCATGGTTTGTGGACGGTTTGCTGTGCCGGATTTGTGGAAGATTGATCTGTTTATTGCGATTTATCCGTTGGTTACGATTGTCCTTGGGCATTTCATGTTGCCGATTGTGTTGAATCCGAACTTGATGTTGTTTACTTTCTAAGGGAGCAACATCGGATGGGGGTTCAAGCAATGGGAGGCAAAGGGAGGAGGGGTAATGACTTATGATGGAGGGATGGTCTGGACATGGGATATGGGATATGGATGGAGATACACACTCTCTTTGGCGACGCATTTTTCCTTGGGTTCTGATTCTCTTGTCTGTCCGATACCTTGAGGGGTTTTAGCGGCATATACCATTTTGGGCATGGAATAGACTTGTCTTCTTCACTCTATCATCTCCAACATTCTCTCTGTCTTCTCCACATCTTCACATGCTGTCAATCATCCTCTGAACACACTCTCCGACAACAGATCTCGGCCTTGATCTTGGTTTTGGGTCCTCAAGTGCCTTAATTTCATCGCTTGCCACTCCACGTGGCCCCCCAGCCACCCACTCTTCAACCCTACTCCACTTCTCTCTTCCTCCCCAGTCACTCCCACTCCCACACCCACCTTCCTGCGTGGTGGCAAAGTCCTTGGTCCGGACATCCTGATCACCACCGAGATCTGGTCCACCGTTCCCGCCCTACGACGCCCGTTGCCATCCCAGTGGAAGCCGCTGCAACGGTGTCAATAAAGTTGCGACAAGCTCTCGATTGGGCGATTGCTACGAGGTCTGGAGCTGGGACCGCGGAGATTGGATCTGCTTTGGGTTGGTGGTGGGGGGAGGTGGTTGTTTGGGGATTTGAGGGTTGGGTTGGATCGGGTTGGAGGGGATCAGACCGGAAGGGAGGGGAGGGTTAATGGGGAGGGTTGTGCAGGATTGTGCAGGATTGTGCATTAAGGGAGACAGAGGTTATTGTGTCATTGTGCTGCGAAGGAGACATTGTGCAGGATGGTGGGCTATCGAGCCGAGGGGTTCATGCAGGCTGAGGACTGACGGAGGGTGGCAGTGTGTTGGATCGTGGGCAGTACATGTCGTGATGTCTCCTCAATTGCCTTTGACCTGTGACGAAAGTAGAGTACACAATCTGATCGGCCTGACAAGGAAAGCCTCGAGGAAGGTGACAGAAACAATATTCATACAATGTGCCTTTGCAGGCGGTATCTACCAGTACGATAGTTGACCACAACTCCTGGCTATGGATTCCTCCCATGCCACGCAGCTCCCCCACTACATCTACAACATGATCAGAGTTCCAACAAAGCAGGCCAATGCAAGACCCCACGAAAACACCATCTTTCCTCCTCTCCCCTGTGTTCCCTCCCCTTGCCCCTCCCCTCGTCCCTCACCAGCAGGACCCACCATCTCCCTCCCCTCCTCCCCCGGCGTCCCTTGCGCTTCCTGCTCCCTCTCCCTCTCCCTCTCCACCTCCTCCCACATCCTCGCAGTCGCCGGAAACAGCGCCTCCGTCCTCCTCTCCCCTTTCACCTCCACCGTCAGGGCGGAAAGATTCCCCGCCATCGCCACCGTCAGCACCGTGACCCTCACCTCTGCCAGCTCCCCATCGACGATCTTACTCGGTGACAAGGATGAGAAAGTCGCTGTTGCGTTGAGTCCGGCTGTGAGAGTTATGTTGGTGCCGAGGACGTAGCGGGGGATATCGCCTGGTAGGGGCGTGAAGGTTTGGCTCGCGATGGTGAGGAGAGGGGGGAGAGGGGATGCGGGATGGATGCCTTGGTGGAGGGGGAGGGGAGAGGTGTATGTTTGTTGTTGGTGGGTGAGGAGGAGGGTGTGATCTGGCAGGAGGGAGACGGTCGAGGGGCCGTGTGGACCGGTGAGGGTGATGGGAGATTTGGGAGCGAGATGTGTGGAGGAGATATTGTATCCTCCTCCTATGCTGGGAGGGAGAGGTGTGTAGATTATGTTGTCTAGAGTGAGGTGGGGTGGCGCGAAGATGGTTGTGCCCGGAAGGTGAGGGTAGGCTATCGAAGGGCGGGTAAGGGAGACGGCGACGTTGTTGATGATGACACTAATGCAGTCGGGGTGAAGGGAGAGGTTGTAGGATGGTATCGAGGCTTTCCCACCTGGCGTGAGGAAATTGGCTCCTATTAAGTAGGAAGAACCTGCGTTTGGGATGTAGACGGTACCGTTGAGAGAGATTTGAGGTGCGGGTGTGATGAACGAGGACAGACTGAGCTGCACGCCATTGATCATCGCTGCAGTTGCCTTTGTAGCAAGACCCATCCTCGTCTTGCTTGCCAGGGTCCAAGTACCCGGAGTGAGCGTGATATCGTCCTTGACACGAAATTGGTAGGCGGCATTGGCTGTATATACATCGGAACCGAGAGGGAGTAGCATCGGTCCTGAAGACATGTGCTGGCCAGCTATCATCGTCGTCTTGTTGTCGCTGATTATAGCCATCCCTGAAGCACCGAGCGAGATGGAAGTCCCCTTTCCGACGTCTAACGCTCCAGCACCACCTTGAAGTACCCTACCATTGACCGTGTACACCGATGAAGGCTCAATCATGACCTCCAGACCTTCGACGGTGATTGTTCCTGGTAGTTCAGGCGTCGGCACTTCTACGAATCGACCGTCGATGAGAAGACCGCCACCAGTAGGAGATGCGCTGACAGTCTTGCCGTTCAAAATGATTGAAGGACCGCCAGGGACAAGTCTTTGACCTTCCACATAGTATATGGCCTCTCGTGCAGGTAGGAGCAGCGACTCGCCAACTACCAGTGGCGTGGATGCCAGCACACCCAAGCTGGCTCCGGGTGGACCTGGATCTGGCCCATGTGATGCTGCTCCACCGATAGAGGAACCCCCGGCAGCGTCGGGAGACGACTGTGGGCCGGATTTGTCTTGCCATCCTGGTATCGCTGACGCCGGGACCGCTACCCAAGTGCTTCCGACAGGATCGAAGACCTGAACCAATGCTCCTGCTTGCGTAGAGTCCGACTGTGATTCAGGAGCTCCAATTTGAGTAAGCCACGGTGGATTCGATCCATCATCACTTGGTTTCTTAGGCCCTGGGGTGTCAGAATGTTGTTGCGGCAAAACATCTGGTGCACCATTTGCTGGTTGACCAGACCCTTGGTTGGACTGCCAAGAGCCACTTCCAATGCCGGCGGCGATGAGACCTCCTACACCAACGTCATTTGCGTCGTTCGAGGAGTCCTGGTCAGGCGTGCTGAGATCTAATGGACCTGAGTTGGCCAGACTGGAGAAGGCTGGTGTGGCGAATGAAGACGCTGTTACACCTTGCATCACTGCTGTGGCTGGCGGAGGTGGCCTCGGTTGGGGTGGAATCGGTCTGGGAACGAACACCTGACCATCGATGACAGTGACAAACGGTGGTGGGGTCACGGCGGCGACAGGATTGCTGAATGTGGTAGGAGACCCGCCAATGACCGCAGTAAGTTGGGGTCCTCCATTGCCTGAATCTTCGGTTGGCATAGCAGGAACATCGACTGGTAGGCGCGGGTTCTTGTCCGGCTCCCAGGGTAATTCAATCTCTTCCGAGCCCACTTCGATGGAAGGAGACGAATCGTTAAACCCGCCTAAAAGCTCATTGTACTTGACCACAACAAGAGTCGGAACGGCCGTGAAGACAAATTGCTCGGCGGCCACGTATCGCAGGCCGGTCACGATAGATGATGGTAGTGCGCTGACGACTTCGCTGATGCTGTCAAGTTGCCCCTGGTTCTCCCATAGAAAAGACGCCGGTGAAGCCAAGCTGATAGCTTCTGTACTAGTGATACACGTAGGTCGAGCATCTCTGTCCGTCGTGGTCGAGGCTCGAACAATTTCGTAATGTGTAAACCAGACTAAATTAGAGCCTGTCGAAATCACCCTACCCCTATGCCATCGGTGATGATGGCCGGAGGTACCTCGACCAGCTCCAGGAACGGCGGTAGTCCGGTTCCATAGCTGTCATAAAACGGCTCACCATCAAGATACACTCTTGGGCTATTTTCAAGCATTGTAGTCGATGGGAGGACAGGTACACCCGTCCTGAGTGGTCGGTATGATTTGGTTGGCTGGCCATTCTCGTCCACCTCGGTGATTGTACGGAGAAGGTGTGACATTTCCGTTTGCAGATTGAAAGACTCAGTATTTGAAACGACGGTCCATGTGCTCGCCTGCAGGTCGACTTCCATTATTGACGTTATCCATGGGAGATCTTGACTGTACCAAGTGACCAGGGTGGCATTTGGGACTTGGAGAGTGGCGCCTTTGCATTTGTCCGAGTAGCTTCCAGTTTTATTGAGGTGATCCGTAGGTAGGGGAGAAAAGACGGTGACTGTGGTAATCTCACAGTACGAGTGATTTTGTGGGAGCGTGGGCGTGGAGAGATTGGCCACACCATGTTGATATGCTGTGCTGCTTGGGCTTGGATCATACGAGAATGCAGGTGGATCTGCTGAAGCCGAACTCGACACTGTGGGAGCTTCTGGCGAGAGTGATACTGTATTCAAAGTAGAATCTACCGCAGTCAGTTTCATCTTGAGGTCGTGACCTTTTTGCTCACTAGAAGTGTGAGGACCACGGCGTTCCACGGCACGAACGAGGCTGGCCAGGCCAAGTGCGATGAATGCTTCTTTCAAGCTCATATGGCAAATGCTTTGTTTCACCGGCATACGAGATCTACCCGTCAAATGGTAGCGAAAAGCGACGAAATCGTGGCTATTGTCATGAAAGAAGGCGACAAGGAGACAAAGCAGCAGACCTACCTACCTGGCAGCTTGTAGCCTCGACCAAACAACTTCGGACACGATGGGACGGACATTTTTTGAGTGGTAACAAGCATCCCATATTGCGGCACAGTTCGAAGTGGACCTTGCTCAGCCGTGGAATTTCGCAATGGTCCGGTGTGCAGTAGTACCACGGATGTCTGCCAAGGACGAGCTGAGTTGTAGTCGACCAATGGCATTGACTGGGTAGACGCTGGCGCAGGGCTGAATAGCGGACGCGAGATGAAGAAAGGCGCTCATGAGTCGGGGGTGATGATTTATTTTATGGTTGACCAAGGCGGACTGGGGAATGAACACCTGCTCGATATGGTTTGGGCAGACCAGCCACATCTCTGCATCCGCATGGTCCATGTTTTCAAACTTTTTGTTGACTCTGCGATGTCTGGGCATGCAGTTCAGATGGTGATCTACATGTTGTTGATGCCGAAGGTTTGTACGAGGGGCAATTGCCTTTTCCTGGTAGAGGTGACATGGAGAGAAAGTGTATCGTGGGGAAGGGATATTCTGATTCTTTCCCCATCACATCCCCAGATGGAACCCAGGCATGAGCGAGGACGGCGCTCGATCGAGATTTTGGTCTTTGGTCGTGTAGATAATCAAATCGTGCCTTGCAGATGATGTGCAAACTACTGGACATGGGACAGGGGATTTTTAGAAGAGCGAGATGCGGACGGTGGGACGGTTCGGAGGCTAACGGCGATCCCCTAACTGTTCTAGAACTAGTGCCCTGTTGGGGGCGCCCTGTCAAATGCCCCTGGGGCCTTGTCTTCCCTCTCCTTCGCGTATCCATCTTCAGCTGAACAATTCGAGGCCGCTGTCTGACACCGATACCAGGCTCCCTCTTCGACAAATGTCTGTCTCTTCGGCGTGTCTCTCGACGCGGTAGCAGTGGAATCACCGGACAACGACCTCTGCATGAGGCTGTTTCAACATGTCTGCGTCTCTCAGGACGATTCTGTTGATCTTCGGCCTCAGGGTATTCACCACCGCTCATAGCCTGAGTGCTCGCGCGACCGAGAACAAGACTGTCTCACCGGTCACAGTTACTCCGTCAGACGACTGGTAAGCATACATAAGAACCCGGTCACAATCTCAGTTGCTCACATCTTTGCAGGGACGGTGTAGATGGCTCATGGTCTTCTTTTAACATTCACGTCGGCACACCTCCACAATACTTTCGCGTCTTTGCGTCATGGCAGGGATATCAGACATGGGTCATCCATCCCGAAGGATGCGCGGCCAACGATGAGACTTGTATTGACAGGCGGGGAGGAGTCTTCAACATGAACAATAGCAAAACATGGGATGAAGTCGGTCTCTACTCTTTGGCCATGCAGCAGAACCTTGGTCTTGGAGGTAATGCTTACTTTGGATATGATGTCGTTGGACTCGGAGGTGCAGGGGAAGAAGGGCCTCAATTGGAGAACTCGACAGTCGGAGACCTGGCCGTCTACGACTTTTACATGGGCATCCTTGGACTCAACCCAAAGCCAACCAACTGGACCAGCTTCTCAAACGGCGCGCCATCCATGATGACGCAATTCAAGCAAAAGGGTATCATTCCTAGCGTATCTTTTGGTTACACCGCGGGAGCGCCATACCGCTTCACCAGAGTACCCGCTTCCCTGACGCTTGGTGGGTACGACACTTCGCGATTCGAGCCAAACGATATTGAATTCACTCTGGGCACGGACAACTCACGAGACACTCTTGTTGGAGTGCAAGCCATTACGACGACACAACAAGGAGGAACGAACACCGTACAACTTCTACCCGATCCGATCTATGCACAGATCGATGCTACGGTAGCCGAACTGTACCTTCCTCTCGCTGCGTGCCGCGCCTTTGAGAACGAATTTGGGCTGGTCTACAACAATGACACGCAGTTGTACTTGGTCAACTCGACTCTGCATCGCGATCTTATGGCAAGGAACCCTACTGTGAGCATAACCATTGGTGAGGGTACAAGTGGAAACCCATCTACCACCATCGACTTCCCCTACGCCGCTTTCGATCTTACAGCACGAGCACCGTACTCAAATCTGAGCACGCAGAGTAACTATTTCCCTCTACGCCGTGCTGCAAATGATACACAGTACACCCTAGGACGCACATTCATGCAAGAGGCATACATTTCTGTCGATTATGAACGAGCAAAGTTCAATGTGTCCAAGGTCGTTTGGGAGCAGGACGCATCGGTCAATCTTGTCACTATTCCTCCAACATCAACAACAGGATCACGATCTACCTCTAGTGGCACTAGCTCTGAACCGACAAAAAAGTCTGGAATCGGAATGGGAGTCATCATTGGTATTGTCGTTGCCGCTGTCGCACTCCTTCTCGCTGGTGTGGCTTTCTTCTTCTGGCGAAGACGGAAACAACAAAGGTCTGCAGCTACACTCAAACGCCATGATAGCTCAAAGTCTGAAGGGCTGTCATCTTCTGGAGAGACAGTTGTTACCGACGCTCGACCATACTTTGAGAAAGCAGAGCTGGAAGGGAATGACCCAAGCTTTGCGAAGCTCAAGCACAAGACGTCGACGATAGGTGGATCTACCATGTATAGTCCGAACAGTCCAACGTCAGCAAACGGCACTCTCATCAGTCCGATGACACCAGGTCACCATATTGGCACTTTTGCTGGAGAAAAGGATGGTGATGCCATCTACGAAATGCCTGGATGTATGCCCGACACCAATCTGGCAGACAGCAAGCAGATCACAGAGAAGGACATGATGCGACATCGCGAGAAACAGTACAACGGGTACGACCCGGTGGAAGAACAGAAGCGGAAAGAAGAGGAAGCGGCCAAAGATGCCGAACGACAACGAAAGGCCAAGGTTGACGCCACTCAAATCAGACAGGCTACTGAAGAAGAAGGCGGAAACAGACGCTTCAGTTTCATAGAGGGACAGGACAGCCTGTCGCCTCTTACGCCAAAGTCACCCAAGCCCTTCTGAGGGGACATGTTGTACTAATGATTTTGTGATACCAGGCTCAACGCCACCATATTGTACAGAATAATGAATGAATATCAATGCCACTACCGTAATCAACTCAGTCTGAAACAGGTTGGTGCTGTGAATAACTTAGTCAGGTCGTCTATTCTTTTTGGTGGAGTTTAAATATAGCACATCATGACATGGTCAAGGCGGATCAAGCCCGATCTCTACCCAAGCAGGGAGCAGCCTTTTCCTGTTCCTGTCAGAACCCACAGGGCAGTTTCCACATGGTCGCATCAAGGGATAGGACCCGGCCTTGAGTCCGGCCCCAAGGTAGATCTATTTGAGGGGCCTTGCAGAGGCTGTTGTCTGTCAAGGTCGGGCATGGTAGAGATTTGGACGGCAAGCAGTACTGTCCAGAACACTGGTGATAGCACAGCAGTCAATTGTACTGACCACTGCATCATGAACTAATTGTAGACACTAAGCGTCATTCACCAATGGCTATTTCCTTGAAATTCCTCAAGCGCTGCACAGCCATCATGTACCAAAACACGGACTGCGGAGAAACAGGTCAAGGGACACGATTCGGGCGGCTCTGTGGCTCTTTTTGCGGTGCCTGTCCATGCACATGTTGTAAGGCTGGTGCACATGTACAAACTCTGGCGCTAAAGAACCTCGTCACTGCCGCAATTGCATGTGCTCTCTGACCAGCTACGAAAACCATATTATATTCGACCTCTGCCTTTTCTTCAGCTCATCTTGTCTCCTTGCTCTCATTCCCCACCAAGAAGAAATTGCTTGGATAATATAGCTCCGTACCTTTTACAAGCCGGCCACAATTCCGGCCGCTTCTGTTCTGCTCTGCCCCACCATTTCCTTGCTTGCTGCTAAGCGACGGCCTTGTTCTTTCAGCTCGACTGGGAATCTGACACCTCGGGCACACACCTGGACTCACCCAATTGACGACCTCTCACTCGCTTACTCGACTTGTCATCCTTTACCCTCGCGGCCCAAAACTTGACCTTCTCGAATATATACCCCACGAGCACAATGACCGACATTCCAGGCCGCAAGACGTTCAAGGTGTTTGGACAGGAGTTTATCGTTGATGAGCGATACACAGTGACGAAAGAGCTTGGACAAGGTGCATACGGCATTGTCTGGTACGTTGGCAACATCCTGCAGAAGCAATGCTGCGGCCTAGTTGCATCATCCAGCTAACCGCCGAACAGCGCCGCACAAAACAACCAGACCAAGGAAGGAGTTGCTATCAAAAAGGTCACAAATGTCTTTAGCAAGAAGATTTTGGCCAAGCGAGCCCTCAGAGAGATTAAGCTGCTGCAACATTTCAGAGGTGAGAATGCCTCGTGTAAAAAGCGGACGAGCTGAGCTGACATTCAAACAGGACACAGAAACGTGAGATGCATGATTGCCTATCTCCCGTACCTCGCTAACGTTCTACCAGATCACATGTCTCTACGACATGGATGTCCCCAGACCAGACAATTTCAACGAGACCTACCTCTACGAAGGCGAGTCTAGCTCAAGATGCAGACCAGGCAATCAACTAACTCTTCACAGAACTCATGGAGTGTGACTTGGCTGCCATTATAAGATCTGGTCAGCCCTTGACAGACGCTCACTTCCAGTCCTTTATCTACCAAATCCTCTGCGGTCTCAAGTACATTCACTCGGCCAATGTCCTCCACCGAGACTTGAAGCCTGGCAACTTGCTGGTCAATGCCGACTGTGAGCTCAAGATTTGCGACTTTGGTCTCGCACGAGGATTCAGTCTGGATCCCGAGGAGAACGCCGGGTATATGACAGAGTATGTCGCTACCCGATGGTACAGAGCTCCCGAGATTATGCTGTCATTCCAATCATACACAAAAGCTAGTAAGTCTACATTTGCTGCATATCACTCTTCTCCTCTAACACCATCAAGTCGACGTCTGGTCAGTAGGCTGCATCCTCGCCGAACTCCTCGGTGGCAAGCCCTTCTTCAAAGGTCGTGACTACGTCGACCAGCTCAATCAGATTCTCCACTACCTCGGCACACCAAACGAAACCACCTTGTCACGGATAGGCTCACCTCGCGCCCAAGAATATGTCCGCAACCTCCCTTACATGTCCAAGATTCCATTCCAGCAGCTTTTCCCCCGCGCAAATCCAGACGCTCTCGACCTCCTCGACAAGATGCTTGCCTTTGATCCCTCCCAGCGCATCTCAGTCGAAGAAGCCCTCGAACACCGCTACCTATCCATCTGGCACGACGCCACTGACGAGCCAGTGTGCCCGACCACATTCGACTTTTCCTTTGAAGTCGTCGACGACGTGGGTGAGATGCGGCACATGATCCTGAATGAGGTGCGGCAATTCAGGGGTCTAGTCAGGGCACCGCTGCAGGCCCAACACCGCCAGTACGCTGAGAGTCAGGGATACCCCCAGCCACAGAGCGGCCAGGTGCCGATCCCTGATCATTGGGACCCGAGGCAGAAGGAGGACCCGAGACCGGAGGAGATGAATGGTGTGCAGTCGGGGACGTTGGAACAGGAGTTGGGGTATGGTCTTGATGGTGGGATGAGGGGATGAGCATCAGTCAGAGCCTTGGATAAGCATAGGGATTCGAGCTGATGGAGTGACTGTGAAGATGTGCATTGCGTCAAGACATGTGTTAGGGGAAGCGGAGGAGCATCTGGTGTCACAGAACGACTTTTCATGAGGTTGAAGGGTGATGCAGCTGGTAATTTCATGCTTGATAGATGGAGCTGGGGCTCCGATATGATATCTCGTCTTTCCTCTGCACTTTCTCGTGACACTGCGTTGGTGTCGTGTCCAGTGTGTACTGGTGCTGGCGAGACCCCGTATTGGTACGCTGGTGGTGGCCTGCATTGTAGCCATTGTATCCAGACTCTCGTCGCAAACTTGGCTCTTCCCTGGTCGGCCATAGCACGGTTGTCGATGCACCTTATCTAAAGGCTTCCAGGTCTTGGAGAATAAATGATAACTCATGACCACCATCTCTCCCTCTTCAACCCGCCCCAGCGACGGCCATTTCCACCACGACCCTCCCTCTCTCACCTCCCAACCACCCTCCCTCCCCTTCCTGCGCCTCCACTTCTACAGCAGCCTCATATCCCCTACGAATCACCTCCTCCTCAACCCTCACATCTCCCTCAACCAACGCCCTCACCACTCCCACCACCCTCGCAATCTCCCTCCTCAACCCGGCCTCAATCACATCATTCTGACAACTATACATGCCCCTACCCGCCCCTCCCTCGCCAATCTCCCCCCGTTCCCCCACACCAGTCCCCTCTCTCCCCTCCCCACTCCCCCCTTTTACCCCCACATGCACAACCCCATTCACCCCCACCACAACCTGCACCTCCCCCTGGCCAGTCTGCAACTCAAAAACCTGCCTCCTTCCCCTCTTAACCCCCACCCCCCTCGCCCCTCCCACCTCCACCACAACCCCATTCCGCAACTTCCCATACCGCAAACTCCTCGTATGCAGCCCCGCGGACCCATCGCCGAACAAAGTCTGCACCTCAGCAACCAGCACGTCGCCTTCCTCGAAGAAATTTCGCATGTTGAGCTCGTCGACGGCGGTGCGTTTGCGGAGTATGCCGCCGGGGAGGTTGATGGAGGAGAGGGGGAGGTTGGCGAGGAGGGGGGCGTGGATGTGCACTTTGAAACGGCGCGATTGGACTTCGACGATGCGGCCGATGAGGAGGTCGCCGATTTCTGGCACGTAGGGGGAGTGCAGGGGGAGGATGGAGAGGAGCCGGTTGGTGCGGAGGGGGGTGCCCAGGAGGGTGGAGAGGATGGAGAAGTCTGCGCCGGAGGACGGGTCGGAGGAGGTGGTGGAGGTGGGGAGGTAGGTGCCGTGGCCGCGCATGAAGGTCGGGGAGGTGGTGAGGGTTTGACCTGGTGTGAGCAGGTGGGTGGTCGAGAGGGGGAGGTCGGTGTCGAGATCCATTTCTGATGTGGGGGAGGAGGGGCGAGCGGGGAGAGGGGCGGGAGGGGAAGGTGGGAGGATGGAGATTGGCATGGCTGAGGTAGAGCTGTATGCTCAGAAAGGGGCCACGGTGTGTGTAGTTAAAGAGCAGCTTGTGGTAGTGTTTGCTGGTGACGATGAGCTTGAGAAAGTCATGGCAGAATTTCAGTAGGGTTCACCGCCTTGACGTTGCACATTTCAGTAGCTCAGACGTTCGAGGATCAACACAACTTGAGGCATTACAGCATGGTCACTCGTCCACTTGCATTGCCGGGAGTTGGGATCGGGCTTACATTGTCGCATATGAGCTGGGCTAGCAAGTCAAGTAGCTGCGCCCGCTCGTATCCCCTTGAGGGCAGGAATGTCAAATGAATCTGCCCTTCATAACGGCATTGTCCTGCTCAACCACACCTCCTAACTCTTCATTCTGCCTCCACATTTCTCAAATCGACGTCGACTTTCGTGATCAGCATCCTTGCTTAATCGAGCCTCGGCTTGCAAAATGGCAGCGACAAGAATAGCAGCATGCTGCCTCGCCGACTTGATCATCAAAGATTGTGCCCTACGCAGCGGCACGCTAGTGGCGACAAATACGTGGATCCGCTCGCCTCATCGCCCTCAATACGGATTGTAGCTATGACCGAAGACACTCACCAGTGACGAAAGAAGTCTTGAAAGTCATCTACCGAATGCACCTACGCTGCCGATACTTACCATATCGTTGACCAATACAGCAACCTCAAAGGCGGCGACCATTTTCAGAGGTTCTATCAGCAAACCTTGTTCCGACAGATCCCTCATTACTGTCAGCACTGATATCTGACACAATCTCGGTGTGCGTGCAGAGCTACCTTCCGATGCTACATGCTCGGCGATGGTTCGGGGTCCGCCCTGTGAATCCACATCTGCGAAAGTTCCTCGAATGGTAGGGCAAGATATAAGTTAGGGTGCAAAGCCCACTTCCTCTCTCGCCCTTGCACTGTCTTGCGCTTTCATTTCCCCAAGATTATCTTCTAGCGATGAACACTGCAGAACGCCTGGAGCTCTGCATTGACCGCTTTCAGCTAGCACTTGCTTGACAACAGGCAGCAGGGACGATGCCCTGCCGATGATTCGGCCTCTCCAGCTTGATTATACGGCGTCTTCGCTCTCATCAAACAACGTTGCTGCCCTGAGTGGAGCAACTCACGACATGCCTCCATTGTTCGCCGAGAGAGGTAACGTAGGGGACCTAGAGTTGGCCAGGGCCTAGAGATGGCCACCCCAACTTTGGAAGGTGAGAAGTAGGGTACGACCCTACTGATCACCCAATCATCAGTCGTAAATCGCCGGGGTGGCCATCTCTAGGCCCTGGCCAACTCTAGGTCCCCTACGTTATCCGCGGGAGAGAGATAATGCTAACTTCTACCCCCTGTTTCAAGAGGTACTCGTTCATGAAGATCAGCATCACCGGCGTACTGTGTCGAATCATTATCGATGGAGCTGTCATTCAATTCGGCATTGATGGTCGCCTGGGCTTCGCCTCGTCGATAACATGACTAGGCATCTACTGACACCCGAAGATGCTGGCCAAAGAGACACATAAAAGCACGGCCACTGTCCACCTCTCCAGGGCACCATCATACTCGACCAGTTCCCCTACAACAGCCCTCCCTACCAGCCAAAGCTTCAGCAAGCCAACCCCAACGCCCCGGCCGACAACATGCAACTCACCAACATCTTGCTCTTCACCACCCTCGGCGCCGGCGCCTTCGCTCAACAGGAGCAGCACGGGAAATTCATCTGTTACGGAGCTCTTCAGCGCAACTCGGTGCCTTGCTCCCGCCGCGGCGCGTCCTACTACAACTGTCGCCCAGGGGCACAGGCGAACAAATGGAGTCGGGGTTGCAGTGCAATCACTCGCTGCCGCAGCCTCATGGCTTGCCCTGCTGGATCCAAGCTTGCGTTTGTTCTGGACAGTGGGGCAACGGAGATGCTCGAATAGATGCCCTTGGGGCTTTTGGGATCGTTGTGGGAGAACTGCTCACATGAACTAAGTGTCTGTCTCAAGGAGGGAATTGGCTTTGAGGGCAAATGGAAGTAAGATCGTTAGAGAAGGGACACAGAACAATAGACTTCGATTCTAGCACATTAGACGGTTTTAGCTAGCCTCTTCCACCTTTTTAGTGGCCGATCTTTTGTAGCTTGAGGGCAAATAAGCGTAAACTCTATTAGCGAGCTAGAGGAGTCTTTTAGAGTACTAAAGGAGTTATATAGCTCGTTAGCGTTGCCTATTTCGAAAGGCAGTAAGGCAGCTAGCAACTTTAAGTTAGTAGAGGAGGACTTAGAGGTAGTATAGAGGCTAGAGTGGTTTTTGGGTACCTAACGCAACCCAACTAGACCCTGAATTTAGCCTAATAGAGTTATATTACCCTTGAAAAATTTCGCTCTACTTTCGCGTTTCTCGTGATTTACTGCGTCAATTTCGGTTAAATCTAGGTAAATTATGTATCATTAGAATCTACAAAAAATTATACATTAAATAATATATAGTATACTTATATAATATAAAAGCCTAATTTTATATAAGCATTTAAAAAGTTTAACTCTCTTTCTAAAATTAGAGTTTAATATTACATAAGCATGCTATATACCATTTAATGCGCATTTTTTGGTAGATTTTTTTAATATATATATTACCTAGATTTAACCGAAATTGACGCAGTAAATCACGAGAAACGCGAAAGTAGAGCGAAATTTTTCAAGGGTAATATAACTCTATTAGGCCAAATTTAGAGTCTAGTTAGGTTACGTTAGGTACCCAAAAACCACCCTAATAGAGGCTTTAGAAGTTAGTAAATAGTTATTCTCTATTATAAATAACTTCTTAAATATTACTTCTTAGTCTTTATAAAGAGCTAGAGATTAAGCTTAAGCTACTCTTTAAGCTCCTTAGTAACTAGTATACTAATCTCTATACTACTAAGTACTACTACTAAGCTCTCTAGCGTTATTAATCTTCTCTCTTTAAGCCTTATAAGTATCTTCTTCTTTATAGTCTCTATCTTCTCTTTACTCTTAAGTATCTCTTTAAACGCTTTAAGCCTTATAACTAGCTCCTTCTTAGCTAGCTAGAGGTTATCTATATCTATCTTTTTAGCCTCCGCTACTATAAGTCTATTAACTCTATCCCTAACTAGTAGTAGAGGTTAAATTACTATATAGTTAAAGAGCTAGAAGAGATAGAGAGTAAGGCTTATATAGTAGTAAAGAAGTAAGTTAGAATAGCTAAGAAAGAGAAAGAGATAGTCGAGAGGTAGTAGCTATAGTAGTCTTATAACTAGTAGAGGAGGCTACGAGCACTAAGAGAGGTAAGGCTCGTAAGAAGAGAAGTAAGACTTATAAAGTTAAAGAGAAGAAGAAGAAAAAGAAGAAAAAGAAAATACTAGAATAAGTAGTACACTAGTACTATAAGCTTAGCTAGTAGTCTCTTAAGAAGAAGATATTACTTGTCTAGATTACTTATAGTATTAGTATATAGCTTTAATTTATTAGCTTCTAGAAGTTTAGTTAGCTATAGGAGAGACTTAGTATTATAGCTCTAGCTAAGTCTATTATATAATAGACTCTCTCTAGCTATCTTCTATAAGACTTCTAACCTTATTAAATAAAGGTAGCTATTAGTTTATCTACCTATCTAATTAGTAGATACTAGTAGTTCTATATGTTACTATATACCTACTCTTATAGTTCTAATAGCTCTTTTTAGTTATAGTCTATAGAATTATTAATATAGACGATTAGATTATATAAGAGTAAACTAACTTAGAAGCTATCTAGAGAGATAGTAGTATTATCGAGAATGTCTCGTATCTATAGTTAAGGATATTAGAAGAGCTAGGAGATAATAGAGATAGCTAAGAAAGGTATACTCTAACTAGTAGTAATAGTAGCTATACTACTATATTACTTAAGACTATTATAGCTTAGCTAGCTAATCTAGAGAATTTAGTCTAAGACTATAATTGTCTCTAGGACACTAGTATAACTCTAGCTAGTTCCTATAGGACTACTAAGAGGATACCTATAGCTCCTCTAGTACTAGTTTCGATAGGTCTACCTACTATAGGCTAGCTAGTAACGCTTTCTACTAGGGGGCTCTCTATAAAGGCTAAGGAACTAGAGTAGTATAAGGCTAAATCTATCTATAAGGCCTAGTTCTTTAGAAGGAGCCTCTAGATAGTCTTTAACTATAACCCTTTATAGTTTACTAATACCTCTTATCTAGATTAGCGCTATATTACTTACGCTATAATATATCTATCTCTATCTCTTAGAGAGTTATAGAAACGCCTCTATATACTTAATGCGTTAAACTAGTATAATCTCTCCTATAAAGGAGACTTCTTAAGCTTCGTAAATAACTAAGTTAAAGACTCTATTAATTAAGAGATAAATATAGTTCTTTTCTACTAAAACTACCTCTAGAAGAAGAATAAGAGTATCTAGAAGTTCTTAAATTAACTAGTATCTCTAGAAGAGATAATCGAGTCTAAATATAATAGTAAGCACCTAGTATAGTACTATCTAGCTAAATTGTTATCTAATTTATATAAGTAGATTCTCTAGTTCTCTAATATATCTTCTACTTATATAGAGCTTATTATATAAGCTTCTACCCTTAAGAACCTTACTAAGAGTAGTAACTATAAGCTATAGAAGTAGTATAGAGCTTCTCTAGAAGCCTCTAGTAGTAACTATAGTAAGTATACTTAAAGTAAGGTAGAGGATAGATAGAGAGATAAGAGTAAGAGTAAGAGTAAAAGCTAGAGATATAGTAGTAGCTAGGGAACTAATTAGAAGAGTAGTAGAGGCACTCGAGACTTCTCTAAGGTTAAGTACTATAACTACTATAAGAAGAGTTACTACTTGTTAGCCTACTCTAAGAAGAGTAATACTAGCTAAAGTAGTAGTAAAGGAGATAATTAAGTCTAGAATGTTAAGGTAGAAGATAATATACCTATACCTGCTTAATATATAGCCGGACACTAGAGAAGTCTACCTTAAAGCTATAGAGCTCCTATAGTACTTCTAGTATAGGCTCGTTAGAGCCTAGTACTTAGCTCTAATAGTAAGGTCGAGGTTAAGGTACTACTAGATAACGTAGTAGATATTAATATTATTAATCTAGTATTTACTCTTTAGTATAATTTATAGAAGGCAGATATAGAGTACTCTTAGGTTAGAGACTTCTAGAGTAAAGAGGCTTACTATTATAGTATAAGGGGCTAGTATTAGAGTAGCACTTAGTAGCGGCTAGTCCCGCTTACGTAATGTACTAGCTTATTCTATACCGCGCTTATATATAGGCTTAAACAGTAATTAGTTCTACTACTAACGAACTATTCGATTAGATAGGCATTCTCTATATTACGATATATATAGCTTTAATATAAGACTTTAATAGTTCTAATTACTCTACCTATAGTTATAATCTATTAGACTCTATAGATAACTAGTGTTCTATTAGTAAGGCACTAGCGCTTTATATAGTCGAAGTTATAGATATAGACTCTATCGAGTAGACTTCTCTATAGAATAAGGAAATACTTAAAGGATGTCTCTAGCGCCTACGCGCTAAGTATAAGTACTTAGAGCTAGAACTTAAGGCTTAGAGTCTTAAGAAAGAGATTAAGTAATTATATTATATATATAATATAGAATATACTTCTATAGGGTTTAGGCGTAGTATAAGCTATAGCTATACCTATACGAGAGACACGCTAAGTAAGACTAGTATATAGAGTATACGTAGTAAAGGTACTCTCTTTATAAGGCTATTCTCTAGATAACCTCGACTATAAGAACCTTATCTCTATTAGAGTAAAACTCTAAAAGAGATAAGATCCTTTTTAAAGAATCTTAAGGTTATCTTTACTCTAGTCTCTAAGGCTTATCCTATAGACTATTAGAAGGTACTATATAGCGTTATATTTCTTATAGGCGAGCTAGATAAGACTTAGTATTATCGCTACTACGTAGATAGCCTAGAAAGCTATACGTAGGAGTAATTTCGTTAGTTTATATAGGACGTAGTTAATAATTCTATTAATTATAAGATATATATAACTCTCGTATACGAGACTATATAGTAGTAAGAGAGCTAGTCTATCTAAGCTTTCGCCTCGGAACTCGCTACTATAGAGAAGTAATTAGTACTCTACTCTAAAGAGTAGAAAGTATACTACCTCCTTACTAAGTTATAGCCTATACTACGTATAACTATTATTAAGCACTATACTATTCCGGCTACTCGCTAGAAGCTAGTATCTCTTAGCTCTCGAATCGAGTCTATAGATTATAGAGATACTAAGTATACTACGCGCGAAGATAACTCGAACTTTCTATATAAGCGAGAGAGTTAAGAAGGCTCCTAAGAGAGCTATTACTACTAACCTAGCAGTAGCTATATATGCTAAGAGTATAACGTAGCTAACTTATCTACTAAAAAGTAAGAAGAGTAGAGTAGTTCCTCGGATATATAGAAGAAGAATACTAAGTGCTATAAGTATAGTAAAATAGAGTATATTAAGCTAGAATACTACTCGAAGTACTTATAGTCTAATAACGATTCGTAGGTAGTATATAAGGTAGCTACTATAGATAAGACTAATAACTTCTCTAAGTTAGGAAACTTAAAGAGCTTAGTAAAAGAGTATAACTAAGCTCTCTACCTCTCTCTATTAATACTTATCTATCTCTGCCCTATAGTAGCGCTATTATAGCGCCTATAGAGTATAAGGACTATATGTTCCTTATAGACGATTATATAGAAGTTAATTTAGTATTCTAGATATTTGCTCTTCGATATAATTTACTAAGAGTAAAGTATACTTAGTATTTGAGTATATCTTCTTTTATAGAGCAAGCTAGATTCTACTATAGCGCGTACTAGCTACGTGTATATCTAGTAGACTCTTATAGCGACCTTAGAGAAACAATTAGCTTCTTCTATGCTATAGACTTAGAACTAGGCTCTCTAGTTATTTTAGAGCGCCTATAGTAAAGGAAGTAATATATAATTATAGATAGTACTATAGACTATTAGTTATATAGCTACTTCTTATATATAGTTTATATATACGAACTAGAAGACTTTATAAAGGACCTTAAGAATAAGCTAAGGATTTACGCTATAGTATAGACTCTATCTAAGAAGCATACTCTTGCTATAAGCGACTTAACTCTTCTACTAGAGTTCGTAGAGTTCTCTAATATCTTTATATATAAGAATATTACTAATTTACTACACTCCCTAGGTATAGAGTATGTAATTAATCTAGAGCCGAGTAAAAAACTACTATTCTAGCTCTTATATAACCTTTCGGTTAAGAAGCTTATAGTACTTAAGGACTACCTCGAGACTACTTAATTAAATAGATAGATCCGGCGCTCTATAAGTAAGATAGATACTTCTATCTTATTTATACCTAAGAAAGATAGTAGCCTACGCTTATATATAAATTATTAAGGCTTAAACGAGATAACTATTAAGAATTACTATCTACTTCTACTTATTAGCGAGATACTTAATTAACTCGAGTAAGCCTAGTAGTTCTTAAAGCTAGATCTAAAGGATGCCTACTATTATATCTCTATAAAGTATAGCGATAAGTAGAAGACTACGTTCTATACGTACTATAGCTATTTTAAATACCTAGTTATACCTTTTAGATTAACTAATACCCTAGCTACTTTCTAAGCTTATATTAATAAGGCACTAGAAGAACTAGTAGATATTATCTATATCGTCTACCTCGATAATATTCTTATCTATAGCAACTCGAGAGAGAACTATATATACTATATATACAAGATCCTTACGAGGCTATAGAAGTTTATGTTATATACTAGCCTTAAGAAGTGTAAATTCTTTACTAAGGAGGTAGAATTCTTAGACTATATCGTCTCTACTATAGGCGTCTTAATAGATCTAAGTAAGGTAGTTATAATTAAGAAGTAGCTAAGGCTAAAGAGCTATTATAAGGTATAGTAGTTTACTAGTTTTATAAACTTCTACTAGTGCTTTATATAATATTACTCTAAGATTATTACTCTCCTCTCTAGCCTCCTAAAGAGTTTAGTAAAAGGCTATAAGTATAGCTCCTTCGTGTAGAGTATAAGCGAATAGAAGGTATTTAAGAATATATATAACACTTTTACCTACGCGCTAATCCTATACTATTATAACCCTATACTACTCCTATATATCGAAAGCGATATATTAAAGTTTATAGTAGCTACTATTCTATTATAGCTATTCGATAGTACTTAGTATTCTATTACCTTCTAGTTAAGAAAGATAATCCTTATAGAGTATAATTACGAGACTTATAACTAAGAGCTCTTAGTAATTATATATATCTTTAAGTAGTAGCGATACTACCTCGAGAGTGCCTTATACATAATCTAGGTACTTACTAACTATAATAACCTCCGAGGATTTATAAAGCTAAAATAGCTAAATAGCTAATAAGCTTACTAGGCTACCTTCCTTGCTACTTTTAACTTTATAATAGAGTACTAAGCTAGTATATAGAACCTAGCTAATATACCTTTAAGACGCTTTAACTATATAGCTAAGAAGTAGAAGGTTTCTTACCTTCTGCCGACTCTCTAGAACAAGCTAAGAGTATAGAATTAGTCTACTAATCCTAGAGAAACTACTCTACTAGTTAGACATATACAAGCAATATATAAAGCTACTCTAGAGTAAGCCTAGGCTACTTATATACTATATATTAGTAAGTCTTCTTCTAAGAACTCCTAGAGGCTTTTATCTACCTAGTAAGTTATAGTTATAGCGACTATAAGAGAGAACCCTTTCGAAGATCTCTCTACTAACTTAGTGTCGGTTATAGAACTACTATAAGAATAAGACTCCGAGACTATAAAGCTACATTTATAAGTAAGAAGTAGTAGAGATAAGAGTAAAGCGCTATAGAACATCTAAAATAACTTTCTATTTTACTATAACTTACTTGTTATTCTAAATAATAGTACTTTAAAGGCGTAGGTACTATATATATACTATAATAGTAAATAGGCTAGTTACTTCGGTAAGGACAAGATACTTAAGCTTCTCTTGTAAAAGTACTTCTAGACGACAATAAGAAAGAACATTAATAACTATATCTAATTATACTAAGTTTACTAGAAGTATAAGGTATACTACTACTATCTCTATAGCAAGCTACGTATACTACTAATGCTAGACTACCTATAGTAAGAAATTATAATAGATTTTATTACTAACCTACTACTAAGCAAGTAAGGTAGTAGCGTCTATAATGCTATACTTGTAATTATAGACTAATATACTAAAATATTACTATATATTCCTACTACTAAGAAGTGTATATCTATAAAGCTCGTAGAGATACTATATAACTACGTAATTCGCTACTATAGTATACCTCGTAGCATTATTAGTAATAGAGAATTAGTCTTTATAAGCTAGTTCTAGAGTAACTTCTACTACGAGACATATATAAAGCATAGGCTAAGTATAGCCTTCTACCTATAGATAGATAGCTAAACTAAGTAGCAAAACTAGACATTAGAGTAATATCTCCGCTGCTACTATACTAAGTTATAGAATAACTAGGCTAAGTAACTATTATAGGCGAAGTTCGTAAGCAATAATAGTATCTATACTATGCTACGTATAAGTCTCTTCTAAATTATATATAGCTACTATCTAGAGTTAGAGGTATCTACTATTAAGTCTCGAGATGAGACTTTAGAAAGGAGAGTACTAGTAGCTATAGAGTTAGTGTAATACTTACAAGATACACACGTAAAGCTAGTAGAGTAATAGAAAGATACTTCTACTTACTAAGCTAAATACTATAATAAGAAGCACACGCTAAAGGTATATAGCATAGGTAACTTAGTACTACTCTTAGCTAAGAACTTATAGCTACCTATACTAAAGAAGAAGATAGGTCTATATTTCTTAGAGCTCTTCTACATACTCGATATAGTAGGTTCGTAGGTATATTACTTAGCTCTACCTAGTTAGTATTATATCTATAATGTCTTTTATATATCTCTTCTCGAACTATAGAATAGTAAAGCTAGTAAGGAGCTAGAGAAGAGTATATCTCTTATAGACGAAGTAGATAAATAGATAGTTAAGGAAATCCTAGATAGAAGAACTACAAAGAGTAAAGTGTTCTACTTAGTAAAGTAGAAGAACTAGCCTATTAAGTTTAATAGCTAGAAACCTATAGAGAATTACGTAAATACGAGAGAGCTAATTACTATATATAAGTCATAGCTAATAGCGCCTAAGAAGAGTTACTAGAAGCAAAATTAATAGAGTATATAAATAGATAGACTATATAATATAAGAAGTTAGTTAAGGAGTAGACTTCTTACCTAGGGTAATATATTTATAGAAGCGCTACACTTATACTATAAATACGAGTATTAACCTAAACACTGTTATCTATTATGTTATATATAAGGCCTTCTTATAGATATAGTGCTAGTAATATATATCTAGCTCGTATACGACTAGATATTATTCTCTTCCTTCTCTTTATTACTACCGTCTCTGCCTATAGGTACTATACTAGCTATAAGCTATCTACTAGCTATAACGTAGTCGACCTTAGTAGTAGAGCCGCTAGAGTTATATACTATCTAATTATATTAGCTATGTTCGCGATATATAAGAAGTATAGTTAACTTACTTCCTTACTAATAGTAATTAAGCTATAAAGTCTATACCTAATCTTCTATATCTCCTTAACCTTCTCCTACTTAAGCCTAAGACTCCTAAGTGTACTACCTATATCTTCTATATAAGAGATAGAAGCCTCGCTAGTTACCTTATTCTTATTAGTATAGTATACCTTTAGTAATTTCTTAAACTCGATAACCTCGGTATAGGGGAGACTTAGCATTATAGCTCTAGCTAAGCCTGTTACGTGACGGATTCTCTCTAGCTACCTTCCGTAAGGCTTCTAGCCTTATTAAAAAAAGGCAGCTATTAGTTTATCTACCTATCTAATTAGTAGATACTAGTGGTTCTATACGTTACTATATACCTACTCTTATAGTTCTAATAGCTCCCTTTAGTTGTAGCCTATAGAATTATTAATATAGACAATTAGATTATATAAGAGCAAATCGACTCGGAAGCTGTCTAGATAGATAATAGCATTATCGAGGACGCTTCGCGTCTATAGTCGAGGATATTAGAAGAGCTAGGAGATAACGGAGATAGCTAAGGAAGATATACTCTAACTAGCAGTAATAGTAGCTACACTACTATGTTGCTTAAGGCTATTATAGCTTAGCTAGCTAACCTAGAGAATTTAGTCTAAGACCGTAATCGCCTCTAGAATACTAGTATAACTCCGGCTAGTCCCTATAGAACTACCGAGAGGATACCTATAGCTTCTCTAGCACTAGTTTCGATAGGTCTGCCTACTATAGGCTAGCTAGTAACGCTACCTACTAGGGGGCCCTCTACGAAGGCTAAGGAACTAGAGTAGTATAAGGCTAAATCTATCTATAAGGCCTAGTCCTTTAGAAGAAGCCTCTAGATAGTCTTTAACTACGACCCTTCGTAGTTTGCTAATACCCCTTATCTGGATTAGCGCTATATTACTTACGCTATAATATATCTATCTCTATCTCTTAGAGAGTTATAGGAACGCCTCTATACGCTTAATGTATTAAACTAGCATAATCTCTTCTATAAAGGGGACTTCTTAAGCTTCGTTAATAACTAAGTTAAAGACTCTATTAATTAAGAGATAAATATAGTTCTTTCCTACTAAAACTACCTCTAGAAGGAGAGTAAGAGCGCCTAGAAGTTCTTAGATTAACTAGCATCTCTAGAAGAGATAATCGAGCTAAAGTATAATAGTAAGTACCTAGCGTAGTACTATTTAGCTAAATTATTGCCTAATCTATATAAGTAGATCCTCTAGTTCTCTAATGTGCCTTCTACACGCGCGAAGCTTGTTATATAAGTCTCTACTCTTGAGAACCTCGCCAAGAGCAATAACTATAAGCTATAGAAGTAGCGTAGAGCTTCTCTAGAAGTCTCTAGTAATAACTATAGTAAGCATACTCGAAGCGAGGTAGGAGATAGGTAGAAGAGTAAGAGCAAGAGCAAAGGCAAGAGCTATAGAAGTAGCGGCAGCTAAGAGGCTAATTAGAAAGGTAGTAGAGGCACTTAGGACTTTTCTAAGGTTAAGTACTATAATTATTACAAGAAGAGTTACTACTTATTAGCCTACTCTAAGAGGGGTAATGCTAGCCGAAGCAGTAGTAAAGGAGATAATTAAGTCCGGAATGTTAAGGTAGAAGGTAGTACGCCTATACCTGCTTAATATATAGCTAGACGCTAGAGGAGTCTATCTCGAAGCTATAGAGCTCCTATAGTACTTCCGGTATAGGCCTATTAGAGCCTAGTACTTAGCCCCGATAGTAAGGTCGAGGTTAAGGTACTACTAGATAACGTAGTAGATGTTAATATTATCGATCTAGTATTCGCTCTTTAGTATAATTTATAGAAGGCAGATGTAGAGTACCCTTAGGTTAGAGGCTTCTAGGGTAAAGAGGCTTACTATTATAGCGCCTATAAGGTTAATCTCTACCTTATAGACAATACTAGAGTAACGCGCAAGTCGAAAGGTATATTCTATACGTTAGAAACAAGCCTTTTTATTATTCTTAGCTAGCTATAGAGATATAACTAGAGTGTTATAATAGATAGTTATACTAACTAGTAGAGATATAGCTATAACATTACTAGCATTAGAGTAGTATAAGCTAAGGAGTTCTATAACCTCTTACTTATAGAGAACTAAGGATTTACTCTAGTAGTATTAGATATAATACTAGATACTATAGTTCGGAAGGTAGCTAGTACCCTTATAGAGGTCCTACCTAATAGAGTAGTAAAGCTACTATCCTATATAGAAGACTACTATAACGTCTTTATTATCGATCCTATATAGATATATACTATAGAAGATATATTATACTCTATTAATCTAATAGAAGACAAAGAGCTTCTCTTTTACTCTCTCTATAACCTCTTAGGGAAGGAACTTATATTTCTCTATAAGTATCTCGATAATACGCTAGCTAAGAGCTAGATCTATAGGTTAGAGAGTCTAGCTAGTATACTAATTTAAGAAAGATAGTAGTTTATAACTCTATATTGACTACTATAGCCTAAACACTATTACTATTAAGAATTAGTACTCTTTACTCTTAATTAGTAAGACTCTTAATAAGCTAGATAAAGTAGCTATTTACTCTAAGCTTAATCTTAAGGATGCGTATTACTATATTAGAATTAAGGCTAGCGACGAGTAGAAGACTACTTTTCGTACTTGTTATAGCTACTTTAAGTATATAGTAATACTCTTTAGGCTAACTAATACCTCTACTACCTTCTAGGTCTATATTAATCGAGCTCTTATAGAGCTAGTTAATGTCTTTTACGTAGTCTATTTAGACAATATTCTTATCTATAGTAACTCTATAGAGGAGCACAAGTAGCACCTTTAGCTAGTGCTAGAGAGGTTAAGGTAGTTCGTGCTATACGCAAACCTAAAGAAGTATAACTTCTTCTAGAAGAAGGTCGAATTCCTAGGCTTCGTAGTAACTACCGAAGGAGTTATAATAGACTCCCGAAGAGTCTTCGCTATTATAGATTAGCCTATACTAAATAGCTACTATAACGTTTAACAGTTCCTAGAGTTCGCTAACTTCTACTATTAGTTTATTAAGAACTATTCGAAGATCGTAGGACTCTTAATAGCTCTATTTAAAGGATTATAGAAAGGGAAGCAATTAGCGCTCTAGAAGTAGGCTAATCTAGAACAAGAGGTGTTTAAGGCAATTAGAAAGGCCTTTATAGAAGCGCTAGTGCTAAGGCACTATAACCTGTCTAAGCTAATTAGAATAGAGACTAACGCGTCTAAGCTTACTCTTAGAGCAATTATCTCTTAGCTATTTCCGGTTAGGGAAACTAGCAAGTAGTACTCTATTACTTTCTAGTCTCGGAAGATACTACCTATAGAGTAGAACTACGAGACCTATAATTAGAAGCTTCTCTCTATTATAGAGGCATTTAAATAGTAGAGACACTACTACGAGAGTGCCCTAGATCTCGTCTAGGTAATCTCTAATTATAATAACCTAAAGTACTTTATAATAACTAAGTAGCTAAATAGCTATTAGACTCGCTAGGCCGTGTACCTATAGGCTTTTAATTTTGTAATTAAGTACTATATAGGCTTAAAGAACCTAGCGAATGCTCTCTTATATCGCCTAGACCTAATAGTAAATAATACGAGCCTTACGAATAGCTTACTAACCTTATAGTCGAAGCTAGAGGCTAGCTAACTAGCTATTAGAGGCATAGTATAGCAGATTTACGTGTCCTTGTTAGAACGCCTAAGAAGCGCTACCTTCGAAGAAGGTATAGATATAAGTATCTACGTAGTATAAAGTAATTATTCGGACGCGAACGAGAACTAGTAGACCTCTAAGGGGATTCCTAATAACTAGTCCGATAATAAGAAACATACTAAGGACGCTAGAGGTAGTTCTCTAGAAGCTAACTAGCTTAACTAGCTACAAAGTAAATAGTTAAAGTAAAGAGAGACAGATTTAATCTAAGTTAGTATAATACTAAGATTAATATCTCGAGTCGCTATAGTAGTAGTAATAGTAGAGGAAAATCTATAGAAAGAGAGTTCTATAGACTAGCTTCTCGAAGTAATCTATAGTCTATAGTAGTAGAATTTACTAGTATAGAAGCGCGCGAATCTCCCTAAGTAAAGACCTAATAGAGAGCCTCTAGTATAGTATTAGAAGAGGAACCTTCTATATAAGAACGATGCTATATATATACTAGAAGACATAGCGCTCCGTGTAGAGCTACTACGCTAGCACTATAACGAGTTTAATAGAGAGCACTTCGCCTATAACAAGATCTATAAGCTCCTAGCTAGAAAGTACTTCTAGTCTAGTATATATTATAACGTCGACAACTACGTAAAGACTTACTACATTTACTAGACTATAAAGACTCGGACCTATATGTCTTATAGCGAGCTTGTAAACCTACTAATGCCTAAAGCGCTATAGAAAGAGCTTACTATAGACTTCATTATAGATATACTACTAAGTAAGCTTAATAGAGTAGTCTACGACGTAGTACTTATAGTAGTAGATTACCTTACTAAAATAGTAAAGTATATCCCGTACTAGAAGACAATAATAGCCTAGTAGTTAGCCGATGATCACAACTAGCAAGATAAGAGGTTAATTGCGTCTATTCGTTAAGATATCGAGACTTAGAAGAAGAAGAAGAAGAAGACTAAAGTACAAAGCACGCGTAATATCGAGAGCTAAGCGGCTAGAAGCCCGGGCCGCGATACCGGAATTACGTAATTAATCCGACATAGATCTAGACTAAATCTAGTTCGTATCTATCTCGTATTACTACCTCCCCTCTTAAGCGCGTTTACCCTTAAACGCTATCGTATAGGTCCCCTATTAATCTAGCTCGGCCTTGGCTTATCCTTGTGTACATCTAAATAGTTACGTAGTACGTTAGCTACCTCTTTAAGGTTGTTAATTAGCCACTAAGTAAGGTCTTCTAGATAGCTCTTCTAGCTTACGCAAGCGACGAGTTTGCTATATAGCGTGTATACGTCGATAATGTCGTCTACCTTATATTCCTCTTCACCGTTAACCTCTATTAGCGGTAGTTCCTTAAAGGCTTAACCTAGTAGAGGGTCGTTCGGATGCTTAGTAAGGAGGTTAGCGTGAAACATAGAGTGTACACGCTATAGCGCAGTCGGCAGATTAAGCTTATATACTAGCGGTAAGCGTTTCTCTAACACCTTGTAGGGACTAACTCTTTTTAGTAGTAGCTTAGAGTTACTATATAGGTAGAGGTTCTTTGTCGATAGCTATACTAGATCGCCGACCTCGAATTCTATTAGTAGCTAGTGCTTATTAGCCTACTCCACTATACGTGATTAAGCAATAGCGAGGTTAGTCTTAGCGATAGCTAATGCCTCTTCTAGCTGCTTAGTAAGGGCGTAGATGTCGGCCTTATTAAGCTTAGCTCTTCTTAACGGCGCATCGGAAGGTAGTTAGAAGCTTATCCTTAGCCTATAACCTCTTATTACTTCGAACGGCGATAACTTAGTGCTATCTAAGAGGCTAGCATTCGCGGAGAACTCTGCGACTAGTAGAATAAGAGTCTAATTGCTAAAGTATATAGCGTACGAACGAATAACTCGCTTAAACTCGCAGTTCATGACTTCTAACTAGCTGTCTATCTAGGGGTACCCTGTAGTAGAGAGCTTAGCTATAATCTTTAGGATCTAGTAGAGCCTATTCTAAACGTCGCTAACGAACTAAGGACCGCAATCGGAGGTAATACTATCGGGTAGACTATACAGTTTCTACATATAGAAGAATAAGAGCTTAGTAGTCTTAAACGCTAATATGCCTCTATCGCCGGAGAAGTAAGAGATTAAGTGTTGTTCTTTAGTTAGGCAGTTAACGACATAGAGTATAGCGTTATAGCTGTCTACTAGAGGTAGACTAGTAACGAAGTCTATAGTAATATACTACTAAGGCCTTTCCGGAATAGGCAGAGGTAATAGGAGGCTAGCTAGGAGACTATAGCGAGCTTTCGAACGCTTATAGTCGTAGTAGTTAGCAATAAACCTCTTTACGTTACTATCGTATCCGGGGATATAGAAGGTTATCTTAATTATAGTAGCTATCTTAGCGGCTCCTCCGTGTGTGTAATTCTTCGAGTTATAAACTTCCTATATGACTTTTGCGGCTATATAATAGAGAACGATCAAGCGGCCGTTGGCCTATAGTATTCTCTTCTCGATAGTGACGTCGGTCGACAGTAACTATTTCCTCTTTAGGAAGGCCTCTATTATACAGTAGACGCTACGAACTAACTCAAAATCGAGGTCCTATAGGTTAGCTTTAGCTACTTCGTCAAATAGTAGTAAAGGCTAGTTTTCAGAGGCTAAGATAGGTGCTATATGGACCTCTAGCTTAGTAGCTAAGATAGGTAACAGTATAGGTAGTGAACTAGATAGCGAACTAGATAGCGAACTAGATAGCGAACTAGATTTTAGTTCGGCCTGAATTAGTAATCTAGTTCGGATGCGATCTAGATTTAGCTCGTTAATAATGTGTAAATCGAGCACCTTTAATAGTAGTAGTGTCTAACGGAGGTTTAGGTCTTCTTTAGAACGTAGTATATCTCTATTCCTTCTAGTAAGAGCGTCGGCTTTGCTATTAGCTACACTAGGCCTGTACATGATTTTGAAGTTAAACTATGCGAGATAGAGCGCCTAGTATGCTTAGTAGCGTAATAGCTTCTAAGTCCTCATAAAGTGCATTAGCAACTAGTGGTCGGTAAGGACTTAGATAGTCTTGTTAGGCTAAGCGGTTATAAGCTTAGGAGCTTACTCTTCGAAGGCTTAGACGATAGCTAGAAGTTCCTTGTTGTAGATAGCGTAGTTACGCTTAGCTTCGCTTATAGATTTGCTAAAGAAGGTAATAGAGCAGAGCATGTTAGAGTTGTTATACTATAATAGAACGCTAGCGGTAGTAGTGTCCGAAGCGTTAGTCTCAAGCACGATTTGCTTTGTGTAGTCGAAGTACACAAGAACTAGTACGCTAGTAACGGCGTACTTTATACAGTTAAAGGTAGCTATACACTTGTCGTTCCATAGAGTAGTATCCTTCTTAAGCAGATCATTTAGCGGCTTAGCGATAGTGCTAAATCCCTTAATAAAGCAGCGATAATAGCTACAAAAGCTAATAAAGCTTCGCACTTAAGTAGTGTTCCTAGGGGCTAGTTACTTCTATGCTCTAACAGCTTCTACCTTCTTAGAGTCTATCTTAACTCTATCTCGGCCAACGATAATGCTAAGGTACTTTACTTCCGTTAGGTAGAACTTGCTCTTCTTAATGTTAGTGTTAAGGCTAAGCTCGCGGAGTTGCTAGAGTACTAGCTTAATATACTTAGTATGCTCCCGGCGCATGCTGTCTATATAGATAAGGATATCGTCGAGATAAATCGACACGAAGCGTTCTAGTATGTCGACGAAGTTATAATTTATAAACCTCTACTACATAGCTAGGGCGTTAGTAAGGCTAAAGAGCATCACTAACTACTTGAAGTTGCCTATTCGTATAGAGAACGTAGTAAGATCTTTACAGTTAACGGAGTTACAGAGGTAGTAGAAGGCTTAATAGATATCGATTTTGCTAAACTACTTAGCTTTACTAACATAAGTAAGCGTTTCCTCGATAAGTAGTAATAGGTAGACGTTATACTTAGTAACTTCGTTTAGGCTGCGGTAATTAATATAGAGGCGAAGCTCTCCGTTAGGCTTGCGGACGAAGAGGATAGGCGACAAGTAGCTTATAGAGCTTAGGGTAACGAAACCCTTATCGAGATGTTCGCGAATGAACTACTCTACTATATCGAGCTCCTTAGGTAAGAGGCAGCGAAGGGGTTTAGTACGTAGTAGCTTAGCACTGTCCTTTAGAACGATATAGTTATCGAACTCTAGTTAGTGCATTAGTAGGGTGTTAGATTACTCCTTAGAGAAGACGTTAGCAAACTTACATAGCTCCGGTAGTAGAACCTCTATAGGGTCTAGTTCTAGTTTAGAGGCCAAACAGCGGTGGTCTTCGATATCTTTTATAGAGATAGTAAACACCTCGTAGCTAGAGTACTTAACTTACAACGCGAAGGCTACAGCACTAATAAAAGCAATCGTAGGTCCCTCTAGCTTAGTGTCGTTCACGTAGGCAGGTACGTAAGAGAACTTATGCATTAACTAAGTGCTATAGGAGGCTAGCTTAAACTCTTTCTAATTTAGCTTAAAGTTTAACCTGAGAGCTAGTAGGCGATATAGGCTAGAGTAGTCCATCTCGGCGTCTAAGCTAGAATCTAGTTTACGAGTTAAACTAGATCCGAACCGGTTCTAAACTAGAGCAGGGGCTTTGCTAAGTTAGACTTCTAGATCTAAGCCCGGCTTAGATCTAGATCCTAGCCCTTTAATTAGCTACGGCTACTACTGCTTGACGACGACTAGTGAAAACCCTTCTTTGTACGTGACTTAGCCGTGTTCATAGTCGATAGTAGCCTTGTTAGCTTTAAGCTAGCTAAGGCCGAGGATAATGTTAAAACGGCTAATATCTATAATGCGGAAGATAGTAAGAGTGTTTAGCTTGCCCGAGACAGTAGTAGTAAGGGGGACGCTATAAGTGACTTGTTCTATTAGAACGCCGTTATAGGCTTAGAGCTAAATAGAACTAGCTAGCGCAACGGGGCAGCTAAAGCTCTTTAACTTGTTAAGGACGTTGTAATTAACAGCGGCGCCAATAAGCGCGCTAGTATCGATAAAGGCTTAAAGTGTAATAGTGCAAGAGCGGTTATAGAAGTCATGGATAGTAATAGGAGTCATAATAGCGGGAATGTAGTAGCTAACGACGCTGTTCATTAACTGTATACCTCCGGGTCTATCTCGAATTACTCTTATTCCGCTAGAGGATAGGACTTGTCCTCCGGCTAGTCGTTTCCCTAGCTAGATAGGTCGGCTAACTTATAATCTATATCGGGGTCGAACTAAGGCTAAACTCGATCTATGTCGTAAGCCGAGTTAGAGTTAACTTAGTTATTTAACTCGGCTAGATAGTCCTAGAGCTGTTAGATTTCGGCGGCCTCTATAGCACCGACAGTGCGTGTAGAGCAAGTAGCGGTATAGGTAGCCTTCTCTATAGCGCTAGCTATGTACTTAGTAGAGATATAGCTAGGCTTTTCGTAAGCGTAATAGATTAGAGACTAAGAAGGGCAGAAAGGCTATAGAGCACCTCCGGCTATAGAGTAGAAGGTAGTAGGAGAAGTAGCAGGAGCTAAGGTAGAATAGAGAGCGCGAGTTAGAGCACTAGAGGTGCGGCTTATAGCTAGTATAGAGCGCAGAGCCTAAGTGCGCTTAGTGATAAGGTTACTCTATTAGATGTTATAGTTAGTAGTACGAGCCTTGGCAATAAAGACAGTAAGATCGTTAGTGTCGAAGTTAACAAGAGCAGCGCGCAGCTCACTAGAGATCTTCTAGCGTAACTAGTAGAGCTGCTCGTCGTTAGCGATCTTAGCGCGAAGAGCGTACTTGTTAAACTCGCTAATAAAGAAGTTAAAAGAGGCATTATACTAGAAGAGACTAGCGAACTAAGCGTATGTAGTAGCTTTATAGTTAGGGTCTTCGAAGCGCTAGGCTAATAGAGCTAGGCTAGTACTAACGTCGAGGGTGTCGTCTCCGGCGGAGTCTATAATAAGGATATAAGCTTCTCTAGAGAGGCGAGAGTAGAGGTATACGAATCGGGTCGCCTTAGTTAGATAGTAGTCGGCGTTAGCGCGTATCTTGTTCTTTATCTAATACTTGAAGACCTCGAACTGCTCCGGAGTGCTACTACTAAACATGACAGAGTCTAGTATCTTCTCTAATAAGGTAGTGCCTTGCACGGAAGGAGCTAGTATAGCGCGCTCTATCTCGGCTCTTAGCTACGCTAGCTTAGACCTAAGATTACTAACTTTAGAGAGGTAGCGTACGGCTTAGATAGTAAGGTTATCTATAGTACTATTAGCTATAGCTAGCTTAGCTTAAGCAGTGTCGAGTTAGTTATATAGATCGAGAGTATTAGAACAAGTAGCGTTATACACTTCGACCTACTTGTCGAAGGTAGACTTAATAAACTCGAAGGCCTCGCGTAGAGTACTTATACTATCTGTCTCTTAGAGCTTCTTTCTAAGGTCGGCGTCGGATAGGATAAAGAGGTCGTAATAGGCTAACTAGATAGCTTCGTTATTGTCGTTAGTAGAGAGGTTTATCTTACTTATGCGGCGGTCGTCGCCGGAGTTAGATCGAGCTATACTCGGCAAGGTTAGTTGTGATTCGTAGTATAAAAGTTAACACATAACAAAGGGGATATTAAAAATTTAGCTAGCGGCCTACTTCCTTTAAGAGTCGTCTATAACTTAACTTATTACCTTCTTCTTATTCGCGGTATCGACCTACACGGCGGCAGCGAGGATCTATAGCAGTGTGCGCGGGAACTACAGTTATAATAGCTTCTTCTTTAGTTCTTCGATTCTTCGTAAGTGTTAGTTGTTAGGAGTTACGCGAGTAGTAGGATAACTAGATAATTCGATAGCTCTGTCGCTTAGTCGTAGTTCTTCGAAGTCTCGATATAGTAATCACGACTAGCAAGATAAGAGGTTAATTATGTCTATTCGTTAAGATATCGAGACTTAGAAGAAGAAGAAGAAGAAGACTAAAGTACAAAGCACGCGTAATATCGAGAGCTAAGCGGCCGGAAGCCCGGGCTGCGATGCCGGGATTACGTAATTAATCCGACATAGATCTAGACTAAATCTAGTTCGTATCTATCTCGTATTAGCCGAGCTGTTTTTCGACTATATCGTGCTAGAGTATAGCGTTCTAGAAGGCGTAGTATTAGACTATAGCACAGTCTTTACTATAGTCTATTAGTAAACAATCGCCTACGAACTAAGGTTTATAAGGCGTTTGTTAACTACCTTCTACTCTTAAATAGATAGACAGATAGAACAATAGAACTAATCCCTTATCTAGTACCTCCGTTGCTACGGAGCTTAAGACTAATCGGATTAGTTACACTAGCTAAAAATAGCTACTTACGCAGCTAACATCTCTTAGAACGAGACGCTCTAAATGTCGCTATTTAAGATATACACTAGTAAGGATACCGAGAGAGATCTAGATAGAGACTAAGGGCATTTCTCTTAGAGAGGAGTACTAGCTATATAAGATCGTATAGCTACTCTAGTTTCTATAAGGCAAGACTTATAGAAGCGCTAGAAGTAAGCTTAGAAGTAGTAGAAGAGCGCTTATAATAAGTAGTATAGGCTAATATTCTTTAAGATAGAAGATAAGGTTCTTCTATCTACTAAGAACCTAAGGCTAAAGGTAGTAAAGTATAAGCTAGCGCCGAAGTACTTTAGACTATTCGAGGTTATAGATACTATAGAAGTCTAGGCTTACTAATTATAGTTGCCAGATAAGTCCCGTATCTATAATATATTCTATATCTCCTTACTCGAGCTATATAGCCTCTAAGGGAGTACTAAGGTAGATCCTAGGCTAGTTAAGGTAGATAATAGTATAGAATATAAGGTAGAGAGGATCTTAGACTATAGTTAGTAAAAAGAAAGTATATTCCTAAAGGTACTCTAGAAGAGCTATACTCTAGTAGAGGTAACCTAGAAACTAGAGGAGGTATTAGAGAATACCTTCGAAGTAGTAACTAAGTATTAGACAGACGTTAGCTAGAAAGCTAATAGTAGAGTTACGAAGAGAGTATAGAGATAAGTAGTAAGAGTATAGTCGTTACATTATCGAGAATCTATCTACTTAGACGCTATTAACCTTATCTACTAGCCTTAACTATATTCGCTTAGCTACGACTACGAGATAATACTATAGTAAGAGCTATAGCATACCTATTCTAGTAATTAGCTAAGACTAGATCCTTAGCACTAGTTCTATTCTAGGCATCGAGCTCGGCTAGCTCTAAGTCCTTATCTCCCTAGCTAGCGAAGTCTAGGTTAGAGTAGGTAGTAGTAGAGAAGGCACTAAGGTCCCTAGAAGTAAGGACAGTAGCGAGGTACTCTCTAACGGCCTAATAATAGAGCCTAGCCTTGTTATAGGCGGAGCTACTAATAAAAGAGGTGTCGAGTCTACCTATAATAGTATTATAGCAGTCGCGGGCCTAGCTAGTATTAAGCCTAGACATAGCATAGACCTCCGAGGTATAAAAGTTATTAGCGGGAATCTCGGGAGCTATATAGTAGAAGGCTAGACCTACCTTAGTAGAGGAGTTACTCTTCTTAGCAAGAATATACCTAGGAAGGTTACTAAGGTTAAGCTTGTCCTTACTATTAGCGTCGGTTATAGTAGTGTCGTAGTTAAGGCAAGACAAGTAGTAACTAGGAGTAGCCTATATAGTAGACTTAGTAACCTTACTAGACAGAGTTATAGTCTTTTTAGTAGAAGTAGTAGACTTAGGTATCTTAGGCTTCTTAGGAGTAGTCTTACTAGAGGTAGTAATAGCCTTAGTAGTCTTCTTAGACTCTAGAGACCTAGTAGACTCTTCGGTAGGACGCTTCCTACTATAGACGTTAGCATAGAAAAGAATTAGAGCTCTAGAGATAGCCTCTCTAGTAAAGTACTATAAATAAGTTAGCGACATTAAGACTAGAAGGAGAACTACTTATAGCACGGAGGATATCTACGAGGTTCTCGGTAGTAACGCGGAGACTACGAAGTTTAGTAACCTTAGCACGCTCTAGTTCCTTACTAGTAAGGGAAGTAATATTAGCGCTAGCGCGAGCCTCCTTAACACTAACGGCCTACTTGTGCTCTATAACGCGAGACATAGTAGCTATAAGCTCGTTAGTGTACTTATACTACTTCTAGACGTGTATAGAGTTAGTCGGATTAAGGTATATATTAGTATACTTCTATATAGTAGTATAGGCCTCATTAACGAAGTCTAAGAGAACATTGTCTATAATAGCGCAATAGACGCTCTTAGCCTTCTTATAGTAAGTGTAAGATCTAGTAATACTAGTCTCGCAGTTATAGAGGTTTTCTAGTAGTATTAGCTATACTTCTAACGGGATACTAGTAGAACTCTAGATACTTACTAACAAGATCTCTAGTATAAGTGCTATAGAGAAAGTAAGGAAAGATACGTAGTAGACTAGCCTAAACACGCTTAGGAGGTATAATAGCTTATAAGTATATTAGAAGGTAGCAACTTATACAGAAGTAGTATAGTAGAAGAAGCGAAGTGTTTAGTAGCAAAAGACGTGCCTATATAGGCGTAGTCTATTTATTACATAGCGTAACAAACACGAGAAGTAGATCTATATACATTACTATCTTCTAGAAGATAGTAGTATCGTTAAGGTACTTAACGTTATAAAGTGTCGGAATAGAGTACTTACTAGGAGCCTCCGAGAGAGTTCTATAGTAGCAAATAACAAATTATATACATTTACTAAGGCACTAGTTGTTTTATAGCAATAAGTGCTTTAGTAATAGAGAATTAGACAAGAGGTTACGTTTACTATAATATATTACTATTAGTAGCAAATAAAGACACAATAGATATAAAGCATAGATAAAGAAGCTAAGTACTTCTCTTATACTTAAGAGTACTAACCTACCCTTATAGAGGAGGCCTATAAGCACGAATATAAGGCCTACGAAGGATATAGTTTAATCGAAGGCGATTAAATATAGAAGAGAGATAATTATAGAGGAGACTTAGCATTATAGCTCTAGCTAAGCCTATTACGTAACGTAATACGAGATAGATACGAACTAGATTTAGTCTAGATCTATGTCGGATTGATTACGTAATCCCGGTATCGCGGCCCGGGCTTCCGGCTGCTTAGCCCTCGATATTACGTATGCTTTATACTTTAGTCTTCTTCTTCTTCTTCTTCTTCTAAGTCTCGATATCTTAACGAATAGACACAATTAACCTCTTATCTTACTAGTCGTGATTACTATATCGAGACTTCGTAGAACCGCGACCGAGCAATAGAGCTATCGAATTATCTAGTTATTCTACTACTTGTATAATCTCTAATAACTAATACTTATAAAGAATTAAAGAACTAAAGAAGAAGCTATTACAACTACAGTTCCTGCGTATACTACTATAGATCCTCGCTGCCGCCGTGTAGGTCGATACCGCGAATAAGAAGAAGGTAATAAGTTAAGTTATAGACGACTCTTAAAGGAAGTAAGCTACTAGCTAAATTTTTAATATCTTCTTTGTTACGCGTTAACTTTTACACTACGAATTACGACTAACCTTGCTAAGTATAGCTCGATCTAACCCCGGCGACGACTGCTATATAAGCAAGATAAACCTCTCTACTAATAATAATAACGAAGTTATCTAGTCGGCCTATTATAACCTCTTTATCCTATCTAACGCTAACTTTAGAAAGAAGCTCTAAGAGACAGATAGTATAAGTACTCTACGCGAGGCCTTCGAGTTTATTAAGTCTACCTTCGACAAGTAGGTTAAAGTGTATAACGCTACTCGTTTCGATACTCTCGATCTATATAACTAACTCGACACTACTTAAGCTAAGCTAGCTATAGCTAATAGTACTATAGATAACCTTACTATCTAAGCTACACGCTACCTCTCTAAAGTTAGCAATCTTAGGTCCGAGCTAGCGTAGCTAAGAGCCGAGATAGAGCGTACTATACTAGCTTCTTCTATGTAAGGTACTACCTTATTAGAGAAGATACTAGACTTCGCTATGTTTAGTAGCGGCACTCTAGAGCAGTTCGAGGTCTTTAAGCATTAGATAAAGAACAAGATATGCACTAACGCCGACTGCTATCTAACTAAGGCGACCCGATTTGTATATCTCTACTCTTGCCTCTCCGGAGAAGCTTATACCCTTATTATAGACTCCGCTAGAGACGACACTCTCGACGTTAGTACTAGCCTAGCTCTATTAGCCTAGCGCTTCGAAGACTCTAACTATAAAGCTACTACACGCGCTTAGTTCGCTAGTCTCTTCTAGCGTAATGCCTCTTTTAACTCCTTTATTAGCGAGTTTAACAAGTATACTCTTTGCGCTAAGATCGCTAACGACGAGTAGCTCTACTAGTTGCGCTAGAAGATCTCTAGTAAGCTACGCGCTGCCCTTGTTAACTTCGACACTAACGATCTTACTGCCTTTATTGCTAAGGCTTGTGCTACTAACTATAATATCTAATAGAGTAACCTTATTACTAAGCGCACTTAGGCTCTATACTCTGTGCTAGCTATAAGCTATGCCTCTAGCGCTCCGACTCGCGCTTCCTATTCTACCTTAGCTCCTGCTACTTCTCCTGCTACCTTCTACTCTATAGCTAGAGGTGCTTTGTAGCTTTTTTGCTCTCCTTAGTCTCTAATCTATTACGCTTGTAGAAAGCCTAGCTATATCTCTACTAAGTACATAGCTAGCGCTATAGAGAAGGCTACCTATGCCGCTACTTGTCCTGCACGCACTATCGGTGCTATAGAGGCCGCCGAAATCTAATAGCTCTAGGACTGTCTAGCCGAGTTAAATAACTAAGTTATCTCTAACTCGGCTTATAACATAGATCGAGTTTAGCCTTAGTTCGACCCCGACATAGATTACGAGTTAGCCGACCTATCTAGCTAGAGAAATGACTAGCCGGAGGACAAGTTCTATTCTCTAGCAGAACAAGAGCAATTCGAGATGAACTCGGAGGTATATAGTTAATAAACAGCGTCGTTAGCTACTACATTCTCGCTATTATAACTCCTATTACTATCCATGACTTCTATAACTACTCTCGTACTATTACACTTTAAGCCTTTATTAACACTAGCGCGCTTATTAGCGCCGCTATTAATTATAACGTCCTTAATAAGTTAAAGAGCTTCGGCTACTCTATTGTACTAGCTAGTCCTATTTAGCTCTAAGCCTATAACGGCATTCTAATAGAACAAGTCACTTATAGCGTCCCCCTTACTACTACTATCTTAGGCAAGCTAAATGCTCTTACTATCTTCCGTATTATAGATATTAGCCGTTTTAACATCATCCTCGGCCTCGGCTAGCTTAAAGCTAATAAGGCTACTATCGACTATAAACATAGCTAAGTCACGTACAAAGAAGAGTTTTTACTAGTCGTCGTTAAGTAGTAGTAGCCGTAGCTAATTAAAGAGCTAGGATCTAGATCCGAGCCGGGCTTAGATCTAGAAGTCTAACTTAGCAAAGCCCCTACTCTAGTTTAGAACCGGTTTAGATCTAGTTTAACTCGTAAACTAGATTCTAGCTCGGACGCTAAGATAGACTACTCTAGCCTATATCGCCTACTAGCTCTTAGGTTAAACTTTAAGCTAAATTAGAGAGAGTTTAAGCTAGCCTCCTATAGTACTTAGTTAATATATAAGTTCTCTTACGTACCTGCCTACGTGAACGACACTAAGCTAGAGGGACCTACAATTGCTTTTATTAGTGCTGCAGCCTTCGCGTTGTAAGCTAAGTACTCTAGCTGCAAGGTGTTTGCTATCTCTATAAAAGATATTAAAGACTACTACTGTTTAGCCTCTAAACCGGAACCGGACTCTATAGAGATCCTACTACTAGAGCTACGTAAGTTTACTAACGTCTTCTCTAAGGAGCAATCTAACACTCTACTAATGTACTAACTAGAGTTCGATAACTATATCGTTCTAAAGGATAGTACTAAGCTACTACGTACTAAACTCCTTCGCCGCCTCTCGCCTAAGAAGCTTAATATAGTAGAGTAGTTTATCCGCGAACACCTTAATAAGGGTTTCGTTACCCTAAGCTCTACGAGCTACTTGTTGCCTATTCTCTTCGTCTATAAGCCTAACAGAGAGCTCCGCCTCTATGTTAATTACTATAGCCTAAACGAAGTTACTAAGCGTAACGTCTACCTACTACTACTTATCGAGGAAACGCTTACTTACGTTAGCAAAGCTAAGTAGTTTAGCAAAATCGACATCCGTTAAGCCTTCTACCGCCTCTATAACTCTATCGACTATAAAGACCTTACTACGTTCTCTACACGAATAGGCAACTTTAAGTAGTTAGTAATACTCTTTAGCCTTACTAATGCCCTAGCTGTATAGTAGAGGTTTATAAATTACAACTTCGTCGATATACTAGAATGCTTCGTGTCGATTTATCTCGACGATATTCTTATCTACATAGACAGCACGCGCCGGGAGCACGCTAAGCACATTAAGCTAGTACTCTAGCAACTCCGCAAGCTCGGCCTTAACGCTAATATCAAGAAGAGCGAGTTCTACCTAACAGAAGTAAAGTACCTCGGCATTATCGTTAGCCGAGATAGAGTTAAGATAGACCCTAAGAAGGTAGAAGCTGTTAGAGTATAGAAGTAACTAGCCCCTAGGAACACTACTTAAGTGCGAAGCTTTATTAGCTTTTACAGCTATTATCGCTGCTTTATTAAGGGATTTAGCACTATCGCTAAGCCGCTAAATGATCTGCTTAAGAAGGATGCTACTCTATAGAACGACAAGTATATAGCTACCTTTAACTATATAAAGCACGCTATTACTAGCGTACCGGTCCTTGTGTACTTCGACTATATAAAGCAAATCGTACTTAAGACTAACGCTTCGGACACTACTACCGCTAGCGTTCTATTATAGTATAATAACTCCGACATGCTCCGCTCTGTTACCTTCTTTAGTAAATCTATAAGCGAAGCTAAGCGTAACTACGCTATCTACGACAAGGAACTTCTAGCTATTGTCTAAGCCTTCGAAGAGTAGGCTCCTAAGCTTATAACTGCTTAGCCTAACAAGACTATCTAAGTCCTCACCGACTACTAGTCGCTAATACACTTTATAAGGACTTAGAAGCTATTACGCTACTAAGTACGCTAGGCGCTCCATCTCGCATAGTTTAACTTTAAAATTATATATAGGCCTAGTGTAGCCAATAGCAAAGCCGACACTCTTACTAGAAGGAATAGAGACGTACTACGTTCTAAAGAAGACCTAAACCTCCGTTAGACGCTACTACTATTAAAGGTGCTCGATTTATGCATTATTAACGAGCTAAATCCAGGTCGCATCCGAACTAGATTACTAATTTAGGCCGAACTAAAATCTAGTTCGCTATCTAGTTCGCTATCTAGTTCGCTATCTAGTTTACTACCTACACCGTTACCTATCTTAGCTGCCGAGCTAGAGGTCTATATAGTACCTATCTTAGCCTCTAAAAACTAGCCTTTACTGCTATTTAACGAAGTAGCTAAAGCTAACCTATAGGACCTCGATTTTAAGTTAGTTCGTAGCGTCTACTATATAATAGAGGCCTTCCTAAAGAGGAAATAGTTACTGTCGACTAACGTCACTATCGAGAAGGGGATACTATAGGCCGATAGCCGCTTAATTGTTCCCTATTGTATAGCTACAAAAGTTATATTAGAAGTTTATAACTCGAAGGATTACGTACATAGAGGAGCCGCTAAGACAGCTACTATAATTAAGACAACCTTCTATATCCCCAGATACGATAGTAACGTAAAGAGGTTCGTTACTAACTACTACAACTATAAGCGTTCGAAAGCTCGCTATAGTCTCCTAGCTAGCCTCCTATTACCTCTACCTATTCCGGAAAGGCCTTAGTAGTATATTACTATAGACTTCGTTACTAGTCTACCTCTAGTAGACAGCTATAACGCTATACTCTATGTCGTTAACTGCCTAACTAAAGAACAACACTTAATCTCTTACTTCTCTAGCGACGGAGGCATATTAGCGTTTAAGACTACTAAGCTCTTATTCTTCTACATGTAGAAACTGTATAGTCTACCTAATAGTATTACCTCCGATTATAGTCCTTAGTTCGTTAGCGACGTTTAGAATAGGCTCTACTAGATCCTAAAGATTATAGCTAAGCTCTCTACTATAGAGTACCCCTAGATAGACAGCTAGTTAGAAGTTATAAACCGCAAGTTCGAGCGAGTTATCTGTTTATACGCTATATGCTTTAGTAATTAGACTCTCGTTCTGCTAGTCGTAGAGTTCTCTACGAATGCTAGCCTCTCGGATAGTACTAAGTTATTACTGTTCGAAGTAATAAGAGATTATAGACTAAGGATAAGCTTCTAACTACCTTCCGATGCGCCGTTAAGAAGAGCTAAGCTTAATAAGGCTAACATCTGCGCCCTCGCTAAGTAGCTAGAAGAGGCGTTAGCTATCGCTAAGACTAACCTCGCTATTGCTTAATTACGTATAGTAGAGTAGGCTAATAAGCACTAGCTACCGATAGAATTCGAAGTCGGCAATCTAGTGTAGCTATCGACAAAGAACCTTCACCTATATAGTAACCCTAAGCTACTACCAAAAAGGGTTAGTCCCTATAAGGTATTAGAGAAACGCTTACTACTAGTATATAAGCTTAATCTGCCGACTGCGCTATAGCGTATATACTCTATGTTTTACACTAACCTCCTTACTAAGCATCCGAATAACTCTCTACTAGGTTAAGCTTTTAAGGAACTACCGCTAATAGAGGTTAATAGTAAAGAGGAATATAAGGTAGACAACGTTATCGACGTACGTATACTACGCGGCAAACTCGTCGCTTGCGTAAGCTAGAAGAGCTATCTAGAAGACCTCACTTAGTAGCTAATTAACAACCTTAAAGAGGCAGCTAATGTACTATATAACTATTTAGATGTACATAAGAATAAGCTAAGGCCGAGCTAGATTAATAAAAGACCTATACGATAGCGTTTAAGAGTAAACGCGCTTAAGAGGGGGAGTAGTAATACGAGATAGATACGAACTAGATTTAGTCTAGATCTATGTCGGATTAATTATATAATCCCGACATCGCGGCCTAGGCTTCCGGCTACTTAGCCCTCAATATTACGCGTGCTTTGTACTTTAGTCTTCTTCTTCTTCTTCTTCTTCTAAGTCTCGATATCTTAACGAATAGACGCAATTAACCTCTTATCTTGCTAGTCGTAATTATAATAGACTCTCTCTAGCTACCTTCCGTAAGGCTTCTAGTCTTATTAAAAAAAGACAGCTATTAGTTTATCTACCTATCTAATTAGTAGATACTAGTAGTTCTATACGTTACTATATATCTACCCTTACACTTAGAGAGTACCTTATAGACTATAGTATACGTACGCTTCTTGTTAGTAGCGATACTAGCTTCTATAGAGGAATTACTTGCCGTAACTATATCGAGAGTAGTTATATAGAAGTTATATAGGATAGACAGGAGCAGGTTATATAAGTACTTACCTTTAACGTAGTACTTATACTTATAGCGAAAGAAAATACTAAAGTTGCTACTAGTATAGATACGAGCTACTACAAGTTAGTTATACCTCTTATATAGACTATAAGAGCTTACTCTTAGCGACGCTATTAGCGTACCTAGAACAAGTATTAGCCTTCTCTTCGAGAAGTAGAGAGGTTATAGAGTTAGCGCTAGTAGCTATAGCTCTAGCATTGCTAGCCTACCTTATGCTATGTATATTAGACACTAGAGGTCTAGAGTTAGATAATATAATAATTACAAGAGGAGCACTTAATATAATAGAGATTAACAAAATATAGATATATTTTAGTATAGAAAAAGAAGAAAGCAAGAGGTAGTAACGAGATTATATATACTAACCTTTAGTGTACTACATCTTTATTATAGTCGCTAGCGCAAAGCGTGCGTCTCCTATAGTACTACTAGGAATTCCAAGAAAAGTAATATTATTACTACTAATTAGCTTTAATACTATAGCGACTAGATAAATGCTCTATTAGACCCGAATTGTTAGAACTATAATAACTAAACTATATACAAGACACATGCGATATAATAGTAGAAATGCCTTAACTATATTACTTCTCTATACTACTACGTAGTATATATTGTCGGCTAAGAGCTAAGGATAGCTCTCCTAGAGGAGAAGGCAATTATAAGGGACTAGTATTAGAGCGGCACTTAGTAGCGGCTAGTCTCGCTTACGTAACGTACTAGCTTATCCTATACTACGCTTATATATAGGCTTAAATAGCAATTAGTTCTACTACTAACGGACTATTCGGTTAGATAGGCGTTCTCTACATTGCGACATATGTAGCTTTAATACAAGGCTTTAACATATAGCGTCTATAAGGTTAATCTCTACCTTATAGACAATACTAGAGTAACGCGCAAGTCGAAAGGTATATTCTATACGTTAGAAACAAGCCTTTTTATTATTCTTAGCTAGCTATAGAGATATAACTAGAGTGTTATAATAGATAGTTATACTAACTAGTAGAGATATAGCTATAACATTACTAGCATTAGAGTAGTATAAGCTAAGGAGTTCTATAACCTCTTACTTATAGAGAACTAAGGATTTACTCTAGTAGTATTAGATATAATACTAGATACTATAGTTCGGAAGGTAGCTAGTACCCTTATAGAGGTCCTACCTAATAGAGTAGTAAAGCTACTATCCTATATAGAAGACTACTATAACGTCTTTATTATCGATCCTATATAGATATATACTATAGAAGATATATTATACTCTATTAATCTAATAGAAGACAAAGAGCTTCTCTTTTGCTCTCTCTATAACCTCTTAGGGAAGGAACTTATATTTCTCTATAAGTATCTCGATAATACGCTAGCTAAGAGCTAGATCTATAGGTTAGAGAGTCTAGCTAGTATGCTAATTTAAGAAAGATAGTAGTTTATAACTCTATATTGACTACTATAGCCTAAACACTATTACTATTAAGAATTAGTACTCTTTACTCTTAATTAGTAAGACTCTTAATAAGCTAGATAAAGTAGCTATTTACTCTAAGCTTAATCTTAAGGATATATATTACTATATTAGGATTAAGGCTAGTAACAAGTAGAAGACTACTTTTCGTACTTGTTATAGCTACTTTAAGTATATAGTAATACTCTTTAGACTAACTAATGTCTTTACTACCTTCTAGATCTATATTAATTAAGCTCTTATAGAGCTAGTTAATATCTTTTATATAGTCTATCTAGACAATATCCTTATCTATAGTAACTCTATAGAGGAGCATAAGTAGTACCTTCGGCTAGTACTAGAGAGGTTAAGGTAGTTCGCGCTATATATAAACCTAAAGAAGTATAACTTCTTCTAGAAGAAGATCGAATTCCTAGGCTTCGTAGTAACTACCGAAGGAGTTATAATAGACCTCTAGAGAGTCTCTACTATTATAGATTAGCCTATACTAAATAGCTACTATAACGTTTAATAGTTTCTAAAGTTCGCTAACTTCTACTATTAGTTTATTAAGAACTATTTAAAGATTATAGAACTCTTAATAGCTCTATTTAAAGAATTATAGAAAGGGAAGTAATTAGTACTCTAGAAGTAGGCTAATCTAGAATAAGAGGTATTTAAGGTAATCTAGAAGGCCTTTACAAAAGCGCTAGTACTAAGGTACTATAACCTGTCTAAGCTAATTAGAATAGAAACTAACGTGTCTAAGCTTACTCTTAGAGTAATTATCTCTTAGCTATTTCTAGTTAGAGAAACTAGCAAGTAGTACTCTATTACTTTCTAGTCTTAGAAGATACTATCTATAGAGTAGAACTATAAGATCTATAATTAGGAGCTTCTCTTTATTATAGAGGCATTTAAATAGTAGAGATACTACTACGAGAATACTCTAGACTCTATCTAGGTAATCTCTAATTATAATAACCTAAAGTACTTTATAATAACTAAGTAGCTAAATAGCTATTAGACCTACTAGACTATATACCTATAGGTCTTTAATTTTGTAATTAAGTACTATATAGGCTCGAAGAACCTAGTAGATACTCTCTTATGTTGCCTAGACCTAATAGTAGATAATACAAGCCTTACGAATAGCTTACTAACCTTATAGTTAAAGCTAGAGACTAGCTAACTAGCTATTAGGGGCATAGTATAGTAGATTTATATATTTTTATTAGAACACCTAAGAAGCGCTACCTTCGAAGAAGGCGTAGATATAAGTATCTATATAGTATAAAGTAATTATTTAAATATAAACAAGAACTAGTAGACCTCCGAGAGAGTTTCTAATAACTAGTCTAATAATAAGAAACATACTAAGGACGCTAGAGGTAGTTCTCTAGAAGCTAACTAGCTTAACTAGCTATAAAGCAAATAGTTAAAGCAAAGGAAGACAGATTTAATCTAAGTTAGTATAATACTAAGATTAATACCTCGAGTTACTATAGTAGTAGTAATAGTAGAGGAAAATCTATAAAGAGAAAGTTCTATAGACTAGCTTCTCGAAGTAATCTATAGTCTATAGTAGTAGGATTCGCTTATATAGAGGTATATAAATTCCTCTAAGTAGAGACCTAATAGAGAGTCTCTAGTATAATATTAGAAAAGAAATCTTCTATATAAGAATAATACTATATATGTACTAGAAGATATAGTACTCTATATAGAGCTACTATACTAGTACTATAACGAGTTTAATAGAGAGTACTTCGTCTATAATAAGACCTATAAGCTCCTAGCTAGAAAGTACTTCTAGTCTAGTATATATTATAATATTAATAACTATATAAAAACTTACTATATTTACTAGACTATAAAAACTTAAACCTATATACCTTATAGCGAGCTTATAAACCTACTAATGCCTAAAGCGCTATAGAAAGAGCTTACTATAGACTTTATTACGGATATACTACTAAGTAAGCTTAATAGCATAGTCTACGATATAGTACTTATAGTAGTAGATTACCTTACTAAAATAGTAAAGTATATCCTATACTAGAAGACAATAATAGTCTAGTAGTTAGCCGAGCTATTTTTCGACTAGATCGTACTAGAGTATAGAGTTCTAGAAGGCGTAGTATCTAACTATAGTACGGTCTTTACTATAGCCTCTTAGTAAACGATCGTCTACGAACTAAAGCTCGTAAGGCGTTTATTAGCTACCTTCTACTCTTAAACGGATAGATAGATAGAATAGTAGAACTAATTCCTTATCTAGTACCTCTATTACTACGGAGCTTAAGACTAATCGGATTAGTTATACTAGCTAAAAATAGCTACTTACGTAGCTAATATCTTCTAGAATAAGACGCTCTAAATATTGCTATTTAAGATATATACTAGTAAAGATACTAAGGAGGATCTAGATAGAGACTAAGAGCGTTCTCCTTAGAGGAGAGTACTAGCTATATAAGATTATATAGTAGCTCTAGTTTCTATAAGGTAAGGCTTATAGAAGCGCTAGAAGCAAGCTTAGGTATAGTAGAAGGATGCTTATAACAAGCGATATAGGCTAATATCCTTTAAGATAGAAGATAGAGTTCTCCTATTTACTAAGAACCTAAGGTTAAAGGTAGTAAAGTATAAGCTAGCGCCGAAGTACTTTAGACTATTCGAGGTTATAGATACTATAGAAGCCTAAGCTTACCGATTATAGTTACTAGATAGGTCCTATATCTATAATATGTTCTATATCTTCTTACTTAAGCTATATAGTCTCTAAGGGAGTACTAAGGTAGATTCTAGGCTAGTTAAGGTAGATAATAGTATAGAATATAAGGTAGAGAGGATCTTAGACTATAGTTAGTAAAAAGAAAGTATATTCCTAAAGGTACTCTAGAAGAGCTATACTCTAGTAGAGGTAATCTAGAAACTAGAGAAGGTATTAGAGAATACCTCCGAAGTAGTAACTAAGTATTAGACAGATGTTAGCTAGAAGGCTAATAGTAGAGTTATAAAGAGAGTATAGAGATAAGTAGTAAGAGTATAGTTATTATATTCTCGAGAATCTATCTACTTAGACGCTATTAACCTTATCTACTAGTCTCGACTATATCCGCTTAGTTACGACTATAAGATAATACTATAACAAGAGCTATAGTATATCTATTCTAGTAATTAGCTAAGACTAGATCCTTAGTACTAGTTCTATTCTAGGTGTTAAGCTTAGCTAGCTCTAAATCCTTATCTCTCTAGCTAATAAAGTCTAGATTAGAGTAGGTAGTAGCGGAGAAGGCACTAAGGTTCTTAGGAGAGAGAATAGTAGTAAGATACTCTCTAATAGCCTAACGATAGAGCCTAGCCTTGTTATAGGCGGAGCTACTAATAGAAGAAGTATTAAGTTTACCTATAATAGCGTTATAGTAGTTACGAGCCTAGCTAGTATTAAGCCTAGACGTAGCGTAGACCTCTAAGGTATAGAAGTTATTAGCGAAGATCTCGGGAGCTATATAGTAGAAGACTAGACCTACCTTAGTAGAGGAGTTACTCTTCTTAGCGAGAGTATACCTAGAGAAGTTACTAAGGTTAAGCTTGTCCTTACTATTAGTATTAGTTATAGTAGTGTTATAGTTAAGACGAGACAAGTAGCGACTAAGAGTAGCCTATATAGTAAACTTAGCAACCTTACTAGATAGAGTTATAGCCTTTTTAGTAGAAGTAGTAGACTTAGGTGTCTTAGACTTCTTAGGAGTTATCTTACTAGAGGTAGCGATAGCCTTAGGAGTCTTCTTAGGCTCTAGAGACCTCGTAGACTTCTTAGTAAGGCGCTTTCTACTATAGACGTTAGTATAGAAGAGAGTTAGAGCTATAGAATTAGCTCTCTCGGTGTAGTACTATAGCTAAGTTAGTAACATTAAGACTCGAAGGAAGACTACTTATAGCATAGAGAATACCTATAAGGTTCTCGATAGTAATATAGAGACTATAAAGTTTAGTAACCTTAGTACGCTCTAGTTCCTTACTAGAGAGGAAAGTAATATTAGTACTAAAGTAAGCTTCCTAGATGCCGATAGTCTACTTATAGTCGGTAACCTTAGATATAGTAGTAGTTAGCTCGTTAGTGTACTTATACTACTTCTAGACGAATATAGAGTTAGTAGGATCTAGATTAATATTAGTATACCTCTATATAGTAGTATAGGCGTTATTAACTAGGTCTAAAAGGACGTTATCTATAATAGTATAATAGACACTCTTAGCCTTCTTATAGCGAGTGTAAGACCTAGTAAGGCTAGTGTCGTAGTTGTAGAGGTTTTCTAGTAGTATTAGCTATACTTCCGATAGAATACTAGTAGAACTCTAGATACTTACTAATAAGATCTCTAGTATAAGTACTATAGAGAAAGTAAGAAGAGATATATAATAAGCTAGCCTAAACATGCTTAGGAAGTATAATAGCTTATAAGTATATTAGAAGGTAGCGACTTATATAGAAGTAGTATAGTAGAAGAAGTAAAGTATTTAGTAGCGAGAGATATATCTATATAGGTATAGTCTATTTATTATATAATACAATAAACACGAGAAGTAGATCTATATATATCGCTATCCTCTAGAAGATAGTAGTATCGTCTAGATACTTAACATTATAAAGTATTAGAAAGAACACTTACTAGGAGCCTCTAAGAGAGTTCTATAGTAGTAAATAACAAATTATATATATTTACTAGAGCACTAGTTGTTTTACTATAATAAATGTTTTAGTAATAGAGAACTAGACAAGAGACTATATTTACTATAATATATTACTATTAGTAGCGAATAAAGGCACGATAGATATAGAGTATAGACAAAGAAGCTAAGTACTTCCTCTATACTTAAGAGTACTAACCTACTCTTATAGAGAAGGCCTATAAGCGTAAATATAAGGCCTATAAAGAATATAGTTTAATCGAGAGTAATTAAATATAGAGAAGAGATAATTATAGAGAAGACTTAGTATTATAGCTCTAGCTAAGTCTATTACGTAACGGACTTTCTCTAGCTACCTTCTATAAGACTTCTAGTCTTATTAAACAAAGGCAGCTATTAGTTTATCTACCTATCTAATTAGTAGATACTAGTAGTTCTATACGTTACTATATACCTACTCTTATATTAGCTTCTTAATTAGTAGTAGTTTATAGTAGAGAGTTATAAGTATAATAGCTTAAGGTAGAACCTTAAAAATTTAATTACTAAAAGAAAGAATAAGCATAAATACTTTACTACTAATCGCTCTAGTAAGGAGGTATAATTGCTTTTAAATAATACCTTAGACGAGTTTATAGATACTTACTAGCTACTATATAAGAGAGAGATTACTAAGCAAGAAGAGACTTAATAATTATAAGCTTAATAAGTAGTAGTAACTACGAGAACTTATAATATAATAATAGACTAAGTAAACTAAGCCTAAGCTATCTAGAACACTTACTAAGTGTTATAGTAGATAAGCTCTTCGTTAGTTAGTAGCTAGAGCCTTATATCTTCTTCTTCTACGTCTTCGGCTACTAGTATTTAGCTAACTTTAAGCTTAGTTAAACCTATTAATTAATTAGTTAATTATATCTATAACCTCTCGAGTAGTACCTTACTAGCTTAAGACTAAAGGCTAGTAGTATTAGAGTTATAATTATAGTAAATATAGTATAGCTAGGACTAAGTACTTATAATACTATAGCAATTAAGTAGTTAGATTACATAGTATAGTAAAGATAGAAGAGGTAGAGGAGATAGTAGAGGTAGTAAAGAATTTTATAATATTAAAGAAGTTAATCTCGTAAGTGCTTACCTAATTACCTTCTCTCGTTATTAAATACTAAAGCTATTACTAGAGTTAGCCTCTATTACTTCTAAAATTCATAACTTTACTACTATAACTACTATTAAGCTTAGAGAAGTATAGATAAGCAATTTAGAGTATACTATTTATAGTAGAAATTAATTTATATTATTATTATAATATTATACTAACAATTCGGTAGATATAATAACTTTAGTATATAGCGTTTAATACTTAGTATTATATACTATATACTCTCTTCTAAGTCTTTCTATTCTATAAATTTATCTAGTATAAGTCTTAAATATTATCTTATTATTAGTAAAGAGTATATAAAGTACTTAGAGATTTAATTTTCTCTATTCGTTACTATATAAAGACTAGTTAAGAGTATATAAACTTAGTAATATACTTCTATAGGCTAGTGTACTATAGATAATTCTCTATTATAATCTATATAGGTCTAGTACTTCCTTACGAGGCTAAAGGTATACTCTACCTTTATATAGATAGAAGCTATTCTCTAGTTAAAAATAGAGACCTCTACTATTAAGGCTCTAGCTTAGCTAAAGGAGATAATAAGGTCTTTACTAAGCTAATAGGTAGTATCTCTAAGGAGGAATAGTACCTTATCTTCTTTAACTCTCTTATTAATTTAACCTAACCTCTATAGTAGTTTAGAGGCTAAGAACTAGCTTTAATTATTAATAGCTCCTTAGTATAGACTAGTATATAAGGATATTAAGCTATCTAGTATATAGATACTAGTATACTTTATACTATACTCTTTCTTATAGCTAGAGTAATAGGCTTCTTAGTTAATTATTAGCCTTTAAAACCCCTTAAAGGTACTATTAAGGAAGCTCTAAATTACTTTATCTCTACTACCTTACTTAATATACTAGCTAAAGTACTTAAGCTACTAGTAGTTATCTAATTAAGAGTACTAATCTAGAAGACTACTAAATTTATACTTAAGGTAAAGAATTACCTCTATAGTAATTGTTAATAGATAGCTAATATACTAGCTAAAGAGGTTAGATTAGATATACTACTAGCCTAGATAAGCTAGCTAGTAAAGAGTTATATAGAGTACTAGCTCTAGTAAAGGCTTAATTTTGTTAGTGAATCGAAGCTACTAGATATCTAATATATTAATTAGCTTAATAACCTCGAGTCTCGTAAAGCTAGTATAGTCTTATTAGCTATTAATAGCTTAGCTATTATAGATATATACCTACTATACTAGCTTATTAAACTTGTAATTCTTCTATTAATTAATCATCTATATAAATTAATAGTATAGATAAGAGTCTCTATATTAATATAGAGATACCTTATACTCTCTCTATTAAGGTAGATTAATACACTAAGGTTACTACTAGTGCTTTTCTTTATTATAAGTAGCTATTATAACTACGAGCGCTACTAAGGCTATTACTAAAGTATAGTAGTAATAATTATCTATTATAGTAAATAGTAACTCTAAGATTAACAAATTTACAAGCTATACTAACAACATAAAGATAGTAATAAGGTAGTAGAATTAAGCTAAGAGATATTTATTAGAGTCTACCGGATAGGATGATCTCTGCCAAAAGTGGTGAGGCCAGCCTAGATCCATGACGCCACGCAATTTAGCGTGCTGCAAGCTAAAACCGTCTATTCGTTAAAGTAGGCTTTAAAAATCGCATTTGTCACACAAGTCCTTGTTGCGGTCCGTCTCAGGACTGGCAGAATGTCGAGAAATTCACCGCCTTGGAACTGCTTGTTCCCAAGCTGAAGAACTTCAGGCAAAACGTGGCTTGTGACAACGCATCACAGCGGCTGGGGTATGTTGATCATTGGTCGGGATGGGATCTCATTTCAGCAATGCTGCATGCTGGTCGTGGCAGCTGCGACCGGTGTTGTCGCTCAGGTATGTATCGTGTTTTCATTCTCCGAAGCTTCTTCCGTGTCCTCAATGCACTTGCTGTGCGACAAGCTTGTCATCTCTCTACAATAATCAATAGTCATGTTGTCGGTACCGGGCGACCCGTCGGATCGACTCTCGTACACAATTGGCTGGATATGTACTCAGGTGTGCGAGCAGACGGCTGCGGTAGCATTTCTGGATCAGCGCTTCGAACCTCTTGACTCGCAGAATGGTAGCGATAACAACAGCTACACGCTGGGCCGCATCGGAAAACATTTTGTGGTCATTGCGATCTGCTCTTCCATAGGAGAGACATCTGCTGCAACGGTAGCCCGGGACATGGCTCACTCATTCCCCAACGTTCGATATGGGCTACTAGTCGGGATAGGCGGAGGCGTTCCATCAGCCAAGCACGATATCCGACTCGGCGACGTCGTCGTAAGTATCGGCGAGGGGGCTCATCCCGCGGTGCTTCAATTCGACATGGGCAAGCAACTATCAGACGGGACTTTCGAGCTGATTGGCCACCTCAATCAGCCTCCCATAAGGCTGCTCACCATGATCAACAGTATACGGAGTGATCATGAGCAAGAGTCTAATGGTGTTCACAAGATGGTAGAAGAAGTGGTCAAATCGATGCGCAAGGCTAGTACACGACGGAAGTACCAAAGACCTTCTGAGCATAGCGACATCCTCTTCAAAGCAGACTTCGCACACGCCCCAGATGGCAGCCGGGAATGTCTCGAAACATGCGCAAAAGAACGATCTCACATTATTTCACGCAAGATCAGACTACCTGAAGACGACGACGTCTCCATCATCCACTACGGTCCAGTCGCATCTGCTAACACGGTCATGTCAAATGCACCGGAAAGAGACAAGCTCCTAGCGGAGCGAGGCGTGCTATGCTGTGAGACGGCAGCGGCGGGTCTGATGAATCATTGGCCATGTCTCGTCATACGAGGCATTAGCAGCTACGCGGACTCACATCGGTCTGATGCATGGGAAGGATATGCTGCTCTGTCAGCAGCAGCGTACGCGGCTTCCCTGCTTCGACGCCTCGCTGTCAGTCACGTCGCAGCAGAGCCGACTCTCTATGCCGCGCTCGACAGACGTGAGTACCCCTCATCTTTAGAATTTCCGTCTCAAATGCCAACATTCTAGCCAAGTACAAACGCAAGGCGACCGTATCGAGCAAAAGTTGGACGCCGCAGGGTCCGACAACAGCCAAACGAAGTGGCGGAACTGGCTAAGACCAGTAGATGCCTCCATCAACCACGGCAAGGCAGCCTCTAAACGCGACGGAACTTCAGGCGACTGGCTACTTGGTAGCCAAAAATTCAAATGCTGGCAAGAGTCAACTTCCAAGTCATTCCTATGGCTGCATGGCATCCCCGGATGTGGCAAGACCGTACTGAGCTCCACCATCATATCGCATCTCATGAAGTCTGAAAAGACACAAAAAAACGTTTTCTACTTCTACTTCGACTTCGCTGATATGGAGAAGCAGAGTCTGTAGGCTGCGGTGCGAAGCCTGTTAAGCCAAGTTGTCATTCGCATCCTGTCGAGGGATGAGGCATCGCAGTCAAATTTATCGTTGTTCCAGAATACAGATGTACAGCCATCACTTGACAGTCTATGTCAGATGCTCAACCAACTCTTGAGCGACTTAGGCTGCACATGGATCGTCCTAGATGCCCTCGACGAATGTACAACACGATCCGGACATGGTACCGAAGGACTGCTTGCATGGCTTGCATCTTTGTACGCAGGGACCGAGAAGATCCATCTCCTTGTGACCAGCCGACCAGCGAGCGATATCACTCTTTCACTCCGCGATTGGGTTTCGCCAGACAGCATACTACCTGTCGAGGGCTCAGGGGTACAGCGTGACATTGACGCATTCATCACCAGGACCGTGAAGGAACACTCAGCTCTGAGGAGGTGGCAGAGTCGACCAGACATACAAGGAGAAATTGAACGAGATCTGTCAGGAAAGGCGCAAGGAATGTAGGTTCGTCCCTAGCACATACTGGTCATGTGCTGATGACAGGTTTCGATGGGTGGTATGCCAGTTAGACGCTCTTGAAGCCTGCATAGACCCACCAAGCCTTCGCACCACGCTTCGGCTTCTTCCGAAGACTCTCAATGAAAGTTATGATCGGATGCTGGAACAAGCGAGAAACACTGACCACTGGGAGGCTTGCAGGCGGCTTCTGCAATTCCTCATTCACTCTCCACGACCTCTGCAGCTTGACGAGGCTGTTCACTGTCTTGCAGTGGACATACGGGACACCGGTGAAATCAATTTTGACAACCTTATGCCTGAACCAGAGGATATCACGCGACTCTGCCCGGGACTGATATTCATTTACTCGGCGGGGAATGATTGGTATCCATCAGCACGACATGTGCAACTTGCTCACTATTCTGTCCAAGAATACTTCCGTTCCAAAGGTCTGCGGGAAGACTTCGCCGTGCAATTCGAAGAGCAAGCCTCAGCTAATCACCTCACATCCGTGTGCCTGGCTTACCTCCTGCATGTGGATGTGAACATACGTCCCTACGCTATCGAGTCCCAGTTTGCACTTGCAAAATATGCGGCTATTTTCTGGACCCACTTTGCCAGGCTGATACACGCTGTATCTCCGCAGACAGAGCGTTTGGGCGTTGCCTTATTGTGGCCCCACGAGAAACGCTCGCGGTGGCTGAGTCTCCTTTACTTTTGGCACTCTCATCGTACAGAGGATCGAGAGATTGGCCCGGCGCTGTATTATGCAACTCGTGAAAGCATAACGTGGCTGGCCAAGGCTGTCATTGACCAGGGCGTGGACTTATGTTACCCCAGTAAATACCACGAGAATCCTCGCGAAATGGCTCAGAAACGGGGTGACCTCGCGCTCGTTCGGCTCCTGCTATATCACGAATTCACGATTGAGCAAAATACAACCCGTAGACCAGAAATTCTTAGAATGGCGGCTTCCCTCGGCATGGGCGAATTGGTCAAAACGTTCTTATATATGGGGAACGGTAAGATCACAGCCCTCAACGAGCGTGACGTTCTTTCTGCATTTCCCAGGGCGGATGGCGATGCTGTCAAGGCTCTTGTCGAATATGTCGCTGCGCATTGCACTAGTGTCGACGTAGTGAGGCTTGCGGTCTACCATGCGGCAAGTGGTCATCATGTTGGACTAATGGAGAAGTTGATTGGCAGAGAAATATCCGCGTGCTCAAAAGCAGCAACATGCCGCAGCCTCGGGGCACATGATACTTCCCTTCCGAGCACGGTCGTTTTACAAGGGTGTGACAAGGCGTGTTTTTGCTTCATTTGGTTATTCAGGCTCGCAACGCGACTCGTGGTCTATGAGGATGAGAACGACACGGCTGCGAGACTGTTCTCGATGGCCGCCGATCTAGATGTTACGACCTATATTCTACAACGGGCCTTTCAGACATGTGTTCAAGGAGGTGCTCCGACCATGGTTCGACGAGTGGTTGACGAGGTTCTTGCATCGGTTTATGATCAGCTAGGGCTCGATTATTGCATGAGACTGTTCGACGACTTCATCTCTCTCATCGCACCTTTGCAAGAACAGAATGACCAGGGTGAGACTGCTGAAGAGAACATGGACACCCATGGGCAAACAGCACGGCTCCTGAGTGATGTGTGCGGCATAGGAGAATGCCCAGATCTCGGGAGCGCCTTGCACATAGCCGCTCACGATGGCTGTATCAAGTTGGTCAAGTTTTTGATCGAGTCAGACGCCACAATCGACGCAACCGGAGGACCAGACTCAATGACTCCACTCATGGTAGCCGTCTTGGGAGGACATGTGGACACAGTGCGGTATTTGGTTCACGCAGGTGCCGACATCAAGGTCCAGACCGAGGATGGCGATACAGCTCTTATGCTTGCCGTCTCGCATGGAGAGCTGGACAGTGTGCGATTCCTCATCGACGCAGGTGCGGAACTTGAGAGTCGGAATCATGACGGTCTGACTCCGCTCTTGCTGGCCGTCCAGTATGGGCACTCAGACCTGGTAGAACTTCTGATTGATGTCGGTGCTGATGTCAATGCATGTGACAGAAGGCTCAATACCGCACTCATGTTGGCAGTCTCGCTAGGCAGGTACGCGACAGCAAAGTCTCTGATTGAAGCTGGTAGTGATCTCAACGCGATTGACTCTTCGGGTCAAAGTCCGCTCTGCAAAGCTATCCGGCTCGGAGAGAAGATCACAGTCCGGGAATTCTTGGACGTTGACACCGATTCAGAGATAAGCCGCTCCCGTGACGGATCTTCCCCCATGCAAGTACCTTATTTAAGTGACGAATCTATGATTCGTCTTCTCTTAGAATCAGGGGCCAGAGTATTTGGGGATGGAGGCATCTCCGGTTTCGAACTTGAGCTCTTCATAACTTGGGGCAATGCCAGGATTGTCAGGATGCTTCTCAGGCAGGGTGCCCGGGCAGAAGAGTTGCGTAGCGTCTCTGCCGATTTGCTGCGACTAGCTTCGGCCTGTGGTTACCTCTCTGAAGCTTTGTTTCTGCTGGATTGCAGAGCTGATAGCAGCAATGAGATCGCCCTCATCGCGACAGACCAAGAACGATGCAGTGATACAGCGCCATCGCGTGGACGGCATCATGATCAACGACAGCGCAAGCGACGGTACAGCGAGAGCTATGCGATTTCCCCCAAGGCCAGCGAGGGTCCCCATCACGGAACTACAGGACAACTCGGATTAGATTGTATTAGAGCTTCAAAACGTTGCATATGGGCCGGCTACTACAAACCCGATGATCTTTTTCTTGGTGCAGGCCATACCGAGGTTCTGGATGACACCGAAAGTGACGAAGAAGGACGAGAGAATCGCAAGAGACAGCGACAAATCCAATCTTGCGAAAGATGATATGCCCACTGAAGGGTGAACGATGTGGGTACATCACATTCGAGGCCAATTGGTAGTAGTGCTGCGTTCATGCTGACAGTTGGCCCCCCGGGCATGAATGTCACCTCACATACTACCACTTCCCAGCCGTTCACAATACAACAAAGCAAAATGCAAGACCGGGATGGTGCACAGGACACAACGTCCTCGGGGCAAGAAGAAGGTGGCAGAGGTGCCACGTTTGCATTACCTGGTTCGCCCAAGGATGGGCTCATCCGTGTTCTCAGCTATGAGAAGAACTTGCTGTACGCAGCCTTCTCCTTCTTCTGCCTCTCCACCTGCCTCTTCTTCGTCGCAGCGACCTCATTCGCGATGGCAGCATCATTTGGAGCGAGCTTGGCTGCCTCCTCTAGATCCTTCAGCGCTTCCTCCTCGTTCCTGAGCGCATTCCTCGCGATAGCCCTTCTGAACAGTGCCTTTGCCTTGTCTGCATCCTTGATGGTCTTGACAGCTAGCGCATTCGACCCCGACTTGTCCGCCCCTTCGTAGTCCTTGAGCTTGTTCTGGAGCAAAGCGCTGTTGCAGTGGAGGTTGATCTTGAGGGCGTCTAGCTGGGCACCAGTATCTGGGCCATCACTGTCCAGCGGCTCTGGGTATTCGTGGAGGTAGCGGAGACCCTTCTGGTACTTGGCCAGTCCAAGATCCAGATCCCCAGCCTTGAATGCCTTTGTGCCCATCTCTTTCAGCTCCGTGGCGATCTTGATGATCTCTTCACCCTTCCACTCTCCATCCGGCTGCTGATCTTCTGGGAAGTCTTCATAGGGGTCGCCGGACTTGTCTGCCGCACGCTTGGTAGCATTCTCATACTCCTCACCAGACAGCTCGCCGCAGTCGTCGATCGTGCAGTCGCGGACGGGCTTGTCGTTGGAACCAGTTGCGGTCTGCTCGAGAGTGCGGACGATATTCTTGCCTTGCAGGACCTCGCCGAAGACCACGTGCTTGCCATCCAGATGGGGTGTAGGGACCGTGGTTATGAAGAACTGAGATCCATTGGTACCAGGACCCGCATTGGCCATGCTGAGCAGGAATGGCTTCTCGTGCTTGAGCTGAAAGTTCTCGTCGTCAAACTTCTCCCCGTAGATGCTCTCGCCCCCAGTACCATTGCCGGCTGTGAAGTCACCACCCTGAATCATGAACTGCTTGATGATGCGGTGGAATGAGGATCCCTTGTAGTGGAGTGGCTTGCCGGTCTTTCCCTCTCCCTTTTCGCCTGTGCAGAGTGCTCGGAAGTTTTCGGCTGTCTTGGGTACGACTATGACTTTTTAGGATGGAGCATCACCGATGGAAAAGCAGGTGACATACTGTCATTGTACTGTAACCGTCAGCTTCAATCTTCTTGACTCAAAGTAGCCTCTCAATGGGTTCACTTACCAGCTCAAATGTGACACGACCTTGCTTCGCTTTGCCAATGCTGACGTCAAAGAAGACGCGACTGCGTTTGGCTGCCATGATCGCTGTATGTGATGGGTATTCGTCAAGAATGTGTGAAGATCGTGAAGCTGGATTGTGGTCGATGTTGGATACGGATGGAAACTTCGAGCTGACCGAAATTCAAAGTTCTGCCCCGCGATCTGTGGTCTGTGCGGGTTGCGGCCTTGAGATGACCTCCGAGCATCCACGAAGATGCAGAATGGTTTGTTCACTCAAGCAGGGATGCAGGCAATATGAATTGCTTCTCAATCTTGCCCTTGATCGTCGCGTCCTCCGGTAATTCCAGACCAGTCGGGTTCTTCATTGGTGATGGACTCGTGTCAATCTCAATTGTGACCTTGGCGAGTCAGCAAACGCGTCGCGCATCTCAGAAGTGAATGAAGCCGCATGAGAGAATTACCACGCCATCTTCGCAGCTATAATCGACACCTACCGGACCATCATTGATCAGAGCGACATCCATCATCGCCTGGAAAACGCCATCCTTGACTTTATCCTCCTTGTACTGGTTCTGCACGGTCTGAAAGAAGCGGTCGTACAATTCCTTCGCGGGACCTGGTGGCGCCGACTTGTGAAAGTCTGGTTTGTTCTTTTTCGTGCCTGCCAGCAGAGTAAATTGAGATACTGAGATACATTAGTCTTGTCGTGCATGATCATCCCGTCCTGCATACCGCAAAGGATCTCGCCGTCGATTTCTTGCACATTCTTTTTCCATTTCCCACCCTCGTCGTCGTCCCATAATTTGACTTTCAACACCTTGTTCGCCATTGACTCCACTTCCTTCAACGTATCGTCTTTTGCCACACCAGCAAATATCAATAAGCCTTTCTCAATTGATGATATAAGCTTGCCATCCACTGTGACGGAAGCAGACTTTACTCTTTGTAGTACAGCTGGAAGGGTCAGCTGCAAGCCATGATGATCTGCAAGGGGACGCACTCTTCATCGTGTCGATTTGCCCGCTCAAGTCTGTGTAACACTCCGCGGATATCTCTCTTCACCGCTTGATAATATCGGGAGTAGACTGGGTTGAGCTGTCTGGATCAGCTGGACAAATGTATCAAATGCAAATCGAAACGCGTCTGAAATTACGAAGGAAACCTGTGTACATGTGACAGAACCAAAAATGAGCCTCATGATCGCGTAAAGACTGAAGCTGGAAGATCCTCGGCTGTACCCGTCGTTGCGGCGCGACAACCTGTCGCATTGCCTGTATGCAAGACCACCCTTGTTGTATCCTGCAGGCATAAGCGCCGCAATCACAGCTGGGATTTATCAATCTTTTGTCGTTCCTCATCGCGACATATAATAATCACAATCACTCCACCGACCTGTGACTTACTACATCAAACATACTGGACCCTCTTTCGTTATGGCGGCTCGGAAGCTTCAACAGGAGATCGATAAGGTACAACCGCCAGCAAGTTCACATGAGGTGGGACTGACATTGGGCAGACCTTCAAAAAGGTCGATGAAGGTGTGGCAGTGTTCGAAGGCATCTACGAAAAGCTCCAAGCATCGACGAACCCATCACAGAAAGAGAAGCTCGAAGATTCGCTGAAAAAGGAGATCAAGAAGCTGCAAAAGTCACGAGATCAGATTAAGCAATGGGCAACACAAAACGATGTGAAGGACAAGGCGCCTTTACAAGAGAAGCGGCGGCTGATAGAACAAGTATGAAGCTCTTTTGTCTATGCGGCTCAAGCTGACCAGGACAGCAAATGGAGAGGTTCAAGGCAGTGGAAAAGGAGATGAAGACGAAAGCATATTCGAAAGAAGGCTTATCAGCGGCGGCCAAGCTGGATCCCAAGGAGCAAGAAAAGGCCAACATGTGCGACTTTCTTTCAGGACAGGTGGACGAGCTCGAACAGCAGATCGAACGACTGGAGACGGAGGCTTCGACGTTACAAAGTGGGATCAAGAAGGGCAAGAAGGACACTTCGAAAGCTGAGCGGATAGCGGAGCTGGAAGGGAAGCAGGAACAACATCGATGGCATCAAAATAAGCTGGAACGATTACTACGGTCAGTGGAAAATGGTGGAATTGAAGTTGATCAGGTCAAGGATATTGAGGACAGTATCAAGTACTATGTGGAAAACAACACGGAAGTGGACTTCGTGGATGACGACACGATATACGACGAGTTCAACTTGGATGAGGAGGATGGTCTCGTGGGCGATACCGACAGAGTATCATCACAAGATGCACAATCGATTCAGGATGATGGACCGGAGTACGAAGAGCGGCCAAAACTCGCGCCAACGATACCAAAAGCAAAGTCGACAGAAGCTCCGGCAGCACAAGCACGAAGACCGTCGGTACAACTCAAATCACCTCTACCAGCACTGGCGACTTTACATACGGCACCAGCAGCGACGACGAGCGGACCGGCAAAGGACACAGGAATGAAGCCAGCGCCATTACCGACGATACCGACGGGACAACCACTGAAGTACGCATCTGCAGCAGCGGCTGCGGCAGCGAGCGACAAGGCAGGCGTAGGGATCGCGCCATTACCACCTCCACCACAGACTGCGAAGACGAGCAGCTCAAATTCGCCCTCGACAGCACCATCACAACCTGCGACCATCGCGCCATCACCTCAACAAGTACCTCCAGCCAAGCCAGTCAAGGCAGCAGAGTCAGTGGCAGAGCCATCACCTGCACCAACACCAGCAAAGCCTGTCGAGAAACAATCAACACCTGCACCAGAAGTATCGACGCCGGTCATCGAACCTCCGCCAGGTCTGTCACACTCGATTGGTACCACTCCTATCACGAATGGTGATGCACGAGAAGATGACGAGATTGAGTCGATATGGCATCTTCCGTCAAGTCTACAAGATGTGCTTGGATCGTTCCAGGCAGCCAAGGCGAGGAATGCTGCGAACAATCCGGCAGACGAGCGTATGTTGGCGGCGTCACGAGCACAATGTCCTTCACCGCTGGACGCGGAGAAGCCGAATCACTACAAACCACAAACGCCATTCGCTTACACGCCAGCACACTACCCACAAGAGCCGCTACAGATCTTTGACGATCCTCGACTGTACAACAGGATTGATCCGGACACGCTCTTCTATGCCTTCTACTACCGACAAGGGACATATCAGCAGTACCTCGCAGCCAAAGCGCTTAAGAGTCAAAGCTGGCGGTTTCATAAGCAGTACCAGACATGGTTCCAAAGGCATGAGGAGCCCAAGAACATTACCGAGGAGTACGAGCAGGGGACCTATCGGTTCTTCGACTATGAATCGACTTGGTAAGTTGACAGATTTTTGTCGATGTTGAACATTGCTAACAAATGCCCAGGATGAACCGTAGAAAGGCTGACTTCAAGTTTGCTTACAAGTTCCTCGAGGATGATCTTTAGTGGAAGTGGCTCTTCCCGGACGACGAATGATGGGTTACTCTGCTCTGGTAGTGTTTACGGGTCGCTTCAGGTTGATGTAGTCGGCGAGAAGCAAATGTGATGAGCTTGACGAGGACTGTCCAGATGTCCGAAATTTCCGGTCTATCGTACGTACGTGACGACGCATCTCAGGCATCCACATCCCAGCCATGCTCACGTATGCCAACCTCTTCTTGCTGAGTCCGCATCTGAATAATGACGAGTTACCGCCATGACTCGGCTGTAACAATCCTTGCACCAGCCATGTGCTGACCTTGTCTCACGTTTTGGTGCGGTCAGATGGTCTGCGGAACCACACGGCCAGGCGACACTTTCAGGTCAACCTTAACAGCCTCAGGGAACCGTTCAGGTCCTGTCATAATTCCAAGACACATTTTATCTCCTTTCCGCCATCTCCGTCCGTAACCTCACGTAACCCAAAATACCTCATCAAGATTACAAAGGGCATTCTGCATCATTCCAGCGAGGGCAAAAGGCAAAACTGCCCGCAAACCAAAGCCCGCCGTTTCCGCGCGTCGGGGCCATCGGCGGCCGTCTTCTCCTTCTCACGCCCTGAACCAAACCCCCGAGCCATCACCAATCTGTCCGCATTATCCAAGGGTCCGCTGTCCATCCGTGGTGATAAAATCCACGCATTCACCCGGGGCGCGTCCCACGTCACCACGCGAGCGACATCCATTGAAGCTTGAGAAATGGTCATGCAATTGTTATGGAGCAGCTACAGATCCACAGCCGGGTGAGCCTCCCTACAGCTAAACTTTTGATCAGCAAGAGCTGACAGCTATTCCCAGAGCTACATCGTGAGATGGATCAACGTCAACGCCGGAGAGTCCATCTCCTGGAGCTTACAACCACACAAGAAAGGACTCAACTTTGGCATCTTCAAGCATCCCGGGGGTAAAGGTGCTGCGAACAATCTGCCTACGTCCGCGACACTGGATGTCCCTCCCACGCCTCCCGAGCAGGGGTTCAAAGAGAGGAGGAACTCCACGGCAAAAGAGAATGGTGTCTCCGCAGTGGTGGACAAGCTGCAGGGTGTAGGCCTCAAATGCGTGTCGTGGAAGGGGAAATGTGAGGCCGACTTGGTGTCCATGGGGAGGTACGACGTGCAGGAGGGAGAAGGCGGGATGTACGGGCTTGTGTTCGACAATACCTTCTCCAAGACGGTAGCGAAGACCGCGACGTTCGTGCTCATGACGCATCCGACTACTGCCCCGCCGAAATCTGGTGCGCAGCTGAGGTACTCCAACGCGCAGGCGGCGACGAGCTCGACTAGTGTTGGGAGGAGTCCGAGTTTGCGACCAAGGACGGCGTCGAATGAGTCCTTGATTCAGGATGCGAGGTCGATACCGTCGATTAAGATACCGAGGAGGGAGAGTGCGACGTCGGTCGCGAGTGGGTTTTATACAGGGACGATGCACAAGAAGCGGAGGAAGAAGAACCAGGGGTATGCGAGGCGGTTCTTTTCACTGGACTTTACTTCTTCGACGCTGTCGTACTATCGCAATAGTCATGCGTCGGCACTCCGAGGGTCGGTGCCATTGTCGCTGGCTGCGATTGGAGTGGATGAGAAGAGGAAGGAGTTTAGCATTGATTCTGGTGCAGAGGTCTGGCATCTTCGGCTTAGGAACAAGAAGGACTTTGAAGCATGGAGGAGGGCGCTGGAACGTGCGACTAGTTCTCCCGTTGGACTGCCGTCGCCTGTAGGTCCGAGGTCGTCGAAGAGTCTGGAAGAAGGACAGACGCCGGTCTTCAGCGACCCATTGGCTGATCGGGACTGGCTGCATGTTGAGCAGCTGGTAGGTAGGGTATCAGGAACTCGCGATGCAGTTAGGAGACTTGCACAGGACACGGATCCGAAGTACAACACTACCAATAGCCAGCAACCGAGCAGCTCACCTGGCGCTTCACCTGTTGAAGCCAACCCATTCTTTCAGGATGTCCCGGACAAGGAGGGTCAGAAGCTCCCCTTCTGGAAACGAAAGCCTAGCTCTGGCAATACGAGCACCGAGAGCAGAGCGAGTCTACTTCGAAGAAGTTTCTCAGCGCAGAGTACAGTTCCGGCGCCAGCGGTTCCAAATGGCCCAACGTCACCAGCCCTATCTATACCAAAGATTCGAGCTCCGTCGACTAATGGAGCCAGCGAAGATATTCACGAGAGATGCATGGCCTTGCTCCGTGATCTGGATGCTACGGTCTCGGAGTTCTCTTCTCTACTCACAGAGTCTAAGGCGAGGAGACGACTCCGAATCAGCAAGACAGCCTCACGAATGTCCATGGAGTCGTCAGCATCTGCAGATGACTTCTTCGACGCTGCCGAAGCACCAGATGCTGCACCTCAGATGATCTCGATCAGGAATTCTGACGAGCTTGCATCGGAGAGAGACGACTTCTTCTCCGACACTGAATCTGTTGCCTCCAGCACGACAGAACCATCAGGCTTCTTGGAGCATTCATCTACCCTACCAGGCACACTCTTTCCATCTCTTCCAAAGACTCCTCTACCTTCAACGGTACCAAAAGTCTCTCCTCGTGTCGCAATTCCGCCACCTCGACAACCTCCTCCATCGATCGTCTCTTTCCTCCGCAAGAACGCTGGCAAGGATCTCTCCACGGTCGCCATGCCAGTGACGGCCAATGAGCCGCTCTCTCTTCTGCAGCGTCTTGCTGAGCCTCTCGAGAATGCTTCCCTGCTTTCTCTGGCAGCGTCAGCCTCTTCTTCTACCGAGAGACTTCTCTACGTCACTGCCTTTGCCATCGGCACCCTCGCTGCGAATCGTGTGAAGGAACGCGCTGTACGTAAACCTTTCAATCCCATGCTTGGCGAAACATACGAGCTCGTCCGTCCTGTTCCTGGAACCAAGGGCACCTACCGCTTCATAGCAGAGAAGATCCAGCATCATCCTGTCCGTATGGCGTGGCAGGCCGACGATGTGACAGGGAAATGGAGTGTTGCGCAGACCCCAAGACCAGTGCAGAAGTTCTGGGGTAAATCTGTGGAAGTCAACACGGAAGGTCGCATGAGGATTGTCATCTCCCCCGGTCAGGAAAAGGGACGCGAGGAGAGGTACAGCTGGGCTCAGCCGACTGCTTACCTACGGAACGTCATTGCTGGTGAAAAATATGTTGAGCCTACCGGCAGCTTGACCGTGGTCAACGAGACGGAAGGCGGCAAGGCAGTGGCCACGTTCAAGGCGTCGGGCATGTTCTCGGGACGAAGCGAGGAGGTGACCGTTGTCGTCTATGGTCCAGACGGAGAGCAGACCGGCGCAGGGCTAGTGGGGACATGGACGAAGGAGCTTCGACGAACCGACACGGACGAAGTCATCTGGAGAGCTGCCGATGTGGTCAAAGACGCCGGCAAGAACTGGGGCTTCTCCGTCTTCGCCGCCGGACTCAACGAGCTCACTGGCATCGAAGAAGACAAAGTCCCTCCCACCGACAGCCGTTTACGACCAGACCAACAAGCTCTCGAGAAAGGCGAGCTTGACGCCGCCGAAGGCTTGAAGGCTCGTCTGGAAGAGCGTCAACGTGGTCGACGAAAAGTCATGGAAGCCCACGGCCGGGCTCACGAACCCGTCTGGTTCCAGAAAGTAGACAACGAAGGAGACGAGGAGATCTGGCGTCTCAAGTCGGGGAAAGAAGGGTATTGGGAACGAAGAGAAAAGGGTGATTGGAAAGGGTTGGTGGATGTATTCGAGATGTAGCATTAGCGTTGGCCCTCATCAAGATCCTACCACCACTTCCCGAACCACTGTCCTCTGCCCTCACATCCCCCTCGCCACCCTGCGTACCCCTCCCTCTTAGACCTCCCCCTGCCCCTCCCTCTCCAACCTCTCAAACAACGCCCTCCCCACCTCCTCTCCCTTCCAATGCCGACTCACAGCCCCAATCTCAATCTTTCCGTACACATGCGCGAATAAATCCCCCCCGCGACTGGGCTCCCACTTGACCTCATCCTTGACCTTGCTCAAGTCCACTTCAGCGACAACGAGATCTGTTTGGCCGGAGAAGTATTTATCGTAGGTCCCGAGGGATTGGGACGCGGTGGAGAGGTGGATGTAGCCGTCTGTGAGGTCGATGCCGGAGCCGGTGAAGGTGCCGGATTGGGTCCAGGAGTGGTAGAGGGGGAGGGGGAGGATTTTGAGGACTTTACTTGGGTGGACAGGGGGGGACATGGTTGTGAGGTAGCGCCGAGATGTGGTTTTGAGGATGGCGAGGGATTGGATGGCACAGGGGATCATGTGATGCTGGGATGTTTTCGGTGGGGGATGGAGTCGCCGATGTGGAAGGGATTTCGGGCTTCACGGGGATGGGATGTGGCAATTTTGACTTCATTCCTCAACTTGGCTCTGCCGCACTACCATGTCGAAAGGACGCTTCTAGCACATCAGACATGCGATGTAGAGCTTGCCATCGCTCTGGAGCAAAGCGACGCGTTCGCAGAGTCGATGGTGAGTGTTGACCGCGGCACTCTTTCACCATCACGTACGCCCCCGATCCCAAGCCACCAGATCCCGGCACGCCACTGACAAGCATCGACGACGCCGCACGTACATGAACAAGATCTCGACAGATGCTTGGGTAAAGCTTGATCTCGCCTGTTCAGATCCCTGGGACTCTCAAACTTCCTAACCATGACCCGTCGTGCATTGCGGCTAAAGCGGAAGACTCTTCTTCTGGATCTTCCCCTCTTCGACCTGCGGGAGGAAGGTTTGGTGGTCACATCTTGTTCGAAGGTTACACGGCTCACATCACACGGTTCACATGTGACTGGGCCCGTCTGGAGTATGTTTCGTAACGGTAGGGCACCGGATGGAGATGTGATGGTGGTCAAGCTGCAGCTCGCCACACCTCTTCAATGTCCGCGATCATCGACAGTGCAGAATATCCCAAAGGCATGACGGAGGAACATCCCTGAACAACCAGGATCTCATGCCCGACGATGCATCTAGAAATGTACTCTGAACGCCACTTGCGAAATCACCATGTCCCGTCTCCCCACATGGCGTGTTTCGGGATCCTGGAGTGTGTGGAATTCTGAACAGGGCCCAGCTCCACGTGCGATCATCTCTGTTCCTGACGGTGCCTCCAGTTTCAGAAAATTAAGCTTCGGCATGGTAGATCCGTACCTGACGTGTACCTGTCGATTTCAACCGGGGGCAATGGCATGGGTAAGTGAAGAATTGTGACAGGCTTGATACAGTATAAGTATCTACTCTCTTGCCTGCTGGGTCGACTACCAAACAAGACTTCCCTCCAAGTCAAATCGCACAACACCTGACTCCAACCCATCCTCAATCTATCTCATCCAAAATGTACACCCTCCTAACCCTCACCTCCCTCCTCTCCCTCACCATCGCCCAAACCCTCAAAGCCTCCTTCACCCAATACGGCGCAGGCGACACCTTCGGCTCCCCCAACTGCAACACCAACACCGCAGCCTGCGGCTTCTACACATCCCCGGGCTACTCCGCCGCCGCCTCACAGAACCTCTTCGGCGTCGGCCCCGGTGCAGGCGCCGGTCCAGCCTGCGGAACCTGCTACCGCCTGACGGCCAACACGGATAGCTCGGGGAACCGCCTATCGAACGCCGGGAACAGCATCGTGGTGCAGGTGAATAACCTCTGCCCGGCCCAGGGCAACCCGTTGTGCTCGCAGAATGGCCTGCAGGGGACAAACCAGTATGGGGCGAATGTGAATTTTGATTTGTGCACGGATTCGGGGGCGGCGAAGGCTTTGTTTGGGAATTCTGGGGTGGGACTGGCGGTGGGGACGGCGGTGAAGGTTTCGTGTAGTGTGAGTATCGACCCTGGAAGCAGAGATGAGAAAGTGCTGACAGTGACAGCAATGGAGTGGAAAGGTGGTGCACTAGATGGTGGTGGGAAGCGGTTGATAAGGAGAGTTGGTCGAGGAGAAGGGAGAATGTGGGATACTTTCTTTCCATACAGTAGAGACAAAAGAGACAGTTTGGGTAGTAAACAGTATGCGACACAATACGTGACACCATCATGTTACATCAGCTTCAAATATCCGTGGGATTCCTCACGGCTGCTAACACCATGTGGCGATCCGCATCAGATTGACTCAGTATGAGCTCGTCAGACTTTTTTGAAACTGTTATGCAGCATTTCAAGATGTCGTCAAGTGATATGACCGATAATATTGCGGGATCGATGACTATCGAGAAAATATGCGAGTTGCCAAAGTATGAGCAATCGTGCCAATTGAAAGCGAAAAGTGAAGCCAGACGGCTGGCGGCCCGTATCCCCGACCTCACGTCCTGTCCATGAAATTTCCAAGCGCATCTCCAATTCCTTTGCGCCGAGTCTCACAAACATCGACACATTCCTCAATCAATCTCGCCGTCTTCCGAATTAATCGACCATGCCTCTGATTCAATCCTCCCAAGACCATCTCCCCCGTACGCCTCCCCTCCCCTCCTCCTTCTCCCCACTAACAATCCCAGACATCGACACCCCCCCCTCCCCCACCTCCCTCGACTCCGCCAAGTCCCTCATCGCCTCCGAACTCTCCGACCTCACCCTCCCTCACCCCTCCCTCCGCCCTCTCCCCTCACCCAACTTCACCCCCGCCGTCACCTCCTCCCTCACCCTCCTCTCCTCTTCCCAACCCCTCCCCAAACTCGACTTCTCCCGCTACGAAGCCCCCTCCGCACCTGAACCCTCCGCAGACAAAGCAGAATGGACCTCCGCCCTACGCTCCGCCTACATCTCCACCGGCTACCTGTCGAGTCGAACAGAGAACCTCTCCCTCCTCGAAACGTTCGGGCGGAACGCGTGGCTAGTGGGGAACAGTCAACTAGAGGACGTGTTGCGGGATTTGGAAGTGGAGGTTAAGCAGGCGAAGGAGGAGGTGGAGAGGGTGCAGAGTGAGAGGGAGGGGATGCAGGCTGGTGTGCGGGGGGAGTTGGAGGAGTTGGAAAGGACGTGGAGGGGGCAGGTGGGGAGGTTGTTGGAGGTGCAGGTTGCGGCGGAGAGGGTAAGGGGGGAGATGGAGAGGAGGAGGAGGGAGGGGAGGGGTGGTTGAGGGGGGAGAGATGGGGTAGACTTGATATGCAGGTGCGGAGATGGTTTGCGAAGGCCACTGGATGTGAAAGAGGAGTGGGGAGGAGACGCTACTTGAAGCTGAGGAGGCCGAGCAGGCTGTGTCAGTCACGGAGCTCATGGCCACCTGCGGCAAGAAGCGCCACGGACGCGGGTCCATCAAGCGGGTGTAGGCAGGAGATGTCTCGCTAGGGATGACCTTACCGCTGCCTTAAGACATCTGGCCGAGGAGGAAGAGGTCGTTGTTCGCTCTATCGCACAGTGGCGTGCTACAGTGGAGAAAGTCAGGCTGTCAGATCTGGTTATCATGCGCCTGCAGACATGTACACAGCGTAACATTTGATCATGGTATCTTCTCCACATCAATCATAACCCACCTCCAACTCCACGCTCCCTTTCTCCCCTCTACTCAGGCGGCACAAACGGCTTGACCAACATGCCACTAAAACTCTCCAACTTCTCCTTGCCCCTCACCTCCTCAACCAGCAACGGCATCTTGACCACATTAAACTCCTCATACAACTCCTCAATCTGATCCAAATACTTCTTCTGCATCTTCCTCCTCGCATTACACTGCTCACACGGATTGTCCTTCTTGGGAAACAGCAACTGATTCACCACAATCGCATGAGTATCAATCTCATAACTCGCGAGTTCCTGAATCATCCTCTCGGTCTCGTACAGCGAGAGAAATTCAGGGATGCACACGCAGACAAACGTTGTCATGTCTGCGTTCTTGAATTGCCCGTTGACTTCGCCGATCGTCTCGCGCAGGTCTTCCATCTTTTTGAGGACGTCGTCGAGGGATTGGCCATTGGGCAGGCCGCCGCGGGCGCCGAGAACCGAGTTGAGCATGGGGCCGAATTGGGAGGAGAGTTGGGAGAGTTTGGCGAGGGCTTTTTCCATGACGGTGGGGAATTGGAGGAAGCGGAGTGTGTGCCCGGTCGGGGCCGTGTCGAAGATGATGACTTCGTAGGAGAGGGATTTTACTTGTTTGAGGACTTCGGCAAAGGACATGGCTTCGTCTACGCCGGGGATCTGGGAGAGTCAGTGTGGCTCTGAGATGGAGAGGAGAGGCTGGGACGTACGCTGAACGCGAGGTCTTGCATCATGCCACCCATACCGCCGAGGCCTTCCATGGCTCGTTCTGCGTCTTCTCCGCCGGCCGCCAGGAGATCTTGGATGCTGCCGTTGGGGTCAATTTCCATGGCACTTAGGTTGTCGAAGCCATTTATCAGTCTGGCATCCTTTCCGAACTTTTGGTTGAATGCATCTGACAGGTTATGCGCCGGATCTGTGGAGATCAGGAGTACTGATTTTCGGTGTTTCGCCATCTGGATTGCAAGACTGCATGATGTGGTCGTCTTTCCGACGCCTCCCTTGCCACCAACGAAGATCCAGCGGAGCGTCTTTTGATCCAGGATCGATTGGAGTGTAGGTTCCATGACATCCTCGTCGGCATTGACCACTGCTGCGGAGGACATGGTGGCGGTGTGTGCTTATTCCGTCGGCAACCTGAGGGAATTCGACTTAGGGTTCTCTTATTCTCGATGTAATAGGTGAGGTGTATCTGTGTGCCACTCCTCAATCTGGACGATGTCGCTGGTATGGATCCCGCTGCGTGGGGAGGAAGAAATCAAGGACAGCGGGGAGAGCTCTATGGTCAGGGTTAGGGTTTCAATGACGTCGAGGTCAACAACTGAGCATGTGAAAGTTGGATACAAACAACCACGTGCTCCAATCTAGGTCAAAGTATATTGTGGTGGCTTCGCTTCCATAATGCTCATATAAACTCGCCGCCGTCCTTCGGGATCCCTACCCCCTAATCAGCATGGAGAGTCGCCTCCAACAACCGCTCCTCTCCACCCTCACTTCAACCACCACGGAATCCTCCCTGCGCCGGCCCAATTATTGGACTTCCGATCCCTCTTCCCTGATCAGCTCCTGTGATATCTTCTCCGTGGCCCTCGGAACTGGTGCTTCAATCTACCATTCCATCGCCCGCATCATCAACGCCACCGAACACGAACTCATCCTCGTCACATGCTTCTGGGCTCGGTCCGCGTCACTGGATGTCTTGCGCGAATGTCTCCGACATCTGTCTGACAAGGGAGTCAAGGCTGGAAGGAGGATCCGCGTGAGAATCTGTGTTTCTTCAGTAGGATTGTTGCAGAAACTATTGCACACGCAGAGTCTGGATGGATATGTCTATTCTTCAGAGGCATGGGAGGGGAAGCTGGGGTTGCCGAAGCCTGGGGAATTGCAGGGTCTGGATCTACAAGTGAAGAGCATCTTCGTCAAGCCGTTCAGTGTCATGCATCCAAAGTTTATTGTGGTAGATCGGAAGAAGGTCTTGTTGCCGAGTTGCAATGTCAGTTGGGAGGATTGGTTCGAGGGATGTGTTGGGTTGACAGGCGATGTGGTCGGTCAATTTGTGGAGTTTTGGCAGCGATTCTGGATGCATACGAAGGATGATCTGAAGCTTGAAGGCAACTTGACCGATGACGGGATAGTGTCATTTGATGTATCTACAGGTGACGATATACCAGCTCAGATCAACATGAACTCGACAAACACGCCATGCGTCTTTCTACCGTCACCACACAACATCAATCCCAAGTTCCGTTTCCCTTGGCAAGAAGCTGCAGCACCACCGAACACACCTCTCAATGTATTCCTGCTTGCCGCTTTCAAAACCGCACATCGAAGTGTGTACATACAAACGCCGAACTTGACGTCTCCGCCGGTACTGTCGGCACTTCTGGAAATGGTGAATCGAGGCGTGGACCTCCATATTGTTACCAGTGAACGGCTGATGATCCTGGAGCAATTGGTGACTGCGGGGACAACCACATCGAGATGTGTGAAGAAGCTGATAAAGCGCTATGGAAAGAAGCAGGTGGGGAAAAGGGAGAATGTTGATGGAGCCGCCGAAGAAGGTAGAGCGTTCATGTCGGCCCGGCTCACGATCGAGTACTATGAGCCATCTAAGAAGGATGTCGGGGCAGATCGCTTCAGAAAAGAACCGGTCCAGTCACATCTGAAGTTGACGATCGTTGATGAAGAGTTGGTCGTCCTCGGAAGTGGTAATCTGGACCGTGCCAGTTGGTACACCAGTCAGGAACTCGGAGTAGCTTTCTACTCGAAAGACCTCGCTTCTGGACTGCATGAGACCCTTAGTCGGACTCTCAAACAGAGAAAGAAGCTGGCATACGATTGTGGAGAGGCGACCTGAAAGACTAATCGTCTTCACTACCAGAACCGTCATGGATCATTCCATCCAAAGGATCCGTCTCTGCAGCCAGCAGTGGTGCTCTCTCGCCCTCGGGCCTCTTGAAGTGGCTTGCTACGCTGAGTACAAGTACACTCAAACCATGGACGAAAGTGCTGGATAAAACAACAAAGCTGACGATGGGCCAGATCAGCTCGACCGCCAGATGCTTTGGACTGTATGGCTCGCTATATTTCGGCGGATGCGGCAGAGGAGATGCTGTACCAGTCTCCAGCATAGCTCGTGCTTCGATCGCCAGGAAGAGACCGCCCAAACCCATCGGACCAAACCAGCCACAGAACATGGCTTCATTGAAAGTCCGGATGTCGGGTGTAAACTTGTAGACAGCCAACATGATTGGTATCCTCCTGAATAGCAGTACCAAGACCGCAAACAAGGTCAGCTTCCATGGTGTGAGCATGTATGTAATCTCCCCTTGAGTGAATGCGTGCCATGGTATGATCGTGCCAAAGTAGACAAACATGGCACTGTTGAGCATTAGGTCCACCACTTCTGGTAAGTGAGCAGACTTGATTTTCTTCTGGAACCAGCCGTCTCGAGCGAAGCCATATCCCGCGCCGAATGCAACGAGAAAGTCGTCAGATCCGAGTGTGCTCCCAACACCTACACTGAGTAGTGCAAGCAACAGGTAAAATACTGTGAGGCCAGCCTCGTCGACGTACTCTCGTTGTTCACTGAAACGGAGGACTCTGTTGAAAAAGGTTCCTATGATCAAGCCTACAGCTGTTCCGAATGCACATTGCCACAAGATGGTGACCAAGAAGTACTCGCGAGCTGCCTCCCCAAAGTTTGTGCTGAGAAGAGCATATAGGCCGATGTACAGGAATGGGAAGGAAATGCCGTCGTTACATCCTGTCTCTGCCTGCAGTAAGTTCTTGATCCTTTTTGGCACTCGCTCGCTGAATTGGCTGTTTGACAAAATAGATGCAGCCAGAACGGGATCTGTAGGAGTCAAGCATGCGGCGATTGTGAGAGCCGTTGCTGCTCCTGTCTGGAATAGTAGGTGGATCAGAAGAGCGCAGAACAGCCAGCCAAATGCCATGACAGGTCCTACAAGAGTCAGTATGGTCTTCCAGCATGAATAGGTCAATTACATACCCAGCATCATCGCTACACTCTTCCAGTGGCGTGTCGCGTAATGCTTTGGCAGCTCAATACCAACCGTAAAGACTTGAATACCAACAATGACCCTGGTGGTCTCTTGAATGATGTTATCACCCCATCCCCAGCTTTCCTTGTTGCCCTGTCCGACTTCATCAATACAGCGTAGGCCATTGCATTCATTCGGATTGAGCCATCCTAAACCTCGAGGTCCGAGAATGATGCCACCGAGTAGAGCGATGGGTGGTTCAGATAGATGCAGTCTGTTTCGGATGAATGTGGCAAATAGGGTATATGCAATCAAAAATGTCGACAGTATCAAGTACGATCTGTGTGAAGGCGTTGCCTCAATTTGCTTCCACGCCATGCTGCAAGCGGTATCCTTGACTGATAATGGCCAAGAAGCCGAGGGTGTAGATGAAACTAACTATCATGTGTGGCTGACGGATGAAAGTGGAGAGACAGACTGTACGAGTAAGTCGTGGCAAAAATTCAAGCTTGACTGTACCGTTGGAGGTCGAGGTCTGAAGCTCTACGTGAGGAGCTCGAGGTCAGACATCTGGTTGATGACGTTTAGCCCGAACGGGAGAGATCCACCCCAGACAACTTTATGATTGACGCCTTTTGTCGATCCTTTTAACCAAGCTCTTGGGCTCTTTTCAACGGCCGGTGGGGATGATCATCAGTTATGGCCATTAGAAAAAGACAAGTTCTCGACCATGCCTGCACATCAACGTCGCAGCAGATCATAGTAGCGCCGCAAGCAACAACTCTCCATACCATCAATCTATCCTCAGCTGCCACGTAAGATGTGAACAAAGCCCTTTCTCGATGACCGAGGACCAAGAATATCATCCAGTGGTACGATCGCATTGTGGCCTAGCGCTGACATCAAGATCCCCGTCTTTTCGACCGCAGCAAAACTTCGGATTCTACCCATCCGACACGGCATTCTACCACACGATAATCTGGTTCAGCAGGTAAGCCATGATCGATGTGGACCCCCATTACTGTTACAGATGTGCCATATCTCACGGAGTTCCCGCGTGACAAGTCAGCTTCACCCGTGTGCGGGCAAGTATACTATTCATGCCCATCTTCCTTTCTTGTCAATCAGATACCCATTCCGGAGCTCAAAAACGATTAAAGTCGCTAGATAAGGTCAAAACGTTTGCCGGCTTGTTCAAGTTCGCACCGTTTGTCGTCGTTTTCACCTTATTCACAAGCAAATAGCCAACGGTTGCCTCCAACACAACTGGGAAAATGATTGTCAATAATATTTCTTCATCCGCTGGGGTGAGACATTCGGAAAGTCGTAGCTACAAAAGTGGCTCTAATCACCAGGCTGTCACGATTGATCAGACTACGACAACAGCCATGTCGAAAAGGACTCTTTATACGATTGTTACACCTCTACCGGCGACAATAACAAGGGAGACTGCTGTTAGAGCACTTCATGATCATGCAGAGGTAGGGTTGCATGTCTGTGTGAAAGGATATCGCTGACAGACATAGATGATCCAGTTGAACCCGCTGGTGATTAAGCATTCGAAATGTCGACCACATCCTCTATCAGCTCCTGACGAGTTCCACGCTACCTGGTACGAGTTGACCGACAAGATCAGCTACTTTCCCGGCATCAATGGCAAAGTCTCATACAAGGCATGCTTTCACGATCTACCTACTGGACTGCAGACTCATGTATATGCTCCTGCTGGACTGGATATCAAAGAGAAGTGGACGATCGGCGGGAATGAGCCCGGAGAACCACGACAAGTTTTGGAACTTGGTCTTGTCGGTGTTCCAAGAGATGGTCTATACCTGCGAGAAGATGTTGACATGACTTGCAACTTCTTTCTCACCGGCTTCGTCAAGAAGACACTCAAGAAAGCACACTCTGTCCTAGTCGATCGTCTAGTGGTCAAGGCTGATCTTGAGGACGACAAGCATGCTCGCAAACAGTATGCTGCACCAACTCCAGAGATGGACCGACCGTGGACTCCGTCAATCAGATCAGGGTCAACGACGCTCAGGAACGACTCTGCGCAGACCAGTAAGACATCGTACAATCTGCTCGACCTACCTACGATTGACACTCATCGTCCCTTCATCTCTGATTTCCATCAGTGGGATGACCGCAGCCCGACAATGGCTTCGACACGCTCAACAAGTACGAGATCCAACTCAACCACAAGCCGAGCTAGGAAGCACATGCACCGCATGAGTCTTCAGGGTCCAATGATGAAAATGTCATACCCTACCTTGCGCAGTCCAGAATTTGAGGAAGAGGATCCTTATGATCTCTACACCAAGCCAGTCAACATCTACGAGATGCCTCATCAATCGAACAGTATGGTTGAGTTGCAGGCAGTCGAGCTTCCTGCCGATGATGGAGCACAACCAGACTACGTCCGACAGCAGAGTATTCACGAAGATGCTATTCGGGAGTTCCTGGAGAAGCCACACACTGCATGGCCACCAAGGAGAGACAGCAGCATGTATTCGGAGAGGCTGAATCCATTGAGAAGTCAGCCTGTCAAAAGTCGAGTGCGGAGTCAGAGATTTGAGCTGGAGGGTTAAGATGTAATATCTGCTGGTTTCTTGGAGCGTTCTTGCAAAGATATACCCCATCTCCTATGTCTGTAATATCATGTAATAATACTTTTCCCTTCTGTCACGTCAAGTGTCACACGTCTTCCAGAGTTTTCTGACCGGAATACGAACGCCTTACGGCCTCCGCCGAACATACAAATTTGGAACGCCATCAAAGTAGTCGGCCTGATGTAATCTCCCGTGCCACATTGAATTTCCGTCGACTGCGGTGCCTTCTCGAGAGCACCGAGGTATTCTGAATGCAATAGAAATCAATTGCCTCAATACTCATGCAGAAGACCATAGAAGGTGTGCAAGCAAGGACCATGGTTCGTGAAGATCAATGCGGGATGGGCGAAGCAAATCTGTTTCAGGGCAGATCAGACAGGGCGTGACGCGGCGACGGGTTGCTGTGCCAAAAAATAGCTCGCCCTCGTGAAGGACCCCACAACCGTTGCGCTGTACGAACAAAGTATGATCAGAGCAAAGAACATCTCACTATTCAGAAAATCCTACATGTGCATCTCGTCTAATATCCAAATCTCCACCATTGATCACAAATATCAATAGTCCTTGTTACCACAATTGTTTCACGGAACCGGTCACAGAATCGACCCTTTGTGTCACACTCCGATTGGTCCTCTGGCAAGGATCGCCCCGGGCGTGGCGGCACGTTTGGGGCAGTTCATGCACCTTCTGATCCAAGGCCGAGCCTGAATTACGAGGCACAATGAGAGAGGTCAGCACCGCTTCCCAGTACAACTCTTCCTGGAAACCTCCTCGCAAAGAATACGACCTTTCCTTTCCTTCATCACCTGTCAAGTCGCATTCATCACCGACATCCCCGCCATTCGTTTCGACTCAGACACATCTTCCGAACACTCCCACGCGAAACGGTCTTACTCTACCTCAGTCAACCATGTCAAACGGGAACGGGGACAGATGGGGGCCTCCACAGGGTCATGATTATTATAATGTACCTCCACCACCTCAGCAGTCCTATCACATGAATCATCAAATGGACGACCGGTACCAGGACACTTCATACGGCGGACACGACATGGGGTATGGATACCAAGCCAGCGATCCTTCGTTGCGGGACAACCATTTCAACCGGAACAGTTATTATGAGAACGGCGCATATCCTGATATCTCACCGTCACCTGCAAGGCTTTCACGACCGGAGTTTGACGCTATTGATCCACACTCGATTGCTGACGGACCGGACGAGAGGGACGACTTTCCGCCGACGAGAGATTCGCCCGGCAGGAAGAGGTTGTCCAAGATTCCGGTAATTGGCGCTGCTGCGGTTGGGTCGGGGTCATACTCTGCAGTAGGCCAGGGTGGAAGCTCACAAATGCTGGCGAACCCTGGGGGAGAAAAGGCAGCGTGGAGGGACATGGACAACGCTGAGAGAAAGAGTAGGAAGCGCAAGATCTGGATTGTCATTGGTATTGTTCTCCTTCTTGCCATCGCTGGTGGTGTTGCTGGTGGGATTCTGGGTACGCGCAACAATGGCTCTTCTGGATCCAGTGGATCTTCGGCGGGGTCCAGCAGCAGGTCTAATGGGCTCAATGCTGATTCCAAGGAGATCAAGGCTCTCATGAACAACAAGGATCTCCACAAGGTCTTTCCAGCCATGGACTACACTGCTTTCAAGACTCTCTACCCAGACTGTCTTATTGACCCGCCCAGTCAGGACAATGTTACCATGGATATTGCTGTTCTCTCTCAGCTCACACCTGCTGTTCGTGTCTATGGCACGGACTGCAACCAGACCGAAATGATTTTTACGGCTATTGACAGGCTCAATCTCAACCAGACCATGAAGATGTGGCTTGGTGTCTGGATTGATGGTAACTCGACGACCAACGATAGGCAGCTTACTCACATGTACGACTTATTGAAGAAGTATCCTCAGGACCACTTCCTCGGTGTCATCGTCGGCAATGAAGCTCTCTTCCGCAAGGAAATCACTGAGACCGAATTGACCACCCTTCTTGGTGAAGTCAAGCGCAATCTTACCGGTATGGGCATCAACTTGTCCGTCTCCACTAGCGATCTCGGTTCAGCATGGACTCAAGGACTAGCTGCCGCATCAGATCACGTAATGGGCAATATTCATCCTTTCTTCGCCGGTGTGCCCGCTCCGGATGCTGCAGGCTGGACATATGTCTTCTGGCAAGGTAACAACGTCGCCATCGCTCCTGAACCAACCAATGCGCAAGCCGGCGCTATACCCAGGAACATCATCTCCGAAGTTGGCTGGCCAAGCGGAGGTGGTAATGACTGCGGTACAACTGTACAATGTACCGGCCCGGATCAAGGTAGTGTCGCTGGCGTCCCAGAGATGAACCAATTCATGGACAATTGGGTCTGTGGCGCCAACAATAACGGCACAATGTACTTTTGGTTCGAGGCCTTTGATGAGCCGTGGAAGGTCAGGTTCAACACTGCGCAAGAACAATGGGAGGGTAAGTTGACCACTCTACTATATGCTTGATCATGACTGACGAGCCACAGACAAATGGGGTCTTATGACCATTGATCGCAAGCTCAAGCCTGGTATCAAGATTCCAGACTGTGGCGGCAAGACTGTATCGCTCCCTTCGGCATAAGGAGAAAAACATCATTGATATCACGATTTAATACAGCGTCACCGCTAGTCGGGACGCAGCACATGTAAGGGGAAGAAAGGCGTAAAAGTTTCGAACACGATCTGGGCGGTGTCATTGGCATTTGAATGCGAAATTGAAATGACTGTCTCTACGGAATGGGTAGGACATGAGGATCTGTATATAGTAATAAAGGGAATGGACTTGGAGAGATCAAAACTCAATCTCGTGGCTCCGCATGAACGTGTCAGCGTGTCTGTGATGGCGGTTGCCGGACATTCATTTATAATCGGCTGGCTGTGTGTCATTCAATTCGAACATACTGTATGATCTACTGATCTCAGCTGTCAAAATAATCAAGCATGCTGTGCCTGAGGATCTCAAAACATGATCGACGCGACCGTTGAAGCTCTCTCTGAAAAGTTGCGGCACTTGCGTCACTTTCGTTTTTTCGCTGCTCCTGTCGGCTTCAGATTCCTCCCCGCCTTTCTTTTTGGTTGATTGACAAGAGCTGTCACACTGCACAAGAGCTCTCCAGCGACCATGCAAACAAGCATCGATCATGCTATCAGCTCAAAAGATGCAGCTCATCACAGCAATGTATCCGAGATCAATTCACTGCAATGTCTCTCACGGTATCGAATTCTCACATTTCTCACGCACTCACCGCCTTTGACCCTTGCCCAATCGGGAGCAATTATGGAGATTCTGCTGGGCGTGGTCAAGTCATTTGGGAAGTCGAAAGGATACAGAGGGTCCAAGCGCGTCCTGGCCCTCCAGCACCCCCATGCAGCTCCTCACACGCTCATTTCTCATCTTATGAACCTTGCACATGGCCATGACTTGTTCTCAGTCTTCTTTCGTCACTACGCTTTAACATTCTCGCTGATTGACGGCTCACGCACTTGCAACACTTGACATTCTCAACTTCCCCCTCCAGCCACTCCGCATCCGTCACTCCCTCAATCAACACACGACGACGACAGCATCACGACCCTACCCTCTTCGGGGTGATTTCCAGCGATGCCGTCTCCACCAAGACGGTCTACACGCTCCGTTAACCCTCCCTCAACAAAGAATAGCAACTCCAGCTCCTCTTCCGTCTCCTCCTCCCGTCCCGAGCGCAATACCCGAGCGACCAAAAATACACCTCCCCCAAACGAAGAAGAGGCGGACAACAATGACGCATCAGACGTTGAAGAGGATGGAGGTGACGAAAAGACAAGATGTATATGCGGACAACAAGATTACCCTGGTCCTCCTTCTACCGACGAGTACAAATCGTTATCAGAAGAGAGCGGGAGTCTGTTCATCCAATGTGACAGATGTAAAGTCTGGCAGCATGGAGGATGTGTGGGTATCATGAACGATGATCAGGCGCCTGACGAGTACTTTTGCGAGCAATGCGAAAAGAAGGATCACAGACTACACACCGACCAGAAAGGGCAGAGGTATTCAATGTACCTGCCCGTGGTAAGGATACATCAGACATCCCGCAAAGAGTCGATGAACAGATCTCATGATTCTACGCTCAAGAGGGATCGTGATGCTTTGGCTAGACTGGCTGCCGAAGATCTGCACGGTCCGAAAAGGAGGTCGACTATGAACAGCAGGCATACCTACGAGGAAGAAGAGCTTCTGAGGCAGGTTATTGAAGAGTCCAAGCAAGAGCAAGATACTGGGTCTCGAAAGGGCAAGCGTACTCGCGACGAGAGTGAAGAGTATGTGGCTCCACCTCCTGCCTTTGCTCAAGCTGACCAATCCAGTGTCAAAATGGACATTAAACGACAACGCACAGGCTCAGAATCGCTTGATACTACACTCAACGCAGCCTCACTCGACTTTGATTCCGAGGACGAGAATGGAATGCCCACAAAGTCTGCCATCAAGCGCGCAAGAGCAGCGGCTGCCGAAACCGCCCGTCAGAAAGAGATGCGAGAACGGGACCGAGTACGAGAGGCAGCTCGTGAAGAAGCTGCTGGACGAAGACAAGCTCGTGCAGGCCGCAGACGAGGGGATGAAGAGGACGATCTACCTAGGCTTCCGACTGGTCAATCGACCAAAGACTCTCCTGCTGCGTCACGACAAGCCTCCCCACCCGAAATTGAGGTCACAGTGCCTAGCAGTTCCCATAAGAAGAGCAAGAAGCCCAAACGAACAGGCAGGAATCAGTATACCAAAGATCGCGAACGAGAAGCCGCCCGTCAGCAAGAACGCGAGACCTCTCCCCGATCAGCCAAAGGAAATAGCGCATCCTCCTCCGGCGGCGAGGAAGGCAAGCTAGACACCGCACCTTCGGGCGGAAATGCCAGTACCGGCAGTGGTAAACACAGCCCTGCCTCTTTATCTGCAGAAGGACAGCATCCTATCAGCAACGGGGAGAGCAAGAGCCACAAGAAAGGCAAACACAACGGCAAAGGCAAAAAAGAAGAACGGGACAAGGAGCGAGAGCGAAACAAGAATCCCCTCCCCGAAATGGAGCGACAAACAAGCTGGATGCTAGAATTCATCGGCCGCTACCAAGCCGAACGCGCCTCTAGACCCGACCCACCTTTCGGCTTCGGCCTCATGGCTCCCGGCCTCGTACAGCGACTCAGCCAAGGACGAATGGTCGAAGGACAAGGTCTAGTGAGAAAGGGCACGCCGACGAGTCATCCCTTGTCTGCTGGCGAGGAGTCGACGGAGGGGAAGAGTAAAGAGGAGCTGGGGTTGATGGCCAAGGATGAGTTTGAGAAGTTGGATCGGGAGGGCAAGGTCCAGGAGATGATGAGGGGGTTGAGTGAGTGGCGGAGGGTGTTTGTTAGGGAGGAAAGGGCGGGGGAGGGGTTGTTGACGCCTAGTGGGAGGGAGGGGGTGGGGTTGGGGGTGGAGGTTGGGGGGCGGTAGGGATGTAGTGGTGTGGGGAATGAATATTACTTGCTTCAGGGGCCTGTTGTGGGCTGGGTTGTGTGCAATAACGGTCTGACTGGCAAAGATACAGTTGCCCTCCCGATGGCCACTGATGTACCCAAGTGGCAGTGCAACCGGCTTCCCGAAAACGTACAGGAACATAAGGTACGGCCTTCAGTGTTAATGCAGCAGCATGGCTACTCTCTCCTTTCTCTCTGTGCTATATCAGGGCAACTTCTTCCACGCCGACAAACCAACATTCTTCGTCGGCACCAGATCGTTCCCTTCTGCAACAGATCCTTCTCTTCTTCCATGAGCAGGGCTTCCCTCTCCCTCCATACAACCCCTTCCTTCGCCTCCACCCCTTGTGCCCCTTCTCGCTCCGTCGAGAGAACCCCAAAGCCCGTCGCTACGATGTGCTCACTGCTCTACGTCCAGCAGGGGACCCTCTTCACATCACACGTCTCTTTCGAGAGCACTCATGCCTGATCGAAGAGGATCATCCGCACTCTCGAATCGCATGTTGCAACCATTACTAGGTCTGAATCCGGCTCTACACCCACCACTTCGAATGCTATGTCCGCGAGCAACGCACCTACGCCAATACATGCAAGGTCCTCCAGAGTTAGTTCACCATCCCATTGGTGAAAGGCGGGTCATGCAAGCGACAGAGTAAGCGAGAGGCATGGCGGCTGTAGAGACGAGAGGACTTTAGGAGGCGGACTTGAGCGGGACCGCAGCTGGGAAGGGGGGGCTGAAGAGGCTCGTATCCCTGCGTTCGGCGGAGACGAGTCATTGGGGCAATTCTAGGCACAATCACTGAGCATGCAAGTGTGGCACGCGATGGGCAAGGCTGTGTGGCTCATGTGAGGCGAGACATGTGGCGACACGGGCGGGATAGTCTGGGGGCTCATGGAGGGGAACGCCCGTGCGAAGCTGTGGGTGTAGGTCTTGGGCAGTGCGAGCAGTGGGGGCAGCGTCCCCAATGGGCTCGGACTCATTGTAGGAGAGAGATGTTGGTCTGCTGTTGAAGCTGTGGGAGAGTGCTTTATACCTCAGGCGAGGGCAGATCACATGCTTCGCCACTTATTTCCGCGTGCTGTGCTCACAAGTGAGATACATTTGGACCTTTCATTGACATCACGTCTACATCCTGAACACCCCGAATTCCGTCTTCTTCTCCTCAACACTACCCGTCAAGGCAGCGTCCAATGCAGCGCCCAGCACTCTTCTAGTATGGCTGGGCGGGATGATACCATCGTCCCATAACCTCGCAGTCGAGAACGTGCTCTCGCTCTCCCTCTCGATGCGTTCCTTCAACTTTGGATCGACTTTCTTGCCAACAGCCTCCATCACTGCGCTCAACTGCTCGGGTCCCATAACGCTAGTCTTCGCCGTCGGCCAAGCAAACATGAAGCGAGGTGAATACGCTCTCCCACTGTCAAACATCAGTACCTCACGCCTCGGTCCAAGCTGACCATGACTTACCACATCCCATAATTCCCCGCCCCAGCACTCGACCCAAACACGACCGTAAACTTGGGCACCTCAGCACACGCCACAGCCGTGACCAACTTGGCCCCATTCTTCGCGATCCCCCCCTTCTCCGCGTCCTGCCCCACCATAAAACCCGAGATATTCTGCAAAAACACCAGCGGGATATTCCGCTTCGCGCAGAGCTGGATGAAGTGCGCCCCCTTGAGACTACTCTCGCTGAACAAGATGCCGTTGTTCGCGATGATGCCCACGGGGTGGCCGTAGATGGTCGCGAAGCCCGTGACGAGAGTGGAGCCGTAGAGGGGCTTGAATTCGCTGAACTCGGAGCCGTCGACGATGCGGGCGATGATTTCGTGGGCGTCGATTTGGGTCTTGAGGTTGGTGCCCAGGATGCCGCCCAGGTCGTCGGGGGAGTGGAGAGGTTCGGACCAGGTTGTGGTGCGGGATGGGTTGGGGCGGCGGGGGTAGTTGAGGTTGGAGACGGAGCGGCGGGCGAGGATCAGGGCGTGGGCGTCGTCTACCGCGAGATAGTCTGTTACGCCGGAGATTTCCGAGTGGAGTTGCCCGCCGCCGAGGGATTCCGCGGAGACGACTTCTCCTGTCGCGGCCTTGACGAGGGGTGGGCCGGCGAGGAAAATGTGCCCTTGTTCTGCCACGATGATGGTTTCGTCGGACATGGAGGGGACGTAGGCTCCGCCGGCGGTGCAGGGGCCCATTACCACGGAGAGTTGGGGGATGCCTGCTGCTGACATGCGGGCTTGGTTGTAGAAGATGCGGCCAAAGTGGTCGCGGTCGGGAAAGACGTCGGCTTGATGGGGGAGGTTGGCGCCGCCGCTGTCGACGAGGTAGATGCAGGGGAGGCGGTTTTGGTGGGCGATTTCTTGGGCTCGGAGGTGCTTCTTTACAGTCAGGGGGTAGTAGGTGCCACCTTTGACGGTGCTGTCGTTCGCCACGATCATACAGAGGGTTCCTGACACGGTTCCTATGCCTGTGACTATGCCAGCGCCTGGGGTGTCTTCTCCTGGGTAGACAGAGTGCCCTGCTAGAGCAGAGAGTTCGAGAAAGTTTGTACCAGGATCAATAAGGGCTGTGATACGGCTGGATTTGTCAGAGATGAAGCAACTGTATGAAGATGTTACTTACTCTCTCACCAGCATCTTGCCCTTTTGAATGTGCTTCTCCCTTGCCTTCTCCGGTCCTCCCATCGCCGCCTCCTGATGCAGAAACTCAAACTTGTGACATAGATCCTTCATAGCTTTGTCATTCTCCTGGAATCGACTCGAGTTCTTGTCCACGGTAGACTGTATTATCGACACCTGCTTCGCCTGGAAAGGACTGGTATATGTCGCCTCCCCCCTTCGCTGTATCACTGTCCGTGGAGCAAGCCACCTGCTCGGACTGCCCCGACATGCACTCCTCACGCACCTCATATGTGACCGTAAGCATAGCGGAGCAGCCATGATGATATTCAAAGAAATTACATGGAAAATTTCATACCCAGACTGACCTGATCTAATACAGTGTTTACCAGCTCGGCTCAAGACGTCGCCAGGACCTTGCCGAGCTGTTCCCCATGGGTGACAAAGCCGAAGGAAGCCGCTCCTGCCCTTTTGTGCATGAGGGTCAGTCTTGAGCCGAAACATCTCTCGGCTCTGGATATTTTCTGGTTCGTTCCTGTTCTTTTCATTTGTGTATAGTTTGAAGCAAGATGAAGTCTATGCAAGCTGCTCGTTCTTTGCTCCGTGTCCAGCAGACAGCGCTCGGTGGTGGTGCGGCCAGAGCAATTCCCCGCCAATGGCATAGGTGTGCTTCGACAAAACATCCCAAGGGATTTGTACCGCCGACACAAGAAGATCTGGATGAGCTGAGGGAGCGGACGATCGAGTTTGCGCGGAGAGAGATACCGGAAGAGGTGGCGGCGAAGACGGATCAGGGCAATGAGTTTCCCATGGAGATGTGGCAGAAGATGGGAGAGGCAGGGTGAGTAGACCGACATGCTAGTAGAGACCCGGCTGACGAGGATAGCTTCTTGGGAATCACAGCAAACGAAGACTATGGAGGACTCGGAATGGGCTACCAATCACACATCACAGTCATGGAAGAGCTGAGTCGAGCAAGTGGATCAATCGCATTGTCATACGCAGCACACTCGCAACTTTGTGTCAATCAGATCTGCCTGAATGCGAACGAACAGCAAAAGTCAAAGTACCTACCGAAGCTCATATCAGGAGAGATGGTCGGAGCGCTGGCCATGTCAGAGACGGGCGCAGGAAGTGATGTGGTCAGCATGAAAACGACCGCGAAGAAGGTGGATGGTGGATATCTCTTGAACGGCACAAAGTACTGGATCACCAATGGACCGGATGCTGGACTCGTTGTTGTCTATGCAAAGACCGAGCCAGATGCTGCTAGCAAGGGCATTACCGCCTTCCTGGTCGAAACCCAAACGAAGGGCTTCTCAGTCGCAAAGAAACTGGACAAGCTGGGCATGAGAGGTAGCAATACTGGCGAGCTCGTCTTTGAAGATGTGTTCGTGCCAGATGAAAACATTCTGGGAGCCGTGAATAAGGGTGTAAGAGTTCTGATGGAAGGATTGGACCTTGAGCGATTAGTGCTCTCAGCTGGCCCTCTCGGATTGATGAAGGCCGCTCTGGATGTCGCCCTACCCTTCACCCATGAGAGAAAGCAATTCGGGACACCAATCGCTCAGTTCCAGTTCATCCAGGGTAAGCTGGCCGACATGTACACCAAGTACAGAGCAAGTTCGGCATTTACCTACAGCGTGGCCAAGCAGATTGATGAGAGTCATGAAGATCCCATCATTCTGACTCAAGATTGTGCAGGAGCTATCCTGTATGCTGCAGAGAGGGCGACAGAGTGTGGGATGGATGCTATCCAATGTCTTGGAGGCACTGGATATGTCAATGAAGTCGCCGCTGGACGGATAATGAGGGATGCAAAGCTGTACGAGATTGGTGCAGGGACAAGCGAGATCAGAAGGATGGTGATCGGAAGGGCATTCAATAAAGAGTATGCCTCGCGGTAATGAAACACGTTGAACGTCTGCCTGACGTGACTTCTGCAAGAGGAATCGACTTCTGCAAAATGCATCTCCACACGATTGTGGCTTGGCGAACGCTCTGCTCGAAGCTTAGCTACGGACGTTAGACGGTCGATAATTGTGACCCTTGTATCAAAACGTTCGTTCCTTGAAAGTTCGGCTAAGAAGGGTAAAGCGCGGCCAAAAAGTCTTAGCACAAATACGGTAGGCTAGATCTATGCGCACGGTGGGCTAGATCTACGTGTATAATATACAAAATCTGTAGGTAGATACATATAGAGTATACTAAATCTACGTAGACGAATGAGTTACGGTAGGCTATATCGTAAAGACCGCAGTATGGTAGGTTATACTTACACATTAGCAGCTCTTGGCCGACCTACTACAGTTAGCTTTAACCCTAAGTACGTCAGAGTCCGGGGAAACCTTGGCGAAGAACACTATTTTAATTTTCTCGCCTATACTTATAAATTAATCTTATCTCTCGATATAGAGGTTCTATTAGTAAAATAACCTCTAGAACTAATAGCTATAGTGCCTCTATATTATGTAGAGGCCTTAAAACCCTCAAAACTCGTAAAATTAAGCTACTTTCCGAATGCGGAAGTGCGTCGACTTGTGAGTTTTGATACAAGGGTCACAATTTACACCCGTACGTTACTCTGATTCGCTGACGTGTTGGTCTCCTGCCGATCTTCCCGATCTTGTGCTTACGGCCGACGCCATTTCGTCAGTTTCTTGCACCGCCCGAGTTTCTGAAGACAAGGCCGCAAGATAACCTCCCTTTTGGGATGGATGCTGCGACGCTGTTCACGATTGGTCCGACCGTGGACGGCCGTAACAATGTAATCAGGATTGAGGTAGGTGAGATGGAAAGGTATATAGATGTCTGAGGAGTCCACCATTGTAGCTTCATCCTCATCATCCAGTTCCCAATTCCGATCACTGCTACAACCAAACAAACCTCGATCAGAGACATTCATCAACAAGCAAAGCATCATCCAAGACCACCACACCTACCTTCAATCATGTGCTGCCAGAACAGAGCTGTCCGCCAACAGCAGAGAGCTGCCCGCCGCGTAGCCAAATTCAATGCTCGCGCTGCCTACTACGGCTACCAACTTCAAGCCAGCGACCATCCAAACAATCAGCTCGTCCTTGCGGAGACACCCCTGGCTGTACACCATCACACACGACGCGGATGCTGTGGACGTGAACGACGAGGGGGACCTATCACAGCACTCTTCAATGGTGTTATCGCAATAGTCAATGCAGTTCAGGAGAATCGTGAGAAGAAGAGGTCAGCCATTGAGCGCGATGTACTTCCTTCAATGCGATCCCAAATGGGGGGCCTCCAGGATGAGAAGGTTCGCGTAGATGAGCTCGAGCGGAGCAGCGAGGATCTGGCCAGGCATGAGGTCGAAGAGCTTGAGATAAGAGATGAGCAATTGCCAAAGTATGAGGAGGTGCAGAAGTTGTAGACCATTCTTGTTTCTTGTATTATAGATATCCATCACGATCATGATCAATGTTAGAATCAATTGCCGAGGCACATAAATCCCCCGCCCAGATCAATTTCCCCGTCGGCGATTGACCCAAAAACCTTGCCTTCTCCAGCTTCATTCATCTCCGACTTCCGACCATCGAGTAGAATGATTCAATGACATGGCTACGCCTCCTCCAAAAGATGTCCTAGGTGCGAATACAGACAGTGGAGTGTCAAAGAGTCAACAGAAGAGAACTTCCAGAGCTTGCTTGGTCTGTCGCGCAAGGAAAAGTAAATGCACACTGTGAGTTACATCATCTTCGAGTCGAAAACCGAACTGGAGCTTGGAGCTTGGGAAGCCGATGTCCGGCAATCAGTTGAGACTTGCGATAGCTTCAGCTCCACAACAGCTTCGTCTGGGGTAGATCAGGGCAGGATCATCGCTGATACGTCGTAGAGATTCGCAGGATGGTGCACCACAGCCGCCATGTCAGAGATGTAAGCGGGAAGGAAAGGAGTGTGTTATTGGCAGCTCGAATCGTGGTGGGCGGCGGGTGAGAAAGAGCACTCTTGCTGCAAATGAGTGAGTGCTTCGAGACACTTACAGTCCTCTACTGATGAATTTGTGATAGACAAGATGAAAGGTCGGCCTCACCAAAGCCAGGAGATGAAAGCGTCAATTCGACAATATTCTCCATCGAGACGGCGCCCACAGCTCCGATGAATGGTGTACCGTTACCGCCAATGCAAATCGACCCAGCGCTGAATGGGTACGGACAGAGTCATAAGCTGCCGCCACCGGATGTCCAGCCAGGCTCGCGATCATCAAGTGACGATGTACCATTCAATGATCTACAAAATCCATCGGATGCTTTGAGTATACTTGCTCACATAGCCAATGGCAATCACGAAAGCAGAACCTCATGGAATGACCCATCTCGGGTAGTCCAACAAGATAGCAACTCATCAGCTTGGGGTATTGGCGAGACCACAAAGGCAGTCCTCGTCGACTACCCTCCACTGAGAGATGGCACGCTGAACTACCAAAAGATCGCTTCACTTGTAGAGCGATACCACAGGAACTATCATCCATACTATCCTATCGTGCAGAGGGAGACCTTGGACACCAGCCATCTTACGAGAACCATCCAAGAAGAGCCTCACTTGCTGACTGCAATTCTGGTCATCTCCTCCAAGGATCTTCTCGACGATCAACGCATCTACAATGTATGCTCAGAGCACATGCAGGCCAGAGTTTCTGCTCTTGCTGCCGGTAGTGCGTGTGAGGTCGAAGCTGTTGAGGCACTTCTTCTTCTCGCAGAATGGACCCCATATGCTTCACGCCGACAAGCAGGGAGTGTCGGCAGAGGAGAGGAAGATCGAGAAGCATGGATGCATGTTGGAATGGCGCTGCGCATGGGCTACTATCTCAGTCTCGACAAGACTGCATTCAGGATTGCCGACCCCAAGGACCCTCAAGGACTTCGGAAGCGACTTGTGTGGACTGCATGTTTCGTTTCAGATCGTCAGATCTCAATTCGGACAGGACGAGCTTTCTGGTCGAGAGGTCCAAGTCCTGGTACTGCGGTTCGCAAAGATGATTTCCCCAGTCTTTACCCTCAAGGACCCGGCGAGGACGATTATGCCACCATCTTCCAGGCCACCTTGGAGTTGACCATGCTCTTCAGCAACGTTCATGACGTCCTCTACAGCAACCCAAGTGGTTTCCGTTCTCACATGTCTGGTGGCTATATTCGATATATTGACGACTTTCGAAGTGCCATCTACGGTTGGAACAGTGTCTATGGTACCCTCACGTGCTCACAGAATCTCAAGGCGACTTTGGTCATGAGCTATGACTATCTGCGGCTCTACACGAATGCTTTTGCCTTTCATGCAACCATTCAGCGTGCACTTCCGAAGACCAAGGACGGGAAGCCGTCGTTCAGCAGAGTCTTCTACAACAACGTGGGGGCTGTCGGTGACGCTCGCTTCATCTACGAAGGACTGGACGCTGCAAAGAGTCTGCTGACTACCATGAACAATTTCGTGGATCCTGAGAAGTGAGTTGAGCTGTTGACCTCTTTCTCCCACCTGAGCTGACCCAAATAGATCTCTCCGCTATATGCCACTCCGCTTCTACCTCTATACAGTCTATGCCGGTGTCTTCCTATACCGCGCTCGTACTGTTGGCGTCATGTCTCCTGAGGAGGACTCGTCGGTGAAGCGTCTTGTCAGGCAAACAGTGGCAAAGCTTGAGGCTGCTTCCGTGGGCGAAGGACATCCCGGCAACCGATACTCTCAACTGCTCAAACTTCTCTGGGATCGAGTGGACCGTAAGCGTAGAGACGCAGGATCCCTCGCCACTATCGTCGACCCCTACCGTCCTGGAGGCATCTCCAGCAACAGCGGACTCGGCAGCCAATCTACCGGGCTGAACCACGACACACCGAGTCGGTACAGCAACGACATGGAGAGTCCTGGTATGACGGAGAAGATGGGTGACTTTAGCTGGACTGATCTGGATGCTATCGGGAACTTTGCTGTCAACGGTAATGAAGGGATGAATCTGGACGGTAGTAATGACTGGTGGGCTTCGGGGTTCTTGCCGGCGGACAACAATCCTTTCGGTATGGGTATGGATCTTACCATGGGTGATGCCAATTGGGGACTTCGGCTTTGATCGGAAAAAAGATATGCTTGTATGATAGATACCCGGGGTTGCCTGGCGCTGAGTGGTAGTGGTTATGTCCGCCTTTTTCCACCATGTTCGACCCCCAATCAGTCCTGATATATCGTCATTTTCCCAGCGGTGGCAGCATCCCTTACGTGCATCATCGTTCATCTCACCTCATGCACCCCTGCACGAGCCACGTCGTTAGGGCAATCGGTAACCCAGCTACACCACCCCGCCATGATGACATGGCCAGTGTTCAAGCAATCCTTCGAATACTTCTCTATCAGCTTGACTGTATAATTTCGACGTACTCAGTACTACCTACCACACGTATACAACCCTCACTTCTATTTACCGCTCCGCTCCCCTTCTCCGTGTCCCGGAAAACAATTCCGCACCCCTCTTGAACCCCAAACGTCATCGGGATCTGCCCCTCTCTGCCCTCGATTCAAAGCCCGACAAGCACCCAAAGTTCAATGTGGGGGTGAATCGGGACCCGTTCTCAAAAAGGCAGCCGAGCCCTTCTCTGTTCCCGACGACATTGATCTGCCGAGGGGTAATTATTTTGTTTGAACTGTTTCTCGTTGCTCCCTCTCCTCTACATTGACATTCGCAATTCTGAGAGTAAGAGACAGTGCGAGTGAAGCAGACGCAGAAGAGAGACTGAGAATCAAAGAGCGGGGAATCCATTCGCCAGAATCCAATGGCGTCTCAAAAGCCGGCTGCGCTGCTGGTTGGGGGTATCACGCACGCAAACAAAGAGTGGGAGGAGTTTGGCAAGGATGTAGAGCTGCTGGTGAGTTCAGACATCTGTTCCTCGATTTCTTCCGCGGGCTTGCAGTGGTGCAGCAAGGAAAGCGAGGGCGAGGGGACCGCTATACCATACAGCCCACCCAAAGCCCATCCCTTCGGATCACCACAACACAACACCATAATTACAAGGTCAGTCTGACACGCCCTGCAGGAATACCGCAAGGGTAACCGCGACGAATTCCTCTCCGACCTCAAATCCGGCAAATACGCCAACGTCACCTACCTCTACCGCTCCAATGAATCCGCCTCAGTAACCGGCCCTTTTGACAAGGAACTCATCTCCTCACTACCTCAATCACTCAAATACATCATTCACAACGGAGCCGGCTACAATGGGGTGGATATAGAGGCGTTAAACGAGCGCAACATCGCCTTCTCCTCGACCCCCATCGCCGTAGACGACGCCACCGCCGACGTCGCCCTCCTCCTCATGCTGGGCGCCCTCCGTCGCGTAACCGTCCCCTTCACCGCAGTACGCAAAGGAGAATGGCGCGGGCGAGACTTCAATCTCGGGCACGACCCGAAGAAGAAAACCCTCGGCATCCTAGGGATGGGGGGCATCGGGCGTGCGGTGGCGAAGCGAGCGAAAGCTTTTGGCATGACGATCCAGTACCACAACCGGAGCCGTCTGAGCGAGGAGCTCGAGGAGGGGGCAAAGTATGTTTCGTTCGATGACCTACTGGCCACGTCGGATGTGATTTCGCTGAACTTGGCGCTGAATCCCAGCACGACGCATATCATTGGGGAGAAGGAGTTTGGGAAGATGAAGGACGGGGTGGTGATTGTGAATACGGCTAGGGGACCGATTATCGATGAGGCGGCGCTGGTGGAGGCGTTGGATAGTGGGAAGGTGTTTAGTGCGGGGCTGGATGTTTTTGAGGAGGAGCCGAAGATTCATCCTGGTTTGTTGAAGAATGAACGGGCGGTGCTGTTGCCGCATATTGGTACCGCGACGTGGGAGACGCAGAAGGATATGGAGTTGTTAGTGTTGGAGAATTTGAGAAGTGCGATTGATGGCAAGGGGTTGGTGACGCAGATTCCGGAGCAGAAGGGAAAGTAGGTTGGTTTGTCTCGATGGCTTGGGATATCCTGCTGATGAGAGGCAGGTTGAAGAGTAGACTTTAGATAGCGGGGTTTCTTACATGGTTTTTTTTTGGTACTTGCCTGGAAGGATTTGGTTGATGGTGGTCCCGTTCCGGCACGAGATGTGCAAAAATGCCGTGGTGCTTGAAGGGACAGTGCATGTCTCCGAGATGCACAACGTGGTGAGAGGCCTGGACTGCGCATTGACTGTATAGGCAATTCACACCAACGTCTTCACGGCAATTTGAATCATGTATAGTCTCCTTAGGCCCGAGTGTCAAAGTCTCCTCAAATGAATGCATGACCAATCTCCAAGGGTCTCAGAGCCGCATCCCAACCCGTGATCATCCCTCTGCCGGTGCCAGCCCGGAAGGACTCGTACTTTGAGACATGCAACACGATTGAGGCGGTGAGAACCACTGTGCTGGGAATATGCCACGCCTTCAGCTGTTGGTCGACTGTGCCGTATGCTGTCATCTTAATATCAGCCCGTGGCATCCGCAGTGGCTCACTGTCGGGAGGATCTGCCAAGTAATGCGGCGGTGGAGGTGTTGTCAATTCCGCGCCGCATGGTCAGCTCGCTGATGTCTGCCCTGGACATGTCTCGTGTCATTTCCTGTCGTTCCAGCGATGACTCGACTACTAGCCATGGTTGATATCGAAGAACCCTGCATCATGTGCTTGAATCATGATTGAAGACTATCCAAGTCCCTTGGTATCTGACATCCAGCGCATCTCCCGGCTCGGACATCGGGGCATGTCAGAGCCGCAGATTGCCTGACCTCCACGGGAATACCTCGCAAGACAATTGGAGAATGAATCTGAACCATGGGGAAATCAGGCCTACAAAGAGAGACACAATGAGATCCGTGAACGACGTAGCTTACTTTCTTTCAATCACGCGACTCGACAAACAAACCCTCGTTTGACATGATTCGTGTTGGCGAAAAGCGGCGCGAGATTCGGAGATCAATTGCCATTTCGGATGGACAATTCGCCAAATTGGCGAAGCCGCAATTGAGAGAAGCTGCGAAGGGGAAAAGTGAAACTGGCACGACTGGAAAGCCAAGGTGGTGGACGAAGTTTGGGACATCGGATGCCGTCTACACTAGTCTATATCAAGCTAGTCTGATCTATTCTTGGATCGACGCAGTTGGCTCTTTCCTTGCATCCAATCACTCTTCCACGTCTGTTCCCATCAGAGTGGCTTGAAGCTACAATGCCTACCTCCCAGCGAACAAGATCCAGGCATGCCGGCATGGCTCAGGTCAAGCTATTCACCGGTTGTATCAACCCACGGCCTCAAACGTCATAGCCTCGACGCCGCACGCTTGTTGATCTTTTGGTATGAGGGCTGATAGTGCCTGAAGCCTTGTGTTGGTATTTCGGTAATTCTCTTTACTTGCCTTTTCCCCAAATCTAATGACGAATCATGGTGTATATTTGATCCTCAGCTGTTCTTTTGCTTTCTAGGCCTTGCATGGGAGGTAGCGGTTATGGCGGGCACACCTTCTATGGGAGATGTGTTGATGTTGTCACATACAGCGAAAAGTATTGGTAAAGCTTTTGGTATCAAGGCTACTGGGGTACCGCAGGACTTTTTCGAGGTTGAACGGGAGACTCTTGGATTGGCGGATGCCTTGAAACTGCTGGCTTATATTCTGGAAGAGGATGAAACGATTTTGCATGCTCCGGAAAATGTTCAGCAAGCGATATTTACCATTCTAGCATCCGCTCAGGTGACTTTACGGGATTTGGCTGCATTCGTGGAGAGATACAGCACGTTTACGAGGGGAAAGCCGGGTGTCTCGGGGGAAAAGACATGGTCAAAAGGGGTTCTCGCAGATTGGACGACATTACCATGGACGAGAGATGGAGGAGACATGACTGCTTTGAGGTCCCTTCTGATGATGCATTGTACGACCATAACGATGACTACGCAAGCGGTACAAAGGTGAGACGGCTGATTGTTGACGAGAGTAGAGCTGACTTGGACAGTCGATCAGCAGAGAGGCTTTCCAATACGGTTCTTCCACTGGCTGATAAATTAGAGGATATTCACGAGGATATTCCCGGACGACTCAATCAGCAACTGGAAGAACTTCACTTTATTTGCATGACTATCATGCATGAGCAACGAGCACTGGCAATTGCTACGAGGAACGAGCTATTCTCACCTCAAGTACAAGATTTCGACATGCCTACCCCGATATCACCATTGGCGAATCAAAGTCTAAGTGATCTAGGACTACCTTCTCTGCAACAGGTCGAGACATTGACGTCTGCTCCAGTCGTTGGTAGCGGGTCGACTCGTCATGACCGGAGTGAGAGTCTGACTCAGCTATATGTCGAACGAGATACCGAAGGCTGGAAGGTGCGGAAACGGTCTTCATCACAGTACTCGGCAGCAGATGTGGAGCCCCAGGCACGCCCGAGATCACAGCTGGTCGATCCGAGTATACGAAGCAAACGGAGCAAGAGTGCTGATGGTCCGCCCAAGTCTCGCTTTCCTAGATTCGCGAGAGAAAGCACTGCATCACCAATGCCAAGTATCAACACCGATTTCTCGGATACAGAAAGTCAACGAGCGCCGCCTACCCCTCGACGGTTACAGAAGAGAAGACCCCCGCCGAGCAAGCGAAAATCGATGCCTCTCCCAGACAGTATTGACTTTGAAGTGCATGGTAGGAATGATCTCACTCGTGTTGACTCTCGAGCTTCTGCCGTGTTTGACGACATGCCGGAAGAAGGACCGCCACGTCTACCAACACCTCCGAGATCAAGATCTGGTACAGATGCTTTACTCGACTCGCTTCCTTCAGAGGCCGATTTCATGGAGAATCTCCTAAGAGACTCAGTCAAGATGTTTGACGAGCGAGGACGTCTGGTCGAGGCATTGTCGAGCGAACCAAAGACTTCAAAGTCTGCTTCAAGCATCAACACAATCATCAGCAAGGCCTGTCGGTTACTGGTCTTGAGAAGGAAGAGCGAGCCCGGCATCGGTGGCGTCTGGAACACGTCCATCTGGATCATTGCTTCAGACTTTAGCGTCCGTCTCGAACAGCCACTTCAGATGACCCTTCAGCCGCGAGCGATTGCTCCTCACATCGCTGTCAAGCTACCAGAGCGAGTGGCGCTGACTCTGCCATGCAAAATCCAGTATCACACGCCGGTCTGGGGTTGCACCGCGGAGTCTTCAGGTACCACACTGCTTGCAGAGAGAGTGACATATACATTCCTGAGTGCGCAAGCCGCCAGCCGATTTCAAAGCGTCATCTTCGGACAACAATTGCTTGACAGCTTTTGTATAGAGCGCGCTACAGTCATCAGACCTGGTGGCGGAGGCAAAAGCTTCTTCTACAAGATGCTTGGTACGGAAGAGCAGATCTGTGGGCAGCAACGGATACGACTGTGGGAGGATCATGGGGACGTTACACCGTCGAATACTGCTGGTGGCGTGCTTGGCCTGATGCACGTGCAGCCTTCCTTTGGTCAAGGGTGGGTCAAGTGGTGGGTGAACTCATCGAGGGTCTCGCAGATCAAGAACAAGAGCAATGGAGTCGTCGAGATCCGTGGTATCGATTGTCTGGTGACGAAACCATCTCCTCGACCACTCAAAGCAGTCGACAACTTCACGCAATGTTCACTACTGGCTGGCGTGCCTGTCTCTGCCTTTGACGCACCTAGCTCCCACGTCTCTAGTGAGCGGCCGAGCACATCGATGAGCAACAGGGAGGAGATGAGGTCACGGCGCTCTCCTTCGCCGTCCTTCAATACATCTCGACCCACAGAGGAAGCTCCTCCACTGCCACATATCGATCCTCTCCGCGCTCACAATCCTCGATCGAGGACATCCGAATCAAGAAGTCGAAGCGGAAGCAGGTCAAGGACTGAGACCACCACGCCAGTACCAGCAGATCCTAGCGAGCCTGTCCCTGCCGTGCGATCAGATAGCGCACTGACGACAGCAACGACCAGATCGTCAAGTACACCAAGCAAGCATTCCCGAAAGCTGTCCGGCAGCCGATCAGCAACCACGCTCAACTTGCCACCGCCTCCCACGCCCGGCAAATGGGACAATCCTATCTCTCCTCGCAACTTTCGGAGCCGCAAGTCAGCCGATACTCCTCGGACCCCTTCCCATCTGACCTCTGATTCTGTCAGCGTATCTTCACCGCCCATGCCTACTCCTTCTTCCGCCCCACAAATCCGCGCTACCTCTCGCGCAGAGTCCCGCCTCGACTACCGTTCCGAATCCCGTGCTGCAGCGAGAGACTTTGACAGCATGTCGTTCATTTCGCAGCGATCCAAAGCTACAACGACCATGTCGACGAGATCAAAGGCGAAATCATGGCGGGGCGGGAAGAGTAGGGATCAACGATACACAAAGGAGCCAAGGGAAGAGAAGAAGAGAAGTGTGTATGGGATCAAGATATATTTCTCCACGGACGATGACAAGAGGCGGTTCCTGACCCATGTGGCGAAGGCGAGGGAGAAGTCGTTGGCTTTGCCGGACTTCTGATGGGCATGCAAGTGTAGCAGATGTACATACCCCTATCCGATCAAGACTTTCCTCCCTATACGCACGAGCAGATTGATCACCATCACGAAACCATAAAGATCGCATCACATCATACATTCCCACTATCCTAATGCCCTACCCAAGCATCAACGCCACGCTAATTCTCGTCCCTTACCTCCCCAGCCCACTCAGCCTCCCCAACCTCTCCCCCACCGCCTCAACCAACGCACTCTCCCTCTCCAACAACACCATAACCTGCTCCAACTTCTTCCGCCGTATCTCACTCGGCACCCTATCCCCCTCCCCTTCCGTGCGCTTCACCTCCCTCGCCCTCCCCACCATCTCCTCCTTCAACTCCCTCACCTTCCTCGCCCTCTCCTCCAACTCCCTCTCCGTCCGCGTCTCCACGTCCTTGACTTCCTGCCCCCATTGCTGCTCCCGCTTGCTCACCTCCCCGCCCTGGAGAGACGCTACTTTCCGCCGCACAGCCTCGACTCGCTTTTGCAACTTGTCGTCTCGTTCGCGAATCGTTTTCAAGCGGGAGTCGACCCTCTCCTTGCTCCCAGCGTCGTCGGCGCGGTCTTTGATCTCTCGCACCCGTTGGACTTGCTCTGCCAACTCGGCTTGCATGCGTTGACATCTCCGGAAGAGATCTGCGGCTGCGAGACCTAGACGGCTGGTTTCGTCGCTGAGGATGCGGTGGGCTTCGGTGAGGAGTTGGAGGGTGGCGGGGGAGAGGCGGACTTGGGAGGTGACGTCGGTGCGTTTGAGGCGGGCGTTGTTGTGCAGGGTTTGGTCGATGAGGCAGGGGAGTTGGGTTGTGGTGAAGAAGTCGCGGGAGGGGAGGTAGGGTTCGCGGACTTCGGAGGTAGGGAGGAGGAGTTGGGTGGTGGTGGGGGCGTAGGGGTCGGTGGGGCTGAGGGGGAGGGGGAGGTCGATGGTGGCGGAGTGGGGTTGGTTGGAGGAGATGGTGAGGATGAAGTGGGAGAGGTCGGAGTCGATGAGGGAGATGGCGGCTGGGGTGGCGGTGGTTGTGTTGGGGATGTTGATGAGAGGGGTGACGATGGTACGTTCTGATTCATGGAGCAGTCCCATGCGGAAAGAGGCGCCTGTGTCTGAGGGTCCAGCTAATTCATCCTCGAGATTTTGGATCCATGGTGTGAGGGTCAAGGAGTCGACACCAGTGCTTCGGGTAACTAAGAAAGAATACCGACCACCAGGATGGGCCTCGTAGAGCGGTTCTGATGCAGTGTATTGGTTCGAGAGGATTGGAGTCAAGGCCGGCCAACTGCTAGAGGAGTCGGTGTGCAGCTCGATGCTCTCCAGAACTAGCATATTCGATTCGTCCGACAGCGACACTGGTGCTTGAAACGCTGTCCTTCTCGACGGCAGCCACTTCGCTTCCACCCCATTGATGTCGAGGCAGATGTGGACAGTCGCTGATTTTGTGAGAAGGCAGACCAGGCCGATCGAGAGCCCAGACTTCGAATTTGACTCGCCATACTCGTCCTCGTCCTCCTCATCAAGAAGCTCGTCATCCACTTTCGGCGCAATCACTAGGATGTCGGAGATGTCGTCAATTTCCGGATCCGGGGTGAGGTGGAAAGGACCTTGTAGCTTTGGTATCGCTGGTGGATGCGAAGGCCGCTGATACACCTCAACAGTCTCCAGGCCACCAGGAAGTAGTTCCAGCAACGGCTCTTGTGCATCAATATCTGCCAACCACTTCTGCTGCTGTACTGCCTGCCTTCTCTCCTCCTCTGAAGCATCAGGATCCCGATCCAGGAATGATGCCCTGGATACGACTTTAGTTGACAATGATGGGATCGTAGATGCTGCTGGTTGCCACTTGCTGGGGAGTAATGGGCATAGAGCATAGATGTCCCCCTCAGTCATAGCTACCCAAAGTGTCGCAGGTGCCCATCCAAACTCGTCGGGTGATCCAATTCCGCCGAAACATGCCGCCGCCACCTCCATCTCCACCAAATCTGGAGAGAACCCTTTGCTCGTGCCATACACCGATGCTCGCATGTCCTCTCCATATGATGATGCGTTTGCCAGCTTCTTCAGATCCAACGCCAGTGCAGGCTCGTCGAAAGAATGTCTATTTTCCGTGTTCAACTCCCATAATCTTACGCAAGCATCTGTTGCCACTGTGACCAAGCAGAATCCTAGTGCGCCGAAGGGGTGCCAGATGACAGAGGCGAGAGGTGCCTGCTCCAGTACATGCGCTGTCGGTCCCAGCTGGAATGTCTTCAATCGGATTGGTCCCTCGGTCTCGAACTTTGTCGGCAGTACGGCGACATGGACTGTATGTGACGTGACAATCGCCAAGTAGTCCCCAAGAGGCGAGATGACCAACTGTTGTATCTTTCCCGCGACGGGCGCCTTGAGCACCTTTGAGCACTTCTCCTTCTCCCCCTCTCCTGCCTCTTTCATTGCCACCAAATCAGACCATCTGAGCTCGTTATCCACCACAAAGAACACCTCCGTCCCGCGATTCACCACCGTCCTCGTCGGCCCTCTGTAATCAACCTTCTTTCCAAACCCATTGCTCAGCGCATTCCCAGACTTCTTCTCCGCAGGTTGAAAGACCTCAAAACCTGTCGAGGGACGCGACAACCACGCAGGCGTATGCGCAGTGACTTTCGACATCTTCTCCACGTAAAATCAAGCTTCACCAATCCATTGAGAACACTGTGAATGAATCGGCGCGTGGAACACAAAAAAGTCAAGCCGGCATCTGAAGCTCGACGTCGAAGCTCGGACCATTGCACCTCACCTCACACCTCCCTCTCCCTCCTCTTCACCATCACACACCACCACAATGCCCGCCGTACGATTACGCAACACCGTCGACCGACTCGACAAGCCCAGCAGCTATGTCACCAGCAAAGTGCGCCCTGCCCTCCCCCTCCAACGACCCCACTAACCCCTCCCAGTACAAGAACAAACGCAAATTCCACAACGACCCCGAACCAAACGAACGCGCCCCCTCCCCAGACATCGACGAGAAGCTCAAAACCGCCACCACCCTCTACGTAGGCAACCTCTCCTTTTACACGACAGAAGAACAAATCCACGAACTCTTCAGCAAATGCGGGGAGATCAAACGCATCATCATGGGACTGGATCGGTTCCAGAAGACGCCGTGCGGGTTCTGCTTTGTCGAGTACTACACGCATGACGACGCGTTGGATTGTCTCAAGTATGTGGGAGGGACGAAGTTGGATGAGAGGATTATAAGGACGGATTTGGATGAGGGGTTTCAGGATGGGAGACAGTATGGGCGGGGGAAGAGTGGGGGGCAGGTGAGGGATGAGTATAGGGAGGAGTTTGATCCGGGGAGAGGAGGGTATGGGAGGCAGTCGAGAGGGGATTATGATGAGTATAGGTGAGGGGATGTTGTGGTGGGTTAGGGAGGTGGGCGCACCGGCGTACGGAAGTCATGGTGGATGGTCGGAAAAGTTGCATCTATTTTGCTGGATAGAGCTAGGTTTGTAGGTTTTGATACCCAATGGCGGCATGCTAGGTCGCTGCGTATGCCTCGTATATATTCTCCACCTTCATCCCGCCATGCTGTGATGTTCATAGTCATACAAGTCGTCTTCGTCAATGCAGATACCAATGATCATCCCGCCCATGCTGTGCCTTGTCTTTGTGACCCCCCGAGCGTTGAGCTTCTTGTCCTCGCCCTGAACTCCGAGGTGTCTTACTCGCTGTCACTCTCCTCTTCCTCCGAGTCGTCAATGCCTTCCATAGCCTCTTTAATGTACATTGTTGCCTGTGTCATATTAGTTGTATGTCATGCATAGCCGAGGATCGAACGTACCTTTGCATCAAGATTGAGCGCAGTCGTGAAACACTTCAATGCTTCGCCACGGTTCCGCAGCGACTTGTGACATTTGCCGAGCATGAACCAGACGTTTGCCTCTTCCGGCGCGATGCCGACAAGCTCCGTAAGCTCTTCAAGTGCATCCGGGTACATCTTGAGAGTCATAAGTGTACGAGCCTTGCGGAAGCGACCCATCGCAGAGGTCGGACAGAGCTGAATGGCATGTGTGTACTGGACTAGAGCTTCACGGCGGTGTTTCATGCGCTCCAGGACCTGGTATTGTCAGAAAAATACTGATTAGAGAGAGGCAAATACTCACCACTCCAATGCAGATGAACAGCACGTGATTCTGCGAGTTGATGCTGGCGGCAATCCTGTAATGTCGTTCGGCTTCCTCATACTTGCCCATGCGTTCGAAACACTTTCCAAGACCATACCAGCCTGCATATCCTCGTCGTTCCTTGCCGACACCCTTGCGATACGCTCGAATAGCTTCGTCAAAGTTCTCAATCGTTAGCAGCTCGTGGCCCATCAGCGTCCAGGCGTAGTAGAACTTTGGGTCAACTTGGACTGCGCGCTTGAAGCAGACAATGGCTTGTTGATGCTCTCGCGTGGCGGAGAAAGCGTTGCCGATTGCGCACCATGTTTGCCGTGCTTCATAGTCAAGATCTCTGAGCATGTGCGCAAGATGAGCGAGCTGTACAGGCTTTTTGAGTTGCCACAGAACAGTCGAATAGTACTCTGTGTCCTCGATTCGGGTTGGCTGGAGGCGCAGCATCTTCTCGAAAGCCGCTTCTGCTTTGCTGTACTCTGCGGCTTCATAGTAGGCCTTTCCAAGCTGTCCCTGCACCCATGCTGTGTCCCTGTGCACTGCCGGAAGAGCTTCGTATGCGTGAATAGCTGACTTGCTATCGTAACGCGTCTGTGCTAGGTATCCGAGACCCAACTGCTTGAAGGACGATAATAATGACTCAATCGCGGCTGTATCTGGTAACACAATCGTCTCTGCTGGTTTGGAAGGTACTGGCGGAATCGTGACACTGTTCCGACTTTGAGATCGTGGATCCTTCCCATCCACTCCAGGCGGCATGACTTTTCGGTTGCCACTGACCACTCGTCCGACTGTAGATGTGCCTCGGCCTTTGACTGGTGCTGCCTTTGTCTTTTTCGGATCTTCCCGTCTTGTTGCCGCATTGTTCACGTCCGGCGCACCTCTACTTGAAGGTTTCGAGCTCGTCAGCTGGCCGAACAATCTATTACTTCGTCGCGGCTGTACTGATGCATCTGACGCTGTAGTATGACCAGAAAGCGTTCTCTTATGGGCTATTGTGGTCCTGCTTGTCACGGAGGCCGTGTCTTCCCCATCCGTCGTATCTGAATGTGTTCTGCCGAATGACTTGAGGCTGGGCGCTTGTAATCGTGAAGCATCTTTCGAGCTGTCAAATCCAAGCCGTGACAGCGTCTTTGATCGCCGTATTGGTGCTGCTGGTGGAGCATCTCTCAAAGATCCGAGAGTATCATGATCTATGCCGCCCATCTCAACATCATCATCATTACCATTCGTCGTCGGTGTTTCCCATGATGGTTGCGCCGAGGTCTTTGGTGGACTACCGAACATGCCCTTACCCTTGATCTTCGGGAATTGAAACGACCATTCGTTGCTGGTTTTACCGTTGGTAGTGAATGGATCGTTCGTAGGTGTCGATACTGCCATCTGCCCATTCATATGCATCGGGACCGCTTGGGGGGCAGGGTTGATCTCATCTTTGTTCGTCACCATGGTCGCGCAGCTATCCGCCATCTCTGTCGTCAACTTGAAGCATCCAGCTATATTTACATCGGCGCCTGCAAGATGTCAGATGTGGTATACCAGGCCAGACCAATAACCTCACCAATGTCGCACAATCCAGTGAATGAATCCCACATTAGCGGATTTAGCTTGTGAGCTTCGATGAAGCATTCTCCGGCCTTGTGAAGGTCGCCGTGTCCCCTCCAAAGCTTTGCCATCAGATTCCACACCATACCTGCATCTGGCAAATGCTTTCGGGTAGTCTCAGAGTGCTTGTCTGCGTCCTGATTAGTCCTGAGCCTCTATGCCCGCCACTTCCACTCACTCCAGTGGTTGCGCCCAATCCACAATGCCTTTGCCTTCTCCAGTGCCGCCACTCCATCCTGGTATTCCTCCAATGCCTCACACGAAAGCGCAAACACATATGCGCATCCCAAATGCTTGCCAGATGCACCAAACTTGGATGACAAATCGAGCGCGGCCTTGTGGCGACCCAGACGGAAGTATGTGAGAGCCAAAAGGTGTAGCGAATCAGCGTTTCGCGGGTCCAGCGCTACCAGCCTGCCTGCCAGGAAGTGCGCATTGTCTAAGCTCTCGTTGTCCATGTGATAGAATATGCACTGCCGGAGCTGCGCCGTCATTTGTGTTGTCGCGGCCGCCATGTCTGTAGGCGCTTGTCGAACAAGGTCGCAAAAGTGAAGTCCGATGTGAGGTTTGAGTCCAGATTGGCTTTGCGACCATTTGCCTGCGCTCGACTGGTCTACCGGTGGAAGACTATCCAGCAGCTGATTTCGCCTTGCAAGATGCTGTCCCGTGCCCCAGGCTGCTGTGCGATCAAGCTGTTGCTACAGACACTGCTGTAGATGTTTCGCGCCGGAGTTTGACATGCTTCACCAGACCAGTCCTGCTGTTCCTCCAAGTATTCCCATCCGACTCTTGATGGTCCGTAGCGTCCTTTGATTTCCTTGCACAGATTGCGCAAATGCTCGTCGTGGTTGTAGGTGTTGTTAAAGTGCGGGCCCTTTGTTGTGGTTGTCAATCGCAAGCGGCAACGCGAAGTGCGGCTCCGGAACACACCCTCATCCAGCCCACTTTGTCTCACCACTAAATTCTTGAGCTGTTTCATTGATGCATGTGATCACGCGTGAGGGGATCCGGAATTGCATTGTCGATACCAAATCAGCTTAATAATTGCATACATTGGCGCATTGGGTGGCGACCATTGCAAGATACACCTTCCTCAACTCCGTAGACATGGCACAGGTAAAATCACCATCAATCGGCTTCGGCATTAGCTGACATCCAGTAGAAAGCTCAAAAGACTTTGGCGGCAAAGAATGCTGCTACACTCAACCGCACGCATCTGATCAGTCTTGGTGTCCATGGCTTCTTCCTCTTCGTCACCCAATTCCTCTTTTCCAGATCCCGCCTGGTTTGGTTCCTCATTTCCTTGCCGTCTCTCATCATCGAGTTCTGGTTCGAACGGATAGCCCGCCCTACCTACGTCAATACTGGAGCAGGTCAGGAGCTCAAGAAGGCCGGTGAAGATCTCGAAGCGAAGGGCCTGACGGAGTGGATGTGGGACATTACATACTGGACTTGGATCAACGTGGTTGTGGCTGCTCTGGCAGGTAACTGGGCATGGTATCTGTATACCGTGGTTCCGGCATATTCGATATGGCTCGCGTACTCGACCTTCACTGGTGCACGGCAAGGTCTGGCAGGTATGGGGCAAGGAGGTGGTGAGGGAGGCGCGGCAGGGCAGAGCAAGAGACAGGCGAAAATGGAGAAGCGGGGAGGCCAAAAGATGCAGTATCGGTAGCTGTCTCTTGATCACGAATGGATACCGTCAGCATGATTCGGGGACATGATACATTAAAGCGCAGTCTTTGGAAGGCTATCCATGCTTCCCACCCTCGTGGTCCCATCAGAGACTGAAGGATAGCTCTCGCTCCCCCTTCGGCCCCCGTCGCGTAACACCTCATCAATCGGAGGCATGATCCTCTTGGGGATCCTGTTCATCGTGGTTGACTGGCGATACGACGCAGCAGGAACGACCGGAAGCTCCATCTCATCATCTCTCGATGCATTCGACTCGGTCATTGAAACATCTGGTAACACTCCCAATCCGCGGACGCCCTTCTGATCGAATATCTTGCTCGATTGTGTCTTGGAAACACGGGCCGAATACATCCAGTCTGCAGTCCCAAGCGGTTGCTGCCCTTCTGCAAGTACCGCATTGGCTGAGACGTAGCTGACATGCGGCCGACGTTTCCTTCGCATTTGCAGAAGTGGCTTCAATGTAACCAGACTGATCGCTATCGCCCCAACGGCTGTCTCCAGGACCGAAAGAAAGATGACCATGTGACCATTCTCAAAGACCGTTGGACCGAATTTGGAGTCTGCAAAATATGGAAGCCGTACAATCGAAACAATGCTACCAGCCACTGCAAGGCCGATGATGAAGCAGCTGGAGAGTTTGGCGTCTCGACTCAAGCGTTGAGAAGTAAGCAGGAGGTGTATCGGCACCGCCGCGAAGACCCAGTCACACAGCGCGTTGAGCGAGGCGACATTCAGGCCGAGTATCTGCTCAAGTCGAGTACTGATTGGGCATTGATCGGATACCAATAATACTGCCGGAATGATGGGAACGCCACATCTCAGCAAGACGATCGTCAGGCATATGATGAGGAAGGATGTGTAGACAATAGTCGGTCCCAGCACGACATATTTTTGCCACTTCCGCTGCGCAATGCGGAGGAAGAAGAAGCCGATGGTGATCTTGACCAACACGGAGGACAGGACGTATGCTCCGATTGAGATGACGAGAGGCTAAAGTGTTAGCGTGGGAGGACAAGTACTGGACGATCTACCTACCGTCGATAATGCATCGAAAAGCTCAGTCGAGCGAGGCTGATAGTATTTCTGCTTCACATGCACATAGAGCCAGAACGCAGTACAGGTGAGGTTGACAAAGTGCGAGAGCATGAGAATACAGTCGTCTGCACCAAGCCTACTCGCAATCCTCAGTCGAATCCATATCCGAAGACCAATAGCTATCGTCGCGACGGGCAGAATGATGCATAACACTCCGACGAAACCGGCAAGGTCATCAATGTGCTTCTTAAGCGTCTGCTTATCCATGAGAATGTTGTATTGCGGCCATTCACTACCATCGTTTGTGCGTGCCGTGTCTTGACATGTGTAGGCCGTAAAGTGTTGTATTACTTTGAGAGAAACAGACAGGCTGAATTGATGGTACTCTCGCCTTGAGCGTTGATCGTCAACGTACTGGTTGCTCCACCCGTCGACTCCAAACCGTTCATAAGCTTGTAGCGAACGCTATGGACTATGAACGCTTAACGGCTCGGGCGAGAGTGGTCCAATCTCTGTTCTTAGCGAGAGTCGTTTCCTAGTCAAAGGTAGCCGTTCGCCACGTCCCCAGTGAGTAGACGGCGTTCATTCCATCTACATGTAGTGGCAAAACTGGCACATGAGAAATGTTTGCATTCTTTCGCATATCTACACCAAGCCTCCAGACAATGAATAGTACCCGCACGCCCGGGCGATAGGCTGAAGTTCATTTTCGATTGACTTTCTGTCGCAAGTTTGAGTCATACCTCCTGGTCATCTAGCAATTCCCAGGATCGACGCTACATCCATGTCAGTCATAGCCGTCGGAGATATACACTACCACATACCGAGCACGCCAGGAACCCGAACGCAAGTCACCACCCTGACTGCACACCCCAATGACGAGCAGGAAGAAGTTGACACAATCAGCGTTGTCGATATCGGCGCCGTCAAACCCACCGAGCCACTGCAGCTCGTACAAGATGTTGACACCCGCGGCATTGGGGCACATGCGCTTGGTCTGGTCACGGTTGAAGCCTCCGGTGAACATGCCGCCGTAGTTGTTGCATGCATCGTTGGCGAATCTCCTGGCTGCGCTGATGTCGCCGTAGCCGCCTCCGCTGCCGTAGCAGTACGAAGGGGTGGTGGCCTGGGGGATGGGAGCGGCTTCTGGGGCGGGCAGGGCGGCTGCTGAGACCAGGGATGCCAGGGCGGCGAAGGGGAGGAAGAAGGTCTTCATGATGAGGGTTGTTGTGGTAGTGTGATCTTTGAATGAGTTGGGAGAAGCTGATGAGATGATGCTTGTAGAGGGAAATGACCTGCCTTTATACCTCTCACTCTCGCAAGCTTTGGTTGATGTTACATTCTCGCTTGCGTAGCGGTCATCACATTGCTCGTAGCTTACTTTGATGCGAGTCTGTCGAGGTCGCCCCGTCTATCTCCGTGCTGAAAATGCTCCGCAAGATGCGAAGGGGATGCCGAAGCAATGTTGGTGGCTCCCATCTCGAGTCCTGTAGCGTCCGTCCTTCAAAAGGTTGATTGGTGATGCTTGTTACTCTCCCTCTTCCAACACAAGTCCGCAGGCACACTGATCCAAACGATGTCAGCAGCTAGCAAAGACATGCTATAGCTTAGCTCATAACAGCCTGTATGTTGCGAGTTGGTGGCGGCCTATGGAGTAGCTGAAGTCCGTGATTGATGGGATCACTCATCGACATGCAGAGCTTTGAAGCTTTGTCATGCCTTTAGCGGGCCTGGATATGTATCACAGTGCAGAGCCAAGGAGCTAGATGATGTGTTCGAAAGGCGTAATCCCCATCTCGGTGTCTGAGTCAGCTAGTAGTTGGCAACGACCACTCAGATAGGCGAGTACAAGATCTGAGACGGATCGCTGGCGCTGTACCCCTGACGTGGCGATGTCCCAGCGGCCGCGGATGCCGTCGGGAGTGAGATGCTGGCGGCGAGAGGGTTGCATGCAGTCCGCTGATTAAGAGTAACACCAGCGCGGTCATATGCAGTCGTCGATGGACAATCGTCCAGCCTGAGCTGCTATGCCCGTCTACTGCCGTCGGTGCATGCATGAGCTGATCCTCCATGCCTCAGTCAGCCGTGGAAGCGACCACACATTCAGCTGAATAGCCACCAGAGCCTGTGCTCAATGCGAGTGAGCCTTTCAGAATCAGATAGATTGCCAAGAGCGCATCTCGCATGCATGTCCAGTCATGTATAAGAGTCGCGATGGTGGACGGTTAAACAGAAACCATCGAAGGCCGCCTGCCAAGCTGGCCATCTCGGCGGGAGGCCTCAACCAATAGCCCCTGCTCAAGTGTCAAGTCGCGAATGCATAGTCGATTATACCAGGTCGCTTGCTGCGAGCTGATCTCGGAGTTCTGCGGCAAGAGCAGTTCGTGGTAGCATCTGAAATGTTTGCCCGAAGGACGACCGCCTGCTGGCATACCTGCTCCAGAGAGACAAGTCAATTGGGGTGGACCCTGTTGCAGGAATTCTGGAAATGGAGCATTTTCGAAAATTCCTAGGAATTCTCGAAATCCCACCAAATCTTGAACGCTCTATATCTCTACGTGTATATAATTTCTAAGACTAAAAGTAGTATTGTTCGATAGAGCGTAAGAAGCCGGTTCTTTTAAGACTAAAACCATATATATAGTTCTATTATAGCGTTAAGAAAACAGTCTTAAAAGTAAGAAATTATAGCTTAAATTCTTACTAAGATATCTCTACGGCTAAGCTATAAATTAGAAATCTGATTTGATATTATTGTTTTTTATATGCTATTCTACCGTCTATAAAAATTGAGACCCTATATCTGCTATACTTATAGAGATAATTTATGTCTAAGATACACGACGTTCTGGTGGGATTTCGAGAATTCCTAGGAATTTTCGAAAATGCTCCATTTCCAGAATTCCTGCAACAGACCCGGACAAAACAATTCATGCCTCCTCAAGCTCTTCTTCACCCCACTGGAGCGACCTGCCGGAATTACGACTATGTATCGGAGTAGTGCAAAGGACAAGAGGAGATAGCAAAAATTCGCAAAAAGGATGTGGAGACACGGATATTCGAAATCCGGACCTTTTCGAATCGACAATGCAAACGAAACGTGATACCTGAGTACGGTTAGCGGATTAGCCGATGCCGCAGGAAAGTGACTACTGACCCCTACACCATATCCCCAAGATGACCCAAACAAGGCACTCGAAAAATATATAATACTAAAAATTTTTGCCCAAGGTCTGGCTTGAAAAAAGAGAGGGACCGCCAAACCACAGATCGAGAACATAATCAAGTATTCACGGACGACTCGAAGTCATCCACGTGGCAGATCGAGACCTCGCTCATCACGGCAGGCGCAGCTCCAAGGTTGGGCCAATTCCGAGCACAAGTAGCTGAATGATTGCTACATTCTGATCGTGGTTGCCTGATGAGCATCGACGGTCACTTGTGCCTTTGGCGGCCTGCGTCTCTTTTTCAGCTTCCCTCCTGCAGTGTTCAAAGCAGCTCTGTTGCCGCGATAGCAAGCTCAACCGAGCACAAAATGTACATCAGGGAGATCTTCCAAAATTCACGGTCGTTTCATGCTCGACACCCGCGTCCAGTCCCTTCGTCGACCACATTGGAAGGCCTTGTGTCGACCGGCCGAATACATACTGGCGAGGTCAATCGATGTGTGGAGTCGACTAGGATCATTGTACATCCCACCACCAAGCAGATAGCCGAGGATTTTCTACAACACAAAAGAAGACACGGTACCACAACGGAGAAGAACGTATATGATACACAGACAGGTGATGATACTGAACGCCTTCTCAAAAGGCTCATACAGAAGAGGCCACTTGTATTCTTCACCCCGAGTGACATCACATTGTTACGTAGCCACGAACGAGTCGATGGCGCTGCTAGTCTGTGGGACAGGGTTGGGACTGAGAGTGAGTCGCCGCAAATCAGGATGCAAGACTACCTGACCTACGATGAAATGATGGTGTCGTCTCTCCTTGGTGTCTCGGGATATACGCCCTACATCAATGATGGTAACCGCCACAACAGGGGTAAGGTGGTAAAGACAAACTCAATCCAGCCTGAAGGAGTACAAATCGGTTTGGTGGGTGCAAGGTTTGAGCGGCCTGGAAAGATGGACTCCCTGTACGAGACCACCTCGGGACTTGAGCGAGCACCTCATCCATTCGCCACATACTTCGCTGGTGACAACTTCGAAGCTCGGTACAAGGCGAGGATGCGGATCACTATCGAGACGCTGCTCCTGGAAGCCGAGCAGAGAGGTCAAGAGGCCGAGAAGAAAGCGTACGTCCATGTGGTCGGTCTTGGGCTCGGTGCTTGGGCACATCACAACGACCAACCAAAGTGGTACATCGAAGTCTTCACACAAAGTCTTGTCACTCTGCATCTATCTTCCATCCACACCCTGGAATTTGCATACATTAATGTCGACGAGGCGACTCGCGAAGCTGTCATTTCCGCAGGTCTGCAGGTAGGCATCTCCTGTGTCTTCAACACCCGGGCTCCGAGCGCCAGGCTGTCGGATAGGTCCTTGCTTCTTATCACCTCTTATGCCTGGGATTCTAATTCTTATCCTGGCAATGAGTACTACATGGGACTCTTGAACGCAAGCGGGGATCCGGCTGCGGCTTGCAGTACGGTAATAGCGGAGACTCATAACCCGGAGATCAATACAGGAATGCTTGACTCGATCAAGTATCTCGATCTCTCTGGTTGAGAAGACAAGGTAGCGGACTAAATCTACGTGCGTAGCATCTGATATCGCTGTACAACCAGTTGCACCGTTGACTGAATTCGAGATCGTGCAGCCTCGCAGGCAGCTGTCTCCTTCCTGGAACAAGGGACGTCGAATCCGGCATTGCTACGCCTTCAGTCTGACAGCGCAAGTACAACTGTCTGTCAGAAGCCGATATCGTACTCGTCATCGCCTCTCACCGGTCAAAGGCATCACCGTATCGGTCTTCAAGCTCCGACCCTCCCGACATCTCAGGCACCAGGATACCGATCCACTCTCCATAAAAGAGACGTGCAACGACGAGCATGGGATATTCCACCATTACTACCAGAACCACCATGACCACCACGACCACCATGACCACCCGAAGGATCGTACCACCTCGCCATCGTGGCAGCTTCATCCGAAAGATCTCCACCATCTCCCTCGTTCCCGCCATCCCCCTCCTCATCCTCCACACTGTCTCCAGCAACAGCCGCCCTCTTGCCCTCGCAGTCTTTCCATTCCTATCGTCGACCCTTCTCGGCTTCACAGTCCTAAGGACAGCCCGTAAGCTGGCGATCCAGCTCGCCACCAACGACTCCAGCCCTTCCGCCTCCAATATCAAGATAGCAAAGAAGAAGATTCTTTTGCTCTTCATCGCCGACCTTTTACTGGCTATGATATACGCCATGCTCCTCGTACCAATCCATATCAACGCTCTCAAGTCAAGGAGAACAAGCATGTTGACGGCGTACGCATGCATGCCACTTTGGGTGAACCTGTATGCCATACCTGATTTATGAATGGAGGAGCAGGTGCTAACTCATCCACAGCTTTTCGCACAGTCTTCTCGCTGTGAGGACGCTGTGTAAAGTAGTAGTAGGCTGTGTCAAACGCAAGCATATGCAAAAGCTGCGCAGTCGTGGGTGGAGGGATGTGAGGTGCAGTACTGCTCGAGTCAATGCGTGCAGTGCGGACGAGGCAATGGACACGACGACGACGTGGGAGGGGAGCGAGAAGGACGTTTTGTTGACTCCGAATACCACTGTGAATGATGCAGAAGGGGAGGTAAGACCAGTGGCGGCCTGAGGAAGTGTGATGGGGCGAGGATCGTCGATCGAGATGAGAGAGCTCGCAGTGGAGGTGTGGCGAGTGTCAGCGGAGCAAGCTTGACATGATAGGTAATGTGGATGAATGCTGGGCGCAGAGTAGGAGATGGCAGTGTATTCCTTCATGATAATCCTTCCTAGTAATTCTGTATGCAAACCACCGTCGGCTTGCCGTCGTGATCTTCTTCCGAGTTGGGCTGCATACGAGGGAGCCCTTTCCACCAACGCGTCTCATCGCCCGCCTTGGACACATGGGCGAGCTGTTGTGGGACTTTGCTGTAGTGTCCAGCCTCAATCCATGGGTCTCGTTCAAGTCTCTTCCATTGCTGTTGTCCTTTCACCTTCACTGCAAGGAGTTCTCGGTCCCCACCTCCCGTACGCGCTTCAAATTCGCTGACATCCCCTCTCCTGATCCTCTATTCTCCCAGCCTGCCCCTTCCCCAGTAGCTCCGCCCTCGTCGTTCCTGTGCTCCTAAGTTCGGCGACGTTGGCGGCGGATCGATACATGGAATCGTGGCAGCTCCAAGTTGTAGCAAGAGTGGAGTGGTGTGGTCCTATAAAAGTGCTTCTTCTCGGCGTCCCGACCTTCACGAGTTGTCATCGATCTCTTTCCAGGCTGCTTCCATCTTCTTCCGCCGTTCCTTCGCCTTCTCCCGATTCTGCTTCGTCCTGTCCAGACGTTCCGCGCGCAGACACATGTTTACGGCGTGCTTGGCTTCTGTGCACATTCCCATGGACTTCCAGAGAAAGCCGCGGGCGTGACACTCTTCGAGGGCGTTCATGACGTCTTCGCAATCTAGATATGTTAGATATGGCTGAATGATGCTTTCGTCCCTCACATACTCTTATTGTCTTTGGTGTGCAAGTGAGGATGCATCGTGATGCGTAGCGAGACCAGTTCAAGGTGCTGCAGGAGAAAAGAACGGGGTGAGCAAAGACCTGGACCATTGAGAAAGTATATCTGCACAGCGTCAGATGTGGAGCTCTGGGCACTCCCACAAAGGTTTTGGCGCACCGTACCAGCCTGATCAAAGTCACAGCAGCGGTTCTTTCCATAACGGTTTGCCTCCCAGACATGTCGCAACAACAGGTGTCTGCAAAGAAGCAGCAAGGTCCGTCATAGCAACCGCCGGGGTCTTGAATAAGCATTGACCATCAACAGAGCTGCAAGCACAATATCAGAACTACAAGGACACACTGCAGGCCATCGCGCAGAAAATTGGCGATGTCGAATCGGAGGTCGAAGAGCACAAGTGAGGCACTCCTTCTTTCATGGATTCACAGCTACTTTATACCTGCGTATAGATGTACGCGAACAGCATTAATGGTACTAATTGGCATACAGGCTTGTCCTCGAAACGTTGCAGCTTCTACCGGAGGACCGCAAGTGCTTCCGCATGATCAATGGCGTATTGGTCGAGCGCACGGTCAAGGATGTCTCACCACAACTCAAAACCAATTCTGAAGGCCTCAAGAAGGTTCTTGATGATCTACTAAAGCAATACACTTCCAAGCAGGAGGAGCTCGAGAAGTGGAAGGTAGGCAGACGGCCCTTTTATCTTTAGAGCTTGCTGACACGCTCAGATTGCAAACAAGATTCAAGTGGTACAGCAGTGATAGCACAATATCAAGCCACTTGGAACGCTTCATACTCAGATACTAGCATTTACTATGGAACACCGTATCTGCGCGGACCGATCGAAGCCGGTAGAGAATATCTTCACGCTCGCACACGGCTGATGAAGACCTGAAGTGCCCAGGAGCAGAAAGCGGGCCGAGAGCAGAAGACCAGCAAGTTCAATGCGTCTTCTGCGGGAGGTCACGGCATGACGAGCTCCTTCCTGGCACAAAGTGCGTACCAGGCGGCACATCCGGGGTGATCTGGGGTGTCAGACGCCCACATTAGCGGGCAAGAGAGATGGCAAAACATCTCAGGCCGCTTTGCAGGTATCTGAAAGTATCAGAAGTCATGCGAAGTGTCGACAGGATAGATGGCGGATGAATATGCTAGCTAGATGCAGGATGAGGTCGTGGATGCCCAATGGCGAGGAGAAGGCTGTCTGCGGCCTTGTCGATCTCCGATTGGCTGGCGTTTCCTCGATGATACTCAGCCGGAGAGTCTGCGCAATCGCGACCACGACTAATCATTCCATCTTCACGCTATAGCACTCTTGTTGGTGATATCTATGATTGAAATGCGTGAAACGAATCATAAGTATTGTGTCTGGTCATCACGTGTGGCTTCATTCATGCAGCAACATGCTGCGACCTTGACCCGCAACTCACCATTGGGTACCCACTTGCGCTTGAGTCTTCGTCATTGGGCATTGTAGGTAGTTTAACCTTGGAAGAATTGTATGCGCTGGCAAATCAGCCTTCGATCGCATCGATTTACCGCCCGAAAAGGCGGTCATTGGGCATTCAGCTCGCAAACTCTCGTGGTTCCTGCATGGTCTTGGCAGGCAGAAGCACCCCACGCCCGCCATCCCACCTCAGTCGCGTCGCTGGAATTTGGGACGCCAGCTGAACGATTCGAGCTTTCACAATCCACCGCGTTGCTATAGACAGACTAAAAAGCGAGACAGCAAGATCGACATAGACAATAACTTCTGTCAAGACTGAAAAGCAGCAATATCCCTACCCCCAGCCCTGCCGACCGACGCGTTACACCGCTTCTTCAACCCACGTCAACCAAGAACCTCGCTAGTACCTTGCGTCAGTTGCCCGGCTCCGTAGTCGGCAGCCCATAGCTGCATCCGCATCGTAGCCCGATCAAAAGGACAGTACGACTCGACTGCCAGCGCATCAATTACGAAGGAGCCGCAGCCAAGGATCCACTACCCATACCGCCCTCGTCAACATCATATCATGTCTCAGAGCCCAAGGCCCGAAGGAGACGATGAAAAGCAGGACAAGTCCCCGGATACTGAGGGAAAGGAGGAAGGACAACAAGAGATGTCGCATGACTACCCACCAGAATATGAGGTAGATTGATCTCCTTGCTCTCAAGGAACACACGCTGACATGATCAGGTCAAGGAGCAAGACCGTTGGTTACCCATAGCGAATGGTAAGTCCTGATTCCACATGTTACCGTCATTGTGTTGCACAAGGGGCTGCGAATACGGAGAATCCCTTGGTCGACCACATCACGAAGCGCCGGCAGCTGGTCAACATGGGGCGGCATCATCCCTCGACTCGAGCCTGGACGCCCGCTATTTCTTCTCGCCAGCCACACCTCTTCTTCCCCGTCGAATCAGAACATATCACACTCTTCATCGGAATAATCGTATTCTTCTACTGCGACCTTCAAGGCACGCAGCATCTCGATTCGTGGATTCCTAGCACAGACCACTGTCCAGCATCATGTCGAGTGGCCCAGGAGGTTCTTTCATGCCGGTGTTCCATAGCAAACCCACGTCGGCACCCGAGGTGACTGCCGGCATGCGACTTCCACCAATACAAGCACCGCCGCGGTATCCCAGCCTCAGCTACACCTATTCGTCCACGTCCACCCAATCGCCATCTTCACATGCCTCCCCGCACACGCCTTACAGCGCTCCCTCCCCAGCGTTTTCCCATGCGACCGCGGCGAGCGCCCTACCTGCTCAAAGCGCCCCAGCAGCGGCATCCGCATCGACTGCGTCCTCGTTCGCCGCCAAGGCATCTTCGTCAGGATCCGACACCTCATCTCGCCGAGCTTCGGCCTCTGCTCCAATTCGCATCGACACTCCAGGAATCTCTGCTAGCACACGTCGCACGCTCAACAACTCTGATGCATGGATTGCTAATTATGCACCAGTCGCTCGATTGATGAAGACTGCTCTACCTGAGAACGCAAAGGTATGTGTTGACTCGATCTTCCAATTTGCACAAAACCGTGTTCCCTTGCTTTGATCGGAGCTCTGGCCAGGTTGAAACACTTACTGACATATTCTAGATTGCCAAAGAAGCGAAAGAGTGTCTGCAGGAATGCGTCAGCGAATTCATCTCCTTCATCACGAGCGAAGGTACGTTGCCGGAGATCAAGCCTTCCTTCCCACAACTAACGCAACGCAGCCGCCGAGAAGTGCCAGCAAGAGAAGCGCAAGACCGTCAACGGAGAAGACATCATCTTCGCCATGACCTCCCTCGGTTTCGAGAACTATAGCGAAGCACTCAAGATCTACCTCAGTCGCTACCGCGAAGTACGCTCCTCGCTCCATGCTCCCGAACCCCACTAACACCCCCAGACCCTCGTAGCCCGCGGCGACCAAAAAGCCGGAGCCGGCGGACAAGGCGGCAACGCATCCGGCGGCGAATACGACACATCCAACCAAGACATCATGGGCGGCGCCATGGACAACGCCCAACAAGGCGACTACCCCTACGGCGTTGCCGGTGCGGCTGGCGATTTCCAGTAGAATCGCAGAATCCCTTCGCCGCCACCAATGCCCAAGAGTGCTGAGGATATATTGCGGGACTGGATCTCGACGTGGCAGGATCGTGTAGCTAGGGAGACGGCGATGGAGGAGAGAGAGGGAGGTGGCCTGGTTGGAGAGCTGAGGGAGGCGAGCAGCACTTGAACGTGGCATGCTGAGTTTGCTGTTGATGTGGAATGTGGCTATGAGAAAGGATGATACGCGGAGATGATGTGGGGGGGCTGTAATGGGAGGCACTCTGATTCTTGCGCATACTTTCCTCGGACGATTCGCTGCTGTACGATAATGATGTTGACAATGGAATGTGCTTGATCATGTGTTGTGCTTAGTGTACAATTATCTTTCATCAATGCGTGACAATGTTGCGCACAGTGCTTAAGGATGGATATGGGGATGAAGTGTTGCATCAAGATCTGTCTAGTGGCCTTTTGAGGTTGTCGTGATGGGGTTGTGAGTCGTGTGTGTTGGGGATGAAGTGAAGATCTCATGGCTGGTTGCGCCGTGTCGCTACGATGCTGGATGTGCTTTTTGTGCGCTGGTATCATGCTGGAACGGACTCGTGGGATGCGGCGTGAAAGGTATGCTGGAAGTCTTGTGCTATTGTGATGGGATACTCATGCTGTGGGATGTCGATTGTGGGGAGTTATCGTGTGTCGAGGATGCTTTGGAAGCCGTGGCGCAAAATTGTCAAAGTGGAAGAGGGTGTCTGAACTGTCGTCTATCGCGGGCGCGTGAAGGGCAAGGCTTCTATGCTTCGTTTCCAGCACTGGCGGTAGAGTCATGGTAACCATTCTTCTCAGCGAGCTGACGCTTCAAGCTCTCAATCTCCTTTGCCTGCTTGACGACCAGATTGTCGAGCTGGATGATCCTCTCCATCACGGGCGTCTCCTTGGGTGGAGTGAGTGCCTCTAGCATCGCAAGGTGCTCCTGAAGGTCGGCAGTGCGTTTCTCCATAGAGGCTGTGACTGCAGAGATAGCGCTGTCTGGGCGCGACGTGAGTTCAGTCAACTTCTTGACTTTCTGCTCTGGGCAAGCCTGCGGGTCTTTGAGGATCCCTTCGAAGGTCGTGAGTTCCTTGATGAGATCGATAAGCTGATTCGCGTATTCCTGCTCGCTGTCTGACATTGTTGTTACGTTTGCGTTGCAGTTGGCTCTGAAAGTGAGCTTTGGGGATGACTTGTCAGGTAAGGTGCAGCACGAAAGTGGTGAAGGTGGATGTGAGTGGAAGAAGAGAAGAGGGCAGCGAAGTGAATAAGAGAAAACACGAGGACGGAACGCGACCACAATGAAGGCTGGATGACGTGAAAGCACGGACGATTTTGGACACAAGCGGCAATGTGATCTCAATTCATGCCTGATGTGGTTGACAAACGCAATCGTAGTCCAGCAAACGGCTCGACTGATCGCATCTTGCAATGGGGCCTTGTCAGGCCGAACAGGTCACCTCGCATGTGTACATCAACAGTTATGACCGCGACTGTGAATGCTAATATCCAAGCAAAGGTAGATGGAGACACAAGCGTATCTCGCGGCATGTGCCGACGAGTTCTGTATCACTTTCATACAAAGGGACGAGCGCAACGAGAAAAGAAGACGGCACTCATACTTGCACATTGCATCTTCCTTCAGCGATGGCAAAGTACAAAGAACTCACGCATCACTTGACGTTTCATGAACTGATCGAAAGTCTACATTGGCAGGCGAGCTTGACTCTGATGCATTCGTGGTCGTTGAGAGTGGCGAATCTGGGGTGTCCCCCGAAACATGTTCTGAAAGGATAGGGTTTCTTCCTGCCGGCACACCTGATGTCACGTGTGCTTCGAGCCACATGACACTCCAGATGGCAGAAGCCAATATACTGATGTTGTTGAGACTTGCGGAAGACTGCAGGAAAGAGTTCAATTGCAGCGAATCTGTCGAATGCCGGTGGGTGCGACATCAGCTGATCAAGTCCCCTGAATCGGCGAACGCTGCAGTTTTAGAAGCGTTGTCCTTCGAGGCTCGCCTTTGCCGTCTTTGGGATAGTGAAAAGGGTGCTTGACTTTGTATGAGGTCAGAAAATTAACCAGACCAAAAAGGCAAGTCCCCGGATGTTCGCGTGCGCGTGTGGCGCTTTCTCAGATTTGCGGGGGGTGATGTGACAGAGTTTTGCGGGCAAGCGGGGATTTCAAACCTGTCCTCCTTCATCCACCTCCGGTGGGAGAGTGTCGTATCCAAGGATCGGCATGAGCACTTCGCAAAGTTTCCAGAGTACACGGAAGAATGGCACTGGTCCTGTGCAAGTACTTATATGTGGTAAGTGCCCGGCAAGTATGATGGCTATCACGTTCAGCATCCGGGCTTACCCTCAGCAACATGAAGCTCTCTTCCACCATCTTGGTGGGCCTTGTTGGCGAAGTTGCTCTTGCTGCTCTTGATACACAGGCTCTGGCACGCCAGTACTTTGGCAACGACGCCCCATGGTTCCAAGCTAGAATACCTTTCTTCGAGATCTCAGACAAGCAGATCCAGGACGTCTACTACTATCGATGGGGACTCTATCGAGCTCATCAACGTGACCTCGGCCAGCGAGGCTACATCTCGACTGGTCTGTCTCTTACTGCGATTCCACTAGCGGAATGCTGATCTTGTTGCAGAATTTCTCGATGATGTCGGCTGGCAGCTCGAGCCATGGGCATCTCTTAACGATGCCACAGGTTTCCACCTTGGCGAAGGCCGATGGCTCAAAGATCGCCGCTATGCTCAAGACTACATCAACAACATGTACACCGGCCTCAACGATAGGCATTTTACCGACTACCTTGCCGACAGTACCTACAATCAGTACCTTGTGGATGGAGATCAAGCTGCACTCACTTCGAACCTGAATGCCATGATCAACCTCTTCAACCAGTGGAACGACCACCTCGACACCAGCAAGGGTCTCTACTATATTGAGCCGCTTCTCGATGCCACAGAATACACCATCTCCAGCATCGACGCCAGTGGTGGGCAGGATGGCTTCACGGGTGGAGATGCATTCCGTCCCACCATCAACAGCTACATGTGGGCGAACGCCATTGCTGTCGCTAAAATCGCAGACCTTGCTGGTCGCTCCGATGTTGCCAACGACTTCCGCGGGCGGGCCAACAACATCAAGTCTCGCTTCGATGCCGACATCTGGAACACTACTCTTCAGCACTACATCGACCGTCACCAGAAGAGCAACCAATACGTCCAGTACTATCAGCCCATCCGCGGTCGAGAGCTTGCCGGATACGTTCCTTGGATGTTTGGCATGCCTGATAACAGCGACAAGTTCAATGCTGCGTGGAGACAACTCACCAATACCAACGAGTTCAGAGGTTCCAGTGGTCTACGCACTGTCGGCCCAACCTACCAGTACTACATGCGTCAGTACAGGTATGACGCTCCTACTGGGCTTCGCGAGTGCCAGTGGAATGGCCCAGTCTGGCCATACCAGGTCACTCAGGTCCTTCTGGGTCTTGCCAATGTGCTCAACACATACACGCAAAGCATCGTTAGCAGGGACACCTATCTGGATGAGCTGAGGAGGTACACGAAGATCCACTACTACAACAATGTCCTCAACATCCAGGAAGACTATGAGCCTGACAAGCCCGGCCCGCTCGTTGCACTCCCCCGCTCTCATCACTACTTCCACTCCGGATACGTCGACCTCATCATCTCCGGCCTCGTCGGCATTCGGCCCCGCGCTGACAACACCCTCGAGGTGAATCCCCTCATATCTGCGAACTCCGACATCACCTACTTCCGCCTTCAAGATGTAGCCTATCATGGTCAGACCATCACTGTCCAGTACGATAAGGCTGGCACGCGATACAACCAGGGTGCTGGCCTTCGTGTTGAAGTCAATGGAAAGGTCGCAGCCACGTCAGCCACCTTGAGCCGTGTCACCGCCTCCATCGCCCGCGGCAACCCACCGGCTATCACACGCCGTATTGCAAAGTCAACCCAACTCTACCGCACGGACTTTCCCAAAGGCTCTGCTTCAAGTGGCCAGAACACCGAACGCATACATGATGCCATCGATGGGCGTGTCTGGTTCTATCCTCAGCTGCCCAATGGATGGGAGAGCGACGCCACGACCGCCGACTCCACTCAATGGTACAACATCGACTTTGGTTCAGCAACACAAGTCAGCGGTGCCGAGCTCGCCTTCTTCACTGACGGTAGTACTTTCGATCTGCCTACATACTACGATATCTTGAGGTACGACGGCAGCAATTGGATCAAGATCTACGGATTCGGGGAGAACCTGATCGCTAACGGCATCGTCAATGTCAGCTGGGATGTCTTGACTACCAACCAGATCAGAGTGCAGTTCGGACAGAAGGCCGGCAAGAAGACGAGGTTGGTGGAGTTCAAGGTCTATTAGTTGGTGCTCGTTAAGCTCGGCCTTGTCCACGGTCTGCCTGAGCTAGCTTCGTTGTATATCTTATTAGGTATTCGAACCACGTCCCGTCGACTCTTTCACAGTGTTCCGTAATTGTGAAATCCGCCCGTTTAGCCTGATCCAACCCATTTGCTCATTGGAACGGCCCTGTCCCTTGAAATCCCACCACACAACCGTCAAAATCCGCATCACTCGACGCCTTCTTGCACCAGGGGCAATATATCATTCTTTCATCGTCCTCACGTTTGAAGTAGATATGTTTGCCACATGGCCCGCATTTGCGGACCTGCAGCAGATATCCACGGTCGGAGGTGTTCGTCAAATCCAGAAAGTCTTTCGCAACCTCCGGAAACTTCAGAAGCAGATCCGAGGCGCCATCATACTCAAGGAAGTTGGGCATTGTGTTCTGGGCTGCACGGGTGAGGACGTCTCGAAAGTCGCGGGTCGATTCCTCTGCGAGCGCATAGGCGCGCGCAAACGCAGGTACAAGGTTCTGATCCTCGCCCGTGAGGTTGTATATGTCGGCTTCGCGCACGAGATCTAAGATGGCCTTGCGCAGGGAAGGGACTTCGTATTTGTCGGCTAGCATGAACACGGCGAAGCAGTCGAGCAGATCGGGTCCGAAGAAGTCATGGCTGAAGTTGTCATGATCATGAAGTACGTCCATGTCATAGATGTGCTTGAGGAGAAGAGTGACGAGGTCGGCATCCTCCTCTTCCAGACGGATCTCGTTGGCTGTGCTTTCCTGTTCTGATCAGAGGTGATGCGTTGAGTGCATCGTGAGTACTTACTTTGAAGCCAGAGGTGAAGAGTTTTTTGAAGTAGCCGCTCCTTGTGTACAGCAGATGTTTGTGGACTTTCTGGCTGCGCTCACCGTAATGGATGGTGAAGTCGGAGAAGGTCTCATCGTCCAGGGAGAACTTGACGCTGTTCGCCATGTTCGGAGAGCTCATGGCAGATGCTCCTTGTTCTTGCTGATGTGAGATGAAGGATGGAGAGGTGACGAGAGTTGTGTGATGACTTTTATATCCACATCCTACCAGGCCCGAATTTCACACGCCAATCACTTGACCATGGACACCATGCCCTTGCTCCCTCCCACCTCTTCTTCGCTTAGCTCAATATCAAACAGCTCTCGCAACGCCCGTATTCTATCGTCTTCTGTCTTGAATTCTCTCGTCTCCACAGTCTCTCCGTACATCCTCTTCTTCACGCCTTTGTCGAACAGCGCAATCTCGCCCGCCACTTCCTTCTGCTCCTCATCCAGAATTTTCCTCAGACACACCACAGCAAAAGTGAACCAGCTCGTCCTACTTGTGCTTGTTGAGTGGTTCATAATCGCAAAATCTTCCGGGAAGAACTCTTGCTCGGTGAACGCATAGAATGGCCTGAACTCCGCACCTTCCACCATCCTCGCAAACACCCACATCTCGTTGCCTGTACCCCTACCTCTGGTAGTCTGAGTGACCTTCTCCCTCGTCAATCTCACCAATTGTGCACCTTTGCTCGCCTCCCTCGCTCCTCCTTTGCCCGGCATGTTCGACACGACCGTTCCTTCCTTTACAAGCATTGGCCTGCTTGGTCCTCCAGCTCCGAACCCGACATCGCAAAGGAAAGTCCCTTCGCCTCCTTCTTCCAGTGGTAAGGTCACGAGATTGACCATATGACTCCAGCCTCCATACTTGAGCTGATCGTAGGGTACCGTCCGGTCATCGCTGCTGACACTTTCGTTGATCTTGGCGCCGACTGGGTAGACGTCGAAACCCAATGTGCGTAGAACAGTGAGGACGAGATTGTTATTCTCCATGCAATAGCCGCCTCGATGACATGTCTCGGGATTTGAGGATACGATCTTGTTGAATAAGAACGATGGGGAGATGGATACTGTGTGGTGGGAGGAATAGTGCAGAGCTAGGTTTTCGAAGGGCACTGTGGCTAGCGTGTGCCGTATGATAGCAGCTAGTAGATCGAGTGACTTAGTTGGGGACGTGAGGGTGGAGGTAAGGTCGGGCGAGTTGATGGACTGGCGATACGGGCTGGGGAGGCGGATGCGGGTGTAGAAGGCTTGTAGCTGGCTGTTGGTGAAGACAGCGGGAGGGATGATGGGCATCTTAACTCAGCGCGCAATGTGTGTTGATCCATGCACTTCATGCTCCGACTGGGCTTGACAACATGATAGAATCTATTATAGCAAGCGTGGTGTCGTCTACGGAAAAACCGTCGACACGTGAGGAGTCCATTTTGTCAACCGAGGTATAGGCTGAGGGCGCCAAGAAGGACCCTGATTCAGTTCACCCAAGGCTAAACTGAGCACTCTTTAACAGCTTTACTAATTTATGATTAAATTAGGTAGTTCTTGTCTTAATCTGTTACTATCAAGGAGTTCTATTGATTTAGTTATCTCTTAGTTTAACAGGTTAAGTATTTATGTAGTTATAGTCTACTAACTTTTAGTAGGTTAGGTAGTAATTAATTCTTTTTCCTCCCTATACACAAGCTAATAGTTATAAGCCTAGTATAACTACCCCTATATAAGCAGTTTATTTAGTTGCTTCTCTACTTTATTTATTAGTTTACTCCCTATTATCTCGCTTTTTAAGTATTAGAATCTGTTAAGTACTACCTTATCTATAACTATAGGATTTAGGTGTTAATAAAGAGATAAATAACTATAGATACTAACACCTTAATAGCTAGAATACTTATTATTCTTGCTATATTAGCTAAATAGGCTAGCTAGCTATATATTATTAAGACAAGAGCTTTAAATACTAAGATATAGAACCTTATTAACCCTTAGAAAACTACTAAACTAGAGAGTCTCTCTAAGTCTTAAAGGCTAGAGGTAGCAAATACTAACTTCTTAGCACTCTTCTAGATATATAAGAAGGAATAAGCATAGTATAACAAGTAGCTTAAGGCCTTAGTAGATCTTATAAGCCTTATCTAGTTATTAATTGTACTATAAGTCCTTACTATTATCTAGCTAGAAGGAGATCCTTATCTATAGGCTATTCTTAGAGTATTAAAGAACAGATTTACTCTATCTAATATAGCTATTTAGCTTAAGGTTAAAGCTCTCTAGAGGAAGTAGCTATCTAGTTCTTCCTTATAGAATATAGATTACTAGCTTTAGTAATAGGAAGAGGTTATAGATAAGGCTAGGAATTATAACCTTCTAGAGGCTTAAGAATTAAGGCCTTAGAGGGACTTCCTCTTATTAATCTTAAAGACTAAGCTAGCATTTACTAATAAATATCTTATTAATCTAGATTTACTAACTCTACTAACTATACTTAAACTTATTACTAAGTTTAGATAGTTCTATAAGCTATATAAGCTATATACTACTATAAAGGCTAGTAAGGAAGTAATAGTATTCCCTATAGCTACTAAGGACTCTTATAAAGAGAAGCCTAGTTCTCTTAGGGAGCCTAAATATATATACTAGAAGAGGCATAGGTAGAGCAAGTATTACTATCTAAATAAGTACCTTAGGCTAGAGAGGTAGTTACTAAACTAATAGACCCTTAAAGAGGTTAAGTAAAGGCTAAATAATAAAGCCTTAAGGGATAAGGTTAAAGCTGTCCTTATAAAGAAAGCTAACCTTTAGAAGAGGTTATCTCTACTAGTACTAATTAACATAGATATAACTATTAGATTATACTTAGTATTTATCTTAGCTACTAGCAATATCTTAAGCTTATAGATACTAGATTCTAGAGTAACTAATTATATCTATAATTATACTATAAAGGATAGATATAAGGTTACTAGAATTATAGAACCTTATAAGAAGCTATTCTATAGTAACTCCTTACTTAAGATTAAGAGCTAGAGAACTATTAATATTATAGCTATCTACAAGAGATAGCTAGTAACTATCTATCTTACTCGTATAGCCTATATACTATTAATTATAACTAATCTAGTTAGCCTTAGGAGGTTTGTTAATAGTAAAGTCTATTAGAACACTTAGACTATAGAGATTAGTTATAAAGGAAAAGTACTCTTCTTAGTTATACTAAAACATAACTAATATATGCTTAAGGATAACTCTAAGACTCTCTATGTTACTACTATAGCATTAAGGAGTAATAAAGATCCTTATCTATTAGTATTTACCTTAGTTATTATAAGGACTAATTAATCTTAGTATAAAGTTATAGACTACCTAAGTATAGAGTCTATTAATTACCTTTTAGCTGTTATAGTTAGTAGTAAACTAACTCTAACTAAGTCTAACTTAGCTTAACTAATCTATCTTAGGTCTCTATATTAGACTTATAAGCTATCTAATGCTTAGTAGCTTATATTAAGGAGCTCTAATACTAAAATTGCTATAATAAAGCTCTTTAAGAGGACTATCTTTAACATTATTATTAATAGATTTACTAGCTTTAATAAGGTAAGATATATAAGTTACTTTACCTATAGGATAACTAACTATAATCTAGTTACTAGTTATACTTATAGATATAAGCTTAATAAAATTGCTATTAAGATAATTATCTATATTAAGACTAATCTTAGCTTTAAGATTAGATTTATTAGAAGCGACAATAAGGGTGCCTTTAGCTTTAGATTTACTATTTTCCTTAATAGTAAAGGTATTTAGCGTAAGCTATCTACTTCCTATACTCCTATATAGAATAGTTATAGTAAGAGGATTAGAGTAATACTATTAAGGAGAGTAAGAGTAATTACTATCTTTACTAATCTCCTAAAGGAACTACACTCTAAACTATATAGATTAGTAGCCTATCTAATAAATAGAACACCTCTTAAGAAGCTTAACTAGAAGACTCTCTTTAAGCTAGTTTATAGATACTCTCTATCTATGTTCTATCTTAGGCTACTTAGATATAAGGCCTATACCTTAGATAAGCATATTATAAGTAGTAATAAGCTTACTCTAAGGGCTTATATTAGATATCTAGTTAGCTATAACTTAACTAATATCTTTAGGATCTTTATACTAGCTTTAAAGAAGATCCTTAGAATAAGAAATATTAGGTTTAATAAGACTTAGTTCTATAAGCTAGAAGAACAACTATAGCCTAGGCCTATTAGATTACTTAATTTACTAAGACTTCTATAGGAGGTTAAAGAGCACGAAGTTTAAGCTAAAGAGTTAGCTAAAGTTTAACATAAACAACCCCCTTAGAGAATTACTATAAGGTTAGCTAACCTACTCCCTAAGTATATCCTTACTATAAGGAGAACAAGGAAACTAAGAAGATAAGTATATATTACTACTCTAGTATAGCTAGAGATAGCCTATAGATATTACTAAGTATTTAATACTTACCTAGTAATAAGGCTAATTTAGCCTTAGTTAGAACTAAGGGATAATCTTCCTCTACTACCTACTAATATAAAGGAACTTAAGACTTATCCTTATAAGAAGTAATTCTAGTAGGCTATAAAGGCTAAATTGCTTACTCTCTACAAGAAGTATATATAGACTATTATACTTACTACTTAAGCAACTAGCAAGCTAGTTCTATTAATATAGGTATTTATATATAAAGTTAATAACAAAGAAGAGATTATAAAGTATAAAGTAAAGCTCTATATAAGAGGTAACCTCTAATCTATAAAGTTAGAAACCTATATAGTAACTCTAGCTACTAAGGTCTTTAGAATGCTTATAGCTATTCTTGCTTATAAGAACATAGAGGCTATTTAGATAGATATTGTTAATGCCTATATTAATAGCTCTATTAATAAGACTATCTACTATACTATCTCCTCTAGATTTAAGCTTATTCTAGAGGAGCTAAGGAAGGACTATTCTAGTATCGCTCTATTAGAGGCTATCCTCTTACTTAATAAGGCTCTATATAGCCTTAAATAAGCTCTAGCTCTCTAGTATACAGAATTTACTACTACTCTAAGGAACCTTAGATTTACTTAGGCCCCTAAGGCTCTATGTCTCTAGCTAATCCCTAAGGTAATAATCTTCTTCTTTATAGATAACATTACTCTTATATATCTTAACAAGTATAAGCATAAGGCTAATACTATTATTATAGCTCTCTATACTAAGTATAAGATAAAGATACTTAGGAATCTAAGCTAGTTTCTAGCTATCTAAGTCATAAGGGATAGAGCAACTAAGAGGCTATAGCTAAGCTAAGTCTAGTATATATAGTAGATGTATACTAAGTTTATTACTAAACTAATAGGGCTAGTGTTAACACTATTACTAGTAGAGATACTCTAGCCTAATAAAGGCTAAGCTTTACCTTAAGAGATCTACCTCTATTAGTAGAAGGTAGAATCTATTAACTTTGTAGTAGTTATTATAAGGCCTAATATAGCCTTTGCTACCTCTAGATTATTAGAGCATCTAATAAACCCTTTACTAATATACTAAAGACTAGTAAATAGAGTTATTTAGTATCTCTATAAGACTAGAGATTTAGCCCTCTACTTTAATAGTTTAATACTACTACTAATCTTCTAAGCCTTATTAGATGCTAGCTTTAGAAGTTACTATTTAAGGAAGAGCCTTTAGAGGTATCTATTTAGGATGTTCTAAGGCTCTATTAACTAGAAGGCTATAAAGTAGCTAACTATTACTACTTCTAGTATAGAAGCTAAGCTCCTTACTCTTGTAGAAACTACTAAACAAGCTATATAGTAAAGGAAGCTTATAGCCTCTATCTATCCCCTAAAGTATATTAGTATTTAGTATAATAACTAGTAGACTATTAGCCTTGTTACTAATCTAATAGAGAAGCTTAATATACACCTTCGTTATGTTAATATCGATTATTACTAGCTAAGGCAAGAAGTTAGCTAAACTAGATCTATCTCTATAATATAGACTCTATTAGCTAATATACTAGCTAATAGCCTTACTAAGTTATTACTACCTAGAAGGTATAAGGCCTTCTTATAATAGCTATCCCTTAAGTTAGTAATCTACTAACTAGCTATAACAGCCTTATAGCTATTTAGTGAAGGAGTGTGTTAACCGAGGTATAGGCTAAGGGCGCTAAGAAGGACTCTAATTTAGTTTACCTAAGGCTAAACTAAGTACTCTTTAATAGCTTTACTAATTTATAATTAAATTAGGTAGTTCTTGTCTTAATCTGTTACTATTAAGGAGTTCTATTAATTTAGTTATCTCTTAGTTTAACAGGTTAAGTATTTATGTAGTTACAGTCTACCAACTTTTAGTGGGTTAGGCAGTAATTAATCCTTTTTCCTCCCTACACACAAGCCAACACATTTGCCACCCCACACAGAAGAGCAAAAGCTTAATCCCACCACCCCACCAAAGAAAACCCCATCATAAATTCAGGCCACCCTCATGAACAATCTTGACTTCTCCTCCATCGCTGGGTGCAGATCTGGGCTGAAGCGACCCAACTTCCATTCCAACTCTTGTTCCAGCTGCTCTGTACTCGATCCCCGCAACGTTTCGCATTCTCCACTTCCATATACCATCACACCTGTCTCTCAGATCGATGACAAAAGCCAGGTCGTCAGAGACTTTCATGTTGGCGGTGTCGATGACCAACTTCGGTTCGCGACTCCACGTGAATGACCACACGTCTCCCTCGGGACTAATCTCAATTGAAGGGTCGTCAAAATGCATGACCCATCGACTTTCGCCTTTCTTCGATACGAATGTCACAAACACTCGTCTCTGTATCACATTTTCCGCCACGATATGGAATCTCAATGGGCTCATATAATAAGGACGTGCTTCCAGGGAGTACGCCGCCAAGTACCTCCCATTCCTGTTCGCCACATCGAAATTCTCGACCATGGTCTTGTGAATCGTAACGATGTCGGCATTGTCCAGGTTGAACACTCGATCGTAAAATTCGACTTTGATGAGGAGTCCTGAATTCGTCCTGGGTATCGACATGGTGATGAGTTGAGCCCAGCAAGACCGACAAAGATTGATCCAGCTTGAAGGGTCGCGGCCGGCACGAAAGATCACCAGGTACCTCCGCCAGTCTCTCGGACATTTGACGACGGCAAATTTCTGCAAAGCTATAAAGGCACGAGATGCAGGCCAGCAAAGTTGTTGCGCTGTCGTCAAGATACAGGTTGAGAATCAGTTGGTAGAGTGTTTGGAAGCGCTTGATGTCGTCGGATGCGTCAGTCCAGATGATGGTATGCTTCCTATGTCCGACCCGATCGATCCTCTCAATATCCAGTTCGACTCGCTCATGGTGAGCCGGCGCGGCATCTTTCATCAGCATCGAGCCCAGGCCTATGATGACTATACCATAAGTGCATCTCAGCGGCATGTTCTTGAATGGCAATCTTCCTGTAGCCACCATCCGACTCCAGTGTTCACTCGCCGCGGCAGTTGCCACCCCAGCTTCCTCAAAGGTGCCGTAGTAGGTCGGTGTGAATTGATGCTTATTGCCAGCTCTGCTGAGATACTGCACGACATCGGAGCCGAGGTCGGGATGCTTGTGGAGCAGGACTCTGAAACTATCTTCAAGTATAAGACAAATCCAGTAGGGAGCCAGCAGATCGAACAACACTCGACGCAGTTCCCTAGCGGTGTCATCCGGGAGCTGGTAGGCCACATCGATCGCTTCGAAGATACCTGCGTCTGACATCGAGGTCCCAGGTCTGTCCCATTCGCTGGTCACTGGCGGACTCACGCTTGACAACTCGAGGGCACGCATGGCAGCTTCTTTCGCTTCTCCAACGTCGTATTTGTCGGCAACCTGGAACAGATTCACGACCGTGAGCACTGTCGGAAGCACCTCTAGGATATCATTTATGCGAAAAGCCTCTCCGTAGAGCATACGTAGCATGACATCGAGCGCATCAGGATCGTCGTCCTCCAGTGTCATCTCCGACGCCCCCGCCTCCTAAAATGGTCAGCACGTACTTTTCACGGACAGGGCTCTTCATGCCTTGAAGCTGGAAGTAAAGAGGGTCCTGAAGTATTTCGATCTTCTGTGCAGCAATATACGATGGACTCGACGCTTCCGTCCTGAGAAGTGCAGCGTGAAGTCTGCGAACAGCTCATCATCGAGCCGGAAGAGAGCATCAGACATGCTTGTACAATGTATAGTAAGTAGAAGACCAATTGGGTCGGCAAGCGAATTGGAAAGGTGTGGTCGGAGGAGTTGTGTGAAAAAGCATGTGACACGACTGTCACGTGACGAAATGCCGTGAAAGAAAATTCCACCCACTTACCTCGATCCACTTCATTAGACACATCAGCCACATCAGATACATCTGGGACATCCGAGACATCACTCATTCCAGCCAAGACTGCCACCATGCCAGTCCAGTTCGGCGATAAGCTCCTCGAGCTGGACGGTGATGATTCGGACTTCATATTGCACTTCTCTGGCCACAAGCATGGCGTGCACAAGTCGTTACTGCGCAATCGATCTGGATATTTCAGGGCCCTTTTCTCGTCGCGATTCATGGTCAGACCGCAATGCTACGTTTAGGGGCTTTTTGCTGACACAGTAGCAGGAGAGTGATGCCACGGAGATGACCCTGGAGGACGACGATCCTGACGCTCTTGCGCATATGATTTATCGCATCTACTTTTCCCCTGTCCGCGGGCAGCAACGCGATCACAGAAGTCTTCACAAACTTGTCCGCTTGTATGAGGTCAGCGACAAATATGATGTGGAAGTAGTCACGAAGTGGGTCGAAGAAGCGGCGTTCAGGGTGTTTCCAGCCAGACTACCGGCCCCTGCGATCAGCGACCTGCCTCTTCAAGAAGCAATCGATCTGGTAGAGGTATTCGATATGCTCTATCAGCTGCCCCGGAACCGGACCAAGGTCCTTCGACCAAACGTCTGGGGCGGGCTCCGTCACCTCTGGCGACCCATCCTGAGATGTCAGGACTTCCAGGATCTTATCAATATACATCCATACTTTGGCTCAGACCTTGTCGACGCGTTCGGCCACTTTGACTTGCCATTCGAAAAGAAGACCGCATATTTTGGTGACCTCGATGGTTCGGCGATCGAATATCACCCGCGTCCAGCGAGTACAAGGCGACATGACGCCCTTCTCATCAACAAACCCCGTTACACTCCTGGCACGACAATCGTGTCTCTGATGGCATTTCTCATGGAGGACCATGGCTTCACGAGGCTGACCTTGTCGATTAAGGGCATCGAGTTGTCCGACGACGCCCCGCCTTTGATTCGATGGTCGCCCGTCATGTCCCAAGGTGCTTCTGACACAATGGCAGCCCGGGTTCGGAAACTGGAGTTAGCCTACCAGCTTGTGGTCGGTCTGTGCAAGAGACGTGACACTACCACCACGATGGCTTGCATCTCAACTCTCCTCGGACTATACAACATTAGCCGATTTCGAGAGAAGGAGGCATGGGTCGATCTACTCAGCGTATTCCTTGATGGAAGGCAGGTCGATCAAATGGATTTGATTTGTCAAGCATGCTGGGCAATCCTCCTCGTCCGAACCACGACGCGAGACCAGTCTTCGGCGCTCATTTCTCCCGACACCTATGACCGGATTAAACATCTCCGCAGCACAAACCTCATGACATCTTACCAGTCCTTCGTCGATGTTCATCGGGCGACGACTGACATCCTACTTTCGTGGAACATAGGATCCGGACCAGAGATACTCCGCACGTTGAAGAGCGGTAAAGATTGCATCACATTCATTGCGACAGACGCTCAGAGGAACGGAGAACTGGGATGGGCTGTGTGTTTTGGCAATCCGGTGCCTAAACTGAAAATATTGGAAACTACAAACCCTGCTCAGCACGATTTTTTCTTCTATTGGAGCGAAGACTGCCGAGCCTGCTATGATCCCCCGGGCAATGAGGCATTTGCCATTGATTTGCATGTTTACTGGATTTTCTCGGGGAGTGCTGAGCTCGTCCGTCCTTTGCCTCGAAAGATGAGATGGGTGGCACTACCAATCTATGTTTTGGGGGGAAGCCTCGTGGAACGTTTCCGGCCCAGGAGAGCTAGATAGGCGAGAATGGCTGCGTGTTAGACCGCGCTACCCGTCCGCCATGTTCCGTTCGTAAATCCTCCCAGCCGTTGTCGAAGGTGGAGGAGGCTTTTACGAAAAGCAAATGACATGAACATGGTATGAGATGCCGGTGGGCGCGGCAGCAGCTGGGACTGAAGACCGGGTGGCATTGAATGCCCAATATCATGAGATAGACTTGCAACCTCAATCTTTGCGCATCGTCCGCGGAGAAGTGAGAGCCGGCTTGATTGTATGTGATTAATTGTCTGTGAGATCAAAAATCAGCCGCACCTGCACTTCCACCCACCCCCTACGCAGGCCCCTTCACTCGGCCCCCTCTCCTCACCCCCAAACAAGATCCTATCCTCAAAGCAATCCTGTCCCAGCTTGCGACTCATATCCCGTCCCCCCGAAGCACCTTCCAGCCCACTCTCACCTGCGAGATTGCGACTGGCACCAGGCCTTCCTTCCCCCTGTGATGGGGGCTCTTTGAGGACAATCTACTAGAGTTGAAGAGTCCATTCATGCGGCAAGATCGAGTTCTCACGAACGGCATCACACCCTCCTTCTGCGCATGTATCGCACGCGGGCACTGCGATACCACTAATCGGAACGGACATGAGAAAGAAGGTTTGCATTGTCTACATACCGAGATTTTCAGGTTCTCCGTCACACCTGGCGTCGCGCAACTTTTGTTCAGAATTTACGACTGACACCCGATTTGCGCACGTAAAAGCTATTTAGCTTCCTAGACCTTTGAGTAGTATATAGATATTACTACTAGCAAGTAGCTCTAGTCTTCTAAGCCCTTAAATCTGCGTAATTATCGCGTATTTACAATAAACATTTTTTAGTATATAATAACGCCAAGCCTAATCACGTGATCTATCTTTAGAAAAATACATAGTTAGAATAGATACCTTAAATGCGCAACAACTACGTAGACTTAAGACATATAGAGGTACGTAGTAGTTATCCTAAGCTAGAGCTATAATCTAATATTTATTTAGCCAAGTAAAAGCTCTATTTGGGACGCAAACTACAGAAGTGCTCAGATTCTGAATAAAAGTTGCGCGAAGCCAGGTGTGACTGAGAACCTGAAAATCTCGGTAGCCAGAGATGGCTCTCGATCACCAGATCAACAGCAAGAGAAAAGCGACTCGAGGTCACTGCCCATTTCCCCTGGGAGGCCAAACGCCTCCGCTACCTGTTCGCACAATCCGACCACTATGCAATGCCCTCTCCACATCCTCCACTCCCCGACCACTCAAGTCTCGATCTCCACGCACAACTCCGGGAACATCTCAGCGATAGGGTTGACAGGCTTGCCCCAGTAGCCTTTGGAGGTATCAATCGTAATGCTGTGCTCGAAGGACCAGGTGAGAGTCCAAAGGCCGCCATCCTTCTGCAGCTTGGGTGGCTCGATCAAAGCCACGGACTCGGTGCCACTGTAGCCTGCCGGGCTGAACAGTGTGATGGTGCTGTTGCCACTTTTGATGATTTTGTATTCCGCGAAGCCGTCGGCGGCGGTGTGAGATTGGTAGAATTTGATGCGGTCCTCGGCGGGGATGTCATCGGCGTATCTGATCATTTCCGCGTAGATGATGGGAATCTCAAGGGTTTCATCCTCCTCCAGGTCCTCCAGAGTCTCGCACATCTCGCGGCCAAGCAGATCGAGCGCGGTAACCAGATCGACGGTGGTGAAGACAAGCTTGGCCCAGCATACCTTGGAGAACGGGTCAAGATTAGCGTAAGTCTCTCCATCAAGCATGGCGACAAGATAGTCGGTCCAAAGGCCTTTGTTCTCGAATGGGACGGATAGATGTAGGGTGAGCGCAAGGTTAGTGCAGAGCCAGAATATGAGACAGTCGTCGGCCTCGCACAGCAGGAGGGCGAGTTGATATGCAAGATGAACCTTGCCCATGGAACTCATACGAGGCACCCAACGCGAACGACGGACCCGATCTGGTGTGGGTTCCTCGGCAAGGGTTGCAAGCTCGCGAACAGTGGTATCATAGCGGTGGCTATCCTTGTCGAGCACTCCATACTGGCAGTGAGGACGTACAACATGGGTACGGTACCGATATAGGTGTTTGCAGTGATGAACTCGGGCTCTGAGATGTTCTGCTTTGCAGATTCCAAACCGATGAACTTGGTGGCCAGGACCTGAGCATTGCGGCCCCCGAGTGTGCGACGGAGCTTGGCGTTCGTGGTGTCGAAAGGAAAGGCCGATAGCAGAGTAGCGAAGTTGTCGTCGAGTAGGTTGTCGTTGAGCAGGTTGACGTCGAACAGGTTGACGTCGGGGGATGTATTCACGTTCGCATGGTGCTGAGTAGCGTCGATGAGAAGTTGTAGCCACTGCTGGGGCTTGTCGTAATCCACTTTGTCTGTGCTAGCGGAAGTGGGAACCTGATGTTCAAGCTGTGCGACCTTGACCTTGTGCTCGGCCTCTTGATGGGCAAGCTGCTTCGCACGATCCTCGGCGAGGCGCTGGTAGGTGTCCGAGCGGATCTGTAAAGCCCTGAGCTGCTCCTTGAGATCCTCCATGGTGTTATGCTTGTCGTTAGACGTTGGAAGGTGAGCCATGACAAGTGTGAAAGGAGTTGTGAAGTGACAAGTGGAGAGAAGAGTTTTCGAGGGTGCTCTTTATAGTCAGTTGTGAATTCCACGATCGGTCGATCCAGATGAGGTGTCCAAAGTGATACGATGTGTGGCTCAATCTGATGCGGTCGGCCATCTGCGTCCAATCGCCACCCAGTTTGCCGGTCCCAGCGGTATGGGCGTCGACCGACCAGCGCTAAGAGCCCGTTCGTGACTCCGACTTTTGTCGCCTGCTCAGCGCTCGGTCTCATCAGCGAATACTCGGACTCACCATCTTCGACGGATAGGTTCTACTCGCCCGGATAGTGCTCCACTCGCGACGACGATGTCGCAGAGGAAGACTTCCTATCTTCCGCAACACATGCGTGGCGATCTGAATGTCCCATGGCCAACACTCAGTCGCAACGACACTGAGCTCTCTGATGTCACCATCCAAGTTGGCGGTCAAGACTTTCCCGTTCACAAGCTCATCCTCTGCAAGGGTAGCGAGTATTTCAAAAGAATGCTACACTCGACCTGGGAGGTATCTTCGTTGGAGCATAACATCCTCTTCTTACATCTGACCCTTTAGCAGGAGACAGAGACTCGTATGATCAAGCTACCTGACGATGATCCCGAGGTTGTCGAGATAGTGATCCGCCACATGTACCAGGAATCGCCCAAATTCTCGGAACTTGGTATCGCTGGTGTTGTCAAGCTCTACTTCTTTGGCGACAAGATGATCATGCCATCAGTCTGCGGGAATGCATTATGGCATCTGAAGCAGCTGCACCGCTTCGATACGTCTCAAGCGGAAGTCACGAAAGAGCTGACCTGGGCCTTACACGAAGTCTACCGCAGCCACGACAAGATCATCAGCGCCCTCGGTCCTCCGCTCATGGCGATAGTGAAGGCAGACCGAGATGCCTTGTTCCACGATCCAGAGCTTTACGCTTTTTTCGGCCAACATTCAGATCTGGCTCGTCAGCTTTCCACGAGGCAACCTCGTTCTGCCCCAACTGATATGGAACTTCTTTTTGTTCGACCTTCCTAGGACAGCTGGGTGCAACCGACAAGAACGTGCACATGAGCAGCACATGAGGTGCTGTCCACACGCATCTCAACCACGCTGGACAGCTAAACAGATCCAGAACATCATATCACGAGTCCATAGCATACAAATCAAAAGTCAAGTCAACCTCCCAACCCATCGACGTCCGCGGTAGTCCTCTCCCAAAGCCCAAGCTCCCTCCCACACTAATCAATCCCCTTGCACCCTAGCTCCCACTCTCCCTCACCATTCCCAAAAGAGCCCCATCCCCACCTCCCGCCCTCCCGAAGCGCCCACCCCTCAGGCCAGCTCCTGAAAATCCCGCCGCCGAACTCCCCTCCCCGAGGCGCTCCTGAACTTCTCCCCGACGATCCCGACGGCCGGCCCACCCCACGGACACCTCACGGACACTCACTCGCACATCCAATTTTTCACAGCGCACCCTCATCGAGTCTAGCGTTTCCGCGTTAGGGAACCACGTCACTTTTCACTCTTGGGTCAGGCTGTCCCGTGTCCTGGGAGTGGCAGGCCTCGCGGTGCCGATCCTCGGGGGAGTTGCTTTGTTTGGCCTGTCACGGTACGGATGTCATGTCATTTGGGTCGGGTGTTTGGCAGGTTCCGGTTCGGGGCGAGGAGAGGATCCTGCGAGGGAGTTGTGCCTGGTTCGTGTGGTGTCTCCATCGTTTTGGAAGGAAGGGCGGACGGCTGATGACTGGCGTTGAGCAGTGGGCAGAGGTGAGCAGTGGTGTGACAGCTGCCATTTTTCTCGAGCTGTTCGAGCAGCGTCATCATTCTGCTGCTCCTCGCCACGCTGCTCGATGCAGCTACAAGGTGCTTTGCGAGCTCTGTCGCTCTCCCGCGTAGTTTGGTAGCTGCTTTTTGGTTCCATGGCTGGGCTGGACTGTCTGGCGCAAGTTGGAGGTGATGATGCGTGCGCCCTGGGCGTTGATGGTTCGTCCAGCTGAGCGTCATGCATTACGCCTCTTGATCAACCCCAAGTGGTTCCGGTCTTGCCCTATTCTTGTGCTCAAAATTAGTGGGATTGCTTGGCAGAATTTTGCGGTGTTTACTACCAAAATATTGCCTCTAACACCTTATTATCAGCCCCCATAGCTACACAAGCAAATTAAAGCCTTATTATCCATCGGTATAGCCTTTTAAGGTGTTACTAAAATGTCTAATGCGTTAAATAGTCTAATAATACGCTTGTAAATACGAGATAAGGCCATCTCTAGCTAGGAAGCTATCTAGGCCTTAAGTAATCCCTCGCTACTATTTACTTAATAATACTATACTAATCTAGCTATAAGCTCTAGTAGTAGTTTATCTAGCTCGATAGATAAGAATTCTACTAAAAGCAAATATAGAGAAGACTTAGCATTATAGCTCTAGCTAAGTCTATTACGTAATAGACTCTCTCTAGCTACCTTCTATAAGACTTCTAGCCTTATTAAACAAAGGTAGCTATTAGTTTATCTACCTATCTAATTAGTAGATACTAGTAGTTCTATATATTACTATATATCTACTCTTATAGTTCTAATAGCTCTCTTTAGTTATAGCCTATAGAATTATTAATATAGATAATTAGATTATATAAGAGTAAATTAACTCGGAAGCTATCTAGATAGATAGTAGTATTATTAAGAACGCCTTATATCTATAGTCGAGAATATTAGAAGAGCTAGAAGATAATAGAGATAGCTAAGGAAGGTATACTCTAACTAGTAGTAATAGTAGCTATACTACTATATTACTTAAAGCAATTATAGCTTAGCTAGCTAATCTAGAGAATTTAGTCTAAGACTATAATTGTCTCTAGAATACTAGTATAACTCTAGCTAGTTCCTATAGAACTACTAAGAGAATACCTATAGCTCCTCTAGTACTAGTTTCGATAGGTCTACCTACTATAGGCTAGCTAGTAACACTACCTACTAGGGGGCCCTCTACGAAGGCTAAGGAACCGGAGTAGTATAAGGCTAAATCTATCTATAAGGCCTAGTTCTTTAGAAGAAGCCTCTAGATAGTCTTTAACTACGAACCTTTATAGTTTACTAATACTCCTTATTCGGATTAGTACTATATTACTTATACTATAATATATCTATCTCTATCTCTTAGAGAGTTATAGAAATACCTCTATATACTTAATATATTAAACTAGTATAATCTCTCCTATAAAGGGAACTTCTTAAGCTTTATAAATAACTAAGTTAAAGACTCTATTAATCGAGAGATAAACGTAGTTCTATTCTACTAAAACTGCCTCTAGAAAGAGAGTAAGAGTATCTAGAAGTTCTCGAATTAACTAGTATCTCTAGAAGAGATAATCGAGTCGAAATATAATAGTAAGTACCTAGTATAGTACTATCTAGCTAAATTATTGCCTAATCTATATAAGTAGATCCTCTAGTTCTCTAATATATCTTCTACTTATATAGAGCTTGTTATATAAGTCTCTACCCTCGAGAACCTTACTAGAAGTAATAACTATAAGCTATAGAAGTAGTATAGAGCTTCCCCGGAAGCCTCTAGTAGTAACTATAGTAAGCATACTCGAAGCAAGATAGAGAATAGGTAGAAGAGTAAGAGTAAGAGCAAAAGTAAGAGCTAGAGAAGTAGTAGTAGCTAGAGAGCTAATTAGAAGAGTAGTAGAGACACTCGAGACTTCTCTAAGATTAAGTACTATAACTACTACAAGAAGAGTTACTACTTATTAGTCTACTCTAAAGAGAGTAATACTAGCTAAAGTAGTAGTAGAGGAGGTAATTAAGTCTAGAACGTTAAGGTAGAGAAGAGTACTTCTATACCTATATAATATATTACTAGACACTAGAGAAGTCTACTCTAGAGCTATAGAGCTTCTATAGTACTTCTAGCCTAGGTCTACTAAAGTCTAGTACTTAGCCCCGATAGTAAGATCGAGATTAAGATACTACTAGATAACGTAGTAGACATTAATATTATTAATCTAGTATTTGCTCTCTAGTATAACTTATAGAAGACTAATGTAGAGTACCTTTAGATTAGAGACTTCTAGAGTAAGAAGGCTTACTATTATAGCGCCTATAAGGTTAATCTCTACCTTACGAACGATACTAGAGTAACGCGTAAGTTAAAAGGTATATTTTATATATTAGAAATAAGCTTTCTTATTATTCTTAGCTAGTCGTAGAGATATAACTAGAGTATTATAATAGATAGTTATACTAACTAGTAAAGATATAGCTACGACGTTACTAGTATTAGAGTAGTATAAGCTAAGGAGTTCTATAATCTCTTACTTATAGAGAACTAAGAATTTACTCTAGTAGTATTAGATATAATACTAAGTACTATAGTTCGGAAGGTAGCTAGTACTCCTATAGAGGTTCTACCTAATAGAGTAGCAAAGCTACTATTCTATATAGAAGACTACTATAACATCTTTATTATCGATTCTATATAGATATACACTATAGGAGATATAGTATACTCTATCGATCTAGTAGAAGAGAAAGAACCTCTCTTCTATCTTCTCTATAACCTCTTAGAGAAGAAACTTATAGTTCTCCGCAAGTACCTTAATAATGCACTAGCTAAGAGCTAGATCTATAGGTTAGAGAGTCTAGCTAGCGTATCTATTCTCTTCGTTCCTAAGAAAGATAGTAGCCTTCGACTCTATATTAATTACTATAGCTTAAATACTATTACTATTAAGAATTAACACTCTTTACTCTTAATTAGTAAGATACTTAATAGACTAGATAAAGTAGCTATTTACTTAAAGCTTAATCTTAAGGATATATACTATCGTATTTAAATTAAAGCTAGTAATAAGTAGAAGACTACCTTCTATACTTATTATAGCTATTTTAAGTATATAGTTATACCTTTTAGCTTAACTAACGCCTCTACTATCTTCTAGACCTATATTAACTACGCTCTTATAGAGCTTATTAATGTCTTCTATATAGTCTATCTTAATAATATTCTTATCTATAGTAACTCCGCTAAGGAGTATAAGTAGTACCTTTAGCTAGTACTAGAGAGATTAAGGTAGTTTATATTATACACGAACTTAAAGAAGTATAACTTCTTCTAGAAGAAGGTTAAATTCCTAGGCTTCGTAGTAATAACTAAAGAAGTTATAATAGACTTCTAGAGGATCTTCGCTATTATAGATTAGTCTATACTAAATAGCTACTATAACGTTTAGTAATTCCTAGAATTCGCTAACTTCTATTGTTAGTTTATTAAGAACTACTTAAAGATTATAAAGTCTTTAATAGTACTATTTAAAGAATTATAGAAAAGAAAGTAATTAGTATCTTAGAAATAGACTAGTCTAGAACAAGAGATATTCGAGGCGATTAGAAAGGCCTTTATAGAAGTACTAGTACTAAGGTACTATAACCTATCTAAGCTAATTAGAATAGAGACTAACGCGTCTAAGCTTACTCTTAGAGTAATTATCTCTTAGCTATTTCTAGTTAGGGAAACTAGTAAGTAGTACTCTATTACTTTCTAGTCTCGGAAGATACTATCTATAGAGTAGAACTATAAGATATACAATTAGAAGCTTCTCTCTATTATAGAGGTATTTAAATAGTAGAGATACTACTATAAGAGTACTCTAGACCCCGTCTAGGTAATTTCTAATTATAATAACCTAAGGTACTTTATAATAACTAAGTAGCTAAACAACTATTAGGCCTACTAGACTATATACCTATAGGTCTTTAATTTTGTAATTAAGTACTATATAGGCTTAAAGAACCTAGCGGATACTCTCTTACGTCGCCTAGATCTAATAGTAGATAATATAAGCCTTACGAATAGCTTACTAACCTTATAGTCGAAGCTAGGAGCTAGCTAACTAGCTATTAGAGACATAGTATAGTAGATTTATATATTCTTATTAGAACACCTAAGAAGTACTACCTTCGAAGAAGGCATAGATACGAGTATCTATATAGTATAAAGTAATTATTTAGATACGAACGAGAACTAGTAGACCTCTAAGAGAGTTCCTAATAACTAGTCTAATAATAAGAAATATACTAAGGACACTAGAGATAGTTCTCTAGAAGCTAACTAGCTTAACTAGCTATAAAGTAAATAGTTAAAGTAAAGAAAGATAGATTTAATCTAAGTTAGTATAATACTAAGATTAATACCTTAAGTTACTATAGTAGTAGTAATAGTAAAGGAAAATCTATAAAGGAAAAGTTCTATAGACTAGCTTCTCGAAGTAATCTATAGTCTATAGTAGTAGAATTTACTTATATAGAGGCGTACGAATCTCTCTAAGTAGAGACCTAATAGAGAGCCTCTAGTATAGTATTAGAAGAGGAATCTTCTATATAAGAATAATACTATATACATACTAGAAGATATAGTACTCTATATAGAGCTACTACGCTAGTACTATAACAAGTTTAATAGAGAGTACTTTACCTATAATAAGATCTATAAGCTTCTAGCTAGAAAGTACTTCTAGTCTAGTATATATTATAACGTTAACGACTATATAAAAACTTACTACGTTTACTAGACTATAAAGACTTAGACCTATATGCCTTATAGTAAGCTTATAAACCTACTAATATCTAAAGCACTATAGAAAGAGCTTACTATAGACTTTATTATAGATATACTACTAAGTAAGCTTAATAGTATAGTCTACGATATAGTACTTATAGTAGTAGATTACCTTACTAAAATAGTAAAGTATATCCCGTACTAGAAGACGATAATAGCCTAGTAGTTAGCTAAGCTATTTTTCGACTAAATCGTACTAGAGTATAGAGTTCTAGAAGGCATAGTATTAGACTATAGTATAGTCTTTACTACGGCCTATTAGTAAACAATTGCCTACGAACTAAGGTTTATAAGGTATCTATTAACTACTTTCTACCCTTAGATAGATAGTTAGATAGAATAATAGAACTAATCTCTTATCTAGTACCTTCGTTATTATAGAGCTTAGGACTAATCTAATTAGTTATACTAGCTAAAAATAGCTACTTATGCAGCTAACATCTTCTAGAATAAAACATTATAAATGTCTCTATTCGAGATATATACTAGTAAGGATACTAAGGAAGATCTAGATAGAGACTAAGAGTGTTTCTCTTAGAGGAGAATACTAGCTATATAAGATTATATAGCTACTCTAGTTTCTATAAGATAAGGCTTATAGAAGCGCTAGAAGCAAGCTTAGAAGTAGTAGAAGAACGCTTACGACAAGTAGTATAAGTCTATATTCTTTAAGGTAGAAGATAAAGTTCTCTTATCTACTAAGAACCTAAGGCTAAAGGTAGTAAAGCATAAGCTAGCGCTAAAGTACTTTAGACTATTCGAGATTATAGATACTATAGAAGCCTAGGCTTACTAATTATAGTTACTAGATAGGTCCTGTATCTATAATGTGTTCTATGTTTTCTTACTTAAGCTATATAGCCTTTAAGAGAGTACCGAGGTAAATTCTAGACTAGTTAAGGTAGATAATAGTATAGAATATAAGGTAGAGAGAATCTTAGACTATAGTTAGTAGAAAGAAGATATATTTCTAAAGGTACTCTAGAAAAGCTATACTCTAGTAGAGGTAACCTAGGAACCTAAGGAGGTATTAGAGAATACCTCTAAAGTAGTAACTAAGTATTAGGTAGATGTTAGATAGAAGACTAATAGTAGAGTTATAAAGAGAGTATAGAGATAAGTAGTAAAAGTACAATTAGTATATTCTCGAGAATCTATTTACCTTTACGCTCTAGTCTTATCTCTAACCTTACTATAGTCTATAATTATTCTTACTTAGTTACTATAACTAGATAGTACCTAGGAAAGAGCTATAGCGAACCTATTCTAGTAGTTAGCTAGAATAGAATCCTTATTACTAGTTCTCTACTAGGCATTAAGCTTAGAAACCTCTAGGTTGTTATTCTCTTAGCTAGAGAGATTAGGAGTTAGATAGGTAGTAGTAGAGAAGACGTAGAACTCCTCTAGAGAGAGAATAGTAGCGAGATACTCCCTAATAGCCTAGCGATAGAGCCTAGCCTCGTTATAAGCAAAGCTACTAATAGAAGAGACATTAAAGCTATCTATAATAATATTATAGCGATCGTAGACTTAGTTAGTGCTAAGCCTAGATATAGTATATATCTCTAAAGTGTAGAAGTTATTAGTAAGGATCTTAGAAGCTATATAGTAGAAGACTAAACTACTCTTAGTAGGAAAGTTACTCTTCTTAGTAAGAGTATATCTAGAGAGGTTACTAAGGTTAAGCTTGTCCTTACTATTAGCGTTAGTTATAGTAGTATCGTAGTTAAGACAAGACAAGTAGTAACTAGAAGTAGCCTATATAGTAGACTTAGTAACTTTACTAGATAGAGTTATTACCTTTTTAGTAGAGGTAATAGACTTAGGTATCTTAGGCTTCTTAGGAGTAGTCTTACTAGAGATAGTAGTAGCCTTAGTAGTCTTCTTAGGCTCTAGAGACCTAGTAGACTTCTTAGTAGAGCACTTTCTACTATAGACATTAACGTAGAAGAGAGTTAGAGCTATAGAGATAGTCTCTTTAGTATAGTACTACAAACGAGTTAGCGATATCTAGACGAAGAGAAAGAGCTACCTATAGTATAGAGGATACCTACGAGGTTCTTAGTAGTAATATAGAGGCTACGAAGTTTAGTAACCTTAGTATACTCTAGTTCCTTACTAGCGAGAGAAGTAATATTAGTACTAGAGTAAGCTTTCTATATACTAACGGCCTACTTATAGTTAGTAACCTTAACTATAGTAGTAGTTAGCTCGTTAGTATACTTATGCTACTTCTTAATAAACAAGAGATTAGCGAGATCTAGGTTAATATTAGTACGCTTCTATATAGTAGTATAGGCGTTATTAACTAGATCTAAAAGAACGTTATCTATAATAGTGTAATAGGCGCTCTTAGCCTTCTTATAGTAAGTGTAAGACCTAGTAAGGCTAGTATTATAGTCGTAGGGGTTTTCTAGTAGTATTAGCTATACTTCTAACGAGGTACTAGTAGAACTCTAGATACTTACTAATAAGATCTCTAGTATAAGTACTATAGAGAAAGTAAGAAGAGATATATAATAAGCTAGCCTAAACATGCTTAGGAAGTATAATAGCTTATAAGTATATTAGAAGGTAGCGACTTATATAGAAGTAGTATAGTAGAAGAAGTAAAGTATTTAGTAGCGAGAGATATATCTATATAGGTATAGTCTATTTATTATATAATATAACAAATATAAGAAGTAGATCTATATATATCGCTACTCTCTAAGAGGTAATAGTGTTATCTAGATACTTAACGTTATAAAGTATTAGAATAGAATACTTACTAGAAGCCTCTAAGAGAGTTCTATAGTAGTAAATAATAAATTATATATATTTACTAAAGTACTAGTTGTTTTACTATAATAAATATTTTAGCGATAGAGAACTAGATAAGAGGCTATATTTGCTATAATATATTACTATTAGTAGTAAATAAAGATATAATAGATATAGAGTATAGATAAAGAAGCTAAGTACTTTCTCTATACTTAAGAGTACTAACTTACTCTTATAGAGGAGGCCTATAAGCGCGAATATAAAGCTTACGAAGGATATAGTTTAATCGAGAGTAATTAAATATAGAAGAGAGATAATTATAGAGAAGACTTAGTATTATAGCTCTAGCTAAGTCTATTATATAATAGACTCTCTCTAGCTATCTTCTATAAGACTTCTAGCCTTATTAAACAAAGATAGCTATTAGTTTATCTACCTATCTAATTAGTAGATACTAGTAGTTCTATACGTTACTATATACTTACTCTTATAGCAAATTAGAAAATAAGGTTATTAAGACTAATAACTTTAAGAAGATACCTTATAACTCTAAGAAGTTTCTATTAAAGAAAGTCTCTCTTCTCTTAGATATACTATTATTATAAGATCTTATTTAATTTAATAATCTAGATAGCTAGCTATCTTCTCTAAGGTATATTTATTTCGAGAATACTTAATTCTCTTTACTACTACTAAGTAATTATTACTTAACATGCTTAATAAAGAGAAAGAGTCTCTAGCGCTTTTTTTCTAAGGTATTAGCTATACCTTAACTCTATTAAGTGCTCTCTAAGTCGACTATAGTTACTAAGCACTAGTAGGAGACTCTAAAAAGAGTTAATAAAGAGCCTTAACTACCTTTAAAGAGTACTTATAAAGTTCGGATTAAGTAAAGAGTATTAAAATAACTATCTCTACTTATATAGTTAAGTAAGCTAAGTAAATCTTAGCGTACTTCCTCCTCTACTACTATAAAGGCTATTAACAAAAAAACAACTAAAGGAGCTAGTAAGGCTAAAAAGATATTAACTAAGAAGAAACTAGCTTCTAAGGACTCTATAGTAGTAAGTACCTTACTATTATAGAATTAGCTATTAAAGTTTAAGTATCTTAGTAGATCTTAGTCTTTGCTAAAAGAGGTATCTCCTTCTCTACTACTCTCTTAGCTCTCTTAGCCTCTAGTAATATCTTTGTTAATCTACTAGTTAGTACTATTCGGCACTATAAGTGTTTAGAGTAAGAGCTATATCGTCGCTACTAATAAGGATCTAGCTTAGCTTAAGGTTAACGCCTTAATAGTAGCTAATAATTATACTATAGAGGCTCGATTAGAAAGAGTAGAGTAGCTATAGAGAATAGTATATTTAAGTACTACTAGTACTAAGCCTTCTAACGGTAGTAGCTAGAGCAAATTTAATACTAACTAGCACTAGCTAGTTATAATTAAAGTAGCTAAAATTGCTTATTAAAATAAGTAGCATAATATAAGATTATCTATTACTAATTACTAGTTAAATTTAGAGCAAAATTTAGAAGTACTACCTCCTATAGGCTTCTTCTCTACCTCTACTACTATACTTCCCTAACCTTCTACTACTCTATACACTAGCTAGAATAATACTAATTCTTTAGAGAATACTAATTAGAGGTTATACTTAGCACGTAAGTAATCTTAGTCTTATTCGATTATAACTAGTGTTACTTTCCTTAACCTTAGTAGCTTTTAGTAAGCTATAAAAGAGATATATAGATATACCTCCTTCTATTATAAATATTAAAAAGAAGACTATAGGTGCTTACCTATTAGTAATAAGTATAAAGCACTTAGCTTTAACTTAATCTATATCTAGTAATCGGAGATAAAGGCTAGCTATAGCTTAATTATAGATCTACTAAGAGTAGTATTTAATTACGTTATAAGAGAGACTATAAAGAAAGCTAAGAAGTTATACTAGTGTAATTACGCTATAACCTCTTCTTTACTAAATTTGCCTTAGTTACTCTTTATAAATCTAAGTACTATAGTCTTATAGTAGTACTTCTCGTTTAGTAGTATACTACTAGTCTATCTACTACCTCTAACACTATACTTTAAACTCTCTTTACTACCTTTTTAAGGCTTAGATAACGCTAGCTTACCTCTCCTAGCTATTGCTAAGAACAACAAGTAGCTAGAGTAATTTAATTAGGTTCTTATCTAGAAGTAGCTAAATACTAAGGATAACTTAAAGCTTATCCTTATAAGTCTTTAGCGCGATTACTAGACTCTCTAGATGCTTAAATACTAACCTAAAGAAGTAATAAAAGAGATAATACTATAGCTTAGCCTTTAGAGAATAATTGCTTAAGAGATAGAAAGATTCATTAACTCTCTACTAGCTATAGTCTATAACTCTTTATATAATTTAAATATAGATATATAGGCGTTATAAGGAGCTTCTTCTAATTAATTTAATATATATTTAATATAGTTATTAGAGGTAGATTATATTAATACTAGTAAGTATATATAATAATCTACTAGAGTAGTATAAGGATAGCTCTAATTCTATAGTACAAATAATACTTAAGGAAATTAAGTTCCTCTAGTAGTGTATACTAAAGTTAGAGCCTATATATATAGGCTATTCAAAGCTAGCTAGACTCTAAATCCTTATAGCTAATTAGCGCCTAACGCCTAAGTCTCTAAAAATATCTATAATATTACCTTCTCCTCTAGCTAATGTCTCTAGTAGCTAGCCTTAATAAAAACCTATTAAACCTTAGTAGGAACTATAGGAAAAGAGTGTCTAGTAGTACTACTTCTATCTACTTGCGTCTATATAGTGATTTTTGCATAAGACACATACGATAAGTAAGGTTATTATAGCTTTATCGCTTCTAGGAAGGTAGGTAATATATACTTTGTTTAGACTTTATTTAGGATTTTTGCTCCCTAGGTCCTTAGTGCTAGGATTTCCTTTGTTATATAGGACAATAATAATAATTATAGCTAAAATATATTTCTATAATATACCTACTCTTCTCTTCTTCTATAATAACATCTATTATATATACTATATCTTCCTTACCTAGTATTATAGTTGCCTTTAGTAGGCTAATATATATCTCTACTACTATTCTTAATCGCGCTTCTAAATATGCTTTTAGTAGGCGAGCGATCTATAATATAACTATACTCTATATGCTAACTTATATATACTATATATACGAAATTACAAAGTATAGTATTATCTATAACAAGCTAAACCTTAAGAGGTATAACTATTATACTTATAGTAATAGGTCTTCCTATACTCTAGTAAGAATACCTATAAGCGATACCTATATACGACCTTACTAATACCCTTAGGTCTCGATTAGCTTTAATAGTTATATAGAGTATATATATACTTTCTATAATGCCTACTCTAATACTATAGCTACTAGCACTTTCCCTAGGAATAGAAGAGATACTAACTCTCTTATTTAGTATATAGGCTTAAAGCTTGTACGCGCCTAGTATACTTTAACTCGATAGCTAGAGAATTATAGATGTATTATAGAGCTTAGAGGTAATCCTTTAGAGATGCCTATAAAAGTTCCTAAGTCTAGCTCTAATATAGAGAGACTATAGCTATTAGAGTAAAAGAGAATTACTAATGTTCTTAAATAGATAGCTATTTAGTAGTTTAGCTATATAAGTTCGTACTTGTCTCGTAGCTTAGTATTATACTAATAGCTATAATAGCCTAGTTCCTTAGGCTTTAGTAGTAGAGGGCCTAGTAGTAGTCCTTACCTAATGTTTAGGCCTAGTAGTAGTTCTAGTAGTCCTAGTAGTAGGCCTAGTAGTCCTAGTAGAGGTAGTACTAGTAGTAGTAATAGTAGCGTAAGTTTATATCTGTCTCTTAGTTATATTATATACTAACATCGTAAATAGAGTAGTAGTAGTAGTTATAGTAGTAGTAGCAATAGTAGAGGTAGAGGAGATAGTAGAGATAGTAGTAGTAGTAGTAGAGAGAGTAGAGATAGTAGAGGTAATAGTAGTAGTAGTAATAGAGGTAGTAATAATAGTAGTAGCTCTAGCGTAAGTTCGCTACTACCTCGTATCTATCTCGTATACTAACATCGTAGATAGGATAATAGCTCTAATTCTAGCTCTAGATCTAGGTCTAGTTCTAGTTCTAGATCTAGATCTAGTAAGGAGAGTAGTAAGGAGGCTAGTAAGAAGAGTAAGTTTAGTAGGTTTAGGAAGAAGAATAATAATAATAAGTAGGTTAAGGTATAATCGTACTTGTGTTACTTGTTAGTCGCTTACTAATATTATAGCTAGGATGATCTAGATGTTATAATTAAGAATAAGTAGTTACTACGCTTATCGCTTGTATTCTAGAGGAGTTAAGTAGGTATAGTATAGATGTTTCTAGTGTTATTCTTATAAAGATACTAGGCTATAGAGCCTATAGATAGCAATAGATAGTTTTAGATCCTTAGCCTTATACTCCTAGTGAAGTTATAAGGTTAAAGTCTCTAATACTAAGGATACTTATTATAAGTCTATAGCGGTATTCTCGTAAGTAAACTACTAGCTTACACTAAGCTACTTATTTTTATCTTATTCCTAGTTATGCTTACTACTCTCTCTAAACTCCCTTAATAAGTTATCTATCTCTTTAAAGTTCTCTTTCTTTATCTAGAAGCTTTTAGTCTTATTATATTCTTCCTATTTAAGTAAATACTTCTTCTTTCCTATACGCGTAATATACTTAGCTAATATCTTTTCTACTTACTATACTTGTTCTCTGTTCTCTACTAACTCTAGCGCCTTTATATTAGGTAGTTCCTCTCCTTCTCTTAGGTAAAAAGGCTCTAGTAGTAATATATAGAACATATCGTATATACGATAGTTACTTAGTAGCTATAAGTAATAGGTCTATAAGTTAATTACTTCTTTTACGCAGAAAGGGCCTATAAACTTATCTAAAAGTTTTCTACTTAGTGCTTTAAGCTTAAGGTTCTTTATATTTAGCTATACTAAGTCCTTTAGTTTAAACCTTATAGAGGTATACTTCCTGTTATAGTACTATATTTAATACTCTACTATAGTACTTAAGCGCTCTTATAGAGTTATCTATAATATATATATATTCTACACTTGTTGTACTACTACTAGTACCTCTCTCTCTAGCTACCTATCCTTAGGTAGAAGGTAGAGAATAGAGTGTTTACTAAGTATAGTATAGAATAGTATCTCTTTAGTAGCTATATATATAGAGTTATTATAAGTAAACTTAGCTATATAAAGTAGACTTAGCTAGTTAGACTAGTTCTCTATAGTAAAGACTTAAAGGTAGTACTCTAAAGTCTAATTCTAGTATTCTATTTAGCTATCTATTTATAGATAGAAAGCTATACTTAATCTACGCTTTACCTATATTTAGTAGTAAATCTCTATCTAGAATTAACTAGTAAATAGAGATCCCCTGTCTAATATAATACTCTTTTATGTACTATATTTGCAAATTACATACTTAAAGTAGACATCTATAAAGTCTTTTATAGTCTATATCTCCTTAGCTATAATATAGATAGCTATCTTAGATAATCTATTATAGATTATAAGGATAGTATTATAAGTACTACTATTATACATTATAGAAGGTAACTTTATAATAAAGTCTAGTATAACTTCTTTAAAGATATTAGTAGAGATAGATAAGAAGGAGAGCTTACTATATAGTATATACCTTAGTACTTTTAACCTTTAGTAAGTGCTATATAACTTTATATACTTATACACTTCTTGATCTAATAATAGCTAGTAGTAGTGTCTACTAATTAGATTATATGTTCTAGCTATACTATAGTAGCTAGCTATATAAGAGTTATAGTATTAGTATAGGATTTCTTGCCTAAGGCTAGGTTTATTAGAAATATATAGTCTACTCTTATATATTAGAGTACTATCTTTACGTTTGCGCTATACTAGTGTCTTCTTACTACTTCGGGTATAATCTTCCTACTCTAAATCGGCTATATACTTAACTATAAAAGCGTCCTTCTACTAAAGTATATAGATAGTTTATAATAGAGAGATATCCCTTACTAATGTAAGTTCGCTAGTAACTAGTACTCTAGCTATATAGCGTAGCATGTATAGTATACATTCTATAGTACTAGTAGTTTAGCTAGATCTACGTTTATAACTTATAGACTATTAATCTACAAGTTCTAAGCTATACTCGAGATAGAAGCTAAACCTACTAACTACCTATACTTTAGTAGTAACTAGATTTAATCTAAAATTACTTACTAAGTTAAGCTTATTCTATAAGGTTAGTAATAACCTTATAAGTACGTAGTTCTCTTTAAAGTAGTCTACTCTTCGTAAGGGCCTATCTACTAGATTAGACTTGCTAGGTCTATACTAGACTTTAAAATTAAAGACTTCTAGATAGGATGTCTATCTTATCTAGTGCGGGTTTAGCTTGCTTATATCGCATATACCTCGTAGGTTGTTATAGTTACTAAGGACCTATACTATATATTAAGTGCTCTCTAAATAGTAGCGCTATTACTTAAAGTAATATATAATTACGTATAGTTCTTAGTTATAAACCTCCTAGTTATACTCTACTTCTTATAGCTTCTTAGAGATAAAAGCTACTAAGTACTATTTATTATCTTTAAAGAGCTATAAGAGAATACTAGCTACTATAAAGGTAGAGGTATCTATCTCTAGGTATATTAGACACTAGAGGTCGAAGTAGTATAGGAGCGGCACATCTATAAAGCAGGCTTTAAGCTAAATAAAGCTCTCTTCTACTAAGTCTAGCTATATAAAGGTAGCGTACTCTTTCTTTAAGAGATCTATTATAGATACTATTAGCTTTATATAATTCTAAATAAATCTATAATAGAAGTTAGTAAAGCTAAGGAATAACTAAAGCTCCTTAACGCTAGTTAGTTAAGGCTATCTAGAGATAGTTACTACTCTTACTAGATTAGCGTAGACACCTTACGTGTCTATAATAAACCCTAAGAAGGAAACCTCCTTAGTAGTAAAGGTATACTTAGCTAAGTTAGTATATAGCTCTACCTACCTTAGGCATTTAAGAACTATACTAACTACTTACTAGTAAGTCTCTAGATCCTCGCTATAGGTATAGATAAGGATATTATTAAGGTATACTACATAGAGATTGTCTACTAGCTCTCTTAGAGTCTAGTTAATATAAGCTTAGAAGGTAGTAGAGGCGTTAGTAAGCCTAAAGAGTATAACTAGATATTTAAAGTGTCTATAGTATATTCTAAAGGCTATCTTCTATTTATCCCCTAGACTAATACGGATTCTATTATAGGCATCCTTTAGATCTAAGGTTATATAGTAATATATACCTAATAAGTAATCTAGTGTCTTATCTACTAAGGGGAGTAGGTAACGATTCTTAATAGTAATAGTGTTAAGGCCTCTATAATCTATATATAGGCGAAGGGTACTATTCTTCTTTAGTATAAATAGAATAGAGACTCTTACTAGGCTTATGCTATAGTAGATCTAGCCTTTCTTTAGAGCGTTCTCGAGATATACTTATAGTACTTCTAGCTTATATAAGGAGAGGTTATAAAGCGAGCTATAAGGTAGCTCTTTTTCTAGTATAATTAGGATCTAATAGTCTCTCTCCTTTGTAGTTAGTAGAATCTTAGCTATATCTAAGTTAAATACATCTAGGTAGTCTAATAAGGCATCTAGTATACGATACTCCTAAGAGACATCTATAATCTAGATATATATAACTATACTTTCGTATTCCGGGTCGCTTCTAACTACATCTAGGAAATAGATATAACCTTCTTTCTTCTCTAGCTACTAGATAGTAACTATTTAGATATATAAATTATCCTTAATTCTCTATATCTAGGTTTACTATCTATAGTTAAGTTAGATATCCTTCCTCTATAAGAAGGAGTTACCTAGGAGTAACTTAGGTTCTTCTTTATCTACTCTATAGACTATAGTCTTAACCCTACGGGTAGTATCTTAGTCGTTAGTAAGTACTACCTATATCTTGTATACTATATAAGTAGCTTTCCTTTCTAAGCCTATTTAGGCTAGCTATAGAAGGTTACTTAGAATTAATTTAAGATTTATTTTAACTACTATATACTAGCTAATAAGGCTAACCTCTACCTATAGATCAAGAATAACCCCTACTTAGTAGTTAACGCTAGTAGCTCCTATTGCGATATAGATATACCTTATCTCTAGTAAGATATTAATAGCTTAGCGCCTCGTAGTTCCCGAGGTAACTATAAGGCTTAGCCTTTTCCTTAGGCCTATCTAACCTAAGTAATAAGCTTTTTATTTATATCTAAGAGTTTAGTCTTCTTTTAGCATTTATTAGTATAGTGCCTCTTCCTTTTATAGAAGTAGCACTCTATCTCTACCTTATAGGAGAAGGAAGAGTCCTTCTTAGTAGAGTCTTCTTTTAGCTAGTCTTCTCTTTATAGCTTTCTAGAGCTATCTATAAGCTAGTTACAAGAGGTCTATAGTTTACTAGTGCTCTAGAGATTATACTCTAGCGTTACTTCTAAGTTAATAAGCACTTCTCTAGTAGAAGATACTAAGTAGTAGTTAGTAATTACTTACTATAGTTTAGAGTAAAGTTTAGAGAAGAGGTACTATATATAATACTCCTCTAAGTAAGGAGGTAGCTAGTTCTTAAGAGTCTCTAAGTAAGTTATAAAAGTCTAGATATTCTAGCTAGGTAGCTATACTATAGTAGTATATATAGTTATTGCTTCTAAGGTATAATTAATTAGATTAAAGAGCATGTCTAGTAAGTAGGTCTTAAACTACTCCTAGCTATAGAGGTTTATAATAAGCTTATACTCTAGATAAGAGTACTAGGCTTCGTATAGCTCTCTTACTAGATACTAGCTTACCTATATAACTTTCTTATTCTCTAACTAGAAGTTCTTAGGAGTAAGTTAGAAGGCTATTTTATAGCTTCTAATAAATTCCTTATATTCTCTTAGGCTTCTTCCTTTATATTCCTTAGGATCTTTTAGTCTTATACTATACTTTGCCTACGAGAGTCCTACGTCTTAAGATATATAGCACTTGTAGCTTATAGCTAAGAATCTTATATCTATATTACTTCGGAGGTTAATAGTGTCTAGATTTACTTCCTTCTTAAGTAGAGTAATTTACTTCTCTATCTACCTAAGAGTTTACTCTTATAGGAGACAATTACGACACTATTTAGCGTTATAGATATATTCTTCTAGTAATGTAGTTACTATAATCGGTTCTCCCGGAGTAGTTATTAGAGTTCTAGATTCCTCTTTATTACTTATAGAGCCTAACTATATCCTTATAATAGCTATCCTTAAACTACTTCCTAAGTAGAGTAAGAAAGTATTATTATATTAGAGATAGATTATATTAATACTAGTAAGTATATATAACAATCTACTAGAGTAGTATAAGAATAGCTCTAATTCTATAGTACGAATAATACTTAAGGAAATTAAGTTCCTTCGGTAGTGTATACTAAAGTTAGAGTCTGTATATATAGGCTATTCGAAGCTAGCTAGACTCTAAATTCTTATAGCTAATTAGCGCCTAACACCTAAGTCTCTAAAAATATCTATAATAATAGTCTTTCTAAGTAGATATCTACCTTTTAGAAGAGGTTATAAAAATTAATTCTATAACTAAAGTCTAGGTAACTCCTCTATATAAAAGTATTAAATTTAACCTTATAGTTCTCTTCTTTATATTTTAGTACTAGATAATACTACTAATGTATATACTACTTTAATATATTAAATATTAGCTTAATTAGATTAAAATCTAGTAAATAAGATAGAAGCTAGAGAGGAATAACCTCGTAACTATAGTAAATCTTAATAATAGTCTAGAGGATAATATTAATTACGTAAGCTAATACTATCTTTTTTAAATCTCTTACCTCCTTCCTATAAGTATTATAATTATCTATTACTAGCACTAATCGTAGTGCTAGATAAGTGTTTATCTATAGTATTAGAGTAACCTCTAACTACTTATTAAACACCTCTACTACTACTAAGCCTTATATAAAGAGTAGATTAGCTATAGAGCTATCTACGTATAGTACTAGAAGTAGTAACTAATAAGTACTCTTTATCTTTTAATAGATATCGATAGCTAGAGTACTAATAGGTAACTAGCTATAATACCTCTAGAAGGTTTTACTATTTATATATAACTTATTAACAAATATAAGCTAATCTATATAATAGACCTTAATCTTCTCTCTCTAAGCTAACTACTTTAACTTATTACAAGTAGTATAGATATACTATTTAATCTTTTATAACTACCTTACTAAGTATAGATAGTAGCTAATTAATAATTAAGTAATATCTATACTCTAATAGATACTATAGTACTCTAATATCTTATCTAAGAAGAAGTTATACTTTAAAGCTAGTAACTCTAGTAGATTCTCTACTATCGCTAGCGATAGAAGGTATAGTCTCCCTTAGTAATTATACTTCTTAAGTACCTCTAGCTAGCTATAAGCTTTCTAGTTCGTCTATGCTCTATATATAGAGGAGCGCCTCTTCTAAAGGTAAGAGAGAAAGATAAATACCTCTTTAGGCTTTATATTCTTAGTAAAGAAGTCTATTAAGGCTAACTAGTTAGTTTCTTTGATGCTATATATAACTATAAGAATTATACTAAGGCTATACAATTTTATGCTATAAGGCTATAAAGAGGTTAGTTTAAGCTAGAGGATAACGAGGTAGACTACGTAACTCTATACTACTAATTTTACAGCTTTAACTTTAACGACGACAACGTAGTAGTAATAAAGGCTAAATAGTTAGGTATAAAAAGCGGAGTTTGGTGAGAATTTACAAACAAAATTGCCAAGCAATCCCACTAATTTTGAGCACAAGAATAATTCTGCTCTCCCTGATTGATCTGCCTCCTGATGATCATGGATCAGCCTCCTGATGCATTGCACTCTCGTATGCTGGGCTACTCTATATTGCCCGATCTATTCCTGTCCGCAAATGACATTTCCGGTCGCGACGTCGCTCTGGGCGCGTTCATCATTTCAAAAGTCTGTCACGCTTGAGAAAGCCAACTGCAAACAGGGCAGAGCGACCTCGGACGGTGCATGAGTCGTACCGCGCCGAGCATTTGACCGTCACAGGATTGGTTGATGGATGGCCGAAAAGGATGATTGATTGAAGTGAGACAGTTGATTTAGTGGCCCAGATCACGAGCAGGTCAAGGTCAAGTGTGTCAATGTTGTATCTTTATTCACTATCCACTAACATGTTGGGTATTCGTAACCTTTGAATCGAGCCAGCGACCTGATCATGCCCTGTTTGTCCCTCCCTAGTGCAGCAATTCCGATCCCTCCCATTCCCAGCCCATGCCGCGCGAGACCAGCACTGGTCCCAGTGAGCGGGCTAATGATACAGTCTGTTGTCGCGGTGCCCGTAGAAAAGAAAAAGCCATCCCTATATCCGTCATAAGATGCCATGCCCTAAACCGTCGTGAAGAAGAGACCCTAGTCTGGTGCAAGTGCGCCGATCACATGAAATGCATGCCACCCATGCTTGTGGGTGAAGTGTTAATGCCCGAATGTGGGAGACCCATGCCCGGCATGCTTGATGGTCCGCTCATGCTTGGATGACGGTAGTCCATGGCGGTCTGCTGAACCGTATGCATGGGCATTTGGACTGTTGTTGCCGATGCTGAATTCTGCCTCTCCCGACGGTTGTTGACCTTGTTCATGCGGCGGACACGGCGGGAGCGCAGTTTGGGGTCCTGGTTGGAGTTGCGCCAGCTGTCGACTGCCCGCTGGATGAGGCCGCGCTTTTCCTGCAAGACGGGATTGAGCTTTGCCAGAGCCCAGCCGACCGCATTGCATTCCGTCTCATACTGGAGGCGATTCCCTTTGTAGTCCCCCTTCTGGACATAGGCGCGAGGGTAGACGCAGTTGGCGGATTTGAACTCGTCGTTGAGGCGCTCAGTGTCGATAGACTCTACATCGCAGCGGATGGTGTACTCTTGCTTGACTCTGTCGCGGGAGTATTCAAAGGCGATCCATTGTACTCCTGATTGGTCCTGCTTGACAACGAGGGGTGTGGTAGCTGGGATGGGTCCTGGAGCTGCCGCGGTTGAGCCTTCCGTCTTGGGAACAGGCTCTGCGCCGAGCTGGGGTGGTCGTCTGGGTAGTGATCCTTGTTGTGAGTCGACCGGTGATGGTTCCGTCTTCATGCGGGGGATAGAGTCAAGGTTCGTGAGAGGAGGCGGAGCTGTAGCGGGGGCGGAGTGTGATGGAGTGAGGCTGTGTGAGGGCATCTGACTTGGCATCATCATACCAGATGGATGCCCAGAGTAGGCTGGCATGTTGGCCGAGTACTGTGGTTGGACGTATGCAGGATAGTAGGACATGTTTTGAGGTACCGAGTAGTTGTGGTATGCCGTCCGCGATTGCATATCGGGATGCATTGGTTGAGAGAAGGATCCATGATAGCCAGCCATGCTTGGGAAAGCCTGGCGATTCGATAACGTCTGCACCGCCATCTGATCGTCTAGGAATGTAAGTCATGTCCTTGACCTCAGTGAATAGACATACCTGAAGACGTTCGCGGATAAGCCTGACCCGCAATATAATTCCTTTCTGTCTTGATGGGAGGTTCTTGTATCGAGGACCGGCGCGAACTTGAAGGTATGGTAGGATTGAATGAACTCGTGGTGACTGCTGGTACAGGCTGGTGAAGCCGTGGCACGTCTTGAGGTACTTGAGGAGGAGGATGATTTGGGAATTGCGGCTGATAATGTTGCGGACCAGGTTGATTCAATCTATGATGCTGGCGGGCAAACGTATTAGCGTGGTGATCAACAATGAAAGGGTGTGAACGAGAAGGTAGGAATGTCGACGGTAAATATGTCAGGGACAGTGATATGCCGCTTGTATCAGTATAGCAAAGCTTGGGTTGGGGGGGATATGCCGGAAGCTTGGTTAGGCCATGATAGTGGCACTAGATGCAGACGCGGGTCGTGATCCGAGTGGGACAGACAGTGGGAACAGGACAGGGCCAAAAAGCAATGGCGACAGGGATATGGACAAACGTACCATGTAGGGCCCGTCTGCAGTACGAGTCGTCGTTTGGATGGAGGCTGCCACGAGACAGCGGAACGGGTTCGCATTGAAAAGGGATCATCGAGGCGGCGCACAGGAGTCGGGCATGCCTTATAGATTTGGGACATGTAGTGGACAGTAGTGCGCGTCTCGTGCATGGCATGACTAGGGACAGGTCGATGTCTGCAAGAGCTCACGGTCCGCACATTGATCGACTTGGGCTGGGTCATCGTCCGTTTCTCACGCGTGAGAGGCCCCGGGTACGCAAGAGAGGCTGAGTAGAGGTAGGTCTTGTCATCGGGCCAGTAAACTTGGTTCTGTATCGGGAGACGCAAAGAGTGGACCCTTTTTTGTTAGTGACAGCAATGCGGCGCAAGGCTTTTTAGGCTTTTTGCTGGTGAAACAGCCAGATCTGCTGCTTTTCCTCTGACTGTCAGTTAGTCTTCCCAGCAATCCGTAGTGTCGTGTCAATCCAACCTTGTTTCGACAAAACTACTGCAGACTAGAGCAGCTTACCGCGCGGGGAACGAAAGAGGGAACTGTAGCGTATTTTGCAAGAAGAGATAATATCCGACTCGTGTCTATAGATCGACAAACCATCCGCGGGCAGACGTAGAGATCGACGTCCAGGGCGTTCACTTCTTGTCAAGTCGGGTTGCATCCGACTAGTTACGGTCGTGTCTCACCTACAAGAATGACAGCTCAACGTCTATCCCACTTTTTGTGGACTGTCTGCCCAATCTAGCTGGCCACATTTTGCGCGACACACAAGACCTCAAAAGTGGGGGTCAATCGAGGGATCGACCTTGCTGTCATGCTAAGGCTTTGTCGATCTCTGTTCGCAGGAACTACTGCACTTGAAGAGCTCCCACTGACCGAAAACACGGGATGCCCACTTGAGATCCACTTGATTAGACAGGACTAGCAGAGTTTTCACTTGATAAAACCAACGTCATGTTTATAGAATGTGATGCCGAGAGATTGCCAATGCGGTAGTTTCCCTTCACGTGACAGGGGAAATAGACATGAACTTCTGCAGACAGGACGTGAATGAAAACGGCAGACGGGAAATGAGTGCACGACATGTCCGAGATTTGTGCGCCCAACGGAGAAGCAGAATTGAGACACTACTGCATGTCGTCGAGTGGATTGTGGGACACAAACGGGACAGATCAAGATCGAGACTCTGCCAGATGGCTGGATGGATCACGGATGCCTGAGTGATGGCCGGGCTGCTGCTACAGTACTTCGGGTCGCTGGATCCTTCCCATATCTGTAACGTTGGGGACGCAGTTCTGGCCAGGGCCTAGTTATGGCCACTTTAGGGTTAACCCTACAGCCAGCCAATCGGAGTGTATGAATCTGCCCCGGCACTAGGCTCGATTAGTGTTCCAGGATTTCTACTTTCTTCTATCCTTTGCTCTACCTAAATACTACCTTATCCGATAGTTCTATCTTAGTTAATCGAGCGTAAAAAGCAGCTATAAGCTGCTATATATGAATATTGTTAATCAAAAGGCAAGATACCGAAAAAAGAGCTTACTTAGCGCTTTTCTCTTATTACTAAATAGACTCTTCGTTATTAACTCGAGAGATTATATAAGCTATAGATAATAGTATATTCTTACTAGTAGTGCCTTATAACTACTTAAGAGAGTACTCTAGTTAACTTCGTATACTTCCTATTGTATAACAGTTTTAATCTAAATAACTAGTAGCTTAATCTTTATACTAGCTACCTTCTAGAAACTATAACTAATTAACCTTAATATATATAACCTATATCTATTAGCTAGCGCTAGTATAGATACTTTAAAGGACACTATCTAGAGATTAATCTCTATCGACGACTAGCTATAGATAGTAATCGATTAGAAGAGCTTAGTAATATTATAAAGATTAAGATATAGTTTAACTTTATATCTTATACCTTTAAAGTCTATAATATTAAGCTTTATAACATGTATAATATAAACGAAATTAGCTATATACTTAGCTAATTACTTTACAAGTGGATCTAGATTAGAAGTAATAACAAGTATAAGGCCTTTTAGTATTAATCTAGTAATTGTAAATAGGTAACTACTATTAAAACTACTAGTATAGTTAGCTAAGTTATACTACTTCTCTTTATTCTAAAGAGTTAGACTATCTAAGATAGCTAGTTTAATAACTTAGTACTCCTTCTAGAGAATAATACAAGATAGATACGAACTAGATTTAGTCTAGATCTATATTAGATTAATTATATAATCTCGGTATTATAGTCTAGACTTCTAGCTACTTAGCTCTTAATATTATATATACTTTGTACTTTAGTCTTCTTCTTCTTCTTCTAAGTCTCGATATCTTAATAAATAGATATAATTAACCTCTTATCTTACTAGTTGTAATTACTATATCGAGACTTCGTAATTACTATAATCGAGTAATAGAGCTATCGAATTATCTAGTTCTTCTACTACTTATATAACTCTCTAATAACTAATACTTACGAAGAATCGAAGAACTAAAGAAGAAGCTATTATAACTATAGTTTCTATATATACTACTATAGATTCTCGCTACTACTATATAGGTTAATACTATAAATAAGAAGAAGGTAATAAGTCGAGTTATAGACAACTCTTAAAGAAAGTAGGCTACTAGCTAAATTTTTAATATTCTCTTTGTTACGTATTAACTTTTATACTATAAACTATAACTAACCTTACCGAGTATAGCTCGATCTAACCCCGGCAACGACTACTATATAAGCAAGATAAACCTCTCTACTAACAATAATAACGAAGCTATCTAGTTAGTCTATTATAACCTCTTTATCCTATCTAACGCTAACCTTAGAAAGAAGCTCTAAGAGATAGATAGTATAAGTACTCTATATAAGGCCTTCGAGTTTATTAAGTCTACCTTCGATAAGTAGGTCGAAGTATATAATACTACTCGTTCCGATACTCTTAATCTATATAACTAACTCGACACTACTTAAGCTAAGCTAGCTATAGCTAATAGTACTATAGATAACCTTACTATCTAAGCTATATACTACCTTACCGAAGTTAGTAATCTTAGGTCTAAGCTAGCGTAGCTAAGAGCCGAGATAGAGTATACTATACTAGCTTCTTCTATATAAGGTACTACCTTATTAGAGAAGATACTAGACTCTACTATGTTTAGTAGTAGTACTCTAGAGCAGTTCGAGGTCTTTAAGTATTAGATAAAGAACAAGATATATACTAACGCTAACCGCTATCTAACTAAGGTAACTTAATTCGTATACCTTTACTCTCGCCTCTCTAGAGAAGCTTATACTCTTATTATAGACTTCGCTAGAGACAATACTCTCGACGTTAGTACTAGCCTAGCTCTATTAGCCTAGCGCTTTAAAGACTCTAACTACAAAGCTACTACACGCGCTTAGTTTACTAGTCTCTTCTAGTATAATACCTCTTTTAACTCCTTTATTAGCAAGTTTAACAAGTATACTCTTTGCGCTAAGATTACTAATAACGAGTAGCTCTACTAGTTATACTAGAAGATCTCTAGTAAGCTATATACTACCCTCGTTAACTTCGATACTAACGACCTTATCTTCTTTATTACTAAGACTCGTACTACTAATTATAATATCTAATAGAGTAACCTTATTACTAAGCGCACTTAGGCTCTATACTCTATACTAGCTATAAGTTATACTACCTCTATACTAAATCGTATAGCCTACTCTACTTCTGCTTCTACTACTCTAACTACCTTCTACTCTATTACTAGAGGTACTCTATAACTATTTTACCTAACTTAGATACTTATCTATTACGTATGCAGTAAGCCTAGTTATATCTCTACTAAATATATAGCTAGCGCTTCAGAGAAGACTACCTATACTACTATATGCTCTATATACATTAGTACTATAGAAGAGATATAGTAGCTTAAAGACTATCTAGCTAAGTTAGATAACTAATTTAATATTAGTTTAGCTTACGATATAGATCCGGTTTAACCTTAGTTTAACTCTAAGATAAATTACAAGTTAGCTAACTTATCTAGCTAGAGAAATAAGTAGCTAGAGAACAAGTTCTATTCTCTAGTAGAACAAGAGTAATTCGAGATAGACCTAGAGGTGTATAGTTAATGAATAGCGTTATTAGCTACTACATTCTCGCTATTATAACTTCTATTACTATCTATAACCTCTATAACTACTCTTGTACTATTATACTTTAAGCCTTCGTTAATACTAGTATACTTATTAGCGCTACTATTAATTATAACGTCCTTAACAAGTTAAAGAGCTTCGGCTACTCTATTACGCTAGCTAGTTCTATTTAGCTCTAAGCCTATAATAGCGTTCTAATAGAATAAGTTACTTATAGTGTTCCCCTTACTACTACTATCTCTAGTAAGCTAAACGCTCTTACTATCTTCTATATTATAGATATTAGCCGTTTTAATATTATTCTTAGCCTCGGCTAGCTTAAAGCTAACAAGGCTACTATTAACTATAAATATAGCTAAGTCACGTACAAAGAAGAGTTTTTACTAGTTATCGTTAAGTAGTAGTAGCTATAGCTAATTAAAGAGCTAGAATCTAGACCCGAGCTAGGCTTAGATCTAGAAGTCTAACTTAGTAAAGCTTCTACTCTAGTTTAGAACTAGTTCGGATCTAGTTTAACTCGCGAACTAGATTCTAGCTCGGACGCTAAGATAGACTACTCTAGTCTATATTGTCTACTAGCTCTTAGGTTAAACTTTAAGCTAAATTAGAAAGAGTTTAAGCTAGCCTCCTATAGTACTTAGTTAATATATAAGTTCTCTTACGTACCTGCCTACGTAAATAACACTAAGCTAGAGAGACCTATAATTGCTTTTATTAGTACTATAGCCTTCGCGTTATAAGCTAAGTACTCTAGCTACGAGGTATTTACTATCTCTATAAAAGATATTAAAGACTACTACTATTTAGCCTCTAAACTAGAACCGAACTCTATAGAGGTTCTACTACCGGAGCTATATAAGTTTACTAATGTCTTCTCTAAGGAGTAATCTAATACTCTACTAATACACTAACTAGAGTTCGATAACTATATCGTTCTAAAGGATAGTACTAAGCTACTATATACTAAACTCCTTTACTACCTCTTGCCTAAGAAGCTCGATATAGTAGAGTAGTTTATCTATAAACACCTTAATAAGGGTTTTGTTACTCTAAGCTCTACAAGCTACTTATTACCTATCCTCTTCGTTCGCAAGTCTAATAGAGAGCTCTACCTCTATATTAATTACTATAGCCTAAACGAGGTTACTAAGTATAACGTCTACTCGCTATTACTTATTAAGGAAACGCTTACTTACGTTAGTAAAGCTAAGTAGTTTAGTAAAATTAACATCTATTAAGTCTTCTACTACCTCTATAACTCTATTAACTATAAAGACCTTACTATATTCTCTACATAAATAGGCAACTTTAAGTAGCTAGTAATACTCTTTAGCCTTACTAATGCTCTAGCTATATAGTAGAGGTTTATAAATTATAACTTCGTTAATATACTAGAACGCTTCGTGTTAATCTATCTTAATAATATTCTTATCTATATAGATAGCATATACTAGAAGTATACTAAGCACATTAAGCTAGTACTCTAGCGACTCTATAAGCTTAGCCTTAACACTAACATTAAGAAGAGTAAGTTCTACCTAACGGAAGTAAAGTACCTTAGTATTATCGTTAGCTAAGATAGAGTTAAGATAGACTCTAAGAAAATAGAAGCTATTAGAGTATAGAAGTAACTAGCCTCTAGTAACACTATCTAGGTTAGGAGCTTTATTAGCTTCTATAGCTATTATCGCTATTTTATTAAGGGATTTAGCTCTATCGCTAAGCTATTAAATAATCTACTCAAGAAGAATACTACGCTATAGAACGATAGATATACTACTATATTTAACTATATAAAGCATACTATTACTAGCGCGCTTGTTCTCGTATACTTCGACTATTTAAAGTAGATAGTTCTCGAAATAGACGCCTCTAATACTATAATAGCTAGAATTCTCTTCTAATATAATAAGTCTAATATTCTCTAGCCTATTATCTTTTTTAGTAAGTTAATAAACGAAGCTAAACGTAACTACGCTATCTATAATAAAGAGCTATTAGCTATCGTCTAAGCCTTTAAGAAATAGACTCTCGAGCTTATAAGTACTTAATCTAATAAGGCTATCTATATCCTTACTAATTACTAATTACTTATATACTTTATAAGAACCTAGAAACTATTATACTATTAAGCTCGCTAGGCTCTCTACCTTATATAGTTTAACTTTAAGATTATATATAGGCCTAGTGCTACTAACGGTAAGGCTAATATACTTACGAGAAGGAATAGAGATATACTATACTTAAAAGAGAACTCTAATCTACGCTAGATACTATTACTATATAGAGTGCTCGATTTATATATTATTAATAAGCTAAATCTAGATCGTATCTAAACTAGATTACTAATTTAGGCTAAACTAAAATCTAGTTTACTATCTAGTTCGCTATCTAGTTCGCTATCTAGTTCGCTATCTAGTTTACTATCTAGTTCGCTATCTAGTTTACTATCTATACTATTACCTATTTCGGCTACCGAGCTAGAGGTCTATATAGTACCTATCTTAGCCTCTAAAAACTAGCCTTTACTACTATTTAATAAAGTAGCTAAAGCTAACCTATAGAACTCCGATTTTAAGTTAGTTCGTAGCGTCTACTATATAATAGAGACCTTCCTAAAGAGGAAATAGTTACTATCGACTAACGTTACTATCGAGAAAGGAATACTATAGACTAATAGCTAGTTAATTGTTCTCTATTATATAGCTACAAAAGTTATATAGGAAGTTTATAACTCGAAGAATTATATATACAAAGGAGCTACTAAGATAGCTACTATAATTAAAATAATCTTCTATATCTCTAGATACAATAGTAATATAAAGAGGTTCGTCGCTAACTACTATAACTATAAGCGTTTAAAAGCTCGCTATAGTCTTCTAGCTAGCTTTCTATTATCTCTATCTATTCTAGAAAGGCCTTAGTAGTATATTACTATAGACTTCGTTACTAGTCTACCTCTAGTAGATAGCTATAACGCTATACTCTATATCGTTAACTACCTAACTAAAGAATAATACTTAATCTCTTACTTCTTAGGTAATAGAGATATATTAGTATTTAAGACTACTAAGCTCTTATTCTTCTATATATAGAAACTATATAGTCTACTTAATAGTATTACCTCCGATTATAGTTCTTAGTTCGTTAGCGATGTTTAGAATAGACTCTGCTAGATTCTAAAGATTATAGCTAAACTCTCTACTATAGAGTACCTCTAGATAGATAGCTAGTTAGAAGTTATAAACTATAAGTTCGAGCGAGTTATTCGTTTATACGCTATATACTTTAGTAATTAGACTCTCGTTCTACTAGTTATAGAGTTCTCTACGAATGCTAGTCTCTTAGATAGTACTAAGTTATTGCCGTTCGAAGTAATAAGAGGTTATAGACTAAGGATAAGCTTCTAACTACCTTCCGATACGCCGTTAAGAAGAGCTAAGCTTAATAAGACTAACATCTATACTCTTACTAAGTAGCTAGAAGAGGCGTTAGCTATCGCTAAGACTAACCTTGCTATTACTTAATTACGTATAGTAGAGTAGGCTAATAAGTACTAGCTACCGATAGAGTTCGAGGTTAACGATCTAGTATAGCTATTAATAAAGAACCTCTACCTATATAGTAACTCTAAGCTACTACTAAAAAGAGTTAGTCTCTATAGAGTATTAGAGAAACGTTTACTACTAGTATATAAGCTTAAGCTACTAGCTATGTTATAACGTATATACTCTATATTCTATACTAACCTCCTCACTAAGTATTCGAATAATTCTCTACTAGGTTAAGCTTTTAAAGAGCTACCGCTAGTAGAAGTTAGTAGTAAAGAGAAGTATAAAGTTAATAACGTTATTAATATACATAAACTACATAGTAAACTCGTTACTTGCGTTAGCTAGAAAGGCTATCTAGAAGACCTTACTTAGTAGCTAATCGATAACCTTAAAGAGGTAGCTAATGTACTATATAACTATTTAGATATATATAAAGATAAGCTAAGGCTAAGCTAGATTAATAGAGAACCTATACGATAGCGTTTAAGAGTAAATATACTTAAGAGAGAGAGTAGTAATACAAGATAGATACGAACTAGATTTAGTCTAGATCTATATTAGATTAATTATATAATCTCGATATTATAGTCTAGGCTTCTAGCTATTTAGCTCTCGATATTATATATGCTTTGTACTTTAGTCTTCTTCTTCTTCTTCTAAGTCTCGATATCTTAACGAATAGATATAATTAATCTCTTATCTTGCTAGTTATAATTAGAGAACTTAATATACACTAATACTATAATTAAAGTAACTCTAACTAGCTAGACAAATAATAAAGTTGCCTTTAAGTAGATAAAAGAGTACTTTAACTCCTTTACGTAGCTAGTAAATAATACTAGAGTTAAAGTAAAAGATCTTAATTAGTACTAGTAATTACTCTTATTCGATAGTTATTACTTATACCTTATACTAGAGTTTGTAAAGGAGACTTAGAGTAATAGAATTACTCTTCTAAAGCTACTAGCTTACACGTTACACTTTCTCTAACTCCTTAACGTTACTATCTTTACTAATTTAAAGTATCTCTATTAAGAAGAAGTAAAGAGAATTATTTATAAGAGAGTTATACGAATTAGTAAGTACTACTTTATTAAGACTTATATTAATAGTTATAACGAGGCCTTCGGTAGTAATTGTTAAATAAGAGCCTTTAAAGTAACTAGTATCTTACTAGTTAATCTAGTACTAGTACTCTATCGAATTTAGTATAAATTGCTCTTGTTAAGTACCTCTTAATCTAAAGAGATTTTAGCTTCTTAATCTAAAGAGATTTTAGCCTCTTAATCTATAGAGATTTTAACCTCTTTATCTACTAAATTTATAGCCTCTTAATCTACTATAATTTTAGTCTTCTTCTTTACTATCTTTAACTTCTCTCTAGCTACTTCTTTATATTATTTAAACTTCTTCTCTAATAAGGCTACCTCTATTAAAATAGCTAAGCACTTCTAGTAGAGGCTTAAAAGACTTCTTAATAACTAGTAGCGTATAGAGTATAGTATTAAGAGTTATTAGTAACTTGCTTAATTCTTATTTAAGACTATAAAAGTAATAGAGAAGACTACTAAGATTATAAAAGAGAAGACTAATATCTATAAAGATAAGGTAAAGTTATTAAAGAGGAAGCTATCTAGTATTACTAAGCGTGCTAAGAAGGAGAATAAGTATAAGTATAAGTTCTCTAGTACTAGCTATCTATCTAGTAGTACTTTAATAAGCTATAAAAAGGTATTAGAGTAGAGAGATACTAATAAGAAAGTAGAGGAGACTAACTACCTTAAAGTAATTACTTATAAGTATAGAGTTAACCTTAGTAAGTAAGTTTAAGCCTTAAAGAAGTCTCTAAAGTGCCTTCTAGCTAAGTATCTAGAGTGTCTCTACCTCTCTAAGCTTAAAGAGAAACACGAGTAATCTAAGCTTAACTATAACACTACTAAAAAGAGACACTCGGAGTTATAATAACACTATAAAAGTATTAAGAGTAGCAAGAGTAAAAGACCTCTTATACTTAAGTATAACAGCTTAGAGATAAATAAGACTAATACTACTATATAGCTTAATAAGCTACTACTAGAGTTGCTACTAGAACTGTCGCTAGAGGTAAAGGAGAAAGTAGAGGAGAAGAGCTAAGCTATTAATAATACCTTTTATAATAGCTAGTTTTAGTAAATTATTATAAATCTAGTTTAAGAAGTTAGTAATAGCTAGAGCACTTAGCATATAGTGCTATATAACTAAAGGACACGAGGAAGCAATTTTGCACTATATAATAGGTTATTTAGCGCTTTCTAAGGTCTTAATTACAAGCTTAAAACACTAACTCTAAGCCTTAGCCTTAAAAGCCTCTATATTATTGACATAAAACTACAGTAATTAAAGAAGTTTAGAAGCTTAAAGGTACGCCAAGAAATACTCCAGTCACCAAAAATGGCTGGTCGGTGTATCTCCGGCGATATCTCACCGCTTTCTATCCTTGGGGTGGCCATAACTAGGCCCTGGCCAGAACTGCGTCCCCAACGTTAGCTCGCTGCAAGGCTGGTGGCTCCACGCTGAGCTGCAGCTGTAGCCCGCATGCATCTGCATTCTTTGGTTCAACGGGCGTTTGGGCAATTGAACCCGACAGAGCCGTCAAGCCCGTCGAGCCCGCCGACGCCATCATCAAGCCCCGTCAACGCCCGTTTTTTCGTGAAACATGCAAGACGCACACGTTGCTTTTCTAAGCTACTTGGAGACACAGTAATTTCTCTCAAACATAGCCGATGCAATCTACGGACACATGCATTTTCTACTATGAATAGGTTGCTTTCTTGGTGGCAGAGACTATCATGACCCGACTGGTGGCAAGAGCCGCACTTGATACTGATCGTCTCGTTCAGAGCTGGACCATGTTTCCCCTCACTGTCCAAAACTCAAAAAACCCCTCACTTTTTGGAGCTCACTTAGCTCAGTATTCAGACAAGTCACTTTTCGTCCTCAAGCTACTCCACCACGGATGCACAACGGAAATGAAATCTCAATCATGACGACGCTCTCGGCTGTCAAATTTTCACGTCGGTAGGTGTGTGCTTCGTTTCAGGCTCTTCACTTCAATCAATCTCGCGACTCGGCCCGAAAATTTCCTGTATCATCACATCTTCATCACATTCCCGCCTTGCATGATCAGAGAAAGCCATCTCACGTGGTCCAGAAGACCCCTCCTGCTTGCCATCTTGGCGTTCCATACAGGGTGGGATTATGCAGCCATCAAGCCTCTGATCCGAGCATGGAACGATGACGTCAAGCCTTGAGACTAACCAATCACGAGTCTCGAGCGACCTTGAAACCATCTGTGGACCGAGCCCGAGGGCATCAAGATTGACGCATCGTATTGCAAGTCGTCCAGCATCGTATTGCAGATTGCCATTTTTCATTCTTGCTTCTTGGCCACGCTTCATACCAGTTCTGAAGCAGACTCGTCGTTTCTCCAGTACGCCACCAGAACGCTCGAGCCTGTATCGTACCAAATCGACATCCATGTTCGGATGCTACCGATGAGATCTGTTGTCGATCCGGCGTCGTATCCTCGGATAGGACAAGCCACAATCAAATTATGTATGGTCCATCACACTTGAACACGACTGGTAGATCGTTTTGCCATGCCCTGAATACACAATCAAGATCGTCTGATGCCCTCTCATTGACTCACTCCTCCGCATCAATCTATACACACATTCTGCCCAGCCATCTCGGATGGCATGAGTAAGCACATCTCCTTGGCTTCATCTCCCCAGAACCTCCATACCAGCAAAGCAATATCTTCCCAGCCAGCCACAACTGCCCAGACGGAACCATCACACTCCACGATCTGGCACATATTACACGACCTCGAACGAGTCAGTCCCCACATCCTTGCCCACTCCGCACCCCCGCACTTACACCTCATACACCCCTTGCCCTGCTAGATAGAGGACCCCTTCCCGCCGATACGAAGGGGGATCACGTGGCGGTGAGCCGGGATTGAGCGACGGACGTGTGCGAGGAGGAGACCGTGTGATGGAGGGATTGGGTGTCGGAGTCGGTAAGGTGATGACAATCTATGCTGCTTGGGTTGTCGATGGGAGTGCGGATAGGCCCAGCAGAGGGGAGAATTTGATTCATCCATGTAACCGAGTTCGGATACCCAATCCAAATTTCCAAATCTTGAAATCCACATCCGACATTGGTTTGATACCGTTATTTCTGACTATCATATCTGTCCCTTATCAGATTGGCGGAATTGCTTCGAATAGATCAACGAGAAGTTCTGCGGAAATGATCAGCTGCGGAAGGAAAAGGCAGGTACAAGAACATACTTTGATCCTGGTTGAGTATCATTTCCTAACAGACAAGGTCCAAATTATGCCCCAGACTGGGCTGAGATGAAGATTGCAGCCTGAATGCGAACGAGCGATGCCGGACGATGCAGTTGAGTCGGCAGAAGACGACGCAGTAATGCGGTCAAGCGATGCCACCTCTTGAGGTCGAGCTGGAGAAGAGGTGGGCGCGTTCATGCGAGTAGTCGGTGCCTCTTATTGGGACCGATGAGGCGCATGCCGTTGGTCGAGAAGACCATGCGGTCCCGATGGACCATATTGCGGACAAGCGATGCTTCTACGATGCTGACTACTGAATGCCGAGGTGAGAATGCTGAGATATTGATGGTTGTTTTTGTTGTTTTGGTGATTAAATGGTCGTTAAATGGTGAATAAGGATAGTTCTGGTAGGATTAGCAAACGGCCATGACTATCAGAGCGGCATGGATCAGGGGTACCAGAACAGCCCGCAGATCTGGTAGTCGATAAGACTGTGAAGGGAGGGAACTTACCACTCTTCTCTCTTCCTCTTCCTCTGCGGACCAGCATCCTTAATGCCATCGGCCCTTTGGTCGCGAAGGACCAAATCCATGCGGCGGATGTACTCCGCCATTAATGCCTCTGGCCCGGCATCGGGCATATCCGCAGCCAGATGCTGCAGGACTACTCAATCATCAGTCCCATATCCCAGACATTCCCGCATCCCGCGATACAGGGCATGCATCTCCGAGATCTCAGACTGACCTTGGAGCATGGCGGCCACAGCGGCCGAGGGAGGGGGGGGGAGGAGGAGGGGCGGGGCGGGGCGGGGCGGCGGGGTTAGCGGGGCGGGGAGCCTGGGATACGTCAGAATGTGCGATCATGAGATGTAAGTTTACGTTGTGTTCTGAGAAACGAGAACAAGTGTTCGAAAGATGTGGTAGGTAATGTGAGATCGGAAAATGAGGAGGGTAGACTTACGCGGCAGTCCCGAGCAAAATGATGTGGACCACCACATCTCCAGCACTATATATGGTCAGCATCGTCATACTCATCCTCACCGATCGAGAGCCGATGATGGGAGCAGAAATGGTGGATGCAGCCAAACTACCAGCGCTGAGCCGAACCCAATCGTGTTGCTGACGACGGAGAAAGAGATGAGAGCTTACATTGGTATCGCGAGGAGCCATCTTGATTGTGATCTTGACCTATATATATGTCAGCCTCGATCATCCGCCCATAGCAGCCGTAGAAGTGGATGTTCACTCCCTCCAAGAGAAGCAGATCTGCTGGCGTGAACAGTCTGAAGAGGGAATGATGACATGCAACAAATTCAATGAAATCGACGGCACTCACAGCTTGTTCTTGTTTGTTTGCAAGAGGGAAAGAGAGCAAGAGGCGAAGCACGGAAAGCAATACCTAGCTCGACGACAGGTACAGTCGGAAGCCACGTTGAAGGGCACTTGCCTCGAAGGCACGCCTGCTTCATTGCACGGTACGGCAGCTCAACGACATAGACGGATCAATGCACTTTGATGGGACATCATTAGATGCCTTAGATCATCACTTGATGTTTACAGGAAAGGAAGAGAAAGCCCACCTCGCGCGAACGATTCTGAGTGCGGAGGCGATGCACGTGACATCCGTAAATGATCACCTCGCCAATGTTGACCAACCATTCTACATCTTACTATCTTGTCTTCTCTACAACTTCTGTGAAGCCTGGCATGATTAGCCATCCGTGATAAATCCGGGATTGCTCCATTGCGCACGCCTCCAACGACCATGATATCCCCGCCTGGCGCGGGCAGGCTCAACTTGTGGCTCCTCGACACCCGCTCGCTCTGGCCAGGAACATCCATAAAGACCGCTGTATGTCTTTTCCGATCCTCATTATTCCTCTCCTAACCTCCACAGGCTGCCCACCCTCTCTCCCTCCTTCCCACGGCCGACCAAGTCCCCATCCTCCGCAAGCACCACATAGCCGATGCCCGGATGTCCCTCGCCTCCGCCCTGCTCAAACGTCTTTACATCTCCCAAGTACTCTCCATCCCGTTCTCTACCACTGCCATCGCTCGCCGCCACAACGCCCAGCACGGCAAACCTGCCGCTCTCCTCCCTTCCGGCGCCTTCGCAAACTTCGATTTCAACGTCTCCCATCAAGCTGGGATCGTGACGCTGATAGGGTATGCGCCGACGGATGCTGATAGAGCGGTGGCACCGGGACAGGACCCCGCGGTGCTGGTGGGGACGGATGTGACGCTGCCCGGGGAGAGGGATGATTACCGCACTGTGGATGCGGAGGGGGTGGATGGGTTTGTGGAGATCTTTGCGGAGGTATTCTCCGACGCGGAGAGATTTGACATGGCTTTCTCGGTGGATTATGTCACGCTGCTTGATGGGAGGGTCGTGGAGGAGAAGGACTTGGGGCGGGTAGACAGGATTGTGAAGAGGGGGCAGGAGGTGACTGTGAGGTTACCGGATGGGAAAGGAGGGGAGGAGGAAGTCAAGTTTGATTCTGAGCTGATCACGGAGGCGAAGTTGAGGAGGTTCTATGCTTTCTTTGCGTACAAGGAGGCGTATATCAAGCTGGCTGGGGAGGCGTTGTTGGCGGAGTGGTTGAAGGAGTTGGAGTTCAGGGGGGTGAGGAGTCCGAGGTCTGGAGCACCAGCGAGATGTGCGACGGAGGGGATGTGGGGAGGCAGGGAGGAGGGAGTTGAGGTGTGGTTGAAAGGGGAGAGGGTGAGGGACACGCAGATGGATCTGAGGGCGTATGATGAGGGCTTCATGATTGCGAGTGCGATCAAGGGGGACGCTGGTGTGAAGTTGAAGGACTATGATATTAAGGTGCTGCATATAGATGAGGTACTGGAATCAATCAAGATGCATATGTGACGACGATCGACTTTGCGCCGTGAGTTGTCCATCATTCGCAAGATACTGTACTTGGTCGTCAATGGGACTTGCATAGAGTGCAGGTCAGAGAACGGGAGGCAATGGAAATGCCGCACCATCAGGTGGCCTGAACGTCGCATTTTACAGTTCCAGAATATGTATCATATGCGCCAGGATTCAGGACTGCTGGAAAGTTGTATCCGTGGGAAGGGTCAGAGGTGTGGTCAGGGGGGAGGCGGAACTTCATGCGGCTCTTTCAACGTCACGTGGCGACTTTCACACACCACATCAGCCCACAGCGCATGATCAACATATGATAGGATGCTGAACTTGATCCCTTGTGTCATATAGATATTCCTCAAGCTATAGGTTGATCTTTTGAGAAAGAATTGTATCCTTATGAACCACACAGTTCACAGTATGCGGGAAACAGCTGATGTTATGCTGAAACTGGTTCTGTCGTATTGCCTAGTCTACTGTACACGCTATAGAGGTATCCTTGTCAAATAAAAATCATGCCACAATTGCCTGGTGCGATCCGGCATACAGAGCCCCGTTGGTGTCAATCTTGGACTGCTTGATCTGACCTTGGCCACCGTTGGCGATCTTGTTCTTCTCGCTCTTGGCCATGCCGTTGTGGCTGCCCATGAATGACATCTCTGAGATACCGTCGTAGCCCTTGATGCCAGTAGCCTTCTCAAGGCGGGCGGACAGATCCTTGGAGACTTCGCTGAAGATGGCGATTTGCCTCTTGATAATCTCATCGTCCTTGACCGTCGACATGTGGCCGCTGATGTTCTTGATGAAGCGCTCGCGAGCTGGCTCGTCCCAGACCTTCTCCCACAGGGCCCTTGGTGCGTTGAAGTCGCAGGGTAGGATCTGGGAGAGGTGCAAAACTGCTTGGCCGATGAAATGACCATGGGTCTTGTTCAGGTCAACGACCTTGGAGGAGAATGAGATTGGGTCGGCTGCTGAGAGGTAGTTTGCACGCCCTCCCTGGTTGTAGAAAGACATCTGCCCATCGCGTTGGAAGTTTCCTGCCTGATACTTGCTGCGGTGCTGGTTGATCGGCAGCTGCTGGTAGTTGACGCCGACACGGTGGCGGTGAGTATCTGGGTAAGAGAAGAGCCTGGACTGTAGGACTGGGTCCGCTGACGGCTCAATTCCGGGAATCATGTGGCTGGGGCTGAAAGCGATTTGCTCGATTTCGGCGAAGTAGTTCGCCACATTTTCGTTCAAGACGAATTCACCAACCTTTCTCAAAGGATACGCTCCCTGAGGCCAGACATGGGTCAAATCTAAGACGTTGATGCCCTTCTCTTCCCACATCTTCTCTGCTTCCTGAGGTGTGACTGTCTGGACGCAGACGTCCCAGCCCGGGTACTCGCCCTTTTCGATGGCCTCGTAGAGATCCTTTTGCGACGCATCTGGCCCGTAGTTGAAAGAGTCCTCTTGAGTAACAAAGCCAGCACCTTGCTTAGACTTGAAGTGAAACTGGGCGTAGACCCATTGACCATCCTTCTGGATGAGTTTGATGGAGTGACCGTAGTAGCCGTGCATCTTTCTCCAGTTCTCGGGAATACCTCGGTCGCCCATCAGAATCATAAATTGATGAACAGACTCTGGGTTCTGCGAGGCATACTCCCAGAAGTGAGTAGCATCGTCGGCGTGGGTCAAGTGAGACGACGGATCTCTCTTCTGCGTGTGAATAAAGGCGGGGAACGATTCAGACGTCAGCAGGGGCTCATTAAGACGCTGGGGAATGTCTGGGAGATGTATGGGAGGATTGGGGATGAAGGAGGAGGAAATATGTGATTTTTCAATTTTGCCAAGAAATGACATACCTTGACAGCATCGCGGAGGAAGAAAGCCGGGGTGTTATTGGCGACGACGTCCCAGTTACCCTCGGTGGTCCTGAACTTGACGGAGAATCCTCGAGGGTCGCGGGCCATATCGTGACTACCGCTCTCGCCACCAACAGTGCTAAAGCGAACAGTAATGGGACACTCGCCACCAGCCTGGAACAACTCCGCCATGCATAGGTCGTCGAGAGGATCGGTAGTCTTGTAGTATCCGTGCGCACCTCCTCCTTTGGCGTGAACAACACGCTCTGGAATTCGCTCGCGGTCGAAGTGGCTGAGAAGATCGATCAAGTGAAAGTCCTGGAGGAGAAGAGGACCATTGTCTCCGGCACGCTGGCTGGCGTATGGGTGACCGATCGGGGCACCATTGCTGGCTGTGTAGATGACGTCCTTGGAAGGTGCGTTGCGGTCTGCGGCGTAATCTGCAGCCAAAAGACCATTCTGGCGAACATCTGGGGACGGCGCTGGGCCTCCATTTGTTGCGTGAGGTGCCATGATTATGTGGTGTGAAGGTGGAGTGGGACTGTGTCGTGGTGTACGGCACAGATTGTGGGAGGTATGTGGGTGGTAGAGAAATATGTGAAAGGATTCTTGGAACAAGGAGACACCGTATCTTATACCGCTCAACGCAGGGGGAACCAGGTGTCGCGTAATCGACGCACTAGCGATTGGCTACATCAAACACCATCGGAGACGAACAAACAGATCTGGTGTTGAGACGGGTGAGAGATCTGTTGCGTGACGTTTAGCACCACCTTTGGTCCGGAAAAGTGAGTATTTCAAACGTCATTTGACTGTCACGACCGCAGAATCTGGGGTTGTCTCGCCAGCAGTTGTACGGAGGATCGCACCATCGATGGGATTGCTGAAAGCTCTGCGGCTGGGTGGCGCTAGGTCCAATTTTCGCCTGCCGTCTTTTGAGGACCATGATTGATAATGCAATACATGAACGGGTGTTCGGAAGGCAAGTTGGATGAGAAATGAACAAGGATAAAAGAGTTCGTCGCCCAGAGGGCCGCGGCTCAAGCTCAACTACCGATTGCCGCCGTTCTCCATTGGCAAAGGAGTTTTGGTCCGCCCCTCAAAACCGCATGACGTACTCAGATCGAGATGTGGTTTTTTGACAGCTCGGACGTGTGCAAATGTCCTTATCTTTGCAGGTCGACTCGTGCGAGCTAAACTGGCGGCTAAACATGCTGACGGTCCGGCAGTTGACTCGAGGGCCACCGCGAGCCTCCTCATGATCTGCCTTGGCCACCAAAGACAAGCTCATCGAAGTCGATCATCTGGCTTTGCCTTTGTTCAGGCACAAGGTGCGGCTCTGGTAGGATCCTTGCAAGGGAAGCGTTTATAGTGCTACCACGCTAAAAAATTAGAGTTCGTCCGGTATGGCTTGGCGGGCGTTTCTCACCGAAATTTGCAGTATCTAGCCCAGCTTCAAGTACCTTTCGATAATATAGCAATTATACCTCGTTATCGCGCTTGTTCAAAAATTGAAGCTTAAAAAAGATATAACAAAATACTAAGCTATTACTGTCGTTACCGTCGTCACCGTCGTTACTATCGTCACTGTCGTTACTATGCTACTGTCTTAGTATAGCCTCTCGATCGAGTCGCAGGACTACTATATGCTCTAGCTCTTTAACGCCGAGCACTCCTACCTCTCGTAGTACAAGTACTACTCTATAACTTACAAGCTAGCTATTGTTAGTAAAGAGCTAGATTATAAGGAGGAGGCTAAGGAGGAGGTAGAGGAGGCTAAGCTCTCTAAGCTACTACTAAAGTTTAACTCCTTCCGGTTAGCCTTATCTAGTTATATTAACGATAGCTAGTATAGCCTTCTTAGTACGCTAGCTAATCTAAAGGCTATTCATGAGCGTCTCTTTCTTGTAGCTAAGCCTTTTATTATAACGCTAGCGGAGAAGAAGGCTTAGTAGCTATAGGTAGATAACTTCTAGATTCGTTATAGTAGTAGTACTAATTATTATAAGTTCTCTAAGACAAGGAGCTAGTATTACACTTACAAGAATTAGTTATCGTAGCGTGAGTATAAAGGCAAGAGTGTTCGCACTAAGTATATCTATAAGGTAGAGGATAGTAATAAGTGTAGTATAAAGATTAAACTTATAGCTAAATATTAAAATCTAATTAATAGAGATAAAGCTAAAGTTATTAAGTATACTATTAGTTGTATAGCTACCTCGACTTTATATACTAGTATTTGCTCGATTAAAGTCTTTAACTTAAGGAGTTAGTGCTCTAGTATAAAACTCGTAGTAGCTTATTAAGTTACTAATAGCTTTAAGATAGAAGCTATTAATACTAATCTATGTACTACTAATCGACTAGTTATATATAGCTAGTTCGAGAATGCTAGAGAATAATATCTTAGCTAATTTAATACATATAATGCTAGTGCTAAATTCAAACGCTATAATCTAGACGTATAGCGATCTAGAGCCTCTAGTAATGTTAAAAAGCAATAGAGTAAAGTATAGCAAAAATTAACTAATAGTAAGTTTAATATTAAAGCAATTCTTAAAAGGGAAACTAGCTTCGGCAACTGCTAAATAAGCAAGTATTTAGCTCTCTTTATTAGTTTAAATTTTACTAACGAATTGCTAAACTAACAGAATTTACTCTTCGAGAATCCTTACTACTAATACTACTAGATAACTACCTCGTTACTAACCTTACTATCTAACGCTATATCGATTAATCTAATTCCTATAGTACTCTATAGGCTTATAAGAAGCAAGTTAAGCTATTAGAACAGTTTAGATACCTTACCTTAATAGATGTAACTTACGACACTAACAAGCTATACTAGCTTCTATATACTCTCTAGATTCGTAACTTCTTTAGCATATAGTAACTCTACACTTATATCCTTACCGAGTCTAGTAACGCTAATGTGCTTATTGCTGCTTTTACTACTATTCGCACTCGCTAGAAGATCTACTAGTAACTATAGTACTTCCTTACTAATAACTCTAGAGTCGAGTAACATATAGTATATAAGACCTTCTAAGGCCTCGAGACTAGTAAGATTAAGTACTAGTACCTCCTTTACTACGTCTACTATAAGTGCACACTCGACTAGTAATTTAAAGATTAAAAGGAGATACTTAAACACATACTAGTTGCTCTCTACAATTGCTATACTAAGCCTAGTATAAGGTAGTCTATAGTAGTAGCGCTCTCGGCGCTACCTTAAAAGGACAGTAAGCTAACCAAAAAAGGTAAGGCTAACAAGGCTTATTTAGTAGATAACTAGATAAAGAAGAAGAGGTTATAGACTAATTACTATCGCGACTACTCTACGTTACTATAGTAGGTCAAATCCACTAATTCTCTCGAGAGCTATTATAACGCCCTTAAGCATAGCGTTAAGTTAGAGCTCCTCTAGTAGTTACTTGCAAGTCTTGTAGCATACATTAACACTATCGACACGAAGTAAGCTAATAAGTTAGAGGCTTGCTAGTAGAAGTAGAAGAGTTACTACTATTCTTATACTACCTCTACATACCGGTAGTTAAGGCCTATCCCTCTACCTCTCCAAGACTTGGTAGCTAAGGAGATAGAGGCTAGAGAGGCTAATAACGAAGACGTTAACAAACTATAGATTAGCGAAAAATTGCTCTATAACTACAAATCCTATAACTATCTATTTTACTATAAATATTACTTGCTCTATCGATATATATAGGCTTAGTACGTCTAGTTTTAACACCTTACGGATAACGACTTTACTAGTTTTGCCGAGATGTTTAAAGAGTTAGGTTATAAGGTATACTTTAGCTTTATAAAGGAGATAGCTAAGAGAGATAGAGACTTAAGAGAAGCACTATATAGACAATTACGCTACTAGCTAGAGGTAAGAGAGTACCTCGAGCTCGTTTATTACTGCTTCTTCTATCTAGAGGAGGAGGTAATAAAGCTACTAGAGAACGACGCTAGCTACTAAGTTACATAGTTTATAGCCTTATTAAATAAGACTCTTAAGTCTATCTAGCGTACGTTAGTTAAGCAGTTCAAAGAAGAGACTCTAGCACTCTAGTACCTCTTCGAGGCGGCAGAGGCTACAGCTAGTAAGGCCAAGAAGAGAAAGCATATACAATAGTAAGGCTTAGTAAATCGTTATATCTTTTTTTAGCTTTATCTTTTTAAATAGGAGCAACAACGAGGTGTAATAGCTGTAATACTAACAAGTATTCAGAACTGGGCTAATTACAGCAGTTTTTGGTGAGAAACGCCCGCCAAGCCATACCCGCCGCTATCCGAAACTTTCAACTTTAGCGTGGTAGCACTATAAACGCTTCCCCTTGCAAGTGGCTGTTCCTGAACCATAAATCGGCCGGGAAAGTTCTTTCTCCTTTTGCCATGTGGTTGGATTGCACAAGGAGACTATTCACTTACGCTGTTTCGTCGTCACGCTTGTGGACGCACCTGGTAGTTCATAATGGTCGTTGCACTGATCGCGACCTGTTGTGAAAGGCGGCGCCAAGACATGAGGTTGATTGAACCGCCCCAGGATGAGCCACGGAAGGCAGTGACAGAGGAAAGCACTTTTACGGCATAGAACATCTACGTTCGTTGAATCGATCATGGGAGAAAACAGGTTCTGGTAGTATATATCCTACGAATGGCAGCTCAAGCTTCCTTGATCGTCCGTACTGGTCCTTTGAAGACTCCTCTCGCAGTGGTCAAGAAGAATGCGATTGACAGCAGCACAACGCAAACGAATATCACCGACACCCAATTCATGTCTTCTGCACTTGTCGGCACAGACACTGGCCAGAACGTCCAGAAGAAAGCGAACAGAGTGTATATAACAGCAGCGATGTTGATGGGCAATCCCCAGCGGCCTAAACTCCACCTGGCCAACTTGATCGTCTGGGGCTTGGTGATTCGGCGATGAGCAAAGCATGCGATGGCCAAAGTAAAGCTGAACAATTGCGCTGATCCGTATAGGGAGAGCTAGCGAGTCAGCATATATTTTCACCCGACATGACCGACTCACCATTGCATCAAATGCTGTGGTCGAAACAAGGTACAGCGCATTCAGAGCGATTGTAATTCCCGAGCTCAGCACAATGGCATTCACTGGCATCCTTGTCCCTTCATGGACGTGTGCTATCCATTTGCTGAACGGCAAACCCTCGTCTCTTGCAAATGCGAATGTCGTCCTCGCAGTCGATGCCTGGTTACTCAGACAGTTCGCCACAATCAGCGCGATCAGTATGGCGATGATACCGATGATGCCGGACGTTGGAAGCGAGTACTCCAGAACGTAGATGAAGGCGTATCCACTAGGATGACCGATCGCATCTTCGACGTTCGGGAGACAAAAGTTGATCGTGACCAGCATGACCACACCCAATGCTGCATTGATGTATAGCGTGTTCATGATGGCCCGAGGAACTACGATCGCAGCATTACGGACTTCCTCGGCCATGTGAGCGGCCGCATCGGTGGCTCCAATCAAGTCAGCGCAAACCCCACGAATTGGACAGCTACCTACCTCCAAGGACGTATATCGACGATATCTGGCCGATCATTGCTGCTGTAGCGATACTCCCCCATCCACCAAGGTTCTCAAATGTGTTCATCGCCGAGTATCCATCAACATGCGGTCCCAAGATCCACATGATTGCGACAATGGCGATGAAGGCAAAAACGTGCAGGGTGAAGACGATGTTCTGCATCGCCGGTAAGAGGTTGGCTCCGTAGATGTTGATGGTAGAGGTGAAGCAGGTACAGGCCACGGCTAGTAGAAAGCCATGCCATCGATCAAAGGCATACTCCGGATTGAGCACTCCTATGATCGCCTGGATCAGCCCTCCCACTGTATACGGCGAGGAAGCAACCGCAGCTTGCCAACAAAGTGTTGTTATCCATCCTGCACAGTAGCTCAAAGGCTGTTGCCAAGCTGGTGCTGCGAATTCGGACACCCAATGATATTGACCGCCAGCTGTTGGAGATATTGAGGACATTTCGGCTATCGAAGCGCAAATTGTGAAGAAGCCGACACAGGTAAAGATGTCTGATCCTGTCAGTCATGACGGACGCACCATACTCGACAAACTTACACGTCCAGAAGAAGCCTCCTCGGCCACCATCAGTCAGACCGGCTTCATTGGCAATCAGAATGAATTCCCAGGTCGCCATGGATATCGCAGCGAAGCAGACCAACGAGAATTGCCTAAAGATGCGCCGAAACTGTTGCTGCTTTCCCATTCGAATCATATCCTGCCGGTCATGCTCGTTGCAGCCCAGCGCATCAATCTTCCTCTCCTCCGACCGCTCAACTTCGACCACATTCACCTGTGAGGTCGTCGCAGGTGATTTGGTCGATCCTGGCGTTACTGCACGAGGAGACTCTGCAGAGTCCCGCTGAAGCAGGCTCATTTCATGCCCGTCAGCTCGATAGACCGGTCCTCGCATCATTGTGTATCCAAGAGCGACTGAGTTTGTGACAGCTCGACCAGAGAATACATGTCCGGTCAATTATCGGAGCTTCTAATCACTTCATCTAAAAAGCCCTACCTCAGGCGGCGTAGATATTGATTCGTTACTACTTGGCAGTCGGTCAATGTTCGATGACTGACTACGCCTTGACCAATGCATACGGGTGTGCACGAGAATAAGGTGGATATCACTCGCAGATAAGAGCACATTACGAGGCTTGAAAAGGTATTACAATCCTCATCAGTGAACAAAACAATGGTAAGGTAAACGCCTCCCGGGCCCCAGACCCTGAAACGGCTTATCGTTATGGCAGTCTCCGAGCTCCAAAGCACGGACATTATGCGGGACCTCCTTGTCGCCAAGCTGGCTCATGGAGATGCTTTCTCTAGTATAAAAAGCTTGACCCTAATCTATACAGCTGGAGCTCACCCAATCATGAATAATGTTGCCCGAAGCTTCTCCGTCAGAAGTCAAAGTCCTACCAGAAGCGATCAATGCTCGACGCAGGTCATCATGTCGACACTCAGGGGAATGGCACTATCAAATTATTCAATCCCACTTGATGATACATAGTCGATACATTGTAATCTCTCATCTCGCATGTATCAAGAGTGAATGATAAGGCACAATCTCCACAACAGGATCAGATCAAAGCATGAGCTTCTCCACCGGATCACAGCTGGGATCCACAGCCCCGAATGAACCGCTTAGCGAATACCTCCGGATCTTCTACCGACCCTTGTTTGACAGATCAAGTCCAAGGGCTCACCTAGACCTTTGATTCCTCATCCTCTGCGTCGCTTGTCCACGCAAATGGCTTCCAAGGATGCTCTGGCTGACTACGAGGGCATCTACTACGTCTCGCAGCTGACGGACACAAATCGATCAGGATGGGTGCAGGTCTGTGGAGCTATGACGCTGTCATACTGCCTATGCTTTCTCGTCATGAGAGGCTGGGTAAAGTATGGTCATTTTGGGATGGATGACTGGATGTGCGCTGGTAGTACGGTATCGAACTGACAGAGTCTATCATCTCCACCCTCACTGACAATATTCAAGCTCTTGGGTACAGTTCAGCATGCTCTACTGTTCGCAGCAGTCGCCGCTGGACTCGGACGAGCAGACTCTGTGCTTCTGGACGAAGATTACAATTGGAGAAGTGCTTCGAAGGTCAGTTGACAGAAACTCGCCTATCCTCCGGTAGTGCTGACGACTCGCAGATATTCCAAGCCGCTCAGATACTGTTCGTACTCTCGTACGGAGGCGCGAAGCTGACCATCGCGACGCTGGTCCATCGTCTGTTCGCAAAGCAAATGGTTGCTGCGAAGAGGTTCTGTGAAGTCCTAATGGGTCTCTGCGTACTTTGGACGATATCTGCTCTACTTGTCCTCTTTATCAAGTGTGATCCCTCGATAACCTCGGCAGGTGGAGCTACTTGTAAGGGCGAGGTAAGACCATCCTAGACCTTCATGGTTGAACTGCGCTGACCGACTACAGTACGCAAGATGGACTGCTATATCCACCGCGGATCTGCTCATCGAAGCTGTCTCCTTAGGACTTGTCTGCGTGCTTGTCAACCACATTCAGCTCAAACGCTCCCACAAAATCGCTGTAACGATATCATTCGTCCCACGGATAGCTCTCGTCATCCCTGCAGCTCTTCATGCAGTCAGCATCAAAAGTACAGCTTCTGCTGAGGACGTTGCCTTCGCCCATGTCGATCAAGCTGTCTGGCTACAGACCATGCTCGCCTGGTCTCTGCTCACTTGCAGCATCCCGTCATTCAAAGCTGCACTGAGACCATTTGAAAGAGGCGGGGCAACGTACTCGACTTCCACCGATCGACGAGTATATGATGAGGCTGCGGGCAATCTCTTTGTCGGTCCGACCGTCAAGACGACAGCTACGAAAGGTGGTAGAACTTCACAAAGAGCCCAGACTCGTGCGACCGTTCATTCAAGTCTTCGATCAAAGCAAGAGGACCATGGCGATAGAATACAGGTCGACGTTGACATTACAGTCCTGCACGAGAGCGGAAATCATTCAAGGCCGAGGAAGTTCTCATTGTCGAATCCAGGGACACCACAGCTTTCATCCAAGCCATAGTCAACCTCACCCAGGCTCCTACAGAACTTCTCCCAAATCGATATTTCAGGCCCCAGCTATATCTCCCCCATCCACCCATCTACACCAACAAAGCTCCCGCATTCGTCGAAATCAAACTCCCCGTCACATTCTGATCCCTCATAAGAAACAAATACGCCTCAGCCACATCCTCCACCCTCCCCACCCTCCCCGTCGTACTCTTCTCCCCAAAATACTTGAACCGCCTCTGCCTCTCCTCCTCACTCATCCCCGCCCACAACTCCGTGTCCACCGCGCCAGGCGACACAAGATTACACCTCACCGGCTTCAAATCCAGAGCCAACCCGCGGTTCAACCCATGCAGTGCCGTCGCGAAACCCCCCGGCGCCGCCCACCCCGGAATCGGTCGCTCACTCACGCTCCCTGTTGTCAAGGTGATGCTGCTCGCTGGCCCGGGGTTGAGGTACGCGCTAGCGTGCTTTCCCAGCATCACGGGGCCAAAGAAGCGTACCATGCCTGCTTGGGTTACTTTCTCCACTGTGAGGTCCGACAGGGGCATGACTGCCAACGCATCGCCGGCGGTCCAGACGATGTGGTCTAGTTTCTTGGTGTTCTTCTCGGTGGCGAAGTCAAGGAGGGAGACGATGTTGGATTCCAGGGTCGAGGAGGTGGCCATGTCGGCGGCGTGGCCTTGGAGACGCGGTTTGGCGCTGGGGTAGGAGGTGAGGAGGGAGGTGATGGCGCGGTCGATGCGGGAGGGTTGCGAGGAGGAGATGGTGACGTGCGCGCCGTGTTCGAGGGTCGCTTCGGCGACGGCGTAGCCTATGCCTGCTGAGCCGCCGATGATGAGGACGCGTTTGTCGCGGAGCTTGGAGGTGTATTTGGTGGAGTCGGACATGGTGGGTGGGGTGGTCACTGGCGGGGGTGTGTGGGATGGTAGGGTGGATGAAAGTGAATATATCTGTGGCCGCTGGGAAGCGACGCCATGTCTATCTATACATCCCAGACTGAGCTCGTTCACCCCTCCCCCCACCATGATGATGATGATGATGATGATGGTTAATTACATCGGAGTTATCGGACTTGCAGATCTTGGGTCCGCAAATCGCTGACGCCATGAGATGAAAACCCCCCACTACCGGCCAGACGTGTGCCGACTTTCCGATCCAGCATTGGAGAAGTGCCAGAGGTTTATTTGAGCCAGTGACTTCTTTGAAAGACGGAGAAATTGGCTTATGAGACGAACGTCCATCTGCCATTGACTTGCTTTCTCGCGACCTGTATGCATTAGTGGCCACTCCCCTTTCACGACTGACATGCTTACCAAAGGTGCAACAAGTACGGTACCCACTCCCAATGCCAGTACAGTTGCCAACATCTGCAGCTTATTGAAATCCTTGCCCAGAACATCGAAGCTGAAGCTGGGCGATACTCTCGTGCCAAAGATGTCCAGTCCCCAGGCAACGACTAGACTTGTGCTCTCCAAGACAGCCGGACTGGCACTGATTTGCGTGATGCCCAACAGTTCCCGATTATGATTAATGTACCACTTTGGATCGAATTCAAGCACAGGTGAGTACTTCATCAGTCCTTCCAACTGCTCGGTCTTGCTCGGGTCGCGGCCGACGGGACGACGTGGATCAAGGATCATGCGGGGAATGCCGATGACGGATTGAGATTCCGGAAGAACACAGAGCAGCTCCTTGGATGTTATACCTTGACTGGTCTGAGTGACTGTCATTTGCGAGATAGGCTCAGGGATGACATAGGTCTGGATGGCGACATAAGGCCTATTGAGAGGATAGCGCTCAGAGGCATTGAGTGGTCCTCGGTCGTCAGGGATGGGAGACTCGTAGAGCTCAGCAATGACCAGTTGAGATGCTCTGCTGCCTGAAGAGTCAAGAGATGTAAAGCTGTAGGAGAACCAATTCTCGGATACAGCAGAGGAAAAGGGCAGAGAGGCGATGTAAGATCCGTGGAAAGCTGTATGAAGAGTCTCCCCAGTAAGCGAGTCAACCAGGTATGTGGTGATGGTATTCTTCTCGGCCGACGTCGTGGCGATCAGCTGGAGATTCGGATTGGTATACTTGTAGAGCACTTTTCTGTCTCCGAGGACACGACCAATGGAGGCAATTGGATCGTCTGCGGGTCTGTTGACCTTGCTAATGACCACTTCATTGGGTGTAGGCTTGAACTCCCAAGTCTTGACTTCCTTCTTCTCTCCAAGACCAGTGATGCCAGCGAGACTCTTCTCAAAGTTATCGGACCAGGTAGCACCACCGACATATTGTTGAAGGTCGACATAGGTACCCGTAGATCCGTCAAAGAGGTAGCTGGTGTCACTCTCTGGCCTGTTCTTCCACTCAAGGATGGCATCGGGAAAGGAGTTTAAAACAGGCTCAACACCAGGGATTGGCTCCCAACCATCCTTTGTCCTGAAGTTCCAGATGACTTTGCCTTGAGCACCAGCATCAAGACCGAGGAAACGGCCGCTACTTGTAGCACAGATGAGCATCTTGTGAAATCCGAATGAGTTCAATGTCTCGAACATGTCCTCGTCTTTGTGCTCAGCCAAGCCGAGGCTGACGAGGATTCGCTGAGGGATGGTCGGCAAGTATTCAGGTAGCTTCTTGAGATCTTGAATATGGCGAGTCCAACGGCGAATGTAAGCTTCAAAGGCATTCGACGGGGCAGCCACCTTCTTCTGCTTCTTCCTGTTCAGCAACTGAGGTTTTGGTGGATACGCCCAGACAGCCTTAATGGTGTGAGCAAGCTGTTCCTGTCTTTGCCATGCAATCTGATCATCCCGGACCAGAACCCAGTCGCCTGAGGAGAGGAATACTGCAGATCTGGCAGCCGACACAGTATCCCCCTTGACGGACAGCTCAGTTGCCGCGTGAAGTGGAAGAACCTCATCATTATACACATGAGTGCGGAAGCCCATAGTATCCCATCTGGTCAGGATGCCATGCGAAGCTGATGATACTACAGATACTTCGTGCCCGGAAACACGAGTGAAGTAGACATTAGAGCCATCTGACGTGACAGAGAATGCGCTTCTTCCCTCGAGCATTGGCAGATCGTACGCCTTTGAGACTGATCCCTTCTTGCGATCGACATGGAAGACTTGAGCCCATGATAGGTCAGGAGTATTGTACTGGACCAGAAAATGCGGGCGACTGTTTGTGTTTGATGGCGCAAGAACCGAGATGTCCTCAACACCTGCTGCGATGCTGAAAGTCGCGATATTCTTGGTTCCAATTACGTTGACCTTGAGGGTCGAGTATGTTTTGTCGGTCCAGACAATGATAGGAGATGCCGAGTTCGCCCCAACAGACAAGACATGATCGGGATCGGTGACCTCACTATCCGAGCTCAAGGTATGCTGCTCAATCTTCTTGCCATTTGTCGGGTCCAGGACCGTGACCTTGATCTTGTACCCTCCAAGAACAGCCGCGTGGAGCGCGACATAGTAGACCTGGGTCGCAGAGGCAGACACTTGGTGCGGAACATCGCCACTATCGTCCTGATATTGCCATACAACCTGGCCAGTCTCGCCGTTCAATCGAAGGACTTTTGATGGACCACCTTCAACCAGAACAATACTGTCCTTGTTGACTTGTTGCGTTGTCGTTTCCAATTCGAGTATCTCCACATCCTTGACTCTTTCTGCACCAAGATCTACCGTCCATACTTGACGACCGTCCGAAGCTCCCCATGCCGTCACCTCCGACCCGACACCACTCACGACTGTGTCCGAGTTGTGGCCTGCCCGGAACGAGGTCGTGAGATTCGCATTGTCGGTCAATTGCTGTCGCCAGACAACGGCTCCATCTCTAGGGTTGACTGCACCAATCACGTTCCTCTCCGACAGCGTGTAGATGAGAGACGCCTTTGATCCGGGTGAAGGTTGGTGGAAGAAGGTAGTATCTCGTCGAGGATGTCCTAGAAGTGACTGATGCCAATCAATCACCCCAGCATCATCTGCAAAGACGGCAGCTCCGAGTCGAAACAGACTCACAGCCGCCACAAAGGACAACCATGACCGCATCTTTGTCTATACCATTATCAAACATTCTAGGTGAAGCTGTCAATTGTAGCTGACTCGAGTCATGACTGCCCAACTGCAGAGGTTTACGCGACTAAGCCACCAATCAAAAGTGTGGGACAGAGGTCTTTGTCTTTATTGGTTCATCACCACAAGTCCATTTTGAATATGCACGTCCCCTAGTCAGCTTGCAGCCGCGGCGACGCCTTTCTCATATCGCATGAACCGGAGCGAGCTGGCGGCACAGTAAGTTGACTTTAGGTCCCAGAGATTTGGACAAGTGACGATATGGATCTTCGATTGGTTGATATGCCTTTTTAGAGGTCCTTCCGCCTCCGAGACAGCTCCGTAGACGAGTAATGCAATGCAGACTGATTCAAAAGACGGTATACTGTACTGCACGACTCCGTACGTGGCGCTTCTCTCAAGGGCAATTGCCGCGAATCCGGCGAATGAAAGGACGAGACAGTAACTTACCAAAAATCACAACCACAATGCCTGAACCCAAGTGAACCCCTCGTTCTGGCGACTTGCCCCGGCATCTTTTTTTTCTGGTACATTATCCGTCGTGGTTACACACACTGACAATTTTGTTTCCTCCTCTGCTGTCATTTTGATCAGTGTGTAGTCATCTCCCATCGTCATGGTATGAACAGTCTATCAATTTGGAGAAGCTCCGAGATCTCCAGACGATCAATTTTTGTCTTTGGTCAATCTCAATCACATGCCGCCTCAAGTCAAAGCTCCTACTTTACCTCCAACGGTTGACGGGACATACAACCCTTTCAACGTTTGGGACCTCACGCGATCCTGGAGTCCTTGACGCGACATTGGGAGACAAGATCTGCACACTCTTCCTCGTCATACCAACCCTCGACAAATCCCTGAACCACGGTCGGGAGCTTTGGAGTCCTACCGCCCAAATTTCTGCAGATCCCGGAAAGGCAACCGAAGTGTAAATAAACCTGCGACTTTCCGGATTGCAAAGGCAGTCGTTTCGTGAAGCTCTAGACTTTTGTCCACTGGAGCGTCTGTGCTTTTTGACATGTCTCGAAGTGGTCCAAGTAGAAGTGGTCCACAAAGGTTGGTCAATTCAGGTTTAAGATGGAATGCGCTGACTGTTCATAGAGAGTATCACATTGTCGTACTTGGATCAGGTTTGGCGGTCTTATCCGTGCGGTAAGATCATGCTAATCTTATCAGGTGGTGTCGGGAAGAGTTGTCTGACCGCTCAATTCGTGTCGGGCATCTTTGTTGAGCGGTATGATCCGACAATCGAAGATACATATAGAAAGCAAATCGAGGTTGATGTAGGGGGTTCTGCTACAATTGACATACATTTCTGACACGGCCAGGGACGTCAAGTGGTTTTGGAGATTCTTGATACCGCAGGAACAGAGCAATTCAGTATGGTCGGCGGCTCTTTTGCAGGGTCTCCACTGACGAGTCTCAGCGGCGATGAGAGAAATCTACATGAAGTCTGGACAAGGTTTTCTTCTAGTATTCAGCATAACATCAAAAAGCTCTCTTGAAGAACTGGACGAGCTTCGAGAACAACTCGTAAATCTCAAAGACGATCCAAATGTCCCGATCGTCCTGGTAGGCAACAAATCAGATCTCGAAGACGCCCGACAAGTATCACGAGCACGAGCCTTTGCCACATCGCAAAACTGGGGCAACACGCCTTATTATGAGACGAGCGCTCGACGGAGAGCCAATGTTAATGAAGTCTTTATCGATGTATGCCGGCAGATCATCCGCAGAGACCTGACAAGGCAGAGGACGGACGACACAGGACACTGGAATCGCCGACATCGGAACGATTACGAGGACGACTATGAAGATCGCCATAGACGGCGGAGGCGGAGACGAAGAAAGCATGGGAATCAATGCACGATATTGTAAATGGCTGAGGATCATTCGTTTAGCATGGCGTTCGAGAGGATATTAAGGTCAGATGGACATTTTCACAGTCGATATTGAAAGAGAACGAACTGTCAATAACAGCCACCATGAAGACACCAAAAGTTTCACCATCACCATCACCTCCTCCTCCTCTCCATCTCCAACCAATCCTTCACATCCTCCAGCACATCATACCCCCAAGCCCAATCCATCACCCGTATATCCCCAAAATTCCACTCCCCCAACCCCTCCTGCTTCACCCTCCTCCCCACTCCCTCCCACCCCTCCCCTCCCATCTCCTGTATCACCTCATCCCTCCTCCCCGCCTCCTCCCCTCCCAACCCCCAACTCCCCGCATCCCCTAGACTCAACCTCCCCATCTCCTCCGCCCTCTCCTTGCGGATCGTCTCATACCCCCGCACCGCCCCCTCTAGCCCCAACCACTTCAGCACGTCAGGAGCCAACAGAGCAGCGAGACAAGCCGCGTCTTCAACGGCCATGCTCGCGCCGGCGGACATGAATGGTAGAGCGGCGTGGGCTGCGTCGCCTAGAAGGAGGACTTTGCTGTTGTGGGAAGACCACGAGGAGAGAGGCGGGAGGGAGGAGAGGCGCCATTCGAGGATCTCCTTTGCTTCTACGGGATCTTCGGTTGGAGATCCCTTGGGGGAGTTGGGGGCACGGGAGGATACGAAGAACAAGGAGGCGTCTTCCGGTTTGAAGTGTGCTATCTTCGAGCGGATGGAGGGAGAGAAGGAGGTGTACTTCTGTGCTACGGTGGAGAGAGTTGTGGGGCGGGGGAAACGCGTGGTGGAGTCGTGGGAGGATAAGGGGTGGCCGAGGACGTAGTTCTGGAGTGGGGAGAGGGGCCGGATAGGGTAGGAGAGGGTGAAGAGGGAGGGGCCGAGGTGGACTTCTACTGTTGAATTTGCGGATGGTGGGGAGGAAGGGAGGGGGACAAGGGCGCGGTAGGCGCAGATGTCGGTTGCGAGGGGCCCGGGGTGGGTGGGGAAGAGCTGGGTGCGGGTGGGTGACCGGAGTCCGTCGGAGGCGATGATGAGATCTGCTTTGTGAGTGGTGCGGGAGGTGGTGATAGAGGGGAGGAGGGGGTCAAGGTAGGTAACTGGGTGGTCAAGGTAGATGGTTGCTCCGAGTGCGAGGGCGGTGGAGTAGAGGATGCGTTGATAGTCGGCTCGGTGGATGCACCACCATGGACTCTCGTATCGGTCTGAGCAGAATGGATTGAGTGGTATTGATCCTAAGAGTCGGTCGTCTGAGTAGTGTCTAAAGTTCCATCGCTCTGGGGTGGTCACGAATGGGCTGAGAGCATTTACAAGCCCCCACTTCTTGAGAATTCTTGTGCTCGGAGGGGGAATCTGTATCCCTGCACCAGCCTGAATTGATCTCAGCGGCTTATTGAGAAAGAATATGAGCACGTCTTACCGTCATCAGCACTTTTGCTGATTCGTAAACTGTGACACAATGGCCCGCCTTCCTCAATGCAACCGCAGCGGATAGTCCTCCAAGTCCAGCTCCAATAATGACAATGTCCAGAATAGCTGCATACTGCCCACTACTATCGCCCATGCTGTGTTGATTGAAGATGGAAGAATGCTCGTTCCGAAGGCGGAGAAGACCACGGATGGGACATCCGATAAGAAAGACTATAGTGCTTACCTGTGCTCGAAAAGATGACGCTTCAGATCAATTCGACAAGACGATGAGCTCAATACCATAGCCACTGCCTATACTTGCCGATTCTCCGTTGCACTTGAGAAACAGCGAAACCAGATTATTATCGTCTTAAAAGACGCCGCTGCGCTACTCGAGGTGAGGCAGTCGAATGACCCCGCTCTTTATCGATAAGCCTGCTCGGTATATATCAAGATGCCATGATGGCAAGACCTTGGGCCGATCTTTCATCAGCTTCGGGCTCAAAGGATAGAATGCCACCCATCCGACATAGATCTCTGAGCTACATGCAAAAGAGGGCAGTAACGTGATCGTCGAGGTATGCAGACCCTTCAAGCCATGGCAGTACGAGTCAAGAAGAATACGCCCCAAGCTGCAGTGATGCCCAAGGCGCATAGATTTTAATATCGCCGACGTGGTGGATCTACAAACTTCAACATCAGGCACCAGTGTAGCACAGAAATGGAAAACTTGGATGGAACGTGGACTGTACCACGGTGCACTCGATGGCTTGGTCCGGGTACTGATCGGCGGGTACGAAGGGAAGAGAAGAGATTGCTACGACGTCGAGGACAGACAATGATGCCCGACTGGAAGGCCAAGCGGCTCTTGATAGAACGATCAGTAGGACAGGTAGACAGTGCGATGGTAAAAGAACAGCTCTTGTTGAAGGAGAACACCAAACGTGACAGAACACGCATCGTGCTTCCAGCCAGGTGTTGCACTCCCATCTCTGCCCGCCGCTTGCCCCTTCCAATCATGCGTTGGGAAATGTGGTCCACTCAAATTCAAAGCTGAAGCATCGACCAGAAAACGTCACACTTGTCAGGGTTCCAGGTGTTCCATTTTCCAGCTGCATTGATTGCCGTCCGTCACACTTTCGCAGGGCTGACCGTCACTACTGCACTGCTTTTCTTTTCTTACAAACGTCTAGACAAGCTATAGCATCCGAGACAAAACAAAGCCGCTGGATATCACAACAGACGACTGCAGACCTGTCAGCAGCGCATCCTCCCCACTTCATCTCCGCTCCGCTCCTGCACGTCACACCCTCATTAAACTCCCCGCTACATCTGCACGCCAACGCCAACCACGAACCTCTGCCGTCTGTATTACGACTGCCTCTCATGATATTCCCACCGTGGTTCACGCCACTTTCTCCTCCATTCTCGACCTAGGAGTTGATATTTGCGAGTCTTCACCGCTTTCCCGCCTCTGGAATCTTCAGCCGCACTCATGTCATACCACCGGACAAACTCTCCAGGAAGGAGAGCAATTCAGAATTATGGAAGATTGAGTGATATCAACACGACAGATCTCAGAGGGTACGATTATGCATCGCCAAGAGCTAGCGCCGACAGAATCATACCAGCATCTTCGCAGCACTATGCTAGGGAAAGAGCAGGTGACCGACTTGGAGACAGGCTATACGAGACTCATGGACGACCAAGGCGATCAACTTTCAACGAAGTACCTAGACCTACGAGCGCTATTTTCCCTAGCGAGTCACGATCAAAGCCTATCATTTCTTCTGCGAGGCCAACATCTCCTCTGCCGAAGCATGAGTCTCACTCGAAAGGCGTAAAGAAGATGTATGCGGTTGATGAGAACAAGACGAGATTGGTTGATGTGGAGAGCAAAAGAGGACATAGTCGACAACAGAGTGTGGACAAGTCAGGTCACCACCGTCGGACCAGCGTTGATCGCAATGGCTATATCACAACCGGAGGATCACGGGGCGGAAAGGAATATCACCTCACAGGACCTTCCACACGCGACACAATCTCGAGAGAATACATTCAACCGGCCGATATGTATTCTGGTACAGAACCAATCACCCGGCGACGTCGGAAGGGAAGTGTCGATGGAGCACGTGAGCGTCCTCAGAGTGTAATACTGGAGTCTTCACCGCGTCACAGCCAAAGAGACCTTGGTCCACCACCTTCAAGAGGTCTCGACAGGTATAATGAGACCATCTCGAGGTCCAACAGCTCTCGACATGCTCACAAGCCATCCATTCACCGGACCACATACGAGGATGGCGGATACAATTCGCAAGATGAGTTTGGGGAGAAATCGAGACATGCTAGAAGGGGAAACACTATACCTGGTCCATCAGGGACTCTTGATCCATACGCCGATCATGTCCAAAGAGCCCCACCACGATCCGCGCCAACCACTCACGACTATCCACCTGCTCCAATCATAGTTCCCACTGGACAATACAGCAGTCCGGTAGTCTCTTCGTACGCCGACAGATATGGACAGGACCCATACGATGATCGACGAGAGCCCCGAGGATATGAAAGGACGCAGCCTCGGTACAAGGATGCAAGTGTAGAGAGGCGTGGCTTCGGCATTCGAGCAGCCAGTATCGACAGGCATGGCGGACGTGGTAGCAACGAGAGCTTCGAGAAGCGACCGGCTTACGATGATCGACTCCCACCGCCGACATCTGACCCTAGAGTGGATCCCAGGGATTATGCAAGATCCTATGAGACTCGGCAGGATGCCTCGGACCCTAGACTTTACTATCCAACTGAAGCTGAAAAAGATCGATCACGAGATGACTACCGAGATGATGGCAGAAGGAGAGAAAAGGAGTCTCGTCGAGATACTAGGGACGAATACGAGGAAAGACCAAAAGAATCACGTCGGCACAGAGATGATGATAGGGACTACGACAAGGACTATGATCGTCATCGGGATCGAGATCCTGAACGAGAGAAGGATCGTGATCGAGACAAGGACCGCGACCGGGAGAAGGACAGGCGCCATGACTCACGATATGTGGAAGACCCGTACGACACCAAGCTCGGAGGTATGCTACCCGCGGCCATGGCCGGAGCTGCTGGAGCTGCTGCTGCTGCTTACGGTGCTGGTGAGGTTGTCGGTAAAAAGTCGGACAAGGACAGACGAGACAATGATCCGCCTACCGATGAAGAACGAAGTCGCCGACGACAACGTGAGGCGGAAGAAATTCGTGCAGCACCGGAGCAAGCTTATCCGGAAGACAGCTATCGACCTCCACCACGACAGCCTGAACCTCCTGCAGCCCCTCCCGTTACTGCGGACCCTGATGAAGAGTATCGAAGACGACTGCAAGCAGCTCAACAGGAAGCGACCCGATCTCGACCAGAACCCTTCCCTCAGTACGCACAAGCACCAGAACCAACCCGAAGAGATCGCGACGACCGATATAGTGACTATGAAGTACAGTCGCCAAGAGCTCTCCGCAGACCAGGATCAGACGAAGCTACCAGAGTTTCAGACAGATACGCAAATGGTGCACTGGAGAAGCTACAGTCGTCCGGGTCTAGTGAAGGCATGAATGATACCGGAGACAAGAAGCCTAGAGTCAGGATTGTCGAACCGCCATCAGAGGTTGAAAACAAACCCAAGGGGATTCTCAAGAAACCCAAGCAACAATTTCCAGAAGACCCAAATCCTGTCAGAGAAGGTGTTGCACCTCTCAAAGACGTACGTATACCCCCGTCAGATGACAAGTACAGACACCGACGTGGAGCAGAAAAACATTCCTCGAAACATTCCCGAGAATGCTCGATGGACCAAGGTCAAGAGGAGCTTTGTCAACCCAGATGCACTTGAAATGGCCAAGGAGAGATATGAAGAGCGGAAAGACCATGTCATCATCCTTCGTGTCGTGACTGAAGAAGAGCTGAACAAGTTGGCCGAGTTGACCGCAGAGATACGACGTATGTCTCTTGGATCTGATTCGCAGACACCTACTGACCTCCACAGGCACTCGTGAACGTCAGTCTCAGCGTGAGAGGGAGCGCGAAAGGGGTCGAGACCGAGACGAAGACCGGGAAGCACGCCGCCGAGCACGCCGTGAAGCAGACGAATACTCTGAATCTTCTTCCGACGACGACCGCGATGATCGGAAGCGGGCTCCTCGTATGCTTGAAGGCTCAGCCCCTCCCGCTCCCCCCCAAGCAAATTTCTCCGGCCCTCTGGCGTCCAACCCTATAGGTCCTCCATCTGGTGCACCTCCAGCCAATTTCTCACACCCTGGTCCGCCGCCAGCAGGTAATTTTGCCCATCCAGGTCCTCCACCTCCGATGCCACAAGGGTATGCTCCTGGACCGCCACCTCCCAACCCAATGGCTCCGGTGGATGACTACAGTCGGGATAGAAGGGACAGAGATAGGGACAGGGACCGGGAACGTGACCGAGATCGTAGTGACCGTGACAGAGAGCGGGAGAGGGAAAAGGACCGCGATCGTGAGAGGGATAGAGAGCGGGATAGAGATAGAGGTGATCGAGACCGCGAGAGGGAGAGGGAGAGGGAGAGGGACAGAGACTGAAGGATGTGCAAATGTATGGTCTCTTTCTGGTCATATCATTCTGCGAATCAGCTAACACTGTCCTAGAATCAGATTATATCTCCGTGAATGCAACTGGCTGGCCACAGCGCGATGGGAGTCGCACCCCCTCTTGTTCTGCAATGTGATCAAGTTGTCATTCACAGCACTTCCCAAAGCTCCATCTCTATCTCTTCTGCACTATTCACCTTCATATTGATCTCGATTGTTCTTCCGACCCTACTCTGGCATCTTCAGTCTTATCAGTAGCATCATCCGATCACAAAACTAACGCATGTTTGCTGTCATCGCCAAGTTTGCGGCCGAAGCAATCAGGGGCATCTTCATTCACGACAGCCATTCACACGATCACGACCGAGACAGCAACCCCGCCGGAAGCCCTTCCCAATCTGAAGGTGATCACATCTACAGCGACAACAGCCAGGGTGGCGGGAATCCCACTCAAGTCGACAATGCTGTCTCTACGAGTATATTACCTCGCTGGCGTCGTTTCCTCTCCTTTATCCTCCTCGTTGCCAACTTCACACTCGACGTCCTCCTCGTGCACTACACGGTAGAGCCGTCGCCCTCCAACGTCCAGATCATCAACACGGCGACAAACTCCAACAGTTCCATCGACGTCAAACCCAAGATCATCTACGTCAATTCCGCCATATCCGCCACCCAACTCCTCCACGACTGCATCGCCAACACCTGGTCCCCTTTTCTCCACGCCGGACTCAGCCGTCCGATCGCATGCCTTTTCAATCTACTGGTCTCTGTCCACCCCTTCACCGCACTCAAGTCTGACCTCCTCGACCTCCTTATTTGCATGGCCATCGCATCGCAATTCGTCGCTGCGGCGTTCAAGTCTCGGATCTGGCTCGATGAATCGACCGTCGAGCTGGTCAAGGCGAGGGCATATTGGGCTGATAGTCTGGCGTTCATGCTGGGGTATGCTGGTGGTCTGTCGGGCCCCGTGGGGTTGTTGGGGGAATTGTTACCGGGTTTTGCCGCGGGCTTGCATGTAGGTGTCAAGAGCTTCGAGGTTGGTGCTGGGTTGGTCGGGCTTATGGAGGGAGGTGAGGGGGAGGTTAAGCAGGATAAACATTCTTCGGTGTGAGGTGCTGTGTGGAAGATGGGTCTGGGGGATGGGCAGCGAGGGTATCAAGCATTGTTTGGTCGCGGGTCGGCAACAGATACCGAGGACGATGGAATGTTGTGAACGTTTGGGTCTTTGTCTGGAGTTACATTCCTCAACACAAGGCTCCACAACTCGAGGGCCAAATCTCAGGCTTCTGATTCCACGATCTATACGAAAGACGATAAATACCCTACTCTTGTGGTCGGTCGGCTCTGGATGATCTACGATTATGGACTTTCTACTGCTGTTCTGGACTGCAGTAGCTCTGAACGAAAAGTCTTCCGCGAGGAGCATTCATCTTCTTTGTCTTTTTTCGAGTCGACTATCGAAGACAATGAACAACTTCCATATACGGCACCGACCGGATCTTTGTGCTTGTCACATCCTTTGTGCGACGACATGATTTGAGAGAGAGCCGCCCTCACTCACCTATCGAGTCCCTTCTACGGCTCACTCGGAGAAGGAAACCCTCAGCCATCATGGGTCAGGATATTAGCCATGTCAGCAATTTCGAGCTCAACAGATACACTACAGTCATTGATAGTCAGAGACGGATACTGGAGGTCCAAAAAGGGGACATCCCAGGAGACTCCTGGAGAATACTGGGGGCCTACATTTACGCCTCCCATGCGAGATTACGGGATCAAACTCTGTGTTTCAATTTCAGCGCAAGTCGAGACGTTGAAGTCCTCCAGCGACAAGTTAATATATCCAAGTTCGGCAAGAAGCTGCGAGATTTCATCAACATGTACAAGAGCGACATTGTCAAATTGTCCAGCCATGGATGGAGGCAGGCTAGATTGACCATGATCCACCGTGATGGGAGGGTCTTCTATTCGGGCTGGATGCTACGTTGTGGGGTCCAAATCAATCGCCACTTTCAACATATCCCTGGTTCGGATCAACTCTGGCTCATTGAGGATATCACACTTCCTTTTGCTGAGGTCAGGGGTATCCTCGAAGCATACCCGCATCGTCAGAGGTATGCCATGCCGCGACCTACCATAAACTGGGATGGAGAATGGGGAATATTCATGGATGAAAGCAAGGGGCAAGCCGACGAAGAAAAATGGAAGATACCCAAGGACGAGCGACGATCATCTCTAGTCGCCCTGCAGAGACGCAGCTTGCGTGACCTCACCTCCTCACCATACGAAATCCGACAACGGGTGTACGCCCAACTCCTCGACCACCACCGATGGGTGATAGACTACCGCGCCACCACCTCCAAACGCGCCACCTTCACAACAACAACAGACATCAACTATTGCGGCGCCGCCCTCCTCACCTCACGCACCGCCCGCCACGAATTCGCCCAAGCCCACATTCGTGCCGCAGCAACATGCACCCCCATCATCCTCCCAGACAGCACCAACCTCTCCCCACTACCTCCCCTCCCCCTGCTCCCCCCGACCATCAAAGAAGCCCACATCGCCCTCCACCTCACCTCCTCCGACATGGACTCCCTCCGCACCAATACAAACCCCTACGACCTCCTCCTCGCGCACGTCCGCCGCTCGCTTGGCCCCACAACCCTGCACGTCCGCCTCTTCCACGACGCTACTGTGCCGTCCGATACAAACCTGGGCTCGATGCACTGGCGTCCTCTCGGCACTACATCCTTCAGTCGTCATGAAGTGCACCGCTACATGATCCCCCGCCACAAAGGCGGAGAGGACGAGTACACCTTTGTCTTCCCCCTCCCCCTTGCCCCCCAGCAGTCCCAGTCCCACTCCCCGTCCCAGCCTCAGGGTCCCTCAGTCCCCTCCGCATCGCATGTCTTCCGCTCTTCAGACCGACTAAGGATGTTGGATTGCGCGGCGGGGAGGCCGATGGGGAGGGAGGCCGGGGGACCGTTGGGGGATACGTTGGTTTTGCTTAAGCGGGAGGTGGGGACGGGGTGGACGCCGGAAGAGAGTGCGTTGTTGGGGGCGTGTCTTGGAGTGAGAGAGGTGTGTGAGTTGGAGGTGGACAAGGTCGGGGAGGTGTTGAGTGGGGACGGGTGTAGGTGTGAGGATCTGTTGGGGTGATGCTTCGTGGTAGGAGCGTGCTCGATGGAGGGCATATGGGTGATGATATGGGTATCATCAGTACCACTCAGATGACGGGCATGGGATGGTTGACTGCGCAGGCTGCAGCAGGTGTCAGTATAATGTTTAAGAAGTCTGATGACGTGTACTGACATGGGCGTTCAGAAGATATGGATGCTGGTAATGGTAACGATCATCAAGAAGAGACATGTTCATTTCCTATCAACCCATTTACAAAAGCCCCCCTATCTACCTTCCCTTACAACCTCGACCCATGCACAATCTTGTAATCCACCACCAACTCCCTGCCCGCATCATTAATGACCAAAACCCTCACGCTGCCCCTGCCATTATTAAAACTATCCTCCACCCTGCTCAACAACCCACTCTGGTCCAAGACCGGCAATCCCTGCTTGACATCCCCAGTCTCGGTCATGGCCACGACACGTCCATCAGACCTGATGTCCAAGACGCGGTACTGCTTGAACACTGGACCGAGCATGTTCTGCACCTCGACGGAAGGCGAGGGGTTGCTCACGAAGGAATTCTCCTCGTGGAGTTCCTTGGTGAAGAGGTCGACGCCCAAGTAGCGGTGCTGGCCTGTATGCTGGGAGGTGGTGATGCGGATGACCTGGCATGGCCTACCCTGAAGGATGACGAGATCGCCGATGCGGATGTGGTGGCATGGGATGGTGACGGTGTTGGGGGTAGTGCGGCGGTCGACGTAGCGGACTGATTCGCGGACTTCTGTGCGGCGAGGGGCCGAGACGGGGATCTCGCGGTCTTCGACGACGACTTCTTCGCGGCGGTGGTGGTGGTGATGGTGGTGGTCACCGCCGTGAATGGGGTGGAGGATGCGGTCGGCTGCGCGCTGCACGCCGTGGCGGAAGGAGTGGTAGTGGCCGTCTTCGTCGTAGTAGCCCATGTCGCGTTTGTGCTTGGGTTCTTCTTGGATGTTGATGTCGATGTCGCGTTCGAGGTAGGTTGGTCTTGTAGACTTGTCTTCCCAGCCGCCGGCGGAGAGAGGAACTGTGCGAGTGCGGTAGTCTTGTTCTAGACGATCTGCCTGAGAGTCGTAGCGGTTGTCGACCTCGATGTGAGCGTCGATGTGGCGGGAGTAAGGTTCCTTGTACCTGATATTGTCAGTCAGGTCTGTCAGATGATACGACAAACATACCTTGTCTCTTCAATCTCAATCCGGGTATCCCTTGGAGCACGACGGTCCTCGGAATAGACACGAATATCTTCCTTCCTACGTGGACGACGTTCTTCTTCAATGTCTACTTCGTATCTCGTAGTCTTGCCTTGACCTTTACGGGTAGAAGACTCGTAACGAGATTCGTGACCTTCCCGTCCTTGACGCTTGTCTGTATCTTCCTCCTTCTTATCTGATGTAGCGTCGTTCCGATATGTGGACGGGAAGACTGTTGGCCGTTAGTCCGATATCAAAATCTGCGATACAAGTCAAGACGAACCACTAACGGGCACAGGGACTCTTGCGTCGAAATCCAGGATTTCAGGATTACCGGCGTCCGATCTTGAAGACCTCTCGAATCGTTACGAGAACAACTCGGGAGGACGACAAGACGAACTTGGTCCTTTTAAAAATCCCTGGTGGGAAGAGAATAAGAAACACTGAAGCTGTTTGCTGACCTTTTTAGAGGACTGCGGGCTTCAATTGGTTGTGGATGACGGGTTGATGGTATGATCTGGAATGTGGAAGAAGAGAATAAATTGAATGGGCGAATTGACTGAAATATGTCACTTTTGGGTCGTGGTCGAGCATTTGCAGCTCGGGCACAGCAACGTGTATCCACAAACGGTTGTGAACAGCAACGGCCGATCCGCCAAACCTTGGGGACAGCCCCGACGCATCCCGATTGGTCAGATGCAAGACCCTCCACTTTTTTGGACCTCGGGCATTCATGCATCTTGTCACATTTTGGTAGCTATACTTTGGGCATCCTTTCAATCGATTGCGACGCTACCATCATCCATGCTTGACACGATAGCTGCCTCCAGCGACATTCTCATACACATCGTTCCCGTCGACACATCTAGCAGGACGCAACTTGCCATGACCACCCCTCACTACACTACCCTTGGGCAGCGTCAAGGTGCCACTAGTACCACGTGGTGTGCTGAACTGCCCTTTGATGCCCTTCTTCTGGACGTGCCACTTTGCAGAGAATTCACCAAGCGGTGTCCTAAACCCAGCATCTACATTTTGCAACCCACCCATTCGAGGCTGAATGTCCCACGTCTTACCAGCACCACTGGTGACTCTTAGACCGGCGGAGTAGAACGTCAAAGCTGAGGTCGGCCCTGTAGCCCAACCATGAGCGTAGCTGATCCTCGCATCATTATCGTATGGTGCGTAATGTAAGTCGCCATTGGTTAAGTACCCTTCAATGAGAGAGCTGTTTGTCATTCGAGGATCGTCGAGCATGAAGTCGGCCCACATGAACTCCATCAATTCAATTGCATACTCCGGATGACCTGCGAGGTAGTGTGCTTGGACTTCGAAACCAGATACGAACGGAGAGATAGTTGGGCCAGCCTCGGGAGCTGGAGCACCGTATGGCTTCACCCAGCGGGCTTTCAAGGCGTCACTGATGGCCACAGCTCGATCTTGGTCGACTAGTCCGGAAACGATCGCCCAGGAATTGCCATCTTGTGGATGAACAGATTCAGGCGTCTGTATGGTATCATTGTCGAAGAACAGATTCTGTGCAGGGTCGAAGAGGCGTTCATTGGCGCTGACTTTGATCTGAGCCATGGCGGTTTGGTAGCGGTCTCGGACGCTACTATCCTTGACCGCATCTGCAAGAACCATACTCACGTCCAAGACATGATAGAGGATAGCGTTGGCCTGTTGAGAAGTTAGTCCGGCACTTTGGTTCATGGGGATGTACCAACCTCAATATTGTGACCACCCATTCCAGATCTGAGCCAGTCATTGGTGCTGGTAACATTGGCCAAATTTGTCGTGTCGATAGTCGAGAGCGACCAATTCATGGCCAGCTTGTATTGATCCCAGTACTGCTGGACATAATCTACATCTCCAGTGAAGATGTAGTAGTAGTAGAGGTCCAGCAATGTATACAAGTGGTAGGTGAAGCTGAATGGAAATCTTCTTGGGCTGGTAAACGGAACACCAGCCCAGGGAAGTCGACCGTCGCTCTGTTGCAAGATGAAGAGGGAGTCGATGCCATTCTTGATACCGTCGAGACTGTTGGTGGACACAACTATACAGGCGGTGGTCAGGGATGATCTTTGTCTCTAGAGGATGATACTCACACATGGTAGGACCAGAGATTGCGATATCGCCCGGCCATACGAGACGGTCACGCTTGGCACCATCAGACAGCACGGAAGTCCCATCTATTGAAATTGTCAGCTCAGTCAGGACGAGAAGTGATCACCCTTACTGGCAATACTAGCATTGTAGTACCAATTGGTACCAGGCACTCCGAGAGCATTTCCAGTCGACGGATCCAATGTGCAAAGCTGGTTGGTATATGCTCCGGCGTACCAGACCCTGTTCAACTTCTCACTATCACTGTGGAACCATCCTTGATGATCCTGAAGATCGGTCATCTCGGGAGCAGCGGTAAAGTTGACCGAAACCGAATTTAGAGTGATGGAGCCTGTCGAGTTGTGCCAGATACTCATGTACCGGAATCCACCTCTCTGGTGCGTCTTGTCTGCTGCATAATCACCAGTCTTGGAGACAGGGAACCAGAGTGGACTGTCTCGTATGGCCGCAGTACCGGAGTCACACTCATACGGACTGACCCATAGAGAACTTTCCGAGAAAGAGAAGCCGAGAAACTCAGCGCTGCCCGATAATTCAGAGACGCTAAATCGTACTGATCCAGCAATGTTCTTTCCAAAGTCCAAGATGATGGAGGAGTTGACGCCGTTGAATTGGGTCGTGGAGCCATTGCCAACCCCAGTAGGGTTACTCACATCGCCCTGGACATCGTAGAGTATTGTTGGGGTGACGGATCTTTGCGCTGGTGCAAGAACGTATTGCTTGTACTTCGTCGCAGTTGCAAGAATAGGTAAGAGTGATAGTACCAATCTCCGAAGACTTGTATAAGAGGCTGACATGGTGGAACCACGAACTGTCTCAAGTCGACGAAAGAAGGCACACAAGACCAGACTGCCGATCGAGATATAGTCAAGCTTTGAAGAAGCTTCCACACAAGGCTTCTACGCAAGACAGCCACTTCTCCGCATGTCTTGGAAGACTCGGCATTATGATCCTGTCTAGACCGGTAGAGGTGATGCATCTCGCTACAAGCTACACCGAATGATCAGCAAGCATAGCGGCAGGATGAGATTGAAGATGTCATGGGACCATCACCTGGGAGGATGGCCTTCTGTTGAACTGCAAGCGAGCCGACAGTGAATGCAATATGGTGGCGCCCGTGACGGAAACTGACCGCAGATTCATTTCGGGCTGTGTTTGCCCCGAGGCGGGGATTGTACTACACGATGTGCAGACGGCATACCCCATGGGGGTCGATGATGGCGGTACTTGATTCTTGCTTGCTGAAAGCTTAAAAAGATCGACGTGTGGGGAACTCCGACCAGGGCTAACTGCGCCACCGAGTTAGCGACATCATCCCGTCCGCGCCGGCGTCCGCATCCGCTCCAGATTACGCATTGAGGATAGCCCATCTCTCGTTCATCCAAGCAATACCATCTTTCCTAAAGTCGTCCTTCTCGAGATGAAGATTGAGAACGTTGTCCCACGTGCTGTTGAATACAAAATTTTGAGATTCGTTGACATAACTTGGCCAGTATGGTACCCAATCCAGTCCATGATGATTAGGCGAGCCAGTCGCTGCAAACGATACCCATGTAGCTTGCATAGCATAACTGTTCTGCCTCATTGCCGTGATATTAGGAAGCGGTGGATACGGAGTGGGTGAGATGTAAGGCAGACGGAACTCCCAAGATAGTTCGGCTCCGTGTTGAGCAAATCCAGGTCCAAGGCCAGGTGTGTATGCCAAGGGAAAGCTGCGAGAACTATCAGCGTGTGACCAAAGCTTGAAGCCGGACGATGACTGACCGTGTAGGATCTGTATCCCACCTAAAGCTGTATGCATTACCACCAAAGGCTGACCATTCTGTCGCTGTCTTGCGCCTACCAGCCATGACTTGCTTGTCGCCCCAAATACCGTAGGATCTTCTTGTCTGATTGCCAGAAGAAAGTCCGACCTCGGCTGTTGCTGCCTGCCATGGATAATCTTGAGCAACGCTGTACGGAGGCGAAGGAGCGTCGATAGGATAAAGATCTAGCAAGTCAGCTGCGAGAGTCTCATTTATGCCCAGACCGCGCTGTAGGTATTGTGAAAGTTCATCCGATGTGTTGGCGTTGGTCTGTCCACCCAATGACATGCCTTCATCGCTGTTGCACCCGACAATGATGTTCACGGACGGCAAACGACCCTGTCGGAAAGCGACGAATGGGTATGATCGGAAGAAATCACCGTCAATGACTGGTCCAAAGTTTTGGCCTTCATTCTGCTCATAGATGGTCTGGTTGATTGTCGAAAGTGGCAGATCTTTCAGACATTGCAACGTGTCGACAGCCGATGCACATCCAATTTGGTTGGTAATGTTGTCGTAGACATTCTGAGCTTGAGCGAGACTCCGTTGACCGAATCCGAAGAATGATCCACTAGCCATAATGGCTCCACGGAAGAGACCCTGAGTGTCACCACCGTAAGCCATGAGTTGAAGGGCCGTCGAGGAAGCACCAGCGGACTCGCCCCAGATAGTACTGAAGAAAAGTCAGACCACGCTTGCCGACCAAATCAAGTTACTTACACTCGATTCGGGTCACCGCCAAACCCTCTGATATTCTCCTTGATCCATCTCAAAGCTTGCCGTTGATCCTGGAGGCCAATGTTAAGGGCACCATTGCCTGCAGCCTCCTGCGAAGCGATGAAGCCATATGCTGACAGTCGATAGTTGATGCTGACAGCTATGATTGGATGTCCGGTTTCGACTGATGTTTGAACCAGGAAGGATGTGTTGAACTCTGGGTCTCGATTGCTAGCCTGTCGATAACCACCACCATAGATCCAGACCAGTACTGGTAGATCCAGACCGTCAAAGGCACCTTGCGGTCTGACAAGATTGAGGTTGAGACAATCTTCTCCGATGGGCCACCCCTCTCGAGGATTTGTCCCGAACCCAGCACATGTGAGACCAGGCTCTGTAGCATCCTGAGTACCATTCCAAGTCTCGGTGAGAGGTGTAGCCTGCTCGAAACGTCGTTGGTGCGCAAATGGGATGCCCAGAAAGATGTCTTGGGCCAAGGATGGTAGATTCAGGCCACTGTCTGTGACAAAGTCAATGGTATACTGACGAGTCGAGATCAGTTCTCACATGTTCCATTCAGAGACTGCCCAGTTGGAGCAGATTGTGCAATGACATGTTCAACTTGAAGGACTACTGCGACAGCTTTCAGCAGACTGGAGATTGCTACCATGTTTGCCTGCCTGTTCGGGCCTCGATGTCCAGGTATGCACTGTAGACACCAGAAATCAATGGTCTTGGTACTTGACCCATGCAACCGACCTGTACTTGACTTTCTCTGACCCACCCCGCAGGTGAGGTTGTCATACTGGTAGGTTCAAGCTTGCGCTGATCTTGCGAATCGACCTGCTCGCCTCGGTCTGCACAACCCCGAGATCAAGGCAACCCATGACACAGAGTAACCATTGCTGAATGATTCCGCTGTACGATTCCGCACTCTGTGGTCATACCATTGCCATGTGCAAGGTACCCCGCAAGCCACAATTTGACGACTCAATCGTGGTTCGGTATGAATTGACAAGCAACAGCGAAGCACCTGTCAAAGCTCGCATGGCGTAGATATAACAAAGGGCCGGTGGACACATTCTCGAGAGGTAGTGTTCCAAGACGAGAGCTATGATGATGATGAAGACAAAAGCTGCCGTCGTTGGCGCTGCCTTCCTCGTCGGACCTGTCCAAGCGTGAGCAGTTCCAAAATCCGATGCCGGCAGCCCAGCTAACCAATGAGATAGCTTCGTTGACTATGGGCTCGCCCCACCCGTCTCCTTCGCTCTCGGCGGCGACATCAACACGGTCAACTTGTCTCAACATACGGGCCAGCATATCACTCTATCACAAGCCGAACCTTTCCTGACTCTCGACTACGGATACGAGATCGCTGGTCTACCCTGCTTCGATGTAGCATCTCTATCCGGTCCGTCTCGAATCGAGGTCAAGTACGCCGAAGGCACTTTCACACTCCCTTTATCTCAAAGTGATGGACCATGGACCTTTTCAAACCAGAACTCGGCCTCTTTTCGGATAGAGACCTTCAATGTCACCGATACAGGAAGACACCAGAACTTCCTAATTCAAGGAGGCCAGAGATGGCAGACCATTCGTCTCCTGACCGATACCACAATCACGTTCAGCTCGATCGGCCATAATCTTACGTCTGCTCATATTCCGCCAACTCAGCTACCAGCAAGATTCTCATCTTCCAACAAGCTCTATGATGATATCTTCACCCTAGGTGCCATCTCTGCAGAAGCTGCATGCGTCGACCATGGAAATGCTCTGGCGACATGGAAGATCACCGATCAAGGAGCTTGGATCCCAGGTCAGACCCCTGCTCAGTCTGCTAAAGCTAAATATCTTGCCAATTACACTATGACTTTTTCGACCAAGATTGTTCGAGGTGGTACAGGCTGGAGGGTTGCTGCTGGCTTTCCTGAAGGCCCCATCTTCAACCTCAATTCAGAATACCCATCCGGGTCGACCTTTGAAAACGTCAACAGGACTCTTATGCCCGCCAATACTATTGTCTTCAACTATGGTCGAGGTCTTATCAACCGCGAGGCCGCAAACGGTGCCGCAAATGCCTATTTCCCTGTTCCTTTCAACGTTCAGGAGAATGTGTGGTACAACATCACGACCACAATAACCGACCAGGGCTACAACATCTCCATCGATGATCAACCCGTCGCTTTCGTCCCAATCACTGCAAACCAAACTGCTGCGTCTTCGTCATCGAGGTTCGCAGCGGGTTCTCCATACAATGGCAGCGTGGGATTTGCCCCATTCCAAGACCAAGAGGCTTACGTCAAAGACGTGATCGTCACCGCCCGGAATGGATCCATCTTGTATGAGAACGATATGCGCTCCGATTCGGTCCTTGTCGAGTACGGTATTGCCACCTCTGGTGCCTCTGTATGCTTGGACGGTGCAAAGCGTGATCGTCTGGTGTGGATTGGTGACTTCTATCATACCGTCCGCATAGTGGGAGCAAGTACCCTACGATGGGACTACATCACAGGCACTTTTGACTACGATTTCAGATGGCAGAAACAGATCCCGCCCGTCGCTGGCTTTGTACCCATCAGCGCCCCTATGGGATCTAGACCCGAGTTTGCTGAACAAATTGGCATCTACAACGGACTACTCGACTACCAAGATCTATTCTTATCAGGGATTGGTAACTACTTCCGCTCGACCGGCGACGTAGCCTGGGTCAGATCCCAATGGCCACAAATCAAAGCCCTCGCTCAAGCCCGCGCCGCCTTCATCGACCCCTACAGCGGACTCATGGCAGCCAGCCCCGAAGTCCCCGTGGCATCCTACTTCCTCGGCCCACCCAACGGCAGCGCCGTCACCGCCCTAAGCGCCTACACCTACGACCTCCTCGCCCCCGTCGCCCTCGCAGCCAACGACCACACCACCGCCACCTTCTACCAACAAACCGCCTCCTCCCTGCGCACCGCCATCAACACCCACCTTTGGAACCCCACCAACGGGACCTACTCCCTGTCCATCTCCGACCCCACTTCCTTCTCCCTAACCGCCACAGCCCTCACCATCCTCTCCTCCACCGCCAACGCCACACAAACCCCCTCCCTCATCGCCGCCCTCACCCACCTCCGCTGCGGCGTAGGCTACAAAACCACCTCCACGGACCCCTGCAACGCCGAGACCCAACTCGCCCCCAACCCCTCCGGCTTCCTCCTCGAAGCCCTCTTCAAAGCCCACCGCGATCTCGACACTGACATCTCCCCTGCTGCCGTCCTGCTAGACGATTTCTGGTCCCGCATGGTAACCGACGAACGCTATCGCTCCGGCGCAAGTTGGGAATACCTCTTCCCCGACGGCAGTCCTGGCATTGGCGACTTTACCTCGCTCGCGCATCCTTGGGGTGGGGCGCCGACGTATGTCTTGCCAGAGTATGTGTTGGGGGTCACGCCGACCGAGCCGGGATATAGGACGTGGAGGTTTGAGCCGTTGGTGGGGGTGTTGGGGTTGAGCAGGGCGGAGGGGACGGTGGGGACGCCGTATGGGGAGATTAAGGCGAGTTGGGAGGTGAGGGGGGGAGAGGTGGTGGTTGTTGTGGATGTGCCGAGGGGAACAGTGGGGGAGGTGGTGGTGCCGAGGGGGTGTGAGGGGGTTGGTCAAGGGGGGGAGATGAAGGGGGGGAAGCAGCATACTAGGAAATTCAGGAAGGTGGACAGGCACGCCGGGAACACAAGTAGATGATCTATGAGAGTAGTATACAGTTTTCTGTACCGCAAAGCAAGCACAGCCCATCCACAACCATCCCTTGACTGGTGTTTACCTCATCTCCCTGATTCCCTCCCCATCATACCCCCCCTCGTCCGGCCCAACCTCATACTCCGGCATCTCATCCTCCCTCAAATGCTCCGGCAAAATCGTCCTACACGTCAACGCAAACCGCAAGGTCCCCAACGGATCCACCTGATGCTCGAAATACTCCTGCAACGGCGCACCATGCATGACCACCACATCACCATGACTCAGCCTCAATCTCAACCAAGGCTTTCTATCCCTCACGTTATCCTGCAGTCCCAACGCGGTGGCGACTCGCTTCAGCTGGTCAGGTTTGGGGGTTGCGTCGCCGATTTGCGAGCGGAGTTTCTCCCATGCCGACAGGCGGGATGCGTACTGAGTGGTCCCTTGCAGGGGTCGTTTGTGGACGAATTGCCCCCCTTTGGTCATGCCTGTCCAGTGCTTACTCTTTACACGGAAGAGCATATCGGCTGGGAAACCGAGACTGAGACTCGCGACCGTGGGGCCGAGGCCTTTCTCGCCGTCGTCGTGGTATTTGATGTTTTGGCCGTCGAAGTAGCCGATGGTGAGGAGTTCGTTGAATTCGTTGGCTTTGTCGAATTGGTCGGCGAGGACGAGGCGGGATGCCCAGTTCAGGCGGCTGCGGGTGGTGGTCAGTGGCCAGGGGGAGCCGTCGAAGGGCAGGGATTCTCCTTTGGCGACGAATTTGTAGGGCATGCCGCGGTTGTTGCTGAAGGCGGTCATGAATTCTTCTTTGCCGGTGACGAAGCGGCGACGCTCAAGACCGCAGTCGAGCTCTTGGAGGGCGTGGAACATGTCGTTTGGACCTTGAGATTCTTCGTTGACGGTCTTGTTGGCGATGAGATGGCGGATGCTGCATCCTTCAAGGCCGGGAATCTTGTATGTGACGATTCTATAGTTGTGGCTGAACTGTACGCTCGTTTCGAGGCAAGAATCGGCCCAGTCATGGCATTGTGCGTACAGGTTACTGACCGGATGCCATGGATCGCGAAGTCTCGTGGCTGGAATGACTACATGAGGTGGAGTGTGGGAGAATCCGCATTCACAGAACCATCCAGCCCATATCGATCGAGAAGTGCATTTGCCACACTGTGGACAGCATATGCCTCGTGTCATGGCAAAAGACACAGATTCTCCAAGCTGATCAGAGGGCTCTGGTAACGCAGGTCGTAGAGAAGACGGAGGCGCTTCAGATACCCATCGTGTCTCCTGTTTGATGAATCGTGGATCGTAATGTAATGAGGACTCCTCTGGAACTCCGCCACTGCTGAGCCGGAAGAAGTTCTGACATTCAGGATGTAAACACATCCAGCTGGTGAGATAGACCTGTTCTGAAGTCTGCCCGCAAGCTCGACAGGTAAATGTCACAGGCGGATCGAAACAGCCGACCACGATCTTGTTAGCCTGGATTGTCTCCAGGTTGGAGTGGGCCGAGTCTTTCCGCTCGTGCTTGATAATCTTGTCTGGTTGTTCAGCGGCCCCAGAGCTATGCTCGAGCGGTGCTTCTGCAGCGTGATGACTCGAAAGAGGTGAAGAAGAGTTGTCACTGCATGTGTTGTTGTCTTCGGGTTGGTCAGGAGGTCCCGTGTCCAGTGCAGCGTAGTCATTGGCGTGAGAAACCTCGGGTGATGTTCCATCCTGTGATTCTGCCGTGGAAGGATTCTTCAACGATGGCGATACGTCGTCTACAGCACCATTGTCCTTGTCAAGCTGATCATCGTCTGGGGACGGTTCCAAAGGTGACTTCAAAGGCTCGAGAGGCGGCTCGCTATCGAGGGGACACTCGACACCATCATGGTCCGTAGGCAGCCACCAACTGTCCTGACCAGTCTGCAGCTTTTCAAATCGATATTTGTAGTTGACCCAGACTTTGCCTCTACTCTCGCTTCGTTCAGCCCAGACGTGCGTCGGCTTAAACCAGCCAAGTACTTGATATCTGTGCGGCATTCTTGTTGGGACGTCTGTGTTCTCACTTCCGCAGAGGATGACAATTGGACTCTGTGATACGATAGCTGCCCTGACAGCTTGCGTCTGGTTGTTCTCCGTTTGACTCTTGTTCTGCTGCATTTCCCCTGTGATCTTGTCTCTACCCATACCGCCACCAGCCCTGGCAATCACGACATCTCCATCGATCAGATCTCGACTATGACCGTTCCCATCAAACATGAAGCTGTAAAGTACACCTTTGCTGATATACGAAGCCGACTGCCAGGATTGGAAGTAGAGAATCGTCTCACACAGAGCCTGTCGATTCGGCGCCCAAACATCAGGGACACCTCGCGGCTCAGGTTTGGATTCCAGTGGCGTTTTGCTCATGATTTGTTTCGAAATAGTCAGAAGCTTATCGTACGTGCTTCGATCGAGTGATGGCGGTCCATAAGCTACAGTGTGTTCGTCCCTCGGAGTTGCAGGCGAGCATGGTATCTCTGGTGCCTCTTCTCCATTCTCCAGTAGAGCTTGCCAGTGTACAACACCGAAAAGTTCTGTCGTTGTGTCGGTGGCGAATTGCATGTACGGAAGGCGATACGTAGAGTATCGTAACAGCCATGAGTTCGGCTCGGTCAATGACTCCTTCGAGGTGCCCGAGAGTCCGCTGAACAGACCTGGCAGGCCTTCATACTTCAAAATGCTTGCCGGTGACTCGAGTTCTTCCGCCAACCATGAAGGAGCCGGCGAGGGTTCAGAAGAAGAGGGTATATAGGCTGAGGCTGCAGATTTCCTTCGGCGCTTCCTTGAGGATTCGTAACATACTCCCCGCTTGCGTTTGATCCGCTTCGTCGGCTTTATCACTGGTGAAGGGGTGGCCACCTCTCTCTCAGCCGTTTTCCGAGTGCCAAAGCTCGCCAACTTCTGAGCACTCTTCAAGCGCTTCACTTTCGGACCGCCAGTAGGAGATGCTGTTGCCACTGTTACTGCAGAGTCCAGGGTCCTTTTGCGTTTCGGAGCGGAGGGAGTTGCGACGACGGTAGGAGTTCCGTCGGCACCGAATCTAGCCGGCGGCTGTCTTTGCCTACCAGAATAGCGTCGGAAGTCGGCTTCATGGAAATTGGTTTCCGGTGCAGCTCCTTTGAGCAGTGGAGACGTTGACGACGATGAAGGAAGCGATGTCAGTGGGGACGAGGCCGGAAGGTCCAAAGTCGTGGTGGTCTGCGGGGATTCTTCTGCCTTGAGTGCGTTGGAAGTACTTGACGGTGTTTCAAGTGACTCGGTGGTCGGTTCGAAATCATTCTGGTCAGCCATGATTGCGAGCTATGTCGGTTCGAGACTCGAGCAGTCGTCGTTGTAAAGCACCAAGGTGTAGACAGGTCGATATCTTCTTTGAGAGAAGATGGTGAGCAAGACAGACAGTGATATGAGTACATGAATTGTCTCTCGGGGACAATACAATCAATTGACCTTACAATAAGAAATTATGAGTCAATTGAAGCTCTGCACTTACAATAGAGCTCCACAATGCAGCAGAGACAAGATTTTGGGTATCACAAGCGCCAACGGCAGCCTGCATACACTACACACAGGCCGTTCGATGGTTTGAGATGCATGGGCTAACCCATTGACCATAATCGATTTTTCCTGCCATGTGCCAGAGCATGTGATAATGGAAAATTGTCCACAGAGCTTCCCTCGAGCTCTCGGACTCACCTCGGCCGATCTTCCTCTTTGCCGAAATCGGCTGGAGCCTTCCCCGGATTTCGCCAATCTTGCGCCAATGAGAGAACCCCGCTCCCCATGGGCAAGGTTCAAAACGTCTTGCTCGGCCTGGAGAGCTGAGGTCCGGTAAGCCGGGTGTAATCACTAATCCTTAATATATACCACGTGCTGCATTCTTCTTTTTTACTTCCTAGCCATCTTGAGCCATTCTGTAGTCCTGTCAGTCAGTATTGTACATTCAAGATGCCTTTCTATCCCCCATCATGGGTGCCGAAGCTCCCTTTCGACCCGCCGGATACAGTCTCGATCGAGGAGTTCATGCAGAATGAGCTATACGGCAGAAGACCACTGGGCTATTCAACTAATCCATTCACCTGCGGTCTGACGGGCAAGACATGCAATGCACTGGACATGCGAGATAGAGTCGACCATCTCGCTAGAGGACTCAGCAAGGAACTTCTCTTCGAGGTCAATGACGGCACAGAGTATGACAAGGTCATTGGTGTCTTCAGTGTCAACACCGTGTGTATGAGGATCCTTGAGGAGATACCTCAGGCTGACCAAGGATAGATTGACACGATCACACTCGCATGGGCGACACACAGACTTGGAGGCATCCAAACACCCGCAAACGCACAATACTCGCAAGCAGAGCTCGAATACCAGCTACGAAACTCTGGCGCCAAATGTCTGTTCACCTGTCTTCCTCTCCTCGAAACTGCGAAAGGAGCCTGCAAGAATGTCGGGATACCGAATGAGCGGATATACATTTTGGAAGTGGCCGAGGCCCTCACACCAGGGATGAACGCGAAGAAGCTGGGATACAGGACAGTGGACGATCTCATCAACGAGGGCAAATCGCTGGACGCATTACCGAAGCAGAATTGGCGACCCGGCGAAGGTGCGAAACGGACTGCATTCCTCTGCTACTCTAGTGGCACATCTGGACTACCAAAAGGTGTGATGATCTCGCATAGAAATGTCATTGCGAATACTATGCAGATCGCTACATACGAGACTGAGCATCGAAAGACGATGATTGAGCCTGGAAACAACTCATATACCGAGAATGCGCTCGGTCTCTTACCCTTCAGCCACATCTACGGATTGATCGTAGTCTGTCATACTAGCTTATACCTCGGAGATGGTGTGATTGTCCTGCCAAAGTTCGAGATGAACTCGTTCTTGAACAGCATCCAACGATTCCGGATATCAACACTCTATCTCGTTCCGCCCATTATCATCAATCTGGTCAATTCTAAACAGGCACTTCAAAAATATGATCTGTCAGCCGTCAAAGCCATCTTCACAGGAGCTGCTCCACTGGGTGAAGAGACAGCAGACGAGCTACAGAAGATCTTCCCGAAATGGGTCATCAAGCAAGGGTATGGCCTCACGGAAACATGCACCGTTGTCTCTTCGAGTAGCCCTCACGATATCTGGTTCGGATCATGCGGTAGTCTTGTTCCGAATATTGAGTGCAAGCTGGTCAGCATAGAAGGCAACGAGATCACCGGATATGACCAGCCAGGTGAGCTCTGGGTCAAATCGCCATCGGTGACACTTGGATACCTCAACAACATTAAGGCGACGCGAGAAACCTACGTTGATGGCTACATGCGGACTGGTGACGAAGCCGTCTTCCGCAAGAATCCAAAGAGCGGACACGAGCATCTCTTCATTGTAGACCGTATCAAGGAGCTGATCAAGGTAAAGGGTCTGCAAGTGGCGCCAGCAGAGCTCGAAGCACATCTCCTGACACATCCTGCCGTGGCCGACTGCGTCGTCATTGGCATACCCAGTGAAAGGGAAGGTGAGGTGCCAAAGGCCTTTGTCGTCCTTGATCAAAGTGTAGGCATTGAAGAGAGCAAGGCTATGCTCAAGCGGGATATTGCGAAACATGTCGAGAAGCACAAGGCAAAGCACAAGTGGTTGAAGGGTGGTATCGATATTATTGATGTCGTGCCCAAGAGTCCTTCGGGCAAGATCCTGCGGAGGTTGATCAGGGATCAGGAGAAGGAGAAGAGGAGAGCTGCAGGAGCGAAGCTGTAAATCATGTATATTTGGCTGTGCGCATGACTGTCTCAGTGGTCTCTGTTCTGTTAATGTACATTTATTGATCCTTTCAGCTTCTACACGTGATTGTGGGGCGCGTGGAGCTCCTTGTTGCTGCACAATGACGTTTGCGGCCCTGTCAACATCGCGTGCTCCTTTCAACTCCGCTGCAGTGATCGCTCATGATCGACAAGTGATTCGGGGTCAAAGACAATGCTCACAGCATGTCAGAATGGGGGTTCTGATAATTTCGAGGGTCATCCTCAATGTAAGAAGACGGCCGACACATCCAGTAGAGTCAACGTCTGACCTCACTCTGTCGAAACGGCTGAATTGACAGCTAGCTCTAGCACCGATCTGACGATCTCTCCCAGCTTATCTTCACGTGCTCACGTCTGGTAAGGCTTTTGTGATGACGACCATTTTGTGATTGCTTTGTTGTCAAACCTCCTTACCGCTGCATTCCAGGTCATACATCAACCAACTCTTCAATCACCCTCTCAGACTTCGACACCACTCAATTCGGCGGTGACATGAATGACACGGCTACATCTAATTGACCACGCCACACCATATACTCCCAAGTATACTACCATCAACACTGCGGAACCACAACCACACTCCTCGCTCCATTCAACATGGCCAACCCCTCCCCATCCGCCACCCACCTCGTCCTCACCACCCCCGAACTCCTCGAACTCATCCTCTCCCACCTGCCCCCCCTCGACCTCCTCCTCACCCAACGCGTCTCCCCCCTCTTCCACACCCTCATCACCACCTCCCCCCTCCTCCAAACCCTCCTCTTCTTCCGCCCCAACTGGTCCCTCACGGGCCACCACACAACCTCCAAACCCGGGCCCCGCCCCCTCAACAACCTCATGCTCCGCCGCGTCCTCTCCTCCGGCACCTACCCCACCATGACCCTCCGCAGCCTCACCTTCCCGGACACCAACACTTTCCTCGCAGCCAAGACGCACCTCTCCCTGCCTTCTTGCCCCATCCATCTCCCCTCGCCTGACCACCCAGATAAAGGAAGGGACCTCGGCCTCTGGACCTGGACAGTCAACATCTCGCTCCCTTCGGCCGGGTTCCTCACACCCACGTCAGCAATCGGGTACGAGCACGCTTCCTGGCGGCGAATGCTGCTGTGTCAGCCGCCTGTGACGGAGCTGCATTTGTGTAAACGGTGGCGGAAGGCGGAGAGGCCGGCGGTGGTTGTGGAAGGGGGAGTGCGGATGGGGGATCTGGTGGAGAGGGCGGAGAGGGGCAAGGGGGCGTGGAATGAGGGGTTTATTTCGAGTGATCGTGATTGGCACTTGGAGGGGGGGGTGAGGTTTAGTGGGTTTTTGGATGATGGGGGGAGCTGAAGGGGGCGGAATGAGGTGAAGGCAGACTGGATGGAACAGGCAGAGTTTGATTGAGGAAGACTGAGAATGCGTGGACGGGTATAAATATTGCTTTGAAGGGATCAATTCCTTTCAATACCTCCAGTCACCAACTCCGCTGCCGCCGCCGCCGCCCCCGCCCGCCGAGTGGCGAGTCCGGTCTTTTCTGCGCAACGACTTGCAAGGACTCTAGCTGAAGATCATGCGCAGGCAGTAGGCGATGAGGAAGGGGATCATCAAGGGCACGAGATAGGCCAGCGACGCCTTGCGCGCCATGGAGGGAATACAAGCACGCCAACGAGTCGAGGAATAGGAATTGGAATCGACGTGACATGAGAGCATAGCCACTCTCTCAACCATCTGTATCGATACAATGGATACCCTCTACCCAACCACCCATCCCAAAGCCCTATTCGCTTGTGACCCAATGTATACCCTCGTCTATCATCTCTCATACCCCTCCCCCATCCTCCCATCACCATCTCACCTCCTCCCCAACCCCTGCAAACTCCCCTTATGCCCCGGACTCGAGTGAAAGAACTCCTATTTCTTCCTCCCCCTCTTCTTCCCCTCCTCCCCCGCCACCTTCTCCGCCTTCTCTCCGCTTCCGCTCGCCTTCTCCACCACTGCTTCCGCCGGCGCGGCTTTGCCCACTCCGAATCCAAACCCGACTCTCGCTCCACTGGCGGACGACGCGCTGCTGCGGCTGCTGTCGAAGCTCATCTTGCTGCTTTTCCGCTTGGCGACAGCTTGGGGTTGGGGATGGTCAGGGCTGAGGTGGAAGTTGCTTGTGGCGGTGGCGAGTGTGGGTGTCTTTTCGCGGGCCGAGGGGGAGTCATCTGGCGCTGTTATGTGGTCGTCCGAGGACCAGTAGCCTTCTGGTTTGCTGGGTGGTGTGTTGAGGGAGGATGCTTTGGAGCCGGGACCGAGGACGCCGGGTGCGCAGAGAGCGGCGATGCTGGGGTGGGGGGAGTGGCCTGCTCTGAAAACCCGTCGGCGTTCTGCTAGGTCGCTGTCTGATTCGTCTTCGGTGTCGAGACCAGTATGGAGTTGTGGGAGGCGAGGAGTCGTTCGTTCTGTTTCGGAGTAGGAGGGCAGAGGTGGCGAAACGACATTGCTGCGGAATGCTTTCGCTTCTGCTGCTTTTCCTGTTGGCGAGGCGTAGAAGTCGAGAGCAGAGATGACGTGTGGGAAAACCTGCTTATTTACATCAGATCCCCAGAGAAAGTCGAGATGCTCATAGTGAGGGACTTCAATAGCTTCGGTATGCTTTGGCAGCTCCCTCATCATGATGTTGATATCCACCAGAGAGTCACTGCCTCCGTAGACGAGTACAATGGGCGTCTTGATATTACGGGTCGGGAACTTTGCCACCTTGTAGTACTTGGAGCTCGTGCCGATACTCAGTGGTTTCTGTACCTGATCATCGTACATCTGAAAGGTGCCGTTGCGGATGATCTGGAACCAGTGCACAACGGACTTTGTGCTGGTGTACGAGAACAGATGGGGGTATGCAGCCATCTTCTGGTGCGCCGTGATGTTCTTGGACTTCCAATTGAACAGGAAATCCAGACTTTTATCGATGAACCAGCAGAAAAGTGCAGGATACAAGATAGATTCCCACATGGTCGCGCTACTCATGATCGCTTTCCGACCGAAGAGAAGAAATAGAATGTTTGGTGAGGTCTTGACAAAGGAGCTGACTATGCCTGAGGCAAGGCCCGGAGGAGCCATAGCTGGAGCCAGAGCAATGAAAACATCGACCTTCTCGTTCAGGCTCGGATGAATTGATAATGTAGCAAACGCCTGTGCGGTGCCCTGTGAGAAACCGATATACGAAAGCGACTTTTGCTTCGTGGTTGACAGGACATAGTTGATGCTGTCCGGAATGTCATGAAACGCGAATTGGTCGATGGAGAAATTCCAGAACTCAGTACTCGTGGGATCATACCGAGTCGATTTGAGCGAATACTTGTTAGCTCGATTATTGCCGAGCTGTCCATGTTAGTGTTGCTATGATGCAGTGGTAAAAGTCCTTACCCAAACATCATACCCCAGCTCAACCAGGACGAAAGGTAGACACCTCTCCTCTTCGGTCAGGCACACCCAGACCTCGCTATTCATGAGAAGCCCATGATGCAGGTACACCACCTTCTTCTGAATGCTTCCTTCTCCGCAATTGACCCGTTGGTCCTCCTCGCCCCGTCTGTATCCAAGTCTATGGACTCCAAGTAGGTATCCATCCGAGGTATGAACAATATGCTCTTCCGCGTAGTATCCGTACAATCTCACGAGATCTGTAAAGTCCGATGCTTTCGAGATAGGGGAAGATACAGCCCGCTTCTTATTCCTCGACCTCCTCCCCTGAGGGGACGACAAGAGATTGAAAAGTCGGCGGGACTGTTGATACAGAAATCGAATAACAGGGTCCGGTAGAGCAAGAGTAATAATCCGTATAAAGCTCTCCAGTCCCACCAGTAAGAAACTTCCAAACAAGGCTAGATACTCATGGCTGCGAGTAACAATGGTCAGCATACTGATGGACTCAGGGTCGGGCCAGGACGAACAATTGGAGGCGCCCAATGAAAGGCACTCGAGGCATCTTGCTTTGGTCCGAGGACTCGTTATTAGAGTCTGCTGCAGGGATGTTTTGCGTTCGTTGTGCGTGATGTTGAGCGCATCGCGTGCCCCCTGGCTAGCTCACAACAAAGACATTCGACGGCCGATTTGCTTGATGACAAGATATGAGTCTGTATGACGAGTCCAGCGCGGTAATGCGACAGTCCGGATAATATGGTGACCTCTGAATGTTGTCGAGGTTTTTCCAGTGTCTCGTCTCGGTCACTGCACGCGACGTCATGGGTTTCTGGCATGTGAAGACCGACGCCGGCGGGGCCAGATTTGTGGCGGCTCTGCGGGATAGTCCGGAGCTAAAAATTGAAGACGACGAGATCCGGCGAGAGTGATCAGTGTAGGCAAATGGTCTTTAGTTCGATACTCTTATTTTTTGGATTGCGAGAATATCGGCGGTGAAATCCAAAGACACCGAAGGATGATCGCAAGGCGGTGACAAGCTTCTAAATATCATCACCGACTCCAGGGCAAGCTGGACAGGCACCGGATATGCCGTCGTCATGCAAAGACATCAGTAGGTGCAAATGTAGAAGGAATTCTAGGACGTGCCTGACATTTCGCAGGAGAGGCGCTTGCGCTATGTCTCCAGAATAGTGACTGTGTAATGGTCGAGCGGAATAAGCCATCGGACTGCCTGCGACCACCTCTAGTTGACACCTTATCCACTCAGTGCCAGCAGTTGAAGCGAGGATACGGTCAATGCAAGCGCGGCATGGTAGACATGCGAAAGCGATTCAGAGGCAACAATCCGGTATCGACGAGTGTGGAGCTTCAAGCAGGAGAGTCAAAGGGTCAGCTGTCTGCTGGTGGAGCCGCATTCCCAAAAATCAAAGGCACAGACGGTGACGAGAAGGAGCCCGAGGAGAAGGAATAGAGTCGAACGCCGACGACAAATATACCCTGTACAAAAGCTGTATCATCACCTGGGAACAGAAGGAGAAGCAGAAAACTTTTATGCATTCAGATCATACCCAGATCATCATCTCCACTCATCAGCATTTCCTATCATTATACCACCTCTCCCCATTCGGCCCATCCATACCAAAGCTAGGGCTCATCCAGTAATCGCTCTCGACATACCAGAAGAGATTCACGCCCTTCAACCTCTTACTGCAGACCAATTTCCGCCAGAACTTCCTCGCATTATCCACACTCGCAACAGCCTTTCCAGCAAAAGTTTCGCCCGAAACAGGCCAACCGGTCTCCGTCACCCATACCGGGATCCCCGCCTTGACGGCATTGGTATGGCTCCTTGTCCTCCTCAAGGACCTCATGAAGACTTTCGCAGCACGTTGAATCGTGGCGCCTTCAAAGTATGGATAGCCATCGAGACCGACAAAGTCACAAGCTGTGGTGACGACGTCGTTGACCGGATCAACCCATGCGGTCCAGGTGTCCACGTGCCCGACTGGCACATTTACTCCTTGTGCCCGGATCATGCCTCGGACATCGTAGATCTTCTGGGCAATGATGTTTGGGTCCGCCTCTTTTCTGTATAGATCTTCTGAGCCGACGCTGACGGCGAGCATCCAGCTGCTTCCGTAATTCTGGATGGCAGAAAGGAGGGCTTGCTTCTCTGCATTGAAATGATTGTCATCTTGTGTCCAGACACCGACGAGGATTCTTGTCTTTGTGGCTAGGGCTGCGGGGACGGCATTGGCGAGGGTGTTGCAGTCGCTGCTGGCGTAGAGGCGGGCAGTATTGAATGGTCCCGGCGAGGATCTCATACGGTTGAATGAATCTCTCCACTGATCGACGGATTTGCAGGAGCCATCTGCGTTGTTTGCGGCAAAGTTGAAGCCTCGGAAGGCTGCGGTTGTGGAAGGGATGAAAGTGGTGAGAAGAGCAAGAATAGTCGGAGTAAGGAGCTTCATTGTGATGGTCCGACTGTTAGTCACTGTGTGCTCAACATACTAGAAGAACACAAGATATTATAAGACTCATGAAAGGTCTAAAGATAGGAGAGACACGTTATGCAATCGATACCATACCATGTCATATCAGCTATCTGATTGAAACATGCCCGCTGGACACGAGAAGCACCATACAAGATCTCTTGTCCTACCTGCAGGCTATCGGACGTGCCGTGTCGTACGCGTGAGGACGTTCTCGAAAAATCTTCCAGTTCCGGACTGGGCATACAACGGTCAGTAGGCTCAACCGCTTCGGGCGATGCTGAACGATCGTGTTGGGCGATGAGTGACAAAATTGGGAATATGAGATCTCGGCACAATGTACGAGAGATTGAGATGAACTATACCTGCTTGTTCCGGGAGAGGTTTGGCAACGTTCTGTGATGGTGGCGGATGTGTTGATGGTAAAAAGTGGAGCACAACACTCTGCCATCTTTCATGTTGCCCTGTTGACTGGCAGACATCGTCGGTCTTTGTGATGGCATGTGAATCAACAGAGAATCGCTCTCCGTGCCGCCAGGAATATCTTGTCGACCAGCCTGTTGCTATTGATATCGGCATCAACAAAACCAGAGTCAAGGACATTCAAGGGCGTCCATACAACATTCCATCAAATCCTGATCATCAGAGACATACGAGCCTTGATGCCTCAGAGCGATCGGTATGCGTTCAGTCGAGCCTCGATGAGCAGTGTCGTCGTAATGTCGAACGGATCGATGATGGAAAACCAAAGGATGAGTTTGAAGCGGTACGCCCTGGTCATCAATATCATCAGTTCCAGACCAGACAACTTTCAAACCCTGATTGGCAATGACAATTATAGTGATCGAAGCATTTTAGAATGTTCTTTCAGGCGGTGCAGGCGGCCAAACCTGCTGAGTGGGTTCAAGGCTGTTCAGCCTCGTCTTCCGGCACGACGGCGGCAAGCGACACGCGCCGGTTTCATGTGGCAGCACCAACACACTCACAACTTTTCCAGCTGCAGATCAGTCCAGTCCAGGCGCTTCTTCATGCAGGTGATGCGGGATCACCGAGACCTCCCGGTCGATCTGAAGATACAAACGCGGCGGTATCAAAGTGGAGCCTCGATGATGGGAATTCTCCTCAGGCAACACGACAAGGCCATGTGAAGAGGAATCGAATCTCAGATCTCTATGTTACAGACTCCCAGCCATTCTCGGCGATGAAGATGTTGTCCTGACATCCGAGTCAATCACAGCCATTGACCTATAACCGCCCTTCCAGCTTCAGCCTCATCCGCCTCGCTTGACCACGCAAAAGCCTAAGTTTGGTACACATTACAGGTGAACGCGTTTCACTACGAGGCAGGTGAGTGTACTCGTAGGGCTGCAACAGTCTGATGACTTCATACATAATTCAACCATCTCGATTGTCGATTCTCCTTCATATCAATCCCATAATATTTGAACCCCAGTAAGAGACGTTTCCTTTGTTCGATTCCATCCCATCACTTTCCTTGAACACCATCAGTCATAGTGCCGGACACAATGACTACACCAAACACCTTTAATGCTCCTTCAGGAGAGGCCAGGTCGCTTACCATCCAAACTTCTTCCGACCGGATTGTCTACGCAAAGACACATCAACCCAACATCATCCTTCCCATTGATGGAGGATGCTTCGGCTCTGTCACTGAGAGACGCCGTGGTCAACGACGTCGAGCTCCATTGAGCGTTGAAACCCACAACTCTGCCTCAAGTCCGTCCACACCATTGTCCCCGCTTCGTGTCAAATCGAGATACAACCAAAAGACACCTACCAGAATGACTCTTCCCACACCACGAAGGCCACCTACCAAGCGTACACCTAGCGATAATCTTCTCACCTTTAAAGGAATGGATCAGGAGTTTACCCCACCGACAGCTGCTACCTGGTCCGCCAGAGTTCGGATTTTGATGGCTCAAAGGGATGCAGAGTTTGAAGACGTCGGAACACCATCCACATTGCATTCGCGGAGTATTTGTACTTAGGCGGCACCCAAGATATACCCATTGCATGCTTGTTGTAGAATCGACTGGCGGAGTCGGAGTCGGGCATTTCCATGTATTATACTAGTCGATGTAGAAATAAATACGAGTTACGGCTGTTGCATCAAACTTTCCTCCTTATAGACTCCATTTTGATGCATTTTCTGTAAGGTCGCATTTGCGTAAGTTTGAGGAAGAGGAGTCATCGAGGTGGTGAGAAAATATTGCTTGCGATTAGTCAGCTTCGAGGTCCGGATCTGTAGATTTTTGATAGACATTCAATTTCTAAGCACGTCATATAAAGTGTCTGTCAGCCCCGTGCAGCACTTTCACATCATCAAATACTTTGGAAATAGGTAGCAGATCACAGTGATTCAATGTCTTCCAGCAACCCCGACCGTGAAGGTCAAGAGGATCCTCAGGATGATAACGAAATGCTCGACGTAGCGGACGCCGACGAAATCTTGGAAGAAGAGGGCGATGTAGCCATGGACTCTGGAGACGAAGGAGGCGAACCTATAGAAGAGATTGCGCTCCAAAACGACAGCGTAGCACACTTCGACTCGCACAAAGACAGTATATTCTGCATAGCACAACACCCAACCAATCCCTCATTAGTCGCCACAGGAGGCGGCGACGACACAGCATACCTCTGGGAAGCCGTCCCAGCACCACGACCAGTCCTCCCCAAATCCTTCGAAACCAACCCCCAACCAGTAGAACGCCAATCCCTCCAACCCCTCGCCAAACTCACCAACCACACCGACTCCGTCAACGCCATCACCTTCTCCCTCCCCGACGGCGCCTACCTCATCACCGCCGGTCTCGACGGCCGCATCAACATCCACGACACCAAATCCCACACCCTCCTCACCACCGCCCAAGAAGTCGAAGAAATCAACTGGCTCTCCCCCTGCCCCCACCCCTCCCACCCCAACACCTTCGCCCTCGGCGCCTCCGACGGCTCTATCTGGGTGTACACCATCGACCCCACCTCCTCTACCCCCCTCACCATCCTGCAAGCCTACTACCTCCACACCGCCCCCAGCACAGCCGGCACCTGGACGTCCGACGGCCGTCTCCTCGCCACCGTCTCCGAAGACGCCTCGCTCTACGTATGGGATCCTTTCTCCGAAGCCGCAGACGCAGGACTCGTGGACGCCTCCAGCTCCACACAGACAGTCGTGGCGCTCACGGCGGCGGACGAGCGTTTCCGTGTCGATGGAGGACTGTACAGCGTTGCAGTCTCGTCAGGGGGCGCCATCGTCGCGGTAGGCGGCGCAGAAGGGCAAATCCGCGTTGTCGGCCTACCGAGGTTCGGCGCCGCCGCACCATCGACATCAAAAGGCGGGGCTGGCGCAAAGGCAAAAGCTGGAGGCGGGAAGCAAGCTGCTGCAAAGGGCGGGAGTGCGGCGGCCGGTCAGGCGGGTGTGATTCTCGCGGCGTTGGGAGCGCAGAGTGATGGCGTGGAGACGTTGGCGTTTTCGCAGCCGCCGCTTACGTTGTTGGCGGCGGGGAGTGTGGATGGGACGATTGCGTTGTTTGATGTGGCGCATAATTTTGCGGTGAGGAGGGTCATTAAGGAGGCGCATGAGGAGGAGGCGGTGATTAAGGTTGAGTTTGTAAGGGAGGAGAGGGGGTGGTTGTTGACCAGTGCGGGGAATGATGGGGTGGTGAGGAGGTGGGATGTGAGAGGGGGAACGGCGGCGGCGGGGCAGGGATTTGCGGGAGAGTGGAGGGGGCATAGAGGGGGTGGTGAGGGCGGGGGCATTTTGGGTTTTGTTCAGGGCAAGGATGGGAAGCAGGTCGTCACGGCGGGAGATGATAGCGTGGCGTTGGTGTTTGAGACGGCATAGGATGGATATGTGCTATGGGAAGAGGTCGTAGTCGTCAAAGAGAAGCTAGGCATGTTCATGATTAATCCTCTCTCCCACCATGAGGAGCAAACCACTTATTATCCTGCTCATACACCGACACCCTCTGCCTCGCCTTCTCTATCCTCTCCTCCGTCAACCTGTACGCATGCGGCAGCTCTGTCTCTCCCGCCGCCTCCTCGATCGCCTCCCCCATTTCGCGGCCCTGCCTCAACCTCCCTACAATTCCCGCCACCGTCTTGCCGCACAGCCATGTGTTCGGCATCCCATGCCCAGTGAAGCCAGCACACATGAACAATCCCTCCTTACCCGGCACCGGCCCGACAAACGGCAACTCATCCCTCGAGAAACCCATGATACCACTCCATGTCTTGACCATATCCAAAGGCTCCTTGTTCTTCAAGGAGAAGTACATCGGCAATGCTTCTCTCAGCCATTTAGTCTGGCGCTCGTCGACGAAGCTATCATCCGTGACGCCGACACGAGCACCATACTTCTCTGCGCCGCCGAACATGAGGTGGCCACCCTTCTCGCTGGGTCGTTGGATCAGATAGTCATGCATGCCTTCCTTGGAGAAGCCGAAGGAGGTCTTGAGACGGTTATCACCTGCCAGCTCAGGGGGTGGGAGGATACTGCTCATTTGTCCGCGGCAGGGTACGATTAGGTCTTTGAAGTCGGGCACAAGGGCGGAGGTGTACCCGTTTGTGGAAAGGATGACGGTCTTTGCGGTGACGGAGCCCCGATCGGTTTTGACGGTCCAGGAGCCAGAGTCTGAGCGTTGGAGTGCGGTCACGGGTGTCCAGGTCTGCAGATTGAAGCGGCCTTGGAGTCCTTCGTCAAGGACGAGGTCTTCGATTACACCGGTGACGAACTTGTAGGGCCAGACGCGGGCGGCGACGTCGGTGACTACCGCGGCTGCTGCGTCAGGGACACCCAGACGGGCGAGCTGATCCTTGTCTGTGACATAAGTGCAGCGAGAAGCGAGAACGGCGTCATTCTTGGCCAGAGTCTCGAGGTCCTTCTGAAGTCGAGAGGTGGTGTCGTTCGTGTAGAGTGCTTGGACACCAGGTTGGGTCACGAACTCGCAGGGGAAGGTCTTACGTGGAGGTGGGCGAGGATCATCTTGTAGCTGTTCTCCAGCTAGACGTGCTAGATTTCGATGACCAGATAGCTCAAAGTGGCCAATTGATGGATCATTGGGGTGTGTGAAGAGGAGTGGTTGACAATGGCCTCCATTCTGCAACGATATCAGTATTACATACTCGGACATACGCCATCGGGGACTCTCACTCTTCCTGTAGCTCCCCAACAAACTTCTCTTGCATCTAGAAGAAGGACTGATGGTGCGTCCGAGTTTGCCCCGCTCTGATCGTGCTGCCGATAAGGCTCCAGCAAGTGATGGACGATACTGGTGCCAGATATGCCTGCTCCGATGACAGCGATATCAACCTCTGCGGGAAGCTCTCGGGTCGTCCGATGTCCTAGCAGCAAAGCAGAAGGTTCCGAGTGCCAGAAGGACTTGGAGGGGTCATGGTGGGGGAGGCTTGCGGGGTTGCCACCCTGGTTGTCAGCCATGGTTGCAGGCTATAAATTGGTGCAGTGTGAGTGATAGAGTGAGAAAGAGTCAATTGTGATCAGAGTACTTTGGGAATTGAGAGAAAGTGTTTCTTGATCTCGTTGGTGAAAGAGAAAGCTATCTAGGTGCCTGAAGACTCACCCCAAAGACTCATCCCGAAGCTCTGTCGATCACACGCCCACTTGCGGGATCCTGTACCTCTCCCTGCATATTCCTGCGGCGTGGACGACACTAGCACATGCAGTAATCCAGGCAAATCTGCAAGGACAGCACATCAGCATCCATATCTCACACCTGTGAAGACAGTTTCATGCATGTTCATAATCGCGTATACTACACTAGCTCCCATCCAAGACTAATCTCCAACATAGGAGCAGCACTTGTCCTTCTTATCCGCTGGATACCAATTGCTACATCTCTCAGCTTGACCTGTTCCTCAATCCAGGCATCCGTCACCCGCTTTGCATTTGCGGCCCAAGTCTCACAGACGTGGCACTTTCCCACGATCCCTTCCATACTACCAATCAGCGCACCACAAGCGTTGCACATGGTGTTGCAAGACTGTGCTGATCGCCATTCATAACCTATGCCGTCCGCTGGAATGGACACCTTCCCATCGATCTGGGACGACTTGGAGAGCGACTTCAGCTGGACCATCAAACGCTGCCTTTCTACATTCGCATTCATGCTCTCGCGACTCCGAGGATGGGACTCGGAGAAAGAATATGCAGTGACGTGCGGCAATGCATCTGCAGGTGTCATTTGAGCAATATTCAAGAACGTCAGGTTCTTCCATGACCCCAGCCAATCTGGTCCGGTCCTGACAGTCGGCTGTGGAGCAGTCCAGTGATCATCGTCGTTCATCCTTGTGTGATGTAGTGCACCTCTTGTGGGCATAGACACCTGATCTGGAAGAAGTGCTTGCAACCATGGGCATCCAGACAGGTCAAGATGCTTCAAGCAGTAGGTCGATCTGGAGAATTGACGTAGTAGAGCTCTCGCTTCTGTCAAGTCACCATCGAGGAGCGAGTACATTGAGGTCCCAGATGCAGCAAATGTGTTCCCTGCTGGGGAAGATGTTGTAGCATTGACCAGATTTGGCGTCCGTGTCGGAAAGGGCCATTGCGATAAGGACAGATGTGTGAGAGTAGGAACCTTCGAGGCGAGGGCGAGAAGATCTGTCCATGAGACTGTTGGAGGCGGTTGAGCTAGTGATAGCTTAGTGATTGTAGAGGAGCCACTGAGCATGACATTCGAGAGCGAGGTAGGTATGGAGGACTCCTCAGCGTCCCAGGAGTCGGTGTCTCCATTATTCGAGGCTTGCTGTGCCGATCGCTCAGTCAGGATTGCAGTAGTTGACTTGATCGATATTGTCCATCCAGCCAAAGCAGTAAGATCCAGGCAGTCCACAGACTCTGAATTTGACAAGAGTATCTCCAATGCCCGAGGCGAAAGCCCTTCTTCAGGACCAAAAGAGGAGATGTAAGATATCAATGTAGACCTGATATAACCAGGACATTCGCTCAAAAACCAAAGACCGTCATCATCAACAGACTGCCAATTAGTGGCCAAAGTCTTCAATACATGATGCAAAAGGCTCTGCCGAGGTATAAGTCTTTGCTGCACCGACTGAACAAACCCAAAGTGACGACTTGCTCGAGGTCGGGATGTGCACTTCTTCTCACCAAATTGGCGAGATCGTGCTACCGAGCCATTATGGTGGCTACCACTCCCATCGAGCCAACTCCGGGGTGGAGCTGGTCCAGGAGTCCGTAGTCGTGTCCTTTGTCTTGTGCCAGCCTTTGGCGCCGGTGGAGCAGATTCGGGTACTCCAAGGATCCCTCCTAGAGATGGTGGGACAGACCTCTGATTCGATCTTGCCGCAAAGTCGGCTTGCTGTTGTGCCTGCTCAGCGGAGGCCTGCTCTCGTCGGAGTTGTGATAATCGCTCGTTGACAGTGGCGGGTGGCGCAGGTGGCGAATTGACCGTCGGACTCTTGCTGCTGCCAAGTGACGGATGGGTATAATTTGATGAACCTTGGTGATTGTACACTGGTTTATGTTTTTTTGGCATTATACGGGGAGAAACACTCCACAAGAAGTGGATGAAAGGAAGGTTGATGGGTCAAAGGGAGGCGAAGGTCATGAGTGGCACGGCTGAGTCACCCTAGCATTGACCTCAGCATTTGACAGCTTTGACTCTGCGCTCACTCATGAACATCAGCACACATATATGTCTCAATCAGTTCGATAGTCTTTGAAGTCTGTGGCATGCCTTTGTGACATCCTGGCGAAAAGACCCTCGTGGCAGAGGTAAGTGCTCGACTACATGAAAGGGGGATGATTTGCTCCAGGCAAGGGATTTCCACACAATCAGCTAAAGGAAGAGATGAATTCAAGCACGAATTTCCCTTCTACGCATCAAATATGCTTCAAGAGACTCTGAAGGAGCGGGGCCGACGATTGCAGATACTTGTCGTGGTCGGCGTCTTTATCTTCATCGGCTTCGTTTCCTTAATTTCCTTCTCTCACGGATGGGCTTCTCGACCCGCCGTCAAGACTGTCCTTGAACTCGATCGCGAGGATTTCATCTCAAGATGGCTAGACGTACACACCGGTGACCCAACAGACGGTTATGCTCTCTCCCAGCTCTGCCTCCATCAAAACATCACCTGGCATCCCAACCTCATCATCAACGTAGACGACGCCAACGGAGGCATAGGTAACATCCGCGGCAACGTCCTCGACTTCCTCTACTTTGCCATCTCAAGCGGCTCCTCAATCCTCCTCCCCTCCTTCGCCGCCCGCAGCGACAACGACCTCTCCTCCCTCTTCGACCACCGTACCCCCTTCTCCACCTTCTTCGACGAACACCACTTCATCACCACCCTCCGCACCCACTGCCCATCCCTCCACATCTACTCCCCCACCTCCATCCCCTCCCTCACCACCCTCTCAGACCGCTACATCCCCACCTCCATGCGCTCCGACCTCAACCCATCCGACACCCCGCTCACCTCCGCCACCCACTTCCACACCTGGCTCCTCACCAACCAAAACCTCACCCTCCCCCCCTCAACCTCCACCCTGATAAACCTAGGCCGCACCCTCTGGGACGGTCCCGACACCTTCTCCCTCCCTCCCCGTCTCCGTCGCGACTTCGGCTCCCTCCTCCGCCTCCCGCCCCCCATCCGGCACCTCGCAGCCCTCACCACCCACGCACTCGCCCAACGCTTCTCCCTCCCCCTCCCCCCATCAGCACCATACTACCCCTCCGCCTTCCTCGGCGCACACCTCCGCACCGAACCCGACGCTATAAAAGCCGGCTTCACCACCGCCGGTACGCACGCGAATTTCACGGCACAGACAGACGCGTATCTCTCCCAAGCCGTTCGCTCAGGGCTAGACGTCATCTACGCTGCCAGCGGGTCGAAGCGGGACCTCGCGCTGTTCAGGAAGAAAACATGGGATTTACACAGGGTGAATGTGACGGACAAAGGGGAGTTGCTTGCCGGTACAGCGGAGGGGGAGGAGTTGGAGAAGTTGAGCTGGGACCAGAAGGGGTTGGTGGATTGGGAGGTATTGATGAGATGTTCGGAGTTTGGAGGGTTCGTGAAGAGTAGTTTTGCGTTCAACATTGCGGTGACGAGGGGGGCGGTGGGGGAGAGGGAGGGGCGGGTGCAGGAGGGGATGTGGTGGGGGATTGATGCGGGGGAGATGCGGATTAGAGGGGAGAGTGCGTGGCGGGATAGGTGGAGTACGGTTTGGGGGAGGGATGAGTGGCATGAGAAGAAGATTACGAGGGGGGCGTGGCCGTAGGGGAGAATGAGGAGAAGAAAGGGATGAGATTAAACGCCAGAGTAAGATAATACAGGGATATCGCCATTTCCTTTTTCCCAGACCGAGGAACCTCCCAATGGATATTCTGTTAACTATCCTTTGACCTTGTCGACGACGCGCTCTGCACCTTCCTTGACGGCTTCGCCAAGGTCTTCGACACTGCTTCCAACTGCTCGAGTCACTCTGCTCATTTCTCGAAAGACATCTTCCCGTAGGCCTTTGCTTTCTGCCTGACTCCGTCGAGCCACTTTGAAAGCTAAGAAGTATGCACCAACAATCCCAAGATGGATCCTCTCCTTCAACAGCATGGTCAGGCCGTGTCCTAGGAAGCCTTTGAGGACTTCTCCCTGCAGACCTGCGTAGAGAGCAAGAAGTCCCTCGCCCTTGTAGATGGCTACCAGACCCTCGAACAGCGGGCTAGGTGCTTTGAGAGCCTTAACCAAAAAGGCAAGGACGTATTGTACGCTCTCCTTGAGTTTCTGATAACTCGTAGTCGAGCCATCAAAGGTAGGCTTCTCCACTGGCTGACTGTGTTTGACTTCCAGTGTGTCAGAGGCCTCCATGGAACTGTCATCTACGTTGAATGTCTCAAAGGTCTTCTCGTCTGCCACTGTCGGAGCTGGTCTGGTACGACTGGCAGTCACTTGTGCTCGAGTCTTGGCCAGACTGAAAGGATACATGGTCGCCGACGCGGCAGCTTTACTGAGTGCTGCAATCAAGAAGGTCATCTTCGGTCCAGGTCTTTCCCGCTTACTGGCTGGCAGTATTGTTCGGGACAGCAGATTATGGAAGAGAAAGGTCAGCCCAGGGTTGAGGGTCAAGATGAGACTTGCTCGATAACCAGCCCAGAACCCAGTGATCCCTCGTTCTGAGCGGATCTGCAGAGCAATGTCTTTGACGGAGAGCTTCGAGACCTGATCAGGTGGAAGAGAAGCAGACGGGTCCCTTGCGGCCAACATGGCAGCGGTTTGCTTGCGGGTGACGATCTGCTGGATAGGTGTTGTCACAAATTTGGCGACTGCTCCGGCAGCAATACCAATCCGAAGCTCATCTGGTACTGCCAGTGTCTTCGCTGATGTTCCCTGCAGACGTCGCTGCTTCAGAAAAGTGTAGATGAGAAAGAAGAGAAAGGCGTCCACGATTGACTTTGCCGTGTCCGTCACACATCCAGCATAAAAGGCCCTCAATCCTCCCTCTGACTTGTATATCTTCTTGACCGCATCGATAATGTTCTTGTACTCCAAGTCCGCCTCGGACGCAGCGGAGGGTGCTTCATTCGGCCCTCGCATTTGTTTCTGCACTTGCAGTCGTGTAATTGACAAACTCAGAGGATACAGTATCAAGTGCGATATAGCTGTTCCAGCCGAGCCAGCAAGTGCATGACCCAAGGCCGGCAGCCCGACCGAGGCTGCTGAGGGTGACCTGGCATCTTCCTCTTGTATGCGATGGTAGAGCTCGAAAGCGTCCTCGAAGGGATTGTCAGAGTTGTACTTGAAGTCATGAGAAGAGAAGAGATCGCGTACGAGTTGAGAATTGTAAGGGAAAGACATCTTGAAGTCTACCTGATTACTGTGGTCAGGTCAGTGGTGAACCTCGAGGAGGCTGAAGCTAGATGTACTGACCTACTTATCCTACACTGCTTGTCTGCTGCATATTTGCGGGGTCGTCCAGGGTACGTATCGTGGAGGTGGAGCTAGTGAAGTGAAGGTATTACTGCCGAACCCTTGGCTAGGATGGACATCGCGAGGATAAGATGGGTGCATGGAGGTGAGTCGTGCCAAACGGCCGGGTCGCATGCCAGAAACGTCATGTTTTCCCCGCAGTTTCCGTGCAGCTCCACCTTGACATCGGACCCACACCTGGCATCCCTGCTCGCAAACTCCTTGGGGGTCAATGGAAGTGGCTTGATTCGGGGCGAACGATGATCAATTCGTGTCCACCGTGGACCGCGACAGTGGGTTCCAATCTGACAGGCAGTCATTATCATTATTCTAGTCTGATCCGCTAATGCCCAACGATGAAATACGTGTTAGTGACCAAGCACACGCCCATAACACAAAAGCCGTAGATGGCCAATGCTAAGCTCAATCTTCTCAGCAGTTGATTCCTCCAGTTCCTGCTCTTCCACTTGTTCAACCAACTCCTGTACTCTGAATCGGCTGTGTCGTCTCCAGAGTCATACTCGTCCTCATCATCGTCTTCCTTCAACAACTTCTGATGCAAAGGCGAATCAGGCGAGGAAATCTTGTAGTAAAACAGACCGGGAAGAATGAAAGAGATTGAAGTGCTTCCTGTACTTCCGACGTATGCAAGGACCTTTTCCAGAGAGCTGACCGTCATGGCCACGATGTAGGAAAGGATGATGATGACCGTTGTGATAGCGGCGAATCGAGTCTCCGACATTTCAGGTGTCCTTTGTCCTGGTGGGCTACCTAGAAGAGAGCTTCGAGATGGTGAACCGAGAGATGGTGATGTCTGAGCCGAAGATCTGTTTGGTCGCCACTTGAGAACCGCGTCTACAGAGGCTCTGCAGGGATGGACCTGTAGCGGGTAGGAAAACATGACCAGAACGACGATGGCTGCTTTGCCGATCGTGGAAGATACGGAGGGTGCGTATTGAGCGACAATGTTGCCAATAACGTTGTCTCCAAAAGATAGATATCCAGTGATAGCAACCAGGATGTATATCGATCCAGAAGTTCCTATACTGGCAGTCACGACCGCTGTGGTCGATTTGTGCGTGTTGACATTGATCTCATTAAGGATGGAAAACATCTGCTTGGGTCAGCTTGGACAGCATGGATGAGTGTTCTTCAACTTACGTTCTGATGACATGTATATGCGAAAACGATGACAGGAAAGCTCGCGAGTGTTGGTACAATGCCCATCCAAGTAATATATCTAACCTCTCCTCTTCCTTCCAATGTATCCCCAGCGCAAAAGTGATAGACGACTAGAATGACCAGATATCCGATTGAAACGAGCGCAACAACGCTTGTGTATTTGAGCGAGTCCAGCTTGCGCAAGAATGACAAGGGTATAACAATCAGCCTGGACTCGGTCAGTACATATTCATCGCCGATTCCATGCAGCCTCACATGAACGCAGTGACCCAAAAGTGCCTATCAATCAGGAATGCAGCATCCGGATTGGGGTTGAAGCCTCTGACAACACCAGGCATGAGATCGCCAATAATGATTAAATAGCTGACTCCCACGCCAAAACACTTAATCGCAATCGCAGCATCAAATACTACGGCAGCATTCGGATATGTTATCTGGCTGAGCGCAAAGAAACTCGCAACTCCTCGGTCCAAGTATCTCGCGCATCTTGTCTGCAGGTAGAGACCAAATCCAGCAGTGATTCCAGACCAGATTATTACCAGAGTACCCAGAAGTATTCCCATATGCGACATGGCCAGAGGCATTGCCAGTACACCCGCTCCAACGATCGTGTTGACCAAATTGATGACACTGGATGTCCATGATGCTTGCCCTACCACTCCCGTCTCCTTCTTATGCCGTTGTCGATTCGAAGAGGTTCTGCTCGACGGACGAGAATTGTGCTCCTGCGGAGTCGCATTGATAGCAGCGTAGCTAGCCATATTGCTCCGAGGTTGAAAACGAGGGTCGAATCAAATGAGTTATCGATTCCGCATGGCACGCGTGTTGTGGACGGTCCTCCGGTCGTAGAGACGTCTGCGATGTATGAGAGAACTTTGCTCAAGTCTCGTGGACCGTCGTAAGAGATGTCGGATGAATGTTGCCGTGTAGGTGGAGTAGATGACGGTAAAAGGTACGATGACCGCACTCGCAATCTGCAAAAGTGATTGCGAACCAAATGCCAAGACCGAACCCGTGAGACCAGAAGACACCGTTTCAGCGCCGGTCTGCCTCGTCGGGTTCTCGACAAGAAACGAGATTATATCCACAGATGGCGACGGACCAGACTCAATTAGCGAAGCGGACCTTGAGTCTGTTAGAAGAGCGATTGGACAAGTTACAGCTACTTCTGCATGGAGATGGGGTGGCAGACGAGGCACGCGACACATCCTATTCATCTTCGGTCACAACTCGGCTTCAGTCACTTGACAAGGCACTACGAAAACTCGAATCTGATTCGAGCTCTATCAAAGAGCTTTTACGTCTTCGTGAGTAGCCATGCATTCACAGGTAGGATGACCTCTGAACATGTGACCAAGATAAATCCCAAAGACGAGCATTTGACCATGAAACGGAGAACCATATCAATCCCGGAGATGAATCCGTAGCAGCCACTCTCGTCCTATCACACGCAGCACAACTCAATACCACCACAACTAATCTACGGTCAATACATGATGCAGCAATACCAGAAGCATCAAGCTCTGTCCACATTATAGCTCAAACACCACGAATGCAACGAGCCCTGGCCAGGGCAGAAGCTCAGGACAAGCACATGTCCGATCTCAGAACACGAAGCGCCGAATTGGTTTCCCGATGGCATCAAGTGGGTGTATTAGGTGTTGGAGAAGTCATCAGCGAATGGGATGAGAGGCTGACAGATGCTGAAAGAAGCGTTCGCCAAAAGCATGCTCGAAGGAAGCGTGAATTGGAGTTGACATGATAGCCTGACCGGAGTGGCTTCAATAGACGCCCTGATAATTCAGCTTACATGGAAGACCATGTACCTGTTCATGCGGCTGATGGACAAGGATGCTTGCTTCGACGACGTTATAGTCTGAAACACAAGGTCAAAGTGTAATGATTGACAGGTACACAATGGCAAAAGTGGTGGCTGACGAGATTGGGCACCTTGCAGGCGTTGGTGAGACCAAGATAGAAATTTCTACAGAGCAAATCGCCAGCTGAGTCGGCATCTTACGGCTGGTGAGATGATGAATCAGGGCTTGTTGGGTGGAAAGAGCCGCGACTCGACGCGTAAGGCAAGATGAAGAGAGAAACAAACATAGTAAACCACCCCTATCAATGCAAGGAGAGACAATGTTCTGCACCAGATCAAGTCAACTCCCGAAGAGACTGCACCATGTCTGGTGTTGTGCATTCATGCCTGCAAGATATCGTTCGCAGCCTCAAGCCTCCCCCGACCTTGCGCCTCGCTGCCGCTGCCGTGATAACCATGCCCTTCAGAGAAAAGTACGTCGAGAATTGCCCCGTCCTGAATTAGCAAAGCGTGCGCCTCTTTAATCTGGAGCAACCAATTGGACGTGACAAGGCGAAACACCGAGTGGAGACGGTCTTTCAGGTCTCGATGGTCGCTTCTTCCCGGGCCGGAGAGCCAGTCGACGGGGCCCAAAGAGTGCACACGTCTCAGGCGCCCTTTTCCCTTTCTTTCCCTTGTCCAATTTCAGCAACTCCCAGACCCACCTCCCGACTGCCAACACCAGAGTGTGCTGCTCCTCCTCCACGCCTTCAAGCCCTCTTTCTCATCTCCGGTCCATTCGCTCTTCTACACACACCTTACGTCCTTGTTGTTTGCGACCTTTTCTGTTTCGAAGTTCAACTCGATACCACCAAAGCTACCGCGTCAACGTCCATCTCCGTCGGAATTTCTCGACTGCCACTCGTTTTCCAACTCGTCTTGCCATTCTTCGCCCGCCTCCTGACCCTTTCGCACTTTTGTTTCAGCTACCAGCACCGATCACCCCTTCTACCAATTCACGAAATCCTACTCAACGTTTTGACGACTTGACGACACGAGCGCTTCTAGCGGAAAAAAGCTTGTGATTGTTTTCATACGGGTTCGACATCTGAGGAATCTGTAACACCCGCAAGGCCCTTTGGACTTGCCGTGTGAAAGCCTGGCGGCTGTGTAACATAGTACTCTATGCCCACCTACAGCTCCCTTGACAGCCCGTCACTGCGCAAAATGGAAGGATATAAGAGGGATTCTTTTGGGAAGAAGAAGAGGTTCAGCATGGGGAATATCTTTGGTGACCCATTCGCGTTGGCGACCATTTCTGTCGGCATTGTAAGGATATTTTGGACAAGAGCAAGGTCTTCAGTGGACTGACAACACTTTAGATGGCCTGGTTGATCGCATTCGTCAGCTCAGTTATTGCCGTTGTACAGACGCGCGCATTCCCAAACTATTCGTGGTGGACGCTGGTCTTTACATTTTTCGCAATCATTGGTGTGACAATCAGTGTCGCGTCTGATGCGGTGCAAACATATCAAGTAGCGGTATGTTGCGACCGTCATTTCATTCCTTGTCAATACTGACAGTCGCAGATTGTCGGGTTCCTCTCAGCTGGACTTGTCTTCACTACATCATCCGTCAACTCCCTCATCTACCTTCCGAATGGCGCACGTGCTCACGATGCTGCATCAGCCGGGTTCATCCTTCTCTCCATGGTCGCGATTGTATGGATCTTCTACTATGGATCGCAACCGACGGCTAGTCATCGTCATGCAATTGACTCACTTGCACTCGAAAAGGGAGGACGTGCACCGTCGAGGACATCCCGTAACATGGCCAACTCGACATACCGCCCCGAGACTACCATCTCGCAGCAACCACAGATGTACACCTCAGCTCAGCTAAGCGGGTTCGAGACGTCATCACCTGTGACGGGATACCCTGGCGGTCCTCTCGGTGCATCAGACAACAAGCGGAATAGCGAGGCTAGGTTCGGTCAACCACAAGCTGCGCAACCACAACCCACCTCTGCTCAACAAACAAGATCTGTCACACCGGCGCAAGCACCTCCTGCTGCTGCGCCTGCTGCACAAGATAATTCCAACTCGCCGACAGAGTACCCTTACCGGGCAAAGGCCATCTACAGTTACGAGGCCAACCCAGAAGACCCCAACGAGATCAGCTTCTCCAAGCACGAAATCTTAGAGGTCAGCGATGTTAGCGGACGGTGGTGGCAAGCAAAGAAGGAAAGCGGCGAGACTGGTATTGCACCAAGCAATTACCTCATCTTGCTATGATTTTATCAGATGCTGGAACGTCTATTCTCACATTCAACTGGCTTGATTCATCCATCACTGGCGGTCTGGCGTGTCATGTTTTCTTCGGTTATTCTACGATTCACAAAGAGAGACCACTCTTACAATACCCGCATCTGTGGACGCTCATTGTACCAAGCCTTGCGAACAGGAACGCAAGAGATTTATATGATGACTGGGTGTGTGCCTGCGTGCCACAGGGCATTTTTGAGACACAAGTATCAAGCTACATAGATTTGAGCGGTCGAAAGAACTGCAGGAATGATCAAGTCTGAGGACGAATTGACTGTCCACAACTCGTGACATGTGCATCATGCAAGACGGTTCATCGACAAATGTCACTCTGCAAGCCCTGCATTTGTTTCAAGCTCGGTCCGACTGAGAAAAAGAGTCTGTGCAAGATCACAACAACAGAATCTGCTTGTTTCACGTGGCCCGAGGATCTACACGTTCAGTCTCCATTTACCAGGATGGATCAGGAACACGGTTTGCAAGTGTCAAAAGCAGGGAAGATGGGCGCGTGGCAGCAGTACCACCGCCATGTTCGTCATTTTGCTTGGCCCGGACTCGAGCGAGGAGGATCAAGCCTCGTCGACTCGAAAGACCACAGATGAGCATCGACCCCTCATTTCCAGCCATTCTTTCAAATCTGTCCTGCTATAGTACACCACCCCTTCTTAGCTGCTTGCATCACCGTGCGTCGTTGTCGGACTTGTCCGCGCAGCTGGGTTTCTGAATCTTGACCATTCTTCAAGCTGAATGATTAGTATACTTGACTATACTATACCGCTTCAGCCGGTCTTAGCTCCTGATCAGCATCTTGGACGCATTTGACTCTACCTCCGACCGCGACGCGAATAAAACGGTGAGACAGACTCCCGGCGGCAATCCAGAAAACCGACGTCAGCATCATCCTGCAGCTGGTCCCGACTGTTCAGAAACAAATTGTCACAATCGCATTTCTCCCCGAAGCTCCATCTCCTGATCTTCTTGTCCAAGACTCGACTGAATCTCTGTCCCAACATCATGCAACAACGCCAATAGCATAACCTACTCGAGCCGGAGAACAGCGCGGCTCTCCCGAACACACAATCTCGCCCGTTGTCTCTCGGTTCGCACACGAGGGACAAGTTTCGAGGGCGATACCAGGGATAGTACCACACGGTACCACCAGCGTCAATTCCCGAATACGGCATTCACGACTACACGATCCACGAATAGAGTAATCACCCCTATAGACGACGAAGCATCTGTTACAATCCCCCGACCCTGTCCCTTCAATTTTCTTCAACCTTTTGCGGCTCGATAACGGCCCCCCCACGCCCGGCGATGACGTCCATCATGTCCTCGTCAAACCACCACCAACCTCTGGTGTCAAAGATCACATCGCGTCTGCACAGAAGCAGCACTTCGAATGGCGACTCATTCGAGCGAGATCGCGAACGACGCCGACTGTGCGACTGGGAAGCGGAGAAGCAGCCCCTGGATTACGAGCAGATCTTGGTCGAGCCGTCGCGGAAATTGGTCGGACATAGCAGCAAGGTGCTACGATGTGAGGACTTTGAGCTGATCAAGACGCTGGGAACGGGTACATTTGCGAGAGTATGGCTGGTACGATTTGCAAATGCAAAGGGTGAAGATCGGGACCGGGTGTTTGCGCTGAAGAAGCTACGGAAAGTGGATGTGATCCGGCTAAAACAAGTCGAGCATGTGAGGAATGAGCGGAACGTATTGGCTTCCGTGGCGGGGCATCCTTTTATCACGACAATGGTGGCGAGTTTTCAGGAGCCGGACACGCTGTATATGCTTTTGGATTATTGTCCTGGAGGGGAGGTGTTTAGCTATCTTCGGAGAGCGAGGAGATTCAACGAGGCAACGAGTCAATTCTACGCCGCGGAAATAGTATTGATCCTCGAATTCTTGCACGACAAACAGGGTGTGGCATACCGAGATCTGAAGCCGGAGAATATCCTTATCGACGCGGAGGGGCATCTGAAGCTGGTAGACTTTGGCTTTGCAAAGAAGGTGGAGAACCGTAGGTCATGCCCACGCTCGAGAGCGATGCGATACTAATCATACCCAGGCGAGACGTACACTCTCTGCGGCACTCCCGAGTACCTCGCTCCGGAAGTCATCCGCAACACCGGCCACGGCCTCGCAGTCGACTGGTGGGCGTTTGGCATCCTCATCTACGAATTTCTCGTCGGCCAGCCTCCCTTCTGGGACCAAAATCCTATGAAGATTTACGAACAGTACATCTCCCCTCCCCCTATCCCCTCCCTCTTCTCCCCCACTGACAACTTCCCCAGGATCGTTGAAGGCAAAATCCGCTTCCCCTCCGCCATGTCCGCCGACGCACGCGACATCATCCAAGGCCTCTGCACAGTCGACACGGCCAAACGACTAGGCAACATCTCCGGTGGGGCCGGGAGGGTGAAATCGCACCCTTGGTTCAAGAGTATCGACTGGGACGCGATTTATTACCGCAAAGTCCAGGGGCCGATCGTGCCTCATCTCAAAGGGCCAGCGGACACGCGGAATTTCGACGAGTATGAGGCTGAGCCGATGGCAAAGGAGCAATATACCAAGGAGTTGAAGGAGAAGTATGATTGGCATTTTCGGGATTTCTGAGGGAAGGGAGGGGGGGGGAGGGAAAGGGGGGAGGGACTTGGAGGCATGAGGGCATTTTGGATCCCATCATCACTATCGGAAGACCAACAGCAAGTGGGAAGAAGAGAAGAGCAGAGAAGGATGAGAAGAGCAGAGCAGTGGGACGGCAGCGCTTGAGCATTATCCTTTTTGTTTCCTTGATCCTGATGATGCACGATTCGATACCACCGCCTTTTCTGAGCGGGTTTTCATAGCATGTCCCGCGAGCCGTATGTTTCGCTGCTTGTATAAACTTTGTTGTACAGACACTAGCGCTCGAAGAGCTCTTGTATCCATGACTATATATCCGCCTGTGATCTATGAACATCGGCTATACAAGGTTGTTTCACCGTTGCGGCTCCTTCCCCCGCATTTCCCCACTGGTCACTGCACTGAGGAGGATTCAGAGTTTCGAGACCCACGGCGGGGACACGGGGGCATTGGGAGGGGTGCTTGGCTTTATGCACACGTGGGAGATACTTACTGTCTTGCATGCAGGACCTCGGATATCAAGTCTTTATATCGTAGTGTCTTTGAGTTGGGGACCATGCCGCCATGTCCCTCTTCCGCGCGTGTGTTCAACGGACGTGGCTTCGACCTGCGAAATGGGAGGGGTTTAGTCGACCTCTTGTGGGTTCGCAGGGATGGGCGGGAGGGTATGCGGCAAGTGCAGGGGAACGAGGGAGAGGGAGGAGAGGGTTGTTGACGGAGGCGAGGTATGAGGGGGCGAAGGAGGTGAGTTGACCTTTGAATCATCGGTGCAGGGAGAGGATGTGAAAGTGTGGGAGATTGAGATGCGGACGAGAGACTCGGACGAGAGACTGGGATGAGAGCGGGTGTGGTAAGAGGAGGTTGAGAAGGGGCGCTGGGAAGGTAGAGATGGGAACGATCGGCTTGAGATCACCGCAGCCATGGGTATAGGGGGAAGATTGACGTTGGGGAGACTGACTTCTACAGCCGCCGCTGATAGAGGAGACTATTGATAAGCATTTTGCTTCGATCGTGAGGGAGAACGGGGATCGGAATGCGTGAGTCTTTCTATCCCGTATTATGTCTTTCCTACAATTTCTCAACATGCGCGAGTGTGAAATGGGAGATGGTGGTGGCAGTAGCTGCAGCGGCTGGATTGATCGGGTGGCATCTACAGCATGCACAGAGAAGCCCCTGAGACGACGGGAGGTCATTGAGCGAGAAGGAGAGGGCCATGAGAGAGGCTTGCCAAAGGATGGGACTTCAATGCTCAGGGCTGACGAACCAGGGTGATTTCGCGGCATCAGAATACGACATTGACATACAGAGATCTGGACCAGCAGAGTAATGCTCTTGCCAGGGGATTGCTAGAAAGAGGAGTCAAGAAGGGTGACCGTGTGGCAGTGTCATTAGGGAATGGCATTGAATTCGCGGTGGTGAGTCTACTTCTTCTCTTCTGTTTGCTGGAAGGGACTGTTTGCGGCGAGCAGACATCTATGTCAGCTGGGAGCAGATTTGTCGCCCAGGTTTTGCATTTAACACTGGCCGAAGATGATACTACACTGCTTCAGGACCACTAACGAGCAATAGACAACATATGCGCTCTTCAAAATCGGAGCCATCTTGGTATGATTACCCTGACGCCCATACTGCACTCAATTGACCTGGTTAGGTACCCCTGAATCCAGCCTTCAACGCCCAACAAGTTGTCGCCGCTCTGGGCCACCTCACAGCCTCTCACCTCATCATCGGCCTCGAGACCAACCTCCCCTTCAAGCCACCTCGCTCCAACGTCCCCCTCCTCACCCACATCGTCCCAGACACTCAATCCCGCACTCTCTCCTCCACCCTCCTCCCCTCCCTCCAATCCATCATCATAGTAGACAACACCTCCTCCCGCATTCCCCCCTCCTCCCTCCCAACCTTCACCCCCTTTCCCCACCTCAGCGCCTCCCAACCCACCTCCCCCCTCCCACCCCAAAACCTCCTCAATACCGAAATCGCCAACATCCAATTCACCTCGGGCACGACCTCCACCCCCAAAGCCGCCTGCCTCACCCACCGCTCCATCCTCAACAACGGCCACTCCATCGGCGCCCGCATGCTCCTCACACCCTCGGACATCGTCGTCTGCCCGCCCCCCCTCTTCCACTGCTTCGGCTGTATCCTGGGGTACATGGCCACCGCCACCCACGGGAGCACCATCGTGTTCCCCTCCGAAGCCTTCTCCCCCCTAGCCAGCCTTCTCGCGGTGCAAGAAACGCGGGCAACAGCGCTCTACGGTGTCCCGACTATGTTCCTCGCTGAACTCGACCTCTTGGCGACAGGCAAGGTGGAGCGGAAAGGCTTCGATCGTCTCCGCACTGGTATCGCGGCGGGGAGCAGTATCCCTGCTGAGCTGATGCGGAAGTTGCATCGCGAGTTGGGACTCACGGAGTTGACGATTTGTTATGGCATGACGGAGACGAGTCCTGTGTCGGCGATGACGACGACGGATGATCCTCTTGTCAAAAGGATTGAGACGGTGGGGAGGTTGTTGCCGCATGTGAGTGCTAAGGTGGTGGATCCTGGGGATAAGACCCGGACCGTGGGGGTGGGGGAGAGGGGGGAGTTGGCTGTGGCTGGGTATTTGGTGATGCAGGGGTATTGGGGGGATGAGGCGCGGACGAAGGAGGTGATGCTGCCGGATGGGGAGGGGAGGGTGTGGATGCATACTGGGGATGAGGCGGAGATGGATGCCGAGGGGTATGTGAGGATTACGGGGCGGATTAAGGATTTGATTATTAGGGGGGGCGAGAATATCCATCCGCTTGAGGTGGAGAGTTGTGTGTTGGAGATGGAGGGGGTGTTGGATGCGTCGGTGGTGGGGATTGGGGATGAGAGATATGGGGAGGTGGTGGGGGCGTTTGTGGTGAGGAAGGAGGGGAGGGAGATTACGGGGAAGATGGTGAGGGAGCATGTCAGGGCGAGACTGAGTGGGCATTTGGTGCCCAAGTATGTGTTTTTCGTGGATGGGTATCCGAAGACGGCGAGTGGGAAGATTCAAAAGTTTAAGCTGAGGGAGATGGGGATGGGGTTGGTGAAGGAGGGGAAAGGACTAGATTAGTATGGGTGGTGTAAATAGTAAGGAAGGAATAGAAGCGAACGATATCCCATTATAATCTCTAATTGTCAATCTGAATCTCATTCAATGAGTCGCTGAAGTATGTGAAGCCCGTCTCTCTGCCCAAATGCCTCTCAATCCTTTCCGCATCATCCTCTCAACTACGCAAACATGATACGCTACAAACAGACATCATCTAATGCTATCATCCGTTCTTCACCTCTGCTTCATGCATATCACACCATCCCCAGTGTCGGTTGGGCAGCTCTCGACCCTAGTCGTGTTGTACACTGTGGTCGTTCTTGTCCTGCTAGGCGCCGGGCAAGTGGATGGTGTGACGGTGATTGTGACTGTATAATGGTTAGCCATGCATGCTGAAGTGTAAATATCAAAGGACTTACTCGTTCTTGGTCCAGTCGTAAATGAAGCAGAGAAGCTAGTTGTCCTCGTGCTACTCGTGAAGCTACTGATTGGAGCACTGCTGCCTGACGTAGGGATAGCAGTCGTAGCGTTGTTGGACGTACCAGGAGTGCTGGTCGGCAGAGGCGTGCCAGTCGAAGGACCTGGAGTGGGCGGTACGTAGCTGCTTCCACTAAAGCTTGGTAGGGATGAGCTAGGGCTCGATGAAGCGGGCGGGACGTAGCTTGAGCCACTGAACGAAGGTATCGTGGAAGTAGTAGAGTCAGTACCGGAACGACCACCAGATGCAGAAGATCCGCTGAACGTGGACGAGCTTGTAGTTGGAGCATAAGAGAATCCGGAAGAACTTGTTGGTGGTACATAGCTGGAGCCGGAGAAGCCGGGAGTGGATGACGGGCTGCTGGCTGGAGGCACGTAGCTCGACCCACTGAAGCCAGGTGTCGATGATGGGGAGGTTACGGGGGGAATATAGCTTGATCCACTGAAAGCTGGTGTCGAAGTTGGTGACGAAGCGGGAGGTACGTAGCTGGATCCGCTGAACTCTGGAGTCGAGCTGCTTGTAGACGAGCCAGGTTCGACGTAGCTTGATCCACTGAAAGTGGGAGGCGATGAAGTAGTGGTCGTAGTGGTTGTGGGTGATCCGGGCTCCACGTAGCTCGATCCCGAGAAGACAGGGGGCGATGTGGTCGTAGTTGTGGTTGTCACAGTTGGCTCGGCACCTGGTGCGTAATATGTCAAGACCACATTTGCCTCGACAGTGGCAGTAGGAGGTGGTCGACTAGTAGTCTCCGTCACGGTGTTGGGAAGTGGTGGATTCTCATTCTGAGACGGCTGAGCAAGACCGAACTGAGTACCCGGCGCGGTGGCGTATCCACCTGTGAGAGCGGAATACATTGTACAGGTCTGCGTCTCATTCGAGTACGTGAAGGCGATACATCCATTGGTATTCGAGCACTCATTGTTACAATCGTCGAAATCGACAGCAGAGAATTGACGTTTTCTGATCTGCTTCGCGAGTTCCTGGAAGTCGATTTGATGATCGAACAGATTGCTAGAGTCAATGTCAAGATCGAAGCTATACTCGGAGAAGACGTCCTCGTCAATCAGATCACGCTTGGAACGGTTGCGAGGCTGAATAATGGTACCACCAGTAGGCGTGAGATCGCACTGGTAGTAGTAAGCTGTACCAGTCTCGTCGTTACAGACAGTCGAGTTCCTGGAACCACAAGCAGAGTCTTGTGGCGGACAAGCAGGTGCAGGATCGGCGTAGGTGGTTGAGAAGCCCTCGGACGAGGTCGTAGTGCTGGAGACGACATCAGAGGAAGACGCCGGAGTGACAGGAGGTGCACTGGATGATTCTTCGGACGGAGCAGAAGAAGAGGAAGCTGGATCGACGGATGATACGCTGCTGCTTCCCGGTGCTACAGATGTGGATGATGGGGTAGTTGACGGCGGAACCGAGCTGGAGCTGGACGATATCGAGGAGGAAGGAGCTGCAGAGCTAGTGGCCGGCTGGGACGAGCTTGCTGGAGTTGAGCTTGCTGGAGTTGAGCTTGCTGGAGTTGAGCTTGCTGGAGTTGAGCTTGCTGGAGTTGAGCTTGCTGGAGTTGAGCTCGCTGGACTCGAGCTAGCTGGAGAGGAGCTGACTGCCGAAGAGCTGGCTCCCACAGAGGACGAGCTTGTGCTTACCACCGAGCTAGCAGAGCTCGAAGAGATACCTCCGGCTGACGAGGACACCGAGCTAGAGGACAATGTAGAGGATCGTGAGGAGCTACTGATCGTTGAAGACGAAGATGAGGCGGCGCTGGAAGACGAGGTGGAGGACCGTGATGAGCTGCTGACCGCGGCCGATGAAGTCGTGCTAAAGCCGACCGCAGACGACGAAGAGGAAGACGACGAAGTCGTCGTCGTCGTCGTAGTCGTAGCAGGGAATGGGTTACCACCAAAGACAAGCTGGCCCACGACGACTGGAGAAGTGGCTGCGAAAGTCTGCAGGTCATTGGCTGTCTTGATGTAGCATACTCCGTTGAAGAAAGAGAAACCGGTACATCCTCTGTAGTTCGAGCAGAGCGGGAAACAGTCGGAATAGACGCCATTGGCCTGCTCAAGGGAGTATGTTTGTGCCGTAAGGGCCCGACTGTCCGTGTTGCACCAGACGCGGTATCCAGAGTTGGTTGAGTCTGTCTGAATTGTTCCGTTGGCAGCAGGGCATGCTGGGAATGTATTCGTGGTCGCCGCAGCGGTCGAAGTGCTGGTCCTGCTTGTGCTGCTAGACGACGAGACAGTGCTGGATGTCGTGGCTGCACCACTTGAAGAAGTGGAGCTGATGCCGACAGAGCTAGAGGTACTTGTGGAAGAGACTGATGAACTGCTGGACGTGGTGGAGACCCCTATGATAGAGCTGCTGGAAGACCCAGAGCTCGAGACAGTGCTGGTACTGGAGGTTGATCCTGTGCTTGAGGGGGTACTAGCGAGGCTTGAGCTTGACGACGAGCTACTTGATCCAGTGCTTGGGACAGAGCTGCTTGATCCGGTGCTTGAGACAGAGCTGCTCGACCCAGTGCTGTCTGATGAGCTACTTGTACCTGTGCTTGATGAGGAGCTACTTGTGAGTGTTCCTGACGAGCTGCTTATGCCAGTGTTTGACGAAGAGCCGCTCGTGCTAGTGCTTGACGGACTGCTCGTGACCGTGCTCGACGATAACGACGAGGAGGAGCTGCTACTGCTCGTCCCAGAAGACAAGCTCGAACTCGAAGAGCTGCTGGAAGTAGAAGTGGTTGACGACAGACCCGAGCTGCTGCTTGACGACGTAGAAGTGGCTATCATAAAAGTCAGCATGATCCTCAACCAACATAAGAGACCGCCCTGGAAGGCTCACTAATTCTGACTGGAGAGGCGGTAACGAAAATGGTTGTCGTCAAATTACAGGTTGTCGAGGATGTCGAGAAGGAGAAGCTAGACGTACCAGTCGCACTGTTAGTTGGGGCTGGGCTTGAGGGGGAGGAGCTGCTGCTGGAGCTGCTGGTGCTGGAGCTACTGCTGGATGTCGTAGTCGTTGTGGTCACTGTCGTGCTGAATGCCGTGGAACTTGAGCTACTGCTCGACGAGGAGGTCGTGGTTGTGGTCGTCGTCGTTGGTACGATCGAGGAGCTGCTACTACTGCTGCTGCTTGACGAAGATGTTGTGGTTGTCGCCGTCGTGGTCGTCGTTGGTGAAGACGAGGAGGAGCTGCTGGTGCTCATGGTAGTTGTCGTCGTCGTTGTAGGCGCTGTAGATGAGCTGCTGCTGCTGCTTGAAGAGCTTGTCGTCGTAGTTGTGGTCGTCGTTCGTACTGTCGAGGAGGAACTGCTACTGCTGCTTGACGACGTCGTGGTAGTTGTCGTGGTCGTTGGCGCAGTCGAAGAGCTACTAGTGCTCGTCGTCGAGAAAGTAGACGACGTGTAGCCAACGTACGCCGTTCTCTTCAGACCTGCAATTCTGGTGGAGAGCAAGTTTGCAGTACTGGCGAACGACTGTGGGTTGACATTCTTGAGCCAGCAGTTTCCGTTGCCTTCCCCGAGTGCTGGACCATCGACGTAGGAGAAACCGGTACAATCGGCGCGATTATCGCACAGGTTGAAACAATCTCGCCATGATGTCGAGGCAACGCTTTGGACTGATCCACCCTGAGATCCACCACCGCACATATACAGATACGGAACATTGTTGGTATCAGTGACCGCGTAGATGTTCGTATTGATGGCAGTACAGGTTGGTGGGAAAGCAACAGAGGTGAAGCCATCTGGGCCGACAACACCAGAAGCCGTGGCCGTGGCGGTGTTTGTTGTTGCAGTGCTCGACGCAGCATTGGCATTGTAAGCTCTGAAGGTGTTCTGCGATCCGATGTAGTCGAATTCTGGTCCATTGGGGTTGGTGAATCTGTAGAAATGATTCATGATCAGGGGAGTTGAATCGATTGGCTGGTTCCCTGCTGTCGAGAACCAACCGTGATCGCCACTCTGGACGGAAATATGAGTGACCAGACCATTGGCACCTGGACCACCCCATTCGTAACGGATGACGCTACCTGCGGTGTTGGCGGTCGTATTTGCGGTCAGGTTGGCAATGCTGTTGCGAGCAGCCCAGTCTGAAGCCCAGTGTGGTATCTGAGGTAGACAGTAGCCACGACGGCCGCCACCATTGTAGGGGATAGTACCGTCAACGATACCGTGGAACTCAATCATGGGGACGCGTCTACCAGGGTTACATGCTCCAACCAGTGTGTTTGTGTTGACCGTGAGCGGCTGACAGCCACTTCCTTCCGGAGTGGAGGTGTAGAAAGCACCTGAATGCGCGGCGAAGACATTGATTCGAGTTGACATCCTGTTGTCGCAGGCAAGGACATTGGAGAAGCCACCTCCGTTGGAGAAACCGGAAGCAAAGATACGACCAGTATCGATACAGTACTTGGACTGCAGGTCTGTGATGAGGGCATCGATCAAGCCGATGTCGTCGGAAGGCTGAGTGAGCACAGCAGGATCACCTTGATATTGATTCTGGCCTCGTCAGTATACTGCTCAGCTTTGTGGACGAGATCACTTACATTCTGACCGTTCACATACGCAACAATACCGTATGGATTCCATTGCGCATTAGAGAAGCCCGTTTGACCTTCAGAATTGCCAGCGGTGTCTCCTCGCCCATGAAACGAAAAGATCAAAGGCGCAGCTCTCGCCACATCATACGTTGCTGGAATACGAATGGTGTACGACCTGACCACACCACCGTAGGTGTAGTTGACAGCCGTGGTAGCGCCACCAGCTGTTTGACCCGAGGGCAGAGCTTGACCGCATCCTACCGACGAGTTGACGTAGTTCGCTTGTGGCACTGGGTAGGGTACAGGCGGGATGTACTTGACTGCAGTATAGACGCCACTGCCGGTACTATACCCGCTGGGTCTACCTTTGAGATAACACACTTGGTTGCCGGGAGTGTAGGTCGCCGTCTGACATTGGGCTCCGGCGTTGTCGCAGAGTGTGATACAGGCGCTGAAAGATGTGACACCGGCATTGGAGGCATAAGCACCTGGGGATGAGTCCTGGTTACAGAGGATGGTATAGATCTGTCCACTGGGTTGTTGGGTGTATTGCTGATTATTAAAATCTGGACAGTAAGGAGTGATTGTTTGCGCTGAAACAACAGACAAGAACAAGACTGGTAAAGACAGGGAAAAGAGTGTCGGTGACCACATGATGGGTCGTGGTCTCGTGAAAATGTGCTCGATAGCGAGTGTGAAGATGGTATAGAGCTTGAAGAAGAGAACGAATCTGGACAAAAGGTCATGTTGACCAGTTTGATGTGCAACATGTCGTGTGGAATGCTTGTAGCCGTCGCGACGTGACTGGTGGTGGAATGTTTACCATTCCTCGATGTGATGAGATGGAGACGGGAATGGGGCTAGACGAAGACGTGAGCCATGTGGATGGTAGCAAGGGGTACACCATGACAATTTGAATGTCTAGAATGAATTAGCCATCTAGTCGTGAATGAGCATGGTTACTGACCTCGTGTTCGATCAGCTATCTGTGGCGAGTTTCACGAAGCGCAGAGCTCTCTGAGTAAGGGTTGAATAGTGACTATCAATTGATCTATATCCTCCTCTCTTTTCCCCTCCAAATGTGCTCCACGCCATGCATGAGATGTATAAGTTACACAGGGGCGAATCTTCGTTGGCCCGATACAGAAAGTGATAACAGCAGATGATGGGAAGAAATAGCTTAGGAAACTGGCTCAGCTCTTGAACAGTTGTATCCAATCCTTCCGTCTGTGTTTCTCGATGAGCAAAACTTTTGCTACAGCAGGTACTCGCTTTTGTTAACAAGAGGCGTGACTGTGTCTCGCCTGGGTATCAGGGCGTCGTTAGTCGTCATGTTGGTATTGATCTGTGGTTTTAGGTGTTTGTGTTTTCACCAATGTGGCGCAAGCTCTCTGGTTTCCATGAACCTGGAACTATGTTAGCCCTTTGATCATTCGAGAAAATGGTTTAGACTGTCTCACCTTCGAATTGATGCTTGACAAAGGCCATGGGATCATCATCTTCTCCGGCGCCCATCTGCTTGACACCAGGGCTGAAACTTGTGATTGGTAGCACAACGACATCTCCGACCTTCTTCGCCTTTGTGATGCCGGTGAATTCTCTCCAAGTAATGTTGCCCTTGGATGTGCTCATATCAAAGTAGTCTGGGTTGTTGAAAAACTCGAAGATCCTGTCTGTCCAAAGCGCTGGTCCGGTGAACTCGACAATACTCTTGATCAGATGTTTTCCAATTGTTCCTTCTCTTTTCATTTCGAGGGTCGTCTCTGTAATGTTGGCCACAATGTCGCGGAGGATGGGATGACCCGGCTTGCTCTGGATGGTCCATTGGCAAAACTGGATTCTGCGCGAATACCATTCCGCCCAGTCTGGTCGATCCGGATCCGCCTCGATACCAATGACCATACCGTAAGATTCTCGAGGCACTTCCGAAGGCACCCACTCGATAGCAGACTTGATTGCAGAAGTGTCAATGTCCGAGTAGATACCACCTCTTGCGAGCAGAATCAAGTAGCGGAAAAAGTCTGCCTTCAAGACTGGCTCAGGCAGGGCATTGTAAGCTTCAATAACCTCTGGGATCGCGGAATAGAGGTGACTGATAAGATGAACAGCCACATTGTCCGTAATGACCTCGTGGACAAAGCCAGGATGTTTCTCGGTCCAAGTAGCTTCATACGCGCGATAGGCTTCTGAGAAACCTCTGTCTGCAGGAGTGTACTTCCAAGTCTGCCAGATGTAACCAGGAAACTTTCCCTCGAGATCGTAAGGAAAGGCATAAGCCAATTGCTGCCGTAGAGGGCGCGCGCGAATGTCCGCTAGGGGTACCTGAGGTCGCTGCTTTTTGTCTACTGAGGGCCCATTCTGCTTCTCCGTATCTTTCTGGACAGCATGTGTCGCTTCATGATGATCGTTTCCGACCTGCAGCTTCTTGTTCTCCTCGTAGCTCCCTGTCGGCTTGGGAGAATTCTTTACCACCGCTCTTATTGAATCATCCGGGTTGTGAGTGGAATGCAGCAGGTAGATTAGGGTGAGAAGTGCACCTGCAACCAGCAGGGCTCGCTTGAAAGTAAGCATGGAGAAAATCCAGCGAAAGCCAGCTCTCGTCTGGTGAGAAGGAAGAAGTAGAGAATCGCACTGGGCGGGAAGACGAGCTGGGGGCAGGCGTAGTCTTCAAGGGCTGAAAGATTGAAGCCAGATCAGCGCAGCGAAGAAGGCGTAACCGAGTCAGAAGCGGACCCTTTGCATGACCGGGTAGCTTAGGACAGGCCCTCGTTGGGCGAGAGAGGGCGACGGTGGGCCTGGCGGAGAGCTGGTGTGTTCCAGGTTCCGGAAGATATGCGAGGGGGTGCGCAATCGCTGGGCGGGTGTATCAGATTTAATCCGGAGGGGAAGGTGATTTTTTTGACAGACGGCCGGGACACGTGGGTGATGCGAGGAGACGATTTGAAGGGAAATGCAGGCAATTGACTTCTTTTCTAATCTGTGGATACAATTGTGCTATTTCCAAACAAGATCCAGGTCTACGGTCTACCGGCGACGACTCGACGACTGTTGAGAGTGAGCACTACAGCGGTAAAGCTTATACGAGTTCACCAAGCAGCCCTAGTCTCACTCGATTTGCTTCACGAATGGGTAACTTTTCTGAAACATTCCGGGAAGAGAGACTGCAATTCTGTCCCACAATGCTGGGATTGTAGCTGAACAGCAATATCGAGCATGTCCTCTTCCCTGCAACTCCACCACATCTGCGTGACGTGGACTAAGAAACCAATTGACCGTTAGCTGCCTGGATGGTACTCATCTGGATAGCAAAAGCCCTCGAACGTGGCGAGCGATTGCGAAACGGCGTCTGAGCTGACGAGTCCTCTGGTGGGAAGACGTCGCAATGCGGCTAATGCAAGGTGTTCAAGGTTTAGATACGAAGGTACACACCAATCTATACCCAGGCACCACCTTGATGTGCTGCCGAACCCGACCTTGCGAGACACGAGCTTACAGTCAGTCCACCATCATCGTCCGTGGTGAAGATGTCCAGCTGCGTTATTTGCCATCATGTCGCCATCCCATGCTGCTGTACTCACACCAGATAAGCCGACACGTTCAACTCGGCCCGCATTCACCTTCCCCCCAAAGCCGACGCTGCACCTCGACCTGCATATCTAATCGGCTCCAATCAAACCCTTCTCCGAGCGCACACCGTCTTCGTTCCAGAAGCCCACCGGTTCTTCTGGCGCCGCGGCATCCATCATCACAAAACAAGTCGACCAAAGCCACGGTACGCTGCAGCAACAGGCTACTTTGCCCTCGGAGCACGTCAATTGCACCAGCGATAAGGCGACGTCACTCGTCCAAGTTTTGGTTTCTCTGCTCTCTGACCCACCGTATCCTGCCTGTCTACCAAACTCTATCACTTCCACTTCCGATTTTCCCATTGATCGTGACGCGGCAGTAGGCATCGTAGCAGTGGGTAATACGGATACTCCACGTCCATTCGGGTTGACATGTCGACCGAACCTTACCTTGACCACAGTGCTGTCATCCTTCGCGAGTACACCAGGTTGAGTACGAGAGGAGCATACGACCATCTAGCGGCACGCCTCGTTGCTTGTCCGACGTCGTGGCTGTCAACCTCGTCTCTATTCGGCAGGACGCAGCTCGTGATGCACGAACTCCGCTTGCTGCGCAAAAGTTCCTTATCTCGCATGGAGAAGACCAAGCATGTCCTGCACTTCAAACCACAGCAATGTACAACACAGCAGAAGCCTAGATTGTGTCCAATGCACGAGACCGCAAGGGTGTCTACCTGCCACGGCTGGTGGAATGGTACCGTGTCGTCGGCCCCCAAGCAAGGGCTGCCATCGAGGTCCTGATATCTCTGATATCTCACACTCAAGGGCAAGTAATCCCAACCACACAGCAATTGAAGACGGTAACGTGATACTCCCATTCACCCCATCATCTATCTACCCCCTCGGCCTACCCTACCCCTCCAACTTCAACTTCTCAAACTCCCCCAAACTCTTCTCATAATTCCCCACCTCGGCCTCCAAATCCCTCAACTTGCCCCTCTCCGTCTCCACCACCTGATAACTCACCTTATCCGCAAACCCTTCCGCCTCCAACACCTTGCGCTGCTTCTTCACCCCCTCGCTCGCCTTCTGCATCTTCGTCTTGGCTTTGGCGATCTCGGCGTCGAGATCCACGCGGCCTGCAACTTCGAGGTATGCGGATGCGGAGGCGGAGATGGAGAAGACGGCGCAGCCTGTTGGGGCGGGGGAGGAGGGGGGGAGGATGGTGAGGTTTGCGAGGCCCTTGCCTGTTAGGGAGCGGATGGCGGAGGTGTTGTTTGTGGCGGTGGTGTGGGAGGTGGGGTCGGTGATGTGGAGGAATGCTAAGAGGGGGGTCAGTGGTGGGTCTGGTGTCGGGGGTGATGGGGGCTTACCTTTGCCTTCTTCCTTGATGCTGTACTCGGCCAGCAGGCTGCGGACGCCTTGCGAGCAGCCCAGGATTAGCTCGTATGCGGCGTCGCTCTCTTGGTCTTCTAGACTGGCGTCGTGCTCTGGGTAGTCTGCGATGACGATACTCTTGGTGGTGTCGTTGGGTCTGCGTGGTAGTCTTTGCCACAGCTCTTCGGTCAAGAAGGGCATGAAGGGGTGCATCATGGTAAGTCCGGCTTCCAGAGCGGTGTACAGCGTGTCCACGGCAGACTTCTTCTCCTCTTCTGTGCCTTCGCGGATGATGCTCTTGCTGTTTTCGATGTAAACATCACAGAGGCAGTCGTACCAGTAGTGATACACTGTGCTCGTTGCCATCGAGAACTCGCGAGCAGTGAGAGCATTGTTCACTTCCTTCGCGGCGCGGTTCATCTTGTGCAGAATCCATCGCTCAGCCAGTGACTCCTTGCCTGTCTTGCCACCTTTGGCTTGTGGTGTGTAACCTTCTGGCAAGTTACCCAGGACATACTTTGTAGCCTGGTAAATCTTGTTGCAGAATCGTCGGTAGCCGTGCATGACCTTGACATCGAACGCAATGTCGCCACCACCAGTGGTGTACTGTACAAGCGAGAATCGAAGGGCGTCGGCACCACACTCGGGAATGCCCTGGGGGAAAGAGTCCTTCTGGTACTTGGTCGCCGTCTTCAATTCCTTCGGATCCAGATTGCCCTGCATCAGCTTGTCGTGAAGTTCCAGAAGCGTGATACCATCCATGATGTCCACAGGATCAATGACATTGCCCAATGACTTTGACATCTTCCTCCCCTCCGAGTCACGGATCAAAGAATGGCAGTACACCTCGGTGAATGGCACCTTTCCAGTAAGCTTGACACCAAGCATGATCATACGCGCCACCCAGAAGAAGAGAATGTCCCAGCCAGTCTCCAGCATGGATGTTGGATATAGCTTCTCCAGATCATGCGTATTCTTCGGCCAGCCAAGAGTAGAGAACGGCCATAGACCAGACGAGAACCAGGTATCAAGACAGTCGGGATCGCGTTGCAGCTCAAACTTCTTGCCGGGGAACTTCTTCTCTGCTTTTTGCTTCGCCTCCTCGAGAGTGCGCCCAGTCACCCAGAGCTCGCCGTCCGTCTCGTCCGTCTCCTGACCTTCAAGCTTGATCAGGTACGCTGGCACTTGATGACCCCACCAGAGCTGTCTCGATAAACACCAGTCTGTGATGTTGTTCATCCAGTGGTAGTAGTTGCGTTCTGCACCTTCTGGTCGAATCTTGATGTCACCCTCTTTGACAACCTTGATCGCGTCGTCTGCCAGTTCTCGCATGCGCATCCACCATTGCGGCTTCATGATCGGCTCAATTACATCCTTTGACTTTGCGCAAAGCGGCACCTTCATCGCATTGTCCTGCTTCTTCACGAACAGACCAAGCTTGGTCAGCTCGTCCACAACGGTATACCTCGTCTCGAAACGCTTCTGGCCAGCGAAGCTACCACCGTTCTTGTTGATCACACCGTCGTCTGTGAGAATGTTGATGAACTCGAGGTTGTGCTTCTTGCCCAGATTGAAATCGTTGGGGTCGTGTGCAGGTGTGATCTTGACAGCTCCAGTACCGAACTCTGGATCCACGTACTCATCGGCGAAGATGGGAATGAGCCTGTCGATGAACGGATGCTTGACCTTCTTGCCGATGAGATGCTTATATCGCTCGTCATTTGGATGTACCGCAACACCGGTATCACCGAGCATGGTCTCTGGACGTGTTGTCGCCACCTCGATTGTCTCATCCGACCCCTCCACAGGGTACTTGAAATGTGTAAGCACACCAAACTCGATCTTCCTATCGTATCCCGGCACATCCAGCATGGTCCGACCCGTCAGCTCCTTATTGTCGACTTCCAGATTCGACAGCGCCGTGCTGAGCTTCGAGCACCAGTTCACCAACCTATTACTCCTGTAAATATACCCCTCCTCATGCATCCTCACAAACGTCTCCGTCACGGCCGCACTCAAATTCTCATCCATCGTGAACGCCTCCCTCGTCCAATCAAAACTCCCTCCCATCCTCTTCAGCACCTTGTTGATCTTCTGATGATACTCCTCCTTCCAATCCTGCACCGTCTCCACAAACCTCTCTCTCCCCAAATCATGCCTCGTCTTCTGCTGCCTCCTCCACAGCATATTCTCCACCACACTCTGCGTCGAGATACCTGCGTGATCACAGCCAGGCAGAAACAACGTCGTCAACCCCCTCATGCGATTCCACCTGATCATCGTATCCTGCAAACTCGTCGCCAGCGCATGCCCACAGTGCAACGCCCCCGTGACATTCGGCGGCGGCTCGGGGATCACAAAGTAGCCTTTGTCCTTGACCTCGCCGTCCTTCTTGAACTCCGGCTCATGAAATCCCTCCTTCTCCCACCAATCATACCACGCGCTCTCTACTACACTCGGGATGTACGCCTTGTGGTACGCATCGTCCAGTGGTGCGAGGATCTTCTTCTCCCCCTTGGGCGTCTGCTCGACGTACTTTGGGAGGACTTCTTCCTCGGTCTTTTTGGCTTCTTTGCGCTTGCTGTTCTGTGCTGTGGCTGCTGCTTTGGCTTTCTTCGCGGCTTGCTTCTCTTCGAATTTGGCTTGCTTTTCGGCTTTGGCACGTTCTTTGGCGAGCTCCTTTTCGGTCTTCTGCTTTGCGGGCGCGGAAGGGTCGCCGACTACGGCGTCTTTGCCGGGTTGGGTATGACCTTTGGGATCGGAGGCCGCGGCGGAGAGGATGGCATCTTTGGTTTCTGAGGAGACGGAGGGGGGCTGGCCTGTTACGGGGCCGGTCTTCTCCCCGGCTGGAGCTTGTCAGTATCGACTATATAATCGGACTGGAAGCTTCTCACGGATATTGTGTGAAGCCCCGTTCACGGCCATTTTTGTGAAGCTTCGGTAGAGTGGTCGTCTGACCACAGAGCGCAGGAGCAGCGCTCGAGAAAGTATTTTTGCAGAGCTTGCAGACAGATGAGTAGTCCCTGTTGTCCACAAGCAATTGACTCTGGAAAATATCAAGCAGAGATGGTACTGGTATCAATTGGCTTCAAGAGAGGTGGAATTTTGGTCTTTGACTCATGTGGGGAAATGAATGACTCGACTGTCAGCCCCTGAGGGGCATACCACGTGGACATTAATATCATGAGATGTCGGGGGAGGAAGAAAGAATCATGAATCCATGCTGTGCTCGCTTGGGCAGCTATCAATCCTAGTCATACTTGGTCGTGGCAAAGAGATGAGTTTCCACAAAACCGCTACCCCTCGGTATCTCCAGTCCTCCTCCGCTTCGGCGCCATGAATTGCCTGTCTGGAGATGGATCCATATTGGCATCGATACCTCCTTCGACTTGACTGCTGCCTTGCATGGAAGCTCCTTCCATTTCTGTCGAATCGCGCTTGAGTGATGCACGAAGATTCTCAGCATCGGCCTCCGCTTGCTGAAGTGATAGACTCTGAATAGCTTCTGCCGTGTCTGTGGCCTGTGATGAAGCTCTTGGTGCTTTGACTTGTCTTTCCCTGACCTGATCTTTGTCAGATACCGCAGACCAGGATCATGCATGCGGTGCGGAAGAGTTCTGGAGGGCAGCTTGACGGACCGGAGCAAAGTACGGATGTGCCATTGCCTCCTTTGCAGTCAATCGTTCCTGTGATATGTGAGTATTCATCATCAATATATGGGATAGCTGATGCTCACCTGATGGTCATATCGTAATAGCTTGTCGAGAAAGTCTATCGCGTCGTTGCTCACGAATCGCTGGTTCTCTGAGTTGACGAAGCTGTGCCAGCTTTTCTTCGGGAATCGTCCAAGAATGTCGTCGTACTGTGGATCAAGCTCGATCTCATACTTGTCAATGTAATCAAACAGGTCCTCGGTCCCGAGCACCTTTGCGATCTTCACAAGCTGGTCCGAATTGCTGTTGCCGTGGAAGAAGGGCTCCTTTCGGAAGATCATCGAAGCGAACATGGCACCCAGCGACCACATATCTAGCGAGTAGTCGTATTCCTGAAAGTCCACGAGAAGTTCTGGTCCTTTGAAGTATCGAGATGCCACTCTGACGTTGTACTCTGTCCCGGCGTGGTAGAACTCTGCAAGACCCCAATCGATGAGTCGCAGCTTCCGCTTCTCATGGTCGATCATAACGTTATGAGGTTTGACGTCTCGATGCATGATACCCTTGCTATGGCAGAAATCCAGTGCCTACGACGTGTCAGCTTAGCCTGGGTGACGTCTCTTGTCTGGACCCACCTTGAGCAGCTCGTAGATGTAGTACCGCACATCATAGTCCACAAACTTGGGGTATAGGCTTCTGAAATCGGTGTTGTTGACACACTCGAATATCAAGCTCGGTGTCTTGCTTTGACTGTCCCGTACCACATCCAGCAGAGCAACAATGTTTGGTCCTCCACTAAGGTTCTGCAGAATCTTGATCTCACGCTTTATCTTCTTCTTCTTGACCGGTTTGAGGACCTTGATAACACATTTTTGGTAATTGACGACATTGATCCCTTCAAAGACCTCAGAGTACTTTCCCCTTCCTGCACCATATCAGCATATGCGATCAGACGCGCAATTGTCCAACGGTCCGTATCAATCCAGCGAGGTGAATTGCGCCGCGTGTACGGGACAAACATACCAATCTTTCTCACAACCTCATAGTTCTCCAGCACTCCCCAGGATATATTCACAGAGTCGTAGTCCCAATAGGATCGTGGCATGTTCTGATTAACATCCGCATAAACGCGGGCAATGCTAGGCGAAGCCATCGCGACGGTGTGCAAGCCCGCCAGCAGGGCTGGGAAGAATGTCAATCGCTAGGGAAAGTGTCGCAGGTGGTTGACAATGATCGCGCAAAGGCAAGGAGCAAGCCAGGTAGGTGCAATGGCAGATTTTGTATCGATGCGACGCAAGCACTGTCGGCCGCGCGATGGTGTGAGAGAAGAAGCAAGCGTTGGTGGGGGTGCAAGTCGTGGATGACGAGACTGAGCAAATCTCTTGGCATCGAAAATGCGGCTCTGCGAAAATAAATGCATGCGCCCTCACACGACCTCTCCTTCACGATCACAAGCAAACATTCCATCTCCGCACGCCTGAAATAGTGCATGCGCCTTCCCATGCGACCATGAAATCCCAACATCTCCTAAACCCCACCCACCAGCTCCTGCCCGCGCAGAGCTCCCCACCATGTTCTACGACCTAAACATCCCCTTCACGTCCCCCACCGACCCCGAACTCCCACGCACCCTCCACTTCCTCTCCGAACTCGGCTACACCGTCATCGCCCTCAACCACACCCTCACAACCAAACTCCCCGCAACCCTCACCTCGCCCATCCCCCGCGTCCTCCCCTTCCCCGTCCCCCCCTCCCTCACCATCCTCCATCGCCTCACCCTCCCCCTCACAACGCCCCTGTCCAACGCCCGCCTCAAATCCCTCAGCGCAGAGTACGACCTCCTCGCCCTCCGGCCTACAGACGAGAAGACGTTCCAGCAAGCATGCGCCACGCTGGATGGGGATATCATCAGTCTGGACCTCTCGCAACGATTGCCGTTTCCGTTTAAATTCAAGCCGCTGTCTGAGGCGGTGAAGAGGGGAGTGAGGGTGGAGGTGAATTATGCGCAGGCGGTAACGGGGGATGCGAATGCGAGGAGGAATGTGATTAGTAATGTCACGGGGTTGGTGAGGGGGAGTAGAGGGCGGGGGTTGGTGGTGGGGAGTGAGGCGCGGAGGGCGGTGGAGTTGAGGGGGCCGTGGGATGTGGTGAATCTGTTGGCGGTGTGGGGGTTGGGGCAGGAGAGGGGGTATGAGGCTGTGACGAAGGAGGCGAGGGGGGTGGTGGTTGTGGCGGGGTTGAAGAGGAGGGGGTGGAGAGGGGTGGTGGATGTTGTGGATGGTGGGGAGGAGGAGAAGATGTCATTAGAGGGGAAAGGGAAGGAGGGAAACGGGGTGAAGGGGGATACAGGCAAGGTCAATGGGAAGCGCAAAGCGGAGGAGATGGAGGAGATACCCGCGCCGGTTGTCAAGGGGGACAAACCATTGTCGAAACGAGAGATGAAGAGGAGAGCAAAAGCCGCCAAAGAAGCGGCTGCTGCTGTGCAGGAATGAAAAGAGAATGCCATGAGGAAATGATTCAATTCGTCGCCATTCAAAGCCTAGAAATGCTATGGCTTGACAAGCGCTACAATGCAATGCACACTTATCTACCGTTCAGCTTTCTCCTCGTGATCGTCCTCCTCCTCTTCTTCGTCTCTGTACCGATCATCATCTTCATCGCCGACCGAGAAGACATCGTCATCTTCACTGCCCTCCGCAAATGCGTCGTAGAGCTCGCCAGCTCTCCGCTTCTTCCTTGCGCCACCACCATTCATCAAGCCGCCTCGCGCATCGTCGTCATCAGCTTCGTCCTCGTCAAGCATCTCAAACTCGTACTCGTCCCTCGCATTTCGTCTGTTGCGCCTGCGAGTGATGATATACCATGCTGCCAGAGAGACACAGAAGACGACAATGAGAGCAAAAGCACCGTAGATCCAGACCTGTGTCTTCTTGGATGCGCCGAACGTGGGGAATGGCGATGGGAATAGATTGGGATCTTTCTCCTTGTCAGGATCAGGGACAGGTAGACCCTCACTCGGTGGCGAAGTATCTGTCGGCTTGGAGCTGGAGTCCGAGGTCGTTGTGGGTTTGGCATTGACTGGTCGATCTGGATGGTCGGTGGGATTACCTTGAGGCTCACCTGTCGGGTGGGTGTCGCCGTGGGTGATTGTGCTGACGCTGGCTGTGGTCGTCTCGGAATCGTGATCATCGTCTTCATGAGCATCAGGCATCGGTAGAAGCTCTTGCTTGTCGCCATCAATTGCTTCTCCCCACAGACGGAGTCGCCAGTCGGTAAATGTTCCGGTGTGCTCATTCTGATTGGTATCCTTAACCACCACGGTCCACGTTCCGATTCCGCTTTCGCCCCAATGAGCGACTGACATAAAGGTCCAATCGACGTAACCAGACTTCGCGTCATCATTCCTGCGAGGGGTTGCAATGTGCGAAACAATACCCGCAGGGGATCGCAGTTCTACACTGAGATCGCCTCGTCTGGTATGCTCAACATTCATCGTGACAGTGACATGCTCTAGACGCTCGAGATTCGCTTTCTGCAACATGTCTTTGGTGACATCGAAGTGGGAAGCAAGACCTTCTGGGCCTTGAGGAATAGCATGTCGAACGTGCATCCAAGGAGACCAGAACCAGGCTTGTGGCTTAACGCTCTTCCATGTCTTAGCAAGCTCTACCACTGCCCATGCATCAATTTTGCCATAGCCGTACTGGTGGCTAAATTTCTTGCCAAGTGGAGTATCCTGCCACTCACCACCTGCTTCATCCAATGGTATAGCAGTCTGCATGGTGATGTACTGAAAATCTCTCCAGTGCAGGTCGGGTCGCGCTTCCAGGACAAGAGCGTAGATACCGGCAACGAGTGGTCCAGCCGCAGATGTTCCTCCGTGTCTCACGTAACAATCAGTCTTGCCGACGTCGGTAGTGTGAATGGCATCGCCAGATCCAGAGCTGTATGTCACGACCAACTGGGCCGAGCATTTCTCACTGTAGTATGGGTGCAGTCCTTTACGGTCAATGCCACCCACAGAGACGCTGTAGATGCTGTTCGTGTAACCATCAAAATTGCAGTCATCATCACTCGCAGCGCCGTTGCCGATGGCAAAGACAAAGAGACTTCCAAGACCCTTGCGACCTTTCTGGATGCCATTGAGCATAGCCTTACGGATGAGAATGCCAGGGGCTTCCATGCTTCTACCATCATCCGGAGGACCCCAAGAGCAAGAGTAGATCTGGTTGTCCTGCATTTTATAGTTGAGTGCAAGCGCCTCATCAGCGTCGGATATGACGGCTGACAATATGCGCACCCCAGAGACTTTTCCATCATAGGCAACCCCGACTCCACATACATCGTTCTTTGCCGCAGAGATCTCGCCGGCACATCTCGTACCGTGCCTGTCATCGTCCAAGCGAGGTTTCGGGTCGGGTCCAGGGTTATTATAGTCCCAAGATCCCTCGGCAAAGTAATTTGGCTTCAGGTCATCACTCTCAAAGTCGAGACCGTCGTCGATGATACAGCTTATCGATCCCTTTCCAGTTATGCCTGATTGCCATACTCCAGTCACGTTAATGTCGTTCCCGGTCTCTGCAGGATTGTAGAGATGCCATTGGTCCTTGAAGATCGGGTCTTCGATGCCCAACGACTTTGCAATGTCTAGACCTTTCTGAACATTGGAGCTCGTGGGGGGATCTTGAGCCTCTCGCGCTTCTCGGTAATCTCTGGGGACTGCTCGTTTATGCAATTTCTTTCGCCGGACTTGCTTTTGCTTGAACAATATGTGATCCAGCTCATCCTCTTGTTCCCATCCCGGCGATCGTTTCCGCCTCTTTAACCTCAGGTCTGTGATAGCGTCGGATACTACATCCTGGTTGCATTTTGGAGCTTCAAGCAAAAAGTGGTTCTCGAGTTCGCCCAGGGCGCTATGCAGTCTCAGACCTAGTCTCCGCGCGACTTGCTCGGCCGACTTTCCGGGTGCTACTTCGATAGCATAATAGTCGCTCTTCTCCCAATCTGCACCGATCAAAGAAGCTGAGCCAGACGAGAAGAAGGCCGCCAACAGGGCGAGGAAGGATATTTGCATAGTCGTTTTCGATCACCTCATAGCGCTGCAAGAAGCCTCCAGGAATCTCAGGCCGGGGAAAGGAACGTAGTTGTTGCGGTAGTCCTTCGCAAAAAAGGTATCCGATCCACCGTTATAGAGAAGGTGTCTTTGGAATATGTTGTCGCAGGCCGTTCAAACAGGGGAACGCGCGGACATTCGAGACAAAGGACGAGGGTGATACAAAGAATGATGCTGAGGAGAAGTACTGTACAAGGCGAGGTGTGTATTGAGTTGTGTCTTGAAAAGATGGTCGAGGGCTATGTGGCCTCTAGATCCGGCCTTGTCTGGAGAAGCACGAGGCCCTGAGCCTTTGGCCTGTGAAGCAACGTGAACCCTGACGAATTCGGCTTTGAATGGTCCACTTGCCTGTTACGGTGCTAGCGTGGAAACAGCAAGAGCCGCATCTGATTGGTCGTTGTATGCGATTTGCTCTCTGCAAGTCAAGAAATGCTCCGGTGAGACAATACCTCGAGGATCGATTCACCAATCTCCTGGATTGTCCATGCATTCACTGTAACAGCCATGATGTTCAGGGATTGACGTAGGATCAAGATATAACTGGTCCGAGCATGTACCTGCTGCCACCCGACATGAAGCTTTCGAGCCGAGGCGGGCGTTCTCCTTCTCCGCAAAAAAAAAAAGGTGACAGCTCTGAAGCTCGCCCGTTGCTCCCGGTCCACCAAAACAGACAAAAGGCAAACCAAACACTTCTTTTCTTCTCTAGATTTTGCCATGACTGCTCGTTGCCGTCCTTGAATCAGTATACAAGTCGTGCGACTCGGGTGCGTTGTCTACTAATTATCCAATTGGCCCACGTCTCTTCTCCAGCAAGTATGACGAGGTAATCTGCCGTGGTCCTGACGCCTCCCAGCCACACCAAAAGACACCACTCGACCGACGTGCATATGGTGCACCTCATGACCCAGATCCTTGATTTTCTGTAGATCTGCATACACTTGCCCGCCCTTGCTTTTCGGACATTGTAACAAACATCAATTGTCTCTCTGATCCTTCTTTCTTCGAATGCATTTGTGCGACACAATTGCTGACCGCTAATTGAATTGCGACTTCCAGATCCGCTTCTCTGCAGCTGCATCACAAGTTCAAAGGCAGATACCGATTAACGACTACAGACCTTCGCCCTCCAAACACAATTGAGCATGGATTGATAGCAGCAATATCTCACTGCATCCGAATATGGAAACATCTTACAGAAGACAGCCGAAAGGCTCCTTCTCCGAACGAGCGGGATACAATCCGGACCTCGACTACAACGAAGATGCCTATGCTGCAGGCGAAGCTCTTCCTGCGCAACGGCGACAGAACACGAGCGCGCATCGCGTCAGAGAGCCTCAAGCAGCTCTCCATGTTCCGAAGCCCCGGAGCTATTTTCCAGAACCCGATGCAAGCAGTCCGAACGACCGATCAGCTCGACATCATCGCCAGCCAACCCGACCAACTGTAAGCATACCGAACAATGGCACCGGACAGCAATTCTCTCCAAATGTGATCAGTCCCATGGACCGCACGAACCAGGTCCGGCGAAGCTCGTTACAGGAAAGATCTCCTCTGCAGAAATTAGAGGGCAAACTGGGAGACATAAGTAAGGAGGAGAAACGAGCAAGAGCCGAGGAAGCCGAACATCGAGCGAGGCAGAAGCATGCGGAGAAGCGCGGTCATAAAGACGCTCGCGATCAGAGGCGTCACGTTTCGGATAACAGCCAGGGTTTTGCTGGGGAGCAATACGCAAATGCTTCTGCCCATCGCAGAAACATCACCGACCCTTCCAGAAGACAGCATGAGCGATACGATGAGGACGTGGCCCAAGGTGCGGAGGTCTATCCCGACATGCAAGGAAGGACGCCGTCTCAGAAGAAACGAAGGTCCCTAGCGGATGACGGACGTAGGCGCTTCAGCCAGGCATCCGAAGCTTTGCGTGAACATAGCCATAGCTCAAGAAGCGACGAGAACTCACCGGATGGCACAAACGGAGATCATGGTTTCACGACAAGATCACCACAGGATTCTCGCCATGCCGATGGTGTTCATCGTGCGCATTCTCGTCGGGTCCCTCAGAATCAACGAAACGATCTCCAAGACCCAGCTGTGGTGGCTCGCTCTGACAGCCGTCGTCTTCAAAAGAAGAACAATACCGCAGAGTACCCGACAGGACAACGACAAGCATCACAAATTCCTCATGCTCAACAGCAACTACAATCAGACCGCATGGGTACCCGGGTTGGTGGCAAGAATGTCAGCACTGACGGAGACGAGGACCTCATTGCACCTAATGCTGTGCTGACAAACAATGCCCATGGTCCGACTTACCAAGTTCCTCCCCAGACTGTCACGGCTCGTGATGCTAGAAGCAGAGTTGAGCCAGACTTCGGAGCTCAACAAGGTGGACAGAGAGCACCGCACGGATCGAATGCTGCTCAAAGACAGCCTCAGCGACACAGCAATTCTCAGATTCCTGTAAGAACATTTGACGAGGGGCGAACAGCTGGAGTCGCCAAATTGGAACTGGAAGATCTTTCTCTGGATGACGCCAGTACGCGAAACAATCGACGAAGTTCCAGAACACATGCTACCTACGATGGTGCGGAGAGTGAAGGCCCTGGAAATTATCAGCCCGCCCTTTATGTCAAGTGCGGACCACTCCTCCGCTACAAAGGCCTGAGAAGAGAGCGTAGATCGCGACAAGGAGATGTTGTAGTAGAGAGGGAGCTATGGCGCGGTTCGATCATGCTCGTCACGGTCGATCAGCACTCTTCCTACTCAGCCCCGGTACTCAAACTGTTCGCTCAGCCAGCCGACCTTCTGCATCCGCCCTCCAACACACGTGATCTGCCCTCCGAGTACGATGATCCAGTCGCTGGAGAAGTCAAGCCTTCAAGAACCGGTCAGCCACTATATGTCAAACCGATCGAATCGATTCCAGGACTTGTTGACCTGTCTCAGGAGGAAGGTGACGAGGGTCTGTTCGAATCTTACCGATCATCTGACAACAAGTCTCGCGTCAAGAGCAGGGACGGTGAGAAGGCAGGAAAGTTCAAAGAGGTAAAGGGTGCCCGTCTCCATGCCGAAAGGGGTCTCACATTCTGGCGCTTCAACATTGAAGTCGAGCTGGGCCTCACTCAAGCACGCATCGCGTACCGCATCAACGGCGGTCCTGCGACTGCCTTCTGGGTTCCTGCTCGAGGCTCGACCATGAACATCATGTTTCATTCTTGCAATGGCTTCAGTCTGTCGGTTGATCCAAACTCCTTTTCGGGCCCGGATCCTCTTTGGCGCGATGTTTTGAATAGTCATGCCATGAAGCCGTACCATGTTATGATCGGTGGAGGCGATCAGGTCTACAATGATCGTGTCATGAGAGAGACCAATTTGTTCCGCGAATGGCTGCAGATCAAGAACCCTCAGCACAAGCACGAAGCAGAGTTCACCAAGGACATGCAGAACGAGCTGGAAAACTTCTACCTCGATCGCTACTCTCTCTGGTTCTCGCAGGGACTATTCGGCATGGCGAACAGTCAGATCCCCATGATTAATATGTGGGATGACCACGACATCATTGACGGCTATGGCTCTTACCCAGACCACTTTATGCGCAACAAGGTTTTCACTGGTCTTGGAGCTATAGCTTTCAAGTACTACATGCTCTTCCAGCACCAGAGTCTATCTGCCGAAACGTTTCAAGAAGAGCCTTCTTGGGTTCTCGGTGCTTCACCTGGTCCATATATTCACCAGCACAGTCGTAATGTTTTCATGTTCCTAGGACGACGAGTCGCTTTCCTTGGTCTGGACTGCAGGACAGAACGTCGACGTGATGAGGTCCTATGTCAAGGCACTTACGATCTCATCTTCAATCGGTGCAGAGCAGAAATTGTCAAGGGCGAGACGAAGCATTTGATTGTGCTTCTCACCGTCCCCATCGCCTATCCTCGACTCAACTTCCTCGAGAACATCCTGACATCTCGAGTCATGGACCCGATCAAGGCCATCGGACGTGCAGGTGCTCTTGGGCTCGGTGGAATGATGAACAAATTCGATGGGGGTGTTGAGATTCTTGATGATCTGGACGACCATTGGACCGCAAAACACCACAAACAAGAGCGCAATTGGTTCATCCAAGAGCTGCAAGCCCTAGCTGCTGAAAAGTCCGTTCGCATTACTATCCTTGGTGGTGACGTCCATCTAGGTGCTATCGGACAATTCTACACCAGTAAGAAGCTGGGGCATGTGTCCAAGGATCACGATCATCGCTACATGCCCAACGTTGTCTCCTCTGCCATTGTAAACACTCCACCACCCGTCATGATGAGCGACATTTTGAACAGACGCAACAAGATTCACCACCTCGATGGCGAGACTGACGAAGACATGATACCCATGTTTGAGCATGACGTCGATGGAAAGCCGCGAAAGAACAAGACTCTGCTACCACGCAGGAACTACTGCACCATCAGGGAATACTTTCCCGGTTCGACACCTTCTCACAGTCCTGTTGAAGAAGAGCCACCTCTACCTCCAAGGCGTCGTAGCAGAGATGACGAGAGTCGTAGATACCCTCCAGGATCGATGCTAAGGTCACGCTCACCGGAGACACCCGAGGATGACCCTCGCCGATATCCTCCGGGTTCCATGGGTGGCGGCCGATCTCGTTCTCTTACCAGGGATAGTTTCCGCCCCCGCAACCTACTCCGACGTCTTTCAGGATCCAGATCTCGCAAGGAGAAAGAAGAACTAGCTCAGCAGGAAGAAGAGGAGGCTCGTGCTCATCAGCGACGATCAAGTCTTGGAGCTCAGCCGCGCAGGGACGACAATGGGTCTTACTTCCCAGAGATGACTGCTGCAAATGCAGAGACGAACTCAAGCCCCAAGGCTACGCGTCCGACCAACATGTTCCGCCGACGGCCTACAGATCTTTCGGACCAGGCACTCTCAAAGCGTGGCAAAGCCGAGGAAGCACTGCACGATCCCGACGAGGAGCATCCAGATGATATTAATTTGGAGTATGGTCTCGACATCTGCTTGAACATGGAAGTCTCCCAATCGGACCCTGCAGGTATCACAGTCCCATACCGACTCCTGGTGCCGGCGCTATCCTACGCTGGCCCACAAGATGCCAACAATACACGATTCCGTACTCGTCGGGCGTCTCTGCTCGATCGCATTCGAGGGCGTGGTCAACGTCAGGATGAATACGACTCGGGCAGTGACAGTCAAAGTGGAAGCTCACGTTCAGCAAGTCCCAACAACGGCCCTCCCTTGCCAAACAGGCCTGGCGGACATGGTCGACCTCTCCATCCAGATGACAGGCTCCAATTTGCTGATCAGCAGTCGGGCCACAAGGATCCTCGCCGTGACTCGCGTCTGCCCAACGACTTTGATGGCACCAACGATGCTCCGCCACCCAAGCCAGCTCGTCTTCAACGCAAGTCTGTTCCAGCCCAACAGCATGCCCACCCATCTGCAAATGGGCCCACTACACATGATCAGCAGCACTCTGCACCGCATGCAGCGACCGCTCCTCTTCCCCGTCCGTCGACCGATAACCGCCCTCCCTCTTCGCAAGGGGGTTATGCTCCAACTGAAGAGCTTTACGACTATCCAGAGAAGAAGAAACTCGGCTTCTTCGGCTCACTCAAGCGACGCTTCTCCTCCCGTCGTCGTGGCGGCCGCGACGATGACCTCAGCGACGATCCAGACATGTACTCCAACTCCTCCGCCACAGGCAGCGAAGTGGACTTTACTCCTCCTGCACGCCCACCAAACGCCGCTCCACCAGGCAACCGAGCCTCGCAAGGCAGAAACGACATCCAAGCTGCACCCGGCGGAAGAGGACCCTACTACCGTGCCTCGGACGAGCTCAGCCTCCGCAACGACGGCCGACTCAACAACCAAGCACGCGTCAGCTCCGCCCCGAATGGCCGCGGCCAGCACCAAAGCCAGCCCCACCACAACGGGCAGAGAGAAAGAGGCCTGAGCACAGGGGAGAGGTTTTATCGCCCCAACCCCACAGGAGAGACCAGACAGGGTGGGATCAGAGGGCAGGAGGACGAGGAGAGCGTGACGTTCAGCGACATTGATAGTCTCGAGGAGAAGCCCAGGGGAGGCAGAGGGGGCAAGGCGGATAGGTTCTTTGGAGTGGGCGATGAGGGGAGGAGAGTAGGGGAGGCAGCTGATGAGCAGTGGGAGGATGGGTATGAGGAGAAGCCTGCGAGGAGGGGGAGTTTGAAGTTTTGGAAGCGTTAGGTGTGATGGCTGTCTCTTTGATGGGGGGGCATAGCGGGGTTGCGTGTATTTGTTCTTAGTGGTATTAGATCGTGGCAGAGAATAGAACCATCTTTTCTCTCTATCTGGTGCCTTGTGCTCCATGTCTGTGTGCTTCATCTCACGTATCTACATTCGCTTCACAGTTACCGAGTACCACATCCCTCTAGCCCAGTCCAAGCCCCATCATTGACCCTAAAAGCATCCCTATGTTCCCAACCCCTATCCTTCTTGGTATATACACCCCCACTCCCCCCCTACCCCTTCTTCCACCTCCCTCTCCCTGTTCTCCCGGCCCCTCACCCTATGTCGAATCTCTATACACAATCTACACAGTAATCATAACACTCGCATTCCCATACCAGCTCAACAACGGATTCTCCCCGTTCCGCGTCCGCGTGTCCTCCACAAACGCCCATCTGCGGAAGAAGTCTTCATGCGTGCTCACCCGCGTCAACTTGCCCGTGAGCGAGCGGTAGACGTCTTCCATCACTGCGAAATCGGTGGGGAAGAGGATGTCGAAGTAGCCTTGGTGGACCTTGTACTGTCAGCATACAGGACAAGGGTCGATGGGGGAAAGGGGGAACATACCAACGGCGTGCTCACCGGCACCATCCGCCGTTTATACCTCGTCTGCACCACCGGCCCACACCACCCCTCCACCGCATCAGGCAGAGCATGGAAATCACTCGCCACCAGCCTATGATTGGGGAAGTACTCCCTCAACACATCGAAGAACTGCATCAGACGAGTAGGGATGTACTCCGCTGCTTGGAGGTTATACTGGAAGGGCAACTTCTGCTTCAGCCTGCGGGTGAGTTTCTGGTGCTGCATGGGGTGGAGGTAGGGGTGGTCTGGTCTGCTGCATGCCTTGTCGCGGACACGTAGGAAGCGGGACGCTACAGGGTCGAGAGCCGGGGAATCGAATTCGTAGAACTCGCCTTGTGAGTCGATGAGGACGTGGGCTTGCATGGGTCTTTGGCCCGAGGCGTCGTAGCGGATGAGGTCGTGGGCGAAGTTGTCCCAGACTTCGAGGGCGAGGAAGAAGCACGGCGTGGGTAGGTAGGTGTCCCAGTCGAAGATGGACTTGTTGATGATGGTGACTTTGTCGGCGTGGCCTTTGGCTGAGGCGGTGCGTTGGAGTTGTTGGGCTTGGAGCGAGGCGAGGTTGCTGGAGACTTCAATGACGCGGAATTGCGTGCGGGCGTAGACGTCGGGGTCTGTGGCGCGGATGTAGTCGAGGATGTTGAGCATGAGGGTGCCGTTGCCGGCGCCCATTTCGTAGATGAGTAGGTCGTGGTAGGGGTAGAGTTGGAGTTTGTAATTGGATACTAGGTAGCGGGCGATGGCTTCGCCGTAGTATGGTCGGAAGAGTTCTGTGGGAGTATGCCATAGCTGCCGAGTCTCATCATATTCCTTCTCGTCGAGGGCGTCTTCGAATTCGGTATACCTCCGGCCGAGTTCGCGGTGGAATGATGCTTCGTCAGGAAGCGTCCGGAAGTCGAATGGGTCGCCGGGCGAGAAGATGACCGCTTGCTTTGAGAAATAGCCATACGAGGGGTTGTATAGGCTGTCTATGTGGTGTCAGCTGCGTTTCGTATCAAGCTGTATGTATCTGACCTTCAATGAAATCTCGCATGAGCATCTTCACCCTCCGCGGTCTTTCTCGCCGATTTCTCAACTGGTCCGATGTGACCATAGGCACCTTCTTGTACTCCTCCAGCTTGTCCTCCGCCATGTAGTCCGTCCGTTGCTGCCATGAGCTTTCAGTCTTGCTCCGTTCAATTCTTCGGTGTATGCTGCGGGTCTGAATCGGTGCTATTCGCGGCGCTGTGGGTCGAAGCGCATGGCGAGCGCATGCTGTGCAAGGTCTGTGTGTGAATAGTCGCTTGAATAAGCGATCTAGTACTACCGATTCCATGTGATTTGGTGCAGTGTTTCGAGCATTCTTGTCTGGTTGTTCAAACGTGATGCTCTCCGCATGTCGAGATGTGGCTGGTGAGAAGCCCGCGCCACATTTGACCATGATATCAGATTCACATCAACCAGACTATCCATGTCTCAAAGCTCAAGGTATCTTCGAATTACGCTGAAACGATGGACATCGATTTATGACACGTATTTGAAAATACTGTACCATTTTCATCATGTTCGAGGACAGGTCGCGACTCTACATTGGTCTCGCCTTTGCCGGAGGCATTCTCATTACTTTGGGCTACAAAGACCTGTACCCAGATCTCGAACGACGCTTTCGAGCAAGCAAGAGATGGCGAGCCCGCCGCCAGTCTCTAATAGCCACATCAAAGGACGAGATCCGGCTGGAAGATCATTCCGACCGTGATCCAAACTCTCCTTCTCCGACCGCAGCCCGCGAGTATGAAATCAAAGAAGGCATCGAGGGCACCATCGGCAACACGCCCATGATCCGCATCAAGTCTCTCTCCGACTACACAGGCTGCGACATACTTGCGAAAGCTGAATTCCTCAATGGAGCAGGAAATAGTCCCAAAGACCGCGTGGCGTTGAACATGATCACCACGGCAGAGGAAGAAGGTCTCCTGGTCCCAGGACGTGGCGATTGCATCTATGAAGGCACCGTCGGCAGCACAGGCATCAGTCTGGCGGCTATCGCTCGCGCACGAGGGTACAGAGCACACATGTACGTCTTCGTCCCTCATGTCCCTTCCCATCTCCCCCTCCTCTCTTCGTATCTACCTTGTCCCCCTGTATTCCATCCCCTTGCTCCCCTCCCTATACCGTCCCTCAGCCCCTCCCCTCCCCCTTCTCACCCATCATCCCTTTCCTCACACCCTAACACCTCCCCACAGCTGCATCCCCTCCGACCAATCCCCCGAAAAATCCTCCCTCCTCCTCAAGTTGGGCGCCACCCTTTCCCCCGTCCCCCCCGCCCCCATCATCCTCCCCACCCAATTCGTAAACCTCGCCCGCCGCCTCGCAGCAGAACACACGGCCGACCCCCTCCGCCCCGGCAAGGGCTACTTCGCCGACCAATTCGAGAACCCAGCCAACTACCTCGCGCACCTCACCACCACCGGCCCCGAGATCTACGCCCAGACAGATGGGAGACTGGATGCGTTCGTCGCTGGGGCAGGGACGGGGGGAACGATTAGCGGTGTTGCGATGGCGCTCAAGGAAAGAATCCCAGAGGGGAAAGTGAGGATTGTACTGGCGGATCCGCAGGGGAGTGGCCTTTACAACAAGGTGAAGCATGGGGTCATGTTTGCTGGCACGGAAAGGGAGGGGACGAGGAGGAGGCATCAGGTGGATAGTATTGTGGAGGGGATAGGGGTCAATCGGGTGACGGCGAATTTTGAGGCGGGGAGGGAGTTGGTGGATGATGCGGTGAGGGTGAGTGATGAGCAGGCTATTGGCATGGCGAGGTGGTTGGTCGAGAGGGATGGGATTTTCATTGGGAGTAGTTCGGCTGTGAACTGTGGGTATCTTCTGCTAATGGGAATTATACTGAATAGAATGCTGACTGGAACAACAGGTGTGGCGGCCGTCAAGGTCGCGAAGGAGCTGGGCCCTGGCCATAGGGTTGTGACCATATTGTGTGATTCGGGGAATCGTCACCTGTCCAAGTTCTGGGCTCAGGCGGGGAATATTGGTGACAAGGATGATGCTGATCTGGACGCCATTCTGAGTATGGAGGTGTGAGTGTTGCTCGAGCTTCCTAGCTGAGCTCATCATCCGAAGCATCATGTACAGGGACCGGCCCGCTTCTGATAGTGCTGGTCGTTGATCCCGTGGAGATTACAGATGGTGCCCTGGTTTTCTGGTTCCGAGGTGTACTAAAAGCCCGTCGAAGCACACTGGATCGAAGCATCTCATTCTTGGAGGTCAATCGCTTTGGGATCGAGAACAGCTGGAGTGGTGTCATCTGCGCGGCGGCTGGCCAATCGTAGTTGCTCTTACTACGCGAGGTCACAAACAATGAGTCATTGTCATCTGGTGAGGGACCGGGAGTTGGAAGAGCTGGTGGTCCTTCCAGGTCTGGCGATTGTTCGCGGAGAGCGGGGTCCAGAGGAAAGTCATAGACTGCAGGTTCGGGCTGAACTGGAGGCTGAGGTGGCTGGCTTGACGGCGGGAAATGCACAGGCTGCATTCGTTCAGCTCTGACTTGGACGGCAGGTGTCGTAGCAGGCTGAGGTTGCGGAGCGTCCATCGGGCGGATTTCTGGAGATGGCTGCGGAGCATGCGATGAGTCTGCTGCTGAATGCACTGATATTGCGGGGGACAGACGTGGATGTGGTGGCGATGTTGGTGCTGGTGTCGCCACTTCCTGTACCGTCTCAGCAGGTGTGGTAGCGCGCGAAGTCTGACTAGGCATTGGTGATCCCGTAGCTTCGGCTGTTTCAACAGTGGTTTGCTCCCGAGAAGTTCGCGTCGACTGTTGTGCATCCTTCGTCTTTCTCCTTTTCATGCGTTTCCAAGGCCCTTTCTTGAATGGCCTGAGTCTGGAAGTAGATTGCGTGGCCTGCGCCGAGTCTGCATTTGTAGGACTCCCTGAGGCGTGACTACCGTCCGAGCCACCTCGCGTCCCTGATCGTCTTCGAATCGGTGTCGGCACGTCCAGAGGGTCTCGATCTGTCTCATAGGCATCCCGTGCCTGTCTTGACGCATGCGCGTCTTGGCCCGAGAGAAGATCGTGGTCGCCATTGGGCGCGGAGCTAGACCTCCTACGCTTCCGCCCAGATATCTTCCGGATTGCATTGCGGATCTCGTCGGGAGCAGCGATCACTGGAAAAGCAGGGTTGAGGCTGGCCGCATGACTATCCCACTTTAGCAACGTGAAGTCTTTGTCCGAGCCTGGCCGTCCGTTCCGTTCTCGCTCTTGATATCTCTCGATTGCATTATACAATCTCTTCCTTTCCGCAAAGTCGCTGGAAGAAAGTCGTCCTGGAGCTCTCTTGACTACTGTGAAACCAGTCGGTTGCGTTGGATCTTCCACGATACGGAATGTGGCTGATGCCATAACGGGCGCCGGCAAATTAGAAGCTCTTGTGCGTGGGGCTTGCAGTCCTGGGCCTGTCTGTGATGCTTGCGTGCCTCCTGACCGTGCATGTGTAGTTTCACCGCTCTCACGGTGTGCCAGCCACATGTCGAGTGTCTCCACAGGGGATGGCGGCGAAGAACCGACTGCGATCACCTCTGCCTCAGGTTGATCGAAGCCCGCGGACGAGTGTCTGTCCAGTGGTCCATCGTCGTCCAATGAGGCAGTGGAGTTCGCGTCTCGTTGCAGATGACCTACCTGAGAACCACTCCACTCATCGTGGTTTACTACAGCGGGTGCTAAGCTTTCACTTGGATCTCTGGCTGTAGAAGTTCCAGCTGTGTCCTGTCGTTCCGACCCCAGAACCGCATGCTGAGCAATTGGCGAGTTGGTCTGGCGTTCTGACGGTGCATTCGGCTGTTTCTCGGCAGTACGTTGAACCTCAGGTCTAGCATCCGTGGCATCGTGGTCGTCGAGCTCCACGAGACGGCTGGCGATATGACTCCCGTAGCGTAGACCACCGACTTTTAGAGATCTGCTGTATCTGACAGAGATAGAACTCTCAGTCCGATCGGGGAAGTATCTAAGAATTTCCGGCCAGCCCAAGCCTTCCTTTTCTTTCAACTGCACAAGGAGCAAGTCCTCCTCCTTTGTGAATCGTCTCACCTTCCCCTTGCCAGCTCGGACGAAAAGCCGGCGCCCATCTTCATCGTACAGCTCGGGTGTTACGCGATTGCCTAAGCTGTCATATATCGCCGAAACAAGTGGCTCGGGTGATGGTTCTCTGATAGCAGCATCCTTGCTTTCTCCTGTTTTAAGGAAACCTCGATTGACGAAACCGTGAGCCAGCATCTGGAAATTGTGCTGTGCCGACTCCAGGAAAGAATCGTCGGTTCTGATCTGGAGTTGTGGTGCAAGATCCGCTTCATGCGTGTCATCCAGTACCATGCGACCTTCCTCGGCCCATTCGTTGCCTGTTCTATCGGAACCTTGGGCCTCAGCTGTGGCCTCGGCCTCCACGGATTGGACAATGTCATCATGACGATTGATGGCGATACTATCGTGGAACCTGCGCTTCTTGCGGGCTGGCTGAGCTCTGCCAAAGTCGTCGTCGTCATCGTGGTCGCCTGTGGCCCATAAGGACCTGTGTCCAGATGGTGATACAGATCGTCTTCCCTCAGAGAAGGCACTAGGCGTTGCTGGGACTTGGATAGGTTGTGCGCGATGTGATGGTAGAGAAGGATATGCCCAGGGATCGTTCCTGACCATTGTAGGATTTGCAGCCACCTGCTGATTCAGGAATGAAGCGATCTGGTTCGCAAGAGCCTGACCCAGTGATTGGACTGAATTCGGGTCCAAAGGTGTCATGCTCGAGGCGCCAGCGTGCGCAGAAGGAATCATGGAGGTTGAATGTTGTGGTGGGGTTGGTGGCTCTGGAGTGACAGTCCTGGTCAGGTTCGTAGGTCGGACTGAAGCGACCCGAGTCGAAGGTGCCGTATGCCTGGATGGACTAGATTGCAGCTCGTCCTCCGAGTCATCGTCCTGTCGCTATGTTAGCCGCCGCGCATCCACCTACACAGATACTGTATGCGCCGCACCTTATCAACCACGAAAGACCTGCTTAGAGCGGATGTGGCACCCCGGTGTCTCCTGCCATTGTTCAAAGCTCTTGTTTCTTGATGGTCGTCCGCCCCAAGCTCTTGGGTAAATGCTCTAACGAATTGCTTCGAAGCCTTTGAGCCAGGATCGCGCTCATTTTGCATGCGCGAGAGATGCCCATTGTCAACGACCACCCGACCAGTCCTTAGATCGATTTCGTCGCCTACTTGTGAGAAGTCCTTGTTATATTTCTCGAAGATGCGCTCGAATCGACTCTTGAGTTTGGCGTCATTGCGGGCTCTGTCTCGTTGCAGCTCTGGATCCGGTGCTGCGGGCGTGTGGCGCCTGAAGGGCGTACCCAGCATGTTTGACTCTCTCAGTCTGTAAGCTGCATGTTAAACATGCTATCTGTAGATGCTAAGAGAAGCAATGCTGGTCTTCGATCGTTGTCCGACATCCGACATTGAAGGTTGCACGGACAGAGGTAGACGCGTCTGCGGGGAGAGAAAGCGCGACGAGGAAGCCCTAATTCTGCATGCACTGTTTCGGGCCAAACGGTAGGTTTAGCCGGAGCCCACAAATGATTTTCGCTCGAAAAATGTCAAGCTCACGGGGATCGCTCCGCTGTGTGGAGAAGATCGCTCACGACCTGCGGTTCATGTGAGGGCACAGGGAATACTGTAGTCAGGAGTTCATCGTGAGAGCATCAATCGGGCCGAACCCCTCTGGATATCAGGAGGTCATAGCTCTATTCCGTCTGGCTAATATCACGGACATAACCTTCGCGGCAATAGCGGACAAGCCATGAAGGTGCATTCATGCGATTGTCTATTGAAACTCTCCTTTTGCCGTCGTCTGATAAAGCCACGCATTTTGCGAGACGGTTCATCTCGTTGGTATCATGAGCACATCTGCCAGATCGTTGTCATCTCCAAGCTCGTGTCTTCATCGCCGTAACGTTGTCGTGTCGAAGCTGTAAAAGCAAATGCGCAAGTCGCAGACCTGCTCATTTGACCGAAAAAGAAAAGGGGTCGACATGGTGGTGCTGGATTTAGTAGCCACCCTGAGGACCTCCCTGAGGAGGCCCACCCTGGTAACCACCTTGGGGCATCTGTCCGCCGTATGGACCTGGACCGCCGGGACCTCCCTGACGCCAGTTGCCGGACATCTGCTGGCCCTGTCCTCCTCCATAGCCTAGAACTTGTTGGCAAGGTCATCGCAGAGGAAGCTGAGAATGCTCACCATAACCTCCTCCACCACCGTAGGGAGCCTGACCATAACCTCCACCACCTCCCATACCGTATCCTCCTCCACGAGGAGGACCGCCAAAGCCCCCACGACCTCCTCCAGGTGCGCCAGAACGTTCGGAAGCTTTGTCGACGCGAATCTGACGTCCGTCGAACCTGAGGACGTCGGTCAGTATCGTGTGATGTGCCTCCAACAAAGGGTACAAACTCACTCCACATTGTTCATCGCCTCGATGGCCTTCTCAGCATCTGCCTCATTCTGGAAGCGCACAAAACCGAAACCTCTGCTGCGTCCAGTATCGCGATCTTTGACGACAACCTGGAGTAAAGTGTCAGAAGCTCCTGTGACTCTGAGCGACAAGAAATTGCACCCACAGCTTCATCAACCTGACCAAACTCCTCAAACTTTGCGCGCAGGGTCGCGTCGTCGGTGTGCCATGCAAGGCCGCTAATAGAGTTAGTAAAAGCTTCACCTGAAGCGCTCATGACCCAACATACCCTATGAAAAGTTTCGACATGTTGAGGGTAAAAGTGAAAAGTAGCTGAGACTAATTGCGAAGAGCGACGTGTAAAGTAGTAGCTCCAGGTGAGCACGGATTCAAGGCCGTTTGCGATCGATAAGTCAAAGCTATTGCGAGCGAATCAGTAAAGACGCATCTTCCATGTCGATGCTAGGGCAAAGCAAGGAACAGCTTCGACGTTGGAATAGGGAGATTGAAGGAGCTTTGATACCGTTGAGGTAACAGGCATGGGTAAGGTGAATATTTGCGGTGTGAGATGGGCCAAGAACGCCAGGGTGACAGGAAGGGGAGCGCACGTTCGCGTAATGGGCGCAATGTGGCTTCTCAAAGGGGACAGAGCAGAATGGGACTTACCACAATTGTCAATGGCTGATCATGTGCGCCAGGAATGCGTGAGTCGGATGTGAGGCGGTTCGAGGTGGGCTTGCGAGGGAAGGGAAGTCAAAAGCGAAGGTTGAAGGAAAGTCAAGAGATCAGATTGGCAATGTCGACAGCGGCGGGGACTAATGCTCAAACGGTGGTTCGGATTGGGCCCGGTCGCAAAAAACTTGACAGAGGACCAGGTGGCAGAAAGGCAGAGAACACTGGTGGGTTTCTAGGTCCTGGAATGGGGAGTCGGTGCGGGTTGGTGAGAGCTCAGAGGTGTGGGTGAGGCGGACGGTTGAACAAGTACTGTATTAGATGCCGCAGGATGGCATTCGAAATTCGACGCTAGGACTGTAACAGAGAGGAATCAGTGAGATTACAAGACCAACCCACGAGTCTGTCACACGTCCAATTTGCTTGTTTGACGCTACCACTGCCCTAAGTCTTCCCCAAACGACATGTCATTACTGTATGCCTTGCGAAAAAGTCCGGCGGGTCCCTAAGGGTAACAAGGGGGGGAGGGAACAGGCAGGGAGGGGTGGACATCCGCGATAGTCCCCGAGAACAGTTGAACCGGGTTTGGTTCCATATGCAGAGCCGATGGACGAACTGAAGCTTGTTGTGGGCACAGATGCAGCTCGTTTGGCAAGCCTGGCAGACTATCAATTCGCTGGACCCAAAAGGTACCAAGGCAAGCTCCGTGGTAAACCGCGAGAAGGAATAGAAAATGCGAGTATCGATGTTTGGATTGGATCAAGCGTTTCATGACCTCAAGCACATGTCCCGCACCTGACCTTCACTCCCGGACGCCGCCCGGTTCCACATCCCGACGCCAGTTGAAAAGCCATCGCCCGTGTGTGGCTGCCAATGGTAGATCGAGATGAGATCCCCAGCAGTCGGACGCGGTGGACCGTGGACATTGGCTGCACGCGGGACAGATATCGCGTGGCCAGGTGGTCTGCAGGAGAAGACCTAGAGCTCCCGCAAATATAGGATCGAACCAATAATGTCAAGCTGTCATTTAGTCTCATGACGACCTGCGGCACGAGGCGTCAGGCCCATGTGGTCGCTCCATTTGCAAAATCTGGGAATTGTGAAACCTGGACGTGCCAATTGCGTGCGGACTAGCCTGGTGCGCGAGTCGAGCTGATTGCGAGTCGGTGACAGACGGGGAAAGGTATACGTGTTCGGAACTGTCTGTAGTTCGAACCAGAATATCCAAAAGGTACAACTTTGTCGAGGCTTTGACAAGGCTTGTGGTTGATGAGTCGGCAAACTCTTGTTAGACCGTCTAGACCGTGACCTTGACACCCGACATGAACCATTGTGGCAATGATCGTCTGCTATGCTTTGGTCCTGCGGCATCCTGGGACCAAAGTCACCAAATTGATCGCCAACGGGGGCTTTCCTAGTCAGCCCTGCTGAGCATGACATCCCTGTCCCCCGACGCTCTGGGCGCATCTTCGCCGTGTCGGAGGATTCACTCCTGGTCAAATTGCATTTGATCGCCACCATGGGGCCATTTTTGGCTATTTGAGCCGCACTTTGCCAAAAGTTATGAGACGTTCATCCTTCAATCGACCGTCCTGCCGTCAGCCGCAGATAATTCGGGGTGACTTGCTTCTGCGGCTTCCCCGGAGCGACCACCGACTTCTCATGAGATTGAAGAATTATTTTGATCAGATACCGCTACACCACACCTTGTGCTCATATGTGCGACTTGAACACGGATCAGTTATCAACGGGGAATCTTCTGATCGCAACTGCCTGTGAACGGCGGCAGGCAGAGGTTGCATGAGGTCGGGTGATTGACAGCATGTGGCGTGCATAAGTTTGGAAGCATAGCCAGTCGGAGATGACCGCAGGGTGTTGACGATCGCCATCGACTGTCTACAGAGGTCGCTGTTGATATGCATCGGCACTATTTGAGCAAAAGCATCCACTTGTCTGGTCTGGGGCTCATCCTGTACCCGTCTCGATCATTCGGGCAGAACAATTCGCAATATCAAAGTCGAGAGCACAAGCTAACATTTGAGCCGCTACGGCAAATCTGATGACCATCCTCCGCTCGGTAGCTGGGGTGTGAGACGTACCTTCCCACTCGCGAAGCCCAAGACGCCTAACAGGGTAGGTGCTCGACACGCTTGTCGGCAACATCACATTTCCTTGAAAGTCAAAGAACCACATCAAGTCTCGGTTCGTCTGCTCCACTATGGATATCGACACCTGGCTGCATGAACTAGATACAAGCAGACCGCCGATCAATACTGATCCACAAGTTCACAGGCACCAGCCACGACGCAGGTCGCCAGCAAATAGTTCCATTCTACAACCTGAGGGAGATCGTAGCGAGCCGAGGAACCTCTACGAACCACGGCATACCTCTCACCGCCATGTTGGTGCTCGTCGACCTGCAGCTTATGAGCGACCCGGTGGACACGCAAGTCTCAGCTCGGCCACATCGAGATCCGCCGCTAGCGTTCTTCACAGCGCATCCAATTCCCCACAATTGTACAAGCGTAGATCACGACACAAGACCAAGCAAGATCGATATGATCCGAAAGTTCGTCACGTGAGACAAGAGCCCAAGAGCAGAAATACCGAGCACAAGAAATCGCGTTCAAAAAGGAGGCCTCGTGAGGCGCGTCCTGAAGGCCTACAATTGGAGAGACACAGGCCTGAGAATGCGTCTGGTCAACGCGTCACGGTATGTACTTTGGCAACTGATTGCGTGTAGCGACAGGCTAACATGTCTCCATAGCTCAGACCGAGCCTGCGGTCAGGCCTCTTCAGACAAGGCATCAGCTCACTTCCTGCGAGAGCAAGAACGAAGCCCTGTAAGATACTACCCGCAACCAGTAAGTGACTGACTGACATTTCACAGTGGACGATTTGACATTCCGAGAGACCAATTTTCTGGACCGAGATGATCAGCGAAAAGCTGATGGACAGCCGGGAGATCCAACATCGAAGAAGCGGAAGCATGATCAGAGGGAACGCGTCATTGTGCAGGAGCAGCAGTACGACGACTACTTCGACCAGAAGACGAAATTTGCGAGACGCGAAGAATCTCAGGTGATACGAAATCTTCCTCCACTAGATCGGGAGCTGCGACCAGGAAGCCATGATCCTCAAGACATCATTGAGACTACTACATCTCTGCCACGACGTGTTGCAGCTCTACCCACCAGCATACACAGGAACACTGCACATGCGTCATCCGCACATCTCACTGCCAAGCCAGGGAGCAGATCCTCACCGCGACACAGCGAGGTGTCAGGTCCCCGAATCACAACCTCAGCTCGCAATCGGATTCCGAACATGCTTTCTCCCTCCATTCCGCAGCTCGATATAAGCGCATATCGACACAACCCTATGACGACCACTCACGAACGTCGTGAAGAAGTGAGCCGCCAAAGCAGACCACTTGTTCAGTACTCGGACAGTGAGAGTAGCCCTGATAAGAGGAGCCCGCATTGGTCTCTTCGCCCGAGGCACGAGCAATTGAGTACTACCGCCGGACGGCAGACACCCGTGGACTTGCCGACTGCCTCAACCCTCGGTCAGAAGACTCATAGCCGACTCTCAAATCATCACTGGCAGACGCATCATACTGGCTCTGAGATGTCGGCGGCGCGTGACCGAAGAAGAACAACATCAATAGGCGCACAGCCTAGCAAATATCATGCCAGGGAATCACCATCGTTGGCTGAGACTTTCAGCAGGCCTGGTGGCCCAGTTTCGTCAATGATGAAAAGGAGCACACGCGACCCACAGGATGAGAACGCTGGGTTTCGAAGCGGGCACAAGCAGTTCAGTCATGCCTTTCTTGGACAGCCTCTCCTCAGTCAAAGTCCAATATTGAACGCACCTCCGCCCGTCTACAGTCTCCAATCACCACTTGCGAACTTCCGGCCTTCTCCGAGACCGATAATTCATAGCCTCATGGACCGTGTTCGTACTACTTCTCCACATGCCCAAGAGACTACCCATACACTTTGCAGTGAGCCTAGCCGGGCAATATCTGATATACTGAACACTGCAGATGTCGATTCTTTACTGGATGTTGAAGACAGTCTGATTCAGGATGAGCTTGGACACGAGGAACTGATACGGTCCATCCACCACAACTCCGAGCATGGCGGAGAAGACGTAGGCTATCCGTTGTTAGGACATGATCGTGCATGGCAGCAGGAACCTATCCTCAACGAGCGGTTCGCGAACTTTTGGCATTCGAGCAAGTTGTATTAGCGTAGAGAAGGTCAATTGATACCCGTCTGTCTGCTCTTCTCACTATCGATCCGCCGTGATGCTCGCACTGCATGTAGTGTGACATTCCAGATCGTGGACAAGTGGGTGGCGGAGAAAGGGTAGCTTCTCCCGAAATCAACCGGTCTTTCAGAACATTTTCTCAGCCAAACATCATCAGAATAATTCAGACTCTTCTCGATTCATCACGCCATTGGCCTGCATGAGTGCACTACGACGATTGACCGCCACTTGTAGTTTGACCCGCGCCAGTCCAAGGCAAGCTCTCTGCACGCTGGCTCACCGAACCCCTTTTGCCCGCCCCGTCAACCCCACCACTCCTCCCACCAACGCGGCCAGTCCCGCCATCTTCGACAAAATTCAGCAACGTACAGCTCAAGTAGCTCGTCATTTGTCCGTAACTTCATCCAAAACATCTCCGAGCAGTCAATCGCAACCCGACATGGCCTCAAAGACCGCCCAGTATGGTGTGCGCACCATTGCTGCCCCCCACACGCTCGAGCACCGCATCTACATCGAGAAGGATGGTGTGCCAGTATCACCATTCCACGACATCCCCCTTTACGCCAATGAGCAACAGACGGTCCTGAACATGGTCGTCGAGATCCCTCGCTGGACCAATGCCAAGCAGGAGGTAGGGGATTGATGGAAAGAGCTTGGAGACACAAAGTTGGCTGACCGCCTCTACAGATCTCCAAGGAGGAGACCTTGAACCCCATCAAGCAGGATACCAAGAAGGGCAAGCTGCGATTTGTGCGCAACTGCTTCCCTCACAAAGGGTACATCTGGAACTACGGAGCATTCCCTCAGGTATAGCAGTCTCCCACGAACATCGAACTACCCCACTGACGCAAGCCAGACCTGGGAGGACCCCAATGTCACCCACCCCGAGACCAAGGCCCAAGGCGACAACGATCCTCTCGATGTTTGCGAGATCGGCGAGCTCGTCGCAAAGCCTGGTGAGATCAAGCAAGTCAAGGTCCTCGGTGTCATGGCTCTCCTCGATGAGGGTGAGACCGACTGGAAGATCATCGTCATTGATGTGAACGACCCGCTAGCACCCAAGCTCAACGACATTGAGGACGTCGAGAGGCACCTCCCTGGTCTCCTCCGCGCTACCAACGAATGGTTCCGCATCTACAAGATCCCTGACGGAAAGCCCGAGAACCAGTTCGCCTTCTCAGGCGAGTGCAAGAACAAGAAGTACGCCATGGAGGTTGTGCGAGAGTGCGCAGAGGCTTGGGACAGACTGATCGCTGGCAAGACTAACAAGGGCGAGATCTCGCTGTGGGTATCTAACGTTCGAGGAGTAGAATTCAAGCTGATCTATCTAGTGCAAACACCCAGGTCAGCAACTCTCCTGACCGCGCCGACGCCAACCAGCTCAATATCCCTGCCGGCGACAACAAGGCTCCTGCTCCCATTGACCCGAGCATTGACAAGTGGTTCTTCATCTCTGGTGCGTCTGTCTAGGAGACGACCAATGTCTGGTAGCATGACGTGCAAGCTCTGACGGATAGCATAAAAAGCCCCGGTACATAGAGAAAAGCCAAGGATATGACCTTCATTTTGCCAACCATGTGCAGTCCTAGCTGCCACAACTACCAATCCACAACTGGGAGGCCTCAGTCGCTGGTGTCCCTGTGCGTGCTTCCGAGCCGTCGCAGCATCTCTCTGTATCGTGATTTCGTGGTGTATATTACAATTCAAACAGTTCTGTCTCTTTTCGTACTCGTTGCTCATCCGCTAAGCTCCTCCTGTCTGGTCAGACCTCTAGAGTGGCGGTCCACCTCGCGCTGAATGTCTCGAATCTTCAGCGTCTCGATGTCAAGATCCATTTGCTTGCCATCCTCTACCCAGAGTCAGCACTGCGCCATGGAAAAAGACCACCTTCTTTACATACTGAACGACAAGCTCAATGTGCCGGGTTGATTTGCTTGTGCTTGCGGAAGCATCTTGACATTGATCTTCATGCCAGAACTGCGCGCATTGGGAGGAAGCATGGCGAGAAAGCTCCTCGCTGTCTTGCCGGAGCGAGGGTTGAAGGCCGAGAAGGTCGCATTGACCGAGGTGAGGTACCGAGTGATCATATTGAGCTTGGGGCCAGAGTGTCTGTTTTGCGCAAATAATGCTGGCGCACACGTCGTGGTCGAACTTCTGCTGGCGTCGGAGTTGAAGATTTGATGATGCCGCTTGCGGAAAGTCTACCGAGCTTCACTTGAAGGACACCTTGAGCAAGCAACTTTCCATCTCGGCCGGATTTCTCATGACCTAATTCACGACAATGCAATGAGTGTCCGAGAAGCATCTACTCGATCTAATGCACTAGTCGACGCTTTGCGCACCACGTTTCAACAAATAGGCAAGCTCACGAAAGAGCCTGACACGGAGCTCGCCCAGGATATTCATGAGAGCTTGAAACAACACGAAGAAGCACTTGAGCTGCTCCAACAAGACGTTGAAGACTTTACGGCACATACGGATCGTCCAAACAGAAGAGAGACGGAGCGTGTGAAGGAGGGCGCACGTTTAGCAGCTCAGGTTCATCGACTCGCGGAGGATCTCAAGCAGTAGGCTGCACTGAGCACACTCGGTCACTGTGAGGTCTGACATTGCTACAGCGCAAGGAGCCAGTTCCGTAGAGCACAGCTTTCAGCAAAGCGATCGACCGAGAACGCAAAAGTAGCTGAACGAGAAGCTCAACTCGCGGCCCTCAAACAGGCCTACACAGAATCCGACAAGCCTGCAACCTCGACAGATCTGTTCGCTGGTCGCCGAACCGCAAACAAGCAGCTCACAGAAGACGAGCTTCTCCTCAACACTTCCTCGGACATCACCCTTGCTCTGCGGCAGACTCACAGCCAGCTCACATCAGAACTCTCGCGGTCAAGATTCGCTTCAGAGACCCTAGCGCAGTCGACAGCTGCCCTGCAAGATCTTGGAGAGCGGTACACTGACCTCGACACTCTGCTTGCAAATAGCCGCAATCTGCTAGGAACGCTTGTCAAGAGTCAGAAGAGTGACACCTGGTACCTCGAGACTGCCTTCTACATCCTCTGCGTGACTCTCGGGTGGCTCATCTTTCGCCGTCTGATCTACGGACCTGCTTGGTGGTTCATCTGGCTTCCTTTGAAGTACTTCCTGCTCCAGCCTTTCCTCTTCTTGCTGAGAGCCTTTGGGGGGTCAAGTGACGGGATAGCCGGACTGAAGAACACAGGGGTCAGTCGTCCACCTCTGAGAGTGCAGCCCAGTGCTAGTGGAGGTCCGCCAAAGCTACCTGAAGGCTATAGGAGAATGGTTGTACCTGCTGGAGCAGGTGGGGGAGGCGCAAAGATCGGTCCGGACGGAAAGCCGCTCCAGCAGGAGGGGTTGGCTGATCAAATAGGTAGAATGGCGGAGGAGAGCAGGCAGCAGGCAGAGGGACAGGTCGCAGATCAGGACGAGGAAAAGAAAAGGGGAGATGGTACAAAGCTGGAACCAAGGGGTGATGTGCCCAAGAATCCAAAGAAGAAGACCTTTGATGTCGACGTGGAAGATGCGAAGGAGGAGCAAAGGAGACGAGACGAGCTCTGAGACGTCTATCGAGGTGTATACTAATGACTTGTATGAATAGAGTACTGCATGAAGCAGTCCCCCACGACCGAAGTGAGCACAAGAGTGATATGCAGGGAACAGAGCCGCATGCAGGGTCACGTGTCCATTTCGTTGATCAATGGCTGCTCTCATGGCCTTCCCGCTCGAGGAAGTTGCCGCTCGTCGACGGAGAAAACAATCATGAACAGAACTCGTCACATACTCGTATCCAAAGTCTACAACGTTCAAATCTACCATGCAAAGACACCAATTCATGACAGACGCCAGACGATCGCAAACGTCGGCTGACGTAAAACCCACCATGTCTCGACAAACCTGGAGTGCACATACAAACGCTGTGATTGGTCGGATCAACATCTCTTATCTCTGGACCGAACGTCGCGCAGCAGCTGGGCAAGAAGATGATTCGGTTTGGGCCCTGGTGAACCCCAAACGCGGGCGTTTCCATTATTAATTTTACGTACGATCCCGGACTCTCAGTCGAACATTGTCTGGGGAATCATGCATGTGAATCTGGAGACGCTGAAAGGGTTGACACACGCATGATACCGCTGAGCCTCCTCGCTGCCTACTTTACTGTTGCTCGTGATCTCTTGCTTTAATTGATAATTGACACACGACCAGAGACGATTGAATTGTGTTCACACTCAGAGGACTCTTTATATCGTGGTCACTCGACAAGTCGTCAATTACCTCGTGCTGGCTTCGTTGAAATGACCTGGAGGACGCACGAGCTCCTCATACTTTTGTCTACACTGTCTGATGGTTCTGGCGAGGCTTGAATTGATCTCATTGGACTATCATCATATCACCAGAAACCTCAGCACATATCTAAGAGATCTCAACCACCATTATCAGTGGGGTTGCTGCATCAAGCACGGCCGAATCTCCCCGGGGCGAATTACGGAAATAGTCGACCAAGCACCTTATCGTGATAGCCACTTGATATCAGGTCGCAAGGCACTACATCACTCGGAGCACGGTACACTACAATCACCATGGCTGCTGCAGTAGTCATGCCTCCCCTGGCACCTCAAGCCAGTCCACATCCACACCTCACGTCCCGACCACCGAGCACTAGTACGCCTCCAAAGCACAACAAGACTGCTCAGAAAGGACCTACCACCGCCGACGGGAAACGAATCAGAACTGAACGACCTTGTGACGGCTGTCGAAGACGAAAGTCAAAGTGCGTGATCCAGGACACCGGCACACCTTGCGTTTTATGCAAGTTCCACAAACAGGAGTGCACATTCGTCGAAGGACCATTGCCCAGGAAGCGGAAAGTCGAGGAGCCTCTCACGAATGGCTCTCCACCCAAGGCGATGAAGGTGTCTCAGAAAGGTGCACCGCAGACCATGAATGGGGTGATCGAAGAAGCGATACCACCTCCACAGCCAGCACGGGATCCACTCGCCACACTCGACGACACCCTCAGTCTCCAGCGGCATCGACATTGCAGACACGTCGGTGCTAGTTCAGCCCTGGACGTTTCACTGCTCGAGTACTGCCAATTCGGCATCCATGATGAGGCAAAGCTGGACTGTGGAGACATCCGCCGGGTAGCAGACGATGGCTACTTTGAGATGCTGCCAGATGCTGCGTTCGCTACATACGAAGACGAATTACAGTCTTTGTATGAAGTCGAGCAGATCGTCGGCGTTAGTGGACCTGCTTTGATCGACCTCTACTTTGAAAAGGTTCATCCGAACTTTCCCATCATCCAGCAGCGGGTCTTCCTCGACCGGCATCGATATGGTGATCGACAGTTCAGCTCGGCTCTTTTGGCGGCGATGTACATCCTGGCAATCAGGTGGTGGAGTCAGGACGCGACATTGTCGCAGCACCCCATGCCTTCGGTGCCCGCGCTCGAGGGTGTAGCGATGCGGTCGTTGAGTGTGGCGATGCAGAGACCGAAGTTGTCGTCGTTGCAGGCGGGCTTACTGCTTCTGCAGAAACATCATGCGAATGCCTGGCCGTTGACTGTACAACTGGTGGCGCTGTCCCAGGATCTCGGTCTGCATCTTGATTGCTCTGATTGGAACATTCCTCTCTGGGAGCGTCGATTGCGGAAGCGTCTTGCTTGGGCAGTGTACATGCAAGACAAATGGGCTGCTCTTGTGTACGGCCGACCATCGCATGTACACTCATCGAATTGGTCTGTGCCGACTTTGGAGCTGGACGACTTTCTCGAAGACGTGGTGAACGAGCCAGACTGCTCGACGTCAGACTCCCTGAGCTCGACCTCCAACGACATCGCAATCTTCCTCCAAATGGTCGAACTCACCTCCATCATGTCCGAAGTAGTCAACACCTTCTACACCATCTCCGGCCAACAGAGCACCTCCACCACCCCCTCCATCCTCTCCAAAGCCAAACCAGTCCAGCTCAAATTAAAAGAATGGTTCGCCCGCCTCCCCCCCTTCGCCAAAATGGACGCCCCCGACGCCCCTCCCTCGGTCGGCTACCTCCACCTCGCCTACTTCGCCACCGAAATCAGCATTCACCGCCGCATCGTCCAATCCCTCTCCACCACCAACCCACTCCCCAGCCCAGACAGCTACGCGCTCTACATCTGCCGCTCGGCAGCCAAAACCCGTCTCATCTCCGCCATGGACTTCGTTAACCGCCTCAAGCCCGACCATCTGGACTCATTCTGGTACTTTCCCTCTGCGCACAACTTTGCGCTGATAGCGACGTTCGGGAACTTGTTGCGGGCGACGGCGCCGGGGCATGAGGAGGCGTGTTTCTATGAGATGAGGTTGAGGGAATATAAGTGGGCTTTGAGTGTGAGCAGTAGGCGCGCGAGGTGGATTGGGCATGCGATTGGCACGTTGGATGTCGCGGCGGGGTTGCTGGAGGGGTTGCCGGAGAAGCCGAGGAGTGGGGAGGGGACGCCGAGGAGTAGGGCGGATTCGGCGAGGGATAGGTAATGGGGTGCCATGGGTAAGGATTGGGGAGGAGGACGATGAAATGGGAGAGGAAGACGAGGAGTGCAGGGATTGAGAGGGGATGTGTATGTATAGTAGTGGGCCATCATTGGCATGGATCATGATTGGGAGCCATCAGGGTATGGTCGGGCCGGATTGGGTTAGAAAGGGTTTACGAATTCATGTCTTTCATGCTCAATGCAATTGTTTGCACTTCGCACTTCACGGCTATACACTGCAAACGACATTTCTACTGAAGATGAACACCCATTTCTTCATGACAATCCATCTCCGCAATCTCCCCCCACGCCGCAATGCCATCTCGGCTAAACCTCCTCTCTCCCTGTCTGTGCCTGGCCGATAGGGCTGAGGTCAAAGCTGAGGTGGCCTTTTGGAACTTCAAGGGTCTGACAGTTCCATTTCTCTGCTCCATGCACCACCAATTGCTGCACGCACAGGTTGCATCGGTCGAGGAGTATTGCTACTTTCCTTCCTGTACACTTGAGAGGCATAATTCCGGATCTGATCGAGCCATTGATCGGGTCTGTACCGGATCTCTACTGGGCTTGAAGGACGAACTTTGGACAGCTGGACTTTCGAAGCTGCGGAACGAGCTACGTTATTGATCCTTACAATAACTGGACACTAGGGTTGTGCTTTGCCTGAGCGCAGCTAGATCTTGAGCCTCGGGGTAGACACAAGCTCTACCTCTCAGTCGGTGTTGTCAATCCCTCCCTCTCACCACCCACCATGCCACTCAAATCCCGCTTCACGCGCCTCGACGCCTTCAGCAAAACCGTCGAAGACGCCCGCATCCGCACCTCCTCCGGCGGCATCGTCACCCTCGTCTCCCTCCTCGTCATCCTCTACCTCGTCGCCGGCGAATGGAGCGAATACCGCCACATTATCGTCCATCCGGAGCTGATCGTGGACAAGTCGCGCGGTGAAAAGATGGAGATCCACATGAACATCACCTTTCCACGGATACCGTGCGAGCTGCTGACGCTCGACGTCATGGATGTGTCGGGCGAGATCCAGGAGGGTGTCATGCATGGGGTGCATAAAGTGCGTCTCACGCCTGAGAGCGAGGGGAGTCATGATATTGAGACAAAGGCGATGATGCTGCATGAGGAGACTGACGCGGTGCATCTGGACCCGAATTACTGTGGGGAGTGCTATGGTGCGCCGGCCCCTGTGGGGGCGAAGAAGCAGGGATGTTGCAACACTTGCGCGGACGTGAGGGAGGCGTACGCTAGTGTGAGCTGGAGTTTTGGCAAGGGAGAGGGTGTGGAGCAGTGTAAGCGGGAGCACTACAGCGAGCACTTGGACGAGCAGAGGAGGGAAGGGTGCAGAGTCGAGGGCGGCATCCGGGTGAACAAAGTGGTGGGCAACTTCCACTTTGCGCCGGGCAAGAGTTTCAGCAATGGCAACATGCATATGCATGATCTGGAGGTGTACTTGCATGGCGACGAGAACGTGGCGCATACATTCACGCATAAAATTCATACGCTGCGGTTTGGACCCGAGCTGCCGGAGAAGGTCATTCAGAAAGTCGGCAAGAAGGGTGTGAGCTGGAGTAATCACCACCTGAACCCGCTAGACGATACGGAACAACACACGGGCGACGCTGCGACCAATTTCATGTACTTCGTCAAGGTTGTTAGCACGGCGTATCTGCCGTTGAACTGGAACAAGGATCACACATTCGATCTACCGCATGAGTACACACCACTGGGTGCCTGGGGTCAGGGCGAGAAGGGTAGCATTGAGACGCATCAGTACAGCGTTACCAGCCATAAGAGGAGTGTGCAGGGTGGAGATGATGCGCAAGAAGGCCACAAGGAGAGACTTCACGCAAGGGGCGGGATTCCTGGTGTTTTCTTTTCTTATGCGAGTACTCTTCATACAATGTCATGGATACTTGCTGATCAATCTCAGGACATTTCTCCGATGAAGGTCATCAACCGAGAGGCTCGCAGCAAAAGCTTCTCTGGTTTCTTGGTGGGCGTATGCGCAGTCATCGGCGGTACATTGACTGTAGCAGCAGCGATAGATCGGGCACTGTACGAAGGCGGACAAAGGGTGAAGAAACTCCACCAGGGATGAAGGAAGCATATCAGATGTCCCATGTTGTCCAAGAATCTGCATTGCCGTGCGTTCTAGCGATCTGTAGTCATAAAAAGAAAAGGATATACAGAAGGTTCATGTCCATCATCCCAAGTCCTCCCCAACGCCATCCCAATCGTTCCCTTGTGCACATGTCACCACTTGCCTCACGCATAATTCAACACCCCCTTCAAGATCCAAACCGCTCCATTCCCAACACTACTCCCCACATTCCCCACCTCCACCCCGCCCGGGAAAATCCTCCTCACCCCCTCCCCATCCTCCTCCCACCACACCTCCCCACCCCCCAACGTCCTGACCTTCACTTTCTCCTCCCACGGACTCACAGGCACAACATGCGCCTCCACAAACCGCCTCAAATTCCTCCCCGCCCGATCCTCCCCGTCCTTGCCTTCGTACGCCTCCGTCCCAAACGCAGCGTACTCGCGCGGATCTTCCCATGGTTTGCGCGGCAGGGCCGTGATGGCGCCGTTCAGAGGGGCGAGGAGCGTGGTGTTGAGGTCGTGGGTGGAGAGGCGCGCGGAGACGGGGGTCACGTCGCGGGTGAGCGAGGCGAAGATGTTGATTGCTTTGGAGAGGCCGAGGATGTCGGAGAGGATTTGCGTGGAGGAGGTCGAGGGATCGGGCGACATGGCTGCCTGGTCGGAGGGGGGGTAGGGGCCGGCGTGGAAGGGGCGGCGGAGGATGGGAGGGGTGAAGGCTTGGGTTAGGGTGAGGGTTGTGAGGATCGTGAGTGTGGAGAGGAGGCGCATGGTTGTGGTTAAGGTTGTCTGTGGGAAGGTTGTGAGGTGGAAGAATGTGGTGATGGGTAACGTCAGATGGCACGTGCGGAGGGACTGCGGTGGGCGGGATCTTGCGGCTCTGGACGTTGGTCGTTCACTTTTGCTTGTGACTGGCCATTTCTCTTCATTGTAGACTCCTGACTGGACGTCGTTCGTCTGATGGAGCTGTATGATGTAGGTGTACTTAGGAGTTGTCGATGGTAAAATGGAAACCATCTTTGTGCCGACGGTCACAGAAGACGACCTCCGAGCTTTTCATTCGAAGCACTTTCCGTCTGCTTCAGCACCTGTACAATTCTTCACTTCGGCTTCAGATACCAACGAGGAAGACGACGGTCTTGGCTACTATCCTGACGGAACAAAGAGGTACCTCACGGACGAGCAAATCGCCATCTTTCGTCACTCGGAGCTCTTCAAAATTATCAGAGACCGTGAAATCGCCGAAATTCCCGGTGAGCATGAGGCTCAGGACGATCAAAATGATGAAGCAGCAAATCATCGCAATGCCGGCATCACCAATAGAACTCAATACTCAAGAGATTCTGTCGCTCTGAAGGACTTCGTGGATGAGCCAGAGCCCTCATCTCAATCAACAACAAATCCCACGGGCACTACCAAGACGAAAACCCGCGCTCAGATGAGGAGGAGAAACGCAAAGAAGCGAAAGCGGGCCATGCGGCTGAAGGAACTTCGAAATGCTGCTGCTGATGGTGAAGATGACGCTATTGGAGACGATGACAATGGATCTGGTGGTGAAGTCGCCACTACTGGCGCTTCCAAAGAATCGGCCACATTGAAGGACGACACGAGCAAGGCCGAAGTGAACGTGCCAGCTGCGGGAGGTTGGAGGGAATTCATCGAAGACGAAGATGGCAACCGAAATGGCAGAACGCATCGTAGACTTGCCAGAGAGCTCGACCAGCAACAGTACGAGGCTACCGATCTGGTATACGACTGAGTTCTGTTTGCAGGCGTCACTTCCACCACTCATGTCCGGTACGACACGCCTATACTCAAATCATGGTAAGTGGTTCCTCTGCCTCCCTTCTACGCAATACATGATGAAACACTTTTTGTCATCCTTAGACCGAAAGAGGTGGCTTGATCATGGTTTGCGGGAGTGGTCCAGTTCTCTGGGCACACACCCCTAGCATGTGACAGGTACCCGCTGTGGACCGTAATCTTCTCTCTGATCTCCAACACTTTACACTTTTGCTTGACGAATGCTTTGGCGGTAGTGAAGCTAATATAACGCAGGTCGTAGCCTCTATCAGAAACCAAGACCACAGAATTTCCGAGATCTCTTGGAGTCTGCATTGAATGCTAAGTGGAAAGCCAAATGCAGCAGCCACCTCGGCACTATCGACGAATGGTCGTGTTTCATTGGTCAACCCCATGTTGACTTGTGTGTGGGGAGGAAAACGGATTGATTACTGCCTCCCCCACCAAAAGTTGGTGGACTATAACTACATAAATACTTAACCTGTTGAACTGAGAGATAACTAAATCAATAGAACTCCTTGATAGTAACAGATTAAGACAAGAACTACCTAATTTGATCATAAATTAGTAAAGCTATTAAAGAGTGCTTAGTTTAGCCTTAGGTAAACTAAATTAGAGTCCTTCTTAGCGCCCTTAGCCTATACCTCGGTTAACACACTCCTTCACTAAATAGCTATAAGGCTGTTATAGCTAGTTAGTAGACTACTAACTCGAGAGATAGCTATTATAAGAATGCTCTATACCTTCTAGGTAGTAATAACTTAGTAAGGCTATTAGCTAGTATATTAGCTAATAGAGTCTATGTTATAGAGATAGGTCTAGTTTAGCTAACTTCTTGCCTTAGCTAGTAATAATGGATATTAATATAACGAAGGCGTGTGTTAATCTTCTCTATTAGATTAGTAACAAGGCTAATAGTCTACTAGTTGTTATACTAAATACTAATATACTTTAGAGGATAGATAGAGGCTATAAGCCTCCTCTACTACATAGCTTATTTAGTAGTTTCTGCAAGAGTAAGGAGCTTAGCTTCTATGCTAGAAGTAGTAATAGTTAGCTACTTTATAGCCTTCTAGTTAATAGAGCTTTAGAACATCTTAAATAGATACCTATAAAGGCTCTTCCTTAAAGAGTAACTTCTAAAGCTAGTATCTAATAAAGCTTGAAAGATTAGTAGTAGTATTAACCTATTAAAGTAGAGAGCTAGATCTCTAGTCTTATAGAGATACTAAATAACTCTATTTGCTAGCCTCTAGTGTATTAGTAAAGGGTTTATTAGATGCTCTAATAATCTAGAGGTAGCAAAGGCTATATTAGGCCTTATAATAACTACTATAAAGTTAATAGATTCTACCTTCTACTAATAGAGGTAGATCTCTTAAGGTAAAGCTTAGCCTTTATTAGGCTAGAGTATCTCTACTAGTAATAGTGTCGACACTAGCCTTATTAGTTTAGTAATGAACTTAGTGTATATCTACTGTATATACTAGGCTTAGTTTAGCTATAGCCTCTTAGTTGCTCTATCCCTTGTGACTTAGATAGCTAGAAACTAGCTTAGATCCCTAAGTACCTTTATCTTATACTTAGTATAGAGAGCTATAATAACTATATTAGCCTTCTCCTTATGCTTCTTAAGGTATATAATAGTAATATCATCTACAAAGAAGAAGATTATTACCTTAGAGGTTAGCTAGAGGCATAGAGCCTTAGAGGTCTAAGTAAATCTAAGGCTCTTTAGAGTAGTAGTAAATTTAGTATACTAGAGAGCTAGAGCTTGTTTAAGACTATAGAGGGCCTTATTAAGCAAGAGGATTACATTAGAGAGAGTAATATTAGAGTAGTCCTTTATAAGCTTATCTAGTATTAGCTTAAATCTAGAAGAGATAGTATAGTAGATAGTCTTATTAATTAAGCTATTAATATAAGCATTAACAATATCTATCTAAATAGCCTCTATGTCCTTATAAGCAAGGATAGCTATAAGCATTCTAAAGACCTTAGTAGCTAGAGTTACTATATAGGTTTCTAACTCTATAGATTAGAGGTTATCTCTTATATAGAGCTTTACTTTGTACTTTATAACCTCTTCTTTATTATTAACTTTATATATAAACACCTATATTAATAGAACTAGCTTGCTAGTTGCTTAAGTAGTAAGTATAATAGTCTATATATACTTCTTGTAGAGAGTAAGTAATTTAGCCTTTATAGCCTACTAGAATTGCTTCTTATAAGGATAAGTCTTAAGTTCCTTTATATTAGTAAGTAGTAGAGAGAGATTATCTCTTAGTTCTAACTAAGGCTAAATTAGCCTTATTACTAGGTAAGTATTAAATGCTTAGTAATATCTATAGGCTATCTCTAGCTATACTAGAGTAGTAATATATACTTATTTCCTTAGTTTCCTTATTCTTCTTATAGTAAGAATATACTTAGGGAGTAAGTTAGCTAACCTTATAGTAATTCTCTAAGAGGGTTATTTATATTAAACTTTAGCTAACTCTTTAGCTTAAACTTCTGTTCTGTAATAATTAGACTTAGCCTTAGCCTCTAGTAGAGGTAATAGCTATATAACTATAGAAGGTAGAGAAGCTAGAGTATTAAAGAATTACTCTAGTAATGTTACTTCCTAGATCTAAGCTAGGCTTAAATCTAGAGTTAGTAACTATAATAATACACTATAATTATCTAGTAGAGGTAATAGAGCCTATTAAACTTCCTAGATCTAAGCTAGGCTTAGATCTAGAGTTAGCTATAATAAAAGATTATAATTATTTAGTCTCTTAGTTAGCTAAACTAGATCCTAAACTAGATGCTAAACTAGATACTAAACTAGATACTAAACTAGATATTGTTGTTTAGGTTATACCTTAGGCACCTCTTTAGCTTAAGCTTTGTGCTCTTTAACCTCCTATAGAAGTCTTAGTAAATTAAGTAATCTAATTAGCCTAGGCTATAGTTATTCTTCTAGCTTGTAGAACTAAGTCTTATTAAACCTAATATCTCTTGTTCTAAGGATCTTCTTTAAAGCTAGTATATAGATCCTAAAGATGTTAGTTAAGTTATAGCTAACTAGATATCTAATATAAGCCCTTAGAGTAAGCTTGTTACTACTTATAATATACTTATCTAAGGTATAGGCCTTATATCTAAGTAGCCTAAGATAGAACATAGATAGAGGATATCTATAAACTAGCTTAAAGAGAGTCTTCTAGTTAAGCTTCTTAAGAGGTGTTCTGTTTATTAGATAGGCTACTAATCTATATAGTTTAGAGTGTAGTTCCTTTAGGAGATTAGCAAAGATAGTAATTGTCCTTACTCTCCTTAATAGTATTACTCTAATCCTCTTACTATAACTATTCTATATAGAAGTATAGGAAGTAGATAGCTTACGCTAAATACCTTTACTATTAAGGAAGATAGTAAATCTAAGACTAAAGGCATCCTTATTGTCGCTTCTAATAAATCTAATCTTAAAGCTAAGATTAGTCTTAATGTAGATAATTATCTTAATAGTAATTTCATTAAGCTTATATCTATAAGTATAACTAGTAACTAGATTATAGTTAGTTATCCTATAGGTAAAGTAACTTATATATCTTGCCTTATTAAAGCTAGTAAATCTGTTAATAATAATGTTAAAGATAGTCCTCTTAAAGAGCTTTATTATAGCAATTTTAGTATTAGAGCTCCTTAATATAAGCTACTAAGCATTAGATAGCTTATAAGTCTAACATAGAGACCTAAGATAGATTAGTTAAGCTAAGTTAGACTTAGTTAGAGTTAGTTTACTACTAACTATAACAGCTAGAAGGTAATTAATAGACTCTATACTTAGGTAGTCTATAACTTTATACTAAGATTAATTAGTCCTTATAATAACTAAGGTAAATACTAATAGGTAAGGATCTTTATTACCCCTTAATACTATAGTAGTAATATAGAGAGTCTTAGAGTTATCCTTAAGTATATATTAGTTATGTTTTAGTATAACTAAGAAGAGTACTTTTCCTTTATAACTAATCTCTATAGTCTAAGTATTCTAATAGACTCTACTATTAATAAACCTTCTAAGGCTAACTAGATTAGTTATAATTAATAGTATATAGGCTACACGAGTAAGATAGATAGTTACTAGCTGTCTCTTGTAGATAGCTATAATATTAATAGTTCTCTAGCTCTTAATCTTAAGTAAGGAGTTACTATAGAATAGCTTCTTATAAGGTTCTATAATTCTAGTAACCTTATATCTGTTCTTTATAGTGTAATTATAGATATAATTAGTTACTTTAGAATCTAGTATCTATAAGCTTAAGATGTTACTAGTAGCTAAGATAAATACTAAGTATAATCTAATAGTTATAGCTATATTAATTAGCATTAGTAGAGATAACCCCTTCTAATAGTTAGCTTCCTTTATAAGAGTAGCTTTAACCTTATCCCTTAAGGCCTTATTATTTAGCCTTTGCTCGACCTCTTTAAGAGTTTATTAGTTTAGTAACTACCTCTCTAGCCTAAGGTGCTTATTTAGATAATAATACTTACTCTACCTATGCCTCTTCTAGTATACACATTTAGGCTCTCTAGAGAAACTAGGCCTCTCTTTATAAGAGTTCTTAGTAGCTATAGGGAATACTATTACTTCCTTACTAGCCTTTGTAGTAGTATATAGCTTATATAACTTATAGAATTGTCTAAACTTAGTAATTAGTTTAAGTAGTATTAGCAGAGTTAGTAAATCTAGATTAATAAGATATTTGTTAGTAAACACTAGCTTAGTCCTTAAGATTAATAAGAGGAAGTCTCTCTAAGGCCTTAATTCTTAAGCCTCTAGAAGGTTATAATTCCTAGCCTTATCTATAACTTCTTCCTATTACTAAAGCTAGTAATCTATGTTCTATAAGGAAGAGCTAGATAGCTACTTCCTCTAGAGAGCTTTAACCTTAAGCTAAATAGCTATATTAGATAGAGTAAATCTGTTCTTTAATGCTCTAAGGATAGCCTATAGATAAGAGTCTCCTTCTAGCTAGATAACAGTAAGAACTTATAGTATAATTAATAACTAGATAAGGCTTATAAGATCTACTAAGGCCTTAAGCTACTTATTATACTATGCTTGTTCCTCCTTGTATATCTAGAAGAGTACTAAGAAGTTAATGTTTGCTACCTCTAGCCTTTAAGGCTTAGGGAGTCCTTCTAGTTTAACTATCTCCTAAGGGTTAATAAGGTGCTAGATCTTAGTATTTAAAGCTCTTGTCTTAATAATATATAGCTAGCTAGCCTATTTAGCTAATATAGCAAGAATAATAGGTATTCTAGCTATTAAGGTATTAGTCTCTATAGTTGTTTATCTCTTTATTAACACCTGAATCCTATAGTTGTAGATGAGGTAGTACTTAATAGATTCTAATACTTAAAAAGCAAGATAATAGAGAGTAAACTAATAAAGAAGATAGAGAAGTAACTAAATAAACTACTTATATAGGGGTAGTTATACTAGGCTTATAACTGTTGACTTGTGTATAGGGAGGAAAACGGATTAATTACTACCTCCCCTACTAAAAGTTAGTAGACTATAACTACATAAATACTTAACCTGTTAAACTAAGAGATAACTAAATCAATAGAACTCCTTGATAGTAACAGATTAAGACAAGAACTACCTAATTTGATTATAAATTAGTAAAGCTGTTAAAGAGTGCTCAGTTTAGCCTTGGGTGAACTGAATCAGGGTCCTTCTTGGCGCCCTCAGCCTATACCTCGGTTGACACCCCACACATCTGAGATCTCCGGACTGTCGCCCGTCACAGTGACCCGGATCTACCAGAGTCAAAATATCCTGGCAACGTTGAAACGGACCCGCGTGATGCAGCACACCAAGCTCTTGGAGCTCCCGGGTATGGGCTCAAATGGTCGGGGCTCAAATGGTCGGGGCTCAAATTCTGTGGCTTTGTTGCCAGGCTTGCTTCCTCCCACCTTCAAGACGTAGTTATACCCCGCAATCAACCACAATCCACCACTACCTGCATATCATCTACCCCTGGTGATCCAACGTATCCAGCAGACACCTGAGCTCCAACATGTCTACACCATCAGTTCCAGACTCGGTGAACATCCGCAATCTCAATGGCACCTACATCATGGTCCGCAAGATCCCCTCCCACCACATCCCAGCACTAACACCATGCAGAACAAGCAGCTCTCCGACCCCTTCGACGCCATCCTCACCCTCCAAGAAGTGGGCTGGATCGTCCGACAAGCCGCCAAATTCAGCTCGGTATCCATCAAAGTCGAACAAGCCGACCGCGAAGACGGCATCAACTTTGTCAACATCACACAGACATCCAGCGGCGGCATCAGGAGCACGGAAGAGCGGACCATGGACTGGACATGGCGGGAGAAGAAGGACAACATCTTTGGGTTGGTCAAGGGTCGTTCGCGGTTCTGTAAAGTTGACGAGATTGATGACGAGTACTTGACGTCCGAGTTGGATAAGAAGAGTTTGGAGGCCGATGGGAATGAGGTTGTGAATAGTATTACCGAGTCGGTGGGTATGGCGGGGGACCAGTGGAATGCGACGCAGGTGTGGGGGTTTGAGGTTATTGATGGGGTGAGGAGGCATGTTCGACGGATCTTGTTCACGAGAGGGAGTGAGGTGCACAAGCTGAAGACGGTGTATGATTGGAAGGAGGAGTAGGGTTGTCTCATGAACTACTCTTGACCATCTCCTGGACAGTCTCCTCCATCAACTTGGGCGTCACTCCTTTCGAGCTAAGCAGCTTCTCGAATGTATCGTCCTTGATCAAACACTCTCCGTCCTTTAATGCGTCATACGAGCTGCTCCACCACTTGATCAGTCCCTTGTCCATCTCTCTCTCCTTGATGTAGAAATCCTCGTGCTCTTCCTTCCCCACCACCTCTAACTTCACCTCTCTCCCTAATCCCTTGCTTACCAGCCCAGCGATCTCCTCCAACGTCTTCGCATCCCTGGTGTTGCTCAAATACACCGTCTTCCCCTTCCATTCCTCCCTCTTCCCCGCCAGTATCAGCGCATTCGCCAGCCCCAGGTCAGGTATACTCGTCCAACTAATCTTTCCGTCCCCCGCGACCTTGACCGTCGTCCTGTCATCCTCCCCTAACTTCCAATGCCCGAGATACAGCGGCCAACTTTCATTATACAACCCCTCCCTCATCACAGTCCAATCCACATCCGATTGTCCCTCCAAATACTCCTCGGTGACAATGTGCGCCCTCATCACCCCAGCTTTACTCGGTCTCCCAAACCCCAAACTCGAGTAATAGATATGCTTCACGCCTGCCCTCCTCGCTGCCTCGATCGCAGCGATATGATCCTTCTCCCGCCCTTTGAATTTCTGCACGTCATGGAAATCCATGTTTATCCTGGGTGAAGACACCAGGAAGAGAGCCTCGACATCGTGCAAGGCGCGCTCGATGGTGTCGGGCTCGTCGAAGTTGGCGTGGCGTACGGTGACGCCGTGTGCGGCGAGTTTCTGGGTTTGAGGGGCGGAGGCACCGAGGGCGCTGGTGGTGGCGACGATGGAGCTGGCGGGGAGCAGGGAGTGGGAGAGGAGGGATGTGAGGGTCGCGTAGGCGAGTTTGCCGGATGCGCCGAGGATGGCGAGTTTTTTGGCGCGGGGTTTGGGGGCGGTGTTCTTCATTGTGGTGGGTGGTGGGGTGATGTAGGAAGGGGAAGGGAGGATGAGGAGTGGTGAAGATGGGAAGATGTGAGAGATGTGATTTGAAAGCTATGGATTGATTGATGTGACGTCGAGCGTCAGGCTACCTGCGTGGGTCCTGGAGTGGGATCTTCACATGGGTCGATGCAGATCTGTCGGCACTTGATGATCACTGTATCTGCAAGGACAAAATCTTCGACAAAATCTTCAGCATTCGTGAAGTGCCCGATGTCACTAGGCTTCAACGATAGGATGTTTGATTGTGAAATAGTGTTGTTTGTCGATATGCGAGCAACCAATTTTGAGCAATGACAACGATTGCCCCGCACTCACTTTTTTTGATGCAAGCAGCTCCAATGCGGGGCACGCGGCTCCTTCCGCATTTGCGACTCGTTTGCTGTGTCTTGGCATTGCCCTGGACCGTGAACTGCTCCGGTTTGCTTCAAATATTATTTCTACATTTCACTCGCAACAATTCTGACCTCTCCTCAATCTCAATAGACACTGAAAGACTAGCGCCCCTGATTTGCGATCCAGCAGACAATCTTTCGTTCGGTCAACACGAGTGCCACGCGACACAGTTCCGGCATACTCACAGCTTCTAATCACCTTCACAATCGACCGCAGACATGGACTCAAAAGACATCGAAGAGCGGTCGAAGAACATCCAGAAGGCGATGAACGGCGGCGACCCTTCTTCTACCCTGATCTCCCTTATGGAACCTCTTTCAAAATGGACCGCGACAGAGAAGCTACTGCGCCAAACAAACATCGGCCGTACCATGGGCAAGCTCCGTCAGAACAAGGACCCTCAAGTTGCGCGAATAGCGACGAATCTGGTCGGCAAATGGAAGAACGACGTCAAGAAGCCCGGAGGCTCACCAGCGCCGGCCGCAAAAGCAACTCCGACGAATGGCACCTCATCCCCTGCCGCGGTCGGTACACCCAAGAGCGATGCACCCAAGTCGAAATGGAAGGGCAATCCGGAGAAGCGCAATGCGGGCGCGGACGGCGTCAACACAGCTGTGACAGGAAATGCAACGAGGGATGCGTGCGTCAAGCTCATGTACGATGGGCTGGCCTTCATGTCGGAAGAGCTACCGGAGGACATTCTCAAGGTCGCAAGAGCAGTGGAGCTCGCAGCGTACGACCGATACCAGCCCGAGACGTCCTCAGATTACAAGACGAGATTACGATCGCTTTTCCAGAATCTCAAGAACAAGTCCAACCCCGAGTTACGCAAGCAGGTCTTTTCTGGATCGATCGCGCCGGATAGGTTCGTGGTCATGACGCATGAGGAGCTGAAGAGTGACAAGTTGAAGAAGGAAGAGGAGAAGATGCAGGTCGAGAATATGCACAAGGCCATGGTGGCTCAGGAGGAGAAGAGTATATCGGTCAGCTTGACGTGCGGCAAGTGTGGGCAGAAGAAGGTCAGCTACAGCCAGGCTCAGACGAGGTCCGCTGATGAACCGATGACGACGTTCTGCGAGTGTACGGTATGCGGCAACAGGTGGAAGTTCTCTTGAGGAGAGACCTCTTGAGGATGGTTCTCTAGGGCGAGCGGTAGGGAAGGAGGCTCGCTCCGCCGGAACTGTTGTCGTGGGTGGTGAGGGTATGGACACAGGCTAACGACTTCTCTTTTGCATCAAGCTTCGTCCAGCGGGGTAATATTCTGTATTTTACAAGGCAGCGCTTAGATGAATGTGGCCGCACAATGCCTCCGAATAGGGAATACCATGATACAACCAAAACTGACTTATCTTTCGAGGGTGCTGGTAACACATGTGCCTGCAGTGACATGTGTCTTCGTCAAGTCGAGTTTGCTGCATCAGGCATGTGCGACTCGACATGTGGATCCCCAGTCAAAGGCTCCGGTGGAGCTTCTTCGGAAAATACCAGTACTGAAAACGACACTCGGTCTTTTTCCAGCATGTGAAAATCTGATGCTCATCTTGAGCGATCACCAGCATTATTGTTGTGTTGCGGGCAGCTAGTCCTTGTATTCGTTACAAAGAAGGGTGTCCATCTTGTCCGAGAAGGTTCTCGCTTGTTTGTTGAATCTCGATTCTCCGTGGCCCCTCCGCCGCTTTTTGACGGAACCGCCCGCCAAGGATCGAGCCCGCATGATCACATCCGTTTCAATCAGCAACGTTTATCCATCCTTCAACACCCCTCTCCCCGATTACGTCTCGTTCACAGACGAGCACAAGCAGCCATCATGGATTCTATGAGGAGTCTGAACACCTCTCTGCCGAGGACATCTCCTCAGCGGCAAACCCAGGCACAGTCACAGAATCAGAGGCAACAACAACAACAGCAGTCCCCTGAGGATCTCCTATCGGCTTTCAAACAGGCTGCCTTGTCTGTGACAACGCTCTACAAGAGTGCTGCCTCATTGCAGACCTCTGCAAAATCCACCGGCTACCAGGCTGCTGTTGAGGATCTGCTGAGGTTTCTGGACAAAGAAAACCTTGGATTGACCGACGGTGAGGGCTGGCGAGTCAGACAATGGGCCACGGAACGTTTCGACGGCGGAGTCGCTACCAGGCATGAGAGTGACGACGAGGAGGAAGAAGCCCACGAAGAGGAACGAGCAGAGAGTGTACCTGCAGATGGGGAGCATAAGGACTCGACAGGACAAGAAGACGATCTTTCAAGCTCGGTTGAACTGCCACCAAAAGAGGAGGAGACAACAGATGCTCGGTCATCACCAGATCAGCAGGGCACGCCATCATTACAGAACCACCCTACCTTCACCTTCAGATCACCACACGAGTATCCCACCAACCACGATCGGGATATCAATATGGAAGCCACAAACGACAACAAGCCACAGACACCAGCAGAGACGAACGCCAGTCAGACTTTCAAGTTTGAGGCGACACCAACAGCACGGCCAGCTCGTAATAGACAAACCAGGCTGGGCCCTCAGCGATCTAACAACTCACTGCGTAATCTGGGTGGTGGTGCAGGATCGAAACGGAAATTTCCCCTCGGCGACTTCTTTGACATCAGCGGTATCAACTTTGATAACAATCACGGTTCGGATCGAGGAGGAAAGCGAGGACGGCACGCTTGATACAGGACCAGCGTCCAACAATTACGGCCTTTGCGAACGACATGACGAACCATTATACCCCAGTGGCATGTGCATAGCGGTGGAGATAGACCCAGAAGGATACTTTTGGTGGAAGGACTTGTCTTGCAAAAGACAGACTCCAATGGTGGATGCTAGAAGGCGCAGCACTTGCGCATCGTTACAGGAATAGTGTAATTACAGAACCCACGCTTGAATGTACACTCACTCAAGGGCCCATTTCTAGACTCCAGAGCATAGATGACCCCACGAAATGCCAGCATTCCAAAACGCCATGTTCCCCTTCCCCATGCTAATCCCTATACAAAAGCCCTATACAACCCCAACCCAACCAATACCGCCGACGTGAGACTCACCCCAAGTCGCCGAGCAGGCATCCCTACCTTCGTCCCGCTCCGCATGATATCCGCTTGCCGTTTGGTCAGGTCTCTGTGTCCTGAGATGTACGAGTAGATGCCTAGGCCCGCAAAGGCGGATGCGCCTGGATGTGGTCAGAGGAGTGGACCCAAAGATAAAGAGGGAGACAGAGGGAAGGGAGTGGAGGAAGGGGAGGAGAAAGGGGAGCAGTACCCATTACACGGCAGGAGAGGCAATCATATTCTCGTTTGCGGGCGGCGTCTAGCGTCTCGCCGCGCTCGATTTGTTGGAGTTTCGCGGCGCCGATTTGGGTGGACATTCTTGGTAGGATTTGTGTGCAGGCTCTTGCGGGATGGTGGATGTGGTGCAGGTATCTGCAGTCAGTCGTGGAAGTAATTATTGATGATAGGGTAAAGGCTGTGCATCAAGAAGTCGAGATGAATTGTGCCGCCCCGCACGTGATTTGTGTTTGAAAGTCTACACTTGTGCATTTAAACACTCTCTGAACACAACTACATAACATCCGAATCCGCCAGTACTTTCTCAGAGGGGAGCCAAAGAGGCTTTGGACACTCTTCGATCATAATGAGCGGCATCGAAGCGGTCTACATATTCGACGAGCACAAGTAAGTCACCACAGCTTTCGCGTACCTCGAGCAGCAATTTCCATGAACCAAACGCAATACTGCAATCTCATCGTCTCAAGAGCATACGACCGAGGTTGAAGGCACAAGGCTGACCATCCCAGCAACCTCCTCCTCTCCCACCCCTTCTCCCTCCGCCCCCCTCCACCCCTCCCCCTCCTGCATCTCTACCTCACCCACCCCCTCCCCCGCCCCTCCCTCCTGCACACCCCCAGCACCTCCCCCCCCTCCCTCCTCTTCGCCCACAAATCCGACTCCCTCCTCCTCCTCTCCCCCACCACCACCGACGTCCCCCCCCTCCTCGTCCTCGAATTCCTCCACCGCACCACCGACTCCTTACGCGAATTCCTCGGCTCCCCACTCCTCCCCTCCCGCCTCGAAGCCAACTACGATCTCGCAGCCCAAATCCTCGCCGAGCTATGCGACGCCGGCCTCGTGACTTCTACGGAGCCGAATGCGCTTCGCGACGCGGTGGAGGTGCCTTCTTCACTGACGAGGTTGTTGGGGGGCGCGACGCCGAGTCTTGCCACCGGTGGAGGGGGGCAAGGGATGGGGACGGGCGCGAGGATGCAGGGGATTGGGAGCGGGGATCGCCCGGGTTCGAGGGGCCAGGTGCAGGAGAGTGCGATTCCGTGGCGCAGGAGTGGGGTCAGGCATACGAGTAATGAGTTGTATGTGGATCTTGTGGAGGAGGTGAGGGCGGTGTTTGCGCCGAGTGGGAGGGCGTTGGAGGCGGTGGTGCATGGGGCGGTGGCGTTTAATTGTAAGGTTAGTGGGGTGCCGGATTTGCTGCTTGTGTTGAGGACGGACGCGGGGGGTGGAGATAGGGGAGAGAGAGTGAGGAGGGTCATGCAGAGGCCGGTGTTTCATCCTTGTGTGAGGTTGGCGAGGTGGAAGGGGCAGGGGGAGTTGAGCTTTGTGCCGCCGGATGGGAGGTTTGTGTTGGCTGGGTATGAGACGGATTTGTTGGAGGGGGAGGAAGAGGTGTTTGGAGGTGGCAAGGTGGATTTACCTGCGGATCCGGAGGTGGTGACGGGACTGGGGGACAGGGGCAACGAGTTCGAGGTACGGTTGGTCATGAACAGCAGATGGAGAGGGACGAGTGGAAGGGCAAGCCCTGTAAGTGCAGGGAGTAGTCAGCAGAGTCTGTCGAACGCGCTGGGGAGAGGAGGGCCGAGAGGACTAGGGGGCGCAGGAAGTCTGGCCAGTTTGTCTACAGGGTCGGAAAGTAAAGGACCACAGCTGGAAGATCTCAAGGTGGTCGTCCCGTTGCCAGCAGCGGCGAGGAAGTTACCCGAGATACGAGCATCGAGAGGAGAAGCACACTTCTCTCCGGCTGAGAGTGGTGTCACTTGGGTCATTCCAGGGAAGGTAGCTTCTCAGATCTCCTCAGCAGTGCTGAGATGTACCGTCGTCGGCCAGGAAGATGACAGCTTTGGCGAAGCAGAAGGCATGCTTGGGTCAAACGGCATCAAGACGACGACATACGACTACGATGAGGACGATGCTGGCGGCTATCAGGGTGACGGACCTGCGCCTGCTGTGAAACAGCAGGACGACAAAGCCGACTCGGAAAGGAGGAAAGCTGCTGGGGACGCCCTCATGCCACGCTCGGTCAATTTGAGCTTTAGTGTCAAGGGATGGCTCGCGAGTGGGCTGAGAGTCGACAGCTTGACGATTGACACGAAACGGAGTAGAGGTTTAGGTGAAGGCGTGAAGCCATACAAGGGAGTTAAGTATTTGACAGCCAGTCGGGGAGGCGTAGAAGTAAGATGTTGACACAGCCGAACATCAAAGAAAGAAGGCCAATGAGAAAAGAGAATCCACGAGCGCTTCATGAGATCAGGAATGGGTTGGTTGTTGGCATTGCTTGTCATGCTCTATGAACCCAGCTGCGCTCCGTGCCCGAGTGTTGTATGCTGTACATGTTCCTCAGCTCAATCTCCGCAGCCATGCCACCATGTCGCTCCCCAGTTCCACCACACTGATCATCTATTTCTGTCCGAGCGCTTCCGCTCTCTGATCCTCCAACTTTGCGTAGAAAATATCTCGGCGGCGGACTGATGGAACGTGGAAGCCGTACCACCAAAGGTACCCGGCTGATGTTCCCAAGCCTAATGGCAAGCTTGTTAGTCCCCGTTCAGTACACATGCTCAACACAATTATACGACTTAAGGGAAAAGGTGTTGAGGTCTAAGCCGGATGTTTGTGTTGATCGTGGACGGAACGCATACCGAAAGCGACGGAAAGGTCGAGTACGAGACCACGTCTCAGCATCTATCAATCCAATCAGTCTCATGGTTCTACAGTGGCTACAAAAGCAAGCAGCTGTGCAATCGAAGCAGCGAATGTCGCGCAATCGCAGTTGCTCAAGAAGCTTCGGATGTGCTTGGTGTCGCTGCTCAATTGCCTTTGCGCGCGGCCTGAAAACGGGGGATTGACGTACGCCAGTGATTGGTTTGACCATGATGGCGACTTTCTATCGCGTATGCCGGTCGTGGTTTCGTGGTTGGTGGTATCTTGCTCTGCAATTCCGGTCCCGATTCTTGAGACGAAGTCGAGATGTTCGGGAGAAGTCGGATGACTAAGCTGTATCACGTGACGTGGTGTCATTTCATACAACGACCGCAGTACAGGTTCTTATAATTGCTCAAGTGCAGTCTCGTCCGGACATCTAACACCTTGAAAGTACAATACTTGATTAAAGTTGGTATTTTTACACTGTACAACGCTGAATCTCGACTTTTGATCAACTTTGCTTTGGAAGGGCCATCTTCACTCCTCTGTAAAGCCAGGTATTGATCTGCTTCAGCCACCACTGGGGATCCCGTACTGAGTCTGTTCATGACACGGAGCGACCCTCCGTCGCGTTCCTCATGCTGACACCCCTGCCAGGGCTTGGTGTATTCCATCATAGTGAGTCTCATGCCAGAAAGCCACGATGCTCTTATGGTCGACCTTGTCCCAGATGTCTCAAATTGCACTTCAATCAGCTCTACCCCAAAGCTCCTTGCGCTTCTGTCTGTCTTCCCGTGCTTCTCTCTTTGTCCTTCCCCAGCGTCCCTTGATCGCATCAATCTTCGCATCTTCTTCCGCCTTTGCCTCTGGACTCGACGCGCATAGCCTGATGAAGAACTCGTTACAGTCGAAGAACTCTGCCAGCCTCTTCACAGTCCATTGTTTGGGATCCGTGGCTCTCAGCTTTCGTATCTCCTCCACATCTTCTGGCTTCAAGTGATATTTTCGCTCCCTCGGCCGGCCTATTGTTGGCGGCAGCGCAGACGACGTTCGACTGAGTCTTGATAAGGCCAATCTTCTTGTTGGGCCCATAGCATCCTCTGTAGCATCTACTTCTGCAGTGGTGTTGGCTGCTTTTGGGGAGAACGCCTGCTCTGCTAGGACGTGAAGTTGTCGTCGGGGGTCGGACGCTGGGAGAAAGATGGGTGGCGTATGATATACACTAGGCGCTGATGATGGAGGATTGAAGATGATGTGGTCCACCGTCTCTTCGACAGGGGCTGTGAATGATGGGTCGGATTTGACCCGGAGAGTTTTTCGAAGTCTTCGGGCGGTCGCTTCTGTCCGCCATTGTTGTTGCAAATGTGCAGGTTTAGGGATTAGAGCGTTATTCCGCCTCGATAAAGTGCGCATAGATCGAGATGCACATGCGAGGCACTCCATGTTGAGCTTGGTGACAGATACTGTACGGAGAATGGAAGAGCAGCTGCATGCTTCGAGGTCAAAGAAATTCTGCGCACAGACCACATCCTTCATCAAATGCTAGGTAGGCCGAACAAGCTCGTTCTACTTTTGAGCGAGATAATCAAGAGGCTATTTGTTCGTGGTTTGGGAATATCTACATGTCGACGTCTATCGTGAGAAGCTTCTGGTATCGCTAGAATGGCTGTGTAAAATGTGCCGCTAAATCATTAAGCATAAAGCCCCCTCTACGCAGCGCCGTCCCATGCGAGCATAGCAAGGAGTCAAGATGAGGAGGGCGGCCGTCATCGATAAGATCCTGGTGTCTTACTTCAAGACCCTGTCGTAGCTGGCGCCCCTCACTGAGCCTCCTCCCATGCTCGTCCTGACGTTCCTCTTGAAGCCTTCCCTGTCTTTTGCCAGATCTTCTGCTGCCTCCTTATTCAAGGGATCGCTGGCGTTGGGCTCAAGGAAGAGGAACTGGAGCCCGACGATGGCTGCGTTGAGATTGAGGACCGGCTTCCACTCTTCTCGGAGAATGTTCAGGCAGACATTGCCTTCGGTATCAATGTTCGGGTGGTAGATCTTCTGTGTGCATTTGACCTTTGGCGGTTCATGAGGATAGTTTTGCGACATGTTGAACGTGAAGTGGAAGTGCCCGCCCTTGTAGATGCCCTCGTCAGGTGAAATGCTCAAGGTGAAGTGCAGGATGTTATCAGGATCTGGAAAGTCGGTCTTCATGGTTGTTCCGAGCGTAAGTTCTGAAAGATCTGTTTGCGAAGTCAGTCATCTCGTGTCTCATGTGATCGACCATCAAACCAACCTTTCTGTACTCGTAGCTGTGCAGCGGTGACTTTCTTTTTCTTTGGGCCTCCCCCAGCAGCGGCATTCTCAGCCTTTTGCTGCTGTTGTTTCTGTAGAAGTCAGCATCAGATCATGTAGCCATGACTGTGCATCACCAACCATGGACCATATCTTCAGCATGTTGAAAGATTGACTGTAGTGTAGTGATTCCTCAGAAGGGCACGCGACAGGGATTCCAAGTAGCGAGTGTCCAGTGGTAAGAGAGATGGAGTGTGTGTTGCGGTCCTGAAGTGGATCTGTGCCTCCAGTGAAGTAGGGGAACAACCCGAATGTTCGCAAAAACTGCAATCGCAAGAAAGTTGTTCAAGAAATGAGTCTGAGATGGACGATGATGTGATGCCTCAGATGCCAAGAGGAAGGTAAATTCCGACACCCGACAGATTAAAAAGCGAGTCAGGCCGAAACCCTGCATCTCCAGCCGGCCTGGACCAATCAATGCTGCGGAGGAGGGATCTTGTTCGAGAGTGCACTGGGAGCAATACATTGCGTGTGAGGCTGTGTGCAAGAGTTTACGGTGTCCCCAAATATCCTAAAATATCCCAGACTCACTATAAACCTTTGATTCGTATTTTCCGTCGTCACTTGTCGACGGCAGTCAGTGTTCTGACATAAAACTGCCGAATCTACACCTGGATTGACATTGTTGACTGCTTCCCCTCTTCCACCCCAGCCCTCGGTGTGAGAAGCGGTGCGTTTGACCCACACCGTGTTTCCTTCTTCGACAGGGCAGCACCTTGCCAATCAACATCTCCTCGAACTCTGTCCGCACATCACATACCGTCAGAATGTCGTGGAAATTAACAAAGAGTGCGTCTCTGCTCCAGCATCATCTCGGACTTGACTGACAAGGTCACAGAGCTCAAAGACACCCACCTTGCGCCCCTCGCCAACACCTTCAGCCGCTCTTCCTCGACGTCGACGATTACGAATGAGTCTCTCAAACCCACAAGCCCACTTGCAACGTCAACAAGCGCCTCAAGCGATCCAAATGGAATTGGTGAGGGATGCTTGTCACGAGTTGGAATCATAATAAGCTGACAAATCGCGCAGCGGCATCAGAAGCGGCAGCAGCAGCGCCGGCAGCTCCACTAAAGCCTGGTATCCTGATTTTGACATTACACGAAGGTAAGGGATTTTCTCTGCCTGCTGGCGCCGAACAGCTCTTCCAGCCTCGTCATGGGAGCTCGTTATCCTCTGGTGGGGGCGGATTCTCCGTCGCTGGATCAGTAAGACCTGGATCTTCCGTGAATCAGGGTGGCTTCGCTGGCTCATACGCTGGAAGACCACAATCTGCCACTGGAGGTATCAATGCAATGCCAACCAACCATGGGAGATACTCTTCGAAGCATTTGCCATATGCGCTCGTGGATTTCGACAAGCAACAGATCTTCGTTAATGCAGTCTCGGGAACGCCAGAGAATCCAGTGTGGGCTGGGGAGAGCACTCAGTACAAGTTCGATGTATCGAGGACGACAGATGTGAGCATCTCTCTTTACATACGAAACCCAAATGCATCACCTCAAGCTGGAAGAAGCGAGGATATCTTCATCGGCACTTGCAGAATCAGCCCACGATTTGAGGAAGTCAACCAGCAAGAAGAGGCGGCGGCGAAGGCGAGCAAGAAGGACAAGAATGGGGACGGCGAGAAGAGCTTGGGACAATCTGGAGTGGAATGGAATACAATCACATACGGATCTGGACAACTGCGTATGGGTGTCAAATTCGTCGAGAACAAGCAGCGTTCCCTCAAGATTGAGGATTTCGAGTTGTTGAAGGTTGTAGGAAAGGGCAGTTTCGGCAAAGTCATGCAAGTTCAAAAGCGAGACACGCACCGGATCTACGCACTGAAGACCATTCGAAAAGCACACATCATCTCACGATCCGAAGTGGCACATACGCTCGCCGAACGGTCGGTGCTCTCACAGATCAACAACCCTTTCATTGTCCCCCTCAAGTTCTCTTTCCAATCGCCTGAGAAGCTCTACCTGGTTCTTGCGTTCGTCAATGGCGGGGAGCTGTTTCACCATTTGCAGAGAGAGCAACGATTCGACATCAATCGATCCAGATTCTATGCTGCCGAGCTTTTGTGCGCACTGGAGTGTCTACACGGATTCAATGTCATCTATCGCGATCTGAAGCCCGAAAACATCCTTCTTGATTACACTGGACACATCGCTCTTTGCGACTTTGGTCTCTGCAAGCTGGATATGAAGGACGAGGACAAGACAAACAGTAAGTTTTCTCACGTATCGTCTTTGAGCTTACACTGACTTGATAGCCTTCTGCGGCACACCGGAATATCTCGCCCCAGAACTTCTCCATGGCACTGGCTACACAAAGGCAGTCGATTGGTGGACACTCGGTGTTCTCCTGTATGAGATGTTGACGGGACTGCCACCATTCTACGACGAGAACACAAATGACATGTACCGAAAGATTCTTTCTGAACCCCTCCACTTCCCAGGTCCAGAAATAGTCCCGCCAGCTGCTCGGGACCTTCTCACCAAGCTTCTCGATCGTGACGCGACCAAGCGTCTGGGAGTCAATGGTGCTGCAGAAATCAAGGCACATCCTTTTTTCCACAGCATTGACTGGCGCAAGCTGCTCGACCGCAAGTATGAGCCAAGCTTCAAGCCCAATGTGGTATGTACTGCGTCGTGAAATATGGCTTTCCAGACACTAATTTGTATAGACTGACGAGAGGGACACTGCCAACTTTGATCGCGAATTCACCTCGGAGGCTCCTCAAGATTCGTACGTCGAGGGCCCCATGCTCTCACAAACCATGCAACAACAATTCGCGGGCTGGTCCTACAATCGTCCAGTCGAGGGTCTTGGAGATGCTGGTGGCAGTGTGAAGGATCCATCTTTCATGAACCACAACTGATCTGTTGCAACGCTGGACGTTCTTCTTCAACGACGTACGAACACCATAGGCATAAGAAAGAGGATCATGACTGGCGTGAACGGAGTACTGGGGACCTTTTTTTGCTTCATAGCCGTACCTGACATCGGACAAATTTTCCATCATGTCCGTCGACATTTGGGGAGGGTTCACAGCAGGGTGTCCTAAGGTGGAAACGGTAGCACGATTAGATAGACAACAGCCTGTCGGTATTCGATGAATCAGCCTCCCTCTGTATGTGTGAAGTGCCAGGTGATGCCCAATCCGAGCAAAGACCACCGTTGTGCGCTTACACATCTTGATTGTCGGTCTGACCGCAAAAGTCGCTCAGCAGGAAAAGCTTCTCAGAAATGACCCCGCGATTGGTCAACCCGCAGCACTTCCGAAATTTGCCCCGCTGTCGTCACTTGGAGTGGTGCACTTGTGTCCCGCAGCTCAACAAACATCCGAACTTTTGTAACCACAACCTCATCTCCCAATACTCGCTCGCCACCCAATAATCATCTGCTTCAAGCTTGACCGTGAGTCAATTGCTACCCCTGCAAACCCACTGTGTGCTAACACTCAGCCGATCTCATCCATTGACGACAGCAACTTCGAAATGCCGGACTTTGCTCAGGCAACCGATCTGTCCGCCTGGAAGGAGCTCCAGAAGCACCACCAGGAGCTGGGCCGCAGCATTGTCCTCAAGGAAGCCTTCCAAAAGGATCCCGCTCGCTTTGAGAAGTTTTCCCGCACCTTCAACAATGAGGCCGACAAGTCTGAAACCATCTTCGATTTCAGCAAGAACTTTGTCACCGATGAGACGCTGAAGCTTCTCACTCAGCTTGCTAAAGAGGCAAAGGTCGAGGAACTTAGGGATCAGATGTTCAAAGGTGAGAAGATCAACTTCACCGAAAAGCGTGCCGTGTACCATGTTGCCCTTCGCAATGTATCAAATCAGCCGATGGCGGTCGATGGCAAAAGTGTTGTCGAGGATGTCAACGATGTTCTCAACCACATGAAGGAGTTCTCCGAGGAGGTGCGCAGCGGTAAATGGGTCGGTTATACTGGCAAGCCGATCAAGACCGTGGTCAACATCGGAATCGGAGGCTCTGATCTGTAAGTGTGCATGAGCGATGTATGGTACACTTTTCTCACATTCGATAGCGGCCCTGTCATGGTGACTGAGGCTCTCAAAGCCTATGGAAAGCAGGATATGACACTCCACTTCGTTTCCAACATTGATGGCACACACATGGCGGAAGCCCTCAAGGTTTCTGACCCCGAGGAGACCCTCTTCTTGGTCGCCTCAAAGACCTTTACCACTGCTGAGACTGTCACCAACGCGAACACTGCAAAGAACTGGTTCTTGAAGACTGCTAAGGATGAGAGCCATATCGCAAAGCACTTCGTTGCTCTGTCCACCAACGAGTCCGAGGTCACCAAGTTCGGCATCGACAAGAAGAACATGTTTGGCTTCTCAGACTGGGTAGGCGGACGTTACAGTGTGTGGTCTGCCATTGGCTTGTCCATTGCACTTTACATCGGCTTTGACAACTTCCACTCCTTCCTTGCTGGTGGCCACGCCATGGACAAGCATTTCAAGGAGACTCCTCTCGAGCAGAACATTCCTGTGATTGGTGGTCTTCTCAGCGTCTGGTACTCTGACTTCTTTGGTGCTCAGACTCATCTTGTTGCTCCGTAAGTATCGATCTTTGCTATTAGCCGTCGTGTACAGTGGTTGACTGTCCACTAGATTCGACCAGTACCTACATCGCTTCCCCGCCTACCTCCAGCAGCTTTCCATGGAGTCGAACGGAAAGGCCATTACTCGTTCTGGCGACTATGTCAAGTACACTACCGGAGCCATCCTCTTCGGTGAACCAGCCACCAACGCTCAGCACTCGTTCTTCCAGCTGTTGCACCAAGGCACAAAGCTCATCCCCACCGACTTCATCCTGGCTGCTGAGTCGCACAACCCGATTGAGAACAACGTACACCAGAAGATGTTGGCCTCCAACTACTTCGCCCAAGCCGAGGCTCTGATGATTGGTAAGCCACCTGAGGAGGTCAAGACTGAGGGTGCTCCCACCGAGCTTGTTCCCCACAAGACCTTCTTGGGTAACCGCCCAACGACCAGCATCCTCGCACAGAAGATCACCCCTGCCACTCTTGGTGCGTTGATCGCCTACTACGAGCACGTCACCTTTGTCGAGGGGGCCATCTGGAACATCAACAGCTTCGATCAATGGGGTGTCGAGCTCGGAAAGTCCCTCGCGAAGAAGATTCTCGCTGAGCTCGACAGCACTGATGAGAGCACAAGCCACGATGCCAGCACGAGTGGTCTCATCAATGCCTTCAAGAGGAAGGCAGGTATCTCCAAGTAGGATCCGGTCCATCTTCGGCCACGACTGGCTTGAAGATGGAAGCGAATGTCGTAGGCTCTTGGAAATGAACGGCATGAAATAAGTGATGAATGATGCATAGTGTAGATGAAGCAGTAGCAATCTAAAATGAGAAGGTTCTATCAGACAGCTCGGTCTATATGTCTCAGTGACGTCGACGGCCACACTATGGCTTCTTCCTCATACATAACAGATCGCACGCATACATGACAGACGGAGCCGTGACTCTGTCCTTGGAACACAATGCTGTTGACTTGGCACCTCATCACCATCCCATAAATCTTGCACGACCTGATCACCACCCTCCAAACTCCCAGATATCCTTCTGATACCCCTCCGTCAACTCCTCATCCTCACCGTATCTATCACGTTAGCACACAGCGTTCATGCCCACTTGATGGCGACTCACAGTTCCTGCCACTTACTAAACCCCCCCTCCAGCACCACCACCTTCTGCCCCCTCCCCTCCTTCCCCTCCCCTCCCTTTCCCCCCTCCAACACAACCCCCTTCCTCACCCTCTCCCTCTCCCTCGCATACCGCAACGCACTCCCCGGCCCTCTCTGCTGACTCAACGCACAATGAAAAACAACCATTTCCTTGCCGTCCAGCTTCCTGACCAGCTCAGGCAATGCATAGTCATGCGTCGATGTAGGGGCGTTGATGCAGCCTTTGATGTGGCCGCCGATGAAGTCGGAGTCGCGGACGTCGATGATGGCGATGGTGGAGGGGGCGGAGGGGGTGCGCAGGAGGGAGGCGAGGGATTGAGGGGTTATGCGGGGGAGGGTGGCGATGGAGAGGTGGGTTGCTGATGACATTGCTTGTAGAACAGGAGACGGGCAGGCTGTGATTGTGAGAGGGGAATGGGTGATGGGGAAGGCGGATGAGGCACGGAAGTGTGGGCGATGGGATGGGATGGGAGTGCCAAGAGGAGATTTCACGTCATGAGCAGAGGTGGCAATTTGAGGTAAGGTATGCGGCCGGGAATCATGTATATTTACAATCATGAGGGAAGGAAAGAGAGAGACTAGAGCTTTGCTGGTTTCCAGACTGGCTTGCGCTTCTCGACAAAAGCTTGCACGCCTTCCTTGATGTTCTCGCCTTTGGTGAGTCGCGGGTACCAGTTCTCGACGAGCAGTCTGCTGCCCTCCTCTGCGCCTACGCCTTCCCAACCCAGCTTGATGCCTTCTCTGCTGACAATGACCGCGTCGGGACTGTTCTCTGCAATTGACTTGGCCATTTCCACCGCGGCTGCTACGACGTCTCCTTCCACAACTTTGTTGATTAGTCCCCATGTCTCTGCTTCCTTTGCTGGGACAACGCGGCCAGTGAGTGCCATCTCCATTGCTCTGGGACGACCGATGGTACGAACGATACGAGGGAGCGCTCCTGCTATGGCTACGACGCCTCGTTTGACTTCGGGCAGGGCGATTGTTGCGTTACTGCTTGCTAGGACGAGATCGCAGTTGACAATGATTTCGCAGCCGCCACCAAAGCAGATACCGTTCACTGCGGCGATTACAGGTTTGAGTCCATTACGGCGAGAAAGAGCTCCGAAACCAGAAGGTGGCATGGGTCGTCGTTGATTGGACTGATTCGCATTGTTCCATTCTAGGATACTTGTTAGTAATGCTCAAAATTGACCACTTTCTGGTAGTATTTCGTGATGTGGTACTACCAGAACATTTCACATCCACGTGTAGTATCATGTTTGATAAGTAAGTGCCTTCACATACCTTTGAGATCTGCTCCTGCACAAAACGCACGTCCTGTCCCCGTGATTATTCCCACCCGAAGGTCCGGATTGTCGTCAAGATGTTGCCATACTTCTTCCAGCTCTGTGTGCCCCAGACTATTGATACAATTGAGCGATTCAGGTCGGTTGAGGCGAACCAAGAGAATCCCCGGCGCTGGTTCGCTCACGACCAGCGTCGAGAACTTCATGACTGGTTGCTCAGATGGTTCGCCGACGCGTACGCCTGCATGCGCCTGTGGAAGCGCGTATCCCCTTCCCTGGGGATGGTGGGGGCGGGAGAGGTTGGTGAGGAGGTCGGAGGAGAGGAAGGGAGGGAGATTGGCTCTATGTTGGCCAATGGGTCTGAGGAATAGTTAGAGGATGAGATCAAGAGCTACTGCAGCTCAAATGCGGAGGAGGAGCAACGCGGGGATTACTGACAGTTGGTGGACCGAGGTCCCTGTATCTGGTGTGGGTCTTGCCCACCCTTCCTGCCGCCCTCCTTCTTGCCAAAACAGCCGCAGAAGATGCCTGCGAGCTTGCTGCCGATCATGGTTGATGATTTGTCGGCTGTAGTGCCCGTCAGTTAGCTCAAAGGTTACGTGTGAGAGTGCTTTTGCTTGTCACCTGATGTACCAGAAGGATATTGAAAGGTATATAGAAAGATAGCTCTCTCTACGCACTTGCTGGTGTGTAAAATTGAAGCTGTAAACTCTTGTTGTGCGTGAGTGATTCGCTATGGTAGTTGTTGTCGTGGTAGTGGTGCGCTGCAGGTGGATTTTGGTGAAGCTTTCGGTTGTGGGTCTGCTTCGGCTGCTTGCTCTTGCCTCACTCCGCCCACCACGCTGGCAAATTCTGTCATCAACAGCATGGACTTGACCCAGCCTACCATCAGTACCATTCTACAGCGCTCTCGTCCAGAGTTTTGATCATCACAGTCTATCGCTGACCCACTCTACGACGACGATGGATCCTCGAGCCACCATGAACGGCGTCTGCTACACGATGGCACGGTCGATACCACTACAGCGTCCGATACAACCATCACCGCCTCCCAAAACCATGAATACTGCGCTCAGATAGAAGGGGAGAGCGACCAAGCACTGTAATTACACCATCGAGGACGTGAATAGAGTATGAAGACCGGGTGCCGTCCTCCGTCATTCGAGCACTCCTCACGGGACGCGCGACCGAGTGGCCTCACTGCAAAGGATGTAGGCCATCATGGAGCTGAGGTCAGACGACTCCAGTACAAATGACAGCGATGAGGAACGTCCTCGAAAGCGACATGATGTACAGCGAGGCAATTCAATCGCAAGATGTGATGGAGTAACCTCAACGCACACCCGAGATCGACGAGCACGCCTCCGACAGCCTCACAGCAGCCAACACTGCCCGCCCAGGACGATACGCATTGGCACTGAACCTTACACCAACGATCATTGGATAATTTGAATACGTCTCTATTGGTCCGGCCAGATACACCAGAAGTTCCTGGAAAGTCGGTCGACAACGACGACCTTTTAATGGTGAACGACCTTCGGAGCATCTGAAGCCACGCATCAGCGAACGCCTACGAAGAATGTGACGAGCTTCTGAAAGCATAGCACCCATCAAGTGTGCTTCAGGCCCTAACAGCGAGAGCGTGCTGAATAGTGAAGCCGGTCACACCGAACGATGATGCGCAATCAAGCACGAGCCTGGAGCACGAGCGAAGGCATCCCGATCAATCACAATGAGACAGCAGTGAAGCGGGCACCACCGGGAGGATGAAAAGCAACCTGTCGGACGTATGACAAGGGCAGCACCAATGAATGACGGCGGCACGAGGTGAAGCGCTGCGGCGAACAACTTCGAGCAATGGCTATCATGTCACCAGGCTTTGGCCTGCCAGAAGTCCCACCATGTCGTCCTGAAAAGAGGTCGAAGACGTCTTGTCGACTTGATCGCCTGGATGCTGCAGTCCACCGCCATCGAAAGCATACCCACAACGACGAGACACTGTTGAGCACATGTCATTCCGGTACCAGCAGCAGATCCAACGATGCTTTCGATAGCGTGTTGCCATGGGCTAGGACCTGGCATCGCTCCCGTATGTATCGACCATGGGACGAGCAAGAACCATAGCATGTCACTGCCTCGCCTGCGGTTGCGCAAGCAAAGACAGCCGTCCTCTGCTGCACCGAAGCCAGGTCTGCTACACCGAATTAGGCACACGATACACTATAAGCCTTGTGACATCCGAGCTCAGGACCCGGCTCGATCTTGCAGTACTTTCACCAAGAAGTAGGCGTTTGTCCCGTCAAGTCGTCATTGGACGGCAGGCTTCGCAACCGAAGCTGCAAATTCGTGAGGTAGTCCAGGTAGAACAACACATGGTCGACTGTGCTCCGCCATGACACACTGGTAAGAGTATGATGGGATTGCCAGGTCTTGCGCTCGCCCCTAGTGAGGCAACGACAGAACATTGTCCAGCAAACGCACCATCGACGCTGTCCTCGGTCCCAAGCTAGGCATAGGCGTGGTTCTGCGTCCGCTCTCCATAGTTGTTCGGCGTGCGTATCGTGCATCTGGCGATGGCGATGGTATTGGCACATGTCAAGAAGCAGCTGCGTTCCGGACACCATCAAGGAGATCAATTTGCTCACTCGAGACCTGCTCACTCTCGTCCGTCCGCTCTTGATGGCTTCCTCCATTCCAGTATTCATACTGAACGTAGAGGCGGTCAATGGAGACGCTGCTCCTCTTGTAGACGTTCGGTCTGTTTTGAGAGATGGTCCCCCAAATCATGAGGCATTGCAGGTTCACCATAAGCCTGTGACTGGTCGTCCGCGCATGATGGAAGACTTGAACCCCTACAAAGCCTCTGGGATCACGACACCATTTGCCATAGCAGTAGCCAGGGCAGACATCATGACGGTTCGGGATCAACCAAAAAGCCTGATTATATGGATGTCCGACTGCACGTTGGCTCGATCGTTTCGGGTCTGCGTCGTTTTCTAGTCTCGCTTCTGGCCCGAGCCTGCTGCGGCTCGTCATGGTCCTGGCTTAGCTCTTGCTCGGTTGGGCTGCATTGTATCATTCTTCCGGCCCATCGAGACCTGTTCTGCATGTCCTTTCATGGGAGACTTTGCTCGTCTGCTCCAGAGATTTGAAGCAAGACTGTCGTGTCGGCTGAGGCAGTCCAGAAGACAGGACGACTCGACCAGAGGAAACACATGTCTTGCACATGTCTGGCATTGACATCAATGCATCAAGACATTCCAGTGTAGAGAGCACGGGTGCTTATAGTGGTGCCGCTGCATTCCTTGTTGCAGCGGTCCCGCTTCCGGAAGGAGCAAGGCCGGTGGATCCTGCGCAAGGGGTCCTCCTACCTCACGAATGGCAACAGCCATCCAATCGGGTTGAACTTGTGGATGGTACATGGTGTAGATAAGCTGTCGTGCCCCCCGGGTGTTCCACCTGGGTTTTTCTCCTTGTTCCTCTTGGGTCTGCATTCACAAACCCGACCTGCGCTCCTGGGACCAATGTCTTTGTGGTGGTGGCTTTGTTCGGGACATCTCGATTGCCTTGCTCTTACGGATCCTCAACCTCGAACCTCTCCGATGCGCGCTCTTACATGCTATCTCGAGCCCTACCCCATCGGTCGACAGTCGGTGTGCTAGAGTGGTGAGGGACCGCCGCAGATCCTGCTGAATAACCTGGGCGGCCAGTGGGATGGTGAAACAACGCTTGGTCAGGCAGTGTCGGGTAGACATTGGGATGGATACTGGGACCGTGGTCATCCTTGTTGATGTCCGTGCGATTGTCCATGGGCATGATGAGCCTGTGGGAGAGTCCATAAGAGGTGCCAGATCATCGTCGCCGCCCAGCTGGCATCGGGCGCGACGACAACTTCCGAAAGCTTCGCGGGTTGAGACCCATTGAACTCCATCTGGTTCTGCTCAGAAGGATAGACTGCTTGACAGAGAAGGCTCGCATTGATAGAGAAGGGTTGTACCTTGTAGTTGTCGAGTGTGCGTGATGGTCATCTCGCCGCCGCCGTGAGATAGGACGTCCAACAGCCAATTGCGCCAACAAGGACTGCCGGCAGCCTCACGGCAACGAGCATCTGGCTACTCGACAGAGAGCATGATCGTCCTTCTATCCAAGCTGCAAGGTAGCCCGTAATGTCGCATACCAAAACTGGTTGGGATTGTTGCGGGCGGAGTTCCTGCGAAGGCTTTGAAGCCGAAGCTGCGGAGGACAAAGACCAGAGACAACACCACCACCCATGGATCAAATCAGCACACCAAGCGACATTGTACGCTATCTACTATGGTCCTATTGCACTGTATCAATGTCACCTGTCGCTGCTTGCAGGTCAAAGATGCAATGTCGTCGTTGCTCCGTTGCTGACAATGGCCGAGACCTTGCACATACCTTTATATACTTTCCGACCGGGTCTTGCTTATGTCCCTTCTGAGGATCGGACATAAGGTAAGCCACTCCCCTAGCACAGCGGTAGCGCGCAGTGCAGCGGAGCAGTCGAGCAGTTGTGAGCAACCGCGAACGGGCATCAGAAGCCGAAAGGAGTCTCTACCTCCAGTGGTTTCTACCACGCTCGAAGCACCCTCCTTCGAGCAGCAGCGGCGTCTGCCATCTTTTTTTCGCCCTTTTAGCGGCGCCTGCAATCTTTTTTGCAACTTTTGGCAAGGGGGGCGGTCTGAGGTATAACTATATATACTTTTCGATCGGTACCTGCTCATGTCCCAAGAAGACATGAGAGGTACGTTCCCAGTGTGTTTCCTTAATGCTTTCTCTTGCGAGTGGCCCAGTCAGCGAGCAGCATTCGACCAAGCAGCCGAGCAGCGTACGACCGAACGAGTAGACTACACTCCGCTCGAACCTCAGACGACGAGCCTTCGAGCCGAAGTAGCGGCGACTGTGATTTTTTTGCACTTTTTGGCCACATTATTGCCACCACACGGCAAGAGCCTCTGGCGCTCCATCTTTGCACTGGTATGCTCAGCGTATCGTGATCATGAAGCACTGAAGGCCTCACATGGTAGAGCCCATTATTTTTGGCCATTTGAGCACAATACGCATCTCGAACGCAAGAGCGCTCAGCTCGTTACATGCACGCTCGGCCGCACAAAGTCACTGTCACGCACAAAAGAGCTGAACCGACATGGGCTTGGCCAAGTCTTCATTCCGGGTATCATAAAACACTCCCAAACGCCTCCGCTGCTCTCCCTGATCTTTGAATGCCTCCGCCGCCGCTTACTGTACACTGGGCTCATCATGTGGTATCGTTCATCGTAAACTGTGAGGGGTATCAGCATCATGCGCAACGAGGAATGGTATAGCTCTTACAAAGGCGCTTGTCTTGCCTTGCCGCTGTGCTTGTCGCGGACTTCTACTCGTCGGTATCTCCTTGGTCAGACTGTTAGCTTCAAGCTCACTCCCAAGCTGAGGAAGATGAGGAGGTGCTCACCAAAGTGCTTCTCCCGCCAGTCTCTCATTCGCTTCTTGAGCTTCCCCCACTCCACCATCACCCACCACTTGCTCCGCCATGCTGTGTGCTTGATGTTTGCCATTTTCTTATGGCGATTCTTGGGTGATGGTTGGGGGGAAGTGGTGAGAGAGTGGATGGACCTCACATTTGCTAAAGTGCGTGGAAAGCCTTGGCGTTTTTGCCAGCCTTCGATTTTGGCAGATGCTCGTGGGGCACTGGCGGCTGAGGTGATGGCGAAACACACATCTGGCTAGTCATGGAAGCTCGAGGCGTCAAATACGTGCATACGATACAGGTTCAGACAGTAGCACTGGCAGAGGGAAACTCTGTTCATGCATTTCGAGGAGTGCTCGCATATCTCCTTGATCCGAAGCTGTCCACGCAAATGCTCGCCCCTTGATGCGTGCTGGACGGCGACACAGAGGCTACAAGCCTCCTCGACTCCAACATGTGTGATCTGTGGAGGGATTGCACCTCTGAGAATCCGATCCTGGATGAGCCTGGGGCGAAAGTGCATGGCTTTGACGTGCAACTGTCAAGGAGTGCAGATTTTAAGCCTGTGGGTGTGCGCCCACCACTATCCTCACGCTACCGGAGACCTGCCTTGAGAGATGTCCCTTTGACCTTGCGATATCATACAGTGACGTTCTGTTATGAAATCTCCCATGCCACTGGTACGGCGATAATGGCTACGGAACTACGAGAATCATGGGCGAAGACTGGTGGATGTGATCATGCCAGGATCTCGGCGTGCACTCCATCGGCCGAAATGAGGATAAAGAGCGCAACGCTCTCGGTGTATTGCCAGCAGTCTGCATCGACAACATCCTACTGGTAACCCTCATTCCACTTTGTAGACGCCCGAGGAGACTGCGGATGTGCCTTGAATTACAATCTGCCGCTTGAGACGTGCCATTTCCAGCGATCGTGATCGTCCACCAATTTTGCATGTGGCAGAACCGAGCAGCACGCTTTGTCTTCCATGCATAGTGCGATTGATCGAGACCCGAATGTGCTTTGAGCCCTGCCACAGGACAAAGGCAAGGAATCATGTGGCTCAAAACAAAGGTCAAAGGCACAGCACGAGGGACATGCCATACGATCCAGGGCTCCCTGCGCGCGAGCTTCGAAGCCATTGATATCAACAGTCGTGCAAAAGTTGGTATATGGACTTCAAGCCGTGCGCCAACAGTCCTTGTGACGCATGATCATGGCGTCCCAGTCGTATGCAACGCAAAGGAATGCTTGGGCGTGTGGTCTCACAATATGACACTCAAATGTGATACCTCGTCATCGGCTGCGACCTCTGCACAACTGGATAGCCCAGTGTCGCACATGCTGTCAATCCACTTCAAACAGCCGGCTCATCATCACACATTTGTCACTCAGGATCTCACATAAGGATCATAATACATTGGCTACTGATGCTTCGTGTGTGACGCGTACCATGGAGAGATCATCCTCGAAAGGTGTCGCCAGCCCACTGAACCCTTTCGCATACAAGAGGGATCATGGGCGTGGACTCCGAATCTTCATATTTACATGGCTGTACATATGCTGCACGCGTCTGCCATGGATGACTGTGTGTTGCAAGGGATGGACGCTCTCCCGCAACATGATGCTCAGATGTACCACTATGTCGCTCAACATGAAGCATGTCCATTCCGTCGGACGATCCCTCGTTTGCCTGGACCACCACAAGAATCCGCAAAGGGTGCACGACCAAACGACAAGCTTTATATTGATTTACTTGCGGAGTGTCCTCCATAAGCTAGTCCAACAGGACACTCTGCAAGGTACGTATCCAAAGCAGCAGAGCAGCAGCAGCGCAGCGGTCGAGCATCTTGTACTTCGTTTACTTCCTGTTGAGGGTAATTTCCCGCTTCTTTCTCTTTTTGCCTTTGTGGCAGAGTAGAGAGGGGAGGGCGAGGGGTCGAGTCCGGCCATCGCCAAGTCGCCTCTGGTGGCGCTGCTTTTTGGTATCTTTGATGCTTCAGCCACGAGGAGTGGTCGGATTCACAATTGGAGACTTGGAGATTCAACGGAAGAAGAAGGCGCATCTTTTGGCACTATTGCGATCATGATCACAATCACAGGGGTGGTTGTGGTGGTGAATGTGTGTCCTGCGCCTGCGAAAGTGCGAGCGACGCTTCGTCCGGTGCGGCAAGTGAGAACGCGACGCTGGAGCTTTGGAACATGGCACAATCACTACGAAACACATGCTTTCAATGGGAGGCACGTTGATTTGCAAAGAACGCGAAATAACATTGGACGCGGGAAGGAAAGTCTACTACTGTGGCATGCCCTGGTCGTTGTTTGCCATATCCTCCTACCGGCTTGCTTTGCTTGCCAGAGCGCTCTTTCCTGTGGGATATCTAAAACCGCCAGCTCTGGTGGTATCCTATCCTCCAAAATCGCCAGCTGGTAGTATGATGCCCCTGACTGTCTCGGTGGTGGTCACACTGGGTGCCTTCCTGCCCTTGCCCATGATCTCTGCTATGCAATCTGGTAGCGATGCCACCTTCTCCTCGCGCTCCCCCTTGATCCTCTCAAGGCTATTGGCATCTCGCTCATCTGCTCTCTTCTTGTTCCTGATGCGCATATCCTCCTCCAGTATAGAGATACCTGTTGGCCCACCAGTGGTGGGCCTCGGTGATGGCTTGGTGGCGGGTACCTCCCTTGGATGCAAAAGGGGCTCGAAGTCGACTTCGATGAAGCGGTCTTCGCCGAACGGAGCGCAGTCGATCACGAAGGTCTTCTTGCTGTCTGATACGATGGGCGTCCTGTGTGATTGTTAGTCGGGCTCGACTCTCACTTGCGCCCGGTGCTTGGGTCTCACTCACTTGACGACGACTTTGCCATGCTTGGCGTCGTACTGTCCGATGGAGAACATGCTGAGCTTGTAGTGCTGCAGCGGATTGTGCTTTGATGTTGGGTGTCTTGTTGGCAAATGTGTTTGTGAAGTGATGTGGTGGTGTGAGGGCGCGAGGCTGGGATGGATGTGCAGCTTTGGCTTCACGAGCGCGGCCCAGAATCCGTGAGGGTCATGGTCCACCAGATCCATCACTCATATCTTTTGCTGGTCGACGATGGTAGGAAAGTCATCATGCATCGTCTGGTCTTCTCTTTCATGCTCCATGCCACTGCTATTGGCCCTGGGTGCCCAATGTACGCAGTGTCAGGGCGCAGTTGCACAGAGCGGCGGACTGCTGCCTGCACTTTTCGCCCAAGGTAGGGTCGCCAAATAAGTGTGTTTATAATATCAAGAAGTAGCTCTGGCCCCCAGGTGGGCGGGCGGCGGAGTGGTTAGGATGTTGAAACCAATGTACGTATAATTTCATTACTCTTCGAGCAGCAGCAGCCGCAGCAAACGACAACGAGCACACGACAACAACAACAGTTCAACTCCCGCTAAGTATTCCTCCCAACGATTGTATTCCACTACACTAATCGAAAGTCAAACAGCAGAGATCGAAGCACTTTTTTTGCTGATTCTCCAGCCATGCTGGTGGTGGTTGTAATCTTTTTTGATCATCTACGTAGCCATAAGCGGTCGTAAAGGGGTAAGCGAAGCTGATCAGCCAGCCACCGACAGCTCCGTGACCACGTCGAGACTCTTCCCAGGCAAGACCACCACTTTTGCAGCCTCAGAAGGTTTGCAGCAACGACGAGGACGTAGCGAATCTCCCTGAACAGACTCTCAATTGCGCAGAAGTCATTCAGCGTGTAGCAGGGACAAGAAGATGGCCAAAACGCGATCAGAGAGTATTCAAGTTCTTGCGCTGGCAACACGCACCATCCTGTTGAATTTGAAGTCTGGCACATCAACTCTAACACAAAATTGCGACCACAGGGCTGCTGCACGTCTGACGAATAGATATCGCACACGATTATGATCGCACCACGACTGCAATCACCAAAGCGTAAAGCTAATCTATCAGCTCAAGGTATCTCGCGAGACACAATGATTTGCCGCGCGTTGAAAGCCACAAGACCTCTTCTTGCCTTGCGGGCGCACGAAACGGCGCGACATTCTTCAATCAGAAACAGACGTGACACAACTCGAGCTACATTACAAGCAGTACTGGATATTCAACGGCTTTGTTCAATGCAACGAGTTTGGCGAAATGACCCAAGCTCTTTGAAGAGATAGGGACGGACAAAGAGGAGGACAGATATCCACCACTCATTGCAACTGACAAAGGACCACCATTACTGGCGAAATTTGGAAAGAATGCGACTGAGTCGAAAGACCAACGACCTCGAGCACGATGCAAGAGCAGACCAGGGAAGAGCAGAAACGACCTTGCAAGAGCAGCGCGTCGGAGACGGAGCATTTTAGGGATAGCAGGGGTCTGAATCATCGGATTGTCGCTCACATAAGAACAGCGGATAGGTAAGGAGCTTGCAATATCAAGAGATATGTCATCGTGGTAACCACCTCGTGTCGTTCGCATATCGAGTCTCAAAAAAGGGTCTTCACTTTCACGGATCAGACTTGGAACTCAGGGGCCTATTCCACATCGCGGCAATCTTTCCGGGCATTGCATTTGTCGTTTAAGAGCTTCATAGCTATTGAAGAAGGAGTCGATTCTGCACCATTCGCTGCTTTCATTGAGACACTTCCAACAGTGACAGACAAGTTGCTCTGGACCGACACGGCGGGCACTTCCCTTCGCCAAATCGTCGTGTGCAGGAAAGGGTATCCACAATGGATAGCAGGACATGCCATGGGACTGCTCGACGAGAACATGAGCCTGCACAACCTGACGTTGTCGGTTCGTGGGGAAGGTGCATCGCGGGATGACCACATGCGGTATCCCGTCGAGCACGTCACGAATCTAACGCTATTTCAGCATGCTTGTCTGCCAAACGTGATATCAAGTCCATTTTCATTCTCGAAACTCCTTTCTATCTCCTATACTCCGATCTGCATTTCCATCTCCACGCTTTGGACGGTCCATGGTTCCCTCAATGAGCAATTGTGTCCATTTCACGACCCCGCCAAGTCAGTGCCGCATACCAGCGGGGTAAAGTGGGGGTCTGCCAGATTTTCCTGCCAGTGACCTTCCTCTTCCAACGAGTCAATCGTGGTAGCCGGACTGCTGTAACAGCGATGCAGTGTCGGCGACCTTGATCCGAGTCCAATGTAAGTTCAAAGTGACCCTTCTTTTGATCAGCTTCTTTCTCTCCCTCAATTCCTGCTCTCCAAGTCTGCTTTCCTTTGCTCCGCGCAACCTATCAGCCATTCCCCCGAACCACTTTTCAAGCTCCTCAACCACACCACCGTCCCTTTACCCTCCCTTTACCCTCCCCTTCCACACCCATAATGGCCGACCCCACCTCCCTCCGCGCCCGCCAGGCCCCAATCAAAGAATCCTACAAAACCAACCCCTCCTCGGCCCTGGTAACCCTCAAATCCAGCGGCACAATCGACTCCTCCTCCTCCATCTCCTGCTCCCTGTCCTCCGGCCCCGCCATTGCCTCCGCCAAATCCAAAGTCGCAGGCCTGCACCCGGCCGCCGGTGGCTCCGACCCCTTGATCTCAGGCGAGCTCTGCTCCGGAGACCTCCTCCTCGAAGCGCTCGTCGCTTGCTCGGGCGTGACGCTAAAAGCCGTCGCCACAGCGCTGGGGGTGCCGATCAAGAGCGGGAGCGTCAAGGCGGAAGGGGACTTGGATTTCAGGGGGACGTTGGGGGTGGATCGGGAGGCGCCGGTGGGGTTCAAGGAGATCAGGTTGGGGTTTGAGATTGAGGTTGATGAGGAGGATGAGAGGAGTAAGGAGGTGGATGAGAAGAAACTGGCGAGTTTGGGGCGGTTGACGGAGAGGTATTGTGTGGTGCTGCAGACGATTGTGAAGAAGCCGGAGGTGAGGGTTAGTTTGCTGGGAGGGGGGAAGAGGTGGGAGCAGAGTTCGTAGTGGTGAGTGGAAGGGGTGGAGAGGGTGCGAGGGTGGACGTGACCGTGACTGAAGATGCAGCTGCATAAGATGAGGGCAGATTGAATGCTCAAGATGGCATTGTGCTGGGAGGAGCCAGATTCATTGTCACGAAAATTACTAGTGCTAGAAGCATTGTGGTGTGAAGCATCACCGTTAGAACAAGCAGCTCTCTATTCGGTGCGTCTGTGGATATGTCCATACGCTGTATCTTTGAACACATCATCTACTTTCCGCCCTTCCTCGCCACCTCCTCCCGCATCTCTTTCTTCACCCTACTGACCATCCCCGCCCCTCCATACACAATAGCAGTGTACATCATAGCCACACTCGCACCCGCGTTCAGCACTTCAAGCGCTTGCTTTCCATTCGTGATCCCACCTGTGGCGAAGATGACTTTGTCCTTCAGCTGATCCTGCACTGGCGATGTTGATGGTGACGACCTCTTTTGCGTGCCCTGCTTTGCGTGTGTCGAAGACGATAGAGCGGGCTCTGATGCTTTGAGCTTATGTGAAGGCTCCGCGCCTGCATCGTGGCGTTCGGGTATTTTGAGGAGTGGTTGTTTGCTTGCGGCCTCTGCTTGAGGGGTTTGTGGTTTGAGGCGGGCGGCGTCGCGGTCTACGCTCTCTTGGATGCGTTCGGCTGTGATGTCTTCGGTTGATGGTGGGGGTGGGTTGGATGATTTCGATGTCTCTGGCGCTGGTTGAGATGCGGCGGATTCTTTGGGAAGAGGCGGGCCTTGGTCCAGTGTGCTGCGGTACTTCTTGACCAGTGATACTGTTCGCTCAAATAGCTGTGGTCCGGAGTAACCGCCTTGCTCGAGCATGAGTTGCTCCTCTTTGTATGGTAGGGTGTAACCTCGTGGTAATGGATCTGGTCGCTTCTTCGTCGTGTTGCCGACAATCACACCATCCACACCACTCATCCACACGGCGTCACAGATCCCTCGTACCTGTTCGTCCGAGTCCTCATCCGGACTGACTTTGACCATCACAGCCGGCTTCGTCTTCCGATCGCAACTCTTCGCTGATCCAACCACACTCGTCAAGATCGCCGTGAGTGGAAGCGTCTGCTGTAAGCTCCTCAGCCCCGGCGTGTTCGGACTCGACACATTCACCACAATAATATCCGCATACTTCGCCAACTGATCCACACAATACGTATAATCCCTCGCCACAGCCTCAATATCCCCATCCGGCGTATCCTTCATCTTCGCAACCTGCACCGCCAACAACCTCCCCGGCACCAAACTCCCAGGCGGCACCCCCGCCTCGCCATCCAACACCTTCCTCTCCGCCTCCGGATCCAGCCCCAGCCCAATACTATACGCAAACTCCCTCACCCGCTGCCTCAACCTCAACGCCACACTATCCGCCCCCTCGGAATTCAATCCATACCGATTAATCAGCGCATTCTGGCTCGGCACCCTCCACACGCGCGGCTTCGGATTGCCCTCCTGCGGCCGCGGCGTCATCCCCCCGACCTCCACGACCGCAGGCCCAAACGCGAGCAGCGCATCCGGTATCTCCGCATTCTTATCAATACCCGCTGACGTCCCGATGGGATTATCCAGCACATGCCCAAAGACCTCAACCTTCAAGTCGCCCTTCGCGTCTACGTCGCCGCGCTCTCGTGGGTGCAAACCGAAAGTGTACAGGAATTTGAGGGATTTGGTGCCGAGTTTGTGCGCGTCTTCAGCGTCTGGGTAGGCGAGGCGCACGAGGGGCACGACCAGCCATTCGTGGATCGAGGCGCGGGTGTCGGTTGCGTAGAGGTAGGTGAAGGAGAGGAGCAGGGTGAGGGAGGTGCCGAGGAGGAGGTTCTTGAGGCGGGTGCCGGCGGAGCGGGTGTTGGTTAGGGTTTCGCGGGAGACGACTTTGTCGGAGGAGGCGAAGCGGGCGGGTGTGGTGGTGGGAGAAGATTTTGGGAGGAGGAGTCGGGGCCGGGATGGGTGGTGGAATTGTCGATGCGCGATGCGCCATTGGAGTCGCGTGCTTTGGGCGACTGATCGAGAGAGCTTCTGCCGCGCAGACGGCCAGCCGTGGAGGCTGTTCATCTTTGTTGCGGTGATCGGATGAAAAGTCGCTGGGTGGGAGGTGGATGGCAGAAGTTGAGGTCGGTCCCTGCCAAGGATACCGAGGTCACTTTATCACGACGACACACGACGACTGAGCATTAGCATACTGTGTCAAAGGTATTGATATTTCCTAAACATGATTCTCAAAGACTAATATATCGACTCGCTTGCTATGCATCAGAATTTCTCCATCAGATTCTTCCTCACTGTCCACATTCTGGCCCTCTTCCCAAATATGTACATCGGAATGGTGAAGAACATGCAAGCCATCTGGATTGCTCCAATGGCAATAAAGACCTTCTTGCTACCATCATGCTCCAGCCAGTGGTTGAAGAACAGACTGAAAACTAATCCGTGGAAGATGTTCTTGCTAAAGTTCAGTGTGACCAGCGCCTCTCCTGCGTACTGTCTGTATGAATCGACTGCAAACGTAATGGACGTGGTGCTTCCGAGTGAGCACCCGAAACTGATAAATCCAAAAAAGACGGTTGGTACAATCCAGGCATCGCGTTCTTCTGCGGACCATCCGTAGCCCATCAGGCCGATGACTGTAGTGATGGCGATGGGGATGGCCATGACGAGTCGAAACTCGGGCTCGTAGACACCGCCATTTCGCCTCGACATCCAGCGCACAATAACATCAGAGACCTTGCCGGCCACAGCAGTACCGAGTACACCACCAATGAAAGGACTGATGTACACAAGACCGGCTTGCAACGAGGTAAAGTTGTATGTGTTCCTGCTCTTGTAGATGTCCGTTACTGATTCGGAGAGGACGATAAGCCAGCCGATGGAAAGCGAATATACCAATGTGCTCCAGAGGATGGAGGGATAGGCAAACAGGATGAAGGGCCGGACAAAGACGCGCAACCAGCTATCCTTTCTCAATCTGCCAGAGTATGGGACTAGCTGCTCGACGAAGGTCTTTGGCTCTTCCCGTTGGAGTTGGCTGGTATAGGGATTTGGCGATGCCACGTTATCAAAGGCGATGTGGGAAGGCGTGGCTGGAGCTGACGACTTTTCATCTGCCCCATCCACAGGAGTCGTAGTGTCAGAGTGTGCGAAATAGCCAGCGTCATCGGTGTGGTGAGCGGCTGGCGGCGTTCGAGGAGTGGCTGTGGGGGCTGCTGCAGCATCTCCCGAGGTCGTGTTGTTGACGGCATCACCAGCCGGCAGCTCCGCTGGACCTTCTGCAAAATGGGCATGACGATCAGCAGCCCGACGCGCGGCGATAGTGTCGCCTTCCTGCGCGTCCTTGACCTTGTCCATTGCAGGCAATGCTGGCTTCTTCCGATGAGCCGTGGGGCTACCAACAAAAGAGCTCATCCTAGAAAGACTCTTCCGAAGAGGCAGTCTGTGGTTGTGGCTCTTGTGAGGGCGCGGAGTTCTGTCCCAGAAGGTCTCCGGAACGAAGAAGAAGAGCAGTGCCAGACAAAACCCGACGACCATGGCAACGATCCAGAAGACCCATCGCCATCCAAGTGAGTTGATTACCACAGCACTGACAAGTGGAACCAGGTTCTTGCCTCCGAGCAGTAGAAGGGTATAGATACCCAAACGATATGCCTTTTCGTGCAGGAAGTAGATCTCAGCGACGGAAGCGGAAGGTAAACATTCGACTGCAGAAACAGCGAAGCCCTGGAAGATGCGAGCAATGGCCAGGCTGATGAAGTTGGGTGATAGGGCGCACCAGATGGCGGAAAGAATAAAGCAAACGGCAGATACCAGATATACAGGTCGTTTACCGTACAAGATAGCGGTCGGACTAAGAAACGCGCTACCAACTCCCATGCCCATCATGTAAAGACCGGTGGTGAGGGCGACTCTAGCGTTGGTGACCCCATAGTCGGCAGCCACGTCGTTGAAACCAGCTGCCAGGATAGGGGTCATCCCACCACCGACCATGCAGTATAGACCAAGGGAGAGTAACGCAGCATCACGGCGCCAGATCTTCCAGTTCAGCGGATCGTTGAGCGAATCGTCAGGTTGTGGCTCGAGGATAATGGTTCCGTCGGCAGTCCTTTTCTTCTCGGGGACGACCGATCGCTTGCGCTGCATAGACGAGCGTCTAGAGGACGGCGGGTATGGAGAGGAAGGGAGCGACGAACTCGACACTCGAGCGGGCGTGTTCTGAAGACCGAGAGGCTCGTTGAACTCGGAGACCTTTGGCATGAGCAGGATAGAACCTGGCACCTCGTCGGTCTCCCTGTCGCTGAGGACTCCAAGCGTCCATTTTTGTCTCTTCTCTACCTGGCCTTCCACCTCTGATAGGGATGTTGTTCTACTGTTTCCCTTCTCTTCCCTGTCCTTTCGCCGAAGAGCGAATAGTCGTGGTGACATAGTGTGGTTCGCAGTGCAGTGTGTGGGAGAGACTGTCACTGCAATAGTTTCCTGAAGGATAAACCCAAGTGCGTATGAGTGGCACGCCTCAAGATATATGTTCCAGATGCTCGCAAGCCTGAAATCTTACCAGGCTTGGGTCGGGAGTGCTTCAGCCTGGGGTACGGCTGGGGCTGGTCAGGCGTAGATTGTCGATCGATAGCACGGACTGACCGCTCATGCTTGCGTGGGTAGCGATGCGGTGAGGGGTATATATCGAGACGTGGGAGTGGTGCATGGTGGGACACATGATAGGGGGTTCCCCTTGGTCATCTGAGTCGAATCCGAGAGTGTTCGACGGTAGAGTGAACAGGCGAACCACTGTGATAACACCGGCACATCCACGGATGACGCAACTGGCATGCAGCGGCAAGCAGGAAAAGGTCAGCCGAACACACGGGCCGATCACTTTTTAATAGCTTTGCGGTGTGTTCAGCGCATCTTTGTTGGACAGCCTGCTCGGTCTGATACGGTGTATGGTGAAGTACCATGACCATGCGAAAATACCCTGTTGGTCTATGAATCGACCAAATATTGAGCGGAGCGTCCTCCTTAATAGCAATAATACGTTAGAATGTAGATGAATCTACATAGGGGTAAGTTAGCACTGCTAATTTGTCTCTATTTATCCTTTGTTTAATCATTATCTATTTATACATTACAATTAACACCTAATTCCTTTGTTACTAGCTATTGTTATTATAGAGTAACTATAAAGTCTTCGATATATAGTAGACATATATTTTATTCTCTTATAGTCCTAGAAACCTCCTTAGTTTAATTAAGTATACTATGTCTTACACTAGCGTAATCGGTAACAATAATAACTAGTTTAATAATGTTCTAAATAACCTTAAGTATAAGTAAGCCTCGCTAAGCTACGTTACCTACTAAGCCTTAGCTTAGCGCTCCTATGCTATATAATGCAAAAGAACAGCTAGTATCCGCGCTAACGAATACTTCCTAGAGTAACTAATTATATAAGTATACCCTTATATTAAGAATAATCTATAGAAAGATAAGTCTCTAGTAATACCTCCTCGAGTACTCCTTTAGTAAGTTCTTCCTTATATAGCTACTAGTTAGCTAGTATAGCCTTCGTAGATAACTATCGAGATATAAGTAGATCCTCTAACTCTTAGCTTATAATTGCTAATCTCTATAGTAATGTCTATTCTACTAATAATCCCTTCGAAGTCCCCGATAATACTTCTTATCTACCTCTTCTTCTTTCTTCTACTTTATCTACTACTTCTCTAATAAACTACTCTACTACCTCTATAGTCTCGAATTTAACTTCGACCTTAACCTTAACCTTAGTAGTAGCTAGTCTATCTATTAAGAAGACTAGGAATTGTACTAGAAAGAAACTACACTAGCTATAGACTAAAGGTTAATAGTAGAGTATAATAGAGTTAGCTTAGAATAGTATAGCTCCGAGAGTAAAGAGAGATATCTATAATATAGACTTAATTAAGAAGTTAGAAAGTAAGAAGCTTAATAAGCTATATTAGAGATGTTTTATATATAGGTACAACTATAATATACTTTAGAAGTTATTAAGGAAGAAGTTAAAGTAAGAGACTATTAGTTACTCTCGCTATAAGGCTACTAAGAGAATCTATAACACTCTTAAATAGACTATAATATATTACAATTTACAACTTAATAGTTCCTTATTACTCTATTATTAGAGTCCTTATTAAATTACTATATCGATGTTTAGTACTATAGCTACTTAAGCTTAACTAGCTATATACAAAATTTTAGCTATAGCTACTTAAAGATAATTCTACTATAACGTCTCTCTCTTAAAGTTAGTTAATCTAGCCTAAGTTATATACTAAGACAGATTCGGTAGTAGATAGGAAGAATATAGTAACGAAGAGATATAATATTATATACTATAAAAGAACTACTTTTACTATAGCTCTAAACCTATATTACTCTTACTACTTATAGTAGCTACGTATAGCGCCTTATAGCGTTAGTCTCCCTTATCTATATATTCTCTATTACTAAAGAGCGAAGGTAATAATAGTCGAATAGTTTCTAGAAGAGTAGGCCTTATAGACTATAGACACGAGAGATAGCTATATAAATTAGACTAGAAGTAAACTTAGTACTAGAGATATTAAGAACTCCTCGATCGAAAGTAATTCTCTAAGACTTATATATAGTAATAGTATATACGAATACTAACGAGAATTAAGTATAACTATAATAAGCTATAGTACCGAGTTTAAACTCTCGGTAGCTCGGAAAGATAGAATAGACTCTTTTAATCTATCTATTAATATTAATATCTAGCTCTAGGCTATTATACCTATTAAACTCGATAAGGACTACGTATAGTAGATATATAGAAGAGTTATCTCGCTAGATAATATCTCGAATAGTATCTATAGTATTATTTATAAGTCTATATTCTACCTAGATATTCTCGAGTAGTATAACTCTCGTACTAATTATAAGGTACACAATGTTATAGTAGTTCTATACTTACTCTATAGTTACCTTTACTAAGCTATTACCTTCGTTTATAGCTTTAGCAAGTATAATAGAGTAGCCTAGATTAGTAAGTATAGTAACGTTATAAGTCTTAACATCTTTAGCTTAAAAGAAGATATAGATATCGTTATCGAAGAGGTCTACTATAGTAAGGGAAAGGTTTAATATAATATAGAAGCTAAGTAGCTACTAGTGTTATAGACTAAGAAGTAGATTAGATAACCTATAGCTATTATTATAAAGTAGCATTAGTACTTAGAGATAGCATTATAGACAATTAATATAGTATTATAGCTTCACTAGTGCAATAGACTAGTACCTTTAACGTGATAGTAGTAACAAGAGCAGAACATCCCTACTCGATACTAGGAAGTAACCTATACTATAACATTAGTAATCTCTACTAGAGGGCGTCTAATTCGCAGTTAACGGTATATTAAGTGTTGTTCATTTTTAGTTACACACGTTAAAGGTTGCTCTAGCTTCTATAGAGTTTTATAGATTTATATATAGTATATACGTTTATAATCTATAGTCGTTTTTGTAGTATAACGTTATATTTACATAAGGAGGATATAATAGAGACATCGAGAGAGACACTATCTTTAGTATACTAACGTACACTAGAACGCTTAAAAGGCTTCTTCTAGAACTATAGGACATAGAGATCACGAAGACTCTAATAGATTATAAAGAGAAAGACTCTAAAAACTTACTATAGACAATCGCAATTAACGCTACTTCTAGATCTAAGTCTAGCTTAAATCTAGAACATTACGTAAGTTATAGGTAAGGCTACACTAGTTATATAATTAGCCGAGATATAGAGATTTACCTCTATGCTCTAAGGCTTAGAGCTATATAAAGAGTTATATAGATAAGGGGTCCTCTACTATTAAGCATCTAAGGAGAATATAAGTGTTACTTCTTGTCCTAATAGAAGAGTATATTACATATGTAATATTACTTCTAAAAGAGAGAAACTAGAGAACTTAGAGAATAAACCTTCTAGCTACTATAGCTATAGACAATTTCGGAGCTAGTGCTCTGTTTAATAAGTATCGAGATCTGCCCCCTTCTGCCTTAGCTAGTAGCGACAATAATAAAGAGAAGCCTACGAAGGATTATAGTACCCTAGTTATAGAGAAGACTAAATAGGTAGCTTCTTTATTATCGTCTTCCTTGCCTCTACTACCTTAATAGACACCGGCACCTTCGGTAATTACACACCTCGTGTATCTATTTGTAGTGTAGGTGACTATACTAGTTTCTAATGCTAGTTAATAGAGAGTACTCTTCTTCGATAGTTCTAATATCTCCGAGTTTCTCGAAGAATAAGATACCTTTATATCTACCTATTAGCTAGCTAAGAGTGTTACTATATAACGCCTTCCTTAGTATTGTTTAGTAAGTATTCGAGAACAGATTAAGTCCTATACTAGATAGACTACACGTAACTAGAAGAGCTTAAGGGAGAAGATAAGACTTAGCTTCGAAGAGATAGACTTAACCTACTAGATAACTTCTTACGCCTACCTAGAACGACTAAGAGATACTCTATACTAATCTTACTAAGAGATAATATAATATAGTTATATATTTAGAAGAGCTATAGACTCCCTCGGAGAGACTAGGTTAGATATAATTACTAGAGAGATTTAGTTTATAGAAGGCCTTCTAGCTTATATCCGGAACTATGTTCGTGCTAAGAGTAGTATAGATATTAAACGTCCGGATACTTTTAAGTATTTCGACAAGATCTAGAGGCTAGCGGAAGACAAGATTTTAGAGATATAACGTCTCGAGTCTTTCTAGAGTACTTCTAAAGTTTAGTCTATAAGTAAGGCTTCTATAAAGAAGGTGTCGGTAGACTCTTAGCTAGCGACGAATAGCTCGCTAGCGATATAGCCTAACGAGAGTTCGGTACTTAGAATAAGTATATAAGAGTTAGTTTGTAGTATCGAAAAGCTATTAGTATAGCTATTATAGGTTAAGTCTGCTCCTATAGTACCTGTTCCTATCGCTTAGTCTAACTAGTACACGACCTCTCGAGTATATTCTATATCTAGAGCTACTATTAGACCCGCACCTATAAACTCTCGTAGTTATTAGTTTTGTAAGGTAGAGAGACATTCCCGTAGGAATTGCCTATCTATTACTAACCTAGTAGATTATGGCTTAATCTATTTCTAAGGTCTACGCATGTTCTAGAGCTTAGCTAAGAATCCGGAGAACCCCGTAAGAAAGTTAGCTTATTGTAATAAAGAAGCTACCTAGTTCTAGAAGGAATAAATTAAGTAATGTCTTATTACTTAGAGTAAACTCTTAGTACAAAACTTGGACTATTAGTATCCCTATATAGAAGACAACTCTAACGAAGAAGCTAATAACTTAATCTAGTATACTAATTTCGTATTAGAAGAGTTCCCTAACCCTTAAGAAGTATCTATCTTAGCTACTACCTAATAGATATCTTCTTCTACTTATACTAGTAAGATAAAAGCGCCTACTACTAGTATCTAGAAGCCTAGAGCTTAACGTCTATCTTATAGAGTTATAAGGTCTCTTCGTGCTAGGAACTACTAACCTATAGTAGGTCCTTCCGAGGTAGTCGTGCCTATAGGTATAAGCGTAGAGAGGAGCTACTCTACTACTATAGGGCCTAAGGGAGATTAAGATATTAAGATAGAGGCTTAATTAAATAATCCTATTTCTACTTAAAAGAAGATACTAAAGACTCGGAGGTTCGATAAGGTCCTTTAGTAAACTACTAATCCTTAGGATACTATAAGATCTCTATTAGACTCGAATATTACCTTACGTATAGGCACTCTTCTCGGCATGTCCTAACCTCTCTCCTATATTCTCTACTAGAGGTTCGACAATCTAGACCTTCCTAGTAATAAAGTTCTAGAGTTATTCTACTCCTCCCGTGCTAAGGTAAGCCTTCTCTAGCAACTAGAGGAACTAGTAGCTTTAGATAACAAGTAAGAAGCTATTTAACAAGGATCCTCGAAAGAGCTAGTAACAATAGCTAGTCCGAAGCTTATTATCGGCCTTAGGCACGACACACGTTCGGTGTAGGCTCTTTTAGACAGCGGAGCAGAATATAACCTAATGTCTACGAACCTAGCTATAGAACTTAGGTTACTAGTGCAAGAGCTTAGTATCGAAATACTAGATACTACGGGAATAGGTTACTTCTCTAGGGCGTGTATAAACGTCTATATTAACGTTAGAGAAGTTACTACTAACACCTATTTCCTACTAACAGATCGCAAGTTAGAGTATATTATTCTTAGCCGCCTATATAAATATAAAGCCTATCTCTTGTCTCGGAATATAGATAATAGCTCTTAGTAGAGCACTATCTAGTCTAATAATAGAACTCGTAAGGTTATCTTTTAAGGCGCTAAGTCTAAAGGTTCTAAGAATTAATCGTTCTACGAGCTAACCTAGATATCGAAGGCTTTAAACAAGTAAGCGGCGTTATTCCCGGCTTAGGTGTTACACATATATAGCTAGAGAAGTCTCCTTTGTCTTCTGTTTCTAATAGGGTTTCTATTTAGGCGTTTAAGGTTAGTAAATATAAGGAGTTAGTATTATATAATCTAAGATACGACCTATAGGTAGGTTCTAAAAATATAGCCTTAGCCGAAAGACAGAGAGATAATTAGTTAAGGTTAAGTAGCTCTATAGGATTACTCGGATTTAAGCCTAGCTTAGATCTAGGAGATAGAAGGATTTATTAGATAGCAAGCCTTACCGAATTTAAGCCTAGCTTAAGATTAGGAAGTACAGGATTAGCCGGGTTACGTTATTAGTTTATTCTATCTCTAGTAGGCTATAACCTTAAGTTCTGCACCTTATATAAGGATAACTAGTTCTCTCTACTATCGGTAGTTAAGCTTAGCCTTTAAAGACATATAGAGGTACCTAAGGTATAAGTAGAGATACTATATAAACGGAAAGATAAGAAGGTTTAACCTATAGACATACACGACATAGATAGCTCTATACCTAGTAGTGATCTATACTAGCGTAAGCGCTACTTAGAGCGAGAGGCTCTTCTTCTCTTTATTAATATACCTTTCTACTAATACCTTATACCTAAGTTCTCTACTATTCCTACTAGGTCGAGACTTATAGAAGAAAGAGAAGCGTAGCTTATTATTAGAATCGAGATATAGCTACGAGAGAAAGAGTTATTTATATAAGTCCTACTAAATCGAGAAGTAGCGCTAGTATAGGACTTCTTAGAGATAGATTGTGTCCGACCTAAAGTTACTCTACCTTAAGAGATATAAATAATCCCGTATATACTATAGCAGGAATCTAGCTTTCCTATACCTAAGTCCCTAAGAGGTAAGGTAGTAGACATAGTTAAGGAACAGATAGACAATAGACTTCTAGAGCTAAGTTATATACCTTATTATAATCTGTAGTTCTTAGTCGCTAAGAAACAAAGTAGCTAGTATTATATAGTAAACACAGCTATAAAGATTAACTCCGTTACTATATAAGATACAAACCTTCTACCTTCTATAGACGATTTCTTAGAGTCTTTTATAGGTATACACGTAGCGTTACTAATTAACTATTTCTCTAGGTACGACTAAGTTATATTAGCTAGACTAAGTAGAGATATTATCTCCTTTATAACGCCTCTCGGCCTTATGCAGTAGACGACCCTTCCCTAAGGAGCAACTAATTTAGTAGTATAGTTTTGTTATATAAATAACACTATTCTCTAGAATTACATTCCTTATAACGCTTAGCTATTTATAGATAACAACGAAGTAAAAGAACTATATACTAATTATAATAGAGAAGAAACAGAGCTAGGTATCTAGAGATTTATACTTAAACATATCTAAGCTTTAGATCGGACCTTAGCTAACATCGAGCGTGCTAGATACACGATCTCTAGCGCTAAGTTATAGTTTTTATAGGCTAGGTTAAGTATTATTAATTTCCTTTATAATACTCAAGAACGATATTCTAATAACACTAAGATTGTTAAGATTCTTAAGTAGCTAGTGTATACTAATAGTACTAAAGTCCGTTCCTTCTTAGAGATCTATGTCTACTATAGGCTATAGGTAAAAGACTTTACTATTGTAGTAAAGCCTCTATATCGACTACTTCGTATAGACGTTCCTTTTCTCTAGAAGAGAGATACCTAAGAAGCTATAGATAAGTTAAAGGCTACCTTAACTTCGCCTCCTGCGTTAATGCCTATTAACTACGAGAATAGAGTAGATAAGATTGTTTTAGCGGTAGATACGAGTCTTTCTAGATAGAGAGTAGCTCTTATATAGGTCGACAAGAACTAGCCTAAGAGATAATATATTATTCGATTCGAATCTAGTATATAGTTAGATATTAAACATAAATACAATTCTAGTAAGCGCGAATGTCGTAGGTTACTTAAGGCCTTATAAAAGGTATAGTCCTATCTATATAGCGTAAGCTTTATAGTAGAAATAGACGCTAATATACTAGTAGCATAACTTAATTAGTCTACTACTAACCTTCCTAGATTAGTAATAGCGTAGTAGATTATATAGCTTCGTCTATTTATGTTCGACATTTAACATGTTCCTAGGAGTAAAAACATAGTAGCTAATAGTTTATTACGGCAGCTAAGGTTCCTATTAGATAATTAGGAGAAGGTATGCAAAGTAGACATTAACGATGTAATCGACAATAAGTTCTTCCTAGTTAGGGTATATACCTTATAAGTAGATAATATACTTAAGCCTAGCTACGGAGAAGAGTTAGTAGCGTTAGCTACCTATCTAGTTACTCTTTAGCGTCTACTAGAACTAAATACTAAGGAGTTCGTTTAATTCAAGCGTAATGCTTTAAACTTCTTAGTATAGAATAAGTACCTATTCCGACGAGAGCGAAAAGGATCTCTCCTTAGGCATATTATAGATAATAGCGCTTAACAAGAATAGGTTATATATACGTTATATAACGATAGTAGTTATAAGGAGCAAGAGGCAATATAGAAAAAGGTCTCTAATAGATACTAGTAGCTATCGATATATATCGACATTCGGCACTATATAGAGACGTATAATAAGTATTAACGTAGAGCCTAAGAACGTATAACTAAAGAGCTTAAGACTTTAGGCGTTCTTACCCTTTATATAAAGTAGTATATTAATGTCGTTTATATACTAGTATTATAAGCTAGGAAGTACCTTATTGTTATATAGGAAGCTATAAGTAGTTAGCCGGAGGCATAAGGACTAACTTTAGCTAACGCTAAGGCTATAGCAAAGTTCCTGTTTAAAGACATTATTACTAGATATAGCGCTATAGGTTTAATTGTCTTCGATAGAGGATTCGAGTTTAAGGAAGCTATATATACTACCTGTATATAATTTAACATCGACTACGTCGTTACCTCTTCCTATAATCCGTAATCTAATAAGGTAGAAAGAGGCTACCTAAACATTATAAATAGTCTTACTAAGCTTACTAACGACAATAATAGTAGCTAGTTAGAGTTTCTATATACTATTCTTTAAGCGGAAAGGACAACTACGAACTAAATTATAGAGTAAACGCTAGCTACTTTAATATATAGGATAGATGTAGTTCTTCCGGTTAAGTTTAATATTTGCACTTAGCAAACCTAAGACTAGAGAGCTATTCGTACTTATAAAGACCTAATAGCTACGCGCGCTCGATAGCTTTAGATACGAGATAATAACTTAGAAGAGACTTGTATAAGGATTCTACAATTACGAGAGGAGTATAAAGACGTATAGGACATAAGCTATAACATCTAGTAGAAACGGCTTAAGGTTAGAGATGTAGTACTAGTATATAATATATATCTTAAGAAGGTTCGTTAAGATAAGCTCTATAATTAATAGCATAGACTATATAGAGTTATTGCTATCTATAATTCTAGATGTTACGAACTAGCTAAGCTATATAGATATATGCTTCCTAGTATATATATCCGACAATAGCTAAAGCTCTATCGGTCTATAGACAAACAACAAGTTAAAGCTACTACTATTAGATAGTCGTTGCGCTAACTAGTTATTAAGATCGATTAGCTAGAGAGCTTCGATCTAGATAAGTACGAGTAACATAGGTAATCGGGATCTCTTTTGTTTAGAGTTTAGAGTTTTAGTGTCTAGGATAGACACTTATTAGTAGAGGAGATATACTATAAAGAGATAAGGTCGCAAGAGATAATAGAAGCTTCTATATCTAAGCCTAGCTTAAATCTAGATTCGCTATACGTAGGTATATAACACGCTACTTATGTACTATTATCTAGCCGACTCCTAGTGTAAACCTCTAATCTAGATTAGTAGTAGCTATAGATTAGTTACAGAGGAGAAGAGGGAGAAGAAGAAGGTGCCTAAGAAGAAGTACACTTACTAGCTCTCTACCCTACGTAAATAAGAAACCTAAGAAGACCTCCGTAGCTATAGATAGTAAATAGTAAGGATACGCTTAATAAGAAGTACACGCTAGCTATTAGGATAGATTAAAGCGAAGGCTGTCTATTAAGGTTAGTAAAGAGTTTCCTTATTCTAATTGCTTTAGAATTATCTTTGTTTAACTTCTTTATGTAGATGTTTTGTTTTTAGTTAATTTTAGTTACTTTATATACTTTCGGAAAGAACAAGTAATAAGAATAATAAAAAGGAGTTTACTAGTTATAGAGAGATTTAAGTAGCGAAGTATATAGAATAAAGAAATAGAGTAGAGGTATAAAAGAGATAAGGTATAACTTGCCTCTAAGAGTAAGCGTAAAGGTGTAGTAGATAAGGCAAATATAATATAAGACAAATATAGTATAAGTTATAAGTAGTTACTACGAAGGGTACACTTACTATAGCTATAGAAAAATTTTATATTATATTAACGACTATCTTCGACACTTTCTATCTTTATATTACACCTTCTATACTTTTATAGATATATACTCTCTTCTACTCTATACTAGAGCGCTTTCTTTAAGCTTGTTTAAGCTTTTCTACATCGATAATAACAGCTAATAGCTATAGCGCAAAACTCTAATATACTATACAACTTTCACATTAGTAGACTAAGTTTACCTAACACTTTTATAATAATAGTAGACGATAGTAGGTAGCCTATAGCTAGTCCTAGCTCGGCCGCTGTCGCTACTATATCGAATAGCTAGAATAGTTAAGACATACTCTTCCGATATAGTAGCTGCTTCTTTTATAACGTTAACGAAGTTCTTAACTATATATACTACTATAACTCTAATCTCCGTATAGATTTCGTTAACTACGTCCTAGGCGTATATACCTAAGTATAGGCTCTTTTTAATAACGCTCTATTCGATATTATTAGTGCAATCTATAAGAAGAATATAGTTACCTTAGATAAGGCTAGTTAAGAGAGTACATTTCCGGAAGCCTTTACTACCTATAAGAGAGTTAGAGATAGGAGAAACAAAGTACTAGAACATAAAATAGCTATCTTAAAAGCCGTCTCTAACTTTGCTAACTTCTCTCTATACGCTAACTAGTACCGTAGCCTCGCTAATATAGCTAGGTAGAGGTTTAACTACTATACTAAAGGCAAGACTTTCCGCTATACTATTAACATGTTCTACTACGCCGCTATTACTCGTATTACTACTCCGAAAGGTATTACTAGCTATAAGATCTAGAGCACTAACATCGAGTAAGTCTATAATAAAATTTAAGTATCTAGCTCTCTAAAGTTAAAAGATCTAATAGCTCCTAAGCTAATTATAGATCGCCCTAGTCGCTAGGTTAAGTACTACACTTAAGATGCTCTTAGCTTCCTTATAGAGTCTATCGCACTAACCGAAGTTAGTTACATTATAGAGGCTAGATCGTTAGTAGTGCCCGAAGCCTCTATAGAAGCTACTAAGGACGACGTTACTACTTAGAACTGTAGGCTAACTGTTAGTAATACTAATAGGTTAGCTACTACTACGTTAGCCGCTATAGGTAGTAACTCTTAGATAAACCTTAGTAATTCTACGTCTAAGCCTAGCTTAGATCTAGAATCTCGCTATATAGAGCTATAGCTCGCTAACCTTCTCTACCGCTCTAAGTATAATCGCCTCTAGGTGCTCGAGTAGGCTAATTGTAAGGAGATAGCTATTTCGATAGTAGAAGCTAAGGAAGAGCCTTATAGGAGCTTACCTTATAAGAGGCGTCGCTACGATAAGGATAAGGATAACGAGTACTATAAAGAGTTAGCTATAGTTATCCCGGACTAATTAGTCTCGGCACTCGCGAGAGATAAAGGCAAGAGTTATACTATTAACCTAGAAGAAGAGAAGGTCTATATCTATACTAGAGTCTCTCTAGATGTTAAGAAGGAGTTTAAGAATTGCTAGGCAGCCTCTAATACTAAGCTAGCTACTTTAGTTTAGATCTAGATATAGAAGAACTCGGCTATAAGAGCTAAGGTCTACTATATTTATACTTGTTTACTAGTATAGCGCCTTTATCTACTTACTAACTTCTCGTAAGAGGTCCTTGCCTAGTGTATTTATTACTAGTATACTACGTTCTAGAAGGGTACTCTTGGCCTTTTAGAAGTTTATAGAGAAACTGCTATATAGCTCTAGGCCTAGTATTGTTATACCTATACCTCTACTAAGCGGAGTGTCTTTAAGTATAAGCCTAAGCCTGTAGAGCGCTACATTAATAACGAGTATAGGAAGGTAATTCTAGATAGCTTTAAGGCTAGACTTTTCGATAAGTAGACTACTAACGGGAATATAAAGCTTAATCTCTTTAAATAGTAGTTTAAGGAGAAGGACAAGGATAGAGTTAGTCTCGTAGATATCTTTCTAGAGGAGATAGAGATATATTAGTATTACTTCGGGCATCGTGCTAACAAGGCTTAACTTAGCTAGTTACGTAATATGTTTTATTTTCTCGGCTAATAGGCTATACGTATAGACCCTTAGTACTACTACGCCTACGTAGCTAGTCGTCCCGATAGTCTTATCTAGTTAATCTTATACCTCTACTATGCTAAGTACACTTATACTAGAGATTGTACTTAGTTCTGCTATATCGACATTAACTCTAGTTGTCTCGCTACCGGGTATAGTGTTAACGCTATCTAAGGTTCTATAAGTCTTAATAACGAGCTAGAGACTAACTATACTCTTATTATTTGTGGAATGTACTATTATATCACCGAATAGGTCGAAGACCTTAAGAAGCGTAAGATTCTTAACAATACTCTAGTTATTAATATTACTAATGTCTACTATATAGAGGTAGATACTAAGAAGTATAGAGCTAGATAGAAGCGTTTTCTCTATAAGGCTAGTAACGTTCGTCTTACTATACCTTATGCCTCTTATAGTTCTACCGGTCCTACTACTAGTGTGCGTTGTATAATACTTCCTTAGTTCTATAGTATTAACGCTAACTACGAGACTCTAGAGATGTCTAAGAGTAGTACCTACTAATAGCTCGCTAACGCCTATATATAGAAGAAGCCTAGTTCGTTAACGCCTTCTAGTAAGCCTAATATGTACGGGACTATCTACGCTGCCTTCCCTGCTATAGTATACCTTCGCATTAATAGTCCTATAGGTAATACTCTAGTTAGACGTGCTTATTAGAACGACCCTACTATTGTCGAAGAAGTTAGTGTCTTACTTAGTGCTAATCTAGATAATGCTATAGATTACATAAACGACATACGTTACGAGATTAACTATGCTATATGTAAGGCGTAGAAGTAAGTTAAGAAGTACGAGAAGGACTACTTTACTAGTGCTCGTTCGTTCTTCTATTATAAGGAGAAGAGACTTATATCTACTCCTCGAGATAATCCGGATTCTATAGTAGCGGGTTTGTCTAATGTAGTTATAGGTAGAGGGTAGAAATAGAGGTCTTCTTCTAGTAGAGCTACTACTAAGAAGGAAGATAATAACGACAAGGACATTAAGCTATTAGATAATAAGGATAAGAGTTTAACTAGGGAGGAGCTAGTTATATAGTAGCGTTAACGCTAGGAGGCTAAGGACAGGGCTACTAACTACGCTACTATACCTATTGTTAAGACTAGACGTCGTCTCTATTAGCGTAGTAGTAATAGTTGTATAGCTCGTTAAGAAGAAGTTCGTAGTCTTCTACGTAGTTAAGGGTAGTCTTATTCGAGATCTCTAAAGGAAAGGCTATCTAGATAGGTAAGTATCTAACACGGAGGATATATAGTATAGTTGTTGTTCGTGTCTAGGATAGACACTAGTAGGAAGGGGACGGTTGTTATAGGCTAAGAAGTAGGTTAGGTAACCTACAGCTATTATCATAAAGTAGTATTAGTACTTAGAGATAGCATTATAGACAATTAATATAGTATTATAGCTTTACTAGTGCAATGGACTAGTACCTTTAACGTGATAGTAGTAACAAGAGTAGAACATCCCTACTCGATACTAGGAAGCAACCTACACCGCAACACTAGTCTTTAATTATAACTCGATTTTCGTAGAGATTATTAAGAGTAGCTCGGAATTATATAGATTATATATTAGAGCCTTACTAACGTATAACCTAATCTAGTACTACTATCCTATCGAGGCTAAGGTAAGCGTTAAGACCTACGATTTGTTCCTATACTACTAATAGCTTTATAGAGTAGAGAGGTCGATTGCTAATAGAAGATAGCTAGAAGAAGTTACTAAAGAGAAGTATAGCTCGACCTCTAAAAGAGATATCTACTTACTCTAGCTAGATCTCGCGATAGTAGCTATTAATAAAGTAAAGAGCTTATTAAGAGATTATTAACTTTTCGTTAATAACGAGGTAGTAGATACTCTAAAGCTTACGCTAGAGAGATTATAGAAGTTAAGCTAATAGCCTCTCGAAGTAGCTATATACTAGTAGCTTAAAGATACTATAAAGAGTTTAACTAGAGATATTAAAGATAGCTACACCTATAGGTACTATTTAGACTAGTAGTATAGGTACTTAAGTAGTATTAGTAGCTTCTCGTAAATAGGAGAATAAGACGTTAATAAGATATAATTTGCCTATACTAGCGCGACTATTAATATTAAGCAAGAGCTATTAAGGCTAGCCTTACTAGAGGATCTAATCGAAATAAGTACTAACGATATTAAATACCTAACGCTACTTGCTTATAAGATTATTAATAAGAGTTTACGAGAATTAAAGCTTAGTATAGTTTAATTACGAGCTAACTAGAAGTTACTATTAAGCCTAATAGTCTAGCATTAGGTCTAGATAGGTGCCTATATAAGTAGACTAATCGTAGCCTTAATCGAGAGGTTATTAGCTAAGAATCTTAGTGTTAACGTCGAGATTAGATATAGGTACTCTTCTTGCTAGCTCTATCTAGTTCTACTCTACATTCTTATTATTATTATTATCGCTAGCTTAAGGCTTAAATTCGTTATTATCTACTAGAGCTAGTAGATTCTTAAGGAAGTTAGATAGATACTAGTATAGAAGCTAGTATTACTAGAAGGCTTTAGTCTACAAGTTATATAGAGTCTTAAAGATTATACTAAGTAGCTCGTCTATATCTCTAAAATAATAGTTTATTATTATTTTAGCCTAATAGAACTATTTATAATCTTAGCGAGAGTTTAGACGAGAGATATAGTTAATAACTTATACCTTACTACAACTTCGATAACAAGTATCTTTAAGTAGATAGAAAGTAAAGTTCTATATCTAGTTAAGGTATATTATATCTTCGTACTACTCTAGTCTATCTTTATATTTCTAAAGAACTAATTTACTAGTTTTAGTATACTCTTCTTCGGTCTAATTAAAATTAATTTATAATAATTACTTAGGTTCGAGATAGATATTAACGTTAATAAAAGTACAAGAGCTATTAACGAGTAGCACGTTAAGGAGAAGTATATATACCTCCTAAGACAACTAATTATACTCTCTAATAAGCTTATTTATAAGCTTCGATACTACTAATATAGTAGAAGACTAATTATATACAAGCGGGAGTACTATTAACAAGACTTAGTAGTAGAACTAGGTCTATATCTTAGCCTTACTATAGTATTTAGTAATATAGTTTAAGACTATACTAATCGAGGTATATAGCGAGATATCTATATTCGCTAGCTAACCTAAGGTTATTACACGGTTATAGTAATTAATATAGAAGTAGTTATATACTCTAATAAAGGTATAGTAGTAGGAATTAAGTACTTTACTAATAGTCGTACTCTACTATATCTAGTAGAGGAAGTAAAAGTAGTAGAAGATCTTATTTATACTCTTCTTCTTTGCTTAATAGTAAGCATTATTATAGTTATATTTCTAGACGTAGTTAATAATTAAACTAAGATATATAACTATATTAGGTTACTCGTTAGAAGCAAGAGTAAGTAGCGACTTAGTATACTTAATAATTCGGCCTATAGTTAGATCGAGTATAGTAATATAAATACTCTAGAAGGTAGTAAATGCTATATAACTTTCTAGAGTTATATAGTCTATAGGTGTTTTACTAGTAGACTAAACGAAACTATAGAAGTAGATAGAGCTATAGCCTTAAGCCTCGAGGTAGTTCTAGAAGTCCTTAACCCCGAACTTACTTATAATAACTTTAGTTATAAAGAAGTTAAGGTAGTACTAGAAGTAGTATACTACAATTATAGAGTTTTCACGAAGATTACAAGTAGTAATATATAACTTATTAGTTAGAGATATAGCTATCTACTTGTCGAACCTCGGTATATGTTTCTATAGGCTATACTAATAATTATTAGTAGTACTAAAGGTAAGGAAGAGTACTAGATAACTAAGAGTATATACTATTACGCTAAGCTAGTTTCTCTAAATATTCTAGTATAGGTATATACTATATAGTAATCTAGAATAGCGAACGATTTACTCTAGAAGACATTATAATTCTAGATTATCCTTAGCTAGAGTAGCTTATACTTCTTCTACGTTAAGAGTATATAGACTATAGTCGTTTAGTATAGTCTTATTAATAAAGTAGAAACTATATATATTAACTTAGGTACGTATTAGAGTATTAAAGGCTATATAGCGCTATCGTAGATACTTTACAAATTAGCTATTATAGTACTATATAAGATAAGTAAGATAGTTATAGTATTCGACCTTACGAATACAAGTAGCTATAAAATCGACTATACTACAAGAGAAGAGTATTAGGAAAGCTAGAGATATAAGCTTATAGCTACTATTTAACTTAGATATTAGTATACTTCGAATTAGTACTATTCGAATAAACTACTACTATTACTATAGACTCTAGTTAACTCGATAGTATAACTACTCTAGCTTGCTATACTCGATAAGAAGGTTTAGTACTATAACTACTTTAGAGCTATCTTAATTAATAGTCTAGTTGTTCTATAGCGTGTTATTAGTCTAGTCGAGGTTTAACTAGTATACTACTATCTTAGCTTCGTCTACTACGGTTATAGTACTAGCTTCGTCTATGTTATATATAGTTATCTAACTAATTATAGATCTATCTTATAGAAGTATAGCTAGTATTATTTCGTCGATATAAACTAATTATAACTAGCAAGATAAGAGGTTAATTACGTCTATTCGTTAAGATATCGAGACTTAGAAGAAGAAGAAGAAGAAGAAGAAGACTAAAGTATAAAGCACATGTAATATCGAGAGCTAAGCGGCTAGAAGCCTAGGCTACGATGCCGAGATTACGTGATTAATCCGACATAGATCTAGACTAAATCTAGTTCGTATCTATCTCGTATTACTACTCCCTCTCTTAAGCGCGTTTACTCTTAAACGCTATCGTATAGGTCCTCTATTAATCTAGCTTAGCTTTAGCTTATTCTTGTATATATCTAAATAGTCGTATAGTACGTTAGCTGCCCCTTTAAGGTTGTTAATTAGCTACTAAGTGAGGTCTTCTAGATAGCTCTTCTAGCTTACGCAAGCGACGAGTTTATCGCGTAGCGTATGTATATCGATAACGTCGTCTACCTTATATTCCTCTTCACCGTTAACCTCTATTAGTAGTGGTTCCTCGAAGGCTTAATCTAGTAGAGGGTCGTTCGGATGCTTAGTAAGAAGGTTAGTGTAAAATACAGAGTATATACGCTATAGCGCAGTTAGTAGATTAAGCTTATATACTAGCGGTAAGCGTTTCTCTAACACCTTATAGAGACTAACTCTTTTTAGTAGTAGCTTAGAGTTGCTATATAGGTAGAGGTTCTTTGTTAATAGCTATACTAGATCGCTAACCTCGAATTCTATCGGTAGCTAGTACTTGTTAGCCTACTCTACTATACATAATTAAGCAATAGCAAGGTTAGTCTTAGCGATAGCTAACACCTCTTCTAGCTGCTTAGCGAGAGCATAGATGTCGGCCTTATTAAGCTTAGCTCTTCTTAACGGCGTATCGGAAGGTAGTTAGAAGCTTATCCTTAGCCTATAACCTCTTATTACTTCGAACGGCAATAACTTAGTACTATCCGAGAGGCTAGTATTTATAGAGAACTCTACGACTAGCAGAACGAGAGTCTAATTACTAAAGTATATAGCGTATAAACGAATAACTCGCTCGAACTTGCAGTTTATAACTTCTAACTAGCTATCTATCTAGGAGTACTCTATAGTAGAGAGCTTAGCTATAATCTTTAGGATCTAGTAGAGCCTGTTCTAAACGTCGCTAACGAACTAAGAACTACAATTAGAGGTAATACTATTAGGTAGACTATGCAGTTTCTACACGTAGAAGAATAAGAGCTTAGTAGTCTTAAACGCTAATATGTCTCTATCGCTAGAGAAGTAAGAGATTAAGTATTGTTCTTTAGTTAGGTAGTTAACGATATAGAGTATAGCGTTATAGCTATCTACTAGAGGTAGACTAGTAACGAAGTCTATAGTAATATACTACTAAGGCCTTTCCGGAATAGGTAGAGGTAATAGGAGACTAGCTAGGAGACTATAGCGAGCTTTCGAACGCTTATAGTCGTAGCAGTTAGCAACGAACCTCTTTACGTTACTATCGTATCCGGGGATATAGAAGATTATCTTAATTATAGTAGCTGTCTTAGTAGCTCCTCCGTATGTATAATTCTTCAAGTTATAAACTTCCTATATAACTTTTGTAGCTATACAATAGAGGATAATTAAGTAGCTATCGGCCTATAGTATTCTCTTCTCGATAGTGACGTTAGTCGACAGTAACTATTTCCTCTTTAGGAAGGCCTCTATTATACAGTAAACGCTATAAACTAACTCAAAATCGGGGTTCTATAGGTTAGCTTTAGCTACTTCGTTAAATAGTAGTAAAGGCTAGTTTTTAGAGGCTAAGATAGGTACTATATAGACCTCTAGCTCGGCAGCCGAGATAGGTAACAGTGTAGGTAGTAAACTAGATAGCGAACTAGATAGCGAACTAGATAGCGAACTAGATTTTAGTTCGGCCTGAATTAGTAATCTAGTTTAGATGCGACCTGGATTTAGCTCGTTAATAATGCATAAATCAAGCACCTTTAATAGTAGTAGCGTCTAACGGAGGTTTAGGTCTTCTTTAGAACGTAGTATATCTCTATTTCTTCTAGTAAGAGCGTCGGCTTTGCTATTGGCTACACTAGGCCTATATATAATTTTAAAGTTAAACTATACGAGATAGAGCGCCTAGCGTGCTTAGTAGCGTAATAGCTTCTAAGTCCTTATAAAGTGCATTAGCGACTAGTAGTCGGTAAGGACTTAGATAGTCTTGTTAGGCTAAGCAGTTATAAGCTTAGAAGTCTACTCTTTAAAGGCTTAGACGATAGCTAGAAGTTCCTTATTGTAGATAGTATAGTTACGCTCGGCTTCGCTTATAGATTTACTAAAGAAGGTAATAGAGCGAAGTATGTTAGAGTTGTTATACTATAATAGAACGCTAGCGGTAGTAGTGTCCGAAGCGTTAGTCTTAAGCACGATTTACTTTATATAGTTAAAGTACGCAAGGACTAGTACGCTAGTAACGGTGTGCTTTATATAGTTAAAGGTAGCTATATACTTATCGTTCTATAGAGTAGTATCCTTCTTAAGTAGATTATTTAGCAGCTTAGCGATAGTGCTAAATCCCTTAATGAAGTAGCGATAATAGCTACAAAAGCTAATAAAGCTTCGCACTTAAGTAGTATTCCTAGAGGCTAGTTACTTCTATACTCTAATAGCTTCTACCTTCTTAGAGTCTATCTTAACTCTATCTCGGCTAACGATAATACCGAGGTACTTTACTTCTGTTAGGTAGAACTTGCTCTTCTTAATGTTAGCGTTAAGGCCGAGCTTATAGAGTCGCTAGAGTACTAGCTTAATATGCTTAGCATGCTTCTAGTGTATGCCGTCTATGTAGATAAGAATGTCGTCGAGATAAATCGACACGAAGTGTTCTAGTATATCGACGAAGTTGTAATTTATAAACCTCTACTACATAGCTAGGGCATTAGTAAGGCTAAAGAGTATTACTAACTACTTAAAGTTGCCTATTTATGTAGAGAACGTAGTAAGGTCTTTATAGTTAATAGAGTTATAGAGGTAGTAGAAGACTTAACAGATGTCGATTTTGCTAAACTACTTAGCTTTACTAACGTAAGTAAGCGTTTCCTTAATAAGTAGTAGTAGGTAGATATCACGCTTAGTAACTTCGTTTAGGCTATAGTAATCGACGTAGAGGCGGAGCTCTCTATTAGGCTTGCGAACGAAGAGGATAGGCAACGAGTAGCTTATAGAGCTTAGAGTAACGAAACCCTTATCGAGGTGTTCGCGAATAAACTACTCTACTATATCGAGCTCCTTAGGCGAGAGATAGCGAAGGGGTTTAGTACGTAGTAGCTTAGCGCTATCCTTTAGAACAATATAGTTATCGAACTCCAGTCGGTGTATTAGTAGGGTGTTAGATTGCTCCTTAGAGAAGACGTTAGTAAACTTATATAGCTCTAGCGGTAGAACCTCTATAGAGTCTAGTTCTAGTTTAGAGGCTAAACAGTAGTAATCTTTAATGTCTTTTATAGAGATAGTAAACACCTCGTAGCTAGAGTGCTTAGCTTATAACGTAAAGGCTATAGTACTAATGAAAGCAATCGTAGGTTCCTCTAGCTTAGTGTCGTTTACGTAGGTAGGTACGTAAGAGAACTTATGTATTAACTAAGTACTATAGGAGGCTAGCTTAAACTCTCTCTAATTTAGCTTAAAGTTCGACCTAAGAGCTAGTAGGCGATATAGACTAGAGTAGTCTATCTCGGCGTCTAAGCTAGAATCTAGTTCGCGAGTTAAACTAGATCTAAACTAGTTCTAAACTAGAGTAGGAGCTTTGCCGAGTTAGACTCCTAGATCTAAGCCTAGCTTAGATCTAGATCCTAGCTCTTTAATTAGCTATAGCTACTGCTACTTAACGACGACTAGTGAAAACTCTTCTTTGTACGTGACTTAGCCGTGTTTATAGTCGATAGTAGCCTTATTAGCTTTAAGCTAGCCGAGGCTAAGGATAATATTAAAACGGCCAATATCTATAATGCGGAAGATAGTAAGAGCGTTTAGCTTACCCGAGATAGTAGTAGTAAGAGGGACGCTATAAGTAACTTGTTCTATTAGAACGCTATTATAGGCTTAGAGCTAAATAGGACTAGCTAGCGTAACGGGGTAGCCGAAGCTCTTTAACTTGTTAAGGACGTTATAATTAATAGTAGTGCCGATAAGTACACTAGTGTCGATAAAGACTTAAAGTATAATAGTACAAGAGCAGTTATAGAGGTTATAGATAGTAATAGGAGTTATAATAGCGAGAATGTAGTAGCTAACGATGCTATTTATTAACTGTATACCTCCGGATCTATCTCGAATTACTCTTATTCTACTAGAGGATAGAACTCGTCCTCCGGCTAGTCGTTTCCCTAGCTAGATAAGTTAGCTAACTCGTAATCTATGTCGGGGTCGAACTAAGGCTAAACTCGATCTATGTTGTAAGCCGAGTTAGAGTTAACTTAGTTATTTAACTCGGCTAGATAGTCCTAGAGCTGTTAGATTTCGGTGGCCTCTATAGCACCGACAGTGCGTGTAGAGCGAGTAGTAGCATAGATAGTCTTCTCTATAGCGCTAGCTATATACTTAGTAGAGATATAGCTAGGCTTTCCGCAAGTGTAATAGATTAGAGACTAAGGAGAGTAGAAAGACTATAGAGCACCTCCGGCTATAGAGTAGAAGGTAGCAGGAGAAGTAGCAGGAGCTAAGGTAGAATAGAGAGTGTAAGTTAGAGCGCTAGAGGCGTAGCTTATAGCTAGCACAGAGCGCAGAGCCTAAGTGCACTTAGTGATAAGGTTACTCTATTAGATATTATAGTTAGTAGCACGAGTCTTAGCGATAAAGATAGTAAGATCGTTAGTATCGAAGTTAACGAGGGTAGCGCGTAGCTTACTAGAGATCTTCTAGTATAACTAGTAGAGCTACTCATTGTTAGCGATCTTAGCGCGAAGGGTATACTTATTAAACTTGCTAATAAAGAAGTTAAAAGAGGCATTATACTAGAAGAGACTAGCGAACTAAGCGCGTGTAGTAGCTTTATAGTTAGGGTCTTCGAAGCGCTAGACTAATAGAGCTAGGCTAGTACTAACGTCGAGGGTGTCGTCTCTAGCGGAGTCTATAATAAGAGTATAAGCTTCTCTAGAGAGGCGAGAGTAGAGGTATATAAATTAGGTTGTCTTAGTTAGATAGCGGTTAGCGTTAGCGCGTATCTTGTTCTTTATCTAATGCTTAAAGACCTTAAACTACTCTAGAGTGCCGCTACTAAATATAGTAGAGTCTAGTATCTTCTCTAATAAGGTAGTACCTTATATAGAAGGAGCTAGTATAGCGTACTCTATCTCGGCTCTTAGCTACGCTAGCTTAGACCTAAGATTACTAACTTCGGAGAGGTAGCGTATAGCTTAGATAGTAAGGTTATCTATAGTACTATTAGCTATAGCTAGCTCGGCTTAAGTAGTATCGAGTTAGTTACGTAGATCGAGAGTATCAGAACAAGTAGCGTTATACACTTCGACCTACTTATTAAAGGTAGACTTAATAAACTCGAAGGTCTTATATAGAGTGCTTATACTATCTATCTCTTAGAGCTTCTTTCTAAGGTTAGCGTTAGATAGGATAAAGAGGTTATAATAGGCCGACTAGATAGCTTCGTTATTATTGTTAGTAGAGAGGTTTATCTTGCTTATATAGCAGTCATCGCCGGGGTTAGATCGAGCTATACTTAGCAAGGTTAGTTGTAATTCGTAGTGTAAAAGTTAACGCGTAACAAAGAAGATATTAAAAATTTAGCTAGTAGCCTACTTCCTTTAAGAGTCGTCTATAACTTAACTTATTATCTTCTTCTTATTTACAGTATTAACCTACATAGCAGCAGTAAGGATCTATAGCAGTATACGCGGGAACTATAGTTATAATAGCTTCTTCTTTAGTTCTTTAATTCTTCGTAAGTGTTAGTTATTAGGGGTTACACAAGTAGTAGAATAACTAGATAATTCGATAGCTCCGTTACTTAGTTACGGTTCTTCGAAGTCTCGATATAGTAATTACGACTAGCAAGATAAGAGGTTAATTGCGTCTATTCGTTAAGATATCGAGACTTAGAAGAAGAAGAAGAAGAAGAAGAAGAAGACTAAAGTACAAAGCATACGTAATATCGAGAGCTAAGTAGCTAGAAGCCTAGGCTATAATGCCGGGATTACGTAATTAATCCGACATAGATCTAGACTAAATCTAGTTTATATCTATCTCGTATTATAAACGTTAGTATATCTAGGATAGTTAGCCTTTAGCTAATAGAGCTATTAGCGAATATATTACTAATAGACTCTAAAGTTACCTCTAAATTACGCCTTAACATTAGCTATACTAGTCGATATAGACTTAATAATAACTATCTCTAAATTGTAAAAGAGTAATAGTAATTAGTTATATACCTTAGTAATGTTCTATAGGAAGTAGTAGATGTAGCTCTTATACTTCTACTACTAACCTCGAACTTAATAAAGCTAAATATAGATATAGACTTACGAAATAAGCATCTCTTTAACTTATATAAGAACGGGTAGTTACTTAGAGATTAACTCTAGATCTATATTGTTAGCGGCGGAAAAGAGATATAGTTTATCTACTTTCTTCCTACTATCTTAATAGAGGCATCTCTAATAGATACTATCTACATTAATAGAAAGGCTAAACTAGGTCTTATTATACCTATTATAGTATTCTAGGACATTCTACTTAACCTTCTAGTAAAACTTCTTTAAGAGCTACTAGTTAGTATTAGTTATTATAGAGCAATTAAGAGCTATATTATTGTCTATAGTTATATCGAAGTTAAATAGAGAGTCTAGATAATTAAGACTAGAAGTAATAGATAAATATTATTATTCGTTTTTACTAGTATAATATAGTATCTATATACTACTAACTAAGGCTAATTAACTAGTACCTAGAGGTTACTAGAGTTAATAGAGATTATAGACTAATACCTCCTTAGTACTATTCTCTACTATAAAGCCTTCGCGGTAAGTCTCGTATACTTCTTAAGTATACTACTTTAACTAGCTAATAGCCTCTATATAAGCGAACTTATAGTACTAACATTAGAGATCGAATTTGTTATATATAGTAGCCTTTCGAGTATAGCTATAGTGGATTATATAGCGTATATAGTTAAAGTAAGGTAACTCTCTAGATATAATACTTCGACCTATAGAGCTACTAGATAAAGTCGAACCTCTATAGCTATCTAATCTAGTTCTATTATCTCTAGGATAGTCGCGCGGATTATTTAGAGTTACTAGCGCTTTATTAGACACTACTAGAAACCTACTATCTATAAGCTATAGTTAGGAAGAGATATACGAGTTAGGTTAGCTAATATAGTACTATAGCTAGAAGTTATATAGTAATATAATATTTCTAGACTATAGCTAGTTAAGCATTTACTATAGCTAGTTAAGGAATTATAGTAGTATAGTAAATTAGTCTTATAGATTTTAAAACGTCTATAGGTTAAACTAGTATAGATAAGCACTTCTATAAGTAGCTACTTCTATAGTTATAAATGTTATTAGATTAAAGAGTAGTACTATTAGATTAAGTCTACGATTAGGTAGTTAGTTCGTTAGTAGTCTAAAGAGTAATAGATCTAAAGCTACTCTTTTAGCTAGTTATTCTATAATTAGAGCTAATAAGAGTAAGTCTATAATTGTAGCTACTACTCTAACTTCTTAATAAGCTATATAGTTCTTTATAGGCCTTCTATAATAGCTCCTATAACGATTCTAGAAGTTAGATACTAGCTTTCTTTAATAACATCTTTTATAGACTATCTAGCTAGGTAGTAGTATCGAAAAGCTAGAACGTATTAGTAGTATATCTCTTTCTCTTTCTTCTTCTTCTTCTTCTCTAAAAGGATCTTCGCCTACTTCTCTACTAAATGCTTAACTAGGTATTATAGCTACTATACTCTTTCTACTTATAATATAAAGGAACGTATAGTTAATAGAAGTAATAGACATACTTAAGGAGATATACTTAACCTTCGAAGTTGTATTAGTAGAGATTATTAGCTTAATAGGTATACTATTTATATATCTACTATGTCTCTAGTAATTGCTATATTAGTTAATTATTAGAGTACTTCTCTTAAGTGTATATTTAGAGGTTTAGTCTATATAGGCTACTAGCGGTCCTATATAGATAGTAGTCCTATAGATAGCTTATGTCTTCGGTAGTTACTATATAAAGCTTCTGCCTCTAGCGGCTACTACGTAGTGCTTTTAGCAAGTTAATAGCGATAAATTACATAGTATATAGAGTAGCTTAATAGTAGAGAAGTATATATTTATATAGAAGGAGTACTTCGTAAAACTTAAGGAAGGAGCTAGCTAATTATGTCGTTATCTCTGCCGGCCCGCCTTCGGCCCGCGTCTAGTGCCCGCATTTTCTACCAATGAAATTCTGCGCCCTTATTGTCCTTTTTACCTTATCTGAGCTTCGCTGCGCTCCGCTCAATCAAGCATGGCAGCCACCCAACTTGGCCATTTCCTTGTCTTTGCTTGTCCTTCGTACCATGCCAGAAAAGGTTTCACTTCCCCCGAGGCTTAACTCAGCCTCCCTTTGGGGCAAAACTCCTTGCTCGTTTCAGGTTCTGGAACGGCTAAAAGGATCGGCGTGGGGGGCAAAGGTCACACTGCGAACGCGTCAATCTCGTGTTTCGGCAGGCATGCACCTCCAACGACCTCTCTCTATGCCTGAAGTAAGATTCAACAAACTGTCAAGTCTCGAACAGCTGCAGTGTGAGGAATTCATCTGATATGTCTGTCAATGATTTTGTGTAGGGTGTGGGCAAGCCGAAGGTGCATAAGAAGAATGCCTTGTACCAATGTCCTCACTTTTTTACGGCTTTGCTTCGCGACTTCATTCTGACCATCTACAATATTCTCGTGAACTCACCAACACCGAGAAATCATCACCGCCGTCGCTTGTCGCGGATATTGCTTGTCAAATACAGTCCGTTCTTTATCTGTGCATGCTTCGCCCGTGAAAACGCGATGCCGGTCGCGTTTGCTGCCTGAAATAGCTAGGCGTTCACACAACCTCTGGATGGCTACCTACCATACAGCTTTCGCCACCTCTCACGACCACAGCTGAAAGTAGATTCCTCGCCGTGACTATTCATCCTTCACTGCTACAATCAATATCGGATCATGTCGACCAAGGAAGCCACAGTCTACATCGTGGACGTCGGTAGGTCCATGGGCGAGAAGAGAAATGGCAGACGTGTTACCGATCTAGACTGGGCTCTACAATATGTCTGGGACAGGATCACTGCCACCATCGCTACGGAGAGAAAGACCTGTCATATCGGCGTCATTGGTTTGAAGACAGACGAATCAAATAGCGACCTGAGCGACGAAGATGCATACCACCACATCTCTGTCATCCGCGAGTTGGGTCAGCTTCTCATGCCGGACTTCAGGGACCTTCAGGATAAATTACAGCCAAGTCACACAGACAATGGCGACGCCATTTCAGCTCTGGTCATAGCCATACAATTGATCGAAGCACATTGTAAGGCCCTGAAGTACATTCGTCGCATCATCCTCATCACCAATGGCATGTCATCTATGGATGCCGATGACCTCGCCGACATCACAGGCAAGATCAAGTCTGAGCAGATGGAGCTGGTCATCCTGGGTGTGGATTTCGACGACGCTGAATACGGCTACAAGGAGGAAGACAAGCCCACTATTAAAGCCGACAACGAGAAGCTTCTCAAAGATTTAGCTGATGACTGCGGTGGCGCATACGGAACTCTAGCACAAGCCGTTGGTGAGATAGACCTTCCACGTATTAAGTCTGTTAGACCCACACCATCGTACAAAGGCTATCTCACACTTGGAGACCCTGAGAAGTATGACTCCGCCATGTCCATCGATGTGGAACGCTATCCGAAAGTCATGGTGGCAAAGGCACCGAGCGCATCATCGTTTGTCATTCGGAGCGAGGCAACACAAATGGAGTCGTCAGCAAACGGCGACAGCGGTGCAGACGGACTTGCTGCAGTCAAGCGATCTCGTACCTACCAAGTCCCTGATGAATCGGCGCCAGGGGGCAAGAAGGAGGTATCTGAAGAAGACCTTGCGAAAGGCTTTGCGTATGGCTCGACTGCCGTCCATATCGCAGAGTCAGATCAAGCGGTGACCACATTTGAGACAAAGCCTGGTCTTTCCATTATCGGCTTTGTTGCGAAAGAGCAATATGCACGATACATGGACATGTCACGTTCAAACATGATCATTGCGCAGCGGACCAACCCAAAGGCGGCTCTCGCACTGTCGTCTCTCATCCACGCTCTTTACGAGCTTTCTTCCCTGGCCGTCGCTCGTTACGTTCCCAAGCCAGACAAGGCACCGATCATCCTGCTCCTCTCGCCTTCCGTCGAGCCCGACCTCGAATGTCTCTACGACGTCGAACTCCCCTTCGCGGAAGACGTTCGACAATACCGCTTCCCACCACTCGACCGCATCCTCACAGTCTCGGGCAAGACCATCACCCAACACCGCACCCTCCCCAGCACCGAGCTACAAGAAGCCATGTCCGCCTACGTCGACGCAATGGACCTCACCTCCCCCGCCGCCGCCAACGACCCAGACGAAACCGAATATGCCTCGATAGAAAGCAGTTTCGCCCCGATGGTCCACCGCATCAACCAAGTAATCCGCCACCGCGCCATCAACCCCACCTCTCCCCTCCCCTCCATCCCCCCGATCCTAACCCAATTCTCCGTCCCCCCCGCCTCCCTCCTCAGCACCGCCCAACCCGCCCTCTCCCACCTCATCACCACCGCCGACGTCAAACGCGTCCCCCCCAAAACCCGCGCCAAAAAAGGCCGCGCGCCCCCTCCCACCCCCATGTCAGGCCTGGACATCGACGCCCTCCTCTCCTCCACGCCCTCCCTAGGCGTCCGCTCCTCCACCACACAAATCGACCCCCGCAACGCCATCCCGGAATTCAAACAAATGTTCACTCGCGCGGACAACTCTGGCGACACAGAGCAGGTCGAGGCCGTGTTCGCGCAGATGGGGGACGTGGTTGATAAGTTGGTCAGGGAGAGCGTGGGGGAGCAGAATTACGGACGGGCGGTGGAGGGGATGGGGGCGTTGAGGGGGGCTGCGGAGGAGATGGAGATGGGGGGGTGGTGGAATGCGTGGGTGAGGGGGTTTAAGGGGCGGGTGCTGAATGGGGAGTTGGGCGGGGAGAGGAGGGAGTTTTGGGGGTTGGTTAGGGGGGCGAGGTTGGGGTTGCTTGGGGGTGAGGAAAGCAGAGGAGGCGCGGGGACGGAGGAGGTGGAGGGGTTTTTGAGGGGGATGAAGGTCTGAGAGTCGGTCTCTGGCAGGGTTGAAAAGGAAGGGCCTTGGAGAGAGGATGACGGGATGGACGGATGGATTGGCTTCACGTCGTGGGCTACGGGGGGACAGACACGGTGCGGAAGCAGTCAGGCTCCAAAGCATGAGAGACCTGTTCACTGCAAGCAGAGTTGAGTCACGGACAGACAGCGCACAATGGAAGCATCGTGAAAGAAGATGACTCTTCAGATTCGAGACATACATCCGTCTGCAGTCTACATCCTCTTGTAATAGGAGAAATGGTTCCCCCTATTCCTCATCCCATCTCCTTTCCACCCTTCCCTCCTCCACATCTCCCCAGCATCTCCTCAGCATCTCTCCCTCCTCTGCTCGTCCCCTCTACTCCTCTCCTGACTCTTCTCCACCACGCCCGATCTCCTCCCCGCTCGTAAATCCAACCATTACAACAATACAAATTACCCCTTTCCCTCGTCCCCTCACAAAATTTAAAATATCTGTCGATTCCAGAGAAGGAAGGAAAACCATCATCATCATAGAAGTATACAAATTCATACAAAGCGCGCCTGTGCGCCCCTGAGCGTCCGGCGTCTGCGGTGAAGAAGAAGTCGTTTGTGCAAGAAGTAAATGGGTTCCACCGATCCAGACAACGTATGTGGTGTTGTGAGGACAAAGGTCGAAAGATGAATATGCAATGTATCGCCCTCTCCAAGACGAGATACAAGAGGTAGTGTCGTCCATGCGGAATTGGTACGGTGAATTAAGTGGCGACGCAGACGTAAGCGGTCATGCGGGGCGGGTATATCGACAAGAACGAGAAGCAGATTTGTGCCTCGGTGGAAATATATTGGGTCTGGAAAGTAATTACACTTCCTCCGTGAAGCGGCTATGGTGTGAATGCGGCGTCGCACTGCGCTCGGGGTAGCTGGCTCCAAGATTGACGGGGGTAGCGGAGCGACCCTCGAGCATGGGCATGCGAGGGCTGCCGGGTGGTGTGTCGAAGGGGTTGGTCGATGCGCTGTACGGACCGCCAGGGTGCAGAGTGGGTTGACGCGCTGGACCGGGCTGGATCTCCGCGGGTCCGAGCTCGCCGGGACTGCTACCTGAGGAGCCGGATTCGACGCCTACGCCGCCGTAGTAACCTGTGCTGTCACGGTAGAAGGAGCGATCGCCACCACTGCCGCCGTTGTTGCGGTTGTGGTTGTTGCTGCCGTTTTCGAATGCGGCGGGCATAGGCACGATCGGTGGGCTGGTAGGGCCAGGACTGCTCGGTCCTGTGATGCCTCCAGAGAAAGCGCTTGGCAGCTTCCGACCGCTGACGCGTTGGAAGCCTCGCTCGCCGCTTGATGCCTCTTCTTTGTTCCGGCGGCCACGGAGTAGGCCAGCAGCGGCTCCCAATGGAAGCAGGCCTTTGCGTTCAGCCATGCCCCTGTTGCCAGCTCCATCGGAAGGATCGTTGTCGAGACGCTGCATGGAGCTCTTTCGGCGATACCAACGAAGAAGGACAAAGGCGACAAGCAAGATCGCAGCGATACCTGCCACGCCACCAACGATACCTCCGGCTAGAATTTGCGGAGGAGGTGTGCTGCTGTCACCTTGGCTTTCCGAGCTCGAGGAAGAACCACTGTCGCCAGAAGACGTACCGCCTGCAGATCCAGCTTGTCCGTTCGCATTTCCGTTTCCATTGCTTGAGCCTGATCCACCACCTGTGGGGGATGAAGTAGCGTCGGCGCCAGTTCCCGACGGGCTGGGCGAGTCAGTGGCGGAAGGACGGACAGACCCGCTTGTGACCGGCACAAGACTACCGGTTGCAGTAGAAACCTGGCCATTCGGAAGGGTAGTGAGAGAAGTAAGTCGAGATGCAGGAACAGTAGAGAGGCGACCGTCAGGAAGGGTCGTGACGATGATGCCGAACAGGCCAAGAAGATCCGAGGATGAAGTCGAGGTAGATGCGCTCGAAGTTAAAGTACCAGAAGATGTCGTTGATGCGGCGATAGAATCTAGATGTGTTAGATCTCAATGAGCAAGGTGGCGAGAAATGTCAAAGCTTACCGGTCAATGTTGAATTAATAGAGGCTGACAGATCCGATGGCAAAGCTGTCAAGCTAGCGAGCGAAGATGTCAAAGAAGCAGAATCAGTGATGGTCGTAGCATTGGTCGATGCCGCAGAGACGGTCACGTCCGTTGGTAGCGGACTTGATGTAGTGGAAGCCGTAGTAGAAGCAACAGTGGTTGGAGTAATGCCAATCATGCCCTGTGGCGAGTCCGATGTTGGAGTTGGCACGAGTGTCGACTGGTCGGAAGGAGCTGGCGCCGGGGTATCAGTGACTGGAGTCTCAGCCGAAGACGAGCTTGAAGAGCTGCTTGCCGAAGATGAAGACGACGGGGTTGCGCTCGGTTCATGCTCGGTCGTGATCGCTACTCCAGTGACAGGCACTACAGCGGTAGGCGCAGAGGGAAGCTCGACAGGTGTGGTACCAGGGAAAGTCCAGGTGATGGGCGTCAGAAACCCATCCCCTCCAACCACGACAGACACCGATATTATAGGTTGTGGTGTGGTGGTAGGCGTTGGAGTTGGTGCAGGCGTCGTCAACGACGAATCTGTGGCAGCTCCAGTTTCACCAGTCTGTCTCCGGTGCATAGCTCTGTGCAAGTTGTGTGCCTCGAGCACATCGTGGGACCTTTTGCTGGCTTGATATCTCCGAACTCTAGCATGAATCTCGTCAATCTTTGGAGGTGTCCGTTGATCTTCTTGAGATAGCGCAGCGACTTCTTGGTGTCCATGTGTCATTGGTCCGACTGGTGCGTTCGCCGGTGAATCCTGCTCATCGTCGTTTGATATTCTCCGTCTCTTTACTGAATATGCCATTTTGTGCTATGGAAAAGATGAGAAATGGTCGCAACAGATTGTTCAATTTTTCGTTGGTTGGTATATTCGTTTTGGCGGGCAAAGATTATGCAGCGCCGGTAGATTGAAGCGAGAGGACAGCTTCTCTAGGAAGACCGAGTAAGAAACGAGTGGACGCTGGTGGTCAAACCAGCATGTGATCTTTCGGTGATTGTCGAGAAAAGAGGAGTCGTGCCGATCAACGGTGTGTGGTCGATCACACCTTTGACAGGATATGCGAGACTTTCAGATATGCATGTGCGTCGATACAATATGTACGCCGGGCCAGAGTGGTAGTAGAGTAAGCGAATGTCGATTGCGTCCTGCGAGCCTTGTTCCCAGCCTGTAATTCGTATCCTTGCCTGTCCAGATGCAAGACGCAGCCACCAGCTGACTGTTGAGGTCGTTGTGGTGTTTGCCGTGGGGACTTGACAGCGACCGTGACGTAGCGAGGGAGAAAACCCGCGACGGTTGCGAGATAGACGTTGTGAAGAGGGACGAACGACGGTCGACGGACGAGGGCGCAGAAACGGCGATGATGCCGAGTGCGAGCCCTTGAGCTGTGGTCTCTCCCTTCAGCGTGTCTTTGGTCTCTGCTTCTGGCAGCGAGTCAAGCCGTGGAAAGTCAAAGCGAAAGACTGGCACGGCACAGACCAGCCCGCACGGGATACTAAGGAGAAACAAGCAAAGCGCACGCAGGCTGCCAGACGCTAGGCCACAAACCACCCAGTCGCACTGCTAGTCCTCTCGTTTCTCAATCTTCTAACATTAATTCTCATTTCCGAGACACAGGCTACTGACCACCAAGGCGCCGAATTGTTTTTTCCCACATGGTCCCACGGAAGAATCTCTGGATCGGAGCACGGCATACATGGGACGACGGGGTCACGACCCATGGCCACAGGTCGATGCCATCGAACAAACCGTCCAGAGCCGACATCCGGATAGCAACGACACCTGGCTGATCCTGCGAACGGCTATACGAACGAACTTCCTGCAGGTACTTCTGGGCAGCCATCATTCACCCTCGGACAAGGGCAGTGTAGCCGGACTCGTTCCTGCAGCGAAAGAGAAGCCACCCGCTCGTCGAGGTCGCAGAGACGGACAGAGATGGGTATTACTCGTGCTGACACTCTGGCGCCGAAATTCTCAACAGCGCTACCATCCACAAAATGCTCAGGAGGCGGCAGACACTCTACTCCATGTGCCACTTTTGCCCGCGGTGTGGTTGCACGGCATCTTGCACTTGCCCACCTGCCCACACTGGGGCGTCTAGATGGCTTGTCTGCAGCACATGAAACTCTGACAGCTCAACCCCCTGCGCCCGACTGACGTCCTCGCGCGAGCATGTCCGTAATTTTGACCCCATCGTGTCGTCTGCCGTTGCCAATTGGGATCGCAGCCCGTGTGATGGGCAATCTATCCTTGTCGTGCAGACCGGCTGGTCTTTCTCACTCTGTACACTGCGCAGCTCCACCTCGTCGTTGTCGTTGCGGCTTTTGTGCGATTGATGATCTCCCAGACGTCTGTGAGCCAGTCGTCCGACGATCGATGCACTTCGGCTGATTTGTCCGAGTCAGATGCTGACTCGTGGCTGAAATGAAGATGGAGTCGAATTTACCATACATTCGCCATCACGCAAGAATAATTTATGGTTACTCTACTGCTGTCTGTATCGATGCTCGCTTGACCTATCGAATTGTGGGAGTGGCTACGTCGTTTGTCGATTCTTCCGCTGGTTCGCCGGTGAATCTTGGACGGTACAGTAGAGGTTGTGGATGGTTGCTAATTTACCACGTTTGGGAGATGAGGCTCTTCGCTTTGGCAAAAGTCAATTCCGTTGCTACAGTCGAGATCTCCACCACTTCACTGACATGCATGGTGTTAAGCGAGGTGGCATGTTTATCGTAGAATAACAGACAATGCTCGAGGTCGAAACCTACGGGCAAAGGCAACTAGACATTATCAGAAATGTATACATAATGAAGCTTGCTATAGGGTATCTTCGCTGTACTGGTCGAAAGCGCTTGTTCTATCTCGTCATCAGTACTCGTACTGAGCATCCAATTCTCTGGCAACTCGCTCGCTCTCAGCATCCTGCACCCACTCCTTGACTCTCTCAGCTACATCGCTCACCAGACTAGGGTACGCTGGGCAGCTCTCAACGAAGAGACCGCAGTGTGCGGCCACCTCGTCGACGTCCTTCATGAATACTCGAACCCAGACAGGATCTCTGTTGCCTTGTGAATCCTTAGGTGGCAAAGCACAAAACTTTCGGTCCTTCTTTGGTTTTGCAGGTGCATCTTTGCTTTGGGTATCATTCGTTTGTACCGAGGTAGTTGACGTGTACCGAGAAAGGTCTGGGCTGCTGGGTCCTGGTGATGGATCTCGTGATTTGGGCACTGTAGCCTCCATTGCTCCTCGCTGCTCTTCCGACGGGGACTGGCTGCTGCCGATGGTCGCGGATCCATCTGAAACTGTCAACATGGGTGTATCGTTCTTCCCTTCAACAGGCGAGTCATCCAGGTCAAGCTCCTTGATGTCCTTCTCTATGATGCCCTCTTTGGTGTGCTCGTTCAACGATATCCGAGGGCTGGCCGTAGCTGATGGCGCTCGGGAAGATACTGCAGAGCTAGGCTTCAGCGAAGCATTGTCATCCTTCGAGCGGCCTCTCGATGTATCTCCAGGATCTAATGAGTGACGGGATGATCCCGCTGGTGACGCTTTTGAACTCTGTTCGGTATTCTCCTCCTTGGCTGGGGATTTCTCTCGCTTCGGTCGCCCAGTGCTCGCAGTGTAGTAGTTGACAAATCGTTTGCGTGGGGGAATGAACTTGTTGCCAACGATCGAGGCACGTACTTGATCGTCCGCAACATCGAGAGACCGGATCTTTGCGTAACGAGCACGCAGGGAGCTGTAGTCAGCCATGCCCCCAGCGAACTCGACATGAGATTTGATCAGCTGCTTGGTGCCTTTGAACAGATTGTCGGAATGCTTGTTGACAAAGTGCCACGCATTCATCCATCCTTTCCTCATTGGCAGGATCACATCATTCTCAAACGCCGGATTGAAGTTCGGGTCTGAACTCTGGAGGGGATTTGATGTGTTTGTGGCAGCTGGAGAAGCAGGCTGGCTGGGTGGATGCACTCCTGGAATGCTTGCCTCGCTAGCGTTTGGGCTTGTCAAGTAGATCTGTCCAGTATCTGCTGACTCCGCTGGTGCATCTGGCGAGGGGGCAAAGATACTCGATAGCCCAGCCTTGATAACGCCCGGATGCATGCCCAAGAATGGCACATCGAAGTTGATGGTGCCTAGGATGCGGTGCTTCATTGACCTGCCGTCGTCCGCTGGCATGACGGCCACTTCTGCCGAAAGAAGACCCCCCATACTGTGACCAAACAAAATTACATCGGTCTTCTCGTCCTCGTGGGGAGCAAGCCTGGCTAAATCAGTACCATCTTTTATCAATGCTGATTAAGGACTCACCATCGGCTGAAATCATCCCTTGCCACTGTGATATGCTTCTTCGACCTGTACCGAGGATAGATCTTCGAGTGTACCACATGTGATTCGGACAAGAGCATAGCCACGACATTATGCACATGAGCTGGGAAGCTCTGGAAAGACCTCTCGTTGCCTTTAAAGCCATGGATGTAGATGAGGAGTATCCTGCGTCGTTCACGTTGCTCCTCAGGTCCGGGTGGTCGTAGCGAGTCTGTAGATCGCCGTCTCAAATCCTTGCCAGCAAACGGAATGTCCAGTGCGTGCTTCGTGAATGTGTCTGTCCCATAGGATGAGTACGGAGGTGGTGTATCCTGAGCCATGTATGAGCCCTGACTGCTGGCATGCCTTGGTGGAACTTTGGGTGGTGGTCGGCTCGGGCCCGCCATGATTGCCGCCTGACTGAAGCTAATGCCAGTGGCTCAGTGATGAGATACTGCTCAGTCTGTGAGGTCGTCTACAACATGTTGGTCCAAGGTAGATCTTAGGTCGTCTTCTCACAGTCTAGGATATTGAGAAGAAAGAACATGCACATTTGACTTTAGTTCCTGTCGAAAACAAGACTATCCATGGTTCGACAGCTGCGACTTGCGCCCAACTTTGTGACGTCGCCCTGCACGTGCCCACCAATCACAATCATCCGCCAGGTCGATCACCTCTTCCATGGTTTTTTGATGTGACCATTGTGGCAACCATTCCTGCTTGTGTAGATATATCCAAGTGTGACATGTGCATCTATAAACCAGCATCCCACGGGTATAGGACCCGTCCATTCAAGTTTCCAAACATCCCTATCGTGTAAAGCGCCCCTCATCGCCCGAGCCCTTATCAGAAAAAGGCAGGTATTGCTCGTCCAAACATACAAGCAACATGTATGCCTCTATCTCTGTCCCAACTTATCCTTGAACCCCTCCCAAAACCTCCAACATCCAGTATGTAGATTCGTCCCCTCAATCCACCACTCCCCAAAACTATCCTCCACCCCTTCATCAACCTTCTGCACCCTCTCCTCTCTCTTCATCCCACAAAGCCCACAAGGTTGCGTACTGACTACCGCCCCTTCTCCTCGCGTCGCCGTTCTGACAGGCATCATCTCGCCAATGTCCGGCACCGACGGCAGAACCCTCCTTCTCTTTTCAACCGCGGTCTTCTTACTGTCTCCGCTTTCTCCAAACGACATTAGCTCCGCGAGATCTCCCATTCCCCCAGCCTTCTTCTCCTCCTTGATTACAGCCGGATTTCCAGCAGCGTTGACCTGTCCGACCACGCCTCGGACGACACCGACATGTGCCTTGAATGCTCTCACCACCTCTCGAACCTCGACTTCCTCCCGCCCCTGCTCACCCTTGTCTAGACCAGCAAGCTTCATCCCGCCGCTCCGTCCACTCACCGACGGGCCAATAGACATGCTTTGTGCTAGACGCTTGTCTCTTCGCCAACGTAGCTTACGGGCGGCGATAACGTGGGCAGTAGTTTGAAGGAGAGAGATATGGGCTGATAAGAGGGAATGGAGCTCGGGTGTCAGGAGATGGGGCTGTCTCTCGATAGGGCTCAAAGCGAGGAGATTGGAGAGGATGGTGGCGGTTTGTGTCAAGATCGGCGGGAAGAGAGGGAGCAGGACGGATGGGGGTGGGATATTGGCTGGTGGTAGTGGAGCGGGTGAAGGGGCCGGGAGATGCATACTAGGAAGGAGGTTGGGGATAGAAAACGAAGGGGCGTCGTTCGACGTTGTGAGAGGTGAAGCCGGAGTAGTGGCAGTAAAGTCATCCCATGACTCTGTTGCTGAAGGAGGCGGTGGTGACTTGGGTGGGGGCGGCTTCTTAGTGTGGACCACAGGCTTCCGCATTGGCGTTCTTGCTGGAGTGGTCATCGGTATCGTGGGCTTGCTAGCTTCCGGCTTTGGTGGTGTTGGTGGTACTTCATCTAGACTTAGTAGGTCTAGGTCGTCCACCACTCCTGTACTCTGGACTTTCGGTGGTCGGCTGGCTACCATAGTCTTTGCCGGAGCAGCTATGGTGGCCCCGGAGTCCTCAAAGTCGCCGAAATCATCGTCATCAAACGTGTCCCTTTGATGTGTTTCATCGGCATCGAAGAGCACATCAGAGTCCCTCGCCACCAGATTGGCGGAGCCGCTTGTCCATTGCGAATCGTCGTTTGTGTGCGGTGCTGAATTGCCGTGCAGCTGAGCGACATTACTTCCATAATCTTCGTTCCATGGATTGGTGCCCTCGAAGTCGCCAAAGTCGTCTTCGTCATCCGCAGACGCTGGAGCCCTTTGAGATGCTTGCCATCCTTGGTGCTGGACTGGAGTTTGAGGGGCAGTCGTGTTCGATGTAGAACCCCAGTTCTGTTGTTCAGCCTCTCCAAAGGCCTCGAAGAGGTCAGCAGACATTGTGGAGGACTACGAACTGCATAAATAGTTGAGGCTCAATAGGCATCTCTCCAGTGGCCAGACGGCGAGGCTGCTCGATTGAGTACTCTCCAACCGAAGCTACCCGTGCCTAGATGCTGATCTGTCTGTAGTCCAAATGTCTCCTATATCTCTCTCACTCAATTAGTCCGAGGTTGATCTCAACCTAAATTAAAAAGTATGCTTGATGTTTGCATGGCATCTTAAAGGATGCTGATGCCGCTGGCCAATCACGTCGCAGCCAGCCAACCACCCGCTATTGTTTGACCATGCGTTCCATATCTTCAAACACTCTCATTACCATGAGACGCGCATGCTATGAGGACTTTAGAGCAGGCCAGGAACAGCTGGCAAGAATTGCAGTCAATTGATGATGTCGAAGGATTCCGGAGGCGACTACAGACTGACGAAGCAGAGGGCGGTATAACTTCTCGATCCATTTACTGGAAGGTTCGTGGTATGAAGACAATCATGGGTCTTATCGACTGATAATATCCAGCTCTTCCTGCTGTTTGAGAAAGTCGATCATACCAATTGGCTCCGAAAATTGGGCGACTCGCGCTCAGCGTATGTCTCATTACGAGGCCATCTGCTGCGGGCAATAGACCACCCTGATGAGGTCGACGGTGGCGAAGATCCTTTGAGTGAGGACACTTCTGTATGTCTCTGACATGGTATAATGCCAATTTCTGACCAGCCCAGTCGCCATGGAGCACAATCCGACAGGACGAGGAGATGCGTGTCGAGATCATGCAGGATGTGGACCGATGCATGCCTGATAACACCTACTTCCGGCTGGAGCGAACACACGCCGTAATGCTGGACGTTCTGTTCATCTTCTGCAAGCTCAATCCGGACGTAGGGTATCGTCAAGGGATGCATGAGCTGCTAGCTCCTATACTATGGGTGATCGAATGCGACGCAATACAGAATGGCACTCACGGAAGCGACGACTTCATGATTTCACAATTGTGCGACGCTCGCTTCATCGAGCATGATGCATTCACTCTCTTCAGTCTCGTCATGCAGAATGCAAAGCACTTCTACGAGCAGAAGGCACATCGACGACAACCTTCGAACAGCAAGCAATCGTCTGGCAAGCTGGAGAACCCCATCATCACTGTCATCAGTCGCATTTTCGACGACTATTTACCTAGACTTGACCCAGAACTCGCCGCACATCTTCGCGACGTCGAGCTCCTCCCTCAAGTCTTCCTCATGCGCTGGGTCCGTCTTCTCTTTGGCCGCGAATTCCCCTTCGACGACGTCCTTCCACTCTGGGACGTCCTCTTCTCACAAGACCCTAATCTCGACCTCGTAGAAACTATCTGTCTCGTCATGCTCCTCCGCATCCGTTACGACCTCCTCCTCTCAGACCACAACGAATGCCTCGCCCTCCTCCTCCGCTACCCTCCTTTACCCGCCGGCTTCCTCCCCCGAGACCTCGCTCTCGACGCCATCACCCTCCGCCAAACCTTCACCCCCAGCACCGCCCGCTCCATTACCCAAAAATACACCGGCCGCACCCCCACCACCTCCGTACCCGACCCGGACGACTTCACCTTCCCAGACGACCCAGACGACCCCAGCAAAGCCTCCATCACAGCATCACGCTCCCCGCGCAACTTCGAATCCCTCCTCCAAAACGCCGCCAAAGACGTCCTCTCCCGCGGCGAAAAATGGGGCATCAACAAAGCCGTCCGCGACGCCGTGGAAGAAGTCCGCAAAGGTGTCCGCGACATACAGACTATGCAGACGCCCACGCCACCGAGGCGGCACAGTCGGGTGCAGTCGCGAGGGGGCATCGCGCCGCCGATATTTGGGGGCGGAGCGAGGTTGCCGGATCTCGAGCGGAAACTGGGGGCGTTGCAGAGACGGAATGAGCAGTTGGCTGCTATGCTGAAGCAGGCGACGGATGAGCTGTGGGAGTTTCAGAGGGTGGCGAGTGAGGGGTCGCAGGGAGTGCAGGGAGTGGGGGAGGAGAAGGTGAGGGAGTTGGGGATGAGTATTGCGCGGGTGGGGTTTGTGCAGGTGTATCTCGAGGATCCGAGTATTCCTTTGCCTGTGGAGGAGGAGAAGCGGGCGGGGGTGATGGATGGGGTGGAAGGTGTCAAGGAGGATGAGACGGAGGGCAAGGAGCGCGAGGTAGGGGTACAATTCCAGTCGTCGCCGCCGAAGTTGGAGATCCCAGAGCCGGAACCAGCAGTCGGGCGACGGGAGGTGGATGTGCCCAAACCGGCGACGCCTTCGCTTGATCCGAACGTGTCGAGGCCGACGCTGGCGCAGTCGTCGTTCTCGTGGATGCTTGGTCAAGAAGAGCGGTCTTCGCCGTTCATGGAATCTGGTTCGTCATCGGCGAGTCGTCCTCGCAGTCGAGGATTTCTGTTCGGTGACGAGGGGGAGGAAGGAGGCGATGAGACTCCGACTGGGGGAGGGACGCCGACGAGGAAGAAGAGGGAGAGGAAGATCGTGAGGAAAGGAGGCGGAGGGGGAGGGAAGCAGGAGGGAGGAGAGGAGGAGGATGGATTCGATTTGAATGATCTGAAGAGTAGCTGAAGTGCCAAAGCTGATACCAATGTCGCTTGAACCTGTCCTTTGTGGTATATGCCTCTTCGGGAGATGCTTGCTGTCGTGGTACAAATGCCATGTGCTCGTGATGCTCTCAGCCAGTACCGGACCCCCCCCCCCCCCCCCCCCCCCCCCCCCCCCCCCCCCCCCCCCCCCCCCCCCCCCCCCGCGACTTCGGTCTGAGCCTCTGCTCCGTGTCATCTTACTGCTTGACGCCTTGAATCTGTCCAATGCGTGAAATACATGGCCATGCATTGCAGCTGCAAGTGTAGTACAGCTTACGTGATACAATGTATACGCTATGTGATTGCTCACTTTGACTTCTTGGTCTGCTTTGCCGCTGGTGTTCCATTTGTCTTGCCCTTCTTCTCTTGCGCGATTGCGTACTTTTCCCACTGACCCATGGTGGCCAGGGAAGGAATGAATCGCCCAACACGAGCCTTGTACTCCTTGTACTCTGGGTACTTGCCGGCAGTAATCCTTTCCGTGAGTGGTGTGCTTCCTTGGAAAATGAGTAGATAGCCAAAAGCTCCTGCGAAGGTCCAATTGATCAGGCTCTCCGTGTCAAAGCATGCCCATTGATACAGTGCGACCCAGATGGCTTGCTCGGCTGCGAAGTTGGGATGTCGCGAGTAGTTCCAGAGACCATTTGTAACGAAGCCGCGCTCGAGCTCGGTAGCTGTGAAGCCATCTGGCACCTTTGCCGTCTTCTGGTAATCCTTCTTCGCATTCTGGTAAGCTGCGATTGTCAGTCTCATCGTAATTGGTAGTCAAGGGTCTACAATCTTACTCCACTGCTGATTGTCCGCAAAGAATTCAATGATCAGAAGCAGACCCAGCGCTTGAGGGAAGATAGTGTCTGCCAGAGAAAGGGTCTTGTCGACCCTCGTAGTTAGGAGCATGATGTATGTGGGAGTTGCAACTGCCGCCAGGAGGATACTTTGAATGAAGGCAATGAAGACGAAGTTGAAAACTGTCCAGACTGCTGTGTTGTTCACTCTCTCCTTGATGATAGCCCATCTGTAGTCCTCCGAGCCCACCTCATACCCACCCTTCCGCCAGTAATTGAATGTCAAACGAGCCTGGCCATCGGTTAGAGAAATCGCGCCGCGCTATTTGCGATTTACTCACCGACCAGCATACGCTGAACAACGCGACTGCATCCAGACGCTGTGACTCGATGCCATTCAGCTTTCCCCAGTACCAGTAATGAACATTGTAGAGAGCAGGCAGTATACTCCAGACGCGATCGATCTGCGAGTAGTTTCTGTTGATTTCCGAAACGATGAAAGCGACCACACCAACGAAGAGAGAGAAGGCGCCAGCGGATATGACTGGGTTGATCGAGGTGTAAGCGGTCTGCAGGGCTTCCACTGACGAGATCTGCAGTATTCGCTGCGGAAGCTCGAAGAATTGAGGAATGAATGGTCGCACAGTCTTGTCAAAGTCGGCGCATTCGGCGAGTGTCGTCACCGTTGGCAGTGCCATATGATAGAGCGGAGTCGCCGGCATTGTAGCGGTTGTACTGTAGGAAGAGAAGTGATCGCGGCTCGAAATTGGTCAGAGTTGGATCTCGCTTGCAAGAGATCCAAGCTCGGTGCACGGTGACGACATCTGCAACAACCACGATGCGACTGGAGGCTGCATCTCATGATTGGCTGATTGATTACCCAGAAGCGGCAGCCTCCGAACAGCCCCACCTTCAATACGCGACGCGACAAAGTGCCATGAAGCTTTTGAACTTTTGCATATCGAGTGTTTCTGCTCTGTCTGTTCTCGGCCGCAGTCCTGGATCTTGCGTGGGCTCCGGCGACAATGTCCATCTGTACCGAGCATCATGGTAATGAAGGTGCTCTGCGTGGCAGAGAAACCTTCGATCGCTAAAGCAGTTGCTCAGCATCTGGGAGGAGGGCAGGTCAGAAACGTAAGTTTCCATACATTATGGTTGAAAACAAAAGCTGAATTGATAGCACCTTGCAAGCCGTCGAGAGGGTGAGCATTACATCCGCAACTACGAATTCAGCTTCGAGTTTCCAAGATGGGGACACTGCGAGGTTGTAATGACCTCGGTCACTGGCCATCTTGAAAGCCAGGACTTTGAATCTCGCTATAGATCCTGGAACAGTTGCACTCCTGATGCTCTTTTTGAGGCCGGTATCGCCGTCTACATAGACGAAGGACGGAAATTCATCGCCGAGAACATCGAGCGGCAAGCGCGCTACTCGCAGAAGCTTTTCATCTGGACAGATTGTGATCGCGAAGGCGAATACATTGGCACAGAGATTAGATCTGTCGCTAGCAAATCCAACCCTCGACTTCTCCAGGCTGGAAACATTGCTCGAGCGAAGTTTTCGAACATAGAGCGACAGCATGTCATCAACGCTGCACGTAATCCGATTGAGCTGGATGACCGGCAGGCCAACGCAGTCGGGGCGCGTATGGAGCTCGATCTTCGGATTGGCGCGTGCTTTACTCGTCTGCTCACATTGAATCTGAAGTCGATGATTCAACACATCTCAGAAGATGTCAAGGTCATCAGCTATGGTAGCTGTCAATTCCCGACCTTAGGCTTTGTTGTCGATCGCTACTTTCAGGTCCGAAACTTCATACCCGAGCCATTCTGGTCCATTAAAGTCATGCACACCAAGGACAAAATCAGAGTCAACTTTTCATGGGCTCGGAGTCGACTCTTCGACCGAATGACCGTGGTGATCCTGTTCGAGAGATGTCTGGCTGCAAAATACGCCTCAGTGACTCGAGTACAACAAAAGCCAGCATCAAAATGGCGACCGCTGCCACTCACAACTGTCGAGCTGCAAAAGATGGGAAGTAGATATCTCCGTATCGACAGTCAGCGTATCATGACCGTAGCCGAGAAGCTCTACAACAAGGGCTTCATCAGCTATCCTCGCACTGAGACCGATCGATTTGACAGAAACGCTGATCTTCAACGATTGATCCAAAATCAGACCCAGTCAGCGACGTGGGGAACCTACGCTCAGAGGCAAGTCGTGAGAAAAATCTCCGTTATCTAATTCCTGATCATTGCAGTCTTCTCGATGGTGGGTACCGGTTTCCCAAAGAGGGCAGAAACGATGATAAGGCTCATCCACCGATTCACCCGGTCACGTTTGTCACGCCAGCCAATCTCGAAAGCGACGACGAACGCAAGGTGTTGGAATTCGTTGTCCGCCGCTTCCTGGCTTGCTGCTCCGAGGATGCACGGGGATCACGAAGCGAAGTGGAAATACTGTATGGCAGCGAGATTTTCAAGGCATCAGGCTTGACAGTACTGGAGAAGAACTATCTCGACATCTACGTCTATGAGAAATGGACGAGCACAGAGGAATTACCCCATTTCGAAGTTGGAGAGACTTTCGAGCCTGATGAAGCCCGAATCCATGATGGCAAAACAGCAAAGCCAGGGTACTTGACTGAACCGGAATTGATTGCTCTCATGGATGCCAATGGAATCGGGACCGACGCCACAATGGCGGAGCATATCGCAAAGATCAAGGACAGACAGTACGTCAAAGTGCAGGCTGGGACAGCTAGGCGGACTTTCGGAGACGAAGAAGAGAACGAAGGCCAGCCTGTCGCCAGGGTAGCTGGTGGAGGCCGAGGAAGACCGCCGCCACCCATGGGCGAATTTATACCGACCACTCTTGGGGTGGCCTTGTATCAAGGATATGAGAACATGGGGTTCGAGACGAGCTTGACCAAGCCGCACTTGCGCAAAGAGGTCCGGACACGACTTGATGGCGCACCATGACCACTTCGCTGACATGTCATAGATGGAGCTCAAGATGAAAGAGATATGTAACGGCCGTGCCACCAAAGCGGAGGTCGTGTACGAAAGCCTGAACATGCACCGAGAGGTTTACCTACGAACGAATCAAAGGATGGAAGTCCTCCGAAGTGTATTTTCAAACCCTCACCGAATGGTGTACAACAGCTGATCGAATATCTTAGTCCTTCAGAAGATATGTCCTCGGGGATGCTGGATGAAGCAACACAGTCGCATCCAGCTTAAGCAACTTCGCTCCGACGGAACAATCATAACCGAACAGCGGGCATGATTTTGACAGGGATCGAGGAGCCGCGAGGCGGGCCGGTGGCTTTATGGGGTACCATTTGGCGAACCTGCGACTGGGAACGCAGAGAGGATTGATTGGCTTGCCCATCCAGATGCAGTGTCGCCGAAGTGGGGGGCACGGCTAAAGTGAAGATGGTATTCTACACTATCGCGGCCCGACGTCGACATGCACGTGGGACTGAGCAGAGGCAAAGACAACTTGTCCTTCAAGCATGGAACGAGCATGTGTAGAAAATAGGAAACGGTCGGAACAGAAGGCTGCCCATGGTCAAACGGTGGTCTTCCCCACTGTCCTGACTTTTGCTCTGACGGAGGCGAGTCTGCCCTCGGTCCTCCAAATCTCGTTGAAGTCGATCTCAAGGGCCCAGAACTTTGATCTTCACTCCCGTCGTTCAAAAGTTTCTCTGAAGAAAATCAATCGTTGGGGAGCTCGAATACGACCATTGCGGCTGCTAGTAGGGGTTGTCCGAAATAATTATTGACAGGTAGCGAGGCTCTGTGGCTAGCCCTCGAAGCATTTGCCAGCTGACACAACCTGCAACGCCCTTCCGCACCCTTCTTTCATGTTGACTTGAGACATCTCCAGACTTCAGACTCGCCGCCCCGTCACGTCCACAGACACGCGTGACGCTGAGCATGAGTTCGTCCCCAAATCCGCCTGATGGTACGCCTTCGAGAACTGCAAGAAAGAATAGCTGCCAATACTTACACCCCCCTGTAGCCGGTCAATCACATGCGCAACCCCTCCATGCCGAGTCGTCCCCCCATGAGCCCTTCTCAAGGGCTCAGAGCACAACCAGTCTCATGTCATATTCGACCTCACCGAATGAGCTGTCACGGAGTAGAACATATGATTCGCCCACGGAACACTCGTCCATGACAGCGTATGTGCACAAGAGCAAAATCTCCGACCCGGTGTAGCAAAAGGACAATTTGCTAACTTTTGTCACGAACAGTTTGGAACGTGATAATGGTTTACGACGCATCCGGCAGGCACCCTCAACCTCACGAAAGGCATCTGATCCGAATCCTAAGCTACCTCGAAACTCGTCCTTCACTTTGAACCTCTCCCAATCTCAGAACCCCTCGCGAAGACCATCAGTGACGAACCCTTCAGGACCGCCATCACCAGTCCTGCAATTCAGCGAAGACCTCGCCCGCTTTCCGCAAGAGTCCTTGCATTCCTTCTCCTTTGCCCAGCAAGCCGACACATCATTGCATAGCCGGCAAAATGTTTTAAAGAGGTCGATAGATTTTATGAGAGATAGGGTCGGATGGGCAGCAGGAAACCCAGGCATACTAGACGCACACGCTCGAGTCACCGGAGACGAGGAGGTACAAATGATGTTGGATCTGCTGAAACGAGCAAATCTCGTGGGACCAGGGGGTTCGGATACAGGAGGCATGGCTATCGGCCCGCTGACGGGACCGGCTATTCAAGGACAAGAGAACTTGTTTGAAAGGAGTTTTGCGCCGATATCAGAAAGTCCAACTGAGGATGTTGACATGAACGGCAAGCTGTCACCGGCTCATCCAAGCTTTCCTTCAAATTCGACCGAGCAAATCTCACCTACCACTGCTGTGGTCAAGGACACTGTTGAAAGTCTGACGGGATCAGCAGGAATCAAGCAAAACTCGGGCATACCCAAAATCGATACACAAAACGTGCCTTCACGAGATGCTGCTGCTGCCGCCGAAGACGCTTCACCGCTGCTTGCTCGGCGATCACAGCTGAAACGAACTTTCACTGACATTGCTGGGTATAGTTTACAAGATCGGCTGTCGACAGCACTCGCAAAACCATATTTGGCCACAAGCGAGGCGAACAGGCAGGCGGAGACACTCATCTCACCAAGATTCCCGCCTAATCAGCAAATCGAGCAACCTAAGAGAAACATGACGATTGCATCAAACGGAGCGGCGCATACACATGGCACCCGACAAAATGCAGCAGCTCAAGCCATCTTCACTACCGACATCAATTCGCCGTGGACCATTACTGCTGCTAACGATCTTGCATGCCTTGTCTTTGGAGTGACTCGAGCGGAGGTCCGCAAGATGGGGATCATGGAAGTCATTCGACCCGAGAGAAGGAGATGGCTGGAGAGCAAGTTGAGACCATCGGAACCGGAACCTACACTGCGCAGATCATCATCGAAACGGCAGGCAGAACGTAGCAGCCCGAGTCCTTCGCCAGCCACGACAAGTGCAATGGGTAATGGTGTCACTGCAAAATTGCTCAGTAAGCCACCTGCTAGGCAGACGTATCAAAGCAGAAGGGCGAGAACAGCAGATGGCGCCGGAGTTGACACTTCGACGGCAAAGCTGCAGAGATCAAACAGCTTCAAGGACAAGTCACGAGGGGTCCTGCTCTGTGGCGATGTGATTCCGATACAGAAACGAAATGGTGCTACTGGATCAGCGACCTTGTGGGTTAAGGAGAAACAAGGTGGTCTGATCTGGGTACTGGAAGAGATTGCCGAGGATGTGGCAAACCTTTCACTTGACGATATAGGTTGCGTCACAAAGGGAGAGGGCGCTATCGAGGCCATCTTCGGTCTTGAGCGAGTACGACGTGGCATGGATGTTCAAAAGCTTGTGCCCAAACTTCCAAAGCAACGAGGTACTCACACTGGAGCTCTGGATTGGGATGAGATTCAGATGACGAGGCGGTATACTGCACGGACAGCAAACAACACCAATATCCCAGTCACGGTCGATCTGATTCCCGACGAGCCTACGATCCGAGTCTCCAGCTTTCCTCACATCGCTGGAATCATGGTACTCTCATCACAAACTCTGGAGATCACAAGCTCAAATTCCGTCTTCTCTGCTGCACTGTTTGGGCATGAGAATCCCGATGGCCTTCACATCACGAAGCTGGTCCCTCAATTTGACAAACTTTTGAGCTTGATATCAGATGAAGACTCTATCGAGCTCAAGGACGGTATTGTCATACCCGAGCATAGTTTTCGACGGGCAAGGGCATTGCTAGCAGTCAAAGACGGTCGGGCCGATGCTGCTGCGTTCTTCTTACATCCAACTGGACTGCCGGCAATCCATCGCGACGGTACAGAGATCATGGTCGACGTGCAGATGCGGGTGGTCAAGTCGGAGCCAAAGCAAGAGAGGCCACGAGACACCATCGTCGAAGAGCAAGACTCGGAGCCTGCCACACCGACTCAGTCGACGCCAACAGTGTCATTCGCTCTCTGGATCACCTATTCAAAGCAACTACATGCTGTGAATCACACAATGACCCCAGTGACTCCGCTCATGATTTCTCGTCCAGGGACGCCTCCACGGCAGCTGTCGCCAGGGCAGCCATCTCCGGACAATGAGAAGGCTTCGGAACAGGAGGACTCGGGTTACGAAGGTCCTAACAAGGCCGATGCCCAATACATGTCCGCTCCTCCGACTCCAACGCCCTTGTCGCTACAGCTGCAAGAGGCCTCTTCGTCTCCCCTAGCACCTGCACTGGAGACTGAGCTTTTCGAACATCCCTCGCCCGCTGCTCTGGCTGCCGGTGCAAAGCTTACAAAGAAGAAACTCATATCAGACTTTGTCATTCTCGAGGAGATGGGCAAGGGCGCATATGGAGAGGTCAAGCTGGTACGGTACAAAAAGGCCAACGCCCAGAAGATGGTAATCAAGTACGTCACAAAGCGACGTATTCTGGTTGACACATGGACGAGAGATCGTAAGCTTGGAACAGTGCCTCTTGAGATTCACGTCCTGGACTATCTCCGCAAAGATGGACTCCAGCACGAGAACATTGTCGAAATGGCGGACTTCTTCGAGGACGACATCAACTACTACATCGAGATGATTCCCCATGGTCTTCCGGGCGTGGATCTGTTTGACTACATTGAGCTGAGAGTCAACATGGAGGAAAGAGAATGCCGCAGCATCTTCGTCCAGGTAGCAGCTGCGCTGCATCATCTCCATGTCAAGGCGAGGGTCGTGCACAGAGACATCAAAGACGAGAACGTCATTCTTGATGGTGAAGGTCGAGTCAAGTTGGCCGACTTTGGCAGTGCGGCCTACATCAAGAGCGGTCCTTTTGATGTCTTTGTCGGGACCATTGGTCAGTCATTTCACTTCATCCCTGTCGTGATGTGGTACTAACGATGTACAGACTATGCCGCTCCTGAAGTCCTCCGCGGCTCACCCTATCGTGGCAAGGAACAAGACGTGTGGGCTTTGGGCATCCTGCTCTACACCATCGTCTATAAGGAGAATCCGTTCTACAGCATAGATGAAATCATGGACCACGATCTACGGGTGCCGTACGTCATGAGCGAGGACTGCCTCGACCTAATCAGAAAGATGCTGGACCGAGATGTGGAAAGGAGGATCGGTATTCAGGATGTAGTAAACCATCCGTGGTGCATTGCGTCTGACGAGGGAGGACCAGGTGATGGAAGGGTGGAATTAGAGGCCGAGTCGTGATTGCTAATATCTTCATCGATGATGGCTCAACATTCAATTCATGGAAGGAGTGTATAAAGGGTCAATTTTCCTGCACAAAAGCGGCATGGGACGGTCACTAGACGGCAATGTAGAAGCAGCATGGACGGGATCAATGAATAACCATGACATGATACCAAATGACCCCAATCTCCAAACGCAAGGACGCATACCACCCAGATATCCAACGCCCCTCACAACTTCGCCCTCCTCCCACTCTTCGCATCCTTAGGCACCATATCCTCCCCCAACACAATCTCAGGATACCCCTTCCCCCCCGCCATCGTCGCCAACCCGCCCGGCAACCTCCACGCCGCCCCATCCACCACCAACACATGCCCACTAACATAATCCCCCGTATCAGCAAACAAATACACCGTGGCATCCGCAATCTCCTTGACCCTCCCAAACCGCCCCAACGGAATCGGTTTCACCGCCGCGCCCGCCTCGCGATCCGCTTTACTGCTCAGCCGCTCCATGCCTTCTGTCCCCTCGATGCCGCCGGGTGAGATGACGTTGGACGTGATGCCCCGCGGACCGTATTCTAGCGCGACGGAGGCGGAGAGGGCGTCCACCCCGGCCTTTGCCGAGGCGACGTGGGATTGGAAGGGCATGCCGGTGAAGTGGAACGTGGCGGAGATGAAGATGATGCGGCCGCCTGTGCCGGGAGAACGGGAAGAGGGCGAGGGGAGAGAGGGAGGGGTGGAGGGGTTGCGGGCTGCGGAGGCGAGGAGGTGGGGCAGGGTGGCTTTGAGGGTGTTGTAGGAGCCGAGCAAGTCGATCTCCATCACGGTACGGAAGGCGTTGGAGCTGAGGGTTGAGATGGGGGAGAGGAAGTTGCCGGCTGCTCCGGCGCTGGGAGGGGATTAGGTGTGGTTCCCGATTGGGAGGAGAGGAGGGGAGGGGAGGGCCAGGGGGGACATACATCACGTAGTCTATTTGTCCGAGCTCGGAGATGCAGGAGTCGACTGCGGAGGTGAGGCTCTCGAGGGAGCGGACGTCGATGTTGCCGATGCCGAGTACCTTTGCTCCCTGGCGGGCGGTGGCAATGTCTGCGGCCATGCGTTTGGTCTTTTCTTCATTGCGGCCGATGATGCATGCGTTTGCGCCGAGATGGACGAGAGCTCGTACTTGGGCGGAGCAGATGGTGCCGGCGCCACCGGTGCAGAAGACGACTCGGTCATCTAGGATTGTTAGTCGGTTGGTTTGAAGTGGAAGAGGTGTGACAGACTGAAGATGCCCTCTTTCCATATGCTGGACACAAAGGTGGAGGGGTCTTGAGGCATGGTAGGATGCAGGTCTCTGCTTTTACACAGGCGGATGGTAATTATCTAAGTGATATCGAGATGTTTACGAGAGATGCAGCTATAGATCATACATTTTCACAAGTACTATTGAGGATTGTAGTGGTTGTTGTGATGACTATACATCGTAAACCTCGGTGATGTCGTTGCCAAGCAAGTTGCCCTACAAAGCGTCACGAACAGAGATGTATTCAAATATATCATGACAGTGGCTGGTGCGATAAGAACCAGAGTAGTATTTGATGACATCTTCTGGTCGGGCCGATGTGGTCGTACGAAGCCAGGTGCCACGTTGATTGCCAGCTTGTCTTGCACAACAGTGGGCATCAAGTCGTGCACATATATGTCGGCCACTCGTCACATTGCAAGGATTAATTCCATCCATTTGTTCTCGATTCCATCGGTCCCGGCTCGACAAAATGGCAGACCCGGCGTCCATACGTTTTGCTCGCAAAAGTGGTAAGTGTATCTCAATCTGATCAGCGTTCAAGCTCTGAATATCCAGATGCGCATACCATCTACTCTCTCATTGAAGCCTCGGGCAAAGACCAAGGCGAAACCAGCATGGAAGTCACAGAAGAGAGAGTAGCGCGCACAATCCACTTTGAGGACGAAGATCTACCACCTTCACTCCTCCCACAGCGATTTGCTTGGTGCCTGCTCATTGTAGCACCAGAGGGCGATGTCGCCGGACTTGCCATCTTCCTGTACAATTACGCAGCTTGGAGTGGTGAACCAGGTCTATACTTGGAGGAGCTCTATGTTGTGCCAAAGTATAGATCTCGTGGGTATGCCATGCAGCTGGTCGAAGCTATGACAAAGGAAGGGCATAAAGCCGGGTGCGTCAAGATTGAATGGGTATGCTTGAAGAGAAACGCGAGAGCTCTTGCCTTTTACCAGAAGATGGGAGGACAAGTCAGGGAGGATTGGGCTTTTCTGTATGTTGACGAAGCTGGCATACAGAAGCTCGCAGCCTCGAGTACAGGATCTCGATAGAAGTATCTCATAGGCTGATTGATGATACTGTACTGATATTTGACTATTGTTCCTCCCGTCAATGCCATCTTGGAAAAGCACGTGGTGACCGAGGATCAACCTCTGGCAGTTCCCAACGGAGTGACCGGTCCCGCGACACGAATTGATCTGCTCAGCCGCAAACAGGGTCTTGTCGGTCACGCCAGACCCTGCAGGATCGACGAGTTCGGCAGGCCATCAATCCACGGATCCTTCGACAGAAGCAAAACGAGGGCGGCGATTGGGGGAAGATTGGGTGCACAGAGTCTCTTGACTGCGGGAACGGCAGATCTCGGGGTGGCTTGAGTTGGAGTCTTTGTAGAGAGGCACGCGGGCATTCCTCGACTCGAGAGCACACAATGTCGTTATCTTGCAGCATATCTAAAGACAGCACGAGGACTTTTGACGGTAACGAACCTGTCTCGTGACGATATGACGGTCATGCAAATTGTTTGCTCACTCTTCTCTTGAGACGACGAATGGCCAAGTTTGCGTGCAGGGAAGGTTTCTGATTGCCCCCCACCAAAACGCACAGACTTCCCCACCATTTGGACCCAAAAGGCAAGAGCGGGCCCTGAGAAGCGATAAACCGAATGCAAGTGGGCGGCGTGACTTCTGCCACCGAAGCAGGCCATCCTCAGCTCCATTATTCGGCCAGATCCCGCCGTAAGACCACGCAAAAGCACGCGAGGCCTCGTACGTTGCTATCCTTGGTCTTGCCATCCTCTTTCCTACCCCCATCTTGTCAGACATTGGTGCTTCTCTGGTCGAATGGACTCGAAAAGGCCAACCGCCGTTAACACCGAGTAAGCCTAAACCTGGCCCACTATCTCGACCGCTCCCACTATCGCTTCCTCCAACTGTCACTCAACCGGCGGGCCCGAGAGACCACTGCTGGCCCAGACTGTACATATTCTTCTTATTCAGTGTGGGAACCTGCCATGACCTGAATCTCAACAACCTCACGCTCGCTGGCCGATTGCTCCACTGCGGCGTCTTTGCTCGCTCCGCCTCCCCGAACAGACACTGCAAATCCGGCAGCATCTTCACTCCCGACCACGACGGCCACAATGGCGGCACTGGAAATTCGAATCCTTCCAGAAGAGGACTCCTCGACCTCGCCCTCGCCTGAACCACAATCCCCAATCTCACCGACCACTCCTACTCACCCCCAGGGCTCCCCGCAGAAACTCAAGGGCAGGAGGCGATTGCTCAATGGCTTCCAACGCATGTCTTCTTCCCCCTCTCTCGCCCGGATGGGCAGGACTTCCTCCTCAGGCTACAAGAATGGCAAGGCCTCGGTATCTTGCATTTCTTTGTCCTCCGCAGGCAATACACCTTACGGCTCGCCCTTTGGGTCCAGCCTGAGTGCTGAGCTATCCTCGGGCGTCAATACGCCCAACTCCACAGTCTCAACTCCTGGCATTCAAATTCCTGCCTTTGACGAGCGAGCACGACTTCGGTACCTCGAGAAGCTGAACACGAGTGGGACTGCTGCAATCCCACGATCTGTAGCTCGCGTGGCCAATACCCCGGGCATTGCCGAAGAGGAGGACTATTTCTCCAGCAAGGTCATTACACAAACCAGGCAGCGTAGGCCAAATTCCAACTTCTGGCAAGAGCTGCCATCCGAGATCAGAACCGAGATCCTGTCCTACCTTGACCCCAAGGAAGTGGTCCGCTGCTCTGCAGTGTCAAAAGCATGGAACAAACACTGTTTCGATGGCCAGTTGTGGGCAGTGCTGGATACTTGTGAATTCTACCAGCGTATCCCGGCCGATGCTCTAGTCACGATAATTACATCAGCCGGTCCATTCGTACGTGACCTCAACCTGCGAGGTTGCGTTCAGCTTAGGGAGAAATGGCACTCCGGCGGCTTCGCAGACGCTTGCAGGAATTTGGAGTACTTCTCTCTCGAGGGCTGTAGAATAGACAGGACTTCGATCCACTGCTTTCTGCTGCAAAACCCGCGGCTGGTACACATCAACCTCTCTGGTCTAGCAGGTGTCACCAACCAGGCCATGAAGATCATTGCTCAGAGATGCCCTCGTATCGAGCATCTGAATGTGTCCTGGTGTAACAACGTAGACACTCGAGGCTTGCGAAAGGTTGTCGAGTCCTGTCCTCGCCTTTCGGACCTCCGAGCTGGTGAGATTCGTGGTTGGGACGACCTAGACTTCCTTCAGCTCCTGTTTGAGAACAATTCGCTCGAGCGTCTGATTTTGATGAATTGCGACTCCTTCACTGATGAGTCGCTGAAAGTCCTGATCAGAGGAAAAGATCCCAAAGTCGACCTGCTCACCGGGAGACCTATGGTTCCCCCTCGTCGCCTCAAGCACCTGGATGTCAGTCGATGTCGAGGTGTGACAGACATTGGTCTCCGCGTGTGCGTCAACAATTTGGAGAACATCGAGGGTCTCCAGCTCTCGAAATGCTCGACACTCACCGATGCGTCTCTGGATGACCTAATTCCTACAATGCCGAATCTCACTCATCTTGACCTAGAAGAGCTGGACCAATTGACGAATGGCTCATTGCAAACGCTCGCCAACTCACCGTGTGCACCACATCTTCGCCATCTGTCCATTTCATACTGCGAGAACCTAGGCGACACTGGGATGCTTCCAGTTCTGAAAACCTGCACTGCTCTGGAGTCCCTGGATATGGACAACACACGCATTTCCGATCTCGTACTCGCCGCGGCTGCCTCCATGGTCCGTAGCCGTTCTTCACGCACGACCGACGCACATTCGAAGCCAGCCCCATCATTGCGTTTGGTGGCATACGACTGCCAGAATGTGACCTGGACCGGTGTACGTGAGATCATGTCCCGCAATGCCGAAATTGTCACAGCTCGTAGAATGGTACCGTCAACTGCACGTGTGCCCGTCCGCGCTGCGACACCAGAGCCAGTATCTTCTTCATCTAGCTCGACTTCGCTGTCCAAAAGCTCGCCGAGGCATTCGACAGACTACGCAGCTCGACCTGTAGCGGCGCCAGCTCCTCCGACTGTCACCACCGAGACCGTCCAGCTGGTCAGGACATACCCCACCGAGATCATCGCCCTAAAATGCTTCTACAATTATCAGCCAACCGTGCACGAGCACACCAAGCGTGTCCTGCGCGGTGACTTTGCCAGCGCCAACAGACTAGAGAGGAAGTGGGCCGAATTCATGATCGCTAGTGAAGAGGCCGGTGCTGGAGGTGCCGGCGCCAGGAGAAGACGCCGGAGAGCGAGGGAAGCTCAGATGATGCATGCTGATGAGGAGAGCGAGGCAGGCGGCAACGGAGGTGTCGGTGGTGGACGAAGGCGAAGAGCTAGGAGCGGGGGCTGTGTGGTGATGTGAATATGATGAAGAATTTTATGAACTGAACGGCAAGAGAGGGTTTTTGGGATACATACGGACGGGCATGTTTACGGTCAGGGCATTGAACGATCACATGCACAGGATGAATTGCAGGAGCTGGAAGGATATACATGGCGCTTGGGATGATGGGGATTCCAGCTGGCGCGAGCCATGCACGATTCATGGATGGTGTTCTTTTTTGGGTGCTGGAGTTTGCTGGTGCTGGCTACTGGTCGGATGTGTTTCGGAGAATGTTTCTACTGTTCAGCGTCATGTCAGATAGTCTGCATTTTGCACAGCAGGACTCTTATGAATCGCATTCATACATAGTCTTTTTCAACCGGAGGTGATCCCCGCAAATGGCAGCAGATCGATCGGATCTCACCAGATCGGACCGCTTTGGTATGGTAGCCGATTACTACCTTTCCGCCAAACACCAAAAATCCCCTCCAGCCTCCACTAGCCTCCAGGTTAACCAATATTCTTAACCACTACAACTCTACCAATTCATCTATCTAGTAAGTGTAACATAGCTTTAATTACTTAGCGAGGTTAGACGAGTATTTTTATTAATTTTTTATCGTTATAACTATACTACCCCTTGTGTAATTCTAGCTTAAACTATTATAATCTACTCTAAGTCATGCTACACTAAGGAGCCGATATTACCCTTTAGAAAGATACTATTGCTTAACGAATCGAAGAGTAGCACGTGATAATTAACAATATAATTAACAAATTATATATATATAGCATTAAGATCTTAAAGTATATACTTAAGTAGAGGTTATAGTAATAGAGTATCTCTAGCTAGCTAAAGACTAAAGACACTAAAGCTTTAAGAGAGTAGATATTATAGTACTTTAGGCTAGATAGGTAGAGTAATAAGAAGATACTAAAGACGCTTATTAACGATAGCTATAAGGTTAATCTAAAGGAGCTTTACTATATTTAAAAGAGTATAGGCTTATAGAGACAAACACTAGAGAGATAGCACGAATAGTTAAAGAAGTAATAGCGTAGTACCTTACGAATTAAGCTTAATAAAGGCCTTATTAAGTCGCTTAGAAAGGGGTTACTTTATATATATATATATAAGAAGTATAATATTATATATATATATAGTTCTTACAAGTTAACTTATAGTACACTTGCTAACTTCTAATAGTAACGTTATAATAGAAGTCCTTTACGAACTTAACTCTTAGCTCTTTTATAATTACTAAGTATACATCTATAACGTTTAATAACCTCGCTAACGAGTTATAGAGCTAAATAGTTTATAGTTAATAGACACTTACTATAAGTTTAAGTATTAGAGTATCTAGATTTATACTAGCATTAACTACTATTTATAAAGGATAGCCTAGATATACTATAGTATCTTAGTACGCTTATAACACTTAGTACTTTATTAATATCTTACCTACCTATCCGAGAGTAGTATACTACCTTACTAAGTATAAACGGATTATAGTAGCGAGACTATAGTAGCTACTAATATATACTATTATATATCTTAACGACTTTGTAGTATAAGAGATAATAGAGATCCTTTATACTTCTATAATTGCTTTAATTATAGTATAAGCAAGAGTAACTAGTAGATTAAGGTATACTAGTCGTAGTAGGCTCGGATACTAAACAACTAGCGTAATTAGTTTTAAGAGCTAAGTAATACTAGTAGATTTAATAGAGATCTCCTACCTAATAGAGTTATATTTCTTGTAATCTATATGTCTATTATACAAAGAGTTTACTAGTTCTTTACTAGCCTTTAGAACTATTATTCTATCCGGAAGTAGCGTAAGCGCTACTAGGTTATCTCTAGCTCTCTAAACGAGATCTATTACTATCTAGAGCGCTAGAGTAGTAAGAATAGAAGTATTCTAATACTAGCTAAAATTGTTAAAGAGTACTACTATATAGTTAGAGAATTCGGTTAGTGTAAGTTAACTTACTAGGCACTTATAATACTATATCTTAGTACTAATATTCGATAGATCTAGACGAGTATCTCTCTCTAGCTTAGGGTGGTTGTTGGGCAGGGGGTGCCCCGCGTCGGGTAGGGGCTAGGTACCTTTCTTAGCGGGTAGGGGCAGGTTAGGGGCTAGGTACTAATGCCAAGTAGGTAGGTATAGAGTCAGGCCTTGGGTAGGCCAGTAGGTATACTAACCTAACCCAGGGCTACCCTTAGGGTACCCACCGGGTACGTAGTTAAAGCGTCCCTCTATACTACCGCGCGCGCGCGCGGCCTACGTACAGCATATAGTACAGTACTCCAGATCATGACGTATGTCAGAATTGGCCAATTCCGGTTGGCTAAATCCGTATGTATGTCAGAATTGGCCAATTCCTAACTGCAAGAATTATTACAGTAAATTCTTATAGTTGTGTTTGGAAAATTACGACGAGCGACAGAGATAATTACGACGGAAGCAATTGCGACGGGGGCAATTGCGACGGGGGCAATTGCGACGGGGGCAATTGCGACGGGGCCAATTTGTGCGACGCGGGCAATTCCGACGCGGGTAATGACGTATATACAGCCCGTTAGGCAGCCTAGGGCAGGGGTAGGTAGGTACCTAGTACTAGCCCCTACCCAACGTAAAAATAGCCTAGCCCAAGCTTAGCGGGTAGGGGCTAGGTTGGCACGGGCCATAGGTAGGGTCGGGTCTAGGTTGTAGTTAGCATTTTAGGTACCTAACCTAGCCTAACAACTGCTCTACTCTAGCTATTCTCGCGTAGTGTTAGTGCACTCTTAAGCTATCTAGCTTTAAAGCCTTCAATAAGACAGATTTAATAGCTAATAGTATACTAGTATACTAGCTAGCCTATATAGTACTTCGAGATACTATAAGGTATTACTATTTAAGTATAGACGAGTCTCTCCTTGCTAAGTTACTACGTCTATTAGCTAACGATCTACTTAATTAACTATTAGCTAAGTTTATATAACTACTTAATTAAGCTAGTATCTAATAGTTTATAATCCTAGTAAGTGTACTTACTAGGTACTTACTAGCTACTAGGTTTTTTTTTATAGTAAGCTATTAATACTTTAAATTCGTTCCTATCTATAACTATTATCTAATAACCTCTCGTAATTAGTTATAGCCTTAGAGGAAGAGATTAGATAGTATAATAGCTATCTAGTTAGTAACTTTACTTATAATCTAATATACAAGAAGTATATAAGGTATAGTACTTATAAAACAAGAAACCTCTTCTTTACTAGTTTAACTATACTCTTTATACGCGAGAGTACTACCTTTATGTTAACTAGCTACTAAGATAAAGCTTATTAATCTAGTTATTAAGCTACTAAGCTTCCTTCCTTCTACTAAGCGCTACTAGTTACCTCTCGTGCTTAACTCTCTTAGATTATAGAGACTAAGCATTAACAAGTCTTCTACTACCTCTTAGTAACTAATGCTAGATTATAGAGACTATTAACTCGCTCTCTAATAATACTAGCTCGAGCACTAGAGACTCTAGCTATGTAGTAGTTTAGTACCGAGCTTAAAGTATAGATTCTATTTACTAAAAGAGATAAAGGTAGTATTATAACTTATTGCCTTAGTAGTATAATATTATATAAAGACTCCTTTAGAGATAACTAGTTTAGTGCTATTACTAGATCTACCTCTACTAATTAACTACTCTACTTCCTTATAGCTTAATCTTAAGCTACTAAACTTATTTAGCTAAGCTAGTACTATAGAGGTTATATAAGGTACTATCTTTATAATAGCTTCACGAGAGGTACAAACATACTAAAGTTACTATCTTAAGCTAGCCTATAAGAGAGTAGCCTCGTTAATATACTCTTCCTCTTTAAGTCTACTAGTAGTTACTCTTAATAAGTCTATTATCCGAAGCTAGCTATTAAGTATATTAACCTTAACTCGAGCAATAAAGAGAAGAAGGAGAATACTATAGCTATACTACAACTACTATACTAGAAGTTAAATAAGTATATAAAGACTCTAGTAGCAAGTATCTTATAAAGTGCCTTACGAGCTACCTCGTAACTAGTAATAACAAGTACAAGAATATTCTCTATATTAATATAAGTACTACTAGATTCTAGTATAATTTTTATACCTAGCGAGTTAACTCGCTAGGGACTTATAATACTACAAAATTTAGCTAACTTTAAGATAGATAGTAACTAGAACAATCTACCTATATAAGCTAATATACTTAGTATACTAAATGTCTCTTTCTCTATCTTATAGAGTCTATATATTAAGGAGGAGCTATTAACTATAGCTAGTAATAAGCTATTATAGCGCTAGGCTATTAAGTAACTAGACTAGCTATTTAACTTTATTAACTTAATAAGTTCTTTACTAAGCTCTTCTTTACTAAGATATTTCTTATTACTACTATCGAGTTCTACTTCCTTATTAAGTTCGATAGTGTTATTAGCCGCTAGTACTACGTAGTTAGTGTATAACTCTCCTACTAAGTTTATATTTAAGCGACTCTATAAGCGCTACTAATCTACATTACTAATCGACAATAATAGTATAGATACTAGAGAGCCTAGAGATAAGGTTCCTAATAGTCTCTATTAAGTTTATTTAAGCATTAAGCAAGAGAGTAGTAGCTATATAGAGGAGAAGAGCAATTTATAAACGACAAGGTTAGAGTAAAGAGTTAAGTATATATATAAGGCTAGTAGATAGAAGGAGTAATTAAGAGTTCTTACTAGTGCTATAGTATTAATTATTAGTCTTTATTAGGTATTATATTATACAATTATTAGTTATTAATTATAGCTTCTTACTAGTCTTATACTCTATCTCCTCTATCTCCTTATTCTTATCCCCCTTACTTCTTGCCGATAGTAATACCTCTACTATAGCTAAACGCCTCTCTAGCGAGCTATTTAACTCTTTAGCTATAGCTAACGCCTCCTATAGTAAACTAACTTAACCTTCTAGCTTATTAATGTATATAGTAAGATTACTCGAGGAGGCTTATAAGAGAGCTATAAGTAGACTTATAATAGTATTATAGCTATACTTACGCTAACGAACGTAATAACTATAGTACTTGCCTTTAGTAGCTATTCTAAATATTTAACACTTGTAAAGTAGTAAGCTATTATCCTTCTACCTTAAGTAGTACCTATATAGCTTAGTAGCTAGTATGCCTTCTTCTATCTCTATAATTTGACTAGTATTAGCTATAAGGTTAGTAGTCTCGAGAGTGCTCTTAATCTTCTTCTTGTCTTTACTAAGCTTAGTATTATAAAAGGCAATATAATAGATAGTCTATTTGTTATTACTAACGTGCTAGAAGTCGTTTCTATCGATAGTAACTAGCTAGCAGAACCTAATATCGAACCTATAAGTCGTTAGTAAGTATACTTATAAGAGAGTTAGAGGTAACTTATACTCTACTATACTACTTATCTACTTTATTAAGATACTACTACTATAGCTCCTCTATAGTTTAGTAAGCCTCCTTCTCCTCTCTATGCCTCTTTCGACTAGTAGTATTGCAAAGGCCTTGTATAGACCTAGCTACTTAAGACATAGTAGTAGTAGTAATAGTAGTAGTAATAGTAGTAGTAATAGTAAATAATTAAAATTAGTAACTAATAATAGAGAGGAGTATAGAGGAGACTAAGGAGAGAAAGAGAAAGTAAGTACACTTACAATATATAGAGACTTAACTTATTTATATACTTACGTAAGGCATGCTAGCGTTACTAAGAGGTGTATAGTTACTATAGTATAACTACTACCTTACATGTTAGAATAACAATTAAAATTAACTATGCTATTATAACTCTATTAACTAGCACTATTAGGAAAAGAATCATCATTATTCGATGAAAATTGACAACGCCAGAGGGGGGCAAAATTTAGTAACTCCAAGGGGTAGAGCAGAATTTGCGAATTTGGCCGTTTGGCGGAAAGGCAGTAATCGGTTGCCGTCTTTGGCAGATCTGAGCTCCACAAATGTCATCACTCGGCCAGGAACCAGATTCCAAAACGCCCTCCCACAATCTGCCATAGCTATCTTAGCTTCCTAGACTTGCTTCATACGATATTCCAGTCTGCGGATCGATGCGCTTGGGTTATACAATACTGCTATAAATAATTCGCTCCATGGTGAAGTCCTAGACGCCCACAATTGGAGCTGGCGCAAACGCTCGCATCTGGTCGCAACACTGCTCTGCTTGTCGCAAGTTCTCTGAGAGCTCCTCACCGTCTCAAATCGTCCACTCGAAGCATTATATGTGACTGTGAAGCTGTGAAATCTCTTGGACATCCAAGATCCTTCATACAATCACTGCATATTTCGAGATCTTCTTCATCCAGCAATTTCAAAATGGCACCGAAGAAAGCTGCGACCAATGGCGCCAGCAAAGGTACCAGAGTCTTGTACTGGTTCAGGACCGACTTACGCCTTCACGACTCGCCTGCGTTACATGCGGCGTTGGAGCTCAAGCCGGAAGTGCTGTATCCCGTCTGGACATGGGATCCTCACTATGTCTACCATGCTCGCGTTGGACCGAACCGCTTCCAATTCCTCATTGACTGTCAGAATGATCTGTCAAAGTCCCTGACCAAGATCAACAAGAGACAGAAGCTGCTCGTCATACGAGAAGCCCCTCAGACTCTCATCAAGAAGTTGATCAAAGAGTGGAAGATCACGCATCTGGTGTTTGAGAAGGATACCGATGCTTATGCGAAGGATCGAGACGCTGAAGTCATGAAGCAGGCGAAAGAGGCGGGCATAGAAGTCATCGTCAAGATGGGTCGAACACTCTGGGATCCTGAAGAGCTGGTCAAGAAGAATGGAGGCAAACCAACCATGAGCATCAACCAGCTCGAATCTGCTGGAAGCAAGATTGGAGAGATCGCAAAGCCCTTACCAACGCCAGAATCATTGCCAGATCCAGGTCCAACAGACTTCACTTTCGATCAGGAACAACCTACAGCAGAGCCCGACTTCAACGCCCCCTTCCGTGAGAAAGACTGCAAGACCTACGCCCACGGCCTCTCCGGTCCGAACAAGGACTTCTCCCCTCCAACGCTCGAAGAGCTCGGTCTCCCTGCCGCCACCACCCCTCACAAAGGCGGCGAGACACTCGCCCTCAAGATCCTCAACGACGTCTGCTCAAACACCCACTACACCGCCAACTTTGAGAAACCCAAGACCTCCCCCGCCGCCTTCTCCCCCCAATCCACCTGCCTCACCTCCCCCTACCTGCACTTCGGCGCCCTCTCGGTCCGCGAATTCTGGTGGCGCGTAGAATCCGTCCTCTCCAAATCCAAATCCCACTCGCACCCCCCCGTGTCGCTCCACGGCCAACTCCTCTTCCGCGACATGTACTTCGCCGCCCAATCCGCACTAGGCTACACCTTCTCCCAAACCCACAACAACCCCACCGTGCGCTTCGTCCCCTGGCACCTCCCCTCCACCATCTCCCCCACCACCGGCCTCACCACAGGCACCTACCAAATCGACTCCCCCCTCGCGGAAACCCGCTTCCAGCGCTGGCGCGCCGGCACCACCGGCTTCCCCTGGATCGACGCCCTCATGCGCCAGTTGCGCCAAGAAGGCTGGATCCACCACCTGGGTCGGCACAGCGTAGCCTGCTTCCTCACGCGAGGCGGGTGCTACGTCTCCTGGGAACGCGGCGCGGAGGTCTTCGAGGAGCTCCTGCTGGACCACGAAACGGCGTGCAACGCGGGGAACTGGCAGTGGTTGTCGTGCACGGCTTTCTTCGCGCAGTTCTACAGGTGTTACTCCCCTGTTGCTTTTGGGCAGAAGTGGGATAAACATGGTGAGTTTGTGCGTAAGTATGTGCCGGAGTTGGAGAAGGTGCCGGATAAGTATATCTATGAGCCGTGGAAGATGCCGATTTCGGATGCGAAGAAGGCCGGGGTGGTAGTCAAGGGTGATGGCACGGGGGAGAAGGAGGAGGATGGGAGGAGGGTTTACCCGAAGCCGATGCTGGATTTTGGTGAGATGAGGACGAGGTGTATTGATGGACTCAAGGAGGCGTATGATAAGAAGTTGTACGGGGATAGTCCCGCGGTCAAGGATGGGTCGTGGAGGAAGTTGTTTGATGATGGTGGGGAGGGGTTGACGGAGGGGAAGAAGGGGGGGCCGGCGGGGACGGGGAATGAGGGCGAGGAGTTTGAGGAGGCGATGGGGCATGAGGAGGGGGGCAGTCCGGCGCCGAGGACACCGAGGACGCCGAAGAGGAGTGTGGAGACGAAGGAGGAGGAGAGTCCGAAGACGACGAGGTCGACGAGGGGGAAGAAGAGGGAGGCAGGGCAGGGGACGTTGGATGGGAGTGTGAAGCGGACGAAGAAGTAGATCACTGGGAGTTCAGATGGACACGATTCAAGAGTAGAACATGAAATGAAATTTTTGTAATTCCAGGCCTCAAGCAGATACTAAGCGAGGCAGTCGAGCTTCGTGAAGCCGACCGAGTGTGCAGCGAAACGCCAAAGGAAACCAACAATCCCGACCAGCATCGTAATCCTCATAATCTAACATACTACCAGAGCATCCTCAGATACTACCGAAACGATCCTCCTAAGCCTCCAGCTTGAGAGTTGGGTAGGCGATAGGAGCAGCGTCCTCCTCCTCCTTCGAGTCCTCCTTGGACATCTGGTGATCAGCAGGCTCTGGGGTGGAGTCTTCACTCTTGTCAAAGTCGCCTGACGAGAGACGATCCCTGATCCAGTTACGGAGCTGCTCGATAACGCGGACGTTCTCGACCCAAGCCTCTTGCGCCTTGTCGTCGGCGCTATCAGATTGTGGCGATGAAACGGCGCTCTCTCCAGGAGGTGTCGACCTGAGTGCTGGGTCGACGTTGGATGATGAGGTTGGTCTCTTCTCAGTGACAGACATCTTGCGAGGAGTGCGTTGGCCCTCAGAGTCAATGTCCATAGCATCTGATCCGCGGCGGGCAGGAGCCTCGCGTTGGAGACGGCCTCCACTGTAGCGGCGGCTGTCGTAGCCATCGAAGCCGGAAGCAAGCCCAGAAGCAGGAGCGGAGCTGTAGCCTGAGCCCATATCGGACATGCTAGTGACGGAAGGAAGTTGAGGGTACATCGAAGCACCATCGCCAGAGGAGCGAGAGTGGCTTGACATCGGCGAGTGACCGGAGGAGGCGTATGAGGAGACGGAGGCGGGAGTAAGTGCTGGAGTGTCCATGCCCTGGGCAGAAGCAGTCATGCTAGCCATCTGCGCGACAGAGCTCAATGGCTGCATGCCACCAGCGGAAGAGACCGAGCCGGAGTGCTGGGTCTGAGGAGGACTGTGACTGCTGCGGTGATAGCTGCCACCAAGGTTGTAGCCAGGAAGCTGAGTATGGACACCTGGTTGCTGAACGCCGGCAGCGGCTGACTGGCCTGAGCTCTCGTAGACAGTGGCTGAAAGCTGCTCAAGGAAGCGATCAATATCGAGAAGATCACCCTTTGTGCGGGCGTTGGACAGAGGCAGCTGGTAGTTCTGAGTAAGAGCACCTTGAGCAACGCCACTGTTGCCACTGTTCATGGAGACGCCACTGCTGCCGTTGAAGCTCTCGAGCATACTGCTGACGGAATTGAAGTTGTTACCATGGCCGTTGCCGTTGCCAGCTCCATTGTACCCACTGCCGATCGAGTAGCCAGCACCGATGCTGACAGGCAGAGGAAGAGACTGAGTGTTGAGACGGGAGCCAACGTCGTAGTAGTTGTGTGGGTCGAGGGCACGACGCTTCACGTCACCGAGGAAGTCGTTAAGAGCCTCGATGGCACGACGGCGAGTGTCCATGCTCTGCTGATCGGCGAGAGAAGTGCCTGGATAGTTGACCTGGCCGTACCCAGAGTAGGCAGGGGGGTTCGGGTACGAGTTGAAGTTGTTACCGCCAACATGCTGGCCAGGAGGAGGTGGGTATGAACCATTAATGTCATGCCCAGGGTAGTAAGCTGCGATAGACGTCAGCCTCGAGTCCTTCATCAAGCTGAACGGGCGCGTCAAGCGTACCCTTGTTGTCAGCGGGGAAGCCATTCTGACCATTTTGATTGTTGTTCATGTTCGACTCCGGCGAGCGGAGAAGAACGGAATCGTCGGCATGTGTCTTTACGTGCTTCTTCAAATCTTGAGGTCGCTTGAACGACTTGCCGCAGAACTCGCACTTGTGCGGCTTGAGGGGGACGTGAACGCGCATATGCGAGGTGATGTGGTCGCGCTTCACGGTCGTGGTCCTACACGCGCCCCATTGGCAGGTGAGGTTGAGGTTGTTGGTCGACTTCCGGCCGACATGTCGTTCGCAGACGTGCTCCTGGTCTATTGTCAGCATATGTTATGGGGGCCGTGAGATGATCTTACATAGAGCTGCTCCGCGTTGGGGCATCGTTCTCCGCAACCGAGCCACTGACAGGTGAGTGTCTCTGCAGCTGGATCGCGAGCCGGTTGTGCAGGTAGTTGCAGGCTGGTCTCTGTGGTGCTCGTCGTTGACGCTGGCGCAGTCTGCGCCTGAACCTCTTCAGCAGCCATGGAGAAGTGTGGTTGGAGTTCGATGGGACAACTACCAGCTTGGCAAGCGCGGAGATGATTGTATGTTGGAAAAAGGTTGCGAGGTGCAAAGGGGTGGACAGAAGGTGTGGGAAGACAGGCAATTTAAGGTGGCTGCGTTATGATGGGCAGGCGGATTGTCGTGATTTAAGGAAAGAGTGACCAAAAACGAGGAGGTCGCTGGAGTGGGAGGGACCGGGCAGCGGAACCCTCTGGGCAAGTCTTGGGCCTCTAACCACCGCCCTTGGTGTTCAACTTAACGGCACAACACGTTTTGCAATAGACTCTACGCTAGACTCCTTTCATGCTTCGGTTGACGCGCGATTTTCATGCGGACGTGAGCGGAAGGCTTCATTCTGGATCGTGAGGACGTGGTTTGCGTCTCCTTTTGCCGGCCTGAGGCCCTCCTGTTCAGCAGAGTGAGTCGCCTCTGTACTTCTCTTTTCACGAGGCAACATGATCTATCACGATGGTCTCCCAAGAGCGTTCGATTGTAAACCTAGCAGAAACGCCTCTTCTTCCAATTTGCCCTTCTCCACGGCAGATTCGGCAAGCATGGGGGGCAGATAGCGGATTCGTGGCGTATCCGGGATCATCGCACACCTTCCACTTGAACTCTCTTGAAAGCGAGGGCGCGACTAGGAGTGGGCGCCCTCGGACTCTGGCTGGCCTACCACACTTCGTTGCTGATGTACACCCTCGGTTGTCACTCGAGGGGCTCCACCAACCGTCTCACACCGGCTGGAAGCCAGTGTCTCTTCTCCTGTTCGAGTCTCAGGATCGTTCCGCTCTTGGTAAGTGCGGGCCAATGTCGCCTAGATTCCCGCTGTTGCCCAGTCCGCTGGCCATCTCGCAATTTCGTGGTCCAAGGCTCTGCGTGTCGCGCGCTCCGATTTGATGAATTCAACGCACGGCGAGCGTTTCCTACACAGCCCCCTTCGGAACCCTGACCAATTTCTTTCCCAGGATCGCAGACGGATCCAGTGTGTCCGACGAATCGAAGCCTCCGTCGTCGTCACTCTCCTCAGCCTTTTTGTTTCGCCTGTGTTGTGCAATCTAAACCCCATCATTATTCACCGTGCAGCTTCGTCACATCTGGTTGTTTTCAGCTTGTTTTCGACCCCAGCAATTGCAGAAGGTCTTTCCCACACATTCGTCACGTTATCGATGCCTAAGTAGCTACCAGTCTTGTTTTCTTTCCACGAGGTCGTGAACGGCTCTGTCACATCCAGAAGAACACGCTTCATCTAACCTTCTCAGCGTTTAATCTCCAGTACTACGGTCAACTGAAGATTACAACCCCCAAACGCTCGTCTGCAACATCCACACGTTGACGACCAGTGCACCGCTGCGGAACACCTTGGCATCCACAGCCCTCCACGTTGCCCGCTTCAAATCGAAGCCCTACGTCACTCCTCCCAAAGGTCCTTCATATTGCACGTCTTATACCCTGCACTAACTGCAGCTCTACTTGCGAGCAGGATCCAACTCGTGCAGCTCATCTACTAACTCGATGCATGCTGATTTCCCTGATCGATACTTGCCTTCATGTACTGCTGTTGAGAGGCGAAAAATGCCACAGCATCATCACCCAAGCCTCGCGTCTCTTTTCGTCCCTGACCCCAGGTAAGCAACCACTGTAAGCAGACGAGTGCCCTATCAGCACGATCATCTCCACTCAGCCCCACCGGCACTCACAGGGAATGACTTGCTTGACTTACCGATCCCCCGCATGGTACCAGACTCCAGCATATAGCGAGACTGTAACCAGCATCAAGTTATACAGCCAAGCATGGTAGGTACTGTAGATCTTCACGTCTTCAGCAATCTCCAGATTAGTTCGAACCAGCCTTTCGACTTCTGACTGCACTGCGGCTGATTTGCGTTGCGGCTGCGGTTGCGATATCCTTTACCGAGGCATGCGAAATGGAAGACATGTCGTGAGGCATGGAGCTCAACATGTCACCAATGATTCCTGCCTATCGAGACGGTACATCCGGCCTTACAATGGTAAGTCAGGGCAAGAGCGGTAGTATAATTCTACCTTCCCTCTACATTGTCAGCAACATCTTGATGTGTCTAAATTGTGCCCAGTGTGAAAGCAGCAGGGTTACGACTCAGCATGCTTGTCTCCAGCTGGGCTGTGCTTGTCTTGTGCTTAAGGGCTGAGTTTACACGTTTTCATGGTTGCTGCACGCGGCATAGGTGCTGACATGGGCGCTGAGCGAGATGTTGTTTTACATGACTGAGTCTGCGAGGGCAATATTAGTATCGTCCACGTCGCTGCTTACACGATGATTATATATTGTGCTGCAGTCAGGGTTTGCGTAAGCATACACTGTGTGTAGTAAACGACACGTTGTACGGGACCATTTGAGAGAGAATAGCATTGCAGTACAGACATGGCAATGCATCGGTTATGAAATTAAGAGCGCAGACAAGTCGAATATGTTTGATGTGTTTGTTCATGTGTGGACACTACATAGTCGAGGTGACCTCATCTACACGGCCAGCGGCTCGCCGTTGGCAATCCCGCTGATACAGCCCGGCAGACTACAGGGAAAGCAAGAGCTTCAGTAGCATTTCCCGTCATGACGAGGTGAGGCTAGTCAATAACCACCTCAACCTTCGTCATCCCTCTGATAGCCGCCAAATGACTATCACTGCACCTCCCATCCCCCTCCTTCAGTCCGTGGCCGATACTCTTCCTCAACTCCTCATCGACCACCAATACCGGCGTGCCAGGCGAAGGCGGCACGAACCCGCTTGCCCCCGGCGTCCCGACGCGCGGCGACTCCGTCTTGACCACCACGGCCCCAAACGGCCTGTCATCGAGGCAGGCGTCGAGCGCGATCTCCAGCGCGGGAAGGTGCTGCAGGTGTGGGTACGCGTCCGCGCGGTTCGCCTGCAGGTCGGCCTTGGCGGAGAGGAAGTCCTTGACGTTGATCCAGGAGAGCGGCTCCATGGCGAGGAATTTGGTCGTGTCGACTTGGATCTTGCTGCGGAGGGATTTCATAGCGGTGATTTTAGCTTTGATGTCGGAGCTGCTGACAGAGGGGTCGCAGAGTTCGGGGGTGTCGCTGGAGAGGTTGGCTGAGCCGAGGACTACGAGGAGGCTGTTTCGGTGTGAGGCGAGAACTGGGTGTCGCTGGATAGTGTTGAGAGAGTGGTCGAAGAGTGGTGTAGAAGTCGGAAGCTCTAGGAGTGCGTCCGCAGCTACACCGCGCAAGATGGCTGCAGCTTGACAATTAAGCATCCACAGGCTGTCTCGCGCCTCTCCTTCGAGATCCAAGGCGGTGCCTGACACAGCCTGAAGGGGCAGGAATTTTCGCGAAATGAAAGACGCAATCTGGGTGGGATTGCTAATGTCATGGTCCAGAACATGCTTGAGCGCACTGGGTAGGAGGTTCAATTTCTCCAGTCGAAGTGCCTCCAGCTCTTCCTTCGCCTTTCGCTCCTTTTCGAGTCGCTCTGCTTCCTCTTGTCTCCGTGCAAGCTCTAGCGCTTCTTTGCGTGCTGCTTCGGCCTTCTGGTCTTGCTCCTCTTTGATGTCTGTCATCTTCGTGTCTTCATCTGCGTCGTTGTGGTCATTAGATTTCTTGGTGTTCTCAAGCACCTGCTTTGATGGCTTGCTGCCATCCTCTGATTTACGCTTCTTCACAGGCGGACCTGCAGCGAACAGACCAATGGCCTCCCGCGCCGATGTCTGAACACGTTTCGTTTTGACATCATTCGTCTGCGACGACAGGCTCTGTGTCCGGGGCCGACCAGGTTTCCTTCGTGGCAGTTTGAACTCGTCTGGCTTCATAACGGCTTCGGGCGAAGAAGCAGCTCTTGACGATTCGGTAGAAGGTGATTTCCGGCTAGCAGCCGCCCTCATGTCCTTCCTCGAGACCAGTCTTCTCTTTGTCTTTGCAGCATCGGGAGATTCTGCGTCTTCCATCTCAGCGTCAGACAGGTCTGGACTTCGGAAGCGATCTGCCCGTCTCGTTACAGGGCTAGAGCTAAGTCGACTCTTCTTCGCTTTGGCTTCACTGTAAAGGCGGAAAAGTAGATCACGTTCCTTCTCCCAATGCGGCCCGCTCTTTGCTTCTGCAATTTCATACCACGTGTTGCCAGATGCTCGATCTCGGTATAGTGGGTCGAATTGGTCCAACTCCGTCAAAGTTTTCACCATGTCAAAGTGTGAAGTCCCAAGGGCAGCCTTCATTGGTCGCTCCGGCCTACTATTCGCCTTCTTAGGGCTCATTTCAGCCAGCAGCATGTTGACAAGGTAGACGTCGCCGGTACGTGCCGCAGCTGCCACAATGTCGTTGTTGACAGGTACACGAGCATCCAGGAATTCGATGACACCTTCCCGATCGTTGTTAACGACCAGCTTCATCAGATTCTCCGGATTTCGAGCCATGAAGTGCAGCGCTTGTCGTGGTCCTGGGCGTGGCGCAGATGCAGCAGCCGGAAGTACTTCATCGTTCTCCTCAGCTCCCCTCGCCTTCCAATCATCAATGGCAGTCCTTAACAGTGCGCGAATCTCCGATGCAGTCTCCGTGTTCTCCCCTACCAGATCCAAGGCTTGCTGACCCTTGACATTCTGCTTGAGAGGATTGACGCCAGCTTCCAGAAGTAGCTTGACAACATCAGGGTGCTCATTCTCGACAGCATCGATAAGTGGCGTGTCCTTGTCGCTGTTGGAGCAGTGGATGTTGCATTTCTCCTCAAGCAGATATTTGACAATCTCGGTGTTACCGTTGAGAGCTGCAACCTGCAGAGGAGTATTGCCGGCAAATTCTGGATGTTCCAACTGTTCAGGATCCTTCTCGCGCCATTCCTTGACCAAGTCCAGGTCTCCAGTCTCACAAGCTTCAGCGAGCCGAGTAAAGCCATACTTGTTGACATGCCGTTTATGGTCTCGCCCCATAGGTCTGCCCGGTGTGGATACTGATCTATTGATACTGCGTGTATTTCTGCTTTGAGCATGTTTGGCAGAAACCTCGGATTCACTACCAGAGTCCCACGTGTTCTTGAATACTTTTTGGTCGCGTACTGGAAGGTGCGAGGCAGCCCGTCGGGAACGCCCTGCTTGAATTGCTTCGTTTGCCTCGTCCTTGGTCTGTCCCGAAGATGTGCGCTTGTGACGACGCAGGCGCGGTGGAGGTGACAGCTCTTCCGAGCTTCGATCTGAAGTCTTTGTATTTGCAACACTGCTTCGTCGTTGTCTTTTCGCAGAATCGGTATTCGATGGACGATGGCCCGCTGACGATTCACGATGCTTTCGTTTCCTTGGATTGTTGGAACCACGACCATTTGTCAGAGGTTCGCTCCCGTCTCTTCGCTCTGGCGATCCAGAAGCAGTCCTGGAATCAGCGTCTGACGATCGGACGCTTCTTGCATCAACTTCGTCATCAACGCTGGCAGTCTCGGACCTGTCGTGTTTGCTGGACCGGACGCTCTTCTTGCTCGAGGTTGGTGATGTCGATTCTGCCTTGGTCTCCTTATTTAGCCCGCTGGCAGTATCGACCTTGACGCCATTTGCCTTGCGCAGCGCTTCCCGTCTCTTGACTGGGGAGGAGAGAACAGTCTCTGCCTCGGAATCATCTCGATCGTCATCTGCAGGGGCGTCTTGGGCATTTTCCTTTTGGTGTCCATTTACTGTTGGTAATTCTTCAGCAACTTTGGCTTCAGCACTTGACGGAGCAGCATCGGCAGCCGGAAGACTCTCTAAGGTTTCTTGTGGAGGCGATGTATCCTTCTTGGGAGCGGCCTCTGAAGAGGGTTTACCAGTGTCACTCATGCCGCCGCATTTGAAGAGTATGCCCGCATTGCCTGCATGCGACCAGACAAGACACTTCGCTGGCGTCTTTGCTCCGCTGAGCCTAGTGATTGTCGTGCAGGACAAGTCGCAAGTGTCGTCAAATTGCGTTGGTCGAGCTGGAGACGCGCGAAGCAAAATGTGAGATTATGGTAGGTAAATGTCGAAAGTTGCAACGGCTTTGAAGATGGAGGAGAAGCACTGGAGAATTGAAGGTCAGGACAAAAGGCAAAGGACGCGATAAAGTTCGCTGCAACACAAGCCGACCAATCAACAATCAGGGGGCTTTGCTTTTTGACTCGTCTCCGCAGCTGGAAATTTGACCAAACAAGGCAGCCGTAAAGGATGGATACTGTAACTCTAGACGGTCTAGGTCAAACCCAAAACACGTGATGATCACACCAACTCTGATCCTCATTTCTTTTCCGTCGTGCAAGATTGACAAACATAACATATCTACGAGAGCTTCTGTTGCCAGCGCATCACACGTAGCCTACGTGGCTGTCAGCGATCACAACAATGGCTTCTGTGGACGCGGCGACTGTAATTCAGGCATCCTACGTTTCAGCCGCAGCTGCGGTGCGTGAAGACACTTGGGCATCATTGACGGTAGGTTGACAATCATCAGATCCTGGTAATCAGGGTTGTCCCATCCTTGAGAGATCGTTTCCTTGCGTACGGATCACGTGCTAGTGATACCCCTCCCTCCACTATCGACTTCAAAGCAGGTAGCGTCGATGCCCAAGCTGCAGGCGACAACCATCAGAGCGGCGCAGAGAAGGACAGCGCCAGAGTCGACAAGAAGGATGTCTCCTTAAAGACTTCAATGGTTGGCAAGCTGCTTGATAGCGCAGCGTCGATACAGGTGCCGCATAGCTGGTTCGCCTCTTTCTATGTGGTCTCGACGCTGTCGTCAGCATTTTGGGCCTATCAGATTGTATTCAAGGGTACTGCCTTCAACACGATCGCCGAACTAGCACCAGACACAGATCGTTCTATGACACTCCGGCAAATAGTCGTCGTATCTGCCATGATGTTTGCGCAAGGTGCAAGACGACTTTATGAGAGCATCGAATTCGCGAAGCCGTCTTTGTCCAAGATGTTCATCGGTCATTGGATCATGGGTCTCTGGTTCTACGTCACGATCGGAGTGGCGGTCTGGATTGAAGGTGTTTGTGAGTACTAGGTATTACATTATAGGATAGTATATCTGACGAAGCCACCAAGCAACGCTCCGACAAGCAGATATCGAAATGAAGCACTTTCAATTCGTTCCGCCAACGCCTCGAACATTCGTAGCATCCGTCATATTCATCCTGGCATCTGGGACCCAGGTCGACTGTCATGGCTATCTGTCATCCTTGAAACGGTATGGAGTACCTCAGCATCCAGCATTCCAGTCTTTGGTCTGCCCGCATTACTTTGCTGAATGCCTCATCTATCTCTCCATGGCGATCCAGGCAGCACCAAAAGGAACCTTGGTCAACCGCACGATACTGTGTGCGCTGGTGTTTGTCGGCGTCAATCTCGGAGTCACAGCAGATGGGACGAAGAAGTGGTACGCGAAAAGGTTCGGACCTCAAAGTGTCGAAGGGAAATGGCGCATGATCCCGTACCTATTCTGAGGCACCCTAACTCCTACGCCGAGGACAACCGCTGGACTGTGCAGGTCGCCGACCTAGAAAACGCCGACCCGGAGAAAACAAACATGTGAAACGCCGACCTCCTGCAATCATGGTCCGAGTGCTATGCAATGCTGAGGATGCTAGAACGCTTGTCGAAAGTGCACATGGTCAAGAAAGAGCCGACATTGCGTACTTGGCCCCAGGAACGTGGCTTCGACGCCCAGTCTTGGGGTCATAGATGTGGTATCCGTAGTCTGCAGCGTTCGGTGGTGTGTACACTAGGATGCGATGAGCGACAGGAGGTAATGGAGAACGGTGATCGACATACAGTGTAGCGATACTGCAATCTCGTCTGGACCCTCATTATGGACTTCATGGAGTCCGATCTGGTCGGAGATGTGTGCGACCTCACCAGCACAGTAGTCTGTCTCTTTCTTCACACATAGCGAGCTTGGCGAATCGACCGAGGGCGTCTCATATATGGTTTCTTTCAACGAACCGTGGATGATCTTCATCACGCAATGCGAGTCCGCATGGTCGTGGACTGGAGAGCCTTTCCTAGGGTTCCAAACGATGAAGAGCTGCACACGGATGTCAGAAGCAAGCCCAGAGCAGCACGGAGTGACGACCTACCAGATTACTCCGACCATTGATGCTGTCGACAAGCAACCGAGTGTATGCTCTGCTGGGATCTGCCGGGCCAAAGTCCTCCCACTCGCCATGTCGAGGTTCGTACTCATCCAGGAGCCCTCTCAGTGTGTCGACATCAACATCATCAGAGCTGATCCCGGAGTTGGGTCCCAGATAGTCCCTAAGCTTAGCCACCAGATTATCCAGAGAAGATGGTTCGTGGATAGAGTCTGCGCGTTCTCGAATACAAGTATCAGCCATGTCGAACAAAGATTTTTCTTGGTCTAGCTGCAAATCACGCAAGCGGTCACAAGGGTATATACAAGTAAGACCGGGACGCAATTGTTTGTGTTATCATTTCGTGATAGAGACTTAAATCTCGTGATGGGGCCCGGACCGATGTCGTCAAAACCTGTCCTGAACGGCGAAAGGGCCATATGCCCGTCTTCCGCCGGCCGGCCCTAGCCGTGAAACTTTGTGATCCTATGGATCGCATGTTTTGGAGGTTTGCGAACCGGTATGCAGGCCGCCCAAGCAGAGATGCAGGAGGTGGCGCCCGGCACAGGTCATGCGGGGACCTGTCAATTTCGAGACAGGTACGATTCTCATTTCCCCTACCGCAGTGGAGGTGCCCGAGGTGCCCGTGTGTGGTTGTGGTGATCGGGGGTGAATCAGGGGTGTTCGTCTTATCTGCTGGAGCGGTTTGCCGGGAGAACTTCGGTGGATGGATTTGCCCCTCCAAAAGGCATCATCGCCGACCTGGGAAAAGTTGCAACAAACGACAATAGCATAGCATAGCAGAGGCTGTATAGTACGACAGACAGCTGAATACTCATCAAGATGGCGACTACAGTGGACAAGATCAAGGAGATCGAGACCGAGGTCGGTATAGCACCCCGCGGCAGGCAGGGACGGAAATTGACAGTGTGCAGATGGCTCGGACTCAAAAGAACAAGGCGACATCCTACCATCTCGGTACGCATCTCGATAAGATTACATCTCATCACCCAGCTCACATTCTACACAGGTCAACTCAAAGCCAAACTCGCCAAGTTGAAAAAAGAACTCCTCACCCCTTCCTCAAGCGGCGGAGGTGGCGGCGTCGGTTTCGATGTCGCAAGAACCGGTGTGGCCAGTGTGTAAGTGGCATCATCCAACGGTGCACACCGAACTCGACACTCACAATCTCCAGAGGCTTCATCGGGTTCCCGTCGGTTGGCAAATCGACGCTCATGAGTCGTCTGACTGGTCAACATTCCGAAGCTGCCGCTTACGAGTTCACAACGGTAGGGATGCATTATCAGATGAGCTTAGATTGCGACTGACAGCACGTCAGCTCACGACCGTTCCTGGTCAGGTGCAGTATAACGGGGCGAAGATTCAGATCTTGGATTTGCCTGGTATCATTCAGGGAGCGAAGGATGGTAAAGGTCGTGGTCGGCAGGTCATTGCTGTGGCCAAGACTTGTCATTTGATCTTTATTGTGTTGGATGTCAACAAGCCGCTTACTGACAAGAGGGTAATTGAGAATGAGCTCGAGGGGTTCGGGATCAGGATCAACAAGCAGCCGCCGAATATTACCTACAAGAAGAAGGACAAAGGAGGGCTTGCCATTACCAGCACTGTGCCGCTGACACACATTGATCATGATGTGGGTAGCACAGAACTTCTTTGACCTTCTTTGACAGCTTGGGCTAATGTCTTCACAGGAAATCAAGGCCGTCATGTCCGAGTACCGCATCTCGTCGGCGGACATTGCCATCCGGTGCGACGCAACCATCGACGACCTGATCGATGTGATAGAAGCAAAGAGTCGAAGCTATATTCCCGTCATCTATGCCTTGAACAAGATCGATGCCATCTCAATCGAAGAGCTCGACCTGCTCTACCGGATCCCCAACGCCTGCCCGATCAGCTCCGAGCACGGCTGGAACATTGACGAGTTGCTCGAGCAGATGTGGGAGAAGCTGAACCTTCGCCGGGTGTACACAAAGCCCAAAGGCAAACTTCCAGACTACACAGCCCCTGTTGTGTTACGAGCCAACGCCTGCACGGTGGAGGATTTTGTGAGACCCACCCATGATTGTCGCGCGGTTCGGTGAGGCTGACTTGCTTCGATAGTGTAATTCTATTCACAAGACGATCGTGGAGCAATTCAGGGTGGCTATTGTCTACGGCAAATCCGTACGACATCAACCGCAACGAGTAGGCCTGACACACGAGCTTGCCGACGAAGACATCAGTAAGTGATGAGCAGACGCAATATGTTTTGCATAGACGCTGACCGAGGTCCGAAGTCACCATCATCAAACGATAGAGTTTGCATCCTCTACGGCGTTTGGCGCCTGTGCACCGTCGTACAGCTGAATCGAGGCAATTCGGATCGCATTGTGCGATAATCTTTTTGACAGCTCTCGGCGTTTGTTTCGGTGGTACAGGATCAGGAAACGAGGCAATGAACTGCCATGTCCCGTGGTGGAGGTGTCGAGGTCAGATGTCACAGGCACGCGACATGCGACGTTTCACTGCATGACGGCTTCCTGCATCTGCGAAAGATCATGTGGCAGCATTTAGCATCGGGCATCTCCGGCGTCAAGAGGACGAATTTCCTTTGTTAACAAATGGCTCAGGCAAAGCCGACTATCCAGTCCATGTTCGTTTCGGATCGGGATGACCCAGCCTCGGTTGTGGGTCTTCCAGACGACATGTGAAGCATTCTAAAGGCGAAGGAGGGCAGTGAAATGGTCGGCAAGCTAGAGTCGGACTGGGGCATCCCCACTCGATCAAGGCCGCCAAGGTGGTCAGACGATGCGATGCGATGCGGGTATGGTTCGCTCATGGATCTGGGTGGGAAGGGAAAGAGAGATTGTTGTGTCGATTCCAAATTCGTCTCCACCGAGATGCTTTGAAGTGTACGATATCTTCTCCCACCGGAAGCGCTGATCTTCAATTACCTGGACGGAGTGACATGTCAACTACTAGCCTGGTCAGCAAGCCATGGTATTTTTCTTCCATGGACATATAGCATCCGTGGATAATCCATTAGCCTAAGAAGCTATCCCCAGTCGCGCAAGTATTTCCGTCTCCCTCAATTCGATGTGATTACGGCTTGCAAAGACAAGCATTGGTCTTCGAATTAATCCGTACAGGGACCCATCGGAATTGATGATTGGCCAAGGCAGCAATGCATGCATGCACTTTACTTGCGGCAGCCACGGGCAGCTATCCAGAGGTCAATCCAACCACGTCGGGCATAGACGCAGCAAGGTATGACGCAGTGCCTGGTAACACTGCAATATGCAAGTGATCATGGACGGGAGATGATGGTGTAGCAATAGAAGCGTCAGTCGGAGACGGGTCATGTCCGAGAGAGGTGGGAGCTGTGGGAGAAGGAGCTCCCAACTCTCCATGCGTACAGATTACCATGCCGTGCATGCGTACCTGCTCGGATCTGTAACATAGATGCCTGTTCCGGAAAGGCCTGATGGGCAGATCGTCACGACGGAGACTGCACCGGCCCTTGATCGAAGACAAGGAAGCATGATCGTCTTGGTCTTTACTGAAACGCGAGATGCTTGTTAACTCTTTGGATGGCCCCACAGAAATGGAGCAACTAAGATCTAGAGTCCCGAGAGTATGCATCCCATTGGGCAAAGCCAAAATTGAAGAGGAGTCAGCCTGTTCGGCCCACAGGCTCCGCATCTTTCGAAAGACCGTGACCCTTGCACGCCTCTTGCGTTTGGTCGACTTTTGGTCGCGAACATGCGAGTCCGTTTCGCATGGGCATGGATGCCTGTACATTCCACCACGTCTGCCCAATTGGAACAACCACTGGTGCCAATGTAAGCCACAGCCAATCTCATGCAAGCCCGACGCCCACCTCGACCACCACATCTCGTGGGCACGGTGGGCTCTTCCTCACTCTACACTCCCGCGGGAGAATTGGCCAGAACAGAGATGCCAGACCCTGCCCGAGCTGGGCACCGAAGAGTTCGTCAAAGCCACGTCGCAAGCTGGACGAACGAATAGCGAATAGCTCCACCTCCTTCACCTCTATTTGCCCATGGTCCGCAAATGGCCTGCTTTTTAGCAGCAGCCAGTCTCTCGCCGAGCTTGCCCAAAATACCTCGATCTGACATGCACCTCTCGATGCGATGCCGGCTTTGCTGTTTTCTCGACAGCCCAAGCAGAAGCCCTCGGCAAGAATAGCAGCATCCTGTCCAGGCTGTCCTGCAGCCTTCCTGGCTCTGCTGTAGAGCTAGCTGCCTGTCTACCCACAGGCCTCGTCCGATATGGGTTTGGCTTCGTCCTTTCTACCCCAACTAATCCATACAACCGTCGACTCAGGTAGGCACAAGCGTGGCTGCCCGTCATGAGTCCGTCGATGCTTGTCCCGACCCTCTCCCTCTATCCTTTGTTCCTGGCATCCGACCTTCTAACCCTCCCACGCAGGAGACCGTGCCATGTCGTTGGGGAGCAGGAGGCGTCCATCGTCCCGCCTTTGTCCCTCTCCGTCGGGTCTCTCTGTGGTCGTGCCAGTCATCTCCTCAAAGTGTGGGCAATCTACCCAAGCGCTTGTGCTTGACTTTCGATCTTGCCAAGTACGACTCTGTTTTGACCCCCAGTCGGGACATACTTGTACTTGATCTCTTCCGGGGGTGGACCATGATTCACGACCTGCCAATTGCTCTACCGTTTCCCTCCGCAGTCTGCTGCGACAGGCCATTGCTCCGTCCAGTAGTAGGCCAGAACAGACTAAACCGATTCGCTGGCAGTCGAGGTGATTCCTCCATCCTTGCTCAGGTTTACTATCCCCACGGCATCTGACTCTCCATCTTAGCATCCTGCTCAGCTGCACACGCAACAACACCCTTTCGTCATTTCACCACTTGTGCAACCCGCTCTAAAGCGCCCCTACCCTGCTCGGATGTCGTGCCTCGCCTGTATCTTAACAGACCTGCATGTGCCTGACTGGTTGCCGCCCTCGAGCATCCGCCGGTCTACGCCATCTCAACGCCAGGAGTTCATTCCAGCACATCACTACTGAACACCAACACTTCTGTACCACAACCGCGCCTCACCCTGGCTAATAGCAAACTCCAATCACCCGAGCAGCGCCGCATGTCGCTTACCATCGAGCATGGAACATGGACGAGATTACCGCCGGAATCAGTCGCACACGAGTCCCCCTTGGCCCGATCAGCACTTATATCCCCATTCACATCATGGTACGCCTGCGACAGAGTACTCGGATTACGGGTGGGGACAGCCCGCCATGCCCAACCCGACGATACCATATCCTTACCAGCCCGTTGATGCCCAATACCAGATCCCTTTTGAGCAGAGGCTTGATCCTCCAGCAATGCCACAGTGGCCCAGCCAGCTCACAGGTGATCACTCGACCATGTACAAGAACATGGGAGTGCCGGCCCAACCGACCATGTTGGGCAACGAAATGTTCCCTCAGGGAATGATGCCCTCGGCGAGTGCGGCTGCTACTTCGAGTACACCGAATCCGAGACGAACACTTACGGATGATGATAGGAGGGAGATGTGTGTCTTTGCAGAGGAGAATCCGACTCTCAAGCAGATTGAGATAGGAGGTGAGTTGAACCACCTAATGGCTAATCCATATCTGACATTGTCTTAGCACGTTTCAAGGTCGATAGAAGGTATATGATGCATCGTGACATACCAGGACACGACTCTAACACACTGTAGTACCGTCTCGAAGGTGCTTCGGCAGAAAGAAAAGTACCTCGCGGGTCGATCCCAACGCAGACCTTCAATAGCAAAACGAGAGAAATCTCACCGAAACGAAGTCGAGCTGGCTCTTCAAAACTGGGCGAAAAGACAACGAAAGCTCAAGATGCCGCTCACCGAGGACAGTATCCGTGCCAAAGCGATGGGATTCTCGAACGCTGTAGGTGGAGGAGAAGCCAGTAACCCAGCCACAAATGCTGGATGGGTATCCACTTTCAAGCGAAGCTATTCTTACTCTGGTTCAAGCAGAAAGCCCTCAGTACCAGGTGACGAATCCGAGGCCATGAGCTACACAGGCTCAAACGGCTCAAGATCCTCATCAGTAGCACTTTCTCCAGCCGTCAGAAACCTGCGGATGATCACCAGCAACGACGACCTCCGAAGCGGCCACGGTTCAGACAGCAACTCCGACGCTCGCAGCCCCTCCCGAGGACCAAGCATGTCCCTCTCCTCCGCAATGAACCAAGACCAACCTCCCTTCTCCAACGACTTCTTCCAGGACTCCTCCCCGTTCTTCTCATCCTCCACCTTCTCCACCCGCCCCACCCCTCGCTCCTCCAACAAACCCCTCCGCACCGCCCCCGACCGCCCCCGTCGCAGCACCTTCCCCCAAGGCGACCCCAACCCCTACCTCCCCACCACCTCCCCCAAACCTCCTTCCAGCATGCTCGACTCCCCCATGGACGACTACACCACCCTCCTCGAATCCCCGGAGGAGCACTACTACCCCACCTTCTCGGGCCCGCTCACCGTCCACGGCCCCCCAGGTCTCGACTCCACCACCGTCTCCCCAACCGACACCATGAACCCGCCCGGCCTGCCAGCGAGTAAGATGGGTGGCTCATCCTTGCCTCCTCCGAGCCAGATCCAGCCTGACCCGCCATGGTATAAGGAGGCCGATGAGATGCGCGAGCGTAGACGCAAGATGTCCCTGCCGAGCCAGGAGCAGGCGAGGGAGGGGTTCAATACGGCGATGAAGTATTTGCGGAAACAGACGGGGGGACTGGGGGGGAGTGAGGAGGCGAGGGTGTTGGAGGGGGTGCAGAGGAGGTTGAATCGGGGGGTTGGAGGGGGCGTGTGAGCAGCAGTGGACTTTGTGTGTTTGGTTGGAGCGAGGCATAGCTTGGGAAGGGAAGGGAGGATTTCGGATTTGTACAGGTGTTTTGTGCTTTCTCTTTTGTCACATCTGGAGATCATCTTCTTGGATCGTCTTGGGCATAGCAGGATTTTGCATGGGGACCCACTCGTTGAAGCAAGCCATGGCGTAGGGACAGGGACCAGGGACGGAGAGGGAGTTGCTGGCAAGGAAGGGGATAGACTACCATCGGACCAGACCCAACTCTGGCGTTAGGGTGGGTGTACAGGCTACACTCCCTTTGCGCTGGGATAGGGCAGACTGTATATACTTGCGCGAGCAAGGGTCCGGAACACAGACATGAGGGACTATGGTTTGGACGACGAAGGGGCAGAGTTTCTTTTGTAGCACGGACACGAGAAGGTTCGCTTTGTCTGGTCTGCACGCGCGGTACACATAAGCTGGGAGCTGGACTCGGGTTCTCGACAATTGTTGATGTAGGGAAATCTAGCAGCTTCCATACCCTCTTTTCCAGACTCTCCATTCCTTTCTTCGCTCCCTGCATCTCACCTCCCCTTTCATTACTATTACCTCATGAACGCCCCTGCATCATCTCAGGAAACACCCTACAAACCACCACCTCCACCACCGCAAAGAGGAAATGCTTATTACAATACCCGTCTCCAAGCAACCCCAGTATCTCCTCCAGGCGCTGCACCTCCCACTCCTCCCTCCCCAAACCGCCTCTTGCCGGGCCGAAATACAACCCCCTCACTGCCCCAGGGATCAGAGATTTTATCTCCTCTGCGCAACGCCTTTTGATGGTTGCGATTTCCTCAGGAGTGGTGGGAGGGGGTTTGCCTGCCCCGAGGGCGTTGTTGGGGAAGAGGTTCGTGCGGAGGGTGCGTAGGAGGGAGGGTAGGCGGTGGGGGGTGAGGAGGTGGGTTGTTAGGAGGTGGGAGAGGAGTCTAGATGGGTTCTGTCAGTGTTGTGGTCTCAGGGGTGAGGTGAGCATTAGGTGGACAGTAGAAACGAGAGGTATGGAAGGGGCGACGGTGATGGGCAGGCAGAGGGGGAATGAGCGGTCTGTTTGAGTCATCTTCCATGATGCTTGGTGATTCTGGCGGTGAGGTGTCATGTTGCTTGGATATCGTCTTGTCGTCCGTTCTCTCTCCTGGCGGTGAAGCTATACTGGTACGCTTGCTATGCAGCTTGCCCCCGGTATCGGAGCAGGAGAACCAGAGTTGGTGTCGGTGAGGCCCGGAGTACCTCCCATGCTTTCATCCTCGACCTCCCCACGCTTTGCAATACGTAGGCGCCGGCGGGTTGACCTTTTGGTATTGCTTTTCGCATTACGCAGAGCATCTTTCACTATCGCGATGACGCGTGCTTGCGTGGGATTCAACCCGTACAAAAGTAGCACGTGCATTGTTTATTGCGACGTTGACAACACAGCAGACATGCACCGCCCTGGCCTGAATTGCTCAGGTGATCTTGCGACTTTCATGGTCGACTGGTCAGGACTGACTGGGCTTCCCTTGACGGGCAGCTACCAAGGATTCCTCGAATGACCGACCTAGCTCCAGACGTGGACTATTGACTGGGGTCGTTGCGATCCTAGCCCGATCATTCGTGCGATACCCTCGTCAATTTGGACAGCCATCGGTCCTTGATTGGTCGATTGCGGCCCGATGCCGTCCAGCGAGAGACGTCGGTCGTCCAGGTGGGGTGCACAGAAAGTCAAGTGACTTGTACACCATGCGCGGTTAGCTGCATTAGCGTCTTGCACGGGCAGAGGCATGGCAGCCTCGTTGCAGCAGCCTCCGGTCGTGCATAAGGAAGGATTTGGGGGAAAGACGGTCCCGTGTATGCATGTGTGTGCAGGTTGCAGCGTGGTAGCTCCGTCCATGCGGCCGGAAGAGTACATGCAAGGCCGGCGGCAGGAGGTGCGCAATGATTCGAAGCTCGGAATGGATGTGTGGGGAAAGCTGCAAGTCCAGCCATCGCTGATTCGTCCATGGAAATCGAAATTTGGTCGAATAGAGAGCCAATTTTCCGGACCTTTTCCGCGGGGAAGAGCCTTGACTTGCTTGAAATGAGAAGCCTTGACCAGGACCGTGAACCACTCAGACTCCATCGGATGCACGTTTTGCTCGCCTCGGATTGCCAGATGCACCGACAGACAGCCCAACGACGACGTGCATATCAAGGAAGAAGAAAATACCATGCTCCAGTGGACTAGCAGGGTGTCGCTTCGCAGAATCCGGCTCCGAGTACATAGGGACATGCTTGTGTAACAGCGGAAATGATAACAAGGATTCGCGAGGAAAAAAGCGGGAAATCGACGTACCTATCCAATCTCGCATCAACGCCGCCGACCTGACCAGGCCCGTGGACGGCATAGTGCTGTATCAAAGCCAGCGCCCCCGTGAGCCACGGCATGCTAGTACTGAGACCCAATATCGTAAACGGCACGCGCCAGGCTGACATCTGAATGATCGGCGTTCGGGATGGCTTGGTTGCAGAATCCTGTACGACATCGCTTCTGCTCGACGTATTCGGGTTGGGCGAACTGTTAAATGAAGAGGAGGGTGACGAAGTGACCGAATTGCCGCTTGACGTAGAATGATGTTCCACACGGCGCGCAGGTAGGTATACGGCGTCCGACAGAGCAATGAAGACGGCCCGGATGACTCCATGTATCAAGATACCGATGCGAAGCAATTCCCATCCGGCGTTGATGATCATGGCGTATACGCTTCTTGCACGTTGTCTGGCCCGATCCGGTGCCCTGGTCGGAGCCTCCGCCGAGAGAAGACCAAAGTGTTCTAGACGTGCTGCTTTCTTTGGATTAAGATTGTCCGGAACAGCAGTCCCGTCGGTCCGCACTGCTTGGATCGCTTTGGTGATACCGTCCCACAGGAACCACCCTTCGCTGACCTTGCCGCCCAATACATTGCCAATGATCATCTCTGAGAATATCTCATTGACCAAGACTTTTAGACAAGGGTTCTGGAGATCTTCGGGGGGAAGCAGTAGCTCGAGAACGCCTTCGATTAGTAGCTGTCGCCATGCCGCCTCGTTGCTCCGTTGTGCATCCACGGAGTCAGGGTCTGATTCTGTTGGGACTGGTGAAAGCGCCGGATGAGGGTGTAGCGAATGATAGACTGTCCGAGTATTGGCCCCAAGTAATGATGATGTCGGATCTTGGGACGAAGAGGTTGCGATTCGATATGCTTGAAAGGGGTCAAATTAGATTGCAAGGGTAGACTAGACTCCCTTACCTTTGGCATGTTGATTCAATAGTTCCGGAATCTCGTCGAGTAGTAGCGCCTCCAAATCCACTCTACGTAACCGCTGCTCGAATCCACGGGTACAATGCGCTATGATCTGTACGATCTCATCGACGAATTCGTGGTCGGGAGTGATCTTTGAGTACCAAGTCTGCACGAATTGCTTGATGATGACGGCTATGATTCCGTAGAGCTGTAGATCAACTTCATTCGAACTGGTCAAAGGCGGAAGCAGCTCATCCAAGGATTGCGAATTGCTCAGATCTGCTCCAGGCTTGAGGTGGCCTCCACAGAGCGTTCTGCGGACGAAGGTGGTAGTCGCTGCATCATTCCTCTCGTTATCTGTCGCTTTCTTGTCGTTCCGTCTGCCACGTACGTCTCTGTCGCTCTGGCTGTCGTTTCCGCGAGTCGTTCTCGACGACGACTTTTGCCGTAGATGTGCTGGTCGCGCAGGACCTTTGATGCCGAGCGCGCTCATAGCTCTACATGTTTGGCGCGATGATCGTGATGTAGTCGAGTTTCCTTCACATGTTGGATCAAAGCATGAGATGTACGGTCGCTTGCATGTTTTGATCCTGGTCAAGTCGCCCGAGCCATGATGGGAAATTAGGCTTTTGATGCCAAGCCAATACCATCAGCACCACCACTTCCGCATCTTCCTTTCACATCACTCTTCAAAATTCTCAAAATGGCCGAATCAACACTAGACGAGGTCGATGGTAAGCCAATCCCCCAACTTCACAATGACAATCTTCTAATGCCCCGCAGTCCAACTCAAAGAAGTCATTTCCCGCCTGCACTTCCTCCTCATCCAAACCCACGACTACCACGGCCCCAACACCTCCCAATCTATGATCGAAGAAATCCGCGGCCTGCTCAAATCCCTCGAATCGCTCGCACAACGAGCCCGCAGACTCCCCGTCGGTCTCCCCGCCGAAGTCATAAGCGACTTTGTCGAGAAGTCCCGCAATCCAGACATCTACACGCGCGAATTTATCGAGCATGTCCAGAAGATGAATCAGCAGCTTAGTGGGCGGAGTCAGGCCTATGCGGATTTCAGGGATGCGTTGGCTAGGGAATTGGCGGGGGCGGTGCCGGAGTTGAGGGGGGAGGTGGCGAGGGTGGTGGAAAGCACGGGGGGGAGGTTGGGGGGTGTTTGACGCTGATGATTGCGACATGGCGGGAATGATACCCACGATGGCTTCTTTGGAAGATTCTTTGGCATTCAGGATCAAGACTAAGGCCAATTTGCATGGTCTAGGCGTTTGCGGTAGGATCTTGAGTACGGCGAGCATGGACAGGCAATGGATATGTCCTCTATGATACAGCAAATGGGTATCTGGCTACTTTGAACGCCATCTAATGCGACCGTGCCCCAGTCGTGCGTTCAATCATCCCTTCGTGACTACTTCTTAATCCCCCATGCCTCACCGCGCATCTCAACCTTGCCCTCAGTCTCTAGACCCTTCAACAGCCATACGACCTCTTCATTACCATATCCGAATCCATTGGGCATGGCCATATTGAGCATCATACCAATCCTGGCAGGGTCCATCGCACCACCATTGGTAAGCATACCAACGATGAACATCTCATACAGCTGCTTGTTCTCCTCCAGCACCGCGGTCTTGCTCTTGAGTGCCGACACTGCTTCTTCCTTGTGCGGAGCCGTGGTCGCTACATCTTCTTCCTCATCCTCCGAAGGCAGGGTTTCCATAACCTCGTACGTGTCGGTCCCCACTTCCTTCAGCACCCTCTGTCCAACCCAGAACGACACAGCGTTGCGAACCAGCAAATCGTCCATCTCCAGCTGTTCCTCGAGCTGCGAGATAGACTTCCTCACTGTCTGACCTCCACCTTCAACGTCCATCCCATCACTCTCCTCCGTGCCTTGAAAGGCATACACCACCGACGCCACCCATGTCTTTACCCCATCCACCTTGATCGCCCTATCCTTGAACTCAAGCTCCACACTCACTCGCCCTAACGCTGACAGCCACTCAAGCTTCCTCTGCCTCTTGACGGCCACAAACTCCCGCTCGAAGTCCTTGAGCTTCTTATCTACTTGAGGCGGGACCTTGAACTGATCATCACGCAGCTTGGGCCAGAAGAAAGCACTGAGCACCTTGGCCTCGAACGTCCCATTATCTCCCTCAGTCTCGACACCATTGTCCATAGGCGGGTTGTACTCAGGGTTGCGATACAGCAAACTTCGCTCACCGTTGAACTTGGCCACGGCTGCCTCTTTGAAGACCTCGGCGAAGCGGCCTTTAAGTATTGGATTCGCAGGGATAAGAAGCCTCATGCTGTTGACCAGGTCGCCGAATGAGATTCCCTCATCCGGGATAGCATCGTACACATCTTGAACCTTGGGCAGTTTTGCGCGGATACTGTTGATGTGAGCACCAATGCGGACTGAATCTCGCATATCTCGGAGCATGACGTCGGCGGCCTGTAATCGATCGTCACCGAGGCGGCTCTTGAGCATGTCCACGAGACGGGTTTCGATCGCTAGTGTCTCGTCCTCGGACCGCAGTAGTCGTTCTCCCAGGATAGCCTCAATCTCCTTGATAAAGGCGTCTCGTTCGAAGAGTGAAAGTGTGAAATGTACTATGTCATTGTGGCGGGTTAGGCGGTGGTCGGGACCTGCGTCAATCGGATCTGGTTGCCAATTCATGTCGGCCCAGTCGAGCGGTGGCTTGGGAGCAGCAAGAATCGATTCCGATCGTTGAACCTCGTACGTGATTGCCGTGCAGACTTCTTCCGAGTTAGTGGCGCCATTTGGAAGAAGTGTATTGTTCTCGTCTAGCTCGGCTAGGAATGAGGATGCGATGACCTTCACTGTATCTGTTCGCTCCCGCAGCAGGCCACGGAGGGGAGGTGCCACCCGTTCTAGCAGGACGCCTTGAGGTGATAATGTGAAGCAGACATGTATCAATTTCACATATATGCCGAGTAGTTCTGCTGTGGTCGCTCCGGCATGAAGCAGTCGATTCTCCATCTGGTGCACGAGTGCGGAACGAATAGCATCTTTGTTCTCCCGAGATGCTTCACCGTACTCCTTGAGCTCTGAGATCGCACCAGTCGACTCAGGCCACTGCTGCACGTAATCCAGCAGGTTTGGCAGACGTGCTCGACCAAGCACATTGCGCGCCAATTTCTGATAGTAGGAGATTGTGTTGGAAACATCGCTAGAACGGATGGCTGGATAGAGCTGGGTCTCGATCCATGTGTCCAGTGCGACAGTCCGGCTCGTCCGCGACAGCCAATCTACACGCACCTGAGAGCTCTGGCTGACGTATGTCGATATGACGGACTGGACTGCTCGAGCCAAAGCACGATCGGTGACAACAGAGCCGAAGGTATGTTTCAAAGAAGCAACATTCGTACCACTATGAGCGTGATCATCGCCTGTAGTCCGTACAGAATCGTTCCCGCTAGCAATGGAAGTCACCTGCTGCAGCTCGTTGTAGAGGGCATAGGCAAGGACAGCTTCTAGTCGATCTTGAGGGATGAAACGTAGAGCGGAGTCCCTGAATGACTCCTCCGCAGCCTTGTACAGAGTATTGACTGCCGATAGCTCTGATTCTAGCTCAGACTGCAAGGATTTGGTGACTTGAGTAAGTCCTGATTGTAAATGCAATGCCGACTGTTCCAGTGTGGTCGCTGCATTTGTCCTTGCGATTGGACCTTTCCAAAGATTCTCAAGCAAAGGTCTGATTTCTCGGTTGACATACAGACGGATGTATTGCTTGAACCAATCAATGACCCTCGGGAGTCCTTGGTCTCCTCTCTCTGTTGCGAGAAAGTCCAGTGCTTGATGAAGCTGTGGCGATTTGGTGCCATTTGGAAGGAGCCACTCCGTGACGATTCTAAAGGCAGCTTGATGATCGTTGAATGTAACCGATGGTACAGGCTCAGCGATCTGCTGTGAGTGAGGCGATGATGGCGCGCCTATATGAGGCGATGCAGTGGGCGTGGGCAGCGCGTAGTCCTGAGGTGGGAAGACATGCTCGAATGCTCGTCGCGAGCTGGCAGTGAGTGCCATCGTCAACATCAATGACCACCTACGACCCCTTCATTGCTCCATATTATCGAGTATGCAATCCACATACATTCGCGGCTGAATATGTGAATGATGTGCCAAGGTGGGTTGTTTGTCTACTCTTTTGTTCATGCGGCAACTCGACCACCTCGACTTCTCCGCAACCACCTCCGTCTTAACCTCTTACGTCTCTCTCGACATTCTTCAGGCTCGGATGCTATTTGAGATCGATCATATACGGATGGACCTATCAACTTGATCCGATAATATGCGCACATTCCTCGCTGGATCTGCACTGCCTTCGACGTATCCTTGCCTTCAGGACTAAGAGTCACCATTGCCTCAAATTGGATCAAGCAAAGCTTCGGCAGCACTGGCCAAATCGGTACGTTTTCGAGATCGGTCTTGTCTCTTGTCTTCTACAGACCTCTGTGCGAGCACCTCGTCAAAGAATCGCCTGCTTAGTCCCTGACTTCCGAGCTACGGACCCTGGAGATCTGCGACCTGCTGGACTTTGCTCTCCCGTATACAGCTTTGCCTCGATGCTGCCATAAGCATGGAAGTCGATGGAGGGGAGCTTGTTCTTCCCGTCAGGACAGGGCCGCCGGTACACAATGCGCGACCAAGTACGCCACGCCGGTTGCGACTCTTAGACCTACCTGTGGACGTGCTAAACCAGATCGTCAAGCACGTGGGTATCACCTCCATATCTTCGTTACCTCGCTAACAGTATCAGATCACGCACACCAACGACTTGACCTCGACAGCACTGGTCCACTCTGCCCTCCACGCTCTGGCCATTCCTCAAATTTACAATCGCTTCGACATTGTCTGGCCAGATGGATCGACCGCAGGAGAGCCACGAGGAGGCGTGGATGCCCTCACATATGGTTTGGCTACACTGAATATGGCCGAAGATGTGTTTGGCGAGGCGGATTGGCAACGGGAGAAGAGGCAATTACAAAATGTCGCAAATCAAGGCCATCCCGAAAGACAGACACGGAAGCGGAGGGGTAACTATTACGCACGGTACATTCGCAAATTCTCACTTGGAAACGGACCTCCGGACTGGGTAGAGGAGTATCTCACGAATAAAGAGGCTGGCAAAATGCTGGGTACGCTGGTCGCACTCGCAATCGCTCGAATGAAGAGCCTGGAAACCTTTGTGTGGGATATGCCGACTGGTGTCATATGCGACGTCTGGACGTCGTTATCGTATCTTGGAGATCGTGAAGACGGGGAACAATGTCGCTTGGAGAAGATCTGGATTAGGTGGCATCGCAACACGCATCTGTACCCACAGATTCCTCTCCCGGCGCTGGATCCTAATGTGCCTTTGCTTAGGATCGACCAGTCAAGTGCGCTTGCGCGGACAGAGCACCCCTCGTTCTCTATCCTGCCGCCTCTGAAGAGCCTGAGCGTCTTGGACATTGACGAGATGCAATACTTGGACGAGATGAGTGTCTTGATTGGCCGCTCTTTGGACAAGCTCAGGGAACTTCGCGTGGGAATTGCCGTTGACTGCAGACGCGATGATTGGACGGCAGATTGGGTTGGTGATGACCACGAGCAGATCGATCTGTCTAACCCGGTACGGTCGACTGTCACGATCGGAGGTCGACGGCGTGGTGGTATACTAGGAGTGCTTACATCTGCATTCCTGGATCTGAAGCAGAGAGACTCTCCTCGCAACTCGATACACCGACTACGGCGACGATCGGGCGCGGTACCACTTGTGCCTTCACCATCGAGGGCGCCGAACTTGGCTACTGTGCCGGTGCTACTACCAGCTCAACACCAGACCACAGTTCCATCACACATCCAAGCTGATACAAGTGGACGAGTTGAGTCTGCGATTGGTATCAAGCTGCCGCAGGAAACCATCAGCGGGATAGTTGTGGAGCAGCAAAATGATCCTTTTGTACAGACCGATCCCGAACGGCCATCCTCAGACCATGACCAAGGTGGTGATGCGAACGATATCGTGCGAGGAGAAGGGGCTCATGACGAGTTAGCAAGTCTTTCGAGTTCTCCCACACAATCGATGGATGTGGTGCAGCCCGCTGCATCGGCAGACAATAAATCAATACCGGAACCGACCAGATCGCCTGCCGTCACTCCGGCTTTGACTAAGCATAACCGTGAGAACGACGACAAGGAAGATATACTACCACGTAAGCTTGCGCTGGAGACACTAGAGCTAAAATGGGTGCCCTTGTCCATTCCCGTGCTTCAAGCGGCTTTGGATTGGTCAAAGCTTACTTCAATCACATTACTCGATTGCGAACACCACGACGAGTTATGGACTGCACTGCACGATGAGTATGCAAAGGATCTCCGAGCCGCAAGAGGAGCTCTACTAGGTAGTCCGCGACCACGGCGCCAGAGTGTCAGCATACCTCACCCTTCAGCCGTACGTCTCCGGCTCAAGCACATCCACGTCAACACAGTCACCCTCCCCCTCATTCGTTTCATCAACGAATGCCTCGCCCCCAACACCCTCGAATCCCTCTACCTTCAAGAGTTCTCCGGCTCCGCCCCCATCGTCACCCTGGACACCATATTCAACGCCATCATCAAGCTCCACCGCCTCAGCCTCCGCTCCCTCCTCCTCGACAGCTGCAAACGCCGCAAAAACGGCGCCTTCGGCCGGGGCTCCTCCTGGCGACGCTGGTCCCTCACCCCCGACCTAATCCGCTACCTCACCACCCCATCCAAACTCCCCTCCCTCCGCGAACTCGGCTTCTGCATCGACTACGCCAAAGACTGGTCCTTGTTCAAGCAACGCCTCCCCTCCCTCCCCCGTCTCCGCTCCCTCTACATCCCCCGCTACACCATCCCCTACGACCACCCCGACCCTTCCCCAAAAGACCTCGCGAACCAACTCCTCGACGCGGTCCTGTACAACGAAGACATGGACCTGTGTTACATGGGCATCTACGACAAGTGCTTCGAGATCATGGAGGGAGACCCGGATCGGCACCGCGACGGGGCAGTGGGGTCGAGTAGTCGGCCTGGTGCCGCTGGGGGGCAGGGGCATCATGCGGAGGAGAGCTCGGATGAAGAGGAGGATGAGGACGAGGAAGACGACGAGGACGATGAGGATGAGGAGGAGCATTTGCCGAACAATGGGGGGGAGGGCAGAGGGGCAGGTGCCGGCGATTTCGAGTATGTGGGGAGTGAGAGTGAGGAGGAGAGCGAAGGGGGTAAGGCGAAGCTGCATATTAGGGAGATTTTGTTTTATGATGATAAGGTGCCGATTTTTAGGGTCAGGCATGGGAAGCTGTGAGGTGGGGAGGGGAGAGGGGGATGGTAGGGTGTTGATATGGTCCGTTGATATGGGAGGGAGGTCTGATTTGGTCGCTTTTTTGGCCCGAGATACCACGGCTGTTGCAACGCACAGGGCTAAGGGTATTTACTAGATGTAGTATGTCTAGCATCTCATGATATATGGATCACGTTTACGGTTGTGAAATTTCTGGATTTCTGCTTACTATGCTGATGGTGGTGCATCGCTGCAGCAAAGACTGTATTACATGCTTCTATCGTCTGCGATTATGCAGTGACTTTTCTCGTACCCTTCTTCTCCACCGTCTCCTTCAGCGCATCCAATATCTTCTTCCTCCGCTTCTGTCTCTCCTGGTAGAGCCAAACTTCTTCGTCTGTCACATGTGCCATCTTCCTCCTCTCTTGGGAGCCTGTCATGCTCTCCACGAGCATACTCTGGCTTGGACTTGCCGTGGATCCAGAAAGGATCAAGCTCCTTCGCATGTTGCTTCCGGGTGGGGTGCGGAACCGACTGCCGAGCATACCTGACATGCCCATTTTCTCGCCACCATTGATGACGCTACGTCTGCTTGCTTGTCGCAGCGGCGCTGGAGTAGCGAGCGCGTTCATGCTCCTGCTTGGAGGCAGGCCGCGACGACTGCTGCGGAGGCTGGAGACGCTACTGCGCATAAGATCTTGCTCGTCGTCATCGAGGGACAGACCGGCAAGACCTGTGGGCAGGCGACGAATTTGTGCTTCCAGTACGTCAACGTCGCCAGACTTTTGCTCGATCATGGCCGTCATCTTCATGATGGTGTTGGTGACTGCTTCCACTGTAGGCACGACGGTTGAGCTGCCGGATCCGATGGTAGCAAGCTCAGCGCGAAGAACGCTGAGTTGTTCTTCGGCGTCTTGCAGCAGAGTTTGGACCTTTGTGTAGGACTGACGAACCGAGCTCTGTTGGATCTCCGTCTCTGTCGACAGAGGTGCATTGCGTTGTGCTGCACGCTTCTCCGGATCGGCGTGCAGCGCTAGCTGACGACGGACCTCAGAAGCACGGGTGCGGAGTCGCAGAGTCTCCGTATTGAGCGATGAGAGGTCAGCAAGCAATGAATCAAGATTCTCGACCTTGGTAGCTTCGACCTGGTCGTCGAGCTTGTTCTCCAATTTATCCAGGTCATCGATCTCCACAAGACACCAGTCTTCGTCATCCAGATCATCGAGTAAACGACCGCCTTTCTTCCTGAATTGTTCGTGCCCTTGTACGAATGCTTGTAGTGCTCGCGCATTGAGACCAAGAGTATCAATCATGCTGTTGATATCCCTATACACATTCTCAATTTGTCCGCCGAGACCAGCCTTGTCGCCAGTGCTCACGTAATCTTGATGAGCGATGAAGGGATCCAGGATCTTAGTCGGCTCGACGGGTGACTCGAGAAGCGCTTTGATCCTTGCATCCTCGTCGTCAGTCAAGTCGGTCGTTTCCGGCTCTTGTGCTTGCGGAGCAGGTGCTTTCGATGACCGTAGCGATGAAGATGGTCTTGCAGCTGAGTTTGCTTGCGGTCTGGGCGGAAGGTTGATGGGCTGATTCGGTACTTGTCTTGTCGCTGGGCGGCTTGCTGGTGTGGCTGTCGATCGAATGGGTGACGGTGATCGAGGAGATTCCTCCTGGGGTGGAGCAAAGATGGGACCGCGAGGCAAACCCGCAGGTGTTGTTGATGGAAGGGGAGACTCATCCGGCTTTGCTGTGCTTGCAGTGGTCGGTGGGAATTGCAATCGTGAGCCGAAGGGGGTTGACGAAGCTTTGTCGATGGACTGTTGTGTGACTTGAGGCGTCTCCATGTCTTCTCCCGAGCCTTCTTCGCCTGTCTCATCTTCCCATTCTCCTTCCTCAATCTCCTCATCGTCCTCCTCTCCGTCGCCCTCTTCGCCTTCTTCACCAGATTCGCCCTCTTCGCCCTCCTCATCCAGATCATCGTCAAGTCCCTCTTCGGATGCGGCGGGCGACAAGTCGGAGGAGTGACCGTCTGCCAGATCAACAGGAGGACTTCCGGCAATCGGTGGAAGATCATCATTCTCGACAGACTTTTTCGGTGCTGCGGTGAAGTCGGGTGGCAAAGGAGCGTCCTCTGGCTCTTCTTGCTTGATCTTTGGAGTGGGGTCAGGCGGCAGAGGAACATCGTCGAACCTGTCAGCAGCTGATTTTGCACTGGGCTTGGTGAAGTCGGGCGGCAAAGGAGCATCGTTGGATGCAGCAGCCTTTGACTCTTCTTTGGGCTTCAGACCGAACAGCGAAGAAGCTGGCTTAGGTGGCGAGGCAGGGGTAGATGATTGCTCCGGGGCTTTCTGCGAGGCTTTGTCGGGTGTTGCTGGCTGCTTCGCAGTCTCACCAAGTATGTTGCCAAAGGAATTTCCGAATAATGACGCGCCAGCGTTTTGTGATCTTGGGAGGTCGTCCTTCGCGGTGCCATCACCCTGAAAGCCACTAACCAATTTGAAGCCACCCAGGCCACCCTTTGCATCCGGCTTCGAAGCGTTTGACGCAGGCTCGTCCTCGGTCATAGTGGCCTCTCTAGAGACCGCCGTACTCTGCGGCGCAGACGGCTTACCGAAGGAGAAGCCGCTAGACGGCTGCCCGAATGAGCCGCCAGTCGTCGACGGTAACGTGACCGTGGACCCGAAGCTTGGTTGTGCGTCCTTGTTCGCTTGCCCGAACGAAGCAAAAGGAGACTGCTTGGGTTGCGCATTGTTACCAAACGCAGCAAATGGGGACGCAGACGGCTTCTCGCTTGATCCCAAGGCCCCAAATGCTGATGGGGTTGGTTTGTCACCTCCTGAGGCCCCGAAGGGAGATGCGGTGGAGTTGCCTGCATTCGCAAAGGGCGAAGGCTTGTCGCCTCCGGTGCTGCTTCCAAATGGTGATGCGGCAGGCTTACTGGCGCTAGCAAAGCCGCCGAACGGCGATGATTTCGAGGCTTCGTTGTTGGCCCCTCCGAATGCCGACCCTGAACTCTGACCAAATTTGGCGAACCCCGAAGAGCCACCAGCGGCAGCTCCAAAGGCTGATGCTTGTCCGAAAGCTGGCGCACTTGATTGTGCTGGGGTGTTGGATGCCCATGGGGATGCTTTGCTGCCTAGTCCACCAGCTGAGCCGAAGGCTGGAGCTGCTGCTGTACTCCCTGGCGTCGAAGTCGTTCCAAATGCCGGCTTGCCGAAAGCTGGGGTTGCTGAAGAAGTCCCAGGGGTTGACGCTGTACCGAATGCTGGCTTTCCAAAAGCTGGCGCTGCGGGTCCAGACGATGCTTGACCAGTTGAGCCCCACGGTGATGATTGGCCACCTAAGGCAGAGGAGCCACCAAATGCTGGAGTGTTTGTAGATCCAAAAGCTGGCTTGGAAGGTTGCCCGAACGTGCTAGATCCGAAGGCGGGAGTGGTCTGTGCTGGAGCGGCTGAAGTAGCTGGGGTGGATTGCGATGCGCTCGATTGACTCGCCGCCGTACTCTGAGCCGCCACACTGGTCAGCTCTGGATACGCGGTTCGCTGCCGGATGGACTCGGTGTACATGATCCACCAAGACGAGAGCTTGCCCTCGTTGTCCAAGATCATGAGCGCAGGAACGGGCGAAGCCGTCTCTTCCATGTCATCCGAGGTCAGGGGTCGCTTAATTAGCTCTTTGCTCGAAAGATCCAGAGCCTGACCGATAGGCGACGTGTCGCCCATTCCATCTGAGCTCATTGGCATCTGTGCTCGCCGAGAATCGTTCGCCATGTTCGTGGTAGTGTACTTGTCCACAATCAAGTTCGAAGCAATGTCGGCAGAAAGTGGTGCGCTAGATTTTGTGATTACCCCTATATCTGTCCCTGCCGAGGACGAGATGACCAATGCATCCTCCAAACTTGGTTTCCAACCCTTGAGTCGCGAGATGAAGTGGTTTGCAGGGTGTCGCAAACCAAAACCAGGTACAGGATCGCCAGTGAATTTCGAGGATGTGAAGGAGCTTGAAGCCTTGTCGCGATGGAGGACATGGTACGTAGAGTCGGTGCTGCCGCTGGTTGGAGTGTGTATTGTCAAGAAGTCGTCGTTCGCTAGCCAGTATATCGATGTCATTGGTACTTGACCCTGAAGCTGTGCCGGAGCAGGTATTGATGCTTTTTGGCTACCAATATGGTCGAATTGAGCAGCCGTACCATCTTCGAGCCCAGCTACCATTTGCTTGCCTTTGGCACTCCAGGATACACAGCTGACGCCCTCTTTGAAGTAGGCACCGGATGGACCAGAAACCAGCTTTCGTTCTTTGAGGTCAGCGATCAGGAGCTGTCCGCCTCCCAGTACCACTGCGAAGAGGTGCGAGAATTCCGGCGCGGGATTTGCAGCCAGGGCTCGCACAGGAATCCCGCTTGTCGCGAGTTGAAAGGCGGCCTGTTGCTGGCCCTGTTGCACTGCTTGGGTATCGTACACGGCGAGCCCACCACCCTCTTCGGCGGCTATGACCAGGCAGCTTCCATCGGATGAGAAGGACACCTGCGAGACTCTTGGTATCTGAATCGTTGCAAGTGGACTAAATGATTTCGTGTTATTATCAGCAGGCGCATCGGAAGTGTATGCCTGTCTGACAGTGTCCGTCGTCGCAATAATGAGGCTTTCAGGACCAGCTGCTGCGAGCAGTCCTTTCGCAGAAGAGATGCTCAATAGTGATGCAGTCGGAGGTGGCAGCCTCTCTGAAGGCCATGCCTGCGGCAAAAGCTGGACTTTCGTCTCTCCAGCTATCGCAAGAAAACCAAGCCCATCAGTCTGGATGTCCTCAAGGTCGGGACCCTGAGCGACTTGCCCATTGCCTATCGCAGGGGATGGTGTACTTGCTGCGCCCACGTTGCCAAAGCTCCAGGACATTGTGGAGCGCGCTTCGAGTGCTGTGAATGGTATTCCAGACCAGTCCTTCCTCCGCGTCTCCTCCGCAGAGTACAAAAGGCGCCTTCGCCACTCAGATCATCAGCAAGTCGATGTGCCAGTACGATTTTGAGATCCTCAGATTAGCGCCCTTGTCTGCGTCCTCCTACTGAATTCGGATCGCATAAATCAATGTGTTGTGGTGAACCGAAAGTGATTCTGGATTTTGATGCAGGTTACACGCGACAAGAGTAGAGCTTTGGTGCACGGACCCAGCAAGCTCCAGGCAGACCAGGACGCCGTCACCAAGAGCTGCCTGTTCTTAATCCACACATCGCATCTCATCACCACCGACATCGACTTCATTTCTCGCAGGCTCCAGGCTCTATTCAGCATCGCCTCTCCGAATCACACGCCGATCACACCACCAGTGTGCTCCCGCCATGCCTGGTTTCGACTTCTCGAACCACGACCGCAATGTCGCCCTTCATGCACGTGGTGTCCCATTACCCAAGGCGACTAGCACAGGTACAACGATCGTGGGATGCTTATACGATGGAGGCGTGGTCATCGCGGCAGACACAAGAGCAACAAGCGGACCTATAGTAGCAGACAAGGTCAGCATTCTTTACCTGAAACAATGCAAGCACCTAACACGAATCCACAGAACTGCGAGAAGCTTCACTACATCTCCCCTCAGATCTGGTGCGCAGGTGCCGGAACCGCCGCAGACACAGAGTTCACTACAGCCCTCATCTCCTCGAATCTCGAACTTCACGCTCTCTCCACAGGCCGCAAGCCCCGCGTGGCAACATGCATGACCATGCTCAAGCAGCATCTCTTCCGCTACCAAGGACATATTGGAGCCTACCTCGTCGTGGCTGGCGTTGATCCCGATGGTGCACACCTCTTCACTGTCCACGCCCACGGCAGCACGGATAAGCTTCCTTACGTGACGATGGGATCTGGTTCGTTGGCGGCGATGAGCGTGTTCGAGACACAGTGGCAGCCGAAGCTCACAAGAGATGACGCGGTGAAGCTGGCATCAGATGCAATTCTGGCTGGTATCTTCAACGATCTTGGGTCAGGAAGCAACGTCGACGTGGCAGTCATCACATCAGAAAAGACCACGCTTCTCAGGAACTACATCCAGCCGAACCAGAGGGAGAAGAAGATGAGGAACTACAAGTTCCAGAAGGGAACGACCGCAGTGCTGAATGAGAAGATCATCACGAGGGAGGATATCACAAAGTACGTCACCGTCCACGAGATCGGGGAGGAGGAAGGGACTGGTCAGGTGGTGGAGAAGATGGAAGTCGATTCATAGATGCCGTAGCATCCCGAGCACCAGCTCATGTACTTTTTGACCCCCACCCAAACCATATCAATCAATCCGCCGGCCGTGAAACTGATATTCTACCCGTACCGACCCACCACTCCATACTCCTCACTTTCCCGTGATAGCGTGCATCACTACTTACACCTCTTATCCACAATACTCGCCCCATGCTCCTCATACTCCTTCTTACTAATCCACATCTGATGAAACGTCCCCAAACTAGCCAACACACTGCCCCCAATCCACGCCCCAAACTTCTTATCCGTCACCGCCCCCGAAGCATGCACCCTCACCCTCGGATTCGGGTACATGACCGACAACTCCGCCTGAATCCTCTCCGGCAAACGCTCAATCAAACTCCCCGCCCCCGTAAGCACAATCTGATTCAGCAACTGCGCGCGACTGTCCACATCCACCCCATTCAACGCGGCCTTGACCAGCTCGGGAATCGTCTGCTTCTCCTCCGGCGCCGGCGAATTCGGGTCGCGCAACGCAGCCTTTGCGTCGAACAGTCCCTCCACGACTCGGAAGCGTTCCACGCCGAACACCTGGTTCCAGCCGTCGGGCATCTCAAAGGGACGAGGCGGGAGCGAGCGCGCGGCTTCGAGGTTCTGGTGCACGCCTGCGGGGTCGGTGGCGTCGAGGCGGCCGGGGCCGGACCAGACTTGCACCATGGATTCTTTGAAGGAGGTGAGGACGCGGTCTTCTTGGAGGCGGCGGAAGGAGGGGGATGGGGGGTGGGCGAATTGCATAAGGGTGGCTTTGGAGTCTTGGCCTGCGTCGACTTGGGTTTTGGATTTGACGAGGTAGTGGGGGGTGAGGGGGACGGGGGGGTTCATTTGGGAGAATTGCAGGCGGAGTTGGTTGGAGATCCAGTTGGAGCCGAGGGGGGAGCGTTGGGTTGCTGGGAGGGGGTTAGTATGGGGGTCCATGAATAGGTGTAGATGAAAAGGGAAGTTGACAGCCTGAAATGGTCACGGGCTCTCTCATCGAATAGGATCCGCTCGGTGGTGAAGAAGAGAATGCTGAAAAGATGCCCATCTGCTCGAGACGCTTTCACTGACCTTTCTTGGTAAAGAAGCCATCCAGCACCGGCGTGACCGAGACCTGATTCGCACCCACATCTATCACCAGCGCATTAGGCTTCCCAGAAGCAAATCTGTCCCTCTGTCAGCTCTCTCCCATACCACACTCACAGCCAGAACCTACGCAGCAAGCATCCCCGTCCTCCCCATCCAAAACGCCGGCACACCCCAATTCTCAAACGCAATCTCCATCGTCTTCTCCCTCGACTTTGACGGATTCCACGCCGGCTCCGTCATGAGCAACGGGTTCTCCTCCATCGGTCTCTCCGCCTGCTCCACCACCTTGTCCATATCCACATCCCCCTCCCCATCTCCATTCGTGTCATTCAGCCCATTCTTGCTCGGCGCCGTGGGTGCTGGTCCCGTCAATCGTGACGTTATCGAGTACTCGAATAGTTTCGCCGCCACGTCCCAGTCGTCTATTAAGCTTTCTTCGTTGAAGGGGTTCTTGATGTCCATGTGCGCGAGGGGGTTGTGTATCGAGTTGTCCCCGAACAGGAGCTTGGAGCTGCCATTTGGTGGGTTGTGCGCGCCGTAGAATGAGGGAACCACGGATTTCGGTATGTCTTCTCCTGCGAAACCTGCTCGTATCGTGTGCGCGCCAGGATCGAGGACGAGGGCGTTGATTTCGTCTCCGGCGTATTCTTGCGCCCCGGGAGGTACAGAGGAATTGAGGGTCGGATGGCCAGACATTATTGCGCGGCCCTGATCGCGAAGGTAACTCGGAGCGATTGAGGGGGTAGTGAGAAAAATAAGAAGCTCTAAATGTTGCTGGAGCGGGGAGGTCAAAAGTGAACTCGCGAAGCTTGAGGTCAGAACGCGCCAAGAACTTCACTCAAACTGGCACGGTATAGACAAGCACGAAAGGGGTCGATGTCACACGGTCAAACAAACTTCAGGAACTCTGATCAAAAAAGCTGGCATGACTCTAAGCTGCTCCGACTCCATCGCTTGCCCATGTCGCGTAGAAGCGCCTGCAGTCATGAGTACATCATCCCTTTGGTGGTATCTTCCCATAACGACACTGACACCAGCAATCCTCCATATTATCTTGCGGTATGTCCACAACGTTTGACCGAGATCCACTGATTACCCCTGGGATCCCTGCCTGCCTTGATCCTGCCTCTCGAGCTCCTTCAAGAAGTCCTCCCACACGTTCGCACTCTCATGGAAGAACTCCAGATGCTTGTCGGTCAGACCTCCTAGAGTGTCCCTGAATTCATCCGCCTTGATCCTTTCAAAGTCTTGCACCTCCTTGACCACTTCTTCGTCGAAAAGCTCGCTCAGCTTCTTCGCTCCTTCTACCTCGTCGTGGAGTCTCCTGATCTGGACTTCCAGCTTTCTCACCTTGTCTCTCCTGCTCGCTTCATGATCCACCCCTCTGACATCCTCGACTTTCTGTCTGATGAATGCTGTGGCTGCTGAAGGACCAATGCCATGTGTGGCGATTGCTGAGTTGTTACTCGCAAGGTTGTCTCTTTCGCTTGTCGCTTTGGCGGCATAATCTGTGAGTCCCTCGAAGTCGAGCTGTTTCTGCTCCCTGGTCTTGAGAAGTCCTTTGACGCTTCCGCAGTATGCCTCCATGTCTTTGAGACTGCTGAGATAATTGTTGTCGGTGTGATCGCGTAAGTTCTTCCACAAGGCGCTCTGCTGTTCTGTCGTCGCAACAAAAGCATGTAATTCGTTCTGGACACCAGGCTCTAGTAGCGCTAATTTGCGCATCTGGTTGGCGAGATCACCAAAATCGTTCTCGAGATCTGATTCGCGACGTGCAACACGGGCTACGTTCTTCGAAACATGTGAGAGGTCGTCATCGAGTTTGTCACAACGCTCGCGGACTTCGAGGAAACGACGGTCGGTCTTGTGTGGTTTGGAGAATGCGTTGAGGAATGAGTCTGTCCAGGTTTCAAGGACACCGGGCTGTGCTTCTGATTGCGACATACCGCGGGCGGGACGAGTCTTCATGGTGGCATTCCAGTCGTTTGATTCGAGAAAGATGGCGAAAAGAGCTGCGCGGCGTAATACGGGATGCATGGCGATCCTTTTGAGGAAACGCTCGAGAGATGATGCGCGGCGTGATGTGAAGTCGTTGCTGAAGCGGTCTCCGCGTACATACTCCATCTTGTGCTTGTCCGGAAGTGGCGGTACAGCACATTGTGGATATTCGCGTGAGAGTGTTTTGTAAAGGAACACGAAGTCGGTGAAGCGGCGGCGGACGCTGATGTGAGAGCTCGCAAAGGATTTGAAGTCGGTCTGTGAGTATTAGATATCTGCGATCGCCCGCAGATTAAAGGACTTACGTCTGTGGTAATGAGGTATGATATGAACTGATTCTGAGTTCCTTCGTTCTCTTTTTGAGGCTTGCCTACTTTGCACTCAAGTCGACCGTGTGTGCCTGGTCCAGCCAGGTCTTGAGGAGCAGCATCTTCGCCAGCCTGCTGCCAATCGTCTCCGTGATATCCGCCGTCGTCCTCCATCTTGATGTTTCTGCCCTGAGTGGCCGCTAATCTCACCTCACGCAATCTGTTCGCTTTCACCAGGCGCCAGTCCAAGGGATTACCAGAAGGTGTCGCACCGTGTGAATCGCTATGCTCGATGAGTTCCGCAGTTTGATCGTCCTCTCCAGATCCAGATCCAGCAGTGTGCTGATCGTCCAGGTAGTCCCAGGTGTGGATGTCGTCGTTGGAGTCGTCAGCCCCACATTCACTTTTCACGCCGCGGAGCGACGACGAGACCGAGGCAGAAGAGCAGCCAGCAGGCGGCAATGGCAATGCACCAAGGTTGATGGTGCCCTCGTACAGGTACGAGGCGGCAGGGGAATTGTCAAACTCACCTGTCTGGAGGCTGGTGTCAGAGGTCGCCAGCTTGGAAGCTGCGACTTGACCGTCGTCATTGCCCGCCTGTTCGGCGGCAACTCTACCCGAGGCGCCGCCCTCTCTGGCGCCCTCCATCTTCTCCTTCTTCTTCTTCTCCTTTGCGATTGGTATACGATTGTCGAAAGGAATCAAGAAATGAGCTGCTGATATATCATGGGTGTCGAAGAAGAGTCTTCAAAAAGTGAGGTGTTGAGAAAAAGGTATAGGCAGACTCGCTGTGCTGTTCACATGCTTCTTCACATGGCAAGGTCTCGTCGACTTCACTTCACTTCACATGATGGGCCATCCATAGATTTGGCCTGGTAGTTCTTGACACAAATTACTACCAGAAGCTGGCTATATCAGCTACCTCGCAGTAAGTATCGTCGATCATCTCTGGTAGTGTAGGCACAAATACTACCACAGGCACTGGTATACCAAGCCTGTACCTCTGCATATTCAAATTGACCTGGTAGTTCAAAATCAACAACTACCAGACGTCACCAACGCGAACCCGAGGACTGCACAATAATGCCAGATCGTCATTCATAATTCATCATCATGACTACCCAAAAGCAAGTTTACTCTGCCCCTTCTCCGCCTTGATGCCATTACCAGGAGGTCGCCCTCTTCCTCTACCTTTTGTATTCTGTACATGCGATTTCGCCGGCTGTGTCGGCACTGCTGCTGTGTGCTGCTGTTGCTCCTGTTGTCGCTGCTGCTGTTCCTGCTGTGCTAGTTCCCGTTGCATATCCCTCGCGAAATGCCAGTCTTCGTGCTCGGACATCTCGAGTTTCCGGATTTGTTTCTGGCAGCGCTCGCAGAGGTAGGTATTGCTTGGCTTGGTGCCGTTCGTGCTCAGAGGCCGATCTGGTGGATTGAACGGTGCTGGCGGACGGGTGTCTGATTGCTGAGGAGTAGTGCTGGATGATGTCGTGGGAATCAACTGTAGTGGTTCATCCGAGATCTGGGCTGAGGGCGGGGGTGCGAATGCATCTTCGTCATCCAGGAGATCAGCTTCTTCGTCACGTTTTTCTTCAGATCTGTTGGTGTCCTCTCTGTGAGTGCCGAAGAAAGTGCGGATACCGCCAGAGTCGTCAACTTTCCTTCTCTTCCCAGGAGGTGGCGTGCCAGAATCCTCCCGATCAGGTATGGATCTTGTTACGTTCATGGCTTTTGCCTCTTCGCCTCTTACCAGGAAGCCTCCAATGCCGTGATTGTCCTTTACGCCATCCTCGAACCCGCCAACGCTCAGACTCAAGTTGGCGCAAGGCCACGCTCGTCCATCTACCACAACCTGGCCAAGTAGGTTCTTCGCTAATCCGAAGAGGGTCTCTTCATCAATAGCCCTGCCAGTAGGAATAGGCGCCTGTTTGCTCCTCATCTGTCCGCCTTGTCGATGGTGCAGGTTGATCGTCTTTGGTCGTCGCTTGTTATCCAGCACTCCTTCTTCAACCAGTCTCGAGAAGATATCGGCGACAAAGATTCTCAACCATTTGCATCCTACCTCGAAGCTGTTGATACTTGGTCTGAAGCTCTTCGCACTCAACATACTCTTAATCTGCGTCCTGGGATTGACCTCGCTGGTGTCTTCGCCTCTGATCACCCCGTGCAGCCAGCTCCCGGTGTCATCTCCAAGCACTTTCTTCATCTGATCGAGTCCGACGTCCAGCAGTCCCTCCACCGTCTCCGTATTGAATGCTGCAACCACTTCATCGCCCAGTTTGCCACCCAGATTCCGGATTTTGGTAAACTTGAAGCCACTCAAGAAATGCCCGACCGCCCTGTTCCGTACTACGGTCTGACTATTCGGCTTCTTGTGTCCACTACCTAGCTTCGCCAGCATTTTGTTCTTCGCAACACCTGCCGAACACGTATACTTCAATCTCTCAAACACCGCCTGCCTAACGCCCCTCACGATCTCACTCGCAAGACTCATCACTACATCATCCCAATCCGGCTCTTTCTCTTCAAACTCCCCATCGTCCAGATCCACCAATGCGTCCGCGTCCCAGTCAATCGCAGTAGTTGGTGGTCTCGGCAGCTTCTCTGTCGGATCATCGTAGGGTGCTGGCCCCTTCAATTCCGGATACCGCTCAAGCAAGACGCCATGCACGTGTGCCGAAAGATCGAGAAACACTTCATCTATACTCGCCTTCTCCACCCTCTGTGTAGTCGCCGGCAGGGTCTCCTTAATCACGGCCAGAATCCTTCTGCTCTCCAGCCTGTAAGGGTCTAGCGAGACCTTGTGCGTGGCGATCTGCGCAAACGCATCGTCATGATATGCCCACTTTGCATCTCCTTCCCGCCATGTCGCTACATGTTGCAATATGATTTCTGGACATTTTGTCTTGGCTTCGTGGCAGGTGACATGTCGGGAGAGACCAAAGGCCCGGGCAGGGTAGTTGATGGCAATAAGGCCTTGCCATTGTTGTACTGCGAGGGGAGCTGTGGGCGGGAGATTGAGTCGCACTTGTTCGCATTGGGCGTAGAAGGCGTCGAGGTCGATATGGGCTATGCAGCGGAGGGGACTTGTTGTGCCATAAGAGAGAAGCGTGGAGAGGTGCTTGTACGTGAACTTGGAGCGTTTCGGGCGTGATGCAGAAGGCGATCCTGGTGAGGAGTTGATATAGGTTGCGGGGGTGGGTGACATGCTAAGGTATAAGCGAGCAAGAAGCAAAGACCTGGTGTGAGGACATGAGGTCTGATGGGACGCGAGGCGCGTAAAGTGGTTCCTGATTGAGGGGCAACTTCAGTGAAGAATGGTGTTTCGCAGCGATGGATCCAGATGGTATGATTGATCAGGCTGCCCTCGATTGCTCTAAACGTTGCTATAAGTAGAACCTTGGAAAGGTATATTGTTGTACTATCGTAGTACAGAAGCTACTTACAGGACCGCATGTCTCACGTGCTGAACCGCGTCAATGAAAGTGGTGGGTCCAGGGTTAGGGTTTCGCGTTTTCTTCGATCACCTCATCCATGAAGTCCAGAGCTCTTACAGTCAGGCATTACATTCTTGGACTGTCAGACGATTCAAATCTCATAGCATTGTAGGTCATCGTCGGTAGCTCTGAGGTAGGTGTGGACTCTCATATGTGCAGCAGCTGAAAGATTGCCCCTCTATAGCTCTATCATCAGCATTTTGGGTCACAGGGTAGGGGCGAAGATGGTCAGGCTGCCAAACTTTGCGAACAATGGCCGACCTCAGATTCTCGATGGAGGACTGGCCACAGCGCTTGAAAGTCGTGGGCACGAACTGAACCATCCTCTCTGGTCAGGAAAGCTGTTGACGGAGAAGCCGGAAGAGATCACCAAAGTGCATCTCGACTTCTACCGAGCAGGAGCCAACATTGCTATCACGTCGAGTTACCAGACCTCTGTGCTCGGACTGAAGAAGCACTTGGGTCTTGAGGAGCCACAGGCCCTGGAAGTCATCAAATCGAGCGTCTATCTCGCTCAGGAGGCTCAAAAACAGGCACTAGCAGAGGATCCTGAACGGAGTCTTTTCGTAGCAGGATCAGTAGGGCCATATGGTGCTTACCTGGCCAATGGAGCGGAGTACACGGGCGATTACGGCGATGTTACAGCACAGCAACTGAAGGACTTTCATGAATCGAGAATCGATGCACTTTTGGAGGCCGGGGCCGATATTCTTGCCTGTGAGACTATCCCAAGCTTGTTGGAGGTGAAGGTTCTGGTTGAGCTATTGCGGGCCAGGCATACGAAAGCCTGGCTCTCCTGTACGCTGAAGGACGAAGAGCACATCAGTGATGGTACGCACGTGTCCGCGGTGGCCAAAGCTATCCAGGACTGCGACCAAATCATCGGCTTTGGTATAAATTGTGTTCCACTGGGCCTCGCCGCCAAGGCCATCAAGCGTATTGCCGGGATAACCCACAAGGATCCGACAGTCTACCCAAATTCTGGCGAGCAATGGGATGCGGAGAAGAAGGTATGGTACGGGGGAGCAGAGGCCAGAGAGCATCTTGGGGAGTTAGCAAAGGACTGGTACAAGTCAGGGGCTCTGTTCATTGGTGGCTGCTGCCGGATGGGCTTTGAAGACATCAAGGTCATTAGTGATGCTCTACGGTCGACATCGAAGCCGTAGCATCCGGACATGGTACAGCGGACCAACGCGGCAGGTGGCGGAGCAAACGTGCAGTCGCGCGTGACTGATCGAAATCTTTTGTGCCATCAGTCTGATTACCATGTCCCCAGAAGGATAGATCTATGAGCCGGGGCTCTGATCATTGATGGCGTGTAGCGGTGAAAGGTCTAGATGTGGTTTTCTGATTCAACAGGGACCCCATCATGTCGACGTGCAGTCGGGGGTCGCCGACGCAAAACACTTTCGAGCGGCTATTGCAGGCACAGTCGTTGAATAGAGTTCGAGATCACCACCAAGACATCTGGCCTCTTGCGAGTCAAAGCACAACGTTGCAGAGGGAAAAGACAAGGCTGGCGTCAAATTTCCCCACAAACAGGGCCAAATGTGCGCTACCCCAGGTGTTTAGCGCACAGATGCGAGAGATGAGCCTAACAAGGTGGACACGCTCCACGGATATCTTCCGTCCTTCTGGCATAGCGCGTACCTGGACCAACGGTGACTGTCAGCGTGATCTTCACACGTTCAGATCTTCCCGCATGATCACCTCCTTGTTCCTGACTTGGGCCAGCCTGGCGTCTCGGATGGCATGCCGAGAGAGGCGTTGTCGGGCTTGCATTGTTTATGGGGTAATGAAAACTCGCCTCCTAGTCAAAGGAGCCTGGAATGGCGTCAAGAGTCCTCCGGATCACGAGGGCAGGGACCGTGAACGTGACCGGAGCACTGGCTAGGATGCACTGGACATCGTTGCACCAGTTTCGCAGTCTCTGCCCTTGGCGTCGGGTTTCTATTACCCCCATTTTACTTCATACTTTGCTCCTGCTTCTGTATCCTGTCACAGCCAACTCCGAAGCGTTGGAACCATGCGGAATTGCGTCAAGACATGCTATTCTGGCGTGAGTCGTACAGGAATTCGAAGACTGTATTTCCGGTGGACCCGACACAAGAGACCTGATGATAATCGATGTTGTAGGGTTCATGTAAGACGCGAGGACGACTGACCAGACCGTTGATATTCTGGGTGGCCATCGGAGTTCGGGATGGTCGAAAAAAGGACATCAGCCTTTCACTCCTGTGCCTGACAACGGTTCGCAACTCACGCGCACATGGCTCGCCAAACTTTGCGGGGTTACAGTTTTCTTTCGTAGCCGTTCGCCGCTGTTCCCGCTGATGGTGTAATAGTGGTCAGAAATTTCCAGAGCTATGAGTAACAGCGGGTGGACCACGCGTGCAAGCATACCAAACTCCGACACGAGGCGTCTACGCTTGGGTACCTATTACACATGAAAACTGTTCCCCGTATATCTACCCCTTCCTTCCCCTCTCTGTACACTCAGCCGCGTTAACCCGTCCATAACATAAGTTGTTCACCACATCAACTTTTCTTTGTTCGACTACCATAAGTTCTTTCAACCATCGGATCACCTGACTACTAGGCATCGTCTCGAAGATTCTTTGTTGATTGTACTACGAGATCATCATCGACTACTCTATATCAAGGAATACTGTACATCTCTGAAGCCAGTAGGCCTGGTATGCACATCAACGACCTTCCACTCGAGGTTTTACACCAGATCTTCAAGGAGGCGGCGATCTCAAACAAGAAAGAGGGTGTGACCTTCACCTATGGTCTAGGTCACGCTAATACACCTATCCAAAGCAACAAACTCACTCGTCACGTCCGTGGCCCCGTCAGCGCCGACGGTCTACGATGGGATTCTACGTCAGCTATACGTCAAGTTTGCAGGACATGGCACGATTGGGCAGTGAGTCACGCTCTTCGTGACATCTACCTACGTCGGTGGCGAGGTTCCGAAAGATGGGCTGAGCTTCCTATCGAGCGTAGAAAGTACGCTATCTACGAGCTGATTGACCGTCCGACCGGATGCGCCGTGTACCGCGACCCATACGGATCACTGCGGCAGACAGCTTCATTCTTCTCCGAGTATCCCGAGCTCACGGATCATGTTGAGCGTCTCTGGTTCAATGGTTTCTTCACACCAGAGTCCGAGGCGTTGATCTTCAAGGTACTGCGTTCATGCAGATTCCTCACCAACATCTCCATTCCATGGACGATGCTGCGACATGGCTCTGCACAAGACTGGTTGCATCTTCTCGGGATCGCCACCAAGGACGACATGGCTGTACAGTCACTTGAGCTTCAGGCTGTCTGTCTCTCCGACATGATGACATACTCCCCGGACATCAACTTTGACAAGAAGCCACTGTTTGATCCTCGAGTCAATTTCTCGCAACTCAAGCGCCTGAAGCTGATCGGTAACACAACACTCATGCCGGTCTGCGACGCCGACTTGTTGCAGATTGCAAAGACTGCGACCAATCTGGAGGAGTTCCACGTCACCTGCCTTTCTACTGTCACGATCGCTGGTGTGATGGCCATAGTCAAGGCCTCGTCAAAGACCTTGCAAGTTCTAGACCACTCTCCTCGGTCCGAAGATGGCTTCTACCACCCTGATCCAGGGACACTTGCAGACGGCGATCACGCTTGCGAGATTCTCACATCCTGCCCCAACCTGCACGATGTTAGCATTTCCATCCCAAGTATGTGCAAGGATCTCTTTGCCAACGAATCGGTGCACTGGCGTGGCGAATGTCAGGTGAGAGCACTCAGGCTGTGCTCAGACCCCAGCTCTTCTGGATCTTCCGTCTCGGCACCAGCTTCACCTGTGGAGCCACGTCGACGCACGAGCTCATCCTCTTCAGCACCGGAGTACCGCAGTCTCATGGCATCCCGGACTCGAGGTGCTGAACTTCTGGAGATCCTGGATCAAGCACGTATCTTGACCACAGCCAGACAGCGCCATCGCCAGAATCTGGACATTGAGCTCTTCTACGCCGACTGCATCTTCGACCCTGCAGACAACGTTGTCCATGGAGACTTTGCTGTCGCCGAGATTGTCAGCCACGGCAACTGGCCTTCAGCCAAGATGAGGTCCGGAAAGGGACCGTACGGGAGTACAGGACTGTACGGAAAGGGAGATGGGGACTGGGAATGCGTGAGCGAGCAGGAATGGGCTCGAGGAGTCGAGGGAGGATGGATCAGAGTCTGATACGGGTTTGCGGTGTTCTTTGCATGCGAGCGTCATGAATTCTACGGCTGGACGCATGGACATGGATGTTTTTCAGCGAAGGGAGCATTGGGGATCGAAAAAGCATTCGGTTGATATCCTAGCTGGCGGGCATGGCTGGCTTTTTGCTTTGCGAGTCGATTTACAGATACCAAAGTAGTATTGAAGAATTGCAATTGCTTGCAACGAGTTGACCTCAGACTGCTTCATATCCATCCAATGGTCTCATCGTATGGCTTCAAGGTGGTGGTCGGATGCCGTGTGCTTCCTATCTCCTAGATTTTGTCTCAACACTATTCACGCAGCATCATGCACGTCGAATTGCGTTGTTCACTGTGCCCGCAATTTTCAGTACACAGTCCACGAAAGTATGCACGCCGCCACCGTCTCAAGAACCGCCACTGTTGCTGAGTCATGCCCCTGCAGAGCCGCACAACGCTTACCCCTCGTGTCCCTTCAATCTCGTTTCGCCGCCTGTCTCACGTTGCAAGCTATTAAAGTACCACGACGATACATTAGCGAAACCCTCCCTGTCATCCAAGCGGCGGAGAACATGACTTTCTTGAGGCAGCTCCACAGCGATCATACCATGCCGTTGAAATGTGTTTGACCATCATGCTTGAGTACGCACTAGATCAGCCTGTACCAACGGTATGCGACGCCAGTATGAAGACACAAGCAGGATAAGTACCTCCTCACAGCTCCTCCTCATCCCCAAGAAGTTCCAAATCCCATTCACAAGTCATTCGTCAGCGCCCAACCACAACCATGCACCTCCCCCCACTCCTCCTCTTCCTCCCCCTCACAACCGCCACAATAACCTACACCCTCTCGCGCTCCCCCTCCCCCACCCCCGAAGAAGCCACCGCCTACACAAAAATCACCTCGGCCATCGAAGCCGCCATCGCGCGCCACGCCCGCGTCCACGACCTCACCAAAGCCCTCCGCGTCAACTACCGCCCCGGCGTCCCCACCGCCGAAGCCAACTACAACGGCGACGTCAACTTCGGCTCCAACACGGGGTATATGAACGAGCGCACCGCTCTGCACGAGATCGCGCACACCCTCGGCGTCGGGCAGACGCAGTATTTCGACCAACTATGTGCGGCGGGGACGTGGCCCAAGGCGTTGGCGTTGCTCAAGGAGTGGGATGGGGAGGACGCGAGGATTAGTTGTGGGGGAGGCCATTTTTGGCCGTATGGCTTGAATTATGATACGGAGTGGAGCGAGACGAATGCGGATCGGCATGTGAGGATTCTGGGGGCGATGATTGAGGATGGGTTGCAGGGGCCGGGGGTGGTGGTGCCGGGGCCTGTTGGGGGACAGGCGGGGGGTTCGACGACGGGGGCGGTGGTGGAGTTGACGGGGGCGCCGGTGGTGACGAGTAGTGAGGTGGTGCCGACGACGACGGGGCAGGAGGTGATTGTCACGACGACGTCGAGTGCGGCACCGGTGGTCAGTTCGACTGCGGCCCCATTGCCGACGCTGGCGCCGACGGGAGCTTCTGCTGGGTTGCCGACGAGGACTAGGACGTCAAGGAGGAGGAGGCCGACGAGGAGGCCGTGGTGGGGGCCGAGGGTAGGGGGCGCGAGGACGCAAGCTTGAGGGGGATCATATAGACGGGGGCAATGCGATACGACAACCTTGAACCTACCAGGATGATCTACCTTGTCTGCTGTGATATTGCCACAGCGGCGAAGTAGCTGTGAATGAACAGGCCGAGGGCAGCTGGGAAGTCACACCGTATCATGTGACCTGCAAGCCATTGAAATCAAGCTCTACGCTTCATTCGTGGACGACGCAAGAAATTCAACGTGCATGTGGTTGTCACGGTCGTTGGTGGAGAAGCTGCCACATCGCGATGAGAAGCTTCGACCCCGCTGAGACGTTCCGGGCTGACTTGCGAGCATTTGTTCCCGGCGTCCCGCCATGGTGAGATGAGGCTCAATAAATGGGGCGGACCGTTGGTGTTTGCCTGTCAGGCATGAAGCCACCAACCAAGCCGACATGAAGACGGAATTGGCTGTTGTGAGACGAGATTCATCTGAGACTGATAGATTCGTCCACGATCAAAAGGTCAGATGCAGTATAATCCATCACTAGTCAATGTGGAACGTACCTTTTCATGCACCTGGAACCAGAGATTGGAAGCGGGGGCTCGCGGCGGGATCAGTTGATGAGTTCGCGTGTTGCAATCCTCATCTCGATGATCGCCCGACTTTTCGATCCCAGGCCGCAATTGCTGCTGGTTCGCCCTCGGGCTATTCGTCCCCTGACAGCTGCTGGACGTGAACATCATTGCATGATCTTGAACTGTAAACTTGGAGCTCTGACCTTGACACTGCAATATTCGTCGTCCTGATCGATATCGTTGAGCAGCAGTTGAGTGGCACATAGCTGTCTTGAGCATTCGTCGCGGAGATCCGTCGATCGCCGAATCAGACGCGTGCTGCAGTCACTGCACAAATCACCCCCTGCAGAAGACCGCAAACCACAATGCGAACCGTCGCGGGCCCATGGACATTCGAAGAAATCTTCGGCGCATGTTAACGTCCACCCCGGGGATCTGGCCCTCCCCTAGAAGTGGCCCATTTAGGGTTAACCCTACTTGCAGCCAATCGGAGGTCGTGAATCTGCCCCGACACTAGGCCTAATTAGTGTTTGCGAATTTCTATCTCCTTCGACGCTTTACATCTCCTAAACCTTATATTATTTAATAGTTCTCTAGTTGTTAATTAAGTATAAAAAGTAGCTTAAAGCTACTATACGTAAATATAATTATTATAAAGGCAAGTTATCTTAAAGAGAGCTTATATAGTAATATTCTTACCTTTCTAGAATAACTCTCTATTACTAGATTAAGAGTATATATAAATTATATATAATAAGCTATTCTTACTAGTAACGCCTTATACTAGTATAAGAGAATACTCTAGTTAAGTTTATTTACTTCCTCTCCTTCGATAGCTTTAATTTAAATAACTACTAACTTAATTAGTATACTAGTTATCTTCTTAAATCCTTAACTACTTAGCTAGTATATATACTTTCTATCTCTATTAGTAAGTACTAGTATATTCGCTTTAAAGAGTACTATCTAGAGGTTAATCTTCGATATTGTCTAGCTATAGATAGTAATAGATTAGAAGAGCTTAGTAATACTAAAAAGGTAGAGATATAGTTTAAGTTAGTTATATATACTATTAATATCTTTAATATTAAGCTTTATAACATCTATAATATAGACGAAATTAGCTATATACTTAGTTAATTACTTTATAAGTAGATCTAGATAATAAGTAAAGATAAGTATATATCTTATTTATATTAATCTAGTAATTATAAGTAGGCTATAGCTATTAAAACTCTAAGTACTATTAGCTAAGTTATACTATTTCTATTTATCTTAAAGAGCTAGACTATTTAAGATAGCTAGTTTAATAACTTAATTAATCTACTAGAGAATTTAATATATACTAATACTATAATTAAGACTTTACTAACTAGTTAGACAAATAATAAGATTACTATAAAGTAGTTAAAGAATTACTTTATTTCCTTTACTTAGTCTCTTAATAAGTAAGAGAGAAAGATAAAAGAGAAGAATCTTAATTAAAACTAGTATTTACTTCTCTTTAATAGTTATTACTTATACCTTATACTAGAGTTTATATAATTAGCTTAGAAGTACTATATTACTCTATTAAAGCTACTAGTATATATTTTATACTTTCTCTAGCTTCTTAATATTACTATATTTACTAATCTAAAGTATAAATATTAAGATAAAGTTTAGTAAATTCTTTATAAAGATATTATATAAGTAAGTAAGTACTACTTTATTAAAGCTTATATTAATAGTTATAATATAGTCTTTAGTAGTAATAGCTAGATAAGAGTCTTCGAAGTAACTAGTATATAACTAGTTAATCTAGTACTAGTTCTCTATTAAATTTAGTACTATCTCTTCTCTTAATCTACTTCTTAATCTACTTCTTAATCTACCTCTTAATCTATCTCTTAATCGAGTACTTAATCGAGTACTAAATCGAGTACTTAATCTCTTTCGATTTTAGAAGTAAATTCTATATTACTCTTAGTAGAGATTTTACTCTTCTTCTCTATTACCTTTATATCTCTTCTAGCTATCTCTTTATACTACTCTAACTCCTTATTAAGTAATACTATATTAGAGATAGATTATATTAATACTAGTAAGTATATATAATAATCTACTAGAGTAGTATAAGAATAGCTCTAATTCTATAGTACAAATAATACTTAAGGAAATTAAGTTTCTCTAGTAGTGTATACTAAAGTTAGAGCCTATACGTATAGGCTATCTAAAGCTAGCTAGACTCTAAATTCTTATAGCTAATTAGCGCCTAATGCCTAAGCTTCTAAAAATATCTATAATATTACTTTCTTCTCTAGCTAATGTCTCTAGTAGCTAGCCTTAATAAAAACCTATTAAACCTTAGTAGGAACTATAGAAAAAGAGTATCTAGTAGTACTACTTCTATCTACTTACGTCTATATAGTGATTTTTGCGTAAGACGCATGCGATAAGTAAGGTTATTATAGCTTTATTGCTTCTAGAAAGGTAGGTAATATATGCTTTATTTAGGCTTTATTTAGGATTTTTGCTCTCTAGGTTCTTAGTGCTAGAATTTCCTTTATTATATAGAATAATAACAATAATTATAACTAAAATATATTTCTATAACGTACTTACTCTTCTCTTCTTCTATAATAATATCTATTACATATACTATACCTTCCTTATCTAGTATTATAGTTGCCTTTAGTAGGCTAATATACATCTCTACTACTACTCTTAATCGCGCTCCTAAATATACTTTTAGTAGATAAGTAATCTACGATATAACTATACTCTATATACTAACTTATATATACTATATATACGAAATTACAAAGTATAGTATTATCTATAACAAGCTAAACCTTAAGAGGTATAACTATTATACTTATAGTAATAGGTCTTTCTATACTCTAGTAAGAATACCTATAAGTAATACCTATATATAACTTTACTAATACTCTTAGGTCCCGATTAGCTTTAATAGTTATATAGAGCATATATATACTTTCTATAATACCTACTCTAATACTATAGCTACTAGTACTTTCTCTAGGAATAGGAGAGGCACTAACTCTCTTATTTAGTATATAGGCTTAAAGCTTATACACGCCTAGTGCACTTTAACTCGATAGCTAGAGAATTATAGATATATTATAGAGCTTAGAGGTAATCCTTTAGAGATGCCTATAAAAGTTCCTAAGTCTAGCTCTAATATAGAGAAGCTATAGCTATTAGAGTAAAGGAGAATTACTAATGTTCTTAAATAGATAGCTATTTAGTAGTTTAGCTATATAAGTTTATACTTGTCTCGTAGCTTAGTATTATACTAATAGCTATAATAGCCTAGTTCCTTAGGCTTTAGTAGTAGAGGGCCTAGTAGTAGTCCTTACCTAATGTTTAGGCCTAGTAGTCCTAGTAGAGGTAGTACTAGTAGCGGCAATAGTAGTATAAGTTCGTATCTATCTCTTAGTTACATTATATACTAATATCGTAAATAGAGTAGTAGTAGTAGTTATAGTAGTAGTAGTAATAGTAGAAGTAGAGGAGATAGTAGAGATAGTAGTAGTAGTAGTAGAGAGAGTAGAGATAATAGAGATAATAGTAGTAGTAGTAATAGAGGTAGTAATAATAGTAGTAGCTCTAGCGTAAGTTCGCTACTACCTCGTACCTATCTCGTATACTAACATCGTAGATAGGATAATAGCTCTAATTCTAGCTCTAGATCTAGGTCTAGTTCTAGTTCTAGATCTAGTAAGGAGAGTAGTAAGAAGGCTAGTAAGGAGAGTAAGTTTAGTAGGTTTAGGAAGAAGAATAATAATAATAAGTAAATTGAGGTATAATTATACTTATATCGCTTGTTAGTCGCTTGCTAATATTATAGCTAGGATAATCTAGATATTATAATTAAGAATAAGTAGTTATCGCGCTTGTTGCTTATATTCTAGAGAAGTTAAGTAGGTATAGCGTAGGTGTTTCTAGTGTTATTCTCGCGAAGATACTAGGCTATAGAGCCTATAGATAGCAATAGATAGTTTTAGATCCTTAGCCTTATACTCCTAGTAAAGTTATAAAGTTAAAGTCTCTAATGCTAAGGATACTTATTATAAGCCTATAGTAGTATTCCCGCGAGTAAACTACTAGCCTATACTAAGCTACTTATTCTTATCTTGTCTCCGGTTACGCTTGCTACTCTCCCTAAACTTCCTTAATAAGTTATCTATCTCTTTAAAGTTCTTTTTCTTTATCTAGGAGCTTTTAGTCTTATTATATCCTTTCTATTTAAGTAGATACTTCTTTTTTCCTACGTGTGTAGTATACTTAGCTAATATCTTTTCTACTTACTATACTTATTCTTTGTTCTCTACTAACTCTAGCGCCTTTATATTAGGTAGTTCCTCTTCTTCTCTTAGGTAAAAAGGCTCTAGTAGTAATATATAGAATATATTATATATACGATAGTTGCTTAGTAGCTATAAGCAATATACCTATAAGTTAATTACTTCTTTTATACAGAAAGAGCCTATAAACTTGTCTAAAAGTTTCCTACTTAGTGCTTTAAGCTTAAGGTTCTTTGTGTTTAGCTATACTAAGTCTTTTAGTTTAAACCTTATAGAGGTATACTTTCTGTTATAGTACTATATTTAATACTCTACTATAGTACTTAAGCGCTCTTATAGAGTTATCTATAATGTATATATATTCTATACTTGTTGTACTACTACTAGTACCTTCCTCTCTAGCTGTCTATTCTTAGGTAGAAGATAGAGAATAGAGTATTTACTAAGTATAGTATAGAATAGTATCTCTTTAGTAGCTATATATATAGAGTTATTATAAGTAAACTTAGCTATATAAAGTAGACTTAGCTAGTTAGACTAGTTCTTTATAGTAAAGACTTAAAGGTAGTACTCTAAAGTCTAATTCTAGTATTCTATTTAGCTATTCGTTTACAAATAGAAAGCTATACTTAACCTACACTTTACCTATATTTAGTAGTAAATCTCTATCTAGAATTAACTAGTAAACAGAGATCCTCTATCTAATATAATACTCTTTTATGTACTATATTTACAAATTATATACTTAAAGTAGACATCTATAAAGTCTTTTATAGTCTATATCTCCTTAGCTATAATATAGATAGCTATCTTAGACAATCTATTACAGATTACAAGGATAGTATTATAAGTACTACTATTATATATTATAGGAGGTAACTTTATAATAAAGTCTAGTATAACTTCTTTAAAGATATTAGTAGAGACAGGTAAGAAGAAGAGCTTACTATATAGTATATACCTTAGTACTTTTAACCTTTAGTAAGTGCTATATAACTTTATATACTTATGTACTTCTTGATCTAATAATAGCTAGTAGTAGTGTCTACTAATTAGATTATATATTCTAGCTATACTATAGTAGCTAGCTATATAAGAGTTATAGTATTAGTATAGAATTTCTTGCCTAAGGCTAGGTTTATTAGAAATATATAGTCTACTCTTGTATATTAGAGTACTATCTTTACGTTTGTACTATACTAGTATCTTCTTACTACTTCGAGTGCAATCTTTCTACTCTAAATCGGCTATATACTTAACTATAAAAGTGTTCTTCTACTAAAGTATATAGATAGTTTATAATAGAGAGGTATCCTCTACTAATGTAAGTTCGCTAGCAACTAGCACTCTAGCTATATAGTATAGCACGTATAGTATACATTCTATAGCACTAGTAGTTTAGCTAGATTCGCGTTTGTAACTTATAGACTATTAACCTACAAGTTCCGAGCTATACTTAAGGTAGAAGCTAAACCTACTAACTATCTATACTTTAGTAGTAACTAGATTTAATCTAAGATTACTTACTAAGTTAAGCTTGTTCTATAAGGTTAGTAATAACCTTATAAGTACGTAGTTCTCTTTAAAGTAGTCTACTCTTTATAAGAGCCTATCTACTAGATTAGACTTGCTAGGTCTATACTAGACTTTAAAATTAAAAGCTTCTAGATAGGATATCTATCTTATCTAGCGCGAGTTTAGCTTACTTATATCGCATATATCTCGTAGGTTATTATAGTTACTAAGGACCTATACTATATGTTAAGTGCTTTCTAAATAGTAGCGCTATTACTTAAAGTAATATATAATTATATATAGTTCTTAGTTATAAACCTCCTAATTATACTCTACTTCTTGTAGCTTCTTAGAGATAAAAGCTACTAAGTACTATTTGTTATCTTTAAAGAGCTATAAGAGGATACTAGCTACTATAAAGGTAGAGGTATCTATCTCTAGGTATATTAGACACTAGAAGTCGAAGTAGTATAGAAGCGGCATATCTATAAAGTAGACTTTAAGCTAAATAAAGCTCTCTTCTACTAAGTCTAGCTATATAAAGGTAGTATACTTTTTCTTTAAGAGATCTATTATAGGTACTATTAGCTTTATATAATTCTAAATAAATCTATAATAGAAGTTAGTAAAGCTAAGGAATAACTAAAGCTCCTTAATACTAGTTAGTTAAGACTATCTAGAGATAGTTACTACTCTTGCTAGATTAGTATAGACACCTCGCGTGTCTATAATAAACTCTAAGAAGGAAACCTCCTTAGTAGTAAAGGTATACTTAGCTAAGTTAGTATATAGCTCTACCTACCTTAGGCGTTTAAGAACTATACTAACTACTTACTAGTAGGTCTCTAGATCCTCGCTATAAGTATAGATAAGAATATTATTAAAGTACACTATATAGAGATTATCTACTAGCTTTCTTAGGGTCTAGTTAATATAAGCTTAGAAGGTAGTAGAGGCGTTAGTAAGTCTAAAGAGTATAACTAGATATTTAAAGTGTCTATAGTACGTTTTAAAGACTATCTTCTATTTATTCTCTAGACTAATACGGATTCTGTTATAGGCATCCTTTAGATCTAAAGTTATATAGTAATATATATCTAACAAGTAATCTAGTGTCTTATCTACTAAGGGGAGCAGGTAACGATCCTTAATAGTAATAGCGTTAAGGTCTCTATAATCTATATATAGGTAGAGAGTACTATTCTTCTTTAGTATAAACAGGATAGAGACTCCTACTAGACTTATACTATAGCAGATCTAGTCTTTCTTTAGAGCGTCTTTAAGGTATACTTATAGTACCTCTAGCTTATATAAGAAGAGGTTATAAAGCGAGCTATAAGATAGCTCTTTTCCTAGTATAATTAGAATCTAATAGTCTCTCTCCTTTATAGTTAGTAGAATCTTAGCTATATCTAAGTTAAATATATCTAGGTAGTCTAATAAAGTATCTAGTATATAATGCTTCTAAGAGACATCTATAATCTAGATATATACGACTATACCCTTACGTTCTAGGTTACTCCTAACTATACCTAGGAAATAGATATAACCTTCTTCCTTCTCTAGCTACTAGATAGTAACTATTTAGATATATAAATTATTCTTAATTCTCTATACCTAGGTTTACTATCTATAGTTAAGTTAGATATTCTTCCTCTATAAGAAGGAGTTACCTAGGAGTAACTTAGGTTCTTCTTTGTCTACTCTATAGACTATAGTCTTAACTCTATAAGTAGTATCTCGGTCGTTAGTAAGTACTACCTATATCTCGTATACTATATAAGTAGCTTTCCTTTCTAAGTCTATCTAGGCTAGCTATAGAAGATTACTTAGGATTAATTTAAAGTTTATTTTAACTACTATATACTAGCTAATAAGGCTAACCTCTACCTATAGGTTAAGAATAACTCTTACTTAGTAGTCGACGCTAGTAGCTTCTATTATAATATAGATATACCTTATCTCTAGTAAGATATTAATAGCTTAGTGCCTTGTAGTTCCCGAGGTAACTACGAGGCTTAGCCTTTTCTCTAGGCCTATCTAACCTAAGTAATAGACTCTTTGTTTATATCTAAGAGTTTAGCCTTCTTCTAGTATTTATTAGTATAGTGTCTCTTTCTTTTATAGAAGTAGTACTCTATTTCTACCTTATAGAAGAAGAAAGAGTTCTTCTTAGTAGAGTCTTCTTTTAGCTAGTCTTCTCTTTATAGCTTTCTAGAGCTATCTATAAGCTAGTTACGAGAGGCCTATAGTTTACTAGCGCTCTAGAGATTATACTCTAGCGTTACTTCTAAGTTAATAAGTGCTTCTCTAGTAGGAGGTACTAAGTAATAGTTAGTAATTACTTACTATAGTTTAGAGCGGAGTTTAGAGAAGAAGTGTTATATGTAATACTCCTCTAAATAAGAGAGTAGCTAGTTCTTAAGAGTCTCTAAGTAGGTTATAAAAGTCTAGATATTCTAGCTAGGTAGCTATACTATAGTAGTATACGTAGTTATTGCTTCTAAGGTATAGTTAATTAGATTAGAGAGTATATCTAGTAAGTAGGTCTTAAACTACTCCTAGCTATAGAGGTTTACAATAAGCTTATACTCTAGATAAGAGTACTAGACTTCGTATAGCTCTTCTACTAGATACTAGCTTACCTATATAACCTTCTTATTCTCTAACTAGAAGTTCTTAGAAGTAAGTTAGAAGGCTATTTTATAGCTTCTAATAAATTCCTTATATTCTCTTAGACTTCTCTCTTTATATTCCTTAGAATCTTTTAGTCTTATACTACGCTTTACTTATAAGAGTTCTATATTCTAAAATACGTAGTACTTGTAGCTCGTAGCTAAGAATCTTATACCTATATTACTTCGGAGGTTAATAGTGTCTAGATTTACTTCCTTCTTAAGTAGAGTAATTTACTTCTCTATCTACCTAAGAGTTTACTCTTATAGAAGACAATTATAACACTATTTAGTATCGTAGATATATTCTTCTAGCGATATAGTTACTATAATCGGTTCTCTTAGAGTAGTTATTAGAGTCCTAGACTTCTCTTTATTACTTATAGAGCCTAACTATATTCTTGTAATAGCTATCCTTAAACTACTTCCTAAGTAGAGTAAGGAAGTATTATTATATTAGAGATAGATTATATTAATACTAGTAAGTATATATAATAATCTACTAGAGTAGTATAAGGATAGCTCTAATTCTATAGTATAAATAATACTTAAGGAAATTAAGTTCCTCTAGTAGTATATACTAAAGTTAGAGCCTATATATATAGGCTATTCGAAGCTAGCTAGACTCTAAATCCTTATAGCTAATTAGCGCCTAACGCCTAAGTCTCTAAAAATATCTATAACATACTATGTCTATTAAATTAGCTAAGTAGTTTAACTAGAGACTTAAAGACCTCCTCGATAACTAGTAGTATACTAAGTATAGTTTAGCTAGCTATTAATAAGCTTTTTAATTCTTATTTAAGGTAGTATAAGCTATAGAGGAAGAGGTTAATATTACTAGAGAAGAGATAAAATTACTTAAGAGGAAGTTATAAAGTATTAATAAGTATACTAAGAAGAAGTATAAGTATTATTATAATAGTAGTAGCTACCTCTCTAGAGAAGTACTTATTAGTATAAAGAAGATACTAGAGTAGAGAGATACTAATAGAGAGATAGAGGAGGCTAATTACTCTAAGATAGCTACTTATAAGTATAGAGTTAATCTTAGTAAGTAAGTTTAAGCTTTAAAGAAGTCTTTAAAGTACTTCTCTACTAAGTATCTAGAATACTACTACCTATTATAACTTAAAGAGGAGCACTAATAGACTAAGCTAGATTATAACGCTACTAGATTAAAGTATACTAAGTTATAGAAGCGCCGAGATAGACTTAAAGGTAAGAGTAAGAGACTTCTTATACTTAAGTATAATAGCTTAGAGATTAATAAGACTAATACTACTATATAGATTAACAAGCTACTACTAGAACTACTACTAGAGGTAAAGGAGAAAGAGAAGAAGGAAGAGAAGTACTAAGCTATTACTAATACCTTTTATAATAGTTAGTTTTAGTAGATTATTATAAATCTAGCTCCTTAAGAGATTAGAGATAGCTAGAGTACTTAGTATATAGTACTATATAACTAAAAGACATAAGAGATTAATTTATACTATAAATTAGATAGCTAGCGTTTTCTAAGGTCTAAATTATAAGCTAAAAACACTAACTCTAAGCCTTAGCTTTAAAAACCTCTATACTAACGATATAAAATTATAGCAATTAAAGAAGTTTAAAAAGCTATAAGGTACGCTAAGATATACTTCTTACACTAAAATTGGCTAGCTGGTGTATCTTCGGCGCTATCTCACCGCTTTCTGGATCAAGGGTGGGCCACTTCTAGGGGAGGGCCAGATCCCCGGGGTGGACGTTAGGGCGTTCGAAGGAGGTCAAGAAACAAACCATCTCCGCCAAAACTATCAACCCAAAAGCAAAACCAGAAGCAGTCAACACCGTTTCCGCCCGTCTTCCTTCTTCTCCATTACTGCATGGGGAAACCGCCGATCATCGACCTCGTCCCATCTCATCTCCCTCAACTTCTTCGACTGTAGCCACAAATGATCAACTCGACCACTTGACACACGATAATTCTTCCGAGTCGATAAGAGACAAGCAGAGCACAGACGATACGAGCTTGGAAGACATTGGACCTCCACCGCCGGCGAAGGAGCTTGCGGTAGACCGAGTCTCAGAAGCTGGATTGGCCTCTTCGGAGGACATTCCAACCAGAGAGGACTCTGTACAGGAAGAGCTGGACTCTACCTCACACCCCGAAGTAGTCGTTCAGCAGCCGACTCCACCGCCCCAGAATGAGAATATCGTCCCAGCTCCGCCAGATCCGTCAATCGCGCAAGAGATAGCAGCGAGCAGGTAGGACACCCTTCTTTCTTTACATTCCTCGCGACATGCTCGAAGCGGGACGAGATATGCGCTGTTCCTATGCGCAATCCATGTCCTAGGCACTGTAGCTACAATCGGTCCACATGTCAGACTGCTATACTGCAATGCGTCTTTGTAAACTATGTTATAACACCGACTAACACTGCATAATAGTTTCGATTCGATCCAGTCCACGGCAGTCTCTAGCTACAATCTCCCTTCGCCCGCACAATCCAATCCTTCCATTGCTCGGATACAAGCAGAAGCAGAACCGCGACGACAATCCCTAGTCTCCAATTCAAACGTCCCAGAAATCCAGCAGATCCTCACAGACTCCGACACATCAGTCAATCAGATCACGTCTCCCGCAAGTCTCGCGGCGCATTCCTCGCATTCCGGCAGTCATACAGGAAGTCTAGCAGCCATGCTGACTCGAAAGATTTGGGTCAAGCGACCTGGCGCATCTGCGACCTTGGTGGCTATCAGAGAGGATGATTTGGTGGATGATGCGCGCGACAAGATTCTTACAAAGTATTCGAACTCATTGGGACGGACATATGACTCTCCGGATGTGACTCTCCGGATATCTGCAAGGTCAGATGGCCCAAGATCACAACCGCAAGAAAGGCTGCTCGGACCCGAAGAGGACTTGTGCAGAGTACTGGATTCATACTACCCGGGTGGTCAGACGGTAACAGAAGCTCTCATCATTGATATCCCACCAAAGAAGACCCCACGACCATCGCCGAGGCATCAACACCATAATAGCAATGGTCACAACAATTATCATTCTCTGGAAGAGTTTCGACCACACGAGTCCGGCACGGACTACTTTCCACCAATGCCAGCTGTCGTTCAGACAGTGAACGGCCAGACCGCAACCATACACGATCCACGGACGGGTCATGCTCAAGTCCTTCAACTTCCAGATCACACCCGATCAATCTCAGTCCTACAAACGGGCCAGGTCCCACCACTTCCTTCACCCGGCGCAGCAACCCGCCGGCATCGACCGAAATACGCAAGGCAACACACCTCTTCGCCGACGATCATGGCTCATCCGACTAATGCAGCTGCAGTCGCCGCACTGAACTCCCCTAATCCTATCGGCCAGCACGTGCCGCTTCGCAGCAATCTTGTCCGACCGCGGCATGATTCTAATGCTTCGGAAAGGCCTAATGGTGTTCCGCCAGCCCCTCCTCTTCCTACTCCTCCAGCGCCAGAAGCAGCACCGACTGCAAAGACTGGCTCGACTCCTCCGACACCTGTACCGCGTGACCACCATCGTGTGCCTCGCCCACGTAAGACTAGGAAGGTTACGCCGACGAATGGCACAGCGACGGTGAAGCCATCCGCTCTCTCATCTCTGCTAGACGGCAGTGTCCCACCCATCAATGTCCTCATTGTAGAAGACAACATCATCAACTTGAAGCTTCTCGAGGCGTTTATGAAGCGTCTCAAGGTCCGCTGGTCCACAGCCATGAACGGTCAAATCGCCGTCAACAAATGGCGAACAGGCGGCTTCCATTTAGTCCTCATGGATATTCAACTCCCCATCATGTCCGGTCTCGACGCCACCAAAGAAATCCGCCGCCTCGAGCGAGTCAACGGCATCGGTGTCTTCAGCAACTCCCAACCCGGCACGCCCAACCGCGGCGTCAAGAGGGAAGAGACCAACGGCAGCACCGAAAGCGACGGCACAATCACCGAGACGCCGGAAGATGAGGGCGATGAAGCACGTCGGCGCCAAGAACGCGAAAAGGACAGACTAGTCATGGACGAAGGCCTCTTCAAATCCCCCGTGATCATCGTCGCCTTGACAGCCAGCAGTCTGCAAAGCGACAGGCACGAAGCGCTAGCAGCAGGATGCAACGATTTCTTGACAAAGGTGTGTCCCTCCCCCCTCCCCCCTTCTCCCTTTCGTCCAATGCATACTAACCCTCCCGTGTCCAGCCCGTCAACTTCGTCTGGCTAGAACGCAAAGTCAAAGAATGGGGCTGCATGCAGGCGCTCATCGACTTTGATGGGTGGCGCAAATGGAAGGATTTTTCGAGCGATAAAGTCAATGCTGTTGCTGCGGAGAAGAAGGGTGGGGAGGGCGTCAGTAAGGCTGATTTGGAGAAGAAGGCGAAGGAGAAGAAGAGGGGGAGGGATAAGGAGAGGGAGAGGGAGAAGAGGGTGAGTTTGGAGGGGGGAAGGGGGGGGATTGAGGCGGCGTAGGCAGGGAGGGGGGTCTGGTGAGGGGTACTTGGGATGGGTAACGCAGAGAGAACATCTGGTGAGCTCGCTACAAGCGGTAATGAAGAGTCATAGCGAGGCGCAATTCATCTTGTTTACTTTATCCTTTTTTCCATGGGAAGATCCTGCTTGGACGTACTGGCACGCTGGAGGAAGCACACCACTGTCATGGTAGTGTACTCGAAGTCAAGAATGCAATCGCTTTTCCATCATGTTGAGCTATGCTACGCTATGCTATGCTGAGCTTATGCTGTACGCATTGTACTTTTGATATCGGCCGTGACACGTTTCCCACTTCCCCCTTCCCACTCCTAGCCTTTCGTCTTCACTGCCCCTGCAACCTTCGTCTTTTTCTTCTTCACCTTCCTCGTCGTAGTCGTCGTCTTCGTCTTCTTCCCCGCCGGCGCAGTCGTCTTCCCCACCACAACCTTCTTCTTCGTACTCACTCCTCGCGCCGTCGTCTTCGCCGTCGTCTTCACCGCAGTAACCTTGCCCGTCCCCTTCGTCGTCTGGGCTTTCTTCACCGCAAGTCATTTCTGCGTAACCCCATTCACCTGCGCCACCAACTGGGGCCAAAACCTGCTAAACTTATCATACGCCGAGGTCGTACTGATGTATATCCCCGTGATATTATTCGCCGTCATGGCATTGATCATCTGCTTCTGCTGCGCCGCTGTCCCACTAAACCCCTGGATTATGAACGCGGTCTTCTGCTTCGGTCCTTGCAGGGCGTTGGTCGGGAAGGACGTCAGCGCAGAGTCGAATTCTTTGGCGTAGTTCTCGAAGCCGACTATTGTGTCGGCTAAGGGATAGTATTCGCGGGGCACGGCAACGCCGGGATTGAGGACGATGCGTTTGTTGGTTGATTTGAGGGAGGTGCGGGCGGAAGTCGTGAGGTCTTTCATGTAGCTGAGAAGGGCAGGGGTGTTGTTGGACGGGGATTCGTCGAAGAAGATGCCGTCCAGGGCGATGTTGGCGGGCTTGTATTTGGCCCAGGAGGCGTAGGTGGCGATGTCGGATTGCACTTCGGTGGAGGGGCGGGCGCCGTAGAGGACGTGGGTGTAGCCGAGGAGTTGGGTGTTGGGTTTGGAGTTTAGTTTGGCGATGGTGTCGATCCAGGTTTGGTCGGGAGGAGCGTTGGAGGTGCCTGGGCCCGAGTTGGGGTTGATGATGATGTTGAAGTTGACGTTGGGGTATTTGTCGATTTGGTCGTAGAGGGGTTGCCAGGCGTTGGGTCCGGGCCAGAGGTAGAGGGGGAAGAGGATGAAGGGCTTGAAGAAGACCATTGTGGGTGATTTGAAGGTCGGATATGTGGTATACAGGTATTGACAGTGGATAGAATTGAAGGAATGACGGTGCGCACTGCGGCAAAAGGAATGTGGACAAAGAGAGTGTGGTCGACCTCGAACGTTGGAGACAGGAAAAGACGTGATACAAACCAAGAGCACTTGTCAACGTTCTTATGGATTGACGACAATCCGGTAGTGGGAGCGCCAGCGGCCGTTACGAAGGCGGAATGGGGCTCCTGAGAACGTTGTACGCATTCCGGGCGTCGCATACCACATGGATGGCGAGATGCGCATGCGGAACCTCTCAGCGGCTGGTGAAACACAATTATTCTGTCAGGCCGCGTGCAGAACGAGGTGTCGTGCATGAAGTCGTGGCTTTTGAAGCATCACCGTTGTCGCAATTGGTCTGGAACCCCGCTCTCGTGGGACACAGGACGGTACAAAGGCTTGAAGAGAGTGGAGTTGATGCATGGGTGGAAATTGAAAAAGGAGTGAAGGAGGTCGAAGTGCAGGAAGAGAAGGTCTCGAATTGCCCACAGCACGTGCCAAGGCCGTGACAGCATGACCGCATCCATGCCATCATTGACTGGACGGCCCTGAACGAGCATGGTCCAGCTATCAAAACGGGTATTCTCCATGGATATGCATGCTGTTTCTTCCTAGCTGCATATACAAAATTGATCAAGGACCCAAGGACCCGGTCATCTAAGAGAGCACTCATCATGTCTCCAATTCGTTCACCAAAGTTCCTGATTGGTCTGGCCAATCTATTTGCTATTGGAGGATCTACATACTGGATGAGGAGCTGGCATGTCTACAATCTCGAGGAACACGAAGCACGAATGGACGAGCTAGAAGGTACACTTAGAGGTCACATTGGCCTCATTGAAGACGCGTTAGACCGACTGGAGGGCAAGGCCAACGAAAACAAAATGTACGCGGCACATAGAGACCCACTTGCCGGCGGTGTGTAGCACAAGCTGACGAAATTGGTAGGGATGCCTTGTACAGCACAAGAGGTCGATTCGAGAAGAACAAAGAAAAATAGAATTGCAGGATGGAGGAAGTAGTGAGAGATATCCTGTGGGACTGCTGGTTGAAGCTGCAGCGTGGTCATGCTTGATAGTGTGCGGTGCGGAAAGCGGAGCTGAGAACTTGAACCTGCAGGGCATGGTGCGAGCAGTGCACAGTCGAAAGCGCCTCGCGGATCAGAGGTCATAGTAGTGCACCAGAGATGTCATATAATAACTCGACATATATGAAGATGTAGAGTACGATCAGAAAGATGATGCTCGAACGAGATGAACGCAATATGGGAAGGTGCCAAGGACCAATGTGATTGGCCATCGCAGCTCCCCCTTTCGAGGGTCTTTGGTCCTGAAGTGTGCATGTCAGTGCTCCGGCGCCCAAAGAACCTCCAACGTTGCCTGCATATTCACTCAACTCGCAGGGATCAGCTAAGCTATTCCGCGCATCCATTGCACCTCAATTGCACCCGCCATTACTCGGCATCACATTCACTGCAACCATACGCTCATTGACACACAATCATGTCTTCCAACGCGGTTAGTTCTCGCCGTATCTGGCCTTCTCCCGGGTCCAACACCTCTCAAAACGCGGTCGCTCACACTTGATCAGATCAGAATACGTCGCAAGAAGAATGTCAAGAAGGGAATCCAGTTCTGTCTGATGGTCTGCGGCGCATCAGGCACAGGTATGTTGGAGCCATCGCCGACTCCGGACCAAGCTCACACTTGCAGGTCGCACCACATTTGTCAACACACTTTGCGGCAAGAGCGTTCTTCAAGGGCGAGACGATGACGACCCAGCCAATGCCCACATCGAAGAGGGTGTCCGGATAAAGCCCATGACTGTTGGTATGCAGAATCGACTATCATCGGCCGATACGAGAACTAACGGTTCTCACAGAGCTCGAGCTTGACGAAGAAGGGACCCGCATCTCTCTCACAGTTGTCGACACACCCGGCTTTGGCGATCAGATTGACAACGAGGCAAGGTACGAAGCATAAGAGCAAGGAATTGGACGGTTTGGCTGACAACTTCTAGCTTCGGCGAAATTGTCGGATATCTCGAGCGCCAATACGACGACATTCTTGCGGAAGAGTCCAGGATCAAACGTAACCCGAGGTTCCGGGACAACCGTGTTCATGCTCTCCTCTACTTTATCACACCCACCGGACACGGGTAAGTCACAATCTCTGGCAATCTCCAATTGCTGGTCCTACAGCTGCAATTGCGTCCATTGTTCGGGTACTGATTCTCGACAGCCTCCGCGAGCTGGACATCGAGCTCATGAAGCGACTCTCCCCTCGCGTCAACGTCATCCCCGTCATCGGCAAAGCTGATTCTCTCACACCTGCGGAACTCGCCGAGTCCAAGAAGCTGATCATGGAGGACATTGAGCACTACCGCATTCCCGTCTACAACTTTCCCTACGACATTGAAGAGGATGATGAGGACACCGTCGAGGAGAATGCCGAGCTTCGTGGTCTCATGCCATTCGCCATTGTCGGTTCAGAAGATGTTGTGGAGGTTGGCGGTCGCCGAATCAGGGCCAGGCAATACCCATGGGGCATCGTGGAAGTGGACAACCCTCGTCACAGTGACTTTCTCGCCATTAGAAGTGCGCTTCTCCACAGCCATCTGGCTGACCTCAAGGAGATCACTCATGATTTCCTCTACGAAAACTACCGTACCGAGAAGCTCTCCAAGAGTGTCGAGGGCGGTGCTACTGCGTATGTGCATCTTTATGCGGACATTCTTATTGCACAAGCTAACCAACTGGACAGCGATTCGTCACTTGCACCTGAGGATCTGGCTACTCAGTCCGTGCGCCTCAAGGAAGAACAACTCCGTCGTGAAGAGGAGAAGCTCAAGGAGATTGAGCTCAAGGTGCAACGTGAGATCAACGAGAAGAGACAGGAGCTGCTGGCCAGGGAGAGTCAACTCAAGGAGATCGAGGCACGCATGCATAGGGAGCAGAGTGCAGCCCTTCAGCCACACTCGGAGGACGGCACCGAGGCAGGTGCTTGAGAGGTTCGTTCACGCACATGAACACCTCAGTACATTCATCGACTTTTGAGGGACACTCCAGGCTTGGCTTCATAGATACCTCTTTTCTTGGACCGTCTTGTTTCGCGGCGATTGCACCTCACAAAATTCCCCTTGTTGTCTAGAGAGCGAGTATCTTAGTTGATAATAGGCGTCGACTTGAAAAGTCATATCAAGCAGGTCTTATACCATGAGTTTCCCTCAATCGTTGTACCTCTTCTGTTCAGTCAACTTCAAGACCCACTTTTGCCTCTAAGCCTCGGCTCACCGCACCCTCCATCCCACCACCATCCCTCCTGCGTCTCTCTTCCCTCACCCCCTCTACCATCCCTCTCAACACCCACAATGGATCTCCCCCTCTCAGACCCCACCCTCCCCTCGCCCCCCTTCCACCACTGCCCCGGCCTCCCCAACCTCCGCGACGTAGGGGGCTACCCCCTCACCATCCCCACCTCCCCCACCACCCACTCCGTGCGTCGCTCCCTCCTCTACCGCTCCGCCGACCCCTCCCGCATCACGCCCACCGGCCTCTCCCTCCTCCGCGACACCCTCAACATCCGCACCGTCTTCGACCTGCGCTCTGTCCCTGAAATCCAACGCGTAGGCGCAGAATGGGGCGGCGTCGGGGTGGACGAATCCCCCTTTTATTCCGCAGGGGATAGCGAGGAGGTGAAGAAGCAAAAGGGCGTGGAGAGGGTGTGGACGCCTGTTTTTCGGGAGGAGGATTATAGTCCTGAGAAGGTGGGGGTGAGGTATAAGGCTTATACGAGGGGAAGTGAGGGGTTTAGGGAGGCGTATAGGGATATTTTAGCGGCGGGGGGGGAGGCGTATGGGGTGGTGTTTAGGCATTTGGCGAAGGAAGGAGGGGGGAAAGCAGGGGGGCGGGGGGGGACGTTGGTGCATTGTACTGCTGGGAAGGATCGGACGGGGGTGCTTGTGGCGGTGTTGTTTGGGTTGCTTGGGGTGGAGAAGGGGAGGATTTGTGAGGAGTATGCGCTTACCGATAAGGGGTTGGGGTTGATGAAGCCGGTTTTCAAGGAGAGGTTGTTGAGGAATGAGGCGTTGAAGGGGAATGAGGAGGGGGTGGAGAGTATGATTAGTTCGAGGGCGGAGAATATGAGGGTTACGTTGGAGTTGATTGAGGAGGTGTATGGGGGCGCGGAGGGTTATTTGAGGAAGGTGGTGGGGTTGACGGATGGGGAGATCGAGGGATTAAAGAGAAATTTTGGGAGTGAGGAGGAGCCGGTGTTGTGACTTGGGGAGAAGGGGAGGTTGTGAGAGGTGGCATTAGATTCTATCAGAGGAGAAGAGGCTATGGATATGGGGCCTCGAAATATGCTGGATAACAAAGACGGATTCATCCCTCGGCGAAGTAGGTCACCTCCTTCACGCATGGACCTTGGCCGATAAAGGATCTCTCGTCACCAGGGTACCAGATCGCTTCTGTGGCGGCGTCGCCTCGGGGACAGCCGGCGTCGACAATCGAGATGGAGCAGACGTCATTGAAGCCCCAGGATAGACACCCTGCGGAGCCAGTGAAGCATGACGTACAGCAGTCGGCGGCAGAGATGTCGGTGGTGTTGATATCTCGCGATTGGAAAGACTGGTAGCGGTTGTTGACAGCAAAAATGCCTCTCTTCATGCCGTAGTTGGTCGACGCATCGCACGCCTGAACATATGTCGTCACTCTGGCAGCTCGCGAGAAGGTGTACGTGGTCGTCAAGGTGATAGTCGGTGTCGGTGCCGTCGTAGTGCTCGTGATGGCAGCTTCACAAGGTACAGAGGTGCGTCGTACCAGCTGGTTCGCAACTGCCGTGGCGTTTGGAAGGGTCGACTGAAGTGCCGCAGTCGTTGGGGGCGATAGAGCATATGCCGTAACGGTGGAAGTTGTATAGAAGACGTCCAGATTGGTGTAAGTGGAAGTGGTTCTGATAGACTTAGATATAGAGACTATGCAAAAGCGATACATTCCTACACTGCTGCTGGCGTTTCTGTGACCCAGACAGTGTCTGCGCATTCCTGCCGTGGTAGTAGTGCTGCTGATGCTAAGCCTGAAGCGAGAAGGTAGAATAATGCTTGGTATTGCCGCATGGTGTTTAAGCTTATTTGAGACTCCGTGGATTTGAGGACTACCAGGTCGAGCTGTTGACGAGCACTTGTAGATCAGGATGATGCGAGCTCCGCTAGATAGGTGGAAAAAGCTGTTTAGAAAGGGTGGTTGAGTACGAGATATATAGCGCAACAATGTAGATGCCTTTTGTACACGGCGAAGACGACTTGAATATCATCCCGGCCAAAGATACAATGTAGTCCCCAATTGATCAACAAAGCAGTATGCACGAAAATACCAACCACGCTACAGAGGAGCCGGATGCTCAATAGCCATGACTTAGCGTAAAGGTACCTACCTTGTTGACAGATCCACGACCACAACTTGCATGGTATGTCGGAACGAGAGCGGAGAAGTGACGACGAAAGACGAGGTTTGCAGGCATGTGAAAGGTATTTCCGTCTTCGTTGAGAAGGGTTGAGACTGAGGAGAATTAGTACCGAAGTCGCAGGCAGCCAATCACAACCGAGCATGTGGGGACATGTCCTCGACCAGACGGGACTGCACGGTGGAAGGTGCTTGCCTCAAAACATCCCAACATGTGGGACGCCACCGACCTCGCTTGGCAAGTCAGGCAGGCTATCTCGTATGTTCGCTTTTGCTGACGACAAGGTCAAGCTCGAATCCACGCATGGTCGGTAGCGAGCCAGATGTCGCGATCTCCGGACGTGTCCACTGTTGCAACAGACCACACATTCTCAGCGCCGCCAGAGCAATGGCATGATGTAGCTTTGGCCAAGGAGCGACATGCTGAGTTTATCGATGGAATGGTCAGACTGTACCACACGTTGGTCGAGATGACTTATTTCAAATCTAGCGACATCGTCTGGCCGTCTGATTCGGTGGGAGAAGGCCGTAACGCCTTGAACAGGGTGGATATCTCAGAAGAGGCAACAGCTCTCGTCCACTGGCTGCCATTTCCTCGACCTGAATTTGTAGCAAGATTGGATCAATACAAGTCCACGGGCTACGGACTGGCTTTTGCACCAGGCTCGCACATTCTAAACTACCTGGATGTGGGCGATCTCCGCAATGCTATCCGTATGGCGAACCACAAGTTCGACTGGCCTTGTCCTGCATCTGCGTTGAGATTGACCGAGGCGAAGAAAGGTCAAGGTACCATCTATCTGTATGATTTGAACGAGAGTAAGTGTTGCCGAACAAGGCATGTCTATCAAACACGCTGAGGCCTCAGAATCTCTTATCGAGTGGCCTGTTCAAAGGCAATACAGTCCAGAAAGTTACATCTCATTCCCCAGAAAACCCTGCTCTGAAGGTCTGGCAGATTGGGTATCGAAGATCAGATCACTCGAATGGCTTCCATGGACCTTTGGAGCAAGGAAGTACATCGACACCAAACCCACCAGCTATTTCGAAAAGGTCTCCGAGGATCAGTCGGTTTGGGCAGCGAAGCACCAGAAGGATCGACTTAAGGCAATGAGTGACTGTCTGCCGTTCATATCCGACGCAGCAGAACGACAGCACTTGCAGAGCCACATCATGAGCGGCGACATCGAGAACGAAGCCTGGAAGTATCTTTCTCAACACGCATCGAGGCTTGGAACTGTCGCTCCCAGAGTCTCCGCGCCCCAAGAAGCTCCTGACCCTACCCTCCACGCTGCGCTCTTAAACGAATTCAGTGCCAGAAAGCGTATCTACATCGAGTGCGGCTGGCCCAACGACTTCGATCAGAAGAAGTTCCGTCGACGACAGAGAGATTGAAATGAGGAATTCGAAGATTGCATCGGGTCCGACGATGAAGATGACGAAGACGACATCTGCACAGGCTCGCTCTCCCTGCTGGCTGACAATGCAGACCTGTGGGCCTTCTTGAGACGAACGGCGGGCGATGATGCTGTCTCCCAGGAACCAAACCGAATCGTACACGGAGAGCCGCTGACGACGGATTGGCTGATGTATTGATACTGCTTGCATAAGCGGGCGAGACATTGAGCTGTCGAGTAAGGACAAGGACAGGTTCCCTACTCAGTACTACCAGCTTTGGCTCCAAATCTATCGCCGTGAAGCCATCATGTGCTATCCCAAGATTCTGGCATAACCGGCGACGTGCACTGCATGAAGTGTACCAAGTATGCTTGTCGTCACAACACCTCTCAATTTTTACATTAATTGCAGGGCGCCAATTTGGTGAGTGAGCAAATTTGTAGGGTGGTGTTGAGGCCATTGGGGGGGAATGGGAACTTCCATTGAAAGAGAAAGTGGAAAGTCGAGCCGAGAGCACGGACATTTACAACCCAGACGCTGTAGTAGTTCAATCGGCAGAGGTTATGCGACGATTTCTCCTACATTACGACTTGTGTCCATGTGATCTGGCACGAGAAATGGAAGGTTGAGACGATCTCGTGTCTTGGACTCCTCAAGAGTGCACACGTCCCACACTCTCAGCGAATAGCAAACATAATACATGTAGGCATCATATTGTATGTCAGGAACAACAGCGTCTTCTTCGACCTGAGTTTCATATTGTCCCCCATACTCTGCCAGCTTTCGACGATCACGTTCCCGTATGGACACTGACTTGCAGCAAGCTGCCTTGCACTATGCTGAGGCCGTGACACAAGTGCCATGTATACTAGCTCGTGGCTGTCAGCACAATCCCATCCGTGGCGGCGAATGTCTGGTCTTCATCTGCGACACTGAACAACCAGCCTCGGTCAAGCGACTGTGTCTGAGGATTGAGCATGGCGGGATGGACACCAATCGATTGAAGCTCGAGGCCCACGTCAAGCACCTCGAGCTATTGCAGGCAGCCGGCGTCTCTCTAGCTCCACGGCTGCTCGGTCACAGTCTCACCACTGAGCCGTTCCTCGCCCTCGAATGGATCGACGGTGAGACACTTCAATGGTCCGATGAGTTGCCTCCTTTACCAACCCGTTATACCATCTTACGATCCCTTGCAAACCTCGCCGTCGATCTTCTAAAAGTACGTTCAATAGGTAAGCAGCTTCGGGGGCATCGCTGCACTGGTAGGTGCTAAACTAATCAGGTCTCTCGGCCAGCGCATGGATCCACGACAAGATACACAGGACACGCATCGTACGAGCAGCAGCGGGGCAGCTACCAGATATAACCTTGACCCAATGCGAACGCTTGCTCTCTGCAACCGAGAAACATCTCATACCGGAGCTAGACGACGAACCGCACATCCTCGTACACGGCGATCTCAAAGGATCCAACATCATCGTTGACGGTGGTGACATTACCGGGCAAGTACACCGACTATCCTGCCTGCTGTATATGGCTGAAGTACCCAGCGTAATCGACTGGGGCTCAGCAACAATGGTGCCCCTGCAATTCGGCGCCGTGTTTCCGAAATTCCTCACCGACGAGGAGCACTATTTGCAGAACAGAGTACCTTCGCCGCCTCACGATGCTGTCATGCTGCGAGATCGTGCTTATTATATGGAATGTGTCCGATCAAGAGCTCTTGGTAGAGGAGACACTGCGAAAAAGTATGCTTCTGTTCTGGCTCGAGGTGACGAAGTGGAGCGGTATTGGTGGTTCAGCGCTGTCAGTCGTATTGATGTGATGAGAGTGTGGTCGAGGAGACAGAGTTGATAGGGCAGACTCAGGTGCTTACGCAATGTATCTCATGCAGCGGTTTTTCTGAAAGGTTTCCCAGCTACTTGTCGGATACTGATGTCACTGTCTGAAGCGCTCTTAATCACTTCGATCAACAGTCGCTCAAGCGGCAGGACGGTTCGAAGGATATACACCGCCGCACAGGCAGAAATGTGCAAGCTGTGGTGTCAGGGTCTTGTCATTGAAACATTCAATGTAGATGCCGAAAGAAAATCATCAACAGAGCTCACCAAACCTAACTCCCCTCCCACCCCATATCAAACGACCCCTTATCCCTCCCCGGCTTAAGACACCTCCCCTTCCTGCCCACCTCCTCCCTCAACATCTCAAACTGCTTCTGATCCGCATACTCAAAATCACCACTCAAAAACCCACAATCGATATTACTCGTCTCCCCTCTCTTCTCCGTCTGCTCCAGCCCCTCCCGATCCACAGGCGGCAACCACTCCTGATTCATCCCTTCGACGTCCTTGATTATGCTCTTGCCCTTCATATGATGGAAGATCTCCGGGTTGACGGTGAAGCATTTGAGCCCGCGGTGTTGGCATCCGAGGAGCATGGCGGCGTCGAAGGCGAAGCTCTCGGGCCGGGAGATGGGGGCGATTTCTTGGAGGATTCGTTTGGCGGAGCGGCGGTTCACGGCGTAGGCGAAGGTGCAGAGGGGGTGGCCTGAGGCGTGGATGGCGCGGCGGTGTTCGGGGAGGTCCAGAGCGGAGATGAATTTTTGGGAGAAGGGGTGGAGGTCTTCGCGCAGGGGGAGGGTGGGGTCTTTGTAGATGACGTGTGGGCGGGAGGTGAGGTTGGAGGGTTGCAGGTTCTCGAAGCCCTTCTCGAGCTTCTGGAGCCAGTCGCCGCAGTGGCCTAGGTATAGCACGTCCCACTCTTTTTGGTTGCCCCAGTAGCTTGTTGCCGGTTGAAGGAGGGAGCGCATGGCGGCGGCGGCACGGGGGATCTGGACGGTGCGGAGCCGGATGTCCCAGTCCATGTCATCCTCCATGATCAAGATCGTCTCGTATCGGGATTTGAGAAACCTGGCTGCTTTAGCATGATTGCATGCTTGAGACGGTCTGTCTGCCTACCATTCCAGAATGTAGTGATGTGAGAGCCACGCCATCACGGATCCAATCGCAGACTCTCTCCCTCCATATGCCAATCGCTCAAAGAAGGTGTCCGTCTGTTCTTTCGTCCATTCTGGTAGCTCCGGAATCCGTAGATTTATCTCGCTGATAGCTGCCTGCTGCAAGATCTTCTTCTGCCTCCATGATCCTTTCGGTGAAACTGCTACAACCGCATCGAAGCCCAGCGTCGAGTCTGCGGGTTTGTGTTGTTGAGCTTCATTGATCAGGCTCGGTTTGAAGAGCTTGAGTTGACTCGATCCGACCGCAAGATTGTCATTGTGCAGAAAAAAGTAGAAGACGAAAATGAGTGTAGCAGCAGTAAGGACCAGCTTTCTAACGAATGGCATTATGTGTGAAAGGCCGGGTGATGATCCGGATGCAGCACCAACTCTTGCGAAGACCTACCGTCATTTTTGTTGGAATCATCATGCATAAAGGAGAATGTCTGTGTTCTCGACCGTTGCGAGTGTCGGTACCTGCAGAAGAGAAAGGAGAGGTTGTGCAGGAACCGTTGAAAGGATGCGGGGCGACCTGTGGTTAAAACAGCGAGCTCGCGCCCGGGAGACAGGGGCCCGAGGTAGCCCCGTTTTGCCGAACGCTATAGGCGGGCTTCAACCATCACCGGCGAAAGATTGTTTCGATTGAATTGCCGAGCAAATACACGTACAGTCTTTCATCAGGAGGTGGTGTATAGAGATTGTGTGCTTCCTATCTCTACCTGGTATCATCTGCTTCGAGATGTTATGCAATGATCCAGTCCACCGAGACCTCCCAATCGTTCCGCTCTGCCATCCAAAGAAACCCACGCAACCACAAATGTCTCTCAGTAGGGCTTGCGATGTACTCTGGCAGGCGTGCTATGCTGCCGATGTTGTGGCTCTTGCACTCTAGCCTGCTGACCTATGCCACGAAACCCTGGTGGTTGTGGCAAGTAAGAGCCGTCCTCCCTCCTACCAGGCTTCAAGCACCTTCCTTTGCGGCCCACCTCTTCTCTGAGATAAAGCAAATGGTTCAAGTCCCCATGCCAGTCAAACTCTCCGCTCCAGAAGCCACAACCAATGTTGCTCGTCTCGTTCCTGTACATGATCTGCCTCAAGCCCACTCGATCTGCGGGCGCGCGTTCGGTCCGGTCAGCCACGTCGCCGTTGATGAGAGAGATGCCTTCCATGTGGTGGAGAAGCTCCGGACTGATCGTGAAGCACCTGAGGTGGTTGTCTCGACAGGCTTCCAGTAGAGCTATGTCGTATGCTTTGGTCCATTTGCCAGGTCGTTCGTGGGGTACTGCAAGCTCGTAAAGAAGGCGGCGAGCAGTTGATCTGGTGATGGCATAGCCGAATGAGCAGAGAGGCCATCTTGCCTTGTGCAGCAGCCGGGTCTTTGGCGGTACATTGAAAGCATTGAGGAACGAGGCTGTGAAAGGATGGAGGTCTGTTGGGTCTGGTAGAGTGGCGTCTCGATAGAGAACATGTGGGATGTTCTCCAAATCAGCAGGATGCAGAATGCCTGTACCAACCTGCATGTCATCCAGAGATGCGAAGTAGTCGCCGCAGTGACCGAGATACAGCAAGTCCCATTGTTGAGTGCTGGGCCAGATTGACTCGGTCGAACGCCCAAGCAGATATTGAAGAGTTGCAGCAGCCGAAGGTATCTGGATCGTCTTAAGCCGAATATCCCAATCCACATCATCCTCGATGATCAGCGCTGTTGAAAACCCACTTCTCAAGAACTCCTCTAGTACCACAGCATGACTCATCCACGCTCTGATCGACCCGTCCAGAATGGTGGATCTATCAGGGTGATCATCGTCTCTGAAGTACTGAACTTGCTCGTTGGACCACTGTGGGATCTTTAGGATCTTGAGCTCCAGGCCCGTCACGTCGGCATTATTGATAAGGCCCTGGATCCGAGGCGAGTCTGTAGCTGATACGACATAGATGGCTCCGAAGCCCAACGTATCATTGGCGCTCTGCCAGGCATAGATGGGTAATGGGCGTCCTGCATTGTGCTACAACCAGTCGTGTCCATATATGAGCAGACCGATAAGACCTGTGCATAGCAGTAAAGAAATCTTGGTCAGAGTGCTCGGTAACATCATTTTTATCTTCTCTCAGATAGGTAAACATGAGGCAACTTGGAAGCAGGAAGATGTCTTTCGGTAAGGAAAGACTGGAGGCGCATCGCCGCTACCTACCTTGATGCGACTGCCTCGTGATCGATGGCCGAGAATGTACCGCATCACTACAGCAGTGAAACACCAATGATATTTGTGGTTATGTGAAGGAGTAATAATCCAACTCGCCGACAACAACATCATCCGCAGACCTGCACACCCCCCTCTCCAGCCAACCGTAAATTTCTCTCCCACCTCTTCACCAGCCCCTCCCCTCCCTCCTCCCACCCCCACCCTCACCCCAACCATGCAATCAATCAAACAAATCGCCCGCCTCAACCAACTCGAGCTCGACAACGCTGTCCCCGCCTCCGCCTCCTGGCACACCGACTACCGCGACACGGCCTACATCTACATCGGGGGCATCCACCTCGACCTGAGCGAAGGCGACGTGATCACCATCTTCTCCCAATACGGGGACCCAGTGTGGATCAAGCTAGCACGCGACAAAGACACGGGGAAAAGCCGCGGGTTTGCCTGGCTCAAGTATGAGGACCAGAGGAGCTGTGATTTGGCGGTGGATAATTTGAGTGGGGCAGAGGTGTTGGGGAGGATGTTGGCGGTGGATCACGCGAGGTATAAGCGGCGGGATGATGAGGATGAGAGGGAGGGGTATGTGGGGCAGGATAGGGAGGAGGGGGGAGAGGAGGGTGGGGGGAAGGGGAGGAGGGGGGAGAGTGGGAGTGGGAGTGAGGAGGAGAGGCCGTTGATTAGGGAGGAGGTGGAGTTGGCCAAGTTGATGCGGGATCATGACGATGATGATCCGATGAAGGCGTATATGATTGAGCAGAAGAAGGAGGTGGTGGAGAAGGCACTGAAGGTGGTGTCGAGGGGCAAGAAGCCGAGAGAGAGGCATCATAGGCATCGACGAAGGGGTTCTGAGGATGGAGAGAGCAGGAGGAAGCACAGGCGGAGAAGGTCGCGGAGTGAGGATGGGGAAGGTCACAGGCGGCGACACAGGTCTCGCACGCGGTCGCGATCACGCTCGCCAGCTAGGAGAGACCGGTGATGGACAGCAGGACGATAGATTTCACTTTGCGATGATACCCCAAATTGAGATGAGCATATCATGATCATTACATTATCTTGTCGTAGCTGTCCGATCCAGAGCCTGGTGCTACACAATCAGCTGGGTATCGCTTGTCTACGCCTAGCATAATACGCCCCTCGATCCTTCACAAATCCAAGCTCCTGGACCTTTCCCCTCATGGCGAGGCTCCTCTGGACATCACCGGCATGCGAATCTTGCGCGTCCTCCCCCTGCGTGACTAACAGCTCATTCCCCGCTGCTCCCGTTCTGGTAGTATCCATGCCCTCCCCATCTGGTCCCGGCAATCTCACGCTCTGAGCCTTGAGGGTAAGCCTAATGTCCTCAAGCAGCACATCCATCGGCGCAAAATAAGTGACACCGCCCTTCTCGGCTAGCACCGCACCGCAAACACCCCCTCTCTCGCATTCGACAACCCAGGCACCACTATCCCCTCCCACGCCGAAATCGCCAACGACAGTCCAGCTTGACGAAAACGTTCGGCGGCCATAGATCTTAACAAATGACAGGCCGGGATTGACTCTACCTGTTGCGAGGCCAGAGGTGCGGCCGGAACAGAGGACGGTACTACCAGCTATTCCGGTACTAGAGGCGACTTGCGATGGCAGGGCGATGACGTGTGGGAAAAGGTCCTGTGAGGGTGGGAATTGAGCCGCTTGGGTAAGGATAGCCTTCTGCGTGCTCTTCGTGGTACTACCAGCTTCGTCCTCCGAAGATGATGGGCCAAAAGATGTGCCTAAGATGTCATCACCTGGGTTGCGAAGAACTGGAGAGTAGACCTTGGGCTGATAGTTAGTCTTATCCGTCTGATGGGATTGCTGTTCGTTCCGTGGCGATATGCTGGAGCGGAAGTGCTGGCCAGCTTTGAGGTGGCGCCGGCCTCCAAGTATCAAGTTGCACTGGTTGCGATCTTGCTTGACCGTAAAGAGCGCCCAGTCGACTTCATGCAGCAGTCCCTGCGCATCACGATATCTGCGCAAACCAGAGGACGCGTGCAACCGGCCAAGCTCGAAAGATGCCAGATGGTCTTCGTCGGTATCCATCTGATCTTGGTCCATCAAGTGCCATCCCGTGCTTTGGGCATCTAGAAGGCCCGGTTGTGTGATCCGCCACTCCGATGTGACCGGCGCGGTGGGCAGAAATGCTCTTGTATCACCTTCTGATACTACCAGACCGGGCTTATGCTCTACATGCTCTTCTGGGTCGGAGTCGAAATCCGAGCTCAAGTCGGAATCATCGACCGAATCAAAGTCGATATCGGACGATGAGAAGTCGGGTGAAGGTGATCGGGGCCGTCTAGCAGGGTTGGGCGGGGCTGGTACTACCAGGTCTGGCTTTCGAACTGAATCCATACTACGCTTCGCGGATGACCGATGGGGAAGCTCAGGGACCTGTCTAATCAGCCAATGAACGGTACATGGAGAGTGGCATTCTTACCGGTTCCTTTGCTCGAGAACGTTTTGGGGCTGTCTGTGAAAGTGACTGCGACATGTCAGTGCCACTGTACACAAGCTGGACTGATACTCTTACCTTTGGTGACCTGAATGCCTTGGTCGGCATCTCTCGGGGCGGCTTGGCTGAGGAACGTCGAGGTGCTCTGACTCTGGACCGTAAAACATCGGTGCTCGGGGGAGCGACGACAAGGTCTGAGACTTCTTCTGGCTCAGAGTCAAAAGCTGAGCTTGCGGTTACAGCGTCACTCTCGTCGTCTGCATCGGAACCTGCGATTGAGCCTGCATCTTCCTCATCGCTCAATGGTTCCAGCATGTGATGAACACTCATGCCGTAGGGCTTATCGTCGACGAGAATGACCCCTCCGAAAGACACCGGCAACAGATGACCTTCGTCTGTGTTGTATGCCCCGATAGAAGCTCCGCAGCTTGGTCGAGGGTGGTAGTAAGGGTTCTGTGGTTCATGCTCGTCTTCAGTTTCATAGTCGGAATGAGCTTGAGAACGGCGGATCCTGTAGAACGAGTCAGCACGTGACCTTAAAACCTCGACACAGCAACGACGAATGACTAAGATGGCTTGGAAGAGTGCACAATGGGGAGGCATCGGGTTGTCCGATATGGATCTTGAAGAATAATATTCCTGTATCAATGACGCCGTACATAATCGCAGTTTGTGGGGTATCTTTAGCAGTCATAACGATCGTGACCGAAAACATCATCAAAAGACATTGTAGTACCTTTCGCTGTCCATGTTCCCTGACCGGCAGCCGGTTCGTCCTCCCTCTTTTGTCGTCCTTCCTCGCCTTCGAGAAAGAGATACAGTGCCCTTGCGGACCTTCACGTCGAACATATTTGTGTCGCATCTGAAGCGTTTCTTGATGGCTGCTTTGACTTGTGCGGTGCTAGTACATGTGACCAAGATGGTTGGCTTGGCATTGCTTTCATCGGTGCCGAGGCCGACAAGGTCGATGGTAGAGGATTCCAGAGAATTCTTAAGGGCCCGCTCGACGATATGCGAAAGTCGTACTCCCAGGTTTGTATGCCATTCGGCAAGTTGTTGCGGTGGTAGGTTGACAGGGAAAGCTCTCTGCTTTGGAGGAGCACCAACAGGACGACGTGTGATCGCTCGAGACTGGATAGCTGTGGAAACATCTGCAGGAGCGGTAGCAGCACGATGGAGCTCTGCCGGGAGTGGCGTCTCGACATCAGCAGCAGACGCTCTCCTCGACTGTCTCTGTCGCCAAGTATTCTGGAGCACCACAACGCGCCTACGGTATTCCCGGAAAGGATAACTGATCAGGCCTCGGTTGTCAGTCCATGCTTGTTGGAGAGCTCCCCTGTTGTCAGTCCAGGCGTTCTGAAGGTTGGATGCTGCTGCAGAGATCCCTTCTTTGATCGTCTCGATACCGAACGCATCGCTGTTGCTTGGGATGGAGGATTGCAATTTAGGGACCGATCTTTGAGATCTAGGATATGTCGAACTTCGCTCCGGGGTAGCTGGGACTGGCTTGCGTGAAAGGTCTGGTCGTGCTTGGATGGGACTCTGGTAAGGTCGAGGAGTGAAAGGGGTGTTTGGTTGAGTATCACCGGCGGCAGACTCGGCCACTGGAGACATCAGGGAGTGGCGGGGAGACCCGACCATAGAAGTCTCATCGCATAGAAGACAGCATCGTCGAAGACGGCTCAGGGTAGTCTCGTACAATCGAAGAGCTTGTTGTTGGTCCACCTGGGAGTGATCGGAGAAGCTGAAACAAGCCTCGACGGCTTTCATGTAGAGAGAGCCGCACTTTGATGCCAGTCTGGGAATCCATATCCGCTCCAATCGCATCTTGAAGTCGGAAAGATTGTACTTGGCTTTGTGTAGCTCGCTTAAAGGCGACCACAAGCCGATCTCAAGAAGTGTCAGACCAAGACCATAAGCGTCGAATTTGAGCCCTGAGTTGAGGTTGAAGTCCCTATCTTGATCCGTAGGATGCTGATAAGTATTGAGGACTGACTTGTTTGCCTGTCCCTCGATCTGAACTTTCGAGAAAAGATCGAAAGATCCCAAGATTGGACTGCGAAGCTGTCCCGTCTTGGACTTTTCCTGGTCTCCAACTTTGACAAAGAGAATGCTTCCACTGTGCAGATTGCCGTGGATACTTTCGTTGGCGTGCAGATCTTGCACTCTCTCAGCCACGCGTAAAGCCAGCTTGAAGCGGTCTTCCAACGATGGTGTTGCGCTGAGGGTGTCGTGGGATTTTGCCTTGTTCGATGCAGATTGCAAAAGATGTAGAAGGTCGTAAGTTTCCACAGGTCCTGTTTCTCCAAGTGGCCCAGCCATGTTGTCAAAGTTGCACTCGCTGATGTCGAAAATCAAACCAATTCGCGATTCCTTCGGATCCTCAAAATAGCCGATGATATTGAGTTGCGGTCTGATCTTAGCCTGCTGCAGGTAATTTGACAAAGCTTCTAGTCTCGCCATGGGTGGCGGAACTTGGTTCTCGCGGTAGAGAGAATCGAAGTTAGCGTATTCGATAAGGACAAGTGGGTCGTCAAAAGACTCCTGTAAAGCGAAACGCACTTCATCAGGACAGTGAGCTCTGAGCAAGCGACCAACCATTCGAGTCGTCATGGGCACTCCAGTATTGCTGTAGGGAGGAGGTCCCTCCTCCGGCAAGATGAGAGCAGCGAGGTCGATTACAGGAGGAAGACCAACGAGACGAGCTTGTGTAGACTTCCCGGACTGTTGGGCGACGAGCGTCTGCTCTGAGGCAAAGCTTTCGAACAAGGCAGCCTTCTCATCACTAAGCGGCCGCTGATTGTCCGAGCCGAAAGGTGGATGAGAGCCTGCAGCGAGTGCTCGGCGGGTCCGTGACAAGTCGTAGAGAATATCGATGGATGTAGTCAAGTCGGTAACGAGGTCTCTGTACCGTGGTATATCGACGGCCAGAAGAGGTGCCTTCTCTGGCGCGAGTACTGGCCATCCTGGAGAGCGTGTAGGAGTACTGGCAGATCGAATGCGCTCAGCCTGTTCCAAGACCTCTTTGATGTTCTCCAGGACACTGGTCACCGTCTCGGTCACACCAGCACGAGCAATGCTCTCGTCAATGTTGCCATCCGGTCCCTTGCCCTCATCACTCCATTCGAGTCCCCATGTTATGAGCCTGTCTTTTTGGATGCGGAACTTCCGATGTAAGCTGGTAAGCGCTGGCGCAGTGTCGTCTGTGGTATCCTTCGAGGCATTGTTGAGTGCGCTTTTCTTGGTCTCCGTGTACAGCTGGGTGAGGTTCCCAGAGAAATCGCTCGCATGTAAGCCGACGCTCATCTTCAAGATGCGCCTGCCTTTAACGCTGCAACGTCATCCGAGGGATGGTGGGATCAGGTGTAATTGCTGGTAGCTGGTGTCTGAAAGGTACTACCAGATATTTGTGGTTGTATGGTGCTGGAAATCGAGGTTCAAATTCTTGAAGTCGTAAATCAGCAAGGCCGTCTAGTTCTTCGAGAATGCTGCTATCTGTGGTAGGCAGCCACATGAGCATTGGGTAAATGCCGCCGCGCGGATTGGAGATGGCAAGCCCGACGATTGGTTGGATTATGCTGTCGCCTGAACCCTCGGACAGCTGGACTTGGCGAACTGCTCCAATTTCCATTCTGGACCTTAGCAAGCCGATTGGTCGTCGGCATTTTAGTCAGCATGCTCATCTCCAGCTTCTCTTCATGTGAAGGCACGATAGAGCAGGACAACACGATTAATGTCTGGTTTCCTGGTGTCGAACTTCTGACAAAGGCATACTAGTACTTGCACTGACTTCTTACACGCCCGTCTATGGCGATGTGGGTCGTGTCTGCGTCGTCCTAAAGCCCGGAAAATGCCTCTGTTCACATCTGGTTCAAGTACGCGTACCGTGGACATGCTGCCTAAGCAGATGGAGTCTGTGCCATCGAGATCCGCGGAAAGCGAGGACGACCGGACTCAGCGATTACAGATCAAGACACGCAGGCGACGCTATTTGGAGATACACCCGGAGTATTTCAAATCTGGCGATCTTGAGTTGGCAGGTAGGTAGTAAGATGAAAGGTAGTATTCATTTCATTTGTGCCGACACTTTCCACAGATCCGCTCTTGTACGATCGTATGATTCGTCAATTCCAGAGTGCTCCTGAGAGAGAGGCAGAGGGAAAACGAAAAGGTTATTCAGGCAAATTGGAGGCGGATCTCAATCGATCGGAAGCAAAGATCCATGCTCTGTCCCATCCCGACCCGAATAGTCCGCTAGTGTATCGCAGAGATACTTCCGGGACTATCATCGCTGTCGACCACAACGAGGAAGACCGGCCAAAGACAAAGGTAGAAGGACTTGAGAAGTGGCGGGAAGTTATGGAACAGCGCTTCTTACGGGGCGAAGATCCGGACTTTGATTACAGCAAAGTTGACAGCAACGTGGAATATGACGATCGGGAGGAGGAGACCAGGCGACTCGAAGATGAATACTTTGCCAAGGAGGATGAGGAGTATATCGGGGAAGGATCACCCGTCGGAGAGACTGGTGTACAGGACTTTTGATGCGAGCAAGTTCGCCGACTTGGAAAGTAACAACACATAACCCTCAGAGTCGATTAGCTCTGAGGAGCACCTGGGGTCGATATAACGCTATGCATGGGCTCGGCCTGATGTATCAGCATGACCGAGGGAGACGACCCGTAACAACGGAGTCTCTAAGCAGAGATGTGGGTTGAGATCGGGTATTGTTGTATATACGTGATCTCGTTGATATTATTCTGTGGTCAGCGATTTGCGACAAGATCTAGATGATGCGGTCTCGTCGCTCAGCTGCTGGCTTTGAACATTCGCCATGAAATCAAATCTTGCGACATAATTGAGTCTCCCATGCACGAAGGTCCGCCGTTCGCTGCTTGTTATCCGCCCGCGCTATGTCACAGCTCTTCATCTTCGACTTCCGTATAATACATGCTAACATTTTGCCGTTCAACCCTTGCTCTTTGTGTTTAGGATGAGAGCCACGATCAGCCTGCAGCGTGTCATTATAAGATCGGCCTTGTGCTGGTCAAAAGTCTGCTTACCCGTAGAGACCCAATACCTCGCCGAAAATGAGAATGAGAACCATGCCTACGAAGATTCGCGATTGTTGCATGTAGGATCGTACGCCCTAGATCAATCTTCAGCAAGAACCCTCAATTATGGTGCAGAATGACCGACCGTGTCGCCGACGATGCCAATGGCGTACCCAGCAGCCAGACCGGTCAAGCCTACTGACAAACCACATGCCAGGTGCAGGAAACCACTGAACAAGCTGTAGTGTTGTGGCGGCGGCTTGAGGTCACCGGCAATCAACACTGCCACGACCAGCGCATATACTGCAATGATACCAGCCATTACGACGGGAATCAACGACTAGCCTGTATCAGTCTCCAGCCTCTTCAACCAGTGTAGTGCCTCCCACCTTCATGATCAAGTCAGGTCGGAATGTTCCTACTCCTGCAATACCGATGCCTGACTTCGCTGTGCCATATGCTGCTCCTGCGCATCCGAAGATCATCTGAGGACAAAGTGTCAGCCATGGGCTCGAGATTTTTGTCATTCGTATTGCGTACTGCAGATGCGATTCCAGCCTTGGACAGTAGTTAGCTCTGTTTGCTTGGAAGACATTTCCTGATCTTACCATGCCCAAGAAAGGCGCAAACTTGGGTGTCAACGCTGAATCGGCCATCTTGACAGCTGTAAGTCGAAGATGGGCTTCGTTGACGATAGTGATGTCGTGTTGGAGGTCTGAATGCTGGCGTCTGCGGAAGACGATCGATTGCTCAGTTCAGCCGGAGTCTCAATGTCACGTGCGGGGCCGCGAACGTGCATCACCACGAAACCTTACCACTCCGTCAGTCCAACCGTGTCGACCACAGAGCATTTGCTTATTCACCTTCCGTTCCTACATCCCCACTTCGCCCGCGACATCAGAAACAAAGACCGGCCACGCATCTCGAGCATTGCGTCGCTTGTCAAAGTTTGACAAACACGCGGCCACCACCGGATCAGTCCTTGACGAGCCTCCCTAGATCGGCTTGCCTGGTGTCGCGCCTCGAACAACTCCATACTGGATCGCGAGCGATGTTTGTCTGAAACAAAAAGAAGGTCTGATTGGCAAACAGTCAGATCATTTGTCCCTCAACCGCACGAGGCTTCCCAGCCCTGGTCGCGAGTTATATGCTGTTGCTGTCCTCAGACCACAGTAGCAAGATTAGCACTACAGGGCACAACTCAGGATGGCGCAATACCAGGGTAGAGACTACGGCGGACGACCACCTGGATATGGTCCTCCATCTGGACACCAGCGCGATGCTGCCTTTTCGAACATCTTTGGGGCACATCCCCCACCAGGTCGATCTCAGACCATGACGAATGTACCGGGTGCTGTTCCTCAACAACAGCGAGCTGCGACCATGTCTTCACAAATACAGCCACGACCTCCCCCGCCTCCTCAAAATGACTTTGCTCCAAGGCCTCCGCCGGTTCGACAACCTGTGAATGGATATCCTCAACAACAGCAAATGCCGCATCGGCCAATGGTGAATGGAGATCATGGGCAAGAGCATGCAGGTCATCCTCCACCCCATAGACAGTCGTATCAGCAGCAACAACCACAGCAAGCGCCTCCTCAGCAGCAGCAACCACAACAGCAATCTCAACAACCGCAATATCTACCTCAGCCCCTGCGACCCGATCGTAGGCCATATGGTGCGCCGACCCGATTGGATCCACGAGGTGCTCCGCCGACCGCCCAATACACTCGCGCATATGCACCTCGACCCTACGTTCCGGCTGGTCCAGGTCCAGGCCCAGCTTTGAACTCGGACGCTGGACGATCACAATCCATGGCTGCTACTTCGCGACCTTCATTCCAGCCGATCAATCCGAATTATAGTATCTCTCCAGCACACACGTTCAGGCAGGCGCCGTATATGGGACGGACGACTGCGCAGGGTAGGGTTGTACCTGATCGACCACCAGATGAGCGGACCATGTCCATGTCGTCCTATACAAGAGATTCGGAATACTCGCAGACCATGAGCAGCGGACGTGTTATTCCTGGCAGGAAGCGAGGCGATTCTGGCGATCCAGAATGGCCGAGTGAGCGACCACCACCAAATGTTCGGCCGAATGGCGCAGTGGACGGACCGAAACCTCGAGTTCCCTCACAAGGCAGCGTACAGTCGAGAACCATGTCCATGGCTTCTACGATGACCACCATGACTTCGATGACTTCTCCGTCACTCAACTACGACGAGACAGCTTCGCCACGACCCTCACAAAACCCTCTTGGTCCCACTACGACAAGGTCTAATAGCCAATTGACTGGTAGCACCATGGTTGCGCAAAAACGGCCTTCTCTGGTTTATGGCGCCCTTCTTTCCAAAGTTGCACAGGCGTTCCGCGAAAGGACGTCGATCAGTGAAAAAGAGAAGGACGGATTGGTTTACAAGAATGCCTTCACTGGATACGAAGCTGTGGAGCTCATCGCATATATAATCCGCACATCTGACAGGAATCTTGCTTTGCTCCTTGGCCGCTCACTGGACGCACAAAAGTTCTTCCATGAAGTCGCCTACGCACACCGTCTGCGAGACTCGCCGAATGAAATCTACCAATTCAAGGAAGCTGTGGTTGATGAGACTCCGGAGGTCAACGGTGTCTTCACATTACTGACCGAATGCTATTCGCCGACCTGCACACGGGATCACCTTTGTTACTCGATAGCATGTCCACGAAGACTGGAACAACAATCACGACTGAATCTCAAACTCCAGCCAGGTCTCAAGCGGGAGTCTTCTCAGGCCAGTCTTCACGAAGAGGAGAAGAACGATGAACAGCGACTATGGATCAACACTGTCTCTGCAGAAGTTGCTGACAGTGTGGACGAAAGCGAAAAGCGACGACAAGAAGTTATTGCCGAACTCATGTACACGGAACGTGACTTTGTCAAGGATCTCGAGTATCTCCGCGACTTTTGGATCAAGCCGCTTAGGAATCCGGCCATGTCACCCATACCCGAGCACCGTCGCGAAAAGTTCATCCGGACTGTCTTCTCAAATTGCCAAGAGGTTCATGCAGTCAACGTACGTCTTGCTAGCGCATTGACGAGGCGACAACAACAGAATCCGGTTGTCAGAAACGTCGGCGACATCTTCCTTGAATACGTACCACAATTCAGCCCGTTCATCAGATACGGTGCCAACCAGCTTTTTGGGAAATTCGAGTTTGAGAAGGAGAAGGCGTCCAATCAACAATTTGCACGCTTTGTCGAGGAGACGGAGAGACTCAAGGAGTCGCGCAAGCTAGAGCTCAATGGTTACCTCACGAAACCTACAACCCGTCTCGCAAGGTACCCCTTGCTTCTAGGCGGTGTACTTAAGGCGACTGCAGACGACAATCCTGATAAGCAAGACATTCCGAAAGCCATCGAGATGGTCAAGAGCTTCCTTGGAAAGGTCAACGAGGAATCTGGAAAAGCCGAGAATATCCAACAACTCATGCAGCTCAACCAGTCATTGAAGTGGGGCAACATCCCATATGTCGACCTCAAGCTCACAGAAGAGTCGCGACAACTCATCTTCAAGTCGAATTTGAAGAAGTCACCGACCGCCGAAGTTGCTGACATTCAGGCCTACCTATTCGACCATGCCGTACTCCTTGTCCGCCAAAAGATTGTCAATAAGCGCGAAGAACAGAAGGTCTACAGGAAGCCTATCCCGCTTGAGCTCCTTGTGGTTGCCCAGATGGAAGAACTCGCTCGCTACAGTTTATCGAAACGACCGTCATCGAGTATGATCCCAGGAGCTAGAAGCATGGCCAACAATCAGCCGAAAGATCAAGGCTACCCTCTGACGTTTCGGCGATTAGGCAAGGGCGGATACGAGCTGCAGCTTTTCTGCACTTCGCAGATCTTGCGGGAGAAATGGATGGAGCATATCCACACTCAGCAAGAGAAGCTGCGGGAGAGGAGCAATGTGTTCACCAAGACTAATCTTAGCGAGAACTTCTTCTCTGCCGCCATTCGCGTCAACTGCTGTGTGCCCATTGATGGTGCCAGGAAGCTTGTCCTCGGTACTGACTTTGGTATCTACGTTGCTGACCGGAAGCCAAAGGATGGCAGCAAGCCGAAACGACTTCTTGATGCGAAGCTGGTCACGCAGATCGATGTGCTCGAACAGTATCAGATTCTCCTAGTATTGGCCGACAAGGTCATGTATACTTACCCACTCGAATCTTTGGATCCCGAGGAGAGCCAGGCAGCGCCGAGCAAGAGAGGCAGGAAGATCTGCCACGCCAACTACTTCAACGCGGGCATGTGTAACGGGAAGCTTTTGGTCTGCTGTGTGAAGAGTAGCTCGCTGAGCAGCACGGTCAAGGTGTTCGAGCCGATGGATAGCGTGGGCAAGAACAAGAAGAAGAGTGGTTTCTCGAGGATGCTGGCAGGCGGACAAGATGTCCTGCGACCATACAAGGTGTGCATGCTCATTGACTCACCGACTACCTATACTGATCGTTGCAGGAATTCTACATCCCCATGGAATCCAACAGCATCCACTTCCTCCGCAGCAAGCTCTGCGTCGGCGGCGCCAAAGGTTTCGAGATCGTATCTCTGGACACACTCGAGACACAATCACTCCTCGACCAAGCCGACACATCCCTCGACTTTGTCGTCCGCCGCGAGAACGTCAAACCGATCTACATCGAACGCACACCCTCCGAATTCTTGCTCTGCTACACCGACTTCTCCTTCTTCGTCAACAAGAACGGCTGGCGCGCACGGAACGACTGGAAGATCGTCTGGGAGGGTGCACCCACAGCTTTCGCCACTTGGGGCGACAAGTACATTTTGGCTTTTGAACAGGACTTTATCGAGGTCAGGCTTACGGAGACTGGCGGGCTGGTTTGCGTGCTTACGGCGAGGAATATTCGCTTCTTGCATAGTAGCAGTAGAGAGGTGAGCAGATCTTTTGATACGAATCGGGCCAACCGCTGACCTTTCCAGATATTGTACGCATACGAGGATGAGGCAGGAGAGGATGTCATTGCCAGCTTGGACTTTTGGGGGAACAATCACTGAGCGGCGGGTCCTGTGCGGAGCAATCTGGCAGCCACGCAGGGGCCATAGCAATTCCTGGAGCGCACTTACCCAGTCACGACCGAGTTGCAGGTATGACTCAGAGGGTGCCACAGCTTGGGTTCAGCAAGGGCTGAGGCGGGAGAAGGATATGAGCGGACAAGGCAGAAGGAGACGCCGCAGACGAGCAATGAATAGACGGCACGTGTTTCCGCGACGAGATGCACGGGCATCATGGAGCGAATGATTATTTCGCGCACTCAGTGTTGCGCTTCGTTGTTTGATGGTGGAGAGGAAATGATATGCTTGTGTTGTGTGATCTACTTCCATGCGTGGTGCGCGTTGCTGTTGATTTGCTATGTCTTTGTCTGTCCATGTGTCCCTATAACTACCAGTGATTTGCGACCCTCCTACTCTCCCCCTGATCCGTAGCCAATTCACATAAGGTCAAACGATACCACACGGCACTCCTCTTCTTGGCACTCTGTCCCGGATTTCTGCACTGCTTGACCCCCCTCGGCCCCCTTCTTGGGCTCTACGGACGCCCTCGTGTCCCAAAAATGCCAAAAACTTGCCCGATTCCTGCCTTCACGCCCTCTAGAACATAAAAATGGCTTGTAAACATCCAAAAATGAAGCAAAAAGCACCCAGGGCGGGGCTCGAACCCGCAGCTATTAAAGGTATTAGTGGCTTGATCGTCGAGGCCAGGTTTGGGTGAAATGTACCCTCAAGATTAGAAGTCTTGCGCGCTACCCTGGGAGGTGTGAGTGAAAGTTCCTCGTACGAGTCATGGTGCACTACGAACATTGCGCCACCCGGGCTGTGATTGGCTGAGATTGTCGCTCTTTCGAGCTCAAAATTGTGCGAATCGAAAGATCGAAAGTTTCATAGGTGTATATAATGCTAGTTTTTAATCAAAAAAGCGGAGGAAACAGGTTCAGAATAAGTGCAGCTCGAAATATCGGTAACCCAGCGCGATAATTCAGTAATCCAGCGCGATAATTCAGTAACACAGCGCGATAATTCAGTAACCAAGCGCGAAATATGCGTAACCCAGCTCGGAACATTAGCAACCTAACACGGAGTGGCAGTAGAAATGTGCGGTATGATAATAAGCATTGAGAGCGAGACAGTGAAGGCATCCAGAGCGGCTGGTAATGTGTCAAGATCAAGACCGAACAGAGACATACAAGTCCACGGCTCACGGACGTTCGACCGACACTACAAAGCGATACGTGTTACTATTACTGCTACAGTCCTCTGACGACAGACGTCGCTTTCTAATAACATGTTGTTAGGATGGTGTGAAACCCCTACTATACTACCACGTGGTACTCCGCAGTGATCGAGCACTCACTGAGGTAGTTTTCATGCTGATGGGAGGTCATAAACTCATCTCGGCTCCCTCCTCGGGACGCCGAATTTTACTTCCTCATAGCAGGACACAACGCATGACCGGATTGAACCTGGTAGTAGAACAAGGAGAGTACTACCAGATATCGTAAGCAATAGCCGGATACAAGATCTCACGCTTGCCTTCCGCAGTGGGTGGTACAGATCGTTGAGCATACCCAAAGCAGACCTTTCTCACGTCCTGGTCGATAGTTCGACGCATTAGAGATTGTGTACCAGAGATTGTGTACCCGAGATTGTGTGCCAGAGATACTACTACCAGCAGTGTGGTTGGTGTGGGGCCAGGGAGGGAGGGAGAGGGGGAGGTCCCAGACTTTGCAGCCTGTATCGTCCTGCGCCTGTGCTGCCAGGAGGCACGAATCTTGATGGATCATATACCATGGACTATCAGGATGATCATATGTTGCCCTCCTCGCAGCCGTCGAAGCAGGTCGTTAGGATATGCAACATCCGTCCATGGTAGCTCGCAAATTTGACAAGCATCAAGATGATAGTGTAGACGTGGACTTACCAAGCTTTTTCGCAGTACTTTCGTATCAAAGTCACCAAGTCAATACCGCTGGTAGTTGCCCTGAGCTGATTTTGCTTGTGGCTCATGGCGAAGCATATGGGGGTGAAGCACGTTCCCAACGAGCAGGCCATGGATGCAGCCGCAGTCATTCCCCGTGAAATACGCCCGCCGCTTCTGCGTCTAGTTCTGGCTGTCCCAATACCTTCAAGAGGATCGCAGCATTAGAGATCGGTTGACCCGTCGAGTTCAAAGACCCGCCAAAGTCGTCTCTGAGCGGGTGATGGGCATGCATGCTTCCTGATACTGTGACCTTACCTTTTGAGGGCGATGTCGCACAGCTGTGTGCAATGCAGTCCAGCAGGAGATAGTCTCAGAGAGGCGTGTACATGGTAGCCTCAGGGAAATCTGAAGCGTTCCGGCGCTGGATGAGTCAGTGGCCACGCAGGTTGTGGACGAGTCGCTTTCTCCGCGCCTTCGTTCAGCTACTGTACTTCGTCCTGCTTCTTTATTCCGACTCGCTTCTTTTGCTGCTTCGACTTGCTTCATTACTGCTCCGACTTTCTTCTTTGCTTTGTCCGCAGCGACAGACTTTTGATCTCTACTCCGCGCTAATCCTTGTAGGTCTTCTTGGTAGGTACAACGTCCGTCTCGTCGTCTGCTACAGAGTCTTTTGGGTTCGTGATCTTCCCGGCGACCTTGAAGCCATTCCTAATTGGAGACTCGTGCGTCCAGTCCTCTGCCAGTTTTGTGTTTGTGATCTTTCCCTGCGGCTGTGATCCGAATCTGAGTCTGAGTAGTAAGCAAAAATCGAGTGCTTGTGCCCTGTCTTCCGTTCCATGCTTCATCCATCAGGGCATCCGCATACGACTCCCGGCAAGATAGCAGCGCATACGTAAGCATGACTTCAAACATGGACGGTCTGGTCATGGGTCATGTTCATTTCGAATCAGATGGGGTCAACCTCCTCATCGAGGGACATCCTAGGACTCCGATATACGAACTGAGAAGAGTCTTCTATCCATACAAGCCGAGCAGAGATGGGAACGAGACCGAGACAAGTGCCACACTCACCAGGACGAGAGACTGGATGGCTGCACAGGCCAAGCACTACGGCCTTCGAGCGCCACTATGTCGCACGAGGACTGACCTGATATCGATTATAAGAGACGCAATCTGGCAGAACCCTGTGAGTCCCTCGCACTGAAGGTTGTGGCTATATTGACGAGTAACAGTTCCTGGCACCACCTCGGCGTTTATTTGAGCTGCAGAAGCAAATAAAGGCCCGAGCGGATCCGTACAAACCAGGTATCAGGCTCATTCAGCGAGAAGAGAAGTTGCGCAGAATGTTCGCCGAATGTTCTTCTCGCTCGGAGCAAGCAGCTCTCGACATAGATTACTTTGCTCGCCACTACTTCTTCGGTCCCGATGTACGATACAGTTCGGTGCACAGGACCGGGCTCATCCGCTTGGAGAAGTTCAGGCATTCGGCTTACGCAGCCATGATTTGCCACAAGTACAGATTGTCGTACAAGGTAGTTGGATTTGGCGAAACGACCACCATAATCCTCGGCGGAGACCATGCAAAGGTCAACGATTACGCTGTGTATCGCGAGATGCAGCGGCGAGAGGAGGCGAGGTTGTTCAGAGCAATGCGCTGGCTCGACTACCAGCAGATGCATCAGATTGTGCTTGACTCATCATCCACTTGTCAAGGGAATACAGAGGATTGGGTGTCGGGATTGTATGGCATACAATGTGACCCGCTTGCCGAGGAAGTCGAGAGCATCGACATGCTCTTGGACATCAGACCCTATGTCTCTGGAATTTGTCGCATTGGCTATCTCCGTTTCGGTGCTTTTCAGGCTACTTGCATCATCGCTCATAATGAGCAGGAATCGCAGGCGCATGGTGACATCCTTGACAGTCTGGTGATTCCCCCTCCGGACTTCGACGAGTCCAGCGAAGAGACCGACTCTGAAGACGATGATTCGGGCGAAGATGAGCTCGACGAAGTGAACGACTTCGAGGAGGAGGAGGAGTTGGAAGAGGATAGCCTCGAAGCTGATGACTCCGAGGAGGCTAACATGGTGGAGGAGAGAGGTCGAGAGACCGACGCCGAGGCAGAGGGCGATGGCGAGGACAACGAAGAGGACGAAGAGGAGGCGACTGACGATGCGGCCTCTCCAGACCGTCTGATCCTCCTGGATAAGCCATGTACAGAGAGCGGCAGGGCACTTGAATCGCCATCCGACGGTACCTGGCATGGGTACATCCAGTTGCGTAGCTGCGAGCGTCATGGAATTGGAAGATTGGAAACGAGATTTGGTGTGGGCAGCGGATTTCTTCGCTTCAATCGAGAGACGGCATCGATAACGGGTTCCATCAAATTGTCTCATGGCGGTCAATTCGACTTGACTGGTTGCAAGATTGAGGCTGCATCAGATTCAGAAGCATCTACTTGAGCCAGGCTTAGACCCTGGTAGTTGGCAAAAGATTGGATGCGGCCCGGACGTCGCAAAGCGCGCGAGTTAGGTGTTTCCCAGACGTAGGATACACGTCTCGTAGATTCTTGAGTACGTATGTGAGTTCATTGATCCAGTAATCCACGACTTCGTCACGTTGCTTTCGTGTGCTCGATCCGTCCAGCGTTACGACCAATTTTGCCAGGCTGACAAGCCTATTCATACTGCGGCCAGATTTGGTCAACCAAGGGCACCGTACATGTCCACTGCGCCTCCAATTTGCGCTCCCTTGGAAGCTGTGGGTATCGACCACACGGCTTTTCGATGGAGAGCACGTGCAGCGTGCGGAACTGTGATTTTCAGAAGGAGGCCGTCGACCAAGTCCTCTTTTCTTTGAGACTTCCCAATCATCCCATCATCATGTATACATTCCAAGTACTAATCGTATTGCTGGCGTGGAGCGGCCTTGTGGAATGTGCCACACCCATGCGCAGGACAGTCAAGAAGGAGCTGACCAAAGCCGATTTCGATGGCTTCATTGCCTGCCTCGGCGACCAAGCCAAGAACTACACCATGTACATTGAGAGCGATGGGACGATGATCATCGTCAAAAAGGTAGCTGGCAAGATCGACCATTCAGGTACCGACAGCGTCTTAATGCAATGCCTCATCAAGTTCCGCGGCATATCTGCTGCCGTAGAGGCAGCCCCATCCTCGGAACGATACAAGCGAGATACCAAGGACCTGTCCGAAATCGGCTATGAGGATGCTTTGTCGCTCGGAGCTTCTGGTCAGACTCTGGAAGTCATCTCCAGTGAGGAATCCTCAGCAATCCGGCGCAAGAAAACTGAAGACATCGGAAGCAATGTTCAAGCTCTCTCGAAGGTGTGGTCAACCAACACTTCAACCACCTCTGCAACCCATCCGGTGATCGGTCCACTGCACCACCCAAAGCTGATCCGGCTCGACACGTTGCTCGAACTAGGCAAAGAGGGCAGGGTATGCAGGACGGCCGAAGATTGAGCCTGACCAAACGTCTTGCATGTTTGTGCGAGGGGATTCACGATAAATGATCCCACGCTGGAACCACGTGTCAAATGGACCACAATAGCCTGCAATGTCTAAAAATCGAGAGATATTTTCCTTGTCCAGGTCCGAATTCCCATTGAATGTTTACAGGACATCCGACGTAAGCTGGCCTCGTCTGCCGGGTGTCGCTGGTAGTACCGCATCGCAGCAGGAGGCACCATGAAAGCAGGAGGTCCCATATAGATCGACAAGCTGCTTGACAATGCAACAACGAAACTCTGCTCAAAGTAGATAGATTCCCAGCCTAGAGTACAGCGCGGTATTGTGTCTCTGGGAAGATGAATGCAATGTAGCCAACAAGGTGAAGCGTCTCAACATGGAGCGGGAACAACGAAGACTGTGGGCGCGGGGACTCGGGCTGACCGGAAACGATCTGTGATGCTTTGCTCCGAGAATTGCTCGCCCCTACAGGTGATTACCGCAGACCTTCAAGACACAAAACCTCCTGGGTTTTTTCGACAGGAACTGGGGAATGCTGCAGACCCTATGATTCTATCGTGTCAATGAAAGCAGTAGGCGGTGTAAAATGGGTGAGCTGATCCTTGAAATGTTGAGCTCGGATTGCTCGAGATCCGAGCAAATTTGTGAAGGGTTATATACGTCTAGACTTTCCCTTCCCTCACCCAACAGTGCAGTTGATGCTGCAGCTCGCCGCCCACGACGATACAAGCAACTCAAGTGATGGATTATGGGCAGATAGAAGTCCAGGAATGTAACACAGAGGCAAATAAGCACGTAACCCTACAATCTCGCGAAAAATTGCTCTGCTTTCTCTAACCCCTCGGTAAAGCTTGCTAGTATATGTAGTATACCACCTCACAGCCAGGTAATTCTGCACTATAGAGTGGCCGACCATACGACTTGCTATAGAGTAAGGATTCTCCTCTTTATTCTCCTTAGCTTCAGGGAGTAACGTCCTAGGCAATTTCTCTATTAACGAAGACTTCCGGTCTTGGCAATCGCTATAGTCTTAAATAGGCACGAGTAAGATACTAGAAAGAAAGAGTTATACTATACGCCCCCTATAACTCTAGCTTTAGTAGGTCTACTACTCGAGTAGAACAAGATATTACACTCTTAAATCCGATAGTAAACATATTATAGTAAAGGGAACGCTATAGCATTAGGGACTAAGTATTCTTTGTAATATATAGTTATCGTAGTAATATAAACACTACTCTTATTATCCTTATACAGGTATAGCGCGCTAAAGACTTATAGCGGATATTGTCTCCTTGGTAGAAGTAGATTAGTAGGATAGCCTACTCTAAGTACTATAACAGAAATAAGACTAGTGCTCTAGACAATAAACTACTATTAACATAACGTCTATAATTAGATCTTCCAATTGTGAAAGAGATTATTAATGAGAGTATAGATTAGTAGCTAGCGTCTTCGTCTACGTTAGTAGCGTTACTTAGTGCTAGCTTATTACTACTTAAGTAGTGTTTTTCTAAGTACCCTTATTAGCTTATACTACCTATATATATAGAGATATATCTAACCTCGGTTAAATACTAATCGTTACTCTATTAAGCTAGAATCTATCGTATAGCTCGCCTCTATAGCTATATAGCTTGTATAGTAGTAGGTACGACTTAGATACTATTGTTTTGTTAACAAAAGCTATATAGAGTAGTATAGTAGATCTACTATAGCGCACGACCTAAACTAGCTTATTATATGTATATAGAGTTTAATAAATTAATCTCTACTAGATAGATTTTAGACTCTCTATAGCGATTTCTATAGGCCGCTTCTATATAGAGTAGAATATCGACAGAACAAATCTAAAACATAATACGTTAGCGAAGTACAATAGTAGACAATATTTCCTAGAAAGAACACTATAATACATAGCCTATAGATCTAGAAATTATAAGGTTTCTATCTAGATAAGCAAGATTATAAAGATTAAACATAGTAAGCTCAAGTGTAGTCTATTCTAATATACACTATCTATCGCTATCTACGACGACTATAGAAGGTTAGTTATACTTATACTAATAATAGTATAATATAGTATATATTCTTCCTCGTAGTTACTGTAATAGACTAGACGTTTAGCTAGATAGAATTTAGAGAAGGTAACTTAGATATATCTAGCTCTATACTATTATTCTGTTTAAGCTATCTCTAGAGATCGATCTATATAACTATCCGAAATACGCTATATATATATATATACTATAGAGTAGTAATGTATATCTTCCTAGCTATAGAGTATATCTCTTATAGAACTCTAGTTAAGCTAACTACTATTACTTTCGTTAGTACTAGTACTTTAGAAGCTTGCCGGGTATATGCTATAGGTGTATAGGCAATCTATAGTACGCTATATAAAGGTTAATATATCCTACTTACTAGGAGGTATACTTAGAAGCTAGAGTCTACCGAGAAGGAGCTTAACTTATATATATAAGTCTTAGACGAGCTACGCGATACTATTACAATATATAGCCAAGCAGGATATAGAGTATACTAGTATCGACGCCTATATATACGCTAACACTTTATAGAAGATTACCTCTATAGGCTCGTACCTATATAATACTCTCGTTTAGCGCGATTTTCGATTCTATAGAGCGTAACTAAACGAGGTAAAGGTAACTTAGACACGTTAGCGATGCGATATTAGTAGATGGAAGTAACAAGAATTAGCTTCCTAATCGACAGCTACGAGAGGTATTTAGACCTAGTAAACTCTTCTCTAAAGTTGATTCTTCTCTTACCTATTAAACTTAGAACTTAAATTAATCCTCTACTTGTTACTCTAATATCTCTTCTATTATAATTGTCTATACTAGCCTACGCTATCATTAATATAAGTCCTGCCTAGTAGCCTATTCCCGACGAGGACGCTACTCTCTCCTCGTACGAGACAGGTTTAGAGAACAAGTACGAATAGAAGAAGCCGAGTAAGACTAAGTATAAGGCTATCTATAACCTTTAGGACATGTAGAACTATTAGGTTCTCGTCAGTAAGAGTCTCGATAAGATAGTTAACACGAACTATAAGTCTACTAGTAACCTCGACTAGCTTATTAATATCATCGATAGCGATAAGGCACTCGCTACCGAGGCCTTCGATAACATTAAGAGTTAGAGCTAGCCTATTAGTAGAAGCATTAAGAAGATCGAGTGTGCCTTCCTTGTCTTTAATAAATCTTTAAGCTATACTCTCGAGTATATATAGGATTAGGTTAACTTAGTAAGTATTTATATTTCTGTCTTGTTAATAACTACTAAACTAGTATAGGCCAAGCTCGATAGTAAGAACAGTAGTAACGACGAAGCCCTCGCTAAGGCTAAGAAGAGTAATAGGAAGAAGAGCAAGGCTACTAGAAAGAGTAAGAGTAAGAGTAAGAATAAAGTTTACAAGTCCGAGGCTAGCGATAAAGAGATAGAGGAGTAGGAGTCGAAGGCGGAGTAGTGTTAAGAGTTTAGGCACGAGGTTAAGCAGTCGGAGATAAGGTTCGAGTAGCGTAGGTAATAGAGTATTTATAGTATACCTTTTGCTACTCTAGTAGTTATTCTACTATCTAGTCTTTTCTGTCTTAGTAGTTATCTACTATCTAGTCTTTACTTTATTAAAACAAAGTAACTAGCAGAAAACACTAAAAATACTAACTATAGTTACTTCTTTATCTATTCTCTTATCTCTACGATGCTTTATAAGATTATTATTAAACAATTTGCTATACTTTATTCTAGAATAGATAAGGATGTTCTTTCTTTAGTAGTTAACTATAACTTAGCGAAGCTACTAGTCTAACTATTAAAGTAGTTAGCTACGGACGAGCTATCTCGATTCTCTACTCCTGTGCCCCGCTTAGCTAAAAATTATTCTAATTTGTAGAAGGTCCTAGTGTAGCGAGTAGCGTCGATTACGTAACTAGTCCTAGGAATAGAGCTCGAAGGGGGGCTTTAGTCCTACTAGTGGCCTATAGCTAACGTTAAGCTAATACTAATAGAAGAATAAGTCTCTAAAAGTCTATAATGTAATATCTATAGAAGTCTCTAACTATATAGGCCTACAAGAGCATTACCGAATCTATCTTTAGGAGCTTAGTAGTAAAGTCGCCGACTATAGTAGCTTTACTAGCCTTAATCTCTTTAGTCTAGTTATACTAAGTGCTATAGTGTCTGTAACTACTACCGCCGCTACTACTAACATCTAGACTCGCTTTTCGACCTCTACTATAACTTCTCTAAGGTATCTAGTCTATTATATTATTATTATCCTCCTCTCTCTTCGCCTCCCTCCTCTCCTCCTGCTCGTTACTATCGACCTCTATAACGTCTATAACCTAGTAGAGAGCGACTTCTTGAGTAAGACAATCCTACTAGTAATAGACTTCTATAGTAAAACCCTAGTTATTCGCTATAGTATATAGCTTTCGTTATAGAGATCTAGTAGAGGAGAAGCTGTTTAGCTTATGCCTTCTTATCTATACTATATAAGTAGCTATACTCGCCTAAAACGACTACTAAAACTCCACGTGCCTAGCTAGTATACTCTTACTCTTCTCTCTAATCTACAAACATAGACCTTCTCTATAACTAGAGTATAGAGGCTACTTATATTCCTCGAGGATCTTAGATATTACTATAAGCGTCTTTAGAGACATAAAGATCTATTCGCTAAGGATGAATATTAAAATATACGATTTGTTATATATATTAATAAGTTCTAGAGAGGGCCTAGCGAGCTAGAATATGAAGATAATAGTACTAAGAGCTAGTTTCGGAGCTCTATTAATCGGGATAACAACCTTGCCTATTGCTAGCTTCTCTTCGTAGAGGTCTTTGTTACTATAGTAGCTATACTATATCTAGCGTAGATTTGTAGTTATATTACGCTCTACATGAAAGTCGTAGAGGACAATAATTAGAATAGTATAGGTTGTTAGACTAATAATATAGTTAGATAGTATTAATTAAGAAACACTAATAACTAACCTAGAGAAGACGCCTCTATTCTTACTAGAAGACATAGTAATTCTTTATATTAGTATACGCCTCCTCTATACGCGACAATACTAGCGGTACTATTGCTTTAGGTAATAATAGATAGTAGAGAGGAGAATAGTAGCGAAAGGAGTAGACTCTCCGCGAAGATTACGAAACTTAAACTTGCCTTAGTATATTAGTATATATCTTACTATCTATAAGAAGTATATTATCTATTAAATTTCTTGTAGAGAAAGTGTCGTTTAGAGAAATAGTAATAAGCTTATAAATATAGATCCTAGTAAGATTGTTAAAAGCAGTTATAAACTATAGATAGAAAGTAATAGAGTATTACTAGACGAACCTAAGGTCGAGGAATCTATTAAAGGACCTAAGGTTTTCGAAGCTTATCGCTTGTAGACGAGGGTCGCTAGCTAGTCTCGTGTAGTTACCTCTCGCGAGGTTATTGTTGTCCGAGTTAATATAGTTAGTCTAGGTAATTCGAACATGTTTAATATAGAGTTATATAGTAGCGATAATAGATTAGTCGCTTAGACTAGGCGAGGTATTAGACGTAGAGCTACAAGGCACTCGCTCTACTCTAATACTAGCATTATAGCAGATCGTAGCGATCTGCCCTTTCGTGGGTATAGATCTAGCTATAAGGTATACTATTATAGATATATATAGCCCGGTCTATAATAATAGTAAATAGAGACCTTTATAAAGATCTTAGGTTAATAGGTGTAATCTATAATATACGAGAGGTAATCCTAGAAAGACTAAGCTCGGCTTGCTACTAATCTGTAGTAATACTTGCGGCGAATTTGCTTAGATTTATGTATTTATAGGTAACCTCGTAGGTTATATAGGCGATTACCTCTAAAGCTGCCTCTCTATAGACAAACTTTCTAAAGCTTGTCTATATAGTCATTGAGACTAGTAATAGATAGTAGTGGTAGTAGGCTAACGATCTATAATATTCGCCTTCTAGAGACGAATAGTCGTTAGCGAGACGGGGAATAGCTTGTTTGCTACTATAGTTAATAGATAGCTTGAAAGCGCCGAATTAAAGGCGAGATCTAGCATAGCCTATACTAGTAATAATCTTATATATCGTGCTCTTAAGATGTCGCTAGTCGATTCGTTAGGTAATCTTCTAATTAGCTCCTAATCTCGCTCTTGCCGGCCCTACCTATCTTATAGTACTCTAAGCCTACTTATAGAAAACTATCTAGCTAATCCATTTCTTACTCTTTAGTACCTTCTTTCTCGAAACTTTCCACTACCGGTTTATGTATACCCTTAATGGCTCTCGGCTACGTCTATAAACTTTACTTGCTACTTCTCTCTCTTAGTTAACTCTTGAAAGCTAAGGTCTACATCTATCTGCCTCTTACTACAGACTCGAAAAATCGTACCCGATTGCCTTTCTCTATCTCATGTGTTATACCTTTTCCTAAACGAGCAATGCCTATCTATAATACACTCTTAATGTCTCTTCTAAAACGTCTTCTATATTATATCTATACTCTTCGGAAGAAGGAAGAAGTACTAATCTTTACTAGGATCACTTTAAGTATTAAGGCGACCGAGATATAGTATCTCGACGATTATACTAGTCTCTAGCTTTTAATGCGAAAGCTTCGATAGCGAACTAAGTTAAACACTCTATTCTTGTTATAAGCGAGACATAGTAACTATGTCTATAATAAAGTAGTAAAGAGAGTAGCGGATACGAGAGACGAACTATAGAATAGTTCTCGAGCATGTTACGGGCGTAGTATAACTAGCGAGATCTTATTACTCTCTAGGAGCTAAGTAGTGCATGTGTACCGAGAGAGACCTACTTGCTAGCCTTAAGATCTAGTATTAAAGAGTATAGGACTTCGCCGTAGCTATTACTAATTCCTATTTAGTAGAGTATAGAACAGTATCTACTATTAAATTCGAACGTAGCTACGCTAATACTATACGATTCTTTTAAAGTTTAGTAGTATAGTTGTAATATCATTAATACAAAATAACAAAACGCTAGTAATAGAAAGCTAAGAAATTGAAAGTAGCTAAGCGTAAACTTAACGAGGAAGACGAGAGTTACGAAGAAGGTAGAGAGGACAACGATACCTACCTAGAGGAGGAAGGTAGTAAGTACGAAGACGACGAAGATAACGATAACCTTAAAGAAGAAGAGAATAAAGAAGAACGCCTTTCCGAAGACTCTACTAATAATAGCTCCGAACGTAGCTCCGGTAGCGTCTCTAATAACTTTGTAGTAGAGAGCAAGGTTAAAGATTCTATACGCACGAGAAAAGGAGAAGAGGTAGCTAGGTAGATATCGCAAGTTAGGAAAGGAAAGACAGGAGGTAAGGGCGGTTAGGGAGAGAAGAAGAGGAGAAAGAGAGAGAAGTTATCGACTACGCCTAGGTCTAAAACGATAACTAAGTATTCGAAGACACCTACTAAGCTCTATCGAGGACAGAAAGAGCTAGAGGAGACTAGTCCTTTTACGCCGCTATAGGACAAGCTTATTAAAGATAGCTCGAATTAGTAGAGCTTAGAGAAGTTTCTATTCTTAGATCCTAGTAAGCCGTTTATGCGAGTCGGAGAGATCTTTAGTGCTTTACTAGAGATCTAAAGTAAGCGCTAGTTCGTTAATAGTAGACTCGACACGTTAGAGTTAGAGCGGGCTATAGCTTTATCGCTTAACGACTATACGTGCTAGTATAAACTTCCGAGTATATAATATTATTAATTCGTCTTCTAGACTAACGTGTCTAGGTAAATTAAGGCATTCGTATAGTCTTATAACAGGCGCCTTATACTCTAGCAGAAAGAGTATCCTTCCTAACGACTGTTTAGTATATTTCGCTATAGAAGTATAGCACCTAGTATAGACTAAATAGTATATAAAGTCTACTCTAGTGCACCGAGCTAAGCTTAGCGCGTAGATAGAGCTATTCCACTAGCGAGAGTAAGTATCCTAAGATAGCTAACAAGCAGTTCTAACGTGTCTATAGTTCTATTATACGAACGCTAGAAATCCGACTCTTCCTCTTCGGTAAGAAGGCAGGTAGCGGAGCTACTAGTAAATAGTAGAATAATAACAAGTTCGACGCTATAAAGTTCTAGATTTAGAGCTCGAGCAAAGAGACTCTAGATCGAAGAGGCGTTAGTCTAATGTAGTATAACGAAGAACTTATATATTTCTAAACACGCGACCTACTAGATAGCTACGAAATAGCTTAGATAACTAACACTAAGGATATCGAGAAGATCGTTCGGAGGAATAGACCGGCTATAGCCTTCAATTATTAGAGTACTACTCTCGGATATATAGACGTATCGTAGATAGTAAAGACCGAGGTAGCTAAGTATAAGGCGTAGCTAGCGCCTCGGGTTTTAGTAGAAGAGAATTTAGAGACTATTATCTTTGATAGGTTAATAGAAGACCTAGAAACCGAGAGCGTAGATGCATTATAGAAGCCCTAGGGAGAGACATTTAAGTTGTTTACGAGTGGAGACTAAGCAAGTAGAGAATTAAAAGCAATCGATAATAGCATAAGAGATTTATCTATAGATACATGTCTTATAAAGTAGTTATTGCTTTTAGGTAGAAGCTCTCCTAACCTCGAGTTACAGAGATTACTCTCTAGCTTAGCGTCTTACGTAATATTGTAATATAATAGCTAGTCTCCTAACTAGATACTTCTAGTGTTACTATTTCTATAACAAGTAACGATATTCGCTAGGACTTAAGAGATAGAGCTCTAGAGATAATAGCGCTTAGGATATATATAGCAATTCTAGATTTAATTAGATTACTATCCTCTCCTACATGTCTAATGATTAGTTATGACTATCCCTTCCTCTATCCTAATCATGCTTAATTATAGCTACCGCGACACTATCTAGCTAGCTAATAGCTACGCATCTATAGTATGTTAGCTAATATAAATGACATTAGAGCGCGGGAAAGGTAGTGTTATCTCTAGAAGGAATCCGAGCGGCCTAAGTAGTTGCTAGTTTCGTTGTTATCTAGACTACTAGACAACTACGCCTAGATAGGGGATATAAGCGACTCGCAACTTGAATAGTAGAGACAGTCGAGCGAATTAGTTACGAAGTTTAAGAAAGAGAAGTTAGCACTATAAAAGCTAGCTTAGCGAGACAGGAAGAGAGAGATAAGCTTTAGAATTCGCTTAAAGAACTAGAGGATTAGATACAAGCAGGGGTGTAAAGCTTATTTTAGGCAAAGTTATACTCTTATAAAGGAGTAGGCACTACAGGTGGACAGTAGCTACATAGTGTAGAGACCGACGAAATAAGCTAAAGCTAGCGTAATTATAGAGGCGATAGGTTAGCCTAGAGAACCCCGCTAGAGAGGAGAGTTTAAACATGTTAAACTAGAGAGAACGAAGGTAGATAGAGGAAGGTAGAGGGAAATAGTCGAGAGCGGAAGGAAAGTGCTTCTATACTAGGTCGAGGTATAATATAGAAGAAGTAGAAAGCAAAAGGTATAGGAGTAGAGACAAGCTAGAAACGAGTAAAATAGATAGTATAGGGGAAGGAGCGTAGAGGCGAAGGGGCTCTCTAGTACTTAAGAGAGCAGTATAAGGCTATAGAGATAGTTAGTCATGTTAGGGGAATTTCTATAACTCTCGAGTTAAGGGGACTAAGGTTATATTATAGTAGTCGAGATATAGTAAGGGAGGTAGCAAAGACCGAAGCTTGTCTAGGTTCATAGGGTCTTAAAGATTACTAGTCTACTAGTTAAAAGACCCCGGTAGCGAGAATAGGAGAGAGAGATAAGAGGGGAAGATAAGAGGGAGCGATAGAAGCGAGAGGTAGAAGCGAGAGGTAAGAGCTAGAGGTAGAAGCGAGAGGTAGGAGCGGGAGGTAGAAGCGGGAGGTAGAAGCGGGAGGTAGAAGCGGGAGAAGGGAGCGGGAGAAGAGAGTAGGAGGTAGAAGCAGAAGGTAGAAGCGAGAGAAGAGAGCGAGAGAAGAGAGCGAGAGGTAGAAGCGAGAAGTAAAAGCGAGAGATAGAAGAAGGCAATACAAAGGCTATACTACGACAGATTCTAAGTTAAACTCTTCGTGTTAAAGGCGAAGCCTTATCGAGTACTTCTTTACTAATGTCTAGGCTCGAAGCTACTAAAAGACTAAATCTTATTACTATTATAAGTATAACTCTCCGATACTTCTATAGAAGTTATAAAATAGTAGAACTATATCTATCCTCTTAGCATATGCGGCTTGCCTTATACTAAATCGGTATATATAATATTACTATAATTATTATTACTGCTTATAGTTAGAGGGCAAGGTATACGTAGTTAACCTACTCTTAACTCGCCTCCTAGTTATTAGGACATCTATACGCCTAGCTACGGGTCTAGATATAGTACTTATTGCGGTTTTAGCGGCGTCTACTAAGTCTTCCCTATACGCTATATAATTCTAGCTATCTTCCTCCTTAAGATGCTATCTCTTCTTTCCGTAATCGTTCGGAGGTAATATAGACGAGTCCTAACTCCGTTTTAAGAGTATAGAGCTCTATTAAGGTAGCTCTATCTCAAGGGCTAGGTTATTAGCATCTAGACTGTCGTTACTGCTAGATTGCTACCTAACTACGAGAGTAGGTATAGTTAATAAGTTTTCGGAGCTCGTCTTATTCTCGACTATATTCCTTTAAGCCGTGTTAACCTCTTTAGCTTCTCCGTCTTACTCCGAGTTATCGTTAGCGTAACGATTATCTACGTTAGTATAAGGGTTCGTCGTGTAATGAAGTAGCTTAAAGAGGTCCCTATAGTCGGTATATCTATACATCTTAGCTACGGGAATACCCTAATTATCTCGTTTGATCGGACAGAGTACTAGTCTTAGAAGATCTATAAACTATTAGCTACGCGATTAAGTAAAGGTAGACTAAGAAGCTTACTATCGAACACGATTAGGGCATAGATATAATCTCTAAGAATCTGCTTCTAATCGCTTAAATTAAGTGTACTATACTATCGAAGGAAGTAGCTAATTTAATTCTCTATTACCTTTTAGAAGACTCCTCGCCTAGATCTAAGGAACTCAATCTCTGCGGCGTCCGATAAAGGTTTAATAACCGAGTACATAAAGGTAGAGGAGGTATATATTAATTTCCTAGTCCTAGGGTCGATGTTAACTTCCTTAATATTAGCAGAGGACTACTATAGTATTAGATAATACTTATAGTCGAGGTATTAAAAGAGACGAAGAACGTCCTATAAGTAGGTATCTAGAAAGGTAGTATCTATATAGTTGTCTATAGAGTCTTAGTCGAGTTAGTATTAGTCTTTCCACCTGCTAGTATACCTTATAATCGAGCACACCGAGTGTATAAGAAGTAAGATCTCGAGCCTATACTAGCTTTAGCTTAAGAGTACCTAGCCGAGACACCTACATAATCTATATAGTCTAATAATAGCCCGGTCTTTGCTCTCTAAGAAACTTTAAAGCACTTCCTAGAGGAATATTACTAATTCGTACTCCTATCTAAAGACGGGACCTTAATTCTACTATAGCCTTATTCTTGTAGGAACTTTTATTAAAGTACTCTTAGCGTAGTTCTAGACAAAGACTATAAACCTATACTATTAGCTTAAAGACGACTATATAAAGATTAGACATATACTATAGACTACATTACGGGATCTCTACATAACTTAACGATAACTTATATAGTACTTTTGACTTCGTCGGGCAAAGGTCTTCTATAGACTTTCTACTACATAGCGTAGAGAGTATATTACACTTCGGCACGAGAAGAGGAGTTAACTATAATTAGCGAAAAGAATAAAGTAGCAGGATAGAACGATAGGATAATAGCATTTTATAGTAATTCTGTTATATTAGGATAATTGCTAAGCGATATACCTATTTAGATTACTCGTGCTTGTTAGCTAGCTTATAAATATTTTAATAGCGGAAAACTATTATAATTATATAGCTTAAGCAAGCATAGCTTAAAGAGCTTAGATAGTAGCGCAATTATTGTAAAATAGCTCGCAGAAGCTATACTATAATATAAGATTAATGTAGCGAATTAGTTAATAAATACTTACCGAGAAGTCGAGTTTGTACTATATTATAGTTTAAGCACGAGAGAGAGATCTCTCCGTCGTATGTATCCTATAACTAAAGCTAAGGATGTTCGATATAGGAGGTTTCGTTTAGATAAAGAAGTAAGAGAGCTACTAGTTATTACGCCTAGCTAGCAATTTTGCTTTTGACTTCCTGCCCGACTTAATGCTTAGAGCTTTTGTAAGCGGCGACAGAGAGAGCAATTTAGCGCTATTAGGTTCGGAAGAGTTAGCTAGGTAGGTAGGTATAAGATCCTATAGCGAGGATGATTTGTTATAGATGTTAGACTTATTAAGAGCTTGCAAGGGCTACTTTATTAGCGCGCTATACTTTGCCTTTCGAATGTTCTTATTATACTTCTTAGTGCTAGAAGGAGTATAGCTATCTAAAAATTGTTAGCGTAATGTCTTCGACATAAGGTAGCCTATACTTATAGCTATATATTATACTATTCTAATAGAGAGAGTACACTATTAATATATAGCATAAATAGACAAATTCCTTGTTTAGAATTGTGCCTTGTAAGTTAGCAATCGAGGTTATCTTATTGTCGAATATCTTCTTAAACTTATAGTTAAGAGCACTATCGTGTAGTGTAATTCGGTAGCGAGCTAGGTTAAAGGTCGACTCTTTTATTAAGTTATTACCCTTTTTGAAGGCTTTACTATAATCGTTAATAGTAGAGTTCTTAATTTTGTTAACTTCTTGAGGTTGTCTTCTCTAGAACGCTTTAGTAGGACAGTTGTCCAAATTTGCCTCTAAAGACTAGATAGTAAATTCGAATAGGAACACGAGGTAGCTAGGTAGTAAAGTAGCAGTTTCGCAATATATAGCGTCGAACACACATGTAGTAACGACGATAAACTACTAGTTAGTGTGTAACTTCTTCTAGAAATTCTCTCGTATTAAAGGATATAGTCTAAGATTCTTAATAGATAACGTAGTAGGATATATATCTTAGAGTTATACTATAATATAGCTATTCTTCTAGAATTCCTTAGAGTAGCACTTAAAAGATAGCGTCTTATCGAATCTGTAGTAGGCTTACTACTCGAGTGTCTAATAATGTTTTATAACGCAGGCGTTAGCGACTAGTTAATAGAGATCTAATACGAAGTAGACATTTAAGCCGCGCTTGTAGCACTAATTATTAATCGCCTCGATTACCTAAGGTAGTCCTTTATAGTAATTAGCAGAAAGCGACTTCGCCTCCTTATCGACCCTGTCTAAAGCCTTTTGTAAAGCTAGAATCTCTTGAAGTAGCTACGTTACGATTTCCCTAATAGTAGCTCCCGCTAGATAGGCATTAGAGATAGCGATCGTAGCTGGTCCGTTTTGCTTTGCATATTCTAATATCTTCGCGACAGCATCTACACTCTCGAAAGTCTAGTATCGAGCGATCTTGCCGATGTAAAATCCGTAGCTAGTAGGTAACTAGTTATCTAGAACCTCGTTGCGAGTAATATAGTATATCTTCTAGAGAAACTCTAGAGGCTATAGTACTAGCAGATGCTATAGCTAACCTTTATAGAATAGAGAACAATCTAAATTGATTCGAATCTTGTGCTCTATAGCTAGTATACAAGTAAGACCTTCGACTTCGACGCTAGGGATTACAAGATAGAAGTCTACTATAAGCGAGGCAATAGAGTTAAGATAAACAGTAGCGAGCATAGTCGATGTAATTACATCCTAGAGAGTAACTATAGCATTGTATAATCCAAGGATAGCTTAACTTTTGGACCGTGCATCTAGTGCTAGTACTAGCTACTTAGACATATATAGCTTCTAGTTCGGTAGTGTTACGCTATTAGTTAGATTAGTGTATAGTACTCTAGGCTTAACTACTACGTCGCGAAGACTTTATAGCGCAAGTAGCAAGTCCTCTACGTGTACCATGAATAACTAGTAGAAAGTAGAGTAGCTAATAAGAAGCAGAGATATACTATATATAAAGTCGCTTAACTACTTAATTACGTAGTCTAGAACGATAGCGATATATTCTAGAAACTTCTCGAAATTAACAAAGAACACTATAACTTAGTTAGTATTATAGTAATAGTAAAGTAGCGTGAAAGTATAGTAAAGTTGTTTAAGGCTACTCGCCTATAGAGAGACATACTTATAGTCGAACAGTAGGAAACTAGTATCTTTCTATAACTTTGCCTATTCCTAGCACTCGTATACTAAGGAACAATTTAGTAGAGCTAAAGGTTTAGAATTGCTAATAGAGATATATCTATTAGCAGGAGATAACTTAAAGCCTATAGGCGTTAGTTCCGATCTATAGGAAATTAGAAGAGTATCTATACTACGAATTACGCTTACTCTAGCAAGCTTAAGCTTATTGAAGATGTTACTCTCGGCAAGGTAGCTACTATATATGCACTATAATACGTCCTTATAGATAACGTAAATAGCTCGCGCTAATTAATTTCCTTATACGCTAAAAGATGCTATATCGAATGCTACCTAATGTCTTATAAGTGCTTCTATAGAGAAAGGGAAAGATTAATATAATTCGTTATAGTAAAAATAGTTATAAAAGAGTAAGAGGAGAAAGAGGCAGAATGAAAATAAAGAGACGTATATCGAAGAGTATAGTATAAACCTTAACTTAGTAGCCTATATAATATTACCCCTTACCGATTTACACGCTTAGGCATTTTAGATATATATATATCTAGATTATATAAACCTAGAGCTAGACAAGAATCGTAGTATAACTATACTAAGCTCTATAGATAATACTACTATTTTATTACTCTACCTACAAGTAGCGTAACCTAGGAGTCGGTATAAAGTTACCTTATAAACTTTGTAGTAGTCTAAGGCTCTTAAGGCAATCCTTAGTTAGGTTATCGATTAGTTAATAGCTCTACCGCCTCCCGAGTGTGTTTCTAGCTATTTCTTACAATCGTACTTAGACATCGTAGAGCTCTAGTAGATAGAGCAAGTTAGCGTAGCTCTCGAACACGAGCTATAATAGTATAGTATCTATATGTTAATCAATTTGTACCTCTCGTTTTACTAGGAAACGACTGTCTCTAGCGGTCACATATATCGTTACTTCGGTTCGAGCCTAGTAGCGTTATAGAGAGCTCGATGTACTCCATTTACTACTCTACTACATCGCTATACCGATCGCTAGAGTAGTAGATTTAGGACCTATAAACTAAAGCTCTTTAAGACACTAGTATCTAGCGGCAGATATCTTAATAGAGCTATAGAGTCGTAAGCGAAGCTACGTACTTATAGAGAATTAGGCGTAGGTAATTATACTATACTTCGGACTTGGTTAACGATTGATATATAGATAATAGGAAGTTTAATTTTGATTTTTTAGAGTAAGGTTCACCTCCCGCTCTAACCTTAATCTTGTGCAACGAGTAGATGTAGGCATCTAAAAGATACCTACTTAGCATCGCTAAAATCGGGATAGTAGAACTTAGACTAGAAGGCAATCACGGAAAAGTATGTTACTTATTTAGATAATATTCATGAGATTTAGAGTTATATATAGCATTAAGTAGCATATTCGAGCAGGATTAGCGCATATAGCGTGCTAAGGACCTTTACTTCTATAGTCTAGAGAAGACTCGAGGTTAAAATAGCTAAGTTATCTAGTACCTCTTCTATCCCGCCTTTCGTCTAACCTATTCTCTTGTCCTCTACTTAGTGCCTTACGTGTTATCTGTCTCTAGCGTTAGCCTTAGAGTTATTAGCCCTATACTTCTCTAGACCTGTGTGCCTAGTATAGATAGAGTCTCCTATCGGAATAGGTATATTAGGTAGGCCCTTACACGTATAGCTAGGTTATTCGCGCACGAACGCTAAGCTAAGGTCTTAATGTCGAGAGAGTTTAGGTGCTAGATAGCTTTATTAAAGTCTTCCCTACTGCCGGTAAACTTGTTAAGTAGGCTACAAAGGTAAGCTTCTAATCGAACTACTATAAAGACATCTACTAACAAGTTGTTAGTAAGCTATGTAGTTAATAGCAAAATGCTACCCGAGCCTAATACCTCGCATAACAGGTGTAGGTATCTACCTATCTAGCTCTATTTGTTAAGATTAGCTAGAGCTACCTCTTCCTTAATTAAGGTTTTAACAAGTATAGGACTAAGGAACTCTCGTAATTCTCTTTGTTATAATAGCCTAAGACGCTTTCTAGAAGCTAATAGTCTTATTATTCTAATAATGTCGAATATAGCTATTATTATAAAGAGCTACTATCCTCGATTAAGACTCTACTATTAATCTAAGTAGTCTACGTAGTGGTATAAGGCTAGGAAGGCCTCTGTTAGCGAGGTTATATAGCTATACTTAGCGTTATAGAAGAGTACATTCTTGTTGTTAAGGAAAGAAGCTAAGTTAGTATCGTATTTATCGAGTAATATAACTAAACTTTAGAGCAAGGCTAAGGTCTATATCCTTATAAACGGCTACTATAGATTGTAGCCCTTCGTCGCTCTCTTCTTAGTCTTCGACTAACTAGCATTTAGGTTAATCTTGCTATCTAGGTAGCTTACTATAGAGTTCTATATAACTCGCTTTCTTTTGCTATAATAACAGCTACTACTAGCTACTAAAGCGCCTAAGGTACTTTCGTTCGATAACTTAGCTAATGCGTTTAGTCCTCCTAGTAGGAAGTAATAGTATACCTTAGTTAGGGCCTCCTTCTTAGCATCATTTAGCGCTTTAGGTCTAATAGCCTTCAAGCTTTATAACGTCTAGCTATCGTTAGTTATACCTCTAGCGCTAGAGAACTAGTAAACCTCTATCTAATTTAGAATAGTCTTTAATAAGGTTAAGGCCTCTATAATTACAAGTCTAGTCGAATTAATACCTCTCAAATCTAGAGTTACTAGTCTACTTAGTCGTTCTATAGAACTAGTAGAGAATTAGGCTATAAGATTTCGAAGCTTCTTTATAGAATAGAGTAAGCTCCTATATATTAAAAGCTTACCTAGCGCTTGTGCATTACATGTCGATAGTATATTAATTGCTTGCTCTTTGTATTAGGTTATACTATTCACTAGAGGCAAGAATGTAGAACTTTATCTAACTTAGACTTATATCTATCTTAGACTACTACTATATTAGACTACATCTATATAGAACTATACCTATCTTAGACTATCTCTATCTACGTTACTAGCATTATCGAGGCTACTTAGGCATGGATATGCCTTATAATATATAGTTATATACAAATTGATTATAACCTAGTAACTAACAATAACGAAAAAGTACTAAGTTTTGTCTAATAGATAATAGTCTATTAATATACCTTAATTACTGTTAGTCTCCGCTCCGACTAATAACTTTACCGTAAGTATAGAGAAATTCTAGTTTAGAGTCGGCACAAACGCGGTCTATCTTAAAGTAGTAGCTAGGGTAGTTGTCGAGTAGAGGGTGCTCTACGTCGGGTAGGGGCTAGGTACCTTTCTTGGCGGGTAGGGGCAGGTCAGGAGCTGGGTACTAATGCTAAGTAGGTAGGTATAGAGTCAGGCCTTAGGTAGGCCAGTAGGTATACTAACCCAACCTAGGGCTACCCTTAGGGTACCCACCGGGTACGTAGTTAAAGCGTCCCCCTATACTACCGTACGCGCGCGCGGCCTACGTACAGCATATAGTACAGTACTCCAGATCATGACGTATGTCAGAATTGGCCAATTCCGGTTGGCTAAATCCGTATGTATGTCAGAATTGGCCAATTCCTAACTGCAAGAATTATTACGGTGAATTCTTACGGTTGTGTTTAGAAAATTACGACGAGCGATAGAGATAATTACGACAGAAGCAATTGCGACAGGGGCAATTGCGACGGGGGCAATTGCGACGGGGCCAATTTGTGCGACGCGGGCAATTCCGACGCGGGTAATGACGTATATGTAGCTCGTTAGGCACCCTAGGGTAGGGGTAGGTAGGTACCTAGTACTAGCCCCTACCTAACGTAAAAATAGCCTAGCCCAAGCTTGGCGGGTAGGGGCTAGGTTGGCACGGGCCATAGGTAGGGTCGGGTCTGGGTTGTAGTTAGCATTTTAGGTACCTAACCTAGCCTAACGACTGCCCTAGTAGTAGCGGTGTAATATTGTAGATGGATTATTAGTCTTAGCTATAGATTTCACTTAATAACGCTTCGTTTCATGCGTGCTGTCTCTAGATTCTAACCCTATCTATGTAGATTAAGCTTCTTATTATTCTATACTAGTCTCTTGTATATTCTTTACTAGCTATTACTTCTTTACTATAGTTAGGACATTCGATAACAATCTCTCTACTTAGGAAATAGATACTACTAATAGCGTTCGCCTCGAAGAGAGTCTAAACGTAAGTCTTTAGTCTAATTTAAACAAGTCTAAGCTAATTAGAGAATAGTAGTTCTAAGTAGAACATGTCGTTACTAAGATTAATTATAGCTTTATTATCCTCTATAAGCGAATCGTTCTACTCTATGTCTCTCTTATAGTTGTTTTTGTTATCGAATACCTTATCTACGATTCTACTATTAAGCTCCTTACTACTCTATACTTTATACCTTCGAAGTAAGTATATATATCTATAAGCGAGACTCTTAAGTATAGAGTTAGAATCTCTAATACCGAAAGCTTAATCTAATACACCTAGTAGTCTAGTACGTCTATTGTGCTAGCGTATTACTACTTCGTTTACAGGTACGAACACTCTAGAGACTTCTATTACTTCTACTATAGAGATCTATAATAGGTACTACCTTAAATCCTAATAGAGAACTATATATAATAGCTTGTGCTAATATCTTCTAGCTTACTCTAGAGTCTAAATAGACTATTTAGTACACCTAGCGCTACATCGATTAAGGTATATAGTTATATCTATCTATACGTCTCTAAGTATTCTATTCCAATTCGTAGACTAGAGCTCGATAACTAGCCTTAGCTATCTAATAGCTAGTTCTCGCTCTCTAATACTACTTTCTCTAAGGTGCTTAATAAGCTTAAATCAAAAGTAGAGTAGCAAGCTCTAGAAAGAGATTAGCTAAAGAAGGATATATACAAGAGCGATAATTATATAGGAATAGTATAGTTATAGATAGCTTAGTTTCGTGTCGAGGATTCGTACATAGGGGATATTCTACCTTCACCGGCTGACATCTCTACTTCCTAGGCCCTCTATGCTCTCTTATAATGCTATCGGCTACTAGAATCGGCTAATAATCGTATCGAAGTATTATAGACCGACTATGCTCGGTTATCGAGAGATAAAGAGAGAATACTAGAGTAGACTAGACTTGAGCATACACGATCGGAGTAGAGCTAGTATACTAGGTTCAAGGATTTAATATAGAAGTTAAGCAACTAACGTGCAGAGGCTAAGTGCTAAAAACGAGAATATACAGCTTTAAAGACTACCCTAGACGACGTATAGGAGAAGAAGAGAGAACTCGAGGCTAAACTATAGAAGTATACTACTAAACTCCGATTAATAAAGACTAAAATAGTTAATCGAGACGAAAAGATCAAGAGCTAGAAGCAGGAAATCGTTAAGTTATAGAAGAACTTTTTCCTCCTTATACTCTATCTATAGGTAGTTATTAAAGTAAGAAATAGATTAGAGGTAGATTAGTCCGCAGCTCTAAAGTATCTTACACTTCTAGCCAACTAGAAACACATTACTATTCATGTCCTATAGGCTAGTATTATAGGAGGTATAAGGCTTAAGCTATTATAATTTATATTCGACTAAATCGTTCTAATCGACACTAGCGATAGAGCTATTCTAAGCAAAGTTAAGCCTATTATAGAAGCATTCCTTTCTAGCACTAACGTCTATATCTTCGCAAGTGGTTAAAGCGATACTAGCAAGTCCTATACGATGTTTAGTAGTCTAAACAATATTGCTACTATAGCCGCGAAGTAGATATTCGAGTTAACAAGCTTAACCTCGTATAAGTTTCTATCTTATACTATTACTATTTATACAATTGAGGTATATAACAAGTAGGTCTTTAATCTACTTAGAGCCGCTTAAGTAGATAGTCCGATTGTCTTTTCCTAGCGTAGCTCTAGAGTCTTTAGTATAGCTAGCTAGGTTGTTATAGAAGTAGACAACTCGAACGCTATACTTAAGTATCTCTATATAGCTCTAGATCGACGAAGCTCTACAAGTATATATCGAAACCATTAGTCTTCGTATAGGCATTTTATTACAATTATCGAACGCACAACGAAGACTTTACCTACTACGATGCTAGCTCTGTCCTACTAGCTATTTCTAGTAGACTTCGCCGGGAGTAAGCGAGTAGTAGATCGCGAGACCCTAGAGTTAGCACATATAGGTATCCTTACTTAGCCTTACTAATCGTCCTTCTCGATGCCTAGTCGATCCTTAAGCTCTACTCTAGCGAAGCTCTAGTAGTTATCCTTCTTAATCCTAGGCTAATCCTCTAGCCTAGCTCCTACTAGGCGCTTGTCTATTAAGGAGATATCCTTGCTACGTGAGGCCGAAGCGACTACTAATGAATCTACTAAGTTCCATTTCCTACGTGCTCTACACTAGAGAAATAACTCTATCCCGTCTACTAGGGACTATCTCGTAAGTCGAAGGCTATCTTCTTTCGATCTTAGCTAATCTCGCTAGCTTACGAAGGCGCTAAGTCCTACTCTACGTCCCGATGCTAAGATAGTTACTATTGCGATAGTAAGCCCTATTAAAGAAGATCTATAGATAACGAAATCGACTTTGGAATTTGCTCAAGATGTTAGTGTAAATACTAGCGAAGAGAGAGATTTTTAGGCTAATCCTGCCTAGATAAAGAATATAAAGTCGGTTAGATAGAATAAGTAGAATAAGACTAGGCCGTTCCCTTCGACGAAGAGCTACCTAGGTAGCTCTTCGATTATTAGGAAGAGTATCGAATAGAGCTTTACTCTTTTCTAGAAGTAACCTAGGTAGCTACTTACCTCTAAGCTCGAAGCTGTCTAGGTCGCTCTCTAACCTACGTAACGAGGTTTTGTAATAGGTCCTAGAGTATATCTCCTTATATATACTACTTAGGCGTTCTTACCTTTAACACTAGCATTAACACTAGTAGCTTTAGTAAAGGCGGTTAAATGTCTAGTTCTATTGTAGTAGATATTAGTACATTAACTATAATTCTCTTATAGAATAGCTTAGATTTAGAATGTTATATATAAGCGAACTAGCTTATGTCGAGAACTTACTAAAGCAGTATTTAGGTTTATACAAGTAGTCGTAGAGCTCTATATCTAACTATATAGTTAGGTCGTTAGCTATTTTCTAGCGTCGCAAAGACGAGAATAATTACACTATTATAGAAAGGTCGAGAGGCATAAGGGACAATACTCCATTATTAAGTCTATCTGTTAGCGAACGTATATAGAATAAATATAAGATTCTTTCGGTAGTCCTACGTATAGAATAAGAGATTCATACCTTACCCTAATTATATCTTACTCCGATTAGGTAGAGTATAGTATATAACGAAGACTCGTATAAAACTACTATAGCTAGCTTTAAACTAAGACACCTTATAAACTAGACATTATTTAGACACTCCTAAGATTCTATACATCTACTTTCAACAACTATTACCTACTATAGGCGCAGGTCTAGCCGCGTTCTGTAGACTCCTATACGACTAGGTCTATGTTATTCCCGAACTTATCCTCGTAGGCCTACTCGAACAAGTATAATAGTGTATAGTTAAGGCTCTACAAGCGATATATATTCTAGATAGAGCAACTAAGGGTTAGCTTCTATTCTACTAGATAAGGTACATCGACTAGAAGTACGTCCGATAGCTTTGCTAACTAAAACGAGACCTGCTTTAGGTTTTAAAGCTCCTTAATAGAATAATAGCGTGTTTAGCTATAGCAGAAATAGTATCCCTAGTATAAATATCCTAGATACTTTAGGCAACTATTATATTTCTCGCTCTTTACTAGCAAGCTAGTCTACTATATTCTAAGAGTCCGTTATGCTAATGCTATACTAGGAGGACGACCTACTATCTACTAGAGTCGATAAAGAGGTACTAATTTATAGAGGTGCCTAATATTATAATTTTATACTAAAGCGATAATACTATAGCTATACTAAGTTAGGCAGACGATATAAGAACGAAGAAAGCTATAAGGCTATTATAGAGAGTAACAAGAATAAGCTATACTTCTGTAACACCTACAGGAAGCAGTTGTTTAAGTAGCGCTATTAACAGAGTTAGGAGTAGAAGCAATAGCTAGAAATTATCCCCGAAGAGTAAAGTTTCTAGAGAAAGTAGATAGATTTGCTAGCGGATAACAATCGAGGGGTTTAGTTAAGCTCCTATAGAATAGATCGTACTACAGTAGCTGTATATAAGAGGCTACTTAGAGTGCGAGATCGAGATACTAGAGTTAAAGGAGAGTAGTTAGATAGCTAGTAGGAGGTCTATCTAGAATCGAGTAATACTTGTCTAGTATTACAATCTTTTCTATATTATCCTAGCACTTCTACACCTTATAGACATTGTTATAATTAACAAAATCGATATTTTAAACATTGTAGCTAAAAAATGTATAGCTAGTAATACTCTAATTACCTAGAGAGGATATAAACGGAGCTTTCTCGACGACTTAAGATAGAGTCTAAATAGGCTTAGCCTCGGTAACGTCGCGTACGGATCCTTAAGTAGTAGGAGCGCTTAAGTAGTAGAAGCGTGTATAGTGTAGGAGGATAGTTATATAGCTTATAGAAGAAGAGACATAAGCATTATAAACGCTTTATTAGTTAGACAAATGCTTACTATATAAATAATATAATTTAGTATATTATTTGAAACTCTTAAGCCTAATAGCAACGCTTCCTTTATGCCTAGTTAACCTCCTCGTCCCCTAAAGCTCTAGTAACGTTCTCGGACTTGTATACCTAATAAGATTCGTCTTTAGAAGGCTACGATCCGTCTATAGCAAGTGCACTATTAGACGCTATATTCCTTCCTTACCTATATCTATTGACTTCTCGAATAAGAGTACTTCTATCTACGACACTAACATTGCCTAAAATAGTAGAGCCTTAATACCTGCCCTCTAGACCGAAATTAGCGAAGCCTTTATAGAGCTAGGTATTAAACTTCTACTTCTATAACGGGTTAATAGCTACTGTCTGCGCGACAAGCATTTAGACGTCGAAAAGTTTAGCGCTTGTATATATCTCCTTCTCTTGCTTATAAAACACTATATCGAAGCTCGATGCTATAGTACTATCGATACCGCTCTACTCGTAGACCTAGAGCGTAAGGCTATAGAGAAGAGCTGTCTTTAAAGGACTACTTAATCTTAGACACTACTTTAGGCATAAATCTAGAATAACTAATTAAGTAATCTAGAAGGCATGCTTAAGCTAGAGAACAGATTTGAAGCTATTTATGATGTCCTCGAGGAGGTCCTTAACATCTAGCCTAGGCTAGATCTATTCGTAGAGGTGCTAGAGCTTTGCTACCTAATTATTATAGAATCTACATTCTTAAACTTATGTTAGTAGAACACGAATGTTATCTATAGCTATTAAGCTATAGGCGCTCCTCTATACGCTGCTAATAATTACGAGATAGGCTATTCTAATTCTCTATTTAGCTCTTGATGTGCTATATTCCGCCTAACGAATTAGGTCTAACAGGCGTAAGCGAGTTATATAAGTAGCCGCTATACTTAGAAGTAGCTCGACACTTTAAGAATCTTATCTTCTTCGCAAAGATTAACATCTCCTTAGACACGAGTTTTAGCTTAGAACTACCCGTAGCTATGTTATCCCCTACCGCTATATAGTATAACCTTTGTTAGATGCCTACGTCGAAACGGTACTTCTAGGCGATAGATCTTAGTAGTTAGCTTGTGCTCTTAGCCTACGACCGGGACACTATTAGTTAGAAACGTAAACTACCTCTTAATAAGACGATTACTCTTAGTCTAAACGAGATTACTTTATATCATAGAGAAGGTTTCTTTCTGTTTGTACCTAATAGAGACATATAGAAGACGTAGCTAAGTCAAGAATTACACCTACTATCGAGACAGCTAGAAGCACCTAGGTAAGTAAATGCTACTAATTATAACAATGTTTATATACTAATAGGTAAGCTTAATATAGAGTAGACTTTCTAGTAATACTTTTTATAAGCTATTAGTAGTTAGATATCGTAAAGGAGAGCTTCTCTAATTATCTATACTATAGTCGGTACCTTAAAAGCAATAGCCTAATTATAGCACTCGCGCTAGGCATACCCCTTTATAGCATCTAATTTGCCGCCTCCGGACGCTATCTTCTCTATAGCACGAGTGTAGAATTACTAGTTCTCCTAGCGACCTTGTGTGAAATTTTCCTAGTTAAGATAGAAGAGCTCGAATCGATAATAGAGCGATAGCTAAAAAGAGACAAAGCAAAGCTAGTAGGACTAGATCCAGATCGAAGGCTTAACACGATTCTAGAGCTTTAGATAACTAGAGAGGAAATAATACTAACTTAGGTTAGTTATAGAGCTCGACTAATATAGGTACTAGGTAAATACTCCTATAGGTCCCTTAAGGATGTATACTCTAGGATTGTTAAACAGTGTATATCCTAGGCTCTACTAGTAAGCTTTAATGCCGAAGACTTCTATAAAATCCTTCTAGCGTCTAGATTGCTAGAGCTAGGCTATATGCTTAGAGCGTTCGACGTTAAGGATAGTACCTAATCTTGCTAGTGTCCTTTGCTTTTAATTAGTCTCCTACTCCTGTACCCTAGAAACTAGAAGGCGATAGAATAGGTTTAGAGATTCTAGAGCTACTCCGCCTAAGCTAATTAATTACCCTATGTTCTAACTCTGCCTAGACTAGTTAAAGCTATAGATCGTAGAGAGTAGATAACGAGCTATTACGAGGCAAACCTAAGCAAGTATAATAGTATATCGAGCAGTTCTAATATAGTAGGTAGAGATTAGAGGATAAAGAGAGCTAATTTCGTATAGAATATATACGTTACGAAGGAGCTTTAGTTACCTAAATAAGTATTGTTCGCTCTAGAAACCCTACGCGTTGCTTCTTCGCTTCTAGCCTAGCCTAGTATACTATCTAACTACCTTCTCTATACTCTAATCTCTACCTACTTACTCTACACTCGCCTCCTTCTGACTCTTCTCTTCTCTATCTATCTCCTATCTAACTTTTCTATCGTTAAGTCTATTCTCTATATTTTCTCGTCTACCTACCTCTACTACACCTACCTCTTCTATACCTATCCTCTTATTATCCCTCTCCTCTCTATATATCTCTTCTTTATCTCTCTCCTCTCCGAGCCTCTTATCTCTAACTCTATTCTCCTCTGTATTTTCCTCTCTATACCTTACTACTATATATAACTCTAAACCTACCTCCTCTCTATATTTCTTCTCTATAACTCTCTCTCTATACCTCTCCTCTCTTCCCTCCTATTTAACCCTATTCTCTATATTCGTTCCTTACTCTACCTCTATATCTACCTCTATAACTACCTCTATATCTACCTCCCTATTCCCCTCTCTACCCTCCTCTTTAATCCTCTTTACCCTGCTCCTCTATACTCCTGTCTTTCTCCCTCCTTATCTCCTACCTTCCTTCCTTCTCTTCTTACCTCCCTCTCTCTCCCTCCTCTCCCTCTCTCTCTCTAACTCCCTCTCTACCCTCCTCTCCTACTCCCTCTCTAACTCCCTCTCTAACTCCCTCTCTAACTTCCTCTCTAACTCCCTCTCTACTCTCCTCTTCTAACTCTTCTCCTACTCCCTCTCTAACCCCTCTCTATCCTGCTCCTCTATACTCTCTGCTCTACCCCTCCTTACCTCTCTTCTCTTTATAAGGCTTAACTACGCCTCCCTATATAACCTCCCCCTTTATTACTGCTCTCTATCCTTATCCTAGCTAGACTATTAGAGTCGATATATAAATAGAAGCTATATAGACACCTAAGTAGAGCTAGAGATTATAGGAAAGTGCAGGGCCCGAGGTACTCTAGGCATTTAGATAGAGCTAGAGGACGATCTTAGGCAAGGCGAAGTAGAAGGAGATAGAGCAAATACTAGCAAGGAGAATAGATAGAAGGGCCGACAGGAGACGCTAGAGGATAATATACTAGAGCGTAAGGGCAGATAGACAGGCGAGAGCAGAAGACAAGCACGGAGTGCCTAGATAGAGTGTCTATTCGATTAAGTACATAAAGAGACGATTAAACAAGCTTCTAAGAAGGGGGATAGTAGGAGACTATTCTCTTGCCTTAGGATATAACTCGAGATAGATTAGGGGACAAGTTAATATAGCTAAGGGTTAGCCTAGAGTAAGGGCAGGTGAAATGTGAGTTACTATAGAGTGCAAGAGTAGCGCCGAGCTATCGAAGAAATACTCTTTAGATGATAGTCTATAAAGCATCCTAAGCTAACAAGTCTATACAATAGATATTATACTATCGACCCTTGCTTAATTATGACCTCTTGTAGTGCCTTCAGCACGACAGACGCAGAAGTCCGTCTACCAGGATCCTGCTGCAACATATCGCTCACAATAGCTTTTGTGGCACAAGACCTCTGCTGGTTGTAATCACCCTGAAGTGAAGGGGAAGCCTGTCGTCCATAAACCCCTGACCCTTGCGCCCCGTCGTAAAGACCGAGCTCCGATGCTACCTTGCCCAAAGCCCATATGTCGACGCCGAACGAGTGCTCCTCCATGACTGCTTCCGGCGCCCGGTATCCAGCGATTCCCCATCCCTGACGCTTCGAGATGCCCTCCTGACACGCTTCTGCGTCGGTGAAGTTGGCTATCTGGACAAGAAGGGGACTTCGTCTCAAGACGATCAAGCTCCCAGGATGCATGTTGTGGTGTATGATCAGTCGGCTATGCAGGAATTCCAGCCCTTTGGAGCACTGAGCGACCAGGGCCACTGCGTCCAGCCAAGCAAAACGATAGCTTTCACAAAGCACCGCGAGTGATAAGCCGCTTGATGAACGAGTATCGCCTTCGTCGCTGATATGATGGGCTCGGAATGCCTCAATGCTTATGGATTGCTGGCGTCCCTGAGACGTTGTCAGTTGTGTCACACAGTGTGATGGTGATTTTACCTCTTGCAAGTCCTTCACCAGAGCTGAGAACGTCTTGCCCGATTCGAGGTCTGTACGAAACCTTCCTCGGAGATGACTGTCGGCTCTCAGGTCGCCCCTTCCGCTCCCGTCCGGGACGACTTGTCTTGCCATCTGCGCACTGGAGGCTTCTCGCTGGGCGTGGGAGACTTTGTTGTCCTGGGCAAAGTATTTGCTGGTCACTTCAATGTGACGGCTGAAAGTCTGTTGGAAGATGGTGCTTTGGTAATAATTGTCGACTATGCAAAGGCGGAAGTGATATCTGTTGTTTTTACCAAACCAAATTTGCGCCGAAGGTTCCAATTCGATGCATGACCCCCTGAGTAATACCGTGGGCTTTCTTGGGGCTGCCTTGACGTATGTGCCTGATGTGGAGAGGTCGAACAGGATGATGGATTGGGAATCTCTGCCGAGCGTAATCGCGCATTGTATAGGAGACGAATCTTCCGATGCTGGTAGCGATATCTCACTCTGTCGACTCGCACCCAGGGCGATCCAGGATCGACCAACCAGAGTATGCAGGCTCAACGGAAGGCTTGGAATCGGCTTTGCGCCGATCCGTTGAGAGATTGTAGCTGGATGAGATATTCGGTGGCGATTGCGACGAGATTTGACGCAGCGCTTCGCTTCGGCCGAAATGGGTTGCAAATAGGCGAAAGTAACAGGGTCTTCCATAGGGATCAACATTGAATGGTGAGTTGGCGATGCACTGAACGGAAATTGTGAGAAATTTTAGCCTGCTCAACGAGGACATATTACCTCTCACTGTAATGAGACGCCGTCATGGAACTGTGCAAACATGTCTGAAGCCCCGACGAAGACATTGCGGTCTCCTGAGAGAGACTGCGGATTCAAACATAAGACCTACAGGCAGTAGAGTGTGGTATATCTCAGACGGTCTCCAGAGGACAATGGACCATGACCCTGGGTGTCTGGGATTTTGTGGCCCGACGACCATTTTATGGACCGTGACGTGCCTTTCCTCTTGCTCAGAACGATGCATACCATATGTACAGGATCTCGCGAGGGGGTCCTGGATGCGGCGTCCTTCCCCGCTGATCACATGGCCCAGAGGGAAGCAGACGAAGCAATCCTGGAATGTATCATACAAAGAGAGTCCATTGGTCGTCTACCATGCCTGTTTCGATGAATGGCTGGTTAAGTCCGATGTCGAGGTGCTGGTGGCCTCAGCTCAGTGGGTGGTCGTACACAACGCTCCGAAACCAGTGCGGCTGGCTAACGAGTACTCGCTTGGTGATGTCTCGATCGAGGCGTTTGGTCAGGGTTTCTGCCATGTGCGAGATTAATATTAACCATATAGTCGTGTTGTGACTGCGCAGTTACTTCCGCATCCGAGATTCAAGAGGCGCGTCATAGATTCCAGCACGACGACTTTGCTTTCGTGATGACCAAATCGCAATGGTATGTCCGTAGATGTCAAATGTACATCTTCCGCGGTGTTGAGCCGAACCTGCGTCACAAATTAGAAACAGGTCAGAAACACAGCCAAACAATCCTGCTCGAGATATGCCGTTTGTCATGCGGACTCACAAGGATGCTGCATCATCAAGTTCCGTCTTTCGCAACCTTTCACGTCAGACTCAATACAAATATTCCAGATTCACCTCCATTTCGTCTTTCCTTCTACAACACCACATCTCCAGCGACACCAAAGGCAACCTGAGAATCCTCTCTTCCCATCCCAATCTTTCGAATACTGAAAGCCTTGAATCGCCTGCGACACAACACAGCTCTGCTTCCGCCCAACTTCATAGCCGTACAGCATCTGTCGCCACCTCCACGCCAATCAATCACATTCACGCTCGTTGAAATTTTACTGCCATCGATACCCAGAACAGGCCGCAAAGATGACTTCTTCGTGGATGCGAAATGTTCTTCTCCTAGAGGCCATGAAGAAGCCTAGAGGCAGCATCCTCATCTTCCTCGGCGCTGGCGAAACGTCCGTCATGCGCTGGCTCAACCACATTTCCGATGGCCACAGCGTAGTCCTGGTGGTCGATCCGGCCCTGGCCAACGGGAAGGCTGCAGGTATCCCCAACTTCGACCCTGGCCAGCGCAACCCTCCATTGGTCACGAAGGTGGTCAGCAGCACTGGCGCTAGCTCCGACATTGCTAGTCTCTTTCACACGAAACTCCCTGAATTCGGAATCATCGCCACTCTCGGTCCAGAACCTGCCACCAAGCCTGCCGCCCTGGGTCACTTCCTCGACACATATACCAAGCACTTGAAGTCAGGCGGCCGATTTGTGCTGGAGATGGACCGTGCCGAGAAGCCTTGGTGGATTGTCGAAGGCAGCTACCGTATTGCGACCAACAAGTGCGACTACGACATTCATCAAATCAACTCCATCGAGTGCTCTGATGACTTCGGCACAACCATCACTTCAATTAAGACCGGGCTCCGCAACTTGCGTGATGCTGCCGACACTGTCGTCAACGCCAACAAAGATGGTACTGTCGTTGGCGATATGAGTGCCGCAACAACAATGCGCGCTCGTATTCACAGACTCACGGTTCAGCTGGCCATCAAGGCCAATGTCAAGGAGACCGTCGGTTATGATCCCGTCCAGCACTTCCTCGATGATATTCTGGAGCTCGATGATACCCTTCTCGCCACCGTCTGCTTCGATAAGCGCGGCTAGTTGGACGGAGGAGCATGGAAGAGCTTGTGTATGGGATGACTCAACCAAGCGTGGCGTGTTGAAGATGTGAAGGAGCGCTGAGAGTCGGTATCTAGGTTCCCGGAGGTGCTGATGTGGAAGTAATGGGGACCATTTGTATCTTAGCAGATGGCCACTCCATGGATAAATGAATCTCTCAAAGAATGATGCAAGTCCGGTGTCTTTGCCCCAAATCGTCCGTGGAGCCATTCCCTCGAAGGCTCGATCGCTGATCACGACAAGGAAGGCTAGAGCCAGGCTGACACTCGGCATCGTTTAGCTCCTCTCGGTTGATCCAATGGTGCTGTAATGCTTGTTCCGCACTCGCTCGCTTCCTGTCATCCAGTTGGAGTAGACTAACAAGCACCTCGAAGCATCCCGACGAGACCTCGGCAATCGCTGCAGGAACAACGTGCTGGTCGCGGAGTGTGTAAGTTCGACGGAGTATATAGTCCGGCCAGTAGTCCAGCACGCTCAAGGTGGTCATCCCTAACGCCCAGATGTCGACTGCGGAGGAATGAGAACCTCGACTATGCTCGGGTGGCTCGTATCCGGGACTCCCCCATATTTTTCGAGTCGAACTTGAGCTACGGCAGATTTCTGCATCACCGAAGTCTGCAAGTAACAAGTCCATGGGATGAATGGAGCGAACCAGCACATTTCCAGGCTTGATATCGTGGTGTATGATATGGTTTTGGTGTAGATACCGGAGGGCTGAAAGACATTGTGTTAGGACGCATCTCGCCTGGCTGAACCTCGTCTTCTCATCTCGGTGATATGATTGCAGGACGTCGAGAAGACTGCCTTGTGCTGCAATCTCTGTCACCAGATATGAACAATCAGAGGTATTGATATAATCGACCAGCTGCAGGATTCGGGGCTAGTGTCCTAGTCAGTGCCTGAGTCTTCTTCCCGTGATCTTTGTACATACATGTCTTGCCACGCGGAGTATTTGTGCCTCTTTTGCCACAACGGAGGGATGGGTATAGATTGGAGACTGTTCACTGTGATTGAACAACTTCACCGCGAAGAGCTTGCCTTTACACATGTCGCTGGCGCGGTACACCCTGGCGGTGCTCCCGCAATCTAACGTCTCCAGACCAATAAAGGTTTTGGCAACGAAACCGAAGCTGTCCGGGTAAGGTTTCGTGGATATTGGTGATGGAGCCCACTCCTGCTTTACAGACTCTGCATATTGTCTTAGCTTGATCGGAGGCATCAAGCTCGTGTCCCAAATATTCGTAACGTTAACCTCGAATCGGAATCGCCGCCTAGAGCCAAGCTGTACTGTTGAACGAGCGCCCAGTGGATAAGCAGTATCCAGCAAATGCACAGGTTGCGAGAGAGACCGATTATCTAGCCAGACTCCAGTTTTTGACTGATCGAGTAGAGAAAAGACGGCAGTGCAAGGATCGAGGCTGATTAGCAGGTGGTACTCCTCGACATCAGGGGCATCTAGTAGAACCACATCGCTATCACGCGATCTTCCAATAGATAGATGCTGTTTTCCGAGGAGCATTTCGTAAGAGATGTGCAGCTCAAGCCCCGGCGAACGCAGATTGTCATTGGTCCCGCTGGCGGCCAGGCGTCGGTTTGCCGGACTGGCGAAGGTCGATGCTGCATCTTCAGATCTGGCGACCAGGCCCAGAAGCAGCATTGTACGTCGGGAGAGGTTGCGTGTAGAACTCTCCGCGGACGACGTTGATGGCGACGGCTATGCTAGGATAAAATCATGATGAGTGAGGCGGGACTTGCAGACTCCAGGTGGTCGCAGCGGCCAAGTCACGTGGACTTTGCTGCTAACCGCTTTCGGTACGGGTTGGACTGTACAGCCAATCATTATCGAAGCTGCGGCAAGGAGCCCCCTCGATCCTGGATTTCCTCCAACATTCCTCTCCCTGTCGGAATTTTTCTCCTCACTTCACGAACTACTAACGTGATGCACCCTCCTTGTGCAAGGTGCAGCGCGCGTGCGGAGCAGACTCTCAGGGAGTTGCTGATGGAGTCTCCATGGGAAGCGAGCATGCCAAGGACACGCATCCCTGTCGAGTTGTTCAGTCGGCGTTTGTACGACCAAACCTTTTGCGTTTCGTGGTTTGTACGTTTTCCTCCTTTTGCTTTCCCAATTACACTCCACTATGATGAGTCGAGAGAGGATTGGGCACGACTAGGCGAAGCATGGCAGAAGATCCAGCCACGAGTCCCCTGGACACCATTCTTCCGGCGCTGACTAAGACCATCAGTGCTCGCCGCTCTGCTGTCTATGAGGGCGATGTGTTTGCTGCACTTCACCAGTCGCCCTTCATTGTTCGAGCATTCGAGTCAGCTTTAGCGGATGGCGCCCTTGACTGTACTCGCGAATATGGACCAGGGACAACTTACGCTGATCGATTCTGGTCTTTAAACGAGACGAACCGACAGAAACGTCAGGCAAGCGAGCTCCTCCTGTTCGATGTAAAGAGCACAATTGGCAGAGAAGCAGCCTCGCAGCGCTACAGATACACGAAGAGGCAGCCAACCCACATAGCTTTCACTCTAGGCATCTGCGGTGCAGACACTGGTTACGTGGAACTTATACCAAACTACGCTCAGCTACCTGAACCATGTCTTGAGGAAGTTGATCGAGAAGCGCGCCTAGCTACTTCGGGGGGGAAGGCGTCAGTATTGCCAGCCGAGGCGTACGTTCTGGATCCGTCAAGAAGCCCGTACAGAATGCCGATATCCCTGCTATCCGATGCAATACGCCAGCTCCGCCAAGCAGTTCGCTACACAAGAGTGTATACCAATCCTTGGACAGGCGTTGCGTTCCCCCTTTTCCGCCCGTACACAACTTGTGGCACAGCTTGCCTGAAGCCAGATGAGAATACAGATTTGTTTAGTTCTTACCTGGCTATCATGGAGATATACCGTCTCACGAACGTCTTCAAGCACGAGTGTAAAGTGGAAATCGATTTCATGGGATTACAGCCTCGACTCGCTGATTTCAAATTGATCAGCGAAGCTGTCGACGTATCCGGCCGCTTGAGGCACTCGCAACATCTCGTTCAACACAAGATTGACACTGCCGAAAGGCCGGGGAATGATCTTATGAATTGTGTCAGGATTGTCCGAGCTGATGGTGAAAGAGTTGCTTGGTATTTCAATCAGGGCGATTGGTGGGTCCCGTCCTTGTCAGCTGTATCGGCGAATCTAATCCATTCCAGTTTTGATTATTTCTGGCTGCAATACCAGATCTTACCCCTCGACAGTGTCAGACCACAAACATGGCTTTTCTTCCTCCCCGAACACGTCATTCCGGACGAATTCTACAGTACCGAAGCTGAAACCGTTTCATTCAACCGACCGTCTTTCAGTGCCTACCGAATTCACGTGTCCGAGGATGGCACTTGGCTGCACAGGTTACAGAGTATCCTAGCCGAGCCCACACCAACTCGAGCACGCTTCCAACGTCCTGGTCGACCATCGACAGCGAGGCTGATGACATCAGCCGGCTTATCAGGGCTTGATCGGTCTCCTTCACCGCCATTAGAACAGCAACTGGGGCAGGCATCAAAGAAGGGTAGCTTCCATCGATTCACCTCGGTCGTGAGGAAGACTCATACAATGTTCCTGGCCAATGTGATGCGAGAATGTGCCAGCAGGTGAGTCTGAATACAACTTCCATTGATGTTTCTTAACCACCGAGCAGGAAATCTGGCCTGCTAGTAGCCCTTCCCCCAGGGCACGCAGATGGCGACTTCGGCTACTGCAGGTATACCTGGACAGCTACAGAACAGCAGAACTACACCAAGAACGGACAGCTGCCGTCGCGTATCTGTAATTTGCCAGCTGGAGCACCGTCACTATGCCTGGTCGTGTTCGCTCGGGATCGTCAGACCTCCTTCCATGGCCCTACACTCTCTCCAGCGCAATACAGCCGCCTCAACCAGTCCACCGACAAGCGGCTGGTCCTGTTCTTTCCCTCCGGACCAGACTATACTGAAGAACCCGTTCAACCTTTCGTCGTGCCGTCTGATGACATTCAACCATCCGCGTTACAGCAAAGTCTGCTTAGTGTGGATGGAGATGCCGCTTCGTCTGGCTCGGAGGAAGAGGAGTTCAACACGACAGACCAAGCGAATATGGCCCTCAAGTCCGATCGAAAGCGGGACTACACGCCAAAGACGCCCACTCTGCTTTCATTGCTTTCCACAGGCTATCTCCCAATTCAATACGCCGTCGGGGGCTGCGGTCCGCTAAGCTACGACAATGCCGGCCCAGATTGGGGACAAATCTGGCACTTCCTGGATGATTGGACAAGATTAGATTCGGTACAGCACCCGGCAGGTCATGTGAGGTATCCGGAGGAGTTCCGTCACAGCATCCGTCACATCAACACAATGACTGCCCAATCACACGCGAAACGACTTTTCCAATCCTGACGAGATGTACAGCCACGATGTCTCTATATTGTGAACATATCGGGTCTGGTTCTATTCCCTGCTCAAACCAGCGATGCGTGGCCGGAATCTCTGAAAGAATACTCGATCATTGTGACCAACACCACATGCGGTTGCTCCACGCAGAGTTCCACGCAGCTGACCATACCAGAAGTCGCCATCTTCAGCTTCAGCTCAGAGCAGCCACATCCCCTCCTTCCCCACGCCCGCCGGATGATTTCATCACTGTCATTGATGAGGAGGACGATGAGGACGAGTCAAAGGACACTTCAGATTTACGTGCAGGCATGAATGCAAATCGATCAATTCCAGAATCTGTTCTAGTCGGAGGTAATGCTATAGCATCCGGCTCCGTGAAGGGTTGTCCTGCGTTCTCTCCCATTCGTGCGCTATCTGACTCTTGTTCTCAATCATTGCAGCCTCCCGCATCATCCCTATTCTCCAAGACCGATGATATGCCATCTCAGCTCCAACCCGTCCACCTCACCGTCACTCCACCGGCCGCATCTGCACGAGCGTCTACGCTTATTCGCTTCGATTACGCTCGCCTGCTCCTCCCCCTTTCTTGCTGCCTCAGCCGCCGGCGTTCTTATCCCGATATGCTTTCACGGCAGCAGCTACGACAGAATAGCTAGGGTCTGACCCATCAGTGGCTCCCAACACGGCCCCATGCACCTCAAGCGCGGTCGAGGCCTTGCAGTACGTCTCTGCGGGAGGACAACTGACAATGATATCCAGGATGTGCTGCTCTAGACGTAACAGCTCTTTCTTGAAGGACAGCCAACCTGATAGCATTTTTGAAAAAGATGCTCCAATCCCTGACCATGCTCCGAGCTCAGCTGTAATAAGCACCAACCACTGTTCCCTACTTTTGACATAGCGTTGGAGTTGCTTCAAGTCTGCACTATTCTTGCCAGCAGTAATCTTTTGGTTATCGTTGGAATACCTCTCGGCATCGGCTGATTGCTGCTGCTGTAGAATCTGCGTCTGATTGATGATAGATTCGTGTAGCAGGTCGAAACTTCGAGCCAGATCAGAAGTGCGGTTGTACAAGTGTTCGGCGCCAATCAAGGCATCGTGAAGGAATTGCTGTACGAGAACAAGTTTGACTCGAGTAGGTCCCTCTCGCCGGACATCACCTGCAGTGACGATCGCATCGCTCAACGCTCCGTCGATACTTGTCCATTGCCTGTCTGCGGCAGAGTGGTTGAGGCTGATGAAGCGTAGGGTGGAGACAACGTCTGATGGCGATGGCTGCCAGTCGGCGACTTCTTCGTTCCCGAACCCGGCTACGGCGACGATCGATCTTTGAAGGATAGTTGTGAGCTGCGGAAAGGTTTGCACGTTATGAGAGGCCTGGTGTGCTGAGTTTGGTGGGGACCTTGTTGGTGGAGGATGGCTAAAGCAGTACCCAAAGATTGCAACGCAAAAACTGGCGACAATGACCCAGATAACCCGCCGCGAGGTCACTGCTGAGCCCTTGAGGGATGTACGTTGAGGGCGGTGGTGGCCTTGGTGATGGAGGCCGGGACGTACCTCCGGTTCCTTGGGTGTGGAAGCACGTGGTTGATGATGCGGGGTTCCCGTCACTGCCAAGCCTGCCTCTGATTCCCCACCTGCATCATCAATTGACAGATCCGTCAAGTCATACTGCAAAGCACTCTTCTCATCCTCAACCGTATCAGCCAAATGAAAAGGCTGTCGTACTTTGGGGGCAGGCTTTTTGTGCTTCACTATTAGCTCAAGCACCGTGGCGAAGAACTTCGAACCTACTAGTGACCGCGTATCGCTGCCTCCCCCCTGACGACGCTTCAAGAAGAGGCGCCATTTCTCCTGATCCTGCGGACCTAGCTCCCCATTGCGCGACATCTTGTAATAAAGGAAGGTATCGTCGAATCGTACGGATTGTATAAGCGTTTATTGTAATCCTTCCGTCAGCATAGTCTGCTTTGCGGGAATGTTCTGACAGGCACAGAAGAACAAGAACAAGCAAGTAAATCCTTTGCAAGCGCCGTCCGAGCAAACGGTAGAGCTGGGCTATATGACCTCCTTGGCTCGTCGTTTGTACCTACTGTGAGGAACCGAATCTGGGCTTGACGGCGTGTGCGCATTTCGCCTGTCACAGACTATAAGAATCTTTCACCTAGTCCGAATTGGGCAACATGTCGCGTTTGCCACTGCAGCTCTCCGCACCCACCGAAGATTGGCGGCGGGTCGGGGATCCATCCCTTCTGGATGCTGGCCACCTTGAGCGTATCAGTGGTCGCTTGAGCAGCACCATGGAAGAATTCATTGCAGCCGCCGACAAGGTGCTCGAGAACGAGTCTTCCTCCACATCAACCCACGAGCTCAAAGCTTTCATCAAAGCTTGGAGAGAGACGATGGACGGCACTCTGACGGCTGCTGCGTCAACCGACACGGCTGGATCCTAGTCGTTGTCCGAAGTGGGCTTGATTCCGTTTCAGATATCATGTCATTCTAATGGCTGTTGCTCGTACAAACGAAGTACCTCTCATTTATCAAGGGAGCCTCGCCCTGGACTCTGGCAGACTTCATTTATCACCCATTCTTGGTACGGAAAGCGATAAAGCATTCTCATCTCAATCCAAATTGAATCTGGCTGGTTCCTGTATCACAGCACTTGTCACTACATCTCAATCCTCATCCACACTTGCAAGCTCAGTGGTTTTCCAATCCAAGAATGTTCGCCTTTTTGCTACTCCTTGGGCTCGCCGCTATGCTCTCTTTCTCCCTGGCTTCCTCTGAGTCTGCATCACTTGCCGACTACTTCTCCACGCTACGACAGAATCTCAACCATCCGCTACTTAACAACGTCACTGACTTCGTCTTCGGCGACTCCGGCAGCAATCTGGTCTTCGACGCTGCATCCATCAAGCTGGCTATTGATTCTGCCATGGAAAATTGCTCCCTCATGGTTGACGATCTTTACAACTGGTTCATGGTCAGGCTCAACTGGACCGGCGGCTGGACTGTATACTTTTGCCAAGAGGTTGTCGGTGTCCAGTCGCAGAAGCTTCTCTATCCTGTGGAATTTTTGGAGTACCATATGGAACTCCAGGAGAGGTTTCACGGTTTCGGATCTGTTGTTCACAATCTCTGCACATCGTTGGAACAGAGCTTCTTCTTCCAGGTCCTCAATCGTATCGGCTGGGTCGCCCAACTTGTTCTCACCATCATGCACCATCTTCTCCGCCTCTATCTGTATGGCACAGGCTTTATCCGTGCTGCCTCGGTCGCCCTCAGCATTGACGCCGCCTCCTCGGAAATCATCATCTGGGTCATGCACTTCTTCACCATCATGTTCCTCCTTCACGTCTTGCGCTCCATCTTACGCGCCGTCAACCTTGTTTTTGCTTCAGTCAAGCTCATTGGCCGTCTGCTCGTGATGGCGACTGTGCAGCCCTTTCTCCTTTTTGGTCGTCTCTTTACGGCGTGAGGATGGAGTTCCATACGGTGGTTCCCACATCGACGAGGGATCGGCTGCAGCATGAGCACTGGGTTTAAGATCGGGATGTGTGTGTAATGGAGGACTGGGATCATTGGGAAGAGGGTTTGATATTGAGATAATGTCGGCTGTGCAAGGGGCGGAGCGTATTGATACACGTGGACGTAGATACAGATCAAGTACTAATAGATACTCATTTCCTTCATGATTACTACTGCCGGCGATATGATTGCTGCATGTTCTATCTCACCATGACGAACACCTTGCCTTAGTCGAGGCCAGTTTGCGTGACAAGATGCTACCGTATCCACAATCCTGCCAGTGTTGACCATGTCTTTCGTCAGGTCCTCTCGACGAAGTGGTCGATGTAGATCAGGACTCCCATGAAGACCATCATCCTCTCGTCGCTGCTCCTGTAGTAGATACCATCGGCCAGTCTCTCGAGCGGAAAATATAAGGTATTTCCCATGCGGATCTCGACACCATCATCAAAGACGAGTGGCTCTCTGTTGTTCTCCGCTTTGGTCTCTGCCTGACGTAGACGACGCTGTAGAATGTCAGTGGTCGACGGTGTAGCTATGAACGAGGCAAACACACCTGTGCTCTCTCCCAGGTCATCCTCACCGGGACTACAGGCATACCCACAAGACCAGTACGAAAGTAGCGGCGCTCCCAGGACCCAACCGTGAGCGGCTGTTGGGTAAGTCCCGTCGTGGTCTGTTGGCCGCCCTTGCTGTCAAGGCTCGCGATAGTGGATAGGACGTCTTCATTGCCAGTATCAGGACTCAGGGTCGCAGGGCTAATCATCCCAGTGCTGGCCATCTCAGGACTCAAAGTGCCGGGACTGAGAGTGCTGCCGGTCAAGGAGCTGGACGTGAGCGTGCTGGCATCCGGGGTCGACTGGTCGGCCGCGTTGTCCTTTGCGCTGACCTGGGAGGCGCTCAGCAGCGGGCCCTGCACTCCAGTCGTCGTGCTGTCGCCTGTCCCTTTCCCCAAGCTTGTCTTGTCCAGCTCTTCCCCGTCGGCCTTTAGACCTGGCCTCACTGCCTCGTCCCTTGAGGTATGTGCATGCTCGTTTCTGAGTTCGCCGTCCTTTGCAGCTGGTGACACCTCGGCCGTCTCTGGAATGGAAACATCCAGATCTCCTCTAATCGCAGGACGCGCGGTACTTGCTCCATGCTTGGATGTCAAGTCAAGCAGCGCGTCACCTGAAGACCTTCATGTCTGTTAGCCATCGGAGTAGAGAGTCTTGTCTGGGGAAGACTTGCGATTCAGGATGCCCGCACTTCTCCCCGTCTCCTTCGATAGACGACATCTTCGTGGACTTAAAGGATTCGAGATGCATTTCAGCTCCGTCGAGAAGAGGATCCATTGTAGGGTTTTGGACCAGGTGGTGTCCAGATGCGGAATCGAAGACCAAAGAGGAACAGACGCGCAGCCGATGTATGGAGATATGAAGACGAAGGGATGGACATGAAGAGCTACCCCTCATTACAAGGAAGTAGCGGTAAGACAGCTACCCATCAATGACTTATTGACCAGTAGGATCTTTCCCTACCTGCATGGCCATGCTCCCAAGCATAACCAATCACGCATGCATGCTCGCTGCAGGTACCCGGCTGGACTCCAACAGGCGATGCCGGTGCTGCGTGCTGGCCCAAGTCGCGCTGTATGCTGTATAGCGGAATTGAATTTTCAGGTCGAGGTCACTAAGACCATTGCCAATCATAGTGATGAAGCCGGAGGGAGGGTAGGTTTGCTGCAGGCTTGGTTTGCTGAGCGGCTCTATGTTGCAGGAAAGCCCACAGTCGAAGTGACTACTTCCCAGAACGTGAACACCTCGTGTCCATTGAGTATTGAGTTGCATGGCATACGAAGGTGATTTTGCTGCTAGTTCATGGTCTAAGGGCGAGGAATGCAGTTGTACAACGTGCAGACGTCGCCTGGAACGTTTGCGCGCGATTTAGTTTTGCGGAGCGAGCAAATCTCCGAGTGAGCAAATCCGGAACCCACACTCATGAAGTTCTATCTTCATATACGACCACAACAGCCTTCTAGCCATATAAGACGCGCCGGGGTAGCTCAATCGGTAGAGGTAAGAGCGCTCCAGAGGCTCAGACAAGCAGAATCTGACTTGTACCAGCGTGTGGCTCTTAATCAAGAGACAACCTCAAGGTACATACCTTCCGATGGGTTTCCAGGCAACATTCGCTGACTCCCCTACCGGTCGTGGGTTCGAGCCCCACCTTGTAAGCTTGCTTCCTGTTACCTGCCACCGACCATTCCTAACATTCTTCAAGCGGCTTAGTTGACAAAAAAGCAACGCTACCATCATAGCAGCGCTTCCTTTTTTTGCTCGTTGAGCATGTGTCGGCACTATGAGTAGCCTTCGTCGCTATCAGTACGACAGCAGGAAGATAGGCAAACGTTCTTTTGATGAAGAGGAAGTGAGCAAATGTTTCAAGTGGAAGTGAAGGTAGAGTAGTGAAGTGACGTCGACATGTGCGCGTCTACCTTTGTTTTGCGATGCTCCCAGACATTAGCAGCATCGATGGCGAGCATGTGACACAAAGGGAACATCTTTTGATTTCGAAAAAGCAGATGTCGTGATGACCAAGCAAATGTTGGTGACTGAGCAAATCTGGGTCACGACGGATCCGACAGGAGGCTGGCGGCGGCGACAGCAGCGACGACGACGACGATAAAGACGCCGGCGACCGGGCCGGCGAATTAGAGCGTTATACGATCTGCGTGCCAGAGAGATGAGAAGTCGTTGCATTGAAAGCGACCAAGAGGTAAGACGACATGTGACTTTTGTGCCTCACAGCAGATTCCTGGTAGGTGTATCTCGATGAAAGGCTTGAACTCCAGATGCCATATATCCTCGTATGTGGAACACCTGACCAGAGTCGTTTAGGTCCTGTATTCTGCTGGATGCAAGTGCCAGGCCCACTCAGGACATGATGGCGGGCGATGCGGCTCTGCTCCACCGAGAGCGCGTATGCTCAAGAACTGGGCAAAGCCCAACCCGGATCAGATTGTAGGGGAGTACAGTAGCGACATCAACGAGCCGACAGAGCATGTAGTTGGAACGGGCCGCTCATGGTCACATGCACCCAATTGGGAATGCTTGCCGACAAAGATCTGGCATGTGATCAAGACAGACGACCGATCTGAGCGACTGGAGTTCCTTGGGGACAGAACAATGCTCGGACGTGAGATTCGCGATCGGGTCCACAGGAGCCTCGGCAAGGGAGTGAGCATCGGAAGGCATGCCTGAGCAGGCCATGCAGCAAGTGGCTACACAGATGGTCAGGAACCACGGCATTAAGCAGAACACGAGCTGCACAGGAGATACGCAAGTAACAAAAAGACAAAAGGGCAGGATTGTAGGTCGCAGCCAGCCGGACGCGGGACGTCCTTAGCTGACCACATCATGTAATTCATTCGGGAGTGCCTTTTGAGGGCCGGAATGCATCGTGCGGTGGCGACATGGGCAAGCTTGAGCTCATGTTGCTGGGTGTCGATGCGGCTACCAGGCGATCTCCAAGCATGGGTATCTGATCTATGGAGGATTTCTCCGGCGAGCCTTGCAAGCTCTCTCGCGCTCGTTGATACTTAACCTTGCATCGGGGATGTGGAGTGAACGGAGCAATGGCGGACGACCTTTCAGCCGGGCCCGTCCAAGATGCCGCTCTCCTTCAAGCTCTTGAACAACTCAGGCTCGAGGAACTTGCTGATCGTGACGTCTTCAGCAAGTCCCTTTCTTCTTCGTGTCTTGAGCACGAAGTCTCGTGCTGTGGCTTGTGCACTCGCCGGCTCGAGCGGGCGCAGCTTGATGCTCTTGTCGAGAGGATCGCCAGGCACGATACTCCAGCGGTCGAAGACCAAGCTGACTGTCGCTTGGCCTTGGCTGTGCATTCTTAGATCAGTCTCGAAGCCGAAACTGTCGATCACGGGAATGAGACCCTTGACTGAGTACAAAGGTGTGCCGGCGATGGGACCATCCTGTAGCACGTGCCCTCTACGTCGTGCCAGCACAGTATAGAAGGAGCTGACTGCGGTGGCAGGGCCAATCATGCTGCAGCTGTAGACGGGCTCCATAAGCCGAGGACTGGCCATCAAGAATGAGCTGTAGGCTGCGCGGCGAGAAGTCGGGATGATTTGTCCTCCACCACGGAAGATGGCCTGCTCAGCCAGCTGAACGTCGGTAATCTTGAATTTCGTGTTGCGAATGGGCTCTTCGCACAGTGGTCCTTCACGAGTAGCCCAGCTGAAGCCCTGACGAATGGTGTCTCGTACACTTCGCAGAGTCTTCTGGTCGACTTCTGACGGAAGCGTGTCATTTTGAAGGATGTTTGGACCCGTATCGTCCGGGCCGAATGCCCAGATATTCCGCGAGGCCAAAAGATCATAGCCGTAGTTCTGCTCGAAGAATTTGCCGACTTTCTTGATCGGATCTCTGATCTTGACTTTGCCAGATTCAATGTCCTGGGCGATGCCGTCATCGAGCGGCTCGGCAACCATTGTCAATTTGTTTTTCTTGTTGGGAGTGAGAGCATAACATTGAATGGCAGAGGTCTCAACGACAGTCTCACAGAATCGGGTGACCGGATCGGAGACCTTGATGTCCATGTTTGCGTAGATCTTGCGCAAGTCATGAAGCACGCAGTCCATGTAGAGCTCTCCAGTACCAAGAACGATGTGCTCGCCGGACTCTTCCACCTTTGTTGTGACTAAAGGATATGATTTGTTGATTTTTCGAAGACCATCGAGCATCTTTGGGAGTTCTGAGGGATTGACTGGCTCCACAGCAACCTTGAAGACGGACTCGAAGAAATGAGTGATGGGGCGGAAAATGTAGGCCTCCTCCCCAGACGGAAGCTCAGGCGCAACGAGCGTAGCTGTCTTGACGATGCTATTATCAACACCACCGAGAAGCACAAAGTTTCCCGCAGGCACTCCCGAGACAGGGATATTGTACCTCGACTCTGCTATCCAGGTATCCGAGATGGTCGCATTGACCATATCTTCCTCATCCTCGATTGTGTAGCCTTCACCAAGCACTCGCACTTGGTCTCCAGGCTTTGCGGTGCCGCTTAGAACTCGACCAAAGGCATTAAAATTGGAAGCGTCCTCGGTAGTGAATAGTTTTGACACATGAACGACCAGTGGCCCATCTTGGTCACACTTGAGCATCGCATCCGCGGTCTTTGTGTCTGTAGGTCCGGTGTAGTAGTTCTGAAGCTTCTGCTTTGCACCTTCGATGGGTGATGGGACATGTGCTACCAGCATATCGACCAGTCCTGTTGCAGGGCCGAAGAATTGCTCACAAGCCAGCTTGAGCAATTCCTTTGCATTCGATCTGAGCTGAGTGGGTTTGAGGTAGATACCCAAGCTTTCGAGAGTTTCCTTGAGCTCATCTGGCTTTTCCGAGATGGTATGCGAGAAGAGCTTGTAAATGGGCTCGAGCACAAAATTGACAAAAGACCTCTTGCTGGATGCGTCGACGCTCTTTCGGGTGAATTTGCGGGTGCTAGGAGTGTAGAAGATGTCGCCCCAGAGTCTTCGGCTAAATTCGGGAACATCGAGAGGTGAGTTTGAATAGGAATCAGCGTATAACTGAGCAAAGGACGGTAGCGTGAAGCTCCAACCGAGACTGGTGCATGCGAATGCGACGTTGCCTCTTTCCGGGCTCAATCTTCGAGATTCTCCGCGACCTGGAACAGTATTCTCAATCACCGTGTTGACTTCTTCAATGACGTGCTTGAGCTTGAAGTACGCATCTGACAGAGGCAGTCTGAGTTCCACAATCAGACGGTCCATTTTGTTGACGACCAGAACAAGCGGGAGATCTTCCAGTACTGCATGCTTGATGGCCTGCTCCGTAGTCGGCTGTACTCCTTCCACCACATCTACCACGAGGACCACGCCGTCAACCAGACGCATGGAAGCGGCCACTTCATCGGCAAAGTTTACGTGCCCAGGAGTGTCGATTACGTTGATCAATTGTGACTTTCCTTTTGTCCCCTGTAGCACTAAGCTCATTGGCGCTGCCTTTGTCGACAGTCCGCGCTCCCTCTCTACTACATGTGTGTCTGTGTACCGTAGTTGCTCGTCTCGTTGGCGTCCTTTGCGATCGTCCAGCCTGTTCGTGATGTCATGGGTTTGCAGGACGAGCATATCCACCAGCGCAGTCTTTCCGTGGTGCAGATGTCCAACGAGCGCTACATTTCGGACTTGTTCAGGGAAGTTCATGAGATCCGTCATGAAGTCGCGGCTGTAGTAGACAGGGGGGAGATCTGCCTCCTGTACTGTGTACTTTTTTTGCTCGACCGGCGCAATGATCGGCTGCGCCAGAGACTGTGTGTCTTCCTCTTGCACCAGTGTTTCGACATCCTGACCGTAGACTTGCGATGCGCTGGGATAGTATTGCTTGTCTTCATGGAGTACGACTGCGTTTGATGGGCCATCTGATTCTTGTAAGCTCAGATTTGGAGGACAGCTCGCGAGTCCTTACCATCAACCTCCATCAGCTGTTGGTCGTTGACCTCTTCGGCCTCGGCTTCCTCATCATCGTCGAGGTACTGATTGACATTGGCTGGGGCGGCATCTTCCTCTTCTGACTCGTCCACCTCGCCAATGTAATTCCCGAACCTGCACCATGTCAGTCGCGCAACACTTAACGATGAATAGGGAGCTTACTCGTCATATAGGTCGTCCATGGTGCCGGCTGAACGAACGCTCAAGACAACGCTGATCTGATTGCTAGCAGTGACCTCCGAACTTTTTGGAGGTCCCGCAGCTTCACCGCCTTTGATCCCGGTCGCGGGCATGACGGAGCGGTCGGTGCTTTCTGCCGAATTGGAGCTCGTACGATCAGAACAATTTCCAGGCTCAGAATTGTTGAGGGGAACACACATAGTTGAGCAATTCCTCTTTACACACCCTGTCACAATCATACAATCTTCCAGCAACCACCGATCTTCACCACATCTCACGAACAACAAGATGGCACCTCCACAACCAGTATACATCGTTTCGGCGGCCAGAACGCCTACTGGCATGTTTCTGGGGTAAATTGAGCCCTCGATACTGAAATGGCACAGTGCTAATGATCTCTCAAGCTCACTCTCATCTCTCTCTGCACCTCAGCTAGGATCACATGCCATCAAGGGTAAGACAGAAGCTAGATTAAATAAAACATTGCTGATATACAGCAGCTGCTGTGGAAAGGGCTGGCATCAAGTCGGAGCAGGTGGAAGAAGTGGTCTTTGGCAATGTTCTTTCCGCAAAGTAGGCACACTCTCTAGCGCCTTATGACCTGGCTAAACGACACGCAGTCTGGGTCAGAATCCCGCAAGGCAATGTGCGCTGGGAGCCGGCCTTCCCGAGTCCACCGTGTGCACAACAGTCAACAAGGTCTGCGCATCGAGCATAAAAGCAATCATCTTCGGTGCTCAGACGATCCTCACTGGCAATGCCGACATTGTGGTCGCTGGTGGCGCCGAGTCCATGTCCAACACTCCTCACTACTTGCCCAACCTGAGAACCGGAGCCAAGTTCGGCGACCAACCGTTGGTAGACGGCGTCCTCAAGGATGGCTTGACAGACGTCTACAAAAACCAACACATGGGTCTCCAGGGCGAGGAATGCGCCTCTGATCATGGCTTTGACAGGGAAGCACAGGACGACTACTGCATCCGCAGCTACAAGAAAGCACAAGCAGCACAAGAGGCAGGCTGGTTCGGGGCTGAGATTGCTCCTGTAGAGGTCAGCGGCGGGAGGGGGAAGCCGAACATCACAGTTGACAAGGATGACGAGCCGAAGAACGTGAGTGGATCGGGTCTCTGCAAACGTAGTGATGGCTGACGTGAATCCAGTTCAATGAGTCCAAGACCAAGTCCCTCAAGCCTGCCTTCAAGCCGAACGGCGGTACTGTCACTGCAGCCAACGCTTCGCCACTCTCGGACGGAGCTGCAGCTCTGGTACTGGTGTCGGAGGCAAAGTTGAAAGAGCTAGGACTGAAGCCGATTGGCAAGATTTTGGGATGGGGCGATGCTGCTCAAAACCCGTCGAAATTCACGACCGCGCCCGCTCTTGCGATGCCCAAGGCCCTGAAGCACGCTGGTATTGAGCAATCCGCGGTAGACGCTTTCGAGATCAATGAGGCTTTCAGCGTTGTTGCTCTCGCGAACATGAAGCTGCTGGGTATCAGTGAGGACAAAGTCAACATCCACGGAGGTGCTGTCGCTCTCGGCCATGCTCTTGGTGCCAGCGGTGCCAGGATCGTCACGACATTACTTGGAGTGCTCAGGGAGAAGAAGGGTAAGATCGGGTGTGCCGGCATCTGTAATGGTGGAGGAGGAGCCAGTGCTATTGTCATTGAGAGTCTCCAGTAAGGAGGAGGCGGCAAAAGCGGGCCAGAAATTATACCAAGACAGGAGTCGTAATAGCAATACGTCGAGCAAGTGTGAATACTATGCAAGCGGCGGCACGAATCGATACAAACCCGGAGCTGGTAAGCTCACTTCGCAGATACTCCCATGCTTTGTGGTTGCTCAGACGAAACCGTTCTGCAAATAAAGATTTCCTGCCAGCAACGTCGACAACCGGCGCCAGGGTTCCTCGTCAGGTCCGGCCGGTACATACTAACGACGATAGCTCAATTTCTGCTTGGCCGAGTCGTCTTCTGGATGATGGTCGTGAGACACTCGACTGCCCAGACTGTCGATCTCTAGATGCGCTGGAAGTGGCTTTCCCGAGCAACCAGCTCTTTTGCCTCCGACAAGTCGCTGGAATGATCCACAATATCGACCACGACAGGCGAGCAGAAGGGTCCATTGGGCCATGGGTACTTGGATAATCTCCCATGGGCGGCTGTTTTGTTTAGATGGAAGCGCGGCCGAGGAGCTCCACGAGATGAGCTTGCCAATGGGAAAACCCCGGCAAGATCGGCACAGCTCTCTGACCTCACCTTTCACGTCCCCAACGCGACGCGACTTTTCTTTTCCCATCCATCATCATCGAGCGTATCTTGACTATCATCGTTGCTTCATCGGGTAGCCGCTGATTAGCAAGGGGTCGCCGTAGCAGGACCTGAAGCATTTCCCCACCGCGAGTCTTCAATACATGTGTGTGTGGATCCCTCTCGACTTGCCACACTACGTGTCTCACAATATTCTGGTACAGATCTTCCAGACAAGATCCCAGTCCACGGTAGCCACAATGCGGTCCTCTCACTTCCCGTGCTCTTTCTCAGCATACACCATCTCGTACTTCCCGACCAGGGACCGTTTTGACAAGGCGGACCGTTGATCAACGACGCGTCGACAGGCCGCCACATCAACGGAGGCCCTCTGCATGGCTATGTCGACTAGCGAAACGGCGCCGGGAACATGTGCTGCCGCTTCAAGCTGCCAAGGTAGGTGCAGATTCTTTCCCAAGACTTAGCCTTGTAGATAGTAGCCAGTCCGCCATATCTCACCTTGCAACGAGAAACGGCATCGTTCTTGGACCCGACGACCACTTTTTTCGGGGAGAGTATATGAGCTGATCTCTTCCTCTCTTTGCTTTGTGAGATCAGACCCTGCATACCATCCTGAACCGCAATATTTTCAAGATGGCTTGCATCTTCTCCCGTTTGTCACTCATTGTTCTATTCACCTTTCTTGTCTCTTCATGCTCAGCAGGCTGGGTGTTGAAGGACGATTATAACCCATCAAATTTCTTCAGTAAATTCAGCTTTTGGACCGGACCTGATCCCACACATGGTCATGTCAACTATGTGGATCAAGGTACAGCGACGGCGAATGGATTGATCAAGCAAAGAAATGGCGGTATCTACATGGGCGTTGACTACACCAACAAAGCTCCCAATGGACGCATGAGTGTCCGTCTGACCAGTAACGCCAAGTACAATGTCGGCTCCCTGTTGATCCTTGATATCAAGCACATGCCCGTCGGATGCGGAACATGGCCAGCATACTGGACTGTCGGACCCAACTGGCCCAATGGCGGTGAAATCGACATCATCGAAGGCGTCCACAACCAAGATCACAATGCCATGACCCTCCACACCAGCGAGGGCTGCACCATCAACCAAAACCCTCTCATGACCGGCTCCCTCGCCACATCCAACTGCTACATCAAAGCCCCCGGCCAATGGGACAACCAAGGCTGCTCCGTCGCCGCCCCATCAACCAACACCTACGGCAAAGGCCTCAACCAAATCGCCGGCGGCGTCTACGCCGTCGCGTGGCAAAAGGCCCAAATCCGCGTATGGTTCTTCCCCCGCAACGCCATCCCCGCCGACATCAGCGCCGCCAAACCCAAGCCCGCCTCATGGGGCAAACCCCTCTCCATCTTCAGCGGCGGCTGCAACATCCCTCAATTCTTCAAAGACCACCAAATCGTCTTCGACACGACCTTCTGCGGCGACTGGGCGGGCAACGTATGGGGGCAATCAGGGTGCCAAACATCCCAATACCCCACCTGCCAATCCTTCGTGAGCAACAACCCGGGCGCTTTCAAAAACGCCTACTGGCAAATCAACTCGCTTAAAGTCTACACGCAACAACCCAACACTCCCACCACAACAGTAAGCGTCCCTGTCCCTCCTCCTGTTTCTACTACCCCTGTCTCTGTCCCTGTCGCCACTACGAAGTCGTCGACGCAGGCTTACGTCCCCGTCCCGACAGGCCCGCAAAACGCAGGCGACCAAGAAGGCAGCGGCCAAACAGCACCGGCGCCATCTGCTTCGTCATCGTCATCCATGAACGTCATGGTCGGTGCGGATGGGAAACTGGTCTTGAGGCCCGCGAAACGCGACGTGGCTACTGATACCAATGCGGATGACACTGCAGAGACAGACCCTCAGGTCCCGGCGGCTGCGAATGTGCATGCTGAAGCGAGCGTGGAGAATCTCGTGCCGCAGGTGCCGATTCTTCGGAGGCCCGGGGAGGGGTTGGAGGTGAGGGAGGCGCCTGTTGAGGAGACACGCGCTGAGGACGAGGCTGGTGAGGAGGTGCACAACGAGGAGAAAGAGGAGGAGGACGAGGATGAAGAGGTCGATGAGGCGTTCCTGGCTGTGCTGGCGAGGGAGAAGGCGAGGAAGGGCAGGCATCAGCATGGGCGGAGAGGGCAGCATGTGAGGAGGCATGTGAGGAATGTGGGGTTGAGGGAGGGGGTTTGGTTGCATTAGATTGTGGGATGGATGTTGTTGGTGTGGGCAGAGAAGGGTGGTCATGATTCATGGCGGTGAGCGATTTTGGTTTATATACCCAATGGATATAGATTTGGATGAGAATGAGGACGAGGATGAGCCCGCTGGTCGGGTTCTATGACCTGTTTGGAAGAGCAGCTGGAGGAGTAGATAGATATATGGTCCAAGGATCATCAATTAATATATGGTTGAACACCTATTTCGTTTTCGAGCTGGACTGGCGCACCAGTACTTCGTACGACATGTCACGCCTCGTGATAATGAGTAGGCAACATTGCTGAAGTCAGATCTGGTACCACCAATGTAGGGTGGAAGCGAGCTTCTGAAGAACGACAAGACGAGTTCATGCAACTGCAGTGCGCTGACACATGAGACACTGGTCACAGATGGCTTGCAGAATAACAGTTATCCTAGAGGTGGAAATGTCACTGATACTGGCTTGATTTTCTCTGAACCTGTGGCATACTTTTGGGCTAATCCCCTCGACCCTGAAGCAAATCTATATCTTCAAGCCCTCGAACCACTTCGTCGCCTCCTTGACCGCACCATCCACCTTCTGCACCTCCGTCGCCTGTCCCACCGCAGTCGCGCCCTTCCCGCCGGCCTTACCGCCGAGAACTTTGCCTACCGCACCAGCCCAAGCAGCAGCGTCGACCTTGCTCTTCTCCCTCGCATCGGCAGCCATGTAACAACCGTGAACGACTCTGCCGTCTTCGCCCTCACCTTCGGCGAGCAGGACGTAGACGCTCTTGTCCTTGACGGCGGACTTGGGACCTCCGATAGTCTTGAAGACTTCGGCGATGGTCTTGGAGTTTGCGGACACCTTGGGGATACGGAGAGCGGTGAATTGTGATGAAGGGTTCTTCTCGAAATGGGATGTGATGGCGTCGATGATGGCCTTGCTTTCTGCCTTTTGCAGAGCTTTTGCCTGGTTCAAGTTCGCCTGATGATATGGTAAGCTGACGAGGTATACAACTTTGACGACGGTTCACACGTACCTTTGTGATCTGCTCGAACTTGGCCTTGAGCTCATTCTTGGTAATTGCGGAGATATCGGCCTGGCCCAGCTCGAGAGTAATCTCCCTGCATCTCTTCTCTTTCTCCGGACCGTACTGCATCTTCTCGAGCGCAGTGATCGTCCTGCCGAGCTCCTCGGCCTGCCGTTGCACTTCATGCGCAAGCTGGCCTGTCACGCAAATCATGCGGCGAATGCCCTTTGCGATACCGCTCTCTTCGATGATGATCAGGTCTTTGATCTCGCCAGTCTTGTCGACGTGAGTACCACCGCAGAACTCGACGCTAACATTGCGCCACTCTTTGTTGTCCGGATCTGACAGGAGCTCGTCGACTGGTACGCCAACGGAGACAACGCGCACAGGGTCGGGGTAGGTCTCGCCGAAGACGGCACGGACACCATGAATCTTCTTTGCATCGGAGAGAGGCACGTCAAGAGCGTAGACCTGGGAGTTCTGGCGGATATATGAAGTAGACTTTTCCTCGATGGTTCTGAGCTCGGCATCAGTGACACCAGTCTTGTGGCTGAAATCGAAGCGGAGCTTCTCTGGGGCGACAAGGGATCCTTTTTGGTTGATGTCATCACCGAGAACCTCTCGGAGAGCAAAGTTGAGGATGTGCGTGCCAGTGTGGTTGTTTCGGATTGGATGTCGGCGAAGCTCATCAAACTCGCAGACGACTGTGTCCGCAGTAGAGAAAGTTCCATAGGACATGAAACCGGTATGGAGGACATAGCCAGCGTAGACTTGAACGTTGGTAACATTCAACTCAGCAACGCCGTCAATGACAAGCTTGCCGGTATCATTCTCCTGCCCACCCTGCTCCGCGTAGAAGTTGGTCCGATCAAGAAGAACACCGACCTGTTGACCCTCAGAAACTTCCTTGGTCGAGTCCAGGAATTTCTTGTTGTGATATATCGCAACGATTTTTGCGTTGATGTTGTCACGTCCAAACTTTGGTGAATCATCTGTCTTCGGCACGCCGAGTGTCTTCTCGAGATTGCCCAAATCGTGCACATCTAGCTTCGGATAGTCCGCTGCAGCCTTCTTCTCGCCTTTCGACGCCTCCTTGGCCTTTTCCTGTGCAGCAGCAACTTCGGCGTCGTCAATTGATAGCCCGCGCTCCTCGGCCATAATCTGGGTAAGATCCGTTGGGAACCCGTAGGTGTCGTAGAGACGCCATACATCCGCGCCACCGAGCTTCTTCGAGCCAGATTTGTTGCACTGCTCAGCGTATCGCTCGAACATGGCCTCACCACGATCAAGTGTCTTTGCGAATGAAACCTCTTCCTCGTTCAGGATCTCGATGACGTCTTGTTGCTTCTTCTTGATCTCTGGGAACATGTCGCTGATCTCTTCGACCAGTGTTGGTACCAGTTTCGAGAAGAATGTGCCAATTTCGGTGTTGAAGTATCTTCGGGCGTAACGAGCACCTCGTCGGAGTACACGTCTGACGACATAGCCACGTCCGACATTGTTAGGAACACCACCGTCGCTGATGGCGAATGTGAGCAGTCTCAGGTGGTCCGCAACGACACGATACGCAGTGTCGACGTTGTCAGAATCCTCGGCGCCAAATTTTCCTTGATACTCCCTCGCACCAGTGACTTCCTGGATCTTCTTGAACAGTGGCGTAAAGACATCCGTGTCGTAATTCGAGTATTTGTTCTGGAGAACGCTAACCAAGCGCTCGTACCCCATACCAGTATCGATGTGCTTAGCAGGTAGATTGCGGAGTGATCGGTCTGGCTCGCGATTATATTGGATGAACACCAGGTTCCAGATCTCCAAGACGTTTGGATCGTCCATATTGACAAGAAGCGCGGCGTTGCGTCCACCACCAATGCGGTCGTAATGGATTTCACTGCAAGGACCACATGGACCTTGATCACCCATCTCCCAGAAGTTGTCCTTCATGTTACCGGTGAGAATGTGGTCATCGGCGACTCCCATGGCTTTCCAGAGATCACGAGCTTCGTTGTCGGGCTCGAGTCCGCTTTCAGGGTGACCTTCAAAGTAGGTGACGTAGAGACGATCTGGGTCGAGTCCGTAAACCTTTGTGAGGAGTTCCCATCCCCAGGAGATGGCTTCCTTCTTGAAGTAATCGCCGAATGACCAGTTACCCAACATCTCAAAGAAGGTCTGAAAGGTGTCAACAATGCTGATGGATTGGTTCTATAGCCAAACGAACATGATGGTAGCTGTCCTTTCCCACATCGTCGAGATCCTGCATGTGATCAGTTGAGGCTTTGTCCTTCAGGTCGTTGGACGAACATTGTGTTTGCCACCGGCACGAATACACTATCACATGGTAAGCTTTCATCGGGCGCTGGAGAGGTCACATGATCAACCTTTTGGGAATTGACAGCCCTCTTGAGCTGCGCAAAGTCGGACTGCGGATCGACTGTGCCCAAGAAGATACTCTTATACTGATTCATTCCAGCGTTGGTAAAGAGTAAAGTAGGATCCGACAATGGCACGACCGACGACGAAGGCACTGTTCTATATCAGCCATAATTCTGTGTGACTCGACGCCCCCTCTCCCAAGCCAAGCATACCAAACGTGTGTTGATTCTTCTTGAAATACTCCAAGAAAGTGTTTCTGACCTTTGAAGCAGGCCATTGCTGCTCCTGCTCGGTCGGAGTCGCCATGGCGGATCGTGTGTGGCGAGATCGATATAGCAACAGTGGTTGTGCTCCAATCCGCAGCGATCTGGAGCTTCGGAAATTTATCGAAGATGGAGGAACGAGCTGGAGCTGACGGACAGGACGTCGACTCCACACCATTCACCTCGATGCCGATTGATCTTTCACTCCTCGCAAACACTCGAGTACTCAAATATCGCTGCCGTCGGAATAAACAATGTCACTTGACGTTCTGATCAAAAGTCAAGCCCCGCGCTGAAGAAGGGAGAAAGACAAAGGTCGCACACACCATCCTCACGACTCATCTCTCCCCGCCGACCACCCATGGCGACCACACACTTCCCACACACTCCCATGCCTCTCGCAGGCTCCAAACGCTCTGCCCCCTCCGACCTCGACGACGAGCAACGCTTCACCAAACGCTTCAACCTCCTCAACCTCATCGACCAGCCCTCACGGCTGTACATCCCCGTCCCCTCCCAATCCCAATCCCAGTCCCAGTCCCAGACCCAGCACCTCCCACCCTCACCCAGCGCGCAACCTCTCCACCCCTCCCACCATGCGCCCTCCCCTCTCCCTCCTCCCCCTGTCCCGACCGAAGACGACCCAACCCTAATGCCAATCGACGAAACCCCCTCGAGGATCTACATCCACGACCTCGAAGCCGAACTCTCCTCCCTACCCGCGGACAACACCCCCCAACTCATCTTCCTCCCTGATATCGAGCGCCAACTCTCGCGCGTGCCGGGGTATCTGCTCCGTCCATCCACGGAGGAAGAGAATAAAGGGAAAGAGCTGGTGTTGTACTCCACTGGCACTGGGGCCGGGCCAGGGCAAGGAGGCGGGGCAGGAGGGGGACAAGAGTCGGGAACAACGGGAGGGATGTCAGTTGCAAGCGGGATGTCAGTTGCAAGCGGGATGTCAGTTGCAAGCGGGATGTCAGTTGCAAGCGGGATGTCAGCGATGGGAGGTACGAGCGGGAGGGGAGGGACAGGAGGTGTGGACCTCATCCAGCTCGCCATCGAGGAGACGAAGAGGCGGAAGAGAGAGGAGGTGTTGGCGCGGACTCAGCAGGCGTACAGGACAGAGGGGACGGAGACGGCGCATGGGTTTGGGGAGGGGGAGTGGGGTTCGCTTGGGCTGGGGGAGAGAAGGGAGGATGGAGGCGAGGCGAGGAGGATGGGGTGGGGGGAGATTGAGGATTTGGAGGAGCAGGATGGGCTGGATGAAGGGGAGGGGGAGGGGGATGCGATGGATATCGGCTGAGGATATTGCTAGGAGGGAGGGAGGGTGATTTCGTGAAAGTGTTTAGCAAGGCGTTTGGGATTTGGGGGGATTATGGGCATGGGACAAGGACAAGGACAAAAGCTGGCGAGGGCAAAAGGAGCTGATCACGTCTCGCCCTGCTGGGGAAGCAACGGCAGGAGAGCAATGGGATATTCCGAAACGAGGCGAGATACTCGAGATGACACCAACGAATGGAAAGATTATCAGACGATTCGTCCATACCACATAAAACTACAAAGTCCCCCTCCCAGCATCTGCGTGTTTGTGTAGTATACAATAAAAACTGCTCCCAGCTCAGTCGTGAGCGAGCATTGGAACCACAATCCTTTCTTTCCTCGTCATCGCTTCTGATGCACCTGTGCTCATATCCATGCATCCCTGTTCTTTGCACGCGAAAGCACGAGAAATATTCATCCCCTGCTGTCCTTCCTCTCGACTGTGCTCCGTCCCCGGCGAAACCCCCAACCTTCACCATTGATAATCTCCCTAAGACAACAAGTTCCCGATATGCGGACTGTTGCTCGCCCCGTTACTCTGCGCTGCCCTCCCGGGTTCGGCGCCCAGAGGCTTCGGGGTCGACGGCCCTCCCGCTGGTTGCACGGCCGATAGTGCAGGCGACGTGCCCGGCGGCAGTTGCGGCGTCGAGCTGGGGTTTGAGACGCTAGCTGGATGACCGAACGGAGACCCGGAAGAGCGCCCGAAAGGAGGTGGCCCTTGGTGGTGAGGCACGTTGGAGTGCGGTGGGTAACCTGCCTGAGGACCTCCGTACTGTGGAGTCTGAGGATGGTGGTGTGGAGGTGGGTCGGACCTCGGTGGCGGTGGCGGACCTGGGGGACCTGGAGGACCGGGCGGACCGCCGAGGGGTGGACGGTTGTAGAATGGTGCGTTGGGACCGTGATGACCTGGGTAAGCCGGTGGTGGCCCAGGGTGGCGGTCATATGGGTGTGCTCCGTTGGCGACAGGCATACCGTGATTCGGAGGCGGGTGGGACGGGTGATGACCATAATGAGGTTGAGAATATGGAGACTGCTGTCCGTAGCCCCATTCTGGTCGATGATAACCTGGAGGAGGCTGTTCGCCAGGACCACCTCGGAATCCTGGAGCAGGTTGATCCGACCAAATCTGCCGGGGACGAAGCTCATTTGGATCAGAAAGCGAAGGAGGCCACTCGACGTTGATATTGAGAGCTTTGGGTGATAGCGGAATGCGTTGAGGTGGCTTGTTCGCGCGATGGTGGCACTTGTGGCACTCATAGGCAGGCTTGTCCTTCTGATTCGGTCCTGGACCATCACCGTTGATGCCAATGGGAGCGTTCAGAATACCATTCATCGATGTCGGTGGGTGACTGAAGGGTTGAGGGGGAAGAATCCACCAGGTCGGGCTAACATCGATCCCGCATTTGGCACACTTCTTGTCGAATTGTTCAGGGAACGGCTGATCCTTGTTCGCCATGGTAGGACTACTGGGGTCTGCCTCATCGGGAGCAATGCCGCCAATGATAGAGTTGCGCGCCCTCCTGGCAGTCGCAGTGCTGATCGTAGAGGTGCGTCGATTCTTGTCGGCAACGACTGCTGCGGCCTGAGTAGCCCCTCTTATGGACTGGCTGACAGAGTTGGCCTTTCTCGCGGTGCCCGTCAGTGTCTGATCGGCCTGCTTGTAGTTTTCCACGTAGAGTTCAAGTGCCGTCTTGCCACTGTCGTCTACCAATTCGGTCATAGGGTGGACATTCGTCTTGATGCTGTGATCCTTGCACCAGATGGCAGGAGTAGCTGCACCTGTCTCTTGACCCATCGTAACTGTGGTGACCTGATCCTTGCGAGAACCTTTCACAGGAGTAATGTCGAAACCGAAGATGTAACCAGCCTCGAACGCGCAGGCGACATGGAAATTGCCATGACACTGCTGGCAGGAGACACAGGCGCCTTTACGACCATTCTTGCATAGTTTGCAGATGGCTTCGTAGCGAGCTGCTGGAATCGTACCAAACCCCTCGGCCCGTTCAAGCTTCCTTGCATTGCTGAATTTGATCTCTGGCGTCCAAACTGAGCACAGAACATGTACCCAGTTATTGCCGTCGGTCTTCTTGAGCGGCTCTCGAGGCTGTACAGATCTGTTAAGCTCTGACTGACGTCTTGTATAGTCGTTCTTTGCCTTCTCCATAAGATCCTTCTCCAGTCGCTCCTTTTCTCTGTCACGATCGGTCTTCTTTTTGTGTGAGACCCTAGGTGCTTCCCACAGATCGATCGGTGTGAACTCGATTGGACAAAGCGTACAAGCATAATCCTGTGACAAGTTAGTGACGAGAGCCAATTGAGTCTCGATACCCTTACGGTTGATACAAGCGGGGTCCGATCGTTGGTGCACTGATCGCAGACCCATTTGCTGCCAATGTTCTGATCGGCTAGACCGTAACAATGCTTGTGCACTGTCAGCTTGCAGTGAGTGCAAGAAATTGGCTTGTCGTCGGCAGCGTCAATCTGCTTACACACGAAGCAAGGGAGGTCGCGCAATCTGGGTGGCTCTGGTATGATCGGTGGAGGAGGTGGTGGTGTTGGGGCCTTCGCTGGGGCAGGCTTCGCTTTGACACCAGCAGTCCCATCCGTCTTCGCCTTCTTCTTCGCAGGCTCAGATGTAGGATCGGGCGTCGTGTCCATCGGTTCTGAAGCCTCCCTGGAAGCCATGTTGCTTTCGATCTGGAGTTCTCGAAGTAGCTCTTCATCGATCCTCCGCTTCCATGCTTTTCCGCCACCTTGAGCAAGCTTGCGTGCTGTTTCATCTTGGTCTTCCCACTGAATTGCATACTTGCGCCACAATCCGGCGCAGCGTAGACACAAAGCCAGGAGTGGTCTACCCGACTTGTCTTTGCTTGATCCCTTCTCTGCTGGAGCTGTCTGGCCTGGAGTCACACCTGGTGCTCTCCTCCATTGTGGAGAATGCTTCTTGTTGCAGAATTTGCACTGGAACTCGCGCTTGTTAGATGCTGCCTTTGCAGAATCGAAGGCCGAATCATCCGCATCATCAGCGACTTCTTGTTGTAGTTTGGTGGCAGCGTCAGCATTCTCCTGCTTCTGCTTCTTGTTGGACTTTCTACCTCCATAATTGTCCCAGATCTGGTGTCCTCGTGGCGTCTTCTTCCAGAGGTAGTAGAATCGAATAATGGATGAGATGGGTAAGTGAGTCTTCATGTGCTGCTTGATCAATCTGTGCTCTGAGCCGTACTTTGCCACTCCTTCTTCGAATTTGCGGAGATCATCGTGCGTGAAGATAGGCTCCTTCAAATCTTTGCCGCGGTCCACTTTGGCGAGCTGATCCAGTGCCTTCTTGTCGTCGTACTTGTTGTCGATGAGTAGAGACAATGCTTTGTCCATGAGATTGACACCATATTCAGACACTCTCAATGGCCTAGCCAGACTTTGTGCTTGTTGCATGTACTTTGTGATGAAGTTCTCGTTGGCGGCAGGTGAATGCTCTTCATCAATGGTCGGCATTTTGAAGATGAGCTCAGCAGTATTTCGCTTGTCGTCGTTAGGATAATCCTCGCCACGTGCGACATAGCCAACAGGTTCATCCAGCACCCACTTAGGTCGCTTCGCCTTTTCAGCTCGGTCAGCTTCGATAGCAGCCAGAGTCTCTTTTGAAAGCTTTGCATCCTTCTTGTGACTGTTGGTCTTGACGTATTTCTTCTTGATCTCGGTTGGCTTGACAAGCTCGACTGGACGACCATGCCAGACGTTGACATTCGCTTGATGGCGTGGACCAAGTCGTGAGCTTGCTCTGGGATAAATCGCTCGGTCGTCATACTGCAATGCATCCTCAACTCTACAGTGAATGCCGAGGTATCGCATAGGCCACATCTTGGCCAGAGCAATCTCGGCCTGAGTGGCGGGATGCTTGTCGACGTCGATCTCTTCTGGGCTAGGTGCTCGTGTGCTGTCACCTAAAGCAGGCTCTTCTTCCTCTTCCTCCAGCATCTCTTCATCGATCTCTTCGCCATTTGGACCAACCTGAGGAGCATGACGAGCCTCGAGCTTCTTCTCTTGCGCCCTACTGCAAGGTCCACAAGCCCACGCGAAACCGCGCGATGGCTTTTTGGGAAGTGGTGGTCGAACACAGTTCATGTGGTAGCTGTTGCCGCACATGGCGCAGTCGACAGAATCGTGACTTGCGCAGTACTGTGAGCAGCGCTTGCACAATTTGACGGCACTCGTCAATTCCTTGACCCTGCTAGCTTCGACGGCGATGAACTTCCATCGTTCGTCCAGGGCTTTCTTGACCTTTTCGGGCACGTTGATGACGAGCGACGTCGGGATCACCTCGTAGAAACGACGGATGAAGCGATCAAATATTTGATTGAACCAGAAAGAGTCAGGATTCTTGCGATACTGATCCAGATCATCAATATCTGAACGATGCAGTATGCGACACTTGCCGCGTAACGAAGTGATTGGACAAATGTCGGAATGCATCGTGCCATAGACGAGACGAGTGTCATTGTTGTAGCGCTGGACATCTCTAGGTCGGTAGAACCAGTTGACTCGCATTTCTGTTACCGTGGAATTAGGGTCGCTGGAGTTTGAATGCACAAATTCCATGATTCTGCATAGATAGTATGGATCGCCGGGTGGTTCCGATATGAGGTAAACATGGTCGTCAATACCAAAAGTAGTTCCATCATCGGCGACGAGTTTACCATCCTTGTTGAGCTTTGCCTTTGTCTTGTCGAAAAAGACCATATTTGTCTCCGGCCGACGTGGTGGTGGAGTGCCCTTTGCGACCGATTTTCGCAATGTTGACACGGCGGGTGCAGGCGCCGGCGCCGGCGTCGATTGTTGGGCTGGAGTCGCGGAACCTGCAGCTTTGCGCTTTTTCGGATTCGACGCGGCGTCGCTCGCAGATCCCTCGTCCATGGCCACGTCGTTCACCGATTTGAATTTTGACTCGTGCGCGTCTGATACACGCTTTGCATCTGCTGCTGTGGCATTTCTTTTCGAGTCTGACTTTGCAGCGCCAGTGTATTCGAAGTCCATTTCCTGGTCCTCGGCGTAATTCGGCCTAGACGCTGCACCACGGTTCCGTGAACGAGTGCCATAAGACGAAGCTGCCGGCCCATCATCGCCAGATGAGGCCATTTGTGAAGGTTCTGATGGTAGGGTGTTGGCGGCAGGCTGGGGTGTTGTGGATTTTGATTGCGATTCGGCGTCCCGATTTGCAGCCTGTGACGGCGATAATCGTGAAGTCTTCACGGTAGGTGCAGAGTCCTCTGTGGCGGGCCCAGACTCGGTGGGCTCCGACTTGACAGCAACATCCTTTGCTTGAGCAGCGTCGGTGGGAGTCAAAGTCGATTGTGATTGAGATGAAGGTTGGGTTGTGACAGTAGATGTGTCAGGATTAGATGTACTCGAGTCGGTGATGACACCAGTAGATGCTTGGGTGGCAGAGCCACTCTGGGCGCCGGACGGGGTTTCGTCCATCAGTCAGCGCGCGTCAGAGCCGTATATTATCGTATGGGGTTCGCGACTGCCTCGAACGACACCATCGAAGCCAAGGTCGACCAACGCCTCACTAAAAGGATGATAAATCCCGAGAAATGGATGGACGATGATCAGAACGTGACTTGACAGGCCAGACGTGTCCACGAGAGTGAGAAGTAAAGGCGATGACAACGGCGGCGAGAGAAGTGTGGATTTTGATGACAAGGCTGTTTTTCCTCTGTAACGGGCAGATGTCAGAAGAGGTAGATATTATGCACAGGGCGACTTGGCGGGTCCGAGGTGGAAATGCGGCACGGACGGCAGGGGGGGATGCGAGGTATGTCGATGGCACGTCTCGTCGAGGTTGGGAGGCGACGAAGATGGGTGGGTGGGATATGCGTGCCGTGGGGAGAAATTTAGAAAGGGAAGAGAGGGGAGAGAAGGATGAACATGGTATCAGCAGTGGACTGAACTGGTAGCACGCGGGAGTGCAGGTGCGTGGCAGCAGCAGCAGGAAGAAACGGGCGCGACTCAGAGCCAAGGCGACATCTGGCATCTGAGTTCCAATCTCTGCGGAAGCCTAACAATGCCAGAAGCGTCAGTGCAGAGGGCAGAGCGCCGCAAAAGGCCCATCGAGGGAACAGCTGGGACAGGCGGGAAGAGCGAGATGCGGCGCGAACCCTTTCAAAGCCTATTGACGTCTACCCGCGCAATCTTTTTCCAATCAGGTCATCCGCGGCTACGAAGGATGGCAATATCATGTGAGAACGCCAATCCGTTCATGGCTGACAGATTTGGGAGCATCGGGTCAGGTCTGGCGCAGTCACCGCTGGAAGGGATCGACCATCGATCCGGCGGGCTCTAGGTGGGCTCTAGGTTGTTAGTCCCGAGCGTGACATTTCTGCGACAAGAGGTTGATGCCAAGCCAGGGCCATTCACGGTCGAGACGACACGATGGACCTGGCGCGACCGGGTATGAAGACCACCGGTCTCGCGAGGGAGGACGTGGACTAGGAACGAGCGCAGGGTGCGCCACATTGCATCTTCTGGAACGTCGACAATCGACATTTAGCGGCACTAACAACAGCGGGCCAACGTCCGAGGTGACAAGTCGCACAAGTGACCGACTTCTAAAGCAGGACCACCACTAGAGCTGATAGAGCATGGCTTGTGTTCGCAATCTTGGCCGACCGTAAAGAGTTTTGTTGGTCGTCCTGAGCGCTGCGAGACCAATGACACGAGTCGTGAAGATGATGAGCCGCCCGGAAGCCACGCGAGACGGTGGACCCCAAGCCCCCCCCAGGGCTGTCTTCAGCACGACCTCTCGAGCCATTTTTCCGCCTGACAACGCCTTGTATCCGGAATGCAGCCGGACTTCTTCACCTGCTGATTATTTTCTGATATCATGGTGTATTTGATTGTATTTGTGTGATCAGAATATACTTGCATGCTGTTTTGCCCTACCAGTCCGCCTCGACGGTGAGCCACAAAAGTCACACCGACCAATCGAAACAGATACAAAAAAGTAAACGTAAGACAGCCGAAAACCATGTCGATCGGAGAGAGCGGCTGGGAGGCTGGACAAAAAGTGCGAGGGCGTGTCTGCAGAGGTTCGACTCGATGAGGTACCGAGTGAAGTGTGAGAAGTGGATCGTTCGGCTACCCTGACTGCTCGCAGCACTCGCCTCCTATCGTAAAATGTCAACGGTGACTGCTTTGCCGGGATCGGGAGATGTAGGATATTGATGCGCATATCGTCTCCATCAGCGAGATGCCTCACAGAGTGTTTCTTGAGTTTTTGCTCAATTTCCAAAATTGCGACAATACTGCTCGTGGGCATCAGCTGCAGCGTTTTCCCGGGACCGCGTGCTGCAGGTGTATCATCGAACTTGCGCTAGGCTGCGGGTAGACCCACCCTCCCGCAAGCCACCGATCTCCCTCGCTTCCCCACGTCTTCCAATATCAATTTTTTGACTCCCATCCTCGATATGACATCGCCCAAAAATCCACCTTCACTTCACTTTGCTGTCTCGCATAGTAAGCGTCACATATAGTCATGGGATGCTCCGTTCACTTGCATCCGTCATGACATCGGCTTCAAAACGGGTCCCCATCCCGTCAAGAGGGGTAGATTACAGAGGCAAAGTCGTGCTGGCGCCCATGGTCAGATCTGGAGAATGTCCTTCGAGGTTGCTCGCCCTCAAATATGGTGCCGATCTTGTGTGGGGTGAGTTTGTGACAGCATGGCATGATCTTTGGCCAAGTTGCCACCCAATCGTCATCAGGACACTCATGCTTTCCAGGTCCTGAAACAGTCGACCGAGCAATGATTGGCACTACCCGCAAATTCAACCCTGTCACCAAAACGATAGACTTCACTCGATACTCGAATAACGGCCAGAAGGACCACGTCCCCGATCCTTCCCAAAAGGAATCCGTCATCTATCGCCTCCACCCCGAACTCGAAGGCGGCAAGCTCATATATCAGATCGGTACCGCATCGCCTGAGCTAGCCGTTCAAGCCGCATCTATAATCGCACCAGATGTCGCCGGTATAGACGTCAATGCGGGATGTCCAAAGCCATTCAGTACTTCCGGAGGCATGGGTGCAGCATTGCTCAAGACGCCGGACCTACTCTGTTCCATTCTACGAGCACTGATCAAAGAGGTGGGAGAACCCAACAACATCGGTATAAGCGTCAAGATCCGCATCCTCGACACAGCGGAGCAGACAAGAGCGCTCGTGACCCAGCTGGTCCAAACCGGTATCACGGGACTGACAGTGCATTGTCGGACAACACCTATGCGGCCTCGAGAGAGGGCAATACGAGACCAACTCAAGATGATCGTTGAGATATGCCACGAAGCCGGTGTATCATGCCTCATGAACGGCGACGTCATCTCCAAGGACGAAGCCATTAGTCTGGCACAAGAATACGGTGCGGACGGCGCCATGATCGCCACAGCCGCCGAAGCCAACCCGTCATGTTTCCGAACAGCAGCAGATGGCGGCCTTGAGAAGTGGGAGACCGTGGTTGCAGAATACATGGCATACTGCCTAGACGTCGAGAACCGATGGGGCAACACCAAATATCTCTTGGGTCAGATGATGCCGGGGAGGAGTCCGAAATACAACCTCATGAAGCAATCAAAGAGCTACGCAGAGGTCATCGAGCATCTTGGCTTGACTGAGAAGCTGGGCGAGAAGGCCAAAGAGGTCGACAAGCGATTAGGCATGGGCGATGCTGTGGTTGGAGAGCAGAAAATGAGCAAAGCGGAACGGAGGGCGAAGAATCGGGAGCAGCAAGAGCTTGCGGAGAGGAGACGGGCGGAGAAGAAGAAGTCTCAGCAGGCGAATGTGCAGAAGAGAAAGGCTGATCAGGCCGAGCTGGATGATATACCCCATGATGTGAAGAGGCAGACGGCGCCTGGGACGGTGCCGGAGCACGCCAGTGTGCTTGCTGTATAATAGACATCTCCAATCACGAATCAACGACGCAAGGAGGCTTGCATGTACATATAGATCTCTACTGGATGATGAGGTTCAAATGGTCCACAGATGAACATAACCTCGTGACTTCGTTCTGGGCGTTGTGCTGTCGATCTAGTGTGCTATGCTCATCCTCTATTCGTAACATTCACACCTCCTCAACCCTGACCTCACTCGCCAACGCATGCGTCAACTCCACCCTGACTCCCGCCCCGGTAAGCACATCGATCCACATCCTCTGCGTGTCCGACAAGCGATCATTCTCACTCTTGACCTCAGCAAACATGACCTCCCCCTTCTGACCCCTATCAAGCAACGCCCTCCTCCTCTTCCTCTCCGCCTCATCCAACGCCTCCCTCTGCCTTCCCCCTTCGCCACCCTCCCCCTCCACCTCCCCATCCTCTCCCTCCCCCTTATCCCTCACACACTCCAACGTCACCCCATCAAACTCCCTCCAAAGAAACAAATCCGGCACCCCCCCGCCCCTGTTCCCATACTCCTGCGCCAAAACCTTCAACACAGTCGCCAACGCCTCCGCCCCCCAACAGCCCACAATCCTTCTCACCTCCCCCTCATCAAACCCCCAATCCACACCAACCACACACGTCCTCCGCTCTCTATTCTCCTCATACCACCGCCCCACCACCTCCCCCGCGCCCCCGTTCGCCACCTCCCTCAACCGCCCCTCCACCTCCCTGATCCTCGTGGCGTAGAAACTATCCGTGTGCAAATCCAACGGACAAGTCTGGAACGCAGTCTGGAAGACATTCGGCACGTAAGCGAACATGACGTCGCTCATGATGGCGCCGAACAGGGTGCGGAGGAGGGAGGATTCGCAGTGGTAGCCCCGCCAGCCTTGGGATCGGTAGTGGGAGAGGCACATTTGTTCGACGCTGACGGGGGAGGAGGTTGCGGCGAGGGAGGGGGGAAGGGCGGGGTCGAGCCAGAGGGTTTTGGCGCCTTTGCGGTTAGTGGGCGGGGCGCCGGGGAGGGCCAGGGGGAGGGAGGGGTCGAATTTGCGGTGGGTGGAGGGGTGGGAGCGGATGATTTGGATGCCGTGGAAGGTGGTTTCGGCGGGTTTGGCGAGGCGGACGTGCCCGAAGTCGTGCTGGGAGCGTTTGGGGATCTTGAGGGATTTTTCGAGTTTGGTGATGCGTTTTTGGAGGTCGTGGTGATAGATGAGGTGGGTGAGGGGGTCTTGGAGGCCGGTTTCGCAGGTGCTGAGGGCGATGCGTTTCCAGTGTTTCTTTTGGGATTCTGGGTCGCGGCCTTCGCTGGGTTGGAGGAGGTGCATGTAGTGCTCTTCGAGGAGAGCTTTTCGTTGGTACCAGTCCCCTCGGCGGGAGGTGTGGAAGAGCTTCTGCGAAAGGAGAGTGGTGAGGATCTCGTGCTCTCGGAGGTGATGTTTGAATTTGCCGAGGACGTATGCGCCTTTGTGGACGATGCGGGTGTAGACCCAAGCTGGACTGAGGCGGCGAAGGTATGCTCCCTCTCCTGTGGCGTAGATGCTGTCTTCCTTTCGTTGCTCTTCTGCAAGAAGAGTCTGCCATCGTGGGAGTACCTCTTCGAAGATGTCAAGGACTGTTTGCAGAGTATCTGTAGTAGGCGTCCCATTGAACTCCAAGATATTGTCGACCCTGAATTGAGTTCGTATCGATGCTTCAAATTCCAGCAGGATAGGTCGGGAGGGAAAAATGTTCGCAGACCTCGACACCAAATAGCTCGGAAAGTTCCAGCGTGAGATCCTCGCCAAAATGATAGTCGTCAATGATTTCTCCGTCCACTCCGTCGATCGATAGAACACCAGATGCACCCTCTCAAATAGCTTCAAGACCGGCAAAGAAAGTCGTATACAAGGCCCGGTCTCAGCCATGATCTTCCCAACAAAATGCGCATCCCTATTCTCCCTCGGCGTACTCGCACCACTATCCGACTCGCCCCTCGAGTCCACTGATGCCACCGACTCTTCCGTATCCGACCTCTTCAAGAATCCCAATCCAGTCTGCTTCCCGCTCGTCCTCCTCAAAGCCCTCAGCAGCTCCGTCTTATTCTTCCCCTGCACCTTCGCCTCCTTCGCAATCGCCTTGAGCTCGTCCAGCAACAGCAGCGACGACGCCTCCTCCAACGTAGTGATACACTCCTCCGACCGATCCGCAAACGTATACCTCTCCCCCTCCACCCCCTCGTCCGGCGGGTCCCACTCCCCCGGCGCCTCATGACCCTCGACCTTCACCTCCGGCAACTCCCTCGTCCGCTGCAACTCGACAATCGCATTCTCCATATCCACAATATCGCTGTAGTACCCCAATCTGCCCACGCGATGCCAACTCGCTGTCTTCCTCAGAAATAGCCGCACGTAGAGGTACTGCGCCTCATACGCCAGATCTTGCCAGTCGGTAAACACCCTCCGCTCCGCGTCGTTGAAAAGGTGGCTCTCGTCCTCGAGCACCGTTTCAAGAGCGAGGTTGAAGGCGTCCACGTAGATCGAGCTCTTCCCTCGTACCCATTTCCGTGCTTTGAGACGGCTATCTGCGTCTTCGAGGCCGGATTGCTCGGCGACTTCGGCGGATCGTGTCGCTTCGTAGGCGGCGATGGCTTCTTTGTCGGTGCGGATGGGGGGGAGAGCGGTTTCGAGGTCGGTTTTCTTGTCTGCTGGGGCGGGAGCGAGGGTTTCGCTGTCTGGATCGGTGTCGGAGTCGGAGATGGTGCGGTCATGGTCGGGTTCGCGCTTGATTGGGGAGGGGGTGTCGAGGTCGTCGTCGGGTGGGCTGCGTTTTATGCGCTTGAGAGGGCGCTTTTCAAAGTCATCTGCGCCAACGAAGTTCGTGGATGGTGGGTGCGAGATTTTGGTCCCGACCATGGCATTGTGCTTGGAGGGGCTACGGTCGGAGAGCATGGTGGTGGGACATCGTCGGTGCCGTTGAGGGTGTGATGTAAGGACTGAAGTTCTGGAGGTGGAACTTCGCGACCCCGCGTCAGCTTGGACGCGAGATCACGTGGTTCAATTAGGGGTATCATTTTTACTGTATCTCATGAACGACTTTGGTGACCAGAAATCAAATGACTTCATTGGCCTGAGCCTTCGCCGCTGCCTTTTTGTACCATCCGCGGACTCGCAACTCTGGGACTGTTCTGAACACTTCCACCTCTACCGCCCTTCATCAGACTGGCAAAATATGCTTCCAGATTCTCCACCGGTATGTCCTTCCCAGCCTCGAAGGATGGTGGTGAGCCTGGAGTGAATGGTGTACTCTCTCGCGTTCGAGTTCGTTCCGGTGTGCCTTGTGCCTGGCCAGATCCTTGCTTTGTTCTCTCCTGTGCCACATTAGATCATTCTTATGGCGGTTCACACGTGGACGAACCTTGATCCTCTTCAGCGCCTCGTCTGCATCGTATTGAATGCCTCCCATGTTGAACTGCACAGGTCCGATCTGCTCGTCGATAGACGGCCGTCCGTTGCTGTCTTCCGGAACGTTTGTCCTCCTTGTCTGGTTTCTCTGCTTCTTCGCCGTTTCGTCCTCAGCTCGGAATGCCTCCAGTCTCTCCATCTGGGCTCCCAAGAACGTCTGATCGGGCGTGTGCTCCACCTCAATCTTCGGCTTCTCCTTGTCCTCGACTTTTGGATTGGCCACCTTCGCCGCCCACAGCTCCTCTGTTGTACTTCCTTGCTTCTCGTTCGTGCTCCCCTCAACATCTACACCCCAGGCCCTGCTCACGCCTTCAATATCAAAGCCTTCTCTGAGTACCCTGATCTTACCCCAACTGTCCCAGCCAGCAGGTACAACTACCTTTTCCCGGTCCACCACATTGTGCTTCACTCCCTCCCTTTCTTCTTCCACCCTCAAACTCCTGTAGACCACGCCTCTAATCCCCTCCTCTCCTCCTGGAGCGGCGTACACGATACCCATTCCGTGCTTCAGCCCTCCCGTCCGCAGGAACTGCAAGACAAAGTCAAACTCTCCCTCCCTCCAGCCATTCTTCTCAAGTCCCTCCATGGCCACTACGTTTCCCACCACGACCGTCACGGGCAGACCAATCGGATCGTCGAATTCGCCCGGACTTAGCGGCGTTCGCGTCACTCCATCAGTGATACTGGTTTGTGCATCCTCATCCCTCCTCTTGAGCCACTCGGTATTGTTGTCTTCCAGTAAATGCTGGCTTTCTACACTGAGCGACGCGACAGCAGTCTTGAGCAGCCGTATCCATGCTAGGAGCTCAGGTATGAAGGACCACGGTTTTGACCAGTCCAGGAGGAGTATTATTGATGTGTTCGGTATCGCGGAGGGTGTGAGCAGACGGGTAAGAAGAGGTGCATAGGCGGTCGAAGGTGAAGGCAGAGTGTGGATGTTCACTCGCGCGAGAGTATCCTCGCCATCAGATGACGGCAGGTCGCGGTAGGTATAGCCTAGCGCATGTGTGTTTGCTAAGGGTATTGGGCGTGGTCGTTCGCGACGGGAGGGAGGCGCTGGGGGAAACAGCTGGGTGATGAGGTCTAATTGAGACGAGGGAGAGGAGCCGAGGAGAAGAAGGTGACGCTCTGGTATCCGGTGGCGGGTCGAGACTGTTGAGAGGAGAGTTGACCAGATCGGAGGTGAAGGCTTGGTGGTGCTTGCTATCCGATTGTGGTTCGTTGCTCTGGAGGTGGGTTGAAAAGTCGTCATATTGGTTGCAATGAGGCACTATTCTATCGCCACATGTTCGAGAAGAATCATGACCGGTGCTGTCCAGTATAGTAATCCTGCCCTGCGAAGCTCGCAATGTTGAATGGACAATCGTTCGTCTATAGAAATTGGAGAGCTGCAACAGAAACGCGGAGGAGCTGCGGAGACGCGCCTTCGGCCAATCACAGCGCAGCATCAACGGCCATCTCGGGCACCCGGAGTTGACCTGTTCAGGCCCCCGACTCATCTTTGTAACATACATGTATTCAGCATGTAAGGCGCACGGCTTCCACTGTCTGTTGGTACGTTTGAATATCGTGAGTGGACAGTTTTGAACTTCCTCATTTTCATTATCAACCTCTCTGTGCTGTTAGCCGGGCTCCCAGCTTAGTTTGCCACACTGCAGAATAGACACAACTATCAGCATGAGGAGTGGTGGGAACGATTTATTCAGATACGTCAGCCTATGATAGTTTTATACCGCGTACAAGCTAGTCTCCGGTCACTCATTTCGCCATGGCCGACCGTCCTTCTTCGACAGCAGTTTCAGACGAGACAATGCTGCCTTGCACAAGCATCAACCAGCCTTTTCGTTTCCAGGACCTGCCAGCTGAGATCAGAGTCACAATACTCTCCTTCACTGACCTAGTGACGCCTCGACGAGAAGTCACCTGGAACCCGGAGCAAGGCTACCACCTCCTCCGGACCGAGATCCAAAAACGATCCTTCTGCACCCACCACCACAACCCACCCTCCAGATCCCACCCACACACCACTCTCCCCCTGCCCGCTTGCTCCCACTGCCACTGTACCTACATCCCACACGCCTCAGTCTGGCCCCGAACCTCCCACCCGGACAAGCAACTCCTAAGATGCAACTGCTGGCACCCTCCCCTCCCCCACCTCCTCGTCTCAAAACCCTACTCCCACCTCGCCCTCGAAACCTTCTTCACCCAAAACCGCTTCGTCATCACCCCAGACACAGACCTCTACACCACCGCCAGCCCCTGCCGCCCCTTCCACCGCACCGAGCTCTCCTCCTTCCTACGCACCGTTCCCCTCCCAGCCCTGCATCACCTCAAAGACATCGAGATCATCTTCCCCGCCTATGAAGCACAAAAGCACACGCGCGTCTCCAAACTCGCACTCTGGGATCTGCAGTCCGTGTTCGCGTCAAGGAAACACCTCCTCAACCTCCCCACTTTGACCATCAGGTTATGGATCCCCTTCGTAGATCCCGATATCTGCATCGACAAAGTAATCCTCCACACCAGGGGTTTGCCAAAGAAAGAGTGCCTCAAGCTATGGCGGCGGTATCGCGAACTGGTGCTTACCTTCAAGGAGCTAGAGGGGCTGGGGAGATTCGAGGTGAATTTGTATAAGCCTTGGTATCATTCTTATCATGCTGGGTGCGATATGAAGAGGGTCAAGGGGTTGGAGGACCCGGTGGACGCGGCGTTGATGCACAGGAAGGTGGAGATGGAGGGGAGGTTGGAGAGGGAGGTTATGGGGAGGGAGTATGAGGGGGATCGAGAGGGGAGGTATGAGATGCCGAAGGGGGGGTGGTGGGGGACGAGATGGGGGAGGCCGCATTTGCCGGGTGGGTTGAGGAGGGGGGAGACGGGGTGTCCGGGGCGATGGGATCCGTTTTGCTGTGCGGAGCGGAGGCGGGAGTGAGGATGGGATGTCATGCGACTACCGGCTGAGCGAGGCTGTGATTTGTACTTGAGTGACTGAGGCGTTTGATGTGAACGTCGGATCATGGTCATTGGAATCTTGCCATGATGGCAGGCGCGAGGAAAGTTCGTGCCATGGTGTTTTTGCGATCTTTAATCACATCTCTGATCATGCACGGCGGAGCTGGCTGGCTGTCCTTCTAGTCGTGAGACGGTGAGTCGATGAAGAACGCTTGATCCATCCGAGCACAGCTTGAGGAAGTCGATGTCCTTCGGCGCCTCTTTGTCTGGAAATTCCTCAATAGTTCTTCACTGTCTCGTGCCCCCTCGACAATGGATCTCTAGTACACCACGATCACTTCCCTACTTATCCCGATGTACAGTCTAAACTCTGGTCCATACTCCCGGTGACCCTGTTCACCTCACCCCCAAAGCGCTGTATAGGCACATGGCCCAGCTAGCAGCTCGTTTTTCCTTGTCTCCATCTCGCAACGATGAGTACTGACCCCTAATCCACTCTACTTACTCTCCCATTTGTTTGCGAAATACACCATGATTCACTTGATTTTTCCAGCTCTTCGTCAAGCAGTCAGCAAACCATCAGGGTGAACCTTCTCCCGCCTCCTCTTCTTGCGAGCAATTGCGGCTCTGCACATGGGGTAGAGTCTGTTTCAGGAAGCGAACACGAGATTTGTTCCATCCACTTGTCTATCTATCTGCTTGTTTGTATGGATGGGCGATAGAAGACAGAAGATAGATTGAGATTACGGCCGTAGTGATACAGTGGAGGCAGTGACGGTGCTTTGCATGATACTCTGCATGCTGTTGGGGCAAGCTCTGGAGCACGGTCGCGAGGGAAGAGGTTGACGTGGTTCGCATGAGCTTGTGCGTTGAGTATCAAGCGTTGGATGTTTGGGTAGGGGAATGGTCGGGGTGCTTGCGTCTCGGAGAGGTGCTGCCATGCTCTATTCGGGCCGAGCTTGGGGGGCGGGCATGGTTGGGCAAAGGTTGTCCGTGCTGGTTTGGCAAGACGATGGAGTTGAAGATATGAGTTGACAGGGAGGTCGATATAGTACAACAGGCGAGAGATCATGGGGGAGATGAGGTAGGATGCACCGAGGAGTGCCTTCTGGGAGGTTGATGCCTCGGTCGAACTGTGATATCAGTCCCATCGAGTCAGTATTGAAAGCTGCTTTAAGCAGCGTGCAAGCATGCAACCATGTCCACACATCGCTGGGAATACCCCAAACGGCCGAGCATAATGACAGGGAACGATGATAGGGCTCAAAGCACTCATCAGCTTACCTGCAACAAGACCTACAAACCCCAAGTATCCACAGTGTCGTGTGCCCCAGCAACGACCATTCAGAACCCTCGCACCCTGCCACCTGTCCCGAGCAGGCAGCTCAATAACGCAGCCCAGCCAGCACATCTGCCCCGGATCACGGAGCTTCGACCGCCCACAGCCTGCATCGATACATTCTGCACCTACCAGGACACGAAACATGCTAGCCACGCAAGCATGCAGATCGAACATGTCACCGCTCGGCGTGCATTGCATGAACGGCCGCCGGTTGGAAGGTCCGGGACCAGTGATGCCTCGGCGGAACAGGACCCACGAAGCGAGGATTGATATTGCTCGAGCGCAGATCAGGTTCGTCTTGACCTTGGCCGCGGTAGGGGGCAATGCTTTCTCGAGATTGAAAAAGTGACAGGGATGATCAGGCGGTCGTGAGGATACCAAGGACCGGGGTCGAGGTTAACGATGGTCGTGGAGATACTTCGGGAGTTTTTTGGGCTGGTGATGAACATGTTCCCTGTCAGATTCGAGGAGCAAAACTTTGATCTGTGGGTTGGTTGAGAACTTGAGGCTGATGTGCTGTGCAATTTTTTCTGGAAATCCTTCAGCCTGAAGTCAAGTCTCCATCGGTGAGGTGGCTCGTTTGTTCAAAGTTTATGACTGACGCCGGCCAAAGACAATCGGGACCTTGCGAGCGGACGATTCATGGTACAACTCCACAGTCTTCCCAAGTCGACGTGAGGCAGTCTTTGGGACTGGCTATTGGTAGGACCCTGGTCCGGGCAATCAAAGTCTGCTGGGCGAGGTCATGCGAGCCAAGCGAGAAGCACGTCGGGTCGTGCATGTCAATGCTGTGGTGAGCTGAAATGCAAGCCACATTACGTTTGGGACACCACCAACAAGCTGTCGTGCCGTCGTTTGGGTACCCGGGGATACTCCTGTCATCGAGGACGAGATAGATTAAAGCATCGGAGGGCCTCGGGTGAGCGGTACGGGACCATGATGGTGGTGGAATGGGTAGATTAAAGGCATGTGGTCGGCTGAATTCTCTCTGAGATCAGCATATCTAATCAAACTTGACTTTCTTCGAGATTGATGGAATGTACAAAGACAGCATGACCTCCCTGTTGCCTGTGCGAAGATCCAGGAACAAGCTACGATTCCTCCGTGTAGTTCGCGCCGGCATGTCATGAGGTGTGCGGGAAGGTTCACGTCTGAGGGCCGCTTGGTCGTCATTTTCCGGAAACTCTGGGCGAGCCGTGCAGATCATGCTGTCAAATTGATCAAGGATAGAGGCAGCGCGCATCATCTGGACCCGAGAGTCATGGGTCATGCGTGATGGGACCCGCTCGGTAGGGCATGAATCGTGGCATGCCAATGGATCAGCCGTCATGGAAGATCTGTCGACAAGGTTAATTTGCTACGCAGAGATGAAGTGGATCGAGGGCGGGCGAAGATCAGGTTTGAGGAGAGCTGAAATGGCCCACACCTGGCGCAGTCACCGGGTCCCGGCGGAGGGAAGGAAGATGTGGCAGTGGTTGCGAGTGGTGATGGTCACGGAAGATCAGCCAGCCTCTATCCATGGGAGCAGACGTGTTTGCGCAATCGTTTCCATTCGAGACCCAAGATGGTGGATGGCACGCCGAGAAGGGTGGAGCGAGGCGAGATGACTATGATCCACGGATGAGGGCTAGAAAAGGCAGCACAGGTGAGCCACAGCAGAAGGAATCGACCTCGAGTCAAGACAGGCTTGATGAAAAGTGTCACGCCTAGTTTAGAGTTTTGGGGCCTTATTTGTCAAGTTTAAAAAAAAAAATTGTGAAGCAGCGTTCGCGCGATGAACTCCTCATGGTCCTTGCGCGTCTCGAGGTGCAGCAAGTGTGTCGTCCTGCAGCAGGCGTGCATGGTGAGATTGAGGGTGTTGCTTGGTGACACGGTGGTATGTAAGACCTCAAAGATGATTGCTGTCCTCTTTGTGACTCTCGTGGCACGAGTCGTTGCACCCTAGAATGCCTGTGGCGCGAGACTGTCTCGTCCTTCTTGATTCTCATCAAAAGGAGGCTTGAGGCGGTGACATGACAAGGGGAACCAGCGACAAGCTTTGGCATTCCTCTCGCCGCTCTCCGAACAAGGGAGCAAAACCTGGTTCGCACCGTCATGTTCCACCAAGACAGGGCCCTGTTCCGGGGGGGTTTGGGAGTCTTTTTTGGGGGTGTGGGCAAGATCGGGTAGGCCGGGCACTGTCGGTGTCAGATCGTAGCAAGGCGGGCGCCCCACTCGCACCTCGTGTGCATTGGCGCAGATTCTGGGTTGGCGCCAGTGGGAATGTCTGCGACGGGCCAGATATGAAGGAGCTTGACCCGATTCCGTCGCTTTTCGCTTGCTGCCGGCCTCGATTGGGCACAGGAGAGCAAGGGGCGGACTGGCGTGGATCGACTAATCCAGCAGATGACGCCTACGTCTTTGGGCAAAGAGAAATCTGTCACACGCACGTCCTCGCTCGTCTTTGCACGTCTTGCGGGCTAGGGCCTGATCGACCGCGTCCATGCTCTGCCGCCCTCTTTTCCTGTTCCGGCAAAGTCGAGGTTACCGTCAAGTCGGTTTGACATGAGGTATTTTGTTTCCCGGCTGGCCCTGTGCAGATCTGTGTACAGTACCCACTGCTCCTGGTGTGTGTCATTTGTGATCGGTCGCGTCGAGTCGAGCTCCAGTCAATCAATGACCTCTCTATTATACGCACGATACGCGAAACTGTGATGGTGGTTCTCTCAGCAATGCACTGTATGTGAAAAAAGTGTGTATGATTTTGATTCGTGATTGGGTGGGTATTAGATATTAGACATAACTAGTGCTGCACTTTTGCTGCACTTAGACTGCACGGGCTGAGCTGTAATTCTGCCTGAAAGCCAATCAGGACTCGCTCGCTGGTGACCATGAAGACTTCTTTTGCATTGGTTGTATGACATGTGTGTGTGTGTGTGTGTGTGCTGGATCGTGCATGATGCTCATGATGTTCTTCTGCGCCATGAACTCCGCTGTCCCAATGACACGCGGTAGATTTTTAGTGGCTTCCGATCAGGTCTCCATCCCTGTGTAGATCGTGTAATGTGGAGGAATCGCTTGAGGTGCGCGCATGAAGTGAAGCAAACTATGGACTTTCAGTCGCGGTCTGTCTCCCAGTCGTAGTCTTCTTGTCTCGTTGCTCTCGTAGCTCTGGGCATCGTCTGCGGTGGTTGATGAACCAATTGCTGACCTGGAAATGGAATGTCAGAAGGATTCTTGCAATTCGAGCATGGTCAACCTACCTGTGTCAAGTTGATTCCAGCCTTTTGTGCAAAGTACTTCTTCTCATCTTCTGATGGGTATGGATTGTCCAAGTGATCCTCAAACCATCGCTTCATGATATCCGTCGACTCCTTGGGCAAGTTGCTTCGCTTTCGCGCCTTGGCCAATTGGTAGTCGTACACCCCGGGTCGGTTGTAAGAAGACACTGATGACGAAGCTGGTTCGGGCGCTGCCGAGTACGACGGTGGTAGACCCCTGGAGACTGATGGTCCATGGTACTCTGGACGCGTCATTGGAGCACCAGATGTAGAGTAGGGCCTGTACGGCGGAGGTGACGGGGCATCGTAATTGGGGCGGCGTGGGTAATGAGGAGCAGGCTCTCTCCAATTTTGCTGAGCAGGCTGTCTGTCATATTCGCTCGGACGTGATAAGCTATCAAAGGACCGCTTCCTTGAAGGCTGTGGTTGGGAGACGATTGGAACCCGCTCAGGGGATGCTGTGCGATGCTCGTATAAAGAAGTCCTGATCTCAGGCAAGTAAGCTACACTCAAACGATGCCTCGAGTGCACATCCTTGGTCTGTCGGTAAGCAGCCAGATCCAATGAGTCTCGTCGTTGAGAGAAATCGACAGGCGGAAGAGTGGAATGATGGCTTGCGGGCGATGTGAAGGATGGTCTTCGCTCCCATGCGAGACTCGAGCAAGCACGCTTGTGTGCTCTCGAATAATCACCGTCGCTTTCAGGAGGGGTGATCTGAAGAGCTCTGCGAGAAGTGGTCGGCGTGGATGGGGGGCTTGCGAGGGGTTCTGCAAGAATCTACTCTCATCAGCGGCTTTCTAGAGGTGCCTGTCAGATATACTTACGGATCGGAGAGGAGGAAGAGATGGCTTGGTTGAGGCCATGGGCGGAAGAAGATTCACATGTCGGGGCGAACTATAGCTAGAGCTAGCTGGCGGCTGTCCGGCGTTGGAAGACATGCTCGAAGCTTCTCTCTGCATTGAATAAGAGGAAGGAGCGTCAACGCTCAACTTTCGTGATCGGTCAAATGAGTCTATAGAGATGTGGCTGGTTGATGATTTTGGTGTGGCAAGACCACCGCTGTGTCTATACTGGCGATACCAGTCCGAATGGGAGTCGTGACGTGAATAGTTCGTTGGTGCCAGTACCTCCATAATGCCAGATGGCGGTGACGTTTACAATGGCTTGAGATTAAAACGAATAGTCGTGAGATTGGTCGTCAATGCAAAGTACAAGTACTGGACTGGTATTAGTCTCGAGTCTTTGACCTAGAGATCACGTATCATCGCCAGCCAACAAGCTGGTGGCAGCCATGGCATGTTGATAGATTGATCGAGTCAAACTCACCAAGAATCAATGAAGGCTGTTGTGGGAAAATAAGGTCGTCATCTACAAAACCGAGATCAACATGTAACAGTCGAACGGTGTTCGGCAGGTTTGCAACGCTCCCAATGTGGCGGAAAGGGAGGACGGTTGGAGGAAAAGCGGGAGGGATTCCTCTGATGTAAAAAGAGAGGTCTTTTGGCAGTTGATGGTAAAAGTAGGGTGGTCTGAAACGTAGGTGTCTGGGCGAGAGACCGAGGATTGGGGATACTTTCAGTGGGAACCAGTGTGGCACTTCTGACCAGAGGTAGAGACACCAAATGCTCGGTCCTAATCGCAAGCCGTCGGGTTCAAGCGTATGTCGACGAGGAATCCCTGTGCTTTGTGCTAACCCAAAAATAAAGAAGATGGATCCAGCGGTCCCCTGGGTGTGGCGCCGAGAGACGCTCTTCGTTCAACGGGCCTGTGTGGTGCGAAAGTGGATAAGGTAGAGAAGCGTCCATTCCAGGCAACCTGGACACAGACATGATGAAAAAAGACAGCCGATTGGAGGAAGACCAGGCCTTGCAGTGGCTTCCCAGATGGTTGGAGAGAGGGCGTGCATCAACATTCGAGGCCGCTGTCGCATGTCACGATCACCCGCAAGCGGACAATGCACTAGAGGTGCATTAGCGTCGACACCGACGACGTGGGAGCGTGTAGCCAAAACCCGCACAAGCTCTCGAGATGATTCGACCTGCATGACCAGTGAGCGGGTAGCTGGTGCCAAGTGGAGCTCGTGCCCCAGGCCTGGTGAGCTACTGTATGGAGCCCGTGGCTAACGGAGCCCTGTTCTGTGTTGGCTGTGCGATGGATCCTGGATGCGAGCCAGTCCCAGGTCCCGCGAGGTTGAACGCGTTAGACTCAAGACAAAGGACAGATGATCCCGGGGCCCGCATGGTCGGGACGGGGCGGTTTCTGTGTCTCTGATTCGAACACAAACTGGCGGTATGAGAACACGACATGGGACGTGGGACATGTCAGCGGCCGACCATGACCTTGCCAATGTCACACAGCATTCGCTTGCTGCCGGGATACCAAGGACAATCAATTTAATTACTTGATCAAGGCGCCACCCGATCGGCGACTCGAGGATTTGATGGACGGCCCAAAAGGCAAAAGCGTGTGACCGTAAAGGCGCGCGAACGTGCGTGGGGTGTGGTGTAGGGAATGCTGTCAGTGGTGTAATGGAGGGAGCCACTCTGGGGCGCCAAGGGGCAGCCATCGGGCAGAGCATCTACAGTACCATGGTGACATGAGTTGTAGAGCGAGAAGAATCTCAAATACCAGAGGGCTAGCACGAACCATGCCATGTCTGGCAGAAGACAGATCGATCCTTTGTCCCCGCAAAGCGGACCGTAGAGAGAAGTACGGCCATGATCGTCGGGAACCCGAGTCATCGGCTGCTCGTCCAAGATCCGGCAGGTCGAAACGGTCGGCGGCATGTACCAAAAATCAATGGACGCGTCTTGTGGCTTCTGTGATGGTGGCACCGTGGTTCTCGCGGCGTCAGTCTGCTCAAAACCGCAGGTCAGTAGAGAATACTGCCATCACAAGGTGGCTCTGGGCTTGTTTCTTTTTGGTGTCAACCACGTCTCGATGGGCCGGTCAGGCCGGGTGTCAGCCCTTGACGTCGCCGAACGCTCGAGGGTCAGAAGATGATTCCGATCGACAGCATGGTTGCGTCAGCTGCATGGAAGGAGAAGGTCAGGGTGCAGCTGCACCTCCAAGCACGGTGCAAATCATCCCAATCCTACGGTAAACAATCATCATCATTAGCCGTGGCATGTTTACAGGATATTCCCAGCCATACAGTATATTATCCACTGACATGAGGAAATGCCTCGTATTGCCAATCTATCTCCCTATCTACTCGTGAACTGAAACGATAGCCAGACAGACATTGACAGGTAGGTTGGACTCGACCTCGGTACACAAAGACTCCTTTCCGTCTCATCACGTCGAGGACAAGGTACAACAAGCGACCATGCCAGAGTTTGTTCGGATCATTCAGCCGCCATGCTGAGCATACTCGCTGTCACATTGAGTTTACAGACGTTTCCACTCTGAATCGTTTTCAACCGTTGACTGAACCGTAGCCAACGTGCAGGATCAACTGAGTGCCACGAGCAGCTTCCTTCACCGTCGTGGTGTCCACACACGCGCCTCACGACTCGCACACGGTCTCTTGCTCTCCTGTTTCGGACCTCCTGAGTCGCCCGTGTGTGTACCGATATGGTCGACCGTTCCCTTTTCGGCCTATGTGGCACTGCGTCGATGAGGCAGCAAACAAGATTCAAGCCGCCTCGATTCCCTTTTGCAGTCCAGAAAGGGATCAAGAGGATCGATTGAGGCACAACGTGATCCGTCGAGGCTGTGGGATTCCGGCCCACCTCTTCAGTCTCATTCTTCCGGTGTCAAGAGGAATGACAGACAGCTGCCGTCAGGAAGATGACATGACCTCCAACTTCCGTGTCCAATGACCCACGTATCCGTCCGCCGAGCTGCTGCGAACTGTCGCACAAGACTAATGCAATATCGCTCGAGCCCACCCACACGTCTTTGTCCTCTCCAACCCACCCTGGTGTGCCTGGAAATAACGCTGATCCAACATTTGACAGGCTGGAGAGATCTCGACTGTGCCGCCGCGCCGGTCCCTTTCCCGGGCGACGACATTATCGACGCCATTGCACATCATGTTGGTGTCTTGACACATTATTGCATTCGACATTCCGCTTCTCCTCGTTTGTGGCGTCTACCTTTGGAGCAGGCCGCCCACGACCGCTGCACGAGCATTGTATAGTACAGTACTCCCCACCGGCATCCACACGGCTGGAATAGCAGACGGCAGAACTGCGGGCCTTGGTATGTGATGAATGGCAGGGTGATCATAAAACTGCTGCCCGATGGGATGGGATGATTCGTTCTCAATCCGCTGGAGGATTCCCCGCCTGGGGCCAACATCCTGTCAAGCAAGGTTCAACTCAACAGCGTCAACGTGCATGATGAGCAACGGCTGAGATTTTAAATTTCGATTTTCTATTCTTTGACACGCACCGTCAGGACAACTGTTCCGCTGTGGACAAGGCAAGGCAGCAAGAGCTCTTCCGGTCGGACTCACATCCCCCCTCGAGACCCTGCAACAAGGCAAAGCAGCTCCACCTGCAGGGGTTCCGAGTCTTTGCACCACGAACAATACAGCCTTCTGTCAGAACGTTCACGCGTCGCAGGGTGTTATTCCTGGCCCGGACAAGGATCACTGCATGACCGTTGGCCCTTGTGTCCTCTTCATCTCAAATTTCTGCGCTCATCCCGAATCGTCGGGACATGTCAAAATCTGCACACCCATGTCACGGGACAAAGGTTCCCGTCTGCAGCGCCGTCAATGCGCTGGAATGCAGCCAGTGAGGGAGGAATTACAGAAAAGGTAAGAACAAGATTTCCATCTTGTGCGACCACACTTGTTCTTCCCGTCGTGCATGCCTGGTCAAGGAGCCTCGGCGACATCGTAGGCCAGTCGTCTCATGTCGTGTCCTCTCCCAACTGCCTCAATCGGAAGATGAGCGCTGCATAGACTCATCTCGACCAGGACAAGGTATGTGATGAAACTGCTTCTCTTTGTTTGCAATCCTCGTCAGCGTGCAGCATGCACGCAGGGATGTGCAGCCGTTGTGGATCAAGAGGCTGTGGTTGAAGAGGAGACCAGAAAGAGTACGAGCGTTCTTACTCCCTGTAAAACTGCCTCTGAGCACTCTCACTGGATAACATAAGCATCGGACCGAATACCCATCGTTCATCAGCATCCACATCTGCACGACCAGGATACACCCATGTCAAAATCTCACGTCCCAACAATCAAATCGTGGTACAGAAGAATCCACCAGGCCGGGACAGTGTGCCTGACCGCTCCCATCTCCGGCAACACAAGCAGGCATCACGGCGGCTACGCTCCAGTAGCACCAACACCCCCCCACGTCGCCGAACCCGGCAGAACAACACGACACGGTGCCACCCGCGCTCTTCCCTGTCCTGCAAGACGCAATCACCGGAAACGTGTCATACAGTATCTGCATTGCCTCTATCCAGTAAACGCCGCGGCCCTGCCCGTCCAACCCATGCAATCATATCCTCATAACCATCACCACACCATCACCAGCACTACCAACCACCCCAATCCCCACCCTACCCCTACCCTCCCCACGTTTCCCCCTCCCCCCGTCCTCCCCCCACCACTCCCCAACGCCGCCACCGGCCTCCCCCCTCCCACCTCCCTCCTCCCCACCGGCACACTCACCCCATTCAAGCGATCCACCGTCTGCACCGCCGGCCCCACATTAAAAAAATCCACCAACACCCCCCACGGCGCCCGCCCATACTCCGCGGTACACAAATCGGCCTTCACCCCTAGATTCCCCTCCCCTGGCCCGCCAGGCGCGTTAGTGACATTCACCTTCGCCTCATCAGGCTGATTCACCGTGCTCCCGAAAATACTCGTGGTGTTGTCGTACAAGAAGTGGTTCACCAATGGCAGGAGACCGTTCTGTAGGGCAGTGGCTGTGTTGCCCCCGAAGCTGGAGGGGCGGTCGACGCCGCATCGCAGCAGGGCCGAGGGGGTGGTGGATTGGAAGGGGGTTTCGAAGAGGAAGTCATATTCGTCTAGTAGGTAGGGGGCGGAGGGGGACGGGGTGAGGGTGTCTACGAAGGTGATGAGGCGGGTTTGGTTGGCTATGAGCTCGCGGAGGGAGGGCCAGGGGGTGGGTGGGGAGGAGGTGGAGGGGGGCGCGTAGGAGATGGAGACGGCGTTGGAGGCGGCGTAGGAGGTGGCGATGTCTGAGGCGGAGGCGGAGTCGGCGTTTACGAGGATGAGGGTGACGACTTCGTTGGGGTTGGAGGAGAGCCAGGTTGCGATCGAGGTGAGCCAGGTGGTGAGTGGGCCGGCGTCGAGGAGTGCGCAGCTGGAGTGGCAGAGTTGGAGGGTGGTGTTTTGGCGGTGTACTTGTGCGGTGAGGAGGCGGACGCCGGCGTCGAGTTGGACGGTCGAGTTGTAGTAGTGGTTCCCGGATTGGACGAGGCCGTTGGCGCCATCGCGGACGAAGGGGGAGTTGTGGGCGCCAAGTTGAGTGATGTTGCTGTATGATCGGTCACAGAGGGCGGCGAAGTTGTTGCATGCTTGGCCTGTGGTTTGGGAGAGGGTGGATTGGATGGTGAGGGGGAGGAGCAGGAGGAGCTGTCTGGTTGACAGCATAGCGACCTACTTGCTTTCCTTCGTGGTAGTATCAGATATTCTTGAGCCGTTGTAATATGCTTATTATCTGTGGTTCCGTTGACCAAGTCCCGAAACGCTCGTATTGATGGTTCACTGGATGTAGTCCTTTGGTGTCTGTCTGTACAATGTGTATGGTTCTTGATTAGAAGATGTAGACGAAAATACAGCGACAGAAAAGAAACAACGAATACACTCAAAGAGATGAAAGTGTTGCTATGCCAGAGAGAAAAAACTGGATACTCTTTACCCTTACCAACCTCTATGGATGGAGGTGTCGGAGTGCTGAGCATCGCCTCCCTCACCACACGTCAGCTCATCCAATCGACGCCTCGCGCCCAGAGATTTGTGTGGGTAATCGTATCCGGTTGATGTGCGTAGTGAAACGGACTTTGACCGGGATGCTTGGTGAAAGAGACGCTCCAGTGATTGGAAACCATGACGGTGACAGGACGATCTGCTCAGGGCGGCTGAACCACCGTTGCCGCTCGGAATTCCTGACGGCGACGATGAGGGCTGAAAACAAACGTACACCTCCACCCATGTTTTTCTCGTTCCATCTGCCGCTGCACTTCTTCAGCGTCTTTGACCAGTACAGACGCTGCGTACCATCCGTGAGATGAGGTACATTCCAAGCTCCTGGTGGGTAGACGATGGAATGTTTTGATGCACATGTCAGACGAGACGGATAGGAATGATCCGGCCTCTCACACTCGAGTGTTTCTCACGCAGAAAAAAGTCTCAACTTGGCACGGCTTCTGAATGCCCGAGTAAGCTCCTATTTCTTTCAACGACATCTGCTTATTTCTTCATGATTCTGTCCGTTCTTCTAGAATTTCCATAGAACAAGTGTGCAGTGAGAAAGCAACATGGCACAAAAAGTAGTCCTCCGCCCGCCCGGCACAACCAATCACCCCGAGTACACGCCACCATCTCTCAATCTCCTCGAGGGCAAATGGCACGTCACATACTCTACACTTCCCATGTGGAAGTCAAAACGCAATGTCACAATCACCTACACCCTGCTTGAACCATCGAACAAATCCATTCCAGCAGACAAGACCGACCGCATAGACGACCTCGTCACATATCAAACTTTCGACTCGGACAAAGTCTCCACGGTCCACGGCGTCGACAAAGCCGCAGATCCAGAGCGACGCGATACATGGGACTGGCGAGGCAAAGGACTACTCATGGTCGCTTCGTCCCACTGGCAGATCCTGGGCTGGGGAAACGAGGGACCGGAGCCCGGGCAGAATCCAGATTCAAAGGGGAATGATTGGGTGGTGACTTTCTTTGCAAAGACTCTGTTCACGCCTGCTGGCTTGGATATCTATAGTCGTTCGAAGAAGGGGCTTAATCCGTTGACGGTGCAGAGGATTGAGAATGAGCTTGTCAAGGTGGAGAGTCAGGAGGTGAGGGAGCTGGCGAAGGGGTTGTTCGAGGTGAGGATGACTGGGAATTAATGGTCTTTATGAGTTATGCGGGTGGGTGAAGGGGAACGAACAGCATGTAGCACGTAATAGTCAATTGGACGGCCGGGTCGCGCTCCTCGTCTGAGTCTGCCATGTTCCACTGGGGGTTGAAATGCTGTTCTCAAGATCGCGTGCGGTGCTGCGGCAAAAGAACGTGCTCATGGTATGTGCTTCATTGGTTCAATCGTCCCTTTGCATTGCCTTTTGATATGCTGATTTGGTAGGCAGAACCCATTCTATGGTCCCACATACTGCTACACTGTCCTCCGGCTTCGACCTCATCCACGCTTCTCATCCTCCTGTTCACCACCAAGTCTTCTTGCCCTGTTTCTAGTTAGTTCTCCTGCTTTGTGCTTGCTGCTCTTGGTCGGAGTGATCTTACGAAAACCATCCGGGTCATCATATACATGGATGCAGAGGTCGTGGTGATGAGAATGGCTACAGCAAAAGTCAGCCCCTACTTCCATATTGTCGCCGGAAAGAGCACAGACCGTAGTATGGGTAAAGCATGAGCTTTGCACGCGGTCCCTATCCTCAATGTCAATCCCTCGCTTTTGCTCGTCCAGCTGCCATGGAAGCCTTCGCGCAGCTCCTTCCGGCGGGACTATGGCCATACCTTGTTCCATTGGCGAACACCGTCGTGGTTCTGGTGCAGACGCTGCCAGTCTGGCACGTTGTTGCGGCGGTTGAGTCCTGGGAAACTGAGAGAGAATTCGTGTCAGTTCTTGCTTGGGTGCGGCGCATTCGGGGCCGCGGGAAGGCGAAGATGTTCTGCTTACGTGCCGGCCATTGTGAATCTGAGTATCTGTCTCGATTGGGCGAATGCAAGGTGCCAATGTCTATTGTTGTGTTCGGATTAAGATATCGCAATACTGCATGTTCGACTTGGAGATGCACGTTTGGAGACGCTTGGACCACCCTTCCGGAACCACCCGCTATGCGGCTACATTTTTACTTTCAAGCACCATTGCTACATCAGAACATACTTTGTCTATTAATTGGAGACTTCTGCATTGGTTGAAGGGGGCGTCCAGCACTTGATGATAACTATCATGTGTCCGGATCGAGGTTGACCTGGATCAAGCCAATGGCTTCGCCACGATTGGCACATTTCCGCTGGTGGCCACGGCGGCATGGTGTATCTTCTGGTCTACTATCAACACAACCTTTTGGACGAGAATTCTCGCAGAATATCTCTACTGCTCTCAAACCTTCTCCCGAGCAAAAAGAAGACTCGTCCGACCGAGATGCAGGTCAATCACATGGACAACTCAACAATGACCAATCCGCCACTCGGCTTAACGAAGGAGCGACGAGAATGGCGAAGCTGGAACAATACACTCGCTTGCTCGACCAAAGGCGCCGAACTCATGGAAGAGTGGGTGTGCAGCAGATCTGGCAAGCCATGCGCGCTCGGGACGTCGATCTTCCAGCAGGAGATCCTGTACTCGTCAAGATCTGGTCGATCCTCTTAGCAGCTTTCATGGACGACATTGTGCTCTTGAAGGAACTGATCTCGCACGCTTCGAAGATGAAGAGACGGCACGGATCAAGCTTCGACTTCCTCTACACTCGAATCATGGAGTATCACCTGACCCAAAACCCCGAGAATGCGAGGAAGCTCTTCGACATTATGCAGACTTGCGATTTACTGCCTGCTAGGATTGCCTCTCCGCTCATTAAGCCTGTTCTCGCAAGTGACAATCAGCTGGAGGCACTGATTGTCTTCAAGCACATCTACCACTTGGGCTCGGAGCGGAATCTTTACGACTCATTCGCTGAAGAGGCTAGGGTTGTTGGTCTCTCTAAGCGATCACTGCAAAAGTGGCATGATTTCCTGGTCGCTCAGGTTGACCTACCGTCTGCACACATGCGGACTGCGCCAATGATAGACCGCTTGTTCGTCAATGATTCGAAAGGTCAAAGAAAGCAAGCTCGCCAAGTCAACCGCATTGAACGAAAGTGGACGAAAGAGGTGGAGCAGACCAACGATCTGTTTGACCCAAATGCGCCCTTCACGAGAGAACGCTTGAGCTCTGTAATTGGCGAAATTCATGGTGTGAAGCAGAAATCCGTCACGGACTCATTCTGTGCCAGATTATTTGCGACTGCTGGTATCTCCTCGGGGTTCATGATCGGAGCTCTGTCCATGTTTGGTCTAGACACTATCGGTCCTCTGGCGCTACGAGAACTTGCTGCCCGAGGTGAAAGTATTGACAGCTTCAAGATCGCCTTACGCGATCTACGAGATCGCAACATCGCCATCACAGATTGCGTCTTCTCTCGTGCCATCCGCAAATTCGCAAGCGACGGTCGGCAGGACCTGTTCGACAGTATCGTTCACAGCGATCGGCATCCTGACACGTACGAGCAACGAGACGTGCTTGAGAGACTGGTTGAAGCAGATCTCTTGCAGGACAAGACGACCGATGCGCACGCTTTGTTAGCTATTCTGGTCATGTCGGATCGTGATTCGCACAGTGCAGAATGGAACTTGCTACTGAGAGCGGAGATCAAGAACAAAAGAATGTCGAGAGTAACGGCTATCATCAAAGAGATGCTCCAACAGACTCAGATGATCAGGTATGGCACCATCAGATACATGCTAGATGAGATGCTGCCAACACGCAAACTCGGAAAGCATCCGCCGCCTCAAATTTTGAGCACAACAAAGGACCCAGACATGTTGTCAACTGTCACTGAGCTCTGTCTCGCAATCATCAACGCTGGACAGGAAGTGGCTGTCACGACATGGCGAGAGCTACTGAAGCGGTACGGCATGTCAGGGCGGATGGAAGAGCTGTCCCGTGTCAGCACCAAACTGGTGGAACATCACACGCAAGTGAAAGGCAGCGGTAAATTCCTAGACGGCTCAGCACAGACGGCGAGAGACATGCGACGGCTGGAGTATATCTTCGGTCATGAGATGCAGCGGGCTATTGTAGCATGGGGCTTTTATCTTACGCTCTTAATCAGCGATAATGTCTCGGGCAGTACAGCTGCATGGCCCGAAGATGCATGGCTCGATGGGATTCGCCTCCTCGCTCGACTGAGAGACATTGGCTTGCCCATAAACGAGCAAGCAGTCAGAGACGAGCTGATTCTTCGTCTCGGGATTATCTACACACCTGGTATCTCTGCATCAAATCGCAACAGAGCACTCAAGACCTCGAACAAGGCGAGCCTCTCTACTAGGATCGAGCAGATCAAGCAAGCTTGGCGAGGAGGCGAAGGACTCTTCGATTTCCCTGGCTGGCTCGATGCATTGACAGGCGAAGATCGAGATCGTCAACTGCACAGGCTTCTCTTCAAGCAAACTAGATGGATGAGACAATCACACATCGCCATGGCGAGGAAATGGTCACCCCCAAGTCGATTCCCCAAGAAAGGTGTCCGGTACATCGACAAGCGAGCAATTCGCATTCTGCAGCACGCTTTGCACGAAGATCGACGACAATGAAACTGCAAAGATCATTCATGGTAAGATTGGTTTCATACCCCGGTAGGCAGCAGAATCCATGAGTACCACGAGTTCGAGGAGAGATTGTGAACAAAGGCAATATCACAAGAACATTTGTACAACAGCTTCAGGTATATGTAAATACCTTACGATATGTAAAAATATCCCCTTTCCTACGAAAGTCCTCCCATACCTCCTCGCTCACCACCCATCTCCCCCCTGGCTCGCTCATCCCCCAGCTCGCCCCTCTCATCCCCTCCTCCCCTTTACCTTCCCATCCTTTCCCCTCCCACTACTCATCCACCGCCCCCTCCTCAGCCCACGCCCTCCTCCTCGCATTCTCCCCCCTCACCCACCCCTCAATATACCCCGGCACATCCCGCACCTCATTATCCCCCCCCTCGACCCCCTCCCCCATCTCCTCCCAAACCGGCACAACCCCCGTCCAAACCCTCCCCCTAACCCCCTCGTCCTTCAAATCCCTCCTCTCAGAATGCGCCCCACCCCTCCTCACCTTCGCGCTCGCCCCCTCAATCTCCACCCTCAGTACCCCCGTTGCTTTAATCTCGCTTTCCGTAGGCGGCACCCTGCTATTCTCCCACCGCGCGGGCACGAGTCGATTCGTGATCGCCTCCATGGCTGCGAGGATCTCGTCGTGTGACGTCACGAGAAAGGCGCGCCCGAAGATGATGGCGGAGCGGTAGTTGACGGAGTGGCTGAAGGGGGAGAGGGCGAGAACGTACCCGTCCAGCAGGGTGGTGGAGAGGGTGACGGGGAGGCCGGAGGGGGAGGAGCAGAGGGTGGTGAGGCGGGAGAGGGAGGAGCCGTGGAGGTAGATGACTTTTTGATCTGGGGAGGAGGGGGAGGGGGCGAGGGCGGTGAGCATGGGGAGGGTGGAGGGGTGGGTTGGTGTGGGCGATGAGGGTGAAGAAGGGGGGACGAAGGAGACGTGGGTGAGGGGGGAGGCGAGGAGGATGGAGTGGATTAGGGAGGCGTCGTAGGATGCTGGTGGGGGTTAGGCTAGGGTGAGGGGAGTAGAATGGTCTGCCTGGCAGGGAAGGGGAGGAGTCCAGAGGAGGGAAAGAAAAGTAAGGAGAGATGGTTGCAGGTATATGGTACATCTAACGTCTCTTTCATCGTCGATAGGGGGCGTAGTATTGAAAATAGTGCGTACCTCTTTCGGCATATCGATTGGCTTTTGTCTGCTCGGTGACTGGATATGTAGCCATTGTGGGCTGTGGGCGTGAGGGAAGGATTTCGACAAGGTCAAATAAGAAGTCACGAGCGAGGTGAAACAGCTTTTATCGTGATCAAAGAGAGGGAGCAGTCGAAGAGTGCGAGATGTTGGGCTATCTATACATGCTTTGAGGGTCGGAGTCACCGTCGAAGATGACTCCGTACGTTATCAGATCCTCGGTCTTTGTCGAGCACGCCCTTGGAGATTAACGGAGAAACTGAGTGATCAACGCCGTACGGAGTACAGATTCGCGTGATTGACGGTGTGTCATTGAGTGCATACTATCTAAGTGCGAGAAGCAACGAGCAAAAGCCTCCCCGACTCCGTTCCTCCCAGCCAATCCCGGTGACGAATCACATCGTTTCCCAAAATCATCATATCTCATTTATTCCTACAACAGCCGTGGTAAGGATACGTGCATGACCGGTAACTGATCTAAGCACTCTCCTTCTCCTCATACGCAGGTGCATCCTCATACTGAGGAAGAGGCTCAGACATGACGCTCTCAGTCTCCTCCTTATCAGCAGCTTCAGCTTCGTCCTCGTCAAGTTTGACACTAGCGTAACCACGACGACCGCCACGGACGAAACGCATCCATACGAAAGCGATCAGACGACCGACGATCATGCCGATCATGCTGACGATGATTCCCATGGTGATACCAAGGAAGATGGGGACGAGGACGAAGAGAATGCCTTGAGCAGCACGGTGAAGTCCGCCGTGGTGATGATGGTGGTATGGGCCGCCGAAGTGGTGGTGAGGACGGCCATGCATCCAGGGCTTGCCACGGTGGCCGTCAGGACGATGTGGTGGGCGAGCGTCGTCGCTGTTCTGGAAGTGAGGAGGACGGCGGTGAGTTGGGAGTCTGACACCATCTGGTGCACTATGGGTCTTAGCACCCTTGCGTCCGTGGCAGCCAGGCTTCTTGGGGAACTGAAGCTTGGTGGGAAGCTTAGCCTGGACTTCCTTCAACTTTGCCTCGAGAACGTCACGGAAGTGGCAGACTGGTGCTGGGAGTGAGCAGGGTCTAGGGGCTGATGGAGTTGGAGCACCGCCAACAGCTGGTGGTAGCGAGTCGAAGATTGAGTTGGCCTTTGGAATGGGTTCGGCGTTGAGGAGAGCCATCTTGCCATCCTTCCTCTTGAGTGCGGTGACTTCGATGCCGTCGACGGTCACAGGATGGTTGTCGATAGACATGATCTGGTACTGAACACGGACAACCGAGTCGGCGTCTGGCGAAACAATCTCCTCTTTTGCCATGGACGAATCGGCTGTGACTGTGACCGAAATGCGATTGGCTTTGCCTTCCACCAGTTCAACCATAGATGTATCGGCGCGGATCATGTCGACCTTGGCCTTCTTGAATGATGCGAGAGGCGGGTATAGGGCGTAGTCCTCCAGTCCGACTGCGTTTCCTCCAAAGATCGTAGAAATGTTCAACAGGAGGCTGTTCGCCCCTCCTTGAATCCACATGGTCTCGCCTTCGGCCGACTCTTCGACTTCGCCCTGCTTGGTGGGGAAGACACATTCTGGGCAAGGCAGTCTAATCGCTTGCCAGTCCGGCTTGACGAGCATGAGCTCGACGGGCTCTCCAGTACTCTGCATTCCAGGCGGGATAAGCAATGCCTGCGCGGTCAACGCGGCGGTTGCGGCGATGACGCCGGCTAAGCGGCTGACCATGATGGGCGATATCAGTCGTAGATGTGTATGCTAGGTATGTCTTGTATATGCTGGTCGAGTGTGGTGAGGAGAGTAAAGGGTGTCGTGGTCGTGTGAGTTGAGATTGAGAAATAAAGAGTAGCCTGAGCCCTGAGGGATGGAGGATGGGATGGATTGAGGGTTTGTTGCGCCTTGTCCGACGTTGATTGGTTCAAGCAGGGCCTCGTCATCAAGTGAAACTCTGGTTGCCGCCCGGCCGCAAGTCACGTGTCTTTTGTTGCCCTTTGTCACGTATTTTCAACAAAAGCTTTGGCTTGTTCGTGTTCCAGGACACGAATGCAGTTTGGGACGGGTTTCACTACCGCAGCAACCTTTGTCATCGCCTCAATGCGAAGTCGCTTGCGACGAGTCATTTGAACGACTTGATCGATTCTTGCATGATCAGTAAGTTGGCGACTTGCCGAGGCTTGTCTACAGCCAGGGAGGGGGAACCGAGTCTAGAAACTTTGTCCGTGACCTCACAGCAAGCTCATGAGCATCTCTCTACCTGCTCCTTTCTCCCTCCACGCTGCTCAATTGTCTCTTCCCTTTCACCATCCCTCCCACTGACCGCCATCAAAGCCACCCTCACACCAATTCCACCACCATGGCTCCCGAAATCCCCAACAACATCATCTTCTTCCACTACCCCTTCTCCCCCTACGCCCGCCGCATAGTCTGGTACCTCACCCTCCGCAACATCCCCTACGCCCAATGCGTACGCTCCCCCCTCCCCCATGTCGCCCTCCCACTGACCCCACCAGCTCCAACCCCCCTACCTCCCCCGCCCCACCCTCTCCTCCCTCGGCGTCTCCTACCGCCGCATCCCCCTCCTCTCCATCAACTCCTCCATCTACCTCGACACACGCCTAATCCTCTCCACCCTCGAACGCCTCTTCCCCCCCTCCGCCACCCACCCGCCTCTCTCCCCTCAAGCCTCCACCCTCCTCGCCCCGCTCCTCGCCTCCTTCACCATCGAAGGCGGCGTCTTCGCCCGCTCCGCCCAGCTCATCCCCCCTTCCCTCCCGCTCCTGAACGACCCCAAGTTCACGAAAGATCGCGAGGATTTCATGGGCCGGTCGTGGGCGAAAGAACACATCCTGCGCGCACGCCCGGAAGCGATTGCTAGCATGCGTAATTTGTGGGACGTGTACGAGACTACCCTATCCGACGGACGGGAGTGGATTGCTGGCACGGAAAGCGTGACGCTGGCGGATATCGAGGGGGTGTGGCCGCTCGTCTGGCTGGGGGAGCTCAAGGCGCTGGAGAAGGGCTTGTTCGGCGAGGAGGTATACCCGCGTACGCACGCTTGGGTGAAGCGCTTCAAGGCTGCGGTCGGGGAAGCGGAGATGAAGAACGTCCAGGCGGCGAAGGCGGTGAAGGTGGATGGGGAGGGCGCGGTGGGGTTTATCCTGGGGAAGGCGGGGAGGGTGCAGGAGTGCGAGGTGCGGAGTGATCCGTTGGAGTTGAAGAGGGGAGAGGAAGTGGCGGTTTGGCCGATTGATACGGGGTTTAACCATAAGGATAGGGGGAGGTTGTTGGGGTTGACTAAGGATGAGGTGGTGATTGCTGTCAAGACGAAGGTGGATCCGGAGAAGGAGATTGAGGTGCATGCGCCGAGGTGGGGTTTTAGGATTGCAAAGGTGGGTGGGCAGACGAAGCTGTGATGTGCTACAGGCACGTCGAGAGGAAGGGATGTTGTGGATGTATTGTAAAAAGTGTATACATTGTATATACCACCATTCAGATCATGACCTCCGTGCTCCAGGCTATCGGGGTCTTCTATAACTGCTAGCTGCTTTTGATAGAGCCAGATCTAGTTGTGTCGATCGCAAGTCTTGAGTACTTTTGTTTTCGTCTTCGCATGTCTTTGGAATGTAACGTAATGTTTCCGACCGAATATGCATGTTTGTGGAAACTCCCTTGACCATTATCCGATTCCACCATCGAGATGATTATGAGCCGCCGTCACAGCCAATCCGGCCCAATAGCTCCTTGTGATCGCTGTGTCCAGGGATACTAATTCCGCTAGCTCGACTCTTGCTCTTCTTCGTCCTGGCAGGCGGTGTGCTCCTTCTGCTGAACCGTAACTCTTCCACACCGACCTCCTCTTCCTTGGGTGCCTTGAACGCAACTTTCTTGTCTTTGATAGTCTCCTGAATCTCCTCCTCTTCACCGTCATCCTCGTCGTCGCTCCTGGTGTCGTCTGCTCCCTTTCCAGTCAAGACACCGTAGACCACCCTAACGATCATGCCAAACCAGATGACAGTCAAGCCCTGCAGTGCCAGAAGCAATCCTAAAAAGCTGACACGGATGTTGTTGTTGAAGCAGACTTCGCCTTCACCGCCTCGGTATGCATGTAAGACATTCCACCAGATCTTATCGCCGCCATTCGAGGAGAGCTTCGTGCCAGTCGAGAGATCGTAGCAGCCGTAAGGCATGACTTTAGGTACGTCGGAGTGGATAGACCAGCAGATCGCTAGGTAAATGACATGGCGAGCGACGAACCAGGTGACGACGAAAAGACCAAAAGCAATATCGCAAGCGGTCTGCATGCCGACGTACTTCATCATTTTTGCGGCCTGATCAAGTTAGCTTTCGAGACCGGGCAAGAATGACTGGTCAACTTACGGGCAAGATGATATCCACTACATCCATGATGCAGAGGATCACGTTCCCGACCTTGGTCTGATAGTACCCATAGCTCATCAGCATAAGCAAGCTCGTGATGATATGGTGAGTGAACATCTGCCAGTGATCCTTTCTCCGCTCTTCAATGTTGACGACCACAATCTGCTGCAACCAGAAAGCGAATTGAGCTAGGTAATACCACTTCATGAGGCTGGTCATCGAGGCCGTGGGAAAGTTCGTCCACATCGCTGGCAAATTCGCAAAGTAATCAGAGGTTGTGTAGAGGTACTGTGACCCGTCAGCGATCATCCCTGTCTCGAGCTTCTCGCGCTCCCTACCATCCCTAGAGTCCAAAACACGATGTAGTAGATCAACATCCACGCCTGCTCCGCAAACCGCACCATCGTCTTCTTCTTCTTCAACCCCAAGCTCTTCGCCCACGGCATTAAGACATAGTCCATCGTTCCCGCCCTCAACCCTGTGAAGATAACAATCCACAATGAGATGTACTTCAAATCCTCCACGCCAGGAAGATACAACCCCGTCTTCGCATCCTGATGCGTCAGCGTAAAGAAAGGCGTCGTCGTCGCCCTCAAGCTCGGAAACAAGAAGTGCGTCAAAGCGAGGAACGCCAGGCAATTGACCGACAGACCTAGCTAGAATCAGCCTGCAATCCCACGATCTGCGAAGCTCAGAAGTCACCCACCAAGCTGGTGATTCACGATCCCCACTCTAATTGTCCCAATCAAGCTCTCATCCTTCCGCTTCATTTTCCTCGACTTGCCCGCCATCGCCCCAGGATTAGAACACGTCGGGACCTCGAGCACGTCTCCGCGCGGCGGGGCGGCGTACTCTGCCTGCCATTGATAGCCGTCTTGGGCGGTGACGGAGTCTTTGCGGAGGGAATCATGCGAGGGCGCATGCATGGTCGCCATTGTGGAGGTGGGGAGGGGGTGGGAAAAGCGAGCGACTGTCTACGCTAAAGGCAGACCAGACTCGACTCGGTGGGGTCGGGGAGTAGGCTCTTTTACATCAACGCGCAGCGACCGACAGCCGGTGACCGCTGGAAGCAAAAAAAGCGTGGTGCGAGAGGCTCGAGCTGTGTGCAACGGTCAGGACGCGCCGCTGGGGGCGGTCAGGGACGAGGGTGGAGCGAAAGGGTCCTGGTTGGTTGTGTTGCTTTGGATCGGCGGCGAGGAGAAGGTTTTTTCTCAGGGAGAAAAGATGATTGTCAGCGTGAGGTGTCGCTCGATGAATGAAGAATCAATTGCTGGTCGGGAAGCTTGTGAGGTGTTGTAGGATCCTTTTTTCTTTTGGCCGAGAGGAGAGTGCTTCCAGGAGGTCTCCATAAAATTCACTCCGGTTCCTGCTGCCCCACGGACTTTTTGGGACGGGAGGAAAGGGTCAAGCTCGGTGTTTGATCCGCACGGGGTTGCTCTCACAGCCAATCAGATTTCACGTGTTGGTGGTGCCATTTCTTGTCACGATACGGGATGGCTATGGCTTTGGTGATAGCTAGTCATGGAGTGTGCTTGTTTGACACACAGCGTCTTGGATCAATCTTGTAGAAATCGCGAGACGAATATACAGTTACGAAGATTGTGAAAGCAAGTGCCTTTTTGAACAGTACAGACCAAGCAATGTATTTTGTACGGACAAAAGACCAAACCCATATCCATATTTGAATTCCGAACCCTTCCATGTGTTCATCCACCACCAAAACCAAACTCCGACCTCGTTACGGCGTACACAAAGAGAAGCGATTGACACTGTCTTAGTTGTTCTGTTGGCTGTTGAGGATACGCAGAATAGCCAGGAACAAGTTGATAATGTCAAGGTACAGGCTGATCGATGCGGCGATCTCCTCCTCGACATGGTAATGGCGCATGACCATCTGCGTGTCCACCAAGATGTACCCACTGAAGATCAAGGCCGCAATCACACCGTAACCAAGCTCGACCTTGCTGCTGTGCGGGAAGAATGCGGACATGAAGCCGAAGATGATGAGCACCCAGAGACCACCGAAGAGGTACGGCATCCAGCTTGTGAAGTCGTACTTGCTCTGGCAGGCGAATAGAGTCAAAGCGACGAAAATGGCGGCCGTGAAGATAAGTGCCTGAAGTACGATCCTGCTATCATAGAACGAAGTGATGACGCTGATCGAGTATGCCTCAAGCGCTGTGAATCCACTCAGAAACAACAGGTTTGTTGGGTACGACTTGCGCTTCCAGAAAGTGAGGAGCATGAATCCGATGGCACCGAAGAGCGAGACCCATATCATCCACTGGTTTGTCTGGATCCAGTTCTTATAACTCTTGCTGAAGAATGACACCGATGAGAGAGCAGCTGTGGCGAAGATCTGGACGGTCAAGATGGTGTAGACTTTGCGGATGAAGGCCATTCGGATGTCGAGCGTCGCTTCTGAAACAGAGCCTCCGAACTGTGTCTGTGTCAGTACATTTCCTCGCGCGTGTCGCATGATTTGCAGTGTATTGCACATACCTTAAAGTCATCTGGCAGGTTGTCGTCCTCATCGCGCGGCGTTCCCGGCTGGTAGGCAGATTCGGCCTGGTATGATGGCGGGGGCTGAGAGTAGTTGCTTTGTTGCGGCTCCTCGAAAGAGTCGCGCGTAGGCGCCGGCTGGTACTTTGTGTTGGCAGCCATGATCGGTGTTGTCTGCTGTGTCGAGTGGTGGGAAGAAAGAAGAGGTGGTGTCGAGAGTGTGAAAGAGTCTTTGGATTGTCAGAGTTGATGGACGTGTGACGCTGTCTCCAGAAGGCACCAGGTCAAGCCGCAGCAGCGGACGAGCCCGATTGGCTGTAATTTTCCGCGCAGGACTGTCACGTGCAAGAAGTGAACTCCAAGTCGGTCCGCAACGAATGTGGATGAGCCGACCCGCTCCTCCAGCATCAGCATTGGCATAGCATGTTAGGCTATATCTCGACCTGATCACAAGTAAGCATAAATAGGTTCTCTTATCCACTCAACACACCCAACCCCGTCTACGGACCATATCCCCCCCGAACATGGCATCCCAAAAGTGGTCATCAGAAAACCTTTCCAGCCCCAGCCCCTCCCTCACCTCCCCCTTCCACCTCCCCATCCCCCCCAAAACCGACATCTGGGCCCTCCCCCCCAGTCACGACGTCTTCACCGCCCCCGCCATCCACACCACCCTGCCTCACTCCTCCTTCTCCCTCCTCCGCGCCACCATCACCGCCCCCTGGAAACACCAATACGACCAAGGCGGGATCCTCATCTCCATTGTCTCCGCCTCGGGCCCACGTCGCTGGGTGAAATGCGGGGTGGAGATGCTGGATGGCACGCCGCGAGTCGGCACCGTGGCGAGGGATAATTGGGCGGATTGGTCTTTGCATCCTGTTGTGCATAAGGATGGGAGGACGGCCACGGTGGAGTTTGTGAATGAGGTTGGGAAGGCGTTGTGGGTTTATTTGGTTGGGGAGGATGGGAAGAGGTATCCGTTGAGGGAGGTGGCGTGGTGGGCGGGGCTGGAGGGGGGGACGGAGTTGCAGGTGGGAGTTTATGGGGCGGCGCCAGGGGAGGATGGGGGATTGGAGGTGGAGTTTAGTGGGGTGGAGGTTAAGGGAGATGGGAAGTAGGGAATAGAGGAAAGGGTGGAGCATGATTCATTGAGTTCGTTACCGCTATGCTTCGCTTGACTGGGTTGATGCTGTAAAAGGGGGTAGATATGCTGTGTAATGCTGGAACGCTCAACGGTAGCGACCGTCCCATCGCTTGTCGCGCGAGTCGTAGACGTGCTCGTGTTCGTAGATACGCTCATGCTCGTCGTAATGGGACCCACCACCTGCGATGGAGACACGGTCGGACTTTTCCTTCTCCCACTTCCGATCGACTGCACGTTTCTGCCTCATCTGCTTGATGTCCTCGGAGATCTCGACGAGTCGAAGAACGTCCTCCTATGTAGCATTAGCAGATGCTGAATGGAAAGCGAATTAGTTGTCTTACATATTTGAGATACTCGATGACATAGAAGAACTTGTCTGTTTCCTCGTAGTCATAACCTTGTCGCTCGATCGCCTCCTTGACCACGAGATCCTTGGTCACCTCTGTCCACATATCACGTCGAAGTCGTGGACCAGAGTCGCGCCTAATGTCGTCACGATGCGATGGTCGAGATGACATGGATCGCTTGCGGGCGACCTGCAAATCTTCTCTAACGCGATCGACGGCACCACGTTCGCGGTCGACAATGATATCCCTTTCGAAGTATTTGTCTCCTCCTTCACGTGTGCCACTGCGATCTCGTTAGCTCAGTCTGCCATTTGTACTAGTGCATATCATACCGTCTACGAATCTCAATCTCCAGACTTTCTTCTTTCGCCTTGACAGGTGCAGGCGGAAGTGCTGGTGGAGGAGTTGGAAGCCTTGGTGGAGGTGGAGTTGGCGATCTTGCTCTTTCGATACCTGCAGTAGAAGGTCAATGAGTGTCTGATAGAGGTACCAAGAAGCCTTACCATGATCAATGTGGTGGTGGTGAGTGTAGATGTGCTGAACGATCGGAGGGCGGCGGTAGGGAATAGGCTCCGGAGATGGTTCGCGTTCTGGGGTAGAGATTGATTCTGGAGACGGGTCTCTGGGCGGCGGCATAGGTGCTGGTGGAGGACTGATCTCGCGCCTTCGAATGATGATTTGCTCGCGCTCAGATCTGGGTGGTGATGGTGACGGTCTACGTCGGAAAACAAACTCCTCTCTCTCCCTAGCTATGGGAGGTCCAATGCTACGCATACGTGGTTCAGGTCGACTTCTTTCTCTTTCGACAATGTCAATCTCCTCAAGCTCGACGCCTCTCAATCGCCTCGGTGGGGAGTCCCGCTCACGTATGATGAGTTCGCGGCGATCGACTTCGACAGGTGGAGGTGCCACACGCTCGTCGCGGATGAGGATCTCCTCCCGGTCAATCTCACGGCGGATGGGAGGCGGTCTAGAGTCGCTACGTCGGAAGTAGATATCCTCTTCTTCGACAAAGTCCTTCCTCCGTGGCGGTGGGGAATAGCCGCGACGAGAGCCTTGCGGAGAGTAGCCTCGACGTGAAGGTGGTGAAGAGCCTCGGCCACCTCCGCCTCCTCCACCACTTCTTCTGATTATGATCTCCTCATCTTCAATCTCTCTGCCGGGTCGCTCCCTCACAACTTCCCTGTACTCGACTCGTGGAGGTTCTGGGAGGATATCGTCTTTGGGGTATGGTGGTGCTCGACTGACGGTACTGCGTCGACCACCTTCGGAGCGATCGTCTCTGATACGATCCTTGATGATGATCTCGTCCTTGACGACTCTGTCCGGGGGAGGGGCGCCGCCCCTGCGGGATCCTACCACTGAAATATTCGTCTTGCCAGCCTCTCTTTCATAATCCTTGATCTTCTCAGTTTCCCGTACCACAAGTGGTCCTGCCGTAGGTCTGGAGTTGTAGTCCTCGCGGAGAAAGTCAGGTTGTCTGGGAGCTCGTCTCTCGCTGACGACACTAGCTGCTCTTGCTGGACGTCGCTCCACTCTTTCTCGTTCAACCTCTAATTCTTCCTCATAAACACGGCGAGGTCTTGCATCGTAGTCTCGTTCGCGTCGGTCATAGTAGCGGTCACGCTCTTCATAGCGGTCGTCATCATATCGTCGTGACATCCCACAGCAAGTGAGAGGTTGGCGACCTCATGTGCGGGTCAGTGAAGTGCGTTGAGAAATGTGGTGTGGGCGGTGAAGTAGCAGGTGACTGATGTAATCGGCACGTGCAAAAAGCTGGACTGGTGACGGTCCGGGCGCGAGGAGAGAGGGTATAGCAGTAGCGCAGGCAGGGATCAAAGAGTGAGAGGTGGGAAACGACAAGAGCGAGTGAGAGTGACAACACAACAACCTGACCAGCAGCGATTGCAGAAGTGGAACATGCAGTAGTAGATGGCTGAATTGGCTTTGGAATGAGGCTAGAGTTGCACCAAGTTGCACCAAGGTCGGTGGGGGCACCAGGACGCAGCCGAAGCTCTGTCTTGTGCTGCCCTCTTCCGTCCTCGTCTGCCACGTCGGTATTCTCGCTGCACAATGAGCAAATCTTGCATGGCCTGGGATCGGCCAACAATCTCTGATTCGAGGCTCTTGTTTCGACTGGCGGATGATACTCGGCGAATGACTGGTGTGTCTTCCTGTTCTCTCTTGACAGCAGCTCTGATCGATGTTCTGTGGCTGGCAAGCGGGCCGCTAGCTGGACAGTGGGCCATCACCCGGAAGCTTCATGCAAAATAGATTGTCAATGACGCACTGGGATCGCGGTTTTCCACCGACGACGGAGTGTCGCCGTGAACATGATACAGGTACAGAAACGGTAGCCAGACATCTGCACGGGAAGAACAGCCTTGAGCTTGTTTGGACAAGCACCTTGTTGTGCTGAAGAGGCATTGGTCTGCTATTTTGACATGGCTGCATAGAAAAGGCTGGCGTTTCAGGTGCAGACTGCTTTGTTTCGGCCGTCTTGCCCCACCAAAGGCCTGGGTTTTCTTCGTCCGGCTATCCGACTGACAGCAAGTACGCAGGATGAACAGTGTAGCAGTACTTTATGGCTTTCTTTGAGTAGACTTTTCGCATCTTTCAGTTTACACAAAGCTACCCTCTTGGAACAGAAGAAAAGCGCAATGATTTGTTCTGCGACCGGTCATGTGCGGTCAGCTGCGGATCTGAGCATGTGATTGTGGGGTTTGACTTCCGCCTTGTCCTTGGGTTTGACTGCGTTATGAATCCAAAGACTTCAGGTTGTACATTCAGCAACAACATTTCATCAAAGTGCTGGAAGACTGCTCTCTTGTACCCGTTGGTATCTTTGTACTCAGCTGCAGAAGTTAGATTTCGTCGGTTTTGCAGGACACTTGGGCAGAATACGGCCACCTACAGGCTGCGACATGATTTCAAGCACGTGATTTGATATCGATTCGCTACAAGTCGACCCAGTATGGACACAAGGAACCCATTACGGCTTGATCCTGAGCCTGCTGTGCTATCTGTGTCCTTCAACGAGTTCGGTACACGTCTTGTTTGTGGTTTCGACAATGGGGTACGCATGTTCCGTGCCCATGATTGCATCAGGACACTCAAAGAATCCCCCGATCCTGGATATGGTGTCGCTATAGCCGCAGCACTTGATGATCGATACCTTGCATTGGTCGGGGGAGGAACGAAGCCGAACTCTTCCCCGAACAAGCTGCAGTTCTGGGACAACCTCGAAAGTCGACTATTGAATACCCTGGACTTTGCGGAACCCATCCTGGGCCTACGAGTGACAACGAAGGTGCTGGCAGTGATACTCAAGGAACGGACAGTGTATCTGCAGTATGCCAGGAATAGCACCACTGGTTCCACACAGCTGGGGACCGTACTTTCTGTCCACGACACTGCAGCAAACCACTATGCCCTCTGCAATGTCCGTGGCGACGTTTCCGTGCTCCCTGGTCTTACCTACGGACAAGTCCAGATCATCCGACTCCACGACAAGACCAAGAAGATCATCCGTGCTCATACCTCTGAGCTTCGCCAACTCGACCTCAGCCAGGACGGCACACTCCTCGCCACAGCTAGCAAACAGGGAACCCTCCTCCGCGTGTTCTCCACCACCACCCTTTCACGGACCCACGAATTCCGCCGCGGCGTCGACGCAGCCATCATCTACTCCCTCAGCATCTCCCCCCTCTCCTCCTTCCTAGCCTGCACCTCCGACAAAGGCACCCTGCACATCTTCGACCTCCGTCCCCCCATTCCCGACCAACTCCCCCAAACTCAACCCAAACGCACTTCCACCTCCCGTCCCCTCTCCCTCCACCCTTCCACCACAAAAGACTTCGACACCCTCTCCCTCCCCTCCCAGTCCTCCCGCCCTCACTCCTCCCACTCCACCCCCTTCGCACCCCCAGGCGACATAGCCCACTCCCCACCCTCCACCGGCCCCAGCGCCCTCGCCGCCCTCGCAAAGTTACCAGGCATGCCCCGCGCCCTCTCAGACACACGCTCACTCACCTCCGCTCCGTACGCACTGGGTTCAGACCCGTCGAACTGGCAGGGTCAACCGGCGTATATCACCACTACGCTGCCGAACGGGCAGAAGGCAAGGGTGAAGACGCCTGTGATTCCGTTGCCGGGGATGCCGGATGGGAGACCGGTGAAGGGAGTGTTGTGCTGGGATCCGGAGGCGGGGGAGAGGCGGTTGTGGTGTGTTGGGGGTGGGGCAATGGGGAGGTGGGAGGTTTTTGAGTTGAGGGGGGAGGAGGGGAGGGAGAGGTTGGGGAGGAGGGGGTGGAGGGGGTATTTGGGGAGGCAGTTTGAGGAGGACGGTGGGTAGGGAGAAGAGGAGAGCGGCAGGAGGCGGTGATAGAAATGGTGAAGGTGGATGTGATGGAGAGGGAGAGGGGTCGGGTGGGCAGGATTGGGTAACGTGATTGATTGCTCTTTGGTCGTGGCGTTGAAGAAGGAGTTCAGGTCTGGTATCATGGGGCCACTAGACACGAGATGATGCAATAGCTTATGACACGTCCTTTGTAATGCAGATATATGTTTGCTACTGAGAGGCCCTAGCCTGTACTACCAGCATCTACCATGATGTCTGCTGCACTGTGCTCGCCACGCATTGATATTTGTGACTAAACTTCGCCTCCAACAAGAACAGGAGGAAGATCAGGCCAATGTACAAATCCCAATCTCCTTCCAATTGAATAGTGATCAACTTTGATTTTGTGACATGCCAAAGTCTACTCTCTCTTGACTAGCATCGCTTTCTGTCGGCCTTGCTCCGATCCTAGATGCTCGTTGGGAAGGGCACCTTTCAGTATCCGGATGTCAATCCAGCAGTGGAGATAGCCTCGCGGTATGCTTAAAGCAGAATGTTTCGGACGCGCCTTGCAGATCAACTATAAGTGGTGTTCCATATTCGAATGTCTATTGAGTCCCGGCGTAGGAAGGTCGACGGCGTGGCGGTGTTCTGTTGGGCTAGGTTCTCCATTGGTCAGTCCTGGTACGCTGTGGTAGTGGGTCCGGATGTGCTGAGTGATGAGCCGGATAGTCAACCGATCAGAAGTGTCTGGCTATATCGTCGGTACCCGTGGCATTTGATAGATGATGATTGCAATATTTGATAGCGTTTCGTACTGGTTGGGCACATTTGATCGGGCGACTGGTATCTATGTTGCTGTTAGAGCTTGTGGTCGCTGCCGCTTGATCCCTGCTGAAGGATTATGTTCACGCCGTGCTCATGCAGAATTGGTGATAACAACTCTGACGGTCTCCGTGCTCGTTCATGCCCGTTTACCTTGTTGCTGAAGCTCATGCCTCTTACCTATCGATGTGGCAGTCTCGTTGCTGGGGAGTCAGCGCGCAGAAGCCTGTCATCACCACATGATGGAAGCATCAGTGTGCATCTAGATGACACTTTGAGACACATGCATCTGCTGTGTAGCAAGTCAACACAAACATCACAGGTGATGCTATGTGGAGCAGAGGAGCAAGGGTTGTGCAGAGGTGGAGCTTGGTCCCTGGTTCATGCAGGCCGACGGATTTGCTCCTCCCGAAATCGGGCGGAACTTCTTCACTCCATCCATCAATTCGGTGTACAACCACAACTTCTGTAGCGTCATCTTCAGCGGCTATGAGCTTCAATCAGAGAGTGTTCTGGTCTCGCTAATACGTTGAGAATGCCATACAAGATAGCTCTCGACTTCAGCCCACAAACGATGACCTCCGGCAACGCGCACGACTTCTCCTCGACCACATCGCAAAGCTCCACAATGACGGCCATTGCGATAGCGACACTGCCGTGCAGCTCGAAGAGAGTAGCGAGGATGATCACAGACTCGAAACTTAGGGAGGATGACGAAGAACACCTCGCAGAGGGCACCGCAGCTCCGCCCTAGTCGGCGACAACAGGACAGACAGACGCTGCGCAACCAAACCAGCGACCGCGAGAGTACCTTCAAGCACAGCTCATCTACAACGTTATATAGTCGTAGAGATTGGCTGAACAGACTCCGCCCAGCTTGACCGCCGCGACGACATCCAGTGCGAAAGGTAGCAGACGCCGGGTCACCCGCCAGCAATTCAAGCGTCTGATGACAGCTTTGAAAGCTGCCTAGTGATCCGAGAGGACAGTCTTAAGAGCCGGGAGACGTGATATGCATACGGCACTGGATCGTAAAACCACATCAAGGCCGCCAGTGATCGAGCTGTCCATGCGAGCACGACCGCCCCATCCTTCGAGCGGCAGTATGTCCGTAGGCGCTGACGTCCACCGCAAGCACATAGGAATGCTGCCGAACAGTACGAGTATGGCAAACCATACAATCCGCAGGAGCAATATCGACGCCGAGCCAAGCCTTGTCGACGAATGTTGCTCTGTGCCCATGAACTCCTGATTCAGGCTCGCCCAGGACCTGGGCGTGGGCCTGGCTCTGGGGGACCAGGAGCTGGACTTGGACCTGGATCTGGACCTGGACCTGGACCTAGAACTGGACGGCACAAGAATTTGGAGTTCTAGTGCCACCTTTCCCGCATTAAGCATCGCTGCTCATCACACCCCCTGCACCAGTCATGTCCCTGACTGGTCATTGACCTGGCTTGAATGAGCAAGCCACACAGACTCGTAGGAAGTTCTTGCACTCATATTTGCCCTTGCTATGGCCACCGAGGGATCAAAGTGACGAGCAAGAAGAATAAAATGTGGATGAACGCATCACATGGAAATGGATCTTCAGAGATGTGCCAGGAGGCTGTGGCAAATGACCCGGAGAACAAATTGTCGACTCACTTACGTCTGATCCAAAATGCCACGCCAGCCAGGTTACAGCCCTCTCGTCACTCCCGCTGCCGCGACCGCAATCGGCCATGATGTACCCCGTTGCCAATCCCGAATCTTTCTTTTCATGGCTACTACTCATCCTCGACGTCTAGAGGACTGCTGATCATCTTCGGCTGTGGGACTGCGTGGTATCCCGAGCTCGCGAGACACGTTTGCCTGTGCTGCTTGGTAGCAATGGTGTCTAGATGACGTGAACAATCAAGTTGCCACACTTGACAACTTGGCCGATCGCTCTTACGTGGAGATGCAGCCGTCCAGTCTTTCAAGCCCTGTCGCTGTTGGATCGATGACGCTCTATGTCTTGGATGGGGCTGTGTTGTGCTTCTCTCGAGGCTCGAAGCCGTCTGCCATTGAGCCTTGCCATATGGACTTCAATCCTGCTCTCGGTGATCGACGCATAGTCGGTCGGAGGGATACTTCGTGAGCGGTAGTCATCCTTGCAAGGGACTTTGCGTGGGCTGTCGGTACATGAAGGGGCGGTTGGGAGATGGACGCCATAGTCGGGGTCCTCGAGCCTTCTTCTTGGAGTGGTTGAAGGGAGTATCTTATCTTCTCGGACTTGACGGCAGCTGCATTTCGCCCAGGTACCTCCTGTGATCCGGCCGTACTATGGTGCTCGTGGGTTGGCAAGGCGGGGCTGCTGCCGGCCCGCACACTCGAAGTCACTTGGACCGTCAAGCGGTCTGATATCCACCAATTGGGCTCGAGTCGTTCTGATCTGTTGTGAGAGCTTCTGTAAAGCAATCCAGCGTGTCGAGAAGCATGCTGAAGGGCAAGGCCTTAGGGAACGATGCCACGGTCGCACCCATGGAGTGCCGGTATCCTTCAGTGTTCCAGTCTACATGCTCTTACTGTATGCTGTCTCGCTATTCGCTCTTCCCATTGGCTTGCTAGATTGGCCTTCTCTTCTCGACCAAATTGAAGCTGACGGCACAACGCGATGTGCCGGAGGTGGTGGAGATGGGACGGAATGCTCGTGATATCGCCGCGTCGGCTCTGAGACTCGGATTGACTGTCGATGATGTCCTTGTCTGATGACGATCGTGCTACTTATCCCCTCCCAATCGAATGCCTTTGGATGGGATGGTCGCTGTCGCTGACTCCCGTGAGTCTTCGTGGGACCACTGAAGCTGGGAGATGGTCGGATGAAGAGACCTTCAACACCTGGCCAAAGTTAGAGCACCATGAGCCTGGACCTGCTCTCACAGTCCTTGACGAGTCTTCGTGAGCTTCTGTAAGACGATTGGCGCTTTCATTATCAATGATCGTGTGATGATGTCGCCGCTCAAAGTCTGCTTCAGTTTTGGCGCGCTCAACGGGCACACGTGTCGGAAGCGTGAAGGTCGACGAAACACAAAGAGCTCGAAGAAGCTATCCGTCATCGTCAAAGGGATCGTGGAATGTAGATTGATCGTACGTGCTCTGATGAAGCAAGGGGCGGACCAAGTGCAATCACTGAAATGTCCGATGCGCCCGTCTGGCAGAGCAGTCTGCGGCCTGCTCGCGATGCCTCACTATACCACACACGCACACGACGACATGTTCGCGAGACCTATCATATTGGCATCTGCCCTCAACGGAGCCGTGTACTCATTCATGATATGATCACCCGGGCTGTAGCCATAGACCCTTTCACTTAGACAAGGCAGCGCCACGCAGGGTGCACACGATACACGCTCCACGCACATTGGACATGGACACACACACACAGGGACATGATATCGTCAAGCACTCCTCTCCGAAGCCCAGCAATAGCCAGACGATCGATGAAAAGACGGTCAAAGACCTCAAGAGGTAAAGCAAAAATTATCGTAACCCGGCTACCAGGGCTGGTACGCCAGAAGCATCCGCTGTGCAATGGATGTTCCAGCGGATCCGAGGCATTCATGAGGCCTCGAAACTACGACGGCAACGGCGGCCGTGAAATGCGTGAAGAAAGAAAGAGGAAGTTTGTGGGCGAAGCAGAGGTATATATACCCCTTCACACACGCGGCTCTGCGGCTCGCAGAATCCTGTTTCTCCGTTTCACTGGCAACGAGGGCCACAACATTGTCGGGACAGATTGCTCTTGTCCGAGGCTCAGCAACAGCTGAACGATCGATGAAAAGACCTCACGAGGTAGGGTAGTAAAGCAAAAGTCGCTGCAAACCAGCCGTCAGGGCCAGTACGCTGGACGCATCCGCTGTGCAAGGGATGTTCGAGCGGTCCCGAGGCATTCATGAGGCCTGGAACTACAACGCAGCGTGCTTGCGCACAGTTTGAAGAATCAAGGAGGAAGCTTGTGGGTGCAAGAAGAGGTATACATGCCGCTTCACACACGCGGCCCTGCGGCTCGCAGAATCCTGTTTCTCCGTGGCACGGGCGACGAGAGGGTTACAGGTCAGCTCAAACCAGGAAGTGACTCTTCTCCGAGGTCCGGCAGCAGCCAGAGCAATCGATGAAAAGGCCTCCAAGGCAAGAATCATCGCAAGGATGAGACGCCCTGAAGGGGAGTGTAAAGCAAAAATTGTTGCGCAGTCCGCCGTCCAGTGTACCTAATGAAGAACAAAGGAAGAGAGTAGATACGACCTACATGGGACGGTAGACACCACAAGTGGCCAGGCCAGGGGCTTCATGATCCCCCCGGCCCATACGCAGAAGTATGAAGAAAGAAAGAGGAAGATTGGTGTGTGGGAGAAATTATATATATCCCCTGAATGCGGCTCTGCGGGACCTCGGATCACGCGCCTATTGAACTGGCGACTAGAGTGGAAGATCATGGAATCACAGAGCTGCCTTGGCTTGCTTCGCACTGCCAGCACTGCAGAATCGGGGCAATGTAGCCGAGGGCTGCCGTGCCTACGTCAGACAGTAGCGAGCTTCGCGCGAGAGACAGCCGCGTGTGAGGCTTCTGGCAGTGGTGTGGAGCACTTCAGACCACTGCGAAAGCGCTTGCTATCACCGCTGGAGGTGACGAGAGTGACATCCTTGCCATGTAGGCGTCGAGGGCGCTCTCCGCGTCATGGTGATATATGGACTGCCTTCTGGGGTGATATTGAGAAACGCTCTGCCTTCTGGAACGAGATGCCCATGACCCCAAAGCCTCCGTGAATTTGGATTGTGCGAAAGGCACCATATGTGCGGACCACAGCATCTGCTGCTTCACGGCGAAGGAGGACAGGCGCGCAAAGCCTCATGATGATTCTCAAGGACTTGATCGCGTGCTATTCAAGAACTTGATCGTGTGTAACTTCAGACACAGTACATGGCCAGGGTCAGAGATCATGCAAGGTCTTCATCGATCACGTCGCAAAAAGGTCAAGGTCAAAATCAGCTGCAATACCACACGAGAGCGCACACATGAAGAGCATCCCCTCCGAGACAAGGCAATGAAGCCCAGGATCGATGGGGGTTCCAAAAAATATCCGGTGATCCTGTGCAAGCACAGTCCAAGCTTATCAGAACCGTTGTGCAATGGCTCCAACTCACCTCGTACCAATGGCAGAACCATCGGCACAACCGGCGGGACCGGGTGCTGCTAGGCCCAAGTCGACTGAGAGAAAAGAAAGAAGGAAGAAGCTGGCGCGAAGTGTTCTTTTATACCTTCTTTCCCTCGGAGTTCGGTACGTGTCGGCGCCGACATGGTTGGGAGCTTGTGAGGTCACTGCCGTGGTGATGAGGTGGTTGGGCCAGAGACCAGCCACTTGTCCACAGCTGCCTTGGTTGAAAGCTGCGCAAACAAGGCACAAATGGTGCTGGGTCAGCTCACTACCAGCGCGGAAGACCTCATTGAAGACCGTTGCTGTGAGGACGAGCGCCGATCAGGAAGCTACACCTTGGTGGAGACACGTTCAAACCGGTTCGCAGTGTAACAGGTGCACCGTGACCAAGCTGCGCCTCCCGTTGACCTTGATGCTATTCCGTGCAGCTGCCGAAACATGCTCTGTGCACTTCCACAGCGTTCGAGGGAGCTCCATGATGACGTGCCTGTATACCACGCGCGCTGGCACACCACCTGACGGTCAGCGGACGTGAGGTATGGCATGGGCACATGAAGCCTGTGGGCGCACGACAACGTGTATGACCTCGAGATGTCAGGCTGTGAAGGCAGAAACAATACAAGTCACGATGCTGGAGGGGATCAGAAGACTCTTCTCCAAGGCACAGCTGTGAAGCCATACAATGATGAAAAGACCAGACAGCGAGGCTGTGGAGAGGGTAAAGCAAAAATTCGGCGAGTGGACCTCAAAGAAGTCCAGGCCCCGGAGTGCAATGGGACCGGTCAAAGGGATTGATGAGCTCCAATGACCCACACCAGATGGTTCAGGAGAAGCATGTGCTGCTGCTGCTGCCGCTTTGGCAATACATACATTCCTGAAGAAAGAAAGAGGAAGAGGTTGGCCAGCAAGAGGCAACTTTTATAGAACTCAGCGCCAAGAAATCCCTTGGCTGCTTACGTGATCTCCCGCGACGACAGCATTGGCTCGCTTGCTAGCGTGTCCGCGCGGGAGAGCGGCAGCGAGGCCTCATCTGGTATGGCGTCGCTCGCAGGCCGGCTCAGGGGGCCCTGGGAGAGCTACCAGGAGGTGAGCCAGGGCCTGTGGGAGCAGCGATGGGAAGCCATGATATGGCGGCGGCCTCACACCACAAGGTCGCGCAAAAATTGAAGCTATTGGCGGTGATCAGAAGGATCTCACGATCATTTTGAGCCCACTTGGAGCATCATACACCTTGTGGTGGTTGCGCAAGACGTGATTGTGTGTTCGATGAGCCCGAGGAAGCTGGTTTCCACGCATCTTCGAGCGGCGACGACGACACGAACAACACTCGAATGAGCTTCAAATTTTGGATGAGGATAATCGCGTGCATGCAGACAATATCATCACCAAATCTCATGATCATAGCTTCACGTTTGAGAATCTGTCATCTGGTGGGCTCGCAGCTCATCCCACTCAACATGGTGCACCAGCTTCGCAGCGGCCCACGACGCTGAGCCAGGCAAATTCAGGCGGTACACTCCATCACCAACACAGAAAACACGCGAGATCGCTCACTGGACAGCATTGGAACCTGCTGGGAACATGATTCACGCAGAGGGCCATGCACGTTCCACTGCAACCCAAGACGGCCACACTAGGCTCACAAATGATCAGTCCAAAATGTCAGACAAGAGCGCACTGGAAGACACAAGCAGTACACTCACTTGAGGATGTTGGGATGACGAGCATGACATTGGGCAATACGCGTATATATCTGATTACTCGACACGACTATTATCAAGGTTGAAGGCCTCAGGATCAGACCTGGCGAACGCACACCACCTTGATCGAGCAGCGACCATGTTCGGAAGACAGCCCTGTTCGTGCCACTGCCGAGCCTGTCACCTACAATGCCTTGACCCCTCCTTGTCCGTCATGATATGCGCGCAACCCCATCTACCTTCCTCAAGAGCCTCCATCTACAAATCGCTGGGCGCGAATTCGATCAGAGAAGGGGATCGTTGCGCACAAGTCCTGGGAGGCCAAAGAGACGGATCTACGTTGACACGGGTTCCATTGATTGCGACACGCCAGAAGGGCTCTAGTCATGGAAGATGATCGCGAGAAAGGAAGCGCTGCTCGAATGACTTTGTGAGGACCATGCCTTCACCAGGCCTCTCAACAAGCGCGTCACTCCCTTGATACGTCGTGGCGGAAGCAGACCATATGAACGCCACACGCCATCTTGTCAGACCCTCGCGCTCGCAATGAGAGATTGCAGCATGTGCTTCCAAGCTCTTTGCGCCTCCTAGGACTGCGATACGTAGGCTAGTTCCTTTGTTCGGCAGGGGCACACTGATCGCGCTACCTCATGGCCTTGTCCTTGCTCTTGACTACCTGTGTCTCTACCCTCGCTCTTGACTATCTGCACCTACGACCCTTCCCAGCGATGGAGGCTTGCATATTCAGAGTCTGCGGCTTGGGGCGGTCGTCGTCGCGTCGCGCATTAAGGGCCCTTGAGGTTGCTCATAGTCGGCTGTGGTGTTCGGGCCGGTGATGTTCAGGAGGAGCTTGCGAGGTCGAGATGCTGGACGGATGATCGTGAAGTCGAAGTGGATTGCCCTGTCTGTGTCTTCCTCGCGTTGGAAGCTCGCTCGAATACTTCGGGGTTGGGTGAGACTGCGATCAGGTCCGGGTCATCATACCTGTGTCTTTGTCAAAGCATACCTCTGGTGTACCTGCGGATCTGTGGTGAGCTCCCCGCGAGTACTGTATCGTCATGTCAAGTACATGCGTCAGGATGCGTCTCTGAAGGGGGCGCCCCTTTGTCCTCCAAGTGGGATGTCTTCGTGCACATACAAAGGCCGCCCGCACCAAATGCTCTTGGCAGCCTATGAACAAAGCTGTGCGTCCAAAAAGATACACCTGGATGTTAAAATTGCCGAATACGGAGTGCTGGAGTTCAAACCCAGCCTGCGTCGCGTCGAGATCTTTTCCCTCAAGGAGTCGCTATACCACCACCATGCATCTCTACGTGCTGATTGAGGTTGCAAAAGATGCGCCTCGAGCTGGGGATCCTTACCGTCGTGCGGAAAATGCAAAAAAAGAATGTTGCATCAACATTATGTGGTTCCAAATATTCTCTGTCTGCTGCGTGACAGAAGTGGTTCACGGGGGATGCACGGGGGCAACGTACCACTTTACCGTCGCACCAAGTAGCCTCCCGAAGGGCCAAACCTGGTGCGACGGAAAATGGTCGCGTCTCAAAATATATGTAGCTTGATATCTGGACCTTGGGAATTGCTCTGCGGACATGGCTGGCACAAGGTAAGGGAGATACATTGCATTGCGAGTCTCCCATAGCACGGCAGCGATGTTGGAAGCTATTTCGTTCACTCTTGAAGTTCTAAGATCGTTTTTCGATTTATTAGAAGTGATCGAATGCTCCGGTAGGTAAAAGAAGAGCAGGTAAGCCAGAAGTTTGCCAAGCCTCTCAGCACAGACATATCGCACTCACACGCTCTGATTCTTCTCCTGCTGATCACTTAACACATACCGACGACAGCGGTATAAGAAGCACGACTGCAAGAAGATCCTTTGGCTACCAGCAGTGGTAGTCATGGCACAATCCGCGGGGGAATTCCCTCGCTACAGCGATGGCGATGTCGAGGTACGACTCACGAAGCATCACACTCACCTGAATCACGGGCTCTTCACTAACTCACTTCAGATCGTCCTATCGGCGGTACGCCGATACCAACTTCATGCGCAGACCCTGCGGCGCGCCAGCAGGGTATTCGCCGCTCTCCTTGATGGAGGCGGTGCTGCCCTGTCGGCTAGGGCGCGCGCGCGGGGTGTCGTGGTGCGACACCGTCTGTCTCTCGTAGAGGCAGGCGGTGTCTACAGCTTCCAGCGGGAAGCAGTGGACTCGGAGGGGCGGAGCAGGGGAGTAGGTGGTGTCGGAGGCCTCGGCGCGAACGGTGCCGGTGTCGATGCCGTCGTCGCGGGGATGACCTTGGTCCTCCGCGCCATCTACAACCTGGAGCTCGCCTTCGACTTCACCGATGTGCGAGCCCTGGGCGAGGACGTGATGGGGGTCCTCGCCTGCGCTGAGCTGGTAGGGGCTGTGAGTTTCACCATCCTTTAAACTAGGCAAAGTCACTGACAATTATCAGGCCCCATCAGTCACCAAGTCGCTGGAGAGTGCTCTCCTCACCCAAGAGCAGCAGCTGTTTGTGGCCATATCACAACAGCCGACCGAATGGATCAAGGTGGCCAAGCGCTTGTCATCACGCACCATCTTCAAAGAAGCCATGATTCACATAGTCGGACGGTACAACGAGCTCGCAGCGACACCTTACACATCACCAACCCATCCCCAAGTCAAAGGACTCTCCAAGCTATCAAGTCTGCCCAAGGATATCCTCACACTGGTCAATCAGCACCGCGATGAGCTTACGAAGACAATCAAAGCCATTCACAACCGCTTATCTACATGGTATCCTGAGCAGACGAAACGCAGCAACGCTGCTGGCTCAGCCAAAGAAGACAGCTTCAATCTCAGAGACTACGAAAAAGACGTCAGAGATTGGATGGCATTGACACTATTCCACCAATACTGCATGCTTAAGCTTACGGACCAAATGGCTATTGGCTCTTCCGACACTGGCTTCCAGATTATACAGAGACTCTTTGAAGGAGGTCAAAGCTACCTACCATTACAAGCCTGCGCACAATGGCATCTCCGCTTTCCCATGTCCAAACGTGGTCAAGGAATCATTCAAAACTCGCTCGACGAGATCAAGAAGCACATTTCAACCATCGTGGCGCCGCTCATGGTCACCAAATGCCAGCTCAACACCACTCTTCATCCCGTCCGCTGGTTCACCTGCATCGAAGTAGACGTTTCAAGATTCGAGTTCGTCCAGAACGACTCCGGCACTATCGTCCGCTCTTGCAGCCCTAAAGATCACGCCGTACCAGACTGGCTTGCTGATGTCCATTCCGGATCCGAGCATGAAGAGAATGAGGCGGAAGACCAGGAGGACGAAGCAACCACCTCGGCACCGACCAAGGCACCGCCTCTCAATCCTCGTCAGCCGACATCAGGCAATAGAGTTCAGGACGACAACTCAACATCGCGCAAAAGACGCAGAGGACTACCAGCAGAGGAAGTACAGCAGGACGACAACAACACGTCTACATTGAGTAATGCACCTTCTCTCAACCTTGGTCAGCCAATAATGCGTACCAAGAAGTCGGGCAGCACCGCAGCAAAGCGCAAGAGAAGTCGACAGGAAGAAGAACAAGAAGAACAAGAAGACGACGACGACGACGATGATGATGATGACCAAGTCCCTGTCCGCAGAGTCAGGAAGAGAAGACAGATCAGACACATCCAAGGAGCCACAAAGATCGTCGACGATGGCAACAGCGAAGGTCCTGGTGGGTATGAAGATGGACGGGGCAACCCTGACGCTCGCCCCAAGGACCAAGACCAGCCGAACGGACACCCAGCAGAGGTTGCGCCGGCAGCAGAAGATGACGAAGATGACAGCCTCTTCGTGCCGGCCTACGGACATAAGATCCAGAAGGCAGAAGAGACAGAGCATGCATCGACCAGTGAAGTCGACAGCCTTTTCGCCCCAGAACAAGATGCTACGCAGGAAGCAGGAGCGACAGAGCGTATATCGGTAGATAAGGTCGACAGACTCTTCGTCCCAGAACGAGACGCTATACAGCAAGTAGGAGCGGCAGAGCATGCAACTCAAGGAGCCGAAGCCGAGATCGAAGAAGAAACCAACGAGATCGAAGTCGGCGACATTGATAGCCTTGTGGGCAACATCACTCGCGACATGAATAGCAGCGTCGCCGTCGATACCAGCAACATCAGCATTGGTGGAATCAACCTCGACGACCTCGAAATCAGTCCCATCAACATGGACGAGATCGATACAGCAGATCCCAACAACTGGTACGAGATCCCCGAGGATGAGCTGGAGAACATCGACTGGAAGAGTCCAACACCACTGCCATGGACCCCCGAGCCCGAGTACTCATCGCCAGAGTCACATCCGGAACAGGATCCCGACAGAGCCTTCTGGTACACCGACCGCAGTGACGTTGATCGTATGGAGCAGCAGTACCAGGATAAACTTGATGCTGCGGAAGGGTTGCTGGCGTTCGGAGCGGGAGTCGTTGTCAATGCGCCGGAGGATAATGCGATTGAGTCAATTGAGAAGGATCCTTGAGGGATGATTACGGACTACCAGATGGCAGACACCGACGGACGGGTTGCTAGTACGAAGGAAGTGTAAGATATAGAGCCTCTGCAGATGTTACCAGAGGTTCAGGGGAGTGGTAGTATGGTTCACGGTACACTACCAGAGGATGCAGGCTTGAGCAGCGACTGTACGATACAACGAAAGCAATGAGATTCAAGGAGGTCGAGGAACTACCAGGTAGTAGTCATGTACAATACACGTCTCAAGAACAACTACAGGAGATGGTTTTGAGGTGTTGTGATTTGCTTCGTGAACGTCCTATGTGCCCCTCTTCCGACACCTTGAGCCTTGGCCGCTAATTTGTACATCGGAGCGCAGTCGACATGCTGATCGCTCTATCTTCCCTCTTCCATGACCCGCGCTTCCTTGACGTAATAAGTCACTCTCTCGCCTACTCTTCCGTCTCATTGCTTGTACCATGCCCATTTCCCGTCGTCTACCACTCAATCATCATATCCCTGGGGAATCTTTCTCGGCCCCTTCGGAACTGCCCGCTGTCAGTATGCTATGCCACAACCTCCAAGAGCCACGCTGCAATCACGACTCTCCGGGGAACCACATACTCGGATATGTCTGAGGAATGATCGGTCGGGGTCCATCGCCTAACCTCGCCCTTATCGGAGGTACCGTAGCAACCATGACTGGCCCTACGCATCCTAGTGCAATCGACCAGAAGATCGCTGGCTTTTCCCTGGCGGCCCACTTGATGTATGTTAATGGCGCATTGACGAATTGTACTGGCGCCATTGTGACGGATGTGATTGCTCGAGAGACGCCAAAGGGATCGAGGAGAACCAGATGCCGTCTATAACGCCAGAGGAAGTCGTATCGTAGTCGGGGGAGGCCGAATTACCAGGAGAGGATCGCGGTTGAGGAGATGAAGTCGTGAAGTGCGGAAGTCAATTGGAGCTTGCCATTTCTTGGCATCCGGATGGCCCACGTTTCCCTTTGGAGCTTCAAGAAAGTTGAAGCTACATCCAGGTCACGCATCCCACATCTCGGATCTCAGCCAATAATCATGCGGTGGTTTCTTTCGTCCCTGCTGCTTGCGGCGGCGGGTCTGGTACAGGCATTGAGTACGACAGGGAACAGACTACTGGTTGTGGTCGACGACATTGCGGACAAGGACAAGTACTCCAAGTTCTGGACGGATCTCGAATGTATGTAGCGCTTCGAACTAGCAGGAGGAGCAGCGCTAATTTCGAATAGCAAGAGGCTTTGTCCTGAAATTCCAGACACCAAAGTCGACAGACCTTTCGCTCTTCAAGCTAGGGGCACTCGCATACGACCACCTCATCCTCCTTCCAAGCAAGTCAAAGGGTCTGGGACCAAACCTAGCGCCGAACATCCTTGTCGATTACATCAACAAGAAGGGCAACGTCCTCCTCACACTTTCCGGGGATGGCTCGATACCCGCCTCCTTAGCTTCAGTCCTCCTCGAATTCGACATCACTCTACCACCAGAGAAGAACGCAGTCGTGGTTGACCATTTCAATTATGAAGAGAAGACGGCAGCGGAGAAGCATGATGTGCTTCAAATCCCCCCACCCAAGCAGCTTCGGGGTGACATCAAGGATTACTTCAACGTTGGAGGTATGCTGGCTGTCCCTCGCGCGGTCGGACAGGTGCTGGGCAACTCAAACCCGCTCATCACGCCGATCCTGCGAGCTCCGGATACAGCATACTCATACAACCCCAAGGAGACCAATGAAGCGTTGGAGGACGTGTTTGCATCTGGCTCCCAGCTGTCCTTAATCACTGGCTTCCAGGGACGCAACTCCGCGCGCCTGACCGTCCTCGGATCATCCGAGCTGTTGGAGGACAAATGGTTCGATGCCAAAGTCAAGGGTGTCAGACCTGGCGAGACATCAGTTCAGTCGTCGAATCAGAAGTTCGCTCAGGCGCTGAGCCAGTGGACATTCCAGGAGATCGGTGTGCTTAAGGTTGGTCGCATCCAGCACTACCTCAATGAAGCACCTAGCAAAGGCAGCAACGCTAGCTCAGACATTGCTGAGATCAACCCAGAGATCTATCGCATCAAGAACGATGTGGTAAGTGCACATCCAAACCAGGTGTATGCTTTAAGCTAACATTTCTCAGACATACTCCATTGAATTATCAGAATGGAATGTGGATCACTACGAGCCGTACACCCCCCCTGCAGGAGATGTTGTTCAGCTTGAGTTCAGCATGCTTTCGCCATTCCACCGTCTCAAGCTGGACGCAACCTCGCGCACCGCCAATAGCACAATCTACAGCACTTCTTTCAAGCTGCCAGATCAGCACGGCATCTTCAACTTCCTAGTCAACTACAAGCGTCCTTACCTCAGCAACGTGTTCGAAAAGCGTACTGTGACGGTCAGACACTTTGCTCACGACGAATGGCCACGGAGTTTCGTCATTACCGGAGCCTACCCCTGGATCGCTGGTATCGGGGTCACGGTAGGAGGCTGGCTCGTATTTGTGGCTGTGTGGTTGTTCAGCAAGCCGGCACAGACGTCAACGAAGAAGACTCAATAAGGAAGGACTGGAAGTGGACGACATCTACTGTATACGATAGTCTTACCGAGGAATTGTCCTGGTAGAACATGTATTGTAGGCTATGAAATGGAAAAAAGCATTGAGACCATCCGCACGCATTGCCCCATAATTGATTGGTAATCCCAAGTTCGATCATCATCTCATTCCAATCAAAAATATGCTTTGCAAGATCCTGTCTAATAGTCTGCTGCCCGTGATGTGAGTGTCAAATTGCCAAGCGGAAGCCAAAGACGCGGCAGAAACCCAGAAAAATGTCCTCACCGCCTTTTTCCATCAGAACCACATCCTCAACTCTCCAACCAGTGCCACACTCAACCAACCTGCTTTACACCTGCAAAATGAAGCGCAAACTATCCGACCGCGAGGCTCCAGAAGCCACGACCTCATCCCGGCCGACCGCCACACCCTCCACTCCCCCACCACCTCCCCCATCAACCAAACCCAGCAAAACCTCGACCAGCTTCTCCACCCTCCCCCTCGACCCGCGCCTCCTCCAATCCCTCACAGCCCAACAATTCTCCGCCCCAACCCCCATCCAAGCCCGCGCCATCCCCCTCCTACTCCAAGGCAAAGACGTCCTCGCCCGCGCCCGCACCGGCTCCGGCAAAACAGCCGCTTACGCCCTGCCCTTACTGCACCGCATCCTCGCCCAAAAAAGCACGGGGAATGGCATCAAGAAAGTCTCCGGCCTCATCCTCGTGCCGACCAAAGAGCTCGCGGCGCAAGTGACCAAAGCCGTGGCGTCGTTTGCGCAGTTCTGCGGGCAGTTGGTGAAGGTGGAGAACATGACGCGGAAGGAAGAGGAGGCGGTGTTGAGGGCGAGAGTGGCGGGGGGACCGGACGTGGTGGTTGCTACGCCTTCGCGGGCGTTGGGGCTGGTGAATGCCGGGGTGTTGGGGTTGGAGGGGTTGGTGGGGTGTGTGATTGATGAGGCGGATTTGGTGCTGAGTTATGGCCATGAGGAGGATTTAAAGGCGTTGAGTGAGGTGGTGCCGCAGGGGACGCAGATGGTGTTGGTGTCGGCTACTTTGAGGAGGGAGGTGGAGACGTTGAAGGCGTTGTTTTGTCCCGAGGCGGTGGTGTTGGAGATGGAGGATAGGGAGGAGGAGGGGAGGTTGAGGCAGTTTGTGGTCAAGTGTGGGGAGGATGAGAAGTTTTTGTTGGCGTACGCGATTTTTATGTTGAAGTTGATCAAGGGGAAGGTGATTGTGTTTGTGGCGGATATTGATCGGTGTTACAGGTTGAAGCTGTTTTTGGAGCAGTTTGGGATCAGGAGCTGTGTGCTGAATTCGGAGCTGCCGGCGAATAGCAGGATTCATGCGGTGGAGGAGTTCAACAGGAATGTCTATGACATTATCATCGCGAGCGACGAGAATGAGGTCGTGGGATCGGAAGAGCGGAAGAGTAAGAAGCAGAAGCGGAAGGCCGCTGAGGAGGATGTGCAGAATGAAGCTGAGGAGCAAGGCGAAACTGCCGCCGACGACAAGCAGAGCGCACCAACAGCGAAAGAAGACGTAGATCAAACAGATCTCGGCGATACGATGCCCAAGAAGAAGCGAAAACCGTCGAGTCGCGACGCAGAGTACGGCATCAGTCGAGGCATCGACTTCAAAAATGTCTCTTGCGTGCTCAACTTCGACCTACCCTTAAACTCAAAATCATACACCCACCGCATCGGACGAACAGCACGAGCAGGCAAGACAGGCATGGCGCTCTCCTTCTGCGTCCCCCAAACGCTCTTCCGGAAACACAAACCCACCTCCATCGCACAGTGCGCAAACGACGAGGAAGTCCTCACGAAAATCACCAACTCCCAGGAAAAGAAGGGGCAAAAGATCGAGCCCTACGATTTTGACATGAAACGCCTTGACGGCTTCAGATACCGCATGGCAGATGCGCTGCGATCAGTAACAGGCGTAGCAGTCAGAGAAGCACGAACGAAAGAGATCAGACAAGAGCTGATCAAGAGTGAAAAGCTCAAGCGACATTTCGAGGAGAACCCTGAAGACCTCGAAGCTTTGCGGCATGACAAGGAGACGCATACGGTGCGAGTGCAGCAGCATCTGAAGCACGTACCAGAGTACCTCCTGCCTGGCGGCGCGAAGAGCGTGACTCAAGGCAATGTCGGCTTCTCCAAGATAGGCGAGAATAGGATCCGGGCAGCTCGGAAGCGCAACGCCATGAAGAGCAAGAAAGGAGGCAAGAAGAAGGCTGGCAAGGATCCATTGAAAAGCCTAGGCAGGAAGTAGCGCCCTCCAAGTACTCCAACTACATACATATCCTACACTCCCCACCCTTCCCCTTGTGACCCCTCCCATCTACTCTCTCCCCCTACTTCTTCTCATGCCTCCCATCATCCCCATTCTCATACGGACCACCACTCTCCTTCACCCTCCCCTCCTTCTCATTCGTCCCCTTGCTCTGCTGGCTCCACTCTGGCGCCTCATCCTTGCCTGCATCCTCCAGCTCATCACCCTCTTCTTTCGTCTTGTGCACGCTCTTGACGTCGTGCTCGGCGGGACTGTACACCGTGACCAGCTCCAGGGGCTTGTCCTTGGAGGTATTGTAGAATTGATGCTGGGTGCCGGCGGGGACGATGACGACGTCGGAGGCTTTGATGTTCTGGGTTTGAGTCAGTGACTTGCTTCTTGTGCACATGCCACTGGGGAGCGGCTCTGGAGGATGGAGGAAGGAGGAGGAGGAGGAGGAGGAGGAGGAGGAGGAGGAGGAGGAGGAGGAGGAGGAGGAGGAGGAGGAGAGGACATACCTGCTCTTTCCCTGCTACCACGGCCTTGCCTTCTCCACTCGTGAAAATCAGGACTTGATCCACGGTGTGCACCTCGTCGCCAATGTCGCCTCCAGGTGGAATTTCCATGGTCACGAGCTGGGAGTAGAGGCCTGTGTGCATGACTTTGCGGAAGACGCCGAAAGAGCGCACTTCAGAGGTGAGGGAGGGGAAGTAGACCATTTCGTGCTTTGGAGGGCTGGATTGGGACATTTTTGGGGTGGTGGTGGTGAAAGTTCTTGAGATAGAGAGAAAGGTTGGGATGGGGTGTCTGGGGAGGATGTTGGGTTTGAGGAGGAGTCTTTTTGTTGTGGTGGAGAAGAGAGACATGGAATGATATAGGATGGAGAGGAGTAGGAGATGGAGAGCTGCTTGATGAGCTCAGGTTGTGGATGGCTTACGACATTGGGGAGAGCTATTCAGGCATGGGCGCTTTGCTGACCTCATTCCTCTAGGACGACTGCTAGCTCAAACACTTACCGTCAGAGAGCTGTTAGCTCTGAAATGGTGATGAGGATGAACAGGTACGATCGAAGAGGATGACAGCTATGTGATGTCAGAAGATCTGAGGTCCCTCGTGGCGCGGGCACAACCGAGATCACTTCTGTGGGGGAAAATGCTTCTTTGAAGACGTACTGGGAGCCGCAGCATCATTGCGAGATCGGAGTTGTCAGCGAGTAGAAACAGGACATGAAGGACGATCGATCGTTTAGTGGATGTATCAAGCATTAGCTATGTGGATCTGGTATCTTTGTAGCAGCAACTCCGAGTTTGGCCCACGTTATTTCCGCATAGAGCATTTGAAGCATGCGCTTTTCTGAGCCGACCTCGTCTGTCTCTGTCTTAGTCATTCGTACACGCCTTACTGCGCTCCAAGGTTCGCAGCAACATCCGCATCAAGGCCAATGCCCCCTCCAGCTCCAAACATATCCTCGTCCAGATCCGGTTCTTTGTGGCTCATCTTCCTGCGTTTTCTAGGATCGGAAGTATTGCCGTTGACTGCTGACGAGGGTCGTACTCCTGGTAAAGACAGACTGCTTAGGAGATCAGCTCCTGGTCCAGGTGGAACTCCATTGTTAGCCGGAGGTGATTGGGACTGCAGAACTGGTGGCGGCTCGAATGCTGGCGCCTGTTCTTCCTTTGGAGGCAGCTCTTGTATTGGATCTGCTGCATATGTCCCAACCTCCAGCTCGTCAGCACCATTATTGGTAGCCGGCGGTGTGAATGCTTCGACATCTGGAGGTGGCGGAGTGAAGGCTTCCACTTCAGGACTACCATCGGCTCCTGCATTGCCTCCATCCACAGCGAGGCCATCATTACCGCCATTTGCAACGCCGTTCGCCGCATCCTCTGCGGAGACCCTGCGGAAGATGATGTCCTCGACCTCCTTGCGCTTCTTCTCGGTCTCAGCGCGGCGTTCAGCCAGCGACAATCTGGTAGTTTCATCCTCGCCGAGCTTGGTCGTGTGCGTTGCCAGTAGCTTCTCCAGCCCTTCAATCAGCTGCTTTCTCGCTTTGATGCTGTCATTGACGGCTGCCTCAGCAGTTGCCAGACTCTTCATAAGAGAGCTGAGCCTACCAGCTTGCACAGGAGCGGAAGGTACAACTGCACCAGGTTTGTTCTGCTCTGCATAGTCATTGTTCGCCTTCTCGGTCAAGGCCTTGACAGGTGTCTCTGCTTTCACGAGATCGCCATGAGACTTGACAAGAGGCTGAAATTCCGTTGGCACATTTGAAGACCCGAAGAGAGAACCTCCTAGGCGAGCGCCAGTGGATCGTGATGATTTGTTCTTGTCAAGTTCTGCACTTGTCAGTATGTACGACCATCCGCAACACGGGCATACTGACCATCAATGCGGGCTTCCGTAGCATCCTGCACGCCACTGTCCAGAATCTGCCTTGATCTCCAAACTTCGACCACCCTGCGAAGCTTTCCTTGCACTTCTGACGGAGCACCTTTGTAGGCTATGGCGACTGCTTCAGATATGATGGGCATGAAAGCAACGAGGAAGTCCTCCTTCTTTCGCACTTTCGCTTGTTGCATGATCTCATTGGCAAGGTAGACAAGGTTGAGCTTCTTAGAAGTATTTGAATCTTTCAGCTTCTCGAGCCATATTTGAGCAGCTCGATCAGCATAGCGACGATAGAACATGACCCATTGCGCGACACTAACGATGCTGTCCTGCGTCTCATTCAACGCCGACAGCTTCGCCTTGACAGAATCGTCAGAGAAGGCCATGATGGTGATTAATATCTCAATGCAACGCTCAGCTTCAAATACTCCGGAATGACGATATCCTTCCGCCCTGCGCGAATCTTTCGATGACAAAGTGAGAGATGGGTGAACGCAAAGGACAAGGTTAGAGCTTCATGCGGCTCTGTCGGCTCAAGTTCGGGCTCGATGCGGCTCTGCCAGCTTCCAACAACTTGAAGCTTAAGAGACAGTCCAGGGAGCAAACAACCCATCCCCATCTCCCATTCACTAGCATCAGATTGATCCCAACATTCCTTCATAATCGTCGCAAAATACGCTACATCCTAATTGATCACTCATCAACCTTGAGCTTGCTGCGACTGGCTCTCACATATATCAAGAGCAACCATGGCGGACAGATTCCCTTCGATAGAAGACATTGATGCCGGTAAGCTCTAATGAACTCACACATGTCGCCTCAGCTGACGTCTCAGGCACGGCTGAACCTCAAGGTGATGCCAGCTTCAACGCTCTCGAAGCAGACGATTCCTCCGACTTCCTCGCACGCGAACGTGCAGCTCTTGGTGAAGACGCCAACCTGTTCTCCACACCCGGCGACAATCTCGCCTCGGTAGAAGACGGCGGAGACGACGACGACCTCCTCGGTGGCGGCGGCCAATCTGCTCCCGCCCCTGTCTCATCCAACGAGCTCACAGATTTCACCTCCTCTTTCCCAGCCATCGACACCAACAACACCTCGCTCGGCCACGACGGGACCATTACTGGCTCTTCCTTGCCCATCAACCCAGGCGCCAGCCTCAGCAACGAGCCAGAACCGGAAGTCATCCGCGAATGGCGCGAACGCCGCGACCTCGCAATTCAACACCGCGATCAAGTCTCCGCAGACAAGAAGGCCGAGACGGTGAAGGCAGCGCACGCAGCCATCGATGACTTTTACGAGAACTACAACAACAAGAAGGACAAGCAAGTCGCACAGACACGGAAGGAGGCGGAGGAGTTCTTAAAGAACAGGGAGGACACAACAAGCGGAGGCACAAGTTGGGAGAGAATTGCGAAGTTGGTGGACCTGACAGGCAAGGGAGCAAGAGGCGGCGGAGCGGATAGTGGGAAGGCGAAATTCAGGGAGCTGTTGATCAGTCTCAGAAAGGACGAGAAGGCGCCAGGAGCCACAGGAGTATGAAGCACATGAGACAGATGGGAAAGATCGAGACGGCTGTGGCTACTGGAATCTGTCGAGGCAGACAGGACCGGGAGCCGAGCAGCTACTGTAATACCTTCGGAACAAGAAAAATGTCATTTTGTCAAGATCCCCTGAGTGGAGTCAATGTCTTTCTACCCTCCATGAGATGCCATACGCCTATCGCAGTGCTCCTTCTGTAGCCATGATGAACGGCGCGAGACTCCTCTAGCCACCTCTCCTTTTGCTTTCAACTTGTACCTCCACTAACTCACCTCCCCGATCACCTAAGATCTTATCACGCCTTCTTCTCCCCCTCCCCCTGTCCCTGCGCCTCCCCCTTCACCTCCGCCTTCACCACCACCCCCTCGCCCTTCTCCCTCTCCTCCTCCTCCGTCTCCCCCTCATGCTCCTCCTCCCTATAAGCAATCTCCTCCTCCTCCGTAACCTTCGCCCCCCTCGTCGAAATCTTACCCCCCTCACCCCCACTCATCTGCCACTCCATCAACTTCTTAAACGCCCCGTCCTCCTTCTCGCTGAGTTCCCTGTACGTCCCCGTCTCAGCCACGCGTCCGTCCGCGCCGATGCAGATGATCATGTCGCTGCGCTTGATGGTGCTGAGGCGGTGCGCGATGGAGATGGTGGTGTTGTTGCCGGCCAGCAGGGTGGCGAGGGCTTGGTTCACGAGGGTTTCCGATTCGGCGTCCAGGGCGGACGTGGCTTCGTCGAGGATCAGGATGTCGGGGTTTTTGAGAAGGGCGCGGGCGATGGCGATGCGTTGTTTTTGCCCTCCGGAGAGTTGGGTGCCGCGGGAGCCGACTTGGGTTTCGAGGCCTTCGGGCTGGGGAGGGGGTTTAGTGAGGTTTGGGAGGGAAATAGGGCAATGGGGGGCTTACGAAGTCGGAAATGAATTGGCAGTTGGCTTTGCGGGCGGCCTGGACGATCTCAGAGGTGGTGGCGTGGGGTCGGCCGTATGCGATGTTTTCGGCGATGCTGCCGGAGAAGAGGACGGGTTCTTGTCCTACGAAACCGATCTTGCGGCGGAGTTGTTTGGCGTTGAAGGTGGAGATGTCGTTGCCGTGGATCAGGATTTGACCGCTGGTTGGGCTGTAGAAGCGCATGATGAGACTGGCGACGGTGGATTTGCCCGCTCCTGAGGGTGCGACAATGGCCACGTTTGAGCCTTGTTTGATTGTGAAGTCCAGGTCCTTGAAGATCTCTACTGCAGGACGAGTAGGGTAGCTAAATGTCACTTTCCGAAACTCAATATCTCCCCGAGCGCTCTTGACCATGACACCCTTCGTAGGGCTGATTGTGGGTTCGCGGTCTTGTAGTTCAAACAGTCGTGATGCGGCTCCCACGCCCTTCATCAATTCTGAATAGAAACCAGACAGACCGAATAGTGAGCTTCCGGCGTAGGCGGTGTACATCAAGAACGATGTGAGATCACCGACGCTGATGGCTCCAGAATTGACCATTCCACCTCCAAACCATAACAGCGCGAGGAAAGTCATGTTACCCATGAATCCCGACGAGCTGAAGAAGACGGCACTAATGACTGCTTCACGCTTGCCGAGGTTGAAAATCTGGCGAACTTGCTTGTTGTATCTGTTGACCTCTTGGATCTCGCCAGCAAAAGCCTGTGACGTCCTGACGTTGCCTAGTCGCTCTTCCGCTATCTTGGTAAGACTTCCGAGCGCCTTCTGTATGCGGCGCGAGAGTGTTCGGATTGCTCTGCCATAGAAGAAAGCGCCGATCGCTACGGGCGGGAACAGTAGAGCGAGCACACCAGTGAGCTTTAGCGAGACGTATCCCATGAGAGTAAAACCTGCCGCGGCAGAGACTAGAGACCTAAGCCCATCTGAGACGTTCTGAGTGATGCTCTTGCCGACGATGATTGTGTCGGATCCCAAACGTGAGATCAAGTCACCGACACGATTGGCATCGAAGAATTCAGCGTCTTGGACCATCGTTCTGCGAAAGAGCTGGGATCGGAGCCTCGTGACAACACGCTCGCCCACGATTCTCAATACAATGATGCGTCCAAAGTTTGCGCATGCTCCCACCGTCAAAAGCCCTCCAAGGGCCAAGTAGAAAGTACTTAGATCCAGGCCGAACAAGGTCGCGGCCTCTCCGGCAGGCTTCGTAGCAATGTCCAGAATCTTGCCAATGGAGAACGGCAACGACATGGATATCGAGGACGATATGAGAAGGAACGTAACTGCCAGTGCTAGTGGCTTTGCTTCCGGTCGGGCGATCTTGAGCAGTCGTACAATCTCCCCCCAACCTGCTCCGGTCTTTCCTGTCCCTGAGCCATCCTTGCTCAATCTTGCTGAGAGGTTGATTTGCGCAGCTGCTGACGCCTTTCCGGACTTCTTGAAGCCTTGTGACTCATCCGTGTCATCCTCATCCACCAGAGTGTTCTCCTTTTGCTCATCTCTGTAGGAACGCTCGACTCGTGCTGGCGCTTGCGCTTGTCTGTCGCTTGGTTTGGAGCTAATTGACCGGCATTGCGCGGGGATGGTTGGGAGAACAGGAGATTGTGTTCGACACAGGCTCTCCGGTTGTGATAGTAATCTTGATCGTGCAGAGGCAAATGCCGATGTGAAAGTTCTCTGGCTACGTGTAGGCGCATTGAATTGCTGCACAGCCGGAAGAGCTGGTAGTCGGATTATTGATGGATATGCCTTTGATCTGCCTGCAATCGATGCTCGTGAGATGCTTTGGCTAAACGCCTGCGCAACATGGCGCATGATGCCCGCCTGTCAGAACCGCGGCAAATGTTTCGAGGAGCTGTCTGACTACCGAGGTTGTCGTGATGATTGTGCGGATCGGACGTGAACAGGCGTGGAAGATTGCATGGTCGTATCGAATGTCAGCATTCAGACATGACCCATACAGGTACTTCTTGGAGCAGTTGTTCGAATTGCTCGCGTTGATTGTTACGGTCCCGGAGGTCGACCTCGAAGATCTGACGACATGTGCAGGGCCGGCGGTCCGGACCGATCAAGCAAGCGATCAGGAGCCGTCTGCCAAAGCTTGTTCGAAAGGTGGGGCTCTAAACATCCCACTTGAAGGGGCGGTGGAAGGCTGTGGATTGAACATAGAATGTCTGCATAACGACTGCGGTCTTGACATTCACAAATCTGTCATCTCGTCTTTGCTGGAAGTCGCCTCGGGCTGAAGACATAATAGCATCGCTTTCACAATGCCAGTAGACTACAGTAAATGGGTGTGTTTCCTATTGCAAGTGGAGTCGTATGTGTCACAAACTTATACCATGTCAGGATGCACTCGAGCTTTCCGACGACTCAGATATCGAAGTTCATCCCAACGTCGACAAGAAGTCGTTCATCCGAGCGAAGCAGACCCAAATTCACCAGGAACGGATCAATCGCAAGGCTCAGATCGAGACACTAAAGTACGAGCGGATCATCAATGACGGTCTCATCAACCGGATAGATGCACTCATAACGTCGCTAAAGTCACACGAGGAGGATGCAAAGAAACGAAGCGATTCAATCGAGGAGATTGTGTTTCAGTCACTCCTCGAAAGCTCAGGCGACCCGAAGGACGATGTACCGCCTAAAGCACCAGCAGGTGTGCATGCGAGCGCGCAGGACCAACCACGGTACAGCAAGATGATGGCAGCACTCATAGATCAGGTCAAGAATGCTGTGGACGAGCAGAAGCCGGCGGACAGATATCAGGGATTCATCAAAGAAGCTGGAAGTCACAAGAGCAAGGTGGAAGATCTCCAGAGACAATTGAATGAGAAGCTCGTGGAATTGGAACAGATGGACAAGGGCAAGATAACCAGCGAGGACATCCATTATGGCTTCGACAGCTCATCAGTGTCTAAATCGAAGCCGGCAGAATCCCAGTCGAGCGGCCCAGAGCTTCTGAACCCGACACGGCCAGCAATGAAAGCTGTCGGAGGAAGCGAGACAGCAGGGTCCGAGGCAGATGTGGAAGACGAAGGCAGGAAGGGTATACTCAATGGCTCAGACGATGAGATGGAGGCTTCACCCATGGCCAAAAGATTTGGCAAGATCCGATTCGGAGATTACAGCGGGTCGCTTGATTTCATTGGCGAGCATCCGAGTATCATCAGTGAGAAGAATACAGACGGCTTGCTGGTGGAGGCCTTCAACGCGCAGTCGGAGGGGAAGGATGAGTACAGCAGGCAATGCGTGCACCAGGCACTGCTGCTCCAGTACTGCAGGCAGCTCGGTAAGGATGGCGTGGGTCTGTTCTTCAAACGTGTCACGACCTCTGGCCATCAAGCACAAAAGCTCTTCCTCGACGATGTGAACACAACTTACGCTCGGATCAGAACGAGAACCAAGGAGCTTGCGGATCAGCAAAGGAAGGACGCTGCAGCAGGGAATGGCGACGTCGAGCAAATCCAGTTGCATGCTGTCGACCCGAACACAGAAATCCACATCACCGTGCCTTCGGCGACACCGGCTTCGGAGGACGAAAAACACGCCAGGCAAATCTTCGAGTCGTTCCCGCCAGGTTTGCAACGTGCACTGGAAACAGGCCAGTTGGACAAGATCAACGAAGTGCTTGGCAAAATGAGCGTGGACGAGGCCGAGGAAGTGGTGGAGAAGCTCGGAGACGGAGGGATGCTCAGCGTTGAGCAAGGGGTGATCGACGCGACCACCGAGGAGGGTCGGAAACAGATGGAAGAAATTGAACGCAGCGGCATGATGCCTGATCAGCGTGTCGTCGAGGAGGTTGGCGATCCTGGCATGGACTGATGAGCGTGGATCACTGCATGAACTGCTGTCGTCGGCTGACTCGCGTTATCTGATGGAATAATTACAGATGATCAGATAAGGAATAGATTTGTGGAGAAGGTCGAAATAGCCCTCACCTGCCAAAACGTTTCTACGTCTGCCCTTGTGCGCCCAGCCGGACCGGGTGGATGCAGCACTATTGCCTGTGCTAGCCTGTCCGCTCGATCTTGAACCAGAGAAGGTAAGATGCGTTGTCAGGGTTGAGGGTGGTACAGTAATGGATTGTACGATGCATTCTAAGCAAGATGAGGTGATTGATACAGTCTGGATGTACCTCTGCAGAATTACGTGAGCGTCACGAAAAGCGGAGAATTGACCTCGGCGCTCCGATACTCGGAAGGTAAAATTTATCAATCAGTGGTGCGTGCTTTCCGAGTCTCTCCTTGATTGTGCGTCGCTTGTGCGTCTGTAGATGAGCATGTTTGGTCAGATAATGATTGTGAGAGCTATACGAAGCATGTCATGGATGTAACCTCCTACAAAATCGAGATTCGTGTCCTGTGAGGCGTCTGAGACGAGTAAAGACGTGGTGGGGCCTACGTCATGCTCTGGCGAAAAGCAAAAGAGCGACAGCTCCAGGGCGACAGAGAAAAGGACCGAAGTTGGAGAAAGTCGATGTGGGTTCAGATTTCAGAGCAGATCGTCTGGCATTCCGCCTTTCCGCGCAGCCACTTGTGTGTCCCAGAACCTGTCCCGTGCTCGTAGCCGGTTCCATGCGCCCAGAGTCGTTCCACGTTCCTGCCACCAGCCAGCTGCCGTCTCTCCAACATTTTCCAGAGGGAACGCGTCCTGTACTCCTACAAACCGCCCACTAGCCCCAACCTCTGTTTCACGAATTGTACAGAGTCGGGCTCGTTCCAATACATACTCGACACGAATTTTGCAGCAGTCTAGACCGACACAGTGTGGTCACGCTTGATCCAGTCCGCGCCCAGGAGGAGCGCCGCACTCCTTTGTCGACCAGCAGTGCCGTTATCAGATCCGCCAGTATTCGGTAAGCAGACAGCCCTCAGCCCTCCACCCCACCCGCGGCATCTGTGATGTGGATGGCGTTCGAGATTACTTGAATGCATCCATTCCCCTCCGTCATGCATGGACACGGACAACACACCTGGATCTTTTCCCTTGGTTGATTGCACACTGACATGACAATCATTAGCAATTTCAACAATGCGGAGACATTCCTTTCACACGGTCAAGCAGACCCCTCGCCTCTACAAAACCATCTCATCCTCAACCATTCTCGAATCCAGCTTAAACTCTTCCGAGTCGAGACCGATTCCTACTGCTAAATTACCAATCGGCAATCCTCGTCAAATCTCATCGTCACAGTCACCTGGGTCGTCGAGAGATTCCATCATGTGGTCCGAGGAAGGAGATTCGGAGGAGGCTCTTTCAACGCCGCCATCGGAGTTTCAAGATCAATTGGAAGAGATGGAATATACTCATGACAAGCTCCCTTCGAGAAATGCACAGCCGCTCAGTCCTACTATTGCACCTGGAAAGAAACGAAGACGAGCATCGACCAACCTAATTGCCACTACCTCGGAAGACCTGCAGAGAATTTTGGGAGATGGCACATCAGGTACAAAGTTCCTGCAGAAGTTCTGCTGTGGTGGTGGATGCTGCAAGATACAGAAGATCCCCGACGAAGCTGCCAATCCAAATTATCGACCTCTTGAGGTCCCGCAGAGCGACGCATTCAAATACCTCGGCCTCAACTTGACCGGCTTGACACTCGACACACCACTTACCGACACCGTGGAGCTTCCACCGACCACAGTCTCGCTCGAGCAACCCAGTAGCAATATCGAGGCCAGCTTCAAGACAAAGGTGGATGTACACCCACCACAGTTCGTCCAACCTCATCCACCCTATGATGTATTCTCAGCACCCGTCTTTGGTGCTCGAGAGCTCACAAAGCCTGGTGCTGAGAAGCGAACTTACCACTTCGACCTCGACATCACAGACTACCCAGAGGAGGGCGGTGTTGATTTCAAGGTTGGTGGTGCCATCGGTATCTGTCCACCCAACGACCCCGAGGCAGTCGATGACGCCTTCAACATGCTGGGTGTGCCAAAATTCCTTCGCGACAAGCCTATCACTCTCAAGACAGGAGGTGGTCGATGGCCGACCATTTGGGGTGAAGAGACTGCGAGAGAGCTTACAACTACCAGGAGGGAGCTCTTGACCTGGTGCTCGGACATCTCCTCCACACCTCCCACGAAGCCGCTCCTCCGACTTCTCGCTGAGCACGCTACAGCTGAGAATGAGCGCAAGATTCTTTCCTTCCTCGCTTCAGCTCAGGGTCAAGCCGCGTTCTGTGACCTGCGGACAGGCCCTTTCATCACCATCAATCAGCTACTCCACGCATTCCCCTCTTCGAAGCCGCCGCTTGAGTCGCTGCTTTGTCTAATGCCCCAGCTCATGCCTCGTTTCTATTCGCTATCAAACGATCCCTTCGAGTCGTCCGCAAGAGAGGGCATTGCCGGCCGCAAGCTGATTGAAATGGCTGTCACGATTCACGAGACCCCATCGTGGGATGGATCTAAGAGGACCGGTGTCGGTTCTGGTTTCATGGAGCGCATCGCCAAACGCTTCATAGCTGCCAAAGATGATGCCCACGATCACGAATCTTGCATGCGCAAAGAAGCTCTGGACATCCGCGTACCCATGTTCCGAGGTCTGATGGCCAATCCACTTTCCAAGGAGTTCGCCTCCGACGGTCCCATGATGCTCATTGGCGCTGGCGTCGGCATGGCTCCCTTCCGCGGCTTCATCCTCAACCGACTGCGCAACGCCAACTGCGCCAACAAGATCTGGCTCGTGCAAGGCGTCCGCGACAGTCTCCTGGACGAGATCTACGCAGGCGAACTCGGCGATCACGAGAAGGACATCAAAAAGGTTGTGCAAAGCAGAGCCAAGCCATCTCCCGTTCAGGAGGAAGAGCAGGGCGTTCTCGAAGAAAGCGAGACCTCGCCAGGCGAAGGAGCAAAGATCATCGACGAGCGCAAGGCACAGCAAGCGGCGAAGTACGTCCAGGATGAAGTCCGTCTGCAAGCCGATATTGTCTGGTTCGTCATCAACGCCATCGACGGCCGCATCTTTGTCTGCGGCTCGAGTAAAGGTATGGGCGAAGGTGTGGAAGAGGCACTCGTCGACGTGGCCATGGACAAGGGCAACCTCAACCGGGACGAGGCGAAGGAGTTCTGGGAGGGGAAGAAGAGTGGGGGCCAGTACATTGCTGTAAGTCCTACACCACCCCAGAATCGTTGAAAAATACTGACCGGCGCAGGAAACCTGGTAATGCCACGCACCCGCCCATTTTGCCATCAAACCAAAAAGCCAAAAAGGCATAACGACATCACGAAGCCCGATTCTATTCTGATTCTGATTCTATATGAGCACATATTGTCTACCTACTTCCTCGCCCTCAACACCAAGTCGAGCCCTTTTTGTACCCGTCACATACCAACGAGCAGAAAAAAGCATGCATTAGCGAGCAGCGATCGCTGGATTATCTTTCGAAATGAAACTTGAAATGGAGGAGTATTGTATACCTAGTACACGCGAGTCCTTCACAGGAGGAGGTATTGTCATTCTTTTCTGCAGGGACAGGGAGGGATTCTATTTCTATGACCGGGAAAAGCTGGAGGTGAAAAGTATGAGGGAGGAAAGGCTGGGAGGGATTCTCGTTTTGGTACTTGTTTGTCGATAGAGATTCAGGTGAAGGGAGCGAGGATGGGAGTGAGACATGGGGAGATGATTGAGAGAAGGCAGGATTGGGACTGAGGGATATTGAAGGCAGGGAGTGAGATCAAGAAGAAGGAGAGGGGCAAGGACGGAAGGATAAGGGATGCGCAGAGTGTAGATATTGTGATTGCACAGAACGCAAGATCAAAGTGTCCTGTACAATAGTCCTACATTCACATCTGGTCTTGAGCCGATGCAACGGTCAACCCTTCGTACGTTCGTGCCTGTCCCCAGAGTCATCCCACACCCCCCCTTGCCCCCCTCCCCCCCCTTATCCTCACCCTCTAACAATCAATCCCCCTCCCAACTTTCCATTACAAAACTCTTCCCACCCCTACCATCCACACAAACACACCTCACACGGAACAGCAACAGGAATAGGAACAAAAAAAGGCACGACAACACGACTCTAACATGTCCATAAATCAACTGCTATCTGGGGATATGATATAACGGTACGATATACGAAAGAGGTATCGACACGCTGTACTAGATGGGCTGCAAGAAGGGCGATGGGAAAGCAAATCGTGACGGAAAAGGAAGATCGGACTGTGTGTGGTGGTGGTGGTGGTTCTGGTGGTGGTGTTGGTGGTGACATGGACAAAATCGTGGGGCTCCGAGACTCGTGATTTCTCCTTCTTCTAGTATTCCATGACTTGCTGTGATTCCTCCTACAAGTCCTCTTAGGTGGAGCACCTTGTACTCTCTGCCGCACTTGGACTAGCCGAGGGACACTCGACTTATCCGGTCGTGCAGCTCGGGCTTCGGTGTGTGTGGTGACGTGAGTCCGGGCATTGAGGAGAGGAGATCATAGCTCGTCCTTGACCCTGTCCACGACGCTCTGGACTGTCTCCTTGACGGCCTCTGTACCCTGAGCGGCAGTCTTGCTGGCCTGCTCGGCGTACTCTTCGACCTGCTTGCGGGCTGTCTCGATCATCGCTTCGAGTCTCTTCGCGGCACTGGTCCTGACGTCTTCTTTCTCCTTGCCGAACAGGGCCTCACTGGCTTGTGCAGCGGCGGAGCTGACCTGGCTAGCTGCATTGCTGGCTTGGCTGGCGACACTGTCGGTGAAAGGAACGGGTGTAGGTTCGCCAAACAGAGCAGTGTAGATCTTGTTGTTGGCTTCCTCGGCGTAGGCGATGAAGCTCACTTGCGCTACCTTAGCTGCGTCGAGGCCAGCAACAAAGGCGTCACTAACGGTCTCACTGACCTGTGCGGCCGCACTCGAAACGGCGGAGCTGGCAGCACTGGTCGCGCTCTCCACGGTGCCGGTTGGGGTGCCGTAGAGGCTGACACTTGCTGCTGAGACGGCAGCGTCGATGCTGCGCTGAACGTCGCTGAGATATTCCTCAACCGCAGGTGGAGTGGTGAAGACGCTCGCGACGGCCGATGTAGCTTGATCTGCAAGGGAAGAGACGCTAGACGCAACGTTGGCGGCACCGGTGTAGTAGGCTGAGCTGAGCTGCGCAAAGATCTTGTCGGTGTAGTCTGGCTCCTGTCCAGAGACAAGAGATGCGAAGAGGGCGCTCACAGCAGAGTACTGATCGGCGACTGCGGAGGTGGCCTGCGCGGCTGCGCTCGTGATTTGTGCCGTGACGCTTGCATAGACGGGCGATGGCTTTCCATAAACTTGCTCTGAAGCCTTGCTAACGATTGCTTCCCAGTTCTCCACAGCCTGTGTCTGGATACTGTCACTCCACCCTTTCTCGGTGCCGTAGATCATCTCGCTAAAACGGGAAGAGGCAGAGGCAATCTCGCCAGTCTCGGTACCGTAGATAGCAGTACGAGCGTAGTTCGAGATACGCTGGACAGCATTGTCAGCACCCTGGATGACCTCGTCATAGGATGCCCACGCAGCATCTGTCGCAGAGGCGAACGCAGAGTTGGAGGTAGTGGTGTAGCCAGCAGCAGATAGTGCCGATGAGTATGCAGATTGGAACATTTCGGAGGCGGAAGCTTGAATGTCAGAGTGACGAGACTGTGCTTTTTGAATATAGTTGATGTATGCAGGCGTCTGGCGGGCATACAGGAGTTTCGACGCTGCGGACAAGGCAGAATCATACTGGGAGGAGGCTGCATCTAGCACGCTCTGTGCTGGAGAGGTTGACGTAGCACCTGCAACCGAAGAAGCTGAAGCCAATGCATCCGACAGCACAGAAGCAGCAGATGATGAAGCTTCGTTGTACTTGACCTTTGCGGTTGACAAGAACTGTTCGTAGTATGGTGTCGGAGCTGGTGTGACGAAGGGTAGACCAGCAGATTGTAATGCGCGGGTCGCATATCGAAGATAGGACGAATATTGATCGTGTGCAAAACCTAGCCCTTCGTAGTATTGACGTTGGGCTTCGTTGACAGCGCTCTGGTAGCCTGGGGTTGGCTCGTAACCTGCCGCAGAAGTGGCTTCGCTGTACTTCGCAGAGACCTGCCTGAGCGCTTTCGCTAGGTTCTCCGACGCAACGGATGAAATTGACTCGTATGGGGCTTGAGTCGACTGCTCGAATTTCTTCGTCTGTGACACGAGGGCTTCATACTTGGATCTAGCACCGTGCAGAGCATCCCAGTAAGAATCATGGACGGACTGCAGCATCTGTTCATGGATCGGCTTGGGGGTCCCTGAAATTTGTTCGGAAATGCGAGATGCTGCCGCGGCAGAAACCGCTTGGACCTGAGCAATATTCTCTTGCCACTTGTCGTACGCAGAATCTGTGAATGCATCGATCTGAGACTGCACCTTTGCGGCCAGTTCAAAGCCAGTCGGTGAAGGAGTCGGCGTGAAGGAAGCGGCCACACGAGAGGCACTGGACCATGTTAGCGTCATTATGTGGAAAGGCTTCGAGTCGTCCCACTTACGCTTTGACTGCATCGTCGTACTTTGCGCTCAAGAACTCCCCGATACCACCATCGGTCGGTGCTGGTCCATACAATGCAGAACTTGCGGCTTTGTAGGCGGAATCCCACAATTCAGAAGCTACAGAAGTTGCTGTGCCCGCGACGTTCGATTCAGTCTTACCATAGATAGCCTCGCTAGCTGCCTTGGTGATGCGGTCGGCTTGCTTTGACGCACTGTCGAGCTTGTCGTGAATCGTGTCCAGAGTTGACTCGTCATCGTCAAGTGGCGTGTCAAAGATCGGCTGTTGTGATGGGACAGCTTGAGCCATGGCACCAGCGAAGACGCGACTCGTCGCTTTTGATGCAGTGCTCTTGATGTCGTCGACTTCTGGGATGCTGTCGCTGATAGCCGACGAGACGTCAGATGCCACTGACGAAGCGCTCGAAGACACGTCGCTAGCAGCCTCACTCACAGCGGAGAGGGGGGATGCGCTGACCACGCTGGACGAAAGGCTTGAAGCGGACTTGCTCGCTTTCGACAACGGAGATTCCGAGGTTGATCCGCCTGCCGCAGCAACGATCGCTTCAGAGGCTGCTGATGCTTGAGATTTGGCTGTCTTACTGGCTTCGGATGGCATCTCGTTCAGCTCCTTCGAAGCTCGAGCAAGCATGTCAGAAGCAGCTGCGGACAAGCTGGAAGCAGTCTCTTTGATGAGGGAAGCATCACCAGAGAGGACCTTCGAGCTGGCAGATACGACTGATTTCGAAGCTTCGGATGCTAGTCCCTCTGCTCCACTTGATCGTCCGTCAAAGTACTGTCCTGAGAGCGAGGAGGCCGAGCTGGCTGCGGATCGGATTGACGAATCCATAATAGATTTCGAGATTGATGACGCCGATGCAACGACGGAATTGGAAGATCCTATCACAGCTTCAGATGCGGCGTCGACTGCTGATGATGCCTTTGATGCTGCAGCTGAAGTCACAGACTCGACAGTCCCTTGAGATGTGCCCAATACAGCTTCGCTTGCAGCACTTGCAGCATCCGCCACCTGATCTTTCACCTTGGCTACGACGTGAGGAACCACCTTGGATGTGAAGTCGTCTGACTCGTCCTTTGCGCGGAGCTTCCACAATGCGACACTCTTCAGGCGACCGAGCTCTTTGGCTGTGTCTTCGGCGACGGCCATGGCACGCTCTTCAATGTCTGCAGCGGCAGCTCGAGTGCTTGACAGACCATCGTGCTTGGTGACAATGTCGGCGATGGAATCGCGCCATTTTCCTGAGGTCCTTTTGAGCTGATTGTATCGTGCCCAATCACGGTGAGTGATGGCACTGTGGGAAGCCCAGCGTCGACCGATCTCCTGTAGACGTAGTTCTCTGATGTTGTCGATCGTTTCCAGCGTAGAGTTGGCGGCAGCTTCGATCAGATTGGTCGTTTCGGTGTCGAATTTCTTCCTCCATTCTCTGATCTGTTGCGCCTTTTCGCGGACGTGCTTGCCAGAGGAACGGATTTGTGACTCGATATCCTTCGAAGCAAGCTGTACATCCTCCTCGGAGTAATCTTCAGGTAGACCTGCTACTGCAGACTTGATCGCCTTCTGGACAGACTTGGCTCCACTTGCCTGAACCTCTTCGAGCTGTATAACCAATGATTCGCCAACGTTCTTGACCTGAGCATGATCCCGCTCCTTGGTGATATCCGCTACACGGTCTTTGAGATGCTCTGCGCCCTCGGAAACAGCTCGAGATACTTGTTCCTCCCACAGGTCAAGGTCAGCAGCGAATTGCTCGCCGGCGTTCTTCTCCGGCTCAGGAGAAACAGATGGTGTCGATGATGGTTTTACTGATGATGAGGATACTGCTGTAGTTGATGCGGCTGAAGTGGAGGACTTGATTGACTTGGAAGAGGATGAGCTGCTCTCGGACGCTGAGCTGGCGGCTGAACTGATGACTGCTTCGACCTTCTTCTCGTCGCGGTATCGGCCCAGTCTCTGCTTGATACGCATGATCTGCGGCTCAACATTCTCGCCATAGAGTACCTTGAAAGTCGGGAAGACGTGTCGATTGAGTGCTGTCCATACTACGCCGTTTGCCCACTGAGTATACGGGAGGGCGACATTGAGGAAGAACTTTTCCCCTTCCCGATAACCGCTCTGGACATATGGTGAAGCAAACTTGTAGGCTGGCTGGATCTCCAATTCCCACAAGTCGCTGGCAGATGTTGTGACGCTGGTATAGTAGGGGCGAACAGCTTGCTCAGCTTTCTGGACGTAAGGACCTAGGGTGGCGTCGTACTGCTTGAGAGCTTGCTGGCGAGCAACTGATAGTTGAGGAAGCACGTTATCGTCCCACTGTTTCTGGCCAAACTTTTGAGCCGATTCCACGCGGGGTGCTCCGTACTTGACGTAGTTGGCTTGGGCGAAGGTGGAAGCTGGCTGGATGAACTTCGACTGTGCTTGGTCGATATACGGCTGCACTTTCTGGAGATGGGGCTCGACATGAGCTTGATAGTATGGTTGTACGTATGGTGTCGCGAAGTCGTGGACCTGGAGGTAGGGTTTGCAGAGCTTGGGCGACTTGTCCGTAAGCTGGGAAGACTCCTTCGGACATCGAAGGATGATCGTGGCTATCGTGTACCATACAGATATTCTACACAGTGTCAGTGTATCAAATTCCTCAAAAGACGATAGTGTAGTTTACCTCAGTAATTGTGAGAAGATCCAACCAAAGAATCCTTGTCTCTTTGCAGGAGGCGGAGGCCTGTAAACCTGTGTACCAGGCTCGGTCTTGATGTGGCCATTGGTCTTCGTAGTAGACCGCCTCGAAGCAGAACCATTCATGCCGGCTGCCATGACTTCTTACGGCCGAGGCCTATCGCCCAGGGTATCACGTGAGATGCTCGCGTCAGGTCTGAACTGAGGGAGGCTCATGCGACTTAGAGACGGCGTGAAAGTGAAGGGAATCCACAACTGCAAGAGGGCTCAAACGAAAAGCACGCTCGCTGTAGTGTAGAAAAAAAGAGAAGATAGAGCACCAGATGTCGCCAAACAAGCTCGTTCTCACCAGCTGCCAAGGTGAATCCTCTCAAGCTAACAAGCCGAAGCAAGCTTGAGCCTTGATCGCGCATGAAAGCTCGACGCGCGACGTCATAAAAAGCTCGAGCCAATCAGTGTTCGGCTCGCTAAAGACGCCACATGTGGGTGGCTCAACTTTTTGCCCTGCAGCCTGGGACAAAGCCCTGAAGTGTTTCTTGAGAGTCAATGGTAGCAGCTCCGGGGTATTTACGTGGTAATTCGCAATTAAAAGGGTTCATTGGTAGAGATTGAAGCAGAGCAGATGCATATTAGATGGACGTGGTGCATTCAAGCTGTAAACACTACAGCATTCACCATCACGTGCGTCCCGCAATCGTCTTCATCTTAACGCCGCTTTCTCCGTCTGGTAGGTGTCAACCGAGGTATAGGCTAAGGGCGCCAAGAAGGACCCTGATTTAGTTCACCCAAGGCTGAACTAAGCACTCTTTAACAGCTTTACTAATTTATAATTAAATTAGGTAGTTCTTGTCTTAATCTATTACTATTAAGGAGTTCTATTAATTTAGTTATCTCTTAGTTTAACAGGTTAAGTATTTATATAGTTATAGTCTACTAACTTTTAGTAGATTAGATAGTAATTAATTCTTTTCCTCTCTATATACAAGTTAATAGTTATAAGTCTAGTATAACTACCCCTATATAAGTAGTTTATTTAGTTACTTCTCTATCTTATTTATTAGTTTACTCTCTATTATCTCGCTTTTTAAGTATTAGAATCTATTAAGTACTACCTTATCTATAACTATAGAATTTAGGTATTAATAAAGAGATAAATAACTATAGATACTAACACCTTAATAGCTAGAATATCTATTATTCTTGCTATATTAGCTAAATAGGCTAGCTAGCTATATATTATTAAGATAAGAGCTTTAAATACTAAGATATAGAACCTTATTAACCCTTAGAAGACTACTAAACTAGAGGAGCTCCCTAAGTCTTAAAGACTAGAGGTAGTAAACACTAACTTCTTAGTACTTTTCTAGATATATAAGGAAAAACAAGTATAGTATAATAAGTAGCTTAAGGCCTTAGTAGATCTTATAAGCCTTATCTAGTTATTAATTACACTATAAGTCCTTACTATTATCTAGCTAGAAGAAGATTCTTATCTATAGGCTATCCTTAGAGTATTAAAGAATAGATTTGCTCTATCTAATATAGCTGTTTAGCTTAAGGTTAAAGCTCTCTAGAGGAAGTAGCTATCTAGCTCTTCCTTATAGAATATAAATTACTAGCTTTAGTAATAGGAAGAGGTTATAGATAAGGCTAGGAATTATAATCTTCTAGAGGCTTAAGGCTTAAGGCTATAGAGAGACTTCTTACTTTCTATCTTAAAAACTAAACTAGTATTTACTAATAAATATCTTATTAATCTAGATTTACTAACTCTACTAACTATACTTAAACTTATTACTAAGTTTAGATAGTTCTATAAGCTATATAAGCTATATACTACTATAAAGGCTAGTAAGGGAGTAATAGTATTCTCTATAGCTACTAAGGACTCTTATAAAGAAAAGTCTAGTCTCTCTAGAGAGCCTAAATATATATACTAGAAGAGGTATAGGTAGAGCAAGTATTACTATCTAAATAAGCACCTTAGGCTAGAGAGATAGTTACTAAACTAATAGACTCTTAAAGAGGTTAAGTAAAGGCTAAATAATAAAGCCTTAAGGGATAAGGTTAAAGCTACTCTTATAAAGGAAGCTAACCTTTAGAAGAAGTTATCCCTACTAGTACTAATTAATATAGCTATAACTATTAGATTACACTTAGTATTTATCTTAGCTACTAGTAATATCTTAAGCTTATAGATACTAGATTCTAAAGTAACTAATTATATCTATAATTATACTATAAAGGATAGATATAAGATTACTAGAATTATAGAACCTTATAAGAAGCTATTCTATAGTAACTCCTTACTTAAGATTAAGAGTTAGAGAACTATTAATATTATAGCTATCTATAAGAGATAGCTAGTAACTATCTATCTTACTCGTATAGCCTATATACTATTAATTATAACTAATCTAGTTAGCTTTAGGAGGTTTATTAATAGTAGAGTCTATTAGAACACTTAAACTATAGAGATTAGCTATAAAGGAAAAGTGCTTTTCTTAGTTATACTAAAACATAACTAATATATGCTTAAGAATAACTCTAAGACTCTCTATGTTATTACTATAGCCTTAAGGAGTAATAAAGATCCTTATCTATTAGTATTTACCTTAGTTATTATAAGGACTAATTAATCTTAGTATAAAGTTATAGACTACCTAAGTATAGAGTCTATTAATTACCTTCTAGCTATTATAGTTAGTAGTAAACTAACTTTAACTAAGTCTAACTTAGCTTAACTAATCTATCTAAAGTCTCTATATTAAACCTGTAAGCTATTAAATACTTAGTAGCTTATATTAAGGAGCTCTAATACTAAAATTACTATAATAAAGCTCTTTAAGAGGACTATCTTTAATATTATTATTAATAGATTTACTAGCTTTAATAAAGCAAGATTTATAAGTTACTTTATCTATAAGATAACTAACTATAATCTAGTTACTAGTTATACTTATAGATATAAGCTTAATAAAATTACTATTAAGATAATTATCTATATTAAGACTAATCTTAGCTTTAAGATTAGATTTATTAGAAGCGATAATAAGGATACCTTTAGCCTTAGATTTACTATCTTCCTTAATAGTAAAGGTATTTAGTATAAGCTATCTACTCCCTATACTCCTATATAGAATAGTTATAGTAAGAGAATTAGAGTAATACTATTAAGGAGAGTAAGAGTAATTACTATCTTTACTAATCTCCTAAAGGAACTACACTCTAAACTATATAGATTAGTAGCTTATCTAATAAATAGAATACCTCTTAAGAAGCTTAACTAGAAGACTCTCTTTAAGCTAGTTTATAAATGTCCTCTATCTATGTTCTATCTTAGGCTACTTAGATATAAGGCCTATACCTTAGATAAGTATATTATAAGTAGTAATAAGCTTACTCTAAGAGCTTATATTAGATATCTAGTTAGCTATAACTTAACTAATATCTTTAGGATCTTTATACTAGCTTTAAAGAAGATCCTTAGAACAAGAGATATTAGGTTTAATAAGACTTAGTTCTACAAGCTAGAAGAATAACTATAGCCTAGGTCTATTAGATTACTTAATTTACTAAGACTTCTATAGGAGGTTAAAGAGTATAAAGCTTAAGCTAAAGGGGTACCTAAGGTATAACCTAAACAATAATATCTAGTTTAGAATCTAGTTTAGTATCTAGTTTAGGATCTAGTTTAGCTAACTAAGGAGCTAAATAATTATAGTCTTTTATTATAGCTAACTCTAGATCTAAGCCTAGCTTAGATTTAGGAAGTTTAATAGGCTCTATTACCTCTACTAGATAATTATAGTATATTATTATAGTTACTAACTCTAGATTTAAGCCTAGCTTAGATCTAGAAAGTAACATTACTAGAGTAATTCTTTAATACTCTAGCTTCTCTACCTTCTATAGTTATATAGCTATTACCTCTACTAGAGACTAAGGCTAAGTCTAATTATTATAGAACAGAAGTTTAAGCTAAAGAGTTAGCTAAAGTTTAACATAAATAACCCTCTTAGAGAATTACTATAAAGTTAGCTAACTTACTCCCTAAGTATATCCTTACTATAAGGAGAATAAGGAAACTAAGGAGATAAGCATATATTACTACTCTAGTATAGCTAGAGATAGCCTATAGATATTATTAAGTATTTAATACTTACCTAGTAATAAGGCTAATTTAGCCTTAGTTAGAACTAAGAGATAATTTCTCTCTACTACCTACTAATATAAAGAAACTTAAGACTTATCCTTATAAGAAGTAATTCTAGTAAGCTATAAAGGCTAAATTACTTACTCTCTATAAGAAGCATATATAGACTATTATACTTATTACTTAAGTAACTAGTAAGCTAGTTCTATTAATATAGATGTTTATATATAAAGTTAATAACAAAGGAGAGGTTATAAAGTATAAAGTAAAGCTCTATATAAGAGATAACCTCTAATCTATAGAGTTAGAAACCTATATAGTAACTCTAGCTACTAAGGTCTTTAGAATACTTATAGCTATCCTTGCTTATAAGGACATAGAGGCTATTTAGATAGATATTGTTAATGCCTATATTAATAGCTCTATTAATAAGATTATCTACTATATAATCTCCTCTAGATTTAAGCTTATCCTAGAGGAGCTAAGGAAGGACTATTCTAGTATCGCTCTATTAGAGACTATCCTCTTGCTTAATAAGGCTCTATATAGCCTTAAACAAGCTCTAGCTCTCTAGTATATAGAATTTACTACTACTCTAAGGAACCTTAGATTTACTTAGGCCCCTAAGGCTCTATACCTCTAGCTAACCTCTAAGGTAATAATCTTCTTCTTTGTAGATAACATTACTCTTATATATCTTAATAAGTATAAGTACAAGACTAATACTATTATTGTAGCTCTCTATACTAAGTATAAGATAAAGATACTTAGGGATCTAAGCTAGTTTCTAGCTATCTAAGTTATAAGGGATAGAGCAACTAAAAGGCTATAGCTAAGCTAAGTCTAGTATATATAGTAGATGTATACTAAGTTTATTACTAAACTAATAAGGCTAGTATCGATACTATTACTAGTAAAGATACTCTAGCCTAATAAAGGCTAAGCTTTACCTTAAGAGATCTACCTCTATTAGTAGAAGATAGAATCTATTAACTTTATAGTAGTTATTATAAGGCCTAATATAGCCTTTACTACCTCTAGATTATTAGAGTATCTAATAAACCCTTTACTAATACACTAGAGGCTAGTAAATAGAGTTATTTAGTATCTCTATAAGACTAGAGATCTAGCTCTCTACTTTAATAGTTTAATACTACTACTAATCTTTTAAGCTTTATTAGATACTAGCTTTAGAAGTTACTCTTTAAGGAAGAGCCTTTAGAGGTATCTATTTAAGATGTTCTAAGGCTCTATTAACTAGAAGGCTATAAAGTAGCTAACTATTACTACTTCTAGTATAGAAGCTAAGCTACTTGCTCTTATAGAAACTACTAAACAAGCTATATAGTAGAGGAGGCTTATAGCCTCTATCTATCCTCTAAAGTATATTAGTATTTAGTGTAATAACTAGTAGACTATTAGCCTTGTTACTAATCTAATAGAGAAGCTTAATACACGCCTTCGTTATGTTAATATCTATTATCACTAGCTAAGGTAAGAAGTTAGCTAAACTAGACCTATTTCTATAATATAGACTCTATTAGCTAATATACTAGCTAATAGCCTTACTAAGTTATTGCTACCTAGAAGGTATAAGGCCTTCTTATAATAGCTATCTCTCGAGTTAGTAATCTACTAACTAGCTATAATAGCCTTATAGCTATTTAGTAAAGGAGTATGTTAACTAAGGTATAGGCTAAGGGCGCTAAGAAGAACTCTACGTTACGAAAATCCTAGAGATAGAAAGCTAGAACTGCTAGAACTACTAGATTTACGAAGTAGAATAGCACTATCGTGCTAGGAGATTTAGCAATTCTAGCGTTTCTACTCCTCGCTAGGCCTACTAGCCTTGTCGCGTATCTATCTAAGAGCTAGTTCGTCTGCCGAAGTAGGTAATATATAGGTAACTATAGCTATATAGAGTTCTATTTTATAGCTATAATATAGATTTCTAGATTAATATACTTTATAGTCCGAAGTAGATATTTACGATAAGTATATAAATTAGCAAGAAAAGTCTATAACGCTCTACTATCTACTACCTTATAACTTAATTAATTTAATAATCCTAATACTACTTATGTCCTTAACTACCTTGCCTCCTCTACTTTCTTAAGCTATTCCTCCTTTTAGGTTGTATTCTATAGTATGTTATATATGTCGAAATCTGCTATGTTATTAATAAACATTAGCGAGGTCTCCTCGGTAATATCTTTGTCTACTAGTACTATATATATAATCGAGTATACTTATATTAGGGAGTATATATGCCTATCTCTTAGCGTCCTACCTCTCCCTGCTATAGTTAACACCTAGGGCTTGATTATAGTTATACCGTGTACGTAGTTAGCCTTACTATCTTAATAAAACGGTAGAAATAGATCTATAAGTACGCTAGTATACTCTTAGTAGGTAAATATCCCTCTACCGCTATTGTCCTCTATAGTTAGTATATAGCGTAGCTTTACTAGTAACTTACTATCGAAAGCTAGTATACCTCTTGTCTACTCTTACGAACTAGGTATCGAGCTAGATTACTACTCTTAAACCTAAAGCTAGTTATATCTCCGGTTCTCTAGTTAATTCTGCTAGTGCTTAGTACAATATATAAAGATTTACTTCTCGACATTAGGATCGTTAGGATTATTACTAGATAGCTAGTAGGTACGTAAAGCCGTATATAGCTTTACTCGTAACTATAAAGTCTAGTCCGAGTCTACTTCGAGGTAGTCTAACTTATCTAGATCGCTAGTTCGTAACCCTTAATCGCTTCGGTAGAAAGACTAATAGTACTCCTATACGAAGACCGTAACTATCTACGAAAGCTATAGACCTCTCGGTATTAGAATAAGTCTCTCTAGCTTACTAACTGTCCGCTATTAATCTTGGCCCTTTAATAGCATAGATAGGTCGGAATAGGCCTATTCGAATACTACCTATATATTAACGACAGAAGTTGTAGTAATAGGAGTCTCTAGAGTCTCTCTCTTGTTCGCTAGCGTTAATGTATATAGCATAAGACTACTGTCGAAGGCTAATTTAATACCGAGTAGACAACAGTTGTATACTATAACCTAGTTCTCCTAGCTAACCTTCTTATTTGTTAATTTAAATAGGTTCTTAATGAATTTAATATAGTTGTACTCTACGTAGTTAGAATCGAGATTTAGTACTACACTAAAGTGTCGAATAGCCTACATAAAATGTGTTATAGTATGCTACTTTAGGAAGTTAAAATAGCCTACTTCGTTTCTAGTTTAACTACGATATAGATAATAGATTTCCTTATATTCGTTTAGACGAAAAAGAGTAAGATTTATATACTCTAGCGTATCCTTATTATAGCTCTTGTACATCGCAAGTAGTATAAAGTAATACGAGATAGATACGAACTAGATTTAGTCTAGATCTATGTCGGATTAATCACGTAATCTCGGCATCGTAGCCCGGGCTTCCGGCCGCTTAGCCCTCGATATTACGCATGCTTTATACTTTAGTCTTCTTCTTCTTCTTCTAAGTCTCGATATCTTAACGAATAGACGTAATTAACCTCTTATCTTGCTAGTTATAATTACTATATCGAGACTTTATAATTACCGCGATCGAGCAATAGAGCTATCGAATTATCTAGTTCTCCTGCTACTTGTATAACTCTCTAACAACCGACACTTACGAAGAATCGAAGAACTAAAGAAGAAGCTATTATAACTATAGTTACCGCGTATACTACTATAGATCCTCGCTACTGCTATATAGGTTAATACCGCAAATAAGAAGAAGGCAATAAGTCGAGTTATAGACGACTCTTAAAGAAAGTAGGCTACTAGCTAAATTTTTAATATCCCCTTTGTTACGCGTTAACTTTTACACTATAAACTATAACTAACCTTACTAAGTATAGCTCGATCTAACCCCGGCAACGACTACTACATAAGTAAGATAAACCTCTCTACTAACAACAATAACGAAGCTATCTAGTTAGCCTATTACGACCTCTTTATCCTATCCGACGCCGACCTTAGAAAGAAGCTCTAAGAGACAGACAGTATAAGCACTCTACGCGAGGCCTTCGAGTTTATTAAGTTCACCTTCGACAAGTAGGTCGAAGTATATAACGCTACTCGTTTCGATACTCTCGATCTATATAACTAACTCGACGCTACTTAAGCTAAGCTAGCTACAGCTAATAGTACTATAGACAACCTTACTATCTAAGCTATACGCTACCTTACCGAAGTTAGTAATCTTAGGTCCGAGCTAGTATAGCTAAGAGCCGAGATAGAGCGCACTATACTAGCTTCTTTTATACAAGGCGCTACCTTATTAGAGAAGATACTAGACTCTACTATGTTTAGCAGTAGTACTCTAGAGCAGTTCGAGGTCTTTAAGTATTAGATAAAGAACAAGATATACGCTAACGCTAACTACTATCTAACTAAGGCGACCTAATTCGTATACCTCTACTTTCGCCTCTCTAGAGAAGCTTATACTCTTATTATAGACTCCGCTAGAGACGACACTCTTAACGTTAGTACTAGCCTAGCTCTATTAGCCTAGCGCTTCGAAGACCCTAACTATAAAGCTACTACACGCGCTTAGTTCGCTAGTCTCTTCTAGTATAATACCTCTTTTAACTTCTTTATTAGCGAGTTTAATAAGTATACTCTTTACGCTAAGATCGCTAACGATAAGTAGCTCTACTAGTTATACTAGAAGATCTCTAGTAAGCTATACGCTACCCTCGTTAACTTCGACACTAACGACCTTATCTCCTTTATCGCTAAGGCTTATACTACTAATCGTAACATCTAATAGAGCAACCTTATTACTAAGCGTACTTAGGCTCTATACTCTATGCCGGCTATAAGTCGCGCTACCTCTATACTAAATTATATAGCCTACTCTACTTCTGCTCCTACTACTCTAACTATCTTCTACTCTATCGCTAGAGGTGCTCTATAACTATTCTGCCTAACTTAGATACTTACCTATTATGTATATAGTAAGCCTAGTTATATCTCTACTAAATATATAGCTAGCGCTTCGGAGAAGGCTACCTATACTACTATATGCTCTATATGCATTAGCGCTATAGAAGAGATATAGTAGCTCAAAGACTATCTAGCTAAGTTAGATAACTAATTTAATATTAGTTTAGCTTACGACATAGATCCGATTTAACCTTAGTTCGACCCCGAGATAGATTACAAGTTAGCTAACCTATCTAGCTAGGGAAACGAGTAGCTAGAGGACAAGTCCTATCCTCTAGTAGAACAAGGGCAATTCGAGATGGACCCGGAAGTGTATAGTTAATAAATAGTATCGTTAGCTACTACATTCCTGCTATTATAACTCCTATTACTATCTATAACCTCTATAACTGCTCTTGTACTATTACACTTTAAGCCTTCGTTAACACTAGCGCGCTCATTAGCGCTACTGTTAATTATAACGTCCTTAATAAGTTAAAGAGCTTCGGCTATCCCGTCGCACTAGCTAGTTCTATTTAGCTCTAAGCCTACAACGGCGTTCTAATAGAACAAGTCACTTATAGCGTCCCCCTTACTACTACTGTCTCTAGTAAGCTAAACGCTCTTACTACCTTCTACATTATAGATATTAGCCGTTTTAATATTATCCTCGGCCTCGGCTAGCTCAAAGCTAATAAGGCTACTATTAACTATAAACACGGCTAAGTCACGTACAAAGAAGAGTTTTCACTAGTCGTTGTTAAGTAGTAGTAGCCGTAGCTAATTAAAGAGCTAGGATCTAGACCTAAGCCGGGCTTAGATCTAGAAGTCTAACTCGGCAAAGCCCCTACTCTAGTTTAGAACTAGTTCGGATCTAGTTTAACCTACGAACTAGATTCTAGCTCGGACGCTAAGATAGACTACTCTAGCCTATATCGCCTACTAGCTCTTAGGTCGAACTTTAAGCTAAATTAGAGAGAGTTTAAGCTAGCCTCCTATAGCACTTAGTTAATATATAAGTTCTCTTACGTACCTGCCTACGTAAATAACACTAAGCTAGAGAGACCTATAATTGCTTTTATTAGTACTACGGCCTTCGCGTTGCAAGCTAAGCACTCTAGCTACGAGGTGTTTACTATCTCTATAAAAGATATTAAAGACTACTACTGTTTAGCCTCTAAACTAGAACTAGACTCTATAGAGGTTCTACTACCGGAGCTATATAAGTTTACTAACGTCTTCTCTAAGGAGTAATCTAATACCCTACTAATGCACTAACTAGAGTTCGATAACTATATCGTTCTAAAGGATAGCACTAAGCTACTACGCACTAAACTCCTTCGCTACCTCTTGCCTAAGGAGCTCGATATAGTAGAGTAGTTTATTCGCGAACACCTCGATAAGAGTTTCGTTACTCTAAGCTCTATAAGCTATTCGTCGCCTATCCTCTTCGTCTATAAGCCTAATAGAGGACTCCGCCTCTACGTTAATTACTGCGGCCTAAACGAGGTTACTAAGCGTAACGTCTACTCGCTACTACTCATCGAGGAAACGCTTACTTACGTTAGTAAAGCTAAGTAGTTTAGCAAAATCGACATCTATTAAGCCTTCTACTACCTCTATAACTCCTTCGACTATAAAGACCTTACTACGTTCTCTATATAAATAGGCAACTTTAAGTAGCTAGTGATGCTCTTTAGCCTTACTAATGCCCTAGCTATATAGTAGAGGTTTATAAATTACAACTTTATCGACATGCTAGAACGCTTCGTATCGATCTATCTTAATAACATCCTTATCTATATAGACGGCACACGCCGGGAGCATACTAAGCACATTAAGCTAGTGCTCTAGCAACTCTATAAGCTTGGCCTTAACACTAACATTAAGAAGAGCGAGTTCTACCTAACAGAAGTAAAGTACCTTAGTATTATCGTTAGCCGAGATAGAGTTAAGATAGACCCTAAGAAAATGGAAGCTATTAGAGTATAGAAGTAACTAGCCCCTAGTAACACTACCTAGGTTAGAAGCTTTATTAGCTTCTATAGCTATTATTGCCGTTTTATTAAGGGATTTAGCTCTATCGCTAAGCTATTAAACGATCTACTTAAGAAGGACGCTATACTATAGAACAATAGGTGTACTACTATATTTAACCGTATAAAGCACGCTATTACTAGCGCGCCTGTCCTCGTACACTTCGACTATTCGAAGTAGGTAGTTCTCAAAACGGACGTCTCCGACACTATAATAGCTAGAATCCTCTTCTAATATAATAAGTCTAACATTCTCTAGCCTGTTACCTTTTTTAGTAAGTCGATAAACGAAGCTAAACGTAACTACGCTATCTATAATAAAGAGCTATTAGCTATCGTCTAAGCCTTTAAGGAATAGGCCTCCGAGCTTATAAGTACTTAATCCGATAAGGCTATCTACGTCCTTACTAATTACTAATTACTTATACACTTTATAAGGACCTAGAAACTATTATACTATTAAGCTCGCTAGGCTCTCTATCTCGCGTAGTTTAACTTTAAGATCATGTATAGGCCTAGTGCTACTAACAGCAAGGCTAACGCACTCACGAGGAGGAATAGGGACACGCTATACTTAAAAGAGAACCCTAATCTATGCTAGACGCTATTACTATATAGGGTGCTCGATTTATATATTATTAACGAGCTAAATCTAGGTCGCATCCGAACTAGATTACTAATTTAGGCCGAACTAAAATCTAGTTCGCTATCTAGTTCGCTATCTAGTTCGCTATCTAGTTCGCTATCTAGTTCGCTATCTAGTTCGCTATCTAGTTTACTACCTACACCGTTACCCATTTCGGCTACCGAGCTAGAGGTCTATATAGCATCTATCTTAGCCTCTAAAAACTAGCCTTTACTACTATTTAACGAAGTAGCTAAAGCTAACCTATAGGACTCCGATTTTAAGTTAGTTCGTGGCGTCTACTATATGATAGAGGCCTTCCTAAAGAGGAAATAGTTACTGTCGACCGACGTTACTATCGAGAAGAGAATACTATAGGCCGATAGCCGGTTAATTGTCCTCTATTATATAGCTGCAAAAGTCATACAGGAAGTTCACAACTCGAAGGATTATATATACGAAGGAGCCGCTAAGATAGCTACTATAATTAAGATAACCTTCTATATCCCTAGATACAATAGTAACGTAAAGAGGTTCGTCGCTAACTGCTACGACTATAAGCGTTCGAAAGCTCGCTATAGCCTCCTAGCTAGTCTCCTATTACCTCTGTCTATTCCGGAAAGGCCTTAGTAGTATATTACTATAGACTTCGTTACTAGTCTACCTCTAGTAGACGGCTATAACGCTATACTCTATGTCGTTAACTGCCTAACTAAAGAACAACACTTAATCCCTTACTTCTTAGGCGATAGAGACATATTAGCGTTTAAGACTGCTAAGCTCTTGTTCTTCTACGTGTAGAAACTACATAGTCTACCCGATAGTATTACCTCTAATTGTAGTTCTTAGTTCGTTAGCGACGTTTAGAACAGGCTCTACTAGATCCTAAAGATTGTAGCTAAACTCTCTACTATAGAGCACCCCTAGACAGACGGCTAGTTAGAAGTTATAAACTACAAGTTCGAGTAAGTTATCCGTTTGTACGCTATACGCTTTAGTAATTAGACTCTCGTTCTGCTAGTCGTAGAGTTCTCCGCAAATGCTAGCCTCTTAGATAGTACTAAGTTATCGCCGTTCGAAGTAATAAGAGGTTATAGGCTAAGGATAAGCTTCTAACTACCTTCTAATGCGCCGTTAAGAAGAGCTAAGCTTAATAAGGCCGACATCTACGCTCTCGCTAAGTAGCTAGAAGAGGCGTTAGCTATTGCTAAGACTAACCTCGCTATTACTTAATTACGTATAGTAGAGTAGGCTAACAAGCACCGGCTGCCGATAGAGTTCGAGGTTAATAATCTAGTATAGCTATTAACAAAGAACCTTCATCTACATAGTAACCCTAAGCTACTACCAAAAAGAGTCGGTCCCTATAGGGTATTAGAGAAACGTTCACTACTAGTATATAAGCTCGAGCTGCCGGCTACGTTATAACGTATATACCCTGTGTTCTACGCCGACCTCCTTACTAAGCATCCGAACAATCCTCTACTAGGTTAAGCCTTTAAAGAGCCACCGCCGGTAGAAGTTAGTAGTAAAGAGAAGTATAAAGTTAACGACGTTATTAACGTACACAAACTACGTAGTAAACTCGTCGCTCGCATTAGCTAGAAAGGCTATCTAGAAGACCTCACTTAGTAGCCAATCGACAACCTTAAAGAGGCAGCTAACGTACTACGCGACTATTTAGATATACATAAAGATAAGCTAAGGCTAAGCTAGATTAATAGGGGACCTATACGATAGCGTTTAAGAGCAAACGCGCTTAAGAGAAGGAGTAGTAATACGAGATAGATATAAACTAGATTTAGTCTAGATCTATGTTAGATTAATCACGTAATCTTAGTATCGTAGCCTAGGCTTCTAGCTACTTAGCCCTCGATATTACGCATGCTTTGTACTTTAGTCTTCTTCTTCTTCTTCTAAGTCTCGATATCTTAACGAATAGACGCAATTGACCTCTTATCTTGCTAGTCGTGATCATAAAGTCTACTAGAGCTCTTAGATAGTATATAGTATCCTCCGTGTAGATTTCGGTTAGGAGAGGGATAAACACTAGTAGGATCTAATAGAGTAGACTTTTTTACTCCTTTCTAGTCTATTATTTAACAGTAGAGAAGTAGACAAATCTCCGAAGGCCTAGATATACTAGAATACTAATAAATTGCTAATCGATAATATTAAGTATACGTTCGGTAGAAGAGCGTTTATGTTCTATAACTCTAGCCTACTTAGTAGCTAGCTTAAACTAGTATATCTCTAAGGCTAGTATCTTATCTTATAGTATCGTAGTTGTCTAACTAATAACATGCATTAGTACGCCTTTTAAGAGCTAATAGAGGATGTCCGGCACTATAGCCTCGTAGATATTAGTCTATTTATAGCCCTACGCGAAGCAATCGATATTATATACCAAATCGAGAGTCGTTATAGTACTCTACTACTATAGTTAGATCTACCTCTATGTCGATGTATAAGTATATAGTTCCGCGCTCGCCTCTAAGTTCTCCCTTAGTTCTAGCCTTATCCGGCAAGTTAGGTAATAGTATAGAGACTTAACGCTAGTAATCTTGACCTATTTAACGTAGTCTATTGTTATAGCTACTATAACTAGGAAACATCTTCTAGTTACTCCGTTTAAATAGGTAAGATCGATATCTTCGCTTCTAATAATTTACTTAATTAGATTAAAGATCTTCTTTATACACTTATAATATATAATTACTTTCTATATTACATCGCTATCCTTTACAATAGGTAGGAGTCTAACTAGAAGCTAGCTAGGCTAAGTATTAGAGTTGCAAATATAAGAAGGCACGTTCCTAATAGAGAGATATATAGTATATATAGCAAGATCTCCTTAATAATTAGTTATCTATATCTAATCGCTTATAATAATAAGAAGTATAATAGTAGCACTATCGATGTTTATACGCTCTTAAGCTTCCTACTACTAGTCCCCTAATGCTAGGTTATTAAAGATCCGCTATAAGAGTTTACTATTAGTAGTCTCTATAAAGGTTTAAAAAGAGCTATATATTATATCGTCCTTAAAGCTGTAGTGCTAGAGAAAGAATTATAGAGCATCTATAACATCTATATAGCGTAGAGTATATTCTAATATCCCTTAATTAGTAGCTATCTTAAACAAGGTTCTTATCTAAGATTCTAATTCCGAATAATTATCTAATTTGTCTATTTAACTACGAAGTTTATCTAATATCTTAAAACTAAGCTAATTAGTTAAAGACTAAATATATAGGTTCTATAGGAGACGAGTAATAGTATTCTTACTAATCTTCTCTTTAAAGAGCTACTAAGTAAGTATAGTATCTATTCCGTTCTTAAAAATATAGCTACTGTCTAGATCGTCTACGAACTAGACATCTACCTTAGCTAATCTAGTACTATATTAGATTAGTAGTAGGAATGTTTATATATATTCGTATTTATACTATATACGCTTATAGTACTACCTCTGCTCTTTAGCTAGTAGCCTCCTTATAGGTCTATATAAAGTAGGCTAACCTCCCTAAAGAAGATAGCTAACTCTTCCTTATTAAGTTCGCTAACGATCTAGAAAGAGTAAAGGTAGAGACGTGTTCTTCTTCTTTCTTCTCTTTCTCTTATATATAGTCCTCTCTATCGACACTATACTAGAGACTAATAGTAGCTCTATCTATACGTATAAAGTCTCTGTCTACTTTAGTATTACTCTTAGCCTCGAGGTAGACACCTAGATAGAGAAGGTCCTATACTACTCTTTCTTTACTCTACTTATCTATACTACTTGTCTATATATCTTGTTCTCTATTTAAAATTATCTCCTCCTTGTTTGTTTAGAGCATTTATAGTGTTTGTCTTATATATTTACTAGATAATCTAGTAGTTTAACTACTACTATTAATAGAAGAATATCTTAGCCTAGCTTAAGCTATTAAGAGAGATAGAGATAAGAGTTAAGATAGTCCTAAGGTAGAGAGTAGATAGAGTAGAGTATCTAGCTATCTCTATTATAAGGATAGTATAGTTAGTATAGCTATTGTAGTATAAGAGAAGTCTCTAATGCTAGAAACCTCTATATTATAGCGTTAAAGTCGTTTAAGTATCTTTTGCTTATGTCGACAGTAGTAGAGAAGGTGTCTTTTATATCTAGATAGAGTTATATATCTCTTTCTATATGCTTCGCATTTGCTAGTTACTACTATTATAGTTTGTTTTTGTCGTTAAGGAGAGAGTAGAAGAGTAGTAGGTCTTAAAGAGGATTTATCTCTAAATTCTACTTTAAGCTAGTTTAGTATTAGTTATTACTTATAAGGGATCTACTTCGTTATCTATATAAATAATCTACTTCGAAAGAGAGAGTATATACCTCTCTACTATAACAAAATCCATTTCCGTAGTATACTTATTACTATACTAATCTTAATTAAGTTTAATAGGCTATATCTTACTCTTTAAATACTGCTTACGCCTATATACTACCTTCTTAAATATCTTCTCTACTAAACTATAATAAGAATTTATCTATTCGTAGACGTCGTAGAAGAGGGACGTTAGAATAAGTATAAATGCCTTAGTAGTAGTGCTTTTCTAAGACTCTACGTTCCTATAGACATAGCTAAGGTATTATATAATTTAGCGCCTAAGATATGTCGTGTCTAGACTAACTATAGCGTTAAATCGTAAGAGGTTAAGGCTAGTCTTAATATATACTTCCTAGGCAACTAATACCTTTAATTCTTCTTTCTTGTCTATTACTATATTAATAATATTACTATACTCTGCTTGTTTACTAACTCTAGTAGACACGAGATAGACGTTATAGTTGTTAAAGTAGATAAGCTTAGCTTCCTTGCTCTTCTAGTACTAGGTAATATACTATCTTAGTTAGTTAAAGCTATAAGAGCTAAAGGGTTAGGAGGACTTACTATATGTACTAGCGTGACTATTATTAGCTTCTAGCTAAAGACTACTACCTACCTCTTAATCTTCTTATTATACTTAGTAGGTTAGTTAGTTATATCTACTAGGATCGCTATTAATACTTTTATCTAGAGGCTATTATAGAACTTATATATATGCTTCTAGAGTATACTATTCTTTCTAGCCTTATATAGAGTAGTAGAGTACTTAACATCTATATTGCTAATCTCTTTCTTAACCTTAGGGTTTTTGTTATATATATCTATTAGAGCAGGGAATATAGATAGTACTATAAGCTTATTAACTATATCTAGGAAGGTAATAGCTTTAGTAGGACTCTTAAAGATCTACGCGACGTTAATCTCTTTATTATCTACTTCTCTCTTTCTCTTTTTCTTATGTTTCTTGTTACTCTTGTTCTTCTAAGTCTCCTTAATCTTATCGAAGTAATCCTTATAGACATGCTTAAGATTATTGTTATACTTAGAGTCGAGGCAGATCTTAAGATTGTATATAGTATAGAGAGGAACACTTATAATAGATAAGTCTATTACCTTCTTAAAAGGCAACTATATATGTCTAGTACTAACTATTAGTATAACTTCTACTAGTACCTTACTCTATTCTCGGCATAGCTAATAAGTATTCTTATCTATATCGTTCTTAGTACCGGGATTATAGTTGTTAGCGGAAGAGAGTAAAGTCTAAAAGCTATTAATGTTCCTTATCTAATTCCCGATATATACGAAGTTTAGCTTTTTTAGAATATACTTTATCTATACTAGAGTATCTTACTTAGGTACTATAGCTAGGTTATTAGCTTAATTCTTTAGATTCTAGTCTATAGCCTATATATAGCTCTTCTTAGGCTTATTTACTCTCTCTCTATTATTAACTATATATAGGTTATAGTACTAGTACGTAGTATATACGAAGCTAGCTATAATATTTAAGTACTTAGTTACTAGTGTACTGCTTATATATAATAGAAGAGGCTTATTGTAGAGGTATAATAGCTTCTACTATGTTTGTGTATTATAAGATATAATTAAATAAAATTTATTAAAGACAATAATCAAGAGTAATAGGTATATCTACTTAGAGGTGTCGTTAATAGTAAACTTTACTAACTAGTTCCCCTCGAAGGTAACAGTAGCTAGCTATTTAAGAATAGTTCTAGGTATAACGAAGACATACTAGTTATTTAGCTATTTACCTCTTAGGAACCTAGATTTAGAATTAAGAAGTCTCTTAGTAGTAATTGTAGCTTTTAGTTTATCGTTTTTGTCTTTTAGCTAGTAAGCCTATTTATAGTAATCCTTTAGTAAGTCGTAGGCTATAATAGTCTCGTTTAGAGTATAAGTATAGTTACTATACTTCTTAGTAATCTTTAATTTACTTCCTTTACCCTATACTACTATAGCTTTCTTTCTCCCTTACTATATAAACTTAAATAGCTCGAGCATCTACTAAGTAAGCGTATTAGACTAGGCAACTATAAGGTTTAGTCCTAACCTCCTTATACTTAAGGTAGAATAGTTTAGTTCCGGTACTAGAGTTATCGCTTTACTATATATCTCTTATATCTCTAAAGATAGCTTCTTAACTTTATTAGTCTCTTTAAGGTTGTCTACTATATTTGCTCTTTCTATAGTTAGTATAAGAGCTATTACTATTTTACCGAGATCTATTTCGTAAGCGAAGATAATAATCTTATATCCTTAAAGGTCTTATATTAAGGCGTAAGTAATAGAATATATCTAGAGAGAGAGAATTAGGTATTTCCGATTCTAACTAGTAAAGATAACTCTAATAGTTAGTAGATCTATGTCTAGCTTATAGCTAAAGAACTTATAGGTATAGTCCTATAGCTTAGAGCTATATTAATCTAGGACTTAACTTTTAGAGATAAAGCTATTCTAGTCTATAGCTAGCTTATTATAATTAGGCTTTATAATATCGGAGCTAGTAAGGAATTAGTTAACCTCCTACTTAGTAACGGTTAGTAGTATAGGAACCCTTAGTATCTCTTTTATAGTAGTTCTCTTTATTATTATTTTCTCTAATAATAGCTAGACTATATATAGATACTACTTCTTACTTGCTTTTTATATATTAATTTCGTTAGGGGTAATAAGAACATCTAGTAAGACCTTAGTAACGTTAATAAGGTCTTTATTCTTAGTCTCTTCCTCTACTATCTCTTTTAGCTCTTCTATACTCTTAGTCTTTATAGTTTCGATAACTCCTATCTACTCTATATTGTTGTTTTCTACTTCGGGAACTAGGATATCTACTTTATAGTCCGAGAGATCTTCGATAGAAGAGAGAATTAGTAAAGGCATTAGCTTGTTAATTCCTCTAGAGAGCGAGACTATATTATCTAGAGGAATCTAGAATCCTTTATAGTACGCGCGGAGATTAACTAATAATATTAGTATTAAACTATATAATATAGAGTAAGACTTATAGAGAACATCGACTAGTAGTTATTTAATAATAGCGACGTCTATATAGATAATAAAGAATATATTAAAGACACTAATAGAGACATATAATGCTAGGCTAGAAATAGTAGCGCCTATGTTATATATGTCTCTAATAAGTATAATATCGAATAGTTCGTTAAAGTCTATATAAAATAGTTTATTATCCTCTTTGTTAAAATTCTAACCTTTAGCTAGGATTGTCTTTAAGCTCTCTAAGCTATACTAGTAATATCTAGATAATAATTCGAGTTCTCTAACTAGGATTAAGCGTATCTTAACTATATTTAGACCTCTAGGTTAAACTTCGAAGACCTTTATAATTATAATATTAATCTCTATAACGTGTTTATTAAAGTTAGGTAGCTTACGAAAGCGAGCGACTTGCTACTAATATCTAGGATTATAGTTACTAACGCTTATATTTATTCCTAATAGCGTAGTATATAAGGAAGCTAGAATAGAGTATTAAGAGTTATTACTATTAGCTAAGGTTATAGAGGTACGTCTATATCCTAAAGGCTAGAGGTATTACTAGTAGTTATAGTCTTTAACTTTCTTAATATCTCGCTACTTTATGTTCTTTGCCTATAGAATAAATTTCTATATAGTATATTTGTTCTTATAGCTATTAGCTCCGCTTAGGACGTATTCTTAGAACTAAGTATAATTATAGCGACCGGGACAATTAATAAAAAGATCTTTACTTAATTCTTTAATAAGTTTCTTCTCGATAGAAACTCTAACTATCTTCTTCTAGAAGTTCTTAGAGATATCTTTCGAGAGATTAAAGCCTAGCTCTCTATATATATTATACTAGATAATTCCGATATTCTTTATTACCTACTCGAAGTTATTTATAGACTAGTTAAAGATATTAGTAAAGTATACTTTAGTAGGTAGTAAGCCTCTTACTAGGTATCTATTAATTTCGTCTATAGTCTAGTCCTTAGCTAGCTTCTTGCTAAAGTCGAGAGGTTAAGAATTTAATACTATAGTAGTATAATCTTACGCTATTAGTAAATCTTATAATAAGTTTAGTTAAATAATATATAAATAGCTAGTATACTTAATTAATTATATATTAGAGAGATACGCTTATAAAAAGTAAGTATAGAGAGGAATATTAAAGATAGTAAGTAGTAACACGTAAATAAAGAAGATATATTTAGAAGATTATATAGTAGCCTATATATTATAAAGTCTTTATTGTTCTAGAAGAAGAACTATAAGTAGCTAGGAAATCTATATAAAAGCTAGCTCGGCTACTAAAATAGATAATAAGCTATATATAGCTATTAGTCGTAGATCTAGAAGGCATGTAATAGAATATGTCTATTTTGTAATACAAAGTAGATAGCGAAGTAGGCGTAAAGTGAATATCTAAGTTAAAAACATATATTAAGGTAGATACTATATTTATTATAATTATAATAAGAGAGTTAAAGGAAGTATAAAGAATAGCTAATAGCTTTCTACTATAGTTCTCCTTACGAGTAGAAGGGGAAGGTAGTAGCGACTAAAGCTAGAAGAGTAGTACGATATAGATATACTATAACTAAAGCGTAACTACGACTTAGCTTTCTCTATAATTCTATCTTAATTCGAAGTAGACATAGAAGAGAATATAGAAAGAATAGACTATAGTACTACCTAGTGTTATAAGACATAGTAGACTAGTAACACTAGATCTTATAATATGCATCGTACTTAGTAATATCCCTAAGATAGTACGAGCTCTATTACTATAGTACACTAGTAACTACACGAGTATCGAGGCTAACTATGTACTAGATAATGTTTCCGATTAAGGCGATTATTAGCTAGACTAGAATACTATCTATTATCTATAGCCTTCTATCTCTACTATAGCCGAGCTAACCTATTAGTAGAGTATAGTAGAGCTAGAATAGCTATTTTATTCTACTTCTCTTAATGCTTCGAGTTTGCTATATAATATATATAGTAGTCTATATATGTTTATTCTCCTATTCGCCTCTTTCTAGAAAGTATAAGTATATCTAGACGAAGGTCGAGGCAAAGTAAATAACAAGGTAGGTATCGAGCTATCGAAATAGACGTCCTTATAGAGATATAAATAATAGTAAGTAAATAATTTTAACAAATGTTCTTTCTTTAGGCATAAACTACTTTTATAGTATAGGCTCTATCTAGTTACTAAATATCTAATATATATTCCTGTCTATTTACTTTAGTAAAGTGCTATACATGTCTATCGGAATATAATACCTACTAGCACTAATCGTCTTCCTAAGGAATAGTAGAGCTAGTAGTTAGTAGTAACTAATAACTTCTCTTTATAAACTACTAGAGAGACACTCTAGTAAGCCCGCATATAGAGGAGAGGATATACCTTAGCACTTCCGAAGGATAGTTATTATTAGCCGCGGAGAGATTTATCTCTTTTATTTAAGCTATAAGGTAGTAAACTAGATAATAAACTAGACTTTAGAAGTTCGAGCCTAGTAGTAATTCGGATAATATAGACTAGGTTTACAAGCTACCTATAGTACTCTACTAGTACTGCTCTAGCCCTAATAATAGTATATGCCTTTAGTTGTCCTAGTAGTATAGCTAGGTTTCTACTAGTAGAGTATAGTTCTTTCTTAATTAATTATAAGTTACTATAACGAGAAGTAGTAGATTATTTAACATTATAGATACTAGTGTTACTATAGAGAACACCTATATTTCCGAATGTGCTATCGTATTACTAATAACTTACTATAAAGGTAACAGAGTAAGTATAGTATCTATATCGTTCTAGAGAATATAGCTATAGTCTAAATCGTCTACGAACTAGACGTCTACCTTAGCTAATCTAGTACTATATTAGATTAGTAGTAGGAATGTTTATATATGTTCGTATTTATACTATATACGCTTATAGTACTACCTCTACTCTTTAGCTAGTAGCCTCCTTATAGGTCTATATAAAGTAGACTAACCTCCTTAAAGAAGATAGCTAACTCTTTCTTATTAAGTTCGTTAACGATCTAGAAAGAGTAGAGGTAGAGACGTGTTCTTCTACTTTCTCCTCTATCTCTTATATATAGTTCTCTCTATTAACGCTATACTAGAGACTAATAGTAGCTCTATCTATACGTATAAAGTCTCTATCTACTTTAGCGTTACTCTCGGCCTTAAAGTAGATACCTAGATAGAGTAGATCCTATACTACTCTTTCGCTACTTTACTTATATATATCTCTTACCTCTATACCTTATTCTCTATTTAAAATTATCTCCTTCTCGTTTGTATATAGTATTTATAGTATTTGTCTTATATATTTACTAGGTAATCTAGTACTTTAACTACTTATATTAGTAGAAGGATGTCTTAGCCTAGCTTAAGCTATTAAGAGAGATAGAGAGGAGAGTTAAGGTAGTTCTAAGGTAGAGAAGAGAGAGAGTAGAATATCTTCTTACTTCTACTATAAGGATAGCATAGCTAGTATAGCTATTGTCGAATAAGAATAGTAAGAAATAATAGAATAGTCTTTAGTATTTTTATATACGAATAGAGAGTAGATATATATAGTCGTTAATAGTTAAAGAGGTATCTTTTATATTTAGATAGTATTTAATATATCTTTCTATATACTTTATATACGCTAGTCTAAATTATAGTAGTAGCTTGTTTAGAAGAAGGAGATATAAGGAGTCTAGTAGGAACTAGTACTAGCACTTTCCTAGGCATCTACTTTGTCTAAGCTTAGTAATAGTCTAAGGTTATAAAGTATCTACTTTGTTATCTATTTTAGAAAGATAGAAGTAAGAATTTTATTTATCTTTATAACATCTATTAAATCTTTAGCTATAAAGTATTACCTTTATTTAAGCTTCTTGTGCTCTTAATAAGAGATTAATATTAGTAAAGAGTAGTCTCGGCTTTATATAGGTTCTATATCTACTATCTCTTTCTTTATTCCTAGCTATACGCTTTAAGTATATATACTTATACTAACGATTGTGTTTAGCTAAGAAAGAGAAGACATATTCTAGCGTTAAGGTATGTCTAGTAAGAGCTAGTCTTAATATATACTCCTTAGGCAATATATACTTTAGATTCTTCTTTCTTGTCTATTACTATATTAGCTATACTACTCCGCTTCTGTTAATTACTAACATAAGTAGATACGAGATAGACGTTATAGTTATAAAAGCGAACAAGCTTAGCTTTCTTACTCTCCTAGTACTAGGTAATATACTATCTTAGTTAGTCGAAGCTATAAGAGTTAAAGAGTTAGAAGAACTTACTATATATACTAGTATAACTATTATTAGCTTCTAGCTAAAGACTACTACCTACCTCTTAATCTTCTTCTTATACTTAGTAGATTAGATAGTTATAGCTACTAGAAGCGTTACTAATGCTTTTATCTAGAGGTTATTATAGAATATATATATATACTACTAGAAGCTATAGTCCCTTTCTACTCTATATAAGCTTATAGACTAAGAGCTATAAATGTTCTTTCTAACTATACTACTTTCGTATCTATTGTCTCTAATATTTATAGAAGCGAAGAGCGCAGATGCTAAGAGTAATATAGAGACTACAAGAAGAGAAAATAGAGACTCTATTAAGGTTTTTAAGTTTCTAGTAACGAGGTACTCCTTTCCGTTTAAGGTTTCCTTACTCCTGTTTACGCTATGCTTATCTACTTTGTCCTTATAGCTGTTACTAATGTTAGTTAAGAGGGATTTGCTATTTACCTCTAAAAGCTCTAGGATTACTAGGTTAGTAGAGACGTAGAGATTACAAGTTATATAGAGGAGAGCGTATATAATAATAAAGTCTAGATTCCTTCTTAGGCATAAATTAGCATTGTCTAGTGTTAACTATTATCTAATATCGGAGAGATTATAGACTTATTCCTAGTATAGCTATCTATTAGTTTAATCTATCTATATCTTAGTATAGTAAGGCTACTTATTTGTCTATAGTAAAGGAGTATAGAACTTAAGTATAGCTAGACCTTACCTCGAGTATATACGTATAGGACTATAGTCTAAGATTGTAACTCTACCCGAGAGTTTCCTATTACTTAGAGTAGGCAGAGGTAATAGTAGCTATAGTATAAATTAGAAAACACCTCCTAAATCTCTTATATCGTTATAGAGTAAGTACTATTATAGTCCTTCTCTAAATCGCTATAGAATTATATTATATAAACCTTTATTAAGCTATATTCGCTAGTATAGCGAAGTAAAGGAATAGTATATATTATAGAAGTAGTAACTCTATAATAGTTAATAGTGTTAAGCTAATCTCTTATAGAATAAATCTCTAAGAATAAATTATAATAAAGTATACTATTAAGTTAGATAGGTATAGTAATAGCTTTACTATAGTAGTTAACTCTGTGTCTAGTTATAATAGTAGACCTAGATCGGCGCTATATAGAGCCGAATATATAGACGACATTATTATAGTTTTATACCTTACTAGTTCGGAAGATTAATCTATTCCGAAAGCTACTTTACTAGTAAACTAGAAGTCTTAGAGGCTAGACTTATCTTTCTACTTGCTATATATATAGCTAATAGTCTCGCGCTAGTTAGGGGCAATAAATATATTATTTAATTAGCTAGTAAGTAATTTAATCTCTAGAGACTAAGGATATACTATCTAGATAAGTTATTAACGATATTACTATTTAATCTCTATAACTACGAACATATATTACTTCTAGTTCCACAGGTAGAGAGTTATAAACCGGATAGCAATAAGGACACCTTCTAATCTAGAAGTTACCTGTATATAATAATCTAGTTTAGCCCCTAAACTAGATAATAAGCTATACATTAGTAGTATATTTAGAGATATAGTATTAACACTATAAGTCTACTAAGAGTCTACTTATATAGCTAATCTTCGTTAGTCTAATTACTATACTAGAGCGAGCTACTTAAAACCTATAATTCGAGCGAAGTAGATAGTAAAGAATCTAGAATTATTCTTTTATAAGGCTATTATATAGAAGGTAATTTAATGTACTTAGGGGTTTATAATAATACTAATCTATATACTATATAGTATCGTACTTAGAAGCAAAGGAACTATAGCAAGACTTATCTTAGTTTAATAACATCTATTACTATTAGTTAGAACTTTAGCTTTTAGTAGAAGATCTAGTTTAGTTATAGTTTATGCTTTAGTAGATATATTAAGGAAACTTTAAACTAGTAGATTGCCTAAGTCTAGTATTTAACGAACTTCTAAGTCTAATTAATTAATAATAAGCTTATTTCTCTTTATCTCTTATCTAACTTATATATACTCTACTCCTTATCTGCTCCTATATGTATTATATATCTATAGAGGCTTCTTTCTCTTTATCCTTAAACTCTATAGTCTTATATCCTTCCTAACTACCTTCGAACGATAGGATCTAATAACTTTTTCTCTTCCTTTCTAATCTTAGTTTCCTTAATTTCGCTATAATCTCGTTTATATATATAAGTATATTCCTATTAGAGTTATAGAGATACAGAGTTAGAGTTAAGGAGTCTCGGTGTAGTAGAGAGAGTAGTATATCTATTATAAAGTCCATTTCCGATCTAAGTAGATCTTTATTATCTAGAGTAGCTTACTATCTAGTTCGGTATCTATAGAGATCTACTAGAATAATTAGCTATAAATAGTATTAACGCTACTAAAGACTTACCTCGAACGAAGTGTAGCAATTTTAATATAATATCTAGTTCGTAATAGAGAATAAGAAATATCTTAACCTTACTAGCTAGGAGATAGACATAAGAGTAGTTAATAGCCTTAGTAAGATCTATATCGTCGGTAATAAGATCGACATTATCTAGGTTGTTCTAGTATATAAGGAATAGCTTAATACTCTCTTTCCTATAATTACTATTCTTATTAATAGCTTACTAGAGCTCCTTTATAGATAGCTTCTTAGTACTAGGCGGATTAATGTCGTTTATAGATAGGCTCTTAATATATTTAAGTAAAACTATACTCTGTTATTAATCAAGAGTAACACCTATAAGTTAAATAATAATCTATTAGCGGTTAGGCATAACCTCTAGTTATACCTACTCTATCTTATATACTAGAGTCTTCTTAAAAGGTAGTAGAGCATAATTACGTACATTGTCGCTAGTTCTAAGCTATAAGCTACTATAATTAAATAATAGAGGCGTACTGTCTAAACTATAGAGTCGCTTAGATATTGTTGTATCTAGTATAATAGATAGAGCACTCGCTTCTATAGTCTCTTCTCTCTTCTTAATTGCCTTAGACTTATAATTTTTAGTCTATAATAGGAAGGCCTATATAGCACACTTAGAGTTATAGTCTTTATTGTTTAAGCTACTACTAAATATATACTTCTTAAACTAATTAAGATCTTTACGACCGGGACAATAGACAAAGAAGTTATATGCTTTTCTAGACTTGCTATTAATAATAGACTTAGAGCTCTTTCTAACGTCGTTATACTCTTTTATATAGGATGTCGACTTACTAGTAAGAATATTAATACTTTACTTCTTGTCTTGTTTAAGGAAAATTTCTATAGCGACGTTATATACCTACTTAAAGTTATCCTTGCTCTAGTTAAAGTATACTTTCTAGAAACCCTTAGTAAAGCTATTATAGTTTTTAAGTTCTAATATAACTTCGTCCTTAGTCTAGTCCTTTACGTTAGCTTTACTAGATTCGAGAAATAGGCGTTTTACTACTAACTCTATAACTAAGGTAAACTCTTAAATAAATTAGTAAAAGAGTATATAAGTGTATTTTGAATTATAGCTATATAATAGCTTTAAGTTAAGAATTATAAGAGTAAGATAGAGAGGTATAGATGTTAGATATCGCTAATATAGTAAAGGTATATAAGTAAGGTATTTATTATAATAAAGAATATACTTTTCTTTATGTCTAAAATAGACAAATAGTACACGCCGGAATAGGTTAGTACTTGCTATACTTATTAATATCTAGTTAGTAAGCCGAAGTAAACTTTAGAAATCTAGATTATAAAGCTAGCGCTTTTATATATTAGATTTGCTAGGCTTAAATACTCTACTAGTGATTTTGTAATATATATAGCAATTAATATAACTTATACTTTAATACTAAAGAGGAGAATAAACGAAAGATACGAAAAGGACAAGGACTTCCTACTATAGTCCTCTACGTAAATAGGAAGGGGAAGTAGTAGCGACTAAAGCCGGAAGAGTAGTACAATATAGGTATACTATAACTAAAGTATAACTATAACCTAGCTTCCTCTACGATCCTATCTAGATTCGAAGTAGATACGGAAGGGAATATAGAAAGGATAGACTATAGCACTACCTAGTATTATAAGATATAGTAGACTAGTAATACTAGATCTTATAATATGCATTACACCTAGTAATATCTCTAAGGTAGTACGAGCTCTATCGCTCCGGTATATTAGTAACTACACAAGTATTAGGGCCTACTACGCACTAGACTACATTTCTAGTTAAGGCGATTATTAGCTAAACTAGAATACTATCTATTATCTATAGCTTTTAATCTCTACTATAGCTAAGCTAACCTATTAATAGAGCATAGTAGAGCTAGAGTAGCTATTCTATTCTACTTCCCTTAACTCTTCGAGTTTGTAATATAATATATATAATAGTCTATATATATTTATTCTCTTATTTACCTTTTCCTAGAAAGTATAGGCGCGTCTAGACGAAGGTCGAGGCGAAGTAGATAATAAGATAGATATCGAGCTATCGAACTAGACGTCCTTATAGTAATATAGATAAGAGCGAGTAAATAATTTTAATAAATGTTCTTCTCTTAAGTATAAGCTTCGCGTTAATATTAGATAAAAGCAATAATAGAGAGGAACGAATATAAGGTAGAATATAATTATAAATTAGCTAAGTCTAATTCTATCTTTATTATAATTACCTAGTAACTCTACTACTACTATAAGTTCTATAACGTTAACTATAGCCTTATACTCTCTAATAGCTATTATTAGCTATAGATATACCTAGTAAGATTAGGCTATATAGTACTCTCTTACTACTCTAAATAATCCTACTACTCTCTCCTTAGCTTTAATAGTAGCTATAATAACTTTATTCTATTAAGATAATTAAAGATAGCCTAGGCCTAGACAACCGAGAATATAAGGATATATATAGCTTAATTAAGACTATTATCTCTTAAAAGAGAATTATCGGAAAGACATTTAGGTTAATATTAGACAAGACATATATCGAGAGAGAGATACTTATATCTATACTTAATATATACCTTATAAAGACGAAGTTTTATAGCACTACTAATTATATAAAGAAAGACACTAGATAAGTAGCATTTCGAGCGCTTATATATAAAATAAGCACGAATTTCTAGCGCTAGTAATAGTAATAGTGCTAGTATAATAGCTAGTAAAATATCTCGTCTATTCCCTATTATAGCGCTACTAGCGAGGCTTTAAAATCGGTCCTCTCTAAAGGCTTACACTTGCTATTAAAGTCTCTAGAAGATCGACTTAACAAGATATTACTTGTTATGCGAAAGGATAGAGAAATATACTTTATATACTTACTATAAGACATTATAGAATATACCTTATCTACGAGTAATACCGATAGTATATTTAATCTAGACTAGCTAGTACTATTATTAATCCTTATAGATGACTATTTCTTTAATTATTAGAGAGATAGCCTAGATTAAAAGGATAAGTAGACGCTCTAGTTTACTATAATTAAGAATATTATATAGCTTAAGGTAGTTATTCTTTCGAAGTAGTTATATAACTAGTCTCTACTCGTTTATATTAAAGCTAAAAGCGATATATACTAGAAGCTACCTCGAGCAAGGCGTGTTTATTAATAATATAAAAGAGTTAGAGTATTTACATTTCGAATATTACTATAGCTAAACTAGATCGTATATATCTAGCTCGGGCTATACTAGTAATATAACTAGCTAAGAGCTTATTAACTTTAGCATTATTCTGTTTTATATAAATACTATTACTATAGCTACTCTCTTACTCTTTACTTCTATCGCTCTTGTAGTTAGAGTTATACTCTAGTAGCTCCTCTTTGTCCTTAGTATTACTCTTAAGAGAGTTAAAAGTATAGTACCTACTACCGATAGTATAGTCTATTTTATTATTTAGTACAATAAAGTTCTTTATCTCTATACCTCTAGAACTAGGTATATCGCTTAGGCTACTATACTCTCGGTATTATATTCCTAGCTACTTTAAGATTATACTAAGATCCGCTAGGCCTTACTTCTCTAGGTACTATTTAGTAGCTTTAAAGTATATCCTCTAGTAGGTCTACTAATTAGTCCTTATTACTCCTGCCGATAGTAACTACTATACTTACAGCGTTAGAATATATAGTACTTTACTTAGCCTTATTTAGAGCATCCTAGACTACCGCTATAACAGAGACTTGCCTACTATCTAGCTAGAACTACAATAGCTGTAGTAGATATACTAGTATCTTACCTGCTAGTAGTTATAGCGTATTAACTAGCTCTACTGGATCTAGTAGACGTCGTAACTGCTTTAGTTTTAGTACTATTACTAGTAAATCTCTAATCTATTATTAGGACTTATATCTAGACGAGGTTATTTAGGATCTACTATTTATACTTACTATAATTTATAGTAATAGAAAGTTATTAAGCTATAAAGGAGCTATCTCTCTATTCCCGGGACTAATCTAGCTATCTACCTCGAGGTTACTAGCACTAGAGTTATTAAGATTATTAACATAAGTCTAATTCTTTTAAGTAAGACTTCTGTTATTCTAATATAATATAGATTTCCTTTAAGTATACTAAGTAGGAAGTACTCGCTACTATTAGTTATAATACTTATATTGTCTAGTAACCTTAAAGTATACTCTTCTATACTATTTATATTATAATAGATCGTAGGACTAGAAAGACTAATAAGGCTCTAGTCGAAGTTAATAGTAAAGTAGCTACTATATACTAGAGCGGACTAACCTAGGGATAGTTTTAGTGTCTGCTTTAGAGTCTACTTCGGCTATCTAGTTCGTTGCCTAATGCCTAGTTACCGAAGCACATTAGTAAGCTAAATATATAGCCTTATCTACTAGTTTCCTCTACCTGTCTCTAATTAGTGTCTTTATATACTTTTCGTATATAACATTAATAGCTTAGTATTACTAACTTACCTCGATTTACTTATATAATAATAGATATAGGTCCTAATAATATATAGTATATATATCTATCCGATACTTTAAGCTCTTATCCGGATTAGCTAGGATATATCTTGCTTTTTCTAGACGAAGAGGAGAGTAACTAGAGTAGATACTTCTCCTTTTTAGCCTCTAGCTTCTTACCTCTACGAGACAATACTAATAGAACAAGTTACAAATGTAGAGGTATAGCTCTTTCTAAGCTTTACATCGTTATAGAGGCTATCTAAGTATATAAGGACTTACTACGAAGTATTATATAAAAACTTATAGATATAGAATAGTACGTACTACTCCTCTTAGAGACTATTAGCTATCCTCTAGAAGAGCGACAGGTACGTAGCTATATGCTTAATAGTAGTAATAGTTAATATAGTTAGGGTACTACCTCGACGCTTATAAATTAGACTAATATCGAATATAGTACTAGAGAACTAGAGTATAGGCTAGAGGCTAACTAGGAGTAGGTTAAAGGATAATCTAAGATTAAGACCTACGAATTAGATATCTAACTTAGTTCTAGTTTAGCTCTAGTGTCTAACGTCTTAGATAAGCTTATAAACGAGCTTCTTTATAGTAGGGAATTCTAGTATCGAGCAGAAGATATAGAAGATATATTATATATAATTCCTAGAGCCTCGACTTTAAAATAAGTATTTTCTAATTTAGTACATCTTCTTTACGTTTACTACAAAAGGTGTATTATCTTAGTACTATAGTATCTAAGTCGGAATTATAGAAGAGATAAGTAGATCCCTATAGTACTACTAATATAAATAACTACGAAGTGTTATACTAAGATTTAATCTATTTCGTAAGGCGAAGTAGATCTAACAAGCTAGATAGACTAAGATAGTACCTACGCCTACGTTAGAGTATAAGATTAGCTAGTTATAGTCCTTATTTCTATATGTTGTTTTAATAACTCTGTCGATTAGAGGCTAACTAAGATTACTAACGAATTAAGTAAGCTTATATCTATAAACTTGCAAACACTATAGATGACCTTATATAACAATAAATAGCTCGTTTACTTTACTAATATACATTTACAACCGACCTAACTACTATAGCTAGACTACTAGCACTATCTAGCGAAAGACTAAGCAACAATAAAGAAGACAAGAGCTTCTATAATCCGACCTTAATAGGTAGTTTATAATAGAGACAGACATAAGTTAATCGCTGTCTACTAAACGCCTACTACTAATAATATAAGGACGACAAATAGCAATAGCTATAAACGTTAACGGCCTATAGCTAATGCTAATATTGACCTACGTCTTTAAACCGAAAATCCTTATAATCTATAGGTAGAAGGCTTAGGGGAGATAGATATAGATATTAACTTCTTTATCCCTTGTAGTATAGTCGACATTATTAATAACACAATTGCTCTATTAAACACAGTTACTATAACTAGGAAGATAGAGTATAAGAACATAAATCTAATAGCAGACAAGAAGTAGTATAAGTGTAGTATTATTGCCTACTAGTAATAGACTAGAGCTATACATAAGAAGACTAACTCTAAGAAGAAATATCCGTTAGTACCCTTATTAAAGGTTATAGAGAAAGTAAATATACTTTACGTTAAGAGTTATTAGCTAAGTAACAAAGTAGATCTAGGAAGCATTATAGAAATATCGTAATAGTACTATAGACTATATTAGAAGAGCAGTCGAGGTATAGCTAGAGAGTTAAATATAGAGCTTAGTTAAAACTATAGCGTAAGTAAAGGAGTAGCTAGAGAATAGTATATATAAATACGAGAATAGTAAAGTAGTAAGTATATCCTCTACTAGCTAAATATTAATTTATCTAGTAATATAGAATCGAAGATATCTAGGAAGCCTTCTAGTTACTACCTTCGGCACTACTTACTATAGACATTATAGTCTTATACTATCTTTAAGAACGAGATACTACTTCCTCTCTTCTACTACTTTCCTAATTATATTACTCTTAGTAACTATCTATAATATCTTACTTGTTATGTCTTAGAGATTCTCTAGATTAAATAAAGACCTCTAGCTAAGATATAACTACTATAACTTAATTAATTTATACAAGCTCTTCTACTAAACTAACTATGTCTTTTGTTTATAATATAAGAGTTAAAGAGTAAGACTTATCTAAAAACTTAATTAGAGGATAACTACTCTAGTAGACAGTTAGCATAACCTATCTTAAAGAATAATAATAGAGAGCAATATTGCTCTATACGTAAATATACTTAATAGACTTAAAGATAACAGTAAAGAGGATACCTTTATAATGTCTTAATTAAGGCTAAAGAAGGCAAAAGAAGTACCCGATAGAATAGACAGATTAGACTATATATTACTATATTACTATCGTAAGTAAAGATATAAAATATATATATATAGGACTTATACTATAATAGTCTCTCTTATAACGTTATAGCCTACTTTGCTCTCTAGATAACCTAGTTTATATAGCTACCTCTCTACCTAATAGATACTAAGAAGTATAGGTAGTTCGTCTAGTATATATATAGTCTAGACTATAACGTTAAACACACTAGGCTAATCTACTTCGCCTCTAATAGATTCTAGTTTATAATATAGTTCTTCTATAATATATATTCTAAGAGATTATAGAGATCTTGTCCGATATATACCTTAGTAATATAGAATTATAGTAGTGCGATCTAATTAGTAGGTCTATTTATAATTCTTCTATAGTAAATATATACTTACGTAACGACTTACTCTATTAGGAGCAATAACTTCCTTAAGTACTCAAGTAGACATATTAGATTATAGTAGAGGCACTCTTAGTAAGTCGAAACGCTTCTTAGTATATTATAGTTCGCTAATACTATACATAAGTCAAAGATAGTATAGTACTAACTACGAGCGTAGCGACTCTAATACTAGCTATAGACCGAGCCTAGAGACAACCCGGAAAGGACATAGAAGGTGCTATAGAGTAAGGTCTTTATATAGTATTAAGTACAATTATAAGGAAGTTATAGTTAGCTATCTTAACTATTATCTCGAAGCGTCTTAGACCTATAGATAATCGAGTACTACTTTAGCATAAAGTAGAGCAGGCTAGAGATTAAGGAAATTAGATAGTAAAGTAGAAGAATAAGGTATTCGATAAGTAGGCCTTTAAGGAGCTAGTATAGCTTAACTATAATATAGAAAGGAACAAGCTATCTATATTTATAAAACACATTAGTAATAATGTATAATGCTCTCTAACTAGTAATTAATATTCTCTAATGTTCTTCTATATAAATATAACTTAACAAAGTATATAATCTTAGTACCTACTATACGGAATATATAGATAGTTCGAGCTAAAGTAGATAGATAATTACAATTATAATCACGAACTAGATAACTAATAAAGTAGCATCGCTCCTATTCTACTACGTATAGTCTATAAAGCATCGCTTTACAAGAACTATAATCTATAACATAGTCTAGATAGAGCTATTTTATAGGCCGAAGTAGATTCTATACTATACTAGTTTCCGACGCCTCCGTGTGCAAGATTAATTATTACTATATATAGTAATAAGGCTAGTAACGTTAGGGGTCTATAGCAAGGTTAACAAACGCTAGAACGATTAGCAAGACTAACGAGCGCTAGAGCAATTGGCTAAGCTAGTAATAGTCGAGACATGAAGCAAGCTAGAAAGCGTAGAAGCGCTAGAAGTACTAGCGCTTGCTAGGACTTCTAGCGTTTCCACGCTCTAGGATTTTCGTGACGTAATTTAGTTTACCTAAGGCTAAACTAAGCACTCTTTAACAGCTTTACTAATTTATGATCAAATTAGGTAGTTCTTGTCTTAATCTGTTACTATTAAGGAGTTCTATTGATTTAGTTATCTCTTAGTTTAATAGGTTAAGTATTTATGTAGTTACAGTCCACCAACTTTTGGTGGATCAGGCAGTAATCAATCCTTTTCCTCCCCACACAAAAGTCAACAGTAGGTACAATTGTCTCATCAGCTTCTCCACGTTTCGTGACTTCCAATTCAAGGCACCTCAGTCGCTGAGATCAATTTATCTTTGCGCCTAACGAAGCCTAGAACTGATACTCAAGGACACGTTCGACCTACCATCTCTTCGTCTGATCATTCACTATCTTCCAGCGCGGCCTCATCACCACACGGAGCGCGGCCACGCTTCTCCTCCCTCATCTAGTCTTCAAAGCGATGCTTCAATAACACGACCGCCCTCTTTCTCGGTGTAACCTGACACCTGGGCTTGGTCGACATGGATGATTATGCGGAACCTATCCCTGGCGACACAGACGTCATGAACGATCCCGCCTTCGACACAAACACAAGCGCTACCCAAGGCGACTTTGACAAGGACACATGCCGCATCTGTCGGAGTGAGGGCACTGCTGAAGAGCCGCTTTTCCATCCCTGCAAATGCAGCGGCAGTATTAAGCATGTCCACCAGGAATGCCTTATGACCTGGCTATCCCACACCAACAAAAAGCACTGCGAACTATGCAAGACTTCTTTTCGCTTCACCAAGCTGTACGATGCGGACATGCCCGACAAGTTGCCTTTTGGGGTCTTTATTACAAGAGCTTGTCTACACATCTTCAATTACTTTCTGACTTGGATGCGAGCAGCCCTGGTCGGTCTCATATGGCTGGTCATTCTCCCGTGGGCAATAAGATGGGCTTGGCGCGGGTTGTTCTACATGATGGACGCCGGATGGGCTCGAGAGCCTTGGGTGGCCAAATTAGCAGCCGAAGCTCATACTCCTGATATTCAGACGGCAGCCGGCAACAACATCATTAGCAAGGCGACACAACCAACGAGTCCGGAATTCTGGCTAGGTCCGTTTTATGGAAACTTCCTTCTCGGCTTGTGGAACGTCGTATCTGGTCCCTGGAAAAGCTCAAAGTCTGCAGCCAGTCTACCACAGGATCCCTTCCTGAATGCGACCGTCAGAGCTGCCACAGCCACACTCCTGTCGGATCTGGACTTTGCACAAACCTTGACTGATTCGCCTGCAGTCAATAGGGCCATTCTGGATGTCATGGAGGGCCAGATCATAACAATCGTGGTTGTTGTTGCCTTTATACTCGTGTTTCTCATTAGGGAATGGGTCATTCAGCAACAGCCTATTCTGAATGCCGCAGCCCACGTTCGAGAAGCAGAGCAGCAGCTAGATCGTGTTGAGCGCGCTCGTCAGGAACTCCGCGACGAGATCCGCATAGTGGAGGAACAGTTGGCACAGCTTAACAACCCGACTCTGGCTATTGAGGAGACCGTGACGTCCGAACACAATAATGCGACCAGTGCTACAGCGGAGAGACCTTCCTCTTCCTCTTCCGATCGTCGACGAGCGTACGCAATGAGCTGGAATGTCTTTAGGCGCATTGTCAACGAGACGACAGAGACTTGGATGTCAATGGACGTGCCGCATTCCCTTGAGAGCATCGCTCTGATCCGCAGACTTACTGACGAGGTGGTCGACATCATAGACGGCGTTCAGGATGGGCGCTACTCAGATGTGGAAATGTTCAATCGCCTCATAGAGTGGGTTAGAAGGATACCTCCAGATGTAGACACTACCTGGTTGTCCATGTTAGCCAGAGTCTTTTCGTCATTGAAGTCGCAGCGTCGAGATGCGCCGAGCCCGGATCAGGATCATGTTGAGTCCTCGGAGGAAGCACAGACGCCGTCCTCTTCTAATGGGGTTCCTACGCCAGAAAGTTGGGAGGATGAGACGGAGGGCGATGCGTTGACTGAGGACCGACCGGCTGGTACATCAACGAGTGACGAGGTGGCTCAGGCGCAGCAGAACGACCAACAGCCTGTCCCTGGTGAACTGACGAGCTCTGATAACGCTTTACCAGAACGAGCGGTGGAAGATTCACCAATGGTTCCACCCCCTCACGATCATGTGCCAACATCAGCTGTCGAAACTCCGCCACAGCTCCCAGAATCGGCTTCTGAGCGACATGACACAGAGTCTGGCCCGTCATCAGTACAGGAGACTGGCGAGGACGCCTCGATCGCGGCTCCAGAGGCGGCTTCGTCATCGGCAAGATCTCCTTCTGCCAACTCAACACAATCGAGGAGAGTTGAACAGACCAAGAAGGGAATACTCGATCACATGTACGAGTATTTCTGGGGTGATATCGACACCGAAGCACTAGTCATCGAAGCGAATCAAATCGGCAATGTGGTGCCCGAGGATGCACAGGTCGTTGAGCTGGTCGACAGAGGGGACCGTCCTGAGCCTCAACACGACCAAGACTTCCTTCTCGAGCCAGTCGAGCAAGATCCAGAAGTGCTGGCAGCTGCTGCTGAGGCCGGCTTGGACGCTGAAGCAGTGGAAGATGCGGAAGATCTCGAAGGCGTCCTTGAGCTCATAGGCATGCAAGGTCCCATCGTTGTCTTATTCCAGACGGCAGTGTTTTGTGGACTGCTCGTCACCGTCACTCTGTGGGGAGCTCTCGGTGCTCCATATCTGTTCGGCAAGCTCGCTCTGCAGATACTAGGTGATCCTGTCTTGTACGCCGTCATTGTCCCTCTGCGGACCATCGCAGGCATCGGCGATTTTGTTCTCGACATGATCATCTTCATTGGGGGCGCGTTTGGTTATGGCTTATTGACACTTGCATACCAAGCTGAGATGGCGATAAGGGGTAATTTCGGCCCCGTCTCAACCGACAACCTCGAAATGCTTGAGAATGCCGTCATCAAATCTTCGGAGAGAGCTGCAGCGTTCCTGACATCAGTCTTTTCGGCTGGAGGCAGCACTGCTGGGACAGACTCTTACTTTCTGCTTGCTTCTCTGCAGGCTCATCATTCTCTGAATACGATAAAGTCTACTATTAGCGGCACTCTATGGTGGGGTTATGACGAGGTCAGTGCCTTGTTCATGTCGTCGTTCGCAACGGTACTGGGTCGATGCTGGGACTTTGTGTGCTGGGCGTGCAACTGGCTCTATCTTGATATCAACGGCGATAAGGACGCTGTGCTTGGGCTTCTCCGGCAGATCAAGGATGGCAAGATCTTCTCGCTGACCATTCGCCAAGCCCACCCGATCGAGCTGGACCCTATCCTTTCATTCTGGAGTGGCACTGATCGAGCCTTGACGATACTCACTGGGTACGCCTTCTTGGCCGCGATTGGTGTCGCTTTTGTGCTCAGACGCGAGCCATGGTTCACTACACCGGCCTTGCAGAAAGCCGAGAAGAGTCTAGCAGATGTCCTCAAGCAGGCAGGAGGCGTGATCAAGGTCATCTTGATCATCAGTATTGAGATGCTCATGTTTCCTCTCTACTGCGGTATACTCCTCGACATAGCACTCATGCCACTCTTCGAAGGTGTTACACTTGGCTCGAGACTGGAGTATGCTCAAAACAAACCTTACATGTTCGCCTTTCTACACTGGTTTCTCGGCACTGCCTACATGTTCAACTTTGCCCTCTTCGTCTCCATGTGCAGGCGGATCCTACGCAGTGGTGTGCTCTACTTCATCAGAGACCCGGATGATCCAACGTTTCATCCAGTACGAGACGTGCTGGAGCGGAGCATCTATACACAGCTTCGCAAAATAGCCTTTAGCGGCCTGGTGTACGGTATGATGGTCATCATGTGCCTCGGCGGTATTGTCTGGGGTTTCGCAAGTACGAGTCGACATATTTTTCCGCTCCGCTGGTCAACACCGGATCCGGTATTGGAGTTTCCGGCCGAGTTCCTCTTCTACAATTTCCTAAGCCCCTTCGTGCTGAAGTACATACAGCCGTCCAAGGGACTGGAGTCAGCTTATGAATGGTGGCTGCGCAAGTGTGCTCGAAGACTTCGTCTGTCGCACTTCCTCTTCGGCGAGCGAAAGGAGGATGAAGAACGAGTTGCCATGACGACGTCTACCGAGAAAGGCGAGCAGACATACAGGAAAGAGGGTGTGTTTGTCAGGGTGCCTGCGTCTGACCAAGTGCGCGTTCAAAGGGGTCAACCAGTGTTTGTGGCGGTGACGGAGCAAGATGTCATTAACGGTGAAGCTGAACAAGAGTGCTCGCTACACGGTAGACCAAATCAGCGATTTAGGAATGTTTACGTCCCACCATGGTTCCGACTCCGGATCGGACTATTCCTAGGCGGTCTGTGGATGTTGTGCGCGGCAATCGGCATTACGATCACTGTCTGGCCACTTCTCCTCGGTCGTGGACTATGCGCGCTCATGTTCCCCAGCAACGTCCGCATCAACGACATTTGGGCATACTCCATCGGCCTACACGTGTTCATCTTATCTACCTGGCTTGGCTTCAGAGGCAAAGCCGTAGCCAAAGCTGCAGGTAAGAAGATGGGATCAACGTCGGCACTTGCGAGCAAAACAGCACGCGGTGTGGTCTGCGCCGTGAAGTCTCTCTACGTCTATGGCTTCGTAGCTGTCCTGATCCCGACCCTCGCTGCTTTCATCATCCATTTTTTCTTGGTCATTCCGACACGTACATATCTGCATTCACTGGCACCTCCCACGGAACCACCAACAACCTCATTCAATCCAAACAACCTCACGTCTATCTTCTCCCAGCCATCGTCGCTGTTGGAGCCAACGCCAAAACCCAATGCACCACAAGACCTCCTCCCAATACACAACATCTACCTCATCCCAGACTGGACCCTCGGCCTCGTCCTCTCCCGCTTCTTCACCGCCATTGCCCGCGCCTCATCCTGGGCCCTCCCCACCGCTCTCTGGCGCCAACTCACCCGCAACGGCTACCTCAACCCGGACCTCCGCCTCGCCAACCGCGCCATCGTCCTCCCCTCACTCCTCTTCTCCATCACCGCGCTGCTAACACCATTCCTCTTCGCAAGCGGCATCGTCCACGTCATCCTCCCTCTCTTCCTCCCCGCCGGCGTGACGATCGACAAGACTGCCCGTGTCAAGATCTACAGGTATGCGTACCCGATTGTGCTGGCGCATGTGTTGGCGGTTTGGGGGACGTATGGAGCGCGCAAGGGGGTGAGGAGGTGGAAGGAGAGGATCAAGGATGAGGTGTACCTTGTGGGCGAGAGGTTGCATAATTTTGGGGAGAGGAGGCCGCCGAGGGGGAGTAGGGGGGTGATGAAGAAGGGGAAGGAGGTGGTTGGGGGGGATGGGGAGGTGGTCGGGGATGGGGTCAGGATTTGAGAGGTTGATGGAGGTTTGGTGGGAGTGGATGGAAGTGGAGTGGTGGTGGGGGTTTGTGGTGCCGAAAGGTGATATGGGCAGTCAGGAGAGGATGAAGGGTAAAGTGATTCTGCAAGCATTGATGGAGTTGGTATACCCTCTTTTTGAAAGGCATGGTTAGAAAGTGTAGATTCTTTCACTGAGCTTGAGCGATGAATGCAATCGCTATCTCAACACTGTTCAAATGATGTCGGATGGCAATGCTGCAAAAGGAGTTTGAAGTCGTTTGGTTGGACTTGTGGACATCGTTCTGCCCTGGTAATCCGTCTCTATGCAATATTGTACAATGTAAGTCTGAGCCAATGCTACCCGTACGCCCCCATTCTTCAGAACTGTTCCACCTTCTCCATCCTCCCTGACTGCTTCCCTTACTCCTCTTCACAAGCCCGCTTCTCTTCTCCACCATCCTCGATCGCCCCCTTCCTCCCCTACCCAGATCCCCATCCCCACCCATCCCCAACCATCCCTCCTCGCCACCATCTAAAACCCCGGAGGATTCAACCTCTGACTCACCCTCGTCCACTTAGGCAACTTATGCACCCCCTTCCTATACCCCCTCTCATACCTCGCAAACATCGTATACTTATCCCTCGCCACCATCTCCTGCTCGCTCGGCATATCCGCCTTCCACCTCTCCAGCGCTTTTATCGTACCATTCTCCCTTGCAGCGTCGTTCGTCGTTCGAATCTCGCCGATCAAACCTTGATCTGTCTCCGCGGGGTAAGGGGGGAGGAGGGAGCCGCGTTTTGGACCGCGTCCGGAGCGGAGGAGGGAGGCGGGTGAGGAAGTCGAGGGGGTGGAGGAGAGGAGGCGTTGGCCTTGGGCTGTGGTTTGGAGGGAGGAGGGGTGGGAGAGTTCTGAGGGGGGAGAGGTAGTGGAAGGGGAGGAGCTGGAGGCGGGGGGTTGGGAGAGGGCGTGTTGTCGTTGGAGGGCTGTGTCGAGGACTGTGATGATGTTGTCGACGCGGCGGAGGCGGCGGCGGTGGCGCAGTTTCCGGGGGGCGGAGAGGCGCCAGGGAGTTTTCCAGAGGAGACCGACGGAGAGGGAAGAGGTAGGTTTGAAGGCGCCGAACATGGTTGTGTGTGTTGGTCAAGTGTGCGGTCGCGCAGGGAAATTCTTGAGGTTGGAGCTTGATGTCAACCCTAACCCTAGGGATGCTGCAGCCGGTGATTGTGGTTGACGGAGGTTGAAGTGCTCGGTAGCTGGCATACGGAAAGATGTCGTACTATTTCACAATCATCGGGACCAGGGACAATCCCATATTTGAGTATGAGTTTGGTACATCAAAAGCTGGTGGTGATGGAGTGGCGAGATTCAGGGAGGAAGCAAGGCACATGAACCAGTTCATCGTCCACAGCAGTATTGATGTGGTTGAAGAAGTGCAATTCGCAAGTAATGGACTGTGAGATTGTTTCAACAACTTTTCGTTCAGTACATTCGCTGATACCGAAAAGCTATCTCAAGAATATCGACAGATTCCAAAACAACCACATCCATTGCTTCCTGACTGGGGGCAATGTCAAGTTCATGCTCCTCATGAACCCGGATCCCAACTCAACCACATACGCATCATACCCTGGCAATACGAGACCCCCTTCCGTATCGGCGCGACAGAGTACTCTACTGACCAACAATCCGAGCTCAGCGCAGACCGAGGAAGCAGTTCGTCAATTCATGCTGGATGTCTACGATGCCTGGGTCAAGTGCATCATGAACCCATTCTACACCCTCAACAAGCCGGTCACAAGTCCAATCTTCAGGCAGAGAGTTGCTCAAGCTGCTAAGCGCTATCTTTGATCCCTGCTAGATAAGGCTATGCTATTCTATGGCATGCACAATGAGGGCATGAGCGATTCTGTGCTCCATCCTAGGACGCTGCTTCAACCCCGAGAACGGATAATATCCAAGCAGCATGTCTAGGACCTAAGCGGAGCTCTGAAGCACGGGACTACAAAAGACTTTACGAAGGTCTACTGTTCCGACCTCGAACGTCGCCGCACAGACCGTGACACCCTATCTGACCGACTTCGATCTCAGCTGTACTCGATGCGCACGCCGATGTAGGCGCGAAACATGCCCCGAGGTCCGATCCGTATTGGGGGAAGTCTGTGGTGTCGGCCCTGAATGCGGCCATGTATGGCATATCGGGGCTGCTCCAAGGCATGCGACGACTCGCTCGATCCGGGGCTAGCGGGGCGTGGTCGATGACCGCCGTAGAGGTAGAATGAGGATGAAGATGAATTTGACGAATCCATGAACCCTTCTCTCATATCGCCGTGCCTCTCTCAAAGCTCTCCCTGATGTCCGAGGTGTACTTGTCGTAGAATCGCGACAGCTTCTGGTTGAACTGCTTGTTCTTCTCGTTGATGTACGTGACATCTCCTTCGTCTTCGCGACCCAGCTTCTCCTTCCGGCGCTTCATCCGTACATCCTCGGCCTTCTGAATTTCGCCCACCAGCCGATCTACCGCCTCCTTGCTGGGCTTGTTGCTAACAAAATCTGTGCTCTCGGCTGTGCTGTAGAAAGTGCCGTCCTTGTCCACCGCTATCAGCTCGCCATCTGCCGTCTCTACTATCTCCAAGCCGCCTCCTTGTGCTGCCTTTTCGATCATCTTTGCCTTTTCGGACTCGTACTCCTCGGTGTCTGGCTTCAGCTCCCGTAACTGGCGCTTGTACACTTTCCGGGCCTGATTGGTAAAATCTTGGAAGGCGACATCACCGCGATGCTTCGCTTTCTTTTCCATCCGTTTATCCCATCGTTCACTCTCCTCGATTGTCCAGTCCCATGCCCGTTTGCGCTCAAAATCCTCTCCAGCAGCCTCCGTATCAGCCTTCAGCAACTTGTGAGCTGCTACATCACGCTTGCGGTTCAGCGACGTCAGCGCAGAGGTATCGGTTGTCAATCGTTGATGTTCGGTTTTCGTCTCTGCAAGGTTGGCTTTGCGCGAGTCCGTATTTCGCGCACGTAGAGCCGCAAAACGTGCCTTTCGTTCGTCGACAGGATTCGAGGGCTTTGGTTCTGGCGTCTCTGTAGTAGCTGGCTTCTCGGTGGTCTCATCTGTCTCTTGCAAGGTCTTCTCTTGATCTGGCTCTGGTGGTGAATCTTTGGTGTCTGCCATATCGGACGAATCGCGCATATACGTTGTGAAGACTGTATGAATGTGGTGTTCCAAATTTTGGGGTCGCAGTGAGCTGGTAGATCTGACTATGGGCTTTGAAGAGAGTTGTCGATTGACGAGCGAGCAAGAGATGCAGGAGGTCAAATGTGGTCATTTTCGCCAAGACCTTCAAAAGATGCGGCCCCACCTTTCAGAAACGCCGACTCGCCGACGGCACTCCCGCAAGCCAATCTAGGTCGCGTCGCCAAACGCGTTCAGCTTGTGCTCCTCCATAGCGTCCATCTTTCCGTGCATTTGGCTGGCAATCTTTTAAAGAGTTTGCAGGACCGCCGGGTCGCATCGAGAAAGATGTATATCAAGCAGATCAGCATCCAAGGCTTTAAAAGGTACGATCCGTTGATATTCGATTACCCACTCTGCTAATGCGTACCCAGCTACAAACAACAGACTAATGTCGAACCTTTCTCGCCCAAGCACAATGTTGTCGTCGGCCGCAATGGTTCAGGCAAGAGTAACTTCTTCGCGGCTGTGCGATTCGTTCTTGGAGACGCCTACACGCAAATGGGCCGCGAGGAGCGACAGGCACTTCTTCATGTATGTGTTCGAAGACTGATACAGCAGTCGCACCAGCTAATGACTATGCAGGAAGGATCTGGATCTGCTACGATGACGGCTTTCGTGGAGCTCACATTTGACAACAAGGACAGACGATTTCCTAACGGATCTGACGAACTCATCTTGCGTCGTACAATCGGACAGAAGAAGGATGAATACTCGCTCGACCGGAAGAACGCTACTAAGAAGGACGTCATGAGCATGTTGGAGTCTGCTGGGTTCTCGCGCTCTAATCCATACTATATCGTCCCTCAAGGTCGCGTCACGGCTCTTACCAACATGAAGGATTCGGATCGATTGAATCTACTAAAGGAGGTCGCCGGCACACAGGTCTACGAATCTCGTAGACAGGAATCGCAGCGCATCATGGAGGATACCGACAACAAACGGGAGAAGATCGATGGACTGCTGCAATTCATCGGAGAGCGCCTCGGTGAGCTTGAAGAGGAGAAGGAGGAGCTGAGAGGCTTCCAGGAAAAAGATCGGGAGCGAAGGTGTCTGGAGCATACCATCTTCTCACGCGACAAGGACGAAATCACACAGAAACTCCAGAGCCTCGACGAACTGCAGGACAGAGGCGCCGGAGCAACCGAGGAGAATCAGAATGAGTTCGTGGAACGCGAACGCCAGCTGGAAAGCGTCGAACACCAAATCAACGAGGTCAAGCAACAAATCAAGTTCCTGGAGATTGACAAAAAGCAATACGATGACGAGAGGAAATCGGCTGCACGGGAGAAGGCCAAAGTGGAATTAGAGCTCAAGTCGCTTCGTGAAGGACAATCAGCTGCGCAGAATGCACGATCCCAGCAAGCTGCTGAGCTCCAAGAATTACAGCAGCAGATCCAGCAACGGGAGACCGAACTCAGTCAGCTCATGCCGCAATACGAGGACGTGAGGAGGCGCGAACAAGAATTGCACAACAATTTCATCGAAGTCGACAGCCGCAACAAACGCCTGAATGCGAAGCAAGGTCGACAATCACAATTCAGAAACAAACGAGAGCGAGACGAATGGCTCCGAAACCAGATTCAGGCGGTCACACAATCGCTCGCCACACGCAAAGCTGTGCTTATGGACGCAAATGAGAACATTGCTGAGAAGCAAGAACGTATCACTGAGCTAGAGACTGAGCTCGCGGAGCTACGTGGTCGTCTCGACAATCGTGGGGACGAGTCCCAGAATCTGTCAGCTGAAGTGCAAAAGGCTGTCGAAGAACGAGATCAGCTGCAAGATCGCCGCAAGGACTTGCGACGAGAGGAAGCACGACTTGAATCCACGATCTCAAACGCTCAGCAGGAGCTACAGAAAGCCGAACGCAACCTTTCACAGCTGATGGACCGCAACACCAGTCGAGGCATAGCTGCTGTACGTCGCATAGCCAAAACCCAAGGTCTTGGTGGTGTGTACGGTACGCTTGCAGAGCTGTTTACACCTAACGAAACATACCGTACTGCCATCGAGGTCACAGCCGGTACAAGTCTGTTCCATTACGTCGTCGATACCGATGAGACTGCTTCGAGGATTCTCGAAGCGTTGCAACAGGAGCGAGCAGGTCGTGTCACCTTCATTCCTTTGAACCGCATCCGGGCTCGGGCAACAAATCTGCCAAAAGCCAATGATGCTGTACCTCTGCTCTCCAAAATGAAGTACGACGCGGTCTACGAGCCCGCCTTTCAGCAAGTATTCGGCAAGACCATCGTCTGTCCTTCTTTGCAGGTTGCCGCCCAGTATGCTCGCTCGCATGGTGTCGCAGCTATCACTCCAGATGGTGATCGTGCTGACAAGAAGGGTGCGTTGACAGGTGGTTATCACGATCAAAGGCGGTCGCGCTTGGAGGGCGTTCGTAACGTGGTCAAATGGAGGGATGATTACGAAGGCATGCGCGAGAAGCTCGACAGCATCAAGAGCGAATGCGACAAGCTCGACCAACAGATCACAAGAGCTATCAGCAACTTGCAGAAGGCTGAGCAGCGTCGACAGCAGTCAGAGAATGGCTATGGACCGCTCTTGGCCGAAGTCAGAGCAAAGACGAATCAGCTGCAGACCAGTAGAGACGAGCTGCAAGCGGCTGAAGAACGTAAGAAGAGCATCGAGGCAGAGGTGCAGAAGGAAGGTCGCGCCAGTGCCGACTTTGAAGCTGAGTTGGCATCTGAGTTCAAGAAGGCCTTGACGGATGACGAGGAGCGTGAGCTGGCCGACACAACTCGCAGTGTGCAGGATCTGCGTCGAAATCTCGCCACACTCAGCAGCCAGAGGTCAGACCTGGAGGTTCGCAAGACACAACTGGAGGTCGAGCTTCGCGAAGCTTTGCGACCACGCCTCGACCAGCTTCATGCTGAAGACGCTGAACTTGCCAGCTCGGAAGGCGGTGCAGGCACTAATCGTGTTCAGCAACAGCAGCGCCTACTCAAGCGTGCTGATGGTTCGCTTTCGACTGTTACCGCCAAACTCGCAGATATCGATCAGCAGCTTGAGGCTGCGCAAACGAAGCTCACAAAGCTCGAGAGTGACCAAGCGTCAGCGCAGCAAGCTCAGAAAGACCTCGCTGTCGCTATGCACCGCCAGCAGAAGATGATCGAAAAGTCCGCCTCCAAGCGCGCAATGTACACCAACCAGATGCAAGAGGTCGCCGCAAAGATGCGCTCGCTCGGCGTCGTCCCCGAGGCTGCGTTCAAGAAGCCATACGACGAAATGCCATACGACACTGCGCTCAAGAAATACCACAAGGTGCAAGAAGACCTCAAGAAGTTTGGTCATGTGAACAAGAAGGCCTTTGAGCAGTACAACAGCTTCACGCGGCAGCAAGAGTCCCTGACCGATCGTCGACAGGAACTCGAGACCAGCTTGCAGAGTATCCGCGAGCTGATTGAGACCCTTGATCAGCGCAAGGACGAAGCAATTGAGCGGACATTCAAGCAGGTCAGTCAGGAATTTGCGAGGATATTCGAGAAGCTAGTCCCAGCCGGAAAGGGAAGTCTCAGGATCCAGCGAAGGACGGATAGAAGAGCTCAGGACGATGAGGAGAGTGAGGACGAGGGCAGAAGCGCTGTGGAGAACTATGTTGGTGTGAGCATCCAGGTCAGCTTCAACAGCAAGCATGATGAGCAACAGAAGATCCAGCAGTTGAGTGGTGGCCAGAAGAGTAAGTCTTTACTTCATTCGACTTGGGGTATCAGCTAACACCTTCAGGTCTTTGCGCCCTCGCGCTCGTCTTTGCCATTCAGGCTTCCGATCCTGCTCCTTTCTACCTCTTCGACGAGATCGACGCCAATCTGGACGCGCAGTATCGAACCGCTGTTGCGCAGATGCTGAACGAGTCTTCAGAAAGCGGGCAGTTCATCTGCACCACTTTCAGGCCGGAGATGATCCACGTGGCAGACAGGTGCTACGGTGTCGGATATGAGCACAAGGCCAGCAGTATCGGTGTGGTGACCAAGGATGATGCCTTGCAGTTTGTCGAAGGCCAGATTGGTGGTGGGAAGTAGACGTCCTTTCAAGGGCGATCATGTCGATTCTGTATGATACCTCCGAGCGATGAATGTTTCCACGACCAGGTCAATCTCTCAGCATGGTTCAATCGTGACTTCGTGATGTACCCTTGCGCTCTTCAGGTCGACACCTCCTGCAACCTCTTCTGCCTATCCCTCGCCCTCTCCCTCTCCCTCTCAATCTCCACATCCAACTCCCTCTGCGCATCCCCCAACATCTCCAACACTCTCTTCTCCATATCCTTACCAAAAGGACACTCCACCGACCCCCTCTCCGGCAACCCCGCCGTCGGCTCCCCCCCCTCATAATCCACCTTCATCTTCCCCCTCCCCTTCCCCTTCCCCCCCGTCCCCTTCTTCCTCAAATGCGCAAACTGTTCTTCCCCCGTCAACCTCGCGAAAAAATCATGACTCGGCTCATTAAACTCCACAATCTCACACATCTCCGCGACCACTAAATTCTCCCTCCTCTGCGCCTCCACCTGCGCTTCATCCCCATACGGCTCCAATCTCAGTCTATGAAACCGATACTGCGCCTTCTCCCCCGACGACACGTCAAAGTACAGCCGCAGCTCGATCTCGAATTCCCCGTACCCGGTCTCGGAGACTTCGAAGGGGGGCGCTTCGACGGTGCGGCTGGCGTCGTTGTAGGTGTGGTGGAGTTTGAATTGCACTTTTTTCAGCCAGGTGGTGATTTCGGGGCCACCGGGGAGGGGGCGCACGTACACGCGCCAGCCCTTTGTGTGGCCTTCGGGGATGGGGCCGGTGTGCGTTTTTGGGTCGAGTTGCCAGGCTGAGGAGCCGATGATGAAGGGGCGGGAGATGCGGGTGTTTTTGACGCGTTTGGAGGAGGAGGCGGCGGGCATGGTTGGTGAGGTCGAGGAGGAAGTAGGCGGGTGAGGGTGGGTGATGGAGAGGTGTGGAGTGAAAGAGAGGTTGTGGATGGGTAAAAGTGGAAGTTGTAGATGCGGCCGGTGCGACGGGCCGAGGGACCGATGGTGAGGTCATGGGCATGTGAATGCTTGCTCTTTTTGCTCTAACTCGACTTGCTTGCTTAAACATTTATTTTCTGGTGTGATACTGACAAGAGACAATTCAAAGAGCGATTTGGGTGGTATGGCAGCTCCAACAGCAGCCACGAAGCGAATCGTGGTGTGTGGTGGCAATGGCTTCCTTGGTCAGCGTGGCACATCTGCTCAAAGGCAACAGACTGACACAATACAGGAAGCAGAATATGCAAAGCGGCTACAGCGAGAGGTTGGGACGTGACATCAATTAGGTAAGGACATTCCGTATGATCTTATCGTCCGTTCTAAGCATAAACACAGTCGCTCAGGAGAGCCAAAATGGGAAACCGTCACATCATCAGTCGAGCCGCCGCCATGGTCACAGAAGGTCAAGTGGCATGCTGCGAACGTCCTGCAACCATCACAGTATCGAGATGAACTCAAAGGTGCAGACGCCGTAGTTCACAGTATGGGTATCTTGCTTGAGGCTGACTACAAGGGTGTCCTCACTGGTAAGGAGTCTATCGTTGGAGGCCTGCAGAAAGCTTTCAGCAAGACCAAGAAGGGCACGGCGAATCCTCTAGAGAGACAAGGAGATGAAGACTTGGAGCCTCTGGAAGAAGGCGGGCAGATCACGTACGAGGTGATGAATCGTGATTCTGGTTCGTATTGCTCGTTCATGGTTGTTGACTTGCGGCTAATCCTCCCAGCTATTCTTCTCGCACATGAAGCCTCCAAAGTGTCAGTGCCAGTCTTTGGCTACGTGTCCGCCGCGGCAGGTACGCCAATCTTGCCAGGGCGCTACATCACGACAAAGCGAGAGGCGGAAGATACCCTCGTGACCAAGTTCCCGCAGACTCGTAGCTTTTTCGTTCGACCTGGATTCCTTTTCGATAGCTCTCGTGGCTTCACGATACCCATCGCAGCCTTCGGGTCGGTAGCTTCAATGGCAAACTCTTTGGTGGGGGGTCTGCTGTCGGGTCCACTCGGAGCAGCTGTCGCGAAGCCACAGAAAGCGGACACGGTAGCGGAAGCGATTGTCGAAGCGATCGCGGATGATGAAATCCGAGGACCGGTAGAGATCCCAAAGATCGATGAGCTGGCTAATCGAGAATGGAGGAGAGGCATGTTGTAGATTCCTGCCGATGCCGACCGGCTTGTTTGCATCGATTAGCATGGCGAATGGTTCATAGACGGCAGATTAACAATCCCTGTATACTACTGGCTTCACCGCCTATTTCTCACCTCCGGATCATCCACGTGGCTCGCATGAGCCAGCAGATACTTGCAGCATGTCAAGGTGTACTTGCATGCCTTTGTCCATTGTTCTTCTTGACCAAAAGAGCCAAGCTTGATGCTGACGCCGCCGACCTTGTCCTTCTCGATCCGATAAGGTAGAGCGAGGTTGTCGAGGGCACCATCTGGGCCGGGAGTTGCACTCGTCCTCTCGACGTAATCGCCCAGCTGCTTCAAGCAATCCAGGAACGAGACCATGGCAGTGTCGAATCCTCGATGCAAGAAGCCGAATCCCAAGATGGGATCACCAGATGTGAAGAGATCATACTGTGTAACTTTTGGCTTCGCATTCCTGACCTGAGATGATTGTGACGCATTTTGAGGATACTCCAGCTTCTCGATCTTGCTTGTAGAGCCGACCGGAAGCAGTCTGTGGTTCTGAAACTGGTAACCCAGCTTTTCGGAGACCACAGTCAGCAGTAGGAGGGCTTGACCCCATGCAGCATTGATCTCGGTCCAGTCTACGGAATGATCAGGTAGTCTCCCCAGGCGCAGCCCGTTGATTGTCCCAAAGTGTCCGTCGTGTCCTATACAGAAGCTGTCATTGTATACATTGGTACGCTGTAGCGCTTCCAGCAGCTTGCTATCATTGGCGAGCCGGTTCTGTAGGCTGTTCTTCTCGTCGTTGTGCTTTGCAAGTTGTACGTCGAATGCATTCCGCTCTCGCCAGAAAGCTTCTTCCTCCCGTTCCAGCTCAACAGACTCTCGGTCAAGTGCAGCGATCTCATCTTCTAGCTTCGCTTTCTCGGCTTCTAGATCTTCGAGTTCCTTCAGTGCAGCAGCCTCAGCAGATTGAGCAGCTTTCAGTGCCTCCTTCGTCTGCCTTTGCTCGTCCTCGGTAGGTACCGATGACTGAGCTTGCTTCAGGAACTCCATGTAGGCATCTCGCTCCCGGTTGACGGTGGCTTGTCGCTGTTGCAACCCGTGCATGAGGAGATCTGTACATTCCGTGCAGATCGGATGATCGATATCGGATCGAGCAGATAAGGCCTCGAAAAGTTTCAAGTTCATTTCCATCTGCCGGGATAGAGGCTCCGCTGGGTCGATGCCATTGTGCTTCTCCGGGCGATTGCTCGGCGCAAGAGATCCGTTCGCTGACTTTCCCTCATCTGTCGGGGAGCTGGCAATTTGAGAGTCACTCAGCATAACGAAAGACATGGCGGGATTGAGCTTGGACGGGCTCTTTTGAGGCGGCGGTATGGTCCTCTTATGCTGAGGTGGTCCGGCACCTTTGGAGGCATCATTATAATGATCATGTCGCTGACGAGCGGCCAACGACTTTGGTGTCTGTGGCGACTGTGGATCGAGCTTCGGCGCGGAGTCTCCAAATGTCAGCCTCGTACGAGTATGATTTCTTACACTACGTACCAACGAGAATCTTGAAAGAGGCCGGGTTCAGGTTATCCAACGAGTCGTCCAGCCGGATAGGCGTTCGACATTTTTGGCAATACATTTCTGGTGATTCCACTTCAGCTTGTCCAGCGCTTCATCCAAATTCAATCATCGTGGCACTTGGATAGTATCCTCGCAATAGTCGAGAAATAAATATAAGTTGGAAGTGGGCAAAGAGGCATGACCAGACGCGCCGTGACCAGACGTTCTTCGCTACCGGCGGGAGATCGACGGTGCATGCGGCTCCGGGCTGCAAATCCAGTGTGGGGCTCAAGGTTGCTCGGAAAAAATGCATTCTTCTTTGCCATCGTCAACAGGACCGAACACCTCTCTTCATTTCGCGTAGATCCTGTTGACTTGCCATGGGGAGCATGTAGCGCGATCGTACATCCGCCAACATGGCTTCACTACTATCACCGCCCCTAAAATTTCAGGGCCCTGATCATCTCACGTCTCGACTGGTACTAGCGACGCTCACAGGAAGACCGATCAGAGTATCTGGAATTCGCGACTCATCGCATAGTAATCCTGGACTGTCTCCGAGCGAGATATCGTTCTTTCGCCTTCTAGATGCGGTCACAAATGGATCCCACATCGAGTTTTCGATGACAGGAACCACTTTCCTCTACAAGCCTGGGCTCATCATGGGCAGCGCGGACGGCTACGGCGCCACTGGAGGCGTGTTACGGCACGAACTTCCACGTGATAACGATAGGGGCGTCAGCTGGTATCTCATACCCATGTGTATGCTTGCAGGCTTTGCAAAGATGCCTCTCAACGTGATCTTGACTGGACCTGGTGTCATAACCAGCGCCACTGAAAAGGGCGATGTCAGTGTCGACACGGTCCGTACTGCGATATTGCCACTCTACAAGCACTTTGGCATGGAAGTGAAGATGGAACTACGGGTACTGAGACGATCAAATCCTGGCCGAACAGGTACCGGAGGTGGTGGCGAAGTTCAGCTCATCTTCGGTCACCAAGTCAGACTTCCAAAGACTATACATCTGCAAAGCACTGGCAAGATCAAGAGAGTCAGAGGTGTTGCCTACTCCACAGGCGTAGCTGCGGCGAACAATGCACGAATGATCGAGGCTGCAAGAGGAGTGCTCAACCCTCTGGTCCCTGACACATATGTCTTCTCCGACGTATCATCAGCACCGCTCATACCTGCTGAGACCAAACAGAATCCAGGAGCTAAGGAAAAGATCGGTATTGGCTTCGGTCTGAGCTTGGTGGCAGAGACAAGCAGCGGTACACTGTACTCAGCAGATTTGGCGAGCCCACCGAGTGGCGGAGAAGCGCCTGAAGATATTGGCAAGTTTTGTGCATACGAGCTCCTGGAGACGATTGCTCAGGGTGGATGCTGTACAAAGCTATCTGCTCCGACCATGGTTACCTTAATGTCGATGGGGAGCGAAGACGTTGGACGCCTGGTCATGGGCAAGGAAGTCCTTGGTAGCGAAGAGATGGTGCAACTGGCAAGAGATCTTCAAGCATTTGGCATGAACGCCTGGGGTCTCAGAGATGCTGACAGAGATGATGAGGTGGTCGTTAGTGTGGTTGGAAAGGGCGTCGGAAATGTTGGCCGGAAGATTGCTTAAGTAGACGACGAGTTATGATACCCTGCATAGAAGAATTGGAACATGTCTGAAAAGTATTGTCTTAGATAAATGTACAGTTATTGAGCATGCACATGACTTCGCGTGCGGCTGAACGCGTCAAAGCTGCAGCCACGCGACCCCACTTTAGACTCGAGCTTCACTCCACGAACTTTACACATCGCATTACAGGCGGACAGTCAGGATATCGCAGGAATGACTGGGCTCACCAGAAGAGGAGCTGGACCGCTTCTGCGACAGGTTGGTGGCCGCCAACACGCATCCAGCGTCCACCATGAAGATCAGCGATCACCCGCATCTAGCCCGTTATCCAATCCGCCAAATGAACTCGACGTAGAAGACTTCACACGATCGCCTGAGGGTAGCAGCGACGAAGATGATCCCATAATCGATGTTCCTCCACCTGCGAGAAAGACCAATGGCACCTCAAAGGACTCGTCGATTCGCAACATCCACGGATCCCGAGCTAGTCGAGGCAACCAGAAGAAGGAGAGACTGGGACTGACAGATGCCAAGAGCAAGAATGGTCTGAAGAGGAAGTCGCCAGAGCCTGGTGACGAGGAAGAGCAGCCTGCTTGGATGTTGAACAGCTCACAGCCGAAGCGACCAAAGACGACATACGGCTCTCAGTCGCAAAGATCTCAAGCGTCCTTCAAGAAGACTACCAAAGCTGCCTCTCCCAAAAAGCCGAAAGCGACCTTCAAGCGACTATCGCGGCAGGGTAGTTCGCCCAAGTCATCACCTCCAGAACCGGTCGCAGAGAAGCCAACCTTTCGCCGGCCTGTACCTGCAGCCATCAACACAGACCGAGGAGCGCCTTCATCACCACTGTCGCACCCGGCCCTCTCATCACCACTTGGGTCACCTATTGGGTCCCCCGCCGACTCCGATATCGAAGAGGTCTTTCTCGGCGTGCCCAATCCCTCCGACTTCGCCCCTTGCCCCATCTGCTCCGAACCAGTGTCGAAGTCATGGAGGATAGACTGGGAACTCGAGCATCTCCGAGGCCGACGCATGAATCTACGGATGCAAGAGAAGTTCTGTCAGGCACATAAAGAGAAGAGCGCGGCGGAGACATGGGAGACTTCGAAGTATCCCACGGTAGACTGGACTATTCTGAACAAGAGGCTGGCCAAGCAGAGGAGCAAGATCGAGGAGATGTTGGCTGGCCAGAGAGAAAGTATCTTCCGCACGGAGCTGGAGAAGAGGGTGAAGACCAAGGAGAGCAAAACAGCTGCGAAAAGCATTGAGACCGGGGGGGAGAGGGGCAAAACAGGATATTATGGTTCGAGAGGAGCGAAGGTGATGACCGAATATGCCTTGAAGGTGTTCGCGACGAAGCTGAGGAAGGCTGCGGGTGAAGACAAGCTGATGGCGAGCAGTGGAGTGGCGGGTGGGATCAGTGGATATGTACAGGCGGTCATCGTGCCCGAATTGGCTATCGGACTGATTATGGAAGACATGGGGATCGGTGAGCAGAGCGCCAAAGAGGTACTGGAGGAAAGTGAGGAGATCGGGGATCTCGTAAATGCCGAAGAGGATGACAAAGTTGTGATCAAGCCGGTGACACCACCACCTACAAACGGCGAGGACTGAGCGATGCGGGCATACCGACAGTGTATAGTATAGCTCCTTTGAGCTTGTGAGCGTTCTAGCGAAGCACTTTGCATCAGATACCCTGGCATACTATGGCGCAAGGCACGCCGGATCGAGAACAGTATGGAAACCAGCTAAACACATTGCTTTTCTCCATTATCGTACAATCCATGCCTTCCTTCATCGCACCTCCTTGTTGTTGAACGCCAATCCAAATCTAACCAATCCTATCGTCGCCAACACGCTCAGGCCAACCGGGAGCGGCTTCCCAGATCTGATTGCTCGAGGAATGCTGGACCCAGCCAGGACGAAGCTCGCTAGAAGAGCGAGCTCGACTCCGTACGGTTGTCTGTTTTGGATGCGATATCCGCCGAGAGCGTAGAGGGCGCCGACTGTGCAGCCCGCGGCGATGGAGGGGATGGAGCCGGTTCGGACGTAGCCCATTGTGCCGCCACCGGCGGTCAGTCCGGCGAAGACATAGGCGATTGTTCTGCTTTTGTTAGCTTTCCTGTTCGGTGGTGATGCTGCCTCGGCAGTGGTGCGGGGAGGTGTACTCGAGAGACTGATTTGGTTAGCTACACAACCAAGAATTTGAGGTTCAACGCTTACCATATTTGTGTCGAGGAGTCTACAGGATGTGATTTATTGCACGTAGGAGAGAACGAAGCTGTAGTCTGAAAAGCAATTGGACATGGACACAGATATATGTCGTCGTCGGGGACCACCTCCGCGAGTCGGAGCTCAATCCGCCCCGAACCAATCAGAAGCTCCCAAACCGGCCACCTCTCAGAGCTCCATCAACCACTCCCTCCCCGAAATATCCAGCTTGCACAATCGCAGCATCGCCAGAAGGAACAGCCACATCGTCCACTCCCATCGATCTCATCACCACCTCCCCCCTCCCACTTCAACATCAATTCCTCTCTTCCCAACCACCTCAACCCACCCCCCCCCCCCCCCCCCCCCCCCCCCCCCAATCGAAACCACCACAATGCCACCCAAAAAACCCCCCCCACCCTCCTCCATCCCCCCTTCGACAGCAACACCCTCCCAACCCTCCGCCTCTCAAACGCCCCAGAAGAACCCCACGACCGCCATCCCCGCGACCTCGAAATCCAGCTCCTCCTCGTCGACCTCTTCGTCCTCGGCAGCGAGCCGCAATCCGCAGTCTGCGCAGGATATCGCCTTGTCCATCTACAGGAAATACGTGGACCAGACACCCCAGAGAGTCAAGTTGGTGGATGTCTTCTTGGGTTTCTTGGTGGTGGTGGGCGTGATTCAGTTTGTTTATTGTGTGTTGTTTGGGAATTTTGTGAGTGGACCAATTTTCTTTTCTTGAGCTTTTCTTATGTCGTAAGATTCTGGGGGAGATACGGTGGAGGCAGCTCGAGCAGGAGAGATGGGAGTGGAGGGAGGGAGGGATGAGTGCAGAGGAGAGGAGGGCGTTGGCGGCTGCGTTGGAGCAGGTGGTTTGGGATATGGAGTTGGGGTGGTGATGAGAGAGGAAGAGATGGGCATGAGATGTGAAGTTGGCGGCATGCGGATAAGAAGAGCTGGAAGATATACGAGGAGCATGAAGAATGAGTCATGGCTTATGAGATATGATTGAAAATGGGATGGCCCCTGGATGAAGACGCTACTGATGAACGCTTTCTTTTGTCTTCTCTATTAGCTCTTTTTTCCCTGTCTCTCTTGCTTGTGCAGGAAACATTTACTAACACACTTGTTTCATAGCCATTCAACGCTTTCCTCTCAGGCTTCTCAGCGACAGTCGGCCAGTTCGTACTCACAGCCAGCTTGCGCATCCAGACGAATCCAGACAACAAGGGCGAGTTCAAGAGCATCAGTCCGGAGAGGTGAGATTTCCTGTCGATCTGGCTTTCAAAGATGCTAACATTTCTGAAGAGCATTCGCGGACTACATCCTCGGCAGTGTAATCCTGCACTTCTTCTGCGTCAACTTCATCAACTGAGCGAACCATGTCGGCGCATAGCATCAAGCTTGCATTGGGGAGCTGTACGAACGACTACAACCTGACGGGGAAGCTAGAAGAGCAGGTACCAAGATTTATGTAACATTATCCATTCAAGACATCTAAACGCATGCAACGAATGCTCCCTACCCAACCCAGATCTAAATGCAACGCCAAACAACCCAAACATCCTCACCTCATTCCACCCCTTCATCCATCTCTTCCTCAATGCCCATTCACCCCATTCCCAATCCCCTCCCCCTTCCCCTCCTCCACCACGCCAAACTCCTCCCTCACCGCCTCCCCAAACCGCCTCACCGCCTCAACAATCCTATCAAACGGCGCCGCCGCATACGTCGCCCTAAAAAACATCGTATCATGCCTGACCTCATCATCCGCGTAAAAGAAACTGCCCTTCATAACCAACGCTCCCTTGCGAATACTCGCCTGGAAAATATCCTCCTCCAACTCCAGCACGTCCTTCTCCCCTGACACAAACTTCGGGTGCAGTCTATACTCCACCTTCATCCAGTGGAACATGCCCGCGGCAGGGGCCTGCCACGACACGAGATCCTTGGGGAGGTGCGCTTCGCATGCTGCGAGCATGACGTCGCGGCGTCGGGTGTATTCGACGCGCATGTGGATGAGCCAGTCCAGGTACCCCTGATGCCCCCAGTGTTCGTCGAGGAGCTTGAAGAGGACGAGCTGGGACATGCCCGAGGGGGACTGGGTGGAGAGGTCGGCGTGGCGGATGTACCGCTCGATCAGCTGGGCGGAGGCGGTGATCCAGCCGAGACGGGCGCCGGGCGCGATTACCTTGCTGAAGGAGTCCATGCGCATGACGCGGCCGTCGGTGTCGAGGGAGAGGAGCGAGGGGACGAGGGAGCGGAGGAAGGCGGCGTGGGAGGGAGGAAGGGGGGCGGGAGGGGAGTCTGGGCCTGTGTAGGGTTGCATTTGGAGGAAGTAGTAGGGTTCATCTTCGAGGATGAAGAGGTCGTGTTTTTGGGCGATGGTGTAGAGGTCGCGGCGGCGTTGGAGGGACATGGTGGCGCCGGTGGGATTTTGGCCTGTGGGGACGGTGTAGATGAGGAAGGGCTTGCGGGCTTGACGGGCTACGGGGTCCCAGTTGGTGAGGATTGAGTCGATGGCGGAGGGGATGAGACCTTCACTGTCGATGGGGATGGAGAGGAGGCGGCCACCCATTTGGCGGGTGGTTTCGACGGCTGCAGAGAAGGTGTACTCTTCGGTGAGGACATAGTCGCCTGGGTTGAGGAACATGCGGAGGGACATGTCGAGAGCGGAGGTCGAGCCGATGGTCATGGTGCATTGCCAGTCCCGGTACGGCGGATTGTGAACGAGTTCGGTGTGCTCTATGAGGTAGCGGAGAAGCTGTGCTGAGCCAGTGCCTTGACCATAGTTGAAGGCCGTCTCGATATCGAAGAGCGACTTCTCGTTTGCAAGATCATGCTTGCCAGCAGTGAGGACTTGACCAGACTCATGAACTGCCTGTTCTGAATAGCCACCAGCAGTAGGAACCTTGACGGATAGCTCGTCGAAAGGAAAGTACTCTGATGAAGGCAGGCCTCCTCCGAGGGAGATCATGCCTGGGTTCTTGAGATACTTGGCCGCCGCCTTTAGTCTGTTTCCTTGACGTCCCGCAGACTCCTTTGTCAACCGATCTGTCCAAATCAGCTTCATGTCTTGTTGCTGAAACAGCTCCACTTACGGTCCCATCGTCTCGCCAGGTGCTTGTGTGAATGAGACGTGATCCCCTTTAAAGCCTCCACATCCGCCGCAGCAGCAACTCCAGCGACGAGTCTACCAGCTGCTGTTCGTCGCTTTCCAATCCCAGAAAGTGTGAGCGGCTCTGGCAAGGTCACTGCCGTTGTGTCCGTCTCCGCCACCACCTCCACATTGATGCCCGGGGGTGCCATAATAAAAGATGGTCGAGTCGATACAATGCCGGTGATTGGCCAGCGAATGGTACTTTTGGTAGGTACTCTTACAATAGTTGTGTATACAGTCTATGAATAAAGGAAGAGTCACAGTGTGGTTGTCTATGTTTAAGAGAGAAAAGCTTCAACGGAATAGCTTAAGAGATACGAAACAATGATGGTCTGATTAGCAAAACCCCTTTGCGCCTTGTCGACAGGGCGCAATGGGTCCATTAAAGCAAAAGCGAGCATGATCGCGGCAGAAAACTCTCTCGACGCGACCCGGAGTTCGGAGTCTCGGTCGGCTTGAAGCGGCTCAAGCAAACATGGATTGCGAGATGGAGCAGGTGTGATGATGAGACATTCACCGCCTTTGTTTTGAATGGGTAGGGGTCGCACGTGAGAGCTTGAATCAGAAGGTCGTACACAAGCGATATCTTGGTATTTGGATGAAAAGGGTAGATCGAGTTGTGGTGATGACATATTGAGCAGGCGGTCCGCCCTTCACCCAAATGATACTCATGACAGCACAGCTTGAATCTTTATGCATACATTTTCGTATCAGTTTGAGTACTCGCTAAGTATCATGAAAAGCAATAGAAAATCTACATGACCCATCCGCTCAACATTGACGCTTACCAGACCCGTCCAGACCCTTTCATACCATCTCATACATTCTGAATAACACCAGGCTTCACACCCTCCAAGATCTCCTTCAACTCATCCCAAACCCTCCGACTCGTCTTCTCCCCCTCCTCACTATCCAAGAACTTCGCATGCCTCTCAATCCTGCTGTTTCCCATATACAAACCATGACTCTCTGGCCCAAAGCTCGCGGCATCCACCAGCGTCCGCGCGCCCACCTCGGTTGTTCGAGCACCAAAGATGGTATGGACGAGAACGATAGCAAAGCCAGGGGCGTCCCTCGCCAGCTCCGAATGGCACAGACCGGGATTGACGTGGTTGATGATGACGCCGTCCGAGGCGCCTTTGTTCTTGAGACGCTGCTCCTCCACGAGTCGTTGGATGGCCATGATGAGGACGAGTTTCGAGGTTGGGTAACGACCTGTGGCTGAGAACTTGCTCTCGTCGGCGAGGGCGGTGAAAATGGAGCCTGAAGGGTCTTTGCGTTCTGGGAGATCGCTGAAGAAGTGGACTTCTGAGGAGACGATGGTGAGGTGAGGACGGGTCGAGAACTTGTCGGCTGTTTCACGGAGCTTGGGGAGGAGGAGTAGGGCGAGTAGCATCGTGGAGATCACGTTGGTAGTGATGGTGGACTCATTGCCTTCTGTGCGAGCGAACTTCTGCGTGTTGATGCCGGCATTCTCGAGGAGGACGTCGATACGCTTGAGCTCGGAGGTTGCTCTGTCGGCGAAAGCTTGCACGCTCTTGTAGGAGGACAGGTCAAGTTGCCAGACTTCGACGACGCCAGTCCTCTTTGTAGCTTCTTCGAGCTGGCGTTTGGCCTCATCGCCCTTGGAGACGGTGCGGACAGCGATGATGACCTTTTCAGCTCCCAGGCGGACAAAGTGTTTTGCTGCTTCGAAGCCCAGACCAGTGTTGGCGCCGGTGACGATGATGGTCTTGCCTTCGAAGGACTGCGTTGGATAGGCAGGGGTCAAGAACCATTGGTAGTAGAGGAAGCGAGGAAGGTATGAGACCTCTGCCATCGCGATGTGTCTGTTATTGCAGGTCTTCTAAGGTGATGTTTTTGGTGGAGGTCTATCGAGTTAGGAAGTATCTGTATTGTGCTGTGAGGATGGAATAGTGATTGTAAAGGCACAATCAGCTTTGTTATATGAGAGCAGCGGACATGCTGATGTCACAAGGGTGCCGCTGTTGGCGGAGCTATCAAGATTGTCAACTGTCGTGCGAGCTCAGAGAGGCGGATTGATACAGCATCACTATCTCCGGCCTAAGGGCACAGCGGGGTAGCTCATGCATCACGCACGGGAGACACTTATACATGCTTTGTAAGTCTTGTAATCATCCTTGTGCAGATTGTGCGTGGTACATGCAGTCCAGACCGAGCAGTTGTGATGATCTAGGTCCCGAAGCACGATTTCCAAGGTGACGAAGAACGAGAGGCTGAGAAAATGAATGCTGGGGGTTGGCCGGACTTTATGAAGCTGGAGTTGCGAAGACCACCGAAAGCGACCGGAAATTAGAGCACTCTCGTGCCATGGGCCGCAGACGACGCTCAATCATGCTTGAAGGTACCGTGAATTCAAGTGAAGTCGTCCGGTCTGGGTATCTAAATCTCAATAATCACTGTCCCCACTCCCTCCACCACCTACGCTCATCGGAGTGTTGGAGCGACTTGAATCGTAACCCGCCGCTGCCCACTCCGAACCAAGACCCGCTCCGAGTCCGAGTCCACCTCGTTCCATGCCCTGTGCGTGTCCATTCGTCGTTGATATCATGCTCAACTCCGTCGTGTTATCAGACTTTGACGTTATCGACTCCCGCAGCTTGGTGAACTTTTCAGCAGTCTCTTTCAACGCCGTCTGCACGCGTACCTCCTCAGACCCGATCTGCGTTCGCTCCGCACGCAAGCTCTCAAGCTCTTGAGCCTTGTTGGCTCTTGCGACTTCCATCTCTTCGAGTCGCGCCTTCAAGCGGCTCATGACGCCGTCCAGGGTAGGTAGTGGTGTGATCTTGGGTGGTGTATGTGGTCGAGCAGAGTCTACATCATCTGCACGAGAGCCGTACGTGCCAGATCGTGTCTGCGCCGACTCGAATGCAGCATTTCGTTCTGCCTCGCTGTCGTCCTCTTCAGCATCATCGCTCTGTCCCTCCGCCTGCTCGATCAGAGCTGCCATCTCAGCCCTCTTTTGAATCTCAGCCTCCTTCTCTGCCCTCTTCCCTAGTGCCATCTTCCCATCCGTCGTGAACTCATCAAAGTCCTCGAAGATATCCTCGTCTTCCCGCACAAGTCGTGTTTCCGGGTATTTGTCCTGTGGCTTCAGTATGAGCTTCCCATTCTCGTCCCTGGTGACATTCTCGTCAAGATCCTCGTCCTCGGAATTGGCGTCCAAAGAGACGTATTCCTGCTCTTTTGCCAAACGGGCTCGCCTGAGTTTCTTCTCCTGAATCTCAGCATGCGTAGGTATCGCACTTGGGGCCTGATAACGTGACAAGCTGTTCCCAAACTTCGAGGCCAGATCGACCGCTTTGCCCGGTGTTTCTCCAGAGTCCTCCACATCAGTAGCGCTCACTGACAGGTCTCTCGGTGTGCTAGGCGTGCTCTGCTTGAGCTCATCCAGTACAGTCCTGCTGTACGTTGGGCGCTCTTCACTGCCTTCTCGTGATATTCGGAATGGTACATCTGCAGCAAGTCGTCTTTCGGCATTGCGCTGGATCGCGACCTTGGATAAATTGTTCCTCTTCGGAGTCACCACTCCTGAAGCTGAGTTGTCGCCATCGTCGTCTCCTCCTCCTACTCCGAAGGACGTCCGAAGCGATGAAGATTTGCGGCTCTTGTTCGAAGGTTGTTTGACGAAAGATGGGGCTTCTGCATAGTATCAGCGCACTGTACAAGGACGTCTGTCAGATGAAGCCGCAGTAAGGTGAAGGATAGAAGCTTACCTGATTCACTCGACGCTGCCGTAATGGATCCCGCCGACAGTCCTCCATCTTCGTCATCGTCACCCCCGATTTTGCGTGCAACTCGCTTTGCGCCAAAGGACTTCTTCATTGTGCGAGAGAGCGCCGAATGACGCTGCAGTGAATAGTGTTACCGCATTGATCGTGTTTGTCGTGTCGCCCCGTGAATCTCTAATCCAGGAATCAGAGTGGTTAGGTGAGCAGAGAAAGTAGACCTTGAGAGTGAAACTCCATACATCCCACTTCGCGCCAAGGACGGCAGCTTGTTCGTGCCAAACCGCCAAAACAAATGACTTTCGAACTTTGAACTTTTAGAAAACGATTCTCGATTTACATACTAATTTCAACGCTTAATAATCCGGTCTACAGACATCGTAGAGAGTTTTTGTAAATATCTACGGGTAGCTTATACTACGCTCTACATTGGCGTATATAGTATATATAATTATCTCTATCGTAGCTGTCGTAAAAGCTAATTGTATTTTAAAGATGTAATCTTAGCGTTTTTAGTTGTTACGCACGGACGTTTTTCTAACAGTCTTAGCGCGCGGGATGACCCGTCTAGTCTGTGCGGCGGCTCGTGCACGTAGCCTTAAACGCCAAGACACAACTCTCTAGAGTGTACGCTGTAAGAGATAACCAGCTTTTGCGACAGCTACGACAGAGATAATTATATATGCTATATACCCCTATATAGAGCGTAGTGTAAGCTACCTGTAGATACTTATAAAAACCCTCTACGATGTCTATAGGCTAAGTGAATGTAGAAAAATCCGTTTTTTCGAAAGTCAAAGGTTCAGAAGTCAGTTGTTTTGGCGGTTTGGCACGTACAAGCCTCCCTAGCCAAGACCTTCAAAAAATTGAAGCTTGACTTCTGACTTCAGTGTTAGCACTTGCGATACACACAACATTACACAATGCCTCAAGCACAACCAGAACTCAAGAAGGTGTGGTCGGTGAATTCCAATGTGTTGGCATGTACTGACAATATCGCCAGTATCTCGACAAGAGACTCTTCGTCCAGCTCAATGGCAGCCGCAAGGTCATCGGTACTCTACGCGGATACGATGTATGCTAAGCCTCCCCTTGATCGTATACGGCATTGCTAAACGAAATCAGGTATTCCTCAACATCGTTCTAGAGGACGCTCTGGAGGAGAAGGCGAACGGTGAGAAAGTCAGGATGGGCCAGGTGGTATGTGGTTTTCTTCAGAGGCTGCTTTCTCGCATGCTGATAGATGCAGGTGATTCGTGGCAACTCTGTTGTGATGCTGGAAGCACTGGAGCGCATGGGTCCTATTCGCGATGATCGAGAGCATTAGCCTGGACCAGACCGAGGCAAGAAAATAGTAAAGTGAGCCGGGAGGCAGACCTGGCAGGAATGGCCACACGAGAGCGAGAAGCGACTAGGTCGTTCAGCGATACCCAATGGGAGCATGTGAAAAGTATGGCGTTTAGGGAGAGGCAAACGGCGGTGGGACTCTCGTTCGGAATGATCAACGTCAACGTTTCTGGAATCGATATCTACAACTTCGACTTTGATCCTCGTCCCTGCTTCATGCACTCTTCTACCAGCATCCACGCTACCTCTCCGAACGGCTTGAACGAATTGCCGTATTCTGTCGCCTTCGCGCTGCTGGCTTGGCGAAGCGCGTGTCGTGCAGCGATGCCCTGCATGATGATGCTTCCACGATAGATACCGAAGGCTTCACCCCAGGTCATGTCTGGAGTAGGATCCCAGCCTGCGACTTCTCGGTACCAAGCTATGCACTCTTCTTTCGAGGGCAAGCCGGGCGTCTTTCCGGGGATGAATGAATCACTTCCTCTTCCGATCTTCCGTGCCAGCTCGATATTTGAAGTTGTGTAGGGCGTGAGTAGGTTGGAGAGGTCCGAGAGTGGATGACCGATAGTCGACATCTCCCAGCTACGTTGCTGTCAGTCCTGCGACCTCCCTCAAGGTCAGCTGCGACTTACTCTAATATGCCAATCACCCTCGGCTCGGTCTTGTGAAACACCACATTGTCGATCTTGTAGTCCCCATGCACAAAACCAGTCCTATCCTTCGGTTGTGTGGTCGCAAAGAACGAGCTCATCTCCTCGAAGTGTGGGATCTTCCCAGTCTGAATCTTGGTATCCACATCCACCGCCTTGCTCTGTGCTTCCGAGATGGTCTTGAATGTGGCCAACTGCCTGTTGTAGAAGCCGGTATGCTTTCCAAAGTTCTCCAGCTTCACACTCGCCGGATTCACCCTGTGGAACTTGGCCAGTGTTGTGATGGCTGAATGCCACATCTTCCTTCGATCCTCTGGGCTCACGTCTGGCATCGCGGGGTCTTCAAAGATGCGGCCGTCCAGGAACTCCATGACATAGAATGGTGTGCCCACGACCGCGTCATCCTCGCAAAGACAATATGCTTTTGGTACAGGCACGTCGGTCTTCTCCAGCGCATGTATAATCCGATACTCGCGGTCTACCTTATGAGCGGTCTTGGAGAGAAGTTGTCCTGGAGGTTTCTTTCGCATGACAGCCTTCCGGCCGTCTATTTTTGATTTGAGAAAGTATGTGGGATTGCTCTGTCCATAGCCAAACTGATCACAAAGGTCAGCTATGTTCATGATCACTTTACAGCCGAGGAGGGAGCATGCTGACCTGCTTTACATCTAATGGAGTCTTGAGCTCCGGGACGTGCTTGTCGATATACTTCTCCAGAGCCGGAATGTCAATTGCTTGCCGTATCTCGCCCGCCATCTTTCCTGTATGCTGGGAAAGGAAAGATGTCCATGGCGTCGCATGGAGGATGTTGCTTCCCCCAGGTTTCGGCGGGGCTCAGATGCCGAGGTTGAAACAAAAAGAGTAAAGCGTCAACAGTTGGAGCATCTCAAGAAGCCGAGCGCTGTTCATGGTCATCAATTTCCTCTCATGCATGTTGTCACACTTCCGAGGCAACCGCAGTCTTCAGAGACAGCATCTGGTTGGGCTGCCCAAATGAACGAGCCTTGACGTGAAGCGAATCCGGCCCAAGTCATTTTGCGAAACATTGATACCTTGTGCCCAGCGACAGCTCTGCCCAATATACTTTTCACGTGGTCAAAAGCTCCCATGACTTTCTCCTATGCAACAACTCGCCACATCTGTCTGTGTTCATGTGCAAAGTACTTGCTATGGTCGCTCCAGTTGCAGCCCTGGGAGCTCAGGCTGCCCTCGGTACTTGCTTACGCATCTCCGCAGCACAACTTCATCATTGACTCACCAGTATGGTTCTTTGTGAATCTCGCAAGTCCCACTCGAGTCAAGTTTGTATCTAGCCATGGCTGGTCCGAAGAGAAAGACCTTTTCTATGCTTGGTGAGATCTCTTCAGGCATGCTTTGTCGGCCGTCACTTACAGAGCATAGAGAACAACCCCGATGTCATCAACACATTCGCAGCACGAATCGGTCTATCACCAGATCTATCATTTCACGAAGTCTGGTCATTTGACGATCCCGATCTGCTCAGCTTGATTCCTCGACCAGTCCACGCTCTGTTGGTCATCATGCCGTTCACTCCATCATGGCACGAAAGGCGTCAAGCCGAAGATAACGACATGGACGACTACGCCGAATCAGGTCCTGAGGAGCCTGTCGTATGGTTCAAGCAGATCATCGGTCATGCCTGTGGCTCAATTGGGGCTCTACATTGCTTGATCAACGGCGAAGCCGTCGACCATCTGCAGCCCGAAAGCACAGCCATGAAGCTGCGCAAGGACGCCATTCCCCTGAAGATCGAACAGCGCGCTCAGATGCTCCATGACTCTCAGGAGTTTGAGGATATCCATCGTTCAGTAGAGATGCAAGGTTCGAGCGTGGTGCCTTCAAGAAGCGAGCAGGATAAGTTGGGCCAGCATTTCGTGACGTTCGTCAAGGGCAAGGATGATCATCTCTGGGAACTGGAAGGGAGCAGAAAAGGTCCGTTGGATCGTGGGAAGCTCGAGGCTGATGAAGACGTGTTGAGCCCGAGAGCTCTTGACCTGGGCATCCGAGGCGTGATAGAGAAGGAAGTGAGCTCTGGCGGTAGTGACTTGAGGTTCAGCTGTCTCGCGCTTTGCAACACAAGAAACCCAATGGCAGTATAGTCAAGACGAGCAAGTCTGCAGAACGAGAATGGAGACAAAGGAAGTGAATGAAAAGACCCTTTGATTTTGAAGCTGCATGCTCTTGACCATGTTCGGCTAGGCCCGAAACGGTAACGTGTATCTCATGTTTATTCGCAGATCCTCTCAACCTCAATCAATCCGTGACACACGGACGTTATGTGATCGACCTCACGGACCACATGCTTGTATAGCTTTTTGGCATAATGGCCTCGCATACACCTCTTCGACGTGCCTCAGCGCGACCTTCCATGGGCGCCAATTCATCACCCAACTTGCTGGAGCGAGCTTCGACGAATATGCATCGGAAGGCTAGCTACAACGCGCTCATCGGCGGACCACCCACGACTCCCTCGAGCAAGATTGCTGCCAATGGCGGGGACTTCGCTGTGGGTGATGTCGTCAATGTTCCGGGCGACATGTTCGGGACGGTCAAATTCATTGGAAGCGTAGCAGGCAAAGCAGGGCGCTTCCTGGGAGTCGAGCTTGAGAGTGATTTCGCAGCTCGAGGCAAGAATAGCGGCGACGTTGATGGGTAAGACATACTCTTTAGCGCTCCAACTGCAGCCAGCTGACCCTTCATAGCATCTCCTACTTTGTGACCAGCATCCCTAACTCAGGCATCTTTCTACCAGTCCACCGCGCACAGCTACGCTACTCTCCTTCCTCAAACGACCAGCCATCCGCTGAATCCTCCCCTTCAACTCCAACAGCAGCTTCTTACCGCCGCAAAGGCACATCGCCGACCACCCCGTCGGTACCCAAGTTCGCTCAGACTGTTGGGCCTGGCGCTCGACCTCCGTCTCCCTCGTTCAAGCCGCAGCGACCACGACAGTCTCTCCCACGACCCGAGTCACCACTTCGTCGCGCTCCGAACCTCACACCGGGTCCTCCACGGCAATTCTCACAATCAGTTCGTCCTGGCGCGCGACCTCCTACTACTCCAGGACGATCCGCAACACCGAAACTCTCGGCCTCTGTCCGAGGTGGAGCTCCTCCTACCAGACCCTACAGCCGCACCGGTTCTCGTCTCGGACAGCGCTCCGAGAGCGAAGCAAGCGATGTAGGCATGGCGCGATCGAGCGGTGTGCCGTCCTTCTCCCACCCAATGCGCAGCCCAAGCAGACTCAATCGCAGCGTAGACGAGGTCGCCGAGCTAAGAGAGGAGCTGAGCCGAAAAGAGCGACAGCTGGAAGAGCAAGCCGTACAGCTAGCGGAGATGGAAGTCAGTGTCAAGGAGCTTTCCGCCCTCATACCAGGTAGCCCAATCAAGGGCAGCAGTGACGCTGGAGAAGACGGTGAAGGCGAACTTGAGCTTCGCCGAGCACTGAAAGAGAAGAACGATAAGATCTCCAGCCTCGTAGCTGAGTTCGATGCGCACAGAGCCGACTTTCGCTCCACCATCGAAACACTTGAGCTCGCCAGTGACGAAACGGTTCGCATGTACGAGGAGCGCATCAAAGAACTCGTCTCAGAAGTGCAAGACCTTCGCGAGAACAGCACTGCCCAGAAAGACGTTGAGAGCATCGCAGCACAACTCAAAATGCTCGAAGAGCTCGTCGCCGAACTGGAAGACGGCCTCGAGGACGCACGCCGTGGTGAAGCCGAAGCACGAGGCGAGGTTGAGTTCCTCAGAGGCGAAGTCGAGCGTGGCCGCAGCGAACTAAAGCGCGAGCGGGAGAAGGCCGCTCACCTGGCTGGCGGGGAGACAGACGACCGCAGCAGGGAGCTAGAGATGAAGGACGATGAGATCCGGGGTCTCAAGGCTATCTTACACTCTGTTCAAAGTAACGGGGATCACGACGACGAGGATGCCTTGAGACAGAACAGCAGCGTGTACTCGGTCGACATGGAAGAGATGAAGCGGCTGCAGACCAGTCTGCATGAGCTCGAGGTGCAGAATGCGGAGTTGGAAGCGCAGCTACGGAGAGAGCAGGAAGAGAAGAGCATGCTAAGTCCCAGCATGGCTTCGAAGAAGAGTTTCAGCGGGATGGGCGATCCCTTGAAGGAAGGCGGTAGTCACACAGCAAGTCGGAAGCCAAGCCGAGTCGAGGATATAGAAGAGGAGCGATGTGAAGGGTGTAAGAAGCTTGGTCACGATCTGCTGAATTGCCCTAGCTTCAGTCAGCCAGGCGGACACGCGAATGGGACCACGAACGGGAACGGGTATCTGAATCAGCCACAGCGGAATGGGAGTCTGGTCTCGTCGAGGACGGGGCCCAATGTCTCTCCCCTGCCAACTAGCGAGGCGACGAAGACGGCAAAGGATGAGGACAAGTGGTGCGCGTTGTGTGAGCAGGATGGACATTTGGCGTTTGATTGCCCGAATGAGCAGTATTAGGGATGCTGTGGGCTGTAGACTAGGTGGACCCAAGGAACGATATCCATGACTTGGATGTAAGAGAGGTTGTATGTACCTTCTTCGAACATATTATCCTCCGCCATGCACAGTGCCACCACTCATGGTATCTCCTCCTCATCATCCCCACCAAACCCAAACGAGAACCCACCCCCCTCCCCCTCCTCATCGGCAGCTCTAATCTCCTCCCACCTCCCCTTCCTGGCTCCCCTCTTCTCCAGCTTCCCCATAGCCTCAGCCAACAACTCCGGCTCTCTCTCCCTCAACTTCTCCACAAACAACGCATACGGATCTTCCACGTCCCTAAACCCCGTGACCTGATCCGGCTTATCCCTCAAAAACCCCAACACATCCGCCAGCCCATGCCTCGGCACAAAATTCTGCGTCAAAGCGATACTCTCGTCCAGATTCAACACAAGATGATACCAGCCCGCGGGCACGTACAGCAGTTCCCCTTCCCCGCAAATCCCCTCTTTGCAACCCGGCGTGGCTCGCGCTTCGGCGTGGAAAGTCAGTAGCCACTCCGCGATGCTCAACGGGGAGGTGACTTCGCTCTGGTCCTCGCTGACGAAGACGCCGGGGGGAGGCGGCAAGGAGGCGGAAGAGGGGAACATGATCCAGTATTTCCGCCCCTTGAGCACGGCGTTCCACGCGCTAGTGCCGTTGGGGTCTTTGTGGAAGGTCGACCCGCTGCGGGCGGGACCGATGATGAGCCAGCGGTGGTCGGGGCGGTGGGGGCCGAGGACGGAGAAGAGGTCTTGGTCGGAGCCGAAGCAGGTGGGGGGCCAGTAGGAGGCGGGGGGGAGGTGGGGTGGGGGTTGGGGGAGGTCGTAGAGGTGGGAAGCGGTGCTGTCGGGGATGGTGAGGGACATTTTGGTGGCGAAGGCGCGGTCGAAGAGGTACAGCGGGGATTCGTCGGTGTTGGCGCGGAGGTAGGAGATGTAGGTTGCGAGAGGCCAGTCGACGGCTTCGGCGCGGAATTTGACGGTGGGGTATTGGGTGAGGAGGGAGGGGATGGTCCATTGGTTGTAGACTGGCCATCGGCGGGTGGGTGCTGTGAGGATTACAGGTCGGTCGGCTTCGAAAATTGTCTCGGATGTGCAGTCTTCGAGGCGGAGAATTTGGTTGCGGGATGGGATGTTCGACACAAAAGGATCGAGGTCTATGTGTGTGCAGTAGAATGGTCGATGGAGTACATCGGAGAAGAGGTCGCTGCAGTCAACCGTGGGCTCTCGAGCACGATCTTGATCAAGGAATGTAGATCGCCAAGTTCCCCTCCATGTGAATGACTGAGGAGATGACCTACCGTTCTCTCAGCCTGCTTCAATTCAAGCCAGACTGGTCTGACTTACTCTGTGAAAAGTGCTCGCCACAGTTCTTCATTGCGAGTGAAAGCGTGTAATGCTCTGCAAGCGCCACCGAGCCGGAGCAGTGAGGATGCATCCAGATATTCAAGCAGGATGGCAATTAGCTCGTCCGGCAGTATGGCAAATCCACCGGCAGCCTTCTTTGCATTTCGCGGAGCCAAATACGCGTTGCCCGAAGGTCGTACGCCTAGAGGGTGGCGCAGAGTGGTGCTGACAGATTCCTCAGGCTCCTCTACTACCCGTGCTTTCTTTGTTGGGCGAACAATATCATGCTCGGGCTCGTGCCCAAGGTCAACCAGAGAAGCCGGAGGTGGCATGTGTACAGCAGCTGACTTCAGGCGAGCCGCATATGATCCAGAAGAGTCATACAAGTCCCGTGAGAGTCACAGTGTTGCTTCCGGAAAAAGACGATCACGGATGATGACTGGTGCTGAATTGTGCGCCTGTGAAGGGTGAAGGTTCTTTGCACGCAGAATCAGAAATTCTCAACCCTGCGCGAAAAGCTTGGCGGCCAAAAACTCCCACCTCAAAGCCGCACCAACTCTTCATCGTACACCATCTTACACAGATACACAACACATCAACACCTATTACACCACGAGACATCTACTGCATAGCCAGTCAGAGTCTCTTTTCAACAACCACCACCAAACAACTCAGCGACAAGGTCACGCCTAGAGGCTCACCTGTCGCCCCTCCTCGCAACCGCTCAAAGAAATTTTTTGAGCGCACACAGGAAAAGATCCAACCGCAATCATGGCTGACAAGGGTTTGGAAGACGTCCCCGAGGGTAAGTCGAGCATCATGAACACGCGCTGCTCTTTTGCTCGCGCATTGAAAACCGCATCAAAATCAGCTCCACCTCATAGAAATTGTACTGATTGCCCCGCTTTGTAGGACAGATTGAGTCCAACTACGATGAGACCACCGACTCGTTCGACGCGATGAACCTCAAGCCAGAGCTCCTTCGTGGTGTCTACGCCTACGGTTTCGAGCGTCCTTCTGCTATCCAGCAGCGCGCTATCATGCCCGTCATCAAGGGTGAGTTTTCAACATTTATCAAAGAGGCGGTAAAGGTCTGACAAGCATACAAGGCAGCGATGTCATCGCCCAAGCTCAGTCCGGTACTGGCAAGACCGCTACCTTCTCCGTCTCCGTCCTCCAGAAGATCGATCACAACATCAAGGCCTGCCAGGCGCTGATCCTTGCCCCAACCCGCGAGTTGGCCCAGCAGATCCAGAAGGTCGTGGTTGCCATCGGCGACTTCATGTCGATCGAGTGCCACGCCTGTATCGGTGGTACCAGCGTCAGGGATGACATGAAGGCTCTTCAGGATGGTCCTCAGGTCGTGGTGGGCACACCCGGCCGTGTCCAGGACATGATCCAGCGCCGTGTCCTCAGGACCGACTCCATCAAGATGTTCGTCCTCGACGAGGCAGACGAGATGTTGTCGCGCGGTTTCACTGAGCAGATCTACGACATCTTCCAGCTTCTTCCTCAGTCGACTCAGGTCGTCCTTCTCTCGGCCACCATGCCCCAGGATGTGCTCGAGGTCACCACCAAGTTCATGCGCGACCCCGTCCGCATTCTCGTCAAGAAGGACGAGTTGACGCTTGAAGGTATCAAGCAGTTCTACATTGCTGTGGAGAAGGAGGATTGGAAGCTGGATACCCTCTCCGACTTGTACGAGACCGTCACCATTACACAGGCCGTCATCTTCTGCAACACCCGCAGAAAGGTCGACTGGCTCACCGACAAGCTCACTGCTCGCGACTTTACCGTCTCCGCCATGCACGGAGATATGGACCAGGGCCAGCGTGATGTCATCATGAAGGAGTTCCGCTCTGGCTCTTCCCGTGTGCTCATCGCCACTGATCTTTTGGCCCGTGGTATCGATGTCCAGCAGGTCTCCCTGGTCATCAACTACGATCTCCCCGCTAACCGTGAGAACTACATCCACCGCATCGGTCGTGGCGGTCGTTTCGGACGAAAGGGTGTCGCCATCAACTTTGTTACGGCCGATGATGTCCGCATGATGAGAGAAATCGAGCAATTCTACAGCACCCAGATTGAGGAGATGCCCATGAACGTTGCCGGTATGTCGAAATCATCACAGGCTATCACGCATATACTGACATTTGCCAGACTTGATCTAGACGAAACGAGTCATACCCACGAACGAGTGCTTGCCGCAATCAGCGCTGAGCACAGTATACACGATCAGAGCATTAGAGGGAATCGCGGTGAGCTAGGTGATTGGAGAGCTGAGATATCCGTCTTAGCTTCCCGCATCTGTCATCGCGTAGCGCTGTTTGGCGCGGTTCGAGCAAAAGTGTTTTTCCATTTCCCGGTCCGAATTAGAGTAGGCTCAGGCGCAGGATGTTCTCTTTCGCATCCAGAATGAACCGATTTCGTAATTTTGCTGTGCACAAAATGATAGGCTGACGTGACTTTCAAGGTTGCTCTTAGTCTCGACCTCACCCATCTCGTCCTTTCTACTTCCGAACAAGTCCTATCAATCACCTCTCAGTCCTCAACATCGACCTTGTCCTATTCTATCGTGTCTTACCATGAGCGCTTCCTTCACTGACAATGTCACATGGACTCTACAAAATTTATGCCCGGGAGACTGTTGAAGGCAGCACAAATATTGCCGGACCATCAGAAGCTAGTCGCCGACCACAACACGCTGTTATCGGAGCACCAACAACTTCAAATGACCAATGCAAAGCTTCAGCAGAAAGTGAAAGACTACGAAGGTCAAATGAAGCTCGACCAGGATATAAGGTCTGCAAATAAGAAGAAGATCGCTGAGCTAGAATCTCGTTTGTCCACTGCCAGCTCTGAGCACGAAAGGACGCAGAGCATCCTCCGGAAGGAAAATGACGATCTCCGACGTGAGCTTGAGATGATTCGGCACAGAAGCCATAGAACGGATGGCATCAACGACATACGATCACTCAGACGAGAGCAAACGGTGACTCAAGCACATCGCTCCCATCTCTTCCCAGCCACATTCCTGCAGCCAGACAATCACAGTATCGATGAGTCAGGCTACATAGACCCGCCTACACCTCACTTATCTCTCGGCGCCGGTGAATCGCACAAGCCACCTCGAAGTCAACCATTTCAGCCGTTCAGTCTTGGAGAACTGGGTCAACGCCCACGGCAGGACGAGCGTCCCAAAGAGGTGATTCCGAGACCTGCTTCACCGACGGACGAGACTTTTCAGGTTCCGTCTTTACAAGCCCTGATGCCCACGGGCATCTGCGATTGGGCCACGATAAGAGCAGCTATGAAGAAACCAGAGACAGGATCAAGGAAGCTCGCTATCAAGACGTGAGTGAAGGTTCTGTCAAGCTGAGAACAGGTTCGCTGACTTCGTGCAGAAAGCAGGCTACTCCCGCCATCCATGAGGACGACATCTCGACACAAGTCAGCGACATCGATATGGAGCATGACAAGGATCATGGCGGTGGAGCTCACCAGTCGACAGAGGAGTTCCCGGACGACAGCTTGGATCGTGCTATTGCTCTAGACTTGGATGAGATTGCTCGGCCCGCAAAGAAATCCTTGTTTGTCAAACTCCCTGTATCACAATACAACAACGGTGGCAGAGACCAAGCAAGGATGATGGCGAACAAGGGAAGTCATGTACGATTGGAGGAGACGAACATCCTGTCGCCCTCGAAGCTCGTCAATCACCAAAGCCCCATCAAGCAGCTAAGCAGGCGAGCTCTACCATCTTTGCCAAAGCCCCAGCCCATCCCGATTAACGAAAGACGCAAGTCAAAACGGATTAGAGGGCAATTACCCGAGATCCAATTCTCAGAGAGTCCTGTAGCGAAGGTGGCACGAGGTCACCCATCTCGAATTGCTTCTGCCCGACAACTGGCAACAGGACCGGAGAAGGAGAACGCGTCTCCAAGCGAGACCAGAGCCGAGACTCAGAGGAAGAAGCGGCCTCAAACTGCAGCGATAGGCAGTGGTACCGCCAGCAAGAAGCAGCGGATGCTTCGTTGATATCCCTTCACGAAACAGGGCTACCAAATAGCTGAGAGATCAATATATACTGCAATCATCTATCCAAATCCCTTCCTCTACGTCTCCGCATACTCATACGGACCAGGCTTGTCCGCAAACTCAACCTCGATCTTCGCCTCCTCAATCTCCTTACCCCCAATCCTCATCCCCGCCGTCAACACATCCCCCGTCGTCACCGGTCCCACCCCCTTTGGCGTCCCCGTCAACACAATATCCCCCTTCTCCAACGTCATCACCTTACTGATATCCGCCAGTTGCCTCGGTATCTGAAACAACATCAACCCCGTCGAATCCTCCTGCTTCGTCACCCCATTAACCTTCAACCACAACTCCACATCATGCGGATCCCTGATCACCTCTTTCCCAATCGGCCCCTGAAGCGGCAAAAACGTATCAAACCCCTTGCACACATCCCAGGGATAGCCCTTTTTCTTGGCCTCTTCCTGGACGTTTCTGGCTGTCATGTCGATCGCCATGAGGTACGTGTCGATGTAGTCCTGCCAGTCTGGCGTGCTGGGGTCGAGGTCGCGGACGGTTTTTGAGATGACGACGCCGAGCTCGACTTCGAAGTGCATGTTTACGCCGCGGGGGCGGAGGACGGGGCCTTCGCCTGGCAGCAGGATGGAGGACGAGGGTTTGAGGAAGAAGAAGGCTTGTTTCGGGCGTTGGTTGTTGAGTTCGGTGACGTGGTCGGCGTAGTTGCGGCCGATGCAGACGACCTGGAGGGGGGGGTTAGTATGGATCTGCTGAGGATTGAGTTGTTCCTTGTGGCTCTAGTGCTAGTGTGGTGGCTGCGTTTCTGCTGCTTGCATTGGGCACTCGTATGGCCATCTCTTGCTCTGTAGCACCTCTACAACTGCCAATTCCCCCTCACCTCTCTCCTCCTTCCTGTCTCGCACACTCCCCTCTCCTCTGCCCATCACCGTCCCCTCCCTGCACCTCTGCATCTCTCCCATCCATCCCCAAGAAAGAAAAACTCACCTTCCTCGCATTCTGCCTAATGGCACTAAGATTCGACATGCCGAGCGTAGATTTGACCGCGTTTGCAATTGCTGCCATTTCTGCGTGTCGGGCGGTCCAGATGGGGTTATATACCTGTACAGAAACAGAAATTGGAGTCAGTCCGAGTGGTGGTCTGAATAGCCCCACTTGAGCTTCGACGGAGGGGGAAAGCTGGTTGTGGGTGGTGTTTGCCGGCCAACGGGAGGGAGTGGGTTTTGCCTTTTGGAGTATCCGAGAAGAACTCAGGATTGGGCGACCGACTGAAGAAATTGGGAATAAGGCCTGAATGGATTGCACAGATGGAGGTTGAGATGATGGGAGAAGATGGAAATTGACAGGCTCGCATTGTAATACTACCTACTTCGTGGTCGGGTTACACATCCGATGAAAGAGATCTGGCGTTGCAAGTTGCTCTTCACAGAGCATCTTTGTGGAAGAATTGGCCGGGCTGTCGGATACTCCAAATGGAAACGCGAACAGGGCAGGGAAGTGGGGGCCTGTTCGGGAGTGCTCCCGGCGGTTTTGGCTGTGAGGGGAGGGGCTCGGCGGGGTCGGTAGATCGCTTTCTCCGAGGGTACGGGGAGAGCTTCGTGGGTGGGGACGGGGAAGGTGAGTGGCGGAGGACATGACGATGCTTGTATCTAAGATATGCAGGGAGAGGTGCAAGGGGGGTGTGATCGTCAGGTCGGTAGTGCTTGTCTAGGTAGGGGAGGGTCTCGCTGGGCACTTGAGACACAGAGGCGTGCTCGGATGGCATATATTTCGTTATTGACCTGGTGGGAGAGGTGCTGCAGTTGTCTTCTTCCCCTATGCGTGGACATGCCATGGCTAGACACACGCATCCAACATACCCTCTGGCATATCAGCTCTGCAACTCATCCACCGAACCACCGTCAGTGACCCTCCATAGCCCCGTCCATCCCTCACCTTCACCTCCGATCCAAACTCCCCCTTCCCCCCATCTCATCCGGCGTCCCCGCCCTCCGAAACCCACCTTCCCTTTTGAAAAACTTCCCAATATTCCTCAAATTCTCATTTAAACTCCCACTCCCTCCCAACCCTCCCTCACCCACAGCTCCCGTCCCCATGCCCGTCCCCAACCCCGGCGGCGGTGGCGTCGCACTCCTCCCCCCGAACCCGCCCCCCGTCGACAATGCCGGACTGCCAAACCGGTTGTCGACAGCGCTGACTCCGTCGCGGGCAGCAGTGAGGAGTTTCTCCCCTAGTGAAGACGGGTCGAACCGTCCCGATTGGTTTTGAGCGGAGACGAGCGCAGGGGTACTGCTCATTCCGCCTGGGTGCATGCCTAGCGCTGAGAGATTCAAGCTGACATTGCGGCTTGACTCGGCGGTGTTGAGGCCTGTGATGCTGCCCGAGGGGCCGTGGGCGGAGGGGTTGGTGAGGTGGAGGCCCGCGAGGACGGGGGAGGAGTCGAGGAGGGCGTTGCCTGGCGCGGTGTAGCTGGGGGAATCTTTGTGGGCGTTGAAGAGCTCGATGAGGGAGTTGGTCTCGTTGCGCGAGCGGATGCCTTTGAGGTCGAGGATTTTGCGGAAGTTGGGCTCTGAGCGGTCGTGGATGTGGATCAAATAGGCTTGGACGAGGGCTTCGGGCGGTGAGGGGTTGACTTGGAGTGTCTTGAGGAGGGGGTCGAGGCGGGACATTGCGGTGGTGACGCGCTTGGGTAGGTTGGGGTTGCGCGGTGCTGGTGGAGCAGAAGTGGTTGGGCTTGTGGCAGATGCTGTGGCGGGCTGGCCCAGTGTGTTGAGACTGAGCAGACCTGACTTAAGAGCGTAGGAATCGAGAAGCATTTGTTCAGCGCCAGACTCTGATATCGGTCTACAAGAGACGATGTTGGCGATGTAGGCTGTGATCAAGGCATCGACCAGGTTGTCTGTGAATGCTCGGGCGTACTGGGGCTTCTGGATATGGGTGAGGACTTCTGATGATCTGTCCTTCATGCGTTGAATCAGAGATGTCATGAAGCCGGATTGGTCTCCCACTGATGGTAATTTGGACCAAGTGATGTTCCTCATCTCACGCCATGCAGGCTCACAATCGACCTCGACCTTGCGGACGAAGGTGCGCACAGAAGTGGACGCGATACCCATGAAAGCATCCGCCTGCGACTGCAGATCGACCTGCTCCTTAAACTCCTCGTCGATACGGGATCTGATCCGGTCTTCCAGCTGTCCGGTCGTCTGATAGCAATAATCGGCTGTATTGAGAATGATGCAGATATCTTCGATCGACGGACCTGACGGACCCGCTCGCTCAGCCAGGAAGAAGAACAAGACCTGCTGGCAGTATTGATCTAGATACTTGCCAAAAGTCTTCGAAAGCTCTAACAATCTTGATCCAGTCGATAGTTTCGCACATTGTGCCAACGTGACGCGGTAAGTGTTGAATAATTCCGTGGAAGAGGGTATAACCATCTGTGAATGGTACTCCTCATCCGGATTCCGTATCGGCTGCTGTCGATACTTCGGCACCAGCATAGACAATTGCCTATCTTTGTCAGCATGTCTCTTCTGCCTCCCTCAAGTGTCTCATACCTATCCTGACTCTCCACCCAGATACTCAAATACGGCTCAAAAGCCTCCGAAATGGCCTGCGTAAACCCCTGCTTCCTCCCCTCCTTCTCCCTCCCCTCCGCCAAACTATCCATACTCACCCTCCCCTCCCTCCCCTCAAACCTCCTCTCCAACCCATTCTCAAACTCCAACGTCTCCTGCAAACAACTCAACAAAAGCCCCACATCCGGCATGACCCCGTCATTCCGCCGCATACTCTTCTGCAAAATGCCTTTGTAATCCTCCCTCGTTCCCTCGCAGAACGCATTCGCCAGCATCTCATCCACCCTCCACTCCTGGGGAAACAAGCCCCTATGCTCCGCGTCGTACGTCTTGAGCAGTCTCCCGAACCAACTATACCGCCGCGCAATATTATCCAAATTCCCCGCCTCTTCACTCCCCCTAAACACCTGCCTGTACTCCCTCAGCTGCGTATTGCAGTACCAATTCACCACCCGCAACCTTGCGTACTCCCCCAACGCATCCACCACCGCGCACGCTTCCCCCAGCATCCCTTTTTTGGCAGCCACCTCCCCCTTGGCGAACGCAATCTCAAAGTCCTCGCATACCTGCTCCAACAGACTGCGTTGCAGGTCCGCGACCCCTTTGCTCAGCACCGCGATCTGGCCTATACTGCGGTAGGACTTGAAGTGGGCCATGAGCTGGATCACAGCGGCGAGGAGGCCGGCGCATTCTTTGTATTGGCGTGAGCCCTTGAGGGCGCGCAGTTGTTCGTAGGCCGAGGTGAGCATTTGCAGGCGTTTGAGGGTTGTCATGCTGTGGGTGAGGTTGCGTTTGGTGTTGTCCAGGCGTTTGATTTCCGAGGTCATGGTGGTGATGCTTTCTTCGGTCGAGAGGGCGCGGGATTGGACGGATTCGATTTGGGAGAAGAGGGTGGTGAGGGTGCGTTGGGCGGATTGGATGCGGGAGAGGGCGAGGGCGTCGGTTTGGCGTTGTGTGCTGAGGCGGGTGGAGAGGGTGTGGTCGAGGGCATGTTGGTGGTTGGTGAGGGTGGTGGTGATGCGAGGGAGGGAGGAGAGGTGGGTCGGGTGGGAGAAGAGGGCGTTGAGGTGGTCGATGGGGTTGTAGTCGACTGGGAAGGTCAGTATGGGAGAGGTTGACTAGGGGTTTCTGTAGCATGGGAGGAGAGTATCCAAGGAGGAGGGCTTACCTGCGTCGAACGCATCATTCGACGGTGGGATATCTACCTCTGGCATGCTGACGACACGGAACGATCAGACCAGCGAAAGAATGGGTGCTCAAGAGCCATCCGCAAAGAGCAATCGCTCGTGCAGTGTAAACGTGAGGTTGAACTTCTGCACACATGTCAGGCCGGAGCTTTGCGGCTCTGCGGACAACTGGCCCCACTGGAACGTTCACAGAGTTCTTACTAGGGTTAGTCGATAGATGCTCACATACACGCAAAAAGTCAAGTCCAATAATTTCAGGATGTCAAGAGGTATCATTACTATGAATCATCCGGCCCAATATACAATGCCAAAAGCAGATCCCTTTTTTCAAAAACGCAAATGCGTGACTATGACCATCCCAATGTATTAATACCACTTTCGTCGCGAAATAAGTACAGTCTAATAATCATACGTGCTCTCGTACCCCAGATGACTGGAAGATCTCACGTGTGTGTTGGCGTAAGGCTTGTTCCAGTTGCCAGAGTTGACATCTGGGCTGCCATTGACGCTGTTCCGGCTGCCGCCGTAGCCAGTGCCGTATACAGTCGTCTTCATGCGCCTTTCATGCTCGAAATCGGCCCATCTCTTCATAGTGATCTTGGAACTGTCAAACTCGCCATCCTCTTCGTGACCGCCCTTTGTCTTTTCACCATCAGTCTTTCGAGTGTCACCCCACGAGAAGTCATCAAACTTCCAGAAAGCGTAGGCAGGAAGGATGAAATTCCAGATCGGTAGCGAGAGGAGGTAGACACCCATCCAGAGGACATACGACCAGCGATGAGCAGTGATGACGATCAGGATTGCGGGTAGACCAAGAATGAGAGCCAGCAAGATGAGTGGAATGACTGGGATGACACCACCAGTTGCGGCAGCGACGATAGAGATGACGACTAGAAAGCTGTTAGCAATGCGCAGTTAATGATTCGATTGGACTTGACTTACTGAGATAGATGGTGAAACTAATGGCGGCAGGTAAGACAAGTGTTCCGACAAGCTCGATAAAAACGACAAACTGCATGGAAAAGCAGAAAGTACCACAAAGATCTCGTACAAGAACCAGCTCCATGAGATTGTGTACAGTCGAGTTGATCCAGCGGCGTCGTTGGGACAGGAGAACAGAGAATTTGTCGGGCACCGTGGTCTTGCACACTCCTTGGGGAACGAAGACCTGCTTGCGCTTGGGGAAAGTCCGAAGCATGAGGGTAGAGAGGTAACGATCTTCACCGAGCAAGAGCAAATTCTTTTTGTGAAGCGTGTCGACGACATTTTCCGAGTAGTGCTCAACAACATCCGGGTTGGCCAAGATAGGTACCCAGTAGTTCTGACCACCCTTTGGCGCCTTGATTCGGTACATGCAGAAACATCCAGGAAGACAGGTGACACCACCAAAGACGGATTCGAAAGACTTTGACAGATGGTGGGAGATGAAGTACTCGAAGACCTGGATCATGGAGACCCATGACTGGCGCTTGTTGGCGATCTTGGTCTCACCGCAGAGGCCCATAACCTCTGGGTCCTTGACCATGGTGGAGACCATGTGTGTCAAGCAGTCAGGGAAGACCTTCGTATCGGCGTCGACCATGAGAACAATTTCGTAGAAGTCAGGAGACATGCCAGTGATTTTGTAGATGCCGTTGAACATTTCGTACTCGAGCTCGGTCATACGTTCGTCAAACATGACTTTCTGGAGGAAGGACATGAGGATGATCTGCGAGTCGCGCTTGCCACGGTTGCCGGGCTTGGACTTCATCTCTTCCTCGGGAGTGCCGCACTTGACAACAACAAGCATGGGAACACGCTGCTGCTTTTCGACAGGGATCATGGAATCCTCGCCGTAATCGTAGAAGCCGGAGTAGATCTTTGCCATGTTGTGACGCTTGGAACCAGATGCCACTGCGACATACGAATATGGTTGAACCTCATCAGGAAGAATAGTGTGATCCTTCATCATGGACAAACAAGCTTCGGGTGTGGTCATGCTCTCGCCCTTTCCTTTGATGATACCATCGCAGACCATGAAGATGAGCTTGTGGCTGTTGGGGTACTCAGTGGTTGCGATCGAGTCGAGAGTGGTGCGAATACCCTCCGGACCTTCTGAGTAGGCTGTGACCAAGCAAATTGTGTGAGCAAGTGGATATCCGAAAGGCTGCCACTCTGGAGGAGGCTGGGGAACAACCGCTTCGTTGATGAACCCCTGAGGACCTGGACCTTCAGCGCCGAGGACGCTAGAGTAGCGCTTCTCGGTAGGCATAAGACTGATGCGAGACTCTTCCTTGGACATGTCGCCGTAAGTTGGGAGAGTCGTCTCGCTGCGGTTAGAGCCATACATGCCACTTGGAACAAGGCGCGAGGACGAGTTCTGGCTGGCCATGGTTGTAGGAGCGAGCTTGTTGCTCTTTGCCAAACTTTTCTCAATGGCATACGGACTGGTGAAACGGGAAGTGGTCGGCAAAAAGCTGTTGCGCTTGTTCGATCTGTCACTGAGTCCGGTGTTGATGTCGGTAAGCTTTGGAGGAGGGCGGTAGATGTCATCAGCCCAAGCCTCGATCTCTTCCTTTCGCTGTTTGTTGTCTTTCCCGAGAGCAGATCTGTCTGCCGCGTATTTGTGGCACAGGAACCACTGGAAGATAATGGCAAGCAAGAACTTGCTTACTACGATGGACAGAATGAAGACCAGAGATACGTAAAGCACGACCTTGGAGGCGATACATCCGACGATTTCGGTATCGATAGAGCCGACCTTGATGATTTCCTGGAAGCACTCCGCAATCGCCTTGTCGGATGTGGAGGAGAATGCGTAGGTTACATCAACGCCCTTGACTGCCGGATTGGTGCGGATCTCGTTGAAGCGTTGAGGATACTGAACCTGAGTGTTGTTGAACCAGAGAAGCAAGTCCAAATCGAGAACATCGCCATTGTAGACCATGAGATTGCGGCTGCCATTCTTGATATCGTCCCAGGTGAAGTAAACATCACCGGAATTGTCCAGGCCGTAGAATGCGTCACGAGAAGATCGAGAAGTGTGGCAAGCCCAACCAAAGTAGAATCGGTCCGTGGTGTTCGGAGCAGACGAGCCATCCTGGTTGAATGTCCTGCAAGGGAAGTACCAGGCCATGTTGCCATCGGCGTCTGTTGGTACATCCGAACCAGGCGCAGGAGTGATGATGTTCTTGCAAGCACCGTTGACATTCTGGAAGAGGAAGCTTCCGTCCTGGCCGGTGTGATTACCATCTTCGAAATCGTACAAGACATTTCCTTGAGATGCAATACCGCGAGCATACGGATGCTTGGATCGTGTGAGGTCGTATGCCAGACCATGGTAGATCATGTAACCCGGGCCAACTTGGTTGGATCGGAGGCGGAGAGGACCACCATTGGGGCAAACAGCCTGGGTGAAGCCGAACGTCAAGAAACCGACAAAGGCGCAGATGCCAATAATTATGCTGATCAAGCCCATCTTCTCTCGCCAGGCGCGTTGCTGTGCCTTTTGGATCTTACCGAAGCATTTGAGGATGAAATCTGGACACCAGAAAGTGACAAGATGACAATAGGTGATCCACAAGCTGGGAGCCTGGTTTGTCTGTTGTGCCTTCTTCTGGCTCTTTTCCTCTGCTGTCATATTTGGGTTTTGTGTCGGCTTCCGCTTGAGCTTCTTGCTTGGATCTCTTCCCATGTTTCCGCGCGTCTTTTCATTCTCGATGGTGTCGCTGCTATTTGGGTGCAAGCTCTTGTATTCCATCTCCTCTGAACTAACAGTCTCGGCCTCTGCTTCTTCCATCATGGGATCGGCTCCAGTCGTCGACGGTTGAACGTTCATGTTCTGTGCATGCCGGCGGTAGTGATATTGTGGATCGTTCTCGTCATATCGTCGTCGCTCCGGCCGGATCAAGCTGACCTTGCGCGAGAGGCCGCCATTGCCCGACATGTCGTGGCCGTGTGGATCAGGCAGGTTCTTTCTCCGCACACTAGGACTTAGTGGTGCCAGGCGATCGTTGCTGTACTGCCTGCGGTGGTCGTATGGGGAGGATTCGACGTCTTCGGGACGGCGTCGTGGTGTCCTTGGCGAAGGGGCCGAACGCAGAGTCCGATGTTGTTGATGGGGAGAGGTAGGATCGGATGACATGATGGATGACCCGTCAGGAGATTATTCGAGATTTAGTTGGGACCTGCAGGAGCGTCCAGACGGTTGGTCGGGCGGGAAGTGATTGCACCGGCCAGTCAGGGGATGTATGTACAGTGAATGCGGCGAGATTATTGGATAGTATTTGATAGCCAGGAATGCTGAAGAGCGAGTGCCGAAGCTATTACTGGACCAGAGTCCTCGAAGCGATAGACGAGCGATTAATGGTGAAGTGGTGTTTGGTGGTGAATTCCACGGGCGGCTTGACGACTTTCTAGTCTGGACTCCCTTGCTTCAACCAATCACCTCCAGAGGCGACGGGATGAACAATAACGAACGTGCAGGAGAAGATGCAGGAAGTCTGGAGGGTCTGAGCGAGAGTTGTGCAAACGCAAACGAAACGGTGGATGGCAAAAGAGTCGCGAAAGGCACATACGAGAAGGGGGGAGGTGAGTTTGGGACTTGGCTGCAGGACCGAGTGGGAAGGTTGCCCCGGCGCAACAGGCCGAGAGCCAAAATGGGGGCAGAGAGGGCCAAACACGATGAAAAAGTCGTCTTGCACCACACAAAATTGCTGCATCGCCCCTGATCAAGAGAGGTTCCGGCAGCCTTATTGTGGTGTAGCGGCGTGCAGATCTGCTCATCCCCCCGAAAATAGCCTCGTCGGGGACGCTCACTCGTATGAGAAAGTCATCTGTTGAGAGTCAAATACTACAGTGACGACAAATGTCTTATTGACGGCTTCGTTCTCGAATTGGACATGTCGAAAACGAAGAAATGGGTCGTCGATCGACTGGAGAAGCAACGAGCAGCTCTGTCGCAGGGCCTTTTGTTTGGTTCTCCACAGTATTACAAACAGTCAGATCTGACTTGAGCTTCTCAGCCAATCACCGCGTCACGCCATCTTGTCGTGGCTTCATTCCTCTGAGCGGCGCAGACATGTCTCTGCCAGAGACGGTGGAGACGTCTGGTCGTCACGGTAGCCACTCCACACAGCTGAAGCCCTGCAGCACTAGACACAGAGTCTATACCGATATTCTTGACGGGAAATGCTCCGTCTGCTGCCGTGTATCAAGGCAAGGATACGACACCAGATCGTCCTAATGGTGTGTGGCCCTAACGCCATTCGTCGGCAAATTTCTTGTCGACCAGCAGATCCTCATGAAAGACTAACGGGCCGGCCACTGGGCGCGTTCGCGTGGCTTTTGGCTCTGCCATCGCACCTTCGAGTTCGGTTCACAGTCTGACAGACGAGACGTGTTGGGCATGGACACGACATGCAGGTGTCATGTGTATGTTCGTTGTGTTCAAGCGGCGCCAGTAGTCGACTTCTCCTCAACGCGCCAGGCCCGGCTTTCCTCACTACAATACGCAATCTACGGGACGACAGAGTCATGCTTCACGATGGCTCCAGAACTCCCAGACTCTCGGGGTGGGTGAACCAGCAGCCCTTCCATCAAAACCGCCCGTTGCCCTCGTTGCCGCATCTTCGGTCCAATGGTATGGGACGCAGTTGCGACAAGGGCATGGTCAACTCAAATACGAATGTCACCGTATATCAAAAGTATGTTCCTGGCGTACGATGCGATGGAAGCTCCTCCCGCAGCTTCTGCAGATTTTCGAAACTCTGGCCGGAAACGCGCGGCGGGAAGCCTGGCAAAGCAGTTCTCGATGCAAGAATGTTCGTTACGCACGGGCAATTGGTCAGAAAATAGCATTTTGGTGAACCCTGTCGCTGCGAGCTTGCCCGGCGAGGTGCGGTCGCTGAGGTGCCATCCTTGCATGCCATGACAGACGGGACCCAAAACTAACAGTGATGTGATTGAGCCAATGCATGGCGGATCCAAGCTCCGCGATCTTCCCTGCACAAGGCGTGTGTGGTGTGCATTACCTGTGAATCCGAGGCCGATCAAACACGACCTGCCTGAGCCTCTTTTGAGAACCAAAAAGTGTTTCTCCCTTTGCGCCGTTGCCGTCGACTTCTCCTGCGCCGGCTCTCGATCCTCCCGCATCTCATCTCGCTGTCCTATTCTTTTCGAGACACTCTAGACAGTGCTGCATTTCACACTGCCTCTACCCTCCGCCTCGTCACTTAGACTCCGTCATTAATATCCACGACAGTGAGAGAGAGAAATTGCAGGATCCTGGCTCACTCGTTCAGCCAGCCTAGCCCCATCCCACGGTACCGATTGGCTCCCCTTCCTGGAACTGCACCACTGAGACCGGATTTGGTACCCACGAAACACCGCCTTCACTCACGTCACCGCCTAGCGAAAACTCTTGACTCTACCCACGACAGGTTTCCTTCGCGAACTTCCTGGTATACTTGACGAAAGGGCGAAAAACTTGGTGAAAGAGCGAGTCAGCCTGCGGGCAAACAACCTAAACGGCTTTGGATACAAACGCAGCCCTGCATCCAGCCGTGATATAGGCTTTGGATCTCTCTAGCCCCGCTGAAACACCTCCAAACCAGAAGGCTTTCTATGGCTCAAATCCAGCGTCCTCCCTCTGCAAACGCAGCATACCACGCTTCGAGATCGCCTCTGGAAGTGCGCAATTCAAACCTCGACAGGAAGCCGTTACCATCCCCCATATCCCTCACACCCCGGGCAGACAGTTTGAAGCCCACCATCCGAATGCAGAGTACCCCGGCTAGTCCGGTCAGCATAAGCCCGCCCTACAGCGTGAAAGAACCCTCGGCTGCTCAAGTATCTGCTGCGTCACCACCCACATCAGCGACGCATTCCAGGCGATCCTCAAGAGACACAACCAATGGTGACCTGCCGAACTCAATAAGCAATCTCTCGCTTGGAGACCGCCCATCCAGTGCAGACAACACCGCTCTTCCGCGCGCACCCAGCCGGCATTCCGTCAAGTCATCCACATCCAGCCAGCCATATCTCAATGATGTGCCGGAGGACGATGTGGCTGAGCAGGCCCCCGCCCTCCAATATCACCATGCTCCGTACGAGTCTCCAGCAAAGCGGGTGCAGAGGGCTTCACAGATGACAGTGCAGAGTACCAGCTCTTCGTCCAGTGGAGGTGATGGTAACAGCGCACATCTCAGACTCCCGCGCAACGGCGGACCACGACCACATTCGAGCGCCGCGGATCCTCGTGGGAGGCTGTCAGAGTACGGCGACAATCTGTCACCCCGTGGATCACCTCGCAGCTTCGCTAGGGGTTCGTCGGCACACAGACATTCGCCAGACCATCGACCCATGTCCTACATCGATCTGCTCAATGAAGTGCCATATCACCAGCAAGTTGCTCCGGCACCTACCTTGAACAATTCCGCCCTCCAACATGCCGTTGGAGCTAATGCCTCCCTCTTGGACACCAAAAAGACTCTCGACATGTACCGCGCCAATGTCAAGAAAACCAACGACTCAGCCATTCAGTACGAATTTGCTATTTTTATGATTAATGCCGCAAGAGACGCTATGCAGGCTGGGACAGAGGCTTCGCATGCTGCTGATATGGTAAAGGAAGCCAAGGAGATCCTAATGCGATTGTCCGATCGTGGATACCCTTTCGCTCAATACTATCTTGCGGATGGGTATGCTTCTGGCTTCTTCAACAAGGATAAGCCAGATCACGACAAGGCTTTCCCTCTCTTCATTGCGGCCTCGAAACATGGACATGCCGAGGCTTCCTACCGTGCAGCTCTTTGCTATGAGTTCGGTTGGGGGACTGCAAAGGCATATCCCAAGGCTGTCCAATTCCATCGCAACGCTGCAGCAAAGGGCCATCCTGGAGCTGCGGTCCGACTCGGCAAAGCCTGCATTTCTGGAGATATGGGCCTGATCAACCGGTACAAGGAGGGTGTCAAGTGGCTCAAGCGAGCTCAAGAAGGAGCAGACGCGCAGTACAATAGCGGTCCTTACGAGCTGGGTCTGCTGCACATCAATGGTTTTGGTGACGACATCTTCAAAGACGAGAGCTACGCTGCTCAGCTGTTCACGCAAGCGGCAGAGTTGGGTCATGCAGAGGCCAATCTGCAACTCGGAAGGGCTTATGAGCTTGGTCTGCTCGGGTGTCCGAAGGACGCTGCTCTGAGCGTCCACTTCTACAATGGCGCTGCCACGAGAGGAGTACCGGACGCTATGATGGCATTGTGCGCTTGGTACATGGTCGGTGCTGAGCCAGTCCTCGAGAAGGATGAGGCAGAAGCATATGAATGGGCAAAGAAGGCGGCTGAACTCGGTAAGCCTGACTATCGACATGGCATGCAACATTGACTGACGATTCTAAGGTCTGCCAAAGGCAGAATATGCGGTCGCCTACTTCACCGAAATGGGCATTGGATGTCGCCGTGATCCTCTCGAGGCCAATAAGTGGTACGTCGAAGCTGCCGACCACGGCGATGAGAACGCAAGGCAACGACTGGCTATCATTCGAGCTGCTGCTTCTGGCGATTCCGGCATTGCCATGGAGAAGGGCGTGGCAAGGAGCAGGGATCTAGCCAACGGCGGGAAAGAGAAGGATTGTATCATTATGTGATTTGACAAGTTTGTACGCGGCATGTCCTAAAGACTGCAAGAACACCACGCATTGGGACTAGGATACAAAAGACGATACACCACGCTTTTATGCTTCAAACATCAAACGGGCAGGATAGTCATGGACCAACATGAACGATTGAAATGTACGATGGGCTAGCGCTGGATTGGCTCCGCATCTCAGGACGTATATGCTCCAGTTGAGGAGAGCACGAGACTTTCCGCTCAGGACAAGCACGAAGACCACGTCAATCCAAACCAAAAGCCACGCCCAAGAGCGTTTTTCTATCTTTACGCACCCAATACCACCACAGCATCGATTGCATTTCCCTGGAGCGACAGCGATGATCAGGACAACGGGTCTTCGAACCCATGAATCGTTTTTGTTGGAAGCAAGAGAGCCACAATGGCACGCCACCTTTTGGAGTAGTATATACAGCCCTCTTGTTTGCCATCTTTTGCTTGTACTAGGGATATCTAATGACTGCTAATATCAATCCTATTCGATGCTATGATCCTCGTACCTGAAGAAAGCGATGCTCGTAGTAGTGGTAGTTTGCCCTTGAACCTTGCCCTGCCGTCTGATTATTACATAAGCAGGCCAGCCCCCCCCCCCCTTCCATCTCCCTCATCTACACCCATCCGCTTTTCCATCCGCAGGCAAGCTTTATATTCCTATCAAGCCCGTCCCACCCCTCCCAAATCCCTTGTGCATTCCACGGATCCTGGAATTCGCCTGGGTCGCGCCTGCCAGCAAAGCACAAAGATGCCCCCGCCGCCATTTTCCTGCAGCCAATCAACCCCAGCTTCGCCCATGCAGCTAATCAAGAGAGCCTGATGGGTTGACAAAAAGGGTTAATAGTGGTTGGCAGAGACTGGCTGAGATCCATTGGTTTCTCGGTAGGTTGGGAGTTGTCTCTCATTTATCTCTGCTCTTCTTCGCATGTTTGCCACATATGGGAGGTGGAAGCTGGAGACGTCGGGATGGATCCGCTGAGCGTCACTGCGAGCATCATCGCCATCCTGACGCTCACGCACAATGTGATACAGCATTTCAATGAAATCCAGGATGCACCCAAGGACCTCGAGCAGTGCGCGATCGAAATCGCGAATCTGGTTGGTCCTCTGACCACCCTCCGATTCCGAGCCCAGCAAGCTCAAGCCGCTGGCGGATCGCCCTGGCTAGATGAGCTGTCTGGCTTGAATGTCAACGGTGGTGCGCTCGATCAATATGTGCAAGCTCTTCGCCTGTTGCAAGAAAAGGTCAAGGTCGGCGATGGCGTGAGCAAAGTAAAGGCACATATCACATGGCCTTTCAAAAGGAAGGAAGTCGAGAATATCCTACTGCGGATGGAGAGGCTAAAGAGTCTTGTTACTCTTGCATTGACCATGGATCACAGGTGGAATCTGATAGTCTCTCATGGAAGTTCGGCTGTACTAAAACGTGCAGACAATTATCCGAGGCGATACAAAAGGATACTGCTGCCACTAGAGCAAGTATCGCGCTACTACAAGCTCAGACTAACGTCATCGGGACCGGACTCAATGCGGTCCAAAGCGACACCACATTAATAAGAAGTACGGTTGCTTCGATACAAGATGCGCTTCCGCCGCTTCAGGCTAGTACGATCTCTCTTTTGGATGCCCGAAGCTTGCAAAAGCACGAGAGAATGCTTGACTGGCTTTCGTCGGCAGATATATCCGTGATACTGAATAACCAACTGTCTCGAAGGGAGGAAGGTACGGGGCAATGGTTCCTCGAAACTGTCGACTTCAAGGAATGGCAATGTGGAGCCAAAAAGACCTTGTTCTGTCCAGGAATTCCTGGAGCCGGGAAGACAATTCTAGCCGCGCTTGCAATGGACCATCTCTGTCGATTACAAGTTGACGATGGTGCTGGTTGTGCATGCATCTTCCTGGATTATAAGGCGGAAGCTGAGCAGACGTTGTCCAATGTCCTGGCTATGCTATTCAGGCAATTGGTGGAACATCGGCCCGATATTGCTCGTCCAGCAATGGATTTGTATGAGAAGCATTGCCTGGTAGGTACAAAGCCGTCTCCGGCACAATACGAGCAGGCACTAGTGCAGGTGTGTGGATCTATGCCGGTAACATTCTTGATCATAGACGCCTTAGATGAGTACACGGATCGACTCAGAAGAAAATTACTCAAGACTATCTCTAGCCTGCAGGCACGCAGCAACACACGAGTCCTCTATACGTCGAGATCGCTTCCCGATATAGAGGAACACTTTCGGGATTCACTACAGATTGAAATACTGGCCAGCAGTGGGGACATCAGAAAGTACGTAATGAGCCAGCTTGACGACCTACCTCGCTGCATCCGACAAGATGCAGACTTACAGACCATGGTCTGCAATGAGATTGCGGTCTCGGCAGACGGAATGTAAGCTTCCATGATGATTCGTTCGGGCGGTGCGACATTGACAGCTTTGCAGCTTCCTGCTTGCTCGTCTCCATGTTGACTCACTTCAAGCCCAAAGGAGTAAGCGCATGGTACTCGATACGCTGAAGCAGCTACGAATGGGATCTGCAGCACTGGAGAAGGCGTACGAGAAAGCACTCGATCGCATTGAAGTGCAAGCTAAAGAAGATTGCCAACTTGCTAAGCGCGTCATCTGCTGGATCATCTATGCACGGCGGCCTCTGAATCTCGAGGAGCTTATTACGGCGCTCGCGGTCGAGCCGGGCGACAAAGCACTTGATCTGGACAAATGTATCGAAGCTGAGGACATTATCGCTGTGTGCGCCGGCCTGGTTGCCGTTGAGGAGAAGAGCGAGGTCGTCCGTCTTGTGCACCACACAGCTCAAGAATTCTTTGACCGCAAACGAGTCTCATGGTACCCAGGAGCCATGCAAGACATAGCAATGACCTGTTTGACAATTCTTGGATTCGACAATCTTCTACTTACTCGAGTACGGCGGGTGGACCCAAGATATTGGCCTCGCTTCCATGACTTCGTAGAATACGTTGCGATGCACTGGATCGCTCACGTATTACCAGTCGAGAATTCGGTTTCGGAAGCAGCTCTCGGTATTCTTGAGAACCAAGTATTACTTGTATGCTGCTCGTTGGCCCTGGACGCTGGGAACGCTAGACTCGTTCAGCTTACGTCAAGCAATACACTCAACTTCGCCGCCCGGCATGGACTTACATATATCGCACAAAGACTCCTCGCCCGCGAGTCAGACGCACACAGTTCGAACACCAATTATGAAGCCTCGATTGGATATATGGCCATTATCCTGGCTGTAGAACATGGTCATGCTGAGGTGGCAAGATTACTGCTACAGAAGAGTATTGGTGTGGAAACACGCGGTACCGGGGGATTATACGATGCGCTCGACGTGACAAGACCTTTCGTCAACACAAAGGCGGTACGATCACTGCTTGAGACTGGTGCAGATTTGGTCATGTCTGGTCGAGCAGAGAAAGGCAACGCTCTCCAGAGGGCCGCATTGCACGGGTATGCGGGCGTCACACAGCTGCTACTGGAGCTGGGGTGTCCCGTCGATGCTGATGCAACAGGAACACCATGGGATGGCTGGACACCACTGGCATTGGCTGTAAAGCAAGGACATGAAGAAGTGGTGAGATTACTATTGAGCGCCGGGGCGAACGTCAATGGTCGCATAACCCAGCGAGAGCCGAAGAGACTGCTCGACTTCGCATCCCTGTCCACTTCATGGAGTAGTACCGCGCCTCTGAAACCACCAGAACAAGAGACTGATGTCGCCATGGAACAGCCGCGAAAAGGAATCCCACTGTTGGCCGCTGCTACCGGGCATAGTACGAGCATAATGAAGCAGCTCCTCGATGCTGGTGCCAATGTTGGCGACCTGTCTCCACAATCAGGAACCACAGCACTCTACGAAGCCTCTGCTGCAGGGTCTGAGCATCTAGTAGAGCTCTTACTTGCGGGAGGCGCCGATCCAGATGTGTCTCCTGGTTACACCGGTCCTTCAGCAATACACGTGGCAGCTGCGCAAGGTCACTACGGGGTTGTGAGACGACTGATCAACCACGGAGCCGACGTCAACGCCACAGACCGCTTCGGCGACATTGCGCTCATTTCTGCGGTGACTCGTGGCCAAGACAAAGTCGTAAACTTGCTTATCGAAAACGGGGCCAATACCAATGCTTCGGACAAAAATGGGACAGTGCTTCAGCACGCAATTCCGTCCTACCAGGGGGCATTCGTGGAGCTCCTCGTTGCGAATGCGGCCGACGTCAATGCTCCTGGACCAAGGGGCACTGCGCTTCAGTGCGCAGCTTCTCTAGGCTTTCTTGAGACGATCGAGCTTCTGATCGGCAAGGGAGCCGACGTGAATGCTCCAGGTAGGCAAGGCACAGCATTACAGCGAGCAGTAGGGATTGGGCATCTTCCAGCTGTGGAGCTACTTATACAACACGGTGCCCGCGTCAATGCCTCCGGTTCTGGACGATCGGGGACTGCCCTGCAAGAAGCAGCCTGGAGAGGATATGTGGACATGGTAGATACATTGCTGAAGAAGGGTGCACACATCAATGCCGAAGCCGGAGGTCGGCCAAGTGCCTTGTGGTTAGCGGCTCAAAGAGGCTTCGACGACGTCGTCGCATTTCTACTCGATCACGGCGCCGAAGCAAACACACATGGTGAGTTCTACGACCGTTGGACACGTAGAAGGTACGAGGGTACCGCTCTTGAGGTGGCTATGCGAATGGGGTACTCGGCTACGGTACAGATATTGCTGGATGCGGGAGCCGACCCCCTGCCCTGGCTGGATCGCATCCTCGAAGACTCTGAAGCACTCAGGTGCTAGACCTTTATGGGAAGCAGGGAAATTGGTGAGACCAATACGCCGCCAATCTACGTCCGACCTCAGGTAGTCGACTTCGATACATCAAGACTTGATTGTGGTTCACAGCCGGACACGTCAGCTTAACCACCAGGTCCGAAGACTACACTGACCTGTGTCCATTACGACTTGCAGTGGCCCTACTGCCTCTCTCCACCGAAGTACCAAGCCGAGGGTCTTTACGCCACTACCCCTGCCCTCGAGAGTAAATTTGTGTTCTGCCAAACTGCAAGAATAAGTCTATTCAGACTTGAAGTCGGGATGCAGAGCTCTATCGATCATGGCTGACTCGAAAACAACCACTGTCGGAATCGTGAGCAAACAAGAGAGGCTGACATCGGCCCGCATGCCCGCAGAAGCACGCTGGAGACGTGATGTACCGGATTCAGTGCAGCAGACGACATCGTCAGCATGAACTTCACGACATGTAACAACAAAAGCAAGATCTTGGGCAGGTCTGGTAGGCACACCAACGTTGGCGCAGCGAGGCGAGGTCAGGTCAGGATACTTTGCATCGCAAGGACATATTATGTCACAAGAGGCACTCAACAGATGGCAGACACAGAGTCATTGATAGGGATGCTACCTTTGGAGACGCTTGCATCCCGACCGAGGGCTCCATGAGTGATGTTTGTGATGCTTCAGCAGTCCTTGAAATGATTTGAGTTGGGTATCTAACGCCAAAGAATGCTGACAGGTCTGTTGTCATCTACCAATGAATATCATCATCGACCAGTGATTGTCCCCTACTATATTGTCTCTCCTCCTTACGAACCCCAGACCCTCCCTGATGCCGAGCCTGCAACAACTACAGTCCATAGTCTTCAAGTCGCGGCGTCTCAACCCTGCCACCTCACCCTCTCCCCCCTCAACATCTTCACCAGCCCAATAGGCAACAACTCCCTATCTCCCACCTCCACCCCGCCAAACATCTCCACCATCTCCGGCCCATACAGTGCCAGGATCCACTTGTTGTACCTACTCGTACACCAACTCTTCCCGAGACGATCCATCAAGCCGACCAATCTACCGCTACGGCCCACGTGCTCCATATCCACTACCTTCTCACTTGGATGACCCATCAATTCCCTCGCCGCGCCAACAAAGAAGTGGCTCGTCTCTGCGCGGTAGCGGTTGTACTCCTCGAAGGAGAAGAAGGTTTCGTGGTCATCAGGTAGCCAGCCATCAATGGTGTTGAAGGTGGCTTTCTCCTTATCGAAGCGGGCTTTGGCTCGGTCGTATTCGTGACGGTCCTGTAAGGCGGCGAGACGCAGCCGGTCTTCTGGCTCGAGAGTGTTTGCATGTACACCACCGATTTCCGTTAGATCCTGGTCGGAGGTCAGGTCGTTGGTAGATTTCTCATGCAGGCGGGCGATCAGCGGGATGAATGGGTTGCGGAGGTCTAGACCACCGAGCTCGGTGGGAAAGTAGAGGAATCCGGTTGGAATGGCGTCGAACGGGATCGAGAAACGGTCGGAAATCATGGTCTTGAGATGCGAGGTAACAGATCCCGAGGGAAAGAGTTCGCGTTGAATGAGCTCGAAGGTGGAGATGACCGAGCGAAGGTGAGAGGGACCATGACAGTTGGCAGCACGACCAAAGTTTGTGGTGAAGAAACGAGAAACGTAGCTATTCCAAGCTTGGATGAAGGCAAGCACAGAGCGGCAAGCTGCGAGCTGGAGACGGAGTTCGGCGATGTGGTCGTGGACTTGGGTCAGGTCGATCTCCCACTTGCGAGCCTTGGGCGACAGGATGAGGAAGCCCCAATGGATCTCGCCTTCAGGTAGAGATGTAGGAGCTTGAACACTGCTTGCATCAATGCCCTTGCTCGTGAGAAAGCAGCTTCCAGACTTTTCGGCATTGAGCTCCAGGCCAGTCCGAAGAGTGAACTCCTTGATCACATGCCAGGCGGTTTCGCACTCCCGCCCTGAGCCCCAAAACCAGAGATCATCATGCAACCGGAAGAGCTTACTACCCTCTGTGGCCAGGTTGATGGCATGGTCGAGACAGAACAATAACATTTCGCCAAGGACATCGCTGAGTGCGTGGCTCATGGGAGCACCAGACTTCCTGGTAGTTGGTACAGCATCGGGTCCATCTTGGGCGAAGACCAGAGGTGCCTCAAGGAACGTTTTACAGAAGGTGATTAGGTATTGCCTGAAGCCGAAGAAGCGGAGTAGCTCGAGAATGGTAGCATGTGGTAGTGAAGGACCGAACCATGCGAAATCAGATTGCAGGACGCAGAACTGATCCGACATTTCGAGATCAATGAGCATGTCGGCTGTGATAAGCTCCATCAATTCCTGCTTTAGCTCAACTGGAGTCTTGTCGGCCGAGCCGTGTTCTGAGTCGTCACCAGCGTAATCGCGCGTGCCGCTTCCCAGGTCCTGCGGCATCTGGATCAAGAAATAGTTGTCGTTGTACAAGTCTTCGTGCATGCCACCAATTGACCGCGATGGCTTGTCGAGAGATGGAATCACTTGACCACCCTCCCGAACGGTCTGGCGAAGGAAGTAAGCACGACGCAATTCAGCCTCTTCCGAGAGTGTGGTAGTTCCATTGTAGGTGAACCATGACTGACGTCTGAACTTGTCGAGGGCTCCTTTGACGTGACTCGCCAGTTGCGCTCCTATGTAATGCACCAGCAGAGCCTGATGGATCTCCTCGTCCATGAAGAAGCGATACTTGCCATTGAGTTGGCGTCGTTGAATGACAGGGATGGCGGACTGCTCCCAGGACCAATCTTGGAGCGGCTTCAAGCTCATGTTCAGGACATCGACGACCTCGGAAAGTACCGAATCACGACTCTGCAGATCGAGCAAGGCATCACGCTTTTCTCCAGCGAAGAGGTCGGACCTGATCACGCCAGAAATAGTTGCTTTGAGTGTGTCTTCTGAAAGGGGGCGAACGCGGAATTTCTTCATGACCGTCCGCAACCGATCAAAGGGAGTGATCTCGGTGGCTGGGCCAGCGGAGTCGGCCTGGCCAAAGAGTGATGTGAGGTAGCTGGTGAAGGCGGGAACATCGACCCTACGTTCCGTGAAGACAACGGCTTCCCAGGTCTTACGCTGGTCATGCATCTCTTTACGCCCAACATGCTCGAAGTCGACATCAGCCTCGGATCGACGATTGGCGTCGTTCGGGTTCTCCAGCCATTCTGTGACGAGCCGGCCGAAGAGCGATGCGAATTCATATTTGGAGCTTCGTACTGACAGGAGCCTTTCCAGCATACTTTGCCATTGTTTGACCGTGGCTGGTGGAACCGAGGCATCATGTTCGGCCTGCTTGAGGAACATTTCGATATTGTTAAGCGAGGTTCCGGGTTGAGCTAGGTCCATCTTCTTGATGCCCTTGAGCAGGTGACGCAAGTATGCCAGAGTCTCGGCATCCTTGTCCTGGTAGTTGAGAAGGGATGTGCGTTGGCGTTCGAACTTGGCCTGTTGGACTTCGAGTTTCGCTAGCTTCTTCTTGGTAACGTGTTGGAGTACAGCGGTGGCCATGCTGACAACGAGAGTCGTTTCCTGACCTACGACCTTTGATGGAGCAGTGAAGAATACTGCACTTCAGGTCCAGCGGCTTGTGATGCAGATGTTCAAGTGCCTGGTAATTGGAGGGTCGAGCAGGTGTCTTCGGGAGAGGTGGGCTAAGACAGCTGGAGCAAGAGATGCTGATTTCGAATGTATTATTCTTTTATAGATGAATCGATGAAGAAATGTTCTGATGCTAACAGAGTCACAAGGTGCTGCGGTGGATTTCAGAGTTGGACATCGATACCCCAAAATGGCACCGCAGCAGAAGAGAACGGGAAGTCACTACTCACCGCAGCCACGATCGACTTTCCGCACGAGGCAGGAGCAGGTCGTGAACTAAAAATGACAGACAAGTGCTAGGTAACAAAGAAGATATGCGTAATCGCTCCATGGACTGCGTACTGTACGGTGTACAGTGGAGGGACCGTGACACAGTTGCAGCCCAGGGGAGTTGTTGTTCTACAGATAGGCGCGCACACACTGGTTGGGAGGGCTGGCTCCGCCGAGGTGAGGCAGTGAAGATACAGTAAGCACATGCAGAAGTTGCACATGTTTGCACAATTTGATTTCATGGAAAGTGCTCGGATGTTGAGTGAACAAAAAACACAAGAATAGAGGTGAGCTTCCAAATTGCCCTCGGAATCAGCGAGGATGACGTCGCTTGCAGCGAAAAAGAGGTGAAGGCTGTGGTAACTATCGTTTGCGCCATCCCATGTATCTGTTTTCCTCACGCCATCAATTTATAATTCTCGTGCATAGCAAGCAGTATATATACACCTCGAATATACCCTGCCAACGATTATCCCTATCGCACTTCCGAGCCCTCAATTCTACATCCTTCAAAATGACCGACAAGCTCATTCCGTCAGACCCCGAGAAGGTCATGGTGACCCGCAAGGTTACTCCTGAAATCATCACCTATTCTGTTCCGTTCTTGCGTTTTGGGAGGATCCAGATTGGTGGTCGTGGTACCGTCGGTCAGTGACTACTCCAACATATTCCGAGGACTACCGCTAACCATGAGCAGTCCGTACAGCTGCCGGCGATCTCGCCGTCTTCAGTCCAGTAGCCCTCACCGAGGATGTCAAGAAGGAAGTCAGCAGCTTCGGCAACGTCCGTTGGCTCATCGCCCCTGACATGGAGCACCACATCTTCTTGACCCCATGGTCAGAAGCTTTCCCGGAGGCCAAGGTCATCGGTCCCGCCGAGCTCAAGGAGAAACGTGAAAAGCAAGGATACAAGACTCCCTTCACCTACCTATGGAAAGCAAAGGAGCCGCCAACTGTAGATGCCGACTTCGATAAGGAATTCGACTATGAGTACGTCTTCGCCCACCCGAACAAGGAGTTGGTCTTCAACCATAAGCCGACAAAGACTCTCATCGAGGCTGATCTCATGTTCAACCTGCCAGCTACCGAGCAGATGTCAAAGACCAACATCCCTCCCAATTCTGGCCTTCTCACCAAGCTCTTCATCGCAATCAACAACCCGGCGGGCACAGCGATCTGGCAGAAACGGTTCCTGTGGTACGCCATGTCAGCCGCAGACAGGCCAAACTTCAACAAGAGCATCCAGAAGATTGACAGCTGGGACTTCAATCGCATCATTCCTTGCCATGGAGATGTGATTGAGACTGACGGCAAGGGTATCTTCCGCAAGGTCTTCGAGTGGCATCTCGAAGGAAAGAAGTTGACTTGATCGCGAGACCTACCAGGATATATTCAGCATGGCGTTGGGGTTCCGAATTGAATGTACAGTATCATGAGAGAAGGGAAGGATAGTCCAGAAGATTAGTATCATGAGTTGTAATGAATCCATCAGGGTGACCTATTTCTTGCTGGTCCTACCTCCAGCCCAATCGGGTTGTCTCCGCGGCGAGTGTTTGCGGAGGTAGGTATGGAGGCATGAGACCCATGGCATTGCAATTCAAAGGCGTTCCTCAATATCCTATAGTTACGACATGCTCACAGACTGTTGAATATTGCATTTCTCCCTAAATGATTGTCAGCTCTGAGCTTGCCCTAATTTAATCCCTTGAGGCGTTCGAAGTGAAACATTACTGACAACGGCCGATGTCGGCGCCGAAGTCGTCCCCAGAAGCCAAACTTGGTCGAAAATCTCGGCCACTCTCTGTCGACTCATTGATATTTACTCCACAAGCTCCAATTCCACTCTTACATCTCATCGAGCAATCGCATACACTTCACAATGTCAGCCCGTCAAGCCACCAAAGCTCTCCGAAGCTCCCTCAAGCAATTGAGCCGCCCTGCCGTCCAGCAGCGCTCCTTTACTGCCGCAGCTCTTGGAGCTACCAGGACCAATGCCGTCCGTCAAGCACCAAAAGTCGTCTCCGCACAGCAGACTCGCGGTGTAAAGACAATTGACTTCGCCGGCCACAAGGAGAAAGTCTTTGGTATGCTTCCCACCCTCGCAGAAGCTTTTTCATGGCTTCCCCTGGCTCCGGGCTCGTTGCAGATGACTTGTACTAACCATACTTCTTAGAGCGCAGCGACTGGCCCAAGGACAAGCTCCTTGACTACTTCAAGGACGATACACTCGCTTTGATCGGATACGGCTCGCAAGGTCACGGTCAGGGTCTCAACCTCCGCGACAACGGTCTCAATGTCATCGTTGGTGTACGGAAGGGCGGTGCTTCGTGGAAGGAAGCCGAGCAGGACGGATGGGTACCAGGCAAGAACCTCTTCGACATCGATGAGGCCGTACAAAAGGGAACCATTGTCATGAACTTGTTGAGCGATGCCGCACAGAAGGAGACGTGGCCCAAGCTCAAGCCCATGCTCACCAAGGGCAAGGTAGGCTAAACGACTTTGACTCGACTGACAGCGCGCTGACTGGTAGCAGACCCTCTACTTCTCCCATGGCTTCTCCCCCGTCTTCAACGACCTCACTGGCGTTGAGCCACCAAAGGACATTGATGTCATCCTCGTAGCCCCCAAGGGCTCTGGTCGTACCGTACGCACCCTTTTCCGCGAGGGTCGTGGTATCAACTCCTCCGTGGCTGTCTTCCAGGACGTCACTGGCAAGGCGCAAGAGAAGGCTGTTGCTCTCGGTGTCGCCGTCGGCTCCGGCTACCTTTACGAGACCACATTCAAGAAGGAGGTCTTCTCGGATCTGTACGGCGAGCGCGGTTGCTTGATGGGTGGCATCCACGGCATGTTCCTCGCACAGTACGAGGTTCTCCGCGAGCGCGGTCACTCGCCATCCGAAGCGTTCAACGAAACTGTGGAAGAAGCCACTCAATCGCTCTACCCGCTCATTGGTCAGCACGGTCTCGACTACATGTTCGAGGCATGCAGCACCACTGCCAGGCGAGGTGCCATCGACTGGACGCCCAAGTTCAAGGACGCCCTCAAGCCTGTGTTTGATGAGCTCTACACCAGTGTTGAGGATGGCAGCGAGACCAAGCGCACTCTCGAGTATGCCGGCAGGAAGGACTACCGCCAGGCCTTCGAGAAGGAGATGGATGAGATCAGAGGTCTTGAGATCTGGCGTGCTGGAAAGGCTGTCCGCGGCCTTCGTCCCGAGAACGCATAGATTATTAGCGAATTCGTTTTGGGAGGGTTATAGGTCAGGGAATGGAGAGTTACGTCAATACCAGCTTGTATCATACATGGCGATTTTGACTTGATCATGCAAAAGTTTCAATGTATGGTGTTTCCTTCGAGCGGTACCCACGTTCATCTCATGACTCCTAGTGATCCGTGTGAGCGTTTCTGCGTGCAGCGAAGCTACCCAGAATGGGCCACTTTGACCTCGGTATCGACGATGTCGGTTTTGCTCTTCGTCTTGTGTGCAACCCCTGAAGTGTAGTCCAGCCGCGCAACAACGCGCCAAGCCCACAACTTGACCTCGTGTCCTGCAAGCAATTGTTCAGTCATCACAACACGAGACCAAATTCGACCTAAAGATACAATCAGAATGAGCCTGAAGACACGAAACTACTAGATATCAAACGCTACGGCTGCCGAATGGCCGCAACAATGAGCCGACCACTCAACCTCTTCAAGGCCATCTACTCGCTGGACACGCTTGATACCAGGCTGACCACATCCTCCACATCGCCACCAAGATCTAAAGAAGACCAAGACAAGGTCCTGACATCGAAACGAGATCCAGGGTCGCCATTGCCAGATGCTCAGCCCTCAAAATGGAAGACTCCGGAGTTCATCAGCTACGTGGTCATTGTCGCCATCGCTGTGCCTCTCATGATCAAGGCCATGTACGATGCCTCACAACCAGGAAGTCCTGATTGGGACAAAGTTTCCAAGCATCTTTCTCCGGGATGGATACCAGGACGACAGGTCGACAATTCTGATGCTCAATATGCCATGTTCAGAGATCACATACCGTACATGGCAGCATTGCTTGTGGCCCAGCCGCTGCTTCGGAGACTATACGGAGCATTTTGGAGGATAGACAGCTATACGCAAGTCAGGCCGGAGTCGTCGAATGGGAATGGCCTTTCGCATGGGCTTTCTGCTTCCGCAGCGGCGAATGCTCGACTGGAGCATCGCATCTCGTTTGACTTTGGATTTGCCATCATATTTATCGGAGCTCTGCACGGTGTTTCAGCTTTGAAGGTTCTTCTCATTCTGTATGTCAACTATAAGCTCGCCACCGGACTACCACGATCATACGTCCCTCCGGCGACATGGATATTCAACCTCGGCATCCTCTTCGCCAACGAGCTAGGTCATGGCTACCCTCTCGCAGAAATGCTGTCCTATATCTCCCCCTCGGATCCCAGCAACCCCAGCCCCCTCGCAGCCTGGGCCAGCGCCATCGACAACTATGGCGGCCTCGTCAAACGCTGGGAGATTCTCTTCAACCTCACCGTCCTGCGCCTCATCTCCTTCAACCTCGACTACTACTGGGCCACCAACCACGGCACCACCAGTCCCATCGAAGTCCGTTCCCCTCTCTCCCCATCCCTCCCCCACTAACCCTCCCAGAAGAAACAACTTACCCCCTCCTCCCTCTCCGAACGCGACCGCGTCACCTACGGCGCCCAGCTCTCCGACTTCACCTTCCGCACCTACATCTCCTACACCCTCTACGCCCCCCTCTACCTCACCGGCCCAATCCTCACCTTCAACGACTACATCTCGCAATCCCGCCACCCCTTACCCACCATGACGCCCCTCCGCACCTTCCTCTACGGGATCCGCTTCCTCCTCGTCCTCCTCTGCATGGAACTCGTGCTACACTACCTCTACGCCGTGGCCTTGAAGGACGCCCCGCCCACCTGGCAGCGCTACTCCCCCTTCCAACTCGCCATGCTGGGGTACTTTAACCTGCACATCATCTGGCTCAAGCTCCTCATCCCGTGGCGCTTCGCTCGGCTATGGGCACTTCTCGACGGCATCGATCCCCCCGAGAACATGGTGCGCTGCATGTCAGACAACTACTCCACCCTCGCGTTCTGGCGGGGTTGGCACCGCAGCTTCAACAGGTGGATAGTGCGGTACATCTACATCCCACTCGGGGGCAGTTCCGGGGGCAAAGTTCGGGGCATCACGAATTTCCTCGTCGTGTTCACCTTCGTGGCGGTGTGGCATGATATCAACCTGCGCCTGCTCATGTGGGGGTGGTTGATCACGCTGTTTGTCCTGCCCGAGGTGGTGGCGGGGATGGTGTTCCCGAAGAGGAAGTTTAAGGGACGGGAGGATTTTTATAGACGGTTGAGTGGGGTGGGGGCCGTGGCGAATGTGCTGATGATGATGGCGGGGAATAGCGTGGGGTTTGCGTTGGGGTTGGAGGGGACGGTGGAGTTGGCCAAGGGGGTGGTGGGGGATGTCGGGGGGGTGGTGTTTTTTGTGGCGGCGTGTGCGGTGTTGTATGTGGGGGTGCAGGTGATGTTTGAGCATAGGGAGGGGGAGAAGAGGAGGGGGGTGAAGTTGGCTTGCTAGACGAATAGGCATGGATAGAACGGGCTGGCGATGGGGGTATGGTGAAGGTTACGGGAGGTGGGTAAAAGGTGTATTGTCAATGGATATGGGTATCTATCATAGCTCGCCAGCGAAGCTTGTATCTATATATCGTTCATGTCATTCGTATCGTTCCCTTGCATCACCTGCATCCATATGTATCCTCTCTGCCCGGCTCCTACAATTACTACCTCCCAACTCCCTTGACGTAACCCTCTCCGTACCACTCTCCTTTTTCTCCTCCCTTGACTTCATCCTGGAGCCTATCCTTACAGCCTCTCCTCATCCTCACCGTCCACCTACAGCGCTATCTCCATCCCGCCATTTCCACCACCCGCCGCATCCATTCATGGCCCCTTTGCCTCCCCCTCCCTTCCCCCCTCCCTTCTTCCTCTTCCCAGACTACCCTTCACCCCAAACCTCCACCCCCCCCCAACAACCAATACGCCCCCTCAAACTCCCCCGCTTCCCCCGCTTTCCCCGCGACATACTCCCTACAACTCCCCACCCCCGTCTTGGCCTGACACCCACTCCCCTCCCACACCCCCTCGTTACCAGCCCAATCACCGCAAAAATCCGTGTTCACGACTAGACTTAGTTCTTTGATGTGAGCGTCAAAGTCGCACCCTTCGAAGACGGCCACTGGGAGGAAGCCTTGGGCGCGCCACTCACTTGGGTCGACTGACCGTTCGTCCGCTGCAGGGGTGGCGGCGGTGGGGCTTGGTGGGGAGGAGGAAGAGGCAGAGGAGGGATAGGAGGAAGAGGAAGAGGAAGTGGGGATCACCAGCGCCTCAGGGATCACGGGCCGGGGGAAGAAGTACACCTCTATCTTCTCCGAGGTCCAGAGGAGAGCGTACATGCCTCCATTTTGCGCGTTAAAGTCTTCTCCTGCTGTGGCGTAAGAGGGCGCAGGGGAACGCTGGGTCTGGTTCAGCTTGCCTGGAGCGGCGGGGGTGGAGACGAAGGAGGGAGAGGCGATACTGCAGCCTTTGTTGTAGGTCTGTTCCGGGGCGTTGACGTAGCAGTTGAGGGATTCGGAGTGGCCTTGCATGATTGCGTCCTGGGAAGTGGTGTCTGCTCTGCGGAAGAGGCGGGAGGGGGTAGGAGTGGTTGAGGCGGAGGTGGTGTTGGTTATTTTGCAGCCTTCGCTGGTGTGGAGCGTTAGCGAGTTGCGTGGGGAGCGTTACCGAGTTGCGTGGGGAGTCGTGGACGTATTCGAAGATGTCGATCTCGCCTGTGCTGCCGGGGTAGGTGCCGACGGGGTCGACCATCCAGATTGCGGGCCAGAGTCCGCATCCTGTTGGGGCGTGGTAGATGTCGACTGTGATTAGACCGTGGGTGAACTTCTCTTTGCCGTGGAGGCGGACAGAGGCGCGGCCGGGACCGGAGGGGGACAGGACGGAGGTGCTGTCGACGCCGATGTAGACGCTGTTGCTGGCGAGGGAGTGGTCGGCGAGAGCGACAAGGGAAGTGGAGATTGCATCTTCACGAGAGAGGTAAGATACGAAGCCATTGGTCGGATCGGGGCCATCAAAAAAATCGAAGGAAGGGAAGAAGTCGTCGCCAGAGATGGTACGTTGTGGAGTGTATAGAGCTGACGCGAAAGGGAGAAGAACCAATAGGCAGGAGAAGAATGCGATGGAGAGCATGATGGACTAGCTGAAGGGACTGTGGTAGTGAATGTGGTGGAAGACCAGCTTCCTGGATCGTAAAGAATGACTGGAGCGAAGAGACCTTCTGAAAGAATGTATGTACAGGAGAGTTTGCAGTAGAAAGAGGCACAATAGAATATGAGAGAGCGCTTACCAGCATGTAAAGGCATTCTGTGAATGGCATTGTGGCGACAATACCACGCCCAAGCCCGTAGGCGCCCACCTTTGGCCCGTTGTTCCCAATCACTCCAGTGAAGGCAAGCGGCAAAGTATCTGACTACCAGCATGTGACAACGATGGGGATGCAAAAATTGGTTTGCGTGGCAGTGAAAGTGAATGTCAAGAAGATTCTTGCGCGTTTGACGTTCCTGAAGCCGTGACTGGCTGACAAACACGTCTCACATTTCGCACCTGAAACAGCGCCATTGCCATTCTCTCCTTGAAAGGACTGGGCACACAGACAGAGCGAACATGAACCATACAGATGAATTAATATCCTGATTGAGATTTTGAATGCGCTATATGCCGGATTACATGGGGTTAAGTGCTTGAAAAGAGACCGCAGCACTGCCGTGATCGTAGAATACCATGATTCCTCCAATCAAGACGTTTCCAGTCTTGAAGTGTCCCTGACGTGTCCAGCGCCCCATGCAGATGCTAACAAAGACACGTGATGAATGCTAAAGGATGATCCTTTGAGAATGCATCGCTGAACCAAGATCTAGATCTTGCCCTCGCCCTGAGCTTCTCTGACCTGTTCGAAGACCTATTGATTGTTAGCTCATCTTCGCAAGAGTCCGAGACCACGCAAGCATACCTTGAGAAGCTTCCTCCTAGCACCCAAAGCATTCACACCCTTCTTCTCCAGACCTTCGTCGTCCAGATTAACCAGGTCCTGCCACCTCATGTCCTTGAGATTATCGGTATACTTATGCAGACGTAATGTTCGGAGCCAGCCTGGAATGTCATTGAGCAGCGCAGGATCGGTAGGATCCTCAGGTGGCTTTGACGTTCCACGACGACCACGTGGGGATCTACCCCTCGCTTCGGAGTGGTCGGACAAGTATCCTTCCCCACCCATGTTTACTCCCATGCCAGGATTCAGCCCCATGAGGCCAGTATTAAGAAGGTTCCCATCATATCCTGCAGAGAGGAAGCCGTTGTTCGCTGCCATCAGGTTCATTGGCGGCAGACCAGCTGAGTGGAGTGCAATGCCAGGAGAGTTTGGGCGAGACCTCCTCCCCTGCATCGCTGCCAGCTGCTGAGCCTGCAGTGCTGCCGCCTGTTGTGGGGTAAGAATCTGTCCCAGCTCGTTGGTCATAAGAATGTTCGCGTTCGGAAGACCCATGTTGGGGGCGTGACCCAGATTGGGTGACTGGCCCTCGCTCGACCTGGCTCGCCGATACTTGCGTGCATCATCCAACTGGATGCGGTTGTTGACTGTAGACAAAGCAGCCAACTTCATCGCCGTGGCATTAGCAACCATGTCAGCCTGGTTCGCACTTTGCTGGTTGGTGAAGTTGGACACCATGGGAGTATTGACCATCGACGCCCAGTTGCCGCTACCATTGTAAGGCGAGAGCATCGGCATGCTTGCCTGGTTCTGGTCCGGAGCATTTATCGTGGTGTTCTGCAAATTGGCATCACCTGAGAGCTGGAGAGGTCGGGGTGAACGCAGGCCAGCGCCCGTGTTGAATTGACCCATGGGTTGCTGGCTTGAGGAAGACTTTGGTCGGGAGATAGGATTCTGGTTCTCATTTGGCCTTGCGTTCCATGGTGAAGGAGGCATCTGCGAGGGCGCATCCTTCTTGTGACCATCATCTGGAGCAGAGATCTTCGGTGCAATCTGAGATGTGCGGTCTCCAATCGTGCTGTTCCTGTTTGAAGGAGGCGCGTTTCCTGTATGCTCTTGAAATTCCGCCTTTTGCTTTGCGATGGCTGCCGCCGCATCCGGGAACATGGAGTTGATCGTGTTTGCATCGAGGGTCGAGTTGCGCTTTCCGCCAGGCGAGAGAGGAGGCTTGCTCCCGAAGCCGAATGAGTTGCGTGATCCTTCGATGTTGAGCTTGCTCATTGCGTCGCTCATCCGTGCAGACATGGGATCTGTTATGCTGTCAGTTGTAATCTTTTACCGGTTGTAGTAAACGTACCCTTCTCGTTGAAGTTGGCCGGCGACAAGACACCTGCCATCGGGTGATTCTTTGCCATTTGCTGCAGTACCTGGATGAAGAACCTAATCTGGACCTGGGTAGTCTGCTGAAGCAAGGCATATAGAGAAGCTGTCCGCTCCGGTTCTGCCAGCACGCGAAACCACTGCTCAATCGCACTCAGCTCCTCCTTGAAATCTTGGTCCAATGTAGCCGCTGCCATCTCTTCCAACGTGGTCTCATACTGATCAATGTCCGCTATCCACTGTTGCGCCGCCTTTTCCGCTGCATCCTCGGCATTGGATGTCTGAGATGCAGCTTGATTGTAGTACACCTCAGATGCTGGTCTGATACCCCTGTTCGCAAGAGATGATGAGCTGTTTCCGAAACCGGCCATGTCGGCAGATTGTCGAAGATGATGGCCACCACTCAGATTTCTAGAAGCAGGAGGTCGTAGGCTTGAGATCCCCGCCTCTGGGGTGCTGTTTCTGTTCCCGATAATGTGCGACATCTTGCAGGTATAACGACTCCGGTTGGTCTTGCCAGCTCAAATTTCGAACGTGTCAGCTGGAGTAGGAGCGTAAGACGGCCCAGCCGGATGAGAGCAAGCGCAGCCCCTGAGATTGTCGATTGGAGTGAAAGTGCTCTGTCTTCAAGCGCTGGTGTGGTCCTTCCTGCTGACCAGTCCTTGTTCAAGTCGCTGTTGATGACAGTGCTCGTGATCGGCAAATGACAACCTCGGAAGTGAGGGTTGGTGTAGTACAGAGGCGATTAGCGAGTGAATGTGATCAGTGAGTATTCATCAAGGACGTGTCCCGCTGCCTGATAATGCGAAAGAAAAAGGCAATCAACAAACAATGAGCCAGCTGGATGAATAGGGATGAAGCTGCAGCGGCAAATTCAAAACTTTGGCAGTGTGTGGTCAGGGCGAGAAGTGGTCTCGACTGAGGGACACATTTCTGAGCTGTTCTGCGTCTGCTGCTCACCAATCTCAGGGTCTCCCGCTGCGGGAGAGCGGAGCGATCCTCTAGCGTCACGCTTGTTAATGGGTCCATGTCATGGGAAGTACAATATTCTCACAGCTTTGGACATATCAGTGACTGTTCAGGAATCACAAAGCTGCCTGTATCATTGTCATCATTCTTGGACTGACTTGGACGGCACGTGCAAAACTAGATTGCATAGTCGAAAGCTATCTCAGCACTTGCATGTGCTCTTGTGCTCCCGGATCAACCCCGGCTATATGCCATGAACTCAAAGCGAAGTTGACCCATAACACCCTCTCCCAGTATCCAGCAGCATGATCAGCGAATCGCAGAAATCCAGACCATCGCTCTGTGCCGCAGGGTACGCAGAGATGCGCAAGCCATCCATGTGGCGTATCTCAGTCTCCAGTATGTTGTTGTACGATATGTTGTGTGATGTCTTGTGTCCGTCTCAAGTCATACCGCGACCGGCTGCATCGCGCATCTCATTGACCCTCTTCTCGTGATAAGCGGCTTCCATCTTGCCCGCCTCGTACTCCATCGTGGCAGCCTTCATACGAAGCTTAGCCGCTTCGGCCTTTGCCTGGGTAGCCTCGATCAGCTTGGAGAGGTCGCCGGGAGAGCCGGCGGAAGTGTTGGCAACAAAGTTGGCGGTCGGGGTAGCTGAGTCATGAGACTCGAAGGTGGGAGTGTCGTCAACATTGTTGGCCATCATGTCGGCAGGGCGGCTGCGAGGGATGACGGCGGAGCCGTTAGCATGGTTGGTATGGTGGTGTGCGACTGCGTAGGAAGTGTCGTTGAGGAGGGGGTCGATGTTTGGATTGTCATATCCGGCTTCGGCAGTGGTCTGGCGGAGCCTCTTGCGAGATGAGCCCTCAGGCATACGCTCGGCAAGACTGGAGTAGTACTGTCCGCGGTCGTACTGAGCTCCGTGACCGGCGTCAGTCATGACATCCTGATGGTACCCAGCAGCGAGTCTCTTCCTCTGTTCGTCGACGACCTTCTGGACATCACCGAGAAGGACCTCGAGGACCTTGCGCTGGGAGGACTTGGGATCATCCTGACGTCCCTCGACCTCGCAGGTCAGCAACCTCTTTGCATATCCGACATCGCCCTCGGTCATCATGGATAATTCCTCAATCGCCTTGAGAAGTTCGACCGACCAGTTCCACCAGACTTCTGGCTCGCGTTCGGGATCTCCGATACGTGCCTTGGCACCCTTCTTGACCTCAATGCGGGGGACGATGTTGGCTGGCAGGCAGTGCTCAATCGGGGTGTTCCAGTTCTTCTCGATACACAGCTTCTTGGTCTGCTTGATCTGCTGATCTTTGGGGTGCAGATCCTCGTACTCGCGGCGCTTGTAGCCGGCTCCATCTCCCTGACCGTTTGCAGCTGCGCGACGGCGAGAAGACATGATGAAGGTATGTGTTGACTGTGTGATTGATCAGAATGACTGAGAAGAAGTGGAAGTGAGGCGTAAGGTGAGAAGAGATGCAGGCCAAATGCTGCCTACTCCTGTACAAGGAGGTTGACTCACTTTCGATAGGTATGAAGGACGAAGAATTTCAGTCAAGACTGATGACGCTTATAGGGATGTCGCAGTGCAGTGGCAATGTCTATGCGATGTTGAGATGTGAGAGAGGAAGGTCTCGCGAAGCTGGAGGAGCCGATATATATTGAGCGAAGTGACGGTCGCAGAGTCGAGGGCGTTGCGCTGGAGACGGCGGTGATGAGTGCGACCCGTTTGTCGTCTTTGTCGAGGTATGACGATAGAAATGGCCGAATATGGTAAGTTGAGTGTTCCGCTGCCGCGTCGTCGGTGTCGTTGCTGCTGAAGTCACATGTGATGCCGGCGGTGGTTGTTGAGGGCCGTTATCAGCTCTTCATCACCTCTCTCTGAGCACTCAGGCAACCTCAGGACAGTCACAGATGAGAGGCAATCAAAACGACGTACAAATCTTGCAATGTAAGGGGGCTATCAGATAGATGCCAGGCCAGTCGAACGGAGAGGAGCTCACAACTCTTCTCCGCCTCACCTCCGTGCCCTCAATCCGTATACCAGATATGCCATCTATATTCATGCGGGGGGACTCTGGACATAGTCTCTCAGAAAATCGACCGATGGACAGATTCTCTGACATTGGTAAGTCTTAACAGCTGGACCATCATTGTAGTGCAGCGAGGAGCAGCAGTTCTGATTGAGAGAAAGTGGAGATGTTCGTAATAGCAGGATACGAACATGGTGGGCAGTCTGGTAGCAGACAAAAGGAGACGCTTTCCTTGCACCAGGGAACAGCCGATGGAGTTGACCAGAAAAGCACTGATACAATTTGGTGAGCGACAGTGCTGAACAGTATGATCTCACTCTGGAAGACGGACAAGTTACGTTCCGCTTCTTTGTCGAAGGAATCATGGATATTCCAAATGTGGATATGGAAAGGGAATAAGAGCTCCGAAGTGTCGATTTGGAATCTACGGCCGTAGGTTGACTTGGTGTTGAGATCAACAAACGCAACAGATCGAAAAGTCGGTGACTCTATTTTACGAGACACGCAATCTTGGTGTCAAGAAGATGAAGCCAGAGACATGTTTTCACCGTCGGACAAGTCATTGTGCCGCTTGGCGTATTAGATGAGTGACGAAGATAGAAGTGTGAAAGTGCAAACGAGATGTCTGGAGATGAGGTAACCAAGAGCTATCGATACGTGCTATTCTAGAAATGTACCATTAGCAAACAATGGAACAGTCATGGACGTCTGATCCGCGCGTCTTTTTCCTCACGGACACAGCGACTAGCTAGAGCCATGATGCGCAGAGGCTAGCATTCCTTCTGGAGGTTTATTTGAAGAACTAGCAATGAAAGAGGTAAGCCTGCTTATTCCAGCGACTTCAGCTGAGGCGCAAATGACTCGCAGGACGTGTCGGCTGCCAGAGAAAATAGTAGCGCCAACAACTTGACAATTTATCCTGTGTCACCATGTCGGGTTTCTATGGTTCATTCACTTTGGTCGTGAACGAAACTCTGTCGTGGAGATTGGGCACTATGGAAGGGAATGTAACAGCCACATCCGAAGAGTCTCTTTTGTTGCGAACAAGATCTGGCGGTGATGGACAGAGTTTTGGGCTATTTAAAGAAGGAGCCCTACCAGAGATTCGACATGTGGCGTTATTGGTCCCACATGTCTGCAAAGTCGATGCATGTCAATTTCCCGCCGACCGCTCTTCGGACCATTTCTCTCCCCCAAATGCCTCGAGACCCTGCTAAACAATGCGGTGGAGAGATGCATTCCTGCTCGTGTCACGACATGCACGCTTCATGCAGGACGGTCCTGTCGATCGTCACACGAGAAGCCACATTGTTCGAGTGACCACTCCGACTTCTACCCTTCAGCCGCGGCCACCAACCCGGATGCTTGTTTGACCCATGGATCGTCGGCTGGTCGTGCTCTTGCTCGCTCTGATCCGACGCTAGTCACCTCACCCTCCGCAGACGAGGACGACCTCTGACGCTTGACACCCAGCGCTGTTTCTTCCTACCACGCACCGCTTTGATCGCTTCCTCCGCGCCGCACAGCATTGACTGACACTTTCAAAGCTTGTATCCCGACCTAGCTCGAGCCGTGTCTTACCGTCATCTGTCCTCCCCCTCGGTAGCGAGCCAGCAATGCCAAACCACCTGCTTATCCACCAATCTGGTATACGGCTCACATGCTATTTCTTCCGATTGGATCGTGATGCCGGTCCTGACGCCTATCTCACGCCCTGCATAGACCATGGACTGTAGACTGTGGACCATGCCGTCGATTCGCTTCCCACCCGCTTCTTCACGGCCAGGGAATTGCACCACCCACATGACGCACATTGTAATCCCCTTCATCACGCGAGCCATGCTTCATTCATACCATTACAGGATCCGGTCGATGCTGTCCGTCGCCAGACCGTGGATCATTGCTATTCTCGGCACCCGGACAATTGGCAAGTCCATGCGTTAGCCTCTCCCGTCTCCAGCTGGGCTCTCATTTGTATTGACCCTTCTGTCACATCGTCAAGAAGCTTCGACCGCACAGGGCTCCGCCTGCACCTCAAAACGTGGTAAGAACGTTGGTCCTGAATCAGACAAGCGAGTTCTCCATTTGGAAGCACACACTAACTCGACCCGACGTCAGCTTCTATTCTGTGAGAGCCCTACTGGATCGTCTTTTTGACAGCGGCACGGCTTCAGCTCGCGCCAAGCTCGCGCAAAATAGGACACGCTCATCTAGTCTACCTACAATCGTCCTGTGCCTAAAACTGGACCTTGAGCCCATTCATGGTCCCTTTGAGAGATGTGTCGAGCCTGATCCACACGCCCAGTCTCTCCATTGCTCGCGTGCCGAACCTACCAATCACATACTTCCTCCTGCACCCATATTAGCCTCCTCCCAGAAAGTGGATTGGTGCGAGGTTGTGCTAATCTGGCCAATCGTCATTTCAAAAGCTCTCTGTCTGTCTGCTTGGTTTCCTGACAACAACTCTTCAATCCTTCAAATCAGGACCACCGTCCAATCCGTCCGGACATTTCTAATATCTTACCTCGCCCTGTATTGTGGATCTCCCCTCGACCTACCTGTCAGCCAAGCCACCACCAGGAACCACTTTTGCCTTGAATTCGGTTTCTTCATCTACCATCTACACCGGTAACACTGACTGCGCCCCTCGGAGCCACTCCACCGGTAGTGTTTCCCCGCCTATAGACTGCTTGCCGTCTTCACTCCAGTCACCGGTGACTGTGCCGCAAATCGACTCGACCTCGGACTTCACTATTCCATATGCTCTCCACGATCCAGCCTGCCATCCTTCGCTCGACAGAATTCCCTGACCATCACCGAGACCAGGATTACAGTCACGAGGGACTGTAAGTGTCCGAGCCTGACAGTGATTGCTGACATCCATGCTGACACTATACGATCCAGGCCATACACCATGTCCAACTATCCCCAGCAGTACCGCCAGTACTCGCACGGGGATGAGGGACAGAGGGGCAGTCAGTACTCACAACAAACCACTTCTTACTCAACTCCGTCAAGTATGGCTCCTGCTGGACCTTCGTCCAGCTACCCACCCTCGACGTCAGCTCCGTACTCATCCATGCCATTCTACAACTCTCAACAGCAGAGTATGAACTACAGCATGCCCCAGCCTTACATGTCCGCATCTCAATCTTACTCAGGCTATTCAGCTCCTATGGGTCCTCCGTCATCGAATTATGCGTACTATGACCACCAAGTTCCGAGCTATTCCGCGGTGCCTGGTTCATCGCAAGTTCCCTTTCCAGACTATGATCATTCTATGCGACAGGTTCTTCCTCCAACATCATCTCCACAGTTCCTAGCTCCTTCGGAAGCGTCAAGCGCAGACCGTCGAATCTCAAGATCAACGTCGTTAGCTTCAAACGCAAGTGGTGCGATGCGGTACCCAGGGCAAGAAGACTACTCACGGTCAACGTCTCCCAGTGCTCAAGAAATGGCCGATTGGGGATATCGAAATGATCAAGGGACTTGGAGCTGTGCATTCCCAGGATGCACGTCAAAGTCAACTTTCCAGCGAGGATGCGATCTTCGCAAGCACTACAGACGTCACACAAAGACACTCTTCTGCAGACAAGCTGGATGCCCACAGGCTACTGAAGGTGGCTTTTCGAGTAAGAAGGACCGAGCACGGCACGAAGCAAAGCACAATCCACAAATCCACTGCGAGTGGCCTGGATGTGATAGGTTGTTCAGCAGAGTCGACAACATGGTATGTGACAATGATTGCAGCTCAGCCCGTGCACACTTGCTAACGATTGTTACAGAAAGATCACGTCCGAAGAATACACAAAAAGGACCAAGCAAAAGCACAATCATGACCAACAGTTACGACACGCGACGACTCTTGTCATGTTGCAACCCAGATGAAGCTTCAGTGCCATCTGTGACGATTCTTCTTTATAGATACAATGCGAGTCAATCTCGACATGAAACGACTACATTCGCTGTTATAGTCGAGCACAGCTGGCGTTACACTCTATACCTTTCAACCATGCATTTCGGAGGACCAAATAGCTTGCACAAGACTTGTTATACGATTTCAGACCAAGACGAGGGACAGGAGCACCAAGACAGACGGCAGAGCCACGGATTGGAATGTACAGTATGCTGCTCTGTGGCCATATCGCAGCAGATCGATAGTATCCACGAAAGTGAAATGACATGAATTACCTCAATACATGCAAGCCACCTCTTGCACTGCCCGAGCAAATGCATCATGATCTTTCCAGAACATCGAGAAGACAAGCTTGCTTCTTTCGTCCTGCAGCCACAATCCGGCCTGACAGGCGCCAGCATTAATCCAAGCCATGTCTTATCCATCACACAGATCATCGAACGCCACTAGTACTTTGACACCTCTCCATGCAGCCTCACGACCCCTTAGGCCAGCCCTCGCATTCTAACAAGAGCCGCGTTTGCCCTGACTCGCCTAAGTTCCAAGGTAACCAGGTACCGGTCCAAGATTGCTACCAGCAAGGCTCACCCCCAGAGTTTGACATGAGCCGGACTTGACACCGGCTAGTACGACTTCAAGTCATGCCAGAATCTGCGCACGTAATCTAGTGATCAGAGTCGCACGTCCCTTTGCCTTGAATATCATGTTGGTATACACTGATTTCTGCCATAATGCATTGGACCACGTAATCATGCCCCGCTCGCAAGTCGACAAATAATCTAAGCGATGGATAAAATTCGAAATCAGGCAGTCTGACCCGCTCCGACAGGTGGAGGCTATGCAACAACATGTACACCGTCACCGCTGGCCACCAGCGGGCCTCATGTGATGAGCGATATATTGGAGTGCATGTGTTGGGATGTGAAGAAAGACTTGCCGAATGGGGCACAGGTAAGCGAGCCAAGACATGCAGGGCTTTGTGACGTTGGTCGGCAGGAAAAGTGGCCGCTGCGCCGACAACGGATGGAGAGTAAACAGATCAACATTCGAGGTTTTTGCAGGGTAGGACACGGTGACAGCAAAGTCGGTGGCGACGAAGGCTGTCGGAATAATTCGACATGGCGAGAAAAAATATTGATACGTCCAGTACACAGGCGTCGAGCGTCCAACAGAGCTCAGAGAGCCTCAATTTCAGCAAACACTCGTTTTCGATCCCCACGAAAGCCCATGCGGGTGGTCAACATGTGCATAACACTGCCACCACATCACCCAGGAAAGTCAGCAGGACAGCAAGACACACCAGAGATGCAGTCTCGGATAGAGGAATGGGATTGGATTCAGCCGTCGCTAAACAAGGCCGATCAATAGCACCACCCACTGGACGCAGAGTGCGTCTTCTGCCAGCAGTGAACTCCATCGCCAAGTTAGGAGATGATCACTTTGCTGCATTCAGCCCATCAGGCACCCCCATCAAGAGAAGCAGAGCATCTCCGATGAGGATGAGAGCTACTCCGGCTCGCACCGCGAAGACTACTGCATCGTATCGGGAGACCAAGACCATCGACATTGACAGCTCTGATGAAGATGAAGAGATCGAGGAGGTCGAAGAGAGCGTGTTCTGTGACGAGGACTCCGAGGCGTCAGAAGACTCGCCATCTGACTCCGAGACTTCTATGGATTCGCCCATTCACTGGCCAGGCGAGAAGCTCAGAGCTTTGTCTCCTGCAAAGACAAGCAGCCCTCGGAAAGGACCGAAGGCATCATCCTTCCATGGAGTGGCACAGCCAGTAATACCACAGCAAGTGAAAGCCAAAAAGTTCGTGGATGAGCTATCTTCAGAGTCCGATAAGGAGAATAGCAATGGTCCTATCGAATCAGCGGTCAAGGCACGACCGCTAACACCAACGGAGAAGACTACACCTCCCTCGTCACCAAGTAAGGTCCGTCTAGCATCGCCTTCCAAGCAACGCATACGGATACCTACGCCACCAGGTCGGCCCTCACTCGACAACTTTTGGGATGCCAATGAAGTGAATGGCTGGAACGATCGCCACTCTCCGAAAAAGCCTGTCCTCTCACCATCCAAGCACCGCTTCCTGTACCCGTCTCTGTTCAGCAGCCCATCCAAACCCCTCGACCTCAACTCCTTCGCCTCATCTGACGACGAACAAAGGCCTGCCATACCCAGCACTCCCTCCCGCCGCGCGTCCCCATCAAAGACCCTAGCACCAACCAGTCCCTCCAAATCTCCTGTCAAATCCCCCAAGAAGTCCCGCGCCGAAGTCCTCGCCCGCAAAACCTTCGACGAGACCAAAGAACAGCTCGCCATCGACTTCATCGCGGAGCTCGACCACACCATCTGCCAGGGCCAGATCGCCGCCGCCACCGCGTCCACGGGCGGCATCAAAATCATCTGGTCCAAAACCCTCAACTCCACCGCCGGCCGCGCAAGTTGGAAGCGAGAGACCATCCGGACCAAGACCCCTCGTCCGACCCCCACCTCGTCCTCGCCGTCGTCCTCCCGCTCCCCAACCCCTTCCCTCCCACACCCATCCGCCCCCCTCCCGTCTGCCCTCTCCTCAGCAGTGATATACAAACACCACACCACAATCGAACTCGCCCTCAAGATCCTCACCTCCTCGGACCGTCTCCACAACACCCTAGCGCACGAATTCTGCCACCTCGCAACTTACATCATTTCCGGCGTCAAAGATAGGCCTCATGGGGCTGAGTTCAAGGCTTGGGGACGGAAGTGTGAGAAGGCCTTCGGGGATAGAGGGGTGAAAGTGACGACGAGGCATGGGTATGAGATTGAGTTTCGCTATTTGTGGGTGTGTGCGGGGAGGGAGGGGAGGGAGGAGGGGAGGGAGGGGGGAGATAGACAGGGTCAGGGAGAGGGGAAGGGGGATGGAGAGGGGAGAGGGGCAGGGGCAGGGGCAGGAGCAGAGGACGCAGAGGGAGAAGGGGAGATGTTACACTACGACGGCGGGTGTGGGAGGGAGTACGGGCGGCATAGCAAGAGTATTGATCCGGGCAAGGTGAGGTGTGGGGAGTGTAAGGGTAGATTGGTGCAAGTGAGGCCGGCGCCGAGGGGCCAGGGGAAGAAGGAGGTTGGGGGGTTCGCCGGGTTTGTGAAGGAGGAGTTTGCTGGGGTGAAGAGGGAGATGGAGAAGGGAGGGGAGAAGGTTGGGCATGGTGAGGTAATGGGGGAGTTGGGGAGGAGGTATAGGGCGAGGAAGGAGCGGGTCGAAGGGGTAGATGGGAAGAGGAGGGAGACGGAGGTGGAGAAGGAGGGTGAGAAGGGGAGCGAGATGGATGACTTAGTCAAGGGGATGAGGGATGTGGTGGTCATTAGTGATGGGGAGTAAGCTAAAGACTGCCTATACCCTGCATGGCGATGGCGTGGTGGAGATCTGTATCTCATGGTCTTGTTCTCCGTCTAGCGTCGTGTTTCTGACGCTTTCATATCCTGTAGCAATAGAGCGATTGACCCCATCTCTATCCCACGGAATCATGTCTCCTCTGGTAGCTCTCGAAACCCTCCTAAGGAATTCTTTCTCGTCCTGTCCCGCGGCCCCTGGTGGGCCCTGGCGAATCTTCGTCGGAAGCTTCCTCCGCATCCTCCTCGACGGTTTCCATAGCATCCTCTGCATCCTCCTCGACGGTTTCCACAGCATCCTATGTATCCTCCTCGTCGGGTTCCACTGCATCCTCTGCATCCTCCTGAGGTGCAAAGAAACCCTCGTCCACCACCCGCAGCGTCCTCATAACGTCATTTCTGATCCTTCGTCCTACATGAGCCTTCTCACTAAGCAATTCCCTGTTCAGGTCCTCGTCCTCGTCGTCATCGGTACCTGGGTAGTACTTTACGACTACGCTGATTAGGATATCCGCATCCCGCGCTGGTTCCCGCGGAAATCGGTAGCGGATCAGACCAAGCCAGATGACAGTCCGGTGAGGTTCTGCTCTGGACGAACCTACCAGTGCGTCTGGGTTCTTTACGTATGTGCCAACTGTGAAGGCGACGTGAGTGTTGCTGTACTTGTCAGCTTGGGAATCATGATTCAGCAGTATGCGGAGCTCTGGTAGAAACATGAGGCTGCAATACTGGCAAGGAGCACTCACCCGAGCCCTTCTCTATATCGACGGATATCGCCAATGGGAACCTCAAGGCCGCTGTCGTCTCGCTCCGCAGAATCTGTCGTCAAGGTGGCAAGGTAGTGCAACAAGGCGCCCGACTCATCCTCGTCGGAGTCGTCGGAGTCGCCTGGGTCGCCCGGCGTCATGAACGTGTATTCGTCCGGTAATCGATCAAGCACTTCGACGATGACAGAAGTCTTTTGTTCCGACCACAGCATGACCTCCTGATGATCAGGGGCATTGGTTTGACCACTGTCGTAGTCAGCTGACCGCAGTCTAGAATTGTGCAATGTTATACCTAATATTCTGGAATACCTCTGGCAGCTCGCAAGTCATCGCGCCTCCATAAAGTTGCACTGTTGCTGGAGGCGGTAGCTCGTAGGGAGGGGAGGGGCGAGCGTCCTGCATGGTGACCGAGATGGGATATGCTCGAGAACAATAGGTTCCGCCGAAACGATGGATGCCGATTTTGTGATTATCGATGCTTCAAGATTATACCGATGATTGATGACCTTCGCAATGAGATCCGATGTCCCTCACTGGTCTCAAGTAGGTAGACTTGCCCGACTAGGTCGTAGGAAGTGGCGACCAAGTCGGATAATTTTCGTAGTTGCCGTGGTAAACCTTCCAGGGAGAAAGAATTCAGATGATGAGACTCACTCGAGATAGACTCAGCATTGGAGTAGCAAGTTACGGCAGCAGCCCTGAATGTGAGCACTGTATGTATAGTTTCAAGAGACTCCTGCGATCATTTTGAAAGAAGCTGCATTCACTGTCCAGTCGATGGAGAAACGGACAAAGTTTAACAAAGCCTCCGGGCCTTCATCAACCACACACCTCCAGCCTTTCGTGAAACTTTGACTGTCACTCCACTCCCCTCCCGCCTCCTCCCCAACGGTCAGTCATCAGCAGAATACAACGCTTGCACTGCGCGACTTTCCTTGCTATTTGTACCATCGCCGTGCATGGAGCTTGGTCAATCGACGAGTACTGGTACCTGATTCATATCCAGACCAAGACTTTCCTCTGCTGCGAAGACCCACGGTGTCTCTCCGCTGCGGCTTACACTATGCCGCCACCGCCACTGAGTGGCGGGCCACAACATACATCCAGATCATCATTTAGTCTCGAAGAAGCATCGAAATAACCGTGACGACGAAGAGACATGAGTGACAATGAACAGTCATGAGTGGCTATATTGTAAGAATGCTTCTCGAGGAGGCTATCAGTCACCAGCCATCAAGCCACCCCTCCTCGCTTCTCAAGAGACGACTCTGCTGAGCTCTGGCGCACAACTTCGTCAAACCTGCGAGTCAATACAGGGAGAGGCTATAGTCATGAATTCTCGCTATTCATCTTCTCTTTCGTCCTGACCCTTAAACTGACTCCCCATCTCGTCTTGCATCCTCCACCACAGCTACGTACCACTCCTCAAATCGAAGGGATAGGTCAAGACCTGACAGCGCAACTGCATCATCACACAACAGATGTCTAGCAGCGAAATGTCTCCCTAGTGCCAATTGACCGCCGGCGGCCGACTGTTGTTGCCATTGGTGACTTTCTCGAACGCAAAGCCAGCCACTGGTCTTGCTGCCTTGCCTTGGCCGCGGGAAGGTTACACCGCTCGATGGTCTTCTGCCTCACCGACCTGTACAATTCATCCAGGGTGACGGAGTCATGTGTGCACGTCACACATTCGTACATCGGTGTCCGCAAGATTGCTTGCAAGGGCAGACTGTCACCCAGGGCCAGCAGTGCCATTGTGACACACCACCTCCCAGCCACCCTCCGGCAGACCAAAGCAAGTCACACACCCCTTGCACGAAAGCTTCGGCGAACCATTGACGTCGAACCCTGTACCGACAGCATGACATGAAACGGCTATCCATGACATGCATGACAGATCCACGGGTCAACGGTCAACCGTCCGTCCCGACGACCACGACATGCACTCCCACTACACAACCCTTCTGACCTACACCATCGAAAACAACGACAAGCACATCACACATCACAAGCATATATTCGAAGGTAAACATTAATCATTACCCCAACCCCACTCAACAAAGAGCGGAAAGCCAGGCATCTAAAATTCCATCTACTCAAAATGCGTACAAGATTATCTACAAGCCCTCTTCCTCCAAGAAACCAGGGTATACCCCCTCAACTCCTCCACCAAGAAAGAACCTCCCCCTCTCATCATCCGCATCTCACGCTTAAAGCATGAAAGCAGCCATCGCCAAAGCGGCAACAGCTGGAACGGCGACCTTGCCGGCAGCACCAGTGAAGGCAGGAGGCTGGGCAGGGGAGGTAACGGACGGAACAGTGCCGTTGCTGCTTGGGACAGGGGCACCACCAGTAGGGACTGGGACAGGCGCAACTGGCGCAGGGTAAGTGGTTGGCGCAGCAGGGTGGGTCTCAACTGGCGCGGTCTCGACTGGGGAGGTGGCCACGGGGTGGGTCTCGACCGGGGAGGTGGCGATGGAGGTGTAGGTGCAGGGGCAGTCGGTGATGGTGAGGGTGGTGGGCTCGACGACGGTGTAGGTCTTTGTACCCTGGGTGAGGGTGGTGGCCTCGGGGCAGTAGGTGGTGTAGATGCTGGTGGTGAGGGTGAGGGTTGTCTCGACGGCCGAGGAGGTGGCGTTGGTGGGGTGGGCGTAGTAGGGGGATGCCATGGCGGCGGCGACGAGGGTGGAGATGATGGCGGCCTTCATTTTGAGGGTTTGGTGGGGGGTTGGAATTAAGTGGTGGGTAGCGGTGGGAAGGGAATGGGATTGTTTGAACGAATGTCTTGGGTGAGTTGGTTGGATGAGAGAGAGAAAAAAGAGGAACCTGGGTCCTGGGCATGGATTTATACGCCTGTCAGGGCTAGGTAGGAATGGTGGGAGATTGACGCACCAAAGCAATGGGCCATACAAACACTTGCCTCCAGAGGGCTGTCCCGCTATGGTAGCTGGCCCGTCACTAAGCAACAATGGCGCACGCGAGGGTGGCCCAGTCGCCGTGCACGAGGGAAAGAGCGGCAAGGTGGGAAGACAGAAAAAGCCTATTGTTTAGGACACACAGGAACAGATTACGCTCTGCGTATTGGGTCGTCCGAAAGAAGCGAGCGGCCTACCCGATACCCATCAGGCGAGCCAGCGGGTACCTCGTGTTGGGGCCCTGTCTTCCGGGTCGAGCGAGGGCAATCGCAATAATCGCAGCGAGTCGGCGCAGAGCAAAGCAAAGCAGATCGTGCCAGGCAGGATCTGTCCGCGCTCAACAAGCTTCAACTCAGGTCCAGATGACCGAATGAGAATGTCAAGCGAAGTGCGCCACCAGATAGGACCGAACAGTGTTTCGCTCTCATGCGACCTGCGTCCGTCGTCCGTCCTGCAAGGGCAGAGGATTCGCTGAAAAAAACAAAATCGTATTGACTGGCAGAGTGTGAGGTTGTGGCGTCGATGAGACATGGGTCCGCGCAGGGCTATTGGTGCTTATTTCGCAGTGACAAGGCAGATCAATGCAAGGTACTCCCGCTGTCTGCCGCGGTGCCGTGCCGTGTGGACATTTGGGTGACTGCAGACTGCAGGTGGTGCTTTCGTTTTGCTGATAGCGCAGAGCTGAGTGTACAGTCATGCTCTCGTATGTCGCGTGAGCAGTAATGTCAAGTACGAGCATCTATTTCCACACCCGCGCACTATCGATATCGAACCCCGATCCAACGATTCAACGGAACAACCTCCCCCGATCAGCGCAGCGCAGACATGACAACGAGGGCCAGAAAGCAACACTATTCTCGGACCGGCCTGTCCAGAGGCACAATCGGAATCACCCACAAAGCCTGCCTGTGGGAAAATTTCGCATGCGTCCCGACCGGGCTTCTTGGAGATTGTGCCTGCCTGGTCCGGCCAATCAGAGGGCCTGTCATGGTTCAGGAACGTCAGTGGTAGGGTCCGCGGGCAGGCCGCGCTATTGACGGCACCCAAGTGGGAAGAAAAGCTGGGACGTCTAATCTCTCGATAGGTAAGTTGCTTCTGCCCTGCTCGTATTTTGTCTGTTTGTGTCATTGTGTCCCCGGGCTCGGAGCGAGCTGTTGCGATGCGGAATGGGGAGAATTTTGTGATTGGTTCGTTGGAGTGGGAAAAGAGTTTGAGGGCTCACGTGACGGAGATGATGGTGATATCATCGTGGAAAGTATCTCCTTGTGCGATTTCGCGACCGTGGATCATCCGTCACTAACGCCTCTTAGCACTTTATTACTTAACTCTAAAGGGTGGAGCAACCTTTTAAAGGCTAATTGGCACGACTAGCGTGCTTATATTTATAGTGTAATAGCTTAAGGTAGTAAAGACTATAAAGAAGAGTAGATTAAGGCTTTTATAATGCTATTTAGTAAAGAATTAGCTTATTTATAGAAGAGTTTAAAGTAACTTCTCCTTATATAGAGAGGTACCTTATACCTTGTATAGTACTTCCTTATATAAGCTAGTATAACCTCCTTTTCTCTATGTTAATAGCGATATTAATAATAGAAGTACCTCTAGTATATATTTAAGTTACTAACTCTATAGAGATAAGGCTAAAGGAGGTAGAGAGGTAGTAGCTTAGTATTAATAGTAATATAGCTACTATAATGTAAAGATTAAGTATATCAAATTTAACTAGTTTTAAACCTCTTAATATTCTTCTAGAGAGTATCTAGAGTAGTTAGAAGTAACTCTAAGCCTCTAAGTACTAGCTACTATATAAGCTTAACTCTAAACTACTTATAGTTAGTGTAATAATTACTCTATAAGGTAGTACTATCTTAGTAAAGGAAGTAGCTTATCTTAAAGGTATTAATAATTAAAACCTTAAGAATAAAGAAGAATAGAAGTAGCTAATTTTAATAGCTCTTTAGCTATATAGAGTAGGTTACTCGGTATTAATCTATAATATCTACTAAGTTTATAAAGGAGTTATAAGCTACTAAGAACTCTAGTAACTCTAGTAGCTTATAGCTTTCTTTACTCTATATCTTTTATACTATCTCTTTAAGCTACCTATCTAAGTTATAAATTAGAGATCTCTAGCAAATAGCATAAAGGATATACTCTAGCTTATATCTAGTAGTTAGAAACCTTATAAGCGTACGATCTTACTAAAGAATAGAGAGTACCTCGTTATTACTAATAGCTAAAGAAGAAGGTTATTAAGTTAATAGTAGCTAGATAATAGCGTAAATAAAACTCTAAGATAACTAGTACTTCTTCTTATTAATTCGCTTCTAAATAGCTAGATAGTCTATTAATATTATTCGAGTAGTTCTAGTAGCTACTATACTAAGCCTCTTAAGCGCTATAAAGAGAAGTATAGTACTAAAGAGATTATTATAAAAAAGATAAAATCTCTATAAAGACTATAGTAATTACGTTACTAGCTAAAGAACTACTCTTAATGTTAAATTTAACCTTAGATTCTTTACTACTTCTAGTAGTAAATCTAGTATAAAGAAGCTATAAGTTTTGCTTATTAGTATAACTAGAAAGGTATAGCTATAATCTATAAGAGTAAGAAGCTAATACTCTTTAGTTATTAGCTTATACTATATCTATAAGTACTTCTCTTTATACTAGCTTTAAAACTTTACTATTATCTCGTTAACTATATTAGAGGTAGATTATATTAATACTAGTAAGTATATATAACAATCTACTAGAGTAGTATAAGGATAGCTCTAATTCTATAGTACAAATAATACTTAAGGAAATTAAGTTCCTCTAGTAGTGTATACTAAAGTTAGAGCCTATATATATAGGCTATCCGAAGCTAGCTAGACTCTAAATCCTTATAGCTAATTAGCGCCTAACGCCTAAGCCTCTAAAAATATCTATAATATTACCTCCTCCTCTAGCTAATGTCTCTAGTAGCTAGCCTTAATAAAAACCTATTAAACCTTAGTAGGAACTATAGGAAAAGAGTGTCTAGTAGTGCTACTTCTATCTACTTACATCTATATAGTGATTTTTGTACAAGACATATACGATAAGTAAGGTTATTATAGCTTTATCGCTTCTAGAAAGGTAGGTAATATATACTTTATTTAGGCTTTATTTAGGATTTTTGCTCTCTAGGTCCTTAGTGCTAGGATTTCCTTTGTTATATAGGATAATAACAATAATTATAGCTAAAATATATTTCTATAATATAGCTACTCTTCTCTTCTTCTATAATAATACCTATTATGTATACTATATCTTCCTTGCCTAGTATTATAGTTGCCTTTAGTAGGCTAATATATATCTCTACTACTATTCTTAATTATACTCCTAAATATACTTTTAGTAGATAAGTAACCTACGATATAACTATACTCTATATGCCGACTTGTATATACTATATATACGAAATTACGAAGTATAGTATTGTCTATAATAAGCTAAACCTTAAGAGGTGTAACTATTACACTTATAGTAATAGGTCTTTCTATACTCTAGTAAGAATACCTATAAGCAATACCTATATATAACCTTACTAATACCCTTAGGTCCCGATTAGCTTTAATAGTTATATAGAGTATATATATACTTTCTATAATACCTACTCTAATACTATAGCTACTAGTACTTTCCCTAGGAATAGGAAAGGCACTAACTCTCTTATTTAGTATATAGGCTTAAAGCTTGTACACGCCTAGTATACTTTAACTTAATAGCTAAAGAATTATAGATATATTATAGAGCTTAGAGGTAATCCTTTAGAGATGCCTATAAAAGTTTCTAAGTCTAGCTCTAATATAGAGAGGCTATAGCTATTAGAGTAAAGGAGAATTACTAATATCCTTAAATAGATAGCTATTTAGTAGTTTAGCTATATAAGTTCGTACTTGTCTTGTAGCTTAGTATTATACTAATAGCTATAATAGTCTAGTCTCTTAGGCTTTAGTAGTAGAGAGCCTAGTAGTAGTCCTTATCTAATGTTTAGGCCTAGTAGTAGTCCTAGTAGTCCTAGTAGTAGGCCTAGTAGTCCTAGTAGAGGTAGTACTAGTAGTGGCAATAGTAGCGTAAGTTTATACTTGTCTCTTAGTTATATTATATACTAACATTATAAATAGAGTAGTAGTAGTAGTTATAGTAGTAGTAGTAATAGTAGAGGTAGAGGAGATAGTAGAGATAGTAGTAGTAGTAGTAGAGAGGGTAGAGATAGTAGAGGTAATAGTAGTAGTAGTAATAGAGGTAGTAATAACAGTAGTAGCTCTAGCGTAAGTTCGCTACTATCTCGTATCTATCTCGTATACTAACATTATAGATAGGATAATAGCTCTAATTCTAGCTCTAGATCTAGGTCTAGTTCTAGTTCTAGATCTAGATCTAGTAAGGAGAGTAGTAAGGAGGCTAGTAAGGAGAGTAAGTTTAGTAGGTTTAGAGAGAAGAATAATAATAATAAGTAGGTTAAGGTATAATCGCACTTATGTCACTTGTTAGTCGCTTACTAATATTATAGCTAGGATAATCTAGATGTTATAATTAAGAATAAGTAGTTACTACACTTGTCGCTTATGTTCTAGAGGAGTTAAGCAGGTATAGTATAGGTATTTCTAGCGTTATTCTCGCGAAGATACTAGGCTATAGAGCCTATAGATAGCAATAGATAGTTTTAGATCCTTAGCCTTATACTCCTAGTAAAGTTATAAGGTTAAAGTCTCTAATACTAAGGATACTTATTACGAGTCTATAGCAGTATTCCTACGAGTAAACTACTAGTCTATACTAAGCTACTTATTCTTATCTTGTCTCTAGTTACGCTTACTACTCTCTCTAAACTTCCTTAATAAGTTATCTATCTCTTTAAAGTTCTCTTTCTTTGTCTAGGAGCTTTTAGTCTTATTATATCTTTCCTATTTAAGTAGATACTTCTTCTTTCCTGTGTGCGTAGTGTGCTTAGCTAATATCTTTTCTACTTGCTATACTTATTCTCTGTCCTCTACTAACTCTAGTGCTCTTATATTAGGTAGTTCCTCTTCTTCTCTTAGGTAAAAAAGCTCTAGTAGTAATATATAGAATATATCGTATATACGATAGTTACTTAGTAGCTATAAGCAATATATCTATAAGTTAATTACTTCTTTTACGTAGAAAGAGCCTATAAACTTGTCTAAAAGTTTCCTACTTAATACTTTAAGCTTAAGGTTCTTTATGTTTAGCTATACTAAGTTCCTTAGTTTAAACCTTATAGAGGTATACTTCCTATTATAGTACTATATTTAATACTCTACTATAGTACTTAAGTACTCTTATAGAGTTATCTATAATATATATATATTCTACACTTATCGTACTACTACTAGTACCTTCTCCTCTAGCTACCTATCCTTAGGTAGAAGGTAGAGAATAGAGTATTTACTAAGTATAGTATAGAATAGTATCTCTTTAGTAGCTATATATATAGAGTTATTATAAGTAAACTTAGCTATATAAAGTAGACTTAGCTAGTTAGACTAGTTCTCTATAGTAAAGACTCGAAGGTAGTACTCTAAAGTCTAATTCTAGTATTCTATTTAGCTATCTGTTTATAGATAGAAAGCTATACTTAACCTACGCTTTACCTATATTTAGTAGTAAATCTCTGTCTAGAATTAACTAGTAAATAGAGATCCTCTATCTAATATAATGCTCTTTTATGTACTATATTTACAAATTATATACTTAAAGTAGATATCTATAAAGTCTTTTATAGTCTATATCTCCTTAGCTATAATATAGATAGCTATCTTAGATAATCTATTACAGATTATAAGGATAGTATTATAAGCGCTACTATTATATATTATAGAAGGTAACTTTATAATAAAGTCTAGTATAACTTCTTTAAAGATATTAGTAGAGATAGATAAGGAAGAGAGCTTACTATATAGTATATACCTTAGTACTTTTAACCTTTAGCAAGTGCTATATAACTTTATATACTTATATACTTCTTAATCTAATAATAGCTAGTAGTAGTATCTACTAATTAGATTATATATTCTAGCTATACTATAGTAGCTAGCTATATAAGAGTTATAGTATTAGTATAGGATTTCTTGTCTAAGGCTAGGTTTATTAGAAACATATAGTCTACTCTTGTATATTAGAGTACTATCTTTACGTTTGCGCTATACTAGTATCTTCTTACTACTTCGGGTGCAATCTTCCTACTCTAAATTAGCTACATGCTTAACTATAAAAGTGTCCTTCTACTAAAGTATATAGATAGTTTATAATAGAGAGGTATCCCCTACTAATATAAGTTCGCTAGCAACTAGTACTCTAGCTATATAGTATAGCATGTATAGTATATATTCTATAGTACTAGTAGTTTAGCTAGATCTACGTTTATAACTTATAGACTATCGACCTACAAGTTCTAAGCTATACTCGGGATAGAAGCTAAACTTACTAACTATCTATACTTTAGTAGTAACTAGATTTAATCTAAGATTACTTACTAAGTTAAGCTTGTTCTATAAGGTTAGTAATAACCTTATAAGTACGTAGTTCTCTTTAAAGTAGTCTACTCTTTATAAGAGCCTATCTACTAGATTAGACTTGCTAGGTCTATACTAGACTTTAAAATTAAAGACTCCTAGATAAGACATCTATCTTGCCTAGTACGAGTTTAGCTTACTTATATCGTATATACCTTGTAGGTTATTATAGTTACTAAGGACCTATACTATATATTAAGTGCTTTCTAAATAGTAGCGCTATTACTTAAAGTAATATATAATTACGTATAGTTCTTAGTTATAAACCTCCTAGTTATACTCTACTTCTTATAGCTTCTTAGAGATAAAAGCTACTAGGTGCTATTTGTTATCTTTAAAGAGCTATAAGAGGATACTAGCTACTATAAAGGTAGAGGTATCTATCTCTAGGCATATCGGACACTAGAGGTCGAAGTAGTATAGAAGTAGCACATCTATAAAGTAGACTTTAAGCTAAATAAAGCTCTCTTCTACTAAGTCTAGCTATATAAAGGTAGTGTACTCTTTCTTTAAGAGATCTATTATAGGTACTATTAGCTTTATATAATTCTAAATAAATCTATAATAGAAGTTAGTAAAGCTAAGAAATAACTAAAGCTCCTTAACACTAGTTAGTTAAGGCTATCTAGAGATAGTTACTACTCTTGCTAGATTAGTATAGATACCTCGTATGCCTATAATAAACTCTAAGAAGAAAACCTCCTTAGTAGTAAAGGTATACTTAGCTAAGTTAGTATATAGCTCTATCTACCTTAGGCATTTAAGAACTATACTAACTACTTACTAGTAGGTCTCTAGATCCTTACTATAGATATAGATAAGAATATTATTAAGGTATACTATATAGAGATTGTCTACTAGCTCTCTTAGAGTCTAGTTAATATAAGCTTAGAAGGTAGTAGAGGCATTAGTAAGCCTAAAGAGTATAACTAGATATTTAAAGTGTCTATAGTATATTCTAAAGGCTATCTTCTATTTATTCCCTAGACTAATATAGATTCTATTATAGACATCCTTTAGATCTAAGGTCATATAGTAATATACGCCTAACAAGTAATCTAGTGTCTTATCTACTAAGGGGAGTAGGTAATAATCCTTAATAGTAATAGCGTTAAGGCCTCTATAATCTATATATAGGTAGAGAGTACTATTCTTCTTTAGTATAAATAGGATAGAGACTTCTACTAGGCTTATACTATAGTAGATCTAGTCTTTCTTTAGAGCGTCTTCGAGGTATACTTATAGTACCTCTAGCTTACGTAAGGAGAGGTTATAAAGCAGACTATAAGATAGCTCTTTTCCTAGTATAATTAGAATCTAATAGTCTCTCTCCTTTATAGTTAGTAGAATCTTAGCTACATCTAAGTTAAATATATCTAGGTAGTCTAATAAGGCGTCTAGTATATAATACTTCTAAGAGACATCTACGATCTAGATATATACGACTATACTCTTATATTCTAGGTCGCTCCTAACTATACCTAGGAAATAGATATAACCTTCTTTCTTCTCTAGCTACTAGATAGTAACTATTTAGATATATAAATTATTCTTAATTCTCTATACCTAGGTTTACTATCTATAGTTAAGTTAGATATTCTCCCTCTATAAGAAGAGGTTACCTAGAAGTAACTTAGGTTCTTCTTTATCTACTCTATAGACTATAGTCTTAACCCTATAGATAGCATCTCGGTCGTTAGTAAGTACTACCTATATCTCGTATGCTATATAAGTAGCTTTCCTTTCTAAGCCTACCTAGGCTAGCTATAGAAGGTTACTTAGAATTAATTTAAAGTTTATTTTAACTACTATATACTAGCTAATAAGGCTAACCTCTACCTATAGGTTAAGAATAACTCCTACTTAGCAGTCGACGCTAGTAGCTCCTATTACAATATAGATATACCTTATCTCTAGTAAGATGTTAATAGCTTAGTACCTCGTAGTTCCCGAGGTAACTATAAGACTTAGCCTTTTCCCTAGGCCTATCTAACCTAAGTAATAGACTCTTTGTTTATATCTAAGAGTTTAGTCTTCTTCTAGCATTTATTAGTATAGTACTTCTTTCTTTTATAGAAGTAGTACTCTATCTCTACTTTATAGAAGAAGAAAGAGTTCTTCTTAGTAGAGCTTTCTTTTAGCTAGTCTTCTCTTTATAGCTTTCTAGAGCTACCTATAGGCTAGTTACGAGAGGTCTATAGTTTACTAGCGCTTTAGAGATTATACTCTAGCGTTACTCCTAAGTTAATAAGTACTTCTCTAGTAGAAGGTACTAAGTAGTAGTTAGTAATTACTTACTATAGTTTAGAGTAGAGTTTAGAGAAAAAGTATTATATATAATACTCCTCTAAGTAAGAGAGTAGCTAGTTCTTAAGAGTCTCTAAGTAAGTTATAAAAGTCTAGATATTCTAGCTAGGTAGCTATACTATAGTAGTATACGTAGTTATTACTTCTAAGGTATAATTAATTAGATTAGAGAGTATATCTAGTAAGTAGGTCTTAAACTACTCCTAGCTATAGAGGTTTATAATAAGCTTATACTCTAGATAAGAGTACTAGACTTCGTATAGCTCTCTCGCTAGATACTAGCTTACCTATATAACCTTCTTATTCTCTAACTAGAAGTTCTTAGAGGTAAGTTAGAAAGCTATTTTATAGCTTCTAATAAATTCCTTATATTCTCTTAGGCTTCTCTCTTTATATTCCTTAGGATCTTTTAGTCTTATACTATACTTTACCTACGAGAGTTCTATATCTTAAGATATATAGCACTTATAGCTTATAACTAAGAATCTTATACCTATATTACTTCGGAGGTTAATAGTATCTAGATTTACTTCCTTCTTAAGTAGAGTAATTTACTTCTCTATCTACCTAAGAGTTCGCTCTTATAGAAGGCAATTATAACGCTATTTAGCGTTATAGATATGTTCTTTTAGTAATGTAGTTACTATAATCGGTTCTCCTAGAGTAGTTATTAGAGTTCTAGATTCCTCTTTATTGCTTATAGAGCCTAACTATGTCCTTATAATAGCTATCCTTAAACTACTTCCTAAGTAGAGTAAGGAAGTATTATTATATTAGAGGTAGATTATATTAATACTAGTAAGTATATATAATAATCTACTAGAGTAGTATAAGGATAGCTCTAATTCTATAGTATAAATAATACTTAAGGAAATCAAGTTCCTCCGGTAGTGTACACTAAAGTTAGAGCCTATATATATAGGCTATTCGAAGCTAGCTAGACTCTAAATCCTTATAGCTAATTAGCGCCTAACACCTAAGCTCCTGAAAATATCTATAATAAACTACTACTACTAATAATAGCCTCTAAATAGCTTACTAATTCTACTAGATTAATAATAAGAAGGTATATACCTTAGTAAGTAGTAAAGAGCTTAGATATACTAGATTATTAATATAAAAATATTACTTAATATTCTTCTATTAATTAAAGCTAATAAACTTAGTAATAGTATAAAGAGGCTTAAGCTAACTAGTGTTCTAGAACTCTTATATACTATACTAAGGATAAATACTAAAGTAAATAATTAATCTAATCTAGATTATTAGTTCGCTAGCGTAGGTATTCTTTTAAAGTCTTTAGCTAGTAGTACTAGTACTCTTTAAAGTAGTATAAGTGTTAGTATTCTTAGCTATTAAGCGAAAGGCAAGATTAGTAAAGAAGAGCTAGAAGAGCTTAAGAGAGAAGAAGTTATTATATACCTCCTCTAGTAGTTAAACTTTAGCCTTTTTATAGATAAGAGAAGAAGTACTAAAAGCTAGTAATTCTAGTAATAAACTATAGGTTTATAGAAGTGCTTCTAGTAGCGAATTCTTACTACCTTTAGGCTATTCCTCGCTATCCTCCTCCTCTCTAATAATTAGTTCTAAGGTATCTCTAACCTTAGAAGAGATCTCTAGCTTATTAAGAGTAGTATAGGCTTTATTAAAGTAAGGAGCTAGATTATCTATAAAGGCTATAAAAGAGTTAGTAGACTATAAGGCCTTCTACGAGGAGTACTCTTTATCTATAGAAGAGCACTAAATTAGCACTTACAACTAGATAACTACTCTTAAGTAATATCTTGATTTAGTCTATATAGGCCTTTAACACTAAGAGTTATAGCTTTATTAAAGGCCGACGATTAGTGTTATACTAATTATCGACTTAGAGTAATACTAAGCTCTCCTTTTTTAGTGGAGAACGCTAATTAATCTGAGATTTAACAATCTCCGGCCGTCTTTACGCTAAAAGGGAATATTCGTCGATCAACGCACGAGGAGATCTCAGCCAGTGGCCCGGTGGGAAATGGGTGATGACATGCTGATCGCGTGAGGGAGAGGCCATCATGGTGCTGTTGAGGTTGGAAAGATACTGGCCCTCGGAGAGACGACTCTGCATGGTCTCCTGCGAGATGAGCAGATCAATGCGTTTGTCTGGAGTTGTCCTAGGTCAGACACAGTCAATAGTCTCCTGCAGGTCTGACTCCGTGACGACGGCAGGATGCAGCTGAGGTTGCAACCGTTGCAGTATGCTCTGACTTTTTTTCACAAGAACCTGTTCACCCCAACGAGACATGCAGGAACGTTGTGAGGTTGCAAAAAGCATGTGTGTGCGATTGATTAATTAGGCAAAAGAGACAAGGTTGATGCCTTCCTCCTGCCGTTCAGGTACCAAAGGTAGGATACGCCGTCCTGCAGCCCTTCCCAAACGCTTCCTCCCTATGAAAGAGTCCTGGATATGCCACGGACGTGCTTGCCGGTCAAATGCAAAACAAACAACCTGAAAAGGAAAACTTTCCGTGACGAGAAGAAACACTTCTGTCATCTATTGACGCTGGCAAAAAGGACAGGCGACTATTGACTAGTCCAAGGGTATCTCTTCAACAAAAAAGGAATCGTTGGATGTTGCGGAAAGATCAAGCCTGGGTGAAAGTGGTGGTTGAGAATCGTCAGGTAATACTCGAAAGGAGAGTAGACAGGCTGATTGTCGTCTTCCGCATACCATCCATGGCCAGATCGCATCCCATACGCAAGGAAAGTGTCGCAGCTGCAAATAAAATCCATCAAAACTGTGGGCCACCGTCCCCGCCGGTGCCGCTGGGTATCAATCTTTGGCCAGAAGGTGAAAAAACAAGCAGGTATTCCGATCTTTGAGTTGAGGACAAGGCGCTAAGGAAAACAAAGGAGAGTGTCCGTTTCTGCAGTCAATTTGTACGGTGTTTGGGTGCTGCCAATCTGAGAGGCCATTCGCTGTGAGAGTAGTCATCAGTCCTGCTGGGACATGACGCTATCCTCGTATCTGGATCTCAAGGTGTCTGTCCAAGAATTGGCAATGTCGAAAGTAGTCGTATCGTTGCATCATCGTAAATAGTCAAAGAGACTAAGGAGTGGTGTGATTAGATTAGAAGAAGAGCTTCAGCTCGTATCCAGAACTGGGCTGGTCGTGGAGGGTCGGAAGTTCGCCATCAACTTGAATGTCTGTCGCTCCAGAATCCCACTGTCGAGATGGCTTGACCGGACTGCTTGATGTGTTCACGTGGGTGAACTCAGCGATCATGTCTTGAGCCTCGCGCATCTCAACAATGTCGTTATCGTCGAGTAGTATTTGTATGCCATCTTTGTTGACGCGGATTGTTCGCATCACTTGTGTCGGCTCCATGTTGATCTTGAGTGAGAGGGCAGTGACAAAGTCTTTGAGTGTTCGTTGCATTAGGTAAATGGCGCGGTAATAGTTGTCTTCGGGCTTCGATCCAGCGATGCGAGGTTGTACGTAGAAGCATGCGACTGCCAATGTTAGCATTTGATTAGGTATCACGGACTTGTCTTGCTTACTTGGCTTGATGGCTCGCTCGGGGGGAGGCTGATACGAAGGATCCACCCCGAGCGATTCGATCCAACCGGATAGGGTGCCACTGGTAGGCGAACTCATCGGGATCTTGACAGGCTGGTCAGGTGGACTTGCCAGGTGCTGAGGGTTGGCAGAGTGCAGGTCGATGCTCGGCATCTGTTGAGCTGGTTTCCACTCATTGGAAGCGACACGGGATGGCGGACCAAGATGCTGGAAGCTTGAATCTCTGCGACCACCAGACAAGATCGATTGACTGGATGGGGTTGGTGAGACCATAGTCGAGGACTGAACACTTTGTCGCTCCCACGTCGAGCTGTCGCCAATCTCGGTCTTTGTCAAGTCGTGCGGCTCTCCGGTCAGGCGCACCGGATGAGCATCTGGGTCGTCTCCCTCTCCACCTCGCAAGAACAGAATGCTGCTCGGGCGAGTGGAAGAGAACATCTCTTGGAGTACGAGCAACTTCATGTGAAGCTCGTCCTCAGCTGATGTTCTTCCAGTTGGAGAATTGGTCGAAGACATTGACCAGGTCCGGCGATGCTTTGGTATCTTGCCTGGCCGTTGCGACTCTTGTCCAGCGCTGCTTCTCTTTCTCTTGCCTAGATCCCGCATGCCTGCTTCAATCTGCTGGATCTGCTGGTTGACCTTTTCAATGGACTTCTTAACATGAGCAACGTCATTTGACAGCTTTCGCTCCGCACCATGGTCACGGAAAAGCTTGACCTTGCAGTAGCAGACTTCATGTGCAGGGTTTGCACTTGGAGACATGGTGTCCAGAAGTAGCTCCGTCTTGGTGCAAAGTCTGACTGGAATGCCCTTGACACCTTTCGAGTGGCTGAAGTCGGTTGACAAGAAGTTGAACCTCACTGGGATTGGGCACTCGATCGGCCCATTCATCGATGGTGACCAAGTGACGCAGAACCCATCGAATGAGGCGCATTCGAGGTCAATCTTTGCTCGACTCGGGTCGTTGGCATTTCCAGTCATCTGCGATGGGTCGACGTACTCGACAGCTTGAAGCTTGCCGCCTCGAAGGTGAGCCTCGTTCGTACCGCGACCTTCCTTCCAGAGCTGCCAGCATTGACTGGGTCGTTTCCGCTGGTCTGGATCTTCGAAAGAGATGCGGACGACGGTGCGGTACTTGAGCTGGCCGACGGTCGACTGTTGTGGAGCGGTGTCCATGACATTGAGGGTGTAAGCCTGGCCCTTGTTGAGGTACGTGATGGGGATTTCGTCCTCATGCTTGACCATGGCTGTGGGAGCATTAAGAGTAACGTGGTATCTGAACTTTTCAGACAGAGGATGAGGAAATTTGGTCGGCCCAGCGTTGGGGTGCTGGAATGTGTCTGGGTGGAACATCATTTCGGGCGACTGGTGCATGCCCATGTCCATATGGACGTCTCCCATTGATGGAGATTCCGAGTGAGACTCCAGATGCTGAAAGCCCGCCGGCGGGTTCTGGAAGTTCTGTGGGGGAAAGGTCTGTTGTTGAGGTTGCTGGTGCATCTGGAAAGGATCCATGCCGTGAAAGTGCTGTTGTTGAGGGACAGCATGCTGCATCTGCTGTTGCTGGTTGAAGCCTTGCATAGTCATGGCTGTCTGACCATGATGCATTGCTTCCTGAGAAGTAGGCATGGAGAGGGGAGTACCCAGTCCGAATTGGAAGCCAGGAGTGTGGAGGTCGCCGGCATGTTGACTGTGATAGAGCGTGTTGGTGCCTCCAGGAGTTGGTGTGTAGTAGCCAGGTAGTTGGTTAGCAAAGTTGTTAAAGGTATGGCTGTTTGGGTCGAGTAGTGAAGGAGTCAAGCCAGAGCTAGTAAAGTTCCAAGCGTCGACATGGCCTCGCGGCGTTGGTTCACCGTCCTTTGTCATCTCGTGAGGATGTTGTGAAGCATCTGTGAATGCACTGGAAAAATTATTAGGATACATTAGAAATAGAAGGAAAGAAGGGACATTATGCCAGGATTTGCAATGTGCATAAGAGGGACCAGGATAAGTGGGGACCTACCGAGGGTTGACATTGACTGGCGCAGCATCGGGGACTGGGTTGGAAGGGACTTCTGAAGCTGCTGATTCTGATTGCGCCGGAGTACCATCTTGCCGAAGACCTGGGAATGAGGCCTTGAAGTCCTTGTAGAGTCCGTCGGGAGGTTTCTGACTGTTCGTTCTATTTGGCTAATGTCAGTAAATTTGATGCGAGTAAAAGCGACAAGCAGATCTGCTGCAATCCACGACGCGCGTAGACGCTGGGCTGAGATCTGCTCTCCAGCCACGTACCTGTTACGAAACATGTTAGGATGTTGTGTTTCTGGGAGAATTCATGGGCTCCAGTCGATCACCGCATGGACTGTCGAGTCGTGAAGAAGAGACTGATGTGTGTAGAGTGTGACTGGCAACAGATCATAAAAAGAGGAGGGAATAAGGTGAAACAGTGCAACATGGCTCTCTGGGAAGGTCAAGCCACAGAAGCACAGGACACGAGGGAAATGGGGGATGCGCCGAGAGTAGTCGAGCATTTGAAGACGCCTTTCCAGCAAAAGCCAGAGGTACCCAGCATGCGAAGCGCAGGGATCCGTGACTCGCGAATTCAGCCTAAGCGAAGCTAATCATGCACGAGACGGCTTCAATCGCGCCTGGAGCGAAGAGCCCTGTCCGTCCTCGATTGCTGTCCTGGGCGAATGTGCCAACGGGAGACTCTCAGAAACTCGCTGCCTAGGGCCTATGATGCTCGGAATGATTGTCCGCACACTCGACACCAGATCGAGCCTATCGAAACGAGTTCGCGACAGCAAAAAGTGGAGGAAGCCGTCGTGTGTTGCGCACTCGCCACAGTGGCAGTGCAAGACCTGCAGGAGTACAGCGCAACAGTTCGGGAGATGTGCAGCCAGCAGTGTCCCGCGTGGCTCGTGGTCACCCTTGGGCGGGCACTGGGCCACGATCGCCTCGGTCCCACGTTTTGACACGGGTTTGATTGCTGGCACCACAGTGGCAGCGCGACGATCTCTGTGGCTCAAGGTGCCCGTGAAGGAGCGCTAACGAAACGCTGGAACAGTCGGTCAGGTCAACTGTGGCTCTGAGGCTCTTTTCCTCGTCCCCCGCAAGACGTCCCGGAAGCTTCCACAAAACTAGCAAGCAGTGAATCTCCCAAGGCAGCCAGTAGCGGCGCTTTGCTGTTCTGCCATGCCGAAAACCACCATCGCTTGTCGGACTCGTCAGGCTTGTGTTCATGTCGCTTCCCTCGAATGGCCACAGTGGCGCCATCAGACTACGGGTGAAGCTAACTAGACAACGTGCCAACCCTTATGCTTGCGTGGATCTATTCCCTGCAGTTCCGCTTGTCATCCCACTGTGCCGGTCACGACCGATTGTTCCCACAAGGCTTTGGCTTGCCCAGACCGCTTACTGTGGCCTCATTTGCCAAAATTTGCAGGGGTAAGTTAGCCGTGAGGGCGTTGCGTGTCTCGCGGGTGAGATCCAAAGGAACACAATCTGTACCATGACGCACATGGATAGGCTCTTTTCCAGCACTGGGAATGCAACGGCAAGTGGAGAATGCTAAACTGCCAAACGTGGGACGTGGGACGTGACATCCGCGTCTGTTACCACTTTTGGTATTCATATCTGGCGTTGAATCGATACTCACTGCGTTCTTCCGACTCGACTTCATCACTCATCAGTCATTCTTGCGAGATATGCCACATGTCAAATGACCGTGCGTCCGCGGGGATATTGAAAGTGATCATCACTCTACTAATCTTCCAGAAGACCGCCCGCGACTCGCTCGCTGTCCGTGTCCAATCGCTCCAGTCCCGTGACAGGCCAGCCACCGACGCGCTTGGGAGATTAAGAATTTCCGCGAACGTGTCTTGCCATGGAGATCCCCGTCGAATGCGGCAACAATGGTTCCTAATCGGTGCGGCTCTTTACCATTGCTCATTTCTGTCCGTCTATAGACACCCGACGCTATAGAGTATCGACATGCCGTACCACAGTATCTTTTCTGGACTGATTGGATACGACGTGTCAGTCACAAAGTGGCATCATCAAAGAGATGCAGCCGCACGATAGCGTGTTCACTCAGCCCTCGCTTTGCCTTTGATGCCCGGTGGAGTAGACACGGGGTTAATGTCGAGAAATAATCTTGATCTGTCATACGCCGCCAAAAAAATCATCTCTGCAAAATTGGCTCCAAGGGTTCTCTCCGGACAAATTGCCTGTGGCTCAGCAAGTCCGAAACTGTCTCATCTGATCTCGACTACCACTGCCGTAATTCATCATACAAAGGACCGCGTTGTAATTGCCATGAGACGCCGCCGTCAGTGGCGCCTATCCACATGGCCACTGAGGATTCGAGACACGGTTGACATCTGTCTACTCTGAGACCGCATCCATCGGCCTGTCAATTATCGTACGGGTGGTGATGCTTGTACCTATACCGTGGTGCTCTATACGTCCAGTCAGCGGGTACTGACGGAGCGAGTAGGACGTCTTCCTTCTCCTTGCGTGCTGCTGCATCATCTTGCGTTTCATCTGGTGGTATCGGGAACCAATCGACCACATCCCGAACACGAATGCTCGTACAAACATGACAAACGACGTCTGATCTTGACCATAAACGCTCCGTATACCTCATCATCCATGGAAGCTCTGCTGATCCCGGCGACTTGTGTCTACCCACAATCGGCGCCAACACGAAAAGCCGAAAGTAAGGAGCATTTTCTCATTCGCAACACCTGTCCTCACATCCCTCATCACCATCGAGAGACATGCAATTTGACTTCCCGTCAAGCGCGCGCATTTCCTCGATTTGACATGAACCAACCATGACAAAGCCTGACAAACTCCACCACCATCGCGCCTTGAAAGCCATGTATCACCAGTCGTCATGACAGCCTCCCCCCAACCCGGGTTCCCAGCCATGTCTGTCTCAGTCTGAGGGAAGCTCAATAAGAATCCTACCCATCCTTCATGCAACTCGACCCGTGCCACGCCGCGTGACAGTAGGCCATCCAACGACGCCGCGTCAACCTTCCCTCTCGTCCCGTGGACAGCGCAATCATTTCGAGGCCAGCGACGGAGAGGGGGGGTTGACAGACTTTCGTGAAACTCCCGTCTCGCGCAACGCAATCGTGATGCAAAAATCAAGGAAATGCTCGCAGTAACCTCATCCAGCTAGCCCTCGCACCAACCACAAACGGCCAAGCGGCCCTTCCTCGGACGACCGGTCCGCGTTTGCTCTGTGCAGTCTGCCCTCGCATGACCTGCCCTGCCCGCATCTACGCGGCCAGACCGCGAAGGAGCAAATTTGGCCAAAGCCTGACTCCGCGCTACAGACCGACATCGCTTGGCAGCGTGACCTCGCAAACGACCCCTCGTCGAGAAAAGCATCACAACTGCAGATCTTAGCAACCACAAAACCCAGAGCTCAAGGCATCGACTTTCTCCCGCTTCTCATTCGTGGACGCAAGAGCCGCATTGCCATGTAACGCGTAAGCCCCCCTGGCGGTAGCGGCGGTGATCGACATGGCTGTGCGGAAGATCACTTCTAGACCGGGCGGAGGAGGGGGAAGCTGCGAAACCCTGTGATGGTGGAGGGGGCTCGTGATGTGGATGAGTTGAGGGGGGTTATGCAGGGTCGAAGTGGCATGGTAGGGCAGGAATAGAAACGTGATCGTTGTGAGGACGGGATACGAGGTGATGTGCGATGGAGTGATTGGTGCGAGGAGGGGAGGTGGTTCGGGGTGGGCGATGTGGCTGGTGAGATGGGAGGGGGTGGTGATTGGTGGGTTGTGCGTGGGTGTTGTCAGTATGCTCGCTGCGCTTCGAATGTGTGACGAGGTAGGTGAGTGAGGTGTGGTCGAAGTGTTCTGTTGGCGACTGGCATGCTTCGATATAATATACTGGTGGACAAGGAGCTCTTCCAAGGATACATCCAAGCATAACCAGTTTGATGGACACTTATACCAAGGTATGGACAACTTCATCTTGTTTCTGTCAGTGCTGCTGGCCAAGGTTTCACTATTCACGAATCAAGAGCAGAAGGCGATCGATTTCTGCATTGCACCGAACAGGTAATGGACGATTTTGATATAAGCAAGGAAGTATTCAAGTCTACTATCCATGTTGGTCTTTTTTCAATGTAACACGGCAGGACTGCCCTTCATTCTTGGAGGCAGCAGTCACTGAATCGAATCTGGTCGCCGCCTTTTGGCAGGAATCAGACATCTCTGTATATCAACTTTGTCTTTCCAACAAGGCCTATACGTTGGGACTGCGCTTGATTCGTCCTCATTCACACATGCCCGACTGAGCTCCGTTAGGCCACTCCGTTTGGCCACTCCGTCAGACCACCCCGTCAGACCACTCCGTGAGTACGTCTTCAACTGTCGGACTATAGCTCCATCTCCTCGAGCAAAGCATCATTCGTAATCACTTACGATCAACTACATCTCATCAATACAGTGGCATACAAGATAAACTTGGGAAACCAGGTATTCATCGAAAGCCACGCCACTGGTGGGAGTCAAGAGCAAGTCAATGGATGGATCTGAGGAAGATAACCGGAGGAGGGCCTAAAGGACAAGCAAGAGTGTCACCCTACCCTTGTCGATGAAGCGAGTCAGACTTGCCCGTCCAGGCATCGATAAATACCCAGGCAATGACCTCAAGAAAGAGGAATTGGCGCGTGCAGCCACCACGAGACAGCGCCATCCTACTAGTGCTCCTGGTCGATTCTGTGCTTGCCACGACGCTCGATACTGCTTCGAAGGGTAAGAGAGGTGGCACCAAAGACACACAGAAAGTCGTGCACGATGCTCGTGACGGAAGTGGGAGGGAGAGCGGCGAAGTGGCTGCCACAGGAGCAAGCTGAAAGATGCAGTCCGAGTAATTAGAGTAGATCAAGGCAGAGGCAGGGACACATACCAAGCTGCAACCTCGTGGTACGGAGATACTGTTGCGGCCCTTGGGACCGAGGGTAAGCAAAGTGTCCGGCAGCAGTTCTCCTCCTGCTTGACCGCCGTATAATGTCTTACCAGATGCACCCAGGCTAGAGTGCTGACTGATCCATCAACATGAGCGTGGGCTCGGTAGTATGGACGATGTTGGTCTGCAACCAACCTCAACACCAGGTATCAGACTGTACTGCAATGTTCAGTCAATGGGCTGAATCGAAGCATGACACATCCACAATCCTTTCGTCCCAGCGTAGGGTACTTTCACATCAGGCCCACCACAAAGACTTCGTCTCTCGACGTTCAACGCAGATCAGCTGTCCTATCTTGCTCGGACTCAACCGCCATGGGAAGACGGAACTTGTTGAGGATGAGTGCGAGGATGACCAGAGCTCGTTAGATAAATTACAAGCTGCGTTTTGAGGCTGGTCTGACTGAATGAACGACAGGTGCTGCGACCCCTGACAGTGGCCTTACACAAACCGTATCACCTCGATAATCGGCGAACATCATCGAACCATCCTGATCACACGGTTGCATGAGCTTTGAAGGGCAGAACATCCTCAACAACGACCTACCTCTAGTCCCGTCACCTCGTCACCCCATCACATAATCATCCTACACCCAGTCCATGCACACCAAATCACTACCGTCACCTCGCAATCAAATCATTGTACCCCGCCGTCCATGCACATCCTCTCCATTGTACAAGAAGGGACATGTTTGGTAATTGGCAGGCCTGTCATCTTCTCTCGGCACGTTGGAAACCCTTCAGCGAACAGGACCATGGGGTAAAGGCCGCATTGCTGTACACACTGATGCCTTTTGTGTCACGTCACTCGTTGCAGCTCATCCAGCTCCTGCTTCACTCACAGTCACCAAAATCCAATCCAATGCCGATGTTAAGATCCGATGTCCGGTCACCAATCTTCGATCCAATGTCATGTCCCAACGTCATGTCACTCTCTCCACCACCACCACCCAGAGTGGGATAGGACTTCTTCAGCAGATCAAACGTATTTCATTCCCTGCAGAGCGATCTATGCTCCCTTTCCGCCCCGTGAGAAAAGACGCCGTATGCGAGTCGCAGAAGGGGTGTGGGTTTTCCATGCCGGAGAAAGAATTCGTTCGCCATCTATGCCGCGTCCCTCTTGCCCTCTTTGACCTCCTTCTGTGTAGTTGTCAGTATCACCCAGGTAATGCTGGATATGGGCGACATACGAGTGCCCTCATGGTGCCGTGCAGCGCATGTCTGTGGTTCCTTCGGAACTTGGGGTCGGTGCCCTTGAGCGATGGGTAGCGGAAGGTCTTGGGCTTCTTGATGCTGTGGCAGGTGTTAGAATGTGTCGCGGAGAGAATATGTTCGGTCTGGCGCGGTCTCGAGGATTGTGTGCCTGCTCTTTCAATTTTCGTTGTGGACGTACCCGTTCTTGTGGTTCTTCTTCGCCTGATTGTGCTGGGACGAGTTCTTTGATTCTGCACGGTGATTAGACGTATGGGCGCGGTAAGTGGTAGCGCAGATACTCACTGGCCATTGCGACGGTGTGTGATGTCGAATGAGGATAATCGAATCTGTCCGAATTGCGTGTAGAAGTCCGAGTGAGGTCGAAAGTCTTCGCAGTGTGGGAGCTAAGCGAGGTCAATTGCGGGCTTTGATTGGCTGACGGCTCACTACCTGCGAAATGCTCTAGCATGTGCCTGTCACGCTCACAACAGATAAAAGAACAACCATCCACGAGTTCTGCGAAGTACTACCAGACAACAGGCCTGAGGGGTCATTACCCTTCTTGTGTGTACTGCTACTGGTAGTACCATTGTAGGAATTACCAGGTTTGAAGGGATATTTTCATTACATAGCAAGAGCTCAACGTAACGACCTGGTAGTACCATGTCGTAGGAACCACCAGATTTGAAAGGATGTAGTCATTACATGGCAAAGGCTCAACACAACGACCTGGCAGTATCATTGCAGGAACTACCAGGCTTATAATGATAATATCACTACATGGCAAGGGTTCGACATGGCAACCTGGTAGTATCTTCAAAGTCATGCATGTACAAACTATGAAATTGGTACTGATCACCGGTTGCGAGTAGTAGCTGTATTGCACAATCCTCCTCAGTCCTACCATGCTCACTGCTCGTCGCTAAAATGATTACTACCAGCCTTCGTCCCCGCTTAGTTGCCCGACTTCTTCGCCATGGTGTTGAGCGCACTGCCGTTCTTGAACCACTCGATTTGTGGCTCGTTGAAGGTGTGCAGGAGCTCAATGTCGAAAGTCTTGCCGTCCTTGGGGTGTACGCGGAGAGTCATGGGCTTGCCGACAGCGAGCTGGGTGCAGAGAAGATCGACCTTGTCATCTGGAGAGATCTTGTCGTAGTCCTCTGGGTTGGAGAAAGTGAGAGGAAGCATACCCTGCTTCTTCAAGTTGGTCTCGTGCTGTGATCCTATTAGACGTTGCTATGCTGGGAAGAATAATTCAACTTACGATACGGGCGAACGACTTCACAATGATGGCAAGACCACCGAGATGACGGGGCTCGAGAGCGGCATGCTCACGGGACGAACCCTCTCCGTAGTTCCAGTCACCAATGACAACCCACTTGATCCCCTTTGACTTGTAATCCCTTGCAGTAGCGGGAACGGCATCCCACTTGTCGTTGGTGAAGTTCCTGACCTTGTTGGCCTCGCCGTTTGCAGCGTTGGTGGCACCGATGAGCATGTTGTTGGAGATGTTGTCAAGATGACCACGGTACTTGAGCCAGGGGCCGGCCATGGAGATGTGATCAGTGGTAGTTTTTCCTTGAGCCTTGATGAGAATAGGGAGGTCGGTAGCATCCTTACCGTCCCATGGCTGGAATGGCTGGAGGATTTGCAGACGGTCGGAGGTTGGGGAGACGGCAACTTGAACGGAAGCGCGGTCCTCAGGAGGAGCCTGGTAGGTATCTTGACCTGGGTCGTAACCCCTGGCGGGGAGACCATCTCCTGACGGCTCAGCCAGCTTGAAGTCGTTGCCATCCTTGTCCTTGAGGGTATCGGTCAAGGGGTTGAAGTTCAGGGTGCCGGCAATCGACATGGCGACTACGAGATCGGGGCTGGTGACGAACGCGTGAGTGGCGGGATTGGCGTCATTCCTACCAGTAAAGTTACGGTTGTAAGATGAGATGATGGAGTTGGCCTCGCCCTTCTTGACATCCTTGCGATCCCACTGTCCGATGCAGGGACCGCAGGCATTTGCCAAAACCATGCCACCAAAGTCTTCAAGGGTCTTGAGCTGTCCGTCTCGCTGAATGGTCGCGCGAATTTGTTCACTACCAGGCGTGACAGTGAAGACAGCCTTGGATTTGATACCGTGGTCAAGCGCATCCTGGGCAATTGAGGCTGCGCGAGACATATCTTCGTACGACGAGTTGGTGCAGGAGCCGATGAGACCGACCTTGAGGTCCTCGGGCCACTTGTTCGCAGCCACGGCCTCCTTGAACTTGCTGATGGGGGTCGCGAGATCCGGCGTAAAAGGACCGTTGATATGTGGCTCCAGCTCGTCAAGGTTGATCTCAATCAATTCGTCATATTCGGCGCCTTGATCCTCCTTGAGGTCCTTGGCATATGATCGGGCATAGTCGCCGATGTGCTTCCTCTTTGTTGCCGCGAGGTAGTCGTACATGCGGTCGTTGAATGGGAAAAGCGAGGTCGTGGCCCCGATTTCGGCACTGGGCACAAGTTAGCTATAGGACATGAATGCAGCGACAGCGAGAGCGATTCACCCCATGTTGCAGATGCTGGACATGCCCGTAGCAGAGAGCGAATCAGTGCCGGGTCCGTGGTACTCGACTATGTTTCCAGTTCCGCCTTTGACAGTAAGAATACCGGCGACCTTGAGGATGATGTCTGGGGCTATTAGAAAGCGGACTAACTTGGTCAGACTGACGCAACATACCCTTTGGAGAAGTCCAGCCAGAGAGCTTTCCAGTGAGACGGACACCAAGAACCTTGGGAGCCTTCAGTTCCCAAGGCAGGCCAGCCATGACATCGACAGCGTCAGCGCCACCGACGCCAATTGCTGCCATACCGAGACCACCAGCGTTGGGCGTGTGTGAGTCAGTGCCGATCATGAGACCTCCGGGAAAAGCGTAGTTCTCGAGGACGATTTGGTGAATGATACCGGACCCAGGTTTCCAGAAGCCAATGTTGTATTTTGCACATGAGGTAGCGAGGAAGTCGTACACCTCCTTGTTGATGGACTGTGCCCTTGCCAAATCTTTTTCGCCTCCGATTTGAGCCTCGATCAAATGATCACAGTGGACAGTAGTAGGGGTAGCAACCGAGGGCATGCCGGCGGACATGAACTGCAGGATGGCCATCTGCGCAGTGGCATCCTGGCAAGCAACACGATCTGGACGAAGCTTGAGGTAGGACTTGCCACGCTCGATCTCTTGATTGTGAGGATCGTCCAGATGGGAGTAGATGATCTTCTCGGCCAAGGTCAGGGGCTTGTTCAGGCGTTGGCGCACGATGTTGAGGTTCTCGCTCATTTTCGCATAGTTGATGTAGTGGCCCTTCTCCCAATTGGTCATCTCAACCTTTTTGGTCAGGGCAGAGTCATTGACGGTCGCGAAAGTGCGACGGCCAAGCTGTTGTCCGCATATCAGTACCATACAGAAAGTGGGGAGGTTGGAGATAAACTGACCAGCTGGCGCGCCGCAATCCTGGTCGACAGCATCGCGGATGACGGTCAGAACTTTGATCAATGTGTTCTGATATGCCAAAGAGGCTGTTCCGTCGGAGTGGAGATATAGAGAGAAGAGTGGATGGGTGAAGAAGGACGAGAAGACGAAGTCAGGTTTGGCATGTGAGCCGCGCCGATACAGAAGAGCTGGACTTCCGAGGTGGAAAGGAAGCGAGGTCTGTGCACAGAAACCGCTTTTTTTGTCCAATGAGATGCGCTACATTACAGGGAGCTCCTCCACGCACGATGATGTATCCTCTCTCCAACTTTGCAGAAGAGAATACAGTCGTTCCAATGGAAGCTCGGTATGCCTTTTCTAAGCTCTCACAATGATCAATTCTAATCCATACAAGTCTGAAAGGCTCCTGACGCCTCTGGTCCTGACAACAACTCCTCCACGATTACCCGAGTAAACACGTTTGGATCTCTGGGCAAAAATTTCGACGCAATTTGTCCGGGAGCTCGGCCTTAGCCGGCGTGCCCCGAACTGCCCTGCTCCGCCGAAGTCGCAGGACTTCGCAAAGCCCGAAATCTGTAATTTCGACTTCGATATCGGCGCAGACCACCTCTCAGATCGTCACCATGCCAGCCATCCGTGGTGCAGATTCAAAAAAGAAGACTAGGCGACATACTCGCGATCTCGATCAGATCCACGCCGACTTGCACGAGGCGAAGCACCTCCAGCGCTACCACGACACCAAAGCACCAGAGGATTTACCTGGACTGGGACAGTGGTATTGCACCGAGTGTGCGAAGTGGCTCGAGTCTGAGAACAATTTTGCGGCGCATAAGAAGAGCAAGCCCCACAAGAAGCGAGTCCGTCAGCTCAAGGAAGAGCCGTACAGTCAAAAGGAAGCAGAGCTTGCCGCAGGTCTCACCACAGACAATGGAAAGAAACTGGAACAAGGGATGGAGGTAGAGGAGTGAACGACAGGAAAGAATGTCCGCCAATCCGATAGGTTTGGCACCATACAGAGTTTCTGTCCGCTGTGCAGCGCTTCCCATCTTCTGCGATGGGCAACTAAGTGGAGTTTAAGCCCTCAAATTCATGGCGCAGAGCGAGCCATGCGCAATATCGCCCAACCCCTTTGAGATGTGAAGCATATGCACTACGACGGGAGATACCTTAGAGGCAGCCTCGCAGAGATCAGTGCAGGTTTGCAGTAGTTCGACAGTTGGTCGCTCATCGATTCGAGACATGGCCAGGCATAGAGAAGCATTTCTCCGAGCATATATTTCATCGCACGGCAGATACCTGGCAGGATCCGGCTTTGGGAAGGCCTTTGAAGAACTACATCAGAAAGTGTTCAGAGTACGACCATCATTCACGACCTCAACTGCCGGCCGAAACCATCACTAACACCTCGTAGTACCATTCGAAACAGAACTATCAGCCCCTCGATTCCTTTCTGAGACTCCCTTTCTTCCACCTCCTTGTTATCTCTCACCGTACACTCCTCCATCTTCCACGGCGGCCTTTTAGTCCTGTACTCTGTCGAGTTCCAGCCATCAGCTAAGCAATGCTTGGCATCTCGTGCAACCTCATCTCAGTGTCCATGCTCACACGTTTCTCTGTCTGCCACATTCCCCCCTCTTGTCTCTGAAGCCTTAGCTCGCCCTTCTTAGAGAAAGTCTCACGCTCTAGACAACACACTACGCGAATTCATCACAATGCTTAACCTGGATGACGATCGCTCTGATCCTACTTATAGCATGGCAACATCTCGAAATCACTCCGAGGAACATCCCCTGTATGCTAGATATATCACCATCGAGAATCCACTGTCAGCCCTCTTCTACCTTACGACTATTACAGTTGCACTGGATCTCTATACTATCCTTATAGTAGTAGTACCACCCACAATTGCAATGCTGAAGAAGCTCCCTAGTCACTACCTCAAGGTCTGGATCGTTCGCATCATCATACCGAGCCTTGGCTACCGTCAAGCATCCGGCTTGCGGTCTTGTCCTTTGATTGTGAACGTGATCGTTAATACAGACCAGTCTGGACCCAAGTCATCACAAACGGACACTCAAATCGGCTTCCAGCCAGGCTACAGGGTAGTGTGATTGAGCGTGCTCCCAACGATCTGCTTCTTCGGTGTCCAAGCTGCCGTGATCGTCCCAGATATCTTCGGCGATCTTGTCGGCACTCGAGACTCTCCTATACACCTCGACAGCTTCGCCATCGTCCACAAACCTATCTTACTCGGGTCCAGCGATGGACATCACGAGCAGTCGCGGACTCTCGTAAGGACTTTCTCTTATTGTGCCTTGATTTCCTCCCGCCTCTGCGCCAGAATAGTACAGCAGGCACGGCAATCACGAAAGCGCCAAAGACGAAGCGAAAGTATCATCAATCCCAGCTTGGCTGGCAGACCACCAAGAAGAGCGTCGTGCCTTGACCAAATCCTTGTGCGCAACTGATTCAATAGCTTGTGGGCTGCGCTACGTATGCTTGCAGCATGATGAAGTGCTTTCGCCAAGTGAGATCCGGAGCGGGTATTCTTTCCGCAGGGGCTGAAGGAGATCAAGCTCGACATGCTCGACTGCATGACTACGAGTTATCAGGAGGCAAAGGTGAAGCATTTGTCAACGATCCTTCATTCAAGAGACCACGCCGACACGAGCAGATCCCGCGGTTCCACGATCCTGCAGAAAAGCGCAGATGATCATATGTCGCTTTCAAAACAATGGGACCGGGGAAGAGACGAAGGAGAGAGAGCAACAAGTGTGAGAAATTGGCTTACCCTGGTGTTTCCACCAGAGGAACCGGCAGAGCAGTTGGGAAAGAGATTGCGCTGGAGGGCAAGACCTTCTGTACGATCCCCTACGAACAGAACGATCAACGTACCTATCCAATGGCAAAGCTGTGTCGTCGCATCTCAGTCTGGCTTCAGCAAATGGACATTGTCAATCTGGGCTTCCAAGAGGCCCGCGACTGTGAGCCTCACGACTAGCGAATGAAACTTACCACGACTTCACCCGCCCGTCTTGACTCCCTCTCCCCTTCTCCCTCCTTGTAGCACCATCCGAATCAACACCACCACTCCTTTACTAAATCCTCCTGGCTCTTTGGCCCCCTGCTCCCTCGTGGTAGTACTGTGCAGATCAAAATTACCACCCCTCCACTGATCCCTCCTGACTCTATGTCCTTACTTCCCACCTGGTGGCATCTCAGGGTCCTGATAGCATCTCATCCTCCGGTAGTATCTCATCCTCCGGTAGTATCTCATCCTCCGGTAGTATCTCATCCTCCGGTAGTATCTCATCCTCCAGTAGTATCTCATCTTCCGGTAATATCTCATCCTCTAGTGGCATCTCGTCCTCTGGTAGCATCTCGTACTACATATGTAGAGTGGAATTACGACAAGGTCCATTGGGCCTACTGTAATGCCTCGTACAATCGCATCGCGGATCTGTCCACCGACTTCCATGGGATCAAAAGGCTATTGAATGGCCTACGAGAGGCCATGGGAGCAGTGAGCTGGGGAATATATCTGGACTCGTTAGAGATTACTACATGTGACGTTGATGATACCAACACTCACGAAACTTGGATTCTGGGCGTCGAGATAGATCGTAAGCGAGCCGCCTACTTGTATCACCTCGGAAAGGACCTTCGGCATTTCGACCAATAGATAGACCAGTTGAGTGATCTATGGCTCTGATGCTTGTTATCGGCTTGATTCGGTGTCCGTTCCTTGACTGGAACGGTCATAATTCGATATCTGTATGCGCCGCTTCACACTATAGCGCGGTGGACATGCACCTAATAGTCCAAGGGAGCAGAAATGGCCGCGTACTTTGTGCTTGATTGTGTCAATCCAGGCACTTCATGTCCGTCGGAATTGGCAAGCATCCTTCGAGGAACGGGCGACAAAGAGACCTGTCTCACTTCAAAGTTGGACTGACTCGCATCATATGCTGTAGCAGCCGTTTGTCATAACAACAGCTGTATAGCCAGATGCGAGGGTATGTTGTCACGCCTACCAGAAGACACCGTTCTTCTGGAATTGCACTTAAAGCTGGTAGAGAGAAGGATGTGACTGGCATCCTTCCCTCATCCCAGAATGATTGGTGGAATGAAGAGCATGGTAGCCAAAAGTTGGATTGTTGTTCCTCTGGTATGTCGTGAAGATACCTACTTGCCCTAAAGCAGAATGCATATGCTGCACTGGTCGAAAGGCTTGGAGATTCACTTTCCGCTTTGACACGAGGAGTTGGTGAATATGTCATCTTCGGTGAAGCTCTCAGATTCTTTCTCTGTCACTGGACAAAACGGTAGTAGAGATCCTTCTGCTCATCAACAATGCCATTGGCTTCTCGTGATACTTATGACTGAACTGATGCAACACGCTAATCCGTCCGTGCAGCCGTAGGTACAGAACATTCTGGCACAAGACCATCCCTCTGTCGATGCTGATGATCGGCATGGCGCATGACCATTGTCCTCATCGAACGACTCTAGAATCGATCCTTATTGAAAGGTTGGTCGGACATGAAGCAGGCAATCCGGCAAACCCGGAAACAGCGATGCGTGTTAGATCAGCAGTGAGGTCCTTCCTGAAGACGTCCAAGATAGCTCGATTGAGTGCTATATCCTGTGATTTGTCCACCGTGGTAGAGGAGCCGTCATGACAAAAGAATGTTTATGCATGTGCGGGGCGATGTCGACTTAACAGTGAACGCTGAAATTCAGCATAGGATGGTTGCAGTTTACCAAACGGTGTTTCAACATAATGCTCCAATTGTACGAGGAGTAGGGAGGAATCCAGAAGCAGTGCCCACAGGAGTAGCCTAAATGATATCGCGAAGACTTACCCCTGCTGCCTCTCATACAGCGGCGTTCGATTGACAGTCTTCGTGATCGTAATGTGAGCATCGCTGCACCAAGGCAGTGGGTGTGGAGATCACACGCCTTCGTCAGACTCGGCGTGTGGCGCCTGGCCCTCTAACACAGCTCTGATGGTTCTAATTTATTGCCTGCCTGCCTTTGTGGTATCTTGTCTGTACGTTCCGACCATTCCGCGACACTTGTAGATGCCGCGGACGCCGTCAAGGTCAACTCGGTCGATCTTGGTGAAGTCCGAGTCTATTCCAGCCGACGTGTCTCCCAGCAGATGAAGGTGATAGCAGTCATGCCGGTCCGCATAGACCCAAAAGCTCGGAAGAAGCTGGTATCATTGAGTTCCCACATCCTAACACTTGTGTGCGCGGTGTGCGTACCAAAGAGTTGTCAGACTGCAAAACCGGAGACCTGCTGGGAGGATTCCAGTCATGAGAGGATGACGAGATGAGCTGACCAGCGAGAGGACGGAGCGGCCAGATATCACTAAACGATGTAGCATCCAGGCCGCAAAGAACTTCTACTCGCGCATCAGGCACTGGCGGGTCGGCATGGCCGACCCGTCCAGTATAAGATGTCGAAGTCCCGTACCGACCAGTGACGATGAGCAGTCTACGGATTTGAGAAGTCGTCAGGGCTGAAAGATCCCCATCCCCCGGAGCAGACAATGTCTTGAGCGGCCGATATTGAGCCATCTGGAATGGCGGCTCGACTGTGGAATGGAGGTTTTGATCTTCGACGTCGTTGGTAGCTACACACTCGGGCAAGGGGCAAGTCGGATATTTGAGATGACACAGAGAGCCTTGTCGCTGGTCATAGTCCTTGCAGGAGACTCTAGCTCGAATCAGAGGATAGTCGCCAATGTCAGCTTGTCCATTGATGATGAGTAGCAATTACTGGGCTGCGTCGGCGGTGTCGTTGAAGACACTTGTACCCCCGGCGGCAATGATCTTCTAGATGAGCTTCTTCAGCCTCTCAACTCTGTTGCGAGACACGCTTGGGAAGGTTGACGTGGCTTGGATCAGCAGAACCTTCGCTCCTCCGATACTCACCATGTGCGGTCTGCTTTGAAGATGTAGAAGTTGGCAGCGTAGAGACCAACCATGATCCCTGTCGAGCTGACGGCTTCAAAGCTCAAGCATTCCCTCCTCTCCATCTCATGTCTGAGACCCACAAGATCTTCGTGAATGGCTGATGTCTCTCGGTTGTGAGCCATTTGCTAGCTCAGGGAAAGCCTGGAACGAATCGTCACCTACTACGAGACGTTCGAAGCAGACTTCAAAGATCTGTTTGGCAGGACCGCCATGCGCCACACAAAAGATCGCATCCGGAACGAGCTACGTTCATCCCCGCTGCGATGATTCGTTGTTGTTATGCCATTGGCAACGATGGAGGAGCAGATCCACACAAATGTATCGGAGTAGATGGCTGAGGAATGTGGCCTTCTCAACGATGGCTCTGCTGCATCAGGTGTTTGGGCTATCTGACGAGTATGCAATTCCTATGACTCCTTTCGTTTCTACGATGGTGGCGCCGAATGTGATCAGCAGCGGGGAATAGTTGCGTAGCTGGGTGCTTCAGGTCATCAGGTACCAAAAAGATTGTAATCCTGTCCAGAACGATACTCTCGTTCCTGCAAGGTCCAGGTCCTTAGCCTTGGTGTACTGACCTCGGTAGCCAGCAAGCAAGTGGCCACCTACTTGAATGTTTATCACACTGAGGCGGATACCATCCGCTGTCGCGGGCATGATTTGCACTTTCAGTGCATGACAGGTTCTGTTGAACAGTGCCACCGCCGTTTTGGAATCCTCTGCACGATTCTGCTAATCCCTGATGGCGACAACAGGCTCTAGGATGTGCTTGAGGAGGTGCCAATCCCGGCGTCGGAAGTGATGGTTTGTGATACAGAAATTGTCCTTGTGGTTCCGGCGGTGGGTGATCTACAGGCGGGGACGTTCATTTTCCGAAGTCAAGCACATGCTCTGTCAGGACAAATGATGTCGATTCGTAGCGCTGACTTTTCAGATTATGGAGGTGTGCCGAAATTATGAGTGTAAGGCTCCAGCCGATTCAACCTACTATTCCAGGAGGGTCCTGTGCCTCGGAGCATACCGTTCCTGGGTATACCATCCAAGACTTCAAACATGACTCCAGTCGGATCGGATTGCAGCGCAGTCCGGAGCTGATCAAGGTACAGATGTTCGTGAGAAAGATTGTTCTACACCAGACATCACCGCCTCCAGATGGGTAAATAGAGGCTTGTCAATGTGGAAGACGAGGAACCCTTGCCTTGCATGCCTTGCAGAGCGGTCGTCCTTGTAGTTGACAGGATGGTGCAGATTTGATGCGTATCTCACCGAGTGTATGCGAGGTTCCGGTCAGTCAGCTTTGTCTTTCGGCTAGAGATTGGGGAAGAAGCGTGACAAAGGATGCTGACTTATGCCGTATTTGTCGAGTGGTGGGGAGTGAAAGGGAATAGCGAAACGCCGTGGTCGCCTCCTTGCCGGGATGGTTCGACGAGATTGCGAACTCTATACGAAGGTTCATCGCAGGCATCAATGAAGACTGCAGATCGAAGGACGTCGAGTGTGAGCGACTGTTGAAGGCATTATAGTATAGGACGGACCATCAGGCCACCTTCGTATCTACCGTCATCTCCTGCACGTATGTTACAAGCTCCTTCACAGGTGCGAGCTCGTCGACAAGGCCCATCTGGCCCAGCGGCTTCGTTGAGATTACTTCTTGAACAAATGATCGAGGACATCCCTATCTTGTGGCAGCCATGTGGGATAGTCTCCATTGATGTTGAAATCGTGACAGCCAGGAGATCTGCCTCGAAGATAGTTCAGCTAGATCTGATCCCTCTTGTGGTCGACCCTGAAGTCACTTCGGAAGTCTCCTGTGTAACGATCACCATGATCATCTAACAGAAGGTCGACTATTCCCAAAACCTCTCCAGAGACGTGGTAGACAGCGATAGGCCCTTGCGATGTAAAGGCCGAGGTCGACGACGCTGCCTCTGTATGGGTAGAGTGTACCACGGATCTGACGGACTTTGTCGAAGACATGCACAAATGTGATGGAGGATCCTCATTTGGTCACAGGGCTGGTAGAGGTTGTGATTCACGATCCTCCAAGTACTTATGGCGCCATCCTCTCAGTGTACAGTTGACTCATAGCCAACATCAGCGAAACGTCTCCCGAGTTTGCTCTGCGAGGCGCATGACTTGTTCCACACTGCCTGCGAATCCCAGTCTTGAGCTTCAAACCAGACCACGTTTCGTGCTTGTCGTCGCCCGTATCGCAGTCGCCCTGATGGAGAGCATTGCGCAAATTGGCTCGAGGCTCCTCCTCGTCCTTGGTATGACAAGCTGAACCAGATCAGCAGGAGATGGCAATACCGGCAGCCGAAGGTGCTTAAGAAGACATGTTATGGCCGTTGATTATCGTCCCGGCTTTGGGATCGTGGTGAATCGCGAGGCGCTTTGGGGGATGCATTGCTCTCGGCTTTAGCGTAGGCCAGGGTCTGGGTTGAATGGATGGATAGACATGCACAGCTCGTTGTCAACGTGCTCTACATGCCGTGGCCCGCATCAATCTCGATTTCGTTCTCGCCGCTCAGCAGATGACATGGAACGGTGTGTGTGCCAGCAATACAGTGCTTGACCTCGTCCTCAACGAGATTGAGATTTTCAGTGGTGCACCGGCTGGGCTTATCGGCATGGCTGCGTACATTTCGCTGAGTACAGTTTGCTCGGGTGCTTATGGTCAACTGCTACGCGGGCTTGCTGGGTTGCATTCAGGTGGATCAGCTTCATCTATGCTCCATGGTAAACCAGAGTCGGTCAGCAGTATACTAGAAGGCGAGTACACAATGTCGTCGGAAAAATATATAGCGATATGCGCAGCAAACTCGTGAAACAGAAGATTACTCTTCTACTACCGTAGCTACCGCCTCTTAATTCTCGATTCTATAACAAATTTGTAGTAGGAGTAATATTAATTAGCTAAGCTAAATTTCATTATATATCCTCTTATATCTTATAAAGAGTACTAGATTTATACTAGTTATTATAGTACTAGTATTATTTAAAATATCTATAGTAGCTAAGAGTAGTACTAAATATATATCTAATTTAGCTAAGTAAGCTAGTAGATTCTTATATATCTTATTACTATAGTTATATATTATTTATTAGTCTTAGCTCTACTAGTTAGAGCTTAGTATTTTTATTTTTTTTCTAAATTATAAACTATAAATAACTTAATCTAAAATTAATTTCTAATACTTTTAATCTAGAGTACTTTATATATCTTAGAGTATATTATACTCTATAGAGTACTATATACTTTTTAGTCTATACTCTATATACTATCTCTTTATATATATTATAATAGAATACTTTAACTTAATATTTAATAAATATTTTAAAATAATTCTAAATTAAATTACTTTAGCTAATTAGCTACTTATAGCTTTACTATAACTCTATCTACTAAATAGTAATATTTAGTTTTAGTATAGCTCTATTTATTAAAAAATAGTATTTATTTACTATTTAATATAAGGTTTTCTCTATATAGTAGCTATTCTAGAGTTAATTAAATTTAAAATTACTATATCTAATTAGAATTATTTTTAACTCTACTCTATAGATTTTTAATTTACTTCTATTCTATTCTATAATTAAATTAAATTAAATTAAATTATTTAATATATTTTAAATAAATTAAATATAATTCTATAGTTATTATTTTTAAAGTTATTATTAAATTTATTAACTTTTAAACTATAGCTTAACCTTTTAACTATTTTTATTATTATATAGTAATTTTAAACCTAGATTAACTTTAGTTACTAAATATAAATATAGCTAAGTTTTAGATTAGAATCTAATATTTTAAAAATTCTATAATAATTAAATTAAAGCTTAGAGTTCTATTTACTTTATTCTATTCTAAGAACTATAATACTAATAGCTCTCTAATTCTCTATAGAAATTAATATAGAATTTTTTCTTTTTTTAAAACAAATATTTCTAACTAATTCCTAATTAGCTAGATTATCAAACTTTAGAAAGGTAATAGTAGGTAATAGTATACTATCTTCTTCTTTTCTCCTCTTCTCTACTAACAACGTATATCACTCGCAACAGGAAACAAGTCTGCAATTGGATGGGACTTTCGAATTCATACAGCGAAGGAGATCTCCGGCACGACTAAACCACCTGTTCTCAAATCTGCTACCATGGTACGTTGTGCTTACAATACATGCTGTGTTCCCTCGAGCCGAGTCCTTGTATGAGTCTTGTGTGTACTACTGCATAATCTCCTTTGTCCACAGATCAACCAGCATCTTCATGTCTGCCCAACAGATTCCATAGCGATAACGCGCCTTCACATTGTCGGCCATACGCCTGATGAACTCTTTCTCGACTCTGTCTCTGGTCGCCATGTCGCTCAAAGACTCGCTGAGAAGGGTAAAGCTGAAGTCCAATTTCTCAATGTCGCAGACAACGTCGCCCTCGTCGTCAAACAATACCAGAAATCGGTACTCTTCGGTCGATATCTCCATGCTCGGGAATTGAGGAGGATCGAATGGTGGGTAAAGGAGGTACTCGTCAAGCTCGGCTTCGTCAGGAATCGACAACTAATCGGTATCCTTGACATCGCTCATCACACCAGTAAGGTAGAAACTCCACATGTCTTTCGAATTACTGTATAGGAAGCCAAGCATCTCTCGACGGACGACGGGGTGGGATAAGAGTAATGGCGATGGTTGAAAACTTGCAAGGTCGAGGGTGTAGCTCCCTCGGCCAGATGTATCTCTCTTTCTAGTGCGAGCATCGAACTCGACTTCCGACCAGAGAGGGTCTGTATAACTGTACACCTTGAGGCGTAGCTCAGGTGTGAGCTTCTTCATGAAGACATTGAGGAAATCGGAGGGTAGAAGGTTTTCCATTCTGAGGCATATTAGTCGTGAGCTAACACCTACGCTGTGACATACTTCGCCTGTGATGTGCCTTGCAATTTCTTAGGTGGGATTCAACAGGTAAGATTTGGCTTCAAATGACCGTATATCGGGGTTGGAAAGATGATAGTGTTCGGGCTGGCAAAGATTAGGTGATGCCGGAGGTAATGCTTGTTGAATATGGCAAGCGCACCAGGCAAGCCTCACAAGACGCGACGCGACCCACTCAGGTAATAGTCAGGTAATAGTTTGATTTCGGACCGGTGACAGTCTAGCAAATGCCCATCTACAGCTCGGTAATAGTCAGGTAATAGTACTGAGACCTCCTCAACCTGAACATACTATCACTAGCCATGTGAACTCTCTGCACGCCAGCCATCCATCTCAGTGTCTCGCCTCGCCCTGCCATGCCCAGCATCTACCTCAGTTTGCTCAAGTGGGTCTCTCTCTTCAAGTGCCTCCTGAGACCGGCTGCCTTGGTGAAAGTCTCGTCACACACCTCGCAGTAGTGCTTCTTCTCGGCTTTCGCCCTCTCTGCCGCACTAGCTTGCTGCCGGCGGAACTTCGCCCTTGCTGCATCTGGGTCTTCTTCAAACTTGCGCTTGTTGTACGCGCTCGACTCGGCGTTGCGACGTGCGTGTGCTTCAGTACCGACCTGCCCAGCGCGCCACTCTTTGTGATATTCCTGACGACGCCCCTTGAGCTCTTCAGCCTTGTCTTTCAACTCTTGTTCGGTGAGATGGAAGTCGCCAGCGATATCGTCGCTTAGAGCATTGTGTGAGCAGAGGCCGTCATACTCAAAGTCTTCGAGGGACCATCGGCAAAGTGCAGTCATGCCACCATAATCCTTTTTGGACTGCATAGCCCAAAGTGCAAAGCTAAGTGCAGCTTCCATTGCGACGAAGACGAGTCGGACATATGGGATATGCTGTGGCTCGGGAATGGGACCTTCAAGGAGGATGCCTTTGTGTGTGATGACATAACCGTCGCGGAGTGCTTTCTTGAGGTGGACAGGGAGGTCTCGCTTGTCCGAATCTTTCTTGCCCCTGTCGTATTGTTGCATTCTCGCACGACCACTAATCGCCGAGTCTGTACCGGAGCCGAGGTAAACCAAAGGGCGGCGTCCTTTCATCTCAAGTATGATAACGTAAACGATCCACACCTTCAGGTAATGACTGGGCAAGTTTTTCAACATCGCGATCGTTGGTGGTGCTGCAGCGGTGAGGATGGTGTAGAGATCTGGGGCGAATGTGATGGTGGAGAGGTAGAAGAGAGTCGATAGTGCATTCTTGGTAGTGACGTATTGGGCGTACAGGGGATGTTTCGAACGCCTCGGAGTGATCTGGATGCATTGCCATACCAGGAGTAGGATCAGAGCAATCATCTGGTCCAGGTTGAGCATGGTGTCGGATTTGCTAAGGGGTTGTCTTGGTGTATGAGGATTTATCGAAGAAGAGTGAGCTATAGCTTCTGAAAGACGAGACAGGTATCTGTAGCAGACAGAGAGATCAAAGAGCGACAAAGCTCATAGCTGTGGTGTGGTATTGTTGTATAGCAGGTGCAGATGAGGCAGTCGCGGTTTAGGCAGTCGCAGTCGAGGCAGTCGTGTTTGAGGCGTCGTTGGACCGCATTACCAGCGGAACAGAGGGAACACCAATATTATAGGAGATCACAAGGAATAGTACTGAAGGAGGCTTCAGTGCTTGATTATTCATGAGATGGTACGATATACTTGCCGTCGCTGCTTTTGCAGGTAATAGTCCGGTAATAGTAGCATGCTCCTGCATTGCTCCATGTCCCTCTGATGACCAATTATCCTGCTACCCTTCGTCCAGGGGGAAAACGTCCTAACGGCTTCTTTCTCGGACCCATCGTCTTCTTAGCAACTCCCTTCGTCCCAGGCGTCTTGCCCTTGCCCTTGCCCTTGCCCTTGCCACCACCACCACCACCACCACCATCCCCACCTCCACCATTTCCACCATTTCCACCACTGCCACGACCGCCACTACCTTCGTATCCTTCACTTGACGAACCCTTGCCCCCATATGCCCTCCAGTCACCGAGTTTTGGATAACCAGAAAGTGCTTTAACAAGTCCGAGATCCTTGCTTTGGATAGTGACACGCTTTGCATGAATTGCGCAGAGGTTCGCACCTATCAAGGTTAGTGAGTGGTAATAGTCGGTAATAGTATCCACGTACGGTCAAAGATGCTGACGAGATGCGCTTCGGCTGCCTCTTGAAGGGCGAGAAGGGCAACTCTCTGCCACTTAAGATCAGGGGCCAGTGTCCCTTTCTGATTTTCCGCAATCTCTCTTACAAGACGAGCAAAGACAGTCCTTGGAAGCAGAAGTTCGGTTGACATACGACCCTGGTAATGTCTGATTTCGCGGAGAGCTTTCGAGCCTAAGGGAGTTAGCAGCGGTACTATTACTGGACTATTACCTACTCACCAGACTTGCTGCCTCTCTGCTTTGTACCAGCATTCTTCTTGCGAGGGTTGTAGGCCGTGCTCCTTTTCTTCCTGTAAGAGTTGATGATCTCCTCATTTAAGGCATTCTTGCGGCGCTTTGATTGGGCTCCACGGTTTCTTTGAGTCTTCTGAGGTGCTTTCCTCGGGGGAGCGCGACCTGGGGCGTTACTTGGACCAGTCCCATTGCCACCATTGCCACCATTGGCACCATTACCATTGGCACCATTGCCATTGCCACCATTACCATTGGCACCACCATCATCTCCATTGCCATCAGTCTCACCAGCATCTACCTCTTCAACTTCATCTTCTCCCGGGCCATCAGCAGCAACTTCGGACTCAGAGGACTCAGAGGACTCAGAGGACTCAGAGGATGAGGAGGATGAGGACGATTCGCTCTCGGACGGAATTTGCTCACCCCCTTCCTCTGTCGCCCTTGAATTGAATGCTGGTGGCATTGCTGGGTTGTAGGTAATAGCCAGGTAATAGTAGTGGAGAGGTAGCTGTGTATGGGACGAAAGTCTGAGTATGGTAGCGGTACTTGTGATTGAATAGGAATTGTCAGGAAGAATTCGGGTGAATTGAAAGTGATATATGAAATTTGCATTCACATGTTCAACCAGTGAATTCTTGTTGCCTGATTTTTGACAGGAAGAGGAACTTCATGATTGTCAATAACAACAATAGTAAGGAGCCAACAATAGCTCCAAGGAGATACTCACTTGCTGTTTGAAAGGATCACTCCTTCACCTTCTTCTCTCCTCTACAGTACTACCGATCTCCTCCCTTCGTGCAACTTCTCTGCTACCGAACCCACCAGAACATCCTCTTCAACATCAAAGATGGCGCCAAAACCTGCTAGCCAGTACTCTACCAATGCACATACCAGGAAAGAACTCGCCCGCCGCAAGAACATGGATGCTCCTGCAGCTGAGCACCAAAGGCTCGTCAACAACATCAACAAAGCCAAGTCCAAGAAGCGTTCCGAGTTGAAGAAGAGTGCTGAGTATATGGCCGCCAATCCAGCGACTCAGAAGCAAATGATCGACACCGCGGTCGAAGAAGTCAACCAGAAATAGTCAGTACCTGGTAATAGTCAGGTAGTAGTACCCACTGACAGAATCCCAGCATCTCCGAAGGCAAACATCCTGACCAGAAACCGATCCCGAAAGCTTCCGCAGCCCAGAACTCCTCGACTGCAGGACCTCGCGATATAGCTGGTGGAATTCTGACACTCGAGGGCATTGATGCAGCACCAGACGCCGAGCCATTCGTTGTCGAGTTGAGCCACAAGTACCTCAGCGCCTTCACTGAGGAGGAAATTGCGATACTCGAGAGACATGTTGTCTGGCATGACAAGCGCCAGCAGATCCGATCCATGTGGCTGCAAGAGAAAGCGCTCTGGCAGATGTGGACGGATACTTTCTTTGAGAAAATGGAGAGTCTCGACCAGCTGGAGTATGATATCGCCATCAAATCTCAAGCTGGAGATGATGACGATGATGTCGCCGAGTTCATGGAGAAGCAGCTGTGGGATTTGTACCTTGAGGCAAGCCAAGTAACAATCGTTGTCGCCATTATACTAATCATTGTCAGTGGCAAACACCAAAGGGCCTCCTTGCGAGCATTTCCCTTGACTGGGACTATCTTCTGGAAGAACGTTCAGCTGAGTTGGTGAGGGCACAAGTGCTTTCTCAAATGCCGGAAGGATGGGGAGATGTTGGTACACACCTTGTGATGGGAATGTCGATGCTAACATCTGTCAGGACAACAAAGCTGTCGCGGCCGTGAAGACCATGGACTTCAATATCACCACAATCCAAGCCAAAGGTGGCAACGACATGGACTTTGCTCTGCGGGAGCATATCTGGGAAAATCTACCAGCAGAAGTCACCAGGGTAAGCATGCTCGCTGGTAATAGTCTGGTAATAGTACTGAAACTCCACAGATCGAGGACATGCGTCTCATTCTGCCGTCTGAGCTGTTCAACAGCTATGAGATAGCTCTCTGGTGTAACCTCTGGACCTGGTCGGATATGTTCGAGAGAGAGGGAGACATGGACGATTCTTTCCGCCTTCCTGGACCCGATTTATGGTGGGACATGATTGAAGAAGATGAGCAGGACAACTTCGAGCTCCTGGATGATGCTGCTGGAGCGGAATGGGCGTACAAAGCTGTCCAGAGCGACGACAGCAAGACGATCCCCACTGGCGCTGTTGAGCTTTTCCTCCACGCCGCAGAAGAAGAGGACGGGCATGTCAAGAAATTGACCATGACCTCTCCCGATCAATTCATGGGTAGGTTTTGGGATTTGCTGGATGGCGACGAGCGAGAAGTCTGGGCCTCGTTGATTGAGAAAGTGCTGCCGCAAGTTGAGGAGGATAAGAAGAGTGATGGACCGAGGGAGATGAAACGAGCCCCCACCCGGATTCCTCTCCGCGCTCAGGAAGAATTTTCCTTCTGATCAGGAGAGGCTAAGGCCGGATTTATTTGAACGTAGTATACTAGAACAAATCACCAATTCTTCCACCTACTATAACTCTAGTAATTTTGCTCTAATTAAGCTAATTCTTTTCCTAGTTAACTTAGTATAGCTAAAAATAGTTATTATAATATTTATTTACTAACTCTAGAGCTATTAAATAAAGATAAAGCTAAGTATAAGTAGCTAACTTCTATATATACTAGCTATAAAGTACTTCGTTAAGTACTACTACTACTAGATTATACTAAATATCTATAAGCTAGATATTATCTATTATAAAGATTTCTAAGTATTTTATTTAGTAAAGTTTATTATTATTAAGCTAAAGATCTAGTATAAAGTAATCTAGTAAACTATCTCTTCTAGATAACTATCTTCTCTACTATATCTAGTAGTATATTAATATTAGCTTTACTAATACTAAGAGTACTTATAATATAGACTAAGATCTAATACTTAGTTAGAGATATATTATTCTAATATTAATATAAGATAGATTATAAGCTAGATTTAGTTACTATCTAGGTCGAAGAGATTATATAATCTTAGCCTTATAGCCTAAGCTTCTAGCTACTCTACTCTTAATATATTATATACTTTATAGACTAGCTTCTCTTTTTCTTTTTTAACTCTTAATATTTTAATAAATAGATATAATTAACTTCTTATCTTACTAGTTATAATTACTATATTAAGAGTTTAAAATTACTATAATTAAGTAATAGAGCTATTAAATTATCTAGTTCTTCTACTACTTATATAACTTCTAACTACTAATACTTATAAAGAATTAAAGAATTAAAGAAGAAGTTATTATAACTATAGTTTCTATATATACTACTATAGATCCTCGCTACTACTATATAGATTAATATTATAATTATAAGAAGAAAGTAATAAGTTAAGTTATAAATAACTCTTAAAGAAAGTAAGCTATTAGCTAAATTTTTAATATTCTCTTTATTATATATTAACTTTTATACTATAAATTATAACTAACTTTACTAAGTATAGTTTATTCTAATCTTAGTAATAATTGCTACTTAAGTAAGATAATCTCTTTTACTAATAATAATAATAAGATAATCTAGTTAGTCTATTATAACTTTATTATTCTAAGTAATACTAACTTTCTTAAGAAGCTATAAGAGATAGATAGTATAAGTACTTTATATAAGACTTTTATATTTATTAAATCTATCTATAATAAGTAAGTTAAGGTATATAACTCTATATACTCTAACGCTCTTAACTTATATAACTAGCTAGATACTATCTAGTCTAAGCTAGATATAGCTAATAATACTATAGATAACTTTAATATCTAGGCTATATACTATCTTACTAACGTTAGTAAGCTTAAGGCTAAGTTAGTCTAGCTAAGAGCTAAGATAAAGTATACTATACTAGCTTCTTTTATATAAGATACTACTTTATTAAAGAAGATACTAAACTTTACTATATTTAGTAGTAGTACTCTAGAGTAGTTTAAAGTCTTTAAGTACTAGATAAAGAATAAGATATATACTAATACTAACTACTATTTAACTAAGGCTACTTAGTTTATATATTTCTACTTCTATCTTACTAGAGAAGCTTATATCTTTATTATAGACTTTACTAGAAATAATACTTTTAATTTTAGTACTAGTTTAGCTTTATTATTCTAGTATTTTAAGAATCTTAACTATAAAGCTACTATATATATTTAGTTTATTAGCTTCTTTTAGTATAATAGCTCTTTTAATTTATTTATTAGTAAGTTTAATAAGTATACTTTTTATACTAAGATTACTAATAATAAGTAGCTTTACTAATTATACTAGAAAATCTTTAGTAAGCTATATACTACTTTTATTAACTTTAATATTAATAATTTTATTATTTTTATTATTAAGACTTATATTACTAACTATAATATCTAATAAAGTAACTTTATTATTAAGTATACTTAGACTTTATACTTTATACTAGCTATAAGCTATACCTTAAGTACTTTAACTTATACTTTTTATTTTACTTTTACTTTTATTACTTCTTTTACTATCTTTTATCTTATAGTTAGAAGTACTTTATAGTCTTTTTAACTTTCTTAGTTACTTACCTATTATACTTATAAAAAGCTTAATTATATCTTTACTAAGTATATAGCTAGTACTATAAAGAAGACTATTTATACTATTACTTATCTTTTATATACTATTAGTACTATAAAAGCTACTAAGATCTAATAGCTTTAGAACTATTTAGCTAAGTTAAATAGCTAAGTTAATACTAACTTAGCTTATAATATAGATCTAGTTTAGCTTTAGTTTAACTCTAATATAGATTATAAGTTAGTTAACTTACTTAGCTAGAGAAATAACTAGCTAAAGAATAAGTTTTATTTTCTAATAAAAAAAAAGTAATTTAAGATAAATCTAGAGTTATATAGTTATTAAATAGTATTATTAGCTACTATATTTCTACTATTATAACTCTTATTACTATTTATAATCTATATAATCGTAACTATACTATTACTTTATAAGTCTTTATTAATACTAATATACTTATTAGTATTATAGCTAACTATAAAGTTCTTAATAAGCTTAAGAGTTTTAGCTACTCTATAGTATTAGCTAACTCTATCTAGCTTAATACCTATAATAGTATTCTAATAGAGTAAGTTATATATAATATCTCTCTTACTACTATTATCTTTAGTAAGCTTAATACTTTTATAATCTTTTAGATTATAGATATTAACTATTTTAATATTATTCTTGGCTTTAGATAGCTTAAGACTAATAAGGCTAATATTAACTATAAGCTTAGCTAGGTTATATATAAAGAAGAGTTTTTACTAACTATTATTAAGTAGTAGCTACTATAGCTAATTAAAAAGCTAAGTTCTAGATCTAAACCTAGTTTAAATCTAAGAACTAATCTAGTTTAGATCTAGTTTAGTTATAGTTTAGCTTATAAATTAGAATTTAGTTTAGCTACTAAGTTAGAACTTATTTATCTATTTTAGCTATTAGCTTTTAGATTAAATTTTAAATTAGATTAGAAGGAGTTTAAGCTAGTTTCTTATAGCTCTTAATTAATATATAAGTTCTCTTATATACTTATCTATATAAGTAATATAAATAACTATATAATAGTCTTTATTAGTACTATAGTCTTTATATCTTAAGCTAGGTACTATAGCTATAAAATCTTTATAATCTTTATAAAGAATATTAAAGATTATTACTACTTAACTTCTAAACTAGAATTAAACCTTATAGAAGTTTTATTACTAGAACTATATAAGTTTATAAATATTTTCTTTAAAAAGTAATTTAATATCTTTTTAATATATTAGCTAGATTTTAATAATTATATTACTCCTAAGAATAGTACTAAGCTACTATATACTAAGCTTTTATACTACTTATTACTAGAGAAGCTTAATATAGTAGAATAGTTTATTTATAAATACTTTAATAAGAGCTTTATTACTCTAAACTCTATAAGCTATTTATTACTTATTCTTTTTATTTATAAATTTAATAGAGAACTTCGTCTCTATATTAATTACTATAGTCTAAATAAAGTTACTAAGTAAGATATTTATCTATTATTACTTATTAAAGAAATACTTATTTATATTAGTAAAGCTAAGTAATTTAGTAAAATTAATATCTATTAAGTCTTTTACTATCTTTATAATTCTATTAACTATAAAGACTTTATTACTTTCTTTATATAAATAAGTAACTTTAAATAGCTAGTAATACTCTTTAGCTTTACTAATACTTTAGCTATATAGTAGAAGTTTATAAACTATAACTTTATTAATATATTAAAATACTTTATATTAATCTATCTTAATAATATTCTTATTTATACTAATAGTACTTACTAGAAGTATACTAAGTATATTAAGCTAGTACTCTAGTAACTCTATAAGCTTAGTCTTAATATTAATATTAAAAAGAATAAGTTTTATTTAATAAAAGTAAAGTATCTTAGTATTATTATTAGCTAAGATAAAATCTAAATAAATTCTAAGAAAGTAGAAGTAGTTAAGGCTTAGAAGTAGCTAGCTCTTAGTAATATAACTTAAGTAAAGAGTTTTATTAGTTTTTATAACTATTACTACTATTTTATTAAAAGATTTAGTACTATTACTAAGCTACTAAATAATCTACTTAAGAAGAATACTACGCTTTAGAATAACTAGTATACTACTACTTTTAATTATATAAACTATATTATTACTAGTATACTAGTTCTTATATACTTTAACTATATAAAGTAAATTATTTTTAAAACTAATATTTCTAATATTACTATTATTAGTATTTTATTATAGTATAATAACTCTAATATACTATACTTTATTACTTTCTTTAGTAAGTCTATAAGTAAAACTAAGTATAACTATACTATTTATAATAAGAAGCTTTTAGCTATTATTTAAAGAAGAAGTAGATCTTTAAGCTAATAAGTACTTAGTCTAATAAGACTATTTAAGTTCTTACTAACTATTAGTTATTAATATACTTTATAAGAACTTAAAAGCTATTATAATACTAGGCTAGATAGGTTCTTTATCTTATATAGTTTAACTTTAAGATTATATATAGGCCTAGAGTAGCTAATAGTAAAGCTAATACTTTTACTAAAAGAAATAGAAATATACTATATTCTAAAGAAAACTCTAACTTCTATTAAATATTACTACTATTAAAGATACTTAATTAGTAAATTATTAATAAACTAGATCGAAATTATATTTAATCTAGATTAGCTACTTAAGCTAAACTAAGGTTAAATAAATCTAGTTTAGCTACTAAACTAGAATCTAGTTTATAATTTAGTTTATAATTTAGTTTACTATCTAACTTATTACTTATCTTAGCTACTAAGCTAGATATTTATATAGTATCTATTTTAGCTTTAAAGAATAAGTAATTCTTATTTCTTTTTAATAAGATAGCTAAGACTAACTTATAAGATAGTAAATTTAAGTCTATATATAGTATTTACTATATAACTAGTACTTTTTTTAAATAGAAATAAATATTATTAATAAATATTAAGATTAATAAGAGTATACTATAGATTACTAGCTAACTATTTATACTAGAGTTAATAGCTACTAAGGTAATTTAATAAGTATATAACTTAAAGAACTATACTTATACTAGTACTATAAAAATAACTACTATAATTAAAACTATCTTTTATATTCCTTAGTATAATAGCTTTATTAAGAGGTTTATTACTAATTACTATAACTATAAGTACTCTAAGACTTATTATAGTCTACTTACTAGTCTCTTATTTCTACTTCTAATATCTAAAAGACTTTAGTAGTATATTACTATAGACTTTATTACTAGCTTACTACTTATTAATAGCTATAATACTATACTCTATATAGTTAACTATCTATTTAAGAAGTACTACTTTATTCTCTACTTTTCTAGAAATAAAAGTATCTTAGTTTATAAAACTACTAAGCTATTATTCTTATATATATAGAAGCTATATAGACTACTAAATACTATTACTTTTAATTAAAAGCCTTAGTTTATAAGTAATATATAGAAGTAACTCTACTAGATCTTAAAGATTATATCTAAGCTATTTACTACTATATATCTATAAATAAATAGCTAATTAGAGATTACTAATTATAATTTTAAATAAGTTATTTATATCTATACTTACTAGTATACTAATTAGTCTTTTATTCTCTTTATAGCTAAGTTCTTAGCTAATATTAATCTCTTAAAGAGTATAAAACTATTACTATTTAAAGTAATAAGAGAATATAACTTAAAGATAAGCTTCTAACCTCTTAAAGAGCTAGAATTAACTTAAGCTAAGCTAAATAAGACTATTATCTATATACTAGCTAAGTAAATAAAGAATATTTATAAAATTATTTAAGTAAATCTTATAAAGACTTAGTTATATATAGTAGAATAGGCTAATAAGAAGTAACTCTTTATAGAATTTAAAGTTAATAATTAAGTATAGTTATTAATAAAGAACTTTTAACTCTATAGTAACTCTAAGCTACTTTTAAAAAGAATTAGCTTATATAAGATTATTAAGAAGCGCTTAGTACTATTATATAAGCTTAAGCTTCTTTATACTTTCTAGTATATTTACTCTATATTCTATACTAACTTCTTTACTAAATACTCTAATAACTCTCTACTAGACTAAGCCTTTAAAGAGCTTTCTTTAATAGAGATTAAAAGTAAAAAGAAGTATAAAATTAATAATATTATTAATATAAAGAAGCTACAAAATAGACTAGTTACTTATATAAGCTAAAAGAGCTATCTAGAGAATCTAATATAGTATCTAATTAATAACCTTAAAGGAGTAGCTAATATACTATATAATTACTTAGACTTCTATATAAATAAGTCTTAACTAAGCTAGATTAATATATAATATAAGTATTTAAGAGTAAATATAATTAAGAAGAGAGATAGTAATATAAAATAGATTATAAGCTAGATTTAGTTACTATCTAGATTAAAGAGATTATATAATCTTAGCTTTATAGCTTAAGCTTCTAGCTACTTTATTCTTAATATATTATATACTTTATAAACTAGCTTCTCTTCTTCTTTTCTAACTTTTAATATTTTAATAAATAGATATAATTAACTTCTTATCTTACTAGTTATAATTAAATATCTTTCTATCTATACTATATAAAAGATAGTTTTCTAACTTCTCTTTTCTGAAATTAGAAATTAGTTATTATATTATTATATAGTATATAGTTTTCCTTTATTAGTCTTCTATTTCTAAGCTATTATACCTACTCTATCTATATACTTTATTATAATTCTAATTCTTTATTAAACTTTAGTTAAGATAGTTTAGATTAATAGTCTTAATATATATAGTATAATATAGAGCTAAAGAATCTTTTATAATAGATAGTATACTTACTAACTTAGTAGAAGCTATCTAATTAGAACTACTAGTCTCTAATATATCTAAGAAAGAGCTATATACTACCTAAGTAAAGCTATTATAACTCTATTAAAATAGAAAGTATACTAAGATCTAAAGAGCTTTTATAGTAAAGTAAGAAAAGCTAATTAAGAAAAAGACTTATCTTAACTTAAGTAAAGCTTATAAAGAGTTTAATAATAAAAAGTAATTATACTAAAAAAATATTATTAAAGAAACTTTAGACTTTATTATCTTAATAAAGATACTTATTTTCTAAATTAATTTTAAGAAAATATAAAAGTTAAAATCTCTAGAGAAGCTAAAGAAATATATATATCTTATTAATATAAAGATATTTATTTAATTATATTATATTATCTTTTAAATCTATAAATATATTTATCTTACTAGTAAAGATTAAGCTTAATATATAGCTAGCTATCTTAATAAATCTCTTATAGTAATATAGAAGAGTTATATTAATAATATTAAGTTATAGACTAAGAACTAAAGCTATTTCTAGAACTAGATTAAAGACTAGATTATAGATAGAAATAATTAATCTCTTAAATATATCTAATTATTCTATAATAGTACTTAGAGATTAAACTAATTTATTACTAAGTTTACTTAGTATTTAGAGAAGTATATTAAAGAAATTAGTAATATTATTATTAATAAGATTTAGTTTATAAACTATCTTATTAATAGTATTAAGCTAGTATATTAGTAGAATTATATATTACTTTAAACTCTTTCTAAGAATAAGAATAAGATTATTTTTTATTTTATAAAAATTAAAAGTATTTACTAAAGTTAAAATATTTTTAAAATAATATAAATCTTTTACTACTTTAGAAATAAGTTAAAAAGAAGCTTTTATAAGTTTTAAAATAAAAAGAATAAAAAAGAAAAGAAAAATAAGAATTTTATATTTAAGATTAATATAATATTAATTCTTTATTACTTTAACTTTTTAAAAGTAAAATATTATAGATATAACTAGTTAAACTATATATATCTAAACTATTTATAAAATAAAATTAAAAACTAAATATTCTAACTATAGATCTTATCTTTATATAGCTAGAAGTATTTAAAGAAGATCTACTACTAAGTTAACTAAAAGCTAATATTTATCTTAATTATAAAGATAAAGTCTTAATAACTAACTATATAGCTATATCTTTTATAAACTTAAGAACTAATATTTACTTTATTAACTAATACTATATTAAAGTAAAAGATCTTTACTTATATATTAATAGTATAATAAGAATTAAGTTACTAAATTAATATAAAATTTAATCTTATAAATATTACTACTTTATAATTAAAGCTATAAACTACTATAGTATTATAAAGAAGATGTATTAGTACTTTAAGATAGTTAAGATAAAGAGATATAATTTAGTATTAGATTAGACTTAGCTTTTTAATATTAACTTTAATATTAACTAGTAAAGCTAGAAGTAAAAATATTACTCTACTAATACTATAATAGTACTACTAATAGCTAAAAAATTTACTAAAGAACTTACTAATTATTCTTAATATTATATAGTATTTCTAAATATAATTTATAAAAATTATATAATAATAATACTAAGTAGTTTTCTTATTTAGCTTTCTAATTTCTTAAATATATTTAATAATAAGAAAGCTATAATAATTCTACTTCTTATAGTATATAACTATATAATTAAGCTTATAGAAGAGAAATAGCTATTATAAAGATCTATTTATACTTTTATAGAGATAAAGCTAAGTACTCTTAGAGAGTATCTAGCTAAGAACTTAAAGTTAAGCTAGATTTATTACTTTATTAGCTTTATAGAAGTACTAATTCTCTTTATTCTAAAGACTAATAAAACTCTATATCTCTATATTAACTACTAAGATTTTAATAATATTTCTATTAAGAACTACTATCTCTTATTTCTTATTATAAAGATATTAAACTATATTTAGAAAGCTAAAGTATACTCTAAGATAGATCTTAAAAATATATATTACTATATTAAGATTAAGAGTAGAAATAAGTAAAAGATAATATTCTAATATTACTATAGATATTTTAAATATATAGTTATACTATTTAGACTTATAAATGTCTTTACTATCTTTTAGTTATATATTAGCTAGTACCTTAATAGCTTAATTAACTATTATTATATTATATATATAAATAATATTCTTATCTACTCTAAAGATTTAGCTTAGTACTATTAGTATATTAGAGAAGTTCTAGAGTAATTATAGAAGTATTTCTTATATATAAAAGCTTTAAAGTATATTTTTAAAGTTAAAAAAGTATAGTTTCTGAAATATATTTTAGAACTTAAAAGTATTTTAATAAAGCTTTAATAAGTCTAAATAATTACTAAATAGCTAGAATTTACTTTCTTAAAAAAACTCTAAATCTTTTTAAGCTTTACTAACTTCTATTAATAGTTTATTAATAGCTATATAGAAATAATATAATTTATAATATAACTACTTATAAAGAGTAAAAATAGAAAATAAATAAGTCTTTTCTACTTTACTAACTTAGCTAAATAATTCTTTTAATATCTTAAAAACTACTTTATAATAATTCTTTTTCTAAAATTCTTTAATAAGAATAAAGAAATAAAGATCTATACTAACTTATCTAGATTTACTATATTAAGTATTACTATATAGCTATTTAATAATAGTAAAGTAAAACTAATATAATAGTACTTTATTACTTATTACTTTTAAAAGCTCTAAAGAGCTAAGCTTAATTAGCTAATATATAACTAAAAGCTTCTTACTATCCTTAAAGTAGTATACTACTAGTACTAATATTTCTTATTTATTCTCTCTACTACTACTATTTTTATAAATTATAATAATCTTAAATACTTTCTTATAATAAAAATACTATTAGCTTAATAGACTTATATTAGTAAAAAGCTATTATAATATAATATCTAAATTACTTATAATCTTAGTAAAATAAACTTTACTAATAGACTATTAAAGTAACTAGATTTAGATACTAGTAATAAGTAAGCTAAGATTAACTTATACTTATAAGTCTTAAAAGATTTATATAAGAAACTAAAGAGACATTTTCTTCTTAATATAGTACTAACTATAGAATAGATTAAAATAACTAAAGATATATAAGATAATATACTAGATATAACCTTAATAGCTACTAAAATATTTTTACTAAAAAAGTAAAGTAATATTAAAGTTTCTAATAGTACTAAAGACTTTTAAAGAAATATTATATTAAAAAGTAAAATATTTAATATATATAATAAAGCTAAGATAGCTTCTTATAGAGATAAAGATAGTAGATTTACTCTCTTAGAGTTAAATTTCTATAGCTATTCTCTAGAATACTTCTTTATAAAGAAATTATAAAGACTATAAAGAAGCTATATAAGTCTATATAGCTTATATACTTTTAAAATAAGTATAAATAGAGTATATAAAGAAGCTTCTCTATAGCTACTAAAGCTTATAAAGAAGCTCTAAAGATAAGATACTATAATTAAAATAATTCTAAGATAATTCTAAGATTAATAGAAATAAATAGAAGCTTAGAAAGAAGAATAGAACTATTAAGATAATAGTATCTTACTATTTAAAAGTAAGATATTTATTCTTATAGCTAGAATACTAATAATAAAGATCTTATATTAGAACTATAATAATTCTACTATAAAATATTTAGAGATAGAAAAGACTTTATTTACTTTAAAGTAAAAGTACTACTAGAAGAGTATAGTAACTAATATTACTTAGTATATTAGCTATTATAATAAGTACTAAAGAATAAAAGTTCCTTAATATTACTCTTATAAAGAAATATAAGCTTTAAAGTTACTCTTTATTAGAAAAGTTCTATAGTATTAGTCTATAGATTTTATTATTAATTTCTCTCTAGTAAAAGACTAATAAAGCTTTATTATTAATATAATTTTAGTACTTATAGATAGAGTCTTTAAGTATATTAAGTATATATCTATATAAAAAGATATAAAAGTAAATAAACTTATTAATATTATTAAAAGAGAAATTCTTAGCTATTATAGCTTTCTAATTATATAAATTATAAATAGAAAGTTACTATTTAAGTTTAAATTTTAAATATTTCTATATTAGAAATAAAAAATATAATACTAACTATTAATAGTATTTTATCTATAAACTAATAATATAATAGAAAAATAAAATTAAATAATTAAATAGTACTTATAAGTCTTTATTAACTTCTACTAAAATAATTAGCTATACTAGCTATATTAGGCTAAATTTATCTATAATAGCTTCTATAGTACCTCGCTAGAAGTAAGTTTACTTAAATATATCTATAGAATAGTTCTTTATTTCTTTAATAATATTAAAGCTAATACTAGAAGCTATAAAAAGTAGAACTTAAGTAAGGTATAAAGTAAGAAAGTAAAGAACTTTATAAACTTTAAAAAGTAAGTTTATATATACTAGCTCGAAGCTATTATAGTACTAAAAGAGATATTCTTATACTTAGAAATCTAGAAAACTTTATACTAACTATTACTTTTTATTTTTATTATCTTTATTATCTCTTTAGATTATTAGTTTCTTAATATTATAGTATAGATATTATACTTAAAAACTATTATTATAGATATAGTAGCTAAGAGCTTACTTAAGAGCTTATTAGTTTTCTTTTAGTTATAGAGTAAAGTAGTAAAGTTCTTATAGAATACTAGTAAATTATTATTAAAGTTTAACTTTTTTCTTTTTTTTTTCTTTTTAGAAAAGTAGTACTTAGACTTAAAAGTTATAATATATCTTAATATTATAGTATAGATATTATAAATAGTATTCTTATTAGTAAGTATAGTAAGTAAGTTCTTAGCTTTATTATTATAATAATAAATATAAATAGTCTTATAGGTCTACTTAGTAGTATTAAGCTTATTACTATAGTACTTAAAGAACTAGAAGTATTAGTAAAGTTCTAATAATAAAGTAAAAGTAAGTCTATAAAGAAATAGCTATTATAATAAATATAATAATACTAGTAAGAGAAGTACTAGAGCTACTTCTTAAAGTACTTAGAGTTATTTTAAAAGTAATTAAGGTCTAATATTATATAGTTAAGAGTAAGCTTAAGATAGTTAATATAGAAGTCTTTAAGAATATTAAAAGTACTATTATAAAAGAGCTTTAATAGTAAGTTATTAATATAAATAATTTATTTATAGTAGTATAACTGTTAGGTCGGGGTTAGAGCGGCCTAAGGCTAACCCCGGTGCTAGTACGGAGCTATTCTTAGCGTGCTAGTACTAGGGCCTAGTTAAACTAGTACTAGCACTACGCCGAGCTACACTAGTACTAGCGCTAGTACTGCGCCTAACTATATTAGCACTAGCACTAGCGCTAGTACCGCGCCTAACTATACTAGCACTAGCACTGCGCTATAGTTAAGCTATAATAGTACTATACTATAGTAGGTACTACACTATACCTTAGTATTATACCGGGGTCGAGGTATAGTACTATATTATAACTAGCCCTCTATAGTATTAGACTATTACTCTAGTATCGAGCTTTAAGATAGATATACTATGCCGTAGCTACGCTAAGGTTATATAAGAGTAGCTTAGAAAGGAAATTTAATAATATAGTCTATATAAAAATACACCTAGCCTTTCTTATAGTTCTTTCTTATAGTATTATAGAGGAAAGCTTTTACTAGTTCGAAAAACTAAGTAGATAGTACTTGTTATAGTATCTCCTAGTAAGCGCTAAGTCTTTCTAGAAGATAGTAACACGCTTAGCATAAATAGTGTTAAGGTAGTAGTCTACTATAGTTATTAGTATTAAGATTATATATTCTAAATATATAGTTAATATACCTTCGAAGTATCCTACTATTATTGCCTTAGTAGCTTCCTAAAGACACTATATAGTACTCTTCTAGAAGCGTAAGTCTCTACTTCTAAACAAAGAGCTTAGATTGTAGTAAATATCCTATACAATTTCGTAAACAAGGCAGGAGAAGAGAAGTTTATAGTAGAGGAGCTCGGTTATCTTCTAGTAGTAACGAATCTCTCGGAGAGCAATAGCTACGCTATATTAGATATAACACTATAAGAATTCTCTATAAGAAACTAACTACTAGGCTTAAACCTCTAGGCCTTTAGCTAGCAAATCTAACTAGTTATTACTAGTCTAAACTTAGTAGCGCGACTAGCAGTAGTTGTCTTAGTAGTGGTCTTTATAGAGTTTATTCTACTCTTTAAGGTTGCTTTCCTTACTATAGCTTACTTCTTACGAGCTATAACTACGTAAATATGTCGAATTAATTATCAAAATTTGTATATAAGAGTAGAGAGAAGCAAGGAGAAAATACTAAGAGTAAGAAAATAAGCTATAATATAAAATTTAAGATAATAGGTAGAATATAAATTCTATATAGTTATTATTAACTATAACGACTTTACATTAATAATACTAGCAACTTTATACTAATAGGACAATAGGATTAATGCCTATTATTGCTCGTATTCCTAGCCTTCTTATTTACTATATAGTATAAGGAATGTTAATTCCTTCTCTCTTACTCTTCTTCTTATAAACCTTATATCTCGCCTTATCTTCTATTACCTTTATTTAACTTTCTTTTATATACCGCTACTAATTCTTAGTCTATAATATCTACTAATCCTATAGAAGAGTAATTCTTTATAAAAGAAGAAGAGATAACTAATGCTCTAGAAGTTAAAGTAAAGGAGATAACTAAGAAAGAGAAAGTAATCCTTACTATAGTAGTAGTAATTCTTATAGATGTTTCTTATAGTATAATACTAATTAGATAATAGAGTTTTAATTCCGAGGCTAATAAGATTAAATACTAGATTAAGAATTGTAGTTAGAATACTAGAACTCCTTACCGTAGCTGCTCTATTAGTATTCTATAACAGAAAGTATAGCTTAGTAATACTTTATAAGCTATTTAGTAAAGAGATTATACTATATAAGTAACTATAGAGGAGAAATCCCTTATTACTCTCGGCAATAATAATTAATCTATAAAGTATACTCTTAAGGGAAAACTAGAGAAGTCTAAGGTATACTAGATAATGTCTAATAATTAGAAAGTAACCTTCTTTAATATAGAGTAGGAGAAGATAGAGAAGACTCGCTACTATAGCTAGTAGAGCTATATATTTCTTATAGTCTATTCTTATAGTTTATTTACTAACATTATATAGAGGAATAGATAGAGGACAAGTTTATGTCGATTTATTAGAAATAGAGCGAAATTTGCTAAGCTAAAGCTCTTCTCTACTATAAGCAACTCCTTGCTAATTATATATAGAATACACCTTACGAGAAAGATATACTCTCTAATAACTAAGCTAGACATCTTCTTAGCACTAGTAGAATCGTTAAGAAGTAGACTTACTGTATCTACTAGAATAGCGTTAACGACCTATATAATCCTAGCGACTATAATAATAGTAACTAAGCCAAATTCGAGAAATTTATTAAGAATATAACACTAGCTAAACTCTAAGTAGTACAGGTAGAAGAATAGGTATATATTCTTTCTTATAGTTATTTCTTATAGTCTTATACTAATCTATTAAAGCAAGCACGAACCTATCTCTAAACCCGAATTCTAGTATAAGAATAACAATATTTTACTCGAATCTAATAGCTACTATATTAAATATAGTAATAACGAGGTTAAAGAAGAAGTCGATAACGACTTAGAGATTAAGAGCTTCCTCGATAAGGAACCTAATAATTATAAGACTAAGGAAGCAGCTAAAATATACTATAAGGTAGTTACTACTAGAGATTTCGACAACTCCGATAAGGAGGATAAGGCTAGTAATAGGGAAGCTATAGATAAGGGCGATAATAATAAGGACGGCGGTAATAAGGAAGGTAATAATAAGGATAATATAGAGGAGAAAGAATAGATTAACATAAATTAGAGAGATTAGATAGGGTAGTAATAGCTTTCTTTTTTTTTAAACTAATGTAATATACAAGATTAATAGTAACTAATAGATTCTTATAGTGCATTCTTATAGTCTTTATCTCCTTTTTATATAACTAGCAATATTCCGTATCCTTATATTAAATATGTTATTATTTAATAAAGCCTTAGTTAATCCTTAATTATAGATGCTCTCGGAAGTTATTATACTATAAATACCTATCTCTCCTAAGCTAGAAGAATTCCGTGTTAAATGCTAGACTTAAGGTTTATCCTCTAGACCTTATAAAACCTTCGAAATTGTCCGCTATTTGCCTTTAGAACTAAATATACTAGCTAAAGAATAGCTAGCTATATAGGCTTAGAAAACATAGTAGCCTTCGACATTAATCGGTAGCGAATTAAGGTTTAGCGGAACATAAACCGCTTCTAACTAGAATTCTATAATTCGCTACGGAGTAGTTTAGGCCAATTTTAATAAAGGTGCTAAGCTCGCTAATAGAGTACCTCTCGTGTACTGCCTCCGCTATAGTAAAGCTTTATAACACCTAATAACGAAGTTAATTAGTAATAAACACCTACTTAAGCATCTCGGTCGCTAGGGTTATTAGAATATAAGAGTTGTAAGCTATAAACGATTAGATGCTTAAATAATCTTAACGTAATTAAAAGCGAACGCTACTATAACTATATCGCGTATACTATAATTCTCTCTTAAACAATTTAAGAAAGAGCTTATTAAGGTCCTTATCTATTGTAATTAGTTATTCCGAATAGTTAATAATTCCGCCTTTCTCTAGTTTATACATTTCCTCTAGCTATATACTAATGTTCTAGGTTAGACATAGTTCTTAGGGTTATTAAAAGAGCACTACGAGAATATCTAATCTAATCTTCTTACTAATCTCGGTAATTAGACGAAAGTTTTAATTATACTAGATAGCTAGTCTACTAATAACTATCTAAGTTTCGTTACTATAAAAGTATACTACATTAACGATAACTAGTAATTACGTAAGTGCCTACTAGACTTCGTACCTATTAGCGGATAGTATACTAGAGTTACGCTTAGTATAGAACTACTTAGGGTTCTCTATAAAAGACAGATTAAGACATGCCTTCTCGCTATTATAGTAGATAATGTAAGTAATAATAATACTCTATATTCTAAAGTGTAGTAAGGTCTTTAGAAGAAGAGTATACTCTAGTCCTCTATTAAGAATTCGATCCTATGTCTAGCCTATGTAATTAATCTTATAGTATAAGATATTATTTAAGCTCTATAACTAGAAACTACCGAGGACAATAAGAAAGCTAATAAACTTAAGAAGTAGTATCTCTATAACATCTAATTAACTCTATTAGTGCCTAATTCTCTCTATAAGGTAAGTTGTATTTCTTATAGCTCTTTCTTATAGTTTTCTTACTAGTTTATAAGCTCTACGCGATTTGTATTATAATCGACCGATTCCCCTAACGCTACTAATACTTTAAATCTCTTTAAGTATATCTCTCTCCTCGTTAACGACTCGTAGTTATTCGGGACGTTCGTACCTATTAGAACTCGATATATAATATATATAAGCGAGTAATTACACTTCGACTAATTATTAATAAATAGCTTAACGTAGAGATTGTAACTATATAAAAACTCTAAGCTAACAAAACACTAGCTAATTAAGACATAGTATCTATAGATTGCGTAGATATAAAACACCTTCGCCTTAGTTATGCTAAATAGGTATACCTAGAGATTGTCGTCTAAATACTAGAGAATTTTAAGACTACGACTAACTAGCTAAGCTAGTCTTATACACTAGAGATATAATTTGTATAGCTTATGTATAATTACCTTTTCGACTTCCTTAACATAGTCGAGTCTACTTAGGAAGAGGACGACAATTTAGACTAGCTATCTGTCGTGTAGAATATAGTAAAAGCTAGTCGTACTAAGCTTTCTAAGTATTATAAGCAAACGAGTAGAGGTTAAGGTTTCCTGTTTAATTATAGTATAATCTTAGATCTAACCTAGAAACTTAGTATATACGAGTATACTTCGTAGGAACTATATTTTAAATCGCTCTACTAGAAACAGTTCCTAGACTACCTTAATCACTACGATAATAACTATCCTCTTTAAGCTACTCTCCTGCCTCCTCTACTAGTCCTATCTACTACCTAATAGTTTAGACGAAGTCCCTTATCGAATATAGTAACTAGCTTTATATCTATAGTATCGAGCTAAGATAATATACTTTCGTAAGGGTAGACTAACGTCTATATAATAAGGATAGAAGAGGAGAATTACCTTAGGACTCCGCCTATATAGGAAATATTCGATTTTAATATTCTTTCTTAGTAGAAAGAGAATAAGCACTTATTCCTACGACTAGCTCGTGTTACTCGTAATCTTCTTATAATCCTAATCGCTAGCGTAGGTGTCGAACGTGTGTTTAACGTTATAAAGGATATTATTAGCAATCGAAGGTATAGACTACTTCTATAGACAATTTAATAGATTATAATATCGAAGCTAGTAGATAATAGTCTTTAAGGCATCTATTTGGCTAAAAGAGACATTTACGCTACTACTAATAATAATAATGCCGATAGCGAGGTAGACAGCATAAGCGATAACTTTAGAGATATCGCTATCTATAGTTCAAGCGAGGAAGAGGTTAATAAGGAAGGAGGCTACGAAGAGGACGAGGATCTACTATATAACGTTACTAAGGTTAAAGGCTAGTACTTAAAGTGCATCTAGTTAATGCCTCTCGAGTATTAAGGCTATCCTATAGGTGCCCCTTAAGCCTGTTAATAGCTTTACTACTAGCTTCTACGTTAAGGTCGCCTAAATAGAGTTATTAAGATCATTAACAAGTAGGAGATTCTCGCTACTATCGGTCGCAATATTCGTGTTGTCTACTAACTCTAGAGTATACTCTCGTGTCGTCTACTAACTCTAGAGCATACTCTTCTACGCTATTTACATTATAATAGATCGTAATATAGGCAAGACTAACGAGGTATTTATTAAGGTAGATAGTAAGGAGACTACCGAAGATGTTATTAAATATAAGTCTACGTTACGAATAAATACCTAAAGCTGTTAGCTCGCTAACGCTTTAACTATACTACCTTATTAGATTAGTCGTTAGAAGAATTACTATTACTAATATAATCTAGCTCGTCCTGCTTGTGTTAGACGTTATAGTATATAGTAAAGAGGTCAAATAGATCTAACCTTAGGTTAATTACGTACCTATTAACCCTGCGCTATAAGTTAAGAAGTTCAAGAATATCTTTAGTCTAGGAGATGTCGTACTAATATTAGTTAGACTATATAAGTATATTAGAACTGGAATATATATAAAGTCGTAATAGGTATCGTAAGTACGATAGGCTTTATAGCGTAGTACTAAACCTCTATAGTTATTACAAATACGAGAGGTTTATCTTAACTCGAAATTATCTAGATTAAGGTATATAAGAGTTATATAGCAGATGCAGGCTTTACACTAACGTAAGTGTATAGGCCTAGCGCGGTCGCTAGGAGTTATAAGACGAGGCTAGTAGAGAGTTACATTACGTAGGTTAGAGTTAAGTTATTCGCGAGAAAGCGCTATTATATTAACAAAGAAGAGATAGTTTAGGAGAAGAAAGAAGGAATAGCGACAAAAAGGTATATATATCTAGCGTTTCTTATTATAAGAGCGACAATATTAACAATAGCTATTATCTATTATAAAAAAACAACAATACGAATAATAGCTATTATCGAACAATAGCTATTATTATACTAAGGGATATAAGTAGATTACTAGCTTTATTACTTCTTTCTCTCCTTTTAAATATTCTAATAACTATCTAGTATGCCTTTACGTCGCTATAGTATAGTTTATACTAATACTAGCTAGAATTTAAGTAAATCTACTACGATGTCTACTAATCTCTATATTATTAATTACCTAGCCTATCTCACTTACTGTTAATTTATTAACACTCTTTAGGAAGAGATTAAGGGCATAGCTAGCCTTATATTTACTATTAACTAGAACTCTAATAGTATTAAGGCAATCCGCAACTATACTATAGATTAGTAGGAAGCCTTATCTACCTAGAACTAACTAACCTAGTCTTAGAATCTAGCCTATAACTTTAGTAGTCCGGTTTTCTTTATGAGGATAGTAATAGAGATAAGGTTAAGGGAATTAAGGAGAGCTACTAAGAATGGCAATAAGGAGACAATAAGGTTCTAGATCTAGGTAATATGTAGCTTACTTACTTAGTACGTAATTTAGGCACGTAGGGGGTTTACGGATAATGTTAATTAGGTTAATCTATTATAAATTACTATTAATTTATAATAGTACTTAAGGTTTAATAATTAATAACTTTTGCTTCTCTCTACTATACTTTAGCTACTATAACTCTAAGTATTCGGAGCGAGAAAGTAACAAGGACTATAGGACATAGCAGTTACTATAAGAATATACTATAAGAATTGCAACCCCGGTGCTAGTGCTAGTATAGATACGCTAAGCTCTTAATAGTACTATACTATGCTTTAGCCGACCTAAACTAGTACTACGCTATATTTAGAAGGCGCACGACACGACTAGGGTCTAGTGCTAGTGCTAGTGCTTATATAGCGCGGTATAGTGCTAGTGCTAGTGCTACTTAGGACTTAGTAGCCCCGCGCTAGCTTTAGCCCGGCCTAAACCCTAGTACTAGTACTAGTGCTATATAGCACTAACCCCGACCTAATAGTTATACTAATTTATAGTTATAAATAAAAGTAAATTTAGTAGAGATAGAGCCTTCTAAAGTAGATATATTAAAAAAAAAAGTTCTAATAATAAAGAATAATTAATAAAATATTAAAGAAATACTAAGAAAAGTTAGTATAGTATATAAAGAGTAAACTAAAAAGATCTACTTTATAAAAGAGTTTAAGAAGAAAGAAAGAAAGAAAAATAAAAATAAAGAGCTTTTATATATATACTAGAGAGTCTATTATTTTATTATTCTATTATTATAAATAATAGAAAGCTTCTATACTAATTACTATAAAGAAAATATAAAAGAAATAAAATAGCTTATCTATTAAGTAGAATATTATATAGTAAAATAGCTAAGAAGTATTACTAAGATATTATAGTATAAAATAGAAATATATAAAGTTATATATAAAGCTAAAGCTAGCTTTACTTTATATTCCTTACCTAATACTAAGAACCTTATATATAGTAAGATAGTAGTCTAAAAGTAGTCTACTCTTTCTCTATTACTAGAAAGTTTTAATAAGAAATAGCTTTAAGAATAGAATTATAAAGAGAAAGATAATTATAATATAATCTAAGGTCTAATACCTAGTTAGAGATATATTATTCTAATATTTCTCTACTTATACTATATAAAAGATAGTTTTCTAATCTTCTTTTTCTAAGATTAGAAATTAATTATTATATTATTATATAGTATATAGTTTTTCTTTATTAGTTCTCTATCTCTAAGCTATTATATCTACTCTATCTATATACTCTATTATAGTACTTATAAGAAGCTAATAGAGCTATTCTATCTAAAGATAAATTCTTAAACTCTCTAGAGAGCTATATAAGTATTTAGTATTTTTAAATTTAAGACTAAATAGAAAGCCTTCTTATTAAAGCTTAATATAATAGCTTACTATATATAGACTAAGAAGTACTTCTAAAAGAATCTTAACTTCTAAAAAAGTATATAATTTATTAATAAGACTTACTTTTATAATAATTCTTAAGTAACTATTATAATCTATTAATAAAGAAACTAGTATATAATCTAAATAAGATCTAATTTAAATAGAAGATAAGTAAGTTAAATATATATATATAAAGTATAGTAGACCTTAGCTTTAAGTTAAAGATTATTTTTTATATAGAGCTATCTTTACTATACTTCTTAGAAAAGTAAAAGACTATATTAGAGACTAATCTTATTAATCTAGATTCTTAGCCTTATAGTAATATTATTAGTATAGAGAATATTATAGTTAAAGAGTTTAATTTTTTTTATTCTTAAAAAGAATAATAATAGCTACTATAGTACTCTATTACTTACTAACTCTATTAGACTCTATAAAGACTTACTCTAAGACTTTAGATTTTATACTAATTATACTAAATTACTTAATATAGTACTAATTAAGAATTACTAGTAGAGAGTAAAGTAAACTATAAAGTAGTATTATCTATAAACTAATAAGTAATTAAAGTACTTTATTTAAGAGGTATAGATAATATACTATAAAACTAGATTAATAAGCTAGTACTAGAGATACTAGACTATATAGAGAAGCTATAGTAGTAAAAAGAAAGTAGTATATCTTATTAAGTATCTCTACTACTAAATTAGTAGTATAGCTTTATTATATCTTATTAAGAATTAAGTGCTATCTATAAAATCGTACTATTACTATACAATTTTTAGTAAGGCTAGTATAGCTTGGCAGGCCCGTGCGCTATGACTTCCGATAACCGGCCTTAGGCTACCTTCCTATCTACGAATCGAGGAATCAATCATTTCCGCGGGTGTTCTTCGGCGCATAAAAGTGATGTTCTGGTAGTTAGCAGATCTTGGTGGTAGAAGAATGATTCCGTACAGGCATGACAGATCGAGCGTACCAGGATGACGGGCTGAAGTCGCGGGTTACTGACGATCGATGCCACAGTGACATTTTGACAAGCGCGGTCAGAGACGAGGAACAGTCTGGAAGGGCCTCAGCAGGAGCCGAAGGATGCCACTGTCGATCGCTTGGCGGCGAGGAATCCTTCCCACGAGGAACCTTGCCGTCGCCATTCGGCATAGGGCTGAGCGAGATTTATGCACCCGCGTGCATTCATCCGGACACATCTGCACAGATGGAGACTGTTCATCCTGTGCATATACCGTCGATCTTTCCAATGTAGAGATAATGCATAATACATGGTTCAAGGTAGAATCTTCAGACCGTTGGAAGGTTGTTGAACTTCTCCTCGGCATCTTCGGCCTTTCACCGTCTTAGCCACAAAGTGATCGGCGGACAGTGTTTGGAGCCTCATGGCATTGACTCGCTATCGTCTTTTGTCAGCATTGACTTTGGCCTCATGGTAATAACGTTTCCTACCAGTTGACTTCTCTAACCCGGCGGTGACCATTGTCATGGGCTTGTGAAGCGTCCAACTCACACTGCCCGACCGCACCAGGCCAGTCACTGCGCCCGTATGGGCAACCAGCCTCACTTCCACAGGACAGGACAATTACAGGAATGGCGCCAAATCCAGGTTTCGTGTTTGTATCATGTACCGGACAGGATCACAAGGGCGACAAGAAGTTGATGCCCAGACTCCGCCAACATGTCATGCTTCATCATCTACGGGCAAAGCATGACGAGCGACGCCGGAGTTCTGCAGCGACACTTGCTACATCTTCGTCGAGCAGGTCGAGCGATAGCAATGAGGACGAGTCACCGCATGCTTCGTCCTACGCCGACCACTCCACACAATTTATCAGGAATAAAACATCAAACCAATCATACCACTCCTTCAGCGCAACACCGATACAAGAGGAGACACTGGCAGTAATACCTCTTCACGATGACCAGGCTACGACCCCTTTAGGTGTATCCTTCGATCCCTTCGATGCCTTGCCAGTCAAGGGAGTTGCTGATATGGGAGATATCTTCCATTGGTTCTACTCTGGCCAGTCTGATCCTGGCACTCACCAATGGCGCAACTCGACACGATACCACTGGCTGGACAAGCATTGGGAATTGACTCGGCAATCGCCAGTAATGTTCAACTTTAGTCTCTGCTTTGCCTTGGAGAAGAAAGGCATAATCACTCGAGCCTCGCAAGCATCTCGCATATTCCAGTACCGGTCGAGTGTACTAGCTGCCCTTCAAGCCGACCTGTCAAGCAATCCTACCAAGTTACCCGGCCAGACGGTCGCCACCATGGCTGGTCTCGCCTACATCGCCCTGCGAGATGGCGAAGTCGAAGCAGCAACCGCTCACATTCGAGCCATCTCCCTCCTCGCCCCCCTCGACCGTTACGAGATGCACATCTGGCTCTACGTCGTCTGGGTCGACTTCCGCCTCGCAGCAAGCACCTTTACCCTCCCCTACTTCAAGCACTACATCCCTCCCGAATGCGACGCCCCTCTTCCCTTCACACCTACCAAATTCGCCCACGCGGCCCACCTCGCCTCGCAAAACGTCCTCACCTTCCCCCACATCTCCCCCAACACCACCCAAGCCGCCCTCCTCCTCTTCCAGCGCCTCCACGAAGTCTGCCTAGCCGTTGACAAAGTAGACATCGAACTTACCTCCCTCTACGGCCACTTATACGAGACCGAACACTCCCTCCTCACCTTCTCCCACCGCGCCTGGAAAGCGGCCCCCTCAGCCTCTCACACAATCATAAAAACCATCCTCCTCGCAGCCCAACTCTCCTTCTGGACCAGCACCTTCTACGTCCTCCCCCAAGGCCGACGTTTCAACATCGACCTGCACTCACGGCTACTCGAGCAATTCTCGCTCCTCACCCATCCCAATTCCCCTTCCACCCATCCCGTGTCCCCTTCACGCCGAACGCCACCCCCAGCCTCACCACCACCTCTCCCCCTCCCCTCAGCATGGTCCCCTCACGCCCCCCTCCCCTCCTTATTATGGGTCCTCTTCATCGCCACCGCCTCAGCCAAGGAATTCGACACCTCCCGTCTGCCCTCGTTCGTCAAACTCCTCAAGCTGACCACCGCAGCGATGGGGTGCAAAACGAGGGAGGCGTTCGAGGGGGAACTGAGACGGTTTCCGTGGACAAGGCATGGGTGTGAGAGGATGGTGGGGGTGGTGTGGGGGGAGGTTAGTGGGGAGAGGGTGGAGAGGTGGGGGGAGGAGGGGAAGCAGGTGTTTTGGATTGAGGAGATGGGGGTAAGTTAATCATGGAGGACTGGAGCTATAAGTATGACGGCTACAAGACGGTGGTGCTGAGAGCGTAGGGGACGGTTTTGAAGGGATGACACTATCGTTTAGCGAAGGCGTTGTAAAGGAGCGAAATCCAATCCGTCGGTTCAGCATAGAATTAATACACACATTTTAGACCTACCACTCTGTCTAGCGAAGGTGTGGTGTGCATGAGAAACGAAACGCTACATTCAGCACATGACATCTATCCTATCTATCTCGCCCGCCCCCCCTGCCCTTCGCCCTGCCTCCTCCACACCTTCCCCCTGCCCCTTACACATCCCCTCTCCAGCCCCTAATCATTAACCTTCCTCCCCTGCTCACTCCGATTCTTACTCCTCAAAAACTCCTCCACCTGCTCATCCCTCGCCCTCTTCCCCCCCTGCCCATCCACCCCCGACCCCTCATTCCCCACCCCCAACCTCCCCCCCTCCCCTTGCCCCGACGCGTCCCTCTCCCCCGCCCCCGCAACCGGCACGTCCTTATCCCCATGATCAATCCCCACAGCACTAATCACCGTCTCCGCCACAGTGGACACCGTCGCTTTCACCTGCGCCACTATTCCCGGCCCAGACACCTCTTCCTGTGGCGGGAGGGGGTGTTCCTTCGGCGCCTGCGCCACGGTCTTGGGCTCCATGACGCCGTGCTGGTCGCCGTGTTCGTCGCGGCGCACGTCGGGGGTGGAAGTTTCGAGTTGGCCGTGCCCGTGAGTGGAGGATTGTTGCTCGAAGCGCGTGGAGGTGGTGCCGGCGCGGACGGTGGAGGTGGTGTCGTCGCGGGATTTGTCGTCCGGGGGTGCGGAGGTGGGGCCGTTGGAGGTGGGGCCGGGGGATTGCCGGTAGGGGATGGGCGTGGAGGAGAGGCGGGTGTCGGGGGCGCCGGCCGTGGTGTGGGCGGGTGTGCCGCGGACGGAGGATGCGGGGGTGGTGGTGCCTGAGGGGGGTTGGGAGAGGTCGACTTCGCCTGGGGGTGGGGTTGGGGGGTGGGTGTCTCTTGCGCTGGGGAGGCGAGGGAGGGGTCCTGAGGGTGGTGTACTTGGTCGAGTGGGTTTGGATATTGAAGACGGGTCAGGAGGGAGGTTGACGATGGAGGCTACTTCGACTGAACGAGGCTTGCCGTCGACAGTACCAACTGCTGTCGCCGTCATAGCTCCTGTCGCAGGCGAGATGCCCCATCGGATAGGACCTGTTGGGAACGTGTTTTTGTTCTTGTCTGAACTCGGGTTGATCCATTTCAAATTGGAGTCGATTCCTGGCTCTACGTTTGGCAGGTCACCAAACTCGAATTCCAGCTCGCCTCCGTACTTCTTCGGAATGTTTGCCCGGTCAATGAATTCTTCCAAAGTGGCAAGTGTCGTCGCTTTGGAGAGAATGAAGATCTTGGAGACTGTAATCGGATCGAACCATCTCTTGATCCAGCCCCATACTGTAGGAAAGAATGCCGGAGCGCCAATGACAAAGATCCTGTCTAATGTCTCTGGGTAGTACGCTGTCGCTAATTGAGATGCGTCTTGCATATGGTTCTTCAAATTCCAGAATTGCTTCAAGCTGACATTCGAGATATCGACGATATTGCTGGACTGGGATACCGGTGTCTCGGGATACTTCCTCTCGGGAATATAAGAGCACAGAGGCAGGGCGAAGTTGCACAGATTCTCGTAAAGAGCGAACAGTCTCAGCATCTTCGGAGGTAGCTTTGATTCCACCTCACCAGGTTTTTGGCTGGCGCTCTCGTACGCGGCGACTGCTTTTGATGTGAGACCTGCGACCTCGAAGACGTATAGCGGTATGCCGCGCTTGTCCCTTCGTCCAGTCCATTGAGGGTACTACCGATGGTCAGCGACTATCCCATCATAACAGCATCCAGTCACCTACCAGTCGTCGCCCATTATCATACTCCTGCACATCAATGCGGTCGTAGAGCTTGTCGATCTGGTTGTCTTTGCGCCAATTCTCCGTATCCTTGAATTGCGTCCACGCTTCTTGTATGTTGTATTTCCTCGCTCTCAGGTACCGCCTAGTAATGTCAGGCCATACTTAGGACAAATGGCGGTCTTCGTACAGCATAGTCTCATCATCATGGCTGGCTGGGGTTGTTCCATCGGCGGGCTTGTAGTAGCCCTTCTCTTTGCAAAACTCCTTGAACTTTGCCAAAGCCTCTTCATGTTGCGGTTTCAGGTGTCCAATATGCTCGGTAGGGTACTATGAGAGGAGTGTCAGTCATATAGATCAAACAAGCAAAGTCCCGGCGAGGGGCTTGGAGGGGCTTACGGCCAAAGCCTCAGAGGCTTGTACATCCTCTTTTGAAGCCATTGGCGATTCTCACTTGCAGGGATTTCTTCGACAAACACTCCACATGCGAGTGTCAAATCGCAAACTCCGCTACACCGCAAAGGCCTTACTTGGGGAGCCGTGTCTACGCGCGGCTATCTGTGGAAGCTTGGTGGTGATGTCAGTCATCCTCCCGCTTGCGGCTGAAGTCTTCGGTCCGCTGCAGGGCATCACGGCACGCTCAGGTCAAAGTCAGCGGTACATATCACCGAGACTACCAGAAGCTCGCGACATATCTTCTTCTATATAGCTAGTGATACTTCTAAACCTGGTAGTATAGTAGAAGGTACTACCAGCCATACAATACCCAGCGAGATATATAGATTGTGGAGACTGTGCCTGGTAGTTTTGTCCCAAGCGTGATAGTGGATAACGGGGCCGACTCGGCTATAATCATGATATTCAATGCTTCTAGCCCTTATACGCTAGCTGTATCTTCATCATCACTCAATCCGAGACTTCCGGTGCCAAAAGTGGCATCACACCAATCTGCAAAAACGTCGCTGCTCCATATCTCATCCTCTCTACCCTTCCCCTTCTTACTCAGCTTGCCGAGCTTGACCGGTCCTTTGCCTTCTGCTTGCAAGTCTACCCAATCTTCATAAGCCAGAATGACCTGATCCTTGACGGCTGCCACGAGTGTCTCCCTTGTTCTCAGATCATCGATGTACTCCTCCAACTTCTTCCGTAGAAACAGGACGTCCTTCTCTGCCAACCCTCGTACTGCTGTTGTCGCCCGCTTGGGATCCATTGCGTTATCTTTCGACTTCCTCGTTCCAGACAACTCTGTCAATGGCGCTGTGATCCTGCTGGAGAAGCTGTTCACGAAATCATTGATGACTGTTCGCAGTCGTCCATCTAGCTCTGCCTTTGCATCCAGCATGTTTTCAACCACTCGTGGGAGGAGCCCACCAGAGGCCAAATTGTACCACGTGTTTGGGTTCCAAAGTCCTCCGCGATCACGCAGTTCATAGAAAGTGTTGGTCAAGCTTGAAAAGTCAAAGGTGATCTCTGGAGCAACAAACTCAATGTCGAATGCCACAATCTGCTGCTTGAGTCGTAGCAGATGTGAGATGAGAAAGAGGTTTGCATCAGTCGGGGACACCTTTGAGGCGATCTGTGTCGAAGCACTGACCAGAGAGAGAGTAGTGCTGTGCACAATGCGATGGGCGAGATCGTCAAACACTGAAGACTGAGCCGCTATTAGCATGTGGAGATAAAGACTGCGGTCATTAAACTTACATTGACAAGCCGATAGATCCTGCTGAGCAGTCGGATCGCCTTTGGCAGCGTTGGATACCAATCAGTGCTTGACTTGTCGAGATGAGCCCAGTGGCTATCATCAAGATCGGCGTCATCCTTGTCGGCAGTTGTTGGAGTGAGTATGGAATTGTCTGTACCATTCTTGGTCGCCTTGCGACCTGACAAGACAGGCTGTTTGCCGTTGACTCCAGCAGATGATCTTCTTCGTGCTGCTCGCGGGTATGCAAGGTCTTCTGGTTTTGGCTTGTAGTACTCAATGTCGTCCCGTAACACACTCATGGCGAGGAACACCAGACGTGTCTGAGCGTCGGCGAGGGCAGGCTGTACCAATGCGGCGAAATTGAGCTTCCTCCCATGATGTCCATTCGTGTATCCATTATCTAGATCGTCGTCTTCGTCTTCATTCTCCACAAAGCTAGTTTGCAAAAATGTACACAGCTCGCAGAGCTTGGAGAGCTTTGTCTCATGGATGATGCGTGGCCGAACATAGTCGAATAAAGGCTCGCACATGGACTCGAGAAAGTCATAGACTCCGCCATCGACGACGAACCACTCACACCAGAGATCGTACTCGTCTAGGCAGATACCACGTATGAACCCGATAGCGCCACGAGAGAACGAGACCAGATCCCTGACTGAGCTATCCACTGCCGCAATCTCCGACATCTTTTTGGCCACAATCGGCAGTATGAGTCGTCCTCGAGTCGCCGAGTAGCTCTGGTACATTTCATTCATAAGACTCTGATACTCAGCTTCGCCTTCAGCTTCCGCATTCGCAGGAGGTACAGCTCGCTTCAGTATCTCAAGACCAAGATCTCGAAGTTCCGGCGCAGTCACTCGGAACTTGGCATAGAGCAGAGCAGATTGAGTCGTGTCGTTAAGCTGTTTGTCGGCTATTCGTCGTGATACATCGGCGGCAAGCGACCTTAGCGTCTCAGTAAAATGGACGCGAATCAGGGTCAAAGCCCGAGTAAGCAAAAGTCGGTAGCGTGCTTGGTATGTTGCTGCTTCGCGTTGTTTTGGATGTCCTTGCATGTAGTCCAGACACGAGTCCAGATTTGCTAGCATTTCGGGAAATTCGCTTCTTGTGACTACGCTCGTTGCTCCCGGGGCATTGAGTCGGCGAGTGATGGGTTCGAGGTAAGCATAGTATTGTACATTCTCTTTAATGTCGTCCGCGAGTTTGGTCATCCGCTTCTGCTCGGCGATTATGCTCTGACATTGCTGGTGAAAGGCGTGGGTCTGCTCTTCGACGATACGGAAGGATTCGGACAGGGAGCTCAACAGGTTCAGAGAGGAAGTTGTGCTTTCGAGCAGGGAGTCCAGGTGATTCTGAGATATCTCGAGTTGGTCATGATATAATCTGAGGAAGCATGTCAGTCTATCAAGTGTTCCCATGCTCGGTATGCATCTTGACCTACTCGTAATCTTCGTGGCTCGCATGATATAGATCATCCTCAATGCTGCTATCATCCACATGATGTCGCCGATAGGTACTACCGACAGCCTCAACAGAGTCTATGCTTCTCCGTCGATCCAGCTGTCCTGAGCCAGATTTGGGAATTGTGAAGCTTGCGAGATCATGCCATGATGTCGCTCTGGGTAGGCGTTCCGCTTGAGGTGGTCCAGTGGTCAGATCCTCCTCATGCCTAGATTCGAGGATAGGATCTACAATCACATCAGGCCCTGTCGAATCCTGGCCAATATCAGACCAGAACGAACCAGTATAGGAAAGACACTCTTACGTTTATTGGCTGAAGCAATGAAGCTCGCCGTCGATGTCCCGCCTTGTCCTCACGAGCAGACGAGCTCGGCACAAAGCTGCTGAGCCAAGCTTCGTCCATGGTATATTGCGGCGAAGCATTGATGCTTCACGTGCTGCAATTGCTATGCTGAACACATTCAAGTCGCTCCTGTTGACCCGCAATTCAAGGCCAGCATGTCGGGAACATTTTCGAGAGGTCCGACCTCGGGAGGCCGGGACTAAGCGAACGAATCAATGAGGTGCCCATACTGGTGACGTAGGGAGGCTTATATGTTCTAAACCGCCAATTTAACTAACTTTTATTTATTTACACCTGCGAATTTGCTCAATATTCACGTTCTATTAGTTATTACTTACTCTTATACTTGCTAGTGGACTTGCTAATAGTCTAAATAGTTATTATTCGTCATGCTATACTTACGTATCGATTTTGAGGCCTATTAGCCTTTAATCTAGCGCTAGATTGTCCTCGATAACCTCGATCAATCGACAGTTGTTAACTACTTATATAACGTCTTCTATATTAAGGTATCTTTACGATCTCTATAGCAGTAGTTAAAGTATTAGAGCATTATAACGAGGCTACTAGCTATAGATTTACTAGAGTTATAAGCTTAGATTATGTCGATGTTTAGTAAGGCTATAGAAAAGGACGATCTAATACTAAGGATATTATATAACAAGGGCTAGCTAAACCTTTTAAAGCGTTAGCTTTAACGCCTTCGGCTAGCTATAGGTCTCTATAAATAGATAGACGCTATAGACGAGAAAGAGATATAAGTATACATAAGGGAGGCTTTATAAGAGTTGCTAGATAAAGGCTTAGAGAACTTAGGATATCGTATACTAGCCGAGGAGCTAAGGAAGAGGTATAATCTAGTAGATATATAAGTTATAACTTGCTACTTAACTTGTAGCTTAACTTGTAGCTTCCTTTAGTGTTTATCTCGGCATCTATCTTAGCGTCTATCTCGTACCTATGCCGCTAGCGATCTAACTTATAGTTCGACTTGTAGCTTACAACTCGTAGTGCTAGAGTAATATAGCTTAATTGCGAGCTTAATCTAGAGAGTGTTAGTAGTTGCCTTTATACTATTAATTACTACTATAGCGCTCTTATTACGCTAGAGCTAAACTATTGCTAGTCGCTTAACGTCTATTGTAAGTTCGAGAGGGTCGGTATCTAAGTGTACGCCGCGATAGACATGTACTTATAGTACATCCTCTAGCTTTATGTTAGTATTACTAGACGTATAGAAAACTTAGTTACTGCTTAATATCTCTATTATCTCGAGGCTACTAGTATTATACTATATAAGGTATAATCTAATTAAGGTGCTAAAATGCTAATTATAGTAGATTTGTACTACGCTATTACTAGACAAGTTTAAGTAAATCTCGTAGCCTTTATAGACTACTATTAGTATAGCACTAGTAAAATAAACTAGCGAATTAAATCGTAGTAGTCGCAAATAGCAAAAGGAGCTATAAACAACTAGCGTGACTACTTTACCGAGCTAGTTACTAAGGAGGTGTTTATAGGCGATAGTCTATTAGATTGTATTATTCTACTCGCTATCTATATACTAATTATCCGCTATAAGCTATAAGAGTTTACTCTCTACTAGAACTTCTATAAGATCTATAAGTAGCGTAATTAGCCTTATATTGTTCATAGCTAACTAGTTTATATATATAAGTAGCTAGAGATATAGGAGAGCAAGTAATATAGTATACAAGTTAAACTACAAGTTCTTAGTAAGTTCCTTACCGAGGCTAAAAAGTTTAGTTCGTAGCGCTCTTAGCAATTTATAACTCTAGATAGCGCTCTCTATACTTTCTTTTTAAGTACTTGCGCTAACTTGCTAAGGTAGATATTAAAGAATATTTACTAGCTAAAACACTCTAGTAGTGTTATAAAGTCGTCGTCTAAGAGTTTAGTACTATACTAACTAGTAGTAGTGCTAATTCTAAGGGCTATTACCTTTATTAACTAGTATATCTTTATCTCTACTAGGCCGCCTACGTCTATATTGCCCTTAGCAATGTTAATCTAGAACTAGTCGAGTTAGATAAGCTCTATTAAAGTAGCGTTATTAGGCTAGAGGTTGTTATGTTATTTAAGGCACTAACTAGTAAGGAAGGTAATATAGACTTTAGATAATCAAAAAGAGCATAGTTTCCCCTTCTCTCCTTACTCTTCTTTCTCTTTGCTTGCCCTTTATAGACTTGCTACTATACTCGTAGCTAACTCGTAGTAATATATTAGCGCCGGAGTAGACACTCTACTACCTAAAGTAGAGCATTTATTACAATAAGGCTATAGGCTAATATACCTTTTGTAGTAGCTATAGCGCTAAAAACTCTAACGTACTAACTAGTAAAGGCTTTATAAGGACTAGCTAGTAGAGGAGTTCGTTAGATTCTCTCTCCTCTAGCTATTTAACCTTACTATTACTAGCCGCGAGCTTGTCTATAAGTTAGTAGCGAGTATAGACTCCGCTAGTATAGCTACTGCTAACTACTACCTCTATAGCCTTTACCTCTCTCCCCTCCGCTACTATTTAATAGCGCCGGATCTGTGTAGCTAATAGACTACCTTAGGCTAACGCTAGCACTCGTACGCTATTATCTAGAGGCTAATTAGTAGTATTAACGCCGCTAGTTAATCTATTTAAATTTTACGTCCTAGTTAAAGCTTACACGTAATTAGCTAAGGTAATGTATAATAAGTATATACCTATTTAGACGTTCGAAGCGGCTAAGATATACGAAGAATAGAACGACAGCTTCTATAAGCAAGAGTTTAATACGTAGAGAGATAATAGGCTATAAGGTAAAGCCTTTATTGTCTTTCTTTTAACTTGTAGTAATAATTATTACTTTAAATCTTAGACGATAGTCTTCGAGCACTTCGATAGCGCCTTCCTCTACACTAGCTAGAGCTCTACTACTAATGCGCTACGAAGGCTTACAAAAGCCTCCTTAGTAGCTATAGAAGACCTCGGTAGCCTTATTATACTATTTATAGTAAAGGCCTCGAAGAAAAAGAATAGTAATTATAGCGAGGCTATCTACATTATTATAATCTATATATAGTAGGTTAAGGGACTTAAAAAGGCGCTAGCGAGTTACGCTATAAGTTGTACTCTAAGTACTACGCCGAGCACTAGGCTAATTAAGAAAGAGCTAGAGCTACTTAAGACTATAAGTCCTCGTAGTTAACTCGCTATTATAACTTATACTAACCTTATTTAGTAACTCTACTAAGATTAACTCTCTAAATTTACTAACCTAACTAGAGACAATAATAATCTCTATTTTACTATCGAACGTTCCCTTCTAACTATAGAGTTGTCTAATAATTTAGAGCTAGATAAGCTAGATAAGGAGGTAGAGAAGTAGGAGGAGGAGCTTAAGAAGGACTAAGAGAAGGCTATACTAGTAATGCCGGAGAAGAGGGAGATATAATTAAGATAAAGAAAGAAGCGAAGGGTAGTATAATACTAGTTCTCGGCTGCTAACTTAGATTACAAGTTAGACTACGAGTTAGACTACGAGTTAGACTACGAGTCGAATTATAAGCTAGATTTAGCTTAGATTACGAGCTAGATTTAGGTTGTCTAATATATAGTAGTACTCGTAGGAGACTCGTAGTTATGTTTATAGTTTATAAGAGGGAAAAGCACGTCTATTAGGTATTATTTATAAGTACAAAAAAGGCTCTAGTGATTAAGGTAAGCTAAGGTGCTACTTAATATTAGTAAGCGTGTTCTCTACTATGTTATAGTTATCTTCGAGAGTTACTACCCTTACCTCTAGCGCTGCCTTTTCTACCTCTAAAATAGTAACTCGCTACTTACTTATAGCTAGACTCGTAGCTAGATCTGCTATAGATAGGCTAGTAGTAGTAGTAGTATTTTCTCTCTTCTCTTTCTCTTTCTTAATCTTCCTCTCTACGTTATAATAGGATTTATTATTTCTTTTATAGAAGACATACGCCTCCTTCTTCTCCTTAAATACCTAGTAAGGATAGTTATGCTTAACGTACTCTTTATACAGTTTTAGAGCTAGTACTTCTTCTTCTATCTCTATAATATAGCTAGCTATATCTATATAACGAAGTAATTAATAGGTATTATACCTCTACGAGAAATGACAGAGGTAAGCTAGCTTAGCCTCGAAAGCGGTAACTCTAAAGAACTAGAAATTAGACAATATAGTAGTTGTCGAGTAGTAGTATCCTCTATAAGTTATTAGTAAGTGCTCTACAAGTATAGATATCTAGCTAATCTTACGCTATGCTTATAGTAAAGGACCGCCCCTAAAGAGCGACCTAATTATGCTTGTAATATTAAAGGTCAAAAAATTAACTAAGCGTAGCGTAGTACTTAGTAGAGATAGAGGAGATAGAGAGGACAATAGTAGCGAGGTTATAGCGAGTAATACTATAAGTATAGTAGCGAGTCTATATTACAAGTACGGTATATAGAGGTTATTTACTATCGAACTTGTTAGCCTTAAAGCCTAATCTACGACCTAAACAACTATAATAAATTATAGTAGTAGACTATTAAATAAGATAATATAATAAAAATACTCCCTTAGAGAGCTTTTCTAATACTCTAATTTACCTTAGAATGCTTTAAAAGCGCGTAAAAAGAAGGATTAATAGCGCTAGAGAGGTCGTAAAAAGTGGTATTAGTGAGGTTTGTTTATTTACAAAGTTCAAAAGTTTTGGCGGTTTGGCACGTACAAGCTGCCGTCGTGACGTCTGGATGGTCAGGGTTCACTCATGATGAGATCTTTTGAGCCTATCTGTGTTTCGGCGATCAGATCTGATTCGGTCTAACAACTTGCGTTCGTTCTTCATTCTTTCCACCATAAGTTTTCATACGACCATGCAGAGAGGACGAGTCATCCCGGAAGCAGTATCAAAAGGTTCACGAACAGTCTCGACACGATCGAGGCTTCATTATCGACACCAGAATGGACGACTAGCTACTTCTACTGCATATGCCAACCGACGGCAGCAACATTTCTTCAGATCTGTCGTTGCCGTAGCCTTTGCTGGTGGTGTGGCGACAGCATCACAGTACTACCTCAACAATCATCGATTCATACGCGAAGGTCATGCAGAGACATTGGAAGAGACGGAGCTCCAATTTGAACAATCAAAGAAGAGAAAGGGTGCTTCCAAGGAGGAGATCAGAGACTTGATCAGTTCACAACATCTGCAAGTCAAAAGGTCTTGGGAAAATCCTGGAGTTTATGCCTGGGGAAGCAATGCTGGAAGAGTGGTTGCTCCTGATTCAACAGAAGCATTTATCAAAACTCCTCGGCGGATGAAGTGGTTCGACAACCAGTTACTGAGAGATCTCAAGCTTGACAAAATGTTTGGTGCCGCCATCGACGAGTACGGCAATTTGCTACAGTGGGGTACTGCATACGCACAGGACTGTATGGCTCCAGCAAAGACATTACGAGGGAAAGACCTCGTGTCGCTATCTGTGTCGCGGGATCGCATCATCGCACTTTCATCGTCTGGCAAGGTCTACTCAGTGCCTGTGTCGAGGGAAGATCAAGAAGCTGGGAGCAAACCGAGTGAGGCAAGCTGGATACCCTTCTGGAACGGCAAGTCTCCCATCAGCTACAGGAAGATTGCTCCCAAGGATCTGGCATGGAACGAGAAGGTCACAAAGGTGACAAGCGGTCTTGAGCATATGCTCATGATCACGAACAAGGGCCGCATATTCTCGGCTGCGGCAGCTTCTGATTCGTTTCCTGCTCGGGGTCAACTTGGGATACCAGGTCTCACCTGGCTAACGAAGCCGGATGGGCCGTACGATATGCCTCATGAGATCAAGACACTCAAGGGCTTTGAGATGACAGATATCGCTTGCGGCGACTACCACAGCTTAGCGCTGGACAAAGAGGGGCGTGTCTTTGGCTTTGGTGACAACAGCTCTGGACAGCTTGGATTTGAGTACAGCTCTGAAGCCAACGCAGTTGACGTACCGACGCTGCTCCCAACTACCAAGCTCTATTCAGGATCGTCACAAACGCCAAAAGTCACGTCCCTCGCAGCTGGAGGATCGAATTCCTACTTTACGATAGATGCCACCAAAGTTGCACCCCCAGGTGCCACTGCCGAGGAGATTCGGGGTGTAGGTCGCGTCTCTGCAGACACATTTTCCTTTGGGTCTGGTATTTGGGGAAACCTTGGAAATGGCCGATGGACTCACGTTCAATCCACACCGACCAAGATCCCGTCACTGTCGTCACTATTCGAGTATGATGAGATCAAGAATCAGACCATCCCCATCCGATTGGCCTACCTCAGCGTCGGTGCAACCCATGCAGCCGCGGTGATGGACAATGTGACCTACATGGATGCCTCGGCCAAGAGCTCAGAGAACGACACAAACTGGGGTGCAGATATTGTCTTCTGGGGCAACAATGAATTCTTCCAATTAGGCACCGGGAAGAGGAACAATGTAAGCACGCCCACCTACATTCAACCCTTGGACCAAGTGGCCGAGCGGAAAGTCCGTGGCAAGGAAGAACACCGATTCCATATTACGCCGAGAAAGACGGTCCGCTTAGGTGATGGACGAAAGAGATCCATAGAGCAACGGGTGGAGTGTGGTCGTGGTTGCACGGCGGTTTACTCGAAAGCCTAGATCACACTTCTTGATGGCTATAAAGTTTGTACAGACAACGTTATGACGGAATGCAAAGAATAGTTCTCAACTGGTTGAATTCGTTATTGGCAACGCCTCATCAACTGTTGCGCTTTTCCGGGAAGGTCGGCTTGGTTCCTCTGCCAAATAACAGTCGGACTGCCTTGGGCAATGTCATTGATGGAAAGTATGCTACTCTAACGTCGGCTGCGAACTCCTGCAAGAATGCTGCATGCAGAATTGCTGTCCGGTGCTAGTAGTGAAACGTCTTTCGAAGAGTGCTGAGCTTTGGCTCGGCATGCCACTGTACCGAGCATTGTGTACAGTCGAAGCTGTCTATAACGATTGTCCGAGTAACGATAATCTGGATATTACGGTACCATCCTCGTGTCACCGATATTTTTGTATGGGAAAATCGCGATATCTGGATATACCGATTACGATACTATTTTGGCGAGGCTATAACGATAAACTATACCCGATTAGGAAGTTATCTAGCCTAAAAGGGTGAAAAGCTTGGCGAAGCTCTCTCCCACTTGTAGTAGGCTAGGCCTAATAAGGGTCTTTTAGTCTGTCTAGCCTACTAAGCTACTCTCTAGGTGACGATAATCTAGCTATAATAGTTAAGGAGCTTAGTTACTAGGCTAATAGTATAGCTAGCTTTAACTATATACGAACTTACCTATTCTCTAGTAGCTCTAGTATTAGTGCTATCCCTAGCTATACGTAAGAGTATATAAGTACTTGTTAGTAATTCTATTCTATAGAGACGTAGTATAGGTAGTCTAGTTAACTAGTATCGAGTCTTATTATAGTATAGACAATTTCCATTAATAGAGAATAAGGTTACTACTACTTCTCTCTCTATTCTTATATTAGAACTTAGTAGCAAGTAAGATACTATAAGATACCTCTATAGTAGACTCTCTATATACTATTAGCCTCGTGAAACTAGCCTTTAATAGTATATCTAGATTAATAGTATATTAAATAAGGTAGTATAATTACTAGTAAACTACTTAATTTAGTACTCTATTATCTTATAAAGAAGTTATAAATTCGAGGCTACCTTATTAAAGCTCTTGAGTGTACTTAAATAACCTTTTAATAATCCTCTATCTCCTTTAGTAGCTTATAGTTATACTCCTCTAACTACTCTTTATAGAGCTAAAGCCTTATAAGTGCTATAAGAGTGTTAGTATATACTATATATTATAGTACCTCTACTACCTTCTCTTCCTCCTTATACTCTAGTACTAGAGTATATTACTCTATAATAGCTTAAAGGAAGGCCTCGCTAAGCTCCTCTATAGTATTCTTAATAACCTTCTCTTCTAGCTAAAGTAGACTAGTAATTATAATAGCTAGATTAATAACTTTAGTAAGCTAGAGTGCTTTAAGCTACTATAATACCTTCGCCTCTATCTCTTAATTAATCGCTTTTAGTAGGAGGTTATACTACTTCCTTTATTACCTCTAGAAGGTAATAGACTCTTTAACTAGACTAAGGAGTATTAAATAAAGCTAATAGTTAGAGATTATAGTTACTAAGACCTTATTCTAAGCCTATATAGTATCTTAGATTACTTTAAGTATATTAATTATTTATATTAGATTATATAAGAGTTCGATTTCTTTAAGTATATAAGCTAGCTAGCGCTTTCGATAGTATACTTTAAAGGCTCGAATTATGCCTTAATCTAGAGGCTAGTATTTACTTGTAGAGTTTACTAGTAGCTAGATAATCTCGATATTAGATAGTTTATATTAAATTACCTTAACTACGTACTTGTATACTATTATAGAGTAGGTTGCTTCCTAGTATCGAGTAGAGATATTCTACTCTTGTTACTACTATTACGTTAAAGGTACTAGTCTATTACACTTGTAAAGCTGTAATACTATATTAATTGTCTATAATACTATCTCTATATACTAATATTACTTTATAATAATAGCTATAGGTTACCTAACCTACTTCCTAGTCTATAATAACTATTCTCTTTCTACTAGTGTCTATCCTAGATATAAATAGTAACTATACTATATATTCTTTATATTAGATACTTACCTATCTAGATAGCCTTTCCTTAGAGACCTTAAATAAGACTACCCTTAACTATATAGATAATAGCTACCTCTACGTTCTACTTCTATTTAATAATAAATATAACTACAAGTATTAGAAGATACTAGTATCTATTTGTAATTAGTAGCTACTTCCTTAGTCTCCTTACGTTACTACTATTAAATAGCTAACTTCTCTCTAGTAAGCTTCTTATCCTTATTGTTAAATAAGTCTAATACTCTATTCTCTTCTTTGTTACTTTTATTATTGTTTCTCTCTATACTCTTACTCTTACCTTCTACTATAGTAGTATTCTTACTCTCTAGATCTAGATTATTATAAGGTATAGTCTTTATCTTCTATTCCTTATATTAAAAGAACAAATAAGCTCTAGTATAATACTACTTCTTATACTTCTTAACCTTCTTCTAAGTAGTATATATAGCCTTCTAAATTTACTCTTAAATCTCCTCTATATAAGCCTATACCTTCTTAAGGTCCTTAGATAGTAGAATCTATACCTTCTCGACTATAGTAGAATTATTCTAATAGATATAACTAACTAAAGTATTACCTATAGGACTATCGATCTTAAGGTAGATAGCTATAGAGAAGGTAGTATATATAGACCTATATATATTAGGCTTACTAGAAGAGGTAAGAGAAGTAGACTTCTTTTTTATATAAGCGTTTACTAAGGAAGAGTAGGTACTACCTTTATACTACTCTAAGGTCTTATAATTAGCACTAATACTATAGTACTATAGTAAAAGAGTATAATAGACATTAGTAGTAGGTCTAGTCGAGCTATAAGATATATAAGATATTATAAGATAGATATCTCTAGTCTTATAAGGAAAGAGCTTCTACTTAGTATTATACTTCTTCTCGTTATTAGTAGTAAAGTATTATAGTAAGATATTAATAATAGATACGTTGTTAAGAACCTTATGCTACTTTAAATCTATAACCTACTCCTTTATATAATAATATATCCTATAGATAATAATAGTATAGTTACGTAGGCTCTTATTATCTAAGCTAAGAGAACCTTATATAGTATTAACTCTATAACTAGCTATAAGAAGATAAGGATTAATATCGATATAATAGAACTAAGTATAATCTCCCTTTAGAGTATACTTAGTATAGTAGAGATAGGAGATTAACTAGAGAAGTCTATTAGGATAATAAGCTATATAAAGATAGTAGTACTCTAGGTCTATATATATAGCTTACTAAGCGAGAGAATAAAATATATTTCTTAACTAACCGAGCTACTTTTTACCTTTAGGGAAACTAAAGTAGTAGCGGTATATCTCTATCTTTTCTAGAAAGATATTAGAAAGACTCGTATTAAACTAGTACTTAAAGACGTCTATACTAATATTACTATCGGCTAACTACTTATTAGAAAGACTAGAGTAGAACCTATCTAAGATAAGCTTATAATATTACTTACTAATAGTCCTATTCGGGACTATAGCCTTATACTTAAAAGTGCCTCTCTTAGTTACTATACGCTTATAATAAGCTAAAGGTACTAACTACTATAAGGTCTTCTAATATACTTCTATTATATCTAGAGTACTACTAAGGAATACGTTATACTAGTAGTTAATATAATTATATAAGAGATTCTTATAAGGGGCTAGTATTAGAGTAGCACTTAGTAGCGGCTAGTCCCGCTTATATAACATACTAGCTTATTCTATGCCGCGCTTGTACGTAGGCTTAAACAGTAATTAGTTCTACTACTAACGGACTATTCGGTTAGATAGGCATTCTCTATATTCTAATATATATAGCTTTAATATAAGGCTTTAATAGTTCTAATTGCTCTACCTATAGTTATAATCTATTAGACCCTATAGATAACTAGCTTCCTATCGGTAAGGCGCTAGTGCTTTACGTAGTCGAAGTTATAGATATAGACTCTATCGAGTAGACTTCTCTATAGAATAAGGAAACGCTCGAAGAATATCTCTAGCGCCTATATACTAAGCGCGAGCGCTTAGAGCTAGAACTTAAAGCTTAGAGCCTCGAGGAAGAGATTAAGTAATTACATCGCATACGTAATATAGGATATACCTCTATAGAGTTTAGGCATAGTGTAAGCTATAGCTATACTCGTATAGGAGACATGCTAAGTAAGGCTAGTATATAGAGTATATATAGTAAAGGTGCTCTCTTTATAAGGCTATTCTCTAGATAACCTCGACTATAAGAATCTTATCTCTATTAGAGTAAAACCCTAAAGGAGGTAAGATTCTTTTTAAAGAATCTTAAGGTTATCTTTACTCTAGCCTCTAAGGCTTATCCTATAGATTATTAGAAAGTGCTATATAGCGTTATATTCCTTATAGACGAGCTAGACGAGACTTAGTATTATCGCTACTATATAGATAGCCTAGAAGGCTATATATAGGAGCAATTTCGTTAGTTTATATAGGACATAGTTAATAATTCTATTAATTATAGAGTATACGTAACTCTTATATATAAGACTATATAGTAGTAAGAGAGCTAGTCTATCTAAGCTTTTACCTTAGAACTCGCTACTATAGAGGAGTAATTAGTACTCTACTCTAAAGAGTAGAAAGTATACTATCTCCTCGCTAAGTTATAGCCTATGCTATATATAACTATTATTAAGTACTATACTATTCTAGCTACTTACTAGAAGCTAGTATCCCTTAGCTCTTAAATTAAGTCTACGGATTATAGAGGTACTAAGTGTACTACGCGCGAAGATAACTTAGATCCTCTATGTAAGTAAGAGAGTTAAGAAGGCTCCTAAGAGAGCTATTACTACTAACCTAGTAGTAGCTATATATACTAAGAGCGTAATATAGCTAACTTATTTACTAAAAAGCAAAAGAGATAGAGTAGTTCCTCGGATATATAGAAGAAAAATACTAAGTGCTATAGGTATAGCAAAATAGAGTATATTAAGCTAGAATACTACTTAAAGCACTTATAGCCTAATAACAATTCGTAGGTGGTATATAAGGTAGCTACTATAGACAAGACTAATAACTCTTCTAAGTTAGAAAACTTAAAGAGCTTAGTAAAAGAGTATAACTAAGCTCTCTACTTCTCTCTATTAATACTTATCTATCTCCGCTCTATAGCGGTGCTATTATAGCGCCTACGGAGTATAAGGACTATACGTTCCTTATAGACGATTATATAGAAGTTAATTTAGTATCCTAGGTATTTACTCTTCGACACGATTTACTAAGAGTAAAGTATACTTAGTATCTAAGTATATCTTCTTTTATAGAGTAAGCTAGATTCTACTATAGTATACACTAGCTACACGTGTATCTAGTAGACTCTTATAGCGACCTTAAGAAGACAATCGGCCTCTTCTACGCTATAGACTTAGGACTAGGCTCTTTAGTTATTTTAGAGCACCTATAGCGAAGGAAGTAATATATAATTATAGATAGCACTATAGACTATTAGTTATATAGCTACTCCTTATATATATTTCGCATATGTAAACTAGAAGACTTTATAAAGGACCTTAAGAATAAGCTAAGAGTTTACGCTATAGTATAGACCCTATCTAAGGGGTATACTCTTGCTATAAGTAACCTAACTCTTCTACTAGAGTTCGTAGAGTTCTCTAACGTCTTTACGTATAAGGATATTACTAATTTACTACATCTCCTAGGCGTAGAGTATATAATTAATCTAGAGCTAAGCAAAAAACTACTATTCTAGCTCTTATATAACCTTTTAGTTAAGGAGCTTATAGTGCTTAAGGACTACCTCGAGACTGCTTAATTAAATAGATAGATCCGGCGCTCTATAAGCGAGATAGATGCTTCTATCTTATTCGTGTCTAAGAAAGATAGTAGCCTACGCTTATATATAGATTATTAAGGCTTAAACGAGATAACTATTAAGAATTACTACTTACTTCTACTTATTAGCGAGATACTTAATTAACTCAAGCAAGCCTAGTAATTCTTAAAGCTAGATCTAAAGAATGTCTACTATCGTATCTCTATAAAGCGTAGTAACAAGTAGAAAACTATATTCTATATATACTATAGCTATTTTAAATACCTAGTTATATCTTTTAGATTAACTAATGCCCTAGCTACTTTCTAAGCTTATATTAATAAAGCACTAGGAGAACTAGTAGATACTATCTATGTCGTCTACCTTAATAATATTCTTATCTATAGCAACTCGAGAGAGAACTATATATACTACGTATATAAGGTCCTTACGAGGCTATAGAAGTTTACGTTATATACTAGCCTTAAGAAGTGCAAATTCTTTACTAAGGAGGTAGAATTCTTAAGCTATATTATCTCTACTGTAGGCGTCTCGATAGATCTAAGTAGAGTAGTCGTAATTAAGAAGTAGCTAAGGTCGAAGAGCTATTATAAGGTATAGTAGTTTACCGGTTTTACGAACTTCTACTAGTACTTTATGTAATATTACTCTAAGATTATTACCTCTCTCTCTAGCCTCCTAAAGGGTTTAATAAAAGGCTATAAGTATAGCCTCTTTGTGTAGGGCATAAGCGAATAAAAGGTATTTAAGGATATATATAATGCTTTTACCTACGTACTAATTCTATACTATTATAACTCTACACTGCTCCTATATATCGAAAGCGATATATCGAAGTTTATAGTAGCTACTATTCTATTATAGCTGTTCGATAGCGCTTAGTATTCTATTACCTTCTAGTTAAGAAAGATAATCTCTATAGAGTATAATTATAAGACTTATAACTAAGAGCTCTTAGTAATTATATATACCTTTAAGTAGTAGCGATACTACCTTAAGAGCGCCTTATACGCGATCTAGGTGCTTACTAACTATAATAACCTCTAAGAATTTATAAAGCTAAAATAGCTAAATAGCTAATAAGCTCGCTAGGCTACCTTCCTTGCCGCTTTTAACTTTATAATAGAGCACTAAGCTAGTATATAGAACCTAGCTAACACGCCTTCGAGACGCTCTAACTATATAGCTAAGAAGTAGAAGATTTCTTATCTTCTACCGACTCTCTAGAACAAGCTAAGAGTATAGAATTAGTCTACTAATCCTAGAGAAACTACTCTACTAGTTAGACATATATAAGTAATATACAAAGCTACTCTAGAGTAAGCCTAGACTACTTATATACTATATATTAGTAAGTCTTCTTCTAAGAACTCCTAGAGGCTTTTATTTATCTAGTAAGTCGTAGTCGTAGCGACTATAAGAGAGAACCTCTTTAAAGATCCCTCTACTAACTTAGTGTTAGTTATAGAACTACTATAAGAATAAGACCTCGAGACTATAAAGCTACGTTCGTAAGTAGAGAGTAGTAGAGATAAGAGTAAAGCACTATAGAACATCCGAAATAACTTTCTATTCTACTATAACTTACTCGTTATTCTAAATAATAGTACTTTAAAGGCGTAGGTACTACGTATATACTATAATAGTAAATAAGCTAGTTACTTCGGTAAGGATAAAATACTTAAGCTTCTCTTATAAAAGTACTTCTAGGCGATAATAAGAAAGAACGTTAATAACTATATCTAATTATACTAAGTTTGCTAGAAGTATAAGGTACGCTACTATCGCCTCTATAGCGAGCTATATATACTACTAATACTAGACTACCTATAGTAAGAAATTATAATAGATTTTATTACTAACCTACTACTAAGTAAGCGAGATAGTAGTATCTATAATGCTATACTCGTAATTGTAGACTAATATACTAAAATGTCGCTATACATTTCTACTACTAAGAAGTGTACGTCTATAGAGCTCGTAGAGATACTATATAACTATATAATTCGCTACTATAGTATACCTCGCGGTATTATTAGTAATAGAGAATTAGTCTTTATAAGTTAGTTCTAGAGTAACTTCTACTACGAGACATATATAAAGCATAGGCTAAGTATAGCCTTCTACCTATAGATAGATAGCTAAACTAAGTAGCAAAACTAGACATTAGAGTAATATCTCCGCTACTACTATACTAAGTTATAGAATAACTAGGCTAAGCAACTATCGTAGGCGAAGTTCGTAAGTAATAATAGCGTCTATACTACACTATACATAAGCCTCTTCTAAATTATATATAGCTACTATCTAGAGTTAGAAGTATCTACTATTAAGTCTCGAGACGAGACTTTAGAGGGGAGAGTACTAGTAGCTATAGAGTTAGTATAATACTTGCGAGATACATATATAAAGCTAGTAGAGCAATAGAAAGATACTTCTACTTACTAGGCTAAATACTATAATAAGAAGCATATACTAAAGGTATATAGCGTAGGTAACTTAGTACTACTCTCGGCTAAGAACTTATAGCTGCCTATACTAAAGAAGAAGATAGGTCTACGTTTCTTAGAGCTCTTCTATATACTCGATATAGTAGGTTTATAGGCGTATCGCTTAGCTCTACCTAGTTAGTATCGTATCTATAATATCTTTTATATATCTCTTCTCGAACTATAGAATAGTAGAGCTAGTAAGGAGCTAGAGAAGAGCATGTCTCTTGTAGACGAAGTAGATAAATAGATAGTTAAGGAAATCCTAGATAGAAGAACTACAAAGGATAAGATGTTCTACTTAGTAAAGTAGAAGAACTAGCCTATTAAGTTTAATAGCTAGGAACCTATAGAGAATTACGTAAATGTAAGAGAGCTAATTATTATATATAAGTTATAGCTAATAGTGCCTAAGAAGGGTCGCTAGAAGTAAAGTTAACAGAGTATATAAATAGATAGACTATATAATATAAGAAGTTAGTTAAGAGGTAGACTTCTTATCTAGAGTAATATATTTATAGAAGCGCTACACTTATACTATAAATGCGAGTATTAACCTAAACGCTGTTATCTATTATATTATATATAAGGCCTTCTTATAGATATAGCACTAGTAATATACACCTAGCTCGTATACGACTAGATATTATTCTCTTTCTTCTCTCTATTACTACTATCTTCGCCTATAAGTACTACACTAGCTATAAGCTATCTGCTAGCTATAACGTAGTTAACCTTAGTAGTAGAGCTACTAGAGTTATACACTATCTAATTATATTAGCTATGTTTATAACGTATAAGAAGCATAGTTAACTTACTTCCTTACTAATAGTAATTAAGCTATAAAGTTCATACCTAATCTTCTATATCTTCTTAACCTTCTCCTACTCGAGCCTAAGACCTCTAAGTATACTACCTACGCCTCCTATATAAGAGGTAGAAGCCTCGCTAGTTACCTTGTTCTTGTTAGTATAGTATACCTTTAGTAATTTCTTAAACTCGACAACCTTAGGGAGTACCTTATAGGCTATAGTATATATACGCTTCTTGTTAGTAGTAATACTAGCTTCTATAGGGGAATTACTCGCCGCGACTATATCGAGAGTAGTTATATAGAAGTCGCATAGGATAGATAGGAGTAAGTTATATAAGTACTTATCTTTAACATAGTACTTATACTTATAGCAAAAGAAAACACTAAAGTTGCTACCGGTATAGACACGAGCTACTATAAGTTAGTTATACCTCTTATACGGACTATAAGGGCTTACTCTTAGCAACGCTATTAGCGTACCTAAAACAAGTATTAGCCTTCTCTTTAGGAAGTAGAAGAGTTATAGAGTTAGCGCTAGCGGCTATAGCTCTAGTATTACTAGCCTACCTTACGCTACGCGTATTAGACACTAGAGGTCCGGAGTTAGATAATATAATAATTATAAGAGAAGTGCTTAATATAATAGAGGTTAACAAAATGTAGATATATTTTAGTATAGAAAAAGGAGAAAGTAAGGGGTAGTAACGAGATTATATATACTAACCTTTAGTGTACTATATCTTTATTATAGCTACTAGTGCAAAGCACGTGTCTCCTATAGCACTACTAGGAATTCCAAGAAAAGTAATATTATTACTACCAATTAGCTTTAATACTATAGCGACTAGACAAATGCTTTATTAGACTCGAATTGTTAGAACTATAATAACTAAACTACATGCGAGACATATACGATATAATAGTAGAAATACCTTAACTACGTTACTTCTCTATACTACTACGTAGCGTATATTGTTAGCTAAGAGCTAAGGATAGCTCTCCTAGAGAAGAAGGCAATTATAAGGAGCTAGTATTAGAGTAGCACTTAGTAGCGGCTAGTCTCGCTTACGTAATGTACTAGCTTATCCTACACTACGCTTGTGTATAGGCTTAAACAGTAATTAGTTCTACTACTAACAGACTATTCGGTTAGATAGGCGTTCTCTATATTGCGACATATATAGCTTTAATATAAGGCTTTAACAATTCTAGAAGATATTAGAAAGTAGATAGAGGTAATAAGCTAAGACTTAGGTATATAAATAGTATATAGAACTCTATATACTACTATCCTTAATACACTATTAGCTAACTACTATAGCTAGCTCGGTAAGTGTCGCTAGCTTCTAAGAAGATATAGATATCTTAAACTCTCTCGAAATACTCTTATACTTATACTTCTTCTTAGGCTTCTAATCTTTAGTAGGGATAGTAACGCTCTTACTCTTACTCTTATCGATAATAGGTATAGAGATAGAATAGTTAGCTAAGATAAACTCTCTATTATTTTTAATATAATACTTCTTTAATAGAGAACTAGTATAACTACTATCTTCTAGAACATCGGGAACCTCCTTAACTAACTTAATAGACTTAATAACCTCTTCTTCTTTACGTAACTACTATTATAGATATATATAGATAGACCTATATACTAAGTCCTTAGAGTAGATAGGAGAGGCTATATAAGATTCTAAATCTAAGCTAAGCTTAGATCTAGAAATACTAGAGTTTTGCTAATTAGTAACGTTACTCTTTAGTATAACGCTAGTATACTAGGTAGCGATAGTAGTAATCCTTATATAGTTATATACTAATAAGCTATAGTCCTTACGAGAGGTAGTTAGTAGTATTACTACCTCCTCGATATAACTAATCTATAGTAGAGCTATACTCTTAACTAGGAACCCGAGGCTATCTTAGATATAGTACTTTATAAACCTTCTAGAGTAGTTAGTAATTAGCTCTTAAGGTATAAGGTTACTTATCTTAGGTAACTTACCTTAACAAAAGAGAGTATAAGTAGTAGAGACGTTAACGAGCTATAACTTCTATCTAATAAGCTTACCTTACGTGCTTATACGAGTAATAGCTATATAGTATAGTATATTAATAGCTTTACGAATAGTCTTGTCTTTAGTAATAAAGTTAAAGTTACTCTAGATAGTATTTCCTAGCTCTTAGTACTAGTTTAGGTATAGCTCTAGCTTTTCTAGATTATAAATAGCACTCCTAATACTCTTAAGGTATTTCTCCTTATAATTACGCCTACTTATAACTCTATTATAGATGTTATATACTAAAGAGAAAGTCTCCTTCTACTCCTAGGTACTTATATTAATAATCTTCTCTATATAGGACTTATCGATAATAGTGAAAATTATATCTTTAATATAGCTATATATAGTACTAATATAGTCGAAGGCGTAGCTATAGAACTATAGGCGATCCTCCGAGACGAGAGTTTTTATATACTTAATAATATTATCTCTAGTCTTAAAGTCGTAGTCTCCGTATTAGAATAGAGCTTAGCTATTTCTATTAGTATAACTATTACTATTAGCCTATCTATTAGCGTTAATAGAGATAACTAACAAGCTAGGACTAGCACTAGGCTAGCTAGTACTATCTACTATCTCGTTATATAAAAATAGTATATAAAACTAAACGTTCTATAAAACTAATATATAGTATATTATAATTATATATAGTAGCTATAAGCTGTCGTTGTTACGTAAGAAGTGCTCTAGAAGTTTAAGAGAAGCGCTTAGTAGTCGAGTAGAAAGAGATATATATCTATAAAAGTATAGAAAGTAAAGTAAGAAGTAGAAAGGTATCTAAAGTTATTATCGATATAATATAAAAATTTTTAGTAGCTATAGTAAGCGTACCTCTTATAGTAACTACTATAACTTATATTATATTTACCTTATCTACTATACTCTTGTACTTATTCTTAGAGGTAAGTTATACTTTATCTCTTTTACGTCTCTATTCTATTTCTTTATTCTATACTCTTTACTACTTAAATTCCTCTATAACTAGTAAGCCTCTTCTTTATTATTTCTACTACCTATTCTTTCTAAAAGTATATATCGACTAAAAACAAAATATCTATATAAAGAAGCTAAATAAAGATAATTCGAAAGTAATTAGAATAAGGAAACCTATTACTAAACCTTAGCGAATAACCTTTACTTTATTCTATCTTAACCTTCTCTCTATAGTAGCCCTATTACGCTTCTTATTAGGCGTATCCTTACTATCTATAGCCTATAGCTATAAAGGTCTCCTTAGGTTTCTTATTTATATAGAGTAGAAGCTTATAAGTATACCTTACCTTAGGCACTTTCTTCTTCTTCTCCTTCTTCTCTATAACTAATTTATAGCTACTACTAATCTAGATTAGAGATATATAATAGGAGTTAGCTAAATAGCTACGTATATATAATCCTATTTGCTACGTATATGTCTATATATAGTAAATCTAGATTTAAGCTAGGTTTAGATATAGAAGCTTCTATTGTCCCTTATAACCTTAGCCCTTTATATATATAGCATGTATAATATACCTCCTCTACTAATACGTATCTATTCTAAATACTAAAACTCTAAACTCTAAATAAAAGAGATTCCGATTACTTGTACTACTTGTACTTATCTAGATCGAAGTCCTCTAGCTAATTAATCTTAATAACTAGCTAGTATAATAACTATCTAATAGCTATAGCTTTAACTTATCGTTCGTCTATAGACCGATAGAGCTTTAGCTATTGTTAGATATATATACTAGAAAGTATATATCTATATAGCTTAGCTAGTTTATAATATCTAGAATTATAGATAGTAATAACTCTATATAGTCTACGCTATTAATTATAGAGCTTATCTTACCGAACCTTCTTAAGATACGTATTATATACTAGTACTATATCTCCGATCTTAAGCTATTTCTATATAGGGGAGACTTAGTATTATAGCTCTAGCTAAGTCTATCACATAACAGACTCTCTCTAGCTACCTTCCGCGAGGCTTCCGGCCTTATTAAATAAAGGTAGCTATTAGTTTATCTACCTATCTAATTAGTAGATACTAGTAGTTCTATACGTTGCTACACACCTACTCTTATAGTTCTAATAGCTCTCTTTAGTTGTAGCCTATAGAATTATTAATATAGACGATTAGATTATATAAGAGTAAATCAACTTAGAAGCTATCTAGACGAATAGTAGTATTATCGAGGATACTTCGCATCTATAGTTAAGGATATTAGAAGAGCTAGGAGATAACGGAGATAGCCGAGGAAGACATACTCTAACTAGCAGTAATAGTAGCTGCACTACTATGTTACTTAAGGCTATTATAGCTTAGCTAGCTAACTTAGAGAATTTAGTCTAAGACTATAATTGCCTCTAGAATGCTAGTATAACTCCGGCTAGTCCCTATAGGACTACTAAGAGGATACTTATAGCTTCTCTAGCACTAGTTTCGATAGGTCTACCTACTATAGGCTAGCTAGTAACGCTACCTACTAGAGGGCCCTCTACGAAGGCTAAGGAACTAGAGTAGTATAAGGCTAAATCTATCTATAAGACCTAGTTCTTTAGAAGGAGCCTCTAGATAGTCTTTAACTACGACTCTTTATAGTTTACTAATACTCCTTATCTAGATTAGCGCTATATTACTTATGCTATAATATATCTATTTCTATCTCTTAGAGAGTTATAGGAACGCCTCTATACACTTAACGCGTTAAACTAGTATAATCTCTTCTATAAAGAGGACTTCTTAAGCTTCGTTAACGACTAAGTTAAAGACTCTATTAATTAAGAGATAAACGTAGTTCTTTTCTACTAAAACTACCTCTAGAAGAAGAGTAAGAGCGCCTAGAAGTTCTCGGATTAACTAGTATCTCTAGAAGAGATAATCGAGCTAAAGTATAATAGTAAGTATCTAGTATAGCACTATCTAGCTAAATTATTGCCTAATCTATATAAGTAAATTCTCTAGTTCTCTAATGTATCTTCTATATACGCGAAGCTTATTATATAAGCCTCTACCCTCGAGAACCTCGCTAAGAGTAATAACTATAAGCTATAGAAGTAATATAGAGCTTCTCTAGAAGCCTCCGGTAGCGACCGTAGTAAGTATACTTAAAGCGAGGTAGGAGATAGGTAGAAGAGTAAGAGTAAGAGTAAAGACAAGAGCTATAAAAGCAATAGTAGCTAGGAGACTAATTAGAAAGGTAGTAGAGGCACTTAGGACTTTTCTAAGGTTAAGTACTATAATTACTACGAGAAGGGTTACTACTTATTAGCCTACTCTAAAGGAGGCGATGCTAGCTAAAGCGAGAATAGAGAAGATAATTAAGTCCGGAATGTTAAGGTAGAGAGAGGTACTTTCGCTCCTATATAATATATAGCTAGACACCGGAGGAGTCTACTCTAGAGCTATAAGGCTCCTATAGTACTTCCGGCCTAGGCCTACTAAAGCCTAGTACTTAGCCCCGATAGTAAGATCGAGGTTAAGGTGCTACTAGATAACGTAGTAGACGTTAACGTTATTAATCTAGCATTTGCTCTCTAGTATAACTTATAGAAGGCTAATGTAGAGTACCCTTAGGTTAGAGACTTCTAGAGTAAAGAGGCTTACTATTATAGCGCCTACGAGGTTAATCTCTGCCTTATAGACAATACTAGAGTAATATATAAGTCGAAAGGCGTGTTCTACATGTTAGAAATAAGCTCTTCTATTATTCTCGGCCAGCTATAGAGATATAACTAGAGTATTATAATAGATAGTTATACTAACTAGTAGAGATATAGCTATAACATTACTAGCATTAGAGTAGTATAAGCTAAGGAGTTCTATAACCTCTTACTTGTAGAGAACTAAGGATTCGCTCTAGTAGTGTTAGATGTAATACTAGATACTACAGTTCGGAAGGTAGCTAGTACCTCTATAGAGGTCCTACCTAATAGAGTAGCGAAGCTACTATCCTATATAGAAGACTACTATAACGTCTTTATTATTAATCCTATATAGATACGCGCTATAGGAGATATATTATACTCTATTAATCTAACAGAAGACAAAGAGCCTCCCTTTTGTCTCCTCTATAACCTCTTAGAGAAGGAACTTATAGTTCTCTATAAGTACCTTAATAACGTACTAGCTAAGAGCTAGATCTATAGGTCGAAGAGTCTAGCTAGTATACTAATCCTATTCGTCCCTAAGAAAGATAGTAGTTTATAACTCTATATCGACTACTATAGCCTAAACGCTATTACTATTAAGAATTAGCACTCTTTACTCTTAATTAGTAAGACTCTTAATAGGCTAGGTAAAGTAGCTATTTACTCTAAGCTTAATCTTAAGGATGCGTATTACTATATTAGGATTAAGGCTAGTAACGAGTAGAAGACTACTTTTTACACTTGTTATAGCTACTTTAAGTATATAGTAATACTCTTTAGGCTAACTAACGCTCCTACTACCTTCTAGGCCTATATTAATTAAGCTCTTATAGAGCTAGTTAATGTCTTTTATATAGTCTATCTAGATAATATTCTTATCTATAGTAACTCTATAGAGGAGCACGAGTAGCACCTTTAGCTAGTACTAGAGAGGTTAAGGTAGTTTACGCTATATATAAACCTAAAGAAGTATAACTTCTTCTAGAAGGAAGTCAAATTCCTAGGCTTTATAGTAACTACTAAAGGGGTTATAATAGACTTCTAGAGAGTCTTCGCTATTATAGATTAGCCTACACTAAATAGCTACTATAACGTTTAACAGTTCTTAGAGTTCGCTAACTTCTACTATTAGTTTATTAAGAACTATTCGAAGATCGTAGGACTCTTAATAGCTCTATTTAAAGGATTATAGAAAGGAAAGCAATTAGCACTCTAGAAGTAGACTAATCCGAAACAAGAGGCGTTTAAGGTAATCTAGAAGGCCTTTATAGAAGCGCTAGTACTAAGGTACTATAACCTATCTAAGCTAATTAGAATAGAGACTAACGTGTCTAAGCTTACTCTTAAAGTAATTATCTCTTAGCTATTCCTAGTTAAGGAAACTAGCAAGTAGTACTCTATTACTTTCTAGTCTTAGAAGATACTATCTATAGAGTAGAACTACGAGATCTATAATTAGGAGCTTCTCTCTATTATAGAGGTATTTAAACAGTAGAGATACTACTACAAGAGTGCCCTAGACTCTATCTAGGTAATCTCCGATTATAATAACCTAAAGTACTTTATAACGACTAAGTAGCTAAATAGCTATTAGGCCTACTAGGCCGTGTACCTATAGGTCTTTAATTTTGTAATTAAGTACTATATAGGCTTAAAGAACCTAGTAGATGCTCCCTTACGTTGCCTAGACCTAATAGTAGATAACATAAGCCTTATAAATAGCTTACTAACCTTATAGTCGAAGCTAGAGGCTAGCTAACTAGCTATTAGAGGCATAGTATAGTAGATTTATATATCCTTATTAGAATACCTAAGAAGCGCTACCTTCGAAGAAGGCGTAGATATAAGTATCTATATAGTATAAAGTAATTATTTAGACACAAACGAGAACTAGTAGACCTCTAAGGAGGTTCCTAATAACTAGTCCGACAATAAGAAACATACTAAAGACACTAGAGATAGTTCTCTAGAAGCTAACTAGCTTAACTAGCTATAAAGCAAATAGTTAAAGCAAAGAGAGGCAGATTTAATCTAAGTTAGTATAATACTAAGATTAATACCTTAAGTCGCTATAGTAGTAGTAATAGTAGGGGAAAATCTATAGAGGAAGAGTTCTATAGACTAGCTTCTCGAAGTAATCTATAGTCTATAGTAGTAGAATTTGCTTATATAGAGGCGTGTAAATCTCTCTAAGTAGAGACCTAATAGAGGGCCTCTAGTATAGTATTAGAAGAGGAATCTTCTATATAAGAACGATACTATATATATACTAGAGAATATAGCGCTCTATATAGAGCTACTACGCTAGTATTATAACGAGTTTAATAGAGAGCACTTTGCCTATAACAAGACCTATAAGCTTCTAGCTAGAAAGTACTTCTAGTCTAGTATATATTATAACGTCGATAACTATGTAAAAACTTACTATATTTACTAAACTATAAAGACTCGAACCTATATACCTTATAGCGAACTTATAAACCTACTAATGTCTAAAGCGCTATAGAAAGAGCTTACTATAGACTTTATTATAGATATACTACTAAGTAAGCTTAATAGTATAGTCTATAACGTAGTGCTTATAGTAGTAGATTAGCTTACTAAGATAGTAAAATATATCTTATACTAGAAAACGATAATAGCTAAGTAGTTAGTAGAGCTATTTTTCGACTATATCGTGCTAGAGTATAGTGTTCTAGAAGGCGTAGTGTTAGACTATAGTATAGTCTTACTATAGCCTATTAGTAAACTATCGCCTACGAACTAAAGTTCGTAAGGCATTTATTAACTACCTTCTACCCCTAGACAAATAGATAGATAGAATAACAGAATTAATCTCTTATCTAGTACCTCTATTACTACAGAGCTTAAGACTAATTAGATTAGTTACACTAGCTAAAAATAGTAGCTTACGTAGCTAACATCTTCTAGAACGAGACACTCTAGATGTTACTATTCGAGATGTATACTAGCAAGAATACTAAGGAGGATCTAGATAGAGACTAAGAGCGTTCTCCTTAGAGGAGAGTATTAGCTATATAAGATCGTATAGCTACTCTAGTTTCTATAAGGCAAAGCTTATAGAAGCGCTAGAAGTAAGCCTAGGTGTAGTAGAAGGACACTTACGACAAGTAATATAGACTAATATCCTTTAAGGTAGAAGATAGAGTTCTCCTATCTACTAAGAACCTAAGGCTAAAGGTAGTAAAGTATAAGCTAGCGCTAAAGTACTTTAGACTATTCGAGGTTATAGATACTATAGAAGCCTAGACTTACTAATTATAGCTACTAGATAAGTCCCGTATCTACGATATATTCTATATCTTCTTACTTAAGCTATATAGCCTCCGAGGAGGTGCCGAGGTAGACTCTAGGCTAGTCGAGGTAGATAATAGTATAGAATATAAGGTAGAAAGGATCTTAGACTATAGTTAGTAGAAAGAAGGTATATTTCTAAAGGTGCTCTAGAAGAGCTATACTCTAGTAGAGGTAATCTAGAAACTAGAGAAGGTATTAGAGAATACCTCCGAAGTAGTAACTAAGTATTAGATAGACGTTAGCTAGAAGGCTAATAGTAGAGTTATAAAGAGAGTATAGAGATAAGTAGTAAGAGTATAGTTGTTACATTCTTAAGAATCTATCTACTTAGACACTATTAACCTTATCTACTAGTCTCGACTATATCTACTTAGTTATAACTACGAGATAATACTATAGTAAGAGCTATAGCGTGCCTATTCTAGTAATTAGCTAAGACTAGATCCTTAGCACTAGTTCTGTTCTAGGCGTCGAGCTCGGCTAGCTCTAAGTCCTTATTCCCCTAGCTAGCGAAGTCTAGGTCAGGGTAGGTAGTAGTAGAGAAGGCGCTAAGGTCTCTAGGAGTAAGGACAGTAGCGAGGTACTCCCTAATAGCCTAATAATAGAGCCTAGCCTTGTTATAGGTAGAGCTACTAATAGGAGAGGCGTTAAGTCTACTTATAATAGCGTTATAGTAGTTACGGGTCTAGCTAGTATTAAGCCTAGACGTGGTATAGACCTCTAAGGTGTAAAAGTTATTAGTAGAGATCTCGGGAGCTATATAGTAGAAGGCTAGACCTACCTTAGTAGAGAGGTTACTCTTCTTAGTAAGAGTATACCTAGGAAGGTCGCTAAGGTTAAGCTTGTCCTTACTATTAGCGTTAGTTATAGTAGTGTCGTAGTTAAGGTAAGACAAGTAATAACTAGGAGTAGCCTACGTAGTAGGCTTAGTAACCTTACTAGATAGAGTTATAGTCTTTTTAGTAGAAGTAGTAGACTTAGGTGTCTTAGGCTTCTTAGGAGTCGTCTTACTAGAGATAGCAACGGCCTTAGAGGTCTTCTTAGGCTCTAGAGACCCCGTAGACTCCTTAGCGAGGCGCTTCCTACTATAGATATTAGTATAGAAGAAGATTAGAGCTATAAAGATAGCTTCCTCGGTGTAGTACTATAGCTAAGTTAGTAACATTAAGACCTAAAGGAAGACTACTTATAGTATAGAGAATACCTATAAGGTCCTTAGTAGTAATATAGAAACTACGAAGTTTAGTAACCTTAGTATACTCTAGTTCCTTACTAGAGAGAGAAGTAATATTAGTACTAGAGTAAGCTTCCTAGACGCTAATAGCCTACTTATAGTCGGTAACCTTAGACATAGCAGTAGTTAGCTCGTTAGTGTACTTATATTACTTCTAGACGAGCGTAGAGTTAGTAGGATCTAGATTAATATTAGCGCGCCTCTATATAGTAGTATAGGCGTTATTAACTAGGTCTAAAAGAACATTATCTATAATAGTATAATAGATACTCTTAGCCTTCTTATAGCGAGCGTAAGACCTAGTAAGGCTAGTATTATAGTCGTAGGGGTTTTCTAGTAGTGTTAGCTATACTTCTAACGGGATACTAGTAGAACTCTAGATACTTACTAACAAGATCTCTAGTATAAGTACTATAGAGAAAGCAAGGAGAGATATGTAGTAAGCTAGCCTAAACACGCTTAGAAGGTATAATAGCTTATAAGTGTATTAGAAGAGAGCGACTTATATAGAAGTAGTATAGTAGAAGAAGCGAAGTGTTTAGTAGCGAGAGATATACCTATATAGGCGTAGTCTATTTATTACATAGCGTAACAAACACGAGAAGTAGATCTATACGCGTCGCTATCTTCTAGAAGATAGTAGTGTCGTTAAGGTACTTAACGTTATAAAGTGTCAGAATAGAGTACTTACTAGGAGCCTCTAAGGGAGTTCTATAGTAGTAAATAACAAATTATATATATTTACTAAGGCACTAGTTGTTTTATAGCAATAAGTGCTTTAGTAATAGAGAATTAGACAAGAGGTTATGTTTACTATAATATATTACTATTAGTAGTAAATAAAGACACGACAGATACGAAGTATAAATAAAGAAGCTAAGTACTTCTCTTATACTCGAGAGCACTAACTTACTCTTATAGAGGAGGCCTATAAGCACAAATATAAGGCCTATGAAGGATATAGTTTAATCGAGAGTAATTAAATATAGAGGAGAGATAATTATAAAGAAGACTTAGTATTATAGCTCTAGCTAAGTCTATTACGTAACGGACTTTCTCTAGCTATCTTCTATAAGGCTTCCGGCCTTATTAAACAAAGGCAGCTATTAGTTTATCTACCTATCTAATTAGTAGATACTAGTGGTTCTATACGTTACTATATACCTACCCTTACATCCTGTTAGATGTTATAGCTTATGTCCTATATGTCTTTATACTTCTCTCGTAATTATAGAATTCTCGTACGAGTCTCTTCTAGGTTATTATCTTATATCTAAAGCTATCGAGTATATATAGCTATTAGGTTCTTATAAGTACGAATAGCTCTCTAGTCTTAGGTTTACTAAGTATAAATATCGAACTTAACTAGAAGAACTATATCTATTCTATATATTAAGGTAGCTAGTGTTTACTCTATAATTCGGTTTATAGTTATCCTTTTCGCCTAAAGAATAGTATATAGAAACTCTAACTAGCTACTATTATTATTATTAGTAAGCTTTATAAGACTATTTATAATATTTAAGTAGCCTTGTTCTATCTTATTAGATTATAGATTATAGAAAGAGGTAACGATATAGTCGATATTAAATTATATATAGGTAGTATATATAGCTTTCTTAAACTTAGACTCTCTATTAAAGATAATAGAACCTATAGCGCTATACCTAGTAATAATGTTTTTAAACAGGAACTTTGCTATAGCCTTAGTGTTAGCTAAAGTTAGTTCTTATACTTCCGGCTAACTACTTATAGCTTCTCGTATAATAACGAGGTACTTCTTAGCTTATAATACTAGTATATATACAACATTAATGTACTACTTTATATAAAGAATAGAAACGCCTAAAGTCTTAAGCTCTTTAGTTATATATTCCTAGGCTCTACGTTAATACTTATTATATATCTCTATATAGTACCGAATGTCGATGTATATTAATAGCTACTAGTACCTATCTAAGACCTTTTACTATGTTACCTCTTATCTCTTATAACTACTATTGTTGTATAGTATATATATAACCTATTCTTGTTAAGCGCTATTATCTATAATATACCTAAGGAGAGATTCTTTTTGTCCTCGTTAGAATAGATACTTATCTCGTACTAAGAAGTTTAAAGTATTATACTTAAATTAAATAAACTCCTTAGTATTTAGTTCTAGTAGATAGCGAAGTATAACGAGATAGGTAGCTAGCTCTACTAACTCTTCTCCGTAGCTAGGCTTAAGTACGTTATCTACTTATAAGGCGTATACCTTAACTAGGAAGAACTTATTATTAATAACATCGTTAATATCTATTTCGTATACTTCTTCCTAATTATCTAATAGGAACCTTAGCTATCGTAATAAACTATTAGCTACTATGTTTTTGCTTCTAGAAATATATTAAACGTTAAACGCAAATAGATAGAGCTATATAATCTACTATACTATTACTAATCTAGGAAGGTTAGTAGTAGACTAATTAAGTTATACTACTAGCATATTAGCGTCTATTTCTACTACGAAGCTTACGCTATATAGATAGGACTATACCTTTTATAAGGCCTTAAGTAACCTACGATATTCGCACTTACTAGTATTATACTTATATTTAATATCTAACTATATACTAGATTCGAATTAAATAATATATCGTCTCTTAGGCTAGTTCTTATCGACCTATATAAGAGCTACTTCCTATCTAGAAAGACTTATATCTACCGCTAAAATAATCTTACCTATACTATTCTTATAGTTAATAGACATTAACGTAGGAGGCAAAGTTAAAGTAGCCTTTAACTTATCTATAGCTTCTTAGGTATCTCTCTCCTAGAGAAAAGGGACATCTATATAAAGTAGACAATATAGAGGCTTTACTACAATAGTAAAGTCTCTTACCTATAGCCTATAGTAGACGTAGACCCCTAAGAAAGAATAGACTTCTATAGAGTTAGTATATACTAGCTACTTGCGGATTTTAATAATCTTAGTGTTATTAGAATATTATTCTTAAGCATCGTAAAGGAAACTAATAATACTTAAGCCTACCTATAAGAACTATAACTTAGCGCTAGAGATTATATACCCGGTATACTCGATGTTAGCTAGAGTTCGATCTAAAGCTTAGATATATTCGAGTATAAATCTCTAGATACCTAGCTTAGTCTCTTCTTTACTATAATTAGTTCGTAGTTCTTTTACTCTATTATCGTCTATAAACGGCTAAGTGTTATAAGGAATATAATTCTAGAGGATAGTATTATTTATATAGTAGAACTATACTACTAAATTAGTTACTCCCTAGAGAAGAGTTATCTAACGTATAAGTCTAAGTAGTATTATAAAGGAGGTAATATCTCTACTTGCCTAAGCTAGCGTAACTTAGTTATATCTAGAGAAGTAGTCGACAAGTAACACTACGTATATACCTATAAAGAACTCTAAGAAATTGTTAACTAAAGGAGGAAGGTTTATATCTTATATAGTTATAGAGTTAATCTTTATAGTAGCGTTTACTATCCGATACTCGCTAGATTACTTCTTAGCTACTAGAAACTATAGGTTATAATAAGGCATATAACTAGTTTCGAGTAACTTATTATCTATCTACTTCTTAACTATTCTAACGACCTTACTTCTAAGAGACTTAGGTACTAGGAAACCCGGTTCTTACTATAGCGTATAGAGAACTATCTATATCTCTTATAGTAGTATAACTTTAGAATAGACCTAGCCTATCTTAGAGAAGTTCTAAGCTAGAGCTACTTCTCGATTTAATAATACCTATATAAATAGCTCTTTCTCTCGTAGCTATATCTCGATTCTAATAATAAGCTTCGCTTACTACTCTTCTATAAGCCTTAACCTCGTAAGAATAGTAGAGAACTTAGATATAAGGTATTAGTAGAAAGGTGTATTAATAAAGAGAAGAAGTACCTCTCGTTCTAAGTAGCGCTTATGCTAGTTGTTACGTAGTATTACGATGAACTATAACAGTTAGAGAATGTAAGCGTATTAAGATATAATTGTATAAGGATTACTATAGGAAGCTATCTAAGGTTACTATATCTCTATACTAAGCTACGCTAAGGGCCTCTATACTATAACAATTCTCCCGGTTAGAGGAAAAACATTAATAACCTCGTTAATAACTTCTAATTATCCTCCTCTTAGTTGTAAAAGCTATTGTTATATCTATGTTCCTTATGCTTACCTATAGTTAACTATGCTTACTTACGGTTATGCCCCTCCGCTTAATAGTAGCTTATATTACGTAAGCTATTATTATAAGAGTTACGATAGTAGTTAAAAGAGTCGCGATAGTCGTTAGACTCGCGGCAGTAGTTGTAGGATTCGCGGTAGTTATAATAAGAGTTGTAATAGTCGCTATAGTTATCGTAGTTATAACAGCTATCGTAGAACTCGCGGCGATATAAACTATATAGTATGTTATCGTATAAATCGTAGTAGCTACGGTTTATAACTAGAGTACGAGTTAGTAGTAGTTAGATTGTTCTAAAAACTACCTCTATTACTATTCTTGTTCTCTACTTCTAGTTGTTATATACGTCTTCGTCTATCTCTATCCTATCTATAGTTACCTCTTGTTCTAACTCTCTTTATAAGACATCGATAGCTTAGTTAACTACAAACTCGTAAATAACTCCTCTTCCGGCCGCGTAGGCTCTCCTAGCTACCGACGGTTAAGTATATCTACGCTCTAGGCCGTCGTCGTATATACTATCTCTATATAGACTATCTATTCTATCGGCTACTTCGTCCTCGTTATCGTATTAAGTATACTATTCTCGGCTTTAGATTAGCTATTAGAAGGAAGGTTAATCTCTAAGTAATAGAGGTTAGTAGGTAGAAAACAGTAGAGAAGGTAGTTAATTCGCTAGTATTATAGCCTCGGAGTTAAAGGTAATTAGATTGCTAGTATAGTCGAGAAGACGGCTACTAACGCTATTATGTTATTTAACTTCGCTCGCGACGTTAAGAAGATTAAGTAGGCGACGCCTTTCTTCTATATTACTATCGGGTATAGCATTAAGAAGGTTAACGCTCTAGCTATTCGAGTTATAGCTACCGAGAGTAATACCTCCCGTATCGCTTATAGTGTTATGCCTATCTTATCCTAAGCTATTATATTAGAACGGTAGTAGCGTAGTTATTTCGGTTATAGTAGTTTCCTATAGTATTTCGACTATAGTCGCTAGCTAAGATTAGCTAATACCTAGTTCGCTAGATAACTATTATAGGAAATCTATATAGTTCTATAGTAGCTTAGTCTAATTAACATTCCTAGAGTTATCTAAATATACTAGAGCTTCCTCTACTACCTCCTCTATAACCTTGTCTAATACCTTAGCGTCTTTATTACATGTCGTAACTATAGACTTGTTAATACTCTAGTCGTTACTATATATAGTAGCTAGCTCCGCTAGTGCTATTAACTTGTACTTTAGCTTCTTGTCTAGCTTATTAGGTAATACTATCGGACACTAGTTAGAGTCTATAGCGAGTATTAGGCCCTTTAAATCTATCCTCTTAAAGTTAATATATTTCTCTTCGTCGAGGTTATATTCGATATAGATAGTATATAGGAAGTTATACTTCTTTATCTAGGCGATAATGTTATCTATATTGTTAACTATTAACTTGTACACTATATCCTATAGTGCTAGACCGGGGTTAACAAGGTTACTAATACCTTGCTATACTACGTAGTTAATAGGTATAGTTAAGTTGTAATAACCGAATTTTGGAGTCTTATTCTTCTTTATTTTAGACTTCTCTAGTAGTTCTATATAGTCCTCTCTATTCTTATACTTTACCTAGTCTTTAGCTTAGTATAATAGGCTAATATAATAGTTATTAAGGTCGTGTAGAGCAGCGCTAAGGTTGTTTCGGTCCTTCTCGCGAGATAGTTAGAGGTAGGCTTATATTAGGACATATATACTCTATAGGACAGTATAAAACTTACTTAGCTAGGGGCCGATATTAGAGAAAATTAAGTAGTTATCACGCTAAAGATACTTACTACGCTAGTCCTAGACTCTATTAACGTTAGAGTAGCTATAGACTATAGAGTTAATTTCTAAGCGGCGCCTTACCTCTAAGCTAGATAGTAGGTAAACTCTATATACTAGTGCTACTATCTATTCTCCTTTCTTATTAGCTACTATATAAGAGTTACCTATCGGTAGATAGTCTATTCGAAGTAGGTCGTTCTTGTTCTATATACTCGAGAAGGAGTTTTTTAACTCTCTAATAGCGAAGGTGTTACGTATATAAACTATATAGCTAATAATATAGCTATCGAAGTAGTAGTATAATAGAATAGTAACGCTAGAAAAGTTTAGTATAAGTGTCGTAAAGAACTAGGTTACTTCGTTATTATCGTAATCGAAGTTGCCTTTGTCGATATAGTTCTTTAACTTATGCTTTATATCTTTAAATTTCTCCTAACTACTCTAAGTATCGAAGAATAGCCCGTAAGGAAAATCTTTAGCTAACTTTAAGACTCTTATAGTTAGTACTACGCCTTTCGCTCTCTTACGTCTTAAGAGCGTTTTATCCTTATTATCCTTGCTTATAGTTACCTTCTTCTCTTTACTCTTCTATTCTAGCTTAGTCTTCTTAGTAGCTAGTTATAGCGTAGAGTTAGTAGTCGCCTAAGTTCGTGCCCTAGTCCTCTTTAACTCTATCTAGTTAGTAGCTATAGAGGTAACGCTAGGTACCTTAAGTATTAATAGTTAGTCTACTAGGAGATAGCGTTAAGGTTATATATTAGAAAGGGGCCTTAATATCTATACTAAAACTTTGTCTATATCGCTCTTAAAATTCGGTAGGCTCTTAATAAATAGTAACTAGCCTATCTCGCTATTGCTTTTCGTATGTATTTCGTGTAATAGTCTCTAAGAAAAGATAAGATCGAAAGTGCACTATCTATTCTTTAGATACTCCTAGTATAGATATTACAAGAAGTCGTTTTCGGTTGTAATCTATTATAGTCTATAGCTATAGGTCTTAATATCTCTAATTAGGCTCTTCTAGTAGTGTTAGTCCTTAGTAGTAACCTTACTAGTGTACGTTATATAAACTATAATCTATTTGTTAACTATTAGATAAGGTAACTAGTACCGAGCCTAACTATAAAGAATAGCATAGTAGACTAGAGTACTATAACGTCTATTAAAAGGGGAGTATATAAGGTCTAACTCTCGGAAATAGTTAATAAGAGAAGGCTAGAAATCGTCTTTAATTTATATAGTATAGTAAGCGTTAATTAGCAAGTAACAACTACCTTCTATCTTAGCCGCTAGTAAATCTAGTAGTTAAATAGACTTAGAGAAGTTCTATACCTAGCTTTAGCCGTTGTTAAATCGTACTATACCGTTAACAGAGAAGAAAGGCTAAATGTTAGACTTAAGGTCTAGATGTTCGTTATATTTATATAACACTATATCCTAGTTAATATACAACTTGTGCATAAGGTACCTTTTTATATAATAGGCTTAGATTATAGTTAGAAGGCTAACCTACCCCGGTAGTAATACGAGGTTATAGATATAGAATAGTTAATCTTAACCTTAGAGCTTACTCTTAAGGTAGTTAACTATTAAGTAAGATCGGCCCTTTCCTATATCTACTAGGTTATAGATTACCTCTACTATCTAGTCGGAGTTAGAAATTCTCTAGACCTATAACGCAAAAGCTAAACCTAACTATAAGATTCGTTTAATCTCTATAATAGCTATAATAACGTAGGCTAGAGAGTAGTATAGAAGGTAATTATATAAGCCGTCGCGGGGTATATAGAGGATTAACTATGCCTAGGGTAAAACTAACTCCTTCTCGTCTGTATTCTCGTATATATAAGCTAATAGTGTTTTTAGGAAGTCCGGCTTAAGTATATAGTATTAACTATTAATATAAATATATTAGCTCTAGGCTAAAAGGTTACGCTATTAAATGTGTCTCTTATAAGGAGTTAATAGGCCGTCGGTTGCTATTTAGTTTATACAGGATATACTAAAGGTACTAGTCTTCTCGAGATTATATAGGTTATTAGGGTAAATATATAGTACTTCCGCTATCTCGACGTTAACCTCTAGGTAGTCTATAAAGATAACTCTAGACTCCTAGACGTTAGGTAACTTCGATTTCTTATAGATAGAGTTATTCTAGCTAGGCTTAGCTAGCGCTTACTTAAGCTCTACCTTTACGAACGCTATAGCTCGCTAATTGTTCTAATTATATAACTCTATTAGATCTAGCTCTAGGATTTCGTAGTAATCTTTCTTACGACTACTCGGCTTCTAGTTATATAAGGCTTATAACACTCTCGAAGCGTTAAACTCTTGTTCTTTCTCGTCTAGTAGAGCGTTTACTAGTTTAACTACTATCTATCTAGGCTAACTATAAGTTATAAGGATGTTCTTTAACTTATTACGCATAATAGAGAGGTTAGGCTTTAGACTAGCAAATAACTAGTAGGGCAACTATATAAGAAGCTTAAGGTTTCTAAGGTTAGTATAGGCGTTATAGTAGTTAAAATCTATATACTAGATTTCAAATTCGAGGTTACGTATGTAGGTTTTAAGACCTTCTTAGTTAAGATCTAGTAGTTAGTTAATCTTATTCTCTTTACTATTAACAATAAAGGCGATAGTGCCGAATTGCATTTCTCGAGCTAGTAGCTAAATCTTAGACATTAACCGTGCTCCCGCCTTTAGTAGAAGGTAGTTAAGTAGAGAATAATCGCTACTATAGCCTTTAAATTCCTCGAAAACTTCTTTCTCGTATATAAGTAGCTTTTACACTTCTACGCTTAACTAGTTAATGTCGACGACTAATAGTAATATCCGGTATACTAGCTATTCCGCCGGAGGAGGCATATAGTTAACTAGAAGTACACTTAGTTAGTTCGGTAACTATAGTAGCAAATTTAGAGAACTACTATAGTAGGACATCGGACATATATCGATTATAGTTACGCTCTACAACTAATTTAGCAGTTATAATGTGCTAGTTATTGTTATCAAAGGTATAGCACCTACTCCTTCTATAGCCTATTATTATATTTACTAAAGGCTTACTAGCTCGTTCTACTATAGTTAAAGAATACTATAAGGTAGTAGTTTCTTCTTTTTCTTAGCTATAATAGTACTTAATAGCGTCCCCTTTAGGAGTTAGATATATAGTAGAGCTATACCTGTATTATACGTTATACTCGAAGCTAGTATAATACTCTATATTAATAGTATATAGAGTTAGTTAGACAAAAGGCTAGATAGTTAAGTAGTTAGAGGTTATACTATTTATAAGTACGTAACTAGGAGTTATAGAGAGAGCTATATAATCTATAAATACGTAGTTAGAGGTTTTAGAGAGAATTATTTTAGAAGAGGTTATTTTAGAGAGGGAGGCGTTCGAGTTCTATATCTCGATATTATAGTATAATTTATTAGTAAAGAGCTTTCTCTAAGGTCTTTTAGCTCCTTAGCTAATAGTTGTAGCGCTATAAAGAGATTAATAGCTACGATATAAATTCTTAATATTAATAAAGAATAAAGAGAAGTAATTTTTTATATTACTATCGTTTGTTACCTTCTAGGAGCTAACTACATTAGGAATAGCACTAAAAATAGATAAGCGTCTCTTAGGTAAATTAGTTATTAGCCTTAGCTAATCTCTAATTTTATTTAACTATTCTTTTTATTCTCTTTTAATAGTTATTTAAGTGGATATCGTTTCTCTAATTTAGATATTATTATTTATAGTCTTTAATTAACTCTCTTACTATTCCGAGGTCGTCCTCGTTATACTACTAGTTATAGTTAGAAGCCTAACCTTTCTACTTAACTAAGTATTATACTACTAGTTTGTTCCTTCGTACTATAGTTCTTTTCTTAATTAATAGCTCGATTTCGTAGGAATTATCGTTATCTAGTATCTCTACTAGCCTAGGTTATACCTCGTCTGCGACCTTATAGTTAAATAGGTCTAGTCCTTGTAGTACCTTCTCGAGCTATTATACTATAATAACGAGATAAACTCCTTGTAGTCTCTTCTCTATCTTTAACTTATATACTATTTAACTTACTTTCTTCTTAACCTTAAAAGAGCTAGTAAACTAATTACTAAGTTTTCGTAGGTAGTCTAATACTTTATATTCTTAGTGTAACTATAAAAGTACCTTTTTGCTAACTATAAACTATACGTTCTTATATTTACTATCGTAGTATTACTTCTAAACCTATTGCGTAAAACAGAGTAAATCCTCTATATCTATTCGTGCTTATTATCTAAGTACGTCTAGTTGTTTATATAGGAGGCTATCGAGTTGTCCTAGCACGTCGAGGTTAAGCTTATAACTAAATAGATATTTATTAAGGGAAATTCCCGTACTAGTATTATAGCTATTATTAGTTACGCTTTAAAGGTAGTTTAGGTATTCTATCTACTTACTAGTTAGATGTTCTATAATATAGTGCCTAATATAGATCTTAACTTACTAGTTAGTTCTTTCTAACTAGCTATCGGTCTAAGAGTGCTATACCGTTACTATAAGTATTTAAGTATTAAGTCGTTTAAAGACTTCTCTCTAGAATCTCGAAAGGAATAGTAGATCGCGATCTAAGATAAAACAACTAGGGAATCCCTATTCGTATTCCTCTATATAGTCGATCTATATAGTACTCTACTTCTTAGCTATCTATATTGCCTTACCTTTTATAAGTAATACTCTTTTACTTATTTTGTAGGTCTAAGTTAATAGCTTATCGTAGCTATCCGACAGTAGTAGGTTAGTAATAAAATCGGCTATAACTATATAATAAGGTTAATTCGGAGTTATAATTAGTTAAAGTTAACTATATAGTAGGTGCCTTAGAGTCCTATTAAGCTAATAAAGCTAGTAATACTTAATATATCTTTTAAGCTTCTTATACATTTAGTATATATATATCGAAGTAGATAACCTTTTGTATATACGGTTAAAACTAGTATAAAAGCAGTTATTATAAGCGATTTTAAACACCTCCTTTACTAACGCGTTCGGGATGTATAGCCTTTCGCGGCTATTAGCTAAATCCTTATAGTAAAGGTTATTATTTCTCTAGAAGAAAGGGAAATTAACCTAAGCTATATTATCCTTATTAATAGCTTTACTAGATTATAATAGCGCCTCTCTTTTTTCTTTAGTCTTTTTCGTCTCTTCTAGTGTCTTCGTCTAACTACTGTCTTTAAGTAACTCTATCTTTAACTACGACTTAAAGCTATTATCTATTTCGACTAGTATAGAGTAGAAGAAGTAGGTAAACGAGATTAAATCCTTAGTAGTTACGTTAAAGGAGTAACTAAAGGAGTCTAACGTCTTAGCCTATAGATCTATCTACTTCGTCTTTAGTTTATTCGAGATTAACCTACTTAACGTATCTAGTATGTTATATATATAGCTAGGCCTATATCTAATATCTAGGTTAAATTAGAATAAGTAGTTAGCTACGTAAACGAGTTTAAGGTTAAGCTTATCCGTTAAGGTTATCGTTATAAGGCTATACTATTTCGAGATAGATTTAACTACGTAGTAATCTATAAAAATAAAAGTCTTACTAGAGTTACCTTCGATTATATAGTAGATCTTTCTTACTACCTATACTACGCTAGCTATCTCGAGTTTAGTTAGCTAGTACCTTATCTTAGTATCTAATAACGCTTAGCTTAAAAATATAATAGATAGGACATTAGTTATTTTAAATTTAGCTACTCTCGAAGTTAAAGTCGTACTATCCCTAGAGGTTATGTCTTCTATAACTAGGTCTAGATCTCCCTTAACTATATAGACGAGAGTGCTAATTCTAACTTATAACGTATTAATATCGATATATAACTTTCGATTAGGATTCGGATAATATAAAAAGGTAAGGTTATTAAACTACTTTTATAACGTATTATAAGCTACTTTTGCCTCGTATTCTTCCTTAATAGCTATCTTCTCGATATATAACTTATATACGTTACTATCTTTTACTAGACTTCCTTTTAGTAGTTACGTCTTTGCTTTTTAGAGTAGAGTAATAATCTATAAATAATAGAGAATATATAGTCTAATAAACTCTATAAGGCTAAGATAGTATTCGAGTTACTTTAACATGCGAGGGAACTCTAGGTCTAGTAAGGCCTTCTTTTGTTCGTTAAGAGTTAACATTCCTAAGCCTAAGACCTATTAACTAAGTAGTGTAATAGAGGAATAGCCTATAAAAGTCTTCTTCGAGCTAATACTAATCCGATAGGATAATAGTGTTAAATATACCTAGTAGAGATAGTCGATGTATTCTAGTAGAGTCTTACTAAATACTATAATATCGTTAACGTATACTTAGTAGAACTTCTATAACTTCCTTAATATCTTGTTAAGCATGTATTATATATACTATACACTTCTATACTATTCTATTAAGGCTATTATAAATTGCTCTTAGCTACGATAAGTGTTAACTATAAATTTGTGCTACTTGTACTTCTTAGCTATCTATTAGTAGAAAAAGGTAACTATGTCTATCGTTATAATATATTTAGAACTATATAACGAAGTAATTAGATCTACCTATAGAGGGACAGGATAACTGTCCTTAAGACTAATCCTGTTAAGTTCTCTAATGTCGATAACTACTTAGCTCTTTTATACCTTTTTACTATATTTAATAACGTCTTTCTATACTATAAACACTAGAAATCCGAACGACGTTAGGTAGTTAGTATATCTTATCTTACGTTTACTATAAAGCTTATTAAAGGTTATATTAACTACTTCTTTAGCTGCCGGGCCTAACGAGTATAGCTTAGTTAACATTTGAGATATTGCCTTTTGCTAGTTATTAATTAATAGAATTTCTATCTAGTCTTCTTTAGGTAGATCTACTATTGTACCTTTATTAACCTACAAGTCCTAGTATTAATTAACAAGTATAGTAATAGCGTAGATAACTTCGTCGTCCTTAGCGTATATAGTAATACTATTAGCTAGTCTTACTTCCTTGTTAACTTAAGGCGTTTTTAACGCTAAGCCTTCTTCTTTAGTATTGTAGTAGTCTATCTTTAGTAACGGCTAATTATAGTCTTCGTTAACCTTTAGCTTCTCGAGCATTTCTAGCGTTAAGGTAGTAGTTTTAGAAAGGGTTACTAACGTAAATTACTCGTTGTCGACTTAGTAGGCTCTATCCTAGTCGTAGGGTCTAAGAGTACCTAACTATATATTCGCTAGTACTATAATAAAGAATTTAGAGTTATTTCGGAGCTATATGTCTTCTAGACCTACATTAGTAATATAATAGTAAGAAGTAGCCCTTATAAGCGGGTTCTTGTTAGACTTACTATAACTCTACTTGTTAGAGTTAAATATTATATCTAGTACTACTCTAAGCTTCTTTTATAACTTAGACAATACTAACCGATTAGCTCTGCTAATTTCCACAAATATAGTTATATCTAGAGGTAGCTCTACTTACTATTAAGCTCTAATTGCTATCGGGAGGTTACCTCTAGCCTTGCGATATACTTCTAGAGGAGCGCTAAATCCTTCTAACTCTAGGAGGAAAATAGTCCTTTAGGTAATATTAATTACTATACCTAGAGGGCCGATAATGTCGATACTAATAAGGACACTAAGTAGCAGATTTAGCGTTACTAGAAAGGGTATAGTAATATTAATACTATACCTCTCCCTATTTATCTAACCGTAAAGGTAAAACTATACTAAGGTAAAGTACGTTACTTGCCTCTTTCTAGTAATACTAGTTACCTATAGCGGCTATTATAGGGGATACTATTAAATGCTAAGTCGCTTAATAAGATCCTCGTTAATATAAGATCCCGACGCGCCTATATCTAGGTAGACTATAGTTTCCTCCCTAGCTAGGCTAAACTTGACTACGGTTTAGAGGTAGTACTAACTACGGAACCTATATCTAGTAACGTTCTTAAGTCCCTTAAGAGTAACTACCTTTTCCTAGCCTAAGAGTATTCTCTTCGCTTTCTTCTTAACTTTAAAGCATTACTTATTCTCTAGAGATAGTTATAGATAAGTCTTTCGTAACGGTTAAGCTTAAAGGTTATAAATACTATCTCTAGATAGCTTCGGTCTAAGTAGACAACTTAGTAAAGTCTCTAGGGGAGGTAAAGTTTAATCGGTAAACTATATAGAGGCGTCGTTAACCTTAGAGGGACTATCGTACTCGAAACACTATTTATTCTAGAGATGCTTATACTAAGGATAAGTCTCTCTATAGTTAATAAAGTCCTAGTTATTACCGTTACCTCCCTATCTATACTCTTCTCCTTTAAACTCGTAACTATACTCGTTTAACTATAGCTCGCCTTCTAGAGCATTAAAAAAGGTAGCACCTATAGTGTCTATCGAAATAGTATAGGCTATAGCCTCGTTCTCCTAAGTAGACGTAACTGTTGCTAGGTTAGCTATTACCTTAGTATCTATATAGTTAGCCTACTAACGTCTATATACCTAGCTATTACTATTATTGCTACTAGAACGAGGGTACGAGGTCTACTAAACCTAGTTCGGGCAGTTAAACTAGTTACTAGAGTTAAACTAGTTATTAGAATTAAACTAGTTATTACCTAAAACGTACCTATTTCTTAGACTATTGTTCTAGAGTAGACTATTCTAGCTAGAACGGTTGCTCTAGAATAGCTACCTCTAGCCGCTTTCGCTTTCGTTAGTACTAGGGCTAATACTAACGCTAGGAGTTACCGCCTTGCCTATAGAGGTTACGTAGTATAGAGAAGTTAGGAGTTGCTCTCTAGGAGCTCCTATAGCTATTGCTATTATAAGGGGTACTATTATAATTGTTACTATTATTATATAAAGTATAGAGCTAGCGATACTATATAGTATTAGAGCTACTAGTATTAGAGCGTCCTTATTAGCGGTAAGGTCTAGACTATTATCTAGATCCGATACTACTAGCAAAGTGTAAATACTACTCTAACTTACTAATGTTACGTAAAGCTAGTATAACCGACTCGATTTTGCGCACGAACTTGTCTATAGTTATCTATAATATTAGCTATCGGACGTAGAGCTAGAGGTAACTATCTAATCTATACTAGGCTTATAATAGAATTGTCTTAGTCGAGTCTATACTAGCGTCTCTTACTAGATAGGTAACTATATAGATATATTCGATAGAATTCTTCTCTTAGTTAATTTAGGTTATACTAAACCTCTTCTTCCTTAGCAACTCGTAGGCTATACTAGAGTCTATCCTAAACTTAGTTATTAATAGGCAGCGCTAGTAGTTAACTCCTTCTCTGTTATAGACCTATTTATAGTTCTTAGAAGAGAGCTCGTTAAGGAACTAGAAGTAAGCTCGATCTTAAAAATAATAGTTAAGTTACCTTCTTACGATATAGGGATCGGTGTATTAGATATAATCCTTAACCGAGTCTATAAAGCTACAAACGTTAGTAAAGATAGTTATATTTTACTACGTAGTTATATTCTACTCTATAGAATGTATAGATAGGTTAAAGAAACCGATGTCGGCTAGACATAGTTAACGAGGACGTCTAGAATAGCTAGAATAGCTACAGCTATTACGGTTGTTATAGTCGTCGTCGTAAGGGTTATCTCTATAGTTATTAGAGTAACAATAGTTACGTCTATAATTAGTATACTCGTTACGACAGTTATTATAGCGGTTGTTACGATAGTTATCTCGTTCTCCTCTATAGCTTCTACCGCCTAGGGAGCCTAGTAGTAGTAGTAATCGATAGCGATAGTTAGATAGAGGAGTTGCCTTACTAGATCGTTTACGATAGCTATCGTAGTCGAGGTCTTCTAAGTCGGTATTATAGACACCCCTAGGATAACGATTGCCTCGGTAGTTACGGTCGTTACGAGCTAGTTAACGTAACTAATCCCTGTAGTTACGGTCCTTACGACCTAGCTAGTGTAATAGCTCTCTATAGTCGCGACAGTTATCCTCTAGACGGTCGTTATAGTAGCGGCTATACGCCTAGTAGCTATTAGAGGTATCTATATAACAGTTAGACTATCTACGGCGATCGTTATCGTAGTAGTTGCTTGTCTAATAGCTATCCTAGCTAGGTAAGGGACAATCGAGGTTATATAGTTAGTCTAGATATTAACTAGTACTATAGCGGTAATTCTCCTCCTTATAAGCACGATCGTATTAACGACGAGCTACGTTATACAAAGGTGTTAGGCGAGTCGAATAGCGGTTAATAGATAGGTTACATAAACGACAAGCTATATAAGGTAGAGAATTATCTTTAGTATCGCTATTATTAGAGTCGTTAGAATTAGGAGCTTCTATCCTAACGCGATAGTTGTTATTCGCGCTATAGTTGTAAATTAATATAGATGTTACTATCTATTAAGAGAGTAAACTAGTATTCTCTAATCTAGTGTTATAAATTTAACATTATTACTTAATAGTTTCGAGAGTAGCTTAATGTTAGTTAGCTCGCTTAGTCTCTACTAACTCTACTAGTGCTTATAGTTGCTCTTAAGTTACAGTTAGGAACGCTACACGAAGAGTAGGTAGAATAGCTTAAACCGGAACTAGTTAATCCTTAGGTTAACGAGACTATTCCCTATAGTAGCTAGAGCTATAGTTAATTAACCTTTCCTTAACCGAGAAGAGAGAGTTACCTCGAGTATATCTATAAGTAGACTACTATAGATAGCGTTATTCGAGAGTAGATCCTCGGTAGCGAGTTAGAGCTATATTTAACTCTAGCTCGTTATCGAGTTAATAGCTATAGTTATTAGTAGGCTACTTATTAGGTAGATAGTAGCTATATAACTTATCGAGCTAGTTAGTCTCTATAACCTCTATTTCTACTTCTATAACCCTAGTTACTATCTCGACGGGATAGTATTAAGGCTACTTGAGAGCTATAGCTACGGTTAACTCTAGAGTTACTAACTCGGAAGGTAGAGGTAGCTCTAAGCTACTACCTATATAGATTATAGTGTTCTACTCGGATTTAACCTCTACGAGGTATTATACTTAAGCTTACACTCGCGAAGTCGAGAGTAGATAATCTCCTAGTACTAGTATTACTATTGTATGCCTACTAACCTACTATTATTAAGGTAGTATACAAGGTAATGCTCGTTAAGCTTAAAAGAGGTTATTAGAAGGTAGTTACGTGTTACCTACTCCTTCCGGTTGTTATAGCTTAGCTAAAGGTTATAACTCTTCTAGTAACGAGACTACTAAGGGAGTTAGTTCTAGCGGAGTAGGTGCCGATCGTTAAGGAGTTATTAGTCGAGATAGATTTAACTCTTAATTTACTATAGTTAAATCTTAAGGCTACTTAGGTAAGCTATTAATATATTATAAAGTAGCTACTCTAAAAGCTCTTATAGTAGCACTAAGGGAGTTACTATTATATAGCTAAACGTCTAGATAGCTATTAGAAGTAACCTTAAAGAGCAGTATACGTTAGTTTAGTAGTATACACTAGGTTAAGCGTCTACTACTAGCTATAACGACCGCTAGTATTGCCCGTCTCGACAGAAGAGTTAAGGGAATAGAAGTCGGAGTTCGTAGATGTTATATAATAAGGAGACGAGTAAGCTAAAGAATCTATAGCTCTTTATTGTCGAGCTTTTGCTATAAACCTTAATCGGCAAAAGCAATAAGCTAATTTGCTCGGTTAAGCAAATTCTTAAGAGATTATACTTAGTGTCTAAAAAGTCGAATCCTTGTTAGATCTAATAGCGTCTAGCTTAAAGTTAATAATATAGAGCCTATAACTAACGCTCTTAAAGAGGGTCTAGATAGTTATAGCGTTAAAGTTATTAATAGAGCTAGGTTATAAGCTGTCTATTAGAGATAGACTTATAACTTAGTAGAAGGTTTCGGGTAACTATATTACTTTTGCTCTGTCGGTATAGACTTAAACTGTCTAGAGACGATAGCGGCTAATAGTCTAGAGGTTATATCGATAGATTCGACTATTATTCTCGTTCGAGAGATGTATTGTTAATATCTAGTCGAATAGTACTTTCTCTAAGGCTAGTTAGGGATTAAACTATATATAACTAACTACAAGTACAATAAAATATAAGCTAGAGGATAATCTTAAAGCTTAGCTACTAAATGTTATATAGTATTACGATAAACCGTAACGGTTAGGGAATGTAAGTGTATTAAGATATAATTGTATAAGGATTACTATAGGAAGCTATCTAAGGTTACTATATCTCTATACTAAGCTACGCTAAGGGCTTCTATACTATAACACTAGTATAGATTACTACCTAGTGTAGAGCTATTAGTATCGTATATGTCTATAGGCTAGACCTTCTTATCTTTACGCTTATATAATATCTCTACTTGCACCTTAGGTACTTCTATATATCTCCGAAGGCCTAGCTTAACTACCGATAGTAAGGAGAACTAGTTATCTTTATATAAAGTTCGAAACTCGAGATTATAGCCTACTAGAGACAGAATAAACTAATAACGTAATCTAGCTAATCCCGCACTTACTAATCTTAAGCTAGGTTTAAATTTAGTAAGGCTTACTATCTAACAAATCCTTCTATCTCCTAGATCTAAGCTAGGCTTAAATTTAGATAATCCTATAGAACTACTTAACTTTAACTAATCGCTTCTCTACCTTTTAGCTAAGGCTATATTTTTGAGACCTACCTATAGATTATATTTTAAATTATATAATACTAACTCTATATATCTACTAACCTTAAACGCCTAAATAGAAACTCTATTAGAAGTAGAAAATAAAGGAAACTCCTCTAGCTATATATATATAACACCTAAGCTAGAAATAATACTACTTACTCGTTTAAAGCCTACGATATCTAGGTTAACTTATAGAACGATCGATTCTTAGGTCCTTTAGACTTAGCTCCTTAAAAGGTAACCTTATAAGTCCTATTATTAGACTAGATAGTACTCTATTAAGAACTATTATCTATATTCCGAGATAAGAGCTAGACTTTACATTTATATAGGTAACTAAGAATAATATACTCTAACTTATAATCTATTAGTAGGAAATAGATGTTAGTAGTAACTTCTCTAATATTAATATAGACGTTTATATATACTCTAGAGAAGTAACTAGTCTCTATAGTACTAAGTATCTTAATACTAAGCTCTTATACTAGTAACTTAAGTTCTATAGCTAGGTTTATAGATATTAAGTTATACTTTACTCTACTATCTAAAAGAGCTTATACTAAATATATGTTATATCTAAGGCTAACTATAAGCTTTAGACTAGCTACTATTACTAGCTCTTCCGAGGAGCTTTATTATATAGCTTCTTACTTATTATCGAAAGCTACTAGTTCTTCTAGTTACTAAAGAAGATTTACCTTAGCCTAGGAAAGATAGAATAACTCTAGAACCTTATTATTAGGAAGATTAGAGTTATCGAACCTCTAGTAGAGAATACATAAGAGAGGTTAAGATATACTAAGGAGAGTACCTATATATAAGGTAATATTTAAATCTAATAGAGATCTTATAGTATTCTAAGGATCTATAGTTTACTAAAGAACCTTATTAAATCTCTAAGTCTTTAGTATCTTCTTTTAAGTAAAAATAAGATTATTTAATTAAGTTTTTATCTTAATATCTTAATCTTCCTTAGGCTCTATAGTAGTAAAATAGCTCCTCTCTACGTTTATACTTATAGATATAACTACCTCGGAAGAATCTATTATAGGTTAGTAGTTCCTAGTATAAAGAGACCTTATAACTCTATAAGATAGATATTAAGCCTCGAACTTCTAGACACTAGTAGTAGGCGCTTTTGTTTTACTAGTATAAGTAGAAGGAGATATCTATTAGGTAATAGCTAAGATAAATACTTCTTAAGGATTAGAGAACTTTTCTAATACGAAATTAGTATACTAAATCGAGTTATTAGCTTCTTTATTAGAGTTATCTTCTATATAGGGATACTAATAGTCTAAGTTTTATACTAAGAGTTTACTTCGAGTAATAAGACGTTATTCGATCTATTTCTTTTAAAACTAGGTAGCTTCTTTATTATAACGAGCTAACTTTCCTATAGAGTTCTCTAGATTCTTAGCTAAGCTCTAGAATATACGCGAACCTTAGAAATAGATTAAGCTATAATCTACTAGGTTAGTAATAGATAGATAATTCCTACGGGAATATCTCTCTATCTTATAGAACTAATAACTACGAGGGTTTATAGGTATAGGTCTAATAGTAGCTCTAGATATAGGATATATTTAAGAGGTCGTATACTAGTTAGACTAAGCAATAGGAATAGGTACTATAGGAGTAAACTTAACCTATAATAGCTATACTAATAGCTTTTCGATACTATAAACTAACTCTTATATACTTATTCTAAGTACTAAACTCTTATTAGGCTATATCGCTAGCGAGCTATTTGTTGTTAGCTAAGGATCTACTAATACCTTCTTTATAGAAGCCTTACTTATAGACTAAACTTTAGAAGTACTCTAGAAAGACTCGAGGCGTTATATCTCTAAAATCTTATCTTCTACTAGCCTCTAGATCTTATCGAAATACTCGAAGGTATCTAGATGTTTAATATCTATACTACTTTTAGTATAAATATAGTTCTAGATATAAACTAGAAGGCCTTCTATAAACTAAATTCTTCTAGTAATTATATCTAACCTAGTCTCTCTAAGGAAGTCTATAGCTCTTCTAAATATATAACTATATTATATTATCTCTTAGTAGGATTAGTATAGAGTATCTCTTAGTTATTCTAGATAAGTACGAGAAGTTATCTAGTAGGCTAAGTCTATTTCTTTAAAACTAAGCTTTATCTTCTCTCTTAAGCTCTCCTAGTTATATATAGTCTATCTAGTATATAACTTAATCTACTCTCGAATACTTACTAAATAATACTAAGGAAGACGTCGAATAGTAATACTCTTAGTTAGCTAGTAGATAGATATAAAGATATTCTACTCTTTAAGAAACTTAGAGATATTAGAGCTATCGAAGAAGAGTACTCCTTATTAACTAGTATTAGAAGTAGGTATTATTACCTATACTATAAATAGATATATAGGGTATATAATTATCGAAGAGACTAATATCTATTAAGGTAGTAGAGGTAAGGAAGATAATAATAAAGAAGCTACCTATTTAGCCTTCTCTATAACTAAAGTATTATAAGTCTTCGCTAGTTTCTCTTTATTATTATTGCTACTAGCTAAGGCAGGAGAGAGTAGGTCTTAATACTTATTAAATAGAGTATTAGCTCTAAAATTATTTATAGCTATAGTAGTCTAAAGGTTTATTCTTTAAGTTCTCTAGTTTCTCCTTTTTAGAAGTAATATTATATATATAATATACTCTCCTATTAGGACGAGAAGTAATACTTATATTCTTCTTAGATACTTAATAGTAGAGAACTTCTTATCTATATAACTCTTTATATAGTTCTAAGCCTTAGAGCACAAAAGTAAATCTCTATATCTTAGCTAATTATATAACTAGTATAGCCTTATCTATAACTTATATAGTGTTCTAGATTTAAGCTAGGCTTGGATCTAGGAGTAGTATTAATTATAATTATCTATAGTAAGTTTTTAGAGTCTTTCTCTTTATAATCTATTAGAGTCTTTGTAATCCCTATGTCCTATAGTTCTAGAAGAAGCCTTTTAAGTGTTCTAGTATACGTTAGTATACTAAAGATAGTACCTCTCTCGATATCTCTATATATAAATATAATATTATACTACGAAAACGACTATAGACTATAAATGTATATACTATATATAAGCCTATAAAACTCTATAGAAGCTAGAGTAACCCTTAACGTATATAACTAAAAATAAATAACACTTAATATACTATTAACTATAAAATAGATAGTCCCTAGACGAGATTACTAATGTTATAGAGTAGGTTACTTTCTAGTATTAAGTAGAGATATTCTATTCTTATTACTACTATTATGTTAAAGGTACTAGTCTATTACACCTATAAAGCTATAATACTATATTAATTGTCTATAATACTATCTCTATATACTAATATTGCTTTATAATAATAGCTATAGGTTACCTAACCTACTTCCTAGCCTATAACAATACTAAGAAGTTGTTAAGGAGAAGTATAATCTAGAGTATAATATTAGTATATACTACTTATGTTATATAAAGTTACTACTAACCTTCCTACTACTTACTTGCTTATTTAACTACCTTAAGTACTCTTTAAATATTATACTAGTTATCTAAGTAGTCTTATTTACTCTCTAGAATATGTTCTAGTACTTAGTATTGACTCTAGCTACCTTAAAGCACCGAGGGTTCTTTATATAGCTAATAATCTAAAGCTTTAGCTTATAGTTACTAGAGGCATTATAAGTAAAAAGCACTAAGAGTCTCTTCTTATTACACTTAGTACTAGGAAGAGGTTATAAAGCTAGAGAATAATTAGGTATTATTATATAGAAGAGGCTAGTCTTATTAGCGTTATACTAATTATCTAGATAGTAAGGCGATAGATGCTCTTTTACCTTTATAAGTTCTTTAGTAAGCTAGCTATTATTAACGTCTTTAGCCTTACTATAATAGATTCTCTACTTTATATTATACCTCTTCTTAAAGCTAATAAGCTAGCTACTAGAGAACTTTAGCATCTTAAGGCCTAAGTACTAAGGCATTACCTTCTATAACCTCTTAGCTTACTCTTATAATAATACACTAGTTACTAGCATTAGAGGCTCTATCCTTAACTACTATTAAAAGAGTATAGCCTTAAGCTCTAGAAGGTATTCTAATCTCTTCCTCTTACTCTCTAGCTTAGTTAATTTATTACTAGACTTATAGTACTTCTAGTGGAGGATATTAGAGATAGTAGATTAATAGATTATATAACTCTAAAGGTTACTAAAGTAATTAGCTAGCTACTACTAACTATAGTAAGGAAGCTCTTTATAGCGCTAGAGTATAGCTACTTTCTAACTAATAGTAATAGCGTTCCTTAGAGGTATAACTAGATAGTTTAACTATAGCAAAATTAGCACTCTATTTAGCGATAATTAGCTTAGATAATCAACGTAACAGTATAGCAAGAGAAGGGCTTATTTGGCGCACAAAATAACGGTGAATTGCAAGTTGAACGGTATAGCCAAAATAACGGTTTATGAGTTAACGGCTTACAGAGAGTCTACTGTACTCATTTCTAGAGTCAGGATCAGTTCATCGACGGTGCTCGATCAAGCTTATTCCGGCCCTACACAAATTCAGAGGCCCACTATTGCGTCCATTTTTTGGCTTCTTCGACGATCCACCCCAGCAAGAAAACCGCCAGGACGCTAAGGGATTAAATTGCTTAGCCATGAATGTACGGCACAGAGCGCAAGTGATGCCGGCAAAAGCTCCCAGGGCATCCGACGGTTGCCACCCAACAGCCATGGGAGTACGTGACTACTTATCGGCTTTAATGGTCTGGCTTGACAATACTCGTATCCTGACCGTACAGATGGACTACGTACGACACGGCTTGACAGATCTTGGTATGGAGTGTTTGCGATTTACTTCCTGTCTATCCAGTGACATGCCGACAAGCCGAGGTGCCTCGCTCTGTGCAAACATCCTGTGCGGGGCCCATCTCATCAGAGCTTGGTTCCTCGGTCGGACATTTCATCCTGCAGGCTCCATCCGATCAGAAACGTAAATTCCCTCTCACATCTTCCAGGGGGATCCACAACCGAAGCCCTTTGACCGGCAACGCCGCCGTCAATCGTCCCGTAGATCGCCCCATTGTGACCAAAGCTTCCTGCACCTCTGGCGTGTCTGGGATTTCTAGATGCAGGTACAGGTCCTTGAGAACTGCTTCTTCGGGACCAGGTCGAATTGCGGCAGACACCTCTGGTCGAACAGTGCGAGGGTTTTGGCGCCATGGCAAAAGGTCTGCACGCCACGACCGGGGTTTCCCTACGCCATCCAATCTGCCCTCTTCATCCATGTGGCTTCTGACTCGTCCATTGGGACCACCTCCACAAAGCGACAAAGTGCTCATCGGAATTTCTTGTCCTCTTGCATGCGCGCCGAGACGAGTCTGAACCGTTCGACCATGCGCTGCTGCGCCGTTGACGGGTTCCTCGTTGACCCACCGTTTGACTCTCGGTTGCAATAGGTGCTCGATAGACGGTCCCTTTTCGCGAGCTAATATTCATTGATTGGCATGTCATGCTGGGTCATCCCGGCACCTTGGGTTTGCTGAGGTATGGGTCTCTTTCTTCTCTTACAATAGTCGATTTCCCTAGATTGCACTTCACCCCTGTCCGACGTCTTTCGCAACCACGGATCGACCGCAGCAATCCCATGGTCTGAGCAACCGTGTTGCCCTAAACAACTCTCACTCAAGTGCTGGCCCTGCTCCACATCCCCTTGAGCTCTACTGCACCTTTCTGGGATCTCTGGGTCTTCTCCACTGCATCTGCTTGTGAACAACGTGCTCTCAACTGGTCATGGCGGACGACAAATCACAGCAAGTGCTTGCACTTGCCATAGTGTTTATGATCTTCACGGTCTGCACTGTGGCTACTAGATTCTACGTTCGGTATGTTCAAGCTTCGAAGACTTCATGCAATGGTGGCCTAACCAGGGCCGCAGAATCGGAATCATCAAGGCGGTAGGCAGCGATGACTGGACGATGCTGGCTGCCTTTGCAAGCTTCATGGGCTATCTCGCATGTCAAATCGGTGGAGTGCGACATGGTACTGGTCGTCGGATTGACGATCTCGAGCGAGACGAAGCACAGAAAGCTCTGAGGGTTCGTAAGATCCTGATGCAGGTTGATAAGATCTAACCCAGTCGTAGTATTGGTTCTTCTGCGAGGTCTTCTATGCCCCAGCGACTACACTTCTCAAGGTCTCCGTTGGTCTCTTCTTGCTCCGAATCACGGTCAGCAAGGTACAGATCTGGATCATCCGACTCTTCATTGCTGGTAGTCTACTTTTCGGTACCTTTTACTGGTTCCTCATCATCTTCCAATGCAATCCTGTCTCCTTCTGGTGGGATCTCAATCCCGACAGTACTGGCAAATGCATCAGTCCAACAGCATTCGCGGCCTGCGCGTACATCATCTCAGCTCTCAACAGCGCAGCCGATCTCCTCTTTGCCATCCTTCCTATGTCCCTCGTCTGGAAGACCAGCATGACTACGCGAACCAGAGCCTTGGTGTGCTCGCTTCTCGGACTCGGTTCGATGTACGTACTTACCAACCATATTCTGTTTTGTCCGTGCTATGTTCTAACACCTTCAACAGCGCTGGCATCGCCACGATTGTCCGCATCCCTTACCTCCACACCCTCAATCACTACAAGGGCGACTTTCTCTGGAACACCACCGAAGTTGCCATGCTCTGCACAGTCGAGATTGGCCTCGGCATCACGGCTGCATCTGCCGCTACCTTCCGCCCACTAGTCCAGCGATGGGTCGGCGGTAGTAATAGCGCTACTTACGTTGTCAGCAACCAAAATGGTGGTGTTGCCGGTGGTCGTTCGATGCGACTTCAAAACATGGAGAATGGCATCAGTGGCCGACCGGGAACAAAGAACAACACATACATTGCGACGGTCACGAGGGGTGATAGCTGGAGTCGGATGCCGGATCTCATTCCTACGACGGAGAGCAAGGAGGCGCTGAACGATGGGCGGTCGTCGGCGAGGGGAAGCGATGATGCCGTATGAGAAGGAGAACAAGGAGGTCTTTTGTTGCTTTTGATACCCTTACGGACTGGTCGGGCATAGCATGGCGCTGAATAATGATTTGATCAGCATGAGAAGATGGAGTTGGACATTCGTGGTTCTCTCGGTGAGCTTGTTCGGTGGTTCATTTGGCCATGCGATGCAGACCTTGCGTTCCGAACCAGCACAGTCTTTCACCAAGGACAACATCTCCTATTGTACACATCATGAACATACAAGGATAAATATTGCATAGTGTCTCAATGATCAAGTATACTTGAAATCGACATGGAATGATATTGATCATCAACCTCCGACCTCGGCCATGCCCCGCTCCCAACCCCTCCCACATTATCACGACGTCAGGCCCACAGTATGGCGATAAGCACTCTTGCGAAGCCTTTGACTTTAACAACACTTGGCTTGTATACAGATCCGAAAGACCACAAGAGTCAAGCAGGGGTCTGAATAATCTTTGACACGACCTACCAGACCGCGAGGACCGGCACAAACCACATTCCTCCCATCATACAACATCCTCCTACCTAGCACACCCTCCCCCACCACCATGACTACCACAATCAAAGACCTCATCACCACCCACCGCCCCCCTCTCGACCCCTACATCACCCTCTACAAACACTTCCACGCCCACCCCGAGCTCTCCCTCAACGAATCCACCACCGCCACCACCATAATCACCCACCTCCAATCCCTCTCCCCTTCCCTGCACATCACCCCCTCCCTCGGCGGCCACGGCCTCACCGCCGTCCTCCCCAACGGACCGGGCCCCACCGTCCTCCTCCGCGCCGACATCGACGCCCTCCCCGTCCGCGAACTCACCAACCTCCCCTACGCCTCCACGCGCACCATGCGCGACGCCTCCCTCCCCCCTTCGCACCCGGACGCCCAGAAGCAAAAACCAGTCATGCATGCGTGCGGCCACGATATGCATATCACCTCGCTCCTCGCGGCGGCGGAGTTCTTCCTCTCCACCCTCGACTCCTGGGCTGGGACGATCGTGTTCCTCTTCCAGCCTGCAGAGGAGAAGGGGTCGGGCGCGAGGGCGATGCTCGCGAGTCAGCTGTACAAGCACGTCCCGCTTCCCGATGTCGTGCTGGGAGGGCACGTGATGCCCTTCCGCGCTGGGACTATCGGGACGCGCAAGGGCATAGTGGCGACGTCGGCGGATAGTCTGGATGTGACGGTGCATGGGCGCGGGGGGCATGCGTCGCAGCCACAGCAACTTATTGATCCGGTGGTGTTGGCGAGCGCGATTGTGTTGCGCTTGCAGACGTTGGTGAGCAGGGAGACGGATCCGAAGGATCATGCTGTTGTTACGGTGGCGAGTGTGCAGGCGGGGGATGCGGAGAATGTGGTTGCTGATGAGGCGTTGCTTAGGGTGGATATCAGGGCGATGAGAAAGGAGGTGAGGGAGCATTTGGTGAGGGGCGTGGAGAGGATCGTGAGGGCGGAGGGCGTGGCGAGTGGGTGTGTCGAGGAGCCGGAGTTTAGGGTTACGAGGACGTTTCCTTTGTTGGTGAATGAGGAGGACGCGACGGAGAGGGTGGGGAGGGCGTTTGGGGAGTATTTTGGTGCTGATCATGATGGGGAGGCGGAGAGGTTGGGAGGGAGTGAGGATTTTGGGGAGCTTGGTAGGTGGTTTGCTGATGGTGTGAGAGAGATGTGCTGACTTGTGTAGCGACGGCGATTGGCAAACCTTCAGTGTTCTGGACTTACGGTGGCACGCCGCATGAGAAGTGGGATGCAGCAGTCAAGGCAAATAGGGTCAAGGAGGAAATCCCCATCAATCACTCGGCAAAGTTTGCACCGGACATCATGCCGACGTTGCAAGTCGCCATTGATGCCTATGCAGTGGCAGCTCTGTCGTGGCTGAAGAAGTCCTAAATGATGGTGGAAGTACGAGTGTCAAAGATTGGACGCGATGAGAGCGTTGTTCAGACGTCAGATGCCGCAGCAGTATGCGGGTGTTGAGGACAATGGGATGGACCGCATGCCGCCGGATTCTCATTGCCGCCACCTCATTGCCGCTACCTACCGGTGCAGATGGACAAAGCTGGATAAGAACCCTCATGGCATGATCGACATGGCTACGAAAGCGTCAGCCTGCGTTCTGGTGGCTCGAAAGATGGGTCGGAGCTGCTCTCGATTCAGTCGAACCACGGCAACCTGGAATCGAGTAGATCCCTCTGTCCGTAGAACTCGCTAGCAATGGTGATGATGGTATGCAAAGTCGCCATCGTAGTCTGATTGGGGACTTGCTCCATGTCCGCAGTCGTATTGCCGCTGACCGCCTTTACATCAATCTCACCGCCCTCCACATCCACAGGCCCTGTCTTCTCTAGCCCTTTCGGAGCCGTCTCCTTCATGACCTGCTCGACCGAAGCTTCACCATCGTTCGTGGCAGCAGTCGCTTCTCTCTGAATAGCCCCGATCTTAAGCGCAGCCAGAGCCCACCCAGCACGCTTCGCCAGGTCCCTCACGACCACAATCTCCTCACTGGTCAAACCTCCCTTGTCTCCGAGACGACCAAGTAGAAACCAAGTCCAAGCTCCAAAGCGAGCCGGCAAGTTCTCCTGCTTGTTGATCGCCTCATCGATGTCCTCGTCCAGGACTGTGATGACTTTGAGCACGTCCTTGTTGTCAGAGCGGGCTATCATATGTAGAGTCGGACCCGCGTAGCCGAATAGAGATGGTCGACCGTTCCTGTGATTCCTATTTTTGAAGAGATCCTTCGCGGAGAGCAGGTGTGATAAACCCGTGGCATCATCAGTGTGCGATGCTGGTTTGACAGTCTGGCTCGGTTGTACTGCCTGGATCTTTTGTCGGTAGTCCTCAAACCTCCTGCATAAAGCCTGGTAGTACAGATCCTGCGCAGTCGTCACCTTCTCCGGCACAGGCACTTCAGGTGCAGCGTAACACACTCCGTCCTCGTAATACAAGCCGTCCTCTTCCCAGTTCTCCTCGTATCCTTCCCATGCTTCACCCTGACCCTCCTCTCCACCCTCGCCCAAGCCTTCCACAGCCCCTTCCATTTGATCTCTATGCCCTCCCCCTCCACCAGCACCAGCATGTAACACCCCCGGCAACCCCTTTGCTTCTTCCCTCACCTGGCGCAAATACTCCCAAGCATCCCTCCCTTCATCCTCATCTCCGTCTCCATCCCCTTCCCCTTCGCCTTCATCCTCGTTCCCTCCTCCCTCTTCTACTCCTTTCCTCACTCCCATCCTTCCTTCCCCGCCTTTGCCCCTCCCCTCCGGCTCAGGAAACGCCCCCATCTGCCCAAACCTCTGATCCACCACCGGTCTATTCCGCCTCTGCTCCTGCCTCGGCCTCTTATGTCCCGCTCCTGCACCCTCTACATCATCCCTGTCATTGCCGGAGTGGTAGATCTGTTGCCTTTTCTCTGCGACGTAGGAGTAGGGTCCCGTGGGCGCGGCGGAGGAGGAGGAGTCGGCGTAGGAGATTTGGCGTCGGCCTGCTGTGGCAGAAGAGGTGGTGGTCGGAGGTGATATGGGTGTGATATTCGTCGGGGCGGAGACGGGGTTGGAGGAGCGGGCGCTGGGTGCAGCGGCCGCGAGGGGGGAGGGAGGGTCGTCGTAGGTCATTGCTGATGCGGCGGCAGCGATTTGGGTGCTGTAGTTCGAAGAGGTGGCGGATACTAAGCCGCCTTCAAAGTCGGTGCGCTTGCGCTTTGACATGATCAGGTATGAAGAGGTAAATGTGAGGTGGGGGGTTTCGCAAGAAGCGAGAAAATAAATCGAAGCTATAGCTCCCACGTCAGGGTAGACCGCGGCAAATCGACCCACCATAAACACATTGATCACGCATCGTGAGGAAACATCATGATGATTTGACAAGTTGGCCTTGAAATGAACAGCCGTGTACTCATACATTGCCTTTCAATCATATATCTCTAGCTAGATGCTGTGACCCCACCCACCAGACTCCGGTATCTGCTCATAATGCGCTGTCCTGCGAAGTGACAAACGTCCTCAAAGCTCATCCTTGCTGGCAGGAACAGCAGGAGGTCCAGCCGGAAGAGGCAAGTCTCCGCTCTTTGGTCCCTTGTTGATACGCTGCTCGTTGTAGAGCTCTTCCTTGGGGACTCTCTTCTTAGCGGGCTCCGATTTGACCTTCTGCTGCTGCTTAGCAGCTGGGGTCTGAGGATCTTCACCGTCTGGCTTCGCTGCGGCTGGAGACTCCCGCTGTTCGACTAGACCGTCGTGGACCTCCTTGCCGTTCTCATCGACCACCCTAGTCCTTGTCTCGTACCTGGTTGAGAAGGAGACCTTGCCTTCGAGAGCTTTGACCTCATCCTCATTTAAGAGCTTGCCATTCTCGTCACGGTACTCGATCTTCTCCTCAGTCACCTTCTTGACCACTGCTTGCTCTGCATCCACCTTGGGAGTGACGTTGACTTCGTCCTTAGGATCCTCTGCGACTGGAGGCTTTGGCCCGGCAAGAGCAGCGCCTGAAGTGGCAGCTGGGCCAGATGCAGTCGGAAGCAGTGAGTAATCGGCATACTAAGCAGGATTAGCATGAGTATGTTTTATAACACGTTTTGAACTTACGCTGTCCAAGAAGTTGTTGCAGTCCCAATCCCAGGTATCAAGAAGCTTGACCCGTTCACATTCTTTCTTGGTCCACTGGTTACCGTATCCGAGAGGAGCGTACAGGGAGAAGACGACGACACTGAGAGCCAAGAAAATGACAGCACCAGTCTTGCCAACGATAGGACGGTCCCGAAGTCCAATTGCACCGATGCGAGCAGTGACAAAGTCAAAGATCTGGCAAAGAGCCACGATGGCGAAGGTAAGAGCCGGGAAGTAGTGGTGAAGGAAAAGCTGACGCTGCATGAGATAAAAGGGGAAGTAGTGGAATGCCCAACCGAGAACCGTCTGGCCAATCTCATAGTCGAAGCGCTTGAAATTGACATTGTTGTAGTCATCGCAGCTCCTCTGCCAACGCAAGACCGCAAGACCCTTGAAGGCGACGTAGAGAACAATGGCTGCCGTGGAGCTCAACCAGATGAGCGGGTTGCCGATGAGATAGATCTGGCGGTTGTCCTTGCCCCAGAAGTTGATACCGCGGCGTAGAATCGGCCATGAAGGTGGACGAGAATCCCATGCATGGCTCTCGACGAGTCCAGCATTGGTGGTCCACATGACTTTCTGGAGTTCCCAGAACTTGCCGAAGAATCCAGGGTTGCGGTAGTTGACCTTCTCAGCATTGGGACCCAGCTGGGGATGCTCATTGCTTTCGATGTACCAGATACTGTTCGGCAATGTACCCTGCTTTGCGCAAGTGACTTCCTGCTGCTCGAAACCCCAGTCCGGAAGCTTGACTTTGTGGGAGAAGAGAGCGCAACCAGTCATGAGGTGGACAAGTCTGAACTTGGTCTCAATCGTCCTCACACGCTCCTTCGCCTTGGTACCATCTGACAAGGACTTTACGATCTCAACCTTGAAGTAGTCGTTGGCGTCTCCCTCGAATCCATCATATCCGTAGGCTGAAACCTCGTTCTGCCATTCAGCCTCTGTTACGGGTGGTCGGACATCGTGAGAGTGCAGTCTTCGGTCAGTGGTGATGTGGTACAATCGGACAACAGTGCCATCGGTGATGAAGTTGGGGTCAATGGTATCCCATGCTTTTGCGCCCTTGATCTCTTCTCCCTTGAGGTCCACTGGCTGAGTTTGGTTTTCCATAATCCAGACGTTATTCTCATCCTTGTGAGGGTATAGGGTGATCTGCTGCTGTTTGCTACCAGTCGGGTACATGTGGTTGTGGGAGTGAAGATATCCGCCTTGTGTATTGTGGTGACGGAGAGAGATCCTGCTACCCATGACCACATCAGCCGGTACGTCCGCCATTCCTTTGCTGTTCAGTGTAGACTGGAACTCTGAGGACATGAAGCCGTCGCCTTCACCAGGGTTGACCAAGCAGACAAAGTGGATGGCGAACATAGCCATGTAGAATGTTACCGGAATGACGATGAGGCAGAAGACGCGGGCGAAGAAGTGCTTGAACCACAGGCGAGGAGTGACGTTCCTGGTGTCTCCGAGCAGGACCCAGAGCTGGAGAGCAGTCAAGCTGCCAACCCACGCGATTGTGAAGAGTCCAACCCACTTGACACTAGCAGTCGCTCCAAGGCCTACACCAGTCAAGGCCAACCATGTCCACCATTGGGCAGTGAACGCCTTTCTAGGTCCTAGCTCGTGAACATTGGTGAATGCCGACCAAGCGAGAGCAGTAAATGCGGTGAAGACGATGAGAGGGGAGTCAAGGAGAATCAGACGAGATTGTGTGACAAGACCGTTTTCTGGGTTTGAGGTCAGCGCGGGCTTCCAAGCCGCAGGACATGCAAGACTTACCAAAGATGACGAGACCTGCTCCTAGAGCTGCTGTAGTCGTCCTACATCCAGTGGCTTTGATGGTCAAGAAGATGATGGGAACCGTCAAGATACCACAGATGGCGGGAAGCAGGCGCATGGCAACATAGGGAACGCCGGGCTCGAGGTAGTCCTTTCCAATATCCTTGAAGTCGAAGTTGCCGTCGAACCCAGCCAGCCAGCCAGCGAGTGTGATGAGAAGCTTTGCCAGTGGGGGGTGAACATCCATGAAGAACTTGCCCTTGATGTACTTGGAAGCAAAACCGCCAAAGCTACGTGTGTCAGTATCGGGGTATCAATCCAGGCTTCTCTACTTACTGTACTTCATCAAAGACGACACTACTTGGCTGGTAGATGCGGAAGAGTCGAACGAAGAATGCGACTGCGGTCACAAGCCCTAAGATCTCATAGTCGGTAGTGCTGAGATTCGTAATGTCATTATCCTTTACACCTTCTGATCCATAGTCTTTCGTTGATGGCTTCTTTGCATATTTGGTCGGAGGCGACCGCGTGGCCACAGCACCGCCTTTGCCCGACATTGTGTGATCGTGCTCAACTGGCCAAGGGTATACGAGTCGGGAGCTGAGGGTCCGTATCTCCTCCGAATTGATCTACAGCTCGAATCTGTTTGTAGAAAATGAGTGACCGGTCAATTAGATTACAAGCAATCGACCAACGCCGATAGTAGAGAAAAGGATATGGAAGAAGATGGGAAGAAGCACCTGAATGGCGATGGAGGTGAAAGGGGAACGGTTGCGCACCCCTGTAGCGTTTCTGATTGGCTCGTCAGGTCCGCTTGGAGGCGGGCGCGGCCGACGCTAGTGTGCATCTTCAATCTGAAGCTTCACTTTTCTTAACCGGGAACATCACCTCGCGCAAATCCGACATCCGCATCGCCGAAAGATGGCGCCCGCAGCAGTCGAAGATGTTGGTGACTCTGCCATGATCAAACCACCTCCTGGTGTCATCATCCCACCAAAGGACACCAGGACCTTTGTGGAAAAGACAGCCGCAGTCATCGTCCGTAGAGGAGAGGCCTTTGAGCGGGGCATTCTCGACAAATTGGATGAGCAGCCCAAGCTGAGCTTCTTGAAAGCGGATGACTACTTCAACGCATACTACCAATGGAGGAAGAAGGAGATTGCAGAGGGTCGAGGCTATTCCGACGTGGATGGCGCTGTGATGAATGCTGCGCCCAAAGCGAAAAAGCGAGGACCGGAAGCACCACCGGACTTTACATTCTCTGCGCGAATGCCTACACTAAGTGCGGTGGACCTTGAAGTCATCAAGCTCACAGCGCTGTTCTTTGCTGCGCGCGGTACTGGCTGGTTCCAAAAGTTCTCCCAGCTCAAAGGTCAAAATCCTCAATTTGGCTTCCTGAAGCCCCAACACAGCTGCAACGGCTTCTTCACACGTTTGGTAGACCAATATCGGCTTCTTATTAACTCAGATAGCGGAGAAGGCCTGGAGAAGAAGAACGCACGGATAAAAGAGCTCGAGCATAACGTCAGGGACAAATACCACGTCCTGGATCGAGCAAAGCAGCGAGCAGAATTTGTCAAATATCAAGAGCAACAAAAGGTTAGGAAGGAGGAGGAGCATGCAGCCGAACAACAAGCGTATGCTGAGATTGATTGGCATGACTTCACTCTGGTCGGTACCATCGAGTTCACCGAATCTGATGATTCTGTCGAACTTCCGCCTCCACCATCGCTGAATGATCTGCAATCTGCTTCACTAGAACAACGCGCCACCGTCGGTACAGGCATGCGCCTCGAAGAGGCCTTCCCCACTGACGATTTCTTTTTCAACAACAATGGTACCCCTGCTCCTCCACCACAGGCGTCGCCCGCTCCTCCTCATCAACCCCAAATGCCGCAACCACCATACATGCCCTACGCTCCCACACCACCACAAGCCACTCCCTCACCAGCCCCCTACATCCCCGCACAAGCCCAACAAGGTGACTCCAGCCGCATCGCCGAACTCCAAGCCGACTCCGACCGCGCCGCCGCAGCCCGAGCAGCCGCCACGGGGTCCGGCCCCATGCGCATCAAAGACAACTACATCCCCCGCGCCCAAGCCCTCCGCAAAGGCGCCAACACCTCTCTCTGCCCGATCTGCAAACAACAAATCCCGAACGAGACCTTTGACGAGCATCTACGCATCGAGCAACTCTCGCCCCAATGGCGAGAACAGACGCGGAAAGCACAAGAGCGCAGCGCCACGACGAATCTCAGCACGGTGGATGTGGCGAATAACCTGAAGCGACTGGCGAGTCAGAGGGGGGATGTGTTTGATCCGATCACGGGTAGGGAGATTGGCGTCGAGACGAAGAGGCAGGAGGTCATGGCTGGGGTTGCGGCGCCGGGGCAGCAGGCGGGTGGGCAGGGTGGGGAGACGGTTGACATCCATGAGCAGTTGAGGAGGTTGCAGGCGAAGCATGGAGGGCAGCATGGGTGAGGGAGGATAGAAGTGTTCATGACATTGAAATCTAGCCTGGATGGCGGTATCATGATGGTTCGCCCGAGCAATGCCGGCCGCACATGCACGACTCGAAGTGTATACGACGTCCTGTCGGCCAGCAGCGTCACGGGTAGACGAGCAGCATGTCACTGTACGTAGGTCAAGCCTGCTTAGGAGCATCGGTAAGCGAGCAGGAGCAGACATCCATCCAATGGGGGTGTGCGCCCTCCCAGGCTCTGCTTTACATCTACAGGGCACGCCGCTTGGTCTTCAGAGTGGTGATTTGGGAACATCGAATTCATGTAGATACCCAATTAATACTAGCTGCTAAAAACGCCACGCTCCTCTGCTGCTCAGCAGCGATATTAGTGAAGTAGTACTGCATGCTCCTCGCCATTTTGGAAGCCCCCCTTCTGTCGTGATCAAAGACCCTCCCACCCATCCAGACCAGATATCACTCCACACCATTCCTCCTTCAATCCCGTCTGCTTCCCGATACCCACTCCCTCTCCCCTCTCTCGACCTCTCTCGACCACCCCCGCTCTGCATCCCACTCACTTCCCCTTCTTCCCCTCCTCCTTGTTCCCTTCAACATAAGGATGCTTAATCGTCAAACACCAAATATCCAAATAATCACAAATCGAAACAATCACATCAACCACAAAACTCCCATAAACCCCCACCGCCAACCCCAGACACATAAACACAAACGCAACCCTAAACACACTCCCCTCCTCCCCTAGACTCGCCGGCCACCCCACCCCCTTACCCACATACTCCAACAACAACGGGCCCACACTGTCCAGCACCCCGAACGCGAGCGGCGCGATGAGGATGTTGAAGTACGGAAACGGCGACTTGGTCAGGTGGGCGGTGATCATCATGCCGACGGAGTAAGCGTTGATGAGGCCTACGTAGAGGATGAAAGGCACCAAATGCTGGGTGAGAATGGTAGGGTTGAGGTGGAGATACGCCGCGATGAGGGACCAAGCCGTGAAGAAAGGGGCGAGGCCGAGGAGGGCAAAGTGGGGGTCTTGACCGCGTTGGCGGCGGGAGGCGAGGACGTTTTGCGCGGAGGTGACGGTGTTGAAGACGAGCACCAGGCCGCCGTAGGCCATGTACCAGTCTGTCCAGGTGAGGTTGTAGAGGGAGGCAGGGAGGAAGGAGGGGCGGGAGATGTGCAGGGAGGAGAGGAGGGATTGTTGCCAGAAGGAGCCGCCTCCGAGGAAGGCCGTGAGGAGGTAGACGAGGCAGATGGTGAGGATGCCTTCGACGGGGCCGGAGATGACGCCGAGAGTGAGGGTTTGCGTGTGGTATTCGTCCCAGGTTTGCACGTAGAAGGTGAGGAGCGAGGCGAAGAGGGTGAGCATGGTTTTCCAGGATTGGCCTAGGTTGAGGGCTGAGGCGAAGATGAGGACTTCGAGGGAGGTGTTGAGGGCGTCGACGCCGTGGTCGAAGAGCTCGCCTAGAGGGCCGGATTGTCTTGTGCGGCGTCTGGGACGGTTAGTGACGGGGGTGAATGCGTACTGCTCTGGACATACGCCTGGCTGCCATCTACAGCATCAAAGGTCTGGTAGAGGAAGAGACCAATTGACCAGCTGAGGTAGACCCAGGACGGACAGTTCTGATCAAGTGTCGGAGTGTAGTAGAGCATGGTCAGGAGGTTTGCGATGACGAAACCGAAGCCAGTGAGTGTGATCTATGCCTGTTTAGAGGCTGCGCTGCTTGCCAGCTCACGTCAAGCTCACCATATTGGGGCTATGAAATGTTAGAGACTGAAGTTGAAGACGATCATGGTCTACTTACGCCATTGACATTGGAAACAAATGAATGACAAAGTTGGTATAGAACGGCTTGAGGACATATCTGGAAACCAGACTGTGGTCAACACCAGAGTACTTGTACTCCTTTAGCTTGGGGAGCTGCTCCTGTCGTATGTAAACCATCTTGAAGGTGTCGCGCAGTGTTAATTGGATCAGTAAGTGAAGGAAAAGGGTCAATCAGATGAAATTGAATTGGTATTGGCACTACCGCATGCTGTCTGCAAAGTCGTTTTGAAAATTGCACCGGAATGTTCACGTGGTGCAAGCTTCAGAATCAAGAAAGCACGCGCCAAGCCATGCCTGACGTCGCGTCATGATTGGTGGGACGGAAAGCCTCCGCATTTGCATGTGAAGCTGTGCAGATCGGAATCGTCGTCTCCTCGAGTCAGCCATTGAGCTTTCAGGAATGTTGTACAGGTCGTTTCTCCGCCCATGATCCATCAGGTGTAAGTATGCTCCGGTCCTTGTCGTACTCCTTGACAGTTCCCCGCCCGGCTCCACTTGCATGCTCCCGCTTGCATTGACTATTCATCTACGCAACAGGACTCCAGGGCATGGGAACCAGCACGCGACTCTTCATGGTCTGAATGAGAGGGACAGTCTTGTGCACAGTCTCTCCCCAGCCAGAAACATTCCAGCTCTGCTCGCGACGTGCACGACGCTCCTCCAAATCGGCGAATTGCCAGAGATGATGCACAGTGTTGAGGTCGCCAATCTGTACAAACCAAGCACCGACGCCCTCCATAACCTCGCGACGGGCCTGAAGACCTTTGCGCCAATGGGTCTCCCATTCCAGTAGGTTGCCAGGGTGAAGTGTGTAGGATCGAAGCTCAAAGACACCTCCTAGCTGACGTGGTGAGACCGTTGGCCAGAACGAGAATTCCTGCATGAGTGACGTCTTCTTCGAGTGGATGAGCGATTTGAGTCTGTGGTCGAAGTCGGGGAACTCAGGGTGGTACTGGATTGAATGCAATGAAGCGTGGTATCCTTGGTAGCGCTGGTACTCCCAGATGTGCACTGGAACCTGTTAGCCTAAGCAAGCCAGCGGGAAGTAGAAAGAGGCTGACCGAAGGTATCACAGTCTCCCACCTCAGTCCTCCAGCTCCCAACTAGGTTGACCTTGTTCTCGGGCATGTTGGCCATCTTCGGGTACCATGATCCAACCAGTTCCACGTATTCGTCGACTTTATCCGGCTTGACCTCATGAAACACTATGCTGTGAACGTACTTGCCGCGTGCGAGGACCTGACTGAAGCTGCGTTCAATGTCCTTGTCAAGCTGACGACCTTCGGGAGTGCCGTAGATGAGATTCGAGAAACGTCCTGCTTTCTTGTCACCTCCGTCCTTGGCCATAGCTGCCTCGCCTGAGAGTAATTAGTCCATGTCATCATACTACACCACCTGTTGTCCTACGCTCAGCCTGCTCCCTACGAGCGGCAGCATCTGCTTGCTCCTGCCTCCATTTCTGCTGTCTTGCGTCGAACTCTGGTCCTTTGTCTGGTTCAATGTCGGATATCGAGGGCGCTCTGGCTGACAATGCTGGACGGAAAGAGGAGAAGGCTCGGCGTGATGAGGTGTGAAGCGACAGGCGGGGTATGAATTGTTTCAGTGACATTTCGACTGTCGTGTGAGGTTGTCTCGCTAGTTGTGAAGTTGCTTGTCGAAGCAAGAAAGTGGTATTGCAGCACAAAACGGTAGTGAAGCGTCCTAAGAGTCGAGTGGAGCAAGTGTGGGTAGATTACGTGCAATACAAATGTACTCCGCACCACAGAGATGGTTGAGGGATGGAGAGAGCTTGGAGGTACTTTGGTACAACCTGGACAAACAGAAGGCGGAGGTCTAAGCTCCACCCAAATCGCGGGGAAGCGAAACTCAATTTAGGACGGTCTTGGCACGTTCAATCTTCGCTTCGAGATACGAGCTTCGATTAAATGCTCATCAACACATAATTCCCAGAGCTTCGCCGTCACACCGTTCATGCCATGCGGAGCAAGTACGAGCAGGCGTATTGCGCGTACTGCTGTCAGCTCCAGCAAGGGCCTCTGGATCACTGACGATGCCCTGGACCACGCCTTCAATGGTTTCTTTCGCATTCATGGACATCAACATCGCAGACATGGGTGCAACGTGCCTGGACCATTGGAAGCGAGGAGGAGACAGGGAAAGAGACGGATGGGTCTTGCGACTTCTTTCAATCCGCCCACGAGCTCTGTCTGGCCGGATCTGCGAAGCATATTCAGAGTGGGATCCCTGTTCGACAGCCGACCGGTTGACAGTCGATGGACGTGGACCGCACCAACTCCGCGACAGGGTGAGGGGCTCACAAGTGGTGAGATGCTAAGAAGGCCTGCTGCAGTCCGAGACCGAAGCATCAAAGAGCCGGCATCAATACCAGATTGCAAAAACTTGGAGGAAATCCGCACTCTGTACTGGCAGACTTGCCCACTCGGTGAGGACGCAATAAGGTTCACAAACGAAGCGCTTGACCATTATTTCATGTTGGTCCGAAAGCATGCGTCGGGACAAAAGGTGCGAAGGAGGAAGAAGAATGAGCCAGAGCTGATCGAGCTGCTGAGAAGTGAGGTCAACGATGCCCAGAGTCGGAGCATGCAGCGGGTATTTACATGGCTGGCCACCCAGAACACTAACTCGAATGCCTATCTTCGCGAGTTGTTGCGAGGGGTGCTCCAACTTGCAATCGACAAATTCGAAATGGACGTACTGGATGCGCCGGAGATGACACAGATTGTCGAAACACTATGTCAAGGACTCTCGTCTGGGCGGTACGATTTGCATAAGCTCCCCAGATTGTATGCCAGTCTCATGGGCTTGAAAGATTGCGTGCTGGCCCGGCTAAAGATCGAGCCTGACGATGCGCAATTATCACGTCTAGCGGGCAGCCTTCACGACTTCTGCAGACTCTCCCTCACAAAGACTAGATGGATCACCTGGTTGGGTTTCACAGCGCGATTACCTCCAGCGCTCAAGGTCAAATATACGGCGAGCATTGTGGGCAAACTGATTGCTACCGTGCGCAGAGATGTCGCTCAGAGGCCGCAGGGCGGCAATGTTGCATCGATAGCTTCTGGAGCATTTGCTGCTGCCAGTCGAAACCAGCTTGACTGGCAATGGTGGGCGGACGTGTGTGAGAGAGTCACCGCTATTCTGCTCCATGAGCGAGAGAGCGTGAAGATTCCTCGACGCTGGCTTGATTCTCTTCGCGACGCGGCAGCTCAGCAATCGGCAGATGATGGATGTCAGGCGCTGATGAGCCGGGTCGACGATTCCATTCGGAACTTTCACCTTGAGTCCACTTCGGAGGCCGTGGATGACACTTCTGAGGCTTTGATCAATTCGGCTCAAGACTCTCCCCAAATACCCAAGTCTGTGGTTGTCACGGCGTGGTCTCACAGCTCACAAGTTGCGACGGCGCTGATTCACAAGCACTTGGCGGAGGACAATGTCTGGTCGGCGAAATGGACATTCGACAGATCTAAAGCAGTGAAACCGTCTCGCTGCAAAGATCTCTTCTCGGCAATGGTAGCCAAGGGTCACGACCAATCAGGCACATACCTTGAGATCCTTCGGCGGCCAGAGACGACACCATTAGAGAGTATCGATGGCCGATGTAAAGCTTCTGAAGCATTGTCGGATGTCAGGATTCGAATGGTCGAGAATCTGGCCACGGAAATTTCGCTCAGTGACAAGATTCTCGATGGTCGAGCACTTCGGATGACCTGGAGGCTTTTCCAGTATCTGCGCAATCATTCCGCTCCGATTGGGGTCCAGATGGTGAGAGCGTTGGTCAGAACCAGTATAATCAGATACCTCAGCCATGATGCCAGAATTCGCCACCAGAGAACAGATCGGATACTCCAACTAGTGAAGGAGGTGGAAGGAGACAAAGTTGCGCAGCTTCTTCAGACCATGATCATCGATTGGCAGCTTCTCATTGATCAGCGACTGCTGACGGAGCAAGTGAAGAAGCATCCACTGCAGGAGACAGGTAGATCGCATGCACCACAAGCGAGGCCCGTCATCCGAGCCTTTGCTATCGATACTCGGAAAGGTCCTGTAATTAGACAGCGGAGACCGAGGTTCTCATACAGAATCCGCTCACGCATGACTAAAGTACGACACCGAGACTCCAGGGTCAATGTACATATAGAATAGAAGGAAGATAATAGATGACCATGTAAGCATGAGTTCCGCCCTTGCCTAGCCTGAAAGAGTAATTACGGTGTCGATATTTCTTGGAAGCTGACAAAAGCGATAAGATGAGAAGCATTGGCATGTCAGCAAATGTTGTACCAAACGCAATGTGTCCAGGAGTATAAAAACACCAGTCAGGAAGAGATAGTGGTCGCAGGTATTTCAACATCCTCAAAGTAAGGACAACACCACAATGTCATTCCCAGCTCCCAACCCCGAGGGCGGCTTCACCCTCGTCGTGAATGTCACAGTCAAGCCAGATCAGGTCGACGAATTCCTGAAGCATTTCTACGAGGCATTTGAGAAGGTTTCAGCAGAACCAGAGTGCCTGTCCTTTGAGGTCTTCCGCTACCAAGACGAGCCCAACCATTTCAAGTGGGTAGAGAACTGGGGCAAGAGCAAGGAATGGTTCTTCGAGGTGAGCCGATCCCGGGAGATGTTCTGCCCGATGTCGGTGGTGCTGACATCCATCTCCTACCAGCATCAAATCACAAAGCCTTACATGAAACCATACGTCGAAGCTACTGACCCTCTCTTCATCGGCGAGAAGAAATTGGAGATACTCGAGCGATTTGGTGGAGAATGGGCGAGGTCGAAGGAGGGTGTCTATAAGCAGTCTTGAAGCAGGATGGGACAGCAATCAGTGCTAAGCATGGATGCCAATACGAGCTTATAAAGGTTAGGCAAAATCAACTCATGTTGCACAGGACCACGATCCTATCAAGATGCAAGTGCGTGTCACGCTTCCATATGTATCTGTACCGAGGAGCAACAGGGACATGCAGATCCCGTGGGGCATCTGCCGTGGGATCCTTGCGGCGGATGAGGTGGTGCCACTCGAGAGCTCCCATTTATCGAAGCGGCAGCCCCTACCAGGTTTGATATCTAGATTCACTTCCCTTCCATTCGACTTTTCTGCAAGACATTGTCGTCGAACAGCTATCATGCCTGAAGATACTGACCACTTCTCGGAGCTAGCCGCCCATGGCAGAGACCCTGTGCCTGCCCAGCCAGTCGTGACAAATGCATCTGTACCACCTACCGGTACCACGGGTTGCTGTGGCAAGACAAACACCAATCATTCTGCCCAGGAACCCGACATTCTGACACGTTTGACTGCTGGCAACGACTGCGAACCAACTTGCTGCGAGAAGGAAGACGGGCCTCACTGCGACGATGATTGTGTCAAAGCATACGCCACTCTCGAATGTCACACAAGCTCTCATGCCGACCCTGAGCACGAGCAGCCAACCGATGGCCACTGCACCAGCCACTTGCAGTCTGCGATCAAGCGCTACGAGCAGCTGCTGATGGATGCCCACTGCTTATGCAAGTCTGTGCTGTCCTACTCGATGATCCACTGCTGCGGCTCGGATGCTGGGTACATGCTGCTTCCTCCTGTGCCCGCCAGTCGCGGTAGTAGCGAGACAGGTAGTTTCAGATCCAGCCTCTATCGGCGCACTGCAGGCAAAGCTCGACCGCTCAACAAGAAGCAGAGCAGGACTTCTTCCTCCGACAAAATCGCTCCTGCATGCTGCGAGAAGACCGCTTCTGACGGAGCTAACCACGAAGGCTCACTGAATGAGAAAGGGGGAGGTGAACAAGAAGACGGCGGTGAGGAGATGTTCAAGTGGCGTCATGGTCGACACGGAGGAAAAGGGTGTTGTGACAAGCATGGCCGTGTCAAGGATCACGATGTTGAAGCAGGCATTTCCGAGGATTCCTGCTGCGATACTACCTCTACGTTGGAAAAGGTTGGAACCAAGTTGGACGTTAGACACTGCTGCAGGCACGATGCAGGCACGACCTCCCTGACTGACCTGGAGAAGAAGACCGCTCTACATGACAGCCAGCCTGATGGGAAACACGATGGACTAGCAAATGTCACACCTTTCATCCGGTCCAGAGACACTTCTCGTGTTGACGATAAGAACCCCATCCAGATCGAGACATGCAAGTCCGAGTGCTGCTCAGATGGACCAGCTGACGCCTGTAACGACCGCATTGCCGGTCCTGTCCGACAAATCCGTAGATTTTCTATCAACGAAGCAGGTCCCACCGGCGACGCCGAGCAAGCAGGACACTTGGAACATGTCCTACTCAACGTCCAAGGTATGACTTGCACTGGATGTGAGAACAAGCTCATCAGGGCTCTGGAGTCCACTCCTGGCGTCTCTAATATCAAGACGTCTTTTCTCAATTCTCGTGCCGACTTTGACCTTGACGAAGCCATCACCAAAGCCGAGGATCTTGCCAGGCGAGTCCATACCATGACTGGCTTTCAAGTCGCCAGACTGCAAAGCACACATCAAAGTATTGATGTGGTCATGGAAAAGAGCAAGGCTAGAGGACTGATGCTGAAGTGCATACCTGGGCTGGTAGATGTCAGCATCTCCGACAAGAAGACTGCCAGACTTACCTACGACCCTGAGGTAATTGGTGCTCGCCGTCTCCTGGACATGGCATGTGGTGGGCCTGGTAGTCTTGCACCACCAAAGCCAAGCACAGCACTTCTCGACTCGAAGAAGCTCTTGAGGACTATGGGCTGGAAAACGCTGGTCGCCACCATTCTCACCATTCCAGTCGTGGTCCTCGCATGGGCGCCGACTGGAGTCGCTGAGAAGACCGTATCCATTGTCTCCTTGGTCTTGGCCACTTTTGTTCAGGGCATTGCCATTACAGAGTTCTACAAGAACGCCTTCCGTGCTTTCTGGCATGACCGCTCTGTCGAGCTTGACACACTGGTAGTGATTAGCATCACTGCAGCCTACATCTACTCGGTCGTGGCCTTTGGCTTCCTCATGGTGAATCGACCACTTGACACAAAAGAGTTCTTCGAGACGAGCACGCTCTTGATCAGCTTGGTCCTTCTGGGTCGCTTGATAGCCACATACGCACGCACTCGCGCTGTCAAGGCTGTGTCAATGCGATCCCTCCAATCGACTACAGCTATGCTCATTGTGGAGAAGGAGGGTCACCGCGAGATCGACGCCAGATTGCTCGAGTACGGAGACTGCTTTCTCGTCCAACCCCACTCTCGCATTCCAACTGACGGCAAGGTCGTTGACGGTCGCGGCGAAGTGGACGAATCAATGCTCACTGGCGAGAGTATGCCTGTGCTAAAGTCTGTCGGGGACGATCTCGTCGCTGGGACAATCAACGGCGATGGCACCTTGAAAGCTCGATTGACTCGTCTACCGGGCAAAAACACCGTCACTGACATCGCTGAGCTCGTCGAACAGGCCAACAGTGCTAAGCCCAAGGTCCAGGACCTAGCGGATCGGGTAGCATCTTGGTTCATCCCGGTAGTTGTCTTTCTTGCCATCGTCACCTTCGCAGTCCAGATCGCAGCGAGCGTTAGACTTAGAGATCAGATTCCAGGCGCTGCCGCCGGGACTGCCATCTCTTATGCCATCGCTGTCTTGGCCGTCTCCTGCCCTTGCGCTCTTGGTCTAGCTGTTCCCATGGTCCTTGTGATCACGGGTGGTGTAGCTGCTCGCTCTGGAGTGATCATCAAGTCCAGTGAGGCCACTGAGAGATCATGGCAGATTACAGATGCGGTGTTCGACAAGACTGGGACCTTGACCATGCCCGATCTTGAGGTGACAGACGAGCATATCCTTGGTTCTGACGCTGATCATGCAAGGGCAGTTGCTTTGGCGCTTACGAAAGGCAATAAACATCCGGTGTCTACCAGTGTAGCCCGTCACCTGGGAGATAGTATCAAGTCCAAGGTTGAAGCACAGGATATCAAAGTCATCCCTGGTTGCGGCGTCGAAGCCATGGTCGGCGGCACCGTCGTCAAAGCAGGAAATCCATCCTGGCTGTCTTTCACCAACCACGACATTGTCCGCACCCTGGCCGCCTCAGGCAAGACCGTCTTGTGTATCACCCAGGCTGGTAGTTTGATTGCGGTATACGGTCTGAAGACAACTCTACGTCCGGAAGCAGCCGATCTGATCGAAGCTCTACAGCGCCGCAATATTGACGTCCACCTCATCTCCGGCGACACCTCCCTCGCAGTCCAGACCTGTGCCGAGACTTTGGGCATCCCACTCGCAAACGTTCGCTCTCGCTGCACGCCAGCCGAAAAGCAGACTTACGTGCTCGGCCTCTCAGCTCTCCCCTGCGGTACCTCCTGCGACGACCTCACCATCGACGACCACGACGACCACGACCACCATCACAGCGATGAACGCCATCCTCATCCCAGCAGCGCTCACCCCGTCTCTGTGGCACGTAAAGTCCTCTTCGTAGGCGACGGCACCAACGACGCCATCGCCCTCTCCTCGTCCTTCGTCGGCGTCCAAATCGGGACAGCAAGCGACGTCGTCTCGTCCACTGCCTACGTGAGTCTGCTGGGATCGCTCAACGGCATCATCTACCTTCTCGATGTGAGCAAGGCTGCATATCGCCGTATTGTGTTCAACTTTGTCTGGGCGGCGGTGTATAATGTCTTTGCCATTTTGTTGGCGGCTGGGGCGTTTGTGAGGGTCAGGATCGAGCCGAGGTGGGCTGGGTTGGGGGAGATTGTGAGTGTGTTGCCGGTGGTGGTCGCCGCGGTGACGATGAGGAGGTGGAGGAGGGAGGTGTAGGGGGTGAACGGGTTGGTTGTAAGGGTGGAGGCGAAGGGGTGGAGGGATGGGCTGTCGCTCGTTTGACTTCGTCCATGGTGCATGGTCGTTCAAGGCACTACCTTGTGTGTTTTTCTTATGATGTCGACATCTCGAGATGATCCATATAGTCTATTTTGATTCTTATATACATAGTCTTCATGATCTGAATGCAATAAACCACGCTGCCCCTACCACGGGAGCAGTCTGGGCTTTGACCACCACGTGACCCTTTCTTCATTTGACGGCAGCGCTCTGGACCTTCATACAACCATATACTATCGACAAGGCCGCTCTCTATCGATCAATTTAATAATCTTGTCAAAACCGATAGATCAGACACGTGCAAATCACCGCATATCTCCTTGTACGCTATCTGTCTGGTCCGCATCCTAACGGGCCACGCACCATACCGTCAAGCAGATCTCCGAAGCTGTATCTAACATTTTCTATTTATCTTTACGAAGGATCAAGCATCCGACATACGACTCACCGTACCTACACGCGGCATTACTGTCGATCCTTACCATTCCAACACCTCGTCGCCCAGGCTCCGCCGCCCTCCCAAGCCCCACTGATCTCCCCTCCGCCTTCTCCATCCAGCAAACCCCCACCAAATCGAACTATAACACCGCCTCTTAAGCAGCTATTTCCTACCAGGACCAACATCTTCCCTCTCCTTGTCAGCTCCCGTACAAGGCTTGTCAGTCCTTAGCATTCCTTGCGAGCGGGCCAATGACACGAGTGCAGAGCAAGGCGTGGTACTTATGCTTCGCTCGCCTGGACGTTTTAATCTACGAATTTTCGGTCTTGTGGCGTGGAAGGAAGAGTGCCTGCCTTTTTGGAGAGCAGCATGCGAGGCGTGCAGGTGATTATCGGTTGTGAGCTTGCGGGTGGTGATGGGTGGTGGCGAGGAGAGGTAGGTAGATACTGGAGGTAGGACTTAAAGAGGCAATAGGCTGGTTTTCCGAAGAGATCAGTATCTTCCGGCGCTACTACAACATGTTCGGAATGGTGACAATCCTGCTCCTGGCTGCGACGGTGCAAGCCAGCGAGCTGTACGAACGCAATGTCAATTTCCTCAGTGCGTCGGCTCGCCACTCTTTCCTAGGACTAGACCGACACAGGCTCTTCAAACGGCAAGAGTTCATCCCTCCGAGCAATGTGTCCAACCTCAACTTCACCCACGGCGTAGCATCCGGCGACCCTGCCCCCGATTCGGTTATCCTCTGGACCAGACTCGCCCCTCAGCTCGACAACGACAGGTCCAACGTGACAGTCCAAGGACTCGTGGAGCTCTTCGACCACGACAACGAGAAATTCGTCGAAGCTTCTGAGGCGCCAATCTGTGCGGACTATAGGGTCGCGAACGACGAGGAGTTTGCGTCAGTGGTGGATTCAGGAAGGGTGTATACTACCTCTGAGATCGACTACACTATCAAAGTCGAGGCGAAGGGACTGAGCCCATTCACAAGGTATTACTACCAGTTTGCGGCTTGTGATGGGCAGACGAGGAGCCCTGTGGGAAGGACGAAGACGTTGCCGGCTGAGGATGAGGATGTGGAGAGTGTAAGGTTGGCGGTGTACTCTTGTGCGAATTGGCGTGAGTGTGAGGACAAGGTAGATGGAGCACGCACTGACGAGGACATCAGCGTATGGATTCTTCAATGCGTATGGGAATGTGGCTCGCAAGGTAGGTGAATCAGGAATCGCCTACCAGATATGCTGATGGCTAGCCAGGATTCTGTCGACTATGTCTTGCACCTGGGAGACTATATCTACGAGTACGGCCCTGGAGCACCGCGAAATGGATGGGATATCGGTCGTGTTCATGTCCCAGATCGAGATCTGATCACATTGTACGACTACCGTCGGCGCATCTCACAGTACCGCGAGGACTTTGATCTGCTTGCCAGCCACCAGAACTTTCCCTGGATACCGGTCTGGGATGATCATGGTAAGCGAAATGGGTGGAACCTTTTGACCTGGCTAATGTTGCTTACAGAAGTGGCAAACGATGCCTATCGGGATGGGTCTGGTCGACAAGCAAATACCTTCGAAGGTTACGTCAGCGCTGGCAACGTCGCCTTTGACCAACGCAAAATGCACGCCGTACGAGCCTACTTTGAATACATGCCCATCCGACAAGTCGACCTCGACGACAACCTCCGCATCTGGCGCTCCTTCTCCCTCGGCAAGCTCGCCGACCTCATCATGCTCGACACCCGAGAATACGACCGCAGCATCACCAACCTGTATGCCCCCTACCCCTGCCCCTCATGACCCCTACTAAACTCCCAGCGACAACAACGCCGAATACATCACCTCCATCTCCAACGACGCAGGGCGCTCCCTCCTCGGCCCCCGCCAAGAAAAATGGTTCTACCGCACCCTGCAGTCCTCCTCTACCCGCGGCGCCACCTGGCGCATCATCGGCTCCCAAGTAATCTTCAGCCACATCGACCGGGCCGCCCTCGCTACTCTCCGCAACGAAGAGCCCTTCAACCGGGACAGCTGGGACGGCTACCAGGGGAACCGCAACCGCACGTTCCAGACCCTTTACGACAATGACATCTCAGACAACATCTTCCTTGCCGGGGACAGTCACGCGAATTGGGTCAGTGACCTCGTGTGGGAGGGCGCGAAAAGCTACGACGAGACGACAGGCGAAGGGGCGATTGGCGCCGAGTTCGCGGTCACGGCGGTGTCGAGCGTGAGTCGCGCGGGGCAGAACGTGAGTGTGACTGAGGCGAGGAGGGTGAGTGATAGTGTGGTGAGGAATGATTCCGAGGTGCAGTGGAATGAGTTTTGGTATAGAGGGTATATGGAACTGAGACTGGGAAGAGAAGAGGCCGAGGCGAGGTATTTTGGGATTCCGGATGTGAAGAGGAGGAGTGGGTTGGAGGTGAATCTGGCGAATTTCACGGTTAGGAAGGGGGAGGGGCGGTTGCAGAGGCCTGTGGGAGGAGGCGTGGTGGAGGCTGGGACGTTGAAGGGGGGTGAGACGAGGACGACGAATAGGACGGTCGATACAGGGTCAGGTGGAGGTGGGAATGGGACGGCGGTGAGGTTTAGAGATTGATGGGCAATCGAGTCGTGTTCTTGCAAGATCGCCTGACTGTATAGTGAAGTATAACATCATTGCAGTACTGGTGTTGGTGAAGCAGAGCCGCATTTTGGTCCGAAAGGAGCAACAAGTGGCCGAAGCTGCAAAAGTCTCCGGATGGAACAACCCAAAGCTTCAATGTCGCCGCAATTGGAACAGAACCCTCACTTGCTAATTTCCATCGTACCGACATCAATGACCTCAGTTCAAAGGCTTGCTTTCCCTCGTGTATAAGTATCGCGTTCTCGTCGTCCCGTCAGGTTCCAAAAGGCACAAGTTTCATCACCGTCACTTTCTTCCAGCATCACCCCCTGCCGGCATCATGGAATATCCATCATCCATCGTAAAGACCGTCCAAGTCGCCCGAGGCTACAACTATTCACTTGTACACATTGCCCCGAAAGACTCCAAGCCAACACTGCTGTTCCTGCCGGGCTTTCCCGAGGCAGCTTATGATTGGCACTACCAAGTCGACTACTTCAGAGCCAGAGGATATGGTCTGGTAGTCCCAGACCTCCTTGGCTATGGCAACACAGATAAGCCGAAAGACTACCGCGAGTATCGCATCAAGAGAATCGCCGAGGATGTCATCTCTATTTTGGACCACTTGCAGCTCCGGGAGGTCGTTGGCATTGGTCATGATTGGTCAGTATAACTGTGACATGAGTAACGGAATACGTCCTGACCTGTATATCAAGGGGTGCGGGAGTCCTGGCAGCACTGTCCGCTTATTTTCCGGATCGCTTTCTCGCCTATGCGTTCACCGCTGTAGGCTATAACCCACCTGGACGCATGCAGCCAGAGATGGTCAATCAACTTACCAAGCAGATGCTAGGGTACGAAGCTTTTGGGTACTTTGCCTTCTTTGGCACTCCAGATGCAGCTCAGTATCTGGATGGCAATCTTGATTCAGTCAACTCCATGCTCATGTCCGAGGAGGACTCTCAGCACTGGGTGAAGAACGTCTGTCCGCCTGGGGCCGCGAAATCATGGTTGGAAAGCCGCAAAGCAGTGCCATTGCCTGGATGGTTGAAGAAAGAGGACCTGGAGGCCAAGAATCGCATTCTCAGTCAGGGGTTCACTGGACCCTTGAATTACTACCAGCAAGCTATGGATCCGTTCAACGATGAGGACGCGGCGACCGTGGTAGTGAAAGGTATTCCCGAGAAGCCTGTCCTGTTTGTTGCAGATACGAAGCAGGCAGCAATGCCATCTGAGATGATGGAGCATGGTACACGGCAACATTGCAAGAACCTGACGGTCAAGAAACTCAACACGTCGCACTGGATGATGTTGGAAGACCCTGAGGCTCTCAATCAGGTGCTCGAGGAGTTCCTTCACGGCAATGGCTTTTGATTGTGCAGCTAGTGAACCGTATCAAGATCTCAAGGGGGAACCCCGAAAGCCACTGGTGATCCGTCGGTCTCCGACAACCGTTGCGTACACGAGAAAGTCATCATACATCGATCGCTGAACCACTTGCATGGTTCACGCATGTTTTGGGGTCAGTCCAACCACGGCAAAGTCAATGCTCCGGACATCCCCCATGATTTCTCTGAACGTTTGGTGCGGGGAAACGTGGGGAAGAAACGACAATCTCCCCCGCATGCTCCTCCCATTCCTTCGGACGGCCTCAGGAACGCCCTCGTCTCCCGACTCCTTCATGCCCTCACCAATCGTGCGGGAAAGTGAGCTCGAACTGTCTCATCTCCTCCCCGGCGAGTCTTGTCCTCGAACAAACCTTGACAAGCTTCCAATCGTTCGCTTCCCCATCAGCCACGCCCAGTTTGTGACTGTCATGTCTCTCCGTTTTGTCAATCAACCCTAACCTGAACGGCTCTGGTCAGCTCTCACTTGCCGATACGCTGGACGCCTTGCAAGCTTGTCAAGCCATCAACTCAGCCGTCTGAGCAGCTCGTCCAAGCTCACCCTCCGAACCCTATGAGCTCGATCACGCGTCGCCGTGGTCCAGATCTGACCGACGTTCAAGGTCACCAATCCATCTACCGAGCTCGACCACGCGAGACGTGGCTTGCTGGGGTTTCTCCGACTGCATTCTGTGTTTAGCTTCGTGCAGGGAGCTCGACTACGCGATTCAGTGATATAGAGCTCGTGGCCGGCCATCTTTCTACCTCAATCTCATTTTCCCTCCCTTCCTTTCGCTCTCCATCCGTGAAGACCACATTCGCAGTCATGGGTCTAGGTGTGCTTGAAGGTATGTGACGACTACGGCTCGATGTAGCTGCACTCGGCTAACAATGCGCCAGATCATAAGCTCGCCCATGTGCCAGGCACAGTCCTGCTCAACGACGAGGGTACACAGAGTGAAGACATCACCGCCGGTCTCAAGCATGGTACTGGCAAGAATGCACATATCGTGCTGAACCCTCAACCCAGCGAGGATCCCAATGATCCCCTCAACTGGCCGCTATGGAAGAAGGAGGTCATCATCCTGATTCTATGCCTGGGAAGCATGTTGAACGCCGGTGTCAACGTGAGTATCCCACCATCTCCTCCCATACCATACTCACTCCCCACAGGGCCCCCTCCTCAACGCCTCCTACTTCTCCATCGCCCAACAAATCAACACCGACCTCACCACCGTCGTTCTCGTCTCCGGCTATAACCTCCTCATCGCCGGCGCCTCAGGCCCCTTCATCTGCGCCTTCTCCCGCAAATACGGCAAACGCCCCGTCTACCTCGCCAGCACCCTTTTCTGCATCATCGGCACCGCCATCGGCCAAGCCCGCATCTCCTACAACTACCTCCTCGCCGCCCGCATCGTGCAAGGCCTCTCCACATCCGCCTTCGAGTCCCTCGTCGTCGCCACCGTCGGCGACATGTACTTCGTCCACCAACGCGGCGCCCGCATCTCCGCCATCAACTTCATCCTCAACGCCGCCTCATCCCTGGCCAGCATCATCTGCGGCATCGTCTTCGCCGACCTGGGCTGGCTCTGGCTCTTCCACATGTTCCAGATTTTCCTGGTCGCGCAGTTCGTGCTCATGTTCCTCTTTTGTCCCGAGACGACCTACTTGCGGGACACGAAATACGATCTCGACACCGCGCAGGACGAAAAGTTGACGGAGTTGGTCCATGCTGAGGAGGAGTACAGGGAGAAGCACCAGGGTGTGGAGCGCACTGAGACGTCGGCTACGATACCGAAGAAAACGTTTATGCAGGAGTTGGCGTTGTATAATGGCAAGTTTCACAATGATTGGATCTTTAAGGACTTGTTTGGGCCGTTTATCACGCTGCTCAACCCGGCTGCGGCGTATGCTGTGCTTTGCTCTGGTATTCTCAACGCTTGGTAGTAAGTTGTTTGGTCTGCTAGTTCACTAGTAGAAACTCACGCTCAGCAGTGTCGGCTCGGCTATCATCATCGCTGGCATCTTCGCCGGTCCACCATGGGCTTTCGGACCCGCGCAGATCGGGTAAGAAGCAACAGTCACGAGAATGGGAGGAGGGATGCTGATATTGGACAGGTACATCGGTGCGGGTCCCTTCATCGGAGGTCTAGTGGGTTCTCTCGTCACCTTGTTCGCCGGAGACCCAGTCATCAAGTGGCTCGGCAAGCGCAACAAGGGTGTATAGTACGTCTGCCCCCTCCCCTCCCCTCTCCCCCATCCCTAAATAGTGATACTAACCCCCATCCAGCGAACCGGAATTCCGCCTCGTCTTCATGGGTCTCGCCGCCTTCGGATGCGGCATCGGCATGTTCCTCTTCGGGTACACAATGTCCATCGGGGCGCGGGCCGAGCTGTGCGCTTTCTTCCAGGGCGTGCAGATGTTTGGTGTTCTCATCGGGATTTGGTCCACTATTTCGTACGGACTGGATGCGTTCCGGAATTTGAGCAGTGAGATGTTTATTATGAATATGTTGTTCAAGGTACGTACTCACATGTCGCCCCTCAATCCTGGGTCGTAGAGGCGAGGGGGTTGGATGGGATTGGAATGAGGCTAATGTGATCGCAGAATTTCATGTTCTATGCGCTGAGCGACTTTGCGAATAACTGGGTCGCGGCGAACGGGCCGGCGCAGATCATGTATGTCTTTGGTGGGACGTCGTTGTTCCTTTGTGCGTTGGCGATCCCGATGTACATGTATGGGAAGAGGTTGAGGAGTTGGTGGGCGAGGCATGATTTGTTTGTTCTGCTCAAGATGCAGAAGTCGGGACCGACGCAGGAGTTGGGTTGAGAGAGAAGGGAGACAGAAGACGCCTGGCAGGATGTGGTAGTAATGAGATCTTTCTGCTCGGCTTCGCTTGTGCCAGATCCGCGAGTGAAACGTGGTCCATCTAGTGGAGAACATGTTGCGCTACCGTGCAGTCCCAGGCGCAACCCAACCTCTCTCCGCATAAAGTCTCTCCTGCTCCCACCCCTCGTCCACCCTCTGCTCCACCGCGCTCGCCCACTTCGCTTCTCCCCTCAGCGTATCCTCCCCCCGTTCCTCCTCAATATAACCACAAGGCATCACCCACCTCTCCCCCCTCTCCCTCGTAGTCGGCACCTCCCCCTTCCCCTCCCACATCCCCGTCACCCGCCCCTCACAAGCGCCCCTCATCAACCACCACAACCCCAAATCCCGCCACTCTTCCTGCCTGTACAACGCCGCTCCCACCTTCCTCTCAACCCAATGCGTCCCCCCCTCCACCACCAGACTAAGCAGTACCATCAGCCCTCCCACCCCCAGCACGATCCCCAGCCCCAGCACGGAGAAGCTACTGAACGCCTCGCTGCTCACCACTTGCGCCCCACACATCCACTCCTCCTCAGTGGAAGGTTTACTCCTCACCACGCTCCCTGCCCCTGCCACATCGCCCACGAACAGATAAGAAGCCGCTTGTAGCTGGATCATGCCCACTGAGAATAGATGCGACAGTTCCTTGATCCACTGGTCCGCTGGCAGACCCATGGAGGACTGAACCCGAGATAACCGGGAGGCGAGGAGGGCATCTGCGCCGCGGTTGCGGAGGGAGTCGAAGAAGTCGGTGTCGGTTGCGGCGCGGGCGAGGCGGGTTGCGATGCTACGTTGGAGGGGGGAGGTGAAGGGGAGGGAGACGTTGGTGGGAATGGTCGGGGTGCGGCCTGGGTCTGGGAAGAGGGGGACGCAGGTTGGTGGGGTGGTGGGGAGGCAGAGGCGACGGGTGGTGGTGCAGGCGAGGACGGAGAGGGGGTGGGTGGGGAGGTACATGCCTTCTACTGGGGCGGGGTGGGTGGCGGTGAACCAGGGGGAGTGGACGGGGGTGGAGTAGATGTTGCGGTTGGCGAGGATGAGGAGGTTGAGGGTTGAATTGGGAGCGTGTAGAGAGGGGATGGGGGTGAAGAATCGGACGTCGGGGGTTGCGTTGAAGGTGGAGGATTCGATGCTAGGAAGGTCAGGGAGCTGGTAGGAAAGGGGTGGAGAGTCTTACTTGACCTTGTAGCCTGTTCCCCAGAGGGTTGAGGAGGCACCGACAGTGCTGTCGAAATCGACGAGGCTGATCTGTTGGCTGCCGAGAGTGGTATTGGCAGAGCTGTCCTTCCAGTTTACGAACTGTGGAACAGCATAAGTGCTGGTCATGGGTATCAAGGTGGATGGTCCGAGATCGACGCTGGAGAAGTACCAGTCGTTCATATATCCAATCTTCTTTGCATCGGCAGTTGACAAGCGGATTGAATTGAGAGTACCCTCTTTGAGCCGAGATGTGATATTCAGAGCAGAGCATGTACTCTCAACCTCGAGGTAAGCAGTGTGCTCTGGCTCGCTGTTGATACCCATGTGATGTAGCGAGTCGATGCGACCGGACGTAAGCTTGACAGTATCTGCACCATTGCACAATTCTTCTCCGAAGGGACAATCAGCAACAGTGGTCAACTTCCACGGTACCAGATTACGACCAAAGACTGGACAAGCGGTGGATCGACTTGGCTCGCATCCGCTGTAGCACTTCTCTGACAATGCATATGCCTGAGATTCGATAGACCGGTACGCTGAGAACATCTGCAATCTTTGGGCCATGCTGGTAGTACCAAGATCCTTTGCAGCAAAGAAGTCCATGTAGCCGCAACCTGCTCCGCTTCGAGTCAGCAGCACCTCGGAGCCAGGCCGGGCATTGGTGACACGAGAGACAAATATGCCGGCCGCGGCGAAAGCGATGTAATTGATAATGGCAGGAATAGAGACACGGGATGTTCTGCGAATGGCCGAGTCGACTTTCCTCCTCCAGGCTAGCCAGAGATCAAAGAGGACGATCAGAATTTGTGAGTTGCCTTCAATGTTTCTCAGAGCAGCTTGTTGTTGATGATACAGTCCATCCTCAGGCTGTGGCGATGAAGACAGTCGGAAAATGATGAAGCGTATGATATCCCACATGCGTGCACCGACAATGCGGACGAAGATGGCAAGAGCGGCGACTATGTAGGCACCAGTCTGGTAGTCGACGGTCAAGGTCCTCCCGATAATGGGTCCAGCCTCCCAATTTGTCCAGAGGCCGGTGTAGACAGTTCCAGGTGAAGCCATTGCTCAAAAGTCAAAGGAGCTTCGAAGCAGCCTGAGCTCGATGGTGACCACTGGGTCGCCTGTTCATGAAATGACGAGTATATAACAATGAGGAGGGAAAGGACAGCCATTTTGAAATACTGTGTGTGTGAGATGCGCAGCAGCAACACCATCTCAAGAGCGTTATAGGTGGCTGCTGAGCCCAGCATGCAGTGGAACAGATGTATTGATAGATGCAGCAGTACCAAGGCTTGTCCATCGCATTACCTGCAGCCACTCGTGTAAGCCGTGGCAGCTTACCTCTTTTGGACGATGAATCACATGGTGATCCTGAACGAGCGCGGTGAGAAGCCCTTCTCGTCCTGCGATGTGATTGACCCCTAGATTAGCGTATGCAGACGCGACGTTTGCGCGAGGTCACATTCTCGTATAGCAAGGTCGGATTCGCCGACGCCACCATCTTGGATGCAGCATGGGGTGCAGCGGGCAATCCAATTCCAGAACGAACAAAGTAAGCAGGCGTGCTGGCATCCATTCGTAACCATGGAAATTCGTCGAAGACGAAGTTGGAGTTTCAAGGCTCGCAAGAAATCAATTTCAACTGCGGCCCTACAGTGGGCCCCACAAGCCGCAAACGCGTTCGCGGCTTGCCCCATTTCAGGGCCTTCTTCGGGGGCCTCTTCGGGGGCAGTGCGCCGTCTTCAGAATCTCGTCGGCGCGTCTCTTCACTTGAAACAAAAGACGTCAGATTCCATTCACTCAACGTCCTACGACCGTATCTGTATTCTCCCCGCTCTTCGGACAAAGGCCTGGCTAGGACTGCTCTTCGGTCTCTGCTCCGGCGGGTAGATTTAGGTCTGAGATCTACAGTTCGGCGTCGATCATCCAAAGTCTGAATCTCGTGTCCGAGAAACAAGCCCTTTCACACGAACACTCAAAAACCTTCTTCCCGCAAAGACCTATCAAAGAAATTTGTTTACGGGATCGACCGCTTCGCTTCCTGTAATCGCAATGCTACCACTGGCTACCAGGTCGGCGCCCAAGCATGATCGTCGTGCTAGGACATTGACATTGCGGCTCATCGAGACAAGCGAGATACGACACCCGGATGACCTCGCCTCAAGCTCTTAAGCAAAGACTACAAAGATGCCAAAGGTATCCTGCTCCTGAAACTTAGCATCCACGACTCTGAACTTGTAACGCCATGCATCTTTTTCACCTCTCTACATTGCTCTATGTGGCGCCCTCGGCGGCAGAATACGTCTGGCCATCGTGGACCGATTCAATGGAGGATCTGCTCTACCTTCAAGGCGGTTACATCAGGAATGGTGCTCTATCAGATCGCAAGTCTCCACCAGAGTCATTTCCCAACAGACCGCTGACCATCACACAGAAGTCCAGACCTGCGCTTTCGGTGCTAATCAGCCCGGTATCCAGAAATCTGCCGAATGGCTTCGCACGGCTTTTCATGATGCAGCAACACATGATGCTTCGACTAAGACGGGGGGCCTCGATGGCTCTATACAGTACGAACTCGATCGCCGTGAGAACCTCGGCAGTGCCTTGAACAGCACTCTTGCCGACATCTCCAGCTCGGTCAATATCCACAGCTCTGCAGCTGATCTGCTGGCCCTTGCCATGGTCATGGCAGTCGCACGTTGCGGTGATCTCTATGTCCCTCTACGGTTCGGTCGGAAAGACGCCACTGGGGCTGGTATCATGGGTGTCCCCGAGGCTCACACGGATTTTGAGACTACCAGGAAGCGTTTCGAAATTTCGGGCTTCAACACGAGTAGGTCCTCCTGGTAGCTTCAACACCTAAGATATCTGACTGGACGTAGCCGACATGATCACACTAGTAGCCTGCGGACACACGATTGGAGGCGTGCATTCAGTCGATCACCCCGAGATTGTCATCAATGGACCTGTTGACCCAGCCAATGTGGCTCGCTTTGACAACACTACTGGTGCTTATGACAACAAGGTCGTCACCGAGTATCTCGACAATACCAGCCAAAATCCCCTGCTGCGCAACACGAATGACACCTTGAACTCCGACAAGCGCATCTTCGCGGCTGATGGCAACCAGACTATGAGTCGTCTCGCCGAGCCGACTGTCTTCAAGGCACAATGCGAGTCACTCCTGGAGCGTATGATCGACCTCGTGCCTGGAGATGTCACCCTCACTGAGCCTCACCAGCCTGCTGATATCCGTCCGTACATTCAATCCTACCTTGTCAAAGGGAATGGCAGTCTCGAGCTTGCTGGTCGCATAAGGGTCCGCACCTCCGATGTCACTGGTCGTAACACGTCGGACCTCATTGTCGCTCTCCTTCCGACTGATCGTGCTGGCGCTTCCCTCCCAGAAATCCCAGCAAAGATTGCCACCTTCCGACTCGGCAGCAGCTCCGGCTACCTTCGAGAACGCTTCCAATGGTACGAGTTCAACACGACCATTCCTACCACTACCGCCATCCAGTCTTTCCACATACGCTTGACTACACCATCGAATGGTCAAGCCATCATCTACGACAATGCAGGCACAGGTGGATACCCAGTCAATCCCGATGTCCTCTTCCTTCGGCCGCAGTCATGCACATTCTTCGACACAGCCACCAACACCGGTACCATGACCATCAACGTCGCCATCTCCAAGTCGCTGCTGTCACAAACCACCTCCCCGCCGCAAGTGAGAATCGTTCAGAAGACACCCCAGCCTAGAAACTTCATCCCCAAGTTGTCCCAGGAGGTCGTTCCGCTCGAGAAGACGGGGAGAGAGACAGCTCAGTACACCTTCTACCAAGCAAAGCCCGTCGTCGGCAGGGACGGCTTGTCGACCTCGTTCGATGTGGAGGTCGGTGACTCGAAGCTGGAGTTCCAGGAGACGGGCGACATGACAGGCAGAGCTTGTGCCTCCTTTTAGCGACACAGGTATTCTGGATTTAATATCTTTGCTCGTCTAAAGCCATTTATTACGATGACTAGTTAACTCATGCTCAACAAAATGCTTCAAGGTGACCAGTCTCGGCTCATCCTCGAGCAAGAAGCATGGCACCTTCCATGCCCAGATGGTGTGCCTCCCACGCCGTCCGCTTTCTGATAGTTGTCCACCCGTCTGCTTCACTGTGCGTCTGCCTGTCAACAACCTCCTGGTCAACCGAAATCAACTCGTCTCCTCGACACATGGGACTCATCTTCATTCAACGACGCCAGGTTTTGACTTGTCCCATCAGTGTTGCAACTGATTGACTCGTTCTCTCCCTCCCAAAGGTTCACGTTCTCTCTCTGGAATTAGATCAGCAATCCATGAGCTGAGAAAATCCACTGCTCCATTTCTGAGACCGTCAGACTGTCCGCCGGATCTGGCTGTGGTAGTACTTGGTGATGAAGTTGTGATTGTGGTCCGCTTCCAAGCTGCTTCCGTTGGGATGGCGAGGGTACCTGCTGCTAATGCTCCTTCCAATCGGCATAACTCATCAGTCTTGAAGTCTTGATACATTCGATCAAGACTTGTCACTTCTGACCATCCCGTCAGATTGGGACTGTCATTGCCGCTCGCTCATCCTGTCTATGCCTGGTTGTGGCGCATGTTCAGGGAGGATCTTTACCTTCACATCACATCTCCAGCTCAAGCTCGACTCTGGTGTTGGTCCTTCCCAGATTAACTCGATTACTTCGTCGCCGCCATGCGGCTAATCCCAAAGTCACTGAAATTTCCACTGGGCTGCATCGCTCGCGCCAATCATCACATCCGGCACTTGCTGAGGCTAAATTACCAGGCCGAAGGCAATAACTTATGACAAGAGTGAGAGATGCCATGACAGGGGAGGGTGTGTGCCCAGGAGAGGGAAAGAGACCTTGAAGTGGAAGGAGTGGAGGAGGTCGGTAGACCCGGAGAGATTGGGCTCAGGCTGTCATGTTCGAAGAAGGACAAGAAGTCGGGCGGAAGTCACATGGATCGGGGGAAGAGACATTTCGAGACAGCATTTTGACGCTGCAACAAGAGAAGGCGAAGAGCAACCTTTGATCCCATCCGAGTTATGTGGTCTACGACGAGATTGAGCCGCTGAATCTTGGTATAGACATTATGCACTTAATCGACTTACGGCCATTTTGTGTTTGTCAACGCCAACCAGATTATGAATGCATTGTGGGTTTAATGTTGATCAGCTGCTTTCGGTCTGGACGGCGAAAAAACAAGAACGCTGACATCGCCGTATGCTCTTCGACAAGTGCAACAAAGGCAAATCTGGAACTACCAACAGTGACGACCTAGCCTCATGACCTGATTCAGGTCCACAATTATACTCTATCATGTAGTCACCGTCTCTAATCATGGAAGAGTCTGCAGAGAAGCGTAACTTAGAGATGTGCGGAGTTCGAAGTCTGGCAACAATCCTGAAATAGTGTTGCGGTTGTGTAGTGCCACAATCCGAGTGCTCAGAAGATCCAGGCAACCGGAGGTGATCTTTCTTCTCTTCCGGATTCGAGGAGGACACCTCAGCTCAAAGACGAACGAGCATATGGGTGGCCTGACAGATGGCTAAACCTCGGCTGAGCAATTCAGGTGAGCTCATTCGTCAGCAGAAATATTTTGACGACCCTAACGACCCTAACGACCCTAACCCTAGCCTACGGCCTTCTAAACGCCTTTACTAACCCGACAGATGTTCTTCTATAAGATAAGTAATAAAGTAGTAGGAAGACTTTCGAGGCCTCTCTAAGGCCTTTTCATTGAAGGCTTTTAGAAGGTCTGGTTATAGTAAAAATTTAGCCCCACTTCGCGACAGCCGACAAGCTGCCGGCCCCACGCCGAGACAGCCGAGGGTTCCCTGATTGTCAAGTCACCTAAGTTACGGCCTCGAGACGAGTCCAACCAGGGGAAGATTCCAAGCACTGGAACGGAACGGAACGGGAAATTCCAGTCATTGGAACGGAACGGAATGGAAAATTCTAAAATCTGGGATGGACGTTGGATGAAGCTTCAGGCATTCATCCTCAAGCAACATGCTCGTTGACTGGGTCGCTTCTCAATATCCTCGACCAAGTTAACTTACTGGACCACAGGCTGTTAGACCCTCATTGCTGATAATCCAGCATCGATGAAAGACGTGATACTGCGACTTTGATGTGGATCAAGGGAGGCAGAGAACGCTATCAGGATCCAGAGGGCTAAAGTGGCAGGAAGAAAGAGCTCGAAAGCGTCTGTTAAGCACTCTTCCCGACTTGGTGCTGCAGAGAGAAGCCCAAGAAATAAAAACACTTGCTGAACAGCATGTGTGCTCACTAGACTTGTGTCCAGAAAGGGCATGACAAGAGTCGTCAGAGGTGATGGTGTTGAGAGAGATAGTGACTCCAGCTCATGACTCTGGCTCGAAGACATGATCAGGAGGAGAACCTATTCGTGACCGCCAGCCAACATGCACCGTGACAAGAGCTTGACCGTGATGATTCCTTCTCCATGGGGACTCGTCAGCATGCGAGCTGCTGAATCGCTTACGCCCCTGCATGATGCTGCATGCAAGGCAATCCTAGATGGAGAAGTGATGAAGCAATATTGAAACGAAGATGCATCTGCTTGTCTAGCACGGTGATGTGGCTGGCTGAGGACGCTTTTTGTTCTTATAATGCCGTTCCTCCTTCTCCGCGAGGACAGTGGACCTTGACTCACTCGTATTCTCATCATGGTTGTCTACACCTTGGACGTGGAAGTCGACTCTGCAAGCTGTGCTCAGCTGCAGCGAAATGGCTACAGATTGTGCTTCGCTATCGGTGTGTCGGCTCGTCCTGATGGGAGAGATCCGACCTACAACGTTGTGGCCTCCACCTCTGGTGTGCGCCGAGTGATGACACCACGAGCTGCGCTGACAATGAGGCTATAGATTTATATCAGGACATGACAATACAATGGACTGATGAGTACGGTATCGCGTCCACACGCTCTCCGTTTGCCAGCGGAAGTGAGGTTGTCTTCCCATGGGGTCGATCGGACGACAAACATCGTCCCCATCACTCTCGTTCAAAGCTACAAGCAGACGAATGGCGGTCCTCCAGACGGCATGGTGGTCAACGACTCTAATGCTCCGAAAAACGGCTTTCTCTTCTCCAGCGAGGCGTATGAAGCCGGAGCTGTTGTCTACCAGAAAGTCAACTCATTGTGGAAGGCAATCTACACGAGCAAGGTTGGACCTCTCCCTCGAGGAACAATCGAGACTTTGGTACCGACCACGAAAGTCCAAGTGTGGTTTAGCAATGCCTACGCGACAGAGACAATCTTCTCGTCTTTCGGATCAGCGCAGATCGAGGTTGACTTCAGCAACTCAGCCCAGGCGAGACTTGGGTACAACTATGGGTCCTGGAGGAGACTCTAGGCGACCAGACCAGGGGGTCGTTGTTAGACAGTGCCAGATTAGTCAGGTTATAGACCTTACCCGATAGTAGAGACCATCATAGCAGAAGGCAATGCCAGTTTTCGAGAAGAAGCCGTCGACATTCGAGAGCTCAAGCCAGTTCGCATTGTCAAGATCGATCAATGTGGAGCTTCCGATCTGATCCGCTTTGACGACCTTGACTTCGGCGACGGGGGAATGCAGGGCACGTGGCTCGAAGAACAATTCTAACCCGCCCAGTCTCAAATAGGAATCTTCATTGGACTTCGTGTTAGAGGACGAGCTCGCCGGCGAGATGTCTGCACTTGGCGGGACTACCACGATGGACTCTGGTGATCGGTATGATCCTGCTACCGAGGAGATACCGCTGGCGGTGATGGACGCTATTGAGTGGTTGGCGCTCTCAGCTGGATGCCATAACGGAGCCTTTACTCCTGTATCCAGGATTTGCTCGATCTTCTTAGCAAGAGTCCGGGCTACAGCAATACGGAGATCGCTATGCGTGGGAGCCGCCGCCTCATGGAGAGCTCCCGGAGTGCCTTCATGCTCCCATGGTATTGCCCAAGTCGTGTAGAGCTTGCCGTGTGTTCCCTGGGAACGGAAGTGAGGATGTAGTGTAAGGACTGTGTGGCACAGGAAGCATGCTTGCTTCCCAGATGCAATGATAGAGGGTCTTGGACCGGTGACCCGTTGATCGTAGTGCAGCATAATCTGCATCTCGGCATGCAGTCTCGACTCCTGCTTAAGATTCGATACGAGGAGTCGCCGGAACGAAGGCGCCGTCAAAGGGGTAGTGCTCCTGACTCGTTCGACGAGCTTGTGAATCTCTTGCCGGTTGAGGAACGAATCTGTAGCCTTCTGGTCAAGAATGCGTACTGATTGGCGCTGTCCATTCAGCATCTGCACTGAGGTGTTATGAAAGCATTGATAATGTCGAGCGGCGACCAGTATCTCGCGGCTTGCTCTCGTATACCTGGCGAGACCGCGGAGATTTCGTTTCAAGGCATCTGTCGTGCTTTGCTGCCACGTACCTGGTTCCAGAGGAATTCTATCCAAGACTTCCAAGTGATCATTGACGAGGTGATCGACCGCTTGGAGCAGACACATGTAGAGCGGTTGTGAGACTGGTCCTAATAAGTCATGCGACTTCTGCTGCTCCAAGACCCTACAATGGTGGCGTACATCTTCCAAAGCACGCTGAGCCGCTGCTAGACCGTCCGTTGACGTCTTACGTTTTTGACTCAGTAGGGCTTGCGCTACTCCCAGACGTCCTAGCATCGACATTTTGCCACTAGCTCGTCTAGACTTTGCCCAGCTATGTCGAATTCTCGCAAGAATGCGTCGTTGGTGCAATGCGATGACCGTTTGCAGCAGCCTCTGAGTATTGCTTTGACGATTTTCTATATACGGGGTCAGTCGGGAGATAGTGAAGGCAGGCGGATACAAACGATTCCTCGCATGGTCGTTAATGATACCACAGATCTTTTCAAAGCTGTCTATCATTCCGCTGTGACGCCCTTGATTCGCCGCCATCACAAAGATGGCTGCGGGCGGGCTGTTGTGCGTCTCGACAGCGACGGCCATGACATGATTGGGGTCATCCGAGTACGAGCAAAGAAATGCGATATGCTGAACCAGGCGCGACTCGTGCTCCAGGCTGATGCCTGTACAAGCATCTGCAGTTGACCTGATCGCATCTGGAGTGGCAGTGACATCAATGTAGCTCGATGGCACCGGAGTACTCGTGAGTTTTGAGAGCAGGTGGATTTTCAGGGAAATGTCGATGTCGCTCATTATTTGCAAACGATAGCTGAGTGAAACCTTGTTGACTGCTCACGCCGTCGTGAGAACCAGAGCTTCAAGCTCTGTTGAATCCTTGACGCAGCTAGACGTGGGGTCGTGGCCAATGGATACTCATCCCTTGCATGCATTAGTGCGGATAGTCAGGTGTACTTACTCAGTGTTCATTGGACTTGGCCAGACGGAACAAGCACATCGAATCGCCGTGGTGTCGTGCACAATGCGCTTTCATCAGAGTTCAGCAGCATTGTAATGGAAACTTGACCAGTCTTACCACCTGTCTCTGAATGCATGGTCTGTCACAGCAGTGAGAGTCGTGTAGTGAAGTTGTATGAAAGAAAGTGATGAGTGGAAGTGCGGGCAAGTGCGGATCCGTCTTTGACCCGTAGTTGACGACCTTCAACATCATTCAGAGCTTTCATGACAAAGCACTCGTGCGAACAATGTGCTCGGTTTGTATCAATGCCCGATGGGTATCAATGCCCGATGGCGAGCTCAATTAGTGCCCAAGAGCTCGAGGTAGGTACATAAAATCTTGCCAGATTGGAGGGCCTGAAGGACAGACACATCGAAGACCACCGAGCTGTTGGCTGCGACCACTTTCGTTTTTCATCGACCTTAAACATCAAATTTTCTGCGAAGATGACAGCCAAAGCACTCGAAACAGTCCTTGTCGTAGGCGCGACCGGCAACATTGGTGCGGCTGCCATCCTGGGTGCCCTCCGCTCAGGCCGCAACGTGCTCGCCATCGTTCGAAATCAGGCCTCAGCCAAGAAGCTGGACGAGCATGTGCCGGATGGTCACGATCGTATCACGACTGTAGAAGCAGACATCATGTCCGACAAGGGTGTCCAAGGCGTGGTCGACCAGGTCAGGGCTGGCAGTCTCCCAGCCTTCCAGCATGTCTACACTGCAGGCGGGGCACCAGAACACCCTCTACGAGAACGCAGCTGATCGTCATAGCTGGCAGCTTCTACACAGATATCAGCATGCTCAAGACCTCGACGGAAGAATTGAAGAGTGTGATGCACGGGAACTTTGAGACCAATTTCTGTAAGTCGTTCAGTCCCTACATCCAAAGAGGGTCTCAATCTGACGATCACAGATGCCTATCGAGCCACCATCCCATACCTGCTGGAGAAGAAGGATACGCCTGCATCATACACCATGTGTACCGGTGCTCAGGGAGAGTTCGGCATCCGAGCCTTACCAGCTGTTTCACAGGGTGCTTTGTTCTCGATGGCCACTGCCGGCATGAACGAGCTCAAAGGCTCGAACGTCCGTATGAATGAGCACTACCTTGCCTTCCGTGTCGAAGTCGATGCTTCGGCGGAGAAGACGGGAGCTGTCAAGGCTTCAAAGTTTGCCAATTCCTACCAGCAGCTGCTCGACAGGCCGGATATATCGGACTGCAGAGTTTTGGTCGAGACGGAGAAGGATATCGATGAGCTCAGGTATCGTAAGAAGATCGCTGCCTGAAGTCAGCAATGGATGGAAACTCCGACTCACCATGATACTCCTGGTAGTTTCTCGAATTGAGGTACTACCAGAAATGGCGTCCTGTTGCCCAACGTGACGAAAAATGGTCACCGCTGCTGCCAGTGTCTGGGCAAGGGTCCTACTGAACATGATGTTTCTGGTAGTCATTTGACACGAGGTACTACCAGGATGAACGCTCGGCCGTCGAAGGTCACAGGAAAGAGGTCATTGTCATTACGAATCTTCCGAAGGTATACTACCACGTCAGATGCCAAGTGCTTCGCCCGCAAAGTCACTCTGCCACAATTTGCTGCCACTCCCACGGAAAATACTACCAGGTCCCAATCACTGTCTCGCCGTCTTTCCCCTCCCTCACCACCAGGTACTACCAGATCCCATCAAAAACTACCAGACCCCCCTACCCCTGCTCCGACCCCGTGATCTTCCCAAACACCTCCCAAACATCATCCGGTAAGACCTCCAACACAACCTCCACCCCAGCAGTCCCCCCATTCGCATTCCTCTTCTCCATCACCTCCCTCAGCATATCCCCAACCATCCTCCCCTCCCCCTCCGTCATCGACGCGACCTTCGCCAACGCCACCAGCAAGTTCCCGGAATACTGCCACGGATCATCCATCGTCTTGCCCCCATCCTCGTACAGCGTGGTGGCATACTCGACGCTCGCCAGCATCCTCTCCGTCTTGCCCTGCCCGTTGGGCACTTTCGGGCGCAAGTCGGCCGCCAGCACTTCCTCGACCCAGTTGGTGCCCCATGCGGCCACGATTGTCTCCATCGCGGTGCGCTTCCTCTTGGTCACGGTCGGGGCGGGCGACTTCCACCATTCGTGGCCCTGCGCGTTGGGGCGGCGGCCTTGGGGGTCTCCAGGGAGGGCGGGGGCGGGATCTGTGCTTGTGGTCAGTGATGTGCTCTCTTGGTATTGGTGGTGGGAGGTGTGGTATTGGTGGGAAGAGGGGGGCGTACTCTCGGTGCTGAGCTGGGTGAGACCAGCGATGAGGTCTTCATCTTCTGGCTCCTCGTGGTAACCTTGATAGATCGGGACGGTCCGCTCGTTACGAGACATAGTGAGAGGGAAGTGAGTCGGGAAGTAAAAAAAAAGTTGCGCTTGGTGCGAGGTGAGATGTCGAGGTGAGCGTGGTGGACGAAAGTGAGAAGTTTGTTGTGAGGGAAAAAGAGAAGGTGCGAGTATATATGATCTCGTAGACAACAATTCAAGTGGCTGGCTATTGTCATAATCAGCTATTGTCATACTTAACCAATTGTTGCCTTCGTTGGGAGTGGCGTGGTGGCACATGTCAATGCCAAGCCACGTGTCTGATGCACTCTCACCGATCAGAAAAAGTGCAAAAAGGTGAAGCACCCTCTCATCCTGGATAGACAGGAATCGAAGGCTGGTCATCATCGAAGTCGTGCCGAAGAGCTAGGGCTGTCTAGCAGCGGGTCTAAGGAGCTTGACCACTAGACCAACTTCACCTTGAGATACCAATGGGGACAAAATCAATATATACCCTTAAACATAGTTTCCAGGCTCCGCTGCTACTATTCCGCGTGTTTGTCACTCGTATTGTGCCAGGCTTCGATTTCTCAAGAGCTGCCACAGTCGGGTACCAACAAAGGTACTACCACATCCTCGCACTAGCGGCGAAACGGATGCTCTCCGAGAGATGCCTCAAACAAAGTATGGTTGTCTTGAGCCAGTTGAGCTGGGTATCTGAAAGCCTGGTAGTTAAGCCAGTAGAACATCCTGCACGATTCGGTCACGTCCTATTATATTTTACTTCTCCCATCGTGACGTTGCCCGCTGGGATTGGCAAAGAAGATGAAGAAACACTACCACCTTTTCAATTCGAGACGGATCACAGAGACTTGGTATGACAAACGAGGACACAGGTGCGGCAAGGAATGGGTCAGGATGCATCGCGATCGAGGTTAGGAGTGGCAAACGCGATTGATCAGGGAGTTACCCAGCTTGGTGGCAGATCCAGATCGAAATCCCTGTCGAACAACCAACGAGGTCGTCATTGATTTTCCAGGCGACAACGTGAACGCACCGAAGCTTCAATTCCGAGGAACTTTCAGGAACAAAGGAGCCACTCCCTGGCAAGAAGTTGAGGACGTTGAGAGGAATTTCAGGTGGGGCTGCCCCACTTCAATTTTGCTGTGCCTTTGGTATGCATGTTCTGCGACAATTGAAACGTCTGTGCAATTCACCAGTGTACGAATTATGTGCTAGGTCATATGCGATCTATTCTGTCCTCTGTTGCGGATCTTGAGCCTTTCCCGTCCTATCATCCTCCGCCTGCTCCCCCACCTCTTCCCGCCTCACCTCGTCCTCGTCCCTCCGATAACCCCGATCCCGGCCCCGTTCGTTGATCTCCTTGTCCATCCTCTCCATCAGCTCTTCACCCGGCAACAATACTGCCCGATCTATCGCGTACGGCAGCCCTCTATGCCTCCCTCTCAGCATCACCACAACGAGTATCAACTTGCTCAGCGTATGCCAGTCTCCGCTAAAAGCAAAATTGTCGAATGGCACACCCAGTGTCAGTCCCACGGTGCCGTATGCGGAGACAGTCTCGAAAATGATGGCCCAGATGGTGAAGTAGTCACCCCTGTACACTATCGATCCTCTTTCGATGATAGTAACGAGCCAGATGGCCAAAGCGAGTCCCCAAATGTCGTATGCGAGCTGTTGACGAATGAAGTCCCCGAGGTATGATTTCTTCTCACTTTCGTTGTCGTCATCGGATGGATTGTCGACTCCGATACTGCGTTCTTCGTACACGTTGCTGTGGCGGAGAGAGAGGATGATGGGAAATGCCGAGATGTACATGGCAAAGACGTACAGGACCTGCAATGCTGGAGAGACATCGCGGATGGGGATGACGTAGAGACCAGCGACACGGGCGCCGAGAGCTTGGATGAGACCCATAATAGTCTGATTGCCTGGTGGGATGGGATCGATATCGGGCAAACCAATGTTCAGTATGCCGAACATGGCCCAGAGGAAACAGTCTATCGCAAGCTGTGTGAAGAGTAGATACCAAGTTGTCGAGGATGGGAAGAGCAGGAGGAAGCACCGACGTGGATGGTGGAGGAGGAAAGCGAGGGTGTGGTGCATCTCCGTCGTCGAGGGAATCAGCTTGTACATGACCCAAATCGTGAAGCGGAGAAAGACCGGGAAGAGCTGATTGCCTGCCAAAATGAGAATGCCAGAGACGATCAAGATCAGGTAGTAGTTCTGGAAAGGGGTCATGTTGGCATCCAGAAGATCGAGACCGCAATTGCAGAAGGCAGTGTTGGTGTGGAAGACTGCCCACCATGCAGGCTCGAGATTCCCCGCTTGCCCGTGGCGGACTGTGTTATCAATGTCGGGATAGTAGCTGTATGGAACGAGGATGACGATACCGAGAGCAATCCAGAAGATGAAGTAGCAGGGTAGCAGCCAGCTGAGTAGATGTAAGGCCCGGTACTCTACCCCACCAAGCTCATCACGTTGGTCCTCGGTAAGGGATAGAAAACGGCCCTGGTCAAAGTCAGTAGCGGCAGGTTGCCGAGGCAGAGGGGTCTTACCTTGTGGTCCAAAGCCGGATGGAAGGAAAGATAGTGATGAGGCTGATTATGAGGTGGACTATGAAGAGATCGGAATGGAGCCTGGATGGTCCTCACGATGGACTCCGAGTCCCATGGCATAGGTATTCCACCATGTCCCCGCCTATGGTGAGCGCTGAGATGGTCCTTGATGCCCTTGGGCGAAGTATCCCTTCGACGTCGCAGTCCTCCTTGCGTCAAAGGATGGTCGCGGGCTATCCGGCCGGATGATGATTCGGCAGGTCTCTGATTCTCAGAGTCGTCAATATCACCCACCACATCTCTGGCAGCTTTGGAACGCCGTACAAGATGTTTCATCTTCTTCCGGAAAAAGTGCTTCCGCACGTAGACTGTCGAGGCGCTGACTGGAATGACATTGCCCATTATGATCAGAATGAGCAAAATTGCCTGCTGAAAGGCGGTGATGGAACTCATATTGACAGTGTTCAGCCCAGTATTGGTCATTGCACTGGTGCAAATGGACAAGGCGTCAATATAGCGAAGTCTGAAAAGCGCTTCCGCGTCTCCGCTATTTCCATTCGTAGTACTTCCGTACATGACAACAGACGAGATTAGTGTACCAAAGACGAAATACGCCAAGTGGATGCGATAAAAATTAAGCTTGAAAAACATGTTCGGCCGCAGCCAAGACAGCCAGCGAGATACCATCGTGGAGGTGGACTAGCAGAAAAGAAACTTGCTCGATCTATGGCAGGCAACTTGAGAAAATGCTCACCCTGGATGAAGTCGTTGGCACGTCACTTTCCTTCGGTGTCATCTCCGGACATCCTTGATGGGCGGCGAGTAGGTGCCGGACGGTGGCGAATTCGAAGCCGCCTCATATTGCTGTACGAACGAGCAACCTCTGAGTGTCAGGACACCATACTTGAAGACAGTGCGGCTGACAGGCAGAACATGAATAGTGTTAGCAATGAAAACAAGCAGAAGAAGAGGAGAGGATTTCTTCTCCAGTGCCTTGCCCCACTCGTTCATCGGTTCGCATGACCTCGCACACATTTGATTGGCTGCATGCAGATCGTCGGCGACCATGCTGTCATTGATCTCGAAAATGGTCAATCACTTTAGAAGCATCACTCGGTTTACCTTGACGTAAATTAAAGCATCTGCTGTATTCTACCATCAATACTGTTCATTAGGACGGTATTGACCTCGAGTGATACGCACACAAAACCCACCAGGGCACAGCGCCAAAATGACCGACCTAAAGTATGACGCCGTCCCACCCATCGTGATCCCTGCCAAAGAACCCGCATCATCCCCCGAACATGCAGCAGTAGTAGTCTTCCTCCACGGCCTCGGCAGCAAAGCAGACGAATGGACCTGTAAGCATCCCCCGTCCCCTCCCTCTCCATACCTCCTGCCGCTTACCCGTCCTCACCCCTCCCTTCCCTCCCAACCCCTACGCCTCCAGCCCCCTACTAACCCCCTCCAGGGCTCCCCTCAAAGCTCCACTCCCTCCACCCTCACCTCACCTTCCACCTCCCCACCGCCCCCCACAACCCCCTCCCCAACAAAACAGCCTGGCTCCCCCCGCTCTTCTCCGGCTCTGTTCCCCCCGCAACCCGCCCCTCCCCCGTGCCAGCCGACGACCTCACCTCCCTCCTCGCCTCGGTCACCTACCTCGACGCCCTCATCTCCAGCATCGTCTCGCGCGGCACGCCCCCCAATCGGATCGTCCTGGCCGGCTTCTCTCAGGGCGGGATCATCTCCCTACTCCACCTGCTCGTTAGCGAGGGGTATTCAGGGAAGCTGGCAGGCGTTGTGGGACTGTGCGGGTACTTGCCTGTGGAGGGGGAGGTGCAGCGTCTTCGCACGGAGAGAGGGTTGGGGGAGACGGTGGGGATGGTGCCTGTTTTTCTGGGGCAGGGGACGGAGGATCAGTGGGTGCCGGGGTGGATGTGGGAGGACACGGTGCAGGGACTTGGGAGGCTGGGGGTGGAGAGGGGAGCGGTGGAGGTTAATGAGTACCCTGGTGGGCATGAGGTGGGGGAGAAGTTGGTGGGGGATTTGGGGAGGTGGTTGGGTGGGGTGTTGCCGAAGTTGGATTGAGGTGGGAGGAGGCAGGGGTGGGGGAGGGGTGGGGAGGATGGGAAGGTTGTATATATTGGGATCCAAAATCGCTATGTGAGTGCGCTTGGGCTTGCGCTGTGCTGTTGTCCAATCGCTATGCAATGTGTCCTTCGAAACACAAATATCAACCGGTAGCCTCAATATCATTGCTGGGCTGAGATGCAGACTGGACATCCGCCGCCAATGGCACTTCTGATCACTTGTGCGTGACTGATCTTTGGCCCGACCGATCTCGTCATGGCTCCTGCTACTGCTTCAGGGCTGCTGTCCGCTTCGGTATCGGTGCGAGTCTGATCGCGGAGATTCTCGACAAGAGCGTACGCCTCTTTGGGCGCTTTGAGTTTATCGAGCAAGCATTCGAGGTGGAAAACGTGTCCACAAGCGAAGCCAATGAGGAAGTCGCTCTCTGTCGATCGTCAGTATCTATAATCATTGTGAGGGACGGGAGCGAATGCTTACCCTCTTCCTCAAAGAGACCCTCACAGGACACACAGTGTCCAGGTGGTACATGCCGTGCCTCATTCTTCACCATCGTGTCTCGATTGAGATCTCCTGCTTGCTTCTTCGTCTCCTCATCAATAGCGTTCAGTGCCGGATCGATCTTGATGGCAACCTCTTCGCCGCCTCGATGTCGGACTTCAAACTTGACACCCTTCCGCCGGCCTTCCCGCAGAGTCTCCATTCCAGCTGCGACCTCACCGCTCAAAACCTTTGCAACGCCCTCACTGATGCTGAACTGAATGTCGTATTCTCTGACAAGCTTCTGCAGTCCCTCCTTCAGGCCCTCAATCTCCAGACCATCCGGTATTCTCTTGACAAGCTTGATCGCATCGACACTCGTTCCCACTTCCATGAGTAAAGCTCTGATGAACTTGGGCTTGTCCATGCTGTAGTCGAGCAGATCATCCCAGAGATCGGCATTCTCCTTGGCAAATTCGATTGCCTGGACGACATCTCCCAGTTTCTCGATGATCAGGAAGAGTGCCTTCTTCGTCTCACCAGTCTTGCTCAGGAGGAAGACAAGCTCAGGTATGTACTCCTTCTCCTCACATATGCCGACCGCTTTGTCCAAGGTGTATGCCGTGCTCGTCCGCAGATACAAGGACAGCAGATCCCGCTCATACTTGGCGAAGACCTCCAGTGCCAGATCGGCGAAGCTCTCGACGATGATCCTCCCTTCTGTAGTCAGTCGTTCGAGGTTGAGTCGTTCCACCTTGCTGACCAGTCGATCTTCGTCCTTCGGTGGCCCCTCCCACAATCGCTTGAAGTAGAAGTACAAGAAGACCTCGAAAGTCTTCCCCCTACTCCTCAATTGAGCGACCACTGTGGCGGGTGGCACAATGCCGCTGTACGCCTCATCCACCAGCAGCCCAATCGCCTCTTCACTTGCAGCCATCAGATCTTCGCGACTCCCCTTATCCATCACCTCCTTGCTGACTCTCAACATCAGAAGACCGGGCACATCATCTGCGACAGCATCGCTAAGCCTCCACTCCTTGATCAATCGCATCGCTTCTTCAGCATTTTGCAATTGGATGTAGCATCCAAGAGCTTGTCTAGCTTGACCTCCGGCAAGTTTCAGTCTCGCCAGTCCCTCCATGAGGTAGCGCCATTCCTCTCCTCCCTTATCCACATCACCACCAGCTAGCCTAGTCTCCACAGCTGTTGCAACACTTCCGACATCGAACAAGCCGGTATCCCACTTGTCCAGCAATTCCCCAAATCGTGCTGCGTCGTGTGTGATGTAGTGTCCCAGCACCACCTCGTACACAAAGCTTGGAAGAGGAGGTCGCATGTCTCCAGCAGGTATGTATGGTGTGATCTCGTCGAATTTCTCGGCTTGGGCGAATGCCAGGATCCAGTGCTCCCATCGTGCGGAAGAGGATAACACCTTTCCAGCCACCTCACCTGCGCGTGACCATTGATTAGCAGACACCAATTGCTGAAGCCAGAGGTCGGCAATTCGTCGCTTCTCCTTGGAAAGAGCAGAGTTGGGGTTGCGAGCTGCAGACAGAGTAGTCTGCGAGGCGGAGTCATCGGCGAAGAAGTCCGCCAGTGAGTTGGTACGAGGCTCCCGGCCTGAAGGCGTGGACGGCGTGGAAAGCTCAGTATTCGAGGGAAGGGAGGTGGTGGCTCTGATAATGCCAGGATGGTTATCGAGCAGATCCCAAGCCTGACCGTACTTGGTGTGGTCAAGCAGCCATGTCAGATGGTCGGAAAGATCGCGCTTGACTGCTAGGACACAGTCATAAGGTGTCTGAATGAAGAGTTTGAGACCTGGCGAGGAGAGCGAGGGCGGTCCTTGGGGTGCTGGCTGTACAGGTGCAGACGTAGCGTTCATCACGGACGCAGAAGGTGAGAGCAATGAGCCGCGTCCATTCTCGCCACTCGCAGTGTTGCTACGGACGGACGCTCCAGAGCTGAACATGCGCGTGGCGTTGCTCGACATGTCCCAGATGCCAGCTCCGACTGCACCAAGGGACTCCAGAGCGCTTCGTTGAGCCGGTCCCAAAGCTGGTGGGGTCGGAATGTATATCGATCCAAGGTGGTAATCAGTGACCGAGAGCGATTCATAGCGACTGACCGTGAGAGTATCTACATCTACTTCCTCGCCAGTGGCGACTTCGACAAGTCGTAGCTCAGGTGACAAGGCGTTTTGTCGATGCCGCCGTGGCGTACCTTTCTGATTAGAAGCGATAGGCTTATCATTATCGTCGCGAGTGCGATATGCAAGAACAGCAAGCAGCGAAGGGGTATAAAGCGCCAATCCAGATAGTATACAGTCGTCAAAAGAAAGTCTTTAGCATGTTAGCAGTTGTTCCTCGGACGCGAGGTTGCAAACGTACTTGTGCACAATGTCAGCACTTCCAGCCAACTTCTCGCCGGCATTCCTCCCTATTCCTGTCCCACCAGGATACACGTGCAAGATCCAAGCAGTATCACCCCATCCTGCTATAAGCTTCTCGGGATTCCTCTTGTGGGCGTTGTGCTTGCTCGGAGTTGTACCTGCGCCATTCGGAGGAGCCGATGTCTCGTCATCAACCTCCAACTGTTTGTTGCTCACCCACTCCATGCGACCTTTCCAGACAGCTGCCATGTCTTGCCAGTTATCACGATCGGGTCGATCGATATGTGCTATTCGCTTCCATGCATATTGCAGCTCGGTACTATCAAGCTTCATGTGAGACCGCATGATTTTGATGCCATGCTCATTAATCCAAGCAGCAAATTTGCCAGTCTGGGAGAACTTGATGGCTGCTATCCCGCCTTCCCCGGAGTGGAGCACAGTGTCTTTACCAGTGTTAGAGCTTAGCCCCAATGATCCCAACCAGCCTTGTGCCGCTGCCGCTGCACTGTTTGTGTTCGCATCTGAAGACATTCCAGGCTTTCCATCCACAGTCAGGATCAAGCTGCCAGCGAGACCGCCAGAGAGATAGGTTCGGTCGTACTTGTATTCAGGTGACAGAGCCACTGCTTGCACAGGCCTTGCAAAGTTGCGAAGGGTAACATCTTTCGGGTCCACCAGGGATGTTACACAGACGTGGCCATCTTGAGATGCTGAGGCGATGTAGATCTGATTGGCTGGTATGTTTGGTACAGGAGGCTTCTTGACGGTGCTCGGCGACGAGGGGGCTTTCGATTTAGCCGAAGGAGACTGGACCGATGCTGCGGACTCCGTCGTAGTCCTAGCTATAGGGGTTGGTACACCAAGGGTCGGCGGAGGAGGGACAGGAGATATTGAAAGTGCTGTGACAGATGCAGAATGCGCGTGATATGTCCGTAGTGAGGCCAATGATGGTAGGCTGAGCGAATGCTGGCATGTGTCAGTGGTCAAACTCCCCGTCCATGCTTGCATGTCCTACGATGTTGCCATTATGCGTGCCCATGATCTGTCAGCGCATTAGCCCTCATCTTGGCCCAGTTCGCATTGCTCGCGTACCAGCTTGTCTCCAGCCACGAGGAAGCAACTCGTATCGTCCCCATTTCTATACACTGTCGAAAGATTCCCCGTCAACTTGGTATACTTGAGCCGTGGCTCATCCTCCTCTTGGTCCTCATCCTCGCTCTCATCGGCCTCATTTGCTCCTAATGGTGCGCCATTCTTTGTCGGAGTCTTCAATGACTCGGAATTCTCATACTCGTCGTCATTGGACTCTGTCGCTGCAGACATTCTGCATGCATCGGGTGATGTAGGAGTCGGCGCAAATGATTTGCTTTGAACGTCACGGCGGACTGGGGCTGATCAGGTTGAAAAGCGGAACCTTGACTGCTCCTCCACCACTCCATCCACATATCAAAGTATCATTCGTGCAATGGCGACAACTTGGGTATGCGCGCACTGCTTTGGTCGTACTTCGGGGTTGTCGTCGAGGTTGGTTGGAAGTCGAAGTTCGGCTTCGCGGAGCTCACTTTCTTTTGTTTCGTCACAGGCCGTGTCAGGACGTTCCTATAAACACAACCTTCGCCATTGCACATCCGCGTCGAGCAACCGGAAAGCATCGCTTGTCAGAGACGATCAGAGCAATGTCCAGAATGGCACGAAATCGGCAAAGCAGCGCAAGACTGCTCGCAGCGCAGCATCCACATCGCTGAGAAGGGTAGCTGTGGAGGCACAACAATCAAGAGATGTGGTAAGAGGATCTGGACGGAGACAATTCATCGACCCTGAGGCAGATACAAAAGATGTCACGGCTTCATGTGCTGCAGAGCAGTACGATCTACCGCTGGCTCAACACAGATTGAAGCAAGAGGGCTATGACATTGATCCTCTCAATACTGGTCTATACCCACAAGTCATCCACATACAGACTCCGATTTATCCCGTCAAAGACCCCGATACTGGTGTTGAGAACAAGATTGGGCCTGGCGACGTCTTCGTGTTTCCATCCGGATCAGTGGTCTCATGGAACGTACCTGAAAAGGTTCAGAAGCGGCTGGTCCAGACCGTGCTATATCCAGCAGCGGTCAATCCTCATCTTGAGACGTTGGAGCTGGAGGACATGGAGTATCTCGAGGATTCTGGACGCACAAGCAGTCAGGTCGTCGGTGATGCGATAGTGCTTGGTACCCATCCAGATCCGGACTACGAAGCCGGACAGCCCGAACAAGAGAGCGCCTCTTCTCCGGAGACTGACTTGATCCTGGCAAAGATAGCCTTCTCGTCCGGTCTAGCTAGAAGTACGAAGCTTGCGGTGCTGGAGAATCTTCTATCATCCTACTTTGAGACAACAAAAGACATTCCTGTGATACTATCACGTGGTAGCAAACTCCGCTTTACCAGATCATTCATCCTCAGGAAGACTGGCGAGCTCTTGTCAATACGTGCGCAGCTCAATCTATACAGCGAACTGACCGATACGATGCCGGACTTGTTCTGGGACAGTCCATCTCAGTTAGGATTGTCTGGGTATTACGACCAGGTTGGTCGTGCACTCGATGTCAATGCTCGCATCCGAACACTGAACGAGAAGATGGACTATGCGAGCGAAATTGCGAGTGTGTTGAGGGAGAGGCTCTCGGAAAAGCACAGTACGGGGCTTGAATGGCTCATTATCTTCCTGATCAGTGTCGAGGTTGGCTTTGAATTGCTACGGCTGTGGAGGGAGCATGAACATGCGAAGGACACAGACAGCACGGAGGCGCTGACAAGACAGTGGCTGAAGAAGGAGCTTGAGACCAGGACGATATGATTTCTTATCGTCATCGCAGCAAGCATTAGGTGACAGAATATGATACCCAAATCCAACTTACCATCGATTGCACCCCAATCATTTCTGGTTCAATGCTTCCAGAAGATACCTTAATCTACTTTATGCGGCATGATGTATTGATGCATGTCGGGCAAACGGGCCGTTTGTCCGGGAGGCGCGTTTCAAGACGCGCCGGAACAGACGACCAGACATCGGTCTACATTCCTTACTTCGCACCTGTACCATACGTCCCGCCACGCCTCGCGGGGGACATCAATTCTTGTACGCACGATGACAAACTGCTCTTTCTCATGACCCGGTGTTCCATAAACGAATAATTCCAGTCCACGCCCGGCAGGGTTCAGGCGCAGCTTTCGAAGTCGAGCACGATGGGTGTCAAGGGTATTTACATGGTCCATATGTGGTATATGTGAGGATGGCTCACATTGACAGGACTTCTACCTCTGCTCAAGTCTATACAGAAGCCATGCAACCTCAAACAGTTCCAAGGCCAGACCTTGGGCGTCGACGCTTACGGATGGCTCCACAGAGGGACAATCGCATGTGCCATTGAGCTGGCCCAGGGAAAGCCTACCACCAAGTACATATGCCGACGAAGATAATTGAACACATCCTAACACTTCCAGATTCGTCGACTTCTGCATGCATCGAGTCCGCATGCTCATCCACTTTGGTATCCGACCATACATTGTCTTCGACGGAGACTACCTGCCCAGCAAGAAGGATACTGAAAAGGGCCGAGCTGCCAGACGACGAGAAGCCAAAACTGCTGGACTGGAATTGCTCAACATGGGAAGGAGCGCACAGGCATACCAGGAGTTGCAGAAGAGTATCGACGTCACTCCGGAGATGGCACGACAATTCATGGATGAGCTCGACAAATTGAAGGTCGACTTTGTTGTTGCACCGTACGAGGCAGATGCTCAACTGGTATACTTGGAAAAGAAGGGCATCATTAACGGCATCATCTCCGAGGACTCAGACATGCTGGTTTTCGGGGCAAAGTCGTTGTTGACAAAGCTGGATCAATTCGGAGAGTGCATTGCCATTCACCGGAAGGACTTTACTGCTTGTCGAGATGTGAGCTTTGTAGGCTGGTCGGATGCCGAGTTTCGGTGGATGTCAATTCTGTCTGGGTGTGATTACTTAGCTCCCATTGGCAATGTTGGACTGAAGACTGCCCACCGTTTGATCAGGAAGCACAAAACTGTGGACCGGACTGTCAAGGCTCTACAGTTCGATGGGAAATCGAAGGTACCTACGGACTATCTCGCCAGCTTTCGCGATGCCGACCAAACTTTCCTCTACCAATGGGTCTACTGCCCAGTCGCCAACAAGCTCGTCAATCTGACAGCACCTCCTGGAGACCTTGATGTACTGTCCCTTCCCTTCATCGGTAAGAAGACTGAAGCCGCTGTGGCCCAGAGGGTCGCGAAAGGAAAGGCACATCCTCATACCAAGGAGCCCCTGTACGCAACGCCAGCCCCAGTGACTCGGTCAAGGGGTGTCGAACGGGTCATCCAGACCAGCACTCCAACCCTCAAGAAGCACCAATCTATTGAGTCCTTCTTCAAGCCTAAGCGCACACCTTTGGCAGAGCTTGACCCTAACCTCTTCACTCCTTCACCAAGCCAACAAAGACTTCTAGACCAGCAAGCTCAGGAGCTTCTCGTGAACGACAGACCTCCTATGCCACCTCCTCTTGCGAGGTCGCTGACCGACACTCATCGTTCACAGTCTGCAAGACGGGCTGTTTCGGATATCTGGCCAACGCCTGGCAATGTTAGTCCCAAGCGGCAAAGGCTATGCTCCGACAGTGCTCTCGCACTCGAGAAGACTTTTGGCAAGGTCACCGCTGAGCAAAGTCGATTCTTCTCCAAGCCAGCTCAAAGTCCCTCAGTCCTTCGAGCAGGTCGCAAGGAGTCCCGTAAAGCCAAAGCTATCAACATCTTCTCAGACGACTCCATTGAAGAAGCCATGATGAGCATTCCGGATATGACCGAACCTGTCAAGCGCTTTGTGGACAAGCTGCAGGTCTTTCGTGATGACCCGGTGCTGCAGAAGACCAAAACGACTTTCCCACCAGTCCACGTCGCTGCTGCCAATGGGGACTCGCAAACCCAGACCGAGACACAAGAATCGATGGCATCAGTGGAAGACGGCACTTGGTCAGATGACGAGAAGGACACAGAAACCCCACCGACTTCTTTCGAGACAGCTGCAACATCTCAGCAAGCTTCGCAGGCAGAGAATGGAAAGAAGGCTGTGCTCGATCCGATTGAGGAAAGTCCACAGAAAGTGCCATCATCTTCTCCGCCTCCACAGGCAGCACTGGATGAGATCACAGACGCCGACTGGGACGCTGCCGCAAGTGGACCTATCAAGCCGCTCTCTCTCGTCAAGGAGTTTACCGCCCTGACACGCGGCATCCAGCAGGGTGTCCTCCGTGGCAGCGAAGATATGATGGTCCCCAACAGCGACAGTGAAGAGGATGCATTCATAGAACGCAAGAGCAGCACAGGGAGTTCGGGGTCTGGCATCGATCTTGAGAGGTTCGCCTTTAAGGGATAATAGGCGGATCAGGGCATCACTTATCGACGAAATGATCACGACAGTCAGGCACGGAAACGGCGTTGGTGTTTGACGGAGCTGTTCCGATCTCCTTGCTTGATTTGCAGCATTACAGAGCGTTTGCTACAGGACATGATATCCCCTTTCAGAGCAAAATCAATGAGATTCTTCTTCACTCGTTGGACACTATCGTGAATCCAGCAACTGACCTCGATTGTAGACTGTTACCATACATTGCAGCTATCTCTGCTCGGTCACCAAACATATCACACAAGAATTGAACCCTCCTCTCTTCTCTCTTTTCCACAATTCGAAAATTACACTGCCCTGATCCTCCCCCTTGATCCTTCCCCCTCATCCTCTCCTCAGCCTCCCCCTGCCCCTCCCCATCCCCCCTCCGCTCTCCTCTCATATCAACCCTACTGCCCCTTTCCCCCCTTCCCCTTCCCCTTCGCAGCCGCACTCGTCACCGCCGCCGCCGCCACACTAGTCTTGTTCCCCTTCCCCTGCCCGTTTCCCTTTCCCTGTCCCTTCCCCTTCCCCTTGGCCGGCGCACTCGTCACCACCGCCGCAGCAGTCGTAGTCTTGTTCCCCTTACCACCTTTGCCCTTGCCCTTGCCGCCCGCAGCCGCCACGGCGGTCGGGGTGGGTGCTGGCGCAGTGGTGCTGGCCTTGCCGCCTTTACCGGCGCCCTTGCCCTTGCCCTTGCCGTTCTTGCCTTTCTTGCCATTGCCGTTGCCCGCGCCCTTGGCGGTTCCTGCGCCGGCGCCCTTGCCTTTGCCTCCTTTCCCGCCTTTACCCTTGCCCTTGCCCTTACCTTTGCCTGTCGCGGCGGCTGCTGGGGTAGTGGTCTTGTGTGGCGTCTTCTTCGCTTGTGCGCCGCGGAAGCCGTTCTCGAGATCTGTGTCATCGGGGAGCTGGGTTCCGCAGTCGTCGTCTGGAGCGCAGGTGGTGGAGGGAGTTGGTGTGGCGGTGGTGGTGGCGTTGCGGGATGCGGTGGGAGTGACGGTCGAGGTGGCAGAGGAGTCGGATCCGTCGTCGGAGCCGTCGTCCCAGGTGTCGTCGTCGTCGTCCCACGAGTCATCGTCGTCGTCGCCGTTGTCGTTCCAGCCGTCGTCGTCTTGGTCTTCGTCTGCGTCGGGGTCGTAGCCTGAGCCGTAGCCGTAGCCGTCGTCGCTGCCGTAGCCGTAGTCCCAGTCGTAGTCCCAGGAATCGTCGCTGCTGTCGCCCCAGATGTCGTCCGTGCCGTCCCAGGAGGAGCCGGAGCCGTGACCGTGACCGTGACCTGAGCCGGAACTAGAGGAGGATCCGTCGGATGACCAGTCGTAGTCATCGTCGTCATCGTCATCGTCGTCCTCGTCGTCGTCCCAGCTATAGTCATCATCGTCGTCATAATCGTCCCCGCTGTAATCGTCGTCGTCGTCCTCGTCATACCACGAATCGTCGTCGTTGGGATCGAGCCAGTAGTAGTCATCGTCGTCGTCGTGACGGCTGCCTTTGCCCTTGCCCTTGTGCTTGGACACGCCCGTCTTGGCAGTGTCGTCAGAACGTGCAACGAGTGCGCTGTTGCTCACGGCATTGTCAGCCGCAGCAGCTTCACGCTGTGCGAGAGCGAGCTCGGGGTGCTCGAAGCCAGCGCGGCGACCAGGAAGGACTACTCCGGCTGCGACGATCTGCACGGCAGCGAGGAGGGTGAGGGGGATATTGACCTTCATGATGGACTTGATGGAGCTGGATGAGAAGCCTGATAGACCTACCTGAGCATCACAGGACATATATATACAATCTCTGCGCAAGGCGAAGTGTCGAGGCTGCTCTGAGAGATTAGATTTCGATAACAGTTACAACGTTCCAGGAACGCCTCTGGCAGTGGGCAAGTTTGCCATGCTGTACCAAAATCCAAGCAACGCTCGACAGCTGCGACATGCTCCAAGAAGGTATCGCCGGCGAATTGGAGTTGGATCGCATTGTCTCATGACTGATGGACGGTTAACAGAGATGCTGAGTGGTCCGGAGAGCAAGACATCGCAAAGTCACCACGACCGTTGATTGCTGTTTTCGACCACGTTGTTGACACGAGCTGCCCAGCTCATTGGCACTTGAGACAAGACCTCTCGAGAACGTCCGTTGAGGCTTGTGGTGGGGCTTGTGTGAGAAGAGAAGCTGAAGTGAACACCTGGAGGTCAGAATGACATGTGGCGGTGCACGCTATTGAATGCCGTTGTGGCGTGTAAGTGCCGACAATACTACATGGGAGAGGAACCGTTGACGGTGTTTAGCCACACTGTCACTGGATTTCCCATACCGATCGAATCGAGGTATGAGGCAATTCAAGTGCTATGAGACAAGTTCTGCTCGAAACAATAGACAGTATTATGCTTTGATATCATCAACCAGAAATTCTCGATATGCACTTGTCCATCCAAGCACTGGTCATGATACCCGAGCGCGTGATCTGACCGACTCTCAGCTCTCCAATGCTGGGGCGACTCTTGCTATCCCACATCCAGGTATGTCGGCACGTTGACAGAAACAGTGCTTGTACTGCGTAACCCATTTTCCTCAGTCAGGCATTCGCTCATTTTTCTTGTCATAGCCAAACAAGCCTACCGCAATCAGTCAAGTAGTCCGAGATTGTTGTGTCCGAAGAACATCTCTGGAGACGAAGGATGCCGAGGATGATTCGAAGAGCAAGGCTTGCCACGGCAAGCAAAACTTGTCGGATTCCGGTTCATAAGTATACAGTATAGCGCCTAGCAGAGTGATGGCTTTTCAAGGCCCGCAATCTCCAGAGAGCAGTCAACCAGAGCACACCCAAGACCACGATGCTCACCATCCGTATGATTGTGGTTGAGCCGAAACAGCTGCACCCAGCGAGGGAGAGTCAGCTGCGCATATTCCCATAACCTGTATCAGGTGGTTCGGTATCCGGACTGCTCTCATGCGCCCTCTGCAATGTGCTCTGCCTTGGGTACAAATGTCAAGTCACCAATGCTTTCATGCAGTCTTGTCCGGTACCAATCTTGAATGTACAAGGACCATGGCAGCGTCGAGTCCTATGTCGAAGCCAATGCTGTTTCAGGACAAGTCAAAGGGCTTGTCAAAGAGCATAGTAAGAAGGGCAGACAAAGGGAAGAATTTGCTATGCTACATGGCTCAAATCTACCATTCCGACAACTTCGACCTTCAAATCCCATTCACAGTGAATGACCGCCACAGAAAGCCCATGAGCAGGTTCTAATTGTCGGCATTACCACAACAGCCCAGGTTCTCGTAGCAAGTGCAAAGAGCGACTCTCTTTCAGTTGATGCAAAAGATGCGGACAACTGAACAGGGAGAGCGGATAGCTACAATCGAACAGGAAGGGCAAGTACTTACAGCTGTACAGGATGAACAAAAACTTACAGTCGAACATGATGAACAAAAACTTACTTACAGTCGAACATGATAATCATCACCCTAACCCTAAGATACCAAAAAGTTTTCGAAAAAATTTCTCCGCTCCCAGAATCGAACTAGGGACCTTTCGATGACAGCAAAGCCGTGACCATTACAGTCGAACGTGATCAACCAACTACACCACTGAGATAGGATTAGTATGCTAATCCTGCTGTACAAGTGACTCGTGACAACTTACAGCGGAGGTGATAGAAGAGCATGGCCAACAAAACATTATGATCCCAGTAAACGCTCAGCTTTCAGACTACCTGATCGAATCGGTTTGACCAGGTAGCCAGGAGACATCTGCGTACATGTCAGGCGAACTCAGCGTGTCCAAGGGTAGCGGCTACACCTGAGGCGGACGAACAGTGTCGAGCGCGAGCAGCTTTTGCTCCACACATGTCTGCTCCTAGTCGCGACGTCAGATTCGTGGTCGCACTTGCCCAATTGCTCAGACCAACCGCCAACGCAGACGAGGCAATTCACAACCAGCACCAACTCATTTCGCTGCGCATCATTGTCAGCAGATGTGTTATCAGCTGTCAGCTCATGTCAAAGGACAAGCTGCATGGACCCGCCGGCATGGCTCGGGGAAGGATTGCAACCACTTCAGCCGCGGCGAAAAGACCGATGGTTGGTGGGCATTGCTATGTTTAGTGGAAGAAGCAAAACACGTGGGGGCTTTTACTGTTGCGAGCTGGTGGAAACGGTCATCTCATCGTGAGTATCTCTCTCTAAGCTCCTATCTGTCGCAATCCATCAAAAGAGGTCATCTGCAAGCATCACGAATCTGACGGCAAGCCCACATGGCAGCTTCCTGGGTTTGTGACTGCGAACCAGCGGTAGGCTGACCCAAATTGTGAAATTCCCATGTTTCAGACGTTTCGATTGGTCGGATCGTGTGGGTGACAAAAGTCCGGCTCTTGACGATCGACCTTTGGCGTGGACTAAATCTGCTAAATCTGCCCTCTCCCGTCAGAGCCGCGCCAAGTAGATTCAAAAGAGCGCAAAGTCAAGCGACCAAGAAAGCTCAAAGACGGAGCGAGGGCAGATCACGCTTGTCCGGTTGGCTGTTTCGAGCAATTCTCGCTCACTGTGCCGCTTGTGCCTGGAGAGCCGGGAGTGCTGCCAAAAGTCCGGGAGAGAGTTGATGGGGTTTCTCCCACCACTTGGGCGTCGCCAACTCGCCAACCGCGCCGGCCACTGCAGCTCTCCTCTCCAGGCTCTCACACGCTACGCCGAGCGCACGTCCACTGTCCCGACGAAGCCACATCTTTATCCCACACCTCATCACTTGACCGTCGTCATATCTTTTACACCCACACCCTCGACAACCTCGATCACCTTCGCGACCGACGCGATTCGACTCGGGAAACACCTCCACTCCGATGCGCACCGTTTTGGACTGATGATCTCCACGCCTCGAGCTTCTGCGCACCACCCCTCTCCGAACCGGACGGCAGCTGCGTTCTGCCTCAACCACGTCCGACTAGGCTGTGCGAATTGAGCAGACTACGCGAAAGAGGTGTTATAATCACCGGAAATCGAAAAACTGGCCAGCTGCAATACATGAGCTTGGCGGCACAGTCCTGCTCCGGCGATGAGTGGATACAATAATCTCTTCTCGTTCGATGAACAGGAAATGAACAACATGGATCCAAGTCGACATAATTCGATGATTGGGAATGTCAACGGCATGAACTCACCAGCCATGATGCAAGGACAATCACTCGACGATATTGTGGATCAAAATGCAAAGATGATAAGGAGACAATCCATGCCTCAGCAATTTTCCCGTCAACGGAGCCACACTGATATGGGAGGAATGGGTAATATGATGGAGTTTTCAAGTGGAAGCCCCGCAGGTCCTCTGGAGAATTTCAACTTTGATCCATCAACGACGCTCGATCAAGATGGGTCAGGAAACCTCGTTCCCCGGGCACATGGACCCAATAGGTCAAGCTTGAAGAAGCAACACTCGGCCCACAACCTGTCTGGAATGGGATCGCCTTACCCTCCACAACTCAATTCAGCATACTCATCGATGATGAGCAGCAATTATCAATCACCAGCGCATGGCGGTGGAAATGTGGACATGGATATGAACAGCCCCTTTGTCAACCAGCAGATGGGCATGAACCTGGATCAGTTCAGCGACTCGCATCTCACGCCCATGAACAGCACTGGTGCGAATCAGCTAAGTGCTTACAGTAATCCGTCACCATATCAGACGTCAATGATGAATTCGCCGATGAATGTCGCAAGTATGGCAAGCTCAATACATGGGCCAACAACGAACGATCCTGGTGGAGGACAAGGTCACGATGGTAGAAGGTCAACATACGGCGGTGGAGGAAATTCGGTACGTCGTAATTCGATGGATTCTCAGCATCGCCACCTGTCAAGAAGTCAAAGCATGAACATGACTCCACAACCCCCTCGTTCTCAATATTCTCAACATAGCCATCCCTCACAGCAGTCTCAACACTCTCAACCCTCACCCGCTCATGTCATTGCCCAGCATGAGCATAATCCACAGTTCACTGCTCAACCGCAGAACCCTCAACGAGGTTCTTTCCAGGACAAAGGAATGAATGATCGGACTGTCAACTCATTACCCGACAACTTCGACCCGACTAAGCACAATCCGAATAACCAAAACTTCCCATGGGAGCCCCCAGAGGGCGGCTGGCCTTCAACCATGATCGGTCGACCACACATGCAGTCTGTCTACAAGAACGCTTACTCATCGACTGGGTTTGACATGCTGGGTGTTCTCATGCGAGTGGCAACACGTCCGAAGCCGGAGATTAGTCTTGGATCTGTTGACTTGTCTTGCGCCTTCGTGGTCTGCGATGCCGAGAAGGACGATTTCCCAATCATCTACTGTTCAGACAATTTCGAGCGTCTTACAGGTTACACCCGGCACATGATTCTTGGACGCAACTGCAGATTCCTGCAGTCACCAGATGGAAATGTTGCGCCGGGTGTGAAACGAAAGTATGTCGACGATGACTCGGTACTCTACCTCAAGAACATGATCAATGCACGAAGGGAGGCGCAAATCTCGCTGATTAACTATCGGCGAGGAGGGCAGCCATTCATGAATCTGTTGACCATGATTCCGATTACCTGGGATACAGACCAGGTCAAATTCTTCGTTGGGTTCCAGGTCGACTTGGTCGAGCAACCCAACGCAGTCACGAATAAGAATCCGGGTGAGTATCGCACACGGCTACTAATAGCAATTCCTAACCCTCGCAGATGGCTCGTATACCGTCAACTACCAGCGTGGCATGACCATGCCCAGATACGTCATGAATGCACCAGAATCAACAGGCCGAGCAGAACTTGGACAAACGATTCCGAGGGATGATGTCTCTGCTATTCTCAGCACCATCGGTACTGGAGAGTCGGAATATGCCAAGCGCATGTGGGATAAGGTCTTGCTCGAGAACACAGATGATGTCGTACATGTTCTTTCCCTCAAAGGTCTTTTCCAATGGGTATCGCCATCGGCACTCAGAGTACTCGAATACGAACCTGGCGAGCTTATCGGGACTGCTCTTTCATCTGTCTGTCACCCGTCAGACATTGTACCGGTCACTCGAGAACTCAAGGATACCTCGACTGGCGCGGCTGTGAATGTAGTCTTCCGAATCCGACGAAAGAACAGCGGCTACATGTGGTTCGAAGGTCACGGTTCACTTCATACCGAGCAAGGCAAGGGTCGCAAATCGATTATCATGGTTGGCAGAGAACGACCTGTATATGCTCTCAGCAAAGTCGACATCGCTGACAACAGTGGGATTGGCGAATATGAGCTCTGGACAAAGATGTCGACTTCTGGCATGTTTCTCTTCGTCTCTTCCAATGTCCGGCAATTACTGGACAGGCAGCCTGAAGAGCTTACAGGTGTCAGTATTCAATCATTGATGCGGTCAGATTCCAAGCATGACTTTGCACGCATATTGGAGCTAGCCAGGACAGGCAAGAAAGCATCGGTCAAGCACGAAATGATCAACAGGCGAGGTCAGGTGTTGCAAGCTTTCACAACGCTCTACCCTGGTGACGCGACAGAAGGTCTCAAGCCTACATTCATTGTTGCGCAAACCAGGTTGATCAAGTACTCACGCAACAGCACCTCGACGAAACCAGCAACTCTGTCAAAGGAGAAGAGCTCGTCCGATTCTGGCAATCCTACACCGAACCACCTTGCAATCACACATGGGAGTCAGGGTGGGAGCACGCCATCACGAGCAACTCCTCATTACGTGTCAACGGATGTCGCTGCAGCTACTTACGCCGGTCAAAATGGTTTGCCCGTCGGTCGACAAGATGTTACCCTCGCGTCGGAGGACAATTTGTTCGAAGAGCTGAAGACCACAAAGTCGTCGTCGTGGCAGTATGAGATTCGACAATTGGAGAAGAGGAACAGACTTCTTGCCGAAGAAGTCCAGTCATTATTGGCGGCGAAGAAGAAGAGAAAGAGGAGAAAGGGTGCTGGTATGCAGCAGAAGGATTGTGCCAATTGTCATACTCGGGTGACGCCTGAATGGAGAAGAGGCCCGAGTGGTCAGAGAGATCTGTGTAACTCTTGTGGTCTTAGATGGGCAAAGCTGGTAAGACTTGCATGACCGGCAGATTGCGATGGGCAGTCACTGACTAGATATAGAATGGCCGAGTCTCACCTAGGACCTCATCACAGCACTCGAAGCATTCAGGCGACGCAGCTTCAGACAAGGCATCGAAAGCTTCAGCCTCACCACGCGGATCTATCGTCAAGCCCGAGACTGGAAATGGCGGCAACCAATCGATCTCTTCAACACTTGCCAACGCAAGTCATAGCAACATGCCACACGCCTCGCCCACTCAACGACAAGGCGAGAGTCACGCTTCACACATGGAGGGTGCCGAAGGTGTACCCGAAAAGATCGAGGAAGGTATCGAGCCGGACTAGGCATTCATCTCTGCACTATCGCTGGACGACATTGCGAATCTCTTCTCCCGAACAAGCCGCCGAGCGGCCAACACCTTTTCTTCTTTCCCTTAAGCAACAAACCTGCCTATACGACAATTTACAACCATGTACGACCATTTCAATTACGACATCTGGACCGGAAGATTGATTGATACCCCCTGGCACGCCACGTTTTACTGTCTATACTACTTTTACCTCGGAGCGGAGGGGGCTTGGAGTGTTGTACATGAGAGTACATGGAAGATGTTTCCCTGGTGCTGTGTCCAGTTGCAGCTTGCACCGAAAACCCCGGGCAGCATGAATCGGAAGCCATGCGAGCCTCTCGTGAAGCACCAAGTACCATGTGCAGATAGAGTAGATGACGAGAGAATATGATTGTATTAAACAAGACCATGTTCACTGTTAGAATCCTAGTAGATCTCCAGCATGAGCCATGAACGACCCGGACATGCAATACACCGACCTGTCTCCCACCAGCAGGTAAGTCCCTCCACTATCCGAGATTCTGCCATGTCGACATGAAGATCTCATCCATGTGCGGTTGGGTTGACCCCAGAGATGTCCCGACTGCGTGCGGGGAAAGTGGATCACCGGGCAAGGAGGAGTCTTGGTCGTGCTTGATCTGCGCAAGCCTTTCGCTCTTCTTCACATCTCCACCGCGATGGCTTGGATCCATGTTTTGTGTTTCCGACCCCTCCGCGATTGGGTTTATGCATGGCAAAGGCCGGATTGTGACGTAGGGATGTACAGAAGTGAGGTCTCAGTCAAGCTTGTAGTTGTGGGTATATGAGACCACTCCCGCCGTCATGTCGAGAGGTAAGTTCATCTGCATTGGACTCAAAGCACGTATAGATGGCCATGATGGCAGCGATTCGATATGCTGCACTACTGACATTGATCTTTGCGGCCGAAGCACAGCAGATCTACATCCCCGTCCAAGGCCCATCAGCTCGACCACAATGTTCAAAGCACAACTTCTATGCTACCGCTACTCCCACCTACACATTTCGCGACTTCAGTTTCACCAATGGCGAGACAGTACGAACGGCCACCTCGGCTCCGGCCCCAACGACGACGACGCAGTATGCTCCACCTTACGAATCTCTAAGCACTTTGATTCCAGCCCAGACTACCACGCAATGGGGTGGTTGGGATCCCAACGCTACGACCACGGCTAGCGATACTGGCAATCCTTATGGAAATGCCTCATGGACAGCTTTGTGGACGAAGGTGCCGTTGCTGGGCTACTCAAAGGGTATCTATTCCACAACAGTCTCCCCCACCCCAGTCCCAAGCGAGAAGCTGGTTCTGCCACCTCCAGAGTACTTCCAGCCGCAAGACTGCTATACGTTCCCGCATGGATTCCAGTTGGGTGTCGCTGCCTCAGCCGTGCAGATTGAAGGGGCTATTGCAGAAGAAGGTCGATCGCCTGCCCAGCTGGACGTCTTGAACTTCTTGAGCAACAGCTCCAGCAACTCGGTGGCGAATGAGAACTATTATCTCTACAAGCAGGACATCGAGCGCATCGCGGCGATGGGTGTCAGATACTACCGGTTTTCTATTGCCTGGTCACGAATCCTGCCTTTCGCTCTGCCAGGTACACCAATTAATGCTCAAGGTTTGGCTCACTACGACGACCTGATCAACTTTGTCATCGAGAAGGGTATGCAGCCTGCTATTGTCTTGCATCACAACGATTCCCCTTTTCAGTTCTTCAACAACGCTACAGATATCGCCATCGCTCCTGGTACCGGCGGCATAGGATACCTCGACCATGGGTATGCTCGATCCTATCAAAACGTAACCTTCCAGGACGCATTTGTCAACTATGGCAAGATTGTCATGACACATTTTGCCGACCGGGTACCCATCTGGTGGACATTCAACGAGCCCCTGCTCGGTAGCCGAGATGCCAGATCAGTCGACGCCGTAATCAGATCCCACGCTCGCCTCGCCCACTTCTACCGCGAAGAGATCAACGGAACTGGCAAGATCTCCCTCACCCTCAACAACAACTTCGGCGTCCCCCGCAACCCCCTCGACCCCGCCGACGTCGACGCAGCCAACCACTTCAACACCATCCAGCTCTCCACCTTCGGCAACCCCATCTTCCTCGGCCTCGACTACCCCTCCTCCTTCAAGACCTCCTTCCCCGGCTACATCCCTCTCACCCCCTCCGACCTCGCCTACATCAACGCCACGGCCGACTTCCTCTCCATCCAACCCTACACCGCCACCATCATCTCCCCTCCCGCCAACGAAACCATCGCCTCCTGCGCCGCCAACATCACCTCCCCGTCCCGCCCCTACTGCGTCACCCAATCCACCCTCACCACGACCGGGTGGAACATCGGCTACCGCTCCGAAACCTACGTCTACACCACCCCGACCTTCTTCCGCACCTACCTCAACTACCTCTGGAACACATTCCGCCTCCCGATAAGCGTCACGGAATTCGGCTTCCCCGGTAGCAGGGGAAGCAGCACGGGACCTGGTAGACCAGCAATTCGATAGTCCTCGAAGTCAGTATTATCAGAGTTACATGAGTGAGGGATTGAAGGCGATTTGGGAGGATGGCGTGCAGTGGATCGGGGCTTGGGCGTGGAGTTTTGTGGATAACTGGGAGTTTGGGAGCTATGAGGCGCAGTTTGGGGTGCAAACTGTGAATAGGACCACGATGGAGAGGGGGTATAAAAAGAGTTTCTTTGAGTTTGTGGATTTTGTCGAGGGGAGGAGGCAGAAGGGGGAGGGGGTATAGGGGGAAGACTATCCTGGGAGAGGGAGTGGATGAGGGATACGGCAATAGGGCTTCTGCTCTGGGACGAATCTCAAGTGTTTAGAGTTCTGCAAGTCGTACTGAAGGCACATGACCGCCCTTAGTGTGTAACTTGCCAGCGGTTGTAATTGACAGAAGACTGTGATGTCGCTTGGGTTCAAACATGGCTGCCTTCACCGCTTCGCTCGAGTCGTACAGTAGAGTCGGAGGGCGGTGTTGACTCGAGCATCAAAACAGTGATGTCACCTTGCAGATGGTCATGGTTAGAGTTGCACCGGACGCATTCAAGCTTCGGCTAGCCGAACGGGAGGCGCGTAAATTTGCCAAAATTTCGACCTCGGAATATCAAAAAGTTTTGGACCAAGGGACGTGGGGTTTTGAAGATTGGACACTACCTCGCAACTAAATAATATCCAAATTTGATAGTGTGAAAGGGACGCAGCAGTTATCTTGAAATAATAACACTCGCTCAGCAAGCACGTCCCGCCTCGAGAGACAGTTACTCTGACTCTGTGCACCTGTTCCCGGCCTCAGATCGTCAGCGACACCAAGCACAGCGGCAAAAATGCCATCAGCACTCAACAAAGTCCAGAAGCGGATATCGAAGAAGCGGACATCAAAGCTCGGCAAATCTTCATCACTGAACGCCCTTCACGAGAACAGCCGCGACGCACAAAGGATCCGCAGAGCAGCAGCGAGAGACGAGAAAGTCATCCGAGGAGAACGAGAGCGGGAGAGGAAGAATGATCGATTTTGTAAGTCCATCTCCAAATCCTCACAGTTTCGAGTGATCTTTCCATCCGAACAACTTGCCCACCTCATCTCCCACATTCTCGCCACCCGCTTCCCCTTAACCTGTTTGCTACCCAACCAAGCCATCAACCCTTCCTGACCCCTACTGATCTTGACAAGTAAAACGCCTCTCCCACATGCACGCCGCCCTCCGCCTCTCCCAGCTCCAATCCCAATCCCCCTCGCCCCCAACCATGACGATCCCGGAGATGCACGCCCTCATCTCCTCCCTCCTCGCCACCCACACCTCCGCCCTCTCCGCCCACGCCTCCGCCCGCCGTCCAGGCCGTCCCAAAACCCGCGACCACGAACGCGCTGAAGCCGAGCTCGCGGCCGAGGAAGCAGAGTATGAAAGTGGGTTCTGGATGGTGGATCTGCGCAAGGAGGAGAATGTGAAAAGGTTTGAGAGGTGGGATGGGAAGTGGGAGGGGTTGGGAGGGGTGGATTTTGTAAGGGTCCGCAGGAGGCGAGGTAGGGGGAAGGGTGAAGGAGGGGAGGGGAAGGGGGAAGGAGAAGGTGGCATGGAGGGTGTGGAGGGAGAGGGTGCAGGCGATGGAGGGGAGGATTGGGAAGAGACGGTGAGTGGGAGTAGGTTTCCGCCTACGGGTGCGGCTTGAGGGGAGAGGGGATTGGGCCCACACGTGAGGGGGGGATGGGTGCGATCGCGAGAGCAGTGTCGCTATTGGGACGATGATATTGGTGATAGAGCGCTGGGTATTGCGGCAGGGAGGATGGTCTTGCTGATAGGGCGGTGCGGTGGCCTAGAGCTCAGCGGGGCCCGAGGATTCTATCCGCGGCCGTATACTCTGGCGAAGTTGGCGGATGCCCAGCTACTACCAATCAGCTCGTCGTTCTGGTAGGACGTGCAAGTTGGAAACTACCAGTCGTGGTAGAACCTGCAGGTGAAATGGATTGTACTTACATCTGGACCCGCCCATCGTCACCACCGGTGGCGAAGATGTGGTAGTTGCTGGGATGCCAGGCCACTGCATTGACCGGCCCGGACGCGTGACACACCAGAGAGGCGACTTGGACGGCGCTCTCCTTGCACTGGGTGACGAATCGTGAGTCTTTAGACCCACTGATCACGAATCCCTCGGCAGCGCTGCCAAACCTCGCCCTGATGACATACTGATCCGTAAGCTGCCCGGAATAACTCTGCGCAATCTCTCCAGTATCCGTGTCCATAAGGTACAGCTTGTGACCCTTCATACCGACAGAAGGATAGAGCTGCTGGTAGGAGGATGGTCTGGCTGGTGGTAGCATGTCTCGCTGGCCGGAGGGCATTGCTTGCAGGAAGATGGCATTGCTGGTAGGAGGGCGGCGTTGCTGGTAGGATCAAGGTGCAATGGGCCACCTTGTTCAGAGAGACTCGTCTAATGTAATGGCGCTATGACTACCGTATTGATCTTCCCTTGCTACTTGAGAGGCTTAGAAGCTATAGCGAGAGGCGATGGGGTATCACTGGAGCTGCAAGGGGTAGTCTTGATGGGACTATGAGGAGGAGTCAGAAAGAGGCTGTTCGGAGGAGCAAAATCATGAGTAAGGCATGGGCAACGCAATGGGAGAACATCACGACTCGGCAGAGGAGAACGAATCGAGCAAGCAGTCCGCGCCAGCGCAGACGAAATCAGAGTGTCATGTCATGGGTATCTTGCTGTCTTAAACGCCGTCCCATGCCCCTCGCCAGCCCTCGTCCTCAACCCTCACCGCACCCCTCCCCTCTCCCTTCACTCCTCACCTCCCCACCACCACGTCCATCTTCCTCCCCTTCACCCTGCGCCTCGCCTCCGCTACATCCCTCGTCGCCAACTGCGACCCCTCCCACCCCGCCTCCTTGCCCGCCTTCCCCAACTTCTCCCTCATCACCATCAACAACAAATCTCTTGCCACAATGGCCGACCCCTCGCTCTCCTTCGCGAGCAGCGACAACTCGTCCACCAGGGTGCCCGACCACTGGGCCAAGTCCTCTTGCGGCACGATGCGGCATGCCCTGCAGTCGGACTCGGGCGCGCGGTGGGCGGCGCACACGTGCCATTTCTTGGGGTGCAGCTCTGGCACCATGATGGCCGACTTCCAGTCGGAGCCCCATGCTTGTTCGATGAGGGCGAGCTTGTGCGCCACTTTGGGCTTGAGGGTGGAGGGGTGGGAGGGGGCGGCGGGGGCGGGCGCGTCGGCCATTACTACCAGGTTGTCAGCTCTGATGTGAGGATTATGACGCGAGTGTCATTTACCTTCGTCCTGCTGCGGCATTGGAGGTGGAGGAACTACCAGGCTCTCAGTCAGATCTCGGATTTAGTGGTGAATGTGAGCTCTCACGGTCGGCCAGCAGATTTGGCATTGGGTATTCGAGCGGCTCGTCCTCAGCGGTACCTACCAGAAGTGTTAGCATTCGTACCTCGAAGACCTCGTCGCCGCCAGATCTCTGGTAGTTCTATCGCTGCAAAAACTACCAGCTCTGCACTTTCAAAAGGTAAACTCACCATGAAGCCTGACTTGGTCTTGCCTGAAAGGGTCTGGCATTGCGTATGCGTGGTAGGATGGTGTCGTTCTGGTAGTAATTGATGAGTCGCTGGTAGTATTTGGTGATCGAAAGTCGTGAGCTGGTATGTGTGTGCAGGTAAAGAAAGTGAGGTGCAAATGTGAGTTGATATATCCAACCGACAAAAAGCCAGGCAGCCGCGCGAACAATACTACCAGCCGCCATTGTCGCCAAATCCCTCCCAGGCGGCTTCAGGCATGTGACTGTCACATGTCGCCCAGATGTGACCTGGAATTGTAGGAAAAAAGCGCAAAAAATGAAGCGCATGTTCGGAATCGAACAACGGCACGTCGGATGTGACGACGGAGATCTGGGGGCGCAGCAACTAGCGCTAGAACGTGCGTGGGACCACTGTGCCGGCTTCATTTAGGGAGACCAGGGCAAACAATAAATATATACCTTACCTTTTAGTTTGTGAGAACGCCCGCACACTTAACCAATGTCACCACATGGTAAGATACTCCAACATGTCGCAATAAGCACACAGCTCTTGGGGGACTGGTATGATCGTGGTCAACGAGGGAATATTGAGAGTGTCTAACCTTGAGCGATTCTGTAACAGAATTCGCCACTGGTGGTGTCACAAGGCAGTCGGGCTAATTTCGTACTGTTACAATTGAGATCACCAGGCAAACACGGTCAACAATCAATCTATTGAACATGGATCTTATTGAGCACGAATCAGTCGAGGGCATGAATGCTTCGGCAACGACCAGCCCACATGTCTCGCAGGCGAATGAGTTGTCACACGTCTCATGAGTCGGTAGCTGGTCATTTTCACTTCACCAGGCTTCAATCTTGGGCGGAATCGGAGATCCAAACAGTATGCTCGGTAATCCTGCCATATCGTGATGTAGAAGAAGGATGGAAAGTTTGGCAGACGTCTGTCCCGACACATGGAAAGCTCCGCAGCAGAGCCGCACGCTAACCCGCTGACTCAGCTTCGAGGGTTTCAATGACCTTGAAAACATTCCTGTTGTCTTTACAAACACCCATCGAGCACCACATGTAATCATGCCACAAATCGAGGAGCTCCAGACCTCCACAAAGGCCAATGCGCCTGGCTGGTCGTACGTGGTTGACACTGGCTATGACCCCAGCAAAGTCGCCATCAATCCAGCAAATCGCAAACGACTACGAACAGGTCAAGCAGAGTCGGCCTCAGACCTCACACTCCGACAGCAGACTGCGATCAATCGCTACCTCGCCGAGCTGGATAAGGACTCACATCGTGAAGTTCAGATCGCCATCCCGAAGCCGATCAGCAACAAGAAGCAAACGACCAATGCGAAGAGGATTCTAGGCTCAGGGAAGACATTCCAGCACTACCTGGAAGAAGAGGAGGCACGTCTCGCGCTGAAGGGTGGAGCCGAGACCGTACCACAAGGTCCGAAAGAGCAGCGGCCTAGCAAGACACCTATCGCGAGGAGGAAGAGCGCGCTTGCGAATGCAGAAAGCGCAGAGGCCAGTCCTGCACCATCCAGCCAAGGAGGCAAGGCAACTCCAAAGCCAGTCCAGCAGCCACCACCATCTTCATATCCACAAGACTCTATCCTGGCTATACCTCCGGCGGTCGGCATCACCGAACAGGAGATCGAGAAGCTGTTGGACCAGCCCATGCTCACTTACAATGCGGCCAAATCAGCGCCGCCGAAGATGGATGGGAGGAAACCCAGGGTCTTCTGCGAGATCTGCGGATACTGGGGACGAGCGAAGTGTATGAAATGCGGCGCAAGAATCTGCGGCCTCGAATGCAGGGATACCCACGACGAGAGTAGGTGCCTCAAATTCTACGCCTGATGAGACACGACTATTTACGATACTCACGAATTACAACTGGACACCATTACACAACGCCCCATCCACCACAAAATTCGCCCCACTGGTAAACGAGCTCTTCGAACTCGCCAAAAACACCACAGCAGCAGCAATCTCCTCCGCCCTCCCCATCCTCCCCATCGGATTCTTCCCCATCTGGCTCTTAAACAAATCCGGCATATCCCGCTCAACATTCCCCCACACCCCATCAGCAATGTATATATTCCCCGGACTGACCGTATTGGCCCTCATACCCTTCCCCGCCCACGCATGCGCCAACTGCGACGTGTAATGAATAATCGCCGCCTTCAACGCCCCATACGGCCCCGGCGCAGTGAAATCCACATCCCTCCCCGACACGGACGAAATCGTCACCAGATTCCCCTTAGACTTCTCCAGGTACGGCTCCGCTACGCTAGCCATGGTGTACAGCGCCTTCATGTCGGCGGCGTACGCGGCGTCCCAGTTTTCAGGGGTGTTCTCGATAGCTAGCGCGGAGACGTTCGAGACTATGACGTCGATGGAGGAGTGGGTGGTGGCGATGTCTTGGATCCATTGCGTCAGGGAGGCCGTGGAGGTGATGTCGACTTTTGTGAAGGTGATGGTGACGGAGGGGTAGGTCTTTTGGAAGGAGGAGGCGGTGGCGGTGCCGGCGGATGAGTCGCGGGCGCAGAAGTGGACGTTGGCGCCTTCTTGGGCGCTGGAGGAGGGTCAGATATCATGATGGTATAGCAGTAAGCTGCGACTTGGCATAGCATACAATGCTTCTACGATGGCTTTTCCAATGCCTTTGCTTCCACCTGGTGTGGGTGTCAGTGCTGTGCTGTGATTTTGGGTCTGGTTTCACGTGCCTGTGACGAGCACATTTTTGCCCTCGAGACCAAGCTTCATGATTGACTATAGTTGGTGGGGATTGACCGTCACGCTGCCTGTATGAGATGTGTTCCTTGAGATGCTGGTAGTGAAACGAGACTTCATGGCATATTATGTGAGATGTGGGGCGCGACAAAAGCCGGGAGCGCCCTGGTGGAAACTCTCAGCTTCGACTTCATCCTTCCTTTGATTCTCGCCACGATAATGGGAAGTGAGACACAGGCAATTCGAAGGCTGAATTGTTCGTGAATGGGAATATATAGTGATGTTGTGATCGTTCGGATGATTTCCGTGATGCTTCGATGTGATTGTAGTGTGCTGTGATAGCTTATGTTCATGGCAGGTTTGTGCTCATATTCTCTTTGAATAAACAGACTACTTGTTATCTCCTTCAGTGGTATGGTAATAGAGCATCAGATGGGACACATGGAAGTGATGTGGCCACTATACCGCAGGGTGTCTGCGCCTGCTTGCGTGTGGGCGGGCGGGCGCATTGTGCCAAGTGTCGTCACATGTCAGTGAGGGTATATATTATTTATTAATCTGGCCTGGTTTCCAAGAGAGGCGCGAATAGGGCTATATGCCAGAAAGTGCGGGTGAATGGTCTAGTGGGAACCAGCAGCACCAATTGTGTGTGTACGGCTGTACCACGAAGCCCTCGGGGTATTCACTCGTAGCATTTCACTGCGGTCGCGGCCCAAGCAGTCTCAAGAAAGCACCACTCATAGCAGTACCGCAGACGAGATTGCCTAAGCCAACACCGCGTCGATTCGTGGAGATGCGTTGATTCGTGGAGATGAGATCATTGTGGCCAGATGATCGACTCGAAGCTGACTGTCGACAATTCAAAGCTGACTTAACCGGCACATGCGCCTCTCTTTTTTCGCCCGGTTCGACTCGCCGAGGGGGCGTCTTTTTTGCACATGTCACTTCACATATTGTGCACAGAGTGGGCAAGGTGACATGTGACGACAGCACTTGTGAGTATGTGAAGCAGGCTGCCAGCCACCACATTTTTGGTCGTACGCACAGCAAGCATATTGTGAGTTCGCACTTGCGAGAAATTCCTCTCACCTCCCATCCACCATATCGACCACCCACGCCTCTGGAATTACTACCAGAATCAATCAAATACTACCAGGATGCCGAATCCTGTCTACCAAGATGCGCGCAATGCGTTGCGTAAGACTCGCTGCACCTGGAGAAGCCGTAATGTGAGATCTGATTCTTCACATAGTCAACGGTCTGGCCCTCGGGTCAAAGAGGAAGAGGGAGGAGGAGCCTCCGGCTGCTGGTAGTTGCAATGGCTCTATTCCTACCAGGCGCGGTTGGTCTGACCAGTACAGCAGTATCTGAGGGAGAGGGAGAGGCCGGTGGCCCCCCTGCAGAGCAAAGTAACACACCACCACTTCTGCAGATATCCTACCACGATACTGACGACCTGGTAGTTTCTACTGGTGAGGAAGAGGCTGGCGGGTCCGCCTCTACAGAGCAAGGTATGACACGACCAGCCCTGCATTCCCGCACGTCCTACCGGCATGCTGATAGCCTGGTAGTACCCGAGGCCGAGGGCGGCGCTGGCGCCACCTCAAAAGAGCCCGAGGCAGAAGGTACTCCCTCACATTCCTCAAGATCATACTACCAGAACGCTGACAGGCCTGGTAGTTACTGGCGCGCCAAGCTCGAAGAAGCAGCGCAAAGACAACCGCGTGGTCGCAATGGACCACCTCCGTACCAACTGGGGAGAAGACTGGGTCGAGAAGGTCATGGACGACGACGTCTTGCCGTGGGTGGCGACCGGCCCGGAGGAACTTGCTAGTAGGACCCGCAAGGGTAATACCTACCAGACGGGCATTCGTTTGTTGAGAGATCCGGAGGAGTGGTCGACCTCCCTGGTAGTTGAGATGGCTTGGCTGGCGAAGAAGACACCTGGGGAGCAGGAGAAGGTCAAGGGGCTGCTCAAGAAGCATATGGCGGGCAAGCTGGAGGCGGAGGGGTTCAAGGGTGGTGTCGGGTTGGTTTTGCTGGCTCCCAGAGATGTCAAGGCGGTGGTTGCTCTGCTGTAATTTGTGGTAGTTCATGAGCGAGAAATACTACCAGAGAACAAGCCGGTGGGCTGTCGATTGCGGAAATTGCTTCCTCTTGCCACCAGCTATACACAGTGAATACTACCAGTGCAAGAGGCCTTCTCAGCCGGCCACAACAATTGCGTAGTCTTCTGGTAGTACCCAGCAACAACAAACTACCAGGCCAGCGACACGGTCAGGCATATTCCAGACCCGTAACCTCGGGGCATGATATGGCTTCATGCTGCGATCAAGGTCTCTGGTAGTAACAGACAGCAACACCCTACCAGAAAAATAGCATGATGGAGAACATTCGCTGAAACGTCTGGTAGAATTCCATACCGACGATACCATGACCGAGATCTCTGGTAGTATCAACCGTGGCAATCCTACCAGACCAGCTTCGAAGAAAGGGCAAGAACGTGTTTCCATTACGGACCGACTCGCTGTCCCATACCACGCATCTGTATACCACTTCCTAACGTCGCATTCCTCTGCCCAGACACACTCGGCAAGACACCATATCTCCCATACGTCTTCTGATCCACCGATACATAGTGCGGCAGCCTTCCGAGCAAATTCAACTTGCCCTCAACCCACCTCAATATCCTCTCCGACGGCACCAAGAACTTGATATACCCAAGCCCCCAAAGATATCCAATCAGCAGTCCACAAACATGCCCAGTAAAGCTCGAAGCAGGTATCAGTGCCGATATGACCAGACACACAGCGCAGGGATACGTCCAAGTCGGTATCTTAACACCTCCAATCTCGAAATTCGGGTTGGCCTTCCACGTCTTGATAGCCTCGCTCGCCATGAGCAGGAATATCCAGATGCTCGCTCCTTGTACGCCGATATTGGAATGGAAGATGAATTTTTCTATTACCACATAGAGACCACCGGGAAGAGTCGAGAAGGGACCGGTGAAGAGGGCGAGGGTGATGAGGGTTCCGAACTCTGCTTCGAAGCGTTCGAGAAGCGGGATCAGGGCGAGGATGTTGAGGAAGAAGTGGATGAAGCCGAGGTGGAGGAATGGGTAGGTATTGATTCTATGCACTGTGATATGTCAGAGCCGACCGTCTAGCAGTCTTCGCGAGCCATACTACTAGTCAAAGCGACCTCGTTCGGTATTAATGCTGCCCATTTCGGGAACCACGGAAGTGTGAGACTGGCGATGAAGAATCCAACAGTGACCAGGCCGAGGAGTCGCGTGCATAGCGGCAGTCGTACTACGTATGACCGGGCTCGCTTCGCATCGAATTGGAAGAATGGCGACGTCGACGCCATGACTGTGGCACTCAATGCATGTTTCGCAGGTGGGAAAGTTCAGGAGATGAAGTCAAGACACGTCGCAAACGTCAAAGCTGCGGCGCGTTTCTCCCGGCGGGGACTGGGGCTCTTCGTTGCGAGTGCCACCGTCACGAGATCATCAACACTGGAGATGGGTGGTCAATAACAATCGAAGTGTCTACAGAAGTGCTGCAATGGCGAGATTGATATGTGAGTAAATTGCATTTGGCCCAGGACGTGGCTAATATCTCTCAGCTGGGCTGTTGAGCTTGCGGCGAGACCCCCGACTTATAAAGCTGCCACCATATCTATCGATTCTCCTGATCCTGGTCGGAATAGGTTGGCTGTTAGTCTTACCCCTTGACGAATACTCGAGGAATACCTATGTCTCGGAAAATGCTCTTCTGCCAGGTCAGGTCCACACCTACTTTGGTGGCAGCGAGCACAACATCTTTCGAGCATACAGACAAGAGGTCGCTGCTCTTGCCGGAATGAGTGAACAAGAGTGAGTGCTGCTTCAATCTGCTTGAAAAGCCATCTGACGTCCTGTAGTCGCAATAATGGACTTCTCAAGATACTTCAATCACAAGGACTGAAGGCAGCCAGCCAAGACTATCGCTTCTCTCGAGCAGGGCAATGGAAGAACGGCACCAATGTCTATGGTGTCATCCAAGGACCTCGAGCAGATGCGACCGAAGCCATGGTGTTGATCGGAGCATGGCACAACTCGGAAGGCAAGATCAACTACAGTGGCGTTGCACTCGTGCTCACGCTGGCTCGGTACTTCAAGCGCTGGTCACTCTGGTCAAAGGACATCATCGTTCTTCTCACTCCAGACAGCACATTCGGTCCTCAAGCATGGGTCGACGCTTACCATGAATCACAAGATACCTCAGCTGTGGAGCCGCTCTCGATCAAGTCCGGAGCATTGCAAGGTGCTGTAGCTGTTGACTACCCTGCTGGCCCGTGGGGTCAACGGTTCGAGAAGCTCCATATCGTGTACGATGGCATCAACGGGCAGCTGCCGAATCTTGATCTCATCAATACTGCCATCAACATTGCAAACAATCAGATCGGCATTGGCTGCACGATACAGAAGATGTGGAAACACGAGAACAAGTACCAGGAGCGCCTTCTGACCATCGCCCGTGGTATGCTCAGTCAAGCTGTGGGCCACTCAAGTGGACCTCATAGCAGCTTCATCCCTTATCACGTTGATGCAATTACCATCCAGACAGTCGGAGATGGTTGGCACGACGAGATGTCACTGGGCAGATCCGTGGAAGGACTATTTCGCAGTCTCAACAATTTGCTTGAGCACTTACATCAGAGCTTCTTCTTCTACCTCTTGATGCACTCGAATCGATTCGTCAGTATCGGCACATATCTACCCAGCGCCATGTTGATCGCCGGGAGTTTTACGATTACCGCCATCCTTCTGTGGTTTCTGAGCGGACGACCTGGCACAAGGTCGACCAATCCTCCGAAAACATCCGCTTTGGACAAGAAGGAGCCTGTCGCCCTCGTCAAAAGCGGAGATAGCGTAGCAGTCATGCCAGCGCAGGATCTGGAGACGGTGGAGAGGGATCTCAATTTGCCCCTGCTCGTGGTGTTTGGCGCTCATGCTGCTGGGGTCGTGCCCTTCTACATCATCAATCATGCACCACAGTCATCACTCGACATGCTCGGACCTGTCCTCGGAGCCGCATCGATCTTAACACCCGTGATAGCATCTGCGGCAGTATCACGAAGCATGGAGGTCACCGTACAACAACTCATGCTCATCCAATGCTTCTCACTCCTCGTACTGGGAGCCGCTCTCTCGACTCTAGCAACCATCAACTTCGCACAAGCATTCATCATCGGCATCGCAGCCAGCCCGTTGTCATTCGTCCGACCACTCTCCCCCCGCATGCCTCTCCAACTCCGAGCCGAATTCACCCTCGTCGGCATGGTGATACTCAGCGCCATTGCCCCCATGACCCTCCTCTGGGGCGGCAGCTACTACTTCCACCAATCCCTTCGTGACGTCCTCAGCGCAGCAGCCTGGGCCTGGCGGGTAGAAAGAGTGTGGACGGGCGTCACTGTCTGGCTGGTATGGTGGCCAGCATGGGCGTGCAGTGTCTTTGCATGGACAAGCGGGGTGTTCCAACAGCCTCCTCCCAGAGTCAGGAAGAGCTAGTCATTTCGTGTACTCGTATACTACCATCTCATGCAATCCACTCCAGCTCGATCCGTCCGCTAATAACACTCCCTCCCTCTTGACCCCTTCCCGCCTCTCCTTCCCGCCTCTCCTTCCCGCCTCCCCTTCCTGTTCCCTGCTCATTCCCGCTCACATCTTCGCCTTCAACTCCTCCGCCAACTTGGCCAGCCGTCCTTTATCCCCCTCCTGCATAGGCCACCCAACCCCCAACCCCTCCTCCTCATTCGGCTTCGGGATGAAATGGAAATGAACGTGATCCACCTGCTGATGCGCCAGTCGCCCGTTGTTCTGCAGGATATTATAGTTCTCTGCCCCCGAGGCCTTGGCGATTCGTCGGGTGACCGAAAGGACTTCGGAGAGATGCTCGTCGGGCACGTCGGTGAGTTTGGCGCCGTGGTGTTTGGGGATGATGAGCTGGGAGAAGAGGGGGGTTAGTGAGGGATCTAAGGGGGAGGGGCAAGTGAAAGGGGAGATGAGAGGGAGAGGGACATGAGAGGGGAGCAGGGTAACCCTGATGGGCTGGGACGTACTGCGTGGCCGTAGCTTAGCGGGTTGATGTCGAGAAAGGCAAAGGTCTTGTCTGATTCGAAGAGTTTCATGGATGGGATGTCGCCTAGGGATTGTTAGAGGGGGATGAGAAGGGGGGCAGGAGATGGACCCTTGATGATTTTGCAGAAGATGCAGGCTGCCATTTTGGACATTCGGGTGGTGGTATAGGGGTAGTTGAGGTTATGTGGTGGTTTTTGCTACTGTTGACGGTGCTGGGAGCTGTCAATTGAGGTGTCGGCCCCAAACACGTCAAAGGCGGGGCAATTTTTGGTCTGAAATAGGGAGGCTTGTACGTGCCAAACCGCCAAAACAACTGACTTCTGAACCTTTGACTTTCGAAAAAACGGATTTTTCTATATTTACTTAGCCTATAGACATCGTAGAGGGTTTTTATAAGTATCTACAGGTAGCTTACACTACGCTCTATATAGGGGTATATAGCATATATAATTATCTCTGTCGTAGCTATCGCAAAAGCTGGTTATCTCTTATAGCGTACACTCTAGAGAGTTATGTCTTGGCGTTTAAGGCTACGTGCACGAGCCGCTGCACAGACTAGACAGGTCATCCCGCGCGCTAAGACTATTAGAAAAACGTCCGTGCGTAACAACTAAAAACGCTAAGATTACATCTTTAAAATATAATTAGCTTTTGCGACAGCTACGATAGAGATAATTATATATACTATATACGCTAATGTAGAGCGTAGTATAAGCTACCCGTAGATATTTACAAAAACTCTCTACGATGTCTGTAGACTGGATTATTAAGCGTTGAAATTAGTATGTAAATCGAGAATCGTTTTCTAAAAGTTCAAAGTTCGAAAGTCATTTATTTTGGCGGTTTGGCACGAACAAGCTGCCGTCCTGAAACAAGCTCTCAGTGGCAGCTCCGGAATCTGCTGGTGGTGCGTCGTCGGGGCCAAGGGTTCAATGGTTCAGCTCGACTTGGGCCGGATCATCCGCGTGGCCCGGCTCAGCGATTGGGGATCTTCAGGTTCACATGCGGTTTCATGGTCTGATTTGGTTGTTGGCATTTTTGTTTGTTACGGCACGACAGCACGACGCGATAATCTTGACGATTGACGAGTATCCTTACTGGACATCCTGGGCATGGTGAGATGGTGGTAGAGACGTCTTATCTGGACATGGCATGAGAGCATTCGATCGGCGTAATCATGTCTGGGAATCCGTTTCGCAAGCAGCAGCCTGCAGAAGGTGACGCTGGGCAGAATGGGGAGAAGAAGAGTATGCGTCTTGCTGCCACTCTACTTTGACAATCTACTGACCGGCATCTCAGAAAAGGTAAAGAAGGTCCAATTCGTTTCCCCTGTCGCGTCACCGCAAGAACCGCCGTCCCATCCTCGATTCCCTTCTCTGGAGGAACTGGATGACGCCCCCAAATCACCTCCACCGAAAGGACATGAGTTCGACAGCATCGACACTGCGGCGTTGCTGAGAGGAGACCTCACCGCCGGCGGCACTATCGATCTACAAGCTCACGATAAGCAAGAGGAAGCATCAGCTGCAAACACACCTGTCTCACCTCAACCGTCCGTACCTCAGCTGAGGGACCCGCCGCCTGGGAGACGAGGACCACCTGCGAATCCATTTGCAAGGACACTGGCGACCATGGAGCCAAATGGGACCGGCAAGGACGGTGGAGACGCGGCGAAGAAACCTGCCATGGACGTCGACGCCTTCAAGAGGCTGTTGCTTACAGGTAAAGCGGATGGCCCGGCAGAGCAACCGAAGCAGGACACTGGTAGTCTCACGGACGCCTCATCCGCATTGGCATCGAGACAGTCACTCTCGGACGGTAGCAAGGAAGCGCAAGCAGAGTCTCCGGCATCCTCATTGGAAGATGCCAGCACTGAAGAGGAGGAGTCAGATTCAGAGGATGAGGCAGTCGAAGCCCCCGTAAAGGAACAGACGTCCGCCGCACTTCAAAGGACGACTTGGGGTCATGGCCCACAAACTGTCTCTTTCGACGACTTCGACAAAGATCTGGAAAGTGCGCAACCGGAATTGCCGCATGAGGCTACTCCGACACCGCCATTACCTCGAGAACGATCGACGTCTGATCTCAACAAGCCGCTCCCGGCTTCTCCGAACACTGCACCGATCGGCCTAGAAGTGCCTTCGTCGCAAGTACAGATCGATGAAGCAAAGTCGCCCGCAAAGAAGGCTAGTCTACCACCTCCGCCGCCAACATCACGGCGAGGCGTCAAACCTACTAGCCGAAGCCGAAGCAGCTCCAATGTGGATCCGCCTGCACCAGCCGCCCCAGAATCAGAGTCCGTGACAGCCCCTTCGACCGGCAAACCCAAACCACCCCCACCAAGAGCTCCTCCTCCACGAGTGTCAAGCAGAGAGACGAAAAGACTGTCAAGTCTCCAAGATCACACCAATTCCTCATCAGATTCTGTACCGACGATATCGACACCGGATGCAGAGTTGACATCGTCAGCAAAGCTTAGACCACCACCTCCACCAAGCCGCTCATCACACAAGCCGTCACAATATCAAGATCTCAAGCGTACACCATCGTCAAGCTCTTCCATCAAGAATCCAGTCCGGAAAGTGTCACCAGCCACAGGAGGAGCAGCGGCTCCGCCTCCTCCGCCCCGACCACGGAGAGGTGAAAAGCGCTCTTCCATTGATGGCACTCAAGGAGGATTGAATGGTGAGACCAGTGATACTAGACGATCCAGTGGCATGAGTTTCGATAGGAGAGATTCAGTATCGTCGCTGCAGCGAGTGACCGAAGACGAGGCGGCTCAAGCGGCAAAGGCAGAAGCGGAACAGAAGGCGACAAACGATATGCTCGCTGATCTTGATGCGTTTCAGCGTGAGGTAGATGCTTTGCGGGCGAAGGCCTTGAGGGGAAAGTGAGAACGCATCACAATATCGAGGACGCCAAAGAGTACTTCAAAGATGTGGTCGACCCCCTGCCAAACCTAAATCCGCCGATTATCGTGGTCCAGAAGCTACCTCCATCGTCTCTAAATACACCAAGGATATACGAACGGCCTGCGGATCCGCGGCGGTCGTCGCATGTCCAACTTGGTACTCCCCAACCATGGCTCAAGATGACGGCAGGTGTTCTGCCCAGGCATCCTGTTATCCGAGACGACGAGGATGGATGAAGAGCAAGACGGATGGCTGGAGCTCAGCGATCTCTTAGCTCCACTGCTTTGTGCCTCTGAATATGTCGCACAATATTCATCTGATTGTCACCAACTACAATGAAAGAACGTGGCATGAGAGGACGTATCGACAGGAATGGCCAATCCGCGATAGAGGTACGGGACATGGTGTTGATCGATAGAAGAAGGTAGATAGGACAAGCCCGCCGGGGCGGAATGGTACGAATTATGTCACAATCGGACCCCAGTGCCTTCTTCTTCAGTCTCGTCTTCACTTTGACGACAAGTGTCCAGCCCTAAGGCACGCGATGTGTTTCCGTGTGACCCTGTCACTGCCGTTTGACAAGAGCGCATGTCGAATAGATGTCCTAAAGGGGGCTGGACACTCAGAGGAGATGCGAACAGGCAAAGCATATCACATTCGCTACCAGGTAACATTACCGACTGACCCTCTCCAAGTGACCAAAGAGACTGAAACCCATCACTCGCACTCCACCCACCCCTCCCTCTCCCTCCCACCCCTCACTGCCCACACAGCTCCGCCGGCGTACTACACCTGTTGTTCCTCACTACATTCCCCTCCCCCTGCGACCCCACAAAAATATCCACATCATTCCCCGTCAACACATTTCCCCTCACCGTATTCCCCGTCGCCACCACCCCAAACTGTGCCGCATCCACCACCCCAATCCCCGCCGCCTGCCCACCCGCCCTCTGATCCCTGATTCTATTCCGCGCCACCGTACTCCCGTTCGCGCCAAAGACCAGAATCCCAGTCACAAACCCAAAAGCCGCCAGACATCCCGGATTATTCGCCCCGATGTCGTTCCCGATGACACGTGCCGAGATGCCAGGGTCGATGAACGCGCCTGCGCATGCATTGGTGATGGTGTTGTCCTCGTACACTGCGCCATTGGTCTGCACGCAGAGACCGATGCCGTAGCCTGAGACGGAATTGGAGGCGACCCGCGAAGGGCCGTTGTCGTCTGTGCAGATCCCGATGAAGCTGAGTGTGGGCGTGGTGATGGTGTTGCGTTGCACGAGGGTGGAGGTGGAGAAGTGCGAGAGGATGCCGTACGAGGTGGCGTTGAGGAGGGTGTTGGACTTCAGGGTGGTGGAGTCTGTGCCCAGGCTGGCGATGTTGAGAGCGAAGTTGGCGATGGTGAAGCCTGATACGGTTACGTCGCGGGTGGGGCGCGAGATGGAGAGGACGTCGCGGTGTTCGCTGCCTGGAAAGGGGCCGAGGACGACGTCTTTGCCGGTGATGCAGATGCCGGCGTTGGTGCCGGGGCCGGCGAGGTCGGTGCAGGTGTTGTTGGTGAAGGTGGAGGGGGGGAGGAGGGTGGCGTCTTTGCCTACCAACGTGATGCCGTTCTTGGCGATGAGGAGTTGTTCGCGGTAGGTGCCCTTTTGGACAACGATGCGGGTGTTGGGTTTCGCGTTGTTGATAGCTTTTTGGATGGATTGGCCTTGCTTGACGGTGACGTCCCCTCTTCGAGAGTCCTCTCCTCTGGCAGCGACGGCGGGAGTCGAGACCACAAGGAAGGGCAAATTCAGTGTAAAAAGTAGTGAAAAATGCATCTTGATGGACGCGTCGAGCTTGTAGTGAGCTGGAGAGCAATCGAAGGGTGGATGGGCTGAGGACCTACGCTTTTGGTTCACGTCCTTGTCATACTTATACCTTGCTGACCTGTCGACATGTGTTCTGGCCGTTTTGTGCTCATATGATGCTGACTCTGATGCTGGACCATGCGCATGCTGCAGCGGAATGCCAAGCCAAGAGGACATCAGCCATTGGTCGTTCGAAAGGAGGCGTCGAGCAGAGGCGTTGCCAAGACGCCGGGGTGAACAGGTTCATGGACCCTCGACTGGTTTTGTGGCGCTGCGTAGGGTAAGGGATACGCACGTAAGAATTTGTTTTTTATGTCGAACCGGGTCAAGACGCTCCCAATTTGTCTATCGGTGGAACCACTCGTTACACATAGCCTATCAGAGGTCCGCTGTGCTGTCATGGGCGTTCCAGGTCCGGTTTAGCGCAATGCCGTGTGCTCAACTGCTGGTACGACAGAATCCATCCCTTTGGGTCGGACAATTGTCCGTCAACAGCCCTGTGCAATGTCTGCTTTTCTCGTGGCGTCCTATTCGCTACACATCTCCCAAGAGACGCAGACTACTGTGTGTGGCAGTACAAGAATAGTCTAGCGTGAATGTGGATTGTTGATTCCAGACAAAACGGTGCGATATCCTCAGTCTGACACGATCTTCATAGAAATGATGGTATGAGCATGATCGGGCGCTTGACTCATTTGACCTGGACAGACCAGGTAGAGTGGCGGCGTCTGGGCAAGACCATGGTCTATCCCATTCAGGCATGCGACCACATTTGGGCAATGCCGATGTGGTCCACTCTGGCCGAGCTAGGGTGCCACGACCTGTCTTGCGCAGCTTCCTCAGATAGAATTCATTAGTCAAAACCACAGCGAATCAGTGGATAAGGAATACTCAGCAAGAAGCGTGCGTGAGCAAAATACAGATCAGCAGTTCCAACATCCTGACTAACAGGTGGTGCAAATGGCGGCTTTGGCGATCCAGGTTTCTGCAAGGGACCGGACATCCTCGATGGAGTTCACAAGCTGAATAGCAGACTGTTATCCGCACGTTCGTACAAGCTCAGATGAAGCACTGCAGAGGACAAGACATTGGTGACGAGCATGAAATCGGGCCACCGCCTATTCTTGTCAGCGTCCACGTGGTTGCAGTCGTAAGCGGATACCCCCAAGATCGTTTCGACCAATGTTGACGCAGCCGCTGGCATCCTGGAGACTTGGGAAGCAGAGCTGAGCTCTAACCTCCTGAAATCATCATCCGTACCACTCTGCGATGTCTAGATACATCATGTCCAAGGGGTAGAGTTCGCCTCGATTGCGTGTTCGGGCAGATCTTCTGCCTCTGCTTCAGTATCACCATGCGCTTCTGCAATAGGGACAGCGCGCTCAGCAGCCTCCACCGCGACATTCAACCCTTAGAGCATCAGCCGCTCGTGGTGTAAGACCTATCATCGGTGGAAGTATGCGTCAATGGGCTGTGATATGACAGCCAAGGAGGGAGGTGCCACGAAGAGAAGTATGAATATCGACAGTGACAAAGTTTCCTGTCACTCACCGGGCCAACGCATGCCATGTCGCTGGTAGGTCATTCGCAGGTCTTCCATGCGGTCATCCATGCAGGAAAATCCGTTTCATATGCCTGGATCATTTATATCTTGCCAGCGATACCTGTCGACACATCAGGTTGCGTTGAGATTGAGTAAGTGAGCGTGGTGAAGCTGCGACGAGAGGTTCTCGGACATTTTCGGGACGACCTCGGAGAAGCTGTGGAAAGTCTTGGCGTTTGCCGGAAAGTGCGGGGTGAACTCCCGGGGTGCGGAACGTTTTCCACGACCGACGACCTTTGAAATTTCTCTCATCTTGACAGACCATCATGCTTCTAGGCAAAGAAGGTTGAGAGACAGTTTGGTTCTGCTTGCGACCAGTCGACTACGCTATAGTATGTTCCGGTTGTTTACCTTCATACAAGCATCAATGCCGCGAATCGAGGAGCTTGAACCGGGCGTCAATCTTGACCTCATGCATGACAAGCGTGAAGCGGGGTTGAGATCACCGGCGGTTGAACCACTGCGATCCTGCATGCGGGACTCTGCATGATGCGGAACCTGGCCGTCGGAAATCGCTACGACTACTGCAGGTAGGCCATCTCTCTTTCTCTTTCACGAATCTGTCAAGCAGAGCGTCACTCTTGACTCTACTTTCGTGCTCCTCGCGGCGGCGTGTCGCCTTTCCCCCTTCGATTCTCAACATGGCTATTCCTGTGGACGAGAAAGACCACTCCCCGTCACACCTCGAACGCCGGCTATCTGAGACTTCTTCACCCAAGGTCTTGTCCGAGGACGATGACTATCAGATCGATCCCGCCGCTGAGAAGCGTATGCTTCGCAAGATCGACTTTCGTCTCATCCCGGCCCTCTTTCTGCTATTCCTGCTGGCCTTCCTGGACCGTAGCAATATCGGCAACGCCAGGATTCAAGGCATGACCGAAGACCTCAAGATGACGGGGAGGGACTACAATATTGCACTCTTCATCTTCTTCCCGCCATACATCTTGTTCGAAGGTAGAGTGATCATAGCATGCTAGATTTAGATGGTGCTGACAGCAGATCAGTCCCTTGCAATATCTTGATCAAGAGGATGAAGCCATCCACATTTCTGAGCGCCATCATGGTACTTTGGGGCATAGCAACGACAGCACAAGGATTTGTCAAGAATACCGCGGGTCTAGCAGGATGCAGATTCTTGCTAGGTCTGTTCGAAGCGGGTTTCTTTCCAGGTGAGTCCATATTCAGACCGACCCCCTCCTGAAGCCTCCTGACACTTTTCACAGGCTGCGTCTACCTCATCAGCATGTACTACAAACGCTACGAACTTCAACGCCGCTTCACCTTCTTCTTCTCCGCCAGCATCATCTCCGGCAGCTTCTCCGGCCTCCTCGCCTACGCCATCGCCAACATGAGCGGCGTCGGCGGCTATGGCGGCTGGCGCTGGATCTTCATTCTGGAAGGTCTGTTCACTGTCCTTGTCGGGGTTGCGAGCAAGTGTTTTGTCGCCGATTGGCCAGAGCAAGCCAAGTTCCTCACCGAGGACGAGAGACGTATGCTTCGTGTTCGTCTCAAGCAGGACGGTGGCGACATCCGCATGGACCGCCTTGACAAGGCTGCCCGAAAGCGGGTCTTCTCTGACTGGAAGATCTACTGCGGCATCGTCATGTATCTCGGCGTGGTAAGTCTCCATCAAGTGATTTGACTCCTCTCCACCTGCCATTTTTACTCACCCTCCACTACCACCGTCTCTATCTCCTCCACCATCTCCGCCACCTCCCCACTAACCTCCCCCAAGGTCAACTGCTCCTACTCCACCTCCTTCTTCGTCCCCACCATCATCCAAGAACTCGGCTTCACCGCCGCCGCCGCCGCCCAAGTGCGCTCCATCCCCGTCTACGTCTGCGCCACGCTCGGCGCCATCCTCACCGCCTTCCTGACCGACCACTTCCGGCACCGCTACGCCTTCTGCATCATCGGCATCCTCATCGCCAGCGTGGGCGAAATCCTCCTCCTCGTCGGCGCCTCCGTCTCCGTGGGCGTGCGCTACTTTGCTGTCTTCGCGGTCACGACGGGCACGTACGTCACGCAGCCGGTGACGTTGACGTGGATGCAGAATAATATGGGGGGGCATTATAAGCGGAGTATCAGCAGTGCGATGATGGTGGGGTTTGGGAATGTGGGCGGTATTGTGGCGAGTAATATCTTTTTGGTCGAGGAGAGGCCGAGGTATCCCACGGGGTATGGGGTGAGTTTGGGATTGTTGTGGGTTTGTGCTGGGGCTTGTACGGTTTTGTTGTGGGGGTTGAGGAGGGAGAATAGGAAGAGGGAGAGGGGGGAGAGGGATTATAGGTATCAGAGTAGGGAGAGGGATAATTTGGGGGATGATTTTCCGACTTTTAGGTATATCTACTAGATACAGACGATGTTGATATGATCATAGATACATTCCGATCAGACCCTATCTCTCGAATCCCTTTGCGCTATTGTATCCCAGGACAGTAGCCGGTATTCATACTCCGCCACTTTCTTGTCATCCGAGGTCGTCTTGGTGTAAACATCAGACCTTGTCCTCAAACCTCTCCTCACTTTCCCTCGTCCTCATTCTCTCCAATTGCTGCCCCTTGTATGCTGCAGCTGCCTTCTGGGCTTCTGCCGGCGCAAGACTACTCCGTCGTCTGACCTCATTCTGCTCATACTCCAGGTATGCAGCAGGTCGCTTGGAAGAAGTGACCTCTTTGTTGCGGAAGACGAGCAGAGGTGGTTGCTCGCGGAAGTATCTGTCGAGGTCTTCGAGAGAGCGGGCGGCGGTTTCGGGCTGGTAGTTTTAGCTGGGGCCAGCATGTGGCAAGGGTAGGATGTGATGTCCAATGATGTGGGCTGGAGGTGGCAAATTTGGTCGACGAGGATAGAGGAGAGTACTTACGTAGAAGAAGTACACAATTGGTACAAAGGCACCGTTGAAGATAGTCCAGATGATATAGAATTGCCATCCGAGGGCTTGGATTCCCTGTGGCGTAATCTCGACAACTACGACAGTCAGACCAAGCAAAATTTCCAATCACTACCAGATACTCACCCATAAAATTGAAGATCCAGTTCGTCGCAGTGCCCAGTGCTGCTCCTTTGGCTCGCATAGAGAGTGAATTGATCTCGGTTGGGTATAACCTGTCCACATCAGTATGTGGCAAATTCTTGGCGACGACGACCATACCATGGGACACCTTGCCAGCCTATTCCAAAGAACACGTAGTACAAATAGAAGAACCCAATGCTGGCCTTAGCAACCTCTCTTTGATGTGTATAACCCTCAAGTTCAGTATATCGAATGCAGACTGTGATGATGAGGTAGCAAAAACATTGCCCGGCGGCAGCGTACATCATCATCTTCCGACGGCCCCAGCGTTCAACATTAGGGATTCCAATGAAGGAGAAGAGTAGATAAGAGACCGAATTGCATGCTGCGAGTAGCCTGGCTGTGCTGTTGTCCAATCCGACTGACTGGATGAGGACGGTCGGGAGGTAGTAGGAAGTGACATTCTGGCTCAATTAGCACATTCCAAAGCAGCAGAACAAGCTTACTCACGATACCAGACAACTGTTGCATCGCTTGTGTCCCCATCCCGAGTATTAGCCGTCGAATGGTGCATGTCCCCCCTTGCTCGCCCGTCTTGCCACGTAGCAAATCCTTCCAGGCCACCGAATTTTCCCTTTCGTAGTCGACAGCAAACTGAATCTCCTTACTTTGCGTAGCAATGTACGGATCATACACATCCGACGCCTCCAGATCAGCAAGAATCTGCTCCGCCTCCTGCACTCGTCCCTTGTAGATCAGCCAGCGCGGCGACTCGGGCAACCAGGGCACCGTGCCGTAGAGTATGAAGATAAAGATGAATTGCAGCGCTAACGGTGCTCGCCATGATACCGGTCCGCCTAGGAAGGAGAATCCATACGTGCACCAGTTGGAGAGGCAGAAGCCGGCGATGTTCATGATCATTTCGATGACGATGAGTTTGCCGCGCCAGGAGGCTTTGGAGGTTTCACCTTGCCAGACTGGGGCGGTGGCGGTGTTGAGGCCGTTGCCTATGCCGCCGATGATTCTGGGTCATGTCAGATAGTGGGGCTTGAGGTGGGATGGTGGGCTCGCCTTCCGACGATCATCTGTGGTACTCCATAAGGAGTGATCTGGAGGATAGCTCCGATGCTCATGACTGTTGTACCGAGTAGGACGGTGTTCTTCCTCCCGAGACGATCGCCGAGACCTACGGCCAGTATGGCCCCGCCGAAGCAGCCGATGTCGTAGATGGCTGTGACGGTCGATAGCAAGCTTGTCTTCGTTGGTCCTACCAGGTCGAGGGTCTCGAGGAAGTCGTCTGTGACTACCACACCGCCGAAGACGCCTTGCTGTGAAGTGGTCAGGCTAGGGGACTGCGTTGTTACTGGTAGTCACAAACATCATAGCCAAAGAGTGTCATGTCCGTGGCGCATGCCACCTGCGGTTGTCAGTCCAATCCTTGGAAGGGTCTTTTGTGCGCGTACTGTGACCCAGAATGTCAACCATGCTCCCTTCAGCCCAAAGTATGGCCGGGCAGGTCCGAGTCTCATCTTCCACAGCTTATCGAGACGATGAGCAAGAGTGAGAAGGAATTGAGCAAAGACAGAAATCAAATGGCAGGATAAGAGAAGAAAGACATGCTACTTCAACATGTGACAAATTGACAGACCTGTCCGATTCTCCAATCCAGCTTCAACACCATATTTGCACAGACACTCAAAACACTCATATACACCTGCGTCAACATGCATCGAGACCCAGCTCATTGACCAGCGGCACGGCAACACTACCCGGGCGACAGGCAGCTAATGCGGTCCTACTCGGTCCTTCTAAAAACACAACATGTCATTGGATGCGATCGATATGGATCTGGAGGAGAGGAAGGTTCAAGGACGGGAGGATTGAAGAAGTGATGTCAGCTCGCGGGATTTCATCACGGACCCCGCACTTTCTGTCGACGATCTTTGCTCCTTCATATATTTCTCACCTGGCAGTGGGGAGGAAGTTGAAGAAAGTTTCTGGGCCTCAGAAGCTTGGATGAGCTTGATTGCTGGAGCTGGCGAGGTTGACGGATTCTATGACTGGTCACGTGATGCTTGACTGGTGTTAGCTTGTGTGTGGGGAGGAAAAAGGATTAATTACTGCCTGACCCACCAAAAGTTGGTGGACTATAACTACATAAATACTTAACCTATTAAACTAAGAGATAACTAAATCAATAGAACTCCTTAATAGTAACAGATTAAGACAAGAACTATCTAATTTGATTATAAATTAGTAAAACTATTAAAGAGTACTTAGTTTAGCCTTAGGTAAACTAAATTAGAGTCCTTCTTAGCGCCCTTAGCCTATACCTTAGTTAACACACCCCTTTACTAAATAGCTATAAGGCTATTATAGCTAGTTAGTAGATTACTAACTCGAGGGATAGCTATTATAAGAAGGCCTTATACCTTCTAGGTAGTAATAACTTAGTAAGGCTATTAGCTAGTGTATTAGCTAATAGAGTCTATATTATAGAGATAGGTCTAGTTTAGCTAACTTCTTACCTTAGCTAGTAATAATAGATATTAACATAACGAAGGCATATGTTAAGCTTCTCTATTAGATTAGTAACAAGGCTAATAGTCTACTAGTTGTTACACTAAATGCTAATATACTTTAGGAGATAGATAGAGGCTATAAGCCTCCTCTACTATATAGCTTGTTTAGTAGTTTCTATAAGAGTAAGGAGCTTAGCTTCTATACTAGAAGTAGTGACAGTTAGCTACTTTATAGCCTTCTAGTCGATAAAGCCTTAGAACATCTTAAATAGATACCCCTAAAGGCTCTTCCTTAAAGAGTAACTTCTAAAGCTAGTATCTAATAAAGCTTAAAAGATTAGTAGTAGTATTAAACTATTAAAGTAGAGAGCTAGATCTCTAGTCTTATAGAGATACTAAATAACTCTATTTACTAGCCTTTAGTGTGTTAGTAAAGGGTTTATTAGATACTCTAATAATCTAGAGGTAGTAAAGGCTATATTAGGCCTTATAATAACTACTATAAAGTTAATAGATTCTACCTTCTACTAATAGAGGTAGATCTCTTAAGGTAAAGCTTAGCCTTTATTAGACTAGAGCATCTCTACTAGCAATAGTGTTAACACTAGCCTTATTAGTTTAGTAATAAACTTAGTATATATCTACTACATATACTAGGCTTAGCTTAGCTATAGCCTCTTAGTTACTCTATTCCTTGTGACTTAGATAGCTAGAAACTAGCTTAGATCCTTAAGTATCTTTATCTTATACTTAGTATAGAGAGCTATAATAATAGCATTAGCCTTATGCTTATGCTTGTTAAGATATATAAGAGTAATGTTATCTATAAAGAAGAAGATTATTACCTTAGAGGTTAGCTAGAGATATAGAGCCTTAGGGGCCTAAGTAAATCTAAGGTTCCTTAGAGTAGTAGTAAATTCTATATACTAGAGAGCTAGAGCTTATTTAAGGCTATATAGAGCCTTATTAAGTAAGAGGATAGCCTCTAATAGAGTAATACTAGAATAGTCCTTCCTTAGCTCCTCTAGGATAAGCTTAAATCTAGAAGAGATAGTATAGTAGGTAGTCTTATTAATAGAGCTATTAATATAGGCATTGATAATATCTATCTAAATAGCCTCTATATCCTTATAAGTAAGAATAGCTATAAGCATTCTAAAGACCTTAGTAGCTAGAGTTGCTATATAGGTTTCTAACTCTATAGATTAGAGATTATCTCTTATATAGAGCTTTACTTTATACTTTATAACCTCTTCTTTGTTATTAACTTTGTATATAAATATCTATATTAATAGAACTAGCTTACTAGTTGCTTAAGTAGTAAGTATAATAGTCTATATATACTTCTTATAGAGAGTAAGTAATTTAGCCTTTATAGCCTACTAGAATTGCTTCTTATAAGGATAAGTCTTAAGTTCCTTTATATTAGTAGGTAGTAGAAGAAGATTATCCTTTAGTTCTAACTAAGGCTAAATTAGCCTTATTACTAGGTAAGTATTAAATGCTTAGTAATATCTATAGGCTATCTCTAGCTATACTAGAGTAGTAATATATACTTATCTCCTTAGTTTCCTTATTCTCCTTATAGTAAGGATATACTTAGGGAGTAGATTAGCTAACCTTATAGCAATTCTCTAAGGGAGTTATTTATGTTAAACTTTAGCTAACTCTTTAGCTTAAACTTCTGTTCTGTAATAATTAGTCTTAGCCTTAGCCTCTAGTAGAGGTAATAGCTATATAACTATAGAAGGTAGAGAAGCTAGAGTATTAAAGAATTACTCTAGTAAGGTAATATTCTTAATCTAGGCTAGGCTTAGATCTAGAGCTAGTAACTGTAATAATATACTATAATTATCTAGTAAGGGTAATAGAGTATACTAAACTTCCTAGATCTAAGCCGGGCTTAGATCTAGAGTTAGCTATAATAAGAGACTATAATTATTTAGTCCCTTAGTTAGCTAAACTAGATTCTAAACTAGATGCTAAACTAGATGCTAAACTAGATACTAAACTAGATACTAAACTAGATACTAAACTAGATTTAGTTAGTTAGGTTATACCTTAGGTACCTCTTTAGCTTAAGCTTTGTACTCTTTAACCTCCTATAGAAGTCTTAGTAAATCAAGTAATCTAATAGGCCTAGACTATAGTTATTCTTCTAGCTTATAGAACTAAGTCTTATTAAACCTAATATCTCTTATTCTAAGGATCTTCTTCGTAGCTAGTATATAGATCCTAAAGATATTAGTTAAGTTATAGCTAACTAGATATCTAATATAAGCCCTTAGAGTAAGCTTGTTACTACTTATAATATACTTATCTAAGGCATAGGCCTTACATCTAAGTAGCCTAAGATAGAACATAGATAGAGAGTATCTATAAACTAGCTTAAAGAGAGTCTTCTAGTTAAGCTTCTTAAGAGGTGTTCTATTTATTAGATAGGCTACTAATCTATATAGTTTAGAGTGTAGTTCCTCTAGGAGATTAGCAAAGATAGTAATTGCCCTTGCTCTCCTTAATAGTATTACTCTAATCCTCTTACTATAACTATTCTATATAGGAGTATAGGAAGTAGATAGCTTATACTAAATACCTTTACTATTAAGGAAGATAGTAAATCTAAGGCTAAAGGCACTCTTATTGTCGCTCCTAATAAATCTAATCTTAAAGCTAAGATTAGTCTTAATATAGATAATTATCTTAATAGTAATTTTATTAAGCTTATATCTATAAGTATAACTAGTAACTAGATTATAGTTAGTTATCCTATAAGTAAAGTAACTTATATATCTTGCCTTATTAAAGCTAGTAAATCTATTAATAATAATGTTAAAGATAGTCCTCTTAAAGAGCTTTATTATAGCAATTTTAGTGTTAGAGCTCCTTAATATAAGCTACTAAGCATTAGATAGCTTATAAGTCTAATATAGAGACCTAAAATAGATTAGTTAAGCTAAGTTAGACTTAGTTAGAGTTAGTTTACTACTAACTATAACAGCTAGAAGGTAACTAATAGACTCTATACTTAGGTAGTCTATAACTTTATACTAAGATTAATTAGTCCTTATAATAACTAAGATAAATACTAATAGGTAAGGATCTTTATTACCCCTTAATGCTATAGTAGTAACATAGGGAGTCTTAGAGTTATCCTTAAGCATATATTAGTTATGTTTTAGTGTAACTAAGAAGAGCACTTTTCCTTTATAACTAATCTCTATAGTCTAAGTATTCTAATAGACTCTACTATTAATAAACCTCCTAAGGCTAACTAGATTAGTTATAATTAATAGTATATAAGCTATATAAGTAAGATAGATAGTTACTAGCTGTCTCTTATAGATAGCTATAATATTAATAGTTTCCTAACTCTTAATCTTAAGTAAGGAGTTACTATAGAATAGCTTCTTATAAGGTTCTATAATTCTAATAACCTTATATCTATCCTTTATAGTGTAATTATAGATATAATTAGTTACTCTAGAATCTAGTATCTATAAGCTTAAGATGTTACTAGTAGCTAAGATAAATACTAAGTATAATCTAATAGTTATAGCTATATTAATTAGTACTAGTAGGGATAACCTCTTCTAAAGGTTAGCTTCCTTTATAAGGGTAGCTTTAACCTTATCCCTTAAGGCCTTATTATTTAGCCTTTACTTAACCTCTTTAAGGGTCTATTAGTTTAGTAACTACCCCTCTAGCCTAAGGTGCTTATTTAGATAGTAACACTTACTCTACCTATGCCTCTTCTAGTATATATATTTAGGCTCCCTAGGGAAACTAGGCTTCTCTTTATAAGAGTCCTTAGTAGCTACAGGGAATACTATTACTCCCTTACTAGCCTTTATAGTAGTATATAGCTTATATAGCTTATAGAACTATCTAAACTTAGTAATAAGTTTAAGTATAGTTAGTAGAGTTAGTAAATCTAGATTAATAAGATATTTATTAGTAAATACTAGTTTAGTTTTTAAGATAGAAAGTAAGAAGTCTCTCTATAGCCTTAAGCCTTAAGCCTCTAGAAGATTATAATTCCTAGCCTTATCTATAACCTCTTTCTATTGCTAAAGCTAGTAATCTATATTCTATAAGGAAGGACTAGATAGCTGCTTTCTCTAGAGAGCTTTAACTTTAAGCTAAACAGCTATATTAGATAGAGTAAATCTGTTCTTTAATACTCTAAGGATAGCCTATAGATAAGGATCTTCTTCTAGCTAGATAATAGTAAGGACTTATAGTACAATTAATAACTAGATAAGGCTTATAAGATCTGCTAAAGCCTTAAGCTACTTGTTATACTATACTTATTCCTCCTTATATATCTAGAAGAGTGCTAAGAAGTTAGTGTTTACTACCTTTAGCCTTTAAGGCTTAGGGAGACCCTCTAGTTTAGTAGTCTTCTAAGGGTTAATAAGGTTCTATATCTTAGTATTTAAAGCTCTTATCTTAATAATATATAGCTAGCTAGCCTATTTAGCTAATATAGCAAGAATAATAAGTATTCTAGCTGTTAAGGTATTAGTATCTATAGTTATTTATCTCTTTGTTAACACCTAAATCCTATAGTTATAGATAAGGCAGTACTTAACAGATTCTAATACTTAAAAAGCGAGATAATAGAGAGTAAACTAATAAATAAGGTAGAGAAGTAACTAAATAAACTACTTGTGTAGGGGTAGTTATACCGGGCTTATAACTATTAGCTTATATGTAGGGAGAAAAAAGAATTAATTACTACCTAACCTACTAAAAGTTAGTAGACTATAACTACATAAATACTTAACCTGTTAAACTAAGAGATAACTAAATCAATAGAACTCCTTAATAGTAACAGATTAAGACAAGAACTATCTAATTTGATTATAAATTAGTGAAACTGTTAAAGAGTGCTTAGTTTAGCCTTAGGTGAACTAAATTAGGGTCCTTCTTAGCGCCCTTAGCCTATACCTTAGTTAACAACTAGTGTTAACTAAGGTAGAAGCTAAAGTGCTAAGAGGGACCCTAATTTAGTTCAACCTATAGTTAAACTAAGCACTTATTTACTACTCTACTAATCTATAATCAAATTAGATAATTGTTGTCTTATTCTATTACTATTAAGGAGTTCTATCGATTTAGCTATCTCTTAGTTTATTAGGCTAAGTATATATATAGTTATAATCTACCTAATTTAGATAGATTAGGTAGTAATAAATCTCTTTCTCTCTCTATACTAAGTTAACAGTTATAAGCCTAGTATAACTACTCCTATATAAGTACTTTATTTAGTAGCTTCTCTACTTAGTTTATTAGTTTATTCTCTATTATCTCGCTTTTCTAGCACTAGAATCTATTAAGAACTACCTTATCTACACCTATTAGATTTAGGTGTTAATAAAGAGATAAACAACTATAGACACTAACACTTTAATAGCTAGAACCTCTATTATCTTAGCTATAACAGCTAAATAGGCTAGCTAGCTATATATTATTAAGATAAGAGCTTTAAACACTAAAATCTAGTACCTTATTAACCTCTAGGAGATAGTTAAACTAGAAGGGCTCCCTAAGCCTTAGAGACTAGATATAGCAAATACTAACTTCTTAGTACTCTTCTAGATCTATAAGGAGGAGTAAGCTTAGTATAACAAGTAGTATAAGGCCTTAGCTAATCTAATAAGCCTAATCTAGTTATTTATTACTCCTTAAGTTCTTATAGTTATTTAGCTAAAGAGAGATTCTTATCTATAGGCTATCCTTAGAGTACTAAAGAATAGATTTATACTATCTAATACTACTATTTAGCTTAAGGTAGAAGCTCTATAAAAGAAGTAACTCTTAGGCCTAAGCCTATAGAATATAGACTATTAGTTATAGTAATAGGAAGAGGTTATAGATAAGGCTATAACCTATATATTGCTAGAGGCTTAAGACTTAAGGCTATAAAGAGACTTCTTACTCTCTATCTTAAGGACTAAGCTAGTATTTACTAATAAATATCTTATTAATCTAGATTTACTAACTTTACTAACACTACTTAAACTAATTACTAAGTTTAGATAGTTCTATAAGCTATATAAGCTATATAGTACTATAAAGGCTAGTAAGGGAGTAATAGTATTCTCTATAGCTACTAAGGATTCTTAGTAAGAGAAGTCTAGTTCCTCTAGGGAGCCTAGATATATATACTAGAAGAGGTATAAGTAGAGCAAGTGTTACTATCTAAATAAGTACCTTAGGCTAGAGAGGTAGTTACTAAACTAATAGACTCTTAAGGAAGTTAAGTAAAGGCTTAATAATAAAGCCTTAAGAGATAAAGTTAATATTACTCTTACTAAGGAGGCTAACCTTTAGAAGGGGTTATTTCTACTAGTACTAATTAATATAGCTATAACTATTAGATTATACTTAGTATTTATCTTAGCTACTAGTAACATCTCTAGCTTATAGATTCTCGATTCTAGAGTAACTAATTACATCTATAATTATACTATAAAGAATAGATATAAGGTTACTAGGCTTATAGAGCCTTATAAGTAAATATACTATAGTAATACCTCTCTTACTATAGAGAGTTAGAGATTAATTACTATTATAGCTATCTATAAGAGATAGCTAGTAAGCATTTAGCTTATACAAGTAGCTTATATACTATTAATAATAACTAATCTAGTTAGCTTTAGAAGATTCCTTAAGGGTAGAGTCTATTAGAACACTTAGACTATAGAGATTAACTATAAAGAAAAGGTACTCTTCTTAGTTACCCCTAAGTATAACTAATATATACTTAAGGATAACTCTAAAGCTTCTTATACTACTACTATTATAGTAGGAGATTATATAAATCTTTATCCTTTAGCCTAATTACGACTGGCAAGATAAGAGGTTAATTGCGTCTATTCGTTAAGATATCGAGAGTTAGAAAAGAAGAAGAGAAGCTAGTCTATAAAGCACGCGAGATATCGAGAGCGGAGCGGCTAGAAGCCTAGGCCGCGAGCCGAGATTACGTAACCTCTTCGACCTAGATAGCGACTAAATCTAGCTTGTAATCTATCTCGTATTACTACTCTCTCTCTTAAGCGCGTTTACCCTTAAACGCTTATAATATAGGTTAGTTAATCTAGCTTAGACGAGGCTTATTTATATAGGAGTCTAGGTAATTATATAGCACATCGGCTACTCCTTTAAGATTGTCGATTAGATACTATATTAGGTCCTCTAGATAGCTCTTCTAGCTTACACGAGTAACTAGTCTATTTCGTAGCTTCTTTACGTTAACGACGTTATCGACTTTGTACTCCTCCTTACCTTTAACCTCTATAGGAGGGGGCTCTTCGAAGGCTTAGCCTAGTAGAGAGTTATCGAGGTGCTTAGTAAGGAGGTCGGCGTAAAACATAGAGTAAATCTGTTATAGAGCAATCGGTAGCTCGAGCTTATATAATAGTACCGAGCGCTTCTTAAGGATCTTATATAGACTAACTCTTTTTAGTAGTAGCTTAGAGTTACTATAGAGTCGGAGGTTCTTCGTTAATAACTATACTTAGTCGCTAACCTCGAACTCTATAGGTAATTGCTTTCTATTAGCTTACTCTACTATATGTAATTAAGCCCTTATAAGGTTCTCTTAAGCGATTTTATAGGCGTCCTCTATCTGTTTAGCTAGTGCATAGATAATAGCCTCGTTTAGCTTTACTCGAGTCGAGCCTAGCTCCTTAGAAGGTTAGAAGCTTATCCTCGGGTTATACTCTCTTATTACTTCGAATAGCGACAGTTTAGTGCTTTCGGAGAGGTTAACGTTAGCGGAGAACTTAGCTATAGAGAGGATAAGAGGCTAATTAGTGTACTAGTAGGCGTAGGCGTAGATAACCTGCTTAAAATCGCAGTTAGCAACCTCTAACTAGCTGTCCGTTTATAGGTGTATAGCAGTAGATAGCTTAGACGTAATCTTTAAGATTTAGTAGAGTCGCTTCTATACGTTACTTACGAATTAAGGTCCTCGATCTAAGGTAATAGTATCCGGCAATCTATATAGCTTCTAAACGTGTAAGAATAGTAGCTTAGCGGTCTTATAGGCCGATATACCTTTATCTCCGGAGAAATAGAGAATGAGGTAGTACTCCTTAGATAGGTAGTTAACTACGTAGAGTATAGCGTTATAGCTGTCGACGAGTAGTAATCTAGTAACGAAATCTATAGTAATATACTACTAAGGCCTTTAAGGTATTAGGAGTAGCGATAGGAGGCTAGGGGGTAGGCCGTAGCGAGCCTTAGAGCGCTTATAGTCGTGGCAATTAGCAACGAATCTCTTAATAAGGCTATTGCACTTCGGGATGTAGAAAGTAGTCTTAATTATAGCTACTGTCTTCGCGGCGCTAGCGTAAGCGTAGTCCTTTAAGCTATGCACCTACTAAATCACCTTAGTAGCTAGAGATTCCGGCACGAATAGCTAGCTAGTAACCTATAGTATGCCCTTGTCGATCTTAACGTCTGTCGATAGTATCTATTTCCATTTAGGGAAGGCGCTAGTTATATAGTGAATACCGCGTGTAGACTTAAATTCGCTATTACGTAGGTTAGCTTTAGCTACCTTGTCGAAAAGGGGCAAGGATTACTTATCTTCTAAGGCTAAAATAGGTGCTATATAGATATCTAGCTTAGTAGCTAAGGTAGATAGCGGGTTAGGTAGCGAACTAGATTACGAACTAGATCGCGGACTAGATTTTAGTTCGGTAGCTAAACTAGATTTATTTAACCTTAGTTTAGCTTAAGTAGCTAATCTAGGTCAGATACGACCTAGATCTAGTTTGTCGATAATCTACTAATCGAGCACCTTTAATAGTAGCAACGTCTAATAGAGGTTAGAGTCTTCTTTAGAGCATAGTACGTCTCTATTCCTCCTAGTAAGAGCGTTAGCTTTGCTATTAGCTACTCTAGGCCTATATATAATCTTAAAGTTAAACTACGCGAGGTAGAGGGCCTATCTAGCCTAATAACGTAACAGCTTTTAAGTCCTTATAAAGTGCATTAGCGACTAATAATTAGTAAGGACTTAGATAGTCTTATTAGGCTAAGCGCTTATTAGCTTAGGGGCCTACTCCTTAAAGGCTTAAATAATAGCTAGAAGCTTCTTATTGTAGATAGCGTAGTTACGCTCGGTCTCGCTTATAGACTTACTAAAGAAGGTAACGAGATAGAGCACGTTAGAGTTGTTATATTATAATAGGACGCTAGCGATAGTAGTGTCGGAAGCGTCCGTTTCGAGCACGATTTACTTCGCATAGTCGAAGTACGCAAGGACTAGTACGCTAGTAATAGCGTACTTTATGTAGTTAAAAGTAGTAGTATATTTGTCGTTCTAAGGCGTAGCATCCTTCTTAAGTAAGTTATTTAACAGCTTAGCAATAGTGCTAAATCCCTTAATAAAGTAGTAATAATAGCTACAGAAGCTAACGAAGCTTCTTACCTAAGTAGTGTTACCGGGAGCTAGCTACTTCTAGGCCTTAACTACTTCTACCTTCTTAGAGTCTATCTAAATTCTATCTCGGCTAATAATAATACTAAGATACTTTACTTCTGTTAGATAGAACTCGCTCTTCTTAATATTAGTGTTAAGGCTAAGCTCGCGGAGCTACTAGAATACTAGCTTAATATACTCGGCATGCTCTTGGCGAGTGCCGTCGGTATAGATAAGAATGTCGTTAAGATAGATCGACACGAAGTGTTCTAGTATGTTAACAAAGTTGTAATTTATGAACCTCTACTATATAGCTAGGGCATTAGTAAGGCTAAAGGATATTACTAGCTACTTGAAGTTGCCTATTCGTGTAGAGAACATAGTAAGGTCTTTATAGTCGACAGAGTTACGGAGGTAGTAGAAGGCTTAACGAATGTTAATCTTGCTAAACTACTTAGCTTTACTAACGCAAGTAAGCGTTTCCTCGATAAGTAGTAGCGAGTAGACGTCACGCTTAGTAACCTCGTTTAGGCCGCGATAATCGACATAGAGATAGAGCTCTCTATTAGGCTTACGGACAAAGAGGATAAGCAATAAGTAGCTTATAGAGCTTGGAGTAACGAAGCCCTTATTAAGGTGTTCGCGAATGAACTACTCTACTATATCGAGCTTCTCTAGCGATAGGCGGCATAAGAGCTTAGTATATAGTAGCTTAGCGCTATCCCTTAGAATAATACAATTGTCGAAATCCGGACGATGTATTAGAAGGGTGTTAGATTACTCTTTAGAGAAGACGTCTATAAACTCACATAGTTCCGGTAGTAGAACTTCTATAGGGTCCGGTTCTAGTTTAGAGGCTAAGCAGTAGTAATCTTTAATATCCTTCACAGAGATTGCGAATACCTTATAGCTATAGTACTTAGCTTAAGAGGCGAAGGCAGTAGCGCCGATAAAGGCTATTATATAATCGTTTACGTTACTTACGTAGGCAGGTACGTAAGAGAACTTATGCATTAACTAAGAGCTATAAGAGATTAGCTTAAACTCCTTCTAATCTAGCTTAAAGTTTAACCTAAGAGCTAGTAGCTAAGAGGGACTAATAGGTTCTAACTCGGCAGCCGAACTAGATTTTAGTTTACGAGCTAAACTGTAGCTAAACTAGATTTATACTAGATTAATTCCTAGATCCGAGCCGGGCTTAGATCTAGAACCTAGCTCTTTAATTAGCTACGGGAGCTGCTGCTTAACGACAGCTAGCGAGAGCTCTTCCTTATACGTAACCTAGCTAAGCTTATAGTCGATGTTAGCCTTGTTAGCCTTAAGCTATCCGAGGCTAAGGATAATGTCGAAGCGGCCGATGTCTATAATCCGGAAGGTTATAAGAGTATTAAGCTTACTAGAGACGGTAGTAGTAAGGGGGATATTATAAGTAACTTGCTCTATCGGAACACCGTTATAGGCGTTAAGCTAGATAGAGTTAGCTAACGCTATAGAATAGCCGAACCCCTTAAGCTTGTTAAGAACCTTGTAGTTAGCTACGGCGCTAATAAGCGCGCTAGTATCGATAAAGGCTTAGAGAGTAATAGTATAGTCGTAATTATATAGGTCGTAGATAGTAATAGAAGTTATAATAGCGGGGATGTAGTAGCTAATAACGCTGTTTAGCGACTATATAACTCCGGATCTATCTCGAATTACTCTTCTTCCGCTAGAGGATAGAACTCGTTCTCTAGCTAGTCGTTTCCCTAGCTAGATAGGTCGGCTAACTTATAGTCTATGTCGGGGTCGAACTAAGGCTAAACCGGATCTATATTATAAGCCGAGTTAGTGTTAACGTAGCTGTTTAACTCGGCTAGGCAGTCCTAGAGCTATTAGATCTCGGCGGCCTCTATAGCGCCGACAGTATATGTAGAGCAAGTAGTAGCGTAGGTAGCCTTCTCTATAGCACTAGCTATACACTTAGTAGAGATATAACTAGGCTTTCCACAAGCGTAGTAGATAAGAGACTAAGGGGGGCAGAAAGGCTATAGAGCACCTCTAGCTATAGAGCAGAAGGTAGCAGGAGAAGTAGTAGGAGCGGAGGTAGAGTAAGAAGCACAAGTTAGAACGCTAGTAGCGCGGCTTATAGCTAGCATAGAGCATAGAGCCTAAGTACGCTTAGTAATAAGGTTGCTCTGTTAAATGTTATAGTTAGTAGTATAAGCCTTAGCGATAAAGGCAGTAAGGTTATTAGTGTTAAAGTTAATAAGGGTAGCGCGTAGTTCACTAGAGATCTTCTAGTATAGCTAGTAGAGCTACTCGTCGTTGGCGATCTTAGCGTAGAGAGCGTACCTATTAAACTCGCTAATAAAGAAGTTAAAAGAGCTATTACGCTAGAAGAGGCTAGCGAACTAAGTGCGTGTAGTAGCCTTACAGTTAGGGTCTTCGAAGTGCTAGGCTAGTAGAGCTAGGCCTACGTCGACGTCGATAGTGTTATCGCTAGTAGAGTCTATAACGAGGGTATATACTTCTCTAGCGAGACGGGAGTAGAGATATACGAATTACGCTAACTTAGTTAGGTAGCGGTCTACGTTAGCGTATATCTTGTTCTTTATCTAATACTTAAAGACCTCGAACTGCTCCGGAGTGCTGCTACTAAATATAGTAGAGTCTAGTATCTTCTCTAACAAGGTAATACCTCGTATAGAAGAAGCTAGTATAGCGCGCTCTATCTCGGCTCTTAATAGGGCTAGCTCGGTCTTAAGCTTACTAACATCTACGAGGTAGCGCGTAGCTTAGATAGTAAGGTTATCCGCTATGTTATTAGCTGTATCTAGCTCGAACTAAGTAGCGTCTAACTAGTTATATAGGTCGAGAGTGTCGGAGCGTATAGAGTTATATACCTCGACCTACTTATCGTATATAGACTCGATAAAAGCGAAGGCCTTACGTAGGGTACTTATACTATCGGTCTCTTATAGCCTCTTAAGGAGGTTAGCGTCGCTTAGGACAATAAGGTCGTAATAGGCTAACTAGATTACCTCGTCGTTATCGTTAGTAGAAGAGGTTATCTTACTTAAGCAGCGATTATCGCTAGAGTTAGAGCAAGCTATACTCGGCGAGGTTAGTTGTAATTTGTAGTGTAAAAGTCAACGCGTAACAAAGGGGATATTAAAAATTTAGCTAGTAGCCTACTTTCTTTAAGAGTTATCTATAACTTAACTTATTATCTTCTTCTTTATAATTATAGTATTAACCTGCGCGGTAGCAGCGAGGATCTATAGCAGTATACGCGGGAACTGCAGTCGTAATAGCTTCTTCTTTAATTCTTCGTAAGTAGTAGTTGTTATAGATAGCGCAAGTAGCAAGAGGACTAGATATTTCGATAGCTCTATTGCTTAATTACAGTAATTACGAACTCTCGATATAGTAATCACGACTAGTAAGATAAGAGGTTAATTACGTCTATTCGTTAAGATATTAAGAGTTAGAAAAGAAGAAGAGAAGCTAGTCTACAAAGCACGCGAGATATCAAGGGCGAAGCGGCCGGAAGCCTAGGCTACGAGCCGAGATCACGTGACCTCTTCGACCTAGATAGCGACTAAATCTAGCTTGTAATCCATCTCGCATTATAGCCTTTACCTTAGTTATTATAAGAACTAACTAATCTTAGTATAAAGTTATAGAGTATCTAAGTATAGAATTAGTTAATTATCTTCTAACTAGTATAGTTAGTAGTAACCTAACTCTAACTAAATCTAGCTTAGTTTAGCTAATCTATCTTAGATTACTATATTAGACTTGTAAGCTATTAAATGCTTAGTAGCTTATATTAAGGAGCTCTAACACTAAACTAGTAACTAATAAGCCCTTTAAAAGGACTATCTTTAACATTATTACTAACAGATTTACTAGCTATAATAAGGCTAGATACACTAGCTATTTTAGATATAGGTCTACTAACTATTAACTAGTAGCTAATTATACTTATAGATATAATCTTAATAAGATTACTATTAAGATAATTATCTATATTAAGAGTAATCTTAGCTTTAAGATTAGATTTATTAGAAGCAATAATAAGTAAGTATTTAGTCTTAGATTTACTATCTTTCTAGATAGTAAAGGGATTTACTATAAGTAAAGTGCTCTATATATATAGGCCTAGAATAGCTATAATAAAAGACTAGGAGCTATACTATTAAGGAGATTAAAAGTAATATCTATCTTTACTAATCTACTAAGAGAACTATACTCTAAGCTATATAGGATAGTAGTCTATCTTATAAATAGGACTTCTTTAAAGAAGCTAAACTAGAAGACTCTCTTTAAGTTAGTTTATAGTTACTCTCTATTAATCTCCTACCTTAGACTAATTAGTTATAAGGCTTATACCTTAGATAACTATATAATAGCTAGAGATAAGCTTATACTAAGAGCTTATATAGGCTATCTAGTAGGTTATAACTCTACTAATATCTTTAGGATCTTTATACTCTCTACTAAGAAGGTAATTAGAATAAGAGATATTAGATTTAATAAAACCTAATTCTACAAGCTAGAGGAGTAGCCTTAGCCTTAGCTAATTAGACTACTTAATCTACTAAGGCTTCTATAGGAAGTTAATAAGTATAAAGCTTAAGCTAAAGAGGTAACTATAGTTTAGAATCTAGGTTAGAATCTAGTGTAGAATTTAGTTTAGTAGCTAAACTAGACTCTAACTAAGAAACTAGTTTAGTATCTAACTAAGGCTTTAAATTTAGTTTAGTAAGTCTTAATTTAGAAACTAAACAATTATAGTATATTATTATAGTTAAAGGCTTAAGAAGACAACTTCTTATAATTAGCTTAATAAGCTCTATTACCTCTACTAGATAATTATAGTGTATTATTATAGTTACTAATTCTAGATCTAAGCCTAGCTTAAATTAAGAATATTACCTTACTAGAGTAATTCTATAATACTCTAGCTTCTCTACTATCTATAGCTATATAGCTATTACCTTTACTAGAGCGTTAAGCTAAGACTAATAAAGGTAATAGAGTAGAAGTTTAACCTAAAGAGGTGTCTAAAGTTTAGCCTAACTAGTAGTTAAGGAGAATTACTACTAGATTAGCTAACCTATTACCTAAGTATATTATTACTATAAGGAGAATTAGAAAGCTAAGAAGGTAAGCATATATTACTATACTTACTTAGCCTTATAAAGCTCCTAGTTATTATTAAGCATTTAATGCTTATCTACTAATAAAGCTAATATAGCCTTAACTAGAGCTAAAGGACAATCTTCCTCCTCTACCTATAAACCTTAAGGAGTTTTAGGCTTATCCTTATAGAGAGCAATTCTAATAAGCTATAAGAGCTAAATTGCTTACCTTATACTCTAAGTATATATAGACTATTATACTAGCCTTATAAGCTTTAGAGAAGCTAGTTCTACTAACTTAGGTATTTATATATAAAGTCAATAATAGAGATAAAGTTATTAAGTATAAGGCTAGGCTTTATATTAGAGATAACCTCTAATCTATAGAATCTAAGACTTATATAGCTACACTAGTAGCTAAGATCTTTAGAATGCTTATAGCTCTCCTTGCTTATAAGGACATAGAGGCTATTTAGATAGATATTATTAATGTCTATATTAATAGCTCTATTAATAAGACTACCTACTACACTATTCCTTCTAGATTTAAGCTTATCCTAGAAGAGCTTAGGAAGGACTACTTTAGAATTATATTACCTAATGCTATCCTCTTGCTTAATAAGGCCCTATATAGCCTTAAATAAGCTCTAGCTCTCTAGTATATAGAATTTACTACTACTCTAAAGAGCTTTAGATTTACTTAGGCCTCTAAGGCTCTATACCTTTAGCTAACCCCTAAAGTGATAATCTTCTTCTTTATAGATAATATTACTCTTATATACCTTAATAAGCATAAGCACAAGGCTAATACTATTATTATAGCTCTCTATGTTAAGTATAAGATAAAGATACTTAGGAATCTTAGCTAGTTCCTTACTATATAGGTTATAAGGGATAGACTAGCTAAGAAGCTATAGCTAAGCTAAGCCTAGTATTTATAGTAAATATATAGTAGATTTATTACTAAGCCTATAAGGCTAGTGTTATTACCTTTACTAGTAGAGATATTATAACTAAATAAAGGCTAAGTATTACTCTAAGAGATCTATCTATATTAGTAGAAGATAGAATCTATTAACTTTATAGTAGTTATTACTAGGCCTAATATAGCCTTTATAGTCTCTAGGCTATTAGAATATCTAACTAACTCTTTACTAATACACTAGAGGCTAGTAAATAGAGTAATCTAGTATCTCTATAAGACTAGAGATCTTACTCTTAGCTTTAATAGGTTACTACTACTACCTACCTTTAAAGCCTTATCTAATACTAGCTTTAGAAGTTACTCTTTAAGGAAGAGCCTTTAGAAGTATCTATTTAAGCTATTCTAAGGCTCTATAGATTAGAAAGCTACTAAGTAGCTAACTATTACTACTTCTAGTATAGAAGCTAAGCTACTTACTCTTATAGAGACTACTAAGTAAGCTATGTAGTAGAGGAGGCTAATAGCCTCTATCTATCTACTAAATTATGTTACTATTTAGTGTAATAACTAGTAGACTATTAGCCTTATAACTAATCTAATTAAGAAGCTTAATACTTGTCTATACTATATAGATATCTATTATCACTAGCTAAGGCAAGAAGTTACTCTAGATAGCCCTATCTCTATAAACTAGACTCCTTTAGTAGATACTCTAGCTAATAGACTTACTAAGTTACTACTACCTAGTAGATATAAAGTATTTCTATAGTAGCTCTCCCTTAAGCTTATAGTCTACTAATTAGCAATAACAAGCTTATAGCTATTTAGTAAAGGAGTATATTAACTAAGATAGAAGCTAAAGTACTAAGAGAGACTCTAATTTAGTTTAACCTATAGTTAAACTAAGCACTTATTGATTACGACTAGCAAGATAAGAGGTTAATTGCGTCTATTCGTTAAGATATCGAGACTTAGAAGAAGAAGAAGAAGAAGACTAAAGTACAAAGCACGCGTAATATCGAGAGCTAAGCGGCTAGAAGCCTAGGCCGCGATGCTAGGATTATGTAATTAATCCGACATGGATCTAGACTAAATCTAGTTCGTATCTATCTTGTATTACTACCCTCCCTCTTAAGCGCGTTTACTCTCAAACGCTATCGTATAGGTCCCCTATTAATCTAGCTTGGCCTTAGCTTATCCTTGTGTATATCTAAATAGTTACGTAGTACGTTAGCTGCCCCTTTAAGGTTGTCGATTAGCTACTAAGTGAGGTCTTCTAGAAGCCCTTCTAGCTTACGCAAGCGACGAGTTTGCTACGTAGCGTGCGTACGTCGATAACGTTGTCTACCTTATATTCCTCTTTACTGTTAACCTCTATCGGTAGTAGTTCCTCGAAGGCTTAACCTAGTAGAGGGTCGTTCAGATGCTTAGTAAGGAGGTTAGCGTGAAATATAGGGTATATACGCTATAGTATAGTTAGTAGATTAAGCTTATATACTAGCGGTAAGCGTTTCTCTAATACCTTATAGGGACCGACCCTTTTTGGTAGTAGCTTAGGGTTGCTATATAGGTGGAGGTTCTTTGTTAATAGCTACACTAGATCGCCGACCTCGAATTCTATTAGTAGCTAGTGCTTATTAGCCTACTCTACTATACGTGATTAAGCAATAGCGAGGTTAGTCTTAGCAATAGCTAACGCCTCTTCTAGCTGCTTAGTAAGGGCGCAGATGTCGGCCTCATTAAGCTTAGCTCTTCTTAACGGCGCATCGGAAGGTAGTTAGAAGCTTATCCTTAGCCTATAACCTCTTATTACTTCGAACGGCGATAACTTAGTACTATTCGAGAGACTAGCATTTGCGGAGAACTCTACGACTAGCAGAACAAGAGTCTAATTGCTAAAGCATATAGCGTACGAACGGATAACTCGCTCGAACTTGCAGTTTATAACTTCTAACTAGCTATCTGTCTAGGGGTGCCCTATAGTAGAGAGCTTAGCTATAATCTTTAGGATCTAGCAGAGCCTGTTCTAAACGTCACTAACGAACTAAGGACTACAATCGGAGGTAATACTATCGGGTAGACTATGTAGTTTCTACACGTAGAAGAACAAGAGCTTAGTAGTCTTAAACGCTAATATACCTCCGTTGCCGGAGAAGTAAGAGATTAAGTATTGTTCTTTAGTTAGGCAGTTAACGACACAGAGTACGGCGTTATAGCTGTCTACTAGAGGTAGACTAGTAACGAAGTCTATAGTAATATACTACTAAGGCCTTTCCGGAATAGGTAGAGGTAATAGGAGACTAGCTAGAAGGCCGTAGCGAGCTTTCGAACGCTTATAGTTATAGTAGTTAGCAACGAACCTCTTTACGTTACTATCGTATCCGGGGATGTAGAAGGTTATCTTAATTATAGTAGCTATCTTAGCGGCTCCTCTATGTGCGTAATTCTTCGAGTTGTGAACTTCCTATATAACTTTTGCAGCTATATAATAGAGGACAATTAAGCGGCTATCGGCCTATAGTATCCCCTTCTCGATAGTAACGTCGGTCGACAGTAACTATTTCCTCTTTGGGAAGGCCTCTGTTATATAGTGGACGCTACGAACTAACTTAAAATCGGGGTCCTATAGGTTAGCTTTAGCTACTTCGTTAAATAGTAGTAAAGGCTAGTTTTTAGAGGCTAAGATAGGTACTATATAGACCTCTAGCTCGGCAGCTAAGATAGGTAACGGTACAGGTAGTAAACTAGATAGCGAACTAGATAGCGAACTAGATAGCGAACTAGATTTTAGTTCGGCCTAAATTAGTAATCTAGTTCGGATACGACCTAGATTTAGCTCATTAATAATGCGTAAATCGAGCACCTTTAATAGTAGTAGCGTCTAACGGAGGTTTAGGTCTTCTTTAGAACGTAGTACATCTCTATTCCTTCTAGTAAGAGCGTCGGCTTTGCTATTAGCTGCACTAGGCCTATATATAATTTTAAAGTTAAACTATACAAGATAGAGCGCTTAGCGTACTTAGTAGCGTAATAGCTTCTAAGTTCTCATAAAGTACATTAGCGACTAGTGGTTAGTAAGGACTTAGATAGTCTTATTAGGCTAAGCGGTTATAAGCTTAGGAGCCTACTCTTCGAAGGCTTAGACAATAGCTAGAAGTTCCTTGTTGTAGATAGTATAGTTACGCTCGGCTTCGCTTATGAATTTACTAAAGAAGGTAATAGAGTAGAGCACGTCGGAGTTGTTATACTATAATAGAACGCTAGCGGTAGTGGTGTCCGAAGCGTTAGTCTTAAGCACGATTTGCTTTATATAGTCGAAGTACGCAAGGACTAGTGCGCTAGTAACGGCGTGCTTTATATAGTTAAAGACAGCCGTATACTTATTGTTCTATAGAGTAGTATTCTTCTTAAGCAGATTATTTAGCAGCTTAGCGATAGTGCTAAATCCCTTAATAAAGCAGCGATAATAGCTACAAAAGCTAATAAAGCTTCGCACTTAAGTAGTGTTCCTAGGGGCTAGTTACTTCTATACTCTAATAGCTTCTACCTTCTTAGGGTCTATCTTAACTCTATCTCGGCCAACAATAATGCTAAGGTACTTTACTTCCGTTAGGTAGAACTTACTCTTCTTAATGTTAGCGTTAAGGCCGAGCTTGCGGAGTTACTAGAGTACTAGCTTAATGTGCTCGGCATGCTCCCGGCGCGTGCTGTCCGTGTAGATAAGAATATCGTCGAGATAAATCGATACGAAGCGTTCTAGTATATTAACGAAGTTATAATTTATAAACCTCTACTATATAGCTAAGACATTAGTAAGGCTAAAGAGCATTACTAACTACTTAAAGTTGTCTATTTGTGTAGAGAACGTAGTAAGGTCTTTATAGTCGACGGAGTTATAGAGGCGGTAGAAAGCTTAATAGATGTCGATTTTGCTAAACTACTTAGCTTTACTAACGTAAGTAAGCGTTTCCTTAATAAGTAGTAGCGGGTAGATGTTACGCTTAGTAACTTCGTTTAGGCCGTAGTAATCGACATAGAGGCGGAGCTCTCTATTAGGCTTATAGACGAAGAGGATAGGCAACGAGTAGCTCGTAGAGCTTAGAGTAACGAAACCCTTATCGAGGTGTTCGCAGATGAACTACTCTACTATATCGAGCTTCTTAGGCAAGAGGCAGCGAAGGAGTTTAGTATATAGTAGCTTAGCGCTGTCCTTTAGAACGATATAGTTATCGAACTCTAGTCGGTACATTAGTAGAGTATTAGATTACTCCTTAGAGAAGACGTTAGTAAACTTACGTAGCTCTAGTAGTAGAACCTCTATAGAGTCTAGTTCCGGTTTAGAGGCTAAACAGTAGTAGTCTTCGATATCTTTTATAGAGATAGTAAACACCTCGTAGCTAGAGTACTTAGCTTATAACGCGAAGGCCGCAGCACTAATAAAAGCAATTGTAGGTCTCTCTAGCTTAGTGTTGTTTACGTAGGCAGGTACGTAAGAGAACTTGTGTATTAACTAAGTACTATAGGAGGCTAGCTTGAACTCTCTCTAATTTAGTTTAAAGTTCGACCTAAGAGCTAGTAGGCGATATAGGCTAGAGCGGTCTATCTTAGCGTCCGAGCTAGAATCTAGTTCGCGAGTTAAACTAGATCCGAACTAGTTCTAAACTAGAGTAGGAGCTTTACCGAGTTAGACTTCTAGATCTAAGCCCGGCTTAGATCTAGATCCTAGCTCTTTAATTAGCTACGGCTACTGCTACTTAACAACGACTAGTAAAAACTCTTCTTTATACGTGACTTAGCCGTGTTTATAGTCGATAGTAGCCTTATTAGCTTTAAGCTAGCCGAGGCCGAGGATAATATTAAAATAGCTAATATCTATAATACGGAAGGTAGTAAGAGCGTTTAGCTTGCCCGAGACAGTAGTAGTAAGGGGAACGCTATAAGTGACTTATTCTGTTAGAACGCTATTGTAGACTTAGAGCTAAATAGGACTAGCTAGCGCAACGGGGCAGCCGAAGCTCTTTAACTTGTTAAGGACGTTGTGATTAACAGCAGCGCTAATAAGCGCGCTAGTGTCGATGAAGGCTTAAAGTATAATAGTGCAAGAGCAGTTATAGAGGTCATAGATGGTGATAGGAGTTATAATAGCGGGAATGTAGTAGCTAACGACGCTATTCATTAACTATACACCTCCGGGTCTATCTCGAATTACTCTTGTTCCGCTAGAGGATAGAACTCGTTCTCTAGCTAGTCGTTTCCCTAGCTAGATAGGTCGGCTAACTCGTAATCTATGTTAGGGTCGAACTAAGGCTAAACTCGATCTATGTCATAAGCCGAGTTAGAGTTAACTTAGTTGTTTAACTCGGCTAGACAGTCCTAGAGCTATTAGATTTCGGCAGTCTCTATAGCACCGATAGTGCATATAGAGCAAGTAGCAGCATAGGTAGCCTTCTCTATAGCGCTAGCTATGCACTTAGTAGAGATATAGCTAGGCTTTCCGCAAGCATAATAGATTAGAGACTAAGGAGAGCAAAAAGGCTATAGAGTACCTCCGGCTATAGAGTAGAAGGTAGCAGGAGAAGTAGCAGGAGCTAAGGTAGAATAGAGAGCACAAGTCGGAGCGCTAGAGGCGTAGCTTATAGCTAGCACAGAGCGTAGAGCCTAAGTACGCTTAGTAATAAGGTTACTCTATTAGATGTTATAGTTAGTAGCACGAGCCTTAGCGATAAAGGCAATAAGATTGTTAGTGTCGAAGTTAACAAGGGCAGCGCGTAGCTTACTAGAGATCTTCTAGCGTAACTAGTAGAGCTACTTGTCGTTAGCGATCTTAGCGCAAAGGGCATACTTATTAAACTTACTAATAAAGAAGTTAAAAGAGATATTACGCTAGAAGAGACTAGCGAACTAAGCGCGTGTAGTAGCTTTACAGTTAGAGTCTTCGAAGCGCTAGGCTAATAGAGCTAGGCTAGTACTAACGTCGAGGGTGTCGTCTCTAGCGGAGTCTATAATAAGGATATAAGCTTCTCTAGAGAGGCGAGAGTAGAGGTATACGAATCGGGTTACCTTAGTTAGATAGCGGTTAGCGTTAGCGCGTATCTTGTTCTTTATCTAATACTTGAAGACCTCGAACTACTCCGGAGTGCCGCTACTAAACATAGTAGGGTCTAGTATCTTCTCTAATAAAGTAGTATCTCGCACGGAAGAAGCTAGTATAGTACGCTCTATCTCGGCTCTTAGCTACGCTAGCTTAGACCTAAGATTACTAACTTCGGAGAGGTAGCGTGCAGCTTAGATAGTGAGGTTGTCTATAGTACTATTAGCTATAGCTAGCTCGGCTTAAGCAGTGTCGAGTTAGTTATATAGATTAAAAGTATTAAAACGAGTAGTGTTATATACTTCGACTTACTCGTCGAAGGTAGACTTAATAAACTCGAAGGCCTTACGTAGAGTGCTTATGCTATCTGTCTCTTAAAGCTTCTTTCTAAGGTTAGCGTCGGATAGGAGAAAGAGGTCGTAATAGGCTAACTAGATAGCTTCGCTATTGTTATTAGTAGAAAGGTTTATCTTGCTTGTGCAGCAGTCATCGCTAGGGTTAGATCGAGCTATGCTCGGCGAGGTTAGTCGTGATTTGTAGTGTAAAAGTCAACGCGTAACAAAGGGGATATTAAAAATTTAGCTAGTAGTCTACTTCCTTTAAGAGTCGTCTATAACTCGACTTATTACCTTCTTCTTATTCGCAGTATCGACCTGCACGGCAGCAGTGAGGATCTATAGCAGTGTACGCGGGAACTGTAGTTGTAATAGCTTCTTCTTCGATTCTTCGATTCTTTATAAGTAGTAGTTATTATAGATTACGTAAGTAGTAGGAGGACTAGATAATTCAATAGCTCTGTCGCTCGATTGCGGTAAGTCGAAGTCTCGATATAGTAATCACGACTAGCAAGATAAGAGGTTAATTGCGTCTATTCGTTAAGATATCGAGACTTAGAAGAAGAAGAAGAAGAAGACTAAAGTACAAAGCACGCGTGATATCGAGGGCTAAGCGGCCGGAAGCCCGGGCCGCGATGCCGGGATTACGTGATCAATCCGACATGGATCTGGACTGAATCTAGTTCGTATCCATCTCGTATCACTTATTTACTACTCTACTAATCTATAATCAAATTAGATAATTGTTGTCTTATTCTATTACTATTAAGGAGTTCTATCGATTTAGCTATCTCTTAGTTCATTAGGCTAAGTATATATATAGTTACAATCCACCTAATTTAGGTGGATCAGGTAGTAATAAATCTCTTTCTCTCCCCACACCAAGTCAACAACTGGATGTGCGAAAGATGAGATATCATGTAGAGGATGGAAGACTATCGTAAGCCACAGTCCTCCCTTCACCCCATACACGTCCCCATCTTAGGTTCTGAGCCACAACCGTGTCCCTCCTGTTCCGGTGTCTTCTGTGGTATGGTGTGGTCGATCTTGTTCAGAGATGGGCTGACGGCTTGATGGCACCTTCCTGCAAAACCTTGCCAGCCTGAAGTTGGTCAGTCAAGTGACAATGATGATAACGTGGTGCTTACCTTGAGATGGTAGTCGTCCTCTCCTCTATCCGTCACTGCCAACCACAGACCATCATCCATGATATCAACCATCACCCTTTGACCCTTGTGTAGCCCATAGTCAACCGTCGCAATCACTCCGTCGATATCCGGCTTCTCCATCACCACATCATCCACCATGTCCAGGCTGACAATGTCGAAATGATCACTGACAACCATGCAGTCGTCCGTCAAGCCCGCCTGCTGCATCACTGCTTTGGCGATCATACCACGGTTCTCCAGAGCTGCACTTTCGATACTGTACCCCCATGCCACAAGCACTCGACAGACTTTCTTAGAGCCGACGGCGCACATTCGAATCGCACAAACCTTGGCGAACTCCTGCCCGCTCATCTTGCCTTCCTGGTATCGGACGAGCACCCAGTCTCCGACATGAATGCTGCGGATGACGGTAATCCGTTGGCCTCTAGCCTTGGTCGAATCCGTCTGTGAGATCGCTGAGGCATCTAGCCAGCTGACTGTTGGAGATCAGCCACAGGTCTTAACGGGGAAAGAGTGTGCCACCTTCAGCGTAATCTAGCCTCTCGCCCCGTTGCCATTGATGGGCCTCCGATGCTGGTTGACCTGTATTGACGACGGACCAGCCAACATCCCCTTCGCGGCTAAGTCTTGGAATGATTGTGAGACCTGCTCGAGACATGCTTGCGGAAGCGTGAATTGCTGGACTGCTGAATGTAGGAGATGTGAAAGTGGTGAGTGGTGACGAAGGTGAGGACGTAGATTTTGTGTGGTATCGAGCGGTCGTTCTTTCCACATCTGAACGCACGGGTCAAAGGTCTTGATGTGTGAATGAGTTGCTTGCTGAAAGTGAGATGGATGATTGTCACGTGTGAGACAGATGCTGTCAACCGAGGTAGAAGCTGAAGTGCCAAGAGGGACCCTGATTTAGTTCAACCCATAGTTAAACTAAGCACTTATTTACTACTCCACTAATCTATAATTAAATTAGATAATTGTTGTCTTATTCTATTACTATCAAGGAGTTCTATCGATTTAGCTATCTCTTAGTTTATTAGGCTAAGTATATATATAGTTATAATCTACCTAATTTAGGTAGATTAGGTAGTAATAAATCTCTTTCTCTCTCTACACTAAGTTAACAGTTATAAGCCTAGTATAACTACTCCTATATAAGCACTTTATTTAGTAGCTTCTCTACTTAGTTTATTAGTTTATTCTCTATTATCTCGCTTTTCTAGTACTAGAATCTATTAAGAACTACCTTATCTATACCTATTAGATTTAGGTATTAATAAAGAGATAAACAACTATAGATACTAATACCTTAACAGCTAGAATCTCTATTATCTTAGCTATAATAGCTAAATAGGCTAGCTAGCTATATATTATTAAGATAAGAGCTTTAAATACTAAAATCTAGTACCTTATTAACCTCTAGAAGATAGTTAAACTAGAAGGGCTCCCTAAGCCTTAGAGGCTAGATATAGTAAATACTAACTTCTTAGTACTCTTCTAGATCTATAAGGAGGAGTAAGCTTAGTATAATAAGTAGTATAAGGCCTTAGCTAATCTAACAAGCCTAATCTAGTTATCTATTACTCTCTAAGTTCTTATAGTTATTTAGCTAGAGAGAGATCCTTATCTATAGACTATCCTTAAAGTACTAAAGAATAGATTTATACTATCTAATACTACTATTTAGCTTAAGGTAGAAGCTCTATAGAAGAAGTAACTCTTAGACCTAAGCCTATAGAATATAGACTATTAGTTATAGTAATAGGAAGAGGTTATAGATAAGGCTATAACCTATATATTACTAGAGACTTAAGGCTTAAGGCTATAAAGAGACTTCTTACTCTCTATCTTAAGGACTAAGCTAGTATTTACTAACAAATATCTTATTAATCTAGATTTACTAACTCTACTAATACTACTTAAACTAATTACTAAGTTTAGATAGTTCTATAAGCTATATAAGCTATATAGTACTATAAAAGCTAGTAAGGGAGTAATAGTATTCTCTATAGCTACTAAGGATTCTTAGTAAGAGAAGCCTAGCTCCTCTAGGGAGCCTAGATATATATACTAGAAGAGGCATAAGTAGAGCAAGTATTACTATCTAAATAAGCACCTTAGGCTAGAGGAGTAGTTACTAAACTAATAGACTCTTAAGGAGGTTAAGTAAAGGCTTAATAATAAGGCCTTAAGAGATAAAGTTAATATTACTCTTACTAAGGAGGCTAACCTTTAGAAGGAGTTATTCCTACTAGTACTAATTAATATAGCTATAACTATTAGATTACACTTAGCATTTATCTTAGCTACTAGTAATATCTCTAGCTTATAGATTCTTAATTCTAGAGTAACTAATTACATCTATAATTACACTATAAAGAACAGATATAAGATTACTAGACTTATAGAGCTCTATAAGTAAATATACTATAGTAACACCTCTCTTACTATAGAGAGTTAGGGATTAATTACTATTATAGCTATCTATAAGAGACAGCTAGTAAGTATTTAGCTTATATAAGTAGCTTATATGCTATTAATAATAACTAATCTAGTTAGCCTTAGGAGATTCCTTAAGGGTAGAGTCTATTAGAATACTTAGACTATAGAGATTAACTATAAAGGAAAGGTACTTTTCTTAGTTACTCCTAAGTATAACTAATATATACTTAAGGATAACTCTAAAGCTCCTTATACTACTACTATTATAGTAGAAGATTATATAGATCTTTATTCTTTAGCCTTTACCTTAGTTATTATAAGGACTAACTAATCTTAGTATAAAGTTATAGAGTATCTAAGTATAGAATTAGTTAATTATCTTCTAACTAGCATAGTTAGTAGTGACCTAACTCTAACTAAATCTAGCTTAGTTTAGCTAATCTATCTTAGATTACTATATTAGACTTATAAGCTATTAAATACTTAGTAGCTTATATTAAGGAGCCCTAATACTAAACTAGTAACTAATAAGCTCTTTAAAAGAACTACCTTTAACATTATTACTAACAGATTCACTAGCTATAATAAGGCTAGATATATTAGCTATTTTAGATGTAGGTCTACTAACTATTAACTAGTAGCTAATTATACTTATAGATATAATCTTAATAAGATTGCTATTAAGATAATTATCTATATTAAGAGCAATCTTAGCTTTAAGATTAGATTTATTAGAAGTAATAATAAGTAAGTATTTAGCCTTAGATTTACTATTTTTCTAGATAGTAAAGAGATTTACTATAAGTAAAGTACTTTATATATATAGGCCTAGAATAGCTATAGTAAAAGGCTAGAAGCTATACTATTAAGGAGATTAAGAGTAATGTCTATCTTTACTAATCTACTAAGAGAACTATACTCTAAGCTATATAGGATAGTAGCCTATCTTATAAATAGGACTTCTTTAAAGAAGCTAAACTAGAAGACTCTCTTTAAGTTAGTTTATAGTTGCTCTTTATTAATCTCCTACCTTAGGCTAATTAGTTGCAAGGCTTATGCCTTAGATAACTATATAATAGCTAGAGATAAGCTTATACTAAGAGCTTATATAGGCTATCTAGTAGGTTATAACTCTACTAATATCTTTAGGATCTTTATATCCTCTACTAAGAAGGTAATTAGAATAAGAAATATTAGGTTTAATAAAACCTAATTCTATAAGCTAGAGGAGTAGCCTTAGCCTTAGCTAATTAGACTACTTAATCTACTAAGGCTTCTATAGGAAGTTAATAAGTATAAAGCTTAAGCTAAAGGAGTAACTATAGTTTAGAATCTAGGTTAGAATCTAGTTTAGAATTTAGTTTAGTAGCTAAACTAGACTCTAACTAAGAAACTAGTTTAGTATCTAACTAAGGCTTTAAATTTAGTTTAGTAAGCCTTAATTTAGGAACTAAACAATTATAGTGTATTATTATAGTTAAAGGCTTAAGAAGATAACTCCTTATAATTAGCTTAATAAGCTCTATTACCTCTACTAGATAATTATAGTATATTATTATAGTTACTAATCCTAGATCTAAGCCTAGCTTAAATTAAGAATATTATTAAGCAGAAGGCACGTTTAGGGGTAGAATATTATATAGAACTAACCTATACACTAGTTAGGTAATAGATAGATTAATTAAGAGAAGTCTATCTACTAGGAGAAAGAATAGCTTATATAAATCCCTAGGCTTAGTGTTATATAACTTATAGTTATATAACTCTATACCTAATTATCTAGAGAAAGCTATATTCTTAATACTCCTACTTAGCTCCTATAAATAAGCCTTTAGATTAGTACTAAGCTAAGTTACTTTATAAATCTTATAAAGTTCTAACCTTAAAGTAGCTTAGTTAATCTATTAGCTACTATATCTACTATCCTTATAAACTTAACCTATATCCTCTAGTTCCTCTATAGCTTCCTAATATAGTAGTAAGCAATATTAATATACTTTACTCTCTTATAAGTATATAGCTCTTTTATAAGAGAAAGAGTAGCTTAGTTATTACTATTAATCCTAGTAGTAAAGAGTAATCTTATTATTACTTTCTAAGACTCCTTTACTATTAGCCTCTAGAGTAACTATCTAACTATCTTATAACAGTTTATATCTCTTAGTAACTAAGATAGAAACTATAACCTCTTTATATAAGAATATATTACTATATATTTAGCCTCTATAGTAGAGGTTAAAATAGACTTCTACTTTCTACTTATCTAGCTAATAGATATACCTATAAGTATAAAGATATATCTAAGAATAAAGACCTTATCTGTCTTGTCTAAGGTATAATCTAAATTAGAATATCCCTTAAGAGTCTTATTTCTATTCCTTCTAAATATAATACTAAGATCTTTAGTTAATCTAATATATCTTAATAACTTCTTTATCTTAATAGTATATCTATCTATTAGATCTGCTATAAACTAACTAAGTCTCCTAAGGGTAAAGGTAGTGTTTAGCTTTATTAGGGTACTAAGGTATATCTAGCTTCTAATAGCGTATTAGTATTTAGTTTTACTAAACTTTATATCTTCTACCTAAGCTCTCTAGAGAAGCTTATTGTCTATTAGCTATATTATTAGAGTAGCCTTATTAGAGCTTATGTTAAGCCTTTATAGTATATTATCTATATAATAGGTTTAGTTAAGCCTTAAGGTTCCTTATCTTCTATCTCTTATAACCTTAACTCTAAGGACTTTACTAATCTTACTAAGATTCTTAATCTTAAAGATCTTACTAAGCTCTTACTTAAACTATTAGATATTCTCTTTACTTAGTGCTATAAATAGTATATTATTAATATAAACTAAGAGAATAATCTTCTTATTATAATATACTAGAAGATAGAGATCTACTTTGCTCTAAGTAAAGCTTAGCTTTAGAAGCTTAGAGATATAGTACTAATTCTAGTCTCTAGTAGCTTACTTAAGTCTATATAAGCTCCTAAGAATCTAAAAGGTAATACTAGGTCTAACCTTAATCCTAGGTAGTAGCCTTATATAGATTAGTTCCCTAAGGAATAATTCTATAAAGGCATTATTAATATCTATCTAATAACACTTAAGGTTAAGTATATATATAATAGCAAAGAACAGTTTTAGTGTATCTACTCTAACTATTAGAGTAAATATATCTTTATAGTTAATGCTATACTTCTATAAGAAGCCTCTAGTAATAAGTCTAGTCTTAAACTTTTTAATAGAGCTATCTATATTATACTTAATACTAAAGACCTACTTAGATATTACTAAGTTAGATCCCTTTAGAGGGATAACTTCTTCTTATATGTTATTTAAGTATAGAGTATTAAGCTCTATATTAATTGCTTTCTACTATTTGTCTCTCTATACTAGGTTAGTAATAGCCTTATTATAATCCCTTAGAATTAGAATATATTACTTAATAGAGGCTATTATAGTAATCTTATTATCCTTATTCTACTAATTAATATACTTAGTAATAAAAGCTTTATAATGCTTTACCTTAGGCTCTTTATTATTAGACTTATTATCTCTTAATCTCTTAAGTAATTAACTTATATAATTAGGTAACTTAGATTAGACTATTAGCTCTTCTCTACGTTAGAAATCTATAAGGTTAATAGAGTTAACCCTTAGGATCTTAATATATAAGAAGATTCTCTCTATAGGTACTTCTTACTAAATAGGCTAATTTAATTAGTCTATTCTAGAACTAAGCTAGGCTTAGATCTAGGCTAGTCTCCTAACTAGTCTCCTAACTAGTGCTTAATTACTTATAGTGTTAATCTTAATACTAAGATTAATATTACTATCTTTCTTAAACTTAGAGAATTTAATATTTAGTAAAATAATTACTACTTTTCTATTAGGTGTCTATATCTTATATATCCTGTTAGTTCTATCTATATAGCTAAGGAATACTTCTACTTTCTCTCTGTCTATAAGCTTATCTTTTCTTCTATATATAGAGAGAGACTTTAGGTTTATATAGGTATATATCTTATAGCTCTAGACCTTAATATAATTAACTAATAGCTTAATACCTATATAGGCTTTAATAGGTATAATTTACTTATTATTTATTACTAGTCTTATTACTATCCTATTCCTTAGATATATATCTATCTAAACTACTTTAGGCTAGAACTTATTTAGTATCTTTAAGTTCTTAAGTATTGCTCTTATACTATTCTCTAAGGTTTAGATGTTTTTCTTTACTAGTCTATTTTAGATTAAGTTATATAGCTTAGTAGTTATATAATAGATATCTTCTTAGCGCTTCTACTACTTTAGGATCTTATTAAGTTTATTAGTATTATCTAATCTAGTAACCTTAACCTTAGTATTACTTTCTCTTTTAACTCTTAGCTTCTACTTAATAAGCCTTTATAGAGCTTTATCTCTTATCTTAAGTAGTATAATCTATATTATTCTTAAGTAGCTATCTATAAGTTTAAGGAAGTATCTAAATCCTTCTTTACTTATTTCGATTAGGCTATAGATATTAGTATAGATAAGCTAGAGAACTTCTAGTCTTCTTTATAAGGTTTTACCTCTTCTATTCCTTATCTTTATAAGGGAATAGACCTTATATAGAATTAACAAATTATAGTTTAGATTAATAGGTTTCTTTAGAGTTATAACTTTATAAAGATCCCTAAGCTTCTTAACTCTAAGATAAGTAAATCTCCTATACTAGAGTTAGTACTCTATCTTAGAGTTATTAGGTCTTAAGTTAATAAGATTCTCTTATTACTTATCCTAGGTTAGATATATATACTTAGTCTATAAATTAATTACTAGCTAGGTAGCAAGGAATGCTATATCCTAATTAGCTAGATCTAGAATTAAGCTAGGCTTAGATCTAGAATATAGCTTTTAATTAGCTAGCTACTTAAATAAGAATTAAATAATATATACCTCCTCTTGAATTCTAGGTTTAAGTAGTAGCCGCTTCTATAGATTAAGAACAAGAAAAGAATTTAAATTAATAACTCTAGAAACTCCTAATTCTATATATAGCTTGTAATAGAAGACTAAATTAACACTAAGATTAGGTATATAGAGAGTCTATATCTTTATCTTATCTCTCTTCTTAGTCTTAATAATTATAGTTTCTATTAACTATAACTAAAGGTAACTCTCTCTAACCTAGATCTATTAAGTATATATCTTACTTAATAGGCCTCTAAAGAGAGTTAGTTTATCTATTATATAGTTAGATACTTTAGAGTTAAGTATCTACTAATAGTATAGAAGCTTATCTTAAATCTCTAATATAGAACTTATAGTCTTAAGCTCTTTATCTCTAGAGAGTATCTCTAGTAGTAGAGATAGAGATATTAATAGTAAATCTCTCTTAGTAGCTAGATAGGCTTTACCTTTCCTCTTTAACTTAGCTACCTTAAGAGAATCTATTCTCTTAGCGAGCTACCTAATAAGTTTAAGTAGTTTCTAATACTTAGGTAATTACCTCCTTATAGAACTTACTTTCTTAGTAACTCTATAGGATAGCTAGATATATCTCTTAGCTTATTAGAGATAGAGACATCTAGTAATAGAGTAATCTATCTCCTTATATAAGATATATATATAGCTTAAGCTCTTACTAGTTCCTTATAGTCTATCTCTTATAAATATAGTAGATTCTCTTTTTCCTTTCTAGACTTCCTTTTCCTTAAGGATATTATAGATCTTATCTATAGTAAGGTATAGTTAAGTATCTAAGGTATCTCTTATAGATAACTATAAAGCTAGAAGAGAAATAAGTAGTCTTTAAATCCTTACTATTAGTATAGAGTATTACTTAATCTCTAAAGATCTATTAATTCTCCTCCCTAATATAGTTAAGTATAACTAGGCCTTAGAGATAGTTATTTTATTATCTATAGTATATATAATAAATTCTCTTTATAGTTATCTTACTTATATGCCTATCTACTTTATATACTTACTCTTTAGCTTCTTCTAAGCTAGCTTAGCTTACTACTATTCTAAATTATCTCTTAATCTCTTTTAGAGATATATCTATAGATCTAGTAAAGAGTAGTACTATTCTTCTCTACTAACTAAGGGAAATACTAAAAGTCGAATAAGGAAGCTAATAATAACTCTAGAGTTATTACTAGTAGTTTAGTAAGAGAGGTAAGGGTCTATAATATCTTCTTTAATGTAAGCTAAAGCTCTATTTATTAGAACTATTTCTCGTAGTTGTCTTTAGAAAGCATTAGTACTAGCTATCTTAATTAGATGTTATTATCTTCTATAGCTAAAGATAGTATCTAAAGGTATAACGAAAGGAATTAAGTAATAAATAGATAAAGGTTAAACTATAGTTAATAGGTAACCTTTAGTTAAAGTTCTATATATTAAGATCTTTAGTTCCTAATCTTAATTAGATAATTATTAATAAGATTAATAAGTTCTCGATCTTAAGAGAAGAAGAAGAATAAAGAAAAGGTTTATTTAGTTATTTATAGCTAATAAACTATAGCTATTGTATAATTACAGGATTTAAACCTATACTAGACTTATTAATTAAGTCTCTACTCTATATACTAAGTAGCTAGTCTTTTACGCTTTATACCGCCTCTACTAATCTATCTAGGATTAAGATAATAGAGAGGATATAGAGGAGTATACTAGAGAATCTAGTCTAATTTTAATAACGTAGATACTTAACTACGGTATATATAATCCTATACTTATACTATAAGCCCTAGGCTTATAACCTATTAAGTAGAAGGCACGTTTAGGGGTGGAATATTGTATAGAACTAACCTATACACTAGTTAGGTAATAGATAGATTAATTAAGAGGAGTCTATCTACTAGGAGAAAGAATAGCTTATATAAATCCCTAGGCTTAGCATTATGTGACTTGTAGTTATATAACTCTATGCCTAATTATCTAGAGAGAGCTATATTCTTAACAGCTAATAGACTTACTAAGTTACTACTACCTAGTAGACATAAAGCATTCCTATAGTAGCTCTCTCTCGAGCTTATAGTCTACTAATTAGCAATAACAAGCTTATAGCTATTTAGTGAAGGGGTGTGTTAACCGAGGTAGAAGCTAAAGTACTAAGAGGGACTCTAATTTAGTTTAACCTATAGTTAAACTAAGCACTTATTCACTACTCTACTAATCTATAATCAAATTAGATAATTATTGTCTTATTCTGTTACTATTAAGGAGTTCTATCGATTTAGCTATCTCTTAGTTTATCAGGCTAAGTATATATATAGTTACAATCCACCTAATTTGGGTGGATCAGGCAGTAATAAATCTCTTTCTCTCCCCACACCAAGTCAACAGATGCCAATCGTTGATGGGAGAACCGATGCTTCACACTCGGCAAACATGTGACAATTATCGAGGAGATGCTATTAATTGTCACTGGGAAGAGGTCCAGCTGCACAATGTAGACAGACCGCCTCACTTGCTGGAGTCATCGCGATGAGTTGGAGGTGGTGAGTAAGTCATTGGGTTATGGTCGAAGTCTGGTAGCAGAAGTGGTGGACAAAAGCTTAATTTCGACTTCACTCGATCATAGAGATCGAAATTCCAGATCACCTGCTATGAGTTCATTGATAACCAATAGAATTCGTCTCAAGAATATGCTTGATCAACGTCTGTGCCTGTCGTCCCCGCCGCCATGTGTGATGTTCGTGGAAGCCACAGCTCAGCCGACCCCCTGCTCATGATGCGAGTATCCTCCCTATCTGATCCTTCTCACTACGCAGTGATCCCATCCAGTAGCGCTCGCCATTGTCTTGCTCAAGACCCAAAACTCTTGGCGGGTGTCTTCTTTGACCCAGCTTTGGACTTCTTGCCCTTCTTCGGAGTCGCCACAGAGCTACCAATAGCACGTCGCGCAGGAGAAGAGGAGTTACCTTGCTCGACGTCCACGTGTGTGATCTTCGTAATGTCAGATTGCGGAGAAGTCTGAAAATAAGTTGACTTACAATGCGTAGTTCGCGCTTTTTGATGTCCGTCCAGTTGAGTCCAGCGATGTACAGAGTCTGGCAGAGCTTGACCTTGTCTGGGTTCTCTACGTCCTCTCCCCGTAAATCGTCTACGATCATGACTCCGTTGGGGTCTGCGTCCTGCCCAACGACGTGAGAGATATGTGTGATATCTGCAATATCAAACCAATCGCTTAGCACCAGGGAGGTCTCGTCGAGCGTGTAGATCTTGTTGGTGCGGAACTTGAGCTTCTTGGGGCTTGCATCGTCGTTGAGGTCAATATCCTTGAGAGCGGCGCCCCAGCAGACACAGAGCTTCACCTCCTTCTTGTCATTGTTGCTGGTGAATTCGCGGATGGCGCAGACCTTGGCAAACTCAACCCCGTCCTTTCGAGACTGGGAGTATTTGAGGATGACCCAATCACCGACGCGGACCATGCCGTTGGACTGCTCATTTTCTGCGTTGCTGCCAGCAGCTTCGCGGACTGCTTCTTGTCAGAAAAGTATCACCATGTATGGGTAGTGCTTACCTATGGCGGAACCATGAGCATGACCCTTGGGCCAGGATGTGAATGACCTCTGCTCCTGGCTGGTCTCCTTGACCTCCCACCGGAGCACAAGATCGTCATCGTTTTGGGATGCCACCACTTTCGGCATGGTGCTGATGTGTAGTGAGGGTCTGGGGGAGATGTGATTCAATAGGCAGATATGGAAAAAGAATATGGAAAGAGATCAGAGTGTTAGTCTTTATGTTAGAAAGAAGTGATTGTCAGAAATAGCATGTGTTTCGCGACCATGCACTTATGCTGTGGGCAGCCGATGTGAATGCTGCTCGTACTCCCGACACCAAGCAATCGACATGGATGGGCCGAGAGGTAGAAGGTCGGTCGTGCAATACTGTGCCCATCATGCAGCCAAAGGATTGAGCATTCTTTCTCAGCATCGAAGAGTGCGAGGAGTCTGAAGTCATGCAGGGCTGCGCATAAGGGCGAGCTGAAAGAGCTCAACATGCATTTACCTGATCGGTTGATCCTGCACAGCATCGGTGCTCTTGAACGCGAGATTTAGCATGTTGAAACAATGGATAGCTAAGAACAAGTCTATACCAGGGTCCTGCTGAAATAAGAATACTTTGATCGGGGGAGAGAGGTGGACTTCGCGGTCATGTTGCGGGAAATTGGTTCGATGCGGGACAAGCACGTGACCAAGCCTCGCCGTCTCCGGTATCGGCAATTTCTGCAACTCCACCTCACCACCTTCAAACTCCATATCTACCCTAGCAATGCCGTCATAGCAAATCGCATTCGAAGGTCAAATCATCCAAAATTATAGCTGCTCAAGACCTTATCTCATCTACAGAACCGGTCGCTCATTCTCCGACATTTGATCGCCCGGAATCACAGTCCCTCGCCTGCGACGCCATAGTGTCCAGCCAGCGCTGTGGCAATTATGGCGATGTTTGTGGCGAGCAATGTCGCCCCATCACATTCACAGTAAGTCATCTCCGCCTTGCGACTTGGAAGTGAAACCACCCTCGGCTCAAATACTGGGGCCATATCCCTGTGCAGCACGCTCCTTAGCAGCCCTAATCTTACGGTCGAGGTCGTCAATGATGTATGACAGGGGGGAGAGCTCTCTCTCTTCCTCCGTATGCGACTTGGTAGTCTTCTGGGCGTCCTCGCTCTTCCTACTCGAACGACTCATCGCCGTGGCTTCCTGCCTATCTCCCAAATGACTTGCTCCTCCGCTGGCGAGTTTGTGGTCCGACTCCTGGTTGTAAGGAGGCAGGGGCTGACTTTCAGTACTTCCACCACCTACCAGCCCATTCACGACTGGTTCGGCGACGGTCCCTGGGGTCTTACGTTTTGTCGTGCCCGTAGCCAGCTTTGCTGTTGCCGGTTCGCTCGCAGAAAGGAGATCATTGTTGTACACCACTTTGCTTGACGGCTTCGGATTCGATCTGATCTTTCGACGCCCTTCATCGCTTCGTCCATCCGACTGAGTCGCTGGTCCGCCATTGCTGACAGATGCAACTTCATCGACGCCCGACTGCAATGAGATACCGCCGAGCTGTGGGAATTTTAGTGTATGGCGTATGTTTCAGGAGTCCAACACACACCTTGAGCGTCATCGCGCCAGTATCTTCATTCTTGTGGATCCACATTTGGTCGCACAATTTGGTCCCTCCGCTTGACTTCCCGATCTTTGAACCAATCGACATTGTGCCATGTGCATCGATTTCGCCATCGATGCTCTTGAGGATCTGGGCGCTGTGGATGATATGTAGTTCGTCGGTTAGGACGACAGACGAATCTGACAACTCGAACCCTTCTCTGGCCGTGAAGAGGAGATCGCAGCTATCAGAGAGTTCCACAGCGCCAAGACTCTTGCCTACGCTGATGCAGACGTGGATAGTTGCAGACCTGCCAGTGCCGCATTCTCGGATCGCCAGGACTCTCGCATACTGTTCGATCGCTTCGCTGCGGTCATTGCTGAGATCGACCGTGATCCAATTGCCTACCTTGATGGTGCAGACGTCTGCTTGGTCTCCTGCACTGCGGATATTGCCTGTGGACAGTCAGTATTACCGCCTCGCTGCATCTGCTCCAGACCTACAGGTGGATTGGTTCATTGCAGCGCCCCTACTCCATGAGTCTTCGTGTTTGGCAACAGCTGGTGTTTCCTCAACCTCCCAGATCAGCCAGTCGTCTATCACATAGGACGATATCTTTGGCGACGTAGGAATGACCATCGCGAAGGCGAAAAGACCCAGCTCTTTGTGTATGGGAATGTCGAGTGCGCTCGATATGTCGGATGGAATACCGTAAAAGATCGAGATCACAATGCGGAAGAAGTGAGTTTCAATGGGCAGGCTTCGAGCATGTGAACGGTCCCTTTGGAGCACCATTCTAAGCACGGTCGCTGGTGACAAATGGCGGCAGGTCTGATGTGCCCCCCATCTGCCCGGGAAGGCATGCGGGCCAATCAAAACCGACACCTCCCACATCTGGAGCCATTCACGATACCGCCGGAGTTCAAGACAGGCACTGTCGAAGACACTCGCGATCCGCTTAGACATCGACATCGTTCGCGGGTCTGTCTCTCAACCTTGGATGCAGGAACGGACTGCAATGACTGCACGGATCTCTGATGGAGCATCATGAAGGGTGTATCAAATCTGCAATCTGGTGATTTCCATGACCCCCTGAGCTGGACCTCCGCCACTCCGGCCAATTTCTACAATTCGCCAATAGAGTTCAGATTATCTCCTCCCGATCTACGAGGAATTTGAGGTGGAAGTGCCGCTCGTATCCTCCTGGGCATACTATCACATCCTCAGCCCGCCACCCATCAGTCACTCTCCTCGACATGGTCCAGTCTCGCTCTCTTCTTGCCCTTCTTACTCGGCTGTGTCGTGCGCCTCGCAGAATTCTTCTTGTTGACATTGACAGCGATCTCCGCAACGTCCTCGTCATCCTCAGTATCTTCGATGCGGGCGTCTTTGGTATTGCGTTTAGGCGCTTGTCGTGGTGCATCCTTCTTCCCGTGGCCGCCCGTAGCGCGGGATCGCAGTTCTCTGCCCGGTGACTGCTCGACTTGACTTGATCCACGAGAAGAAATGTCTTTTCTGTTCGTGATCTTGCCTTGGACGTTTGGCGTCATAACATTGGGGGTCGGATCAGCGTTGGGAGTAGACTGCGAGCCTGTCAGCAAGGGTCTCTCACGATACAAGGTCAACAAATTGGAAGTTTGGGCTTCACGAACCTTTTTGCGCTCACTGCGACGCCTTGAAGAAAGTGGTATCCTCTCGGCGGCAGTCTTGGGCGTCATTACTTCCTCGACTGACCTCCTCGAAGGTGTTATGGCATCATCCACAGCTCCAGATGAGGAGTGAAAAGATCCAGGAGTTGAAGACAGTGAATTCAGGCTTTCCATCGGCATCATGCTCTCTTTAGGACTCTCTTGCTGGATGGTCCCGCGCTACGGGAATTATCAGTACTCATTTCTTCAGGCGGACAAGCTCATACCTTGAATGTTACCTCTTTCTCCGCTGGGGTCTTGTGCAACCAGAAATTGTCGAAAAGCAGAATTGGTTCGCCATCAGTACCAGGAGTCTGTCTATTACCCTCGTCATCGCGCTCCTCTTCAACTTTCCCAATAACACTCGGCGCGCTAACCAGCGCAAGATGGTTGCTGAGCACTATCGAACTCTTCATCACGCCGGCCTCGATCCCGTCATTCGTTGCGTCGTCCTCATGTGTTTTGTCGTACTTGACGTGGCCAAGAGCCTTTCCCCAACTGACGCACAATCGAAGTGCTGAAGCTCCGGATCCGCATTGGCGTATGGCTAGGACCATAGCCAAGTCTGTACGCTCTTGGCCGTCGCGCTCGACAAGGCGAATCTTGACCCAATCGCCCACTTTGAAGGTAAGGATGTCCTGACTGCCGTCGTGGCGAGTTCTTTCAACTACATAACGTGAGTAAGTATCTTTCAAGGGCTAGGAAAGCAGTAAACTCACTGAGTCCTTCGCCCATCTTCCGCCCCCTTGACCAGGAGCCTTGTTGTTCCCTCACTGCTCTCGTCTCTTCAACCACCCAAAGAAGGCCGCCATTGTATTGGAAGGTTGTCACCTTATGATCTGGAGCTTCCCCGAGAGCGGTCATTGTCGGTCGCAGTGCTCTCGCAGCCGATGGGTGATACGGTCTTGCTGGACCTTTGGTTTGGTGACGAAGGTTGGCCAAGGTGCGAGCTTGCCGCTAATGGAGGTCGAAGGCGATCTTGTCAGAAGTTTTGTGCTGGTAAGGTGAAGGTAGGATGGTTTGTGATTTTCATAACATCATCCGATTGCGACCTCTTGTAGGATCCGCGAGACTGCTTGCTGCCAGTAAGACCGCCAACAAACAACTTTCGCCTGGAGCCTCTCGACAATCATTGGCACTGATCCGTGTGAATCATCTCGATACTGCAATTCCTCCTAGCACAGTAGCAAGCACAGCAGTCTGAAATGTTCGGAACGAGGGCCTTGGAGTAAAAGCATCCCCTACACTCCTGATCACAAATGGATCCCGCCTTCTCTTCATACCTCCCAAGAGGCTGGTACATTCTCCGACGATCACAGCGTGCCTTGTCCATACTCTCGCATCTTTGAATGCCCATGGTAAATGAATGCTGACTTACCTCATCGCAACTTTATGTCGCCGTTCAAGCGTCGTACAGCAGCAGCGCAGCGACGTCCGGCTGCAATCTTCTAGACAGCGCGAGGCACTCTAATGGTCTGCGATATGTGGGAACTCACGCTCGCGGCCAAGATCAGGTCTGATGGAGAGCTTTCGCCGGGCGGTTTGTAGCGTAGCGAGTTTGTCATGTATTGCATATATATAAGAGCTACCATCGATTTTGTCCGACAGCAGACTCGCTCACAAGATTTGCCAGTACGCATGTAGCGGACAATTCGAGGATGTGTACAATAGAGCAGCAAAGTGAAGACATAGAGCTGTACAAGCATGATATACTTTAGCATAAGCTTTTCGCTCATGGCAAAGCCACAATCTATTTTCCTGCACCGCCTCCGAAGCGATGACGACGTCAGGCTCCCGCAATTTCAGCACACGTGCAAGTTTGCTCTGCCACGACTGATAACCGCACAAAACAACAATCGTGTCTCAGACGTTCTTTTTCGTGATCCTTCACATATTACCTGAGACTCGACATTGCTATTCTCATCACTACCAGCCTAGATCGCGCACAACCACCGCAAGTCCCACGTGCCCATCCCTGACCGCCTGCAGCCCGCAACTCCGCCAAAATGGTCAAAGACACGACATACTACGACCTCCTCGAAGTCCCCACCACCGCCAAAGAAATCGACATCAAGAAAGCCTATCGCAAAGCCGCCATCAAACTCCACCCCGACAAGAACCCGGACGACCCCGAAGCGGGCGCCAAATTCCAAGCCGTACACCCCATCCCTTCCCCCTTCACCTGCCTCCCACTGACCGCTCCCACAGGTAGGCGAAGCATACCAAGTCCTCTCCGACCCCTCGCTGCGCAAACGCTACGATGAATTCGGCAAAGAAGGCGCCAAACCGGACAGCGGGTTCGAGGACCCCGCGGAAATGTTCGCGGAAATCTTCGGGGGGGCAGCGTTCAAAGAGTGGATCGGGGAGATAAGCATGGTCAAGGATCTGGAGAAGAGCATGGAGATAGCGCAGCGGCATGAGGAGGAGCAGGCGAGGGTGGATGGTGACACGCCCGGCGCGGCGAGCGTGGAGGCGGGGAAGAGTGGGAGTGCGACGCCCGTGGAGGGCAAGGCGACGCCCCCTCCTCCTCCGCCGCCGAATGTAGAGGGGTTGAGTATTCATGATGAGAAGAAGGAGGGGACGCCTGCGCCGCCATTGCCGGAGCGACCCAAGGGTGTGCCGACGCGGTTGGCGATAGAGAACAAGCCGCATTTGGACCCGGGGTCGGCGGAGCAAGCGGCGAGGGACGCCGCGGCGGGGGTATCTGCGGAAGAAGCATCGCTGCGGCAAAAGGAGAAGAAGAAAGGGCTCACGAAAGAGCAGCGGGAAGAGCTGTACGCGTTTGAGCTCGAGAGACGTAAAGTGCGGGACGAGCGGGTGGAGAGTCTGAGCAAGAAACTGGTGGATCGGATCTCGTTGTGGACGGAGACGGATAAAGGGAAGGACGTCACGGCTGCGTTCAAGGGGAAGATGGAGCTGGAGGCGGAGAACCTCAAGATGGAGAGTTTTGGGCTGGAGATTTTGCATGCGATTGGGACGACGTATAATCAGAAGGCGACGACGTTTTTGAAGAGTCAGAAGCCGGTGATTGGAGGGGTGACGGGGTTCTTTTCACGGCTGAAGGATAAGGGCACGTTGGTCAAGGAGACGTGGGGGACTGTTTCTACGGCTATTTCGGCGCAGATGGAGATTGAGGATATGGCGAAGATGGAGCAGGCGGGTGGGGAGGATTGGACGGATGAGAAGAAGGTCGAGGCAGAGCGGAGGGTTACGGGCAAGATCCTCGCGGCTGCATGGAGGGGAAGCAAGTTTGAGATCCAGAGCGTGTTGAGGGATGTTTGCGACAAGGTGCTGTACGACAAGAGCGTCAACACGGCGAAGAGGGTGGAGAGGGCCCACGCACTGCAGATCATCGCTGAGGTGTTTGCCATGGTCAAGCGGAGTGAAGAGGAAGAGACAGATCAGTTCTTGTTCGAGCAATTGGTCAGAGAGGCGGCGGAGAAGAAGAAAGAGCCGGCGGTGAAGAAGGACAAGAAGGCGGAGAAGGCGGAGAAGGTGCAGGCACAACACTAGGCGGTTGTGGATCTGAGGAGGGACAAGCAGTGGTGGAGAGCGGTGGAGATGGATGGTGGGTGGTGGTGAAGTGGAGCAAGGGACCTGACAGGCCTAGATGGAGTCGATTCATTGGGTACATTCTCCTGCACGATGGTTGATAGATTCGATTAGCGGTTGTAATTCATGTTTGACCACTTCTTCAAGTTATTCTCGTTTCGATGATGGTGTTTGTGATTGCTGGTGTGTATCGAGTGATGCCCAAGGGCTACCTCGTCGGAGTACAATGATGCTCCGTTCCTGCATATAGGGTACAAAAACCTACTCGTATGTGACGACGACAATCGTGGATGAAGACGGAAAGTGACAAGATGTGCATCAAAGAGCCTTCCTTGGCCATGCAGGTACGAGCATGCCCTATTTGAATTGACCTCTGATCCCTCCGAAGCGAGATACAAGTTTTGTGGAGTCATCATGTATCTATACCTGCTGCACTTCGCTTCCCAACCCTGCATGAAGCATATACCATCCGCCCCATAGCGTCTTGGTCCTCTTTACCCGACTCGCTATACACGCGGCACAGCACCTCATCATCTCAGCCAGAGAGTACGTACCTCGCATCCCAATCTCACCTCTTTAGCCATTACCTCCACCCCATCCTCGGCAATCTCACACAATGCCACATCACCAACCAGAATCTCCACCCCGCCATCCTCTCGGCGAAGATCTCGTTTCAGCCCATCCCGAACGACGCCAGATGGGGAATTCATCGCACGTTTCAAATGCTTCCATGGCGTTTGATCGGCGCCATCCCAATCTGCTGTCTGCCTCTGACAAGCGCTCGGGGAAACTAATTTGCGTGGGCAGACACTCGGACAGCGGAGATGGAGGCCGCTATCAGCCCTAAATGAGTCGTGAGGCGGTGCTAGAGGGAGAGTTGGTGCCTTAATCTGTGCTTGGTGCGATGCGGCGAGATGAAGGGTTCTTGTCAAGCTTACATTGTGGACCTTACTGTTCGGCGAATGGCGGATATATTGTACAGAGACGGAACATGCTTCAGATGAGGTGGTGTAAGCGATTGAGTGCTTGTCAGAAGGATGCAGGTCATACACTCTTCCTGACGAGTGTGTTTCGACATGCCCGACAGGGTAAATGAGAGTCAGGTACAGCGCAGATGGGCATTGTTGATGTCATTGCGGTGGAGGGGCAGGGCGTGGCAGGGGTAGATCTGCATTTTGGGGCGGTGTTGATCTGAATATCCCACGTCAGATCTGCTGCTCGAGTTGCCTGGAGGAGTAGGAGCTGATGCAGCGGAGGGGGAGGGGAGTTTGGGTCAGGCGGTAGGATATTTGGGGCATCATGTCATGGTGTTGGGTGGTGCTGACTGTTTGCCAGAAAGGCGGGAGTGCTGATGTTCACCGCTACGGAGGATTGACTCGTTCGTTGCGTCCACGTGGTGTCCTTGATGATTCGCGGGGTGGGTCGACGGTCAGGCGGTGGTCGTACGAGATCCCAATGCTTGTTGATTCTCGTGCCCGCTGTGGTCCTGGTCTGGGAGATCAGGCACCGTGAGAGTCACATAGGGTAAGGCCCAAGAGTACGTGTACGTGGTCATGCACCGCCCATCCATCGTCTGCTGCCGTGGCAGTCCGGAGGGATACCATCATCTGTTCACGTATTCGGAGATTCCGTTCCACGCACAGATACAGAACATCCTGGCTCGTCACAGGGCTGGAAAAGAACAGACTCTCGTCTTGCATCAAAATTTTCTCGAATTGCACTCGCCACGGTACTTGATTGGCGGTACCAAATGTACAGAGACAGGCACGGCGAACAGACCCAGGGTCCATGCCCTCCTTGTCTTTCTCTTTCTGCAGCTGCCTCAATCTCGCCAGCTGCAGTCTGCGGTACTCAACTGCGGTTCATGACGCACTGTGCTGGAAAGTAAAAAGGTTGCGGATTATTCATAGTATTTTGCCTCCTGTCAAATTTCGGTAGGTCAGAGTATGCCGGGCCAAGATGGAGAAGAAAGGTTTTGTTCAGGGCTGATCTGCGACGTTGTTTGAGGCGAGGTTTGATGTGTTTCCGCTGTATCCGCGCGCGTGTAGCAAACAGGAGACGGTGAACATACGATGATCTCCCAAGACGGGCCACGTAAAGGTGGTTGTCGTCATGTGTCGTTGCACCTTATCCTATCATTCTAGTGTGGGAGCTAGAAGGCAGCTGACACGGGCGGCTAGTCAGAATCTTTGGTACATGCATGCCTCGGTTGCCTTTATGGAGACAATGGTGCGATGGGCGTGTGTCAGCTTGTTCCCGCAACCGATTTTGTAGAAGGACAGAAATGTGGCTCGAGGAAAAGATGATCAAATTGGTAGTACAATCATACAGTCTCTAGTATGGGAGATGACTGAATTACAACTAAAGCAAGGCGCTCGATTGTGCTGCCTGAGGGGTATAAACTTCTAAACGCTCTCCATGTGTTGTAACGTCCCAATATGCTTCCAATAAAAAAGTGATCTTTTAGAATACAATGCGCCCGATTTCCAATGCTCGTGCTTGAAGTGAACAAAGCCAATGCGATTTATGGTGTTGATGGTGCTTGTGCAGTGTTGTACAGGATACAGGCCGAGCCAGCGGCGGGTGAGGGTTGTCGTGGGGTGGTGTGATGATTGATTGACCGGTGAGACTGGAAACTCGAAAGGCAAGAAGGTTGAGGGGTCGTGGATCCTGCATGCTTGACATGTGCTGTCAAGCAAGGCGAAGGATCATGGTGCAGATCCGTGCAGGATTCGGCGAGCTGACTTGAATGCAGAGGGAGGAGTGACTGTCATTCGGCCGGGCGGACCATTGTGGATAGTGGTTGAAGAGGGAGAATATCCCATCTATCGTGGAAGAGGTGGCAATGGCCTCGATGGTGGTGGGCCTGGTTGTGGGGGCAGGCTTGAGACGGGCATCATGACTATGATGTGTGTGAGTGTTTGTTGTAGTGGTGGTATGTCTTGTATGCGGAGAGTGATCGAGTCGAAGAGTGACAGCCTGACAGGATGTAAAAGTCGTAGAGGTCGTTATTAGTACAGATGAATCTCTCGAAACCAAGGCAGCGAACATGGTTCTATTATATTTCTCGTGTCCCAAAATCCTGGCAAGGCAGCGATCATCTCAGCAGGCCCAAATGCCAATTTCGCATGATGCAACACGAGACTAGTGTGCAAGAGCCTCGTGGCGGCCATCGTCTGTGCGTTTTTTCCTTTTCCTTAGCAGCAGGTACACGTGAACGGACTTCAGGTACACCTCCCAGTCCCAATTTTAAACGCGCCTCTCCTCCTTTTCCCGTCCATGCTTGGTACCGTCCCAGATCAAGGAAGAAAAGAAAAGATGACGAGCATCAGAAAAGAATCTATCAAAACGGTCATGCAGTAGGCAAGAGTCTGTCACGTCGGGCAAGAATGTGCGACAGAAGCACTCATTTCCTCCACCCGACCTTGCATTCTCCCGTCATCATACAAGGTCATCTGCTCACGTTTCATAATTTCTCTCACAGTCTATTCTTCCGAAAGTGCTGGCATGCCACGTCGACGAATGCTTCACCGCCGGCAATCTATGCCCATGCCGGAGGACTCGGCATTCTCTTCTTATCCTAACGTTTCCGCCCCACGGACTCGACGACGATCCTTCAATTGGTCATCTCCTGATGAACCCCCCTTGTTCACCTTGTTCCCGGCATGGCGGATTTCATGGCTGCCACACGCGCGATTCAGGAACACAGATCATGCGCTCCTCCTGATGGCCTAATCTCGCCAATAAGAGTCATTCTTGTTTGGTACACTCGACTTTGACAGGGGAGACGAGATCAGGAAATTTCTTGTTTCAATCTTGTCATTGGTCTGTCGGTCTGTCGGTCTGCATGCGTTTTTTTTCCTTCCATGCATATCCGTTGTCCGTACAGGATCCTGCTGTCACTGTCCTTGCAGGCTCGTACAGGCCCTAATTCGTATCCTTCAGCTGCCAAAGCTGCCACAATTGACACGGCACCGCCGATATCCCTACGCCATGAATTCGTGTGGCCCCAAAAATGGATTGTGGCACCTCCTTTGTCTGCCCTGTCCGCTTCGACCATCGTTGTCCCGTCCGGTTTCCATGGACGCGTGTGGATTCGTAACCAGGGATGATTCTCTGCCATTGACGACTACTTGACGCACAACTGGGACTCTATTGCTCCTGACCGCTTCTGCTTCAAGATATCCGACAGCTTCGGACACGGCAGATTATTCGCGAATTGGCGCCACAGTCACTGTCATATCGCTCGGTTGGCGGCAAGGCCTTTGCCCTCCTGATCAATTTCTTGACTCGACAGGTCCTCCACAGCCCGTGCCGTCCTGCACATCCACGTGGAAGCCAGGCAAACGAGCAATCGCATCTCCCGCATTTCCTCTTTTGGATTTCCCTCCCCTGACTATTGCAGCAAACATGGCGTCAGTGACAAGATCAATTCCCAGCCTGATGGCAATATCTTCAAAACTATCAAAGCATGGATCGTTCGTATCGCAATGCTCGACTACGTCAAATGCTATCCTTGCGAGTCTCGACCCGCCCGGCTGGGTGGCAGAACAACCACGAAATGCCAGTTTCAGTCGTCAGGTACGCTTTCTTCGGGCAGTGATCACCAGGGCGAGCACCTGTATGATCGGCCACCAACACAATTCGTGTCTCACCTTTGCCCCGCGTGTCCATGGCTTTCCCATTTGAGACATCTGCCTTTCCCATCTCCCACAGCCGCGGGTATGGGGGATATTCTTCGTTTCGATCGACGATGAACGCAACATGCGACGACGACACGTCAGTCACGGGACATGCGCCGCTTCCAAGGCATACTGACCGCTTAATGGTGATCTGCGGGGTTGTAGCATACAGAATTTGGACGCGACGTGAGACCAGTTGCTCAAACACGTCTTCTTACATGGTTCTAACCACGTCAGAGACCAGACTTTCCATCCAGGCACATTTCCACCATCTGTCAAGCCATGCACGATTTGACAGTGCCATATCGATCTGGATCTTTGACTTGTACGCGCAGAAAATTTAGGCGATCTAGCACAAACTCAGTCCTGTCACCAGACCCGAAACCTTGGAACTAGCGTCATGGTCGACATTCAATGGCGTCCAATATCTCCTGAATTTCTATAGCTGTGCGCGCACACTGACGAAATCCTCATTTCAATTTTCAGGTAATAGTACGCGCTGTCGCCGCGAGACAGGGGCGTTCTGGTACGATCCTATTCTTCCATCGGACAAATTCGCGTTCGATGGAAATCTCTCGGTAACATCGTGCGCGTGGCATCGCTGCCTCGAAGTCACTTCGCAACGTCAATTTCTGCACGACTGATGGACCTGTCGTGCAGGATGCGAACCAGAATGCGAACTCGATCATCGATCATCTCTGCAACGTCTCGATCGAGCTTCTGAAGATTCGTTCAGGAATATGCAGCAGCGGTGAGAATATGCAAGCCTAAGCACAGTTGCACAGATCTGCCGTTCAGTCTGCCCTATGGCATCAATATCTGCATACCGCATCTTTCAACGGTGAGCTCTAGCCCAATAGACCGGGCAATTTTCGGTGCTTCTCATCTTCAGCTCGGTCTCTGGCCCCCAATTGACCATGTCGACAACGAAGCATTCATCTCCGAGTTTCAACGACCTTTCCAGAACGTGCCAGAGGAAAAATGCCCACTGTCAAAGCTCAGCCCTACCGGCACTCGTCCAACGCTCTTGTCTAGACCACCGGCCAAAACTCCGCCGGCAATCTCAACTTTCTTCCTCCCCATGCCTAACCCCCATGCATCAAACGGCCACAGTCATCGTGCATGATCAGGACGAAAGTTAGGAGTACCGAAATGCAAATTGCACTACCGATCAATGCCCTATACGGCAGTTGCACGGTATGCATGAGATCGAGCAACGGGGATCGTGACATCCACGTTCTCGAGAACTGATACGGCAGATTCCTTATGCTGGGTCCAGACCGTCCGCATGATCCTGATAGAGTGCTGGCCTTGATGGGTTGTACATTCGCAACGTGCGAACAGCCTCAATCGCAAATTGCTTTGCCCACTCCTGGCAGCGTTGCGTGCGTTGACCTCGAGGTCGAGACTGTCTGTTTATTCAGCCACGACGAGATAGCCGGTATATCTGTGACCAATGTATGGGCGTGATGATGTGCCGCATTTCACCCTTGATATTCCGCTTGCGTGTGCAGATACCTGAAGGTCTCGGCCGTTCTTCAGCAGGCACCACAGATCGGAGTGAGCTTCCAACGTGATTCATAGGATACATTTCCTCAAGCATGGATCTAAGGCAAGTCTTCTCGACAATTCAAACAGCTCCCTGTCTCGATCGCGCTCTTCCAATTCTTTGTCGATCTTTGTGTCTTCCTCCATTAGTCAATACAGACGCCACCATAATCGGTTCTGTCTTTACGGCGAGCCCAGCCAGGCGCCCCATAGCAGTCGGTCTCACAGCCTCTTCCAGTTATTTCTCTCGCAACCTCTCTTCGAGCACATATAGACTGGTCAGATCATCAGTCCGTCGCCACTCTCAACCTAGCCCTCTGGCCAGTCCATCAGCTGAAACACACCTCCAAGCACAATCGTGCCCTGCTCAACGACATCTCTGCACACAAGCTTCGTTACCAACGCAACATCCCAGTCGTCCAGGAATCGCCCATCTGCCCAAGCCTTCCCCACCAAACATGCGCCCCTCAATCATCCCAAAAACAGACCTCTACTACGCAACCCGCATCACCTCCACAGCCACCATTCGCCACACGTCCCCAAAGCACCCATCACGCATCTCGTCCAAACGTCGCCGCTCCACAAAGATGGGCAGAGAAGGCAGGGATTCGCCAAAGCTGCGGTGATCCACTCTGGCCTTGCCCCGACCACCTTCAGAAAGCAGACAGAGCTGGTCGCGTTTCACCACGACGGCTCCCTGGCCACAGTTCCGAGCGACGATATGCCTGTTTCGCTACCCTACCCCACGAACGCCTGACGACAACCATGAATGAGTGCTGTTGAGTATTGTGCAACATAGCTAGCGGTGAATGCCAATCTGTCGGTAGTCCGCGCGAGGAAGGATGGGTGATGGTCATCTGGTGTTCCGACGTCTAAGCCATGGCTGTTCTCGCACTCGTAATGCAGGTGTGTCCGCGACACGCTGAATGATGGAAGCCCACCACATAAGGCGTGTCGAAGGCCACATCAAGCCGTAGCGCTCTGTACCCACTTTCATACCAGTACAGATCATGAGAAGGAGATAGAAACAATTTACATTGGACTTTTCCCTCATTGCTCATTACACTCCCTACGTCATCTGACTCCTCACCCTGCCTCCCTATCCCCCTCCGTATCCCCCTCACTCCACTCCGTGCTCTCCTAAAGCTCCTCATCCCTCACCTCTTCAACCTGCACCGGCTTCGGCTCTGCCCTCGCTCCCTCCCCTCCCTCCCCGTCCTGCCTCTCCTCCGCTCCCTCCAGCACACTCTCCAACACACCCTGCCCCTCTCCCGCCGCATTCTTCTCCTGCACCTCCCCAGCCCCAGGCCCAGGCGTCCCACTCAACGCCCTCCCGATCACCCTCCCCGGACTCGTGACAACATTCACCAACCCCTCGCTCAACCTCCCCAGGAAGCTCCTCCTGCTTGTCTCCTCCTCCCCACCAAACGAGCCAGGTTCAGGCGTCTTCAACCTCCCTTCTGCACCGGGCTCAGTGGAGGGCAAGACGTCGTCCCCATTCCCTGCAGAACCCATGCCTATCCCCTCGTCGAATACCTGCGACGGGCTAGTCACCTCCGCCACACCGTCGTGGAGCTCGACGCTACCGACGCTTTGGCCAGTGACGTCCGTGACATCTGGGCCTTCGGGGTCGTCGAAAGCGGAGAAAGTGATCTCGGTGGGTTCTTGGATGGAGATGTGCACTCCGTCTTCTGCGCCGTTGGGTCCGGCGGGGGAGCTGGCGAAGTCGATCTCGCCGACTGCTGGGCCGGAGCTTGAGGGGTTGGCGGCTGGGTTGGGGGTGGATTCGTCGATGCCGGCTGCGTCTGCTGCGTCGGCCACGTCGGCTGCGATGTCGGCGGGGGCTTCGTAGAAGCTGCCTGGGACGCTGTCTTTGACTGCTTGTGGGGAGGAGGGGAGTTCTTGGCTTCCTCGGACAGGGCTGAGGGCGTCGGCTGGGGATGGGTCGATGATGCTATCGCCAGTGGTTTGCTTCGTGAGGGAAGGAAGGGGAATGGTCGGCTTGCTGGGCGTCGGGTCGATGGAGGCGAGGGTGGACTCTTCTTCCTCAGCGACTGGCAGCGGCGGCTTCTTGCCTTTCGACGTGGCTGCTGATGCTGGGATTGGTTTGGGCGTCTTGCTATCCTTGACGGTGGAAGGCCGGCCGCGTTTGGGTTCTGTCTTGGGCATGGCCGCTTTGCTCGCTGCTGGTGTCTTGTTGGGCTTTGGCTCGGTCGCTGGGGCGTCGATCTTTGCGCGACCCTTCTTCGCTGGAGCAGGAGTCTTCGCTGGCATTTCAGCTGGCTCATCTGCACCAGGAACGGTGTCGTCGACAGCGTCAGCAGGAGGTGCATCCGCAGCGGCTTTGCCTCGTCCCCGAGGTCGAGGCTCGGTCTTGGGCGCTTGTGCCGCTGCAGCTTTCTTAGCAGCTGGCGTCTTTGCAACCGGTTTCGGCTCTGATGCAGGAGTAGCAGCTGCCTTGCCACGTCCGCGACGAGGAGCAGGCGTCGCTTCGGGAATATCGGTCGCATCCACTGTACCATTGGTCTCTGGCTCAGCCTCCTCAATAGGCTCGTCGACCGGTGCAGATGCCCTGGGCTGTGATTTCGCCGGGCGACCACGAGGACGTGGCTCCGTCTTCGGGACCGATGTTTCCTTCGCGGCCGGAGTCTTGCTGACCTTAGGCTTCGGCTCAGTTGCGGGCGTGGCAGTCGCCTTTGGTCGACCTCGACGCGGTGCTGGTGTTTCAACAGCTTCAGTTGGAGGGTCAACATCCATCGGATCTTCCGCCGTATTCTGAGGTGTAGCCAATGTGCGATCAACATTCTTCGATCCTGGCGGACGACCTCTCGGGCGAGGCTCTGTCGCGGGTACTTTTGACGTTGCGCTTGAGGTGGGCGTCTTCTTCACAGCGGCTTTGGGCTCGCTAGCTGGTGTCGCTGCAGCCCTCCTGCCACGGGGAGCTGGAGTCTCTTTTGCTGGTTCTGTTTCCGCCTCCGGACCGTCACTTTCAGGCTCTTCAGCTATGTCTGCTGTTGATGAGTTTGGTTTCGCAGGTGTTTTGCGATACCGTGCAGGCGTTTTCTTTCCCGCTGCTGCACCAGTCTCGTCTGATTCCTTGACTGGTGTCTCTTCTGCGAACGTCACAGTTGACTTACGGCCGGATTTCTTGCCTGTCGCGGTTGAAGATTGTGTCTTGGCTGGCTCTGCTGGCGTAGCATTGAGTCCCTCTTCGGTAGCACCGGCTGACTTGCGACCAGGAGATTTCCCTTTCGGCGTCTTCGCTGGTGTACTCGAGCCAGCACCTGATGCTGATTCGTTTTGCTCGACTATTTTCATGATGAAGTCCCATTCGTAGTCCTCGACCTTGCTGACGCTCAATCGGGTCTGGCGGAATAGCTGCATGCCATGCAATGGATCTGTCTCCCTGTCCTTGTCTGCAAAGTCCCGCAATGCAGTAATTGGCAGCTTGTTCGCGAACTTGCGCCTGAATTCGACCATGACGCAGTTCCACTTGGGTTTGTCCTTGGTCGATTTCGGGTCATAGTAAGCTGAATCTGGATCAAATTGACAAGGATCTGGTCGAGCTTCACCGACCACTTCCATGATGCCCACAATGCCAGGTACTTTGCAGTTGGACTCGGAGAAGAAGCAGAGATCACCGACCGTCATTGCTCGGAGGTTCTTCTGCGCCTGGTGATTGCGGATGCCTGCTATTGTCAGTGCATGCGTCTTCGTTTGAAAGGAATGTTACCCACCGTCCCATGGCTCAGGACCATTCTTGTTCTTGAGATCATCGATCGAGAAACTGATATCGACTTGCTTGCCGCTAGCCGTGGTCTCCAATCTCGATTCTGGCTCAGCTTTCATGAGCCAGTATGATCTGTCGCCGGTAGAAGCGTCTGCCTTGACATTCGAGGTCGCAGTGTCGGTATTGACTGCAGGCTCAGCAGCAGCTGCTTTGCCCTTCCCTCTCCCCGTGGCTTTCGTGGGCTTCGCCTCTTCTGGCTCGACGACATCCTCAGCTTCCTCCACAGAAGCCTTAGCTGTCCGTCCTCGTGCCTTCTTAGCCTTTGGCTCTTCCTTGACCTCCTCTTCCTTGGCAGGTCTGCCTCGCTTCTTAGTCTGCGATGCAGCCGTAGCAGATTCCTCGACAACATCCTTAGCCGCTCGTCCGCGCTTCCTCGGTACAGGCTGCTCTTCTTCCACCTCAGCAGTCCGCGCCGGACGCCCTCGCTTCTTCGGCTCTGGCGCTTCAGTCTGATCCTCAACCTTTTCCGCAGCAGCTTTACCTCTTCCTCGTCCTTTTTTAGGGACTTCAGCCGCGGGTTCGGATTCCTCTGCAGAAACTGCCGCCTTCTTCCCTCTGCCTCTCTTTGGCGCTGCAGTGTCCCCTTCTGGTGCTTCCTCTTGAGACGCCTTCACTGGTCGGCCACGCTTCTTAGCCGGCGCAGTCTCTGGCTCTGGCTCTGGAGCAGTCTCCTCCACCTTCGCGGTCTTTCCTTTCTTCTTTGGCGCAGGTGCAGGTACTTCCTCGACCTTCTCCTCGACAGCTTTTGCCGGTCGTCCTCGTTTCTTAGCCGGCTCAGGCGCATCCTCCAATTCAGTCGCAACAGCTTTGGCGGCGCGCCCTCTTTTCGGAACCTCTGCCTTTGGCGCCTCTACAGGCTCGGCAGCTTTTGCAGGTCGACCTCGCTTCGGCGCATCGTCTTTGGCGGCAGCGCTGGTGGTCGCCTTTTTCGAAGGTGCTTTTTTAGTGGCAGTTGTTGTCGGCTTCGCTTTTGTGTCGGTAGCAGCAGCAGTCTTTGCGCGTTTGCTTGCTGGAGGTTCTGCATTGCTTGCGGCACGAGTCGTCCGGGTTCGAGTGATGGGCGCGTCCTCTGTCGCGGCGGACGAGGTGGGTAGAGCTTTGCGCTTCTTGGGAGGCATCGTGCAGTGCCGTGCAGTACCGTGCAGTAGACTGATCAATTGGTGTATTCGAGTCGCAGAGATGAATAATGCGGGAGGCGGAAGGATATGGAGAGCAAGTACCAGGTGCACAGGACGCGTCGAGGAATAAACAATGCCTTCGGAGTGGAGGAGTGGTGACGCGGGTGTCCAAGCTCCTTGGGGAGTAGGGAGGCTTATATGTGCCAAACCGCCAATTTAACTAACTTTTATTTATTTACATCTGCAAATTTGCTTAATATTTACGTTCTATTAGTTATTACTTACTCTTATACTCGCTAGTGGACTCGCTAATAGTCTAAATAGTCATTATTTGCTATGCTATACCTACGTATCGATTTTAAGGCTTATTAGTCTTTAATTTAGTACTAGATTATCCTTAATAACCTCGATTAATTAATAGTTATTAACTACTTATATAATGTCTTCTATATTAAGGTATCTCTACGATCTCTATAGTAGTAGTTAAAGTATTAGAGTATTATAATAAGGCTACTAGCTATAGATTTACTAGAGTTATAAGCTTAGATTATATTAATGTTTAGTAAGGCTATAGAAAAGAATAATCTAATACTAAGAATATTATATAATAAGGGCTAGCTAAACCTTTTAAAGTATTAGCTTTAATACCTTTAGCTAGCTATAGATCTCTATAAATAGATAGATATAATTACGACTAGCAAGATAAGAAGTTAATTACGTCTATTCGTTAAGATATCGAGAGTTAGAAAAGAAGAAGAGAAGCTAGTCTATAAAGCATATAATATATCGAGGGTAGAGTAGCCGGAAGCCTAGGCTATAGAGCCGAGATTACGTAACTAGCTTAACCTAAATAGTAACTAAATCTAACTAAATCTAACTAAATCTAACTAAATCTAGTTCGTAATCTATCTTGTATTACTATCCTCTCTCTTAACTGCGTTTACTCTTAAACGCTTATACTATATATCGATCTAGCTTAATTAAGGCTTATCTAGGTAGGAATCTAGATAGTTACGTAGTACGTCTACTATACCCTTTAGGTTGTCGATTAGGTACTACGTTAGAGCCTCTAGATAGCTCTTCTAGCTTATGTAAGTAACTAGTCTATTTCGTAGCTTCCTAACGTTAATAATATTATCTACTTTATATTCTTCTTTACTCTTAATCTCTATCGGAGAGAGCTCCTCGAAAGCTTAGCCTAGTAGAAGGTTATTAGAGTACTTAGTAAGTAGGTTAGTATAAAATATAGAGTAGATACGCCTAAGCGTAAGTAGAAGCTCTAGCTTATATAATAGCGCTAAGCGCTTCTTAAGAATCTTATATAGTCTAACTCTTTTTGGTAATAGCTTAGAGTTACTATATAGTCGTAGGTTCTTCGTTAATAGCTATATCTAATTACTAGCTTTAACCTCTATAGGTAGCTACTTCTTATTAGCTTACTCTATTATATATAACTAGGCCTTCCTAAGGTTCTCCTTAGCGATTTAGTAAGCTTCCTTTATTTACTTAGCTAGTATATAGATAGTAGCTTTGCTTAGCTTAGTACAAGTTAAGCCTAGCTCTAAAGGAGGCTAGAAGCTTATCTTTAGGTTATATCCTCTTATTATTTTAAATAGCAATAGTTTAGTACTTTCCGAGGGGTTTATATTAGCTAAGAATTTAGCTATAGGAAGAATAAGAGGCTAGTTAGTATATCGATAGGTATAGGCGTAGATAACTTACTTAAAATCGTAGTTAGCGACCTCTAATTAGCTATCTATCTATAGGTATACTATAGTAGATAGTTTAGATATAATCTTTAGGATTTAGTAGAGTCGCTTCTATACGTCGCTAACGAACTAAGGTCCTCGGTTAGAGGTAATAGTATCTAGTAGACTATAAAGCTTCTATATATATATAAATAATAGCTTAGTAGTCTTAAAAGCTAAAGTACCTTTATCTCTAGAGAAGTAGAGGATAAGGTAGCGCTCTTTAGATAGTTAGTTAACTACATAGAGTATAGTATTATAGCTATTAACTAGTAGTAAACTAGTAACGAAGTCTATAGTAATATACTACTAAGGTCTCTTAGGTATCGGAAGTAGTAAAAGGAGACTAGCTAGTAGCTTATAGCGAGCTTTAGAGCGCTTATAGTCGTAATAATTAGTAATAAATCTCTTAATATTACTATCGTATTAGGGGATATAGAAGGTAGTCTTAGTTATTATAGCTATCTTTATAGCGCTAGCGTAGGTATAGTTCTTCGAGGTATATATCTATTAGATTACCTTTATAACTATTAATTCTAGAACGAATAGTCGGCTATCTATCTATAGTATGCTCTTATCGATAGTAATACCTATAGGTAGTATCTACTTCTACTTAGGGAAAACGCTAGTTATATAGTAAATGCTCTATATAGACTCGAATTTAGAGTCTTATAGGTTAGTTTTAGCTACCTCGTCGAAAAGGGGTAAGGCTTACTTATCTCGTAGAGCTAAAATAGGTACTATATAGAGGTCTAATTTAGTAGCTAAAATATATATCGAATTAGGTAGCGAACTAGATGTCGAACTAGATCGCGAACTAGATTATAAACTAGATTCTAGTTCGGTAGCTAAACTAGGTCTATTTAACCTTAGTTTAGCTTAAGTAGCTAATCTAGGTCAGATCTAACCTAGATCTAGCTTGTCGATAATTCGCTAATTAAGTACCTTTAGTAGTAGTAGCGTTTAGCGGAGGTTAGAGTCTTCTTTAGATTATAAGATATCTCTATTCCTTCTAGTAAGAACGTTAGCTTTACTATTAGCTACTCTAGGCCTATATATAATCTTAAAGTTAAACTATATAAGGTAGAGGGCCTATCTAGCCTAACGTTATAATAGCTTCTAGGTTCTTATAAAATGTATTAAAGACTAATAATTAGTAAGAACTTAGATAGTCTTATTAGGCTAAGCACTTATAAGCTTAGGAGCCTATTCCTCGAAGGTCTAGATAATAGCTAGAAGCTCTTTATTGTAAATAGTATAATTACGCTTAGCCTCGCTTATAGACTTATTAAAGAAGGTAACGGGTCGGAGTATATCGGAGTTATTATATTATAATAGAATACTAGTAGTAGTAGTATCGGAAGTATTAGTTTTAAGGACGATCTACTTTATATAGTCGAAGTATACGAGGACTAGCGTACTAGTTATAGTATACTTTATATAGTTAAAGGCGATAGTATACCTATTGTTCTAGAGCGTAGTATCCTTCTTAAGTAGATTATTTAGTAGTTTAGTAATAGTACTAAACTCCTTAATAAAATAGTAGTAATAGCTATAGAAGCTAATAAAGCTCCTTACTTAAGTAGTATTACTAGAGGCTAGCTACTTCTAAGCTTTAACTACCTCTACCTTCTTAGGGTCTATCTAGATTCTATCTCTACTAATAATAATACTAAGGTACTTTACTTCCGTTAGGTAGAACTTACTCTTCTTAATATCGGTATTAAGGCTAAGCTTATAGAGCCTCTAGAGTACTAGCTTAATGTACTTAGTATACTCTTAGCGAGTACTATCGGTGTAGATAAGAATATCGTTAAGATAGATCGATACGAAGCGTTCTAGTATATTAACGAAGTTATAGTTTATAAATCTCTACTATATAGTTAGAGCGTTAGTAAGACTAAAGGGCATTACTAACTACTTAAAATTGCCTATATATATAGAGAATATAGTAAGATCTTTATAGTCGATAGAATTATAGAGACAGTAGAAGGCTTAGTAGATGTCTATCTTATTAAACTACTTAGCCTTACTAATATAAGTAAGAGTTTCTTCGATTAGTAGTAGTAGGTAGATATTACGCTTAGTAACCTCGTTTAGGCTATAGTAATCGACATAGAGGCGGAGTCCTCTATTAGGCTTACGAATAAAGAAAATAGGTAATAAGTAGCTTATAGAGCTAGAAGTAATAAAACTCTTATTAAGGTACTTATAGATAAACTATTCTACTATATTAAGCTCCTCTAGTAATAGGTAGCGTAAAGGCTTAGTACGTAGTAGCTTAGCGCTATCCTTTAGAATAATACGATTATTAAAATCTAGACGATACATTAAAAGGGTATTAGATTACTCCTTAGAGAAGACGTCTATAAACTTACGTAGTTCTAGCGGTAGAACTTCTATAAGGTCTAGTTCTAGTTTAGAAGCTAAGTAGTAGTAATCTTTAATATCCTTTATAGAGATTATAAATACCTTATAGCTATAGTATTTAGCTTAAGAGGCGAAGGTAGCAGCGCTAATAAAGGCTATTATATAATCGTTTATATTACTTATATAGGTAGGTATATAAGAGAACTTATACATTAACTAAGAGCTATAAGAAACTAGCCTAAACTCCTTCTAATCTAGCTTAAAGTTCGACCTAAGAACTAGTAGCTAAGATAGACTAATAGGTTCTAGCTCGGTAGTTAAACTAGATTCTAGTTTGTAAGATAAACTATAGCCGAACTAGATCTAAACTAGATTAGTTCCTAGATCTAAGCCGGGCTTAGATCTAGAACCTAGCTTTTTAATTAGCTATAGGAGCTACTACTTAACGATAGCTAGTAAATATTCCTCTTTATATATAACCTAGCTAAGCTCGTAATCGATGTTAGCTTTATTAGCCTTAAGCTATCTAAAGCCGAGAATAATATTAAAGTAGCTAATATCTATAATCTAAAAGATTATAAGACTATTAAGCTTACTAGAGATAGTAGTAGTAAGAAGAATATTATAGGTAACTTACTCTATAGGAACACTATTATAAGCGTTAAGTTAGATAGGATTAGCTAACGCTATAAGGTAGCTAAAACCCTTAAGCTTATTAAGAACCTTATAGTTAGCTATAGCGCCGATAAGTATACTAGTATCGATAAAGACTTAAAGGGTAATAGTACGATTATAGTTATATAAGTCGTAAATAGTAATAGGAGTAGAGTAGTTAGTAGGTAGAGTAGGGTATACAATTCGAATATATATACCCTACCCTATATATACCCTACCTACCTCTTAGTATACCTACGCTAAGGTAGAGAAGAGTAGGGTATACTAAGAGGTAGGTAGGGTATATATAGGGTATTTAATTTTATACCTAGTAGAGTATTAGTAATCTAAAAAGTTTAAGTAGTAATTTTAAAAGTTAATAAGAGAGAATTACTAATTATAGATTCTAATTATAAACTATATTCTCTAATACTACTACTTGTAGATTTCGTACTATTAATCCCTTAATCTCTATTATATCTAGGTACTAGATATCTCCTTATCTTTAACATTAACCTTAGTAGCATCCTTATCCTCTATATCCTTATCCTTACTATCCTTATTCTTATCGTTGTTATTACTATTAGTCTTAGGCTCGGAATACTCTATAACCTTATTATTATTATCCTTAGTATTCGACTTATCTTTAACTTTAACACTTAGATAATTATCCTCCTTACTACTAGCTTCCTTATCTAACATCCTTTTGATCTTATTCTTATCCTCCTTAACCTCCTCCTTATACTTATTATCGTTGTCTCCTTTGTAGTATAGCCTATTACTATAGAGTTTAAGCTCGGAGATGCATTTATACTTAGGAGGTAGAGTAACAACTAGCCTATACAATTGTTAGAATATACTATAATTAAAGACTATAATAAACTTACTACTAGTTAGGATCCTATAAGACTACTAATTCCGTAGGAGGGAGCTCTTTAAGCTACTTAAAATAAATCTAGTAGGCCTACTTATTGTCGGTATCGTTAGTAATAAGGCTTATATAGCTATCCTTATAGATCTAGCGCTATAGCTTCTCGATAACACTGCTAGTACTATAAATATGCTTATAGGCTCGTGTTAGCTATCGTTCGCCTTGCTAATTTGCTACTATATTATCTTAGATATGCTTAATAATCTTGTCGTACTCTTACTTACGTAGAGTCTTTCTAATACTAGTCTATTTCTTATAGGTCTATATAAACTAGAATTCGAGCTACTCGCCTATAACAATTAGTACTACTATAATAGTATACTATAATAATACTTACTACTCTACTAAGCTTCGAAGCGCTTCTACTATATATCTTCGATAGTATTATCTATCTTACTAGTCTACTCTTTATTAGATAACTAATCCTATCTGTCTTAACCTTTAATCTTAGTACGTAAAGTACTAAGTGCTTTATAGTCTACTACTTTCGTAGTATCGAGAGCTTATTTCTTATATATACGCTATATAGTATAATCTCTCTACTTAATAGTATAAGCGCTTTAACTTAGAGATCTAGAATGTCTAGTAATATATCTAGTCTTATAGCCTCTTCTAGATTAACTAGCGCTATACTAAGAGATCTAGTATTTAATTTCCTACTACTTAGAATTAAATCCCTAGTATTGTTAGTAACTGTCTATAATAAGAGACTATAATTAATACTTCTAACAATTCCCTTAGAGTATCCTACCTAGAGTCTTCTTCTTACTTAATTACTACCTACTCTTCCTGCTCTATCTTAATGTCTTCTATAGGTATAGATATTTAATTAAGGATAATAAAAAGAGTACTTATAGTATATAAATTATATATAAGATAAGTAAAAGAGATAAAAGTATAAAGGTAAAGTTAGAGATAGAAATTTACAATTTACAAATATATAAAATAATAAAAGAGAAAGCTAGAGTAAGAAATAAGAAGTCTATTATTATATAAGTTATTTACTATTCTCCTATTGTTCTCTATTGTTAATAGTAAATAGTATATATAATAATAGATTTTATATTTCTTACTCTAGCTCTCCTTTTTATTATTTTATATATACTAAAATTTTATATATAAACTTTGCCTTCTTAGCTATACATAAACTACCTCTTACTTTAACTATAGTATATACTAAGGCTCGTCCTTAAGCTACTACTAGTCCTAGAGAGAAAGGTTATAAAGAAGAGAAGAAGATATCTACTATAAAGAAGTAGCTATATAAGCCTAGAAAGAAGTAGAGATTTAAGCCTAGTAGTAATTATTATAGTCTTTAATTATAGTATAAAACTAACAGAAGTTAGCTGTTACTCTCTATAAGATTTATAACATGTAAAAAACTATTAACCTATTATTCTATAAACTTTCCTTTTTTCGCCTTATCTATAAGATTGCTCTAGACTTTAAATCCGACCTCTGCTTCTAGCCTTCTATAATTAGAGCTCTTTAGGAATTAGCTAAGGCATTTATTATTAGATATATAGAAGGTATATGCTTGTCTAATATGTATTAAATTTTCGATTAATACTGTACCTAGATATAAATCTTAATACTATCTATACTAAGTATATTACTATCTAGAATAAGAACTCTAGCCTCGCTAAGTACTACTATACGAAGTTTATAGTCAGTAGTTAGTTAAGAGTTAGAATAGAAGGTAGTACTTTATACTAGAGGAATAGTATAGATAGAGTAACGAATTTCTTTACTATAATAATATAATATAATAATACTTTAATCCTTCCTATTTATTATATACTTTAAAGGTTAGAATCGAATTTAGTAGTTATAATTAATGTTTGTAATTATACAGGAGCTACTAGTATGTTTTAAATTACCTTATATAAAGTAATAGTAGAGAAGACTTTATAATAGTCTAAATTTAAATCTACTAATTATTTAAAATTATATAGCTATAGAAGTATAATATCATAAATACCTATACTATCTATAATACTATATAACCTCTACTCTACTATAGTAGACTCTAATAATCTAATCGATCTATAACTACTACTTATATTAACCTTATTAGCTATAGTAGTTCCTCTTCCTTAAGATCTACTAAGTTATCGTTTTACTATATAATAACGCGATAAGGGTAGTTAGTCTATACTATAGTATCTTATAAAGTGTCTAACACTTAATCTCTTAATATATCCTAAGGAACAAATAGACCTTATAAGCTTTTTATAGTAGTAGAAGTTAATATTTTAGATATCTCGCTATAGTTACTCTAAGGAGTATCACCTACTATACTAGAACTCGATACTAAGGACTAGACTAGTTTAGGGATTTTTTAGAGAAGCTATATAGGTATTAGATAGCTGTTTATTCGTTTACTACTTATAGTGCAGTAATGCTCTTTCTTACCCCGCGCTTAGAAAGACTAGTACTAATATAATAAGTAAGTATAGGGACTCGAACTTTTGTAGTAAAGTAATAAGATTAGCCTATAAGGAAGCACTAGTAGTCCGAGTACTTATATAACTCCGAGGTTATCTAGCTATTAATTAGAAGAATATTCTATTATATTTAGCTACTCGCTTCTAATTAGAGCTTATTTAAACAGTTATTAACTATAATTAGTCTTTCTGCACTATTAAGTAACTATCCTTCTAACGATTTATACAGTTCTTACACCTAGAAGTAGCTATACTAAGCTATACTTATTTCGCTACTCTCTTCGTAGACGAATTTAAGACTCTCTACTAAGGCTTATTATAGAATCTTAATAAGACTACGAAGATTTTAATTGCACTTAATAGCTAGTCTACTAATAATTATTTAGGCTTTATTATAATTAAAGCTTATTACATTAACGACTAATAGTAGCTCCGGGAACAATTGTTAGATATAGTACTACTTCGCGGTTAACATATAGGCTACAATATAGCTACCGAGCTTATACAGGTACTATAGTAGCACAATCTCTAGAACTGGCTTCTAGTAGTTACTACTAATAATACAAGTAATAATTACACGTTATGTAAGACTATATATAAGCTTCTCGAATAGGCAGGTATTATATAGGACACGTAAGAAAACACTATTCTATGCCTTGCATATATTATTAACCTTGTTATATAAGATATTATTAAGCACCTTAACCTCGAGACTATAGAGGAAGAAGAGTAGGCTACTAGGCTTAAGAGAAGGCACCTAAACAATATTTCTACTAAAGTTTTAGTATTAAATTTGCTTCGCAAGGTTAGTAATTTAATTATAGTTTTTAATTATAGTCTAATAGATCTCTAGCTCTACGCAATTTGTATTATAATCGATCGATTACCTTAACAATTCGAGAGGTTCGCTAATCTCTAATAAGCTCTTATACCTTAAAAGCGTAAAGCTATTATTCGAAATGTTAAGATATAATAGAATTTAACCTACAATATGTATAAACGTAGTATAGAGCTTAGACTATTTATCGATAAGTAGCTTAAGCAAGAGATCGCGATAAAAGGTTCTACTAGTGTAAGTTCTAACTTAGTTAGTATAGACACTAGTAATCCGGACTAAAAGGATCTTAAGCGTCTTCGGCTTAATAGTACAGAGTAGGCGCACCTTTAGCTAGTAACAACGATACTTAAGAAGTTTAAGAAAGTAACTACCTAGCTAAGTGTTATTAGCTACTTGCTTATCTTATATATCTAGTTAATGTATAACACTCTATTTAACTACCTTAACAAGATAGAGACAAGCGTTATAGACGAGGAAAAGGATAATAAGGAGGAGCTATAGCTAATAGTAGTCAGAAATGTAGTATAGTATAGCTAAGATAAACTCTTAAAGTACTATTCTTATACCGACAATAAGAGAGAGTACCTCTTTAACTACGGTATAGTCTTAGATCCTACCTAAAAGCTAATAACCTATAAAGTTTGTAGCCTAACCTCTACGTTATAATAGTATAGCTAATAGTAGTATAGAACAAGACATAGAAGTAAGCTAATAAGGAGAAGTATTAGTAGTAATTCCTTAACTATCTTAGTCGTTACGATAGTACTCTACCTTTAGAAGGTACTATACCTTAGGCCCTAATAGTTTCGACCTAACTTAATAACGAGGATAATTAGTTCTGTCGATCTTAGCTATTATTATAGCTAAGCTCTAGCTTCTAATTAAGTATAAGCTCTATAGCTTAGATATAACAAGAGGAGTCTCGAAGTACTTGCTAGGAGAGCAAGAACTATCTAAGTATCCCTCTAGTCCGAACTATATAAGGGATTCCGTTCTTAGTACTTAACTAGTAGAAGACTAACTAGAAGGACTTCCTATAGCTCGCTAGAGTTGCTTAAGATATCCTTGTAGTACTAATAGCTAGCGTTAGTATCGAACGTGTCTTTAATATAGTAAAGGATATTATTAGTAATAGAAGGCACCGGCTCTCTATATAAACTATTTAGTAGCTTATTATTATAAAGCTTATAACTGGTCTATCTTTACTAAGTAGTAATACTCTTGCTAGCAGTTATAAGGATATTCTTGCTAGTAGTTATAAAGATACTACTATAGATAAGGTAGATAACTTACTTAAGCTACCTTCTTAAGAGAACATCTTTGCTCTAAGTAATCACAAGGAAGACGATAACATTAACGACAATAAGCCTCTAGCAAAGTGTATAAGATTGTCTAGAAGAGCGTAGGATAGTATAATTCCTTAACACGACGATTAAGTATAGAATATGCTATAATTAGAAACTATAATTATTACTATTCTACCTAATTCCAAATTCTGTATTATATCTTATAGTACAGAATCAATATAAGCTTATACTGCTTACGTAATACTCACCGATGCACGGGCGTAGGTTGCGGTAGGTAGAGTATTTAACTACCTAGATTACCTACTACTCTACCCTACTATACCTACTACTAAGAATACTCTACTCTACTCTTACCTACCGCGCTAAGAAGATATACTCTACCCTACCCGTAGTGGGTAACCTACTACCTACCAACTACTCTAAATAGGAGTTATAATAGCGGGGATATAGTTACTAACGACGCTATTTAGTAATCGAATAACTCTAGATCTATATTAAATTACTCTTCTTCTACTAGAGAATAGGACTTGTCCTTTAGCTAGTCGTTTCCCTAGCTAGATAGGTCGGCTAACTTATAATCTATATTAGGGTCGAACTAAAGCTAAACTAGATCTATATCGTAAGCTAAGTTAGAGTTAACTTAATTGTTTAACTTAGCTAGATAGTCCTAGAGCTATTAGATTTTAGTAGCCTCTATAGTACCGATAGTACGTATAGAGCAAGTAGTAGTATAGGTAGCCTTCTTTATAGCGCTAGCTATATACTTAGTAGAGATATAGTTAGGCTTTCTATAAGTGTAATAGATTAGAGACTAAGGAGAGTAGAAAGACTATAAAGTACCTCTAGCTATAAAGCGAAAGGTAGTAGGAGAAGTAGTAGGAGCTAAAGTAGAATAGAGAGTATAAGTTAGAGCGCTAGAGGCGTAGCTTATAGCTAGTATAAAGCGTAGAGCCTAAGTACGCTTAGTAATAAGGTTACTCTACTAGATATTATAGTTAGTAGTACGAGCCTTAGCGATAAAGGTAGTAAGGTCGTTAGTATCGAAGTTAACAAGAGTAACGCGTAGCTTACTAGAGATCTTCTAGTATAACTAGTAGAGCTATTCGTTGTTAGCGATCTTAGCGTAAAGGGTATACTTATTAAACTTGCTAATAAAGGAGTTAAAAGAGGTATTACGCTAGAAGAGACTAGCAAACTAAATATATATAGTAGCTTTATAGTTAGGGTCTTCGAAGCGCTAGGCTAATAAAGCTAGGCTAGTATTAACGTTAAGGATATTATCTCTAGTAGAGTCTATAATAAGGATATAAGCTTCTCTAGAGAGGCGAGAGTAGAGGTATACGAATTAGATCGCTTTAGTTAGATAGTAGTTAGCTTTAGTATATATCTTACTCTTTATTTAATACTTAAAGACCTCGAACTACTTTAGAGTACTACTACTAAATATAGTAGAGTCTAGTATCTTCTCTAATAAGGTAGCGCCTTATATAGAAGGAGCTAGTATAGTACGCTCTATCTTAGCTCTTAGCTACGCTAGCTTAGACCTAAGATTACTAACTTCGGCGAGGTAGCGTATAGCTTAGATAGTAAGGTTATTTATAGTACTATTAGCTATAGCTAGCTTAGCTTAAGTAGTATCGAGTTAGTTATATAGATCGAGAGTATTAGAACGAGTAGTGTTATATACTTTAACCTACTTGTCGAAGATAGACTTAATAAACTCGAAGGCCTTATATAGAGTACTTATACCGTCCGTCTCTTAGAGCTTCTTTCTAAGGTTAGCATCGAATAGAATAAAGAGATTATAATAAGCTAACTAGATAGCTTTATTATTATTATTAGTAGAGAGGTTTATCTTACTTATACGGTAGTCGTTACTAGGGTTAGATCGAGCTATACTTAGCGAGGTTAGTCGTAATTCGTAGTATAAAAGTTAATATATAATAAAGAGAATATTAAAAATTTAGCTAGTAGCCTACTTCCTTTAAGAGTCGTCTATAACTCGACTTATTATCTTCTTCTTATTCGCAGTATTAATCTATACGGCAGTAGCGAGGATCTATAGTAGTATATATAGGAACTATAGTTATAATAGCTTCTTCTTTAATTCTTTATAAGTATTAGTTATTAGGAGTTATACAAGTAGTAGAAGGACTAGATAATTCGATAGCTCTATTACTCGATCGCGGTAATTACGAACTCTCGATATAGTAATTACGACTAGCAAGATAAGAGGTTAATTATATCTATTCGTTAAGATATCGAGAGTTAGAAAAGAAGAAGAGAAGCTAGTCTATAAAGTATATAATATGTCGAGAGTAGAGTAGCTAGAAGCCTAGGCTATAGAGCTAAGATTACGTAACTAGCTTAACCTAGATAGTAACTAAATCTAACTAAATCTAACTAAATCTAGCTAAATCCAGTTCGTAATCTATCTTATATTAGTTTCTAATTATAGTCTAACGAATTACTAACTTTATATAACCTATATTACTATTAATTAGTTATCTTAACGTTTTAAAAGGTTTATTAACCTTTAATAATCTATAATATCTTAAGAGTATAAGGCTATTATTCGAGATATTAAGATATAGTAGAACTTAATATTTAATATATATAAGTATAGTCTCGAGCTTAGGCTATTTATTAATAAATAGCTTAATTAGGAAATTATAATAAAAGGCTTAACTAATACTAGATCTAACTTAGTTAGTAATAATACTAGTAATCTAGACTATAAAGATCTAAAGTATCTTCGTCTTAATAGTATAGAATAGAATTACTTTAAGCTAGTTATAAATATACTAGAGAACTTTAAGAGAATAACTACTTAGTTAAGTACTATTAGCTATCTATAAATCTTATATATCTAAATAATATATAACTAACTATTCGACTTCCTTAATAAAATAGAGAATAGTACTATAAGGAAGAAGAAGAATAATAAAGAGTCTTAGCCTATAGTTATTAGAAGTATAGCATAACATAGTTAGGATAAACTATTAAAGTACTATACTTATACTAATAATAAGAAGAGTTACTTCTTTAATTATAGAACTATTCTCGACTCTATATAAAAGCTAACTCTCTATAAGGTTCGTAGCTTAGATATATATTAATATAGTAAAGCTAATAGTATTATAGAATAAGACCTAGGATAAGACTAATAAGAGAAAGTATTATAAGTAGTTCTTTAACTACCTTAGTCGTTACGATAGTAGATTACTCTTAAACCTACCTAATACTCTAAACGTTATAACTCTACTTAAAAATAAAGATAATTAGTTCTATCGACTTTAGTTACCTATATAGCTTATTTCCTTATAGACTAGCTTTAGCTTCTAATCTAGTATAAGCTTTATATCTCTAGAATAGGAATAAGAGAAGGAGTTATAAACTATATATTAAGAGAGTAAGAACTACCTTAGTATTCCTTTAGTCCGAAGTTAACTAGGATATATATTACTTAATTAGTAGAAGGCTAATAAAAAGGAGTTCCTATAGCTTACTAAAGTTACTTATAATATTTTTATTATACTAATAGCTAGCGTTAGTATTAAACATATCTTTAATATAGTAAAGAATATTATTAGTAATAAAAGACACTAGTTCTCTATATAAACTATTTAGTAGCTTATTATTATAAAGCTTATAACTAGTCTATCTTTATTAAGTAGTAATACTCTTACTAGTAGTTATAAGGATATTCTTACTAGTAGTTATAAAGATACTACTATAGATAAGGTAGATAACTTACTTAAGCTACTTTCTTAAGAGAATATCTTTAGTCTAAGTAATTACGAGAAAGACAATAATATTAATAATAATAAGCCTCTAGTAAAGTATATAAGATTATCTAGAAGAGTATAGGATAGTATAATTCCTTAATATAATAATTAAGTATAGAATATACTATAATTAGAAACTATAATTATTACTATTCTATCTAATTCTAAATTCTTTATTATATCTCGTAGTATAGAATCGTAATAAGCTTATACTACTTATATAATACCTACTAATATATAGGTATAAGTTATAGTAGGTAGAGTATTTAACTACCTAAATTACTTACTACTCTACTCTACTATATCTACTACTAAGAATACTCTACTCTACCCTTACCTACTACACTAAGAAGCTATACTCTACTCTACTTGTAGTAGGTAACCTACTACCTACTAACTACTCTAGATTAGTGTTATATTAACTCTAGATATAAGATTCTTATTCTTTCTTTTTTTCTTTATTCTTTTTATTCTAAAACTTATAAGAGCCTCTCTTTAACTTATCTCTAAAGTAGTAAGAGGTCTACGTTATCTTAGAGATGTCTTAGCTCCGGTAGATACTTTTAATTTTTATAAAATAGAAGATAACTTTATTCTTACCTCTAGAGGAAGTTTAAAGCGATATATAATTCTACTAATATACTAGCTTAACGCTATTAACGAGATAGCTTACGAATTAAGTCTTATTAATAGTAGTATTACTAATTTCTTTAGTATACTTCTCTAAATACTAAGTAAACTTAGTAATAGATTAGTTTAACTTCTAAGCACTATTATAGAATAATTAGGTATACTTAAGAGATCGATTACTCCTATCTATAACCTAGTCTTTAATCTAGTTCTAGAAATAGCTCTAGTTCTTAGTCTATAACCTAACGTTATTAATATAACTCTTCTATATTACTACGAGAGATCTATTAAAGTAGCTAGCTATATATTAAGCTCGATCTCTACTAGTAAGGTAGATATATTTATAGATTTAGAAGATAGTATAGTATAATTAGATAAATACCTTTATATCGGTAAGGTATATATACCTCTTTAGCTTCTCTAAAGATTCTAGCTTTTATACCTTCTTAAGGTTAATCTAGAGAGTAAGTATCTCCGTTAAGATAATAGAGTCTAGTATTCCCTTAGTAATATCTCCTTAGTATAACTACTCTTTATTATTAGACTCTTCTTAAGCTTTATATAAGTTAAGATAAGTTCTCTTTCTAATTAGTCTTTCTTACTCTTCTATAAGAGCCCTTTAGATCTTAGTATACTTTCTATTCCGATAGAGCTATAATAACTCTACTTAAGTAGTATATAGCTCTTCTTTAGATACGTTAGAGACTAGTAGTTCTAATTAGGTAGCTTCTATCGAGTCGGTAGGTATACTATCTATTATAGGAGATCCTTTAGCTCTATATTACGCTATATATATTAAGACTATCGACCTAGGCTATCTTAACTAAGGTTTATAAGGAATTAGAATTATAATAGAGTATATAGATAGAGTAGGTACGATAGCTTAGAGATAGAGGACTAATAAAGAAATACTATATACTATATAATAGTATAATAACTAATTCCTAACCTTAGAGAAGAGAGGTTAGGAAACTATCTTTTATATAGCGTAGATAGAGAGGCGTTAGAATAACGTATCTCCGCCTAGGCGTTAGGCCTTAGCCTACATTATATTAGCCTTACTAATGCGCCTACTATATAGTAGAGGTTTATAAATTATAACTTTATTAATATATTAGAATACTTTATATTAATCTACCTTAACGATATTCTTATCTATACTAATAGTACTCGCTAGGAATATACTAAGTATATTAAGCTAGTACTCTAGTAACTTTATAAGTTAGACCTAAATACTAACATTAAGAAGAGTAAGTTCTACCTAATAGAAGTAAAGTATCTTAGTATTATTGTTAGCCGAGATAGAGTTAAAATAGATCCTAAGAAGATAGAAGCTATTAAAGTATAGAAGTAACTAGCCTCTAGTAATACTACTTAGGTTAGGAGCTTTATTAGCTTCTATAGCTATTATTGCTACTTTATTAAGGGATTTAGCTCTATCGCTAAGCTATTAAATAATCTACTTAAGAAGGATACTATACTATAGAATAATAGGTATACTACTACCTTTAACTATATAAAGTATACTATTACTAGCGTACCTATCCTTGTGTATTTTAACTACTTAAAGTAAATCGTACTAGAAACTAATGCCTCTAATACTACTACTATAGGAATTCTCTTCTAATATAATAGAGCTAATATCCTTTAGTCTATTACTTTCTTTAGTAAATCTATAAACGAAGCTAAACGTAACTATACTATCTATAATAAAGAGCTATTAGCTATCGTCTAAGTCTTTAAGAAGTAGGCTCCTAAGCTTATAAGTACTTAATCTAATAAAGCTATTTACGTCCTTACTAACTAACTACTAGTCCTTAATGCACTTTATAAGGACTTAGAAGCTATTACGCTACTAAGCTTACTAGGCTCTCTACCTCGCTTAGTTTAACTTTAAGATTATATATAGGCCTAGTACTACTAATAGTAAAGCTAATATACTTACGAGAAGAAATAGAGATACGCTATACTTAAAAGAGAACTCTAATCTACACTAGACACTATTACTATATAAGGTGCTCGATTTATACATTATTAATAAGCTAAATCTAGGTTATATCTAAACTAGATTACTAATTTAGACTAAACTAAAATCTAGTTCGCTATCTAGTTTGCTATCTAGTTTACTATCTATACTATTACCTATCTTAGCTACCGAGCTAGAAGTCTATATAGTATCTATCTTAGCCTCTAAAAGTTAGCCTTTACTACTATTTAATAAAGTAGCTAAAGCTAACCTATAGAACTCTAACTTTAAGTTAGTTTATAGTGTCTACTATATAATAGAGGCCTTCCTAAAGAGGAAATAGTTACTATTAGCTAACGTTACTATCGAGAAGAGAATGCTATAGACTAATAGCTAGTTAATTATTCTCTACTATATAGCTATAAAAGTTATATAGGAAGTTTATAACTCGAAGAATTATATATATAGAGGAGCTACTAAGATAGCTACTATAATTAAGATAATCTTATATATTCCTAAATACGATAGTAACGTAAAGAGGTTCGTTACTAATTACTATAACTATAAGCGTTTAAAAGCTCGCTATAGCCTTCTAGCTAGCCTTCTATTACCTCTACCTATTCTAGAAAGGCCTTAGTAGTATATTACTATAGACTTCGTTACTAGTCTATCTCTAGTAAATAGCTATAATATAGTACTCTATATCGTTAACTACCTAACTAAGGAATAATACTTAATCTCTTACTTCTTAGATAATAGAGATATATTAGCATTTAAGACTACTAAGCTCTTATTCTCCTATATATAGAAACTATATAGTCTACCCGATAGTATTACCTTCGATTACGACTTTTAGTTCGTTAGTAATGTCTAGAATAAGCTCTACTAAATCCTAAAGATTATAGTTAAACTCTCTACTATAGAGTTCGAGTAAGTTATCTATTTATATACTATACGCTTTAGTAATTAGACTCTTGTCCTACTAGTTATAGAGTTCTCTACGAATATTAACCTCTCGAATAGTACTAAGTTATTGCTATTCGAAGTAATAAGAGGTTATAGGCTAAGAATAAGCTTCTAACTACCTTCTAATATACTATTAAGAAGAGCTAAGCTTAATAAGGCTAATATCTATACTCTTGCTAAGTAGCTAGAAGAGGTATTAGCTATTACTAAGACTAACCTTGCTATTACTTAATTACGTATAGTAGAATAGGCTAATAAGCACTAGCTACTAATAGAATTTAAAGTTAGTAATCTAGTATAGCTATTAACAAAGAACCTCTATCTATATAGTAACTCTAAGCTACTACTAAAAAGAGTAGATCTCTATAAGGTATTAGAGAAATGTTCGCTACTAGTATATAAGCTAGAGCTACTAGCTACGTTATAATATATATACTCTATATTTTATACTAGAGTAGTTGTCGGGCAGGAGGTGCCCCGCGTTAGGTAGGAGCTAGATACCTTTCTTGGCAGGTAGGGGTAGGTTAGGGGCTAGGTACTAATACTAAGTAGGTAGGTATAGAGTTAGGCCTTAGGTAGGCTAGTAGGTATACTAACCTAACCTAGGGCTACCCTTAGGGTACCTACTAGGTACGTAGTTAAAGCGTCCCTCTATACTATCGCGCGCGCGCGTAGCCTATGTATAGTATATAGTATAGTACTCTAGATTATAACGTATGTTAGAATTAGCTAATTCCGGTTAGCTAAATCCGTATATATATTAGAATTAGCTAATTCCTAACTATAAGAATTATTATAGTAAATTCTTATAGTTGTGTTTAGAAAATTATAACGAGCAATAGAGATAATTATAATAGAAGCAATTACAATAGAGGCAATTACGATAGAGGCAATTGCGATAGAGCTAATTTGTATAACGTAGGCAATTCCGACGCGAGTAATAACATATATGTAGCCCGTTAGGCACCCTAGGGTAGGGGTAGGTAGGTACCTAGTACTAGCCCCTACCTAACGTAAAAATAGCCTAGCCTAAGCTTAGCGAGTAGGAGCTAGGTTAGCACGGGCTATAGGTAGGGTCGGATCTAGATTGTAGTTAGCATTTTAGGTACCTAACCTAGCCTAACGACTGCTCTAATTTTATACTAACCTCCTTACTAAGTATCTAAATAATTCTCTACTAGGTTAGGCCTTTAAAGAGCTACTACTAGTAAAAGTTAATAGTAAAGAGGAGTATAAGGTTAATAACGTTATTAACGTATATAAACTATATAGTAAACTAGTTACTCGCGTAAGCTAGAAGAGCTATCTAGAGGATCTAATATAGTACCTAATTAATAACCTTAAAGGAGTAGCTAATATACTATATAATTACCTAGACTTCTACGTAGATAAGCCTTATCTAAGCTAGATTAACTAATCTATAATATAAGTGTTTAAGAGTAAATATACTTAAGAGAGAGAGTAGTAATACAAGATAGATTATAAGCTAGATTTAGTTACTATCTAGGTTAAAGAGGTTACGTAATCTTAGCTCGTAGCCTAGACTTCTAGCTACTCTATCCTCGATATCTCGCGTGCTTTATATACTAGTTCTCTTCTTCTTTTCTAACTCTTAATATCTTAACAAATAGACATAATTAACCTCTTATCTTGCTAGTCGTAATTAGACTATAAGTTAAATTACGAGCTAGATACACGTTAGTAAGTTAGATTATAGGTTAGATTATAAGCTAGATTTAGGTTAGATTACAAGCTAGATTTAGGTTATCTAACTTATAGCTATACTCGTAGAGGCCTCGTAGTAAGATTTATAGTTTATAAGAGGAAAAGCATATTTATTAGGTATTATTTATAAGTACAAAAAAAGCTCTAGTAATTAAGATAAGCTAAGGTACTACTTAATATTAGTAAGTATATTCTCTACTATATTATAGTTATCTTTAAGAGTTACTATTCTTACCTCTAGCGCTATCTTCTCTACCTCTAAAATAGTAACTTACTACTTACTCGTAGCTAGACTCGTAGCTAGATCTACTATAGATAGGCTAGTAGTAGTAGTAGTATTCTCTCTCTTCTCTTTCTCTTTCTTAATCTTCCTCTCTATATTATAATAGAATTTATTATTCCTTTTATAGAAGATATATATCTTTTTCTTCTTCTTAAACACCTAGTAAGGGTAGTTATACTTAATATACTCTTTATATAGTTTTAAAGCTAGTACTTCTTCTTTTATCTTTATAATATAGCTAGCTATATCTATATAATAAAGTAGTTAATAAGTATTATACTTCTATAAAGAATAATAGAAGCGAGCTAGCTTAGCCTCGAAAGTAGTAATTCTAAAGAACTAGAAATTAGATAATATAGTAGTTATTAGATAGTAGTATTCTCTATAAGTTATTAGTAAGTACTCTATAAGTATAGATATCTAGCTAATCTTATACTATACTTATAGTAAAGAACTACCTCTAAAGAGTAACTTAATTATACTTATAATATTAAAGGTTAAAAAATTAACTAAGTATAGTATAATACTTAGTAGAGATAGGAAAAATAGAGAGAATAAGGCTAGTAAGGTTATAGTAAATAATACTATAAGTATAATAGTAATTCTATATTATAAGTATAGTATATAGAGGTTATTTACTATCGAACTTATTAGCCTTAAAGCCTAATCTATAACCTAAATAACTATAATAAATCGTAGTAGTAGACTATTAAATAAGATAATATAATAAAAATACTTTCTTAGAGAGCTTTTCTAATACTCTAATTTACCTTAGAATACTTTAAAAGCGCGTAAAAAGAAGGATTAATAGTACTAGAGAGGTCGTAAAAAGTAGTATTAGTAAGGTTTCTTTATTTATAAAGTTTAAAAGTTTTGGCGGTTTAGCACGTACAAGCTGCCGTCGGGGAGCAGCACTAATGCCGAGCTCGGCGTTGGGGAATGCTCTTTTATCATACAGCTACTTCACACGTGCTGATTCGTCATCCAGGATTGGAGCCAAATCAAAACAGTCATTCATTCAAGTGATACTATACTTGTGCTGGTAATCATGGGAAGGACGTCAAAAGCTGTCCTGAATGCACTCCACTCCTTCTCAACGCCTATTCTGCAGATCGATCCCTCGGGGACCCAATAAGATTGAGGGGATTTGCCATACCGCTAGACGTGTACTGAGGACAGTAGACCCCGCACCGCTGGAATGCACCCTTCCATCCCGGGTGCCTGGGACTGACACGGCCCACGTTCTGAATTCAGTCAATGGTTTTCCAGAACCCCAGGACTTCATACATGCACGAGCAGATGTTTGCAATGATAGGTATGGCCACTAGCCCGACGTCCGCTTGGGCGTTGTGATGACAAGCGAGGTTGCATGAGTAGCTCAGACGGTGCTGAAAGAGTCGCAGCGTACCCCTCATGAGGGATCTTCAATGGGCCTTCGCATCCTGCCAGCCGCAGGTGCGCCGCTATTCGAAGGGCTGAAACCATGGGGACCGAGGCCGTGACTGGCCCTAGTCGGGCACGCTACGATCCATACGACATGGTTGGGTACTTGGAAGGATCACTCGACACAGCTGGTAGTATCATTACGCTTTCATGAACAGCAAATCTATCGAAAAGAGCGTTATACGGCCACGCCGGTACCTGCCATGCCATTCTGGTAGGACCTCTCGCAAGAACTACCAGGTTGCCCTCCTCTTTATGCCCACTTTCCGAGTAATGCCATCAGCCCTGCGCCTGCCGTCATGAAGCCAAATGCCATCAGGACAGTCTTGATAGGCGCCTTGGCCATGTACGGTGAGAACATGAATTCATGCGCCATGAGCTCTACCAAGCCGGTGTAAAGTAGAATGCCGGCCGAGATGGAATCGAATACTCCGTTCACGATGAGGGTCGTCGCACTACCAGGCTGGAACGTTGTCCGCACGCCAAGACCGACGGCGATGGCAATAGGAGTGCTGATGGCATACCCGGCTCCGAGCAGATAGGGCGTCCACCTCTTCTCCTTTGGCCACGGGATCATGGACATGCGGCTTCCAAGACCGAGACCCTCGAAGGTTTGGTGGAAGACAAGGACAACGTAGAGCGTAGTAAATTCCTCGCCAGCAACAGCCAAAGTCAGACCGATGAAGATGGAATGGAAGATGATACCGAACTCGAGGATGAAGACGGCAGTAAGCTGCGCAGAGTAGGATTCGACGTTTGTCAGACCCCACTTGTTCTCATCCTCGGTGCTGGTGTGCTCTCTGCTGTGGCCGAGGTGGTCGGTTCCAGGGACGTGATGGGTAGGATCAGTACTACCAGGCGCTTTGTGCTCTTCGTCAGAGTACTCGGCAGGTGCACGCTCGGCGTCGTGGTCATGGCCATGACCATGGGAGTGACCAAACTTAGCATAGCGCATGGTCATCAATTCGACAAAGAAGAGGACGAAGATGGTCATCAGAGCGATGCCCTCGACCCAAGGATACTCGGTGATGGGACCAGTAAGGCACTCATTGAGGAGATTCTCGTTCGCCGGAACCAAAAGCTGGTAGTTTTGTCAGTAAAGATACTACCAGAAATCGCGAGCAATCCGGCCAGATTCTCTAGGTTCTACCAAAGACCGCGAGCAATCCGGCCAGATCCTCGTAGGCACTACCAGCACCAGTACTCACATGGATGAATGCGGTCGCAACAATTACGCCAGAACCAAAGTACTTGGCCAAGAAGAAGGCCCATTGAGGCACACCGAGGCCCTGTCTCCTCGCGGCGAAGACTGGAAACCACGTGCCCAGCCAGGCTCCTACCAGGATGACAAAAATTGCTGAAATGCGTACGCCCATTCGGCCATCGTACTCATTCCCAACGTCGCAGGCAGGGGGGGCTTCTGTGTCTGGTGCCACATCGGCGGTCGTCGTTGTGGTAGGATCTTCTGTCGCCTGGCGGATTACATGCCAGGCCAGGTTCTGGATCGCTTCGGTCGCCATTTTCGGTCGACAGTTGTGGTAGTACCTTTCGTTGAACTACCAGGCCGGGAGTGCAGTGCTGGTAGGATCTCGTGCTGGCGATGGGCGGGCAAGTCGCAAGATTCTCGAATTTGATGAGGGACGAGAGTAGCTGGTAGTATTATTTCAACGGCGAGAGGATGAGATTAAAAGAGAGCAGCGGTCCCACGTGCTCGGACGAACTGCAAGAGAGATTTGGCCGTGATAAAGTTCCTTGGTTGCAATTGAAGCCGAGTGCTTATTTGGGGTGGTTTTTGGTGAGATTCGAGGATTTCACGCTGGTAGGTGAGGTGGGACAACCCTGATGGACAATTGACGACTTGACCCGCTACCCTGATGGATATTTCACAAACGTTGAATGTGGAAGGTCACTACCAATTTTCCTGTCTTTCATTGGTCAATTTTCATCATACCTTGAGAACCCTACCACGTTGTGTCGTCTTCTCTGGTAGTTCTGAAGGTTTGTTTGCACTCTATCTGCTCCAAAAAATTTCACATGAGTGCCAAAGACTGTTTACTACAGGACTGTCCACTACCACGATCGACACCGTCGAGATGTTTATGACACCAGGCATGTCACGAGACCTGGTAGTTCTACAGTCATTAACCTACCAGACAGCTTCCACCAGTCTGCAAGACCAGATGACAACCACAAGTGGGTCTTCTCCCACCTCGCGTGCATGTTCGACTCGCTAGGCTCATCGCCAATGCAGATTCAAGGTTCGTCCGGCATACAAGAACCAAGCGAAGATCCGAGTAGCGCATACCAAGATGGACAAGACTGCGCGCCGTGTGCTTGATGTTCCTACGAACACATGGAATTGCTTGATCCTAAATGTTGGTCCCGGTCATCAGGGTCGTGAGATGATTGCAGGACTTCGGCATGGGGCTCATCTATCTCGCAGCTCGGACGACGCAGGTGAAAAGGCTACCAGAGCATCGGGCGCTGTGCATTTCAAACCATGGACAATTGTCCGTGCAGGTGTTTCGTGGTCCTCGCGTCGCTGGGCCTGGACCTGCATTTGTTAGTGACAGCTGCTCATGCTTATTACTGACACGCGTCGATGGACACTGACTTCACCGTGGCAATGGAGCCGACCTCGCGGATCAAAGATGGCTCCTCTGGTACCGCTTCCCTGGTAGGTCGAGCTCGAGATAGTCTCCTGTCTTGCAATCTGTCGGCTGTGCCCTGCTGGTAAGTCGAGAACATGTTTCGGGAAGAACAGCGACGGGACATGAAACTGTCTAAGATCTTGTATTCCTAGAAGGCTGTCTGATTGCGCTTCACGACCTGCTGTTCATGAATGCCATTTATCCCCTTCTCCTTGTACTCGGACTCTTTCCCTGAGGACTCGTCGCTGCCCCCGACGTTGTAGCCTTTGCCTTCTCCTCCGCAAACTTCGCCGCCTGCTTTTCCTTGACCTTTCCCGTTTGTACCTCCTTCTGACTCGAGCTCCCATTCCAGTAGTACACCATCTGCGCCGCCAACACAGCATTCAACAGGAACCCACTTATGAACCCCCACAAAATCAACTTGTCATCCACCTCCTGCAAGGTCGTGAAGATCCTCACCAAGCTCCCAACCAGATAATTGAACACCGCAAACGCACTCAACTGCCCCGTCCCACCCTGCTGCCAAATCGTCGCAATCTGCGGCACCTTACTCGCAACCCCCAACAACCCAGCACCAGCCTGCAACCACCCCAGCTCTTTCACCCCGACCACGCTCTGATTGAACAACGCATACCCCGCCCCCGCCAGCCCCGCGACAAACGCCGCCGCCCCCGCGCTCTTCCCAGAGAAATGCAACACCAACACAGCGATCGCCACATTCTGCACCGCGATCAACGCCGTCTCGCCATACGTACTGAACGGAAACCCCTGGCGGACATTATACGCCAACGTAACGAGATACGCGGCCGTCTCGAGGGCGTAGGACAGAAAACTCACGCCCGCGGCCGACTGGGCGTTGAGCAGCTTTAGGAGTTGGGGCATTTTGACGATGCTTGAGGCGCTGATGATGGCGATGCCGAGGGCTTTGGAGGTGGCGAGGCGGAGACAGTCAGTGTCGGAGAGGTTGATGGAGAGGAGGAGTGAGTTGTAGCATTTCGGGCCGAGGAGGGAGAGGGCTGTGTTGGCGAGGGGTGTGGGGAGGTTGTTGGTGATGGGTTGGAGGAGGGGGCGGAGGGCTTTTTCGAGGGAGTCCATTGTTGACGGCGTGGTGGATGATAGGGAATGAGGGATTGGTGAGGTGGTGGTGTTTGGAAGAAGACGTTGTTGTTGACAGCTGGAGCTGAAGGAATGGAAAGCTCTGGGTCCGCGAGTCATGTCAGCCGAAAGCGGTCATACGTCAGATTTAACATGTCCAGAGATCATCAGTTAAGCTATGCAGAAAGAATGAATCAATTATGCTGTAGCGATGTATGAGCCCTAGCTCAGGACTAGCATGTCTGATATCATGCAATGATGCCCTCAAATCCATGCGAATTCCAACCATCCCTCCGCTATGCCTTTCAATCCCTTCTTCCAATCTCCTTTCTCTTCATCTCTCCAGATTATGTCCTCAAACTCGCTGAGGTTCAATACCGCCGGTCCTCCACGATCCATAAATTCCTTATCTTGCTTGTCGAGCATGGCCCACTCTTCGAGCTGTTCGAGAGACGGTGGATCCTTAGTCGAGACCGAGCTTCGGCGAGATGATGTGGCTGTCGTTTCCTCTCGAGCTTTGTCACCGCTAGCATTTGCCTCTATCGTCACCCCATTCGGCGTGCCAGATCGTTTCTGGTCCGCCGTCTTGGCCTCGGTGGGAACGTCAGCCTCTTCGCTTGTAGCGAGAGCTTCGCTCCGAGACGCCAGGCTGTCGTCCCCAATTTCACTGTTTGACCCGTTGACCGTGTGATTTACAGTGGGCTCATCTGTCTTCTCTTCGTCTAGGTCAGCAGGGTCGTCTTCTCCATCTTTCTTGACATGGACCATGTCACCATTAGACGTGCTTCTGACCGAGGCAGGAGTCCATGGCAGCTCTCGAAGTCGATCTCCATCATCCTCACCAGCTTCAGATTCGCCATTCGAATTCGCCTCCGACGATCCAGACGAAGATGTGTCTGGAACTACAAACGATCCGTGATTGTCGGGACTGGCAGCCGAATGGGGCCCGTCGGAGAAAGCAGACGATCGTTGATTACCACGGAATGCTGCAAGGCTGACATTGACGTTGTCTCGTGGATCTTCCGAAGCAGCACCATTTACATCTTGCCCGTCTTCCTCTGCTACGTCCGTTGACTGAGCGACATCATTTGTGGGTGCCGCGGGTGCAGTCTCTTCCTCAGCGACAGAATAGCCAGCTGCTGCTAACAAAGAATCCAGGTCTTGATCGCGGATGTTCCGTTCCATGCTCTGCAGACTGCCTTCATCGGTAGGTACTGCTGTCGCTCGGATCTGACTGACTACATCCGCCTGGTTGATCTGTGGTCGAGTGTCTTCTTCCTGATCTCCTGCGTCCAAAGTGGATGACTGTGGAAGCTGCTGCAAAGACGAGTCCGAAGGTCCAAGATCCTGCTCAGGCGATGGACTCGCAGAACGAACGCTCCTGGCGGCTTCTAGAGTCGTACTGTCCACGTATTCGTCCTGCTTGACAAACAGATCATCCTCTTCATCATCGGCGTCCCCCTTCTTGGGTTCCTGATCAGCTACCTCCTGAACCATATGCTCGTCCCTGGTCTTGACAAATTCGTCAATTTCCTTCCGCCACCGTTTCCGCTCATCTCTGCTGTCAACGCATCTCTTGCCAAGCTCTCTTTTTTCAGCGAAAAACTCGTCCAGGGTCTCGTTGATTGCATCCTCGATGACTTGATACAGCACTTCGTCGCCAAGGTCACGCTCTTCTGGGGTGACGACAATCGTCTGTCCCTTTTCGTAGATGGCATTGGGATCACTATGGTCTTTGTTCCCATTCACCCGACCATTTGCCAGCTTCGCATTGACGTCCGCAATATCTTCCTTCCACTCCTCAGCGAGTGATTCGCGGGTCGAGAAGATTGGACGTCGATCCCTGCTGTCGACTGGTACAAGCAAGTACTTTTCGCCTCTTCTGTCCGTGCCGTCAAGTTCGTAAGATTCGCTTCCCGTGTAGCGGGGTCGGACTTGAAGTCGAGCCTCCAGACGATCGTTGAATTGCGGGTGCAGCTCACTGAGAAGAGGCCGGCCATGCTTGCCGAAAACGGCGTCCCAGAAGCTGAGATCTATATCGGTCTGGCCGTTCGGCAGTATGGATTTACTGTACATCGGATGAGGCACAACTTGGGGGTCTCCAAATGAGTCAGCATGCTTGTTGTACGGGGATATGTTCTCGCCCTGAGGAATCTCTGCATCGCTGAACATGGAGCTGAGCGTCCGGTTTGATCGCATCGCTCTTTCGTAATTCATTCCAAATGCCAGTGGTTGAGCGTCCTCGATTGTGACGATATCCATGGTCATCTCTTTGTGGATGATGTATTTGGCTCGCAGCATGCGAATCATGTCTGCGCGATTCACATAGCCATCCCCGTCGGCATCGTACCCTTGGAATACCTTATCCAAAGATCTACGTTTGGCGGGCATTTGAAGATATGCCAGGGCATGGACGAATTCGGGAAAGGTAATCTGACCATCCTTGTTCTCGTCGTAGAAGTCAAACAATCTGTCGTAAAGATAATTTGGTGCGACAGGATGTTTTGCTCTGTCGCCGGCAAAGACTTTGTGAAAGGTGAATCGATCGATACCAAGATAGTCTACATTTCCGGTGGTATCCCTGAAAGCGGACGCGAGGCAGAAGAATTGGTCGTAGAGAGCTTCGATCCTTGGTTCATCAAACCCAGTCTTTTCAGAATGTTCTTTACGTTCCGCTTCGGACAATCGTACGGGTATAGCAGCCTGAGGATTGCCAGGATACCAGACCGGATACATTGCTCTTGGTTGTGCTCTGGGTGATATAGGAATCGTGATCTTCGCAAAGACGTGGGTCCGAACATGTTGTCCGAGTGCCTCACAAGCAGAGCAGAGATCAAAGTCGGGACAGTTGAGACAGTGCCATCGGATACCAGTGATGGGTAGCTGACTACACGAATCGCATCTGGTTCCTCTATGGATGTATGAGGATTTTTTAGCCTCGTCTTCGGCGATATGGTAGAGCAATCCTTTCGCACCCTGTCCCGGATCTCGTTCATTTTCGGCGTCGGAGTCGTCCGCAACTGTCTCGGCATCATCGTTGATCGTGCGTCTAGTCACGACGGAAGACCGCAGTCTGGCAGGGCTGTCCTCCGTGTTACGTGAGCACCAAGATGCGACAGCTGCTTGGAAAGCGTGAAGATCAAAGGTCCATCTACCAATGGTAAAGACCTCTTCCAGAGCCAGAAGTGCGGTCGAATCCCTAGCATCCAGAGCATCACGAATGTCTGGCATGCTTTGGGCGACTTCAGAATCTAGCTGAGCATTGATAATGACATGGAAGATTTGTTCCAACGCTGGTAGTTGCATTTCGTGAATGACAGTATCGGTTTCCGGAGGTGACAGTTGGAGAGCTGACATGACTGCCGGACGTGAAGGTCCGCCTTCAGCCAGGCTAAAGCTGTACTGTCCTGAATAAATGTCAGCAAATGTGACAGAGCTGATGTTCTCGCACTTACGATCATCAACGGCACAGATGCAATCCGGGAAAAGTCTGTCTTGGTGGTCATAGGATATGAAGGTGACAATAGAAATACGACGGTGCCGATGAGGTCGGTGGACAGCATTGCTTCTATGCAGACCGCTTGACCTTGACGTCGTTTCAGGATACGTGAGTCCACGATAGACCAAGTACGTGCCGTACGCCGCCGCCAAACCAGTGGCGACCAGTACAGCGGGCCTGTACCGCGTCACCGCAGAGGTCGCGGCCGGAGAAGACATGGCAATGTTCGTGTCGCTCGCTCATCGCGACATACCGAATGACTGTCTATATGTTTGTCGAGTTTTAGAAATGTATGCCTTGATGCCTGTCCGGTTCAGCCGCGGGACTGAGGCACGCAATCAGGTGGCGCTTCGGTACACGGCTGGTGCTCTGGTGCTCGGCGGTGTTGGAGGAAAATGATCAGGTATCTCAACAACACAAACATTCCATCGTGAAATGTATTAATGGTGGGAGCGCAATGATTAAATAGAGAGGTGACGAGGTTGTGTTTCTATTCAGCCTCGAAATTTACGCTTTGATATCCACGGGACGGGCAGCCTCGTTTCTACCATGCACGGTGGCATTTGTCGGCCCCACTGTCCCACGCATAGCTACATTATTTTGCTGTTGGTCATGAAATGGTATTTTTACAAGTCTGCAGATTGTGAAGGAGCTGTATCACCGCCACCGTCCTCCCAGAGCTCCCAGCGCAGCACCAGCAATGCCAAATCGATGCCGCGATTCTGATGACTCCAACACACTCCGAATATTCTTTGATTGACTCTCGGACGCCAACTTCTCTGCTGGTGCTGCACCCTGCATCATCTGTCGCCGTAGCTTGCGCAGCTCCTCCTCCTCCTCTTCTCTGATCTCCAGCTCCTTGATCCATGCCTCGTGCTTCTCCTTTCTCTTTTTCTCGTCCATGAGATCGTCGTACTGCCTTCTCTTTGACCGATCTGACTCCCAGTATACCGATCCTGCAAGCATTGCCATGATTGTGAAGCCTTGGGCATAAATACGTCGTCGGAACATGCGGTTCGTCCTGTGCTTGTCTCCGGTTCTGAGGTCGCGTCAGCATGCTTCCTACTCGTCCACTGACTGACCTCTTACTTGATAGACTTTGTCGCCTCATATAGCGCCCAACATGTTAAGCCGCATCCAAGCGGAATCAACGGCTCTTCTAACAGCTTTCTCTTCAGCTTCTGCCACCTACTCTCTTGGTAGAAGTCACTGTCACATATCAGGTATAGCCTTGCATTGTTGCTGCGGTAGCTGCTTACACGTCGCCATCGAAGGACGAAGGTGGAGGGGCACTCATGGTGTGAGCACGTGCAATGCTACTCCAATTCTGGTTTGGCGGGAGTAGTAGTGTCTCTGGTGGTCGGGGAAATGAAGAAAATGCTATCGAGTTTGGAGGGAGCGGTTCCAAGCCCAAAGACTGGTTGTTGGCAAATAGACAGGTCGTGAGCGAGGGTGATGAATGTTCTACAGCTTCGTCTTTCTCCAACAATGATGATGTAAACCCGCCGAAGCTCTCCAGATCTCAGATTCTCACCGCCCGGAATCGTTTGTCGATCTGCTTGCGGCTCTGCAGTTCTGCCGCCGATATCGACTTCACTTCTTGGCCAAAACTTCGACCATGACTCCGTGAGCGGAGGTCAGTCGAATACCATCAATTGCCATTTATTTGCCATGGCGGAGGTGACAGAAGTCAATGGCGGCTCAGCGCCGCAGATTCCGAGGAGAAATACGTTATCACTGACAGAATATGCCGCCAATCCGTCCCCATCCGATGAAAGCTCGAAAGAGAAGATACTAAAGACTGGTGTACCAGAGCACTTTTTGCTGCCGACTGGATATCCTGATGTTCGTCGGATCGTTTATCAAGAGTAAAGACACTGACAAGGTATAGTATCTTCGACTTGTTTTGACTTCTCGCGTCTACGATGTTATTGAAAGAACACCCCTCACATTCGCTACCAATCTTAGCAACAGATTGGAAAGCCAGATCTATCTTAAACGAGAAGACCTGCTGCCAGTTTTCAGCTTCAAGTTACGTGGTGCTTACAACAAAATGGCACACCTCGACCACTCGGAGAGATGGAAAGGGGTCATTGCATGCTCAGCCGGTAGGTCACTCTGTCACTCAACCGAGCTCTGCTAATATGTCAAGGTAACCACGCGCAGGGCGTAGCATACTCAGCAAAGAAACTTCGCATCCCATCCACCATTCTCATGCCGACTGGAACGCCCGCCATCAAACACACAAATGTAGCGCGATTAGGTGGCAATGTGGTCCTCCACGGCGAGGATTTCGATGCCGCCAAAGCAGAGTGTACACGCCTCGCCGGTGTCCATGGTCTTACCGTCATTCCACCATTCGACGATCCTTACGTGATTGCTGGTCAAGGCACCATAGGTCTCGAGATTACCCAACAAACCGACCTTACCAAGCTCGAAGCCATCTTCTGTTGCGTCGGCGGTGGTGGCCTCATAGCCGGACTTGGCGTCTTCATCAAACGCATAGCCCCACATGTGAAGATCATCGGCGTCGAAGCCTACGATGCCAACGCCATGGTCCAATCACTCAAGCTCGGCCGCCGCGTTGTGCTCAAAGACGTCGGCCTCTTCGCCGACGGCGCTGCCGTCAAGACGGTCGGAGAAGAGACCTTCCGCATCTGCACCGAAGTCGTCGACTCAGTCATCCAAGTGAACACCGACGAAATCTGCGCGGCCATCAAAGACACCTTCGAAGACACCCGCTCCATCCTCGAACCCGCAGGTGCACTCGCCCTCGCCGGCCTGAAGAAATACGTCGCCGAAAACCCCTCCTCAGACACGAAACGACAACTCGTCGCCATCGCCTCAGGAGCAAACATGAACTTCGACCGACTCCGCTTCGTCGCCGAACGAGCCGCCCTCGGTGAAAAGCGAGAAGCACTCCTCAGCGTCAAAATCCCCGAACGACCCGGTAGTTTCGCCGCCCTCATCAAGGCCGTCGACCCCATGGTCGTGACAGAATTCTGCTACCGTTTCGCCGAGCCAAAGCAGGCGAACGTACTCATAGGCATCACGCTCCGACCCACCTCCCGAGAGCGAGACCTCGCTGACCTGATCGGGCGTCTCGGCAACGACGGCATGGTAGCCAACGACCTCTCGGAGAACGAGCTCGCAAAGTCGCACATTCGCTACCTTGTTGGCGGGCGGAGCACAGCTCAAGACGAGCGGCTCTTCGCTTTCGAATTCCCCGAGCGGCAGGGGGCATTGCACAAGTTCTTGACGACATTGCAGCCGGGTTTCAACATCAGTTTGTTCCACTACAGGAATGCAGGAGGGGATATAGGCAAGGTGTTGGCGGGGATCCAGTGTCCTCAGGGCGAGGAGGAGGGGTTGAAGGGTTTCTTGCGGGAGTTGGGGTACGGGTGGAGTGAGGTCACGGATGATCCGGCGTATAGGATGTTTATGAGGGGTTGATGATACCAGGGCTTTGTACAGGTAGATGGTAATATTGGGAATCTATGGTCTATATGGGTTCACTACAAGGTCATGCAAATGCTCTACAAGGAGCGCAACCCTGCGTGAGATTGAGGCAGATTCGGTGTGTCCATTTCCGTGCGCTCAAGCACGTCTAAGCCGTATTGCGCAGACGCCAGTACCTCACCCGCCCAATCTCTTCTCCCTGATGAACCACGCCGCAACGGCAGCACCAGCCACCAACCCGACTTGCAATGCAAATGCCCCTCTCGTGCTCTTAGCATAGCACTCCGCGACCACAGCCCTCACCTTTGGCTCCAGGGTACCGATGTATGACAGACTCTCTCTGACTCTGCGCGCAATCTCCCTCGCCTCCTCTCCTGACAAAGTCCCTTCTAGCTCGCTCCGCAGTACCTGGTTGGCCACTGTCGCTGACATGCTGACACCAAAGACACACCCCAACGAGCGAAAGAGGTAGCTGCACGCCGTGACGATGGCTTGATCATCCCGCTCTGCGTTCGCGATGAGACCGATGAGCGTGCTCGTGACACCGATGCCGTTGGAGAAGGCAGCGATGCACATTCCAATGATAATGCCAACTGTGCTCGCGCTGATCAGGCCAGAAAAGAGGATGATGACTATCATACCAACTGTGAGGAATGTATAGCAGAGCACAGTGAGCCAGTAGTATCGCCCATAGCGCTGCATCCAGATCCCCGCGAAGAGTGAGCCGGATACTCCAAATGCCATGCTGGGCATCAAGCGGACACCAGCTTGAGTAGCGGTGAGACCGTCGACGGCTTGGAAGTATAGCGGAATGTAGAAGATGGCGGCCAGCCAGCCGGCGAAGGAGAAGAAGTTGCAGGCATAGCAGGCGAATAGGGTCGGGTGGAAGATGAGATGACCTGGGGCGAAGGGGTGGGAGGCGACTTTCATTTCGACGACAAGGAATATGGCGAACAAGGGGATGGAAACGCCGAGGCTGACGAGGGCGAAGGTGGATCTCCAGGCGACATTGGAACCGTGGTCGAGAGCAAGCAGGAGGGTGAAGACTGCAGCGATGAGAATGGCGGCGCCGAGGAAGTCGATACGTCTGAGCTTTTCTTTCCAGTGCACGGCGTCTTTGGCTGGTTCTTTGAGGATGACGGCAACGGCGATGAAGGCTACCAGACATAAGGGAGACTGGGAGAGGAAAGCCCATCGCCAGCCTATGCTGTCAGACATAATTCCGCCGATTGGAGCTCCTGCTGCAGCGCCCGTGGCATACACGAGGTTGATGTATCCTTGCCATGTACCACGTTCGCGCAAGGAGACGGTGTCGGACATCAAAATCGACACAACTGTGGTCATGCCACCGCCTCCAATGCCTGCGAATGCGCGAGCAGCGATCAGCTCAGAGATGTTCCGTGCTAGACCGCAGAAGAGACATCCCAAGCCGAAGATCAGATAAGCGAAAAGTAGACATGACTTGCGGCCAAAGATGTCAGAGAGTTTGCCGTACAATGGTTGGAAGGAAGTAATAGTAAGGAGGTATGCTGTGGCAATCCATGATGTAGAGTTCAAAGCGTGCAGGTCTGATCCAATATGACCATACGAGGAGACGATGATGGTCTGATCCAAGGCTGAGAGAAAGACTCCTATAGCGATCGCAGGGAGTATGTACGGTAGGCGCTTACGCATCTCCGGATTGCCCTCGAAGGCTGGCGGCTCTGCTGGAGTGGCATTTTCCGGGTCGCCTGTGGTACCGTATGTGGCCGAGCCATTCTGTTGGCCGTTCGGCACCTTGGTCGTGCCATTGGTGTCGCTGGTAGACAGTAACGGAGCATTGGCAGCTATACCTTCGGATGGCTCGGTAGCTGATACTGCAGGATGATTGGCGAGCAATGGCGACCGCTCCGAGGCGGAAGTGTTATCGGGAGACATGTGGACGGCTGTGAATGATCCTGTACGACTCCATGAGACTTACTCTCGGCGCCCTACTTGAAGTGTAACACAAAGAGAGTCTCTCGTCGCAGCAAACAAGAGAGCAAACAAAAATGATATCCGGGATGACTCGGGTGAGGAAGTGATCGCCACACTTTCCTCTTTGGGCAAGCCGCCGGCACAATTTTACCGCGCGATAGCAACGTCGACACATGGTCTTGAAGCATCGTGCCAGCATGACTGACATCCCACGATCGTTGAAGAGAAAGGTCTCACCGCCTCCGACAAGGAACTCTTTGAAGGCAGACAAGGCTGCTGGTGTCAAGCATGAGCCGACACCAGCAGACGTTGAGGCAGGTCAGGCAGACGTGGTAGACCATGTGCAATACTGGCACGATGAGCTGTCAAGCAGAAAAAGAAAGTTCCAAGGGGGTACACCTCAGCTTCCCTTACAGACTTACCGCGAGCTGTATGTCAGGAATCAAACTGACAGGGGTTGCCACTTTGTGATTCACCAGCACGACCATCCTGTATCTGGTATGTGACTTCGTCTGTTGGCAGCTCTGTGGCTGACCATGAGGTAGGTGTTCACTATGATCTTCGTCTTCAATTCTCCAAGACCAGCTCATTAAGTTTCTCTATTCCATATGGCGTACCTGGTCATCCAAACTCCATTCGTCCGAACAGAATGGCCATCGAGACCAGGGTGCACAATGTCTGGGTACGTGACAAGCATGTTCGCTACATCCAATCTTTGACGCCGTCAGAACAATCTAATAGAGTCTGCCTCACACGCCACCGGCTCCCTCCTCATCTGGGATACCGGCGAATACGAGGTCAGACCTCGCCCAGCCAAGATCAGCAAGACCAAGGACACCGACGACGAGCTCTCCGCCTCATCAGACCGCGAATACCCCTCAAAACCTACGGCAACGCTTTCTGAGCCCCAAAAGCTTCGTCTCGCCTTCCAAGATGTACATCCGGGCTATCCCACCCAGGATCATACCTGCTAACCTGAATCAGCGACACATCCACCTCCGCCTCCACTCCACCCGCCTCCCAAAGAACTACACCCTCGCCCTCCGCCTCCCCCGCCAGAACTTCCGCCCCCACCAGCCTCGCCCCCCTAAACGCCGCCGCCGCCACGACCCATCTCCCAAACCCAAGCCCTCCTCTCCCGAAACCACAGCCTCAGACACCGACACCTCCCTGACCTCGACCAGCACCACCCCCAGCTCGGCCGCGGAGGAGAAAGCTGACCTCAAAGCCGCAGCCGCCGCTTCCGACGACGAGGAATCCGCGCGAGACGAGCGCGAACGAGAGCGCATCCGTGAGACGAACGCCTATCCCGGCGCGACGAATGATATCGGCTCCGTGCATCAGAGGCAGTGGTTCATGTCGCTGGACAGGGAGGCGAGTGGGTTTGTGAAGCGGGAGGGGAGGTGGGTACGGCGGGAGGGCAAGGATGGGGAGCTAGGTGGGTTTGAGAAGTTTGTGGTGGGCGGGAGGGAGGTGGAGAGGAGTATTGTCACGGGGAGGCTGGCGGGGGAGGTCATGGAGGATGCTGGGGTGAGGGGGTTTAGGGGGAGAAAGATGTGGAGGGCTATCACGGAGTAGGATGACAGGATGGAGGATGAGACGATGTTCTGGATTCTGTCTATGTTATTAGTTGAGTATGCTGCTTAAGTATGCAAAGATGACAAAGCTCCTGGTGGGCTGACTGCGATGTGTAGAGGTGAAAGCTCTCGCTGAGCTGTGCGAAGTATGCCAATGAGCTCGCTTGGGACTGCGATGTCCAGATCCGGCTCCCGTTCTGTTACACCGTGGCTTCCCACATGAAAGGACCCCTCGCAATCAATCTTCCTCAATCGACTTCTCCTGCCCCTCCATTCTCTTCAATTTCTCCGCTTCCTCCAGCCTCAGCGCCTTCAGCTCCTTCTCCAGCAGCTCTTGCTTCTTCACCTCCTCCTGCTGCTGTTTCGCCTCCTCCTGCCTCTTCTGCATAGCCTTTCCTTCTTCTTGTGCCTTTGTCTTCAGCTTGTTTCGTGCTACCGCCAGAGCTTCGTTGATATCGCCTGCTTCTTTGTCCCCAAAAAGCTCCTGGCATGACCCATCTGCATTCTGCACAGCCACCCTGCAGGCAGGATGCTTCGAGCGTACAGCACCAGCTATATCGCCAAAGTCTCCATCGCCACTGATCTTGAAAAACCCCAGAGAGGCTGGGATGGTGATAGCGAACTCGCTGCCTTGTCTCATCCTGCTGCCTAGCATAAGGAAGAGCGGATGGATATCAACATATTCCAGTTGAGTGAAGACAAGCAAGTACAGAGGTCCTATCATGACAGGTAGCTCATAAAGGGTGAGGCAGTCGAAGACGCTCAGCGTGAGTGATCGAAGTCCCGGGGCCTGCGAGGACAGCATGTGGCTCAGCGCATTGCCCGACAGTCGGGCACGCTCCGAGCGGTGACCGCGCTCGGTGTTGTTGGCAGCATGGCCGTGGACCAGCTCCAGCACTCTCAAGCATCGCATGTGCGCTAGTACGCCAGATTTCAGTAGAGTTGGTAAGTAGTCCACCGCAATTGCCGAGAGACAGAGACTGGTGAGATGCTCCAAGCTGACAGGAAACTGGCGCACAGATTGCTGCCAGAGACTGATGTTTCTCAGGGTGAGATGCTGTAGCTTGGGGAAGCTTGACGCCAATTGCAGGGCCTCAGCACCCTTGAGACAGCTGTACGTGTAGATTCCGTCTCGGGTATAGCCGGCACAGATGTTTTCCATGGACAGTTTCAGACTGACGATGTCGTTACGCTTGTCGGTGCTCGGTCCTGATTGAATGGCTTTCACCAAAGGTCCGGGCCCGTTCCTCTCGCTGGCTCGTGGTTTCGTTTCGATGGCGGGCTTCGGAGATGACTCTGCAGTCAGGTGCGAGAGAACCAACCATGTGGGACTGTCCTTGGGCAGAAATCGCAGCCTTCGGGTAGTCATGAAGTGATCGAATTTCGGGTTGTATTCGCTGTAACCAAATGCGATATCAATCTCGGGCACTCGGGTGAGGCAAGTCAACAGGACTGCAACGTACGCATCCCGACAAGTATCTCCAGTGAAGCAGTTCTTCCAATCGTCGGCTGCGCTCTTGGATGTGGACCATAGCTCGATAGTCTTCTGAAAGGCTGCCGCATCCTCCTCGCCGCTTGGGCCCGGACGTGCGAGATCGTCCCGGAGAGGGGTAAGTGTAGCGCAGCCTGGAAAACCCCTCTGCTGGGAGAAGTCTGTGGGGCGCATATGGACCTTGAATGAAGTTTTCACCAGCTTCGAAAGCGCAGGAGAGCTGTGCAGCAGGCGGGTGGCGCCGACGATCGACGGCATGGTGCGTAGCTCCAAAGTGGCCCAGAGGACGCGGATGGCAGGGGCCGCGAGACTGGTGTGGCACTGAATCACGCTAAGAAGATCGTTGCGTGAAGGCAAACAGGTGAGAATCTGCTCCAGGACCTCATTTGGCATACTGAGCAGTGCGGGGAGTTGCTGTCCGGGAGTGGCTTGGTCTTGCGCTTCAGCTGAATCAGCTGCTAGCGAGACGAGCATCCGGACTGTCACGCTTTGATCCGCCATATCGTCTGGGGTGTTGTCTGGTGTGATTGTGCCGAAGAAAGAGATGAAGAAGCCGAGTCAGGCTTTGTCGCCAAACGTGCTAAGTCAGCCTACAGAAATTTTCTTTCCAGCCAATGACCCAAATCTGACATGTGATTTCACATGATATATGGAGACCACCTCACAGATCTTTGCGTCCTTCCATATTTTGTTCTCGTCCAACTCTACTTCTCCTACTGGTCGATCATGCTATCGTAGTCCGTCCCTTAGAGAGCCAGGACTGGAATAATGTGGGTCGCGATGACACAAGGGCTCGCGAAACTCTGTGTTGTGCAGCTAACAGGCTCTGGCAGTCCATATTTGGTACGTTGTTACACTATGTTCAAGGAGATTTAGACTCACACTGTAGGCCAAAATTTGGCTGGATCGAGAGCACGAGACGGACGACACAGGACACGAAGGAACTGGGGCAAACGCACAGATTTCTACGTCAGGTATGGGCATCCTGCTCGGACTGTGTCAAGCATGTCGTGCCGGGCTTGTAGGCTGCGTCCATCGCTGAGAAGGTCGACAAACTTCGGCCATGAAGAGTCCGAAGATGCATCAAAGCCAGGACTCGTTGACAAAGAACGCCAAAGCCACAGGATCTATCGATACGCTTTGACTGAGGCCACCCTTATTCACGTCAAACGACTAGCAATCAGACTGAAGAGGTAGGACACATATATTGAGGAAGGTACGAATCAATTTGGGGTACGGATTTCTCAAATAGACGTGGTTAGTCAGCATCCGATTTCGGGCTTCAAGGATTTGACCTCGGTTTATCACAAGGGTGTTCCTCCCCTGCTTCCTTCAAAACTTCCTTTAGGCGCGGGTGGTGACTGGTGGCCACATGGACCGCGAGAAATGCCACTTCATGGCCAGGCGGCACGGTGAAGACGATCGAGTGGGCGAATCTGCTTGGCAACCAAGATTTCATGGCAATTAGGCACCATTGAAGTTCGGAAAGGTTCACGTCCATTCTTTCCCAATGATCTCTTCCTAGACACTCCTTCCTAAATACCTCTTCCCCGGACAACTCCTTCCCAGACACCTCTTTCCCAGACACCTCTTTCCCAGACACCTCTTTCCCAGACACCTCTTTCCCAGACACCTCTTTCCCAGACACCTCTTTCCCAGACACCTCTTTCCCAGACACCTCTTTCCCAGACACCATGAGTCGCGCATGCGAGCTACATCTTCGACCGCCGCCTTCGTCACTGTCTGGCTCTCCGGCGCTGACAGCTGTTGCCCACCTGCGCGTCTCTGACGACAATCCCCCATCGAGCAATGCATCCGAAGGCTTGGATTACGAACGTTGTAGCAAGCTTCACAACGCCCTGGTGCGTTACGCATGGGAGGCGAGTGGATACGATACTGCAGACATGCCCGAGAGAACTTGGTGGGAGTGGGACGAGAATGCTGACTACCTCGCAACGATCGAAACGACCGTCCACACAACCGTTCAGGAATACCTGAAGAGGACCTTAATGAGTCCTCGTTTCCCCGAGGTTGGTGGGGACACATACTTTCCACGCTATCCGCGAGATTCAGGTCTGAACAGTTTCCACCGATACGCTAAGAAGGTGGCCCCTGCTCGCGCGATGCTCGAAGGCTGGTACAGCATAATCAAGGATGATGAATTCGACCTGCGAATAGTCGGCCTGTACTCGGCAGGTACAGAAATCGCGGAGAGCGGCATAGGGATCATGTACAGACTTGCTGTTTCGGTGATCCTCATATCGCTAACGTCGCCCAGATATGATCAGAAAAGGCACATGTGTTTCTACAACCAGGGTGATCCTGATCTTCTTTTTGACATGGACGAGAAGAATTCGAAGACGCAGCGACTATGGCAGCCACTCGAAACGATACTGACCGTGTACATCGATTTGATCGAGCGCGGGAAAATCGTGGCACTGCACAAGTCAGTCGAGCCTCCAGTGCCCAAGATCCAAAGAACTCTCCTGCCAGACGGTACTTACAGGTACGAGGAGATTCTACCGACTGAGGAGTCTCAAAGAAATCCCACGGTACCAAAACGAGTGACAAATACGGTTGACCCGTGGGCCATCGTCCCTTACACATCGGAAGATCTAAATCTAGCACTCGACAGATGGCAGACTCTCGTACAAGCTATCGAAGATCGTCAATCTCTATCAGCGCAAGACAATCCGAGTTCGAACGGAATTTTCTCCACTGAGACCTTGCAAGCGGCTGGCTTGGACGAAGAGCGCTTTGCTTGGAAATTCTTCAGGATGGCACGTACGCCGCGCTTCGAGTACCTTGCGCCAGGCCTGCGCCTTCCGACGGCCGAGGAATTCGTGGCGTGTGGTCGTAGATTTGAGGACTTTGAGGACATGGCACGAGACGATGTGACTCTACCCGTTTGTGTTCTCCGAGGAGACTACGAAAGGGCTGCTTTCAACCCCTGGAACGTTCATGAGAAACCCACAAGCCTTCCTTGGGGTCTTTATCTGGATTCGACTGATCTGACCGGCTTCTGCCCATTCGAAGATGGATGTATACTGGCACTACCATACAGAATCGCTGGACCGATAAGGAGCAAGTTATGGAACGGGAAGTACTTCACACACAGTTTTGAGCTCCTGCAGATTTCACAAAATCCTTACATGGTTGAACACTCGTCGCAATTAGCACTGTTTCTGGGCTACTTTTGCATAAGCCGTGGTTGATGGACTATGGACCGTTGGTGAGGAAGGCATCCAGCAGGACTCTGAGTGGTACAAGATGGCCGAAAGCGACGATGAGGACGTGCGCAATCAATTCATCGTCCCTGTTGGGCCAGGTCGTCAATGGTGTTGATCGTGGTGCGATGCCAGTCTGGGAGATGTAGACGACAATTCAACACAGGTACACCACAACGGATGGCTCGGCAGGGTTCTAAAGTCGCTTGTATTGCGATTGGCTTGCTCACCTCAGATTCACACAACATGTGGAAGCCATGCTTGCCTGTCACTCGCTGCGACACAGATGTAGGAGCGTACGTGATCGCAGTATGACAGCTGTGGGATAGGTGGATTCCTTTGACGCCTGCTTGAAAGTTTCCCACACCCAAGACAGATCGATGCCGGACGCCTAGGGCCAGGCGGTGACCATGCTGGACTCCGATGTTGCGCAAGGTGGTGGCGAAGGTGATGGTGAGGGCAAAGACGCTGAAGACGACGAGGGAGTCGACGCCGCCTTTTGAGAGTCCGTTGCTGGTGTATTTTGAGGCGGAGAATGTGAATCGTGCGGATTTGAGTAGGTGTGCTGCTCTGTATGGCTTGATGGATGTTTTCATTGTCACAATGGAGATCACACCAAAGCGGCAGCACCGCTGCTGGTTACGTATGGGACGATGTGTCTGGGCCATGATATCGGGATCGAGGTTGGGATTGAAATTGAGATTGGATTTGATGTACAGACTTTCAGTTGGTGCTTGTTTAATCGACGGCCTCCATGTTGGACACCTCATGCCCGAGCTAACTCTCCTGAACATGCTCCGCTCAATGTACGACTGTCACCGTGCACCACCCCTCAATGTCAGGCTCTAGCCATGCTCTCTCCTGCCACCACCAATCTAACAGTGACTTCCGGGATACCTATAATAGCGTAACTCTGCACTTGGGAAGGACCTCCTTGACAGCGTCCTCCAAGCCAACGACGCCTGTCGATCTGCTGATCCGGAGCTCCTCTAGACACGTTGGCAGTGCCTGAGCCACCTGCTGGTTTGTTCTACTTCTCCTCTTGTTGGAGTAGCCCAGACGACGGAAAGTTGGTGACTGTGACAAGAAATTGGAAGGAAGCTCCAGTCGTCGAAGCCGCTGAAATCCAGTCCAATACATCCAACCCTCCACTGGAGAACACTCGGCTTGTGTTACGCATCCAAAGTAGGATATTTCCAAGTATTGAAGCGTTGGATGGTGAACGGTCAAGCCAGCGCTCAAAGCCTCACCAAAAATTAGCGTATCCATTGGCACACCCTTTGACTCAGCATCGCGCAAAGTTGTGGATTTGGTGTTGCGAGGGTGGCCGAGTTTGATGATCAAGCTGGAAAGTGGGTTAGATTTATGGAGGATGGTCCAGTCATCAGGTATCCAATCGGAGAGGTAGGGCGCCAGAAGCTCGAGATGGGTCAGGTGAGTGAACAATGGCAGAGTGTTCATGCCGTCAAGGATCACGAAGCAGCCTTGGTAATTGGCCAATGTCAAGCGTTCCAATTGTCCCATATGTAGCAGTCCAGGTATGATCTCCGATTCGGAAATACCATGGTAAACCTCTGTTGCGTCTGTCTCGAAAGCTCCACAAGTGTGCTCGCCTCGAATCGCAAGATCAGTGACCTTTGGCAGATGTTCAGTGGAGTCAACAGCCTGTCCCGAATGTCCGAGTGCAATTACGGCTTCCCAGGTACGGGTCGTACGGATACTGTGGTAGTGGAAGTTCTTTGCTGTGTCGGTTGGTAAATGTTGCCTTAGAAAAGAACCTGACGTTGGATATGTGAGATCGATTGAGTATATATGAGGGAGAATTGCAAGCAGGACGGCGCCATATCCATCCCAGATATCCGCCGCCCATGCATACGACCAGTGACGTGTCGCATCTGCATCACTCGCTCGGACCCTTGCCAGGAAAGCTTCCAATCGAGCGCGCTCTGGCGTTGCATAGTCAGACAATGGGAACTCCTGCGTATATTGAGCCATCGTACTACAAGCCGGAAAGCCCTCCTCCGGAGAGAAAGCATGGCACCGAATAACCACTTTGAGACGTCTGACCTGCTTCGCGAGATCAGGACGGTCGTACATGAGCTTTGTGACTCGTTCGAGCTTGCGGGGTGTACGGATCTCAATGCGTCGGTATAGCCATGGAAACACGATCTTGTGAATGTCCTTGTTGCATAGAGAGAGATTGAGGATGTCCGCTGATGAATCCATTTCGCTGGCTAGGATGTTGAAGAGATGCTCTTTGCGACCGAATTCGTGGGCCATGGTGGTTGACGTCGTTTGTGAATCCTTCGTGAGTGATGTTGAGTCCGTCGTGAGTGATGGTGAGTCCTTCGTGAGTGGACCTGATGGCGTTGGCGGGTTCGTTGCGGAAGGTGATGTCGGAAGCGATTGCGAAGGCGACGGCGACGTTGGTCGTGCCATCGTGTGAGGCGGTGAGCGTCGGTTGCAAGAGCTGAAGTGAAGAAGATGTCGTGAGAAGAGATAGTGAGACGGTTTTCTGGCACATCTCCGGCAATCATGTGCCTTCACGTGCTTGCTGCCTGCCTGTTCCGTTTCGACCTATCGCTTCACTCTTACTTCCCGTCGTCACTGTGCCGAAGTCCTCGGCGGAGCACACCAGCGGCCAGCACGAGAGCTTCCTCCAGCAGGTGCCGTGGCAGAGAAGATATAACCATGGGATCCCGCGCCACAGTGAACGATGTGAAAATCGGTAGAAGAAACTGATACAAACCATGCAGGCACTGATTCCATTCAAAGACGTGCCCAGCCCAAATGCAATCTCTGTCTATCTATGTTTCTCTCCGACTATTTACCGTATCCATATGAATTGCGCATCTCGGCTCGCCCGAAGACCGGAATCTCCATGACAATCCACGCCAAAGTGAACCCCATTTCAGCCGTGGTCATGGCTTGCGTCCAGAGTCATCGGAGCTGTCGACAAATAGGCAAGTCCCCGCCGCCCAGACCCCAACGTCAATGCATTGTCCTTTCTACTTCAGCACAAGCTTGCAGCTTGGGAGCGTTTCTTTAACAATCTTCTCAAAGTCCTCTCGTCCATTCCACCTGCTGATGACCAGCTCCTCCAAGCACTCCGGTAGACCATCGACCGCTTCCTGTGCTGTCTGCGGTCTCCCGACTGGAGATGGGAACTTGGGATGCGATGGACCCATGGAGAGGAAGTTGACAGGTACCTCCAAGTATCGGAGTTCCTCGAAATCGTACCAGTCCATCCACGTGTGAACCTCGTGAAGCTCTTGACCCATCACACAGTCGTGATAGAGGATCTTGAGCCTCACGAGGCTCTTGCGATGGAATTCCAAGGCGCGCAGCAACTCATATCCGTTGATTGGTCTGTCTCCGATCGTGGCTGGCAGGGCAGTGTTCTTTGCGTGGCCGAGCTTGATGACGAGACTCTCCAACGGATTGAGGAGCTCAAGAATGGACCAGCGATCTTTGTGATTGGTGACGTAGGGGCTGACCAGCTCCAGATGCTTCAGACTTGCCGACATTGGTGGGTTTAGGCCACGGCGGAGATTCTCTTTGAACGTCGTATTGCCGATGGTGAGTTTGTGGAGCTTTTTGAACCCAGCAGCCACGGGCAGCACCTCCATGGCGATGATGGAGTTGTAGGCTTGGTTCTTGTCGGTCTGGTAGGCACCACAGCTGAACTCTCCACGAATCGCGAGATCAGTCACTTCTGCACCGTGGCTTTGAATCTTTGCATCCAGGTAGCCTGCACTTGAGATAGCTTTCAAGACATCCATTGTACGGTAAGTGTTGATGTAGTACCCCAGCGTGCCTTCCTGATGATTCTGCCAGCTGTAGGTGTATGGGTATTCCTCCGCGTACCGACCGCAGGTCTGGGAACCTTTAAAGGGGATTGTGAGGTCGATGGATCGCAGGCTTGGTAACATGGACAGCAGAACAGCACAGTAACCATCCCATGTGGTTGCAGGCATGCTTTGTGACCAGTGACGAGTGTGATCCTGGTCGCCAGCACGAATCTCCACCAGGAAATCGCGGAGTTCCCAATCTTCCCTGGTGGCGTACGAAAAGTGGTTGGAGCGATCTGATACGTGAGGAGCCAGAGTCGTACATGCCGGAAACCCTTCCGAGGAAGAGAAAGCGTGGCAGCGACCAACGACGGTGATGTGCTTGACCTTGATAGCTAGATCTGGTCGGTCGTATAACAGTCTCGCAAGCTTTTTGAGCTTCTCCGAAGATTGGATTTCGAGGCGATGGAAAAGCCTGTGATATGTCTCTTTGTGAATACTGCTGCTGCAGAGCGATAGATGGAGAAGATCGGCGGAGGATGTGACCTCCTTGGCGATAAGGCCAAAGATTTCTGTCGGAAAAACCGCCATGGCTGCCGAGCTGATTGTATCAGACAGTGTGCGAGACGGCGATGTGACGATATAGAAGGAGGTCCGCAAAGTCGAAGTGTTGGTGAAAGCACTAGCAGATTCTTCCCTGGCACAACCCCAGCAAACACATGCATTCACATGCTCACTGACTCCAACCGCCCATCCACTTCAACCAATCGCCGAACGTCGTATTCCCCTTCTCCTTCCTCGCCCTGCGATCCTCCTTCTCCTGCTCAAAAAACCTCCCCACCGCCTCCCCATACCCAGCATCCGCCTTGACCTCCGCGATCCTCAACCTCAACTCCAACTCCCTCTCCCCCTCCGGCACCTTCTTCAACTCCTCCCTCACCACCTCCCTCCTCTCCCCCTTAAACCAAGCCAACATCTCCTCCTGTCTCTCCTCACTGCTCTTCCCCCTCCCCACCTCCCCTCTCCACGGCACCTCCAACTCCCCAAACACCGGCATTTCCCTCCCCTCTTTCTTCGCCACCTTCTCCGCCTCCTCCCGCCTTCTCACTTCCTGCCAAATCCCATCCGCCCTCGCCTGCATCGCCTCCCTCCTCTCATCACCCCTCCCGTCCTCATCGAGGCGCAAGTCCATGTACCCCATTGCCTTGAGAAACCTCGCCTGGAGTGTATAGCATTTACTAAACGTCTTGCTTTCGTCCCTGCACCCTCGCATCTTTTGCGCTAGGTTGCCCGACGAGAAACACTCGTTTTCGGCAATGTGTTCCTCGACGCAGTTTTCCAGGGCGGCGCGGGAGACGGCGGCGCGGCGCGAGGAGTAGGACGAGAGGAGGTTGGTGAGTTGATCTTGAGAGGCGGTGGGGGAGGGGGCTGAGGTGGAGGGCGTGTAGGTTTTCCAGAGGTCGGCATAGCGGCCGTCTTGGTAGAGGGATTGGGGCGGGACGGCGGGGGTGGTATCGTCGGATCCGGAGGGAGAGGGTGGAGTGGGTTTGTCTAAGGGGTTGGTGAGGCCGACTCGCTCGCTGTATGATCGGGGCGGAGGTTGCGGTGTCTGGGATGCTGGAGTTGGCGGCGGAGGTGATTGTGGTTTTGGCGCTTCCTTGTCGAGGAGAGCTTTGGTTTTGGCATCGAGGGTGTCGTAGCCATCATCTGAGGGCTTTGAGTTCCAGAGCCACCCCATATTGGCGGATGTGTTGTGGATGTGCGAGCAAATGTCGTTGGGAAGCAGTGGTGAACATTTTCTTGGAGCTCCGAAATGCTGGCTTCTCATTGGCCGGCATGTTCAGCAGCTTCACGCCACGCATATATTCAGGCACGACGTTGTCACTGCACGTATTGATTCAACATGCTTGAATACACCGATCTATCTGTTCGGAGGGCGCTGTAGACTCTCGATCAAAATTTCAAGGCTCACATGAGCTTCTAGTTCATTGAGTCTCCCAATGGCGAACGCATGTCATACAGCTCATCATCGATTTCGAGATGCTCAGAATGTCTGGCAATCTGCCTCCCTCGTCCACCTACACGTCAGAATCACAGTATGTGTGACTATGATTCGATGACGATTTAGCAATTTCTCCGGTCTCGAGCAGCCTGAAGACTGGTGACGGGGTATTCTGCATGTCTTACATCACGATGTCTGAGGTGGTCGTCAGTACTGCGCCTTACTGAAACAGTCATCACAGAGCCTGGTCTCCCATACATAATCTTCAGGTTCATCGAGAGGCCGCAAAACATCACAAGGTTGCATTCCGAGATTGAAAAGACTTAGTCCAATCCAGCGACATGCAAAGAGGATGACTGTTCCACACCTACTCAAAAAGTCTCTGCTTACCATTTGCCGCCTCGGCAGAAGTATCATCGCTTGATGCAGTCTCGAAATAGAACTGAGCCAGCTCCTCATCATGTTCATGGTGACTGGTGACTAGCTTACCGTGCGTTCGTCAATGGACAGGCATTAAGTCAGAGGTCTGGGATGTCCTATTACACAACAGCCTTGCGATGTATGAACCAGGTGTTGTGGTGCGGATCTATCACAGTTCGTGAGCAGTATCAAGCACAGGCTCGTTCGCCGGGTCGTCAGGCGGTCCGAATGGCTAGAGTCTATGCCAAAGTGCCCTTGCAATCATCGGTCACCGATCGTGCTAGACATGGTGTAGAGTCTGCTCGTCTAAGAATGGTGCAAAGTATCCTATATTGGTCAAAGACATCTTACCATACAGTAAGGTTAGATGAACGGCCCTACCTCGGTGTAACGGAAATCACCGTGTGGAGAGGTAATGGATATAGATTTACTTACTCCATCAATATTGAAGAGTGCCAAGTGAGAGGAAGAGACACATGGTTAGGGCACAACTTGAGGCAGCATGCATGCTCTCCTCTTGGTAAATGCAGCTCGAGCGGCTCGTCCCATTGAACGCCTCACAGCTTCCGTCGTCGATCAGCCAACTCATAAGAGCCTGGAAGCGATGTGCCAGCAAAGAGACGGCACAATGCGCTCTCATGTACTGCGACATGCGGGATCGTTTACATGGACATGACCGGCGCCAATCGTTCGAGCAGTACGCTGACAGCTGCTTATGCGGTGCCTCCCCGGACGAAAACCCCGGATATATATAGCCGGGAAATTTCTTGGCGGTCGAGAAGGGTAAAGAGTGCGGCTGAGTGCGTTGAAGCTGCATGCTGCACGGCTGAATGCGTTAGGGCTTTGATGGAAGGTCGACAAGTACATCGACCAGCGAGCCGTGTTGATGCGGATACTGCTCCTTCGATCAGCACGCTATGCAGAGGTGAAGGTACAGTACTGCCCAGACTGACCGTGAAGTACCCGGGATAACCCCAAGCTTGGTCTTGTCATTGCGTGACTGGCGATCCATGGTTCGGTGTGTAGATGATCGTATAAGAACAAGAGACCATGGTTGACGAGTGTGCTAGGCCAAAGTCCATACGGTGAAGCCTCCGCTCGTATGACTAAGCCTCGCAGGTCGTCGCCGACGATTGATCATAAGCATCTGGTCGACGCTCTACATGTGCCTCAGGCCATAGTCGTCCACAGCATCGTTGCGTTGGTCGAGTCCAGTCAGGTCATGCGGTGTTTCCATGCCCAGAGCGCGTGTTCAGCCGTCTCACAGCCACAAGGCTGGAAACACCGCATCTCCTGCATGGTGTAGATCTGGTCAAGACTCCGCAGGACATGTGCCGCTGTCTCGGGCATCAACAGCACGAAAGGTACCCAGATTCATGGTAACGCTCGTGCTTCCGACTTTGCAGGCGATGAAGGTTTCAAAACACCTTTGGCGCCAACGGTACGGCATGATGAGAACCAGGGGCGCATCGTCCGGGCGTCTTTCAGCCGTCCTGCCGGACACCGAATGTTTCCAAGGTCGAGACAGATTTGATTGAGCATCTAAGCTCGCAAGATCAGATCGATCATGTGTTCGGGGAAGGATGCGGTGGCGTGCAGACCGTTTGTTTGCTGTGCCGTGTGGCATGCATCGATACAACGCATTGCGGCCAAGAGTGAGGCTCCGCGGACTGCGAAACGGCTCGCAGCGCGCCAGTCGATCGCCAGTCAGATGTGAGTGAATGACACGCGCCGGTAACGTGTCTACGGGGCGAACGGCAAACCAAATGTTGGTGCCAATGTAGATCGTCAGGGCCGGTGCGTGCCCGGCTTGCATTAGAAGGAGAAAGTCGGTAACGTCCACCCCGGGGATCTGGCTGTTGTACTTGGCAAATCGGATCGAGAGACGTGTGTTTCATTCAGAGAGTTACAATAACCGATTATCTACTGTGCGTGTACTGACTTATTAGTACTAGTCCTTTAGTACTAGAGAAGCTATACTAGCCTTTAAGTTATAACACTCCCCCTCTAGTATAGATTGTTAAAGCTAAAGAACTAGTCTGTTATATATAACTAAAGTAATTAGGTTATTACTTTATTTTATATACTTACTTATAATTATTAGTTTTAGCTAATTATTAGTGTTTATTTACTATTAATTGCTTTATCTACTTAGTAACAATAGTAACTCTTAACAATAGCTAGGTAGCTATTATTTATATAAATAGACTAGCTTATAAATCTTAGATAAGGAGATATAAGTATCTAGCTAGCTTCTTTATAATTCCTCTTTCTTTTATTATACTTATAACACTACCTCTTAAGTTATATTAACTTACTTACTACTAACATGTTAGTAACCTTCTTTAATTATACTTAGCTCTCTTATATATTAGTATAGAGTAATAGTATACTCCTTTCTAAAGCTTAGATTATAATTGTCTTTACTATATTAGATAGAGTAATTAAGTCTTCTAGCCTTCTAGTTACTATAAATAGCATTATTAGTGTCTTCTTCTTCCTTCGCTTACTAAAGAAGTCTAATGCTCTTTATTGCCTTTCTAGTCTAGTATAGACACCTTAAGTTAAGGCATTTACTAATAGTAATAGTGCTTATAATATAGTAGTTCCGGTTAATACTTTAATAGCTAATAAGACTATTAATATTATAACTTAATATACTATAAATACTAACTACCTCTCTGTAATCCTAATGTACTATATAAGAGATAGAACTATTTATAATAGCCTAACCTACTATAACGTTAAGAATATAAATAGAACTTGCTTTAGAAAGAACTTTAATACCTACGTTACCTTCTAGCAAATTAATAATAGAACTTATACTAACTATATCTATCTTAATAAGCGCTCTAAGTATAATTTCTAGTCTTAGATCTCTAATAATATCTTTCTAAAGAGCTAGGGAATTACTCTAAGGAAGGTTAAGTTATCTACTAGTTCTTTAACTCTAACTAGTTCTTCTTTAACTTCTACTAGTTCTCCTTTAACTCCTACTAGTTCCTCTTATAGATGTTGTTCTTCTACTACTAGTTTTATATCTAGTATAACTAGTAAGATTAATATAGATCTAGTTAGGGACACTAATATTCTAAAGCTAAGGTATACTAAGGATAAGTACTTTATTTCTACCTCTATACTTACTAGATTTAAGCTAAATAATTCTAGTACTTAGGGAAGGTATATAGACAAGTTTAGGAAGTATATAGACAACTATAAGACTATCTAGAGAAGGTTATTATATAGTAATAGGACTAATAGGCTTTAGCTATATAAGTAAGGTCTAGAGCTTAAGGATTAAGAGGGTATTCTAAGAAGTATATCTAATATAAGCTTATCTCTAACTCCTAAGGGAACTCTACTAATAACTAAGTCTAGTAATAGTAAGGGAAAGAGAAAGAAGAAGAGTAGTTTAGAGTCTAACTCTAAGAGCTCTCTATAGAAGAAGAAGTAAGCTTATTATATAAGTATTAGTAGATAGTAAAGGTATTAAGGTAAAGGATAGTAGATTTTGCTTAGGATTAAGTAGCTAGTAATATAGTAGAGATAGCTATTTTCTTTCTCTCTTTTTAATAATAAAGTAGTATAGACTATAATAAGCTTTTAACAAATAAGATAGCTTAATAAGTATAGTAGTATAGTAATTATACTTTAAATAACATTATAAATAAGATTTTAAATAAGTATATAGTACAAAGGTATACTAAATAATTAGCCTTATAGTAATTATTATTAGATCTTATTAGAAGACTTAGGCTTAGTAAGTGTATTAGCTAATTACTAAGTTATATTAATATACTCTAATTTAATAGTTCTAAGCTTATATTACTCTCTATAATAATAATTCCTTAGATTAATATACTTTAATCTCCTTAAGTTAGTATAATCTCTAGCTAACTTAATAGCTAACTTATTATTAATAAAGATCTTAACTAGACTAAGGTTAATATTAGTAAGAGGCCTAAGTTTAGTAACTAGATTTCTAAGCTAATTAACTTCTCTATAGGTCTTAGTTAATACTAGATACTTAGCTTTAGTGCTTAATAGCACTATAGTCTTCTAAAGCTTTAACTTCTAGATAATAGATATACTAAGTATATAGATAATAGTTTTAGTAGTTAACTTTAATATTTTATTATCACTAGCAAAGTTAGAGTTAGAGTAGGTCTAAATAGTATTACTAAGTAATCTATTAGTTCTTCTAAAGGTTAGGCTATACTTAATAGTTCTATTAATATATCTCTAGATCTGCCTACTAGTAATAATATAAGCTACTAAAGGATTTTATAAGAATCTAGCTAAATAATTAGTAGTATAACTAATATTAGGCCTAGTGTTATTAGTAAGATACTAAAGTTTACTAATAATTATATTAAACTTCTAATAGTTATTAGTATTAACCTAACTATAATTTAGCTTATAGATTATATTAATTAGATACTTAACTATCCTTATATAGAGAAGGTTATAACCTTTAAGCTTCTCTCTAGTATAGTGTAATTACTTAATCTTAATTATATTCTTTGTTCTATAGAGTTATATACTAAGGAAGAGATTAGAGCTTACTACTTTTATAGGGAACTTAATGTAGAGGTCTTATACTAGCTTATTAGTATATTTCTAATATATAGTAATAATTCTAAAGTTATTAATATACACTAATATAATATAGAACTTACTAATAAAGAGATAGGTATTACTCTCTAATCTAATAAACCTAAGTAATTTAAAAGCTTTAATAATAGCTTTATACTAAAGAGTAGTAGCTTATTTTAGACTATAGAGCTTCTTTATTAGGATAATAAGCTTATTAGCTAAGTCCTTAATAGGGACTCCCTTAGAGTAGTAGATATAGTTCTTAAGATTAATATCTAGCCTAAGGAATATAGTAATTATATTAGCTATTATAATTACCTAATTATAATAAAGAGTATATACTAGAATAACTCTCCTAGTTTTAGCTCTTAGTATTAGAGTAAAGGTCTTAATAAAATTAATACCTACTCTCTATCTAAAGCCTCTAGCTATCTATTTAGTTTTATATTTATTAATAGAACTATCTAGAAGCCTTTTAGTCTTAAACATCTATTTACTAGTTATTAGTCTATATCTAGCTAGGGCCTAAGATTTCTTAATAATCTTAAGAGTCCTAGTTGCTATTAATAAGTTAAACTTAGCCTTTATTATAGCTTTCTAATGCCTAGCTTTAGAGCTAGAGAGAGCTTCTTTTATAGTTTATAGATCTAGCTTAAAGGTTCTCCTCCTTAGTGTGCTACTAAGAGTAGTAGTATTACTAATAACTCTACTAGAATTAAGTCTTTTATAATTAATTTGTTAATATAATCTAAGTAATCTTCTAATAGATTTTACTACTAATAATAGAGATAACTTTAACCTTCTTCTTTTGCTAGTAGTAGGAGTTATATAAAATAGTATTATAAGTATATTAATATCCTTATTAGTTATAGGCAGAAGTAGCTAGTTAGCCTTATACTTAGGTAGATTATATATAGAATAAGGCTTCTCTAGGACTTCTAGTAGAAGTATTATAAGATCCTTAGTATTATTATATTTAATAGAAGACTCTATTTAAGACTCTCTCTATTAAATAGAAAGCTCTAACTAAGACTTCTCCTATTCTTATAAAGAATAAGGTGTTCTAAATAAAGTTATAGATATATTAGATAGAGTAGATTTAAAGGTTTAAGCTTTAGTATAGAGTTTATTACTTCCTAAGGAAGGATCTTTAGCTTAAGTATTATAAAGGTGTTATTAGAATTAATAGTCTAAGGTTTCTAGATTCTTATAACTAAATTATATATTATTTTAGCTAATAAATATCTACTCTCTCTAAAGCTATAAAGCCTTAGGTCTAGCTATCTATAGATTCCTTATCTATAGGATATATAGTTATTTAATAGATATATAAGACTAGTCTAAGTAGGTAAGGTCCTTATTAAATGTTATATAAGGGGTAAAGAAGAACCTATTCTTCTATTTACTCTTAGCTTAGTACTAGTATAGCTACTAAACTAGGTAATTTGTAGTAGAGTTAGCTTATATTCCTATATACTATCTAAGCTATACTCTTACTTAGAATTTATATAATCTTAGAATATTATAATTATATATATATACTCTATAGCTAAAGTGTCTAATATATAATAGTAAGATAGAATTAGTAGTAACCTTTAGGTCTTTATATAGGACCTAAAGTAGAATTTTCTTAGTTTTAGTATAAGTAGTTCTATTAATAATATAAATAGCAAATTTAATAACTAGGTTCTAGAACTCTAGAGGAATTCTATAGTTAATAAAGATATATCTTGTTCTAATAGTAACTATCTTATTAGTTAACTCTACTCTACTATTTTAATAGTAAGTATATAGTAATAAGATATTCTATCTCTAACCTTAGGCTTAAATCTTTACTCTAAGCTCTAGGCTTAAGAATTTACTACTACTATCTAAGATCTAGAGGAAGAATACTTTATTATATACTTTACTATTATATAGAGAAGTATACTTAATAAAGCTAAATACTTAGTCTTTAGTAAGTAAAGTCCTCTAGCTCTTAAAGTTACTCTTTCTATAGGTAGTAAATATACTATACCTATATCCTTTATATAATAGAGGTTTAATTAGACCTATAAGGTTAATATATAGCTTATCTAGTAAGTAAGATAGAGGTATTCTTAGCTTCCTTAATATAACTCGTTATACCTTTAATACTATATATAGTAGATAGTAGCTAAGTTTAGATAATAAGAACTTTTCTATCTCTATAGTAAGGTTCTTTATGTAAGTTATTACTATACTTCTAGAGTAACTAAGCCTCTAATACTATCTCTTAGATATTACCTTAGTAGTTCTAGCTATAGCTAGATTTAATATAATATAGCTTAGGTCTCTTCTAAAGGTAGTTTTCTTTAGATAAAGGTTATTATTACTCTTGTAAACCTTAAAGTTTTAAAGCTATTTAATATTACTATCTGCCTTAAGTGTTCCTACTTCCTTATTATACTTATTAAGGAGCTAGAGTTTAAAGAGTTCGATGTCTTCTACTCTAGTAATCTTCCTAGAGGAAATAAGATTATAAGGAAATAATAGAGAATAGATATAGCTTTTAAAGCTAATAGTAGTCTTCTTACTAGCCTTATTTATAATAGTAAGAACTATAGTTCTAACTTCTATCTAAACAAGGTTTTAAGTTCTAAGAGTCTAACTAATTCTAAGAGACTTCTTTATAATATAGATATTAGTAAACTATAATCTATTATTAATAAAGTGTTTTAGTACTCTAGAATTCTAGATATAGTTATTATAATTTATACTACTCTATAATAAGGATATAATAATAGCTTCTTTACTTATAATAGAGTTTCTATTATTATATTTATTAGATTCTAGACTCTTAGGTTTAGGTTCCTTATCTACTACTAAATAGTCTTTTACTTTGTCTAACTTCCCTTTAGTCTTACCTTTAGAGTTATTCTTTATTCTTTTATTACTCTTGTCTTTACTATTCTTCTTATTACTCTAGCCTTTAGGAGCTTTCTTAGGATACTACTTAAAGTAGTTAGTATTTAAATAAGTATAGTAAGTGCACTATATATATTAGTCTTTAATGTAACTAGTAGTTATAAATATTAGATTATTTTTCTTAAGGAGTAGTCTTTCTCTCCTTAGAGAGGCTATTATTACCTTAAGTAGTATATTAGGTTAGAGAGTTAACCTCTAATTCCTAAGCTATTTAGCCTCCTTAGTGCCTATTATAAAGAGTGTTATAATATAAGGACCTAGGAGGCTATAGAAATAAGCCTATTAGCTAGTAGTAAGAGCCTTTTATTCTACTATAATATTATACTAATAAATACACTTTTAAAAGTTTTTATAGTACTCTAATGTATTATTATTAAATAGAAGAACTACTTAGTAAAGCTTTCTAATAGATTAATAAAGCTTATAAATTACTATTAGTCTAAATATAGCTTTAATAGTTATTATAAGGTCCTTTATAGTCTTTAGAGTAGTCCTATAGTAAGGTCTAATAGACTTATAGAGCCTTAATATAATAATTCTATATATAATTCTATTATTCTTTTACTATTTCTTTATCTCTACTTTATAGAAGATACTATTAATACTCCCTAGGTAGTTAGTTAGTAGAGGAGACTCTTACTTATTAATCTAGTTAAGGTTACTAAATATATAACTAATAATATTCTTCTTAATAAGAATAACTTCTAGAGTTACTCTCTAGGTATTATAATTACTTTCTCTCTTAAGAATTTAAGTTTTATAGATTTTGTTTAAGCCTTTTAAGAATATATTAATTAGCTAAAAGGCGATTAATAGATACTTTTAATTAGTCTATTAAGCTGTTTAACGAAGGATGTATATAGGCTACTATAAGTGTTTATCCTAATATAGCTAGTCTAGAAATCTAGTATAGGTAGCTTAATAATCCTTTTAATAATAATATACTTAATTTGCTATAGCTTTAAGTACTTCTTAAGAAGCGCTAGGCTTATAACCTATTATACTTAGCAAATTAGATTAAGAGATATATATTTCATTTAGAGAGTTATAATAACTAATTATCTACTATATATATACTAACTTATTAGTACTAGTCCTTTAGTACTAGAGAAGCTATACTAGCCTTTAAGTTATAATACTAGCTCTCCTCTAGAAGTAGCCTATTTAGAGTTAACTCTACTTGTAGCTAATTAGAGATTATAAATCTACCCCGACACTAGGCCTAATTAGTATTTATAAATTTCTATCTCCTTTAACGCTTTATGTCTCCTAAACCTTATATTATTTAGTAGTTCTCTAGTTGTTAATTAAGTATAAAAAGTAGCTTAAAGCTACTATATATAAATATAATTATTATAAAGGCAAGTTATCTTAAAGAGAGCTTATATAGTAATATCCTTACCTTTCTAGAATAACTCTCTATTACTAGATTAAAAGTATATATAAATTATATATAATAAGCTATTCTTACTAGTAACGTCTTATACTAGTATAAGAGAATACTCTAGTTAAGTTTATTCGCTTCCTCTCCTTCGATAGCTTTAATTTAAATAACTACTAGCTTAATTAGTATACTAGTTACCTTCTTAAATCCTTAACTACTTAGCTAGTATATATACTCTCTATCTCTATTAGTAAGTACTAGTATATTCGCTTTAAAGAGCACTATCTAGAGGTTAATCTTTAACATTGTCTAGCTATAGATAGCGACAGATTAGAAGAGCTTAGTAACACTAAAAAGATAGAGATATAGTTCGAGTTAGTTATATATACTATTAATGTCTTTAATATTAAGCCTTATAACGTCTATAATATAGACGAAATTAGCTATATACTTAGTTAATTACTTTACGAGTAGATCTAGATAATAAGTAAAGATAAGTATATATCTTATTTATATTAATCTAGTAATCGTAAGTAAGCTATAGCTATTGAAACTCTAAGTACTATTAGCTAAGTTATACTATTTCTATTTATCTTAAAGAGCTAGACTATTTAAGATAGCTAGTTTAATAACTTAATTAATCTACTAGAGAATTTAATATATACTAATACTATAATTAAGACTTTACTAACTAGTTAGACAAATAATAAAGTTACTATAAAGTAGTTAAAGAATTACTTTATTCTCTTTACTTAGTCTCTTAACGAGTAAGAGAGGAAGGTAAAAGAGAAGAATCTTAATTAAAACTAGTATTTACTTCTCTTTAACAGTTATTACTTATACCTTATACTAGAGTTCGTGTAATTAGCTTAGAAGTACTATATTACTCTATTAAAGCTACTAGCGTATATAGTCTAGTATAACTATTAGGTCGAGGTTAGAGCGGCCTAAGGCCAACTCTAGTGCTAGTATAGAGCTATTCTTAGCGTGCTAGCACTAGAGCCTAGTTAAACTAGTACTAGTACTACGCCGAGCTATACTAGCACTAGCGCTAGCACCGCGCCTAACTATATTAGTACTAGCACTAGCGCTAGTACCGCGCCTAACTATGCTAGTACTAGTACTACGCTATAGTTAAGCTACAATAGTACTATACTATAGTAGGTACTATACTATACCTTAGTATCGTACTAGAGTCGAGGTATAGTACTATATTATAACTAGCCCTCTATAGTATTAGACTATTACTCTAGTGTCGAGCTTTAAGATAGATATACTATACCGTAGCTACGCTAAGGTTATATAAGAGTAGCTTAGAAAGGAAATTCAATAATATAGTCTATGTAAAAATATACCTAGCCTTTCTTATAGTTCTTTCTTATAGTATTATAGAGAAAAGCTCTTACTAGTTCGAAAAACTAAGCAGATAGTACTTATTGTAGTATCTCCTAGCAAGCACTAAGTCTTTCTAGAAGATAGTAACATACTTAGCATAAATAGCATTAAGGTAGTAGTCTACTATAGTTATTAGTATTAAGATTATATATTCTAAATATATAGTTAATGTACCTTTAAAGTATTTTACTATTATTGCCTTAGTAGCTTCCTAAAGATACTATATAGTACTCTTCTAGAAGCGCAAGTCTCTACTCCTAAATAAAGAGCTTAGATTATAGCAAATATCCTATATAATTTCGTAAACGAGGCAGGAGAAGAGAAGTTTATAGTAGAGAAGCTTAGTTATCTTCTAGTAGTAACGAATCTCTCGGAGAGCAATAGCTATACTATATTAGATATAACACTATAAGAATTCTCTATAAGAAACTAACTACTAGGCTTAAACCTCTAGGTCTTTAGCTAGTGAATCTAACTAGTTATTGCTAGTCTAAACTTAGTAGCGCGACCGGTAGTAGTTATCTTAGTAGCGGTCTTTGTAGAGTTTATTCTACTCTTTAAGGTTGCTTTCCTTACTATAGCTTACTTCTTATAAGCTATAACTACGTAAATATATTAAATTAATTATCGAAATTTGTATATAAGAGTAGAGAGAAGCGAGGAGAAAATACTAAGAGTAAGAAAATAAGCTATAATATAAAATTTAAGACAATAGGTAGAATATAAATTCTATATAGTTATTGTTAACTATAACAACTTTACATTAATAATACTAGCGACTTTATACTAATAGAATAATAGGATTAATGTCTATTATTACTCGTATTCCTAGCTTTCTTATTTACTATATAGTATAAGGAATATTAATTCCTTCTCTCTTACTCTTCTTCTTATAAACCTTATATCTCGCCTTACCTTCTATTACCTTTATTTAATCTTCTTTTATATACTACTACTAATTCTTAGTCTATAATGTCTACTAATTCTATAGAAGAGTAATCCTTTATAAAAGAAAAAGAGATAACTAATACTCTAGAAGTTAAGGTAGAGAAGATAACTAAGGAAGAGAAAGTAATTCTTACTATAGTAGTAGTAATTCTTATAGATGTTTCTTATAGTATAATACTAATTAGATAACAGAGTTTCGATTCCGAGGCTAACGAGATTAAATACTAGATTAAGAATTATAGTTAGAATACTAGAACTCCTCGCTATAGCTACCTCGTTAGTATTCTATAATAGAAAGCATAGCTTAGTAATACTTTATAAGCTATTTAGCAAAGAGATTATACTATATAAGTAACTATAGAGGAGAAATCCCTTATTACTCTCGGCAATAATAATTAATCTATAAAGTGTACCCTTAAGAGAAAACTAGAGAAGTCCGAGGTATACTAGGTAATGTCTAATAATTAGAAAGTAATCTTCTTTAATATAGAGTAGAAGAAGATAGAGGAGACTTACTACTATAGCTAGTAGAGCTATATATTTCTTATAGTTCATTCTTATAGTTTATTTACTAACATTATATAGAGGAATAGATAGAGAACAAGTTTATATCGATTTATTAGAAATAGAGCGAAATTTGCTAAGCTAAAGCTCTCCTCTACTATAAGTAACTTCTTGCTAATTATATATAGAATACACCTCGCGAGAAAGATATACTCCCTAATAACTAAGCTAGACGTCTTCTTAGTACTAGTAGAATCGTTAAGAAGTAAACTTACTATATCTACTAGAATAGTGTTAACGACCTATATAATTCTAGCGACTATAATAATAGTAACTAAGCCGAATTTAAGAAATTTGTTAAGAATATAACACTAGCTAAACTCTAAGTAGTATAGGCAGAAGAATAGGTATATATTCTTTCTTATAGTTATTTCTTATAGTCTTATACTAATCTATTAAAGCGAGCGCGAACCTACCTCTAAACTCGAATTCTAGTACAAGAATAACAACATTTTACTCGAATCTAATAGCTACTATATTAAATACAGTAATAACGAGGTTAAAGAAGAAGTCGACAATAACTTAGAGATTAAGAGCCTCCTTAATAAGGAACCTAATAATTATAAGACTAAGGAAGTAGCTAAAATATACTATAAGGTAGTTACTACTAGAGATTTCGACAACTCTAATAAGGAGGATAAGGCTAGTAATAGAGAAGCTATAGATAAGAGCGATAATAATAAGGATAGTAGTAATAAGGAAGGTAATAATAAGGATAACATAGAGAAGGAAGAATAGATTAACATAAATTAGAGAGATTAGATAGAGTAGTAGTAGCTTTCTTTTTTTTTAAACTAATATAATATACAAGATTAATAGTAGCTAATAGATTCTTATAGTACATTCTTATAGTCTTTATCTCCTTTTTGTATAACTAGTAATATTCCGTATTCTTATATTAAATATGTTATTATTTAATAAAGCTTTAGTTAATTCTTAATTATAGATACTCTCGGAAGTTATTATACTATAAATACCTATCTTCTCTAAGCTAGAAGAATTCCGTATTAAATACTAGACTTAAGGTTTATCCTCTAGACCTTATAAAACCTTCGAAATTGTCTACTATCTACCCTTAGAACTAAACATACTAGCTAAAGAATAGCTAGCTATATAGGCTTAGAAAACATAGTAGTCTTCGACATTAATCGGTAGCAAATCAAGGTTTAGTAGAACATAAACCGCTCCTAACTAGAATTCTATAATTCGCTATAGAGTAGTTTAGGCCGATTTTAACGAAGGTACTAAGCTCGCTAATAGAGTACCTCTTATATACTGCCTCCGCTATAGTAAAGCTTTATAACACTTAATAACGAAGTTAATTAGTAATAAACACCTACTTAAGCATCTCGGTCGCTAGAGTTATTAGAATACAAGAGTTATAAGCTATAAACAATTAGATACTTAAATAATCTTAATATAATTAAAAGCGAACGCTACTATAACTACATCGCGTATACTATAATTCTCTCCTAAACAATTTAAGAAAGAGCTTATTAAGGTCCTTATCTATTATAATTAGTCATTCCGAATAGTCGACAATTTCGCCTTTCTCTAGTTTATATATTTCCTCCGGCTATATACTAATGTTCTAGGTCGGACGTAGTTCTTAGAGTTGTTAAAAGAGCACTACGAGAATATCTAATCTAATCTTCTTACTAATCTCGGTAATTAGACAAAAGTTTTAATTGTACTAGATAGCTAGTCTACTAATAACTATCTAAGTTTCGTTACTATAAAAGTACACTATATTAACGATAACTAGTAATTATATAAGTACCTACTAGACTTCGTACTTATTAGCGAACAGCATACTAGAGTTATACTTAGTATAGAACTACTTAGGGTTCTCTATAAAAGACAGATTAAGACATATCTTCTCGCTATTATAGTAGACAATACAAGCAATAATAATACTCTATGTTCTAAAGTGTAGTAAGGTCTTTAGAAGAAGAGTATACTCTAGTCCTCTATCGAGAATTTAATCCTATATCTAGCCTATGTAATTAATCTTATAGTATAAGATATTATTTAAGCTCTATAACTAGAAACTACTAAGGACAATAAGAAAGCTAATAAACTTAAGAAGTAGTATCTCTATAATATCTAATTAACTCTATTAGTATCTAATTCTCTCTATAAGGTAAGTTGTATTTCTTATAGCTCTTTCTTATAGTTTTCTTACTAGTTTATAAGCTCCGCGCGATTTGTATTATAATCGACCGATTCCTCTAACACTACTAACACTTTAAATCCCTTTAAGTGTATCTCTCTCCTCGTTAACGACTTATAGTTATTCGGGACGTTTATACCTGTTAGAACTTAATATATAATATATATAAGCGAGCAATTATACTTCGACTAATTATTAATAAATAGCTTAACGTAGAGATTATAACTGCGCAAAAACCCTAAGCTAACGAAACACTAGCTAATTAAGATATAGTATCTATAGATCGTATAGATATAAAACGCCTTTACCTTAGTTATACCGAATAGATATACCTAGAGATTGTTGTCTAAATGCTAGAGAATTTTAAGACTATAACTAACTAGCTAAGCTAGTCTTATACACTAGAGATAAATTTATATAGCTTATATATAATTACCTTTTCGACTTCCTTAACGTAGTTAAGTTTGCTTAGGAAGAGGACAACAATTCGGACTAGCTATCTATTATACAGAATATAGCAAAAGCTAGTTATACTAAGCTTTCTAAGTATTACAAGCGAATAAGTAGAGGTTAAGGTTTCCTGTTTAATTATAGTATAATCTTAGATCTAACCTAGAAACTTAATGTATACGAGCATGCTTTATAAGAACTACATTTCAAATCGCTCTACTAGAAATAGTTTCTAGACTACCTCGATCGCTACGATAATAACTACCCTTCTTAAGCTACTCTCTCGCCCCCTCTACTAGTCTCGTCTACTACCTAATAGTTTAGACGAAGTCCCTTATCGAATGTAGTAACTAGCTTTATATCTATAGTATCGAGCTAAGATAATACACTTTCGTAAGGGTAGACTAACGTCTATATAACAAGGATAGAAGAGGAGGATTACCTTAGGACTCCGCCTGTATAGGAAATATTCGATTTTAATATTCTTTTTTAGTAGAAAGAGAATAAGTACTTATTCCTATAACTAGCTCGTGTTACTCGTAATCTTCTTATAATTCTAATCGCTAGCGTAGGTATCGAATGTGTGTTTAACGTCGCGAAGGATGTCATTAGTAATCGGAGGTATAGACTACTTCTATAGATAATTCGATAGATTATAATATCGAAGCTAGTAGATAATAGTCTTTAAGGTATCTATTCGGCCAAAAGAGACATTTACACTACTACTAATAATAATAATACTAATAGCGAGGTAGATAGTATAAGCAATAACTTTAGAGATATTGCTATCTATAGTTTAAGTAAGGAAGAGGTTAATAAGGAAGGAGGCCACGAAGAGAACAAGGATCTACTATATAACGTTACTAAGGTTAAAAGCTAGTACTTAAAGTGTATCTAGTTAATGCCTCCCGAGTATTAAGGCTATCCTATAGATACCTCTTAAGCCTATTAATAGCTTTATTACTAGCTTCCACGTTAAGGTTGCCTAAATAGAGTTATTAAGATTATTAACAAGTAGGAGATTCTCGCTACTATCGGTCGTAATGTTCGTGTTATCTACTAACTCTAGGGTATACTCTCGTATCGTCTACTAACTCTAGAGTATACTCTTCTATGCTATTTACATTATAATAGATCGTAACACAGGCAAGACTAACGAGGTATTTATTAAGGTAGACAGTAAGGAGGCTACCGAAGATGTTATTAAATATAAGTCTACGTTACGAATAAACACCTAAAGCTGTTAGCTCGCTAACGCTTTAACTATACTACCTTATTAGATTAGTCGTCGGAAGAATTACTATCGCTAATATAATCTAGCTCGTCCTACTTGTGTTAGACGTTATAGCGCATAGTAAAGAGGTTAAATAGATCTAACCTTAGGTTAATTACGTGCCTATTAACTCTACGCTATAAGTCGAGAAGTTCGAGAATATCTTTAGTCTAGGAGATGTCGTACTAATATTAGTTAGACTATATAAGTATATTAGAACTGGAATATATATAAAGTCGCAATAGATATCGTAAGTACGATAGGCTTTATAGCGTAGTACTAAACCTCTATAGTTATTACAAATACAAGAGGTTTATCTTAACTCGAAATCGTCTAGGTTAAGGTATATAAGAGTTATACGGCAGATATAGACTTTGTACTAACGTAAGTATATAGGCCTAGCGTAGTTGCTAGGAGTTATAAGACAAGGCTAGTAGGGAGTTATATTATATAGGTTAGAGTTAAGTTATTCGCGAGAAGGTACTATTATATTAACAGGGAAGAGATAGTTTAGAAGAAGAAAGGAGGAATAGCGATAAAAAGGTATATATATCTAGCATTTCTTATTATAAGAGCGACAATATCGACAATAGCTATTATCTATTATAAAAAAACAATAATATAAACAATAGCTATTGTCGAACAATAGCTATTATTATACTAAGGGATATAAGTAGATTACTAGCTTTATTACTTCTTTCTCTCCTTTTAAATATTCTAATAACTATCTAGTATACCTTTACGTCGCTATAGTATAGTTTATACTAATACTAGCTAGAATTTAAGCAAATCTACTACGATGTCTACTAATCTCTATATTATTAATTACCTAGCCTATCTCACTTACTATTAATTTATTAACACTCTTTAGGAAGAGATTAAGAGTATAGCTAGCCTTATATTTACTATTAACTAGAACTCTAATAGTATTAAGGCAATCCGTAACTATACTATAGGTTAGTAGGAAGCCTTATCTACCTAGAACTAACTAACCTAGTCTTAGAATCTAGCCTATAACTTTAGTAGTCTAGTTTTCTTTATAAGGATAGTAATAGAGATAAGGTTAAGAGAATTAAGGAGAGCTACCGAGAATAGTAATAAGGAGACAATAAGGTTCTAGATCTAGGTAATATATAGCTTGCTTACTTAGTATATAATTTAGACACGTAGGAGGTTTACGAATAATATTAATTAGGTTAATCTATTATAAATTACTATTAATTTGTAATAGTACTTAAGGTTTAATAATTAATAACTTTTGCTTCTCTCTACTATACTTTAGCTACTATAACTCTAAGCATTCGGAGCGAGAAAGTAATAAGGACTATAGGACATAGTAGTTACTATAAGAATATACTATAAGAATTGTAACTCTAGTGCTAGTACTAGTATAGATACGCTAAGCCTTTAATAGTACTATACTATACTTTAGCTAACCTAAACTAGTACTATACTATATTTAGAAGGCGCACGACACGACCGGAGTCTAGTGCTAGTGCTAGTACTTATATAGCGTAGTATAGTACTAGTGCTAGTGCTACTTAGAGCTTAGTAGCCCTACGCCGGCTTTAGCCCGGCCTAAACCCTAGTGCTAGTGCTAGTGCTATATAGCACTAACCCCGACCTAATAGTTATACTAAGCTCTTTAGGAAGTATCTAAGGCTTTTCTTTATAGGTACTTTAAAGGTTTATAGTATTATTAATAATATATTATAAGCTAAGTTTACTAGATCTAAACCTTAATACTATTTATGTAAAGAGAGTTACGATCTAGAATAAAGATAGTAGCCTAGTAAGGTACTACTACTCTAAATTTAGTATATATAGTATTAAAGCTATCTAAGGTTATAAGATAAGCAAAAATCCTATCTATAACTAAGTACCTAGGCTAGTAAGGAATTAGTTTAGTAATAGTAGTAATAGTAGTAATAGCTATAGAAATAGAATAATAAGATTTTAGTACTTTTACTTACTTAATATAATAATATACTATAATAATAATCTCTTTTCCTTTCTAAAATTTGCTCTATTTACTCTACTATTACTTATAGTATTAATAGGTTCTAGTATATATATTATAAGTCTATTAGGCACCCTCGGGTAGGAGTAGGTAGGTACCTAGTACTAGCTCCTACCTAACGTGAAAATAGTCTAGTCTAAGCTTAGTAAGTAGAGGCTAAGTTAGTATAGACTATAGGTAGAGTTAGGTCTAGGTTATAGCTACTATTTTAGATACCTAACCTAGCCTAACAACCGCCCTATACTTTATTAAAGCTTATATTAATAGTTATAACGTAGTCTTTAGTAGTAATAGCTAGATAAGAGCCTTCGAAGTAACTAGTATATAACTAGTTAATCTAGTACTAGTTCTCTATTAAATTTAGTACTATCTCTCCTCTTAATCTATCTCTTAATCTACCTCTTAATTTACCTCTTAATCTACCTCTTAATCGAGTACTTAATTAAGTACTAAATTAAGTACTTAACCTTTTCTAATTTTAGAAGTAAATTCTATATTACTCTTAGTAGAGATTTTACTTTCCTTCTCTATCGCCTCTATACCTCTTCTAGCTATCTCTTTATACTACTCTAACCCCTTATTAAGTAATACTATACCTATTAAATTAGCTAAGTAGTTTAACTAGAGGCTTAAAGGCCTCCTTAATAACTAGTAGTATACTAAGTATAGTTTAGCTAGCTATTAACGAGCTTCTTAATTCTTATTTAAGATAGTATAAGCTATAGAAGAGAAGGTTAATATTACTAAGGAAGAGGTAAAATTACTTAAGAGGAAGTTATAAGGTATTAACAAGTATACTAAGAAGAAGTATAAGCGTTATTATAATAGTAGTAGCTATCTCTCTAGAGGAGTACTTATTAGTATAAAGAAGATACTAGAGTAGAGAGATACTAATAGAGAGGTAGAGGAAGCTAATTACTCTAAGATAGCTACTTATAAGTATAGAGTTAACCTTAGTAAGTAAGTTTAAGCTTTAAAGAAGTCTTTAAAGTGCCTCTCTACTAAGTATCTAGAACACTACTATCTATTATAACTTAAAGAGGAGCACTAATAGGCTAAGCTAGATTACGACGCTACTAGATTAAAGTATACTAAGTTATAGAAGTACCGAGATAGACTTAAAGATAAGAGTAAGAGACCTCTTATACTTAAGTATAATAGCTTAGAGATTAATAAGGCTAATACTACTATATAGATTAATAAGCTACTACTAGAACTACTACTAGAGGTAAAGGAGAAGAAGGAGAAGGAGGAGGAGTACTAAGCTATTACTAACATCTTTTATAATAGTTAGTTTTAGTAGATTATTATAAATCTAGCTCCTTAAGAGGTTAGAGATAGCTAGAGTACTTAGCATATAGTACTATATAACTAAAGGACATAAGGGATTAATTTATACTATAAATTAGATAGCTAGCGTTTTCTAAGGTCTAAATTATAAGCTAAAAACACTAACTCTAAGCCTTAGCTTTAAAAACCTCTATACTAACGACATGAAATTACAGTAATTAAAGAAGTTTAAAAAGCTATAAGGTACGCTAAGATGTACTTCTTACACTAAAATTAGCTAGCTAGTGTATCTTCAGCGCTATCTTACTGCTTTCTGGATCAAGGGTGGGCCACTTCTAGGGGAGGGCCAGATCCCCGGGGTGGACGTTAATCTAGTCGAGGCAGCGCCATGCATGCCTAGGCCGAGGTGCCACATCAAATGCAATGCATGAGCGTGGGTACTGGTGCGTCAAGGGCTGTCCCGGATGTGGATTCTAAATCGAGAAGCTAGGGCTGCGAGGAAAAGACAAGAAGATAGCCAAGTAGTTGCGAATATAGGGCTTTACAGAGTCTCTTCTTGTCCCGAAGGTACCCCGAGAAGAGGACACTCTTGTCGTTGGAGGCACACGGAAAGCGAGAACATGCTGTTTAGCCGCTGGAGAAAGATCGACATGGACTGCAAAGTTCGTTGCTGTTCGACTGAGCACGTTGTGTGCTAGCGCGATGCAGGGCCGTGGACTTGGGCCGGCCACATGGAGCATGATCACCACCAAAATTTCATCAGCTTACCACATGGTCTCCAAGATGATCAACACTGCATGCTTTGACCTCCTCCAACCCTCGGTGGGGTATTTTTCCTTGCCAAGAGCGGCCATCTTCACCGTCAATCTGTTTTCCAAGGTCTGCATGCTGCAATGCGAGGTAAGCCATGGCGTGTTAGACTCGAGCGGTGTGACGACCATGTCACCGCCTTCTTGTGCGCGTTAGTGGCATGCAGAGGGCTGCAGGTTCCAAGTTGCGGCTCATAATCGTGATCTGAAGGAGGAAATGGTGTGTTGCACAGATCTGAATCGATGAACATTTAGAGTCCAAGTCTTCAGTAATCGGACAAACATGTGTGTGGCGGTGAAGCCCAGCTTGTGATGAAATTGTCCTGAATCATTGATTGTGCGTGTACGACGAATCTAGTCCCAGGGAAATAGTAAATGGGTGTAAGCAAATGACAGCGCCTTGCATCTTCATCCTGATTCCCAATCGATCCTCCCATGGTATTCCGGCCATGAGGCTGCCAATCCCGTCTAAGTAACATGCTAGAGACCCTCCAAAAATTAAATGACTGCGTGTATGTAATCTTGTATGAAAGAGCGAATCGACGGAGTGTCGTTGCTTCGAGCTTCGCTTCTACAAAGAAAGTGCGAACGGGTATCATGGCAAGAACAGACAATTGTAGAGATTGATAGAGGCTGTGTTGAATGTGATGATCTTCGTCCCCGGGCGTGTCGACATGTATTGGGACGCTGAAGACCCCGGCCTGTTTGTGCATCTTCTCGGTCCGTCCTGCGGCACTCGGAGAATGGGTGATCTGTATTTACAATGCTGTGTAGGTGAGCATCCTTCATGGGCTGCGTTGTCATCGCGGGTCTCGAGGATAATGTGGGGGTGGACCATGAGACCATGGCTTATCCAGACGATGACCAGCATAAGGGTTATGTGGCCCGGTAGGCGGTGTAGCCTGCATGACGGGCGGTAAGTTCAGAGGTGGTAGCTGCGTCCTGACTGGTGGAGGTGGACAGGAGTCGCGACCTTGTTCAGGCCGCACGACCGAGTTCGGTGGATACTCAATTCTGGACCAGGGGCTCGGTGCGGGACCTTGCTGTGATGGATAGGCATATTGTGATGGTCCAGAATGAGGCACGACAGGTGTTCTGAGTCCGCCTGCAGAAGACGGCTCGGGCTGACCGTGGAAGCTTGATGTTCGCCTCCGGACGTTGCGAATGTCATCACGACTGTCTGGCTTCTCCTGGACAAAATCAAACCCCCTGTCACTCATATCGCCAGGAGTGCTCGGTGGACCTCTCCGCGATCGAGGAGATGAGGGTCGTGGGAAGTGTCGTTCTGCTCCAGGCGCTTGCATGATAGCATTGGCCATGTAATCCCTTTCCCTGCGGTAGTATTCCAAATCCTCACTGAGCTCTTTCACTTGGTTCTCAAGCTTCCGTATCGTTGCAGACGACTCCATTTCCTTTTTCTTTCTCCGTTCCCGGAACCGAGCACTTGCACCAGCGTTGCGCCGTCGTTTCTCATCGGCGAGGCGGGATGCAGCTTGCATATCGACCGGCACCTGCACTGCTCCGCTTGCGGTCTGGACCGTCATCATTGAGTATGCAGCTGATCCACCCGGAGTGGTGATTGGTATGCCAGCGGAGTATGGGCCATCATAGTGAGAGGAAGGGGATCGGCCGCGCTGGTGGGGACTCCTGCTCAGTGACATGTGTTCCATCTGATAGGCCGGGGGAGGTCCCTGAGTGTTTGGCGACGTTCGATCATTCTGACTGTATGGAGAATATGATTCGTTGGGACTGACACTGCCGGAGGCATATCTTCCAGTTGGTTCAGTACCTGGACTGCTCTGATCCTGGCGACCAAGTGAACTCGGTGCTGAAGGTCCCGAAGGTTTGTTTATAGGTGGGAAGTAGCCAGTTGGACTGGGGTATCTTGGATCGGGAGCAGCCAGTTGCGATCGTGGCGAGGGCGGTACCTGTCTCTGAGTGTTCAAATAAGGCGATTGATGAGGATGTAAGAAGGGCCTACTCGCGGACCGAGACAAGGGAGATTGAGGTGCGTGTAGCGGTTTCGAAAACCTGTCAGCAGGAGTAGGCGGGTGTGGCGATGGACTGGGCACTGGTCTGCTGGGATTCCCCTTGCCATAACCTTCCATTGGCCTTCCAGTAATCGAGTCGGGTCGATCTTCAAGGGCGGAGAATGTGCGTTTCCTTTGGCCATCAGTGCGTGACGCATCCGGAAAGGTACTGTGACCTGGTAATGGGGGCGGTGATCTCCTGGGTCCAGGTATACTGCTGGCACTAAAAGAATGCTGCAGAGAGGGCAAGCTGAACGAAGACCTTTCGAATGCAGGCCCGGGAGGTGGAGGAGGTGCTATAATCGACATTGGATATGCTCTGTACTGCTGAGAAGGTGTTTGACCACTTTTGGTCGAAACGACCGAGTCTCGTGACTGTCGATAAGCTGAGTCTCGAGGATCACCTGAGTTCCCTGACATGAAATAGGACCCTGTGAGTCTGTCATCTCCTTTCCCAGTTCCGGACCATCGACGTTCCAGTTCTCGTTGAAGTCTGTTTTGGTCCCCAAGCTTGAGAGCCTCGAGGATTGGAGAGTCATACAAGGGAGGCCGGAAGTCGTCCAACACCTGATGGTCTGGATTGGTTGGGAAAGGATGACGGTAAGCGACTGCACAATCGGGAGTAGCCACAATGCCGACGTGGAGAGGTTGGATTTATGCTCGACCCAAGGTAGGGCGAGTATCCAACCTATATCCCGTAAGTAAACGGACGGGTAGTCCAATCCTTCAGGTCAAGGCTCGAGAAGTCCGACGACTCAGTCGCCTGCATGGAAGTAGACCATCCGCAAATTTGAAATGCGGGTGCTTCTGCTAAACAAATCAGACGGCTCAAACCGGGTCGATCAATGGCCTAAGTACCCAGGGAGAGTCCAGGTGTGTGATTCCTCCAAGTATGACGCTCGACACGGCAGAAGGTACCGTATGTACGACCACAGCTAGCCTGGCCGGTGGGGTGGCTTGAAGTTGGATGGGTAAAGGGGACCTTTGTGGCACGCTGGCTAAAACGGGCGGGTGAGGGTGTTATATGATCTGCAGGAGTACAGGACGGAACGTAGGAAGAAACGAAGGACTGACAGCAGTCGTGCAGTGGGCTGAGAAGTGAAGTAAGTACAAGATCGAGGGCTGCATCTGCCTAGTGAAAGGACCAGGTGCGGCCAAATAAAAATGCCGGACCACTTCTTCACAGACTGACGCAAGGTCCCTTCTGGTGAAAGACGGGAAGCGCCGCACCTCAAAGAGTGGTGTTTAAAGACGATCAATCAGGCCTTGCCGTATCGTGCTTGCAAGCTTGGAGGGGGGGGCTTTGATTGCTTGTTGGGCTTTGAGCATCGGGGCCCGAATAGTGGGAGGGGGGTGGTCGATCATTGACCGAAAGTCAATTTGGCAGAAAACGTGGCCAGCTGTAACTTGGGATCCCTTGGACCTGACGGTGTACGGCAGCAGGGCCACACGCGTCTGAAAGCATGAGCGTGAGCACGAGGGAAGCACCCCCAAAGGCCCAGGAACGCTGGTCTGTGCCACGGGGTCTTTGCTCAATGGTCTCGAGGATGCAGGCCGTCCAGGGACTCCCTGTGTCCCGCTGTCGAGTCAAGCAACATGTCGGCTCCTTTCCTGTCACACTAATGGTGAGATTGGGTCGACTAGCGCACGTTCTGACTCGATGCTTCTCGAGTCTTTTCTTGGTTAATGTGGGCCGCGATCCGACGTCGCCCGTCATCTGGTCAAGGTCAAAGTTTATTCTCACGGCGTGAGCGAGCTTTTGACGAGGTGTGAAAAAGTCCATGCTGCAGCCACTTGCTGCAGCCTTTTGGCCCAGGCGCGGTGCATGACCTAGTCTCCACCTACCAAGCACTCATTGAAACGAATTTCGCGCTCCAGACCTAACTTCACCCCTCGCCATGCCGTCGATAGTGTCTGTGGCGAATGCACACAAGCCGTGGCTGTCAAGGGCTTACATCTTCCAAGCCACGATTCCAAGATGCTAAGGTCCGAGATTCGAGCGTTTCTTGCCCTCATTGACCTTGGTTGACAGCTTTATTTGTTAAGGTTACGAAGAAAAGCCAGGGGAAAGGGCACAATCGGTTTACCGTATCGGCAAGGTCGGAAGTGTCTGATGATCGCCGAACGTGAAGCACCCGGTTCCACGTGGTTTACTTTTGCTGTACGCAAGTGCCAGGAGCTTGACTTGATGCATAAGGCAAGATCGGCGCGGCTGGTTGGCGTGCAGATACGCGCCGTGGGCCTTTACTTTCGCTGTTTTCAGATGAGACATTTCGCTCGCGTCCTTGCGGCTACTGCTGCAGTCGATTTACTAGCTCGCAGAAGCGGATGTTTTATTCTCCAACGGTCTCGGATGCAGTTGTCATGGTGGGGTACTCTCGTCTGCCATAGGTGGTAGTTGAAGATTCACAGCCCGGATCGACGTGCTACTCTAGCCTTGGGCATGAATGCACAGCACAGTCCGCCAGATCCAAAACAAGTGGGATGATCTTCAATCTGTACCACGCCGTCTGTTCTCAACGATATGATGATTGGCACTTGGGCCCTTCAAAAGCCGAAGGTCAAGCTGTAGAATGGTAAAAGAATCTTTTTCGAAGCGGATGATCAGCGTCGGGAAATGAAGATTCTGCCCACGAGCTGCGAGAATGTGCACGGCATGGATTCCTGCCAACGAATCTTGATCGAGATGCAAAGGAAGCCTGCGATGTCGACATGTGTTTGCCGTGCTTGGCAGATATGTGTCAATATAGCGACGCCATCAGGAAGAAATACGGTTTGTCGTTACATCCGGAAAATACTATACAGTAGTTGTGCAATGCATATGCGTGATGCAACTTTGATCAAGGAAGCAACCAAGAATAGACCAGCAGTAGCTTAGCCCCATGTCTACAAAGTGGAGCGAAAAGCTGGGGTTGTACCACAAGCACAGTGTGTACAGCACTACAAAAAGACGGACCAGCGGAGACAGCCCTACACGATTGAGATTCGTGCTCAGTGCTTAGCGTTCCCGGGTGCAGATTCTGGCACATTTTGCTTCATCCGCATCCTGTGACCTTGTCGGCGGCACGGGGCGTATCAGGCCTCTGATTATCGGTCCCACGATCGCAGAAGGCACCTCCGATTGTTTTGCCCAGAGTGACAATTCGTGCATCTCCTGACTTGAGTGAGGATAATTAACAATTGAACAGGTGGGATGTAGATCTCGGTGTGCTACATATAGTCAACTCAATATGTTCTGCCGACCCCTCAGGACGCGGCTGATTTGTGACGCTGTCGCGGCAATGAGATCAGCCAATCTGATCGTAACTTGATGCAATGCCACAACTCAAGCCACCTCCACAGTCAGCACGCCAAGGGAGCGGTGAATGCAGCTACTAGAGCGATCGTTCTGGTGCAATGACTTTTGCAAGCTTTGGTTCGCATACCAACTTGCGTAGCGCCGGCTGTGAGGAACATGGACCCCTGAAGATGCGGGGCATGACAACTGTACAGGATGCAAGTTCGGAAGGCTTGCAGCTGTTCCAGCGACTCCAGCGACATCAGCACGTCATGCGTGCTTCGAGAAGTGCAAAACGCACTCAGAGAGTTCTGAAATAGGCTCCATCATCCATTATAGGCAGAGAGAAGCGAGGTACAACTCGCTCAAAACTTGTCCATTGGTCGTGCCTCGGGCATTCTCTCGGTAGTATTAGCAAAAGAGAACCCTTCCGTGCCTCAAAGTTCAATGAGGCTGTTTTGCTTGCATGATGCCTTGCAGGACCCATGCCGGTGGTGGGTGTGATCGGTGCGTGACGTTCACGGAACGTTCCGAAAATGCTGCCATAATTGCTGCCCAATTTGTTCACTTGGACCGAGAAGGATTTTGGAAGAAATGATCAGGACATGAATGATCAGCGGCCGGACATCTGTCGAGGATTTTCCATAGAAGAGGCAGGTTGAATGAGATCCCGCTCGGTGGCTCTTTGGCCCGGACAGGGGTCCACGACCCCAAGACACTGCATCCAAGAATGCTTGCAGCCCGGGTTGCCGAAGGGTTTGTCTCAGACTCGGCAACTGCCATGTCGCAAGTATTCGCTTGTTTCGAAGTTTCACATGATTGAAGTTCAAGTGTGGACTTTATCATGTTGTAGATCCAACTGTCGTAGCCCGTCCATGATGGACGTAATCATGTCGTGGGCGCTGTGCAAATCTGGCTCGGTTCACGAGACCTTCTTGCGTCTTTGCGATGAGATTGCTGGTTCCATGGTTTTGCAGCACACTAAGCCTTGGGAGCAACACAACCTTGCCGTGGCCATTGCTCGCGGCTTCAGATCCCGTCCGTTGCGTTCCGTTGGTATAGCATGCCACTAGGTCCTGAAGAGGCTCGTTCCTGAGTCGAGTGGATCGTACGGCGTCCCTTGTTCGAGACACAGCAGAGCCTTGGTTAAAAGGTAAAAGCCCGTGACAGTTTGCGTTCGGACACAAGTCCGAGAATACATGCTCTTCCAGCCCTAGGCAGAAGTGAAATACAGTACATTCATAACCGAAGTGAGTCCGTTGAAGGTCTCTTTACGAGGTTTCGTTTCATGACTCCGACCAAGATTGCAGCTTGGTACATCACTCTGTAAATATTTGGCTCGGAAGGACAGTACCTGCCGCGTCCGCCTGCGGGGAGTCATGGCCAAACATCTGTCCGTAGCATTCCTTCCAGAAACGGTTTGGACGCTCGTGGCTGCCATGTGAGGCAAGACCCACTCCCACAAACCCACACGAGGTCGGGTTCGTGCTGCGAGACATTTGAGTTCGAGTCAAGGGAAAAGACGCCTTGTTGCCTGCTGTGCTTTTGTCGTAATTCACCCTTGAGAAGCGAACATCCCTTCTGGGAAGGTCCCTTGGTCGTGTTGTTGGATTTCTTTACAGCCTGACCTTTCATGCTCTCCCACGTTTACTCATCGAGTTATGTACAACAAGATAAGCTGCTTGCCGCCGCAAGCCATCGCCAGCCAGCCACTGCAAAGCCTCGCTTGAAAGAAGTCTGAGGATCCCGAACCGCGTCTCAAAGGCCTCACCCGTGGGGGAGTCCGGACTGATCTTCGTCAACACGTCGTAGATCTGCAAATATATGCCTGTTATAGCAGAAGGAAGGTGAAGGAGCACGTGGTGCAGCACGCGAAACCACCTCAGCCGCCTGGATGCAGCCGTGAAGATCTTCATGTCGTTTTCGCGAGCTTCAAGAATCCTCATGATGAGGAATAACACGACTAGCCGAGGTGTAAATGACATGAGGCTTTTCTTGACTTGTCTCTTATTGATTAGTTCGCAGCCATTTGAAATCCTGCATGCGAAACCGCGAACCAACCATCTGAGTGGCCTGACCCGACAGTCGCTAAGATCTCATCCTTCATGCAGCCACCTATCCACCGACTCAACAACCACGCATGACACTGCCACGTGAAATGGTAATCCCCCAATGTCACCCCATTGCAAGTAGTCCACTTGAAGCCGTCTAGCCTTCTTGGCTATTTGGACGGCACAGCAGGATGACTGCCGCAGAGGTCATCAAGCCAAATTCTTGGCTGGCTTGAACTCGTTCAGAGGCGCCCCCTTGACACCAATGTTAATCTTGAACAGACCGCCTTGATACTTTGCACTCTCCGGGTGCTTGTCTGGGTCTGACTCTTCAGCACAGGTAATGTAAAGGTCGTCGCCGGCAATCGCAGGACATGTGATGCAACGAGTCGGAAGACTGATCTCGACCAAGATCTTGCCCTGTTCATTGACTCTCACCACTTTGCCCACACCATAGAGAGCGATCCAGAAACAGCCCTCTGCGTCCCGTGCATGGCCATCCGGCACTCCGCCCTCGTATGGGCACTTGAAGAAGACCTCGCCAGATTTGAAATCGACATCGCCGGTCTCCACGTCATAGGGATACTTGGTGATGGCATTATCGGTACTGCTTGTGAAGTAGATGTGCTTGTCATCCAAGGACCAAGAGATACCGTTAGGAATGGCAACCGGTTCCAAGATTTTGTGCAGTGACAGATCGGGATCTAATCTGAAGACGACACCTGTAGACAATAGTCAGCCTGAAGCCCTAGATTGTAATGATTGTAGTCAGATCGCTTCCGGATGTCGGATGAGATTTGTAGTACAGCTTGCGCGTCACATCTGAAGCCCTCAAAGGTGCCCTATTCGCAACTTTCAGCTAAGACAGATCCTTGCACTTGAGTTTGCAGTGTTCAAGTGCCCAGATCGAATACATCGACCGCGTATTTCCCCCCTGCACATCGTGAATCCGAGGGTAGCAAGCGATATCCTGTATGCAATTCTTCATCATCCGTCTTGCCGGCGACCTTCCGAGTACCGAGAATATCCATGTTGCCCTCCCCAGCAATGACTTCACAGCCAGGATTAACGACATGCATTACGCATGGTCGTCGAATCTCGCTTCACCGGCATCCTCGGACGCCGATATTCGACCATGGCGCCAAAACAACCACGGCGTCACACTTCCCCAGCACATCATACCCCAGCACATCATGCCCCAGCACATCATGCCCCAGCACATCATGCCCCAGCTCATCATACCCCAGCACATCACCTCACTCACCTTCATTCTTAATCTCCCCCTCCATGGGATCATTCATGACCCCCAAATAGTACCTGCCCCTCGCATCCACCGCCCCATCATTACCCCGAAACAACCTCTCCTTCTCCTTCTCCCCCTCCCCTTCCCCCTCACCCCACCACCTCGCCACATACCGCCACTCCCCCGTCCCCTTGTCCATGACCCCCACTCCCGCCTTGCCTCCGAATACAAACCTCCCCTTGCCATCCACCCCTTCACCTGCGAGTTCAGCAGTCGTCCCAACGCTGTGGGTCAGCTCGAACTTGCGTACGGAGGAGAGGTCCGTGGGGGAGGCAGGCGGGGTGGAGAGCGGGATTTGGTAGAGGTGTTTGCGGACGATGTCTACCATGCGCAGGGTGTTGGTGGGGGCGTGCCAGTAGGGTCCTTCGCCTAGTTTGGTGTCTAGGGCGAGGTACGGGGTCGTGATGGTGAGTTTCTGGATGTCTGAGGAGGCCATGGTGGGGTGTTGTGGCGGGGTTTTCGATGTAGATGCTTGGGGAGATAGGATTGGATTGTGCGTGCGGTGATACTGCCGCTGCGTAACTTGAGGACTTGCTGGATCAATTGGAGATGTGTTGCAATTGTTGAGCAATTGCTTGCGATATTTGTTCCTGGATTGGGTATCCTTGTCGGTACCAAAATAGAGGCGGAGTTGTTCGTCCGGAGTTTTTAGCCGGTGTCATTGTTACGACAGACCCACTATTTCTGGACCTCGCACTTGATCACGTGTTTATGTTCGCGGCTCGATGAGATGCAATAATTTGTACTAGTCACAATATATACACTACTCCAAGGCGCCACACTGAGGCAAGCCTAGATGTCTCCTTCTCCTCGCGATGCATTAGATTACCGCCTCTCGACCAGCACGAAATGCATGGCAGCGTATCCCAAAACCAAGAAAATGCCACACCACACGGCCAATCCAACGGCATCGGACCACAGCGCGAGGTTGTTGAAGCCAAAGGTGCTGAGAATCGTGGAACCTGGTACCTCAATGTCTAGACCGTACTTGTGATCAACCAAAGAAAGCGGGTAAACCTCATTGACGAGGAGACCTTCAAAGCCATAGTGGAATATTGACAACTGCAACGATTAGCATGAGTCAAGATCAAATAGGAGGACAAAGCTTACAGTCTGCAGCCACAAGACAGCCTTGGGAATAGTATGGTGGTTCAACAAGAATCCGCTGAACAGTAAACTGAACAACATGACAAGCACTCCCAACAGGTTCGCAACGCCTCCATTACGGATCATGATACCGATGAACAGGCACATGGTAGCAGCTGCTAGGTTGAAGAGCACTACGAAGAGCATGAACTTGGCGAATTCGGGCCATGCTGGGATGAGACCAGTCATAGGGTAGACGATGGCGCCCATGAGAATCGGAGGAATGAGGCGAAGTGGTACGATGTCAAAGATGACCTTTGCGGCGTAATAAGAGATGGGAGCGTAGTAGCCCTTGGCTCTCTCGCGGACGAATAGTAGTCGTTCAGGCGCAAAGACCGTAAGCGACGAAAGGGTGCTGAAGCCAAAGAGAGCGAGCAGGAAGAAGAAGAACCCAAGGCGGTTTTGGAAGCCTGCCATATCATCCGTGAGTCCGTAGAAGAGCCAGCCAATGAGGACAGCAAGGAGGATTGCAATGGCGTAGTGAGTAAGCATAAGCATCGGGTTGCGGTACAGATTCCGCCACGTACGTCGTGATAGAATGATGAATTGACCGATTAGACCGGTCTTGCGGTACCCTTTGACAACAGGATTGGAGATGGAATGCTGCAAAGTGCCGTTGCCGTTGACTCCATTGGGAGTCTCGCTACCATTCGAGACGGCAGTACGGATATCCTCTGTCAAAGATGTGAAGACCTCAGATTCTTCGAATGCGGCTACGAGACCATCGAGATTAGTGCCAGTAGCACCAGGAGCGGCGGGCGGGATGTTGTCGGGATCTTCGACAGGCCCAGAAGACGTGAAATTGAGCTTTCTGGAAAGCTTGAGCCATTGACCATCATTGTCCCTGTCGCCAATATTGGACGAGGCCGTTGTCTGCGGTGTACCTGGTTCTTGAGTCTTCTTGCGGGAGAACAGCTGTCGCTCTTGTTGCTGACGGACTGACGCCTTACGGTTCGCACCAGGTCTTGCGGCGTTGCTGGGTGGACTTGCTGGACCGTCCAAGCTGTCGTTGTTGGTGCTGAGGATGGACTTGACAGCTATAGCGCTGCTAGCACGAGTAGTATCACCTTCGCCACGAGGACTGAAGAGGTGACCGTCCGAGTCATCCGAGTACCTGCTCGCGCTAGCGTGCATTGTGAGATCAACGAGGTAATCTGCAATGTTGAAACCAGGCGGGCAAGCGTAGCCAATGCTGTCGAAGTAGCTTTGGCAGGTCTGGAAAGGACCGGAGTAGACTGTCCTACCCTTGGCAAGAAGGACGAGCTGATCGAAAAGGGCCACGATGTTCGAACGCGGCTGGTGAATTGTAAAGATGACAGTTCTGTTGTATGTCTTGACCAGGTTCACCAGGCACTCGACAACGTTGAAAGCATTGTAGGCATCAAGACCACTGGTAGGTTCATCGAGGAAGAGAATGCTAGGACTCGTGACGAGCTCGCAGGCAATGCCGACTCGGCGCTTCTCACCACCTGAGATGCCTCGTCCACTTCCCTCCTCAGACCCAATGAGCTGATCCCTGATGTGATAGATGCCGAGCTGCCTCTCGACGTCCTCAACCTTCTGCTCTTTGGCGATGATTGACATGTCTCTAGGCAGCCTCAGCAACGCGCTGTCCATGATCGTCTCGTGAACAGTAAGAGTAGGCAGCATGGTATCGTCCTGGTCGACGAATCCTATGACGCTCCTGAAGTCGTCGTCTGGGATCTTTTGTCCATTTACGTAGAAGTTTCCGTTCGCAACTCCACGTTTGTTCTTGCGAGCTAGAATGTCGAGGAAAGTCGTTTTACCAGCACCAGATGCTCCCATGATGGCCATGAGCTGACCAGGATGGACCTGACCAGAGATGTCGTACAGGATCTGCTTGCCTTTGAGATTGTATGATACGTTCTCGAAGGATAACGACGCCGGCTTGTGGTTGGCCATGAGAGCAGCATTATCTTCGTCTTCATCGTCCGAGAGGTGGATCGGACCGAGTCTTTGTGAAGAGCGTCGGGATAGGAAATAGACCAGGATAATGACGACGACAATGAAGATGCCACACGCGGCAATAACACCAGCAATTAAGGGAGTGTTGATCTTCTTGACGGGCCTTTCATATCCTGGCACATCAGTCTTGTACAAGCATTCGCCAGAACCACACTTTAGCGTGATGGTCGGATCGCCAAATACATCGGAAATGAGCTGATTCATCGCTGGCTCGTCAAACTTGCTCGTCGATCCAATGCCCTCTTCAGACGTAGTCGAGAATGATGCAGGACCCTTAATGTCTTCTTCCAGAAACTCGCCAATGTCAATAGATCCTTCTTCTCCGCAAAGCATCCTGCCAGGTATGCACCGACACTTGATGTTATCGCACCTATAGTGGGTCGAGTTGCGTGTGTCCGTAGCTTCGGCAGACCATGCGCAGTGGTCGAGGGCACAGTAGAATGATTCTCTTTGATCAACCCAGACTGTATTTCCTTGTCAGCAATTTCCCACATGCAGGCCAGGATGACTTACACTGGAAGTTGCACTCTTCTCTATCTGCGTTGCATGAGAAGGTGACTTGCGGCTTTTGCTCCTTGAGTTGGTCGAGAATCTTCTTGTTTGTGACATCGCACATTTGGTAGTTCTCCTTCACTACCAGGCCCTCTCTGAAGCAGACACCGTCTTCTCCTTCTGGCATCAAGGCATTGCATGCATCGTTGGTCTTGCATACATTGCAGTTTATGCCTTCCCACCCCTCTTTGCATTGACAATCATGCTCTTCTCCTCGTGGCAACCTGTTGTTTCCATCCGCTAGTGACCCGCACAGTGGTTGTGAACAGTCTTCCCCTCCGAAGCCGCTTGGACACGCGCATCTTCCACTTGCTTTCGAGCAGTTGGCGAATTGTTGGCACTTGAAGTCGTCGAGGTTGCAATTGAAGCAAGGAGGGCAGTTGTCAGGTCGTTCGCCATAGATGGAGAAAGGTGTACGGAGTAGTGAAGAAGAGGTCGCATTATTATATTTGATACGCTGCCCGAAAGCTGAGGGCGCAAGTGATACCAGGCAAGCTGTCGTGGCAAGCCATGATCGCACCAGCATAGTGAGCTTCTGATAAGGCGATCACCAAGGTGGCGGGTAGTTGATAGCTGGTTGGAGCCCGCTAGTGTCGCTCGTTGCTCGCGGGTTGGCGTGTGGAGTGCGAGAAGGATGTGGTCAAAAGGAGTGGCGTTCTGTCTCGGAGATCTCACAATCTACAAGGCGACAGAATGACAGTGGTTGAAGAGGGTGTACAGTAGCAGAGGGCAGTGTCAAGAATGGCTGAATCGAGCTAGAATGCCAACGACGAATCACCAGCTTCGGTCAAACAGCGCTAGCAAATCAACCGCCCGGAGCGCCGCCGTCATCGACCAAAGTCCCGCAGAGCCGCAATCTCCCCGCAGCGACCAGAGGGAAGGATCAGGCGAGATTTGGATACTCCGAACTCCGCAGTATGTCGAAGGCAGGGCGTGATATAGGGACTCTTCAATTCCGCTCTATCGGGACTATATATACGTGGATGCTTCATTCGGAGCTTTTCATCTGAAGGACACACTTCGACTGCCACCATGGTCAAGATCGAGCCATTCCACGTCGAGCAGGTGCGTACTTTGTTCTCCATGTTTCCGGCAGACGAACACAACTCCAGAAGCTTATACTGGACAGTGGATGGATGAATATGAAACGATCGCCAAATACAATATTGCAGAGACTTGCTGTGCTTCAATATCGGTCAATGAGCTAGCCTCAATCTCGGATTCGAAGCCAGACAAGATCGTAGATCTGTCCACCGCTCTCACGTATGGAGAGATCAGAGGGGCAACAGCCCTTCGAGACAATCTGGCACGACTATACTCTTCTAAAGTCGGGACACCTTTGCCTGCAGACAACATCTTGATCCAGCCGGGCGCCATCTCCGCCAACTTTCTCGCGTTCGATGCTCTGGTTGGGCCCGGAGACCATGTCATTTGCCACTATCCTACGTACCAGGCTCTATACGATGTTCCCAAATCCCTAGGCGCTGAAGTCGATCTGTGGAAAGCAGGTCCTACGGATGGCTGGAAACTCGACATCGAGACCTTCAAGAAACTGATCAAGCCGAACACGAAGATGCTAGTCCTGAACAATCCTCAAAACCCAACAGGCGCCATCATCCCAAAACCACAGCTTGAGGAGATCATAGCTATTGCAGAGGAGCACAAAATCATCATCCTCAGCGATGAAGTATACCGACCACTATTCCACGGCATCACACCAATGGATGAGGGATTTCCACCTTCTATCCTTTCAATGGGGTACAAAAGGACGATTGCCACTGGATCTTTATCGAAAGCGTACTCGCTGGCCGGTATTCGCTGTGGCTGGATTGCAGCTCGGGATCGTGATATAATTGAGGAGATAGCAAAGGCGAGAGATTATACCACCATCAGTGTGAGCATTCTCGACCAGCAAGTCGCCGCATTTGCTCTTTCACCAGAGACGATACACAATCTTCTATCGCGGAATATTCAGCTAGCAAAGGCCAACCTCGAGCTGCTCGAGAAGTTCATCATCAAACACGACGAGTTCTGTAGCTGGGTCAAGCCGGTTGCTGGTACAACAGCTTTTGTGAAGTTTGAAAGGGATGGTAAGCCAGTCGATGCTGTCGAGCTCTGCAAGCGGTTGATGGACAAGACGGGCGTAATGCTAGTCCCCGGCGACAGGGCGTTTGGAGATGAGTTCAAGGGCTATGTTAGAGTTGGCTATGTCAACCATACACAGACCTTGAAGGACGGCCTAGAACAGATGAGGATATTCATGAGGAAGGAATTCGATGATGTCCCGTTGAGTTCGTAGATACTCCTGATACATGTACAATTGGATTTCAAGATGTGGTACAATCATAGATTATGTTGTTACTTGCTAATGACCATCTTTCGCCAGGGTGAAGGAGATGATGCCGGCCGGAGGTGAGGCGCGGAGATGCCCAATCAGGAATGATCGGCGGCTTCTCCAGATCCTTGCTGAAAAAAGTTCAGGTGCTTCGCGATCGTAGATAACTCGCCAACAACGCGACACATCTTCCAGACAGACAAGATGAGGTCGTTCGGCCTCGCGAGAGCTGGTGGCAGCATCTCGCGTGCAGTGCAGATCCCAGGATCTGCTGTAGCTGCTCGAAGGTCTTACACGACTGGCTGTGTAGCAAGATGGTCGGCAGTTCAGACGCATCAATCGCCAACAAGTTTGCGCACATCTCCGTGGCAGTCAAAACGATTCCAGAGTGGCGCCGCCGCTGCAGTGTGAGTAGACTAGGCACCAAATAGACAGGGAGTTCACTGACAACTCAGACTTGAGAAGGCTCTTGAACAGCCCATGGAGCTTGAACAGGAAACCATCATAGAGAACCTCGACCCTCGAGAAGCAGCAAGGTTGAACAAAGTTCGAAACATCGGTATCGCTGCACACATCGACTCTGGTAAGACTACCGCGACCGAGCGAGTGCTCTTCTACACTGGACGGATCAAGGCAATACACGAAGTAAGAGGCAAGGATGCTGTCGGAGCGAAGATGGACAGTATGGATCTTGAGAGAGAGAAGGGTATCACAATTCAATCCGCTGCGACATACTGCGACTGGGTCAAGAAGAACCCGAAGACCGGACAAGACGAGAAGTACCACATCAACTTGATCGACACCCCCGGACACATTGACTTTACAATCGAGGTCGAACGAGCATTGCGAGTTTTGGATGGAGCGGTCATGATTCTATGTGCAGTCTCGGGCGTGCAATCTCAAACACAGACTGTGGACCGGCAAATGAAGCGATACAACGTACCAAGGATATCCTTCGTCAACAAGATGGATCGCATGGGCGCGAATCCGTTCAAGGCCGTCGATCAGATCAACCATAAGCTGCGTATCGCCGCCGCAGCAGTGCAAGTGCCAATTGGTGCCGAGGATCAATTCCAAGGTGTCGTGGATATTATCAGGATGAAGGCTATCTACAACGAGGGCGCCAAGGGAGAAGTCATCCGAGAGACAGACGATGTCCCAGCAGATGTCAAGCCGGTTGCAGAGCAGCGACGGAAAATGTTGATCGAGACTCTGGCAGACGTCGATGAAGAGATCGCAGAGATCTTTCTAGAAGAGCAGGAACCCAGCATCGATCAGATCAAGGCGGCCATTCGGAGAGCCACTATTTCGCTCAAATTCACACCGGTATTCATGGGGTCAGCACTTGCGGACAAATCAGTACAGCCAATGCTGGATGGTGTGTGCGACTATCTCCCCAATCCCTCAGAAGTACAGAACTTGGCTTTGGATCGTCGGCGAGAGGAAGCTCCTGTCAAATTGGTTTCCTATAACTCGCTTCCCTTTGTTGGTCTAGCATTTAAGCTGGAAGAGAGCAATTTCGGTCAGCTCACATACATCCGGGTCTACCAAGGATCGTTACGAAAGGGCATGAATGTGTTCAACTCGAGGAATGACAAGCGAGTCAAGGTTCCCCGTATCGTACGCATGCACAGTAATGAGATGGAGGAGGTATCTGAGATCGGAGCTGGAGAGATCTGCGCCGTGTTTGGTGTTGACTGTGCGAGTGGAGACACCTTCACCGATGGCACGCTCGGCTACACCATGACATCTATGTTCGTCCCAGAACCTGTCATTTCGCTCTCAGTCAAACCAAAGCAGACAAAGGATACACCCAATTTCAGCAAAGCCATGGCTCGCTTCCAACGAGAAGATCCTACCTTCAGGGTCCACGTCGATCCCGAATCACAAGAAACCATCATCTCTGGAATGGGCGAGTTACATCTTGACATCTATATCGAGCGCATGCGCCGTGAGTACAAGGTTGATTGTGAGACCGGGCAACCTCAAGTCGCCTACCGAGAGACCATCCAGAGCCACGTGCCATTCGACCATCTCCTGAAGAAGCAGACTGGTGGAGCTGGTGACTACGCCAGAGTCATGGGCTTTATGGAGCCAACTGGCCAGCTTAGCGAGAACAAATTCGAGCAGCGCATTGTTGGAGGTACGATCAGCGAAAAGTTCTTGCTTGCCTGCGAGAAGGGTTTCCAGGCTTCGTGTGAAAAGGGACCACTGCTAGGCCACAAAGTGCTTGGAGCCAGCATGGTCGTTGACGACGGGGCTACCCATATGACTGATTCTTCCGAAATGGCCTTCAGAATCGCCACCCAACAGGCTTTCCGTAAGGCCTTCATGGGAGCAGGCCCACAGGTTCTCGAACCACTCATGAAGACCACCGTCACCGCCCCCAACGAGTTCCAGGGAAACATCGTCGGCATCCTCAACAAGCGCAACGCCGTCATCAACGACACCGAGATTGGGCCCGAAGAATTCACAGTCTACGCCGACTGCAGCTTGAACAGCATGTTTGGCTTCAGCTCGCAACTCCGAGCGGCTAGTCAAGGCAAGGGTGAATTCAGCATGGAGTTCAGCCATTACTCGCCTGCCCCACCGCAGCTCCAGAAAGAGCTCGTAGCGAAGCACCAAAAAGCACTGGCCGAGAAGAACAAGAAATAGACTCTGTACAGTACGGCATCACGGACAAAAGCATAATCGGCGTTACTGGGTCGTTTGCGGCTCGCATGGTGCTATAGTGCCGGCACAATGTTGGAAATAGTGTACACTCGGACGGCATGTAGATACCATATAGACGCAGTCCATGACATCTCCCCTTTCCCTGTTCCTGCTGCAATTCCGCCAGGCTCTCTTTTCCCAACTTCCCCCGCCAAGGACTATATACTAGACCGATGCCTTGATTCCCTCAGCCCCGACCCCGTCAAGCTAGATCCGCGGCCGGCCTTGCATGAAGCACGGAGCTTGGTCAACCTCCGCCCTTGGCATTTGTTCGGGGCCTGAAAAGCACTATAGAGACCCTGTGCGAGGCCGGAGGTGCATGGACGTCCACGTAATCGTCAATGGGGTACTGTATTAGAGTCTTAAGGCCATGTATCAGTAGTTTTTGAGGCCTTGAATGGGGCTATATCGTTACGGCGTCCTGTAATCAATGCATAGTCTGCAGGCGTCGTCGGTGTCGGCTGCCGTTCAGAGAGCGAAGCGGAGAGCGTGTGAAAGAGTCGTGATGTTGTTGGTTGATTGAGTGGGTAGCCTTATAGTGGAGGTATACAGAATGCATAGCATTGGGGGAAGCTGGTATCGTCGTATGTGGTCACAAGGCGATGATCGCAGCAGGGTGCTCTTTAGGATGCTCTTTCTTTGGGGACGTATGTATTGCTCACTGGCACTGGCGTAGATTATATGTGACTGCTATACGTCCTCGGATCTTGGTCAGGGACCAGCGGCTTTGGGTGAGAAGCAGATCAGGGGTCTGGGAAATCATGGGGTTCGGGAGATCGTTGGGTCCGGGAGATCAAGAGCTTGTTAGCTCCTTGCATGGTCGTTTTGACGGCGGAGAAATAGGTCAAGCCTAGTCAGTCGTCTAAAGGGATGTTCCGTCGAGCTGCGAGGTTACAAGGCATGACCCGTCTACTTGGAGGCCTGCCAAGTCTCGCTAGTCTTGATATCTCAATATGCCTTGTTTTGTCGGTGAGCCGCACTCTGATACTAGTATGCCAACGGTCATGCGTAGACCAGAAGCATGATATCCGCTTTCCTGTCCGAGTGGCAGATCCCTTCATCTCTCCATGGTTGCATAGCGTGGGGGGTTCTTACTTGCCCTCTCGTTCGAGTCTCGTAGTATCTGCCATCTTTAGGGCCTGTCGAGAATGCAGTGGCGGTCCCGTGGCACAGCGCATTTGGAAATGTAAGGACTGCAAGCAGGATATGATGAGGTGCCTGAATGTACTAACCAACTGTAATAACTTCTACCGAGCACTGTTACGCTCTCTAGCGAGTAGATGCCAAGGAAGTCTGCGTGATTGTAGGGTATATGCCAAGATCCGACCTAGCTGTCTCTCATCAACATGTCCAACTTGACCTCGCTTGCTGCGCGGTGCATGACAAGCACAGGGGTTGGCGAAGTAAGGCTCGCAGTGTAGGCACCAAGCATGTGCGCGAGGAGAGCAGCGATTGGTCTGATGACAAATGAGCAACACCACCAAGACCCTCCAGTATTGGCATCAGCTAGAATGAGAAGAATAGGAACAGATTCATGTAGAGAAGCAAGAGCGAGGGGGCCTATTATAGACGAAGATAAAAGCCGCCTACCTCGCACTCGAAAAGCTCTCTGGTCCAGCAACCTTCGACAGCAAAGACATCACTACCATCTTCCTTCAAGACCATCACTTGTCCTTCAGACAAATCTTACCTTCTTTCAAAATGAAGACCACCTCCATGATCGCCGCCATCGGCTTCCTTTTCATCAGCGCGACCTCCGCAGCCGCCTTGCCAGTCGAGATCGCCTCCTCTGAAGTCGCTGCAGCCGACCTCGCCAAAAGAGACTGCCCCAACTGCTACTGCTACGGTTCTGGCGAGCAAACGTCCACGGGCGTAGCCGAAGAATGGGCCAGGCATGCTTGCGGAGGAGATCAGGGCATGTTCACCGGCTGGTACAACCCGGTCCAGACCAAATCCATGTGCCCCCGCGACAATGGTCTGGGCTATGTGTTTGAGCTGCAGAACTTGAACAACCGTGAAGGATTCAACATCAACGACTATGATTGCATCAACAGGTTGACCGAGATCATCTGGTTCTGCCCCCGCGGTGGTGAGCAGACTCTCGCTGGTTGGCGTTTCCGGTAAGTGAGACTCGCATAATTGGATATTCCAGTGCTGATCAAGTTTTACAGCGTCGACCCTGGCAATTGCTAGGCGCCTCGCGCGAAGACTCCGGGTCCAATCTGCAGGAGGAGTATGATGTGGAATATCTTGAGATTGTGGCGGAGGTTTCTTTCATTCTGTCCCTACCGAGTTCTTGTGTGTCAGAAGAAGGGGGTGGAGAAATAGTCAGTGAGAGTATACAAACAAGTTTGATCGAGGTTAATGAAGTGCTGAGGTGCTGAAGTGCAGTTTCGGGCAAATGTCGGAGGGCGGCGCCCAACGTTGACGTCGTTGCTCCCACCGCGTGAGCGGATCCCGTCTCCAATGAGCTCCCCCAATTCCAAGCTCTTCCCATCATCACCCACTTTGCTGCCTATCGTCCATCATCCGCCAAGTTTGTGGACAGCTGTATCTTCACCTGACCGACATTTCTGGCCATCCATTGAGACACAAGGAACGCGCGCGACTCTGCAGTCCACCTACCAACTATTCCCCTGCACACGGTGGTTGGTCCAGCTCCAATCCTGCACACGACCGGACGAATTGCTCACCGAAGCACTTGCGGTTGTCGCCATATTCTGTCAAGAGCTTGAGAAGGATCTTCCACACACACATCCAATATGTCGGGCGAAGCATGGCTATATTTGATAGCCGTCCTTATAAATGCGGTCAATCTCTTCCTCCAAGTCTTCTTCACCATCATGTACAGCGACCTCGAATGGTAAGTACATCATGTGATCCGGAGCATGAAGCGCGAGATCTTGCTCGTGCAGCGACAGTAGACGATTGAGAATGACATGGCTGATTCCATTGACAGTGACTACATCAACCCTATCGACCTGTGCAACCGCCTCAACACCTACATCATCCCTGAAGCCGCCGTTCACGCGTTCCTGACTGTACTGTTCTTGATCAATGGCTACTGGGTAGCTTTGATTCTGAATCTGCCGCTTGTCGCCTGGAACGCGAAGAAGTAAGCATTACCGAATCCGGAGATTGCGAGGACGGGGTATTGACGTTTTACAGGATCTTCGAGAACCAGCATCTGCTTGACGCGACCGAGATCTTCAGGAAATTGAACGTGCACAAAAAGGTTTGTCAACCTCATTCTCTCATTTCTAGCCAAGCTTACCAATTCCACAGGAATCATTCATCAAGCTCGGCTTCCATTTGGTCATGTTCTTCTTCTACCTGTACAGTATGATAGTAGCTCTGATCAGGGACGAGACACACTAGATGGATCCCTTGGACAATTCAATTTTCGCGAGGACCTGTAGGATGAGCTGTAATGCGCAAGCTATGGCATGGGCAAGGCTGGTGGCAGTCTTGCGAGTCGAGTAGAAGCAGGAGTGAGAGATGCACAGACAGGGATACCATGACAATAGGACCGGTCGAAGCGCTGAGTCGTCGAGTGACGGTGGCCGTCGACATGAATGATGAATGGGCGGAGATGCGCTCGTAGTTATATCTTCCCAGCACTGTAGACCTTTGGCGACAATGTAGATGACCTACCTCCTGTCCGCGCCTCCTTCAGCTCTTGCCCGTCACATGCTTCTTGCCCCAAAAATTTTTGCTTAGTCATGCTTCAAGATTCGGACTTCACCTCTCAGGTCAACTTCAGACATGCGCTCACACTCAACAAAGCTCCGCGATGGCCTTAACAAATACGAGTACGAAGGGTAGAGTACCTACTGGATTTGCCGATGAAATCGCGATCAGCGAAACGTCCTTCAGATCAGCACACCGATCGATAGAATCGAATCAAGGTCCCCCGAGCAAAAAGCGGAAGCGAGAAGGAAAGGGAGACTCTGGTGTCGTGTATGGCGCCAGCGCATACAAGGGACCATGGGCAAAGTATGAGGAGGAGCAGCCGGACGCGAGCTCTGGGTCGGAAGAAGAGGTCGAAGTCGAGTATGAAGAGGATGAGATAGTGCCAAACCCCGTTGCGGCACCTTCGAAAGCTGGCACAGCATACCAGGAGATCAGCGCGGAGAAAGAGACGACAGAATTCCATGGAAGCCAGCAATACGACTATCAGGGGCGGACATACATGCATGTACCGCAAGACCTCAATATCGATCTGAAAGGCGACATCTCCGACATCAAGAACTTTGTGCCCAAGAAGGTCATTCATACCTACAAGTCGCATACTGCCAACATAACGCAGATGCGCTTCTTCCCCTCCTCGGGCCATCTCTTGCTTTCAGCTTCTGCAGACACAAAGATCAAGATCTGGGACGTCTACCATCAGCGCGAACTTCTCCGCACCTTCTCAGGACACACGAAATCTGTTTCCGACATCGTCTTTTCCACCTCTGGCGCACAATTTCTCTCCTCCTCATACGATCGGACGGTTAAGCTATGGGACACGGAGACTGGTTCCTGTATATCACGCTTTCCGCTCAACGCAACGCCTCACTGTCTGGCTTACCACCCCACCACCTCTGAGTTTATTGCGGGCATGTCAGACAAGAAGATTCTCCAGTTCGATCCTAGGACTCCCACGCCAGGCTCGAAAGATGCAGACCGGGACATTGCGAAACCAGTGCAGGAGTACGATCACCATCTTGGGCCAGTCAACTCCCTCATCTGGTACGATGAGAATCGCCGCTTCCTGTCCACCAGCGACGACCGGAGTTTGCGAGCGTGGGAGTACAACATCCCAGTACCTATCAAATTCATCGCCGACCCGAGCATGTTTGCGCTCGTGCGCGGTGCTCCTCATCCGAGCGGAAAGTATGTCGCATATCAGTCTGGGGACAATCAAGTCGTGGTGTACTCGGTTGGCGAGAAAGTGCGACTTAATCGCAAGAAGGGTTTCAGAGGCCACAACACAGCAGGAACAGCAGTGGAGCTGGACATCAGTCCCGATGGCGGGCTGTTGGCCTCAGGAGACAGTGGCGGATTCGTGGTCTTCTGGGATTGGAAGACAGGCAAGCTGGTCCAAAAAATCAAGGCCTCAGAAGGCGTTGTCACAGGCGTCAGATGGCACCCAAGGGAGACCAGCAAGGTCGTCACAGCCGGACAAGACGGAAGCATCAAGTACTGGGACTAGATCCAATCTTACCCTGTCAATCTCTCCCAATCACGACTCGTATCCATATTTCATAATCTCCAAACCCCTCCATTCCTCCCTCAACTCCTCAGTCGAAGCATCCCACAACACCACCTCCTGCCTCTTCCTCCAATCCTCGTCCTCAGCAAACGAATACTTCAACACCACCACCCCGACCCCCATCTCCCTCCCTGCCTGCATGACATTGCCCCACGACTCCGCCCATCCCGAATGCTCCTTCGCCTCCTCCAACACCAGCAGCTTGAACAGCGGTACGTGGTCCGCTTTCTCACGCACCATCCGAGCCCACGTCCCCGCCATCCTCGCCGACTTGCAGGACCCGTTCGTGACGCGCATCTCCTCGAGCGTGTCGGGCAAAAGCATGGTTAGGCGATGGAAGCAGCGCCGTGCAGGGAAGAGGCGATCGAGAGAGAGGAAAGCGGAGTGCACGACTAGACGGCGGAGGGAGGAGAAGTCGTCGAGGGGCATGAGGGCGGAGAGGGGGCAACGGGGGGAGATTTGGGAGGCTGTTGGGAGGAGGACGACGGTTTGTAGAGCGGGATGATCGAAGATGGAGTTCATGGGGAGCGTGGGATCGGGGGCGTCGATGGTGATGGTCGTGATTGATGTCGGGAGGGTGAGGGCCAGGAGGGTTTTCAAAGGGGTGGGCTTGCCGTGGATGTTGGTGAGGATTAGGTGGTGGACATTGGGGAATGTGGAGATGAGGTCGGATAGGGCTGCTGCTGTGAAGGGTCGGGGAAAGTCTGTTCGCGCGGTGTTGGTGTCCTGGTCTGAGTCGTCGTGCTTTTGGAGGAGGCATGCGACGCATGGATCCGCGGAATGCTCGGGATGCTGTGGATTGAAGTGATAGTCCAACTTCAGCTTTTGCACGATCTGAGCGAGGTCTGGTCGCTGATGTATGAGCCGAATTGTGTGAATAGCATCGTGACCCATCTTCAGATGCAGTCGTCGGTAGAGATATCGTCTCGCAACGTCGATGAAGGTTGCTCTTGTGCGTGCTACATAGGCGAGTTCTCTGGCATCAAGATGGCAAAGAATCAGGTCCAGGAGCTCCGGCGATATGCTGTCCAAACCCATTGTTCTCAAATTATGCCAATCGATGATTGAGACGTCTTCATGAACAATAGAAGTCGAAGAGCGACACTTTAGCGCTTCACGGTGTGATACAGTAAGCGGAGTGGCGGCCTTACGCACTCACGCCTCGCACAAGACGGGCTGCAACCACGGTGCATAGTGCTTCCATTCAAACACCATTCACTTTACGCATGTTTGCGTCAGAAATGCTTGTCTTGGACCTTCCACGAGAAGTCATCGCGCTGATATGTGATCACCTCGACACGAATTCGTTGTGCCTCTTGGGAAGAAGTCACTCCACCTTCCTGACCCCTGCTCGACAGATCCTCTTTCGCCACCTGACACTCACGAAGACAAATGTGCCTAACATTTTCACCACCATTATCCGGAATCCCGAGCTCGGCAGCCATGTCAAGACCGTGAAAGCGTTACCGAAAGGAAGACGATGGGGCTTCAGCAGACAGAAGGCGATTCCTAGGCTCGACTCGGGGACGTTAGCGGATCATGCCATCACGATCGAACATACGACCAAAGTCTGGGCCGATGGCGAGACTGATGCCCTAAAATGGCGCAAAAGACTCATTGAAGAGGATGAAGATGCACAAACTGCATTGCTGCTCGCTCTGCTTCCATCAGTCACACATCTCGACCTAGTGCTGACGAATGACAACCGAGAGAGTGCTGCGACACAATCTTACAACCTGGATGATACGCATGTCTGGCAAATCCTACGCCGTCATGGTGCCCATGGTCTCCCCGAGGAACATCGACGTGCTCTCTGTCAAGTCAAACAGCTCTCAATACATGGCACACGCTACCAGTTCCAGCTCATGTTCCCGCTAGAAGAAGCTCTATACATGGCGACCTCCTTTGAGAAGCTCGAACGGCTACGCATCGCACACGCAGCAGTCAATACAAAGCTCGAGGTATCCACCAAGCTCGCGGTGCCCCCAACCCTCACGTGCTTGGAGCTCGATTCCTGTGATCTCGGAGACGCTCATGGCGACCTTGCCGCTATACTCCAAGTATTACCCCCACTCGAATCTTTGAGTATCAAAAATCACGTCCGAGCAGTCTTCGACGACGAAGGTGAGCCATACCTCGCCGACGAACTCATGCCCGGAGTCGACACCATCCTCGACATCATCTTCGCTTATCAGCCTTCTCTCAAGAATCTCTACCTAGGTACAGGAGACGACAACGCGATAGCCGAGGGTGTCGACCCTGATCCCGACGAGAACGGTCTAGGCAGATTCAAGCATCTCAAACGAGTGGCCATACTGGATAAATGCGTCTGGCGGAACGAAGGTCAAGATGTGGAGGAAGTGGTCACCGTATTGAAATCATGGTTCCCGACGTCCCTGGAGGAGCTGAAAATATGTCAGACAACAGATTACATGGACCGGGACATTGAGGCGCTTACGATGCTCATGCCGGATATAAAAACATGCTATCCATCACTGCAACTTCTGGTGATCGAGGCACTGCAGTCTTCGAACGAGGCTGCGCAGGAAGAGATACGGACGCTTATACGCCACGCAGCTGCTCAAGGTGTTGATGTGGTTGCTGTGTCTTACCCTCCTATCGACAAGGTGTACACAGCGAGACGAAAGGGAAAGACAGAGGTGCCAGCGCCGTTTGTGTTCGCGGCGACTTCGGAACATCTCCAGCAGACGGGGCTTGATCTGCGGATTATGCAGCTCTGAGTATGGTGTAGGAGATCGGGATCGTTGCTGGTGCGTGCAATACACTGTACAAGTATTCAGAGCTATGTACTTTAGATATCATCTCACTGGGTCCCAAGAATCCCAAACGACCATGACAGTATTTCAAAGCAAATAACCATTACAGTACTCCTACAGCGTCCCGATTGCCCCTCTCTATAACCAGAATCAGGCAATGTAATGTACGAGCAACTTCAAACAATCTGTCCAAACACCTCTCGAAGCCAGTACAGTATTCTCACATGTCCACAACATCCCACCCTCTCCAACCCCCACCCCCTTCACTCACCCCCCACACCCTCGCCTTCCTCTCCCGATCCTTCTTCCTCTTCATCATCCCCGGAACAATCCCCTCCCACCCACCTTCCCACGCACTCTCCACCAGCGCCAACTCCACCCCCGTCCCCTTGACAAGATCAAGGAGCCTCCCCGCCTCCCCCCTCGGCTTCCCCTTCATCGTCACACCATCCGATTTCGGCCCCTTGTCATCCCTCTCCGCATCGCTAGTAAGGTACTCCCTCCTCCTCAGCACCCCGCTCCTCTCGACCCAAGTATACGCCGCGGTAGCGAAGACACTCCCAGGGAGGAACTCAAGTACAATCCTCTCGAGTTTCTTCCATGATCGGCGGGTGCTAATCTCCTTTGTCTTCCGCAGTAGCCAGATGTCGTCTCTACATCCCCTCACCCTGAGCGTCTGGACATTCGGGAAGAGCTGCTCCACATCCGGACCCTGCCACTCTGCGTCTACCTCCTCTCTGAGAAAGAGCGCCGCGTCGATCGCCAAGTTCTTCACCCTGGAGAAGCACGGGATATCTTCGAACCCCGAGGCGGGGTCATAGAGGGAGTTGAAAGCGAAGATACGGTCTTCGAGGTGCACTTCTAGGTTTTCGAGGGACGAAGCGTGGACGGAGATGGCGTTGAAGAGAAAGTCTCTTGGGACAGGGCGGATGCTGTTTCTGAATCCGTTCGGGGTGAGGCTGTTTTCCCATTCGCCCGGGAGGGTGATGACGAGGGTTTTGAGTGGCGGGCAGGCGTGAAGGATAGTGGTGAGGTCGTGGAAGGTGGGGAGGAAGCGGCAGTCTGAGAGCTCGAGGCGGGTGAGGGTTGAGGGGAGCGTGGGGATGGGGTTGGAGTGGATGGATTTGGGGTCATTGAGGCAGCCTCGGTGGATCGTGAGGTTCTGAAGATGGTGAACCTGTGATGCGAGTTCGTGAGCGTGTTGGAAGGTGATGAAGTCGTCATAGCGCCTGCGAGATGGGAGTTCGCGGTGATCTAGCTTTTTATCGCCGGTGAAGGAATCGTTGCAGGCGGTAATGCAGAGCTCGTTGAGTTTGTGAAGTGGTGTACCTCTTTCTTTACACGCAAGTAGGCTCGAAAATACTCGAGTAGTCCAGTAGGAGGACTCCAGAGGTACTGTCTGTCCTGTTAAATTCACGGCGAAGGACATGGTCGGTAGAACCAGTGAAGTGAGCTCGGGCAATATTGTCAGCATGAGAGCCAGAGCTGCATCGTCGCAGGTTTTCTTGGAAGCTAGCAAAGACATTTGCCAGCAGCGAAAATCCTCGTCTTTGGTCAAATTCGCCCTCGCCTCAGACCAGCGTCGCATGATCTGCTCCAAAATAGTTTGATGGGAGAACATGTGGTAAGGAGAGTAGAAATCTGGGAAATCGTCGAATCGAACACCACCACTGAGGTCAGCTACATCTCCATATGACCTGAAGGTACGGAGGCTCTTAACGCGGCGAGCAATGTCTTGATCCTCAAGAAGAATAGGCACGACATCCATACCTCGAGGTGTAGTCGACGAGGAAGGTCTTTCTTCGTCATCCACTTCATCCGCGGTGACACCTTGCCAGTCGAAGATGTCGATATTACGATACAGAAATGGGCGGGCGTAGTTATACAAGGTGCGGTTGACCGGCATTAACGACTTGAGAGGCCCGATTGTCGACAGTTTGCAGATCTCCAGCAATAACTCGGCCGGCAAATCAGCCATACCAGTCCTTGATTTCTGCGCACTTGCTTGGCCAGCTGCGCACATCTTGAATCTCGAGAGTCCCGAAGAAGTGGAGAGGAAGTGTTGGGGTAGGGGATGGAATAGAAAGTGTGGTAGATGGCGAAGAGTGTGTTGGTCGAGGTGGTCGCTGATCTGGTTAGATCTTGCTAGTGCTGATAGTGTGGCAAAGTCTTTGGAATAAGGCTTGCAATCTATCAGTGATAATACCGTACGATAACGAAGGGCTACCAGTGAGAGGATCTGCTGCCCTTATATGTGAGCAGATATGGCTGCTTTGCTTGTGGTCCCATAGGATACTTTCTGTGGGAGTTGCACTATGCTTCTGCCGGGTGCTTGGTGTGAACCTACCTCTTGAGCTTATAGGCTACAGGCAATTCGAGCCATTCGTTGCAGGCGACGCGGCACTCTTGCTTTTGCTTTTCGCATAGACTTTGTTGTGACACCTCGTGCGCTCGAATCCAGTCCAATCATCGGTGAAAATCTGCCAGGCGCCTATTGAAGTGATACCGACACTCAACCACACGACATGTGCACAAAACTTTGCTGTCTTTACAGGCTGCCGGTGGTGGAGACGATTGGCCTCAGGTGTGTCAGTCGTTGCTTTTGGCCAGTCATCGATTCAAGCTTTCCACCCCGAGACAGAGAACTTCTGCTGGCTTTCAAGGTCGAATCCGCTTCGGAGACAATATAGGTGCCACGAGTTCGCCACCGAAGTTGCTAAAGGGTGATCTTCTGTGAGAGCCAGCTTTGATATGCTGCACTCGGCATTTTATGAAGCACGAAATGTTGAGTCCAACAGGCACAATATCCAGCACCGTCTAGCCCTGTGACATTGCGAATCTAGGAAGATCAGCACTAAGACCGCAGGAATCTCGAACAAAAATCGATTGTTCTTTACTGAAGAATCCTGGTCTTGATGAGCTTGTCAAGGACTCGATCGCTTGCAGGCCAACTCGGATATCATGATCATCGGCGATGATCTTTAGTAATCTTACAGCGAATCAATACTATCCAAAAAAAAAAACGAACATGGTATTAGGCATGAGAGATGTGCAAGTCAGATTTAGTGAGAAAATTGGGAGAACTTGAGACGACCAAGATCGCCGCGGACAGCTGCGACCCCTTCATCGGAGCGCAGCATTTCTCAAGCATCTCTCAACAGCAGATTCCACAGCACAATCGAAAGAGCCAAAATATTGGAAATTGTTGCAATCTTTGGTATAACGTTCATATCGCTACGTCGTGATCGCGCGTAGAAGCTTGGTACGTCTTTGAGTCGCTGACCATGTTAGCTTCCTTCTGTCTTTACGCGTTTTGGTCAAGACCAAGGTCCTCCTCGGCTGGAACGATGCGCAAGGTGTTGGTGTGGCCCATTCCTCCTCTCCAGCCTTGTACGCAGACGACAGGGTCGCCCTTGTTCAGGACACCGAGCTTGATGGCCTCCTGAATACCCCACTTCAGACGTCCATCAACATCCTCCTGCCAGGGAGTCTTGGTAAAGTCTGGCTTGGCCTCGGGGAAAACGAAGGGATAGACGCCGCGGTAAAGGTGGCTGTATCGCGATGCGCGGGCGTTGCGAGTGACCATCAGAATTGGGCAGACTGGGCGGTACTTGGAAATTAGACGGGCAGTGGTGCCGCTGTCAAATGTCAGCATGAAGAACTGATCGAGGGATCATAGGGCTACTTACCTGGTAGTCAGGACGAGGATCGCACCGGCGTTCTGCTCCAGACTGGCGGATACGGCAGCCATGGCGCAAGACTCGGTAGTTGGGACAGGACGAGGAGCCAAGCTGCGGAGCTCGTCAAAGGCGTTGACGTACGGGATGGCGACTTCGGCGAGCAGGCAGGTCTCGTGCATGAGAGACACGGCTTCGCTGGGGTAGTTGCCCTTGGCCGTCTCTCCTGAAAGCATGACGCAGTCTGAGCCGTCCAGGACAGCGTTACCAACATCAGAGACTTCAGCACGAGTCGGGCGAGGGTTGTATGTCATGCTCTCCAGCATTTGAGTGGCGCAGATGACTGGCTTGCCAGCGATGTTGCACTTGGTGATCATCATCTTCTGCGCGATGAAGACCTGAGCAGGAGGAATTTCAATGCCCAAGTCACCACGGGCGACCATGACACCGTCCGTCTCCTTGAGAATCTCATCAAAGTTGTTCACGCCTTGCTGATTCTCAATCTTGGCGATGATCTGAATGTCCTTGCCCTCCTCTCCGAGCACTTCGCGGATCGCAGTGATGTCGGAGCCGCGGCGGATGAAGGAGGCGAAGACCATATCGACACCGTTCTTGACACCAAAGCGCAAATCGGCCTTGTCCTTGTCGGAGAGAGCTGGAAGGTCGACATCGGTCTTGGGAAGGTTGACACCCTTCTTGGAGCAGATCTTGCCGTTGTTGATAGCGCGGGCACGGATTGTCTTATCGTCGACCACCTTGAGGACCTCGAAGGCGAGGACGCCGTCGTCGACAAAGATGGTGCGGCCAGCCTCAATGACCTTTGTGATGTTCTTGTAGTCCACGTACCTGTTTATGTCAGCCTTGGCTATGTCTTGCATATTAGCTGCCTTACATGTTCTCGTTCGTGCTTGCCGTGGCATACTTGTCGTCGGTGGTGATGTTGAGCTCAGTACCTGCGGTGATGGGAATATCCTCGTCATTTGGCGTGTTGCCGGTACGGATCTCCGGGCCCTTGGTATCAAGTGCAATGGCTACCGGGCGACCAGCCTGCTCTTTCTCTGCCTGACGGGCGTTGTCAATGACGGACTGGTGGTACTCGTACGAGCCGTGAGAGAAGTTCATTCGGACGACGTTCAGACCAGCCCTCCTGAGCATGTTGATCTTCTCCGCAGAGTTCGTCTTGGGTCCAATCGTGCAAATGATGGATGTCCGGCGGAACTGCTTCTTTGGCTTGTACTCGGTGTTGAGCTGAGACAGCCATTCCACTCTGGTGCGACCAGCAGTGAGATGGGTGATAGCGTCAGCCATGGTGTCGGTGTGTGACAATTGCTGATCAGAAAAGTTGTCGCTGTAAAAGATTAGAAGCGATCGGACAATAGGTGGGGGAAGCTTGCGTGGATATAGCAGACCAGATTTAGCCGCAGCCTCACAAGCAGGCTGAAGCAGGTTCTGGACGCGGCGGCTGAGGGTAATCAGCGGCTGTGATGATGGATGTGGTCAATTGGTCTGTCAGAGAAACGGAGGCCAGTGTTTGTGATGATGTTGTGGCAGCTGGCTTTTTTTTTCTGGTGAGCTCATACCGTGTTCGGTGAGGGCAGCTCCGCTTCAGGGCCCCGCGTGGGACAGTGGGCAGCGGGCAGTGGGCAAAACACCAGAAACAGCTGAGCTCCGGAGAAGCTCTCAACAATCCTTATCGATAATTGGATCTCTGCTGTCGGCCCGACCAATCAATTCGATACTTTTGATCACGGTCATTTTGTCACTGATACTGGTACGCCATTTGCACTATCAATGCATCGCACATGCCCGGACTGCAGCTAAATGAGGGACGACTTTGTGATGTCGATCTGTTGAATGGAAAAGAGCCCGACGGCAAAGAGCTCTCCAGGGTCCACCAACTTCCATAGACGTAGCGAGCCGAGCTTCCCGCCTTCCCGTCCGCACTCCTGGTCAAAGCTTTCCAGCCCGCACCCGACCTCCTCCACGAGACCATCAGATGCCGAGTCTTTGTCGTCCGACGCCTCTGACTACTTCCCATCCTTGCGCGGGCACTACATCAGCGACAGATTGATCCTACACTGCTCCGTAGTCGAGAAGGATAATCGCAAACATGGTGGCAAGTCCCCTCGACCCATGCCCTCTCCTCCACCACTAACGCCTCCCAGCTCGGCCGCCTAACCCACTACGCCTTCGACGCCGTCCTCCTCTCCGCCTTCCTCGCCGGCGTCAAGCGCTCAACAGGTCTCACGTACGTCGATCTGCCAGTAGTCGGTCTGGAGTGCGGGAAAACAGACTAATCTGACACCAGACCTAGCTTGAAGTCGGACAACATTACATCGAACGAGACGGCGCGGTCGTGGATCGCGACATACCTGGGTATTGGAGAGGTGTTCATGGATCAAAGTGTGGCCATTATGAGCAGTTCGGGATGGTTTGAGAGGAAGCGGTGAATCAAGGGATGGATGGTTGGGGTTGTGGTCGTGGGTGTGCTGTGGTTCGGGACAAGGGATTATGAGGTCAATGAAGAGGTGGCGAGGGAGCGGGATAGGACAAGCGAGCGATAGGAAGGCGTATATCCCAAGAGAGATGGGGGACAGCATGGATCTGGGGTATCAGTGGGTTTGAGTGGCGTTTGGTCAGGATATCCGACAATTCATGAATTCGATCATTTGAGAAGCACCTCGCATTTCAGGGCTACGGCTATCATAGAAGCGTGCGTGTAGTCACTGCACTGTGGCCACTGATGCTTATCTTCCCACCGTACCGTCTAGCAGTTTTTTTGCGCCCAATTCTTGGGCAGTGGCCATGCGATCTTATCCGAAGGGATTGCATGGCCTTGCTAGCTCGGCGACATTACCGGTTTTGCTCAGAGAGGTCTCTGCCCTTCGTCCACCTTCGAGTCTTGCCGTGTACTCGACGCGGCTCGGTCGTCGACGAGTGCTCCAGTTTTCGCCTCGAGCAGCACCCTCTGTGTCCATCTCTTACTCCTACACATTCCTCAATCACCACTCATCTCCACAACCCCCACCACCCCTCTCCGCCCAAGCACCCCCAACGTCCCCCTCCTCAACTCCAACATCCCCTCCACCTTCTCCTCCCCCACCCCTCTCTCCCTCAGACTCAAAGCCTGCCGTATCGTCCCGACATCCATGAACCTCCTCCCCTCATAGCCCCTCCGTCCCATCTCTCCTGCCTCCCTCTCCGCCTCGGCCGCAATCCGCTCTCTCGCCTTCAGGATCATGAGCGCTGGATTCCTCGCTGGATCTGGGCCCACAGGAGGTCCGCCTTGGACTCCTCTCACGTCGGTATTGGCGTACGCGGACTGTGCACTTCCTGCTCTTGGCTGCGTTGGGGTGGCGGTTGGGTTTCTCGCCCCGGCTTTGCTGGATAGCACGTCGCTGAATTTTGAGCTCGGGCTGAGTGTAGGATTGGGTTGGACGGCGCCGAGGGAGCGGAGGGAGCGAGCAAAGTCGGGATCGGAGGCGTCGAGGTTAATGGTTTCGGAGCGGGAGGAGGTGGCGCTGGGCTCAGGGTGGACGGTGGGACCGGGTTGGTGGTTTGCTGCTGCAGGAGGAGGGGAACCGGCGGGGAGGTTGGTGGAGGGTGATGGGCGGGAGGGGTATTTGCGGGCGGAAGAGCCGGCGGCGCGGGCGGCTTTGGAGGATGAGGAGCCCATGATTGTGGTGTGGTGATGGGATGGAGAGCGGGAGGGCAAAAAAGTGAAGATGGGAGCTCTGGGGATGACGTCGAGATGGAGCTTTCCTGGGCCGAGGTCGAGCATGAAAATATATGTGCGCATGAATCAATGCATCCATTGTTTCCATCATTAAATTCGATATATACTAGCTAAGCAATTGGCTCCTGAACTTTTGTCGCTCGTCAGCGAATCGCCGTGGGTATCTTGTCGCTGAAATCAATCCAGACCCGAGAAAGTGAAAGATCCGGCTTTGCCATTGAGATGGCCACTGTTGCCCTTTTTCTTCTTGCGTGGCGGCTGCTCAGGCTGCTCTTCCTCGCTCTCTTCTTCGCCAGAGTCGTCCCCGTCGCTGTCGGCATGTATTGAAGTCTTCCCCACAGGTGACTTGCCCGGCTCAACATACGCGCCATTGTCCTCATCCACCTTCTCATGCCACACCTTGATCGTGCTTCCTCCACCAGTGATGAGACGACCCTCCACATCGAAGCCGAGCCCAACAACACCTTCAATATCATCGTGGCGTACTTGGTCAATGACCTTGTTAGGTCCAATCTTGACGAACCTCACACGCCCATCTCCAAGACCAACGGCCACGGTTCTGCCCGGACCGATTCCATCAGGCAAGACTTGCAAGACATCCAAGCTTTCTCCTCCTTGACCCTTGTCGAAGCCCTTATCAACGAAAATCCTCTCGTCCTGGTCGTCCCACTGACCACGCTCCCACAGAGTGAGGACACCAGCACCTCCGCCAACGATGACCTTCTCAGAAGTGCTGGTACCTTTGGCCGATAGTCCTTTCATGATGCAAGATGACAGTAACAGCTCCTCTTGATCCTCGCTTTGAACCAACACGCCCCTCCTAAGATCTGTCACAGCAAGAGTAGTACCTCCAGTGCTGACCCACTGCTTGCTGAAGCCGCTCGTGCTCGCCTCGCTGGGTGGTAAAGGAGTAAGACTGCTGATGTAGTCCGTGTGGGGGTGATGTGTCTGTGTTGGTTTTCTCTTCGTCCAAACTTCACCCAGACCAGTCTTCTCCGCGACTCGAAGATCATAGAGATGGAGTGCAGATGAGTCTGTGGCCAGTAGAAACGTCTGTGGGCTCAGCGCGTGAATCAAGCTTGGTGCATCGATGTCTCCTGTCGATGGATCCAGTGGAATAGCGATCTTGTCCTTGACCCTCCCGCTCTCAGTATCCGCAAATTTCACGACCCCATCTGCGCCAGCGCTGAAGAGTCCATCACCATCCGTCGTAAAGGCAAGGCTTCTACACGAAGACTCGTGTCGGCGAGTGCGCCATTGCGTGGCGATTTGGCCTAGTCCATTCGAGGAAGTCGAAGTCGCTGCGTCATCCTCGGATGAAGCTGATCCATCAGATGATGTGGCAGGAAGGCGGTATATTGAGACGTGACCTGAAGCTAGACCTGTCGCCAATATTGGTTCTGAGGAGTGGAGAGTCTGGCAGAAGAGGTCGGAGGTAAGAGGGAGGGTGCAGATCGTGTCGAACATGATGGGAGCTTTAGGCGTCGATCAATGCTATGTTGGGTGGTATATCAGGGTCATATTAGTCGACTCGACGGCAGGCATAACGCCATGATGTGTGGTCTCAGATTCGTGATGTCTGAACAAAGTTTGATCGGGTGAAGTGAGGTGTGAAAAGCGTGGAAAACAGTGTGGGGGTTGAGATGCGGGAAACAGGCGGGGCAGATGAGATCGTGATCTCCATGTGCCTGCAGTTGTATTCGATCATCGTTTTTCGATAAATGACGTTGTCTTTGTTCTTCATAATTGTAGGATATATTTACATTCATGGGTAAGCCAGAGACAAAGCAAAAGGGCATCAGCTTGGGATACTGTGACACCGAGACGGGAGAACGAGTGTATCCTGCCCCGCCACCGGATCTGCTCCCGGAACAGGTACCACCATCTCAGGGGAAGATCAAGCCAAAGAATCCCGAGAAATTGGACAAGATGTTTGCCAATCTGACAAGTTGGCCCCCTCTTGGGCAATCTACGGTCATTCCGGTGGACCAAAAAGTCGTACACTTCACAGTATGCTTGGAGACGGATGGAGCTTCTACGCTGAAGGACGAGGATGTCAGTGTGTGCTTGTGGCACAACCACGAACAGTCTTCGGAGTGGCAAGAGACTTCTCTGCAGCTGGATAGTGAACACAATGACACAGTAAGTCTCGTTCGGTCTCCGTCGATCTACCTTATCCTGACAAAGGCCAGCTGCTAGTACAGGCGAACCAAAAACATGCCAGAAGATGGTACAAAGCAGAGCTGCCCGTCTCCTCCAAGGCCGGCTCCACCACGAGCTTCACCATCAAATTCAAGACCAATGCCCAACATGGTTGGAAGTGGGTTCGAGATCAGACTAGCATCACTGATGGTCAACTACACTTTGCTGGACCACTGGGTGACCATGATCTTAGCCATTTCTTCGACGGCATCAGCTCTGACATCAAAATCACAAATCCGAAGTGTGACTGCCCAGACACATTGCTCTTCTCGTTGACAACGCCCGTCAAAGCAGCCGACGGCGAAGATTCCGGCGAGAGCTACATCAAATTGGGTCTGCCGAAGGACTCGACACGTTGGTTCTCACTGGTTCGTTTATGGGCGCCGTGGTTGGCTCCAAGACAAGGTACCGGTAAATTTGAGCTGGACAAGGACGGTATCCTTGTCTCATTCCTGCGATCGGATGGCTTCCACGTCGTTTGCTTGGGCATCAGTGGCGTACGAAATGTTACAACCACTCTCAAACACGACAGCGACGGAAATGTGATCATCCAAGGACGGAATGACCTTGATGAACAAGGTGCGTCACGAGTCCTGGTCGCCGTGTCAGCCTCATTCGAGGTCGCCAATTCTGCAGTCATGTACGAGGCCCGAAAGGTCATTCAAGCGAATCCAGAGACAGACGCAGAGACAGAGAAGGAGTTCCAGGCTCTCACGAAAGATCCGAAACCACAATGGTTCGAGGACTGGTACGACGGCTTCACATACTGCACCTGGAATGGACTCGGCCAGAAACTCACAGAGGAGAAAATCAATCATGCTCTGGATGAGCTGAAGAAAGCTGGAATCATTATCGAGAACCTCATCATCGATGACAATTGGCAATCTATTGCTGAAGGAGATACTCAGTTCCAACGAGGTTGGATTGAATTCGAGGCGAACAAGGAGGGCTTCCCGAATGGTCTCAAGCAGACCATCTCCGACATCCGATCCAAGCACCCCAACCTCCGCCATATTGCCGTCTGGCACGCCATGATGGGCTACTGGGGCTGCATCTCCCCTAACGGCAAGCTCGCCAAAGACTACTCCACCGACATCGTCGACGTCGACATGTCCGTCATCACCGGCCCCATGACCGTCATCAGCGAATCCTCCATCAAGCAAATGTACTCAGACTTCTACGCCTTCCTCTCCTCCTGCGGCATCGACTCGGTCAAAACCGACGTCCAATTCTACCTCGACCTCCTGCACTCGGCCCCCGCCCGCCGCTCCCTCATCACCGCCTACCAAGACGCCTGGACCCTCGCCTCCCTCCGGCACTTCTCCGCCCGCACCATCTCCTGCATGTCCCAATCCCCCTCCGTGCTGTTCCATTCCCAACTCCCCATCAACCGCCCCACCATCCCCGTGCGCAACTCGGATGACTTCTTCCCCGACATCGAGGCTTCCCACCCCTGGCACGTCTTCTGCAACGCCCACAACTCGCTACTCACGCAGCACCTCAACGTCGTTCCAGACTGGGATATGTTCCAGACGCAACACCCCTGGGCTGGCTTCCACGCTGCTGCCCGTTGCGTGAGTGGTGGCCCGATCTACTTCACCGACTACCCAGGCCAGCACGACGTGGAGCTCATCAACGCCATGACGGCCGCGACGCCAGAGTCGGGACGTCGCATCATCCTGCGTCCGCATAGGAGTGGGAAGAGTATCTCTGCTTATGCGGGGTATAAGGAGCAGGCATTGCTCAAGGTGGGGACGTATGTTGGCTTTGCGAGGACAGGGTCAGGGATTCTGGGGGTGTTCAATTGTCTGCAGCAAGCGTTTGGGGAGATTGTGAGGTTGGAGGACTTTCCGGGTGCTGAGCAGGATGTGGAGTATATCGTCAGGGACTATGAAGGGGCGGTGTCGACTCCGATGACGGTGGGTGTGGAGGGGAAGAAGGGCGGGGTTGTTAAGGTGGATCTGAACTGGAGGGGATGGGCGGTGTTGAGTGCGCATCCGTTGAAGACGTTCGAGCAGAGGCATGGGGAGAGTAAGGTCGCTGTGCTGGGGTTGGTGGGGAAGATGACCGGAATTGCGGCAGTCTTGGCGTATGATGTCTACAGGGAAGAGGTGGGGAGGATAAGAATGTGGGTGAAGCTGAAGGCGGTAGGGGTGTTGGGGGTGTATGTGAGTAGTCTGCCGAGCAAGAGTGTCGAGGAGAATGTCATGGTGCTGCTGGGGGGGACGCCTTTGCCGAGGGAGAATGTGAAAGTGAGTGAGCATAGCGATCAGGTATTGGAGATTGACTACGAGAAGTTGTGGAAGGAGGACAGGGAGAAGGACGTGAAGACATACACATGGGGTAACGAGGTCAGTCTGGAGGTGTTCATATCGTAAACTGGTCCAAGAACAATTTGATTATTCCTACCGCGATTGTCCTGGTGGTGTTCTCCGCGCTGCAGGTCGTGGCGCAGCTTTGGTCTTCGGTAGATCCTCTTGGAGGGCTTGAAGACCGGCGTCACGCATGATGCCGTCTACTAGCGCCGCCCATACAGTTGGCCCCCTCGTCGTCCTGGTATACTTTGATCCTTCTCGGACGTAGAAAGTCCGGCATCCAGCGATCCAGCTTTTGAGGAAACTGACTGGCTTCCCTTCGTGCGTGGCCCTGAACTTCGGAGGGAGATAGGCGAATTGCGCGATTCGCCACCAAGGTCCAGGTCGTAAGAGCCTCAGATCTTCCATCTTGACGGTCTTCCGCTTGGGGAAAGGCAAGAACCGGAGGGTTGTGAACTCGACAAGAGTATCGCGAGGAGCTTTCGCAGCCCACTCCTGTAGAGTCTTCGGCGATTGCCGTGCTTCTGGTGGAACGAGGACATTAATAGAGGCCGTCACTGGCGAGGTGATCAAGTGAAAGGCAATCATAGGAAGTGCGTAAATGACTGTCGTCAACGGCGTCCAGAAGAAGGCTGTCGTCTCGTCTATGGCCAGAGCTGGAGCCCGGACCAGGCATTGGTAGGCGAAGAAGAAGATGGTGCTCATTTTGCACATGCCGATATAGGTGGTGAAGCCGACTCCCAGATGGAAGACATTGAGGGACGAAGGGTATTTGGGACCTACTCTGTTCAGTCTATGCACACGGACCGCAGTAGAGGAACCATACCCGACAGTGATGAGGCATCTCTCCGGAGCGAATCTGCTCGCTCAGTACTTGTGGTGAATGAGCATCTAATAGCCACCGCCGCAGGTCTCGCCGCAGGCCATGCTGGACGTGTGCAGAGCTCCCTCAGCCCGATTGGCCTGCTCAGTAGTAAACCATTGAGCATAGAGGCGATCCCAAAGTTCCCTTATGAGAATCGAAGTGTGTCCAACGACACCGACAAAAGATGAAGTCGATTGGTCGAGGAAGCCGAGGACATCAAATCTGCTTGGCATGGCCGATGAGGGTTTCAAGATTAAGGACACACTTCAGCTTGTCATGTCTCAGTCACGACACGCTTGCTAGGCGTGATCATCGCACAATGACGGTACCACTGCCATAATCGTGTACCTGTTAGACTCGAGCTATGCGGGTGCGTGAACTCCTGGGACTGGCCGGGCTCTGGCAGCTATCGGCCAGCTACACACCTCTCAGCGAAACATCTCTCAAGAACTTACCCACACCTGGTAACGACTTCCACATCAAGGATGGTTCCATACTGGCTCCAATCCTCATTCCTCGCGTGCCTGGCACTCCTGGCTCCACAAAAGTCCTCACACACTTCGTCGACTTCTTCCAACAGACTCTCCCGAAATGGAACATCACTTTCCAAAACTCGTCTCAGACTACACCTACCTCGAACGGAAAGAAGATACCCTTTGTCAATATCATAGCCACAAGAGATCCTCCATGGGCACAACCAGGCGAAGTCGGACGACTGAATCTGGTCGCTCATTATGACAGCAAGCTTACTCCTGAGGGCTTCATCGGAGCCATTGACTCCGCCGCACCGTGTGCCATGATCTTGCATGCTGTTCGAAGCATCGATGAGGCATTGACCAAGAAGTGGGAGGATATGGAAGCAAAAGGAGCCGGCCAGGACGATCTGGGAGACCCAGCAGACAATCAAGGGATACAGGTGCTTTTGCTCGACGGCGAAGAAGCATTCCACGTCTGGACGGACAGCGATTCTTTGTACGGAGCGAGATCACTGGCAGAAGAATGGGAGATCACTACGCATGGACTATCATCGTATCAATCACCCTTACAGGCGATCAACCTATTCGTATTGCTAGACCTGCTTGGTTCTGCAAAGCCGCAGATTCCCTCCTACTTCAAGACGACGCACTGGGCATACAAGCATATGTCAGATGTGGAGGAGCGCATGCGGAAGCTTGGCCTCTTCAAGTCATCCCCTAATCACCCCTCCAAACGAACGCCGGCAGACAAGACCCTGCCCGAGCCTCTTTTCTTGAACGAGAAGAACAAACAGGACTCTGATTCCTGGCTGGGTGGTCATATTGGAGACGACCACGTTCCGTTCATGGCAAGAGGTGTGGAGATCCTACACATGATTCCCGTCAGCTTTCCCGAAGTTTGGCACGAAATCACCGATGATGGCGAGCACTTGGATACAAACACAGTCGAAGACTGGGCGCAATTGGTGCTGGCCTTTACGGCGGAGTGGCTTGACCTTGAGCCCTACATGGGCGTCCAACGTCCTACCAAACCATCAAGCGGCGGAAATGCAGCAAGGGACGAATTGTGAGTACGGGTGAGGCAACCGAGACATGGCCATCAATGTCGCTAATAATGGTCAGAGGAGTGTGAGACGCAATCGGCACGCAAAGAATGCCTTTGTCCGAAAGCGGAAGCCTGTGATTGCTGAGGAATGTGGCCGAAACGCAATTGCTATCGACAACGCTTCACCACGTCAGACTGAAATATTAAAACCGAGCGCAATTATTGCCGTTGAAGCAGCAATGAAGATGATCCCAAGGCAAGAGAAGAGACCAGAGTGCTGCTGGTGATGCAAATAGAATTGCTATTGTATCGAAGACGACAATAATTGTCATTGTCTTCTGAATCAGCTGCAACCGGACAATCCTCAACATGGAGACGACGACAAAGGCGACTGTTTTCGCTCAAGATGAGCAGAAGTTCCGCACAATCTCCTCTTCGTTGGCATCATTCCCTCGATTGCTACAAGGTTCAATCCTCACGCCACAACAGTCGCCTCCACAATGTCAGGAACTCCTTCTAGCCAAGTTGTTCGCTACTTTGAGGCGATGCGAAAGACCAAGGCCGCCGAACGCGAGCAAAATCCTGCCCGACCAGATACAGCAATCAAGGAGACGCTCTTGAATAAACCAACAGAGTGGAGCGAAATCAATGAAAGGGTTCGCACGCCAAATCCCAAATTTCCCCAAGTCACGCAATTGCCATCACCAGTTGAGCGGACCACCAAGCTATACCTTTGGCAACAGGGTCCACGACCTTGGCAGCCAGAGCAGTATCTACCCCGAGGTAACTCGCCAACGTCCGTCTGGGATCTGAATTCACCTCAGTTCTTCCCGAACGATCCACCCGGTTTCACTATTCCGGAATCAGACGACGTGGTGCCTGCGACCCAGGAGGAAGCGCAAGATGTACGACAGGGTAGATTGACTGGTCGATTCGCAACAGCAAGCATCCATAGGGCTGAAGAATTTGGTCCTGTAGATTACGACCTGCCAGCCATAAGGATCGACCCGTACGAAACACCAGGAGAGGATGGCGGCGCGCTGAGGTATGGGTCGCTATTGTATCTGCCGGCTCCGCTGGAAGAGTACGACATACCCACATATATCAAGCGTAAGGGTTGGCAGATTCACCTGAATGAGGACTTCGATTATGGGGTCATGTTCACTGTATCGATGCGTCCGGGAGAATACCCGACGTTCTACTTCTTCCTTCGAGATGGCGAGCGTGATCCTTTCGCGACTGAATCACCCGATCCAATTGAGGGACCGCCCATCTCTCCTCTTACGACTGGACCTCCTGAACATCAAACCACGCCAAGAGCCACCGGTCCCTCGGATGAACAACCAGAGCCGTCGCCAGTGTACAGCGCGACCTCCCCTCCTCGGCGCAAGAAGAAACCATCATATGCTGGTTTTGAGGAGGAAAGCTCGGAGGAAGAAGAGACCAGGAAGGGCAGCGTCACTAATGACTCTCCTCAGTATAACGACCAAATCGCATCGCCAGAAGAGGTCGCAAGCCCAGACTATGGTGCGGTCACCGATCAGCCGGAGCATCCTCATGACGGAGTGGAAGCCGAGCCAAGCCCCCACGCTTCCGATGTCGAGGCCGATGCAGCATACTCGCCAACCAGCTCCGCCTTCCCAGAGGAGACTGGGTCAGTAGGATACTCGCCGATCGATCCTGTGTTCCCAGATGAGGCTGGCTCAGACGACCATGAGAAGGCTGAAGAGGCCAACGAGAAAGAGGTAGAGGTCGATGAGAAGCTTACAGAGGCCGACGAGATTGACGCAGAAGGTGAAGAGGATAATGAGCCGCTCGCTCGAGAGCGCATCGAAACCCCAGAGGCAAACGATGCTATCACCAGCGTAGAGAATCCGATGGATTACACCATACAGTCACCTCCGGTCAGTCCGTCTCGGATTGGTCGATCCCAACAACAAGAAGAGCAAGACAGACATGAGCGATCAGAGCGTGAGAGTGCGCCTGCTCCTGAGCCTTCACCCAACGAAGACAACTTTGTCACCCATCAATCGCCTGACGCCACGGATCCGTCTTCTGATACTACCGTCGGACAGCCTGCAGATCAGTCGTCCATAAACAATTCTGCTTATCCGACGGTACGTGCCGGGACCGCTCCAGCAAGGATCCATCACACCGACTCCGCGACCGCTCCAGCAAGTGAGCCAGCAGCTCAGTCGAGCAATCAGCCAGCCGCAACATCGACTTCTGGCCCCCATCAAGCGCCAGACACAAGTGCAGCATCCCGCTCCCGCAAGAGACGAAATGCCGACCCTACTTATCCGCCCAGTCAACGAGTCAAGCTGGACGACGGCAGAGTGGAGACGACAACGTCTAGGGGCCGCCCGAGCAGACCGCCGAAGAGATTTGGATAGTCCAAGGACAGTGCCAAGGTGTGAATGAGCGCATGTTGTTACCCAAACCAGATGCCTCTGCTTTACCATGCGGAGAAGCCCAATGAATTTCTTGCATCGAATTGATAGATACTATTCAATGCCACAGTCTCCTATCCTTCCCCGCTAGCCTGCGTCCTTGTACCATTCGGTGGTTCCAGCCCCTGATAGCCCTCGCTTCAAGTTGCCTGATTTCCGCTTGTGTGCCCCGCATTGCTGTAACCTCAAGCCATCCCACCGCTCACAGAATCCGTCTCCTTGCTGCTCACCTGCTTCCCTACACAACGATCGCCATGCCGCAAGAAGAGTCGAAGCCGGTGGATGAGGGTGAGGCGACAAAGGCGTTGGAAGAATTGAAGGTCGGCGACAATGACACCAGCGCAGAGAAGACGTCCAAAAAGGACAAGTTGAAGGCAGCAGTGTCTGCAGTCGCTTCATCCTCAAAGAAAGATGCCACACCCAAAAGCGCCAACGATCCTCTGCCTGCTTCCGCCATCGATGCTCTCACGACCGATCAAATAGCTGACCTCCTCGCCGCGAATCCCACCCTACGAAATCAGCTTCCCAAAGATGGCGAAGCTCTTCGCGCCGCGCTTAAGAACATCTCAGCTGCGGACCTCATGACTGGTATGAGCTCAGGCAACAATTCGAAAGATATGGCATCACACAAGTTCTGGGCGACACAGCCTGTTCCAGCGTATGAGGCATTAGGCAAAGCACAGAAGAAGGGATGGGTAGATGGTCCCATCAAGGTGATCGACAAGGACAAGGTACCCAAGACGCCGGCAGGTCTGATCGATGGCTTCGAATGGGTGGTCATGGATCTCAACAATGGAACTGAGCTCGAAGAAGTCCGCTCGCTGCTCTCTGGACACTACGTCGAAGACGACGAGGCTCTCTTCCGGTTTGACTATTCCGCGAGCATGCTCAAATGGGCTCTCATGGCACCTCACTGGCGGAAAGAATGGCACATTGGTGTCCGCACCGTCTCTTCCAAGAAACTCGTCGCCTTCATATCCGCCATTCCTGTCACTCTCCGCGTCAAAGACAAGACCATCTCTGCGAGCGAAGTCAACTTCATGTGCGTCCACAAGAAGCTGCGCGCGAAACGCCTCGCCCCTGTTCTGATCACAGAAATCACCCGCCGCTGCTACGTCGAAGGTATCTACCAAGCAATCTATACTGGTGGCAATCTCCTCCCGACACCTGTCGCCAGCTGCCGCTACTTCCATCGCTCTTTGGACTGGGAGAAGCTGTACACAGTGGGATTCTCCCCAATGCCGAAAGGTAGCACGAAGCAGCGACAAATTGCGAAATACAAGCTCCCGGACCGCACCTCCACGCCTGGTCTGCGCCAGATGGAAGACAAAGATGTCCCAGGCGTCACGGATCTTCTCAAGCGATACCTCGCCAAGATGCAAGTCAGCCAAACTTTTAGCGAAGAGGAGACCCGCCACTGGTTACTGGACAAAGAGACAGATCCCAAGGCCAAAGACAGAGTAGTATGGACATATGTAGTGGACAAGGGCGGCAAGATCGAGGACTTTATCAGCTTCTACTGCCTCGAGAGCACGGTCATCAATGCCACGCAAGGCAACACCAGCGTCAAGGCGGCGTATCTCTTCTACTACGGCACAGAATCGGCATTCAACAACGACGAGAAGGTTCTCAGTGAGCGATTGAACGGTTTGGCGAAGGATGCGTTGATTTTGGCTAAGCAGGTAAGCTAGCACTGTGCTCGAGAAATACAGAGACAAGACTAATATCCACAGGCCAAATTCGACGTCTTCAACGCCTTAACACTGCTGGACAACCCTCTGTTCCTGCAGAAGCAGCTCTTTGGCGCAGGAGACGGACAGCTACACTACTATCTCTACAACTACAAGACGTTGCCAGTTCCCAGTGGTGTGGACGAGAAGAACCAAGTAGATGAGAAGCAAAGGAGGGGTATGGGAGTGGTGATGCTGTAGCCTTGTAGCCCTGCGATATCATGGATCACGAATATCACGCATAGTGGATACGTCACTCGGTTTAAGGCGGAGATAGATGAAAGCTTAATCAGATCTTCAGAGTCTGCTATCAATCTCAGTTTCTCCCAGAACCCGCTGCTGTTCCAGGAGTATTCTCCAGTAAGTGCCTTTGATGCCTCTCATTACTTCCGACGCCTCCTATGCTTCATTGATGCTTCGCCACCACTTTTAGGCACGAGCTCGTGCGTATCCGCAACATCGCCTGACTTGTTCCAGAATAGGAAGCTGCGCTGCAAGTCTCAGCATGTCGTATAGTTTCCAGCCTCCACAGTCTCTAATTCCCCAAGAAGCAGGAATCCGATCGGAGTCCTGACCCCAGACCACCCACAGCTCGTTCCAAATTTCACTGTTCCAATCTCGCCACCCTCTCCCTCAAGCTCCCATTCATCTCCTTGCCCCTTCTGTCCCCGCCAACTCCCTGGTCCTCTCTCTCCCCGCCGCCTCCATCTCCCCGACCCTCTTCCTCAAACGCCCGATCTCCCGTTCCTGTCTCGTCACCCTGCCCAGCGTCTCCTTGCTCATCACCCTCGCGGCCTCCGCCTCCGCTTTACTCACCGCCGTCTCCGCCTGGAACTCGGCCACGTCCTCATCCCTCTCTCGGATCGTCCTCTTGTAGCGCTCGACTCCCTTGACGATATCGCAGCTGGTAGTCGTTGGGGCTTGTGAGACCGTCCTGCGGAGCATCTCAAGCTCCTTGGTGAGCTGTTCCGAGAGGCGGGTTTGTTCGTCCAATTTGCCCTGGAGGACCTGCTGGGATTGAGCAGATTGGTCTTTGCTGGTAGTGAGTGCTGTGTTCAGATTGGCGTTCTCGGCTCGGAGGCAGAGGAAGCTGCCCAGGGAGAAGCAGGTTGGGTCGTAGGGGTCGGTGGGTTTGCCGGTGTTCGGGTCGATGTTGAGGGTGTGCATGATTGCGAGGGCTTTCTCGTGGGTGAGTCTCTCGGCGGCTCGGAGTCTTTGTTCTTCTGCGAGGGCGCTGGTGGAAGTCCTGACTTGACGCTGCAGTATCTCGATCTCTCCCTTGAGCTTAGTCTGGTCTTCAAGGGATTTCTTTGTCTGTTCCAGCTCGGTTGTCTGTGCAGCGTAGCACTGTTCCCATGCGACGATGCTCTGTGTCAGGCCTTCGGAGACAGCTTCGGACTTTTCGTGCTGGGTCTTTTCGTGCTTGTAATCCTTTGTCATGTCTTGTAGCTCGTCCAGGCTCCTCTCTGCGTGGCTGTTGGCTATCGCGCGCTGCCTCATTGCGACGTGGTATCTCCGCTCGAAATCGTCGACCTCTTCGTTGGCTTTGCGTGGCGACTCTTGATCCTTGCGGTGCTGCGCCCTGTAGCCTAAGAGCTTGAACGTGAGTTCCGTGGCATCTATCGATTCGGACGCTTTCTGCTGGGTTTTGGTATCAGCTAGAAGTCGATGTTGTTTGGCCATCTTCTTCCGGCTTGCCAGCAACTTGTTTACAGTTGTGACAGTGTGGCGAAGATGCTGGTCGACCAAGTTCTGTTTTGAAGTGACAGCTCCGTTGGTAGTATCTCGAAGCAGGAGATGGCGGGACACAGCTTGGTCGACAATGATACCAAGCTCGCCGTCAAGGTCGTTTTCACTGACGTGACAGATTGTCATTAGATAGCTTCGCACCTCTCCGATTTCGACAGGCTCAGCAGTCGGATGAAGTGACTTGATCGTGTCCATCTTGCGATTCACGTCATCGATGTGCTTGCGAATCTCTTCATTACGAGGCTTCATCTCGCGAGTGACCAGGAACGTGATCAGACCATGGATGCGACACAGTAATTCGGCAAGATGCGAGACGAAGAAGGAATTGTCGCCGGCTTTGAGCTCTTTGTAGGCGTTTTCGACACTATGAGAATGCTGAAGAATATCGCGAATACCGGTGTCTGGTATCTGTGCTTCCTCGATGATATACTGAAGAGTGGCGAGCGAGAGATGCATTTCACACACGTTGCCCATCACCGCTACCTTGGTTAGCTTCGAGACGCTGGCCTGTGCCGTGGTAGATATTGCTGGCAGGGTAGAGGCTGTCGAGGTCGTCGATGACGGCTCTTTCGACCGTTCCGGCAACTCAAAGTCCCCTGCCATTGTCGGATTTGGGATTCGGGAGCCTATACGTGACGTTGCCGACATGATGCTGTTGCTGGACGTTGGTCTGCACAACACTCTCTTCTACAGCACAGTAGAGTCGAACCGATCGCCAGTCTCCCGATAGTATGTGAGAAAATGAAGGAAGAGATGTTGTTGGAACGTGAAAGTGTCTTGCCAAAATATGCGTTCATGTGAAACTGAAAAGGTCACGTGATCGGACCGCTCACGTGCACGCAGGTTCCGCCTCGATCATGGACATCTGACCCAGCAATGAAAGGGACAAATTCGGGAAGGTACTGGCCAACATTGGATCAAACACAAAGACCGCATCGTGCGATGCAACGTCGTCTCAATGATGGGCAGAAGAAGGTGATTCCCAGGGTTCGGAAGTCGTGAGGAATGCTGGTGTCTGGGATCATTTTTCATTCCACTGATCAGCGAAAATCAAAGCTGTCTGTCGCAATACAAGACACTGCTGTTACAGGTAGGAAACTAGGTCGATGAGCTCGGCAAGCTTGAGAGGTCGACTTCGATGCTGGCCTGCCCGGGAATGCCCGCCCACCTCCGTCATCGGCTGATGTCCGTCGAACGTGCGGCTTCTTCTTGCTTCTACTCCTTGTGGTATCCGATAACATGTATTTTGAACCTCTCGCCGAAGCACGCTGTTCCGTTGTCCTCGTGAGGACGATCTGAAGAGCAGAATCAAGGCAACAGCCTGTTATACTGTCCAGTCGTCACGCACAGGATAAAGGATGACTGCATTTGTTCTCTCATCGCTCGACAGATGATTACTACTCTGGATCAGACGAATCAGGCGTCTCTGCCAACATCCTCTCCAGCATGTCTTCCAAATTGACCCGCTCTGATTCTGATACTCTATGAGCTCTTTTGGCTCTTCGCACCTCTACCCTACGGATCTCCATTTCGCCCAAGAACCGGCCATGGAGATCTTGGTAGGCCTTCCTATCATACCAAAACCGATCCAACATTGTTTCCACAGTCGATAGCTTGGACCTCAACTCATCCTTCTCTTCCCGCTCTGCCAGTATGATGCGAGACAGCACAAGAAGGTGTTGGTTGAGAAGTCCAATTGTGCTGTCTGCCTTGGCAAGTCGGTGCCGCAGGATGCGCATCTCTGGACTCGGAGCATCTTCGATCGACGTGAGATCATTACTGATAGGGTCAGAAAGCGATCGAGGCCGAATGAGTGAAGGCTGTGGCTCTATGAGGCAGGTCGGGCGGTCGGGTGTGTCATGGTCTGGCGAGGCGTGTGCGGCAAGGTTCTGATCGAGGGCAGTGGCAGCTCGGTCGTCGTCTGGTGATGCTGCACTTTCGATTGTGAAGTCGTTCAGGTCACTCTCAGTGATCTGTGATGATATATCTTCCACATTGTTGACTTCAGCTGCTTGTGCACTATCTTGTTGCACCGGAAGACTTCGCAAGTGGCGAACAGTGTCGTCACACTTGTCGGGCAGTCTATCCGTGACCGGCGTCTTGTCTGGAATCCGTGCATATCAGAGAGTGGCCGTCTGTTTCTCGCTTGCTCGAGCAATCCGATGCTTTGCTGAAGAGAAGTTGCCCTCTCCTCTTTTCGTTGAGCTCCACTAGATCGTGAATCGTTTCCATAATATCTCCAGCAAAGAAGTTGTGCTGCTCTTGCAACATGCTGATGAGCTGTGAATGCTCATTCTTCCATACCGGATCGATTGGACCAAAGTACCTCGCACAGTCGAGTAAGAGATGATGTGACATTACCAAGCCGTGAATGTCGCGCTTCCATCCGGGTACAGCGCGTTCGAAAAGCAGGCGATTCAACTTGTCTTGGGATCCTGTCGCTTTCGTGGGCTTGTGCGACTCCAAACGTTTGACCAGTTCCTTGACAGTTGTCATAACCACGTCCCATTTCCTATTTGAATGCCAATCGATGACGAAACCGTGCAGACTACTTGCCCGGCAGAGCAGCTCTAAGATGAATCTCTGCCTTCTCATGGGCTGCGTAGATCTGTCCCAAGGGTTAGACGCAAAATCGCAAAAGATTAATTTCAGAACTTGCCGATCACATCTGGCTTTTAAGATCATCGTGTTGCATCTCGTCATCTCGATATACCGGCATTTGCGATGAGAAACCGGCCTCCCTAGCACTCTCGTGGTTGTTCTGGAATCGACCAGCTCGTAAGTTGAGATTTGACAGCTCGAGTAGTGATAAAGTTCTCCAAGGATCATCTGCAATGCTCAATCCCATACTTTGAGAGCAGAGTCTGGAGCCTAAGAATTTCTTTGTCTTTGCTCAGGTTGTCCTTGATCTTCCGCGAGAGCATTGCCTCCATCCTTTTGACCTCCTCCAAGTATCTTTGGTTCAGATCCTGGTATGCCTTTCTCTCATGTCAGAAGCTTTCGATGACTTCTTCCCTGCTTTCCACATCGCGCATCGTATGGTGGAGAACTCTTGCCTGAGCGTCCATCCTCTCCCGAAGTGTTTTAGTCTTCAGGACGTATTCCTCAAAGTGATCTTCGTTGGCCATACTGGTGGTGAGGATGCGTTTGTGAGCTTGCTCCAGATGGAAATTTCGTTCACTCAGGGCTTCCGCCTCGATAAGCCGCGTTCTCAGCTCCCGATTCTCTTCCTCCAGCTTGCGAAGACTGGCACTCGCTGTCGTCTGCTCACCACTTGATGTACTGCTGGGGTCTCCGGTGTCTGGGACTACTCTGTTATGTTCTAGAAGCCCAAGCTGTTTCTGAATCTGCTCATACAATCCCGAAATCTTCTCAACCATCTTCGTTTCCTTCGTCGTGATCTCGTCTCGAGTCGCAATATTGTCGGAACCTTGAGCAATCTGCTCGATCTTTCTTCTCAATTCCTTGTCGACTTCAATCTGATGTGAAAGCGCTGTGGAGAGAGACTTGACAGCCCGACGATAATGGTCCATATCTTCCCAAGTGGTCCGTAGTGAGTGACGCGTCTGTTCCAGTCTCTTGACCAAGAAGTCTCGGATGCATTTATGCTTGTCGTCGAGGTTGTAGTAGTTCCACCATCTATCCTTGGCCACTTTGATATAGTGGTCTCTTTCGGTCGTGGCAATTTGTAGTAGCTTTTCGGCATCCTCAACAGCCTCAGTACTCGTACAATGTGGGCATGTGCCGGGTGCAAATTCGCTTCTCCTTGCCATGCTAGCAAGATCTTCGGCACATTCGTCCCGGATATCCTTCTCGGTAATGGTTTCAAGCTTGTCACCTATCCTAACACATCTCACTTCATCCACAATGTGCTGTACTCCATCGTCACCGACTGTGGTGTCTGATCGCGCATCCGACGTGAGGTCATTCAGCTGGTCACCTTGATACTCTTCTCGAAGCCTCCATATCATGTCTCTGACCATTCTTTCATGCTGCATGCGCATAGCAGTAATCATGACCCCGAGATGATCCTTCACATCATCATCTTGTGGTCTGATACCCTCAAAGCATTTGAGCAGAGAGTCATGGCTGGAAGCAACGTCTGTGATGTCACTTTCCCATTGTTCCTTGATCCAATTGTCCCCGTGGGACTTGATCGTGAAGTTCTTGAACAAATTCGTGTTTTTAATATCGGAAATCTGTTGCTTGACTTCCGAATCCTGCATCAAGTCTGCATGCTCCCTCATCTGGAGAAGTCGTGGAGCCAATACGGCGAAAGTCTTGTCCTTCAACCAGAAACGAGCGTAGGATGAGACATCGGGACTTGAGGCTACTAAGACCGTAAGCTACTGAGACCAGACAAAGTGAACTCGAAGAAACTCGAATGAGATGCATTAGCCTTCCGCTATGTATGTCGCCTCAAGCTCCGAGCCCGCCATGCATCACTCCGGTCCCACTGCTTGACATTTGTCATCCCCGTCCTCATCCTCGCTTCCGAGTTTCAGCAAACTTCGGAGCCTTCGGATTTCCTCTTCCTGAAGACTCAGCATCTGCTTCTGCTTCGATCGTGACTCTCGATATCGGTCGATCTCTTTCAGCAATTGATCATTACGCTTTTCATAAGCTTGGCGGTCGTGCAGAGACTTAGCGATCCCAGTCTCGCAATCTTTGAGCATCCCGTTGAGGTTCTGGATGGACTCTTGATTCGTAGCCAAGTCTTGATCCTTCACAAAACAAGCGTGCTTAAGATCGCACTGCTTCCTCTTTGTCTTCTCAAGCTCCCCTCTGAGAAACGTGACGTCCTTGAACAGCTGCTGCGCCATACTCAGTGGAGGTGGATGCCGCTGGCCTGGCACTGCTGATATTGCTGCCGGTGGTCGTCGCGAAGGACATTCGAGCTCGATCCATGCGAGGTAATCGTCTTCTTCCTCTTGAGCCTTATCATCATGCTCTTTGATCTTCTTACTATTCACATCGAAGACGAGGCCCTGTTTCTTGTCGGGCAGGGCGGAAGGGGCTTCTCGCCGAGTAGAATCCTCTTCCCTGACCAGGAGCTCCTTCATAGCGCGGGCTGAGTCGCCACTTCTGGTCAGTGGTGGTAGACCAGCTGACTCACGGCGACGTTCAATTGATTGAGTGCGTCCTTCGATGATCGCCAAAAGCCCTTGAATTGTCTGGATGGTGTCCTGCACGTGGAGCAGATGCTGCTCACGGGCCAGGAATAGTAGACTCTCGTGGCATTTATCCTCTTCCCGAATCACGCGGCATGAGGCGGCAGTGTCTAGAAGGAAGTAGTGAGACGTGGCATTGTTGATCAGATCAGCCATCCAGTCTGGCTTATCCTGCTGATCAGACACGAAGAACATTTCGCGGTGAATCATTTTCCTGTCCTTCGGTACGACTGCTCTCAGCCTGTTGAGCATTTGCTCGGCACGGTCGATGAGTTGAGCCCAGTCCATTTGCCACAAGCTTAGTTTCAGACATGCGTGTAGCGCGTAAGTTCGGCGCAGAAGCTCGTGTGTGAATCTATACTTGTTTGTGGGCTCGGTGATCCAGAAAGCAGACTCGACATTGCGTATTCTTTGCTCGATATAAATCTTGAGCTCATCAGCGCCCACCGCGCCCGTGAAATCGAGGTCCTCGAAGGCCTGCTTGACACTCAGGATGTCAAGACGAGCCTGTTGTAGGACGGCACTCATGGTTCCATCATTCTTGAATGTTTCGATTGCGTTCGGACGTCCAGATGGTGGGACTGCGATTGATGATGGTTCTTCCATTCCCTCTCCTCTTCCACAATTCTCTCTGGCCCCTTCCTTTTCCGCCTCCTCTATGTTAACATTCTTTGGCCCCAAGGTTCTCCTTCCCGCGTTTTTCCTTGACTCATATTCCTCGCCGATATCTCTTTCTCCTGTGCTGTGACCTGCCATATTTTCGCCTCTAATATGCTCTCCTTCTATGCCTTGTCGTTCCACATTGGTTTCGCTCATCGCTTTGTCCCCGTTCAGGCAGCCACTGCAAATGAATTCTGTCGAGTTGGAATTTGACATGGTGTCAGTTGGCAATCTCGGTGTGTCTGCGAAGAATCCCCCACGCTGGTAGTAGACTCAGGTCGGCAGCGCTGGACACAGGTGACCATGTACCCGCCGTATGTCCGAGGATGGCGGAATGGAGAGCTGTCATGTATGATTGATACAGACAAGCTGTTGTGTGACAGTGTGATCGGCAGAAGGGTTCTGAGGCCGTATCTCAGGTCCTCCCTGTGTACCGAAGATCGGTCGAATGGCCTCACGTCGCAACGAGAGACGCCGGAAGTCGTGTACGACTCGGTCGTGGTACTGACGGCTGCTCTACGGGGCGGAGTCATAGCTCATGACAAGGAGCTACCGTCGCATATCGAGTGGTCCTTTACCCGCCGTACTTGCGTGGAGGCACCTTCACTGATCCAATCGATTCATCTCAAGCTACGGGTCATCCTTATCTAGCCTCTTCCGTCGGGATGATAGTAGTACAATGACAAATCTTCGTGTCTCCAACACATGATGCTTCAAGCCGAGACACGGGCCGGAAATGCTCTCATTGCAGCGCAATGCCTGCCATTCCCCATCAAGCCCAAACTCTCTCGATCTTCATGTAGCGCTTCAATTTCGACTCAATTGCCACCAATCGCCTGAGATTTTGCCTGCACGATAAGCTAGCGTCTGCTAGAGCTCCTCTTCCCCTTCCTGAGACTTCACCGCCCCATCAGCCAACATCTTGGTCAATCGCGCAATCTGCTCGTCCTTTTCCTTAATGATCTCATCCTTCTGCTCGATCTCTGTGGCTAGTGCTTTCTGCTTCCTGAGAGACCGCTTGGCGGCAGACGTCTTGCTTTTGACGAGATTCTCAGCTTCCGTCGCTGCTGCGGTGGCGCCTGCTAGTCCAGCGTCCTTGGCGGTCAAGTCCGCCCAAAGGTCGATAATCTCCAAGTTGCGCTGACGGACGATTTCCTGGCAGTCGACGAGTTGGTCTTTGCATGTGGCCAGCTCCGTACGAGACGCTTTAAGTTCTGTGGTGCGTTCTTCCAGATGCTTGAAGGTGTTGTCGTGTTTCAGCTCCAGCTCCTTGATGCCTCTCTCGACCGTGGTAACCTTGTCGTCCTTCTGCTTGATCGTGTTCTCCAATCCCTCGACCTTCTCCCGAGTGCTCTGGAGCTCTGTGTTGAGATTTGTAACCTTAGCTCTTAGACATAAGAAGCGGGCGAGCGAGAAGGAAGTGGGGTCGCCGCCTGCGTCGATGATTTTTCCGGATTTGGGGTCAATCCCAAGACTGTTCAAGATGACTTTTGCATTCGCACAAATTTCTGCACATTGTTGCCACTTCGTCCTCAACTCCATCTTTTCCTTCAGGGCATCCGTCAGCTGCTTCATCAGATCGATGTTTCCAATCTTGAGGGCTTCCTGATCCTGGATTTGTGTCTTGACCTTGTCGAGCTCGGCAGTCTGTAACGCATAGTGTTCTTGGTACGCAACGACTGTGTCCAACAGAGCTCGATGCTCGCTTTGAAGCTGATGATAAAGGCTCCTATCGAGGTTGCGATAATTGGTCATGGTCTCGAGCTCTTTAGCGCTTCTCTCAGCATGACTCTTTGCGATGGCGCGCTCGCGCATGGCGGCATGGGACTTCTCCTTGGACTCGCGGATCTCTTCGTCAGCCTTACTGAGCTTATCTGCGTAGTCCTGCTGTTGTATAGAGAAAAGCTCACGCTCTTCCTTGGCATCTCTCGTTGCGCTCTTGAGCTCCCTCTTTGTTGCACTGAGCTGGACAGCTTGGTCATCGTGGGTCTCTTGAAGCGCAGTAAGCGTAGCGAGGATGAAGATAGTGTGGCGGAGGTGCTGTTCGACCAAGTCTTTGTCGCTCCCGTGGGATGCACTGAGACGGACTTCAAGCAGCAGATGATGAGAGATGGCTTGTTCGATGACAGTACGCAATGGCTTGTCAACCTCGTCAACGACCAAGGCGAAGCTATCCTCGATGTACTTGCGAATATCCTCGATCGGGCTCTCCTCGAAGGCCAATCGTAGTGAGCTGTTGGACCTGATTGCTGCGACTTGGTGTATCAGAGCCTGCGAATGATGGTCGATCTCTTTGTACTGATCTACCAGGTCGCATGACTTGCAGGATTTCGCCAAGCCATCAATGCGACAAAGTAGCTCGGCAAGGCTCGATGTATACTGTGGCTCTTCAAAGACAATAGCCCGGAGTTCATGATCGGCGTGCTCCACGGCCTTGAAGTGCTGCATGAAGACGGGACTGTTGTCGTCTTCGTCTTCCATTGTTGACTCAACGACGATGCGTAGTTGCGCGGTTGTGAGTCGGATCTGGCATAGCTGCCCCTCAATGACCATTTGAAGGAGCTCAGTGCCGGAGACCTGTCTCGCAGACGTCTTCGACCTGGGCTTGGGAATGTTCATATTCTCCTTTGATGTCGTTGTCTTTATGTGCTCCGGGAGCGCAGAGGGACCTCGAAAGAGTAAGCATGATGATCGGAAGCGTGGGTATATGGCCTTCCTTCAGGGAGGAAGCAGTGGGCTGGCTTACCCGGGGCGGCCATGGCGCGTTACGGCACGTAAAGGCTATACTGGTAGCGATTAGAATACTCTGATAGAGCTTCGAGGACTTTAAGGTGCGTATTGCCGTGCAGGAAGACCTCCGGACCCCTTCGTCATTCAGATAACCCGCGCGGCTTAAGTTTTGTCTCGAATCAAGCGCTCAAGGATGTCGTGGATTGATCAACGAGGTGGTGTAAAGATCTGGTAATGTGATAAGTGGTTCGTGAAAGCGGGAAGATCTCTTCCGATCAGGCATGAGATTATCAGATGCGGGCCGGTCACGTGATGCATCCGCCTGGGGCCCAAAAATCGAGACCTCCGCGACCACGACGATCCACCTTACTTTCAGATCCGTATAGTAGCGGAAGAGCAACATAAAAAACACGAAATAGACGCCCTCCGTTATGGGCCGGAGATGTCTCCCATCGCGACGGTCTTGCGCTACGACTCCTATTCCAAGTCGGATGAAGATGCACGACCTGACTGCGAAGTCCATCATCCTAGATCTGGTGGAATAGTGCAGCGATGATACCTTTAGCAAGCCGATACAACTAGCACGGCGACATCTCAGTCATATCCAGAACCAGTGACCTCCTGGAAGACGGTTCTCGGCACACTAGGCAAAGGCGAGTCGTATTATATCAATAAGAACTTGGAGGTCGACAAGGTGTCTTCAGTATACCCAGGGCTCTGTTCGTCGTCCACATGGTGTGATCGTCCGTAGTCTCAGTTGCTATGTCCTCCTTGGATGCATCTGCCGCAACGTCGTCTGCGATTGTGGTAGCAACCACCCATCGACATGAACAGTCGGCTCCTTATCCTGCCTAAGATCAAACAAATGGAGACTGGATTGGCAAAAAACGTCAAGCGGGATAAGGTAGGAAGGAAGAAAGGGAGAGCAAGTTGTGAGCAATGACCTCGACACACACCACCTTTTGCGGATTCGGTGCGAGGTGCTGACTCAGCATTGAGACCGGAACCTCGAGCGGACAGATCGTCTCTAACCAAAGTGCATAAGAATGAACCCGTCATGTAACAATGCTGGTCGTATGCTTATTATCCCCCGGAAGGAGAGTGTTATCCAAGACAGCGGTGGGAAGACACGTTCCTTGAAGGCCCACATCATGCCTCCAACATCTACCCGAAAGGACGCCACTGCACGACGGAAACCCATTGCCATCCGCCGTCCATCCATCTACCTCGGGTTCTTGATATTCCTTGCTCTCGGTGTCTTGGTATTCCTCGCGGTATTCAACTTCTGGCAATTTGGTGCTTGTAACGTGGTTGGAAGCACATGCGGCACCTTCGCTGACTGGGCGATACCTGGTTGGCGACACGGCCTGCACGACTATCAGATCAGGAAATGGGTACCTGGAGAAGGCTGGATAATAGAATATAATCTGACGGCGGAGCAAAGACGAGAGGCGGAGGAGCAGACCTTTTACCAATCAATTTTGGACCACCAGGATCTGTGAAGCCCGTTGTCTCCAACACTTTGACACGCCACGAGATAGTCTTGATTGTTGGATCTTGGTAGGAGAGATCGTGAACGGTCAACAGGGCTTGATATTACGACATCACCTTGTTGAGGCAGCCATCGTCGTTCCGATTCAGTTCAGCTTTCGGATCACTCCAGGCTACCAGATAAGTTTTCAGGTACCAGCATTTCAGGGTTTCTCTCAATACCATTGCAATACTTCGTACGTTCTCCAGTCTGCAATGCGTCTGCCAAACACCTCAGTGTCAAGATCGAGGTCCTTCTATTGGAATTCGTTACCAACTACTATACATCGATCTCTGCCCGTCAAAGGCGGAACACATGATCCCAGCCCTTCACATGCTGTCTGACCTCCCACCCCGGCCCATTTCCATCCAATACAGTCTCATGGCCAGTATGCTCCAACTCCTCACCACCATCTGGTCGCACACCCTCGGCCTCTTCCTCCCCATCAACATCGACCGCCTCTTCCCCCCTCCTCATCTCCGACACGACACCGAAGTCTCTTGCCCCTCCTGCCCTCGTCTCCCCACCAACGTCCGCACAGAGTTCATGCTCGGAGGCTGCGTCATCCACGGCTGGCCCTCCACAGGCGGGGTTTTGATCAAACGCGCCGACCTCGTGGACATGCTCTTCCTCTCCCTGTCGCGCTTCGAGGAGACGCCTCGCTCTCCTGACGACAGTGAAGAGGATGAATTCTGCCGCCTCCTGCGCCGAACGGGAGCGGAGTGGTGGGCGAGCAGAGAAGATTGGATCTCTGATGGTGGACTCGAGGGGTGGGGCTTGGGGGGTAAAGATGGCAAAACCATGATCTACGGCTGGCCGGAGGATGGGAAGGGGGTGTGGGTTCTGAGGTACGGGAATGATCGCAAGAAACCGGAGAACTTCGATAGGCTGCAACTTGCGGTGAGTATGGAGGAGAGGATTGAGATGATGAAGGAGTGGGGGGCGGAGTTTGTGGAAGATGAGATGGAGGTGGAGGAACTTCGTGGGTGGTGAGCAACAGCGTGCGTGCTACTGGCTGAACTACCAGACCACTTCATGATGTCACGTTGGTTCGCTGTCACAGCGTTACCATTTAGCCTGTGGTATACTCTGTGTCGTCCTCATCATCCCATTCTTCCTCTTCCTCACCCACCAGACCCCTCCAAATCCCACTCCACAAACCCCTCTTCTGCGCCATCGCAAACACGAGTACAAGAGGCAAGTGCCACACACTTGCCCAGAATAGACCCCTCGCCGCCTTGGCTGCTTGCGGCGTCTCCCCTCCTCCGGTCCTCCAGAATCGCCATGCCTCCTTCAGCATCCAGGCATTCGCCGCCGTACTTGTGACCAGGAAGCCTTTGTCCGTGATGCCGTAGTAGGTGAGTCCAGCACAGATGGGGAACATGGCCATTGAGTATCGTAGTGCCACTCTAGCATTCAGTTTGGGGTAGAATGAGACCGCCATTTTGTATCCTGCGTTTGCATACTCGTGCCGGATTGGGTATGAAAGGGCGTTGAAATGGGGAAATTGCCATGCGAAAAGAAGCGCGGCGAGAAGCCAGCCGCCGGTGGCGTCGGGCGCGAAGAGTAGAGCTGAAGCTTCGTCTTTGAGAGCCTGGAAAGTAGAAGTCGACCCTGGCGTGGAGGGGATCGTGAGGTAGTGTCCGCCTGCTGCCGTCCAGCCCATCAGTGGTGGGATAGCACCGACTACAGCACCGGCCCATGTGTTGAGGATGCTCAGACGCTTCATCGGAGTATACACAAATGCATAAAGCGCAATGTTTGAAGCTCCGAGGACGGCGGTAGTGGGGTTCACGCCGATCCAGAGAATGCCGGTCCCCGCCACAGCCGTCATAATGGCAAAGACCAGAGCTGCTCTTTTGGAAACCAGACCCCTTACAATCGGCCTATTACGTGTACGAGACATCTTGGCATCATGTGCCGGCTCAAAAAGCATGTTTAGAGCGTTTGCGCTGGCCACAGTTGCGAATGTGCCTGTTGTGAGGAATGCCAAAGTAAGAGTGGAGAGGGATGGCGTCTGAGTCGCCGACACAGATAGTAAGGATGGTACAGGGTATAGCGAGTATGAAGCCGTAGTCGTTAGTACAATTAGCGTAGCCAGTCTAGGCTTTGTCAAAGATAGAAACGCCAGAGCTCGCCGTTTCAAGGACATCGGGGGGGCCGAGTCTGCCAGTGAAGAGAGTGCAGAGGATGCATCCAGTGGTAGAGGTGCCAGGGCGCCATCTAATCCTGCTTGTGAGTCCCGCTTTAATCTGTCTCGCCGCCGAAGACGTGGTTGTGATACAGCCTCGGAGACTGGCAGTGAAGTTGACCTTTCGACATCTTGCCTGCTATCGCTCGGCTCGATCTTCTCCGTGGCTTCGGATTTCCTGTCCCTCCGATTTTGATATGAACCCAGCTCTTGACCTTTACCATCACGGTCATTGGCGAAGAAGTATGTGCGACCGATAGCTGGCGCAGCAATTTGACTTCTGCGGGTGGAGGATGTGATTGTGCGGACGGCGGACCTCGATGAAGCGCGTTGTATGCCGTACGCGCATCGCAGGCATATCGAGGGCTGTATAGAGGCCGCTATAGATCTGGCCGACAAGGTAACGCCACGCATAGGGTCGGAATGTAGTCGGCGACGAACAGATGTTGATGGGGAGCAAAAAAGTTGAAGTCAAGACCTCCGCAAATGCAGACGTCTGATTGGCTGCAACCCTCCGGTACCAGGTATAGCCTCCAAGTAAGATGATCAAGTACATGACGGCAGGATGGAAATACTTTGAATGAACTGTATTCTCTATTTCAATTGCTCAAGTGGGTATCATGTGGCTATGGCATCACTCATCCTCGTGCTTCTTCTAGATGTGCGCCGCAGACCCTCGGTAGTGCTGTTCACTGGCAATGGTGCAGGTGCAGCTACCGGCGCTGGCGGTGGCGGGGGAGGTGCTGGCGAGGCAGCCTCTTCCTTCTCAGACTTTTTTTTGTATGGTCGCTTCTTAACCTCAACCGGCAGGGGTAAAGGTTCCGACTCTTCTTCCGACTCTGTGAGTTGACTCTTGTGTGGCAATCGTAATGGTAAGTACCGTATGGGTGCCCTCTTCTTTGAACGCATCTGATCTTCCATCCATGTACGAACCTCCGCAGCCGGTAAGACGCTCTTCTTGATGTCCTCTTGAAGCTTCGAACCCAGCGGGAAGTCGATCTTGACCGTAATGGGCTCGAAGTATTCTGTGTCAGGATCGTACAGACCCGGGTCGGCTGCCTCTTTGCCCTTGCGGAAGACCAGGAAAGATGCGAGCATCGAATGTTGACCCAGGCTTTCGATGATACTGTGCTGTGGAAATCTGAATCGATCGCCGGTAGCTCCGGCAACATTAATGAACTCGAACACAAGCGGATATCTCGGAGCTGTGACTGCTCGCTGTTTGATCGGTGGATGGCTCGGCTTCGGAGCCGGCGGAGGTGCTTGAGGAATGGCAGCCGGCGCTGGTGGCGCAGGAGGTGGATTTTGTGCTGCGACGATCGCATTGAGCTCGTCTATGTGCCCTTGGAAAGTCTTCAGCTGCTCAGGAGTCGCCGACCCTGTAGCCACGATTTTCATCAACTCTTTCAAATTTGAGTCAGTTGCGGCGCGCGAAGCCAGCAACTGGATGACCGGATCGGGCGACTGCTTTGCTGGAGGCGCAGGCGCTGGGGCGGGCGCTTGTTGCGTAGACACTACAGGTTGATGCGGCCAGCCATTCGTGTACGGGGCAGGTGGTTGTGGTCGACCGTTCGTGGCATGACTTGTCTGAGGCGCACCTTGCGCACTGTATGGAGCGCCATATGGACTTGCAGGGTTATATTGCTGCTGCGACTGGTAGCCCGCGTTCTTCTCTTTCGTCGCTTGTGTGAGTTCGGGTTCGTGGCTAATGTAGAAGCATGCCTCGAAGATCATGGGCTCAATGATGATGGTGCAGGGCCCGAGAAGCTTCATCCACTGCTTCAATGGGTTCCCAGCGGGAACCGCTTTTGGCGCATCCTTTCTGCCCGAAGTCTTGAACCAGTATCTTTCAAAGAAGTCTCCAGACGCCCATCTCTGCCTGGTGCGTTCCAAGGACGACGCGAGGACCGCGCTGCTCTCGATGGACTGGTACTCATCGTTGGTAAGATCCGTGGCCTGCACAGCTGTTAAGGTCGGCAAAGGTCGTCTGTCGTGGATCTTGTTGGGAAGGAGCGCTGGCTTGACCTCTTCCTCTTCGGCTGGAGTTTGTGGTGTCGGCTCCTTTTCTGGTGTCTCCAGCTTGACCTGTGAGGAAAGACGCGTCTTCTTCGTCGGCACAGAGGCGCCCTTTGGCGGCCGACCAGCCTTCCTTTTCTCGGCCATTTTTATCAGGTGAAGTCCATGATCAATGTCGGAGCTGTTCTCGGTCATTCACGGTTGATGTCAAATAAGCATTGCAGATCTGGAGCACCGTGGTGCTGCGGCTACGCAGTTTTGGCCGCCCGTACAACTATGTCTTGATGTCATGACATTGTTTTGGTGTGGCACCCCTCTGCATATCTGTAGGTATTTTTGTAAATCATGTGGTTGTCCTCGAAGAACACCCGCGATATTCAACAGTGACCCGTACGCTCTTAAGTTGCATGACTCTCCGGGTCGCAGCCATCACAAGCAACTGCTCGGAAACTCCGGCGAATCGAGCACATCGCTGACCGAATCTGGTCTGCCTTGATTACTTTTTGATAAGTAGGGCTTGCACAATTAAGCACATTTCTTCACGACACCCTCTTTGGCCGTACGCTTGGCCTCACTGCCATTCAATCAGCAAAGGTAGGCTATGGCAGGCGATTCGGGGCGAGATGGCCTCCAGCAGACATCGACAATAAATTCGCCTTCGAATGAAGCTACCGAGACGGACGCCTTGCTCCCACAACATGACAACAAGGACGCACCACCTTACCGCGGACGGTGGTTCCTCGTGAAGTTGGTCCTTGGTATGGCAGGGTAAGTTGCTGGAATTGTTGCTTGCATTCAGTATGTTGAAAGGCCCAGGGTGCAAGTAGCTTTCTCAGTACAATTCTCGACAGGAGTGGTAAGTCCATTTGCTCGTCTTGCTGACAGAATGCTAATCACTGTTGGTTAGTCTTACTTCAGATCGCTGGGCATAAGCCAGACAGTCTCAACTCTGGTTTGGTTCATACCGCCCGCGTGTGGCGCGTTTGTACAGCCCCTGTTTGGCAGATGGAGTGATGCCCGGCGCACGAGACTGCCCTTCGTCTTCTTCGGAGGCCTTGCGACAGTCCTATCTCTGCTGGGCTATGCCTGGACGCCAAATCTGGCCGGTCTGATTTCTGGCCGGGATAAGCCTATGAACGATCCGGCAGTCGTCAAAGCTTCACAAGTACTGGTCATCTTTTTCTTCATCGCGCTCAACGTCAGCGTACAACCAGTGCAATCGGGATTGCGGGCACTGATCGTGGACGAAGTGAATGAGACACAGCAAGTCGAAGCGAACGCATGGTCAAGCAGGGTCAATCATGTTGCGGCAATCATAGCTTACCTAGCTGCGGCTTCAAGCATGACGGAGAAGATATTGCTGGGTCCAACTCATCTTCAGGCATTGGTCAATCTCAGCGTCGTTGTCGTCGTGCTATCCGTTGGTGTGACATCCTACACCGTCAAAGCAGCTGGCAAGCGGAGTGTCATTGTGGAGAACGAAGAGCCCAGTCAAGGCATGCTCGCGACATGGAAGCTCATGTCGCCTCGACTGAGGAGAATCTATTTTGCTCAATTCTTCTCGTGGTTTGCTTGGTATCCTGTACTTGTTCAGATCACTAGGTAAGCATTCCGTTCGACGAGTTGCACTTATAGCACTGACAAGTTGCAGCTTCATCGATTCTTTAGGTACGATTAACCGATCTGCATCCTAACGGACGAGATCAAGGCTGACTTATCAGGATGCTCGAGTGCGTCAGCAGCTGGAGGCGATGCAGACAACCCGAATTGTACACCTACTGGAGCCACTGCGCTGTTCAACCAGTCCGTGGTAGCTTTCATCATGTCGCTGATTCTACCGGCGCTCATTTACAAAATATCTACCTCTTCTAGCAAGTCGGGTCCCTCATTTGAGCGAGAAAGATCCAAGTCCGAGCTTCGAAGTCTTCAGACTCTCTGGATAGTCTCACAGATTCTCTTCGCCGTCTTCCTGTCGACCTCATTCTTCCAATCTCGACTCCTCATCATCATCGCCATTGGTCTGAATGGACTCTGCTGGTGTGTCTCGGCATGGGTGCCGTTTGTATTTGCAAACGAGGAAGTTATACAGATAGAAGAGAAGAGAAAGGAGGCTGCGCTGGAGCCAAGATCTGGCGTGCTCATTGGCGCACACAATACTTTCATAGCATCGCCCCAGATCTTGACCACGGCGTTCTCGAGCCTTTTGTTCCTGATCCTGGACGTTGCAGGCATCTCAGATCCAGTAGGGAACGTTCTCTGGCTATTCGGATTGGCGGTGATCTCGGCTCTAGTTTCGGCTCTGCTTGTGTGGAGGCTCTGATACTGATTCCACCAGTGGGTCAAATGACGAGGAAAGCACAGAACATGCCACAGGCTGTGCTTGGTTGCAAGCAGTGATGTAACTGCACCGAGACCGGCCACGCTACATATGTAGAATAGTGATAGATCTATACACAAACCCAAAATGTCTACACCCGATAACGACGATGTCGCGTAGAGTCTATACTGAGACAGCTGGAATGGACCGTAAGCCCAGATGACGGGATGTGTCGCTTAACCTATGGCGAACCACTCATGACAGGAATGGAAGCCTCAAACGTAGGACTTTGGTTCGATCTTGCAAGGTACAAAATTTGTGAACACCAGCATGGAGATTGAATAGCTTCTTGCTGAGAGGACTGCCTTGCGAGTGCCACATGCACAAGCTACCTACCATTAAAAAATCCGCATCGTACATGCGTGGACCTTGAATGAGTCCGCGAAATTGAAGTTCAGATGTAGACGGTCTGTGGGTGAAGGACAGCACGAAAATTCCAAAGAGGAATTTTGAGTCGGTCATCTCCGCCACCTCCAGGCAGACGACCCACACCTCCGCCGTCTCCGAGAAACGCCACACCTGCGCCACCATCGTTACATGTCCATTCCCATCCCCTTTATCCTCTTCTCCCCTTGCTGCCCGAACGCAATGTGCTTAGTGTAGACTTTCGAGCCAGCATGGCATTATCAACCGGCGCCCGTTGGGCAGTCGCTACACCAGCCTTGTTGATTTTGCTCTACATCATATTTGTCGGACTTCTTCTGATACCATGGCTGCAACGACAGTAAGTGAATGTCATCCACTCATCACACTCTTGCTGACCAAGTCATAGTGCTTTGTATGTTCACAAGATACACTCCGCCTTCTGGCATAACATCTCCGACCCAACCACTTTCGGATTTGCTCGGAATCAAGTCCGGACCTTCACTATCCCTACACCAGATGGGATTACCCTGTCAGCGTGGCACGTGCTACCACTTGACGTCTACGTAGAGCACAGATCAGATTTGACAGGGGTTCCGCTGGACTCGACGTTGGCGACGAAGCTTCTAACATCTGATCCTACCGCGAAGGTCCTCATCTCCTTCCATGGCAACGCCGGACATATAGCCCAGGGATGGCGTACCGACACATATCGCTCATTCAGCGCCCTCCCCAACACCCATATCATTACCATTGACTACCGAGGCTTTGGTTACTCGACTGGCAACCCGACCGAAGCAGGACTGATCACCGACGGTATTGCCCTCGTCAACTACGTAATGCACACTCTCCACATCCCTCCCTCCCGCATCTCCATCGTCGGCCAATCTCTAGGCACCGCCGTCGCCTCAGCCGTCGTCCTCTATTTCGCCGACCCCAGCAACACCCACCTCCCCTCCACCATATCCACCTCCCCCGGATCCTCCACGCCCCTTCTCACCCCTCAAACCGACCCCTCCAAGTCCAAATCCTACAACTCCCTCTCCGACACCCTCCCCCTCAACTCCACCAACCCCATCGACCCCCTCTCCTACCAACCCGCCAAACCCTCCGCCCAATCCCCACCTCCCTCAAACCCCCACCCCGTCCTCTTCGCAGGCACAACCCTCATCGCCCCCTTCATCAACATCCCCCGCCTCCTCCTCACCTACAAAGCAGGCGGCGTGCTCCCCCTCCTCGGCCCCCTGCGTCCCTTCCCCTTCCTCCACCCAATCCTAGACTGGGGGATAAAAGACAAATGGCCTACCCTCCTGCGCCTAGAGGCTTACTTCGCAGCGGCAGAGAAGGTGCGCTCGCGCCCGTCCAGCGACGTGTCCGGACCTGGTGACGCAGGGGATGCGGGGGCGGTGCATATCGTTCACGCTTTCAATGATGCGGATATTAGCTGGCGGCAAAGCAGGGGGTTGTGGGAGGGCGTGACTGGTAGTGCCGCGGAGCCGGAGCTGGAGGGGCGGAAGGCGACGACTCTTGAGGCGAGGCCGGGGGGGACGAGGTTCACGGTTGAGTTTGTGGAGAATGGGGGGCATAATAGGGTTTGTACGTATAGCGAGGTGCATTTGGCTGTGAGGAGGCAGGTGGTTGGGACGTCGGCTTAGGCTCATTGAGGAAGCGCCCATGGAGTGTGAAGTGGGTGGGGAAGGGGGTGGAAGAATGGGGAAGAGGTTGAAATTGGGTATCATATGAATGTCTGCCAGGCCTGGTAGTTATATAGATGTCAGCACCCCAGCCAACGCCGCGCTATGTATGCCCGCTATGCTTTGAATGTACATTATCAATATCATTTATTCGTCCTCGCGCTCCATGGCTTGAAGCTACGTCCTATACCCAGCGTCTTCTTGGGGACACTGGTAGTACCTAACGACGCCACGGTGGTGGTGTGCATCGTCGTGGCAGGTCGGACCGCAGCAGGAGCTGATGGACGGCGATTTTCCTCGCCTTCTTCTTGCAGGCGGGGCCGCTTCAGGAGCGGCTGCGTCGCGACCCTGTGGAAGGAGGTAGGAGGGGCTGGTAGGACCTCCATCAGGGGTCGCCGCTCCGCTGGTGGCGGCGCTGCGGCCCTGATAGTACCAGTGGCCTTGAAACTACCAGCAGCCTTGGCAGTACCAGTGCCTCCACCGAAGAAGCTCTTGATGTCGCTGCCGTGCTTGGCCTGAGCAACCTCCTTCTTCCCCTTGGCCTTTCCCTCTTCCTTCGCTCGCTTCTCCAGCGTTTTCGCCCTGCTTTCCTCTTCTAGAGTCTCTAGCTCTTGCATCCTGCTTCTAGCACTGGCGAAGGTGCCATGCAGGCTTTGCACGGTAGTCTGCACCCCGAAGCCTTCCACTTTGTCCGTAGTCACTCTTGCCGCTGTCATGAAGCCTGCTTTGTTTCCGAAGCTAGCGCCAGGTTTGCCGTGATCCCATCGATTTTGTTCTTCGACTGGCCAAGTGCCGTCTTCGGGCCAGTAGGTGTCGTCCCATTGCTCTATGGTCGTGCGAGTCTGCTCAACTTGCTCGTAGGGAGGGCAGAGCCTGCCTAACGTCGCTGCTAGTCTGCCTATTCGCACAAAGGAATCCAGCTCTGCACCTCGAGCGGCGAAACACTTCTCGACTCCGTCCTGCGTCAAGAATGATGACAGCACTGTCTCTCCTTGCTGGCTGTTCTTGGTGGGGCAGGAGAGGTACAATAGTCCTTGAGCTCGGGTCATGCCGACGTAGAGCAGACGGCGTTCTTCGTCGTGGTTCTCTGCTCGGCTGTGCGGGATGGATCCATCGTAGCAGGCGGGGAGGAAGACGACGGGCCATTCGAGACCCTTCGCGGCGTGGATGGTGGAGATGGTGATTGTCGAGGCCGGAGTGTCTTTTGTGTCGGCTGCGGAGGAGAGAGCAATATTGGCGAGGAAGATGGAAAGAGGTGATTCAGAGTCATCAGATCCTTGTGCATCTTCTGACAGAGACGGGAGAGGCTCATCACCAAATGAGCCTGACTCAATGGCCGCCGTTAGATCCTTAGTCTGTGTCTGTAGCTCGGAGACATTGGCCAGGCGATCGTCCGCATCTTCGGGGTATTTGCGATGCAGAAAAGTGGTGTAATCAAGTCGCTTGAGAATGAGTTCGAGAAGGTCGGAAGGAGTAGATGTATCCTTCTTCTTGCGCGAAGTGAGGATGATGTTGACGAACTCGCTGAGACCTCTCTCTGCTTGCGCAGACAGCTTCGTGGATGGCTTCCTCTTTCCTTGCACGCAATCGAGTAGTAGCTTCCAGACTGGCAGACTCTTGCTGGATGCCTCGTCAAGCAGCTTCTTGATTGTGACCTCTCCGACATTCCTCGATGGGACATTAATGATTCGGAGAAGCGCATCATTGTGCTCTGGATGCTCAATGACGCGGAGATAATCCAGTAGTATCTTGATCTCTACACGATCGTAGAACTTTGTCCCTCCTACCATTCGATATGGCAAACCGGCATTACCGAGTGCTTGCTCGATATGCCGACTAAGCTGTGCTGACCTAAGTAATATCGCGTAGTCGTTATGCTCCAACATTCCACCGCTCATGCTCTGCGACCTCTTGATCTCTGAGACTAGCCATCTTGCTTCCACTTCTGCATTTGGCAGTCTCCTCAGCACTGGCGCTTCTCCGTGACCATGTGTGGCCTGTAATTTCTTGTCCGGCCTGGCCGTGTCCTGTTCAATGACAGTCTGTGCGGCGCTCAAGATGCTACCCGAGCTTCGGTAATTCTCTTCCAGAAAGATGACGACCGTGTCGGGGTATAGCGTCTTCATCTTGTTGAGGTTCTCAATCTCGGCATTCCTCCATCCATAGATACTTTGATCAGGGTCTCCAACGATAGTGATCGTCTGGTGCCGCTGTGCAAAATTGTTCATCAACTCGAATTGTACCTCATTCGTGTCCTGAAACTCGTCGATCAGCACAGCCTGTACATTCCCCACCACGGACGGATTGGTCCTCAGCAAGTCTTTGCATCGCAACAGCAGATCGTCGTAGTCCAGCAGATTCGACAGCTCCAGAGCACTCTCATATCCCTGGTAGACCGCCACAAACTCTACGCCCTCTTCATCCTTCTTCTTTATCTCCGCCGCAACCATGTCCGCCGTCTTGCTCCGACTCTTGCTAGCACTTATCCTTCCCAACGCTTTCCCAGCCTCGATCCCCAAGCCTTGCTCCTTGATTATCCGCTTGACGATAGCCTTCTGATCTCCCGCATCTGCTATGCCCCACCCCTTCTTCAAGCCTATCTCTTCCCCATACCGCACCAGATACCTCCTCGCGACCGAATGAAATGTGCCCAACACGAGCTTCTTCGCCGCTTCCTCACCAATCTGTCCCTGCAGACGATGCTGCATCTCCTTCGCCGCCTTTACGGTGAATGTACACACGATAATGTTCCATGGTTTGTAGCCGCATTGCGAGATGAGGTAGGCGACGCGTGCGGTGAGGGTTTTGGTCTTGCCGGAACCGGGCGGGGCGAGGACCTGTAGGACGTTGGCGGGCGAGGTGACGGCAGCGCGCTGTGCAAGATTCAGACCAGCGAGCAGCTCATCCATGGGGATGTGTCTGTGTCGGGTGATGGGGACTGGTATGCCCTTGAAGAGGTGGAAGACGCGTCGGAAGCGGTGCGGGAGAGACGCCAAGTCACGTGATGCACTACCAGACTGAACTCAGTCCAAGTCACTGCTTGCCACAGATGCAAGCCTCGAGCAATACGGATAAAACTACTACCAGAACGATATTCGAAGCAAGTGCGCGGATTCAGCATAGCTCATTAGGGTATTCTTGCTCATGATACGCTATCACCATTCGTCCCATTGCTCGACTTGATCTCCTCCACAGGCCCTCCTGGCGAGTCTGGGAACCTTGCTGTAAGAACCTCAATACCATCCTCTGTCACCAACAATGTATGTTCTGATCTAGGTCAGCACTACAAATCGTTCTTAGTAGAGTTCCTACTTACCAAATTGTGCACTCCTCAGCCCATCGGTTGTGACGCTTGTCCAATTGTCCGGCCAGGTCTTGTCCTTGTAGGTCCCTAGGCAAATCATAGGTTCAATGGTAAAGCACATCCCTGGCTTCGCTTGTCCCACAGCCTTATTCTTTGCATAGTGCGGTACATTTGGTGCACAATGGAAAAGACTGTTGATGCCGTGACCACAGTACGTCTTGACCGTGCTGCACCCCTTTGACTTGGCGTGCTTCTCGATCACATTGCCATAGTCTCGGAAAGGAGTGCCTACCTTCGCGATGGCGATGGCTTCATCCAGACATTGCCGCGATGTCTCGACTACTCGTACTGCATCGGGATCTGCTAGAGCCTTGTCACCTACGTAGTAGGTCTCGTTGATGTCGCCGTGGAAGCCACCGTGATACAAAGTGACGTCGATGTTGATGATATCGCCATCCTTAAGAACGTACTGATCCGGAATACCGTGGCAGATGACTTCGTTGACAGAAGTGCAGACCGACTTAGGAAAGTTGCAGTAATTGAGCGGAGAGGGATATGACTGTTACCACGTCAGCAAGACCCACCGCTCCCCGTGCTGGTCAACCTACGTCTCGTTCAATGCAAGCCTTGTGTACCACCTCGTCAATATGGTCCGTTGTCACGCCAGGCTTGGCTGCTCGCGCTGCTATGTCCAGCACTTCTCTTGCCAGTCGACACACCTTGCGCATGCCATCTTGTTGCGCCTTGTCCAGTATCGTGATCTTGTTGCGCCCTACAAAAACCTGTTCTGATCGAGGCACGCCGTCCTTGGCGTAATCTGGCTGAGGTATGTGATCTGGTATTGTTCTTCGAGGAGACAAAGGATAGACAGGTCGGACTGCGCCGGTGTACGAGTATGTCGGGAAAGGGTTGTATTGCCCAGTAGCTGGATCAGGTTCAGAAATGACTTTTGGAGCGAGTAGGTTGCGGATGGGATTACCCTCTTTCTTGTGGACGGCCTTGTGTGTGCCCTGCCGATATGTCAGTTCTTGAACAGCACGTGCCTAGGGAGTCTGATCTACCCAGCTTCTCTTGAAACAGTCCTGTGAGCAGAAGAAGGCGTCCTTGCCCTGCTTCTGGCACGTGGGACATTGCAGACTGCCTGCATCGTTTGGGCAGTCGACGCCCTCGCACTTGCGAGGTTTTGAGGCGTCCTCGCCCTTCATCATGTGTGGTCGTTGGCAGTTGTCAAAGGCGGGGCAGGGTTTCAAACAGCCATCAGGGTTGCTGCGCTTCGGGTGGGTTGATGAGGTGGAGTCTGCGATTCGTCGGCAAAAACCAAGTCGAGATTGAGTTGTGCAGGATCAGCGGTGGGACGAGATTAGCGAGGACGATCAGTGGTTGGAATGCGGATCGAGAGAGCACAAAGAGATCTATACAGGCAAATTCCCGTAGGGCTGAAGATCTCTGGAGCGGAGCACTGCCGGTGGGCGGACTGGCGGACTGGCAGGCGTGGTTCTCGTTCCGGGCCCTGCCGTCGTTCGATGACGAATTGAGATTGGAAATCGAATCTGGTCAGATCGAGACAATTAATTTTTGAAATGACTCTTTGACTTCTACTGTCCATTTTCAAGGCACCATGACTGGCAAGAAGGTTGTCGTTGTTGGTGCTGGTCCCGTGGGTGCACTCGCCGCCATCTATGCTGCGAATCGTGGCCACGATGTAGAAGTCTATGAATTGAGAGGAGGTCAGTATTCCCTTACAACTCATGTCACAAAATAAGAACATCAAGAGGAGAAGATTACAGCGATATTGTTGCATGCGATACTGACCATAAGTAGACCTCCGCGACCCTTCGACAGTTCCTCTCAATTTCACAAAATCGATTAACCTTGCTTTGTCGGAGCGTGGTATCAATGCCATGCGCCACTCTGGCCGGCCAGGCCTGCTGGACTCGATACTGGCCGAGACATTACCAATGCATGGTCGAATGATACACGGAGAGTCTTTCGGCAGCTTCACAGACGAATCACAGTTGTACGATATCCATGGACGCGTATGTTGTAGCGAGCTTCCATAGAATTCCCTCTGACACGTGACAGTACATTCGAGCAGCCGACAGGGGCATGCTGAACAAGAGACTCTTAGATGAGCTCGAGAGCCTCCCGAAGGTCAAGATCTTCTTCAACTACAAACTCACGGGTGCCGACTTCAACATCAACAAGGCATGGTTTGAACAGCGGTCGACCGGATCGAGCACAGTTCGAGCAAAGGAAATTGAAATCTCCTTTGATCTCATGCTGGGATGCGATGGTGCACACTCCGCTGTCCGCTACCACCTCATGAAGTTCACCCGCATGACCTATTCCCAAGACTACATCGACACGCTCTGGTGTGAGTTCCACATGAAGCCATCCGAAACCAACGACTTCCGCATCTCACCAAACCATCTGCACATCTGGCCTGGGAAGGAATTCATGTTCATTGCCATCCCTTCACTCGACAAGTCCTTCACCTGTACTCTCTTCCTCCCCGCCAGCCACTTCTCCGACCTCGACGCCCACCCCGAGAATCTCATCCCCTTCTTCGACAAACACTTCCCCGGCGTCGCTCGTCGCCTCATCTCCGAATCCGACCTCCAGTCTCAATACAAGACCAACCCGCACCTCCCACTCATTAGCATCAAATGCAATCCCCACCACCACTCCTCATCAGCCGTCATCCTCGGCGACGCCGCCCACGCCATGGTCCCCTTCTACGGTCAAGGCATGAACGCCGGTCTCGAAGACGTGCGAGTCCTCTTCGAAACACTGGACCGACACTACTCCCCCTTCACAAACGGCCACACCAAGTCCCGCCCGTCACTCCCCGCCCCCTCACCATCGGCGCACTGCTCAACCTCTCCATCCTCCGGCGCACCGTCCTCCGCCCCTTCATCCTCACCAACGTCACCCAATCCCACCATAGCCGCGGCGCTACAGGAGTACTCCTCCATCCGCGTCCCTCAAGCTGCGGCCATCTGCGATCTGGCCCTGCAAAACTACCAGGAGATGCGAGCAGACGTGCAGTCCCCCCTCTATCTACTACGGAAGAAAGTCGAGGAGGGCCTGAGTAAGTGGCTTCCCGGCCTGGGGTGGGCGACGCAGTACAGCAGAGTCAGCTTCGAGAATGTGCCGTATGATGAGGTGATTGCGAGGGCGAAGAGGCAGGGGACCGTGTTGGGGTGGTGGTTCTCGGCTGTGCTGGGGGGCGTGGGGGTGGGGGTGGGGTATGCGGGAGTGGTGGGTTTGAAGGGGTTAAGGAATGGGAAGCTGAGATGATGAGGTCGGTGGGCAGACGGTAGAGCTCGAGGGAATGAGGCAGAGGAAGAGGAAGAAGGCGAGCTGAAAAGAGGAGGATATTGTGCATAATACCTAGATACCATGCAGCATACTCTGCTCACAAAAGATTTCACTGAGTTCTCGCATTGTGTTCCATCTTAGCTAGCGCGCTTATTCTGAGATTCACAGTCCGCCTGCCGCTCGTCCGATGTGGCCATGAGATCCTTGCGTGCGATTCCTCAACAATCCCATATCGGCGAGGCCAGTCTTGAGTCCGTCTTGGCTCCCCAATCCTCGCCCGACTCGCCCTCTTCATCCTCTTCAGGCTGTACATCCTCGTCATACCACCTGTTAAAGTCGTACCCATCCTCCCCATCCCACTTCGTGACCAATCCTCCATCTTCCCCATAAGCTCCACTCACATGACAAAACAAGTGCACGAACCATGGCACCATTTCTGGGGTCGGCACCAGACAGAGCGACCTGTACCGCATTCTGAACCCTTTACTTGGGTACAGGTGTGTGAACGCCGCCTCAAGCAACGCGGGTAGAGGATTGCGATCGTCCACTGTTTCAAGTGAGCGGGTCCTTTCGCGGTCTGATGGAGTGATGGTGAATCCCACCCTTACGATGTCGCAGGGTATCTCGTCGAGGAGACCGATTGGCCCATGAAGGTTTAAGTACTCCCTTACGGCCTCATGGATTTTTAAACACCAAAGAAAACCAAGCGTACGATGACGCTGCCACCAGGCGGCGACGGGGGGCTCTTGCTTAGCTTTCTTGCGCCTCTTGGAGGGCTTGCCGGGCTGTTCGACCTGCTGCATGGGAACAGGTAGATCAGGCAAGGTGGGAAGATCGTCTAGAAAGTACTCCATGATTGTGGTGCTGGGGTGGCGATTTCTGTGGGGTCGACCATGGTCTATGTATGCGTAGATGACATTGAGGACGGTGTCGAGTTGTTCGACTGTAGGGCGGACGCCGTTCTCTTTGCACAGAGTCTGGATGTATAGTTCGGGGCGATGGCCGATGTCGTCCTGTCGCGCATCGGGCGTGAGTAGTAAACCTTCTCGATTCGCCGGGTTATAGAGATAATCTAGGACTTATTAGTAGACGTCATGGCATTGATGAGGGCTTTTGTACCGTTGGGCAGCCTCTTGAGCAAGCTGCGAAGAAAATTGGGATGCACGTGGCAGCAAACCTTCGACATCGTACGCAGATATAGGTCCTTGTCGTCCATGTGCGTCATGACGGTTGCTGGATTGAGATTTCTCGAGCCATCGTTGAGTGAATATTCGTCTGCCTGGAATTTAGCATGCTATACTCGCTTTACGGGTGATCTTACCCAAGTAGTGAATGTTCTCTACAAGATCGCCGACCCCTCCTGCGTCGTACTTGTACATCAGACTGTAAGGATGCTGTTGCCATGTGGTGTCGTTGCGTTCACCAAACCCGAGGCGCTCAATCCTCTGGCGCTCTTGCCTCATTTGAGGGGCAGAGGTGAGATGTGCCAGCGTTCTGTTGTGCTGCTCAGCTTGTGTAAAAGTACTGTGTTGGGTGTGACGATGGAAGTCTTCCCAGATCGTCATCACTTCCTCCGGGGTCACGAGCGCATGGCGGTCGTCCTTGGTCGCTGAGCCTAGATGTGATGCGACCGCTTCCTCTGCTTTTGTGGTCGCCATCACAGAGGTATCTGGATACTGCCAAACCTGTGATCGATTGTTGGTGATGTGCTGTGTTTGTGGAAGTTGGGCAAAAGCTGCGCAAAGTGATCAACTTCTCTTGGGAATTGTGCGTGATCACATGCTCGTATGTGCTCACTGCGGCTCCTAGTTTTAATGTCAGCAGAACATCAGGATCACGCTTTCATATCAAGACATAAAGAACATTAATAGAAAAATCATCAATTCAAGCTGGGTATCATCCACCAATCCGACTCCCCGTCCGTCCAAATTCCACCTCTTACCTATCCCTTGCCAACAACAGGACATTATTCATCAACCCATCCACGATCTCACCAAAAGCGTTCTCCTTGTTCTGCTGCAGTAACACCAGCTGTTCTTGCAGCACATTCCCATCCACCTCAACCTCAAGCTCGTGCTTCTTCTCGGGCGCACCTGGGATATCCGTCACGACTTGCGTAAGGTCGATCTGGTAAAGCAAGTGATTGTAGCTAATCCTGTCCTTCAGTCGGTCGGGGTCGTCCCTTCGCCGGCGAGAGTTAGGGCCTTCGACTTCCATATCGGTAGGCGTATCCGCCAGAAGGTCCTGATCGATGTCGGGTCTGTTGTGGAAGTCGACTTCGATGTTGATCGAGATACGAATGTCAAAAGGATCTGTGGGGCAGTGAATGTCCAGATCTGCAATACGAACCTTGACAATCTTGGCGAGGACTGGTGCTGGAACGCTCTTGTCACGTTTCGGGTCATTTTCGTATGTGACGCGAAGTCTGGGATTGTCCCGACGTGATGCTTTTAAGGCTGCCTGAGCGAATGGCGAGAGCTTCTCAAAGCCGTATTGAGAGAGGGGGACGAAAGTATCTCGTTCGTGGCGATGGCGATATGCGAGGGGGACACGGTTCTGGTCGCGGACGTTTGGCATCTGTACCAAGCCTCGGGAGACTTTGAGAAGCACATTGAGATGGTCGTTGAGATTCTTGTTTTGCGACTGGGTAGGGGTTAGATCTTTTTCAAATGTGGGAGAAACGAGATCGTCGCAATCTACCTCATTCATCATGCTCTCAAACTTGAGTCTCTTGCTATATTCTTCGTGGAGGACGGCGGTAGTCACGATCGGTAGCTGAAGGCGTGCTTTCGTGTCGATGTCGACGAGGGTCCCGATCTTGGCCTCTATTTCGATGTTTCCACCCCCGAGATTGCTTGCCATGAGCTCTGGTCGTCTGAGCTGGTGATAGAAGAAGATGCCGACAGATTTGGTGATAGGATTCTGCAATTCTTGGTCAATGATCGAGAGCTCCCACGGCATATTCAGTAGGCGAGAGACGTCGGTCTTTCTCTTGTCGGCCAACTTTGGCTGGGAATCGACCTGACCATTGGTTTGGGTCGGCGCCGGCGGTACTGGCTGAGCAGCGGGCCGTGCAACAGGCAAAGGTGCAGTGCTCTGGGCTTGCTGAGGTCGAGGAACGGATCGAGGGTCCGGCATCTTCATGTCCTTTAGATGAGGATACCGTTGGATTTGGTTCTCATAGCCTGGATTGGAAGGGTGCAGCCTCGCCCATGGCGGCGGCTCCTTGTACTGAGTCCGGGCTTTCTTGGGTTCTGGCTGCTGCAAGTCTTCGGCGCGGCGCTTCAACGGCGTGTTCACCTGCACAGCATCTTCGCGGGCTGGTGGTGCACCAGACATGATGGGTTGCGAAATCGGCTGTTGCAAAAGTGACACTTTTGGTTCTTCTCGAGGAATGTGGTGAGGAATATCTTCGGACGGCCTTTTGAAGAGTGGAGGTTGTTGAGCTTCCACGATCGAAGGTCGATTGAGATGATCGATTGAAATTTGTCTTTGAGGTGGTATATTGTGAGCTTGTGATAGCGGGCTCGGCGCACCCTGGCTGAATTGACCCGTAGACGAACGGGAAAGTGAGCCAGTGGGCGGCACCGGATATGATGCTTGAGGCTGGTCAAATGATGAAGCTCGTGGATCGATATCAGGTCGACCTTGATTAATAGAGGAGCGTGCCGACCAAGGATCCTGACTATTATGTCGAGAGTCTGTTGAAGGATTTCGCCGACTGACTTGAGTTTTGGGGCTAATACTAGCAGTCCGATCTCTTTCAGCTGGAGGCAGATGTTCCGTTGACCTTCTCTTCACGTGATTGATGTTCGGGGGGTATCCTGCGGGGGAATCGAGAATATTGTTGATGCTGGATACTCCTGGTCCTGGAGAGTTTGATGCAATACTCTTTGGTCCAGATGTGCCTGAGTAAGATCGCTGATGTGGTGCGTATGGACTGACTATTTCTCGAGGAGTCGTTGCTAGAGAGCGTTGAGCAGGTGGTGGTCCTAAGGGAGTGTTTGGCTGAGAGTGGTGGGCAGCTGCGCCGTATGGGATCTGATGCTGTGAATGACCACTGCTGGGACTTGCTCTTGCACCGTAAGGTGATTGTAGACTCGCTGACGGCGGTGTCGCAGAGGTGTGAGAGTGAGTTGCGGAGTGCGGCGGAGGGGGCGGAGCAGCGAAGAGCGAAGGCGAGCGCTGATCCTGTTGAGGGTGACCGTATGAATGGGACGTGGACCTACCAGTGGGAGTCAAGGACGGGAATTTCTCGACGCCGCGATGGTGCGCTTGTACAGGACTCTGATACTGGTTTGGAAATGGGTACTGTTGAGTGTGCTGCGCTTGTGGCGTCCTGATAGGAGTATACTGCGCGCTGACTGATCCTGGGTTGGAGAAAGTCGATGCACGTGTATCGAGCGGTGGTGGTTGAGCTGGATATCCTGATACTGACGGTCTCTGGAATTGCTGCGGCGGCGGAGGGGTGTCATAGTTATCAGAGACTGAGCGCGCTAGCGACGGCTGTCTCTGTATTGGTGGTGGACCTCTTTGATGCTGGTCGCCAGATGCGGTAGGCTCTTTGTTCATGAGGGCATTGATATCCATGATGGGCGGTCGGCGCGGACGCGCAGGCTTTGACTGATGTCAAGAAGCCTTTGTCGCGCATGTAATCAGCGCCGATGTACCATGCGATCGGTTGTATGACAAGCTCTTGACACAAAGCGACCGTATCAGTTGCAATGGGGTCAGCGAGGAGGCCGAGGTGTGAGGACGAGCAATTCTGCAGGTGCGCAGTGGTCGCGTGATGTATCCGGTATTACCAATTATCAATACGTGTTGTTGTCTCTCATTACTGGGTGGTCTTGAGCCTTATCTGTCGTCTAGGATGGAAATAGTCTGATGTGCGGCATAGCTTCAATGAAGCTGAGAAGTTGTGGTATTCCAACGAAAGCGGGAAGAAACGCTTGGCATGCACGGCGTGAAAAGTGACGAAGACCGACGTCGCCTTACTGAATTGGCATGACACTGGTGATGAGCACGGGAGCCTTCCATACATCAACTCTATCACACATCGAGACTGTCCATTTGCTCGTCAGAGAATTGATCCAATGGGACCAAGCGACAAGACAAGAAGAGCCGCCAGTTCCTGCCAAGACCTGTCATGACTTTGTGTGGTCGGCCATGCCTGACTCGCAACTTTTCTCCTTTTCCATCAAATAATTTTCGACTTGAGTCGACCGCATCCCTCTGCCGCGTGCCATTCGGGGATCAGCAGGAGACACAGCAGCGACACGCGCGACGAAATCATTGGATCAACAATAAGATGGATGAGGGGGGATCCGTCTGGCATCCTCGCCTCACCACATGATACTGAGGTTGATTGACAGTGACTTCCCAGCCCACCGCAACAGGACCAGGTCTCATGATTCGACGCCCACAGCAGCGCCACAAAGGTCAATTCTGTTTGAGAGAAGAAGCGTCGTCAGCCTTTTAGATTTCGGCGTCAGCGACGTTGACGGCAAGTCGCGCGGAGGTCAGAGCCTCTTCACATCGTTGTGATCGTTTCTGTCGTTTCCGGTCAACCCAAAGTCGACACAAATTTAGGGAGCAAAACGTTCTGGGACGACGCGACTTTGGCTCGCCTCTCAATCAGGAAAGAGTGGCTGCGGCTATTCATGCACGTCAAAGGTCAAGCTAGGTCCACCATGAGCAAATCCGATGTTCCGGTATCTCTGGTTTCTCCCGTCCAATGGGAACGTACAGGTTGTTATACAGTGCTGGGCATCTTCAGTCAAACAATTGAGGTCCTAGACTGTTGCGACGTCGACATGATGCGTCCAGATGCCGCCGGTTCTACTTGCCGCTTGATAGTCATACCGTTGTGTTTCGTCTGCGGGGCAAGGTTTTGAGAGACACACACAGTCGCGTTTGAGGCTGTCAAATCGATTGAGACTCAAAAGCATCCGCAAAATTGGAACAAAATTGAGTACATGCGGCACAATGCATGCTGCAGGTCCACGATAGAATGATGCTACGCAAGCCACATCTTGACAGCGTGCCCACCTGGGATCTGGGAAGTGCCAATTCGGGACGCCCTCCGCCCCTACGAACCGCGGCGCTGGCTCGCCTTTCCCGGCGTTTCCGCTCGCTTCTTCTTCCTCGACTCTCCTGACAAGGACGTCCCCTGCTTTCTCTCGTCTTGACATGGACATCAGCCGGGCACGGTCGACTGTTTCCAGCAGCCTCTTCCACTATCGCTCTGTGTTTGACGCCAACCAGACCCTTCTCGCCCAACGCAGATCCGGTTGAGATGATGCTATTCCGTGTACCACACTTCGCTATCTTCGCCGAACGCTCAAGCTTGCATAAGCTCCCTTTTTCATCGATAGGTCATTCACTAACGCCCCATATCTGCCAAAGTCTGGCTGTACGATACGCTAATATTGGTAGCTCCTTCATTCTTGCTAACGATTTCACCCTGCGCCTTGTCTTTGGCTCCAACGGCCCAGAAGTAGAACCCTTCGGCAGACAACGTGCCACAGCGTGCCACAACGTGCAACAACGTTTTGCGTCCACACCAGCACTCGGAACGCGACCTCTCATTCGTCTAGTGTCCATCTCTGCCGACTCTTCCAGCTCGGTTTGGCACGTCACTTGCCAATATACCTCGTCTAGTGGACTAGCTCTGTCTGTGCTCACAGAAAGTTGCTGAAGAACACTCCTGAACATGAGTGCGCCACGTTTTGATAGTCTTTACTGGCTCTGCGAAGTATAACATGTCCCTCTCCCCTCCGACCGAGAGGTAAGAGGTCAAGAGGTTCCCACTCGTTCAACAGCCTCCACTCGTTCACTATACCTCTTCACGTCATGCAACTCATAATCTCGGCTTGCCTGTTGGCAGGCCTGTCTTGGCTCACCTCTGCACAGCAATTCGCCGGCGATGTCATCCCTAACAAGATGCCCAGTGTCCCCGGATCCGAGCTCGCATACTGGCGCATCACTGACCCTGCTGGCAAGAACAATCAGCTCACCCTCACAAACTACTGGTCGCAGAATGGTAACGGTCAGCGTCTCAACAACGCCGATGTTCAGCGTGGTGTGATCATCATCCACGGTCTCAATCGCGACCCCGGTACCTACATGAGCAACATGTTGAGCGCTCTTGCTCAAACTACTCCCAACGATGCCAACGTCAACTTCAAGACTGTCCAGATTCTCGCACCACTCTTCACCAACGGAAACGACAAGAACATCACCTATCCATGGCAGGACGGTCTCAAAGCTGGTCGTGGTTCTATCACCAATGCACTGGTCTGGGCTGGCTCGCAGTGGTCCGCAGGCGCCAACAACCAATATCCCTGGAACGCTACCACAGTCTCATCCTTCGAGGTCCTTGATCAGCTGGTGAAGTACTTCGACGACAAAACCAGGTACCCCAACCTCAAGCAGATTGTCGTGGCAGGTCACTCGCTGGGAGGACAGACTGTCAACCGTTACGCTGAGATTGGCAACTCTTTCGCCACAAACTCGCCCGTGACGTACTGGATCGGCAATCCTAACAGTTGGACTTGGATGGCTACGACTCGTCCCCTGGATACCAGCACCTGCTCTGTCTATGACACCTACCGCGATGGCTTCGCAAACTTCACTGCCTATCCAATGAGCTATGCCACTTCCCTCGTCGCCTCTGGTCGTCCAGCCATCGTAGCCAATTTCAATTCCAAGTCCAAGGCTTACGTCCGCGGTACCCAGGATCTGGGAGATGACTCGTCCAACTGTGCGCCATTCACCCAAGGAGCGAACCGCAACGAGCGTTTCTTCAACTTCATCAAGGCATTTCCTCCCAGCTGCCCCAACCCTGCCAGCGGCCAATGTGACACGGTCGATTACGTGAACGCCGGTCACGATGCCGGTGCCATCATGGCTTCGCCTGCAGGACAAGCTCGTCTCTTCCTCGACAACTTCTATGGTGATGGCAAGAGAGCCTATGACTTTGGCACCCGACAGCAGGCCGGCGATGATCCTTACCCAGATCCAAGCCGCAATTCGACCGACACTGGTCTGGACAAGACAGTCTATGCCGGCAACATGACCGCCGCTGGATGCTGGACTGACAACACCCGCAATCAGCGCAGCTTGCCCTTTGCCGCCTTTGATAGCCAGAGTGCTACCATCGAGAGCTGTACCTCGGCCTGTGCTGCTGCGGGATACACCATTGCCGGTCTTGAGTTCGGATCTCAGTGCTACTGTGGCTCGACTCTCGGTCCCTTCGCTCAGCAAACCATCGCCGCCGGCTGTACCCAACCTTGTGCCGGCAACTCTTCGCAGATCTGCGGTCAAGGCAACCGTCTCTCCCTATACTCTAATGGTACGCCTGCTCAGGCTCCAATTCCCGGCATGCCTGAAACCGTCGGTAACTACAACGCCCTGCTATGCTACACTGAGGCGACCACGGGTCGTGCCCTGAGCGCAAAGTCTTACACCGACGGTGCAAACATGACTCTCGACAACTGCGCCTCCTTTTGCAATGGCTACAAGTATTTCGGTGTCGAGTTCGGAGCTGAATGCTACTGTGGAAGCTATTTCGGAGATGGCGCTGGCATTGCTGCCGATGCCGACTGCTCCATGACCTGTCCGGGCAACAACAGACAGCTTTGCGGTGCAGGTAATCGTCTCACGGTCTATCAGCTCGATGGCAGTGCTCCCGTGTCGACCATTACTCAAGGAGCGACATCTACCACCTCGACCACTTCTGCCGCCGCTGGATCCAGCACTTCTGCCATACCCTCAAGCAACCTCTGTCCAGCTGCCGATGGCCAAGTCGTCAATGGATACACAGTCAAGTGCAGTTCTGACAGCTCCGTCGGTGCTTACTCCGGTGTCGGTGCCTCCGCCTCCTACCTCGACTGCATGACCACTTGCGACTCACAGTCGGCTCAAGGCTGCAAGGGCTTTGTCTATGTCGGCGGAGCTAATGGTGCTGGCTCTGGTACCTGCTGGTTGAAGAGTGATGTTGGCTCGTTCACTCCTTCTGGCAGCAACTTTGTGGCTGCTGTCAAAGCAAGCAATACCGCCTCCACAACAAGCCCTCCCGGTTCGACTTCAAGCTCTGTATCCGTCAGCGCTGCTTCAACAGCTGTCTCGACCACCACCACAACCGCAGCTGCTCCAACGAGCACTATCGGATGCCCAGGAAGCAACAATACGATCTACACGGCGTCGACCGGGTTCAATTTCCTGATCGAATGTGGTATTGATCATTATGGCGGCGACATTGCTTCACTGTCGGTCCAGAACTTTGCTGGTTGCATCGAAGCCTGCGCAGCCAACAACAAGTGTGTTGATGTCTCTCTGTCAGGATATGCTTGCTACCTCAAGGGCACTCTTGGTGATGCCAACTCGAACTCGGTCATCTGGGGCGCAAAGCTGGTGGGTCCTGCTTCATCCTCGACGACAACCACCCTCGCCACTGCGAGCCCCGTGGCTGGCTTCGGGCCTTCATCGAGCTTGACATCGACCACTACTTCCTCAACCACTACCTCCGCAAGCAGTAGCCTAACCACGATTGCGTCAACAACCACCACAGCGAGCACTACTACCACATCAACGACCACGGATGTGCCGACGACCACGACAACGACCACAACCACCTCGATCCCCACTACCACGACTACCACAGCTTTGCCCACGACTACCACGGGCACTACTTCCATCACTATGTCCGCTCCAGGAACAGTCTCTCCAGTCATCAACGCCCCCTCATCATCGACTACCACGACTGCACCTACTACACTCGCGACATTAGTGAGCTCCTCGACTACCACAACCACCACGACCACTTCCTCGTCACCTACAACCACGACTACTACCAATGCTCCCCCAACTACAACCACTACTGCCGCCCCCACTACCACAACCACAACATCTACAACCACCGCCCCCACTACCACGACCACGACGACCACGACCCCTCCATCTACCACCACCACCACAACAACAACGACGACGACCTCCTCCACCCCCTCCTCAACCTCCGCCTCCATCCTCCTCCCCTCCGGCGTCTCCTCCCTAGGCTGCTACACAGACAACACCCCGCGCACCTTCCCCCTCCAACTCTACTCCAACTCCACCAACACGCCCTCGCAATGCGCCCTCGCCTGCCGCGCCTCTGGCTTCAAATACTCCGGCACCGAGTACACCTCGGAATGCTGGTGCTCCAACGCCGCCCCGACCACCACAACCACAACCTGCTCCATGACCTGCGCTGGCGACAAATCCCAAATCTGCGGCGGCCCCAACCGCCTCTCCGTCGCTGTCGACTCCACTTGGACCCAGACCTTCTTCGCGAGGGATACTTACAACACCTGGTCGTCCATGGGGTGCTACTCCGACTCGGGCACGCGCACTTTGGCAAACGGCCTGACTCCTCTTCGCGGCGGGGGGAATAACGCGACGGTGGGCAACTGTCTTGATGCCTGTGCGGCGGCGGGCATGGGCTGGTGCGGAGTGGAGTATTACTCTGAGTGCTATGGGGCGAAGACGGCGCCGTTGGCGAGTCGGGCGTTGGGTGGGGATGTGTTGGCGCAGGGGTGTAATTATAAGTGTAAGGGGAATGGGACGGAGGCGTGTGGTGGGGCGAATAGGGTGCAGGTGTTTGTGAATAATGGGACGAGTACCTAGGATGATGGTGGCATGGAGGAGGGATGGGAGAGACTGGATGGACTTCGATTCGGATGATGATGGTTATGACGAGGACATGGACGGGAATGATTTGTGTGGGCACTTTTGACGAGAGATACCTTCTAGACTTTCGGGATGCATGATGGCGTTATGAAAAGAGGGTTATGTAATTTCTATTCGAGAAATGAGATATGCTTCATGTCCACTCATCCTCAGCCTCTCTTCCGCTGATTGCTCGGTACCACAGGCGGCCCTTCCTCTCGCAATACCAGCTGGCTGATTCTGGCCGTTGCTCGTGCTGCTGGTCTACGTCCCTGCCGATTAATGCGTCCTTATCACCAGCCCCCGGAGATCATGGTCACTCCAACAGCTATCTCGACCCTCACATATCGTACATGCCCGGCATGTTCCACTTCTCCTCGCTGTAGGCCGGACGGCAAGCTACCAAGTGCCAGTCTGCCCGGTAGTTTTTGTCGTTGTCCTCGTCTCTGGTGCGCAGTCGAACATGGGGAGAAGCAGGATTGAATTTCCCGTCAGTCTTTCGGCGACCCTTCCACACGATGACCTCCACAGCATCATCCTCACCTCTTTGCCCAACAGCCGCTCTGATGAGTTCCGCTTCGTCGCTTTCGCACCACCACACGTCGACAATGATTCTTCTGATGTGACGCGCACCGTGGCGATCCAGGTTGATCATGTAGTTCATGATACTCTGCCCAATGTCCATCTCATGTATTTCAAAGTGGAGTTCCTGCAGCATGGGCGGAAGATAAGTTGAAAGTCCTTCCATCATGTGGTATGCATCATGTTCGTCGAGTTGCAGTCTCACCAGGTGGTTCAGCTGTGGCAGGCAGAGGAGAAAGAGAGTCTTTGCATCAAGGTAACCCCTCAAATGCGAGATTTGGAGCTGCTGTAGAGTATTCTTGTGCTCCACTACGCCTTCGGTCATTTTCCGGAATGCCGAACCATGGTTGTGACGACGACTGATCAGGCTGCCCCGGAGAAGAAGAGTCTTCAACGGCGCTGTGGCTTTGCAGAGACAGAGAAACTTCTCAGCATTCCGGTCGCTGTATACATCATCAACCTCCAACCAGTCCAGGACGGTGAATCTGACGCTATCCAGATGCGTGGGCAAGCATTCCAGGCCCAGTAGGCTCAATCGACGGATCTGCGGTAGATGATTGAATGAGTGGTGAACGCCAGACAGATTTGGTGATACCAGGGTCGACCGAAAATCGAGGAGGCGTCTGGCACTCTGCGAGCTGATCGACAGCAGTCGAGGACATGGGGACTGCTCCCACTCGAGTTTGACTAGCTGTGGGAAGAGCACCAGCAAGACTGCGAACGACGCCTCCGCGACACGTCCAGCGTGCTGAGACTCATCCGTGACGAGGTTAAGCCAAGAAGTAATCATATCCGCGATGGCCGCCTTGCCGATCGATGCTACGATTTCTGTTCTATCCATCTTCTTCACTCTCGCTGCTACCACTTCCTGGGCCTCAGAAACCCGGCTTGCCCTCATTACCGTATGGCCTGGTCTGATCAGAAGTTCTTCTGTCCTGTCCCCCAATACTGGCCTTTTACTCAGGCACAGAACGAGATCGACGATCGACGTCCACGGTACGATCAGGTGCTCTGCCCATCGTGTCTCTGATAATGTGAAAGGAGGTGTGGTGATGCGAATCTTTCGAAAGACCTTCGGCGCAACGGCTTTGTTGAAGTCTCTGTTGCACTTTGCCAGACGTGAAAGTGTCTTGATGTCGTCTCGAAGATTGTCGGTGATCATGCAAATGATTTCTAAGGGCATGATAATGGGTGACTTGCTCATCTCAACCGACTCGTCCGGCGGATGCGACGTTACAAGCCTCATAGACGCAGATTCCATGTCCGCTGATGAGTGGTCTGACATGCTTTCACAGAGCGAGCGACACAGCGAGGGGAGGGAAAGTAAGAAGAGGTGGAAGTGAGAAGAGGTAGAAGTGAGAAGAGGTCGAAGTGAGAAGAGGTAGAAGTGAGAAGAGGTCGAAGTGAGAAGAGGTCGAAGTGAGAAGAGGTCGAAGTGAGAGGAAACATGCAAGAACCTTTTTGTGAATCGTGATTGTCACATGTCAAGACGCAAAGCTCGCCGGCACGCAGTCACGTCGCCAGTCGACCGTCATTGGGAACTCACCTGGCATCATAAATGATTACATTCACGCCGACTGCGCCTTCTTCTCCAGCTCTCGCTCGAATTCTAGAATTGGGCTGAGTCCATCCTCGATGCTCTTCGCCGCCGGCCCCTGCACACCAGGATATGGCTTTCGTGGCTTCGTCCTTTCGAGCACGAACTCTTGCTTCTTCTCCGATGACAAGTCTTTGCCGACACCTGCGACCAACATACTGTGTAGACCTGCTCCAAACTTTATGCTTGCAATGCCGCCCTTCACGCTACCCTCTGACAAACCAGCCCGAGCGTGTATCTTCAATGCCTCCTCTTGCTTACCCTCCTTCCACAGCTTATATACCTCGACGACGGACCTTGGAGCCACGTTCCCAAAGGCGGCAATGCACCCTGCTCCTCCACTTGCTAAGGCGCCGACCAAGAAGTCACTCTGGCCTCCAAAGACAGCGAACCGTTCAGGTGGGAATTGAGCAGCAAGACGTGTCACCTTGCCCACAGAGCCACATGTCAGCTTGACACCGACAATGTTCTCGCTCTTCTCAGCCAACTTCGCTATCGTTGCGCTGTCCAGATCAACCCCATTGCAGACGCCAGGGAAGTTGTACAGCACGATGGGGATAGGCGACTTTGCGGCGATATCGAGGAAGAAGTCTTCGATGACCTGAGGCGTCGTCGCGGCGCGGAAGTACGCTGGCGGAAGGAGCAACGCGTAGTCGGCCTTTGCTTCGGCAGCGTCTGCAATGAATTCGAGGACCTGGGCCGTGCTGTGGCCTGATACCCCTGCTATGATCGGGTAGTCTGCCGGGACGGAATCACGAGCTGTCTGGAGCAATTGAGCTCGTTCAGACCGTGTAAGAAGGAACGTCTCTGCATTGGTACCGAGCACGACCAGACCAGCGAGCCCCGTCCGCGAGAGATGAGAGAAGTAGAGCGATTGGGAGGTTAGGTCGAGGGTGTCGTCTGGGTTGAAAAGAGTGATGGATGGGGCATAGATGCCCTGAGGAGGAGCTCGAGGCATGTCAGGGTAGGTTGCAAGGTACAATGGGCGACAGCAGAGATCTGCTGGGATATGTAGCTTACTCACATGGTCGCGCGGGATTGTTGGCAAATGGAGCGGGGTCTATCTAATGAGGTGGAGTCCAGGATCGGGAGCTGTCCCGACGTCGCTTGATCTTTAGCCCGACCTTAAACAAACGTCAATACTTAAAGTTGTCTTGTCCTCCCGCATCAACCATTCCTGAGATCTGAAACCCTTCATCATTCCACCACCTCCAATGGTCAGCCATGATGGATCACGCGGAGTGTTCGCTGTGACACGCCATTGTCGTGCCTCTTACTGGTTTGACACTTTTTATAGACGGCTTTGGCTGGCTACGCAAGAATCACCATCTCGCCAGCAGAACAGCACCGGCGAAGGGTGGCTTGTGATGCCCGTGGACCCAATAATTGCAAGTGTACGTCTTTGTCATATCCCTGACCCAAACTTCCATATCAAGGTGGCTATATATATTCTGTCCCAGTTGCAGGATCAAGTAAGCTCGTGACACGGGACCAAGTGCTCAGAAAGGCCCTTCAACCCGGCCTAGGGTCCTCAGGAAGACAGTACGACATTGACCTCCAAGTTCGATGTGCTCAGGGAAGCCGGCATGTGAAGTGAGTGAAGACCGGTGATTGGTTACCGCTGACCTGGTTGTTGGGTGTGAAAGGTGAAGATCCGCCGGCGACTACACTCGCAAAGGTATGGCGCACGTCTTCATTTCTCCGAGAATGACCCTCTCATACCTCCGCCATCTCGTACACTTTGCAATTCTGTCCTACGACTTCACACCTCACCTTCAGCATCATGCACTCCTCGGACCAATAGTTATGTCACACACTCAACACTGAGACGTCGCACATCTACCCAGCAAACATGGTGTTCCTCCATTGGGTCAAAGGCAAATTGAGGCATCGTTCTCGACGTATCGAGTCGCGCCGTTCCAGACACGGCGATTCAGTCAGGGCCGGTGACAAATCTGCTTCCCCTGTGGGAACCGGCCAGCTCGTCCTACCAGACGGATTGACGGACCTGCCTGGTATGCCGTTGGAGCTGGAGGACACACTCCGTGGCGGCGAGCAGCGCTATGTCAAGACTGTCATCCATAGGCCCATAGCTGACTCCAGCGATAGAGTTGCATTTTTTGACACACGTCCAGTGGTCACAAGGGCACATGAGAGCGTCGAATCAGAAACTAGCATATTTGACGCTCCGTCTGCGTCCGAACAAGAAGTCTCACCCATCGATCGCACGATGATCCACGTCTCGGACGTTGTTCCCGCTCATCCCTTCCTACGAGATTCAAGTCCGACCAACAGAGGAGCAACACAAAATCCATCGGAGCGAGCTAAGCTCCCCATCGAGCTGCTGCTTCGTGCCATTGAGATGCTAGACGTGAGAGAAGCCGCAAAGTATTCGCTACTCAATCAAGAGTTCTATATGAGATTGAGACCACACATTTACCATACCATCGAGGTCAATCGCTATGGGTCTGGCGCTCCTGATTGTAGGTCAGCTCCGATGGACGACCTGTTTGGTTTTGTCGGACTCCTCGGCAATGACCGTGCACTCGCTCACATGATCAAGGATCTCCGAGTTCGCAACCTCGCTGGCTCGGGTCGCGACGACATGGTTGGAGGGGCAGATGTGAATACTATGGTGGCAATACTTCTCAGTCTCACTCCAAAACTGAGAGCACTGACTCTGAAGGTCAACACTTTTACGGATTACTTCGAGACCGCCACTCTAGCGTCGTGCATCTGGCAAGTGCTCACACAAGCATCACCATTGAAGCCGCGAAGAGCACAACCAGCTCTGTTTCAAGACCTTTCATCTCTCACGATCGATTCGACGGCATTGCCGGTTCCGCAGATGTCGTTCGTCTCTTTCCCTTCACTGCAGCGTTTGCAAATGCTGGATATGTCGGCAATCGGATTCATGGAGCCTTTTCGTCAACTCCTCTCCTTCACGGGCATTCTCCAGACAGTCCGCATCTCCATCACGAAAGACGAGGCAGACTACCAGTCTATCACCTTTGACGGACTGCGAGTAGCTCTTCTGCCTCACAAGACCACGCTCAAGTGCATCTCCATCTCGGTACTTACTCCCGTGGTTCTCGCACCACGGACATACAGTGCAAGTAGCTCATCAGGGTTCGCGGATTTCGAACAGCTCCAACGCCTGCATATCGATGCTTGGCTTCTCCCAGAAGCAATTGTGATTCCCGACTTCTTCCCGGATCTCCATCAGCTGCGGATTCAAGGCGACTCACATCAGGGTGACTTCAAGAAGACACTGCTGACAGATCTGATAAACTCGAGACGTGCACAACATCCTTCGCTCAAAGTTTTGATCATGGACGTGTGCTACAGAGAGACTCTCAAGGATGAACACCAAGTAGTCGCCGAAAAGGCTGCCTCTGTAGGATTGGAATTGATTATGTGGACTCCTTTCCCCTTGGAACTTCGCACACATAGACCCAATCCGATTCGTCGGGTAACAACCTCTGCTGACGGACCATGGAAATACTACCTCCTCAGCTGCTGGCCACCGTACGATCCGGTGAAGTGGAATCGGAAGGAAATGTACGAAGTATGAGAGCATGATGAAAATAATGCTGGATCGACTCGATCGGCGACATTACCAAAGAAGCAAGACTGGTTGAACAGACGCCCATGACGGATCGAACTACTTGTTGCAGTTGCGTTGGCGTCCTTGACCGCTGTTCTCAAGAGCACATATAGACTTAACTTGCTTTGCAGCAGGAAGTACTGGAAGTACTCCCATAGCAGAATGGGCTGGAAAAGGTTTGGCAGAGCTGCTCCGCGAACTGCTGTGCAAGGGAGAGCAGAGTAGATAATACAGCATACTATACACGACTACCTCCTCCCACCAATCCCAAACCTCTCCCTCCACCCTCTCTTCCTCTGCTCCCTCAACTCCCTCCCACCTCTCCCCGGCAACTCCTCCTCCTCCTCCTCATCATCCTCATCTTCGTCATCCTCCTCCTCATCTTCCTCCCCCTCCTCCTCCTCCTCTCCCTCCTCCCCATCCTCCCCCTCCTCATCCAAGCCAAGCACACTCTCACACCGATCACAAATCGGCACCTGCTCCTCCTCCCCCTCAATCTGCAAAACGTTATACTTCCAACACCTCTCACACTTCCCGCCCACCGACGGGAAAACCCTCACCTCCCCCATCGTCTCGCCCCCCTCTTCTTTCTCAATCACAAACTCCCTCTTGACTTCCCACTCTACACTCTCCCTCCACTCCCTCATCCCGCGCACGATCTCGCCCATGCCCTCCTGCGCTTCTTCCTCTTCTTGTATCGCCCGTCTGAGCTCTTCTTCCCGCGGGAGGACCTCGCTCGCGGACACCACGAGGAGGTCGTCGAGTTCGGCATTAGCTTCGAGGTTGCTGATCGTCAACTTGAACTCCTCGCTTGCGTCCTCGGGGACGAGGATCTCCACCTGACATGCCAACCCGGAGCCGAGCTTGCCACGCTTGCGAGCGTCTTCTTGCGCCGCTTTGACGGCGTCGGTGACGCGCTTCATGGCCTTGATTGACCTTTCCAGAGCAGCGACGGCGTCGGCGTCTTCTTCGTCTACAGCGGAGAAGGGTCCGTCGTAAATGCGATGTAGCGGATGGAAACCCTCTTCACGACGGATGGCGGGAGAGTGGTGCCATGCTTCTTCTACGAGGTGGGGGACGATGGGGGCGAGCATGAGGAGGAGTTCGTCGAGGACGATCATGAGGACGGTTTGGGTGTGGAGGCGGGCTTCGGAGGTGGAGGCGTAGAGGCGATCTTTGACGGTTTCGAGGTAGGTGGCGGAGAGGTCGGTGGAGATGAAGGCGTTGAGGGCTTGGAGGGAGCGGGAGAAGTCGTACTTGCCTTGCAGGGAGTGAACGGTAGCGGAGGTTTTGGCGAGGGCGTGGAGGAGGGTTTGGTCGGCAAAGGTGAGGTCCTCGAGGAGGCCGGAGTCGGCTTGTGGGGAGGGATAGTCGGAGGTGACGCCGAGGAGGAATTTGAAGGTTGTGCGGTACTTGGCGAGGGATTGATGGACTGCTAGTAGGGCAGGCTGGGAGATGGAGATGTCCTTGGTATAGTCTGACGACGCCACCCAGAGACGAAGGGCGTCAGGACCCAGTGTTGAGGGTCGATTGGGCTGGCTGGGAAGCCAGATGGCAGACCTGGCCTTCGAAGGGTTCTTGGAAGCTGTCTTGAGGACGCCTCGCAGTATCTCATCAGGAGTGACCACATTGCCGAGGGACTTGCTCATTTTGTGACCTTGAGCGTCGAGTGTGAAGCCGTGGGTGATGAGATTACCGAAAGGCGCCACAGGTTTCGTGTTGTCCTGGGAAGCGATAAAGGTCAAGACGGAGGACTGGAACCATCCGCGGTGTTGATCGGTACCTTCGACATAGGCGTCTGCGACAGGCTTGTCCTCTCGAAGTGAAAGGCTGGTCCAGCTAGTACCGCTGTCGAACCATACATCCATCGTGTCTGTGCCACGGATGTAGTCACCAGATGGGAGACTAGGCGACACCCACGCCTTTTCATCAGCCGGGTCTGACCACCAAGCATCAGTTCCTCTCTGCTCAATCACGGAAATGATGTGATCGATGCTTTCAGTCGTCATTATAGCCTCCCCAGTCTCCTTGTTGTACAACGCAGGTATCGGCACCCCCCAAGCCCTTTGTCTCGACACACACCATTGACTTCGTCCTTTGAGGAAGCTCTGCAATCTCGTCTTTCCAGTCTCCGGGATGAATTTGACTGCCTCCAGCGCTTGGGTAGCAGCATCCTGGATACTTCCGACATTTGCAAACCACTGATGTGTTGCCCTAACGATGACGGGCTGCTTCGTCCGCCAGTCAATAGGATTTTTGTGTACAAAGTTCTCCGTCGATAGTACCAGTGAAAGGCCTTTATGGGTCTTTACAGGTAGTGTGGCTGGGCGATCTTGAAGGATCTCCAGTACTGCCTTGGAACCCTTCGACTCCACGTACAACCCTTGAAGTCGAGCAGGGTCGCTGGGTAATGCTTCAGCCGTGAATTTGCCCTCGTCATCTACTGGTGCAAAGACATCCTTGAACCCTTGTGCCTGTAAAGCCAAGTAGTCGTCCATCCCGTGACCAGCAGCGAGATGTACCAGACCGGTTCCAGACGTCGAAGTGACGAAATCTGCATCTATGATCCTGAACGTCTTCCCAGAGAGCACATTAACGTATTCTGTTGGTCCTTCCAGCAGTGCCGACCCAGGTATCTCCTGGATGATGATCTCGGGCGGTGTCCCATTGAAATGTGCCTTTAGATCCTCCAATCGATCTCTTGCGACCAGCATTTGGCCCTCATCTGGCAGGTCAACGAGTGTGTATACAATATCCCTCCGTATTCCGATCGCTGTGTTCGCCGGTAATGTCCATGGCGTTGTTGTCCAGATCAACGCCGTCAGTCGACTCGGATCCACATACCCATTCCCTTTCAGTACCGGCGGTAGCTTTGTAATCGGAAACTTGATATACGCAGCCATGACCTTATGCGCATCGTCATACTCCAGCTCCGCCTCAGCCAACGCCGTCCGACTCGAGGGCGACCAATGCACCGGCTTATTCTGCCTGTAAATCAAACCTGCACCATGTCAGCGTCTCTTCCCTCTCCTCTCTCCACGAGCCATACCATACCCGTACTAACCATCTCCCTCCAAACCCTCAACTGCCTAACCTCAAACCCCTTCTCCATCGTCAAATACGGCGCCTCCCACTCCCCCATCACGCCCCAACTCCTGAACGCCTCCCCTTGCTCCCTCACCGTCTCCTCCGCCAACTTCCTCGCCCTCCTCCTCACCTCCATCGCATCCACCTGCGCCACCTCCTTCTGCTCTTTCCCCGTCCCCGCCCGTAACGCTTTCAACTCAATCGGCAACCCATGACAATCCCACCCGGGCCTGTAAACCACCCTCTTCCCCCTCGACATCTCCGTCCGCACCACCATGTCCTTGAGGACTTTGTTCACCGCGTGCCCCACGTGCACCAACCCATTCGCGTAGGGTGGCCCATCATGCAGCACGAACGTGTTGTCCTCCCCGCTCTCGGTGCGGTCGGGGCGGTGCTCTTTCTGCCATGCGTAGAGGTCGGTGGCGCAGCGTTGGCGGTAGCGCGTGAAGTCTTCTGGCGTGGCGCGGGCGGGGAAGGTGGTTTTGGGGAGGGAGAGGGTGGCGGACCAGTTGATGTCGGACAGGGAGGAGGCGGCGCGGAGAAGGCGGGTGGGGCGGAGGATGCCCATTTTGAGGTGAACAGATTAGGTTGGTGAGTGGGAGGACATGCTGCGGGTTGGGTGGAAGCAGTGTTGGTCTGCTGTATAGATACCGTTGATGCAGTCCTAGATGGAGCTTCTGAAATTTTAGCTTTTCGGAGAAGCATGCGGGTGATCGGCGGCGGAAGAGCTCCGAGTGGAAAGACTGTTTTATTTGTTGTAACTCAAAGGCTGGTACAGCTTCTCTGGTACTAAAGGACTAGTACAGATAAGTTAGCACACGCATAGTAGATAATTAGTAATTATAACTCTCTAAATAAAACATACATCTCTCGATCTAATTTGCTAATTATAATAGGTTATAAGCCTAGCGCTTCTTTAGAAGTACTTAAAGCTATAGTAAATTAAGTATATTATTATTAACACGGATTACTAAGCTGCCTATACTAAGTTTTTGAACTAGCTATATTTAGATAAACACTTATAGTAGCCTATATTAATCCCTTAGTTAAATAGCTTAAATAAACTAATTAAATTAGTTAAAGTAATAGACTCTAACTAATTATTATTATTATATCTAGCTTATTAAAAATACTTAACATATAGATTCTTAAGAGAGAAAGTAATTATGATACTTAAAGATCTACTCTTAAGGTAGCTCTTCTTAAGAAGGATATTCTTAAATATATTATTTATAATATTAACTAGATACTAAAGAAAGAACTACCTAAGGATTCTAGTAAAGATATTCTATAAGAAGTAAAAGATAAATATTAAATATTAAATAAATACTAGTATAAGTATAATAGAATTACTTATAGTATTATTATAATAAGAGTTTATAAGTCTATTAGACCTTATTATAGTATAATCTAAAAGGCATTAAAGAAGCTCTTTAAGACTATTAAAGCTACCTTTAAGCCTATAGTAGCCTATAAACTTTATAAGGCTATTTATAAACTTAATAGAGTAGTTCTTATAATAAATAACACTTAGAGGTACTATAAGGATTTTATAAAATATTACTATTAATATACTATTATAGTAGAGTAGAGAGTAACTACTATTAATATTAAATTAGATAATTTTAAACTCCTTATATACTATATTAAGACTATGTTTATTATAGGTACTAAGACTACTAAGTAGTTAAGAAGCTAGAGAATAGACCTTAACTATAAGAAGAGTCTTAAAGAGATAATAAGCTCTCTAAGGATTTAAAAGCCTCTATATACTAAAAGAATCTAAACCTAGTATATAGAGTAGCTAAATATATTAATAATTAATATACTTAGTATACTTATTATATCTACTCTAATATAGATTACTTTAAGTAGTACTCTAAGAAAGTACTAAAGAGTTAGAGTAAGAGAGATAATAAAGATAAGTTAAATAATAAAGATACTAAGGCTAAAGGTAAAGGTAATAAGTTAAAGACTAAGAAAGCTAGAGATATATTAGCTATTAAAGAATCTACTAAGGATAACTCTACTAAATTAAGTAAAACTAATAAGTATACTAATAATAAGTCTAAGCTTATTAACTTACTACTAACTAGTTATATAAATATAGCTTTAACTATATTCTCCTTAATAAAGAATAAAAGTAGAGTAATCTATAATTCTAGTATATTAAAGTACTTTATTAAGAATAGATTATAGTTTACTATAATTAGAGTCTAGAAAGGAGTTCTAGAATTTACCTAAGCTATAGAAATAAAGAAGCTACTTAATACTAAGGTTAGTATAGTTAGATTAACCTTAACTAATAGTAAAGGTAAGAAGTCTATTATTTAGCTTAATAACTATATATACTCTCTATTATTCCTAAATACTCTTATATCTAACCTTTAGAATAAGAAGGAGCTTAATATCTCTATAGTTAGTAAGTTACTTATAAAGAATAGTAAAGAAGTTAGCTTTATTAAATACTATAAAAGAGTAAAATAGCTAAAGAACTTCTATATATATAAGCCTTAACTCTTAAAATAACTATCTATAAAACTAAAACTATAGAAACTATAGACTATTAGAGTAAATCCTACTATTATAACTATATAGAAGCTAATATCTAAGAGATAGTACTAAAGATTAGACTATATTAGTAATAATATCTTATCTCTTACTAAAAGCCTTAGTATTAGACTTAAAGAACTTTAAATATTAGAGCTTAGTTACTATAAGCTATATACTATATCGAAAGTATAGAGAGTAGTATTAAGGGAACTAAGAGTCTTACTAAAGAGCTTACTAGATAAACTATACTTAGATTTAGTTAGCTTAATTAAACCTTCTATATATAAAGGTTATAGATATCTACTCTTTACTACCTATAGAAAGAGTAAATTTAAGTATATTATAATTCTCTTCTTAAAGAGTAATACTACTAAAGTAATTAAGAGTATCTATAAATATAATACTTTAGTCTATAATAAGCTATTATTTATCTTTATCTCTAATAGTAATAGAGAGTTTAAGAACTATAAGCTAGTAATAGACATTTACTTTAATAGCTAGAGATAGAATATCTCTATACTAGAGATATAATACTAGAATAGTAAGGCTAAGGCTACTAATAAAATAGTTATTATTAGGATAAGGTATATCTTTATTAACTATAGTATACTACTAGAACTCTAGAACCTTATTATTAAGTTTATTATTTATATTAGTAATAGAGTTACTTATACTGAAACTAAGAAGATTCTACTCTAAGTATTTAAATAGGATCTACTTAAAGATAATATACTAATCTCTCTAATCTATATTAGAAGGTTTAGCTATAGAGTATATATCTATAACTACTATATTCTAAAATTATATAAGTTTTAATCTAGAGTCTAGCTTAGCTAGTATATTAGTATATAGAATAACTCTAAGACTAACTATCTAGTCTAGATACTTTATTAGTACTATATTAAGTAAGTATAGAAAGGTAGGATTATTATATTACCTTATATAACCTTTAATAAGAACTTTATATATAAGGACTAGATAAACTAGCCTATTAAATAACTATATATCCTATAGATTTAACTATCTAATACTTTATAGCTTTAGGAAGAGTAGATATTTAGTAGTAATTAATAGTAAAACTTTTAGTCTAATTAGCTACTCTTTAGTTATAAGAATCTATAAAGTACTTAGGCTAATACTTCTATATCTATATATTAATAACCTTCTACCTCTATTACGTTACGAAAATCCTAGAGCGTGGAAACGCTAGAAGTCCTAGCGAGCGCTAGTACTTCTAGCGCTTCTACGCTTTCTAGCTTGCTTTATATCTCGACTATTGCTAGCTTAGCTAATCGCTCTAGCGCTCGTTAGTCTTACTAATCGTTCTAGCGTTTGTCGACCTTGCTATAGACCTCTAACGTTGCTAGCCTTGTTGCTATATATAGTAATGATTAATCTTGCACGCGGAGGTGTCGGAAACTAGTATAGTATAGAATCTACTTCGGTCTATAAAATAGCTCTATCTAGACTATGTTATAGATTACAGTTCTTGTGAAGCAATACTTCGCAGACTATACGTAGTAGGACAGGAGCGATGCTACTTTATTAGTTACCTAGTTCGTGATTATAATCGTAATTATCTATCTACTTTAGCTCGAACTATCTATATATTCCGTATAGTAGGTACTAAGATTATATACTTTGTTAAGTTACATTTATATAGAAGAACATTAGAGAATATTAATTACTAGTTAGAGAGCATTATATATTATCGCTAATATGTTCTATAAACATAGATAGCTTATTCCTCTCTATATTATAGTTAAGCTATACTAGCTTCTTAAAGGCCTACTTATCGAACACCTTATCCTTCTACTCTACTATCTAATTTCCTTAATCTCTAGCCTGCTCTACTTTATACTAAAGTAGTACTCGATTATCTATAGGTCTAAGACGCTTCGAGATAATAGTTAAGATAGCTAACTATAACTTCCTCGTAATTGTACTTAATGCTATATAAAGACCTTGCTCTATAGCACCTTCTATGTCCTTTTCGGGTTGTCCCTAGGCTCGGTCTATAGCTAGTGTTAGAGTCGCCGCGCTCGTAGTCGGTACTATACTATCTTTAACTTACGTATAGCATTAGTAAACTATAATATACTAGAAAGCGTTTCGACTTACCGAGAGTGTCTCTACTATAATCCGATATACCTACTCGAGCGCTTAAGGAAGTTATCGCTCCTAATAGAGCAAGTCGTTATATAAGTGTATATTTACTATAGAAGAATCGTAAATAGACCTACTAATTAGATCGCGCTACTATAATTCTATATTACTAAGGTGTACATTAGACAAGATCTCTATAATCTCTTAGAATATATATTATAGAAGAACTATATTACGAACTAGAATCTATTAGAGGCGAAGTAGATCGGCCTAGCGTGTTTAATGTTATAGTCTAGACTATATATACGCTAGACGAACTACCTGTACTTCTTAGTATCTATTAGATAGAGAGGTAGCTATACGAACTAGGTTATCTAGAGAGCGAAGTAGGCTATAACGTTACAAGAGAGACTATTATAGTATAAGTCTTATATATATACGTTTCACGTCTTTACTTACGATAGTAATATAGTAATATATAGTCTAATCTGTTCGTTCTGTCGGGTACTTCTTTTGCCTTCTTTAGCCTTAATTAAGACATTATAGAGGCGTCCTCTTTACTGTCGTCTTCGAGTCTATCGAGCGTGTTTATATATAGAGCGATATTACTCTCTATTATTATTCTTTAAGATAGGTTATGCCGACTGTCTACTAGAGTAGTTATTCTCTAATTAAGTTTTTAGATAAGCCTCGCCCTTCGACTCTTATATTACAAATGAAAGGTATAGTCGGTTTAGTAGAAGAGCTTATATAAATCGATTAAGTCGTAGTAGTTATATCTTAGCTAGAGGTCTTTATTTAATCTAGAGAATCTCTAAGATATAACAAGTAAGATGTTATAGATAGTCGCTAAGAGTAATACAATTAGGAAAGTAGTAGAAGAGAGGAAGTAGTACCTCGTCCTCGAAGGTAGTATAAGGCTATAATGTCCGTAGTAAGCAGTACTAAAGGTAGTAACTAGGAGGCTTCCTAGATATCTTCGGTTCTATATTACTAGATAAATCGACATTCGGCTAGTAGAGGATATACTTACTACTTTGCTATCCTCGTATTTATATATACTATTCTCTAGCTACTCCTTTACCTACGCTATAGTTTTAATAGAGCTTCGTATTCGACTCTCTAGCTATACCTCGACTACTCTCCTAATATAGTCTATAGTACTATTACGATATTTCTATAATGCTTCCTAGATCTACTTCGTTACTTAGCTAATAACCCTTAATATAAAGTATACTTACTTTCTCTATAACCTTTAATAAGGGTACTAACGGATATTTCTTCTTAGAGTTAGTCTCCTTATATATAGCTCTAGTCTATTACTAGTAGGTAATAATACTACACTTATACTACTCCTTGTCTGCTATTAGGTTTATGTTCTTATACTCTATCTTCCTAGTTGCAGTAACTATGTTTAATAGAGCAATTATATTGTTAATAATATCGACTATACTACGAGAGACGAAGAAGTTAATATCTATATCTATCTCCTCTAAGTCTTCTACCTATAGATTATAAGGATTTTTAGTTTAAAGACGTAGGTCGATATTAGTATTAGCTATAGGCCGTCGACGTTTATAGCTATTGCTACTCGTCGTCCTTATATCGTTAGCGGTAAGCGTTTAGTAGATAGTAATTAACTTATGTCTATCTCTATTATAGACTACCTGTTGAGGTCGGATTATAGAAGCTCTTGTTTTCTTTATCGTTACTTAGTCTTTCGCTAGATAGTGCTAGTAGTCTAGCTATCGTAGTTAGGTCGGTTATAAATGCACATTAGTAAAGCGAATAAGCTATTTATTGTTATATAAGGTCATCTATAGTGTTCGCGAGTTTATAGACGTAAGCTTACTTAATTCGTTAGTAATCTCGGTTAGCCTCTAATCGACAGAGTTATTAAAATAATATATAGAGATAAGGACTATAACTAGCTAATCTTGTGCTCTAACGTAGGCGTAGGCGCTGTCTTAGTCTATCTAGCTCGTTAGATCTACTTCGCCTTGCGAAATAGATTAAATCTTAGTATAATACTTCGTAGTCGTTTATATCGGTAGTACTATAGAGATCTACTTATCTCTTCTATAATTCCGACTTAGATACTATAGTACTAAGATAATACACCTTTTGTAGTAAACGTAAAGAAGATGTACTAAATTAGAAAACACTTATTTTAAAGTCGAGGCTCTAGGAATTATACATAATATGTCTTCTATGTCTTCTGCTTAATACTAGGATTCCCCGCTATAAAGGAGCTCGTTTACGAGCTTGTCTAAGACGTTAGATACTAGAGCCGAACTAGAACTAGGTTAGATATCTAGTTCGTAGGTCTTAATTTTAGATTATCCTTTAACCTACTCCTAGTTAGCCTCTAGCCTATACCCTAGTTCCCTAGTACTATGTTTAATATTAGTCTAATTTATAGGCGTCGAGGTAGTGCCCTAACTATGTTAACTATTGCTACTATTAAGTACGTAGCTACGTACCTATCGCTCTTCTAGAGGACAGCTAATAGTCTCTAAGAGAAGTAGTATATGCTATTTTATGTCTATAAGTTTTTGTGTAATACTTTATAGTAAGTTCTCGTATACTTAGATAGCCTCTATAATAATATAAAGCTTAGAAAGAGCTATACCTCTACATCTATAACTTGTCCTATTAGTGTTATCTCGTAGAGGCGAGGAGCTAGAGGCCAAAAAGGAGAGGTATCTACCCTAGTTGTCCTCCTCTTCGTCTAGAAAAAGCAAGATATATTCTAGCTAATCTAGATAAGGGCTTAAAGTGTTAGATAGATATATATACTACACATTATTAGAACCTATGTCTATTATCGTACAAGTAAATCGAGGTAAGTTAGTAATACCGAGCTATCGACGTTATATATGAAAAGTATATAAAGATACTAATTAGAGATAGGTAGAGGAAACTAGTAGATAAGGCTATATATTCGGCTTACTAATATACTTTAGTAACTAGGCGTTAGGCGACGAACTAGATAGCTAAAGTAGACCCCGAAGTAGACGCTAAAACTATCCCTAGGTTAGTCTACTCTAGTATACGGTAGCTGCCTTACTATTAACTTCGACTAGAGCCTTATTAGTCTTTCTAGTCCTACGATCTATTATAATATAAATAGCATAGAAGGGTATACCCTAAGGTTGCTAGACAACACAAGTATTACGACCGATAGTAGCGAGTACTTCCTACTTAGTACACTTAAAGGGAATCTATGTTATATTAGAATAATAGAAGCCTTGCTTAAAAGAATTAGACTTATATTAATAATCTTAATAACTCTAGTACTAGCAACCTCGAGGTAGATAGCTAGATTAGTCCCGGGGATAGAGAGATAGCCCCTTCGCGGCTTAATAACTTCCTATTACTATAAATTATAGCGAGCATAAATAGTAGATCCTAAATAACCTCGTCTAGATATAAGTCCTAATAACGAATTAGAGGTTTACTAGTGATAGTACTAAAACTAAAGTAGTTACGACGTCTACTAGACCTAGTAGAGCTAGTTAATGTACTATAACTACTAGCAGGTAAGATACTAGCATGTCTACTGTAGCTATCGTAGTTCTAGCTAGATAGTAGGTAAGTCTCTATTATAGTAGTAGTCTAGAATGCTCTAAATGAGGCTAAGTAAAGCACTATATATTCTAACGCTATAAGTGTAGCAGTTGCTATCGGCGGGAGTAATAAGGACTAACTAGTAGACCTACTAGAGAACGTACTTTAAAGCTGCTAAATAGTACCTAGAGAAGTAAGGCCTAGCGAATCTCGGCATAATCTTAGAGTAGCTAGGAATATAGTACCGAGAGTATAGTAGCCTAAGCGATATGCCCGGTTCTAGAGGCATAGAGATAAAGGACTTTATTGCACTAAATAACAAGATAGACTATGCTATCGGTAGTAGGTACTACACTTTTAACTCTCTTAAGAGCGATACTAAGGACGAAGAGGAGCTACTAGAGTATAACCCTAACTACGAGAGCGATAGAAGTAAAGAGTAAGAGGGCAGCTATAGTAATAGTATTTATGCGAAATAGAATAACGCTAAAGTCGATAAGCTCTTAGCTAGTCGTATTACTAGTATAGCCCGAGCTAGATATATACGGTCTAGTTTAGCTATAGCAATATTCGAAATGTAAATACTCTAACTCTTTTATATTATCGATAAATACGCCTTACTCGAGGTAGCTTCCGGTATATGTCGCTCTTAGCCTTAATATAAACGAGTAGAGGCTAGTTATATAACTACTTCGAAAGAATAACTACCTTAAGCTATATAGCATTCTCGATTATAGTAAACTAAAGCGTCTACTCGTTCTTCTAACCTAGGCTATCTCTCTAATAATCGAAGAAATAGTTATCTATAAGAATTAATAATAGTACTAGCTAGTCTAGATTAAATATGCTATTAGTATTACTCGCAGATAAGGTATATTCTATAATATCTCGCAGCAAGTATATAGAGCGCATTTCTCTATCCTTTTACGTAACGAGTAATATCTTATTAAGTCGATCTTCTAGAGACTTTAACAGCGAGCGTAAGCCTTTAGAGGGGACCGATTTTAAGGCCTTACTAGTAGCGCTATAATAGGGAACAGACGAGATGTCTTACTAGCTATTATACCGGCACTGTTGCTGTTGCCGGCGCTAGAAATTTATACTTATTTTATATATAAGTACTCGAAATGCTACTTGTCTAGTGTCTTTCTCTATATAATTAGTAGTGCTACGAAACTTCGTCTTTATAAGGTATATATCGAGTGTAGATACAAGTATCTCTCTCTTAATGTGTGCCTTATCTAATATTAACCTAAATATCTTTCTAATAATTCTCTTTTAAGAGACAATAGTCTTAATTAAGCTATATATCTTCTTATATCCTCGGTCGTCTAGGCCTAGGCTATCTTTAATTATCTTAATAGAATAGAGTTATTACAGCCGCTATTAAAGCTAAGGAGAGAGTAGTAGAATTATTTAGAGTAGTAAGAGAGTACTACGTAGCCTAATCTTACTAGGTATGTCTATAGCTAACAATGGCTATTAGAGAGTATAAGGCTATAGTTAACGTTGTAGGACTTGTAGTAGTAGTAGAGTTACTAGGTAATTATAATAAAGATAGAATCGGACTTAGCTAATTTATAATTATATCCTGCCTTATATTCGTTCTTCTCTATTATTACTTTTATCTAATATTAACGCGAAGCTTATACCCGAGAGAAGAACATTTATTAAAATCATTTACTCGCTCTTATCTATATTACCGTAAGGATGTCTAGTTTAATAGCTCGATACCTACCTTGTTATCTACTTTGCCTCGACCTTCGTCTAGACGCGTCTATACTTTCTAGAAAGAGGTAGATAAGAGAACGAACATGTATAGACTACTATATATATTATATTACAAACTCGAAGAGTTAAGAGAAGTAGAATAGAATAGTTACTCTAGCTCTACTATGCTCTATTAATAAGTTAGCTCGGCTATAGTAGAGATTAGAGGCTATAGATAATAGATAGTATTCTAGTTTAGCTAATAATTACCTTAACTAGAAATGTAGTCTAGTACGTAGTAGGCTCTAATACTTGTGTAGTTACTAATATACTAGAGCAATAGAGCTCGTACTACCTCGGGGATATTACTAGGTACGATACATGTTATAAGATCTAGTGTCGCTAGTCTACTATATCTTATAATACTAGGTAGTGCTATAGTCTATCCTTTCTATATTCCCTTCCGTGTCTACTTCGAATCTAAATAGAATCGTAGAGGAAGCTAGGTCGTAGTTATACTTTAGTTATAGTATATCTATATCGTACTACTCTCTTAGCTTTAGTCGCTACTGTCTTCTCTTTCTGTTCGCGCGGAGGACTATAGTAGAAAGTCCTTGTCCTTTTTGTATCTTTCGTTTGTTCTTCTCTTTAGTATTAAAGTATAAGTCGTGTTAATTACTATATATATTGCGAAATTACTAGTAGAGTATTCGAGCCTAGCAAATCTAATATATAAAAGCGCTAGCTTTATAATCTAGATTTCTAGAGTTTACTTTAGCTTACTAACTAGATATCGATAGGCACGGTAAGTACTAACCTGTTCTAGCATGTGCTATTTGTCTGTTTTAGACATAAAGAAAAGTACATTCTTTGTCGCGATAAACACCTTACTCGTATACCTTTACTATATTAGCGATATCTAACATCTATACTCCTCTATCTTACTTTTACAATTCTCGACTTAAAGCTATTATATAGCTATAATTTAAAATATACTTATATACTCTTTTACTAATTTATTTAAGAGTTTACCTTAGTTATAGAGTTAGTAGTAAAATGCCTATTTCTTAAATCTAGCAAGGCCAATATAAAGAACTAGACCGAGGACAAAGTTATATTAGAACTTAAAAACTGTAGTAGCTTCGCTAAGAGTTTCTAGAAAGTATACTTTAACTAGAGCGAGAATGACTTTAAGTAGGTATATAACATCGCTATAGAAATTTTCCTTAAATAAGGCAAGAAGTAAGGTATTAATGTTCTTACTAGTAAGTCGATATCCTACACGAAAGAGTATAACAACGTTAGAAAGAGCTTCGAGTCTATTATTAATAGCAGGTCTAGAAAAGCATATAATCTCTTTGTTTATCGTTCTAGTCGTAAAGATCTTAATTGGTTTAAGAAGTGTACATTTAGTAGTAGCTTAAACAATAAAGACTATAACCCTAAGTGCGCTATATAGGCCTTCCTATTATAGACCAAAAATTATAAGTCTAGGGCAATCAAGAAGAGGGAAGGGACTATAGAAGCGAGCGCCCTATCTATTACGCTAGATACGACAATATCTAAGCGACTCTATAGTTTAGGCAGCGCACCTCTATTATTTAATTATAGTAGCTTATAGCTTAGGACTAGTAACGATATGCATAATCGCGCTCTACTACCTTTTAAGGAGACTCTAGTGCGTAAGATAGAGTAGGTACAACCGAAGGTCGTGCCTAACTACTAATAGATTATTATTCGACTTATAAGTGTTGCTCTTAATTAATAATAGAGTATAGTTTTACTTAAACATATTAAGAGCCTATCTATAAACGATATTAATCTACCTAGTACTAAGAGGCTATCTATAAAGGAGCTCTAGCGAGCTATTAATAAGGATAGTAATTACAGAAAAGAGAGTATTAAGCTATTCCTTATACACTAGAATAACCTAGACGATGTCGATCTTATTACTAATAACATAGATCTTGCTAGGGCTATTAACTACTCTTACGTCTATCTCCTAGCTAGCAAGGTCGAGATATTCCTTATCCTCTATTACGAACTAGATATTATATTAAAATTACTATACTTCGTTCGAGGTAAGTCTTTAGTAGCGTTAATACCGTTTATAGCTAATTATCCTAGTAGATCTCTATAGATACCGAACTAGATAGTAAGCTACTTTAGATAATAAAGATCTACTTAGATCAGAAATGGACTTTATAATAGATATACTACTCTCTCTACTACGCCGAGACTCCTCGACCTTAACTCTATATCTCTACGACTCTAATAGGAATATACCTACACGTATAAACAAGATTATAGCGAAATTAAGAAAACTAAGATTAGAGAGAAAGAGAAAGAGTTGTTAGGTCCTATTATTCGAAGGTAGTTAGGAAGGACGTAAGACTATAGGGTTTAAGAATAAAGAGGAAGAAGCCTCTATAGATATATAATATATATAGGAGCAGATAAGGAGCAAAGTATATATAAGTTAGATAAGGGGTAAAGAGAAATAAGCTTATTATTAATCGATCGGACTTAGAAGTTTATTAAATACTAGACTTAGGTAATCTACTAGTCTAAAGTTTCCTTAATATATCTACTAAAGCACGAACTATAACTAAACTAGATCTTCTACTAAAAGCTAAGGTTCTAACTAATAGTAATAGATGTTATTAAACTAAGGTAAGTCTCGCTATAGTTCCTTTACTTCTAAGTACGACACTACATAGCGTATAGATTAGTATTATTATAAACCCCCGAGTGTATCGAATTACCTCCTATATAATAGCCTTATAAAAGGATAATTCTAGATTCTTTACTATCTACTTCGTTTAGATTATAGGTTTTAAGTAGCTTGCTCTAGTATAGCAATTAGACTAACGAAGATTAGCTATATAAGTAGACTCTTAGTGGACTTATAGTGTCGACACTATATCTCTAAATATGCTACTAATATATAGCTTATCGTCTAGTTTAGAGGCTAAACTAGATTATTACATACGGGTAACTTCTAGATTAGAAGGCGTCCTCGTTACTACCTAGTTTATAACTCCCTACCTATAGAACTAGAAGCGATATATATTTATAGTTATAGAGATTAGACAGTAACATCGTTAATAACTTATCTAGATAGCATATCCTTAGTCTCTAGAGATTAAATTACTTGCTAGCTAATTAAATAACACATTTATCGCTCCTGACTAGCGCGAGACTATTAGCTATATACATAGCAAGTAGAAAGACAAGTCTAGCCTCTAAGACTTCTAGTTCACTAGCGAAGCAGCTTTTAGAATAGATTAATCTTCTAAACTAGCAAGGTATAAAACTATAGTAATGTTGTCTATATATTCGGCTCTATATAGCGCCGATCTAGGTCCGCTGTTATAACTAGATACGGAGTTAACTACTATAGCGAAGCTATTACTACATCTATCCGACTCGATAGTATACTTTATTATAATTTATTCTTAGAGGTTTATTCTATAAGAGATTAGCTTAACACTATTAACTATTATAGAGTTACTACTTCTATAATATATACTATTCCTTTACTTCGCTATACTAGCGAATATAGCTTAATAGAGGTTTATATAATATAATTCTATAGCGATTTAGAGAAGGACTATAATAGTACTTACTCTATGATAATACGAGAGATTTAGAGGGCGTTTTCTAATTTATACTATAGCTACTATTACCTCCGCCTGCTCTAAGTAATAGGAAGCTCTCGAGTAGAGTTACGATCTTAGACTATAGTCCTACACGTACATACTTAAGGTAAGGTCTAGCTATACTCGAGTTCTACACTTCTTTACTATAGGCGAACGAGTAGTCTTACTATACTAAGACGTAGATAGATTAAACTAACGGATAGCTATACTAGGAACGAGTCTATAATCTCTCCGATATTAGATAATAGTTAGCACTAGACAACGCTAATTTACGCCTAAGGAGGGATCTAGGCTTCGTTACTATATGTGCTCCCCCCTATATAACTTGCAATCTCTATGTCTCTACTAACCTAGTAATTCTAGAGCTTTTAGAGGTAAATAGCAAATCCTCCTTAACTGACATTAGCGACAGCTATAAGGACGAGATAGATAAGTATAGCGTAAATAGAGGTAAGAAAACCTTAAACGGAAAAGGGCACCTTATTACTAGAAACTTAAAAACCTTAATAGAGTCTCTATCTTCTCTTCTCGTAGTCTCTATATTACTCTTAGCGTCTGCGCTCCTCGCTTCTATAAACGTTAGAGACGATAGATACGAAAGTAGTATAGTTAGAGAGAACATTCGTAGCTCTTAGTCTATAAGCTTACGTAGGGTAGAAAGAGACTATAGCTTCTAGTAGTATATATACATATTCTATAATAACCCCTAGATAAAAGCATTAGTAACGCTTCTAGCGGCTATAACTATCTAATCCGCTAAGTATAAGAAGAAGATTAAGAGGTAGGTAGTAGTTTTTAGCTAGAAGCTAATAATAGTTACGCTAGTATATATAGTAAGTTCTCTTAACTCTTTAGCTCTCGTAGCTTCGACTAACTAAGATAGTACATTACCTAGTACTAGGAGAGCGAGGAAGCTAAGCTTATTTACTTTTACAACTATAACGTCTGTCTTGTATCTACTTATATTAGCGATTAACAGGAGTAGAGTAGTATAGCTAATATAGCGATAGACGAGAAGGAAGGATCTAAAGTATATATTGCCTAAGGAGTATATATCGAGACTAGCTCTTACTAGACACACCTTAACGCTAGAATATATCTTCTCTTTCTTAGCTAAACATAATCGTTAGTATAAGCGTATATACTTAAAGTATATAGCTAGGAACAAAGAAAGAGATAGTAGATATAGAACCTATATAAAGCCGAGACTGCCCTTTACTAACATTAATCTCTCGTTAAAAGCATAAGGAGCTTAAACAAAGGTAATACTTTATAGCTAAAGATTTAATAGATATTATAAAGATAAATAAAATCCTTACTTCTATCTTTCCGAAATAGACAACAAAGTAGACGCTCTATAACCTTAGACTATTACTAAGCTTAGACAAAGTAGATGCCTAGGAAAGTGCTAGTGCTAGTTCCTACTAGACTCCTTATATCTCCTCCTTCTAAACAAGCTACTACTATAATTTAGACTAGCGTATATAAAGTACGTAGAAAGATATATTAAATACTGTTTAAATATAAAAGATACCTCTTTAACTATTAATAACTATATATGTCTACTCTCTGTTCGTACATAAAAACACTAAAGACTATTCTATTATTCCTTACTATTCTTATTCGACAATAGCTACGCTAGCTACGCTATTCTTATAGCAGAAGTAAGAAGATATTCTACTCTCTCTCCTCTCTACCTTAGGACTACCTTAACCCTTCTCTCTATCTCCCTTGATAGCTTAAGCTAGGCTAAGACATCCTTCCGCTAACGTAAGTAGTTAAAGTGCTAGATTACCTAGTAAATGTACAAGATAAATACTACAAATGCTATATATAAACGAGGAGGAGATAATTTTAAATAGAGAATAAGGCGTAGAGGTAAGAGGTATATATAAGTAAAGCAGCGAAAGAGTAGTATAGGATCTACTCTATTTAGGTATCTACTTTAAGGCCGAGAGCGACGCTAAAGTAGATAGAGACTTTATATATATAGATAGGGCTACTATTAGTCTCTAGTATAGTATCGATAGAGAGAACTATATACAAGAAGTAGAGGAGAGAGTAGAAGAACACGTCTCTACCTCTACCTTTTCTAGATCGTTAACGAACTTAACAAGAAAGAGTTAGCTATCTTCTTTAAGGAGGTTAGCCTACTTAGTATAGACCTACAAGGAGGCTACTAGCTAAAGAGTAGAGGTAGCACTATAAGCGTATATAGCATAAATATAGACATATATAAACATTTCTACTACTAATCTAATATAGTACTAGATCGGCCGAGGTAGACGTCTAGTTCGTAGACGATTTAGACTATAGCTATGTTCTCTAGAACGATATAGATACTATACTTACTCTATCGCCTTTATAGCAAGTCATTAGTAATACGATAGCACATTCGGAAATATAGGTATTCTCTATAGTAATACTAGCATCTATAATGTTAAATAACCTACTACTTCCCGTTATAGTAACTTATAATTAATTAAGAAAGAACCGCACTCTACTAGTAGGAACCTAGCTATACTACTAGGATAACTAAAGGCATGCACCGTTATTAGGGCCGGAGTAGTACTAGTAGAGTACTATAGGTAGCTCGTAAACCTAGTCTATATTATCTAAATTACTACTAGGCCCGAACTTCTAAAGCCTAGTTCGTTATCTAGTTTACTACCTTATAGCTCGAACGAAAGAGATAAATCTCTCTATAGCTAATAATAACTATCCTTCGGGGGTGCTAAGGTACATCCTCTTCCCTGTACGTAGGCTTACTAGAGTGTCTCTCTAGTAGTTTATAAAGAGAAGTTATTAGTCGCTACTAACTACTAGCTCTACTATTCCTTAGGAAGACGATTAGTGCTAGTAGGTATTATATTCCGATAGATGTATATAGTACTTTACTAAAGTAAATAGACAGGAATATATATTAGACGTTTAGTAACTAGATAGAGCCTATACTACAAAAGTGGTTTATGTCTAAAGAAAGAACATTTATTAAAATTATTTACTCGCTATTATTTATATCTCTATAAGGACGTCTATTTCGATAGCTTAACACCTACCTTGTTATCTACTTTGCCTCGACCTTCGTCTAGACACGCCTATACTTTCTAGGAAGAGGTAAATAGAAGAATAAATATATATAGACTACTATATATATTATATAGCAAACTTAAAGTATTAAGGGAAGTAGGATAGAATAGCTACTCTAGCTCTACTATACTCTACCGATAAGTTAGCTCGGCTATAGTAGAGATAGGAGGCTATAGATAATAGATAGTATTCTAGTCTAGCTAATAATCGCCTTAACTAGAAACATTATCTAGTACGTAGTTAGCCTCGATACTCGTGTAGTTACTAGTGTACTATAGTAATAGAGCTTATACTGCCTTAGGGATGTTACTAAGTGCGATACATGTTGTAAGATCTAGTGTTACTAGTCTACTATGTCTTATAACACCGGGTAGTGCTATAGTCTATCCTTTCTATATTTCCTTCCGTGTCTACTTCGAATTAAGATAGAATCGTAGAGAAAGCTAGGTTATAGTTACGCTTTAGTTATAGTATACCTATATCGTACTACTCTTCTAGCTTTAGTCGCTACTGCCTTCCTCTTCTGCTCGCGAGGAGGACTATAGTAGAAAGCTATTAGCTATTCTTTATACTTCCTTTAACTCTCTTGTTATAATTATAATAAATATAGTATCTACCTTAATATATGTTTTTAACTTAGATGTTTACTTTACGCCTACTTCGCTATCTGCTTCGTGTTACAAAATAGACACGTTCTGTTATATATCTTCTAGATCTACAACTAATAGCTATATATAGCTTATTGTCTATTTTAGCAGCTAAGCTAGCTTTTATATAGATTTCCTAACTACTTACAGTTCTTCTCCTAGAACAACAAAGACCTTATAACACATAGGCTACTATATAATCTTCTAAGTATATCTTTTTTGTTTATATATTGCTACCTACTATCTTTAATATCCCTCTCTATACTTACTTTTTGTAAGTGTATCTCTCCGATATATAATTAATTAAGTATACTAGCTATTTATATATTATTTAACTAAACTTATTATAAGATTTACTAACGGCGTAAGATTATACTACTATAGTATTAAATTCTTAACTCCTCGACTTTAGTAAGAAGCTAACTAAGAACTAGACTATAGACGAAATTAATAGATACCTAGTAAGAGGCTTACTACCTACTAAAGTATACTTTACTAATATCTTTAACTAGTCTACAGATAACTTCGAGTAGGCGACAAAGAACACCGGAATTATCTAGTATAATACATATAGAGAGCTAGGCTTTAATCTTTTAAAAGATATCCCTAAGAACTTCTAGAAGAAGATAGTTAGGGTTTCTGTCGAGAAGAAACTTATTAAAGGATTAAGTAAAGATCTCTTCGTTAATCGTCTTAGTCGCTATAATTATACTTAGTTCTAAGAATACGTCCTAAGCAGAGCTAATAGCTATAAGAACAAATATGCTATATAGAAATTTATTCTATAGGTAAAGAACATAGAGTAGTAAGATATTAAGAAAGTCAAAGACCGCGACTACTAGTAATACCTCTAGCCTTTAGGATATAGACGTACCTCTATAACCTCGGCTAATAGTAATAACTCTTAACGCTTCGTTCTAGCTTCCTTATGTACTACGCTATTAGGAATAAATATAAGCGTTAGTAACTATAATCCTAGATACTAGTAGCAAGTCGCTCGCTCTCGTGAGCTACTCGACTTTAACAAACATGTTATAGAGATTAATATTATAATTATAAGAGTCTTCGAAGTTTAACCTAGAGGTCTAAATATAGTTAAGGCACGCTTAATCCTAGTTAGAGAACTCGAATTATTATCTAGACATTACTAGTATAGCTTAAAGAGCTTAAAGGTAATCCTAGCTAAAGGTTAGAATTTTAACAAAGAGGATAATAAACTATTTTATATAGACTTTAACGAACTATTCGATATTATACTTATTAGAGACATATACGACATAGGCGCTACTATTTCTAGCCTAGCATTATACGTCTCTATTAGTGTCTTCGATATATTCTTTATTATCTATACGGACGTCGCTATTATTAAATAACTACTAGTTAATGTCCTCTATAAGTCTTACTCTACGTTATGTAGTTTAATACTAATATTATTAGTTAATCTCCGCGCGTACTATAAAGGATTCTAGATTCCTCTAGATAATATAGTCTTACTCCCTAGAGGAATTAACGAGCTAATGCTTTCGCTAATCTCCTCTTCTATCGAAGATCTCTTAGACTATAAAGTAGATGTCCTAGTTCCCGAAGTAGAAAACGATAACATAGAGTAGATAGGAGTTATCGAAACTACAAAGACTAGAAGTATAGAAGAGCTAAAAGAGATAGTAGAGGAAGAGGCTAAGAACAAAGACCTCGTTAACGTTACTAAGGTCTTACTAGATATTCTTATTACCCCTAACGAAATTAATATACGAAAAGCAAGTAAGGAGTAGTATCTATATATAGTCTAGCTATTGTTAGAGAAAATAATAATAAAGAGGACTACTATAAGAGAGACACCGAGGGTTCCTATACTACTAACTATTACTAAGTAGGAGGTTAACTAATTCCTTACTAGCTTCGACGTTATAAAGCCTAATTGTAACGAGCTAGCTATAGACTAGAATAGCTTTATCTCTAAAAGTCAAGTCCTAGATTAATATAGCTCTAAGCTATAGAACTACACCTATAAGTTCTTTAGCTATAAGCTAGACGTAGATCTACTAACTGTTAGAGTTATCTTTGCTAGTTAGAATCGGAGATACCTAATTCTCTCTCTCTAGATATATTCTATTACTTACGCCTTAATATAAGACCTTTAAGGATATAAGATTATTATTTTCGCTTACGAAATAGGTCTCGGTAAAACAGTAATAGCTCTCGCACTAACTATAGAAAGAGCAAATATAGTAGATAACCTTAAAGAGACTAATAAAGTTAAGAAGCTATCCCTAGAGATACGAGAGATATATAGTAAAGTAATAACCCTAGTACTAAAACTAAACTATTCTACCTCGAATATAAGAAGGTTAGGACTAAACCTTATAGTTGCCTAGTCTAATACGCTTACTTAGTAGATGCTTAAGCTATTTAAGTTTACGTAGTAAGGGAGAAAGAAAGCTATAGTAGCATAAGGCGAAGGAAGTAAATCAAAGATTACTAAGAAGTATAGTAACTATGCTTATACTCTAAATAAGACTATTATAGCCTACGACTTGCCGAAGGATTACTATAAATAAGCTTACTAGCTAAAAGACAAGAATAGCAAACCGAAAGCTATAATTACTACTAAGAGACTTCTTAATTCTAAATCTAGGTTCCTAAGAGACAAATAGCTAAACGACTAGTATATCTTCGTTACACCTAGAACTATTCTTAAATAGCTAGCTACTGTTACCTTCGAGGGGAACTAGTTAGTAAAGTTCGCTATCGACAATATCTCTAAGTAGATACGCCTATTACTCTCGATTATTGTCTTTAACAAATTTTATTTAATTATATCTTATAACGTATAAACATAGTAGAAGCTATTATACCTCTATAATAAGCCTCTTCTGTTATGCATAAGCGGTATACTAGTAACTAAGTGCTTAAATATTATAGCTAGCTTCGTATATGCTATGCACTAGCACTATAACCTATATATAGTTAACGACGAAGAGAGAGCAAATAAGCCCGAGAAGAGCTATATATAGGCTACAGACTAGAACCTAAAGAATTAAGCCAATAACCTAGCTATAGTGCCTAAGTAAGACACTCTAGCGTAGATAAAGTATATTCTAAAAAAGCTAGACTTCGTATATATTAGGAATTAGATAAGGAACATTAATAGCTTCTAGACTTCGCTCTCTTCCGCTAATAACTACAATCCTAGTACCGAGAACGATATAGATAAGGACACTTATTAGCTATGCCGAGAATAGAGTAAGGTACTAGCAGAAGTTATACTAATAGTTAGCACTAGATATATATAGTTACCTTTTAAGAAGGTAATAGGCTTACCTACTATAAGTGTCCTCCTCTATACTATATACGATCTTAAGATCTGCCTCGACCCTAAGTACAACAACAATCTTAGGCGCGCCTATAAGAATTACTTTAACAAGATTAAGAAGGCTTAGAAGAACAAGAGTAATAAGAAACATAAGAAAAAGAGAAAGGAGGAAGTAGACAATAAAGAGATTAATATTACGTAGATCTTTAAGAGTCCTACTAAAGCTATTACCTTCCTAGATATAGTTAACAAGCTTATAGTGCTATCTATGTTCCCTACTTTAATAGATATATACAACGAAAACCCCGAGGTTAAGAAAGAGATTAGCAATATAGATATTAGGCACTCTACTACTCTATATAAGGCCGGAAAGGATAGTACACTCTAGGAGCATATATATAGGTTCTATAATAGCCCCTAGATAAAAGCATTAATAGCAATTCTAGTAAGTATAACTAACTAACCTACCGAGTATAATAAGAAGATTAAGAGGTAGGTAGTAGTCTTTAGCTAGAAGCTAATAATAGTTACGCTAATATATATAGTAAGTCCTTCTAACCCTTTAGCTCTTGTAGCTTTAACTAACTAAGATAGTACATTACCTAGTACTAGGAGAGCAAGGAAGCTAAGCTTATCTACTTTAACGACTATAACGTCTGTCTCGTGTCTACTAGAGTTAGCGAACAAGTAGAGTATAGTAATATCGTTAATATAGCAATAGACAAGGAAGAAGAATCGAAAGTATTAGTTACCTAGGGAGTATACATCGAGACCGGCCTTAACCTCTTATAATTCGACGCTATAGTTAGTCTAGATACGACATATCTTAGATACTAAATTATGTAATACCTTAGCCGTGTCCGTAGAAACGTAGAGTCTTAGAAAAGCACTACTACTAAGGTATTTATGCTTATTCCGACATTCCTCTTCTACGACATCTACGAATAGATAAATTCTTATTATAGTTTAGTAGAGAAGATATTTAAGAAGGTAGTATATAGGCGTAAGTAGTATTTAAAGAGCAAGGCATAGTCTATCGAACTTAATTAAGATTAGTATAGCAATAAGTATACTACGGAAATGGATTTTATTATAGTAGAGAGGCATATACTCTCTCTTCTAGAGTAGATTATTTATGTAGACGACGAAGTAGACCTCTTACAAGTAACGACTAATACTAAACTAGCTCGAAGTAGAATTTAGAAATAAATCCTCTCTAAGACTTACTACTCTCCTACTCTCTCCTTAACGACAAAAACAAACTATAATAGTAGTAACTAGCAAATACGAAGCGTGTAGAAAGAGATATATAACTCTATCTAGATACAAAAGACACCTTCTCTACTACTATTAACATAAGCAAAAGATACTTAAATAACTTTAATACTACAATATAGAGGTTTCTAGCATTAGAGACTTCTCTTATACTATAATAGCTATACTAACTATACTGCTCTTACAATAGAGGTAGCTAGATACTCTACTCTATCTACTCTCTACCTTAGGACTATCTCGACCTTTATCTCTATCTCCCTCGATAGCTTAAGCTAGACTAAGACATCCTTCTACTAATAGTAGTAGTTAAACTACTAGATTATCTAGTAAATGTATAAGACAAATACTATAAATACTCTAAACGAACAAGGAGGAGATAATTTTAAATAGAGGATAAGGTATATAGACAAGCGATATAGATAAGTAGAGCAAAGAAAGAGTAGTATAGAACCCTCTCTATCTAGGTGTCTACCTCGAGGCTAAGAGCAATGCCGAAGTAGATAGAGACTTTACACGTATAGACGGGACTACTATTAGCCCCTAGTATAGTGTCGATAAAGAGGACTATATACGAGAGAGAGAGGAGAGAGGAGAAGGACACGTCTCTACCTCTACTCTTTCTAGATCGTTAGTAAACTTAATAAGGAAGAGTTAGCTATCTTCTTTAAAGAGGTTAGCCTACTTCGTATAGATCTATAAGGAGACTACCGGCTAAAGAGCAAGAGTAGTACTATAAGCGTATATAGCATAAATATAAGTATATATAAACATTCCTACTACTAATCTAATATAGTACTAGATCGGCCGAGGTAGACGTCTAGTTTGTAGACGATCTAGATAGTAGCTATATTTTTAAGAATAGAATAGATACTATACTTACTTAGTAGCTCTTTAAAGAGAAGATTAGCAAGAATACTATTACTCGTCTCCTACGGAACTTGTACATTTAGCCTTTAACCGATTAGCTTAGTTTTAAGACATTAGACAAACTTCGTAGTTAAATAGATAAATTAGATAATTATTCGGAATTAGAATCTTAGATAAGGACCTCGTTTAAGATAGCTACTAATCGAGAGACATTAGAATATACTCTATGCTATATAGACGTTATAGATGCTCTATAATTCTTTCTCTAGCACCGTAGCTTTAAGAACGATATAATATATAGCTCTTTTCGAACCTTTATAGAGACTACCGATAGCGAACTCTTATAGTAGATCTTTAATAACCTAGTATCGGGGGACTAGTAGTAGGAAGCTTAAGAGCGTATAAACATTAATAGTGCTACTATTATACCCCTTATTATTATAAGTAATTAGACGTAGGTAACTAATTATTAAGGAGATCTTACTATATATACTATATACCTCTCTATCGGGAATGTACCTTCTTATATTCGTAACTCTAATACTTAGCTTAGCTAGCTTCTAGTTAGACTCCTACCTATCGTGAAGGATAGCGATATAATATAGAAAGTAATTATATATTATAAGTGTATAAAGAAGATCTTTAATCTAATTAAGTAAATTATTAGAGGCGAAGGTGTCGATCTTACCTGTTTAGACGGAGTAACTAAAAGATGTTTCCTAGTTATAGTAGCTATAACAATAGACTACATTAAATAGGTTAAGATTACTAGTGTTAAGTCTCTACGCTATTGTCTAACTTGCCGAATAAGGCTAGAACTAAGAGAGAACTTAGAGGCAAGCGCGGAACTATATACTTATATATCGACATAGAGGTAGATCTAACTATAGTAGTAGAGCGCTATAACAACTCCCGATTTAGTATATAATATCGATTGCTTCGCGTAGGGCTATAAATAGACTAATATCTACGAGGCTATAGTACCGGACATTCTCTATTAGCTCTTAAAAGGCGTGCTAATGCATATCATTAGTTAGACAACTATAATGCTATAAGACAAGATACTAGCCTTAGAGACACGCCGGTTTAAGCTAGCTACTAAGTAGGCTAGAGTTATAGGACATAAACGCTCTTCTGCCGAACGTGTACTTAATATTATCGATCGGCGATTTATTAGTATTCTAGTATATCTAGGCCTTCGGAGATTCGTCTACTTCTCTACTATTAAACAATAGACTAGAAAGGAGTAAAAAAGCCTACTCTATTAGATCCTACTAGTGTTTGTCTCTCTCCTAACCGAAATCCATGCGGAGGATGCTATATACTATCTAAGGGCTCTAGTAGACTTTATACTACTTACGATGTACAAGAGCTACAATAAGGACATGCTAGAGTATATAAATCTTGCTCTTTTTCGTCTAAACGAATATAAGGAAATCTATTATCTATATTATAGTCGAACTAGAGACAAAGTAGGCTATTTTAACTTCCTGAAGTAGCATACTATAACACATTTTGTGTAGGCTATTCGACACTTCGGTATAGTACTAAATCTCGATTCTAACTATATAGAGCATAACTACGTTAAATTCATTAAGAACCTGTTTAAATTAACGAATAAGAAGGTTAGCTAGGAGAACTAGGTTACGGTATATAACTGTCGTCTACTTAGTATTAAATCAGCCTTCGACAGTAGTCTTATGCTATGTACATTAACACTAGCGGACAAGAGGGAGGCTCTAGAGGCTCCTATTACTACAACTTCTACTATCGATATACAGGTAGTATTCGGATAGGCCCGTTCCGACCTATCTACGCTATTAAAGGGCCGAGATTAATAGCAGACAGTTAGTGAGCTAGAGAGACTTATTCTAATACTAAGAGGTTCGCGGCTTTCGTAGATAGTCGCGGTCTTCGTATAGGAGTACTATTAGTCTTTCTACCGAAGCAATTAAGGGTTACGAACTAGCGATCTAGATAGGTTAGACCACCTCGAAGTAGACTCGGACTAGACTTTATAGTTACGAGTAAAGCTATATACAGCTTTACGTACCTACCGGCTATCTAGTAACAATTCTAACGATCCTAATACTAAGGAGCAAATCTTTATACGTTACACTAAGCACTAGTAGAATCGACTAGGGAACTAGAGATATAACTAGCTTTAGGTTTAAGAGTAGTAATCTAGCTCGACACCTAGTTCGCAAGAGCAGATAAGGGGTATACTAGCTTTCGATAGTAAGTTACTAGCAAAGCTACGCTATATACTAACTATAGAGAACAATAGCGATAGAGGGATATTTACCTACCGAGAGTATACTAGCGTACTTATAGATCTATTTCTACCGTTTCATCGAGATAGTAAGGCTAACTACGTGCACGGTATAACTATAATCAAGCCCTAGGTGTTAACTATAGCAGGGAGAGGTAGGACGCTAAGAGGTAGGCGTATATACTCCCTAACGCAAGTATACTCGATTATACATGTAGTACTAGTAGACGAAGATGTTACTAAGGAGACCTCGCTAATGTTTATTAACAACATAGCAGATTTCGACATATATAACATGCTATAGAATGCGACCTAGGAGGAGGAACAGCTTAAGGAAGTAGAGGAGGCAAGGCAGTTAAGGACATAAGTAGTATTAGGATTATTAAATTAATTAAGTCACGAGGTAGTAGATAGTAGAGCGTTATAGACTTTTCTTGCCAATTTATATACTTATCGTAAATATCTACTTCGGACTACAAAGTATATTAATCTAGAAATCTATATTATAGCTATAAAACGGAACTCTATATAGCTATAGTTACCTATGTATTACCTACTTCGGCAGACGAACTAGCTCTTAGACAGATGCGCGACAAGGCTAGTAGGCCTAGCAAGGAGTAGAAATACTAGAATTGCTAAATCTCCTAGCACAATAGTGCTATTCTACTTCGTAAATCTAGTAGTTTTAGCAGTTCTAGCTTTCTACCTCTAGGATTTTCGTAACGTAAAGAATAGAAGGAGCATTATTATTACTATCTTTAATCTAATTAATAATCTATTTATAAGGAGACTATCTATAAATAGAGGAAGTACTCTACTAAAACCTATTAACTAGATAAAGATCTTACTACTTTACTACTAGAACTTCCTACTAATAGTAAACTATACTCTATCTTTAATAAGCTAAAGAAGCTTACCTTTAAGCCTAATCTATATACTATAGAGGAAGCTCTTGTCTCTTCTAAAGAGAAACATTAGTAAGCTATAATAGACTCTAAATAGTAGTCTCTTTAGAACACTAGAACCTTCCTAATTATTATAAGGTTATAAGCACTAAGAGGTATAAGAGTAATAACTAGGAAATAGGTATTTAAGACTAAGAGACTACTAAATAGAGAGGTTAATAAGTATAAGACTTAATAGACTATAAGAGACTTTACCTAAAGAGTAGATATTAACTTTATAAGGACTTTTACTCTAATACTAAGAGCTAAGACTAGGAGAGGTATACTAGCTTATATACTCTACTATAACTAGTTTATTATAATAGCTAATGTTATTACTATATTTCTAAAACTAGATATTAATCTTAAGAATTATATTACTTACCTCTAGAGTATACTAATCCCTAATATAAAGAATAAGCTTATTATACTTCTAAAGAGACTTTATAGTCTTAATTAAGCTATAGTCCTCTAGTATAACTCTATCTATAAAATACTAAAGTTACTTAGTTTTACTAGGTTATATAGTAATACCTATCTCTTTATTAGTAAGTACTATATAGTTCTTATTTATATTAATAACTTTAGAATTATTATAACTAAGTAGAAATATATAGAGAAGTTAGTTTAAGACCTTTATATTAAGTTTCTAATAAAGGTAGTAAACTTAAATCTCTTTCTTAGTATTTAACTTTATAGAACTAAGAAGATAATTAAGATTAAGTAATTCTACTATATAAAGGAGAAGCTCAAAGACTATAATCTTCTTTAGGTAAGAACCTTAAAGTATTTTATTAATTAGCTCTATAAGCTAAATTATACCTAAGTTAATACTTAGAACTATAAGACATTTAATAGAATTATTAGTAAGCTATAATACCTAGCTAATAATATAAAGCCTAATATTAGCTATACTACTAACTACTTAGCTAGATTCTTCTAGAATCTAATAGTAGCTTATATTATTATAGCTAAATAGATCTAGAGATATATTAATAAGACTATTAAAAAGGAACTTACCTTTAAAAAAACTAATATATCTTTAGTTAATACTATTAAGGCTTACTCTAACTTAGACTTTACTAGTAATAGCTTATTAGCTAGATTTACCTCTAGTACTATTATCTATATACTTAGAGTATCTATTATCTAGAAGTTAAAGCTATAGAAGATTATAGTATTATTAAGTACTAAGGCTAAGTATCTTACTCTTATAGAGACTTTTAGAGAGGTTAATTAGCTAAGGAACCTTATTATTAAACTTAGGCTAATAGTAAATATTTACCTTAGCTTAACTATAATCTTTATAGATAATAAGTTAGCTATTAAACTTATAAGAGATTATACTAACTTAAGGAGATTAAAGTATATTAATCTAAGGAATTACTACTATAGAGAGTAGTATAAGCTTAGAACTATTAAGCTAGAGTATATTAATATAACTTAGTAATTAGCTAATATACTTACTAAGTCTAAGTCTTTAAATAAGATTCTTTATTAATTATAAGATTAATTACTTAGTATATATCTATACTATATACTTATTTAAGTCTCCTTTATAATTGTTATTTAAAGTATAATTACTATACTACTATACTTATTAAGCTATTTTATTTATTAAAAGCTTATTATAGCTCTTACTATTTTATTATTAAAAAGAGAGAAAGGAAATAGCTATTTCTACTATATTACTAGCTACTTAAGTCTAAGCTTTAATCTACTATCTTATTTATTACTATTAATATCTTTATTATCTACTATCCTATACTACTAAGGCTACTTTTAATCCTTAAAGACTACCTAAAGTTATATAAGAGCCTCTTACCTTAGAGAAGTTCTTATTCTCTTAAAGATCTTAGAGCTTATATAAGACCTTCTACTTATAGAGATATTAGAGTTAGTTCTATAGTATCTTATAATTACTAGAGCTTAAGCTAGTATAAAAGTATAAATAGTTAGAAGATTAGAAGCTAGACTATAGGCTATAGTCCTAGTAATCCTTACTATATAAGTAGTAAATACTATAGCTAAGGTCTAAATTTTAGCCTAAGTTAGATTAGCTAGATTAGTAAAGGTAGTAAAGACTATAATAAAATAACTAGTATTTAGATAGTTAGTAGAGTTATTAATAATACTAGAAGCTAGAGGCTACTAAGACCTAAAAGTAAGCCTTATTAGTAGAGTACTACTAAAAGAGGTAGACCTTAAGAGATTTCTAGAAGTAGACTTTAGAAGATTTTCTAGTATTATTAGATTATATACTAGACTACTACTACTCTTAGAAAGCCTTAGAGTTAGCTAATAATTAGCTAGAGAATAGTTCTTATACTAATTACTATAGGTATAGTTAGTATAGGTATTATTTAAAAGCCTAGGTATAGTAATATACTAGCTAAACTTACTAGTCTTACTCTTACTATTATTATCTACTAGCTTAGAACCTTAATATTAGGTATAGCGATTAACTCTAGAATAGACCTATTTACCTATAGTACTAGTTACTATTAAGGCTACTAAGTAGTTCCTATTAGTAGCTAAGTTAACTCTTAGAGAGTTATCTCTAATAAGAATAGACTAAGTTATAATAAGGTTAAGACTAGCCTAGCTAAAGGCCTATATAGTAGTAGACCTCTAAACTAATTAAAGATTACTATAATTATAATACTTAAGCTCTTTTAAGTAGCGAAGATTATTCTAAATAGTATTAGCTAAGGCCTAAGTTAGAGCCTAAGGAGATATAGCTATAGCTATTAAATAGAGAATCTCTATAGGAGCTATATTATATACTAAGCTAGTTAAGTCTTTTAATTAACCTTATAGTCTCTATATAATCTATATTAGAGACACTAGGCTTTCTTATACTTAGCTTCTTCTTACTACTATCTCTATTATCTAGTAGACTACCTAGAGTACTAGTACTAGTAGTAATACTACTAATACCTAGCTATAGCTATACTATAGTACTTATATTATAAGTATTATTATAAAGAGTAGAAGGTATAAAAGTATTATATAAAAGAGAAAGTTACTATTATAAGTATAATAAAGAAAAGAGAAATTATAAAGAAACTAGCTAGATACTTATATCTCTACGCTTAAGGTTTATAAGCTAGTCTATTTATATAAACAATAGCTATCTAGCTATTGTTAAAGGTTACTATTATTACTAGCTTTTATAAGGTAATTAATAGTAAATCTTTACTAATAATTAGTTAGCACTAATAATTATAAGTAATTATAACGAGATAAAGTAATAACCTAATTACTTTATTTATATATAATAGAGTAGTTCTTTAGCTTTATTAATCTACACTAGAGGAGGAGTGTTATAACTTAAAGACTAGTATAGCTTCTCTAGTACTAAAGGACTAGTATAGATAAGTTAGTATACGTATAGTAGATAATTAGTTATTATAACTCTCTAAATGAAACACACGTCTCTCGATCCGATTTGCCGATTACAACATTATTGAGGCTAGTCCTAGCTCCAGGAGAGGAAGAGGGTACCTGAGGATCCCCCGCTTGATGGTGAAGTGGGATGTTAATGGTCTTGTTCAATATTGGTCGCCAATTTCGTGTGCGTGGGCGAAGAGTTTGGTATAAGGGAGATAATCATGAGCTCCATTGAGCTGTCAAAAGTCATGCAGTCACAGCACAGGCAACAGCTCAGTCATTGATGGTTAACGTGTTGATTCCATAGAATGCTATCTCTGGCAAGCAGCTGAAACTAGCCCACTGTCGAAGTGTTCCATTGTCCTTCCCGTAACTCCATCCTCCTCGGTGGTATCATGATGGGTGATGAACGTGATCTGTCAAGCTGTCAGTCACTGCCCAATGCCATCACTGAAGCTGACATACCTTGTGTCAAAAGACAATCCGATCCGACATTTAGATGCCCTGCTTGTTGGCGCTGGCGGAGGCGTCGTGCTTGGACTGGTCGAGCTTGTCGCCGGCGGCACCGAGAGCACCAGACACACGGTCGGAGACGGAGGACTGGCCGGGAACGTTGCCCTTGGCCTGCTCCTTGTTGGCCTCCTTGCTGGCCTCAGAGCTCTTGCCCTGGATGGTCTCGGACACGTAGTTGGCGGCGTTGGTGACCGAGTTGGAGATCTGGCCAACGATACCCTCACCAGGCTTATCAGCGTTAGGGGCAGACATGTTGATTGTTTGGTTGGGTTGGTTGTTGTTTGGGTAGTGGTATTGTCTTGATGAAAGTGAGTCGTGGATGAAGGAAAAGAGAACAGAATGGAAAAAGGATTCTCTTTATACCATACGCTAACGGCAGCTGCCAGACAGGTACGTTTTGTTGTCATGTGAGGGGAGCTCTTTCCACGGGCGATGACGTTTCTGTGATGCCACAGCTTCTGCTTGCAGCGATTTTCGATCGCGATTTTGTGGCTGTCTCTGCGCAATCCACAGAAGCGCCCCATAGCGACCATTACGCTAGGCCATTCCGAGCCACCTGCTGTCGTCTGTTCGTGCTAAAATTGCGCATACCGCCGGACGAGTCGATGCCTGGTGGCGCTCTCACGTCCGTTGCCACAGCGGTCAGACTCAGTCCAGACACTACTGCAGCCAAAATCTCGATCGCGACATTCATTAAGTTTCATCCACGCAACAGCTGTCCTTTTGTTCCCGGAGCTACACGGTACCCGGAGCTATACGAATTGATCACATGTCGTTCACTTGCATTCTTCTGCCTAACGAAATGATCTCCAGTAGTTGTAAATCCCCCACCAAGCGACCGACGTCATTGGACAAAGGACCTCGCACCCGGTTCCGCGGGGTCAAAAGCAACTATCCGTACCAGTAGACTGTCAGAGCACTGATCGCCCCGTTGTGCATCACCTCAAACATCAGCCCCGGAAACTTGTACAATTGCGTGTTCTTGAGCCACTGCTCTCCATCTTTACCCCACGCTTCTTCCTCTTCCGATTCTGCCCCCTCACCGATGAGGATGGCTGAACCACTCGGACTGTCTCCTGCCCAATCCCTGACAATGACCATGCCTTCCTTCATGTCTTTTTCTGGCCATTGGTTGGCAAAGTTACCGATCAGTTGGTCGTGTACCTCGGGAAATCTTGACCCTGATGTAATGGTTTCGTGGCCTGTCACATGCTCCAATGACCAGCGACTTCGGCGGTGTCTGTTGAACTCAAATGAGCCCGGAACATTACCGTGGAAGATGACCCTTGTGACCACAGGTTGAGAGGATGTCGATACCAGACCTGTTGCTTCTGTTGGTCCTACAAGGGCATCGAAGCCGTGCTGAAAGTAGCAGTAGTATTGGTCCTCGTGTCGTACCACGTCCGGCCCATCAATACCATCATCTTCCTCAAAGTCGGCATCATAGGTGTCGGTGTTGGTTGACGATATGCTGGAAGGAGTTGACCCAAATGACCGAGGTACCACGCTTGATGATCGTCGTCGAGCACCTCTTGTCGGTCTCGCTGTTGCGTCTGAGGAGTCGTTTGGCCGCTTGTAGACAGAATCAGGTGGACCAAAGTCATTGACGAGGTCTTGCGCTGTGGTCTCCCCTAGTCTGATACTGACTGGCGGGCTGGATCGACGTGCAAATTGTAGGATATTGCCGGACTGGACAGAGATTGATTCGACCTCGTCGGGATGTCCTTCCTTGTGTCGAGTGATTGGTAGGAGCGTTTGTGGTAGCGGTGGCTTGCGAGTAAAGAGGTCCTTCCTTGCTTCTGCCCATGACTTGCCATCAAATATGGCTATTGAAGAGACTGACGACCCAGATTCGGCAAGCATCTTGGCATGATCGACTTGTGGTGACCATGCTGAAGGAGACAATGGGAATGATAGCGCGATTCCAGGGTACGACACTACATATGTTCCAATTCTGGATCCGTTCGAGGGCGGTATATATTCGCCAGGGTAAGACGCACCGAAGAGCTGATATACTCGTCGATACATGAGCTGACTTGGACCTGTGACGTGATCGGTAGGTGGTATGATGGGGTCATTCTTGTGCGTGAACTGATCCTTGTCCAAATTTAAGACCTCTATCAGTCGTAGTCGTTGCTCTGGTCCATCAAAGCGAAGGCGTAGTCCATTGTCAGGCAGCTCAATAACGACCGGCGTAATGAGAGGAGTTCTTGAATCGTATGATATGTTCAGCTTGGGAAATCGTTTCTGATCGACCTTTAGAGCTGCGAGAACGTCGTATAGTCCCGCGCCCAAGCCTGTGATGGTCAGTACGGGTCACGCGTCGACGATCGGCGACAGACGTACGGAGGAAGCCCACACCATGACCGGGGAACAGGCCGAGTGGAGGCATATTGGCTGAGATTACTCGAAATCCAGGAGCGTATCTGTAATGGAAATAATATTCGCGGAATCAAAGAAGCAATGATGGATTCGTATGTTCAGCAATAAGATTGTAAGAGTGACTGTCTCGGAGGCGTCAGGTGCACGGCGATAATGTCAGGTGAACCATTGTTGTGTGCACCTTGCTAGACCTTTTCACACCATCCTACAAAAGTCTTGTACACGAAAGGTCATGACAGAGCGCTTATAGATACTTCTCTGCTATGATACCAGATGCACAATCCTTGATCAACGAGCTGTTGCCGTCGACCCTGGCCTGAAGACACGTCCCCATCGGTCACATGCAAGACCCTGCTGCCAAGACCCTCCAAAAGCCGATAGACACCGGCGCTAGCCGCCGATCACACCTGTCCGTCGGTACTCATTCATCTCAGTCAGTTAGACCAGGGGGGTGTCGGGCTTGGCGGGAAATTTCGCCGATGCAGCACTTTTGCCCTGGTCTTTTCCACTGAGATAGGTGAGTACCTGTGATCTGTTTTATATTCTACAACTGTAGAACGACTCGGCCATTACCAGACGTCTGGCTTCCTCAAAATTCTCATGCGATGTCCATCCATCTTTGCGCATTGTGTCTGCGGCCGCATTCCACTTGTCAGCACATTCGTTCCATGCACCGGCTATTGAACACTGGCGATCCTGTTCGGCTTCACCAAAGTGTAACGGACATGGCCCCGAAAATCCAAGCGTTCCCCATTTCCTGGCGATCGTCAGTGCAATTCGATTGATTCATTTCTCGTGCTCACCTGGTAAATTCTAAAAGCGTTTCCCGCAAGCCTATAGTGTCTCCATAATTATGGATAGCAAGGTGTGCCAGGTGACCAGGTAGTGGAGCCATTGGAGAGTCTAAAAGCCGATCTAGGATCCTGCATCTGCTCTCAACGTCGTCTTTATAGCGCATCCTCATGAGTGTGCGTCCTACAGTATATCCCCACCAATCTCTTTCTTCCCTGTCCGTCATTGCCTCGAATTCTGGAGGCAGTTTGTAGACGTACGGCCCCTGGTATCGAATCCAATCGGGCAGGCGCGCGAGGAAGGGCAGAGGAGCTACCGACGAGCCTCTCCATCCAGTGACTCCGGTGACTTTATTACCAGTGATGAAGATGTTCTTTGCGTCAAAATTGTCGCCATGCCAGAGCCGTGGTTTCATGAGCACATCGCCCTCGGCTGACGATGTGATAGCTTCTGCAAGACGGGACACCTTCTGATAGAGCTCCATCCTATTTTCAACCGATTTTGTGCTCTTCAAAAGTACTCTACGGTCGAGAAGACTGCTCTCGAGATGGGCAATGTGGTTTTGTGAGATGGCTTGAAGCCAGTCCTTCGCGCTAGGCCCTGGTCGTCCTCTCAGCATATGTAAATGACATTGGCTTCAGTTTTGACTCACATGGCCCACGATTTGGAGTCCAAGCCTGGGAATTGTCGAGATCTGCGAGTGGTCCGACTTGATATCCATCCTCACTGCGTTCCTCTGGTGTGGAATGGGAGGTTACACTCTCGCCAATGTCATTGCTTGACACGTATAAGCTCCCATGGCTTGCTCCCATCAGTCCTGGCACAAAATTTTATGCGAGAGCTTCACGTACCTGTCAAAAGCTGTGGATATCAGAGTAGCCTGGATATCAATGAGACTTTCGGCAATGGCTGCTCGATCGTTGATATTTTTGAGATGCCAGACGTCGTATAAAGGTGTTCCTCTGACCTCTTCCATCATCAAATATTCGCAGCCAACAGGGTTGTCCTTAGATGGCTCACAGAGCAGCGGTCGTGGTACCGGAAGCTTTAAAACATCGGCTACCTACACGGATCAGCGTCGCCCAAACAATGCCGAGTTATGGCAAGGCTCACAAAGGTCATGGTTGCAGCCTCTGAACTGATCGATGATCCAGGGTCTTGTTGACTTAAATACGGTATACGAACGATCACAGACTTGCGATTGTCCAGAATAAGCCGCAGCACCCGGCTATAGTCACCATCTGCTACTTTGGTGATCGAAAGACATCTGCTGGCTTGCTTGACATTGATGGCTACAGCTGCGAGTGCCTCGACATCGAACCATCTTTGACGCGCCATTAGCTGCCGTTCTTCGTCCCATAGCCAGCGCCCAGACGTATAGTTGTACAGTTCGCCTGCTCGGCCGTGAAAGCTGCGCAAAGCTAACCGAGATGATCTTGTAAATCGTGCGGGAGGTTGCACGAGGCGAAGAGCGCGCAGTGACAGTGCCATGACAAAATGGAAGAACGAATCGCGGTAGGTACAAGATATTGAGTGTTGATTGCAGCATTTTGTCCTTACCTGGATCCATTTCTGGTAGGATTTTGTCAAACTCTGACAAGCCAATGACAGAAGAAAGTGCAGCTGACATATTGGGTTATGAAATGTAAGAAGGAAAACTACCAGCAGCTGGTAGTAAAAGTGCCCTCCGGAGGGCTATTGAGCGCCAAGGATCTGTAAAGCCCGCAAACGCCGGCGCTAGTGCCGATCGTAAACATTGCTGTCAACACAGATTCTCAAAGCTTCATGTTTGGTAGTACACTCTGGTAGGATATCTTTTTCTACAACTACCAGGTGGTAACAATGGCAGCATCAAATAGACCTGCCATGGCTCCTAGAAAGAGTAATGCACGTCAAACTATGCGCCCACCACCTTCGCGCGCCAACACAGCAACACCTACCTTCGGCAGGGCGTCGCCCGCAGATACTACCACGACCACGACCAGCGTCCCGACTAAGTCTCCCGCGCGGTCCGTTAGTGGTGGAACCAAGAGGAAGGAAAGAGATTTCGAAGCTGAGGAAGAGACAAACATCAACGTGGTAGTAAGATGTCGAGGACGCAACGACAGAGAGGTGCGGGAGAACAGTGGAGTGGTCGTGTCAACCAGTGGGGTCAAGGGAAGCAAGGTCGATCTGTCCATGGGACCGAGTGCGCTCAGCAATAAGACGTACAATTTCGACAAGGTCTTCTCGCCAGCAGCAGATCAGGAGATGGTATTCAACGAGGTCGTGTCGCCGATCCTGGACGAGGTTGTCTCTGGCTTCAACTGCACCATCTTCGCATACGGTCAAACAGGTACTGGAAAGACATACACGATGTCAGGCGACATTACGGACATGCGACCACTACCAGAAGCAGCTGGTATTATTCCTCGAGTATTGTACTCGCTGTTCGACCGACTCGGAGAGGATGAAGGAGAAAGCTCGGTCAAATGCTCATTCATCGAACTTTACAACGAGGAACTGAGAGATCTGTTGTCACAGGAAGAGAATGCGAAGCTCAAGATCTACGACGACAATAGCAAGAAGGGTCAGACAACGACATTGGTGCAAGGAATGGAAGAGTCGCACATCAAATCCGCGTCGAAAGGTCTCGAATTGCTCAAGCAAGGCAGCTACCGACGACAAGTCGCAGCGACAAAGTGCAACGATCTCTCTTCTCGAAGTCATACTGTCTTTACGATCACAGTCTACATGAAGAAGACCTCAGATACCGGAGAGGACTTTGTTAGTGCCGGAAAGCTCAATCTAGTCGATTTGGCTGGAAGTGAGAACATCCAAAGATCAGGAGCAGAGAACAAGCGAGCAGCTGAAGCTGGGCTAATCAACAAGTCTCTCCTGACGCTCGGTCGTGTCATCAATGCACTGGTCGAGCGAAGCACACATATCCCATACAGAGAGTCAAAACTCACTCGATTGTTACAAGACTCCCTGGGTGGACGGACAAAGACCTGCATCATTGCAACTCTCTCTCCTGCGAAAAGCAATCTGGAGGAGACCATTTCGACACTTGATTATGCGTTCCGAGCGAAGAATATTAAGAATAAGCCGCAAGCGAATGCTATGGTGTCAAAGAAGACTATGCTCAAGGAGTTTACGACCGAGATTGAGAAGCTCAAGGGTGAGCTGATGGCGACGAGACAAAGGAACGGTGTCTATCTTACCCAGGAGGCGTACGAAGAGATCACAACCGAGAGCGAATCACGCCGCATCCTTAGCGAAGAGCAGAGAGACAAGATTGAGATCATGGAGACGAGTCTGCGAAACAAGGTCCAGGAGCTGTTCACCCTCACCAACGATTTCAGCTCGCTCAAAAAGGAGAACGAGTCGACAAGGATGAATCTGGACGGTACACAGAGCCTGCTGGAAAAGACAGAGCTCGTTCTATCCCACACGAAGAAGCATCTAGCGGAGGAGACCTTTGTGCGCAAGTCTCATCAAGCGACCGAGACCCAGCTCATTGGGGTGGGCGGAGAGCTCCTTTCCACACTTGAGTCGACCACTGGCGATATTCGAGGTCTGCACGCAAAGCTTCGCAGAAGATCCGATCTCCAGACCAGCAATCGAGATGCCTGGTCAAATCGGCAGACAGATGTCGTCCAAGCAGTGTCTGAGCTAGATCTTCGAATCGACGAACTCAAAGCTCGGCAGGAGGACCTACTACAGGGTCTGTCTTCTCGAATGGAAGGCTTTGTCTCCGACGAGCTTCGTGAGCTGGAACAATCACAATCTTTCTTGGCTGAGAAGGTTGAGGCGTTTCAGAAATCGCAGGTCGAGGTCGATGTACAGACGACAAAGGCGAAAGATGACATGAACACGGTCCTGTCCGAGATTCAGACACTTCGAGAGGACGTCAAGGAGAAGGTCGGCGCCGGCATGCAAGATTTGACAGCAGCTGCTCAGCGCATCTCGGCCGGCATCTCTTCAGAACTCGAAGCTTTCCACACACAGCTCCATGGCTCATACTCGTCTCTCGGCCGGGACTTCAAGTCGATCTTTGAGGATGTTACTCGGCAGATGAACGAGCAAAGAAGCGAGGTGCAGAGGCTGCAGATGGAACTGGTACAGGCAAACGAGGCTTTAGTGCAATCACAGGTCAACTCAAGACGATCACTGATCGAGGCGATGACCGTTGAGCGCGAGACAGCTGCGACTGAGAGAACACAACTGGTCTCTCAAATCGGCGCCCTCATACAGAGCAGTGCTGCAGCCCAAGAAGCCAGGGTCCAGTCGCATATCGATGCCCTGACAGCCTCGGCAACCTCGTCAGAAGCTGCTCATACTGCAGCACAAACAGGATACGCCGACAACATGTCTACCTGGGCGAATTCGTCTGCTGCTCTGGTCACCCAACTTCTCTCTTCGCGGGACAGTATCAAGACAAAGATCAAGGCTGATTGGTCAGGGGCTAATGCGACAACCGACAATATCAAAGCTACCACACAAGCAGTCCACGGCCAGACTCTTGACATTGTCAATGCTCAAATGTCAGCCATGGACCATCAGCTCGGCGCCTTGGACGAGATCATCGCTCGCGTCAAGGCTCAGAATGAGACCCACCACGCAGCCCATAGCCAGTCTCTCGAGCTACTTGGGCGCGACGTTCAGAAAGGCTACGCCAGCATCGGTGCACACATGAAGTCGTCCTACGACAGGACACAATCTCTACACGCAGACATGTCATCCCGAGCCAACGATCTCTCCTCAACCTTCCCAGCCCTTTCAGAAACCGGTCCAGTCCGCTCCGCCCTCTCCACCATCAAGCACGACATCTCCACCCACGATCTAACCGAGTACCAACCCACCGGCACTACCCCAGCCAAACAAGTCTACACCTACCCCACCGTCCTCCCTCGCACCTCCGCCCGAGACGACCTCCTCGAACACTTCCACCGCGGCGCCAAATCCCCTCGCCTCTCCCCTCCCAGCCCCCGCCGCTCTCCAACAAAAGACGCCACCCAACCACAAAAGAACATGGACATTTTCATCGACACCCCTCCCGTTTCCGCTCCCGAAGACGACGCCCTCCCGCGAGGCGTCCTAACCCGCACCTCCTCCCTCCGCGACCTGGACCCTAACAGGCCCCTCTCCTCGCAGCCCACTTCCGCGCCACCGACGCTGACTCTCGAGATGCCCCCGCCTACACCGCCTGCTGAAACCTCCCGTCCGGGCACAGGGGGGTCGTTGCCCTCCACCTTCGCGCCGGCAGAGGAGAAAATGGAGATGAAGGGGACAGCGACCAAGCTCCCGACCTTCGGACGAAGCATGACTGCCTCCTCCCTCCCGTCCCACCTGTCCAGTCTCTCTGACAAGTCCAAAGCTGGGGCGAGGGAAAAGGACGCAAGGGGGAAACGCATGACTGCCCCTCTCTCGCTACTTGCTTCTACGGTGTCAGGTTTGGCTGGAGTATCAGGGATAGGAAGAGAAGGGGGCGGGGAAAAGGAGAATCACCTCCCTCTTTCTGCGGCTACAGGGACGGCGGGGGAGAAGGTGAGAGAGATTGAAAGCGCAGGAGGGGCGATGTTGGGCGCTGGATTGGGGCAGGCGCAGGCGAGGGGCCAAGGGAGGGAGAGGAGGAGTGGGAGGTTGAGGGGGAGGGGGAGTGATTAGCTTTGTCTCTGACTCTGCTGATGATGGAGGCTGGTAGATTTCTGGGCTGGTAGGATATGGGTGGTTGGTAGGATGGGTTCGAGGAGGGATTGCATTGCGATGGAGCTTGATTGAGTAGAATGCTCTTCGGGAGCGTAATGGTCACTTTTGTTACTTTCATCGACCTCGTGTCATCACGTGTACTTCCCAATGGTAGGCCAAACACAGCCAGTGTGACTGGTTGGGATTGGTGTCGGTTTCAAAACTCTGCTTCGTCAAAACACACAGCTATTCATGGGGTATAAAGTCTCCGCCTGTCCACCCATCATTATCACCCGGAGGGCCACTTGTTCAACCTCCCTTTCCTGTCCCCGGTATTCATATTTCGTAACCTGCTGTGCCTTGCCATGCTTTTGCCTACGCCAGAAACGCCTCCTGCCATGCAAGCAAACCTCCTTGCCCATTGTCCGTGCTGCTCTCTTACACAGCAAATTTTGCCTTTGCCCTGCTGCTCCCTGAGTTGGCCGAGTCTTGGTGACCCATGAACTCAACCTGCTCTCCCTCCCTAAGGGTCAGAACATCCTTGAACTTCCTCCCGATGTTCTCCAGGGTCTGCTTGCTGCTGTTAGCGCCCTTGCCGGCAGTCCTGGTCCAGAGACAGATTCTGTAGAAGCTCTTGCGGAGGTTGACGACGACGCCCATGACTTCATTGTCGCCTTCTTCTTCGAGCTGTTCGCCGATGGCAGCGAGGAGGACAGCGAGCCAGACGTCGTCGTTGGGCTTCTTCTCCTTGAAGGTGTAGGCCCAGCGGCCGCCGTGGCGGTTCTGAGGGTCTTCCCATTCGGGGCGGACGCCTTTCTTGAAGAGATGGTAGTCGGACTTGGGACCAAGGTCGGAGGCGGGGGTGATGTTGTTCTGGATGTATTAGCTGGGCAGTGGTACAATGAGGAGAGCGGTTACGTAGATGCCCCAGAACTCCTCGACGCTGTTGAAGCTGATGACTTCTTTCAGAAGCTCGTTCCAGTCTTGCTGCCCAACTGTCAGCACGTGTTCAAATAGATAGCTGGCTCCCCCTTTTGCTTGTGACGAGTCTTGCGCAGCCACAAGACAAAGGAGCAAATCGATGGAGATCGTACCTTTCCGGAAGGAGGCTTGGTGAACCACAGAGTCCACTCGTGGAGCAGAGGATGCTTGACGTTGAAGTTCTCCGGATCATGGAACACGGTGACAGTCTCGCCAGCCGAAGCTCCATTCGAGTCACCGGCATCGTCGCCGTCGGGTGAGATGGGGATGGAGTCGAGAGGGACTGGCGACTTGGGCATTGACTGAACTTCAGCCATGATTGCAAGTGATGTGGATATGATCTCTGCGTGCTATTCGATGACCGAAAGAAGGTTCCTGGTAATGAAAGGTCGTGTAGAGTGTGAGGTAAGGTGGGCTGCGGTTAGCAAATGTTGAAAGAAGTCCTGGCTGGCCGAATTCTTTTGGAAGTAGCGAATGCGGCTCTGCGCACGGACTTTGGATGCTCTTTCACGAAGTAGGAGGGAAATGGCAGCGATGATTACGAGAAGAAGTTTTCTTATATATCAAGTATGAATTTACATCTGCCGTTCGTTACACATGAACAGCTGGTCGTGCGACTTCGCATGCGATCCTTATCCAATCATTCTTCAGATCATGATCACCACATCAAGAAATGTCCATCGCCATCTTCTTCCACCTCGCTTGACCATCCCTCATCCCCCTTCTCACTCAGCCCCAGACTAAAAGCCCGGCGCAACTCGAGATGGAATCATCAACAGGTGAGCAAGAGTAGAAGAAGACGTCCCGTCGCCGGGTCAGACGATATCGATATCAGCACTTCTCGGCACAACAGAGGCCATGGATCGAGGTACCACAAAGGATACGGCCACATTGCAATTTGACATCCGTGCTAAGGAAAGAAACCCCTTGTCCCCATCAGAATACAGTCACTTGTCAGTTATGTCAGACGCCAGAATGGACATCGCATTAGAAATTCTCGGGTATTTAGCAGCGCGCATATGTAGATATACAGACCATGAATGCCTTCCCTCTTGGGATTGGAGACTATTGCCGCCCGATACGCGCGTGTAAAAGCTGATACAGTGAAGAGAAGAAGTAATCGTTCAGAGCTCGTCCTTGATGGCGCTGGCTGTTGATTTGGCGTTTTCGATGATGGCGGATACCTGACCTTTGTTTGCTGAAGGCCAGATGTTGAGCTCTTTGACTTGCTCCCAGACGAGATCGAAGCGGGCACCGAGGTACCAGGCGACGACAAGCTATGGTTGTCAGCGACAGGAACAAATCGTGAATTAGTCGACTTACCATCAGTAGCGTGATGAGTATCAAGACGCCAAAGGTAGCACCCATCAGTAGCGCAACATCCCGTCTCGCCTCTGCATCCTGCTCTGCCTTCTTCTTCTCTTCCTCGGGTGTCAATGCTGGTCTGCCAGGCTGTAATTGTTGACCAGCCTTGAGAGCTTGTGCTGTCTGACTGGGGAAGATGCTCTCGATGAACACCTCAATTTGTCCGCACGCCACGCTGATGTCGATGAAGCTGGGATCGAGCGGGTTGTTCTTCTTGTGAATCTTCCTCGCGTAGTCCCGGAAGACATCGCATACCAATTGCAAATTCTGTGTGCTCTTCGTCATGAGCTCGCAGGCTTTTCCTTTCGTGATCTTGACGTTACGTTCGAAGATGGCGGGGTTCTGGAAGCAAAGCTCTAGCGTGGCAATGGCCATGCTTTGTGGGATGGCGCAAAAGTTGAAAACTGACTGATCGCGGATACCAGCCAAGTAGAAGAGACAGTCATCGGCTCGTCGTAGCGCCAGCAAGACCATCTCTGAGCTGCAAGCAAGCGCCTTGTCCTTGTTCTCCGGCTTGAAAAGATCCTCGAACTTGTCGACATGCTTTGACCACACCTCACGCGGCCAAAAGTATCGCTTGTCGTCGTGATCCTCTCTGATGTCTCGAACGATATTGGTTTGTTGTAAAAATTGACCCATTGACTCGTGCAGATCCGTCCGCTTGAGCAGTGCTGGATTTGCAAGCTTTGCCTCGACAAACAACCGCGTCAAACCCTCGCCTACGAGCCCAGCGACATAGTGGCAGTACAGCTCGTAGTCCTTGACCGTGCTGACACCATGCAGGTTGTGATCCCGATTCTTGCAGTAGTCTGCCATCCCATTACCCATCCTCTTGGTGATATCCTTGATGATGACCTGGTACTCGTCCTTAATCTTCAAGAACTCGGCGACCACGACATCGAAATGCACAAGCAATTCTCTGTCCTTCTCGTTGGGTCCATTCCCATTGTAGGTCCAGCCAGACTTCTCAATGATGTTCTCAAAGTCGCGTAATAACGGCTCCTTCTCTTCAATGTCGATCGTCATGTCATCCTCGATGGTGTCCAGGCCGCGTAGGATAAGATAAAAAAGGCATACTGGTACCAAGAGTTCTGGATGGAGTTCTTTGATGACTGCGGCGAAACTACGACTGGTCATGTCCAAGTAGACGAAACATTGCTTCAATTCTGGCGATTCCTTTGCTTCGTTCCTCTCGTGTACTGCGTCGTGCCATAACTTCCATTGTACTATTGATCTGAGTTCCTGAACATGAATGAGGTAGTAGCCGATTTCGCTGAGAGAAGGCATGGTGTTGGCTCGAGAGGGTGTCGAGATATTAGCTAGGAAAGAAAGAGGTTGTAAATACAGTCGCGTCTATCGTATGATCTAAGGTCGAAGGAAGTGGTCTGAATGTTGAATCAGAAATCGTCACTTGAAAATCATCGTCTCATGGCGCGGCGCAGCAAGAGGGGTGTGTTGGTGGTGTGGACAGAAAAGAGGGAAATGGTCTGAGAGGAAGTGAAATTGTGGAGAAGCTCTGGGCGGTCCGTGCTGCGGCGCGATGCAGACCCTTGCCGGCGAGTGGAACAAGCAGATCCCGACGGGGAAATTCAAGAGATGTCTCAGTAATTTGGCAGTGATTTGATTTCTACAAGACCTGCGCCAACACCAGATGATGCGGCCGGTGAAATTCGCGTCCTCGCCTCAGTGATGCTAATACAGTGTGTGAAAGTGCCTGGCCAATCCCAGACTCTGGACCAACCTCGATAGAGTAGTCTACTGCACGTCGTCGTCGTCTGGCTCTACCTCAAACTCATTGGGCACCTCAGCTTCACCCTCACCCTCATCGACCGCGTTGAGCACCTCGGCGGCTTCGTTCCGGCTTCGGTCGACGTCCATGCCCCGAACGGGTGTCTGTGGCAGATCTCCAGATCGCTGGCCGGGTACAGGAGCGGCAGGCTGTGTGGGCTTCTTCTTCGATTTGAGCTCCATGAGCGTCTTCTTCTCGGATGGCTGCGTGTCATTGAGTAGGATGACTCCTCCAGTAGGCTGTAGATGTGTTAGTGATATAGCTCGATCCAAAAAGCAGCGACCGCATACCTTCTTGACTGGCTGATACCGTCCATCCTGAGCAAAGCTGATGTACTTGATCTGGGCTGGCAGAACTCTCGACATGTTCTCAAGCTCGTAGCCGACCTTTTCACGTTCAACTCGCTTCTTCACCTTCTCCGTCTCTGTTGGTTGATCGCCATCCTTCTCACCATCCTTGGTTGTCTCGATGACATTTTCATCCGTGTCCATCTTGTCGCTATCCGGAATTCCCTCGACCTTTGGTGTGGTCGGGCTCGTGTCGACATCCATGCTCTCGCGCCTTGCCTGCCTTTCCTTTGCTTGCTTGCGACGCTTGGCTTGCGCAGTCGTACTCAGTACGGCAGTCTTGACCTTCTCTGGCACTTCCTCCGTCTTGATCTCCTGCTCTGGTGGGTAGTCGAACATGCTCGGCCGTGTGTTGCTATGGAACTTGAATGACGGGATCTCGAGATCCTGGTCCACACCGATGATGGCGGTGGGCGTAAAGGCGAGAGACAAGAAGTGAGTGAGTGGAAACCAATACCAGTATTGTGTGAAGACAGCCATACCAACAATGGCAGACATGTTGAGTTGGCCAGTCTGAGTCTGGAGTCCAATGGTGCAATTGCGGCCACCAGCGTCGATGATGCCGAGCGCCAAAGCGCAGCCGAACTTGCACATGGCGTCCTCATGTCGATCACTGATGATCTTGCTGAGTATCTTGCGGATGCTGGCAACCTTGGGATTCATCGTCTCGTTTTGCTGGACCATGATCATGGCGAGTGAGATGAGCGCACCCTGTCTGACAAAGTCGACAGAATCTTTCATCATCGGCTCAAGAAGATCGACGGCCTCGTCAAGACCTGTACCAGCGCAGGCGATACCGAGAGCCATAGTGGCACCATATCTGACGTGTGGGTTGTATGACTCGGCGAGGAGCTCGACCATGCGAGGAACGCTTGTCGGCTTGCGGAAGAGGACAAAGCCCAAGCTCATGACTGCAGCTCGTCGTACATCGTCGCTAACATCGCTGACGGCGACATGTAGCAGCTTCCTGACCGCCTTGTTGCTACTGCTTCCACAATACGCCATGGCGACAGCGAAGATACCACCGTACCTCAGTGTCGGGTCAGCATCGTCCAGCATCCCGTTGATAAGCTCGTCGGCCTCTTCCTGCTGTCCGTAGACGATCAAGGCCATACCCATCGCCAGACCACGAACGATCTTCTCGTGCTGAGTATCGTGAGCGTACTGTGCCATGTCCTCCAGCGCCCGGTAATTGGCTGTTCCCAACATGACGAGACCCATGGCCAGACCAACAGCCTCACCATTGATAGCCGAGTCAGAGTACAGAACTTGCTTGAGCTCCTCGTAGATTGCCTCGGAACCAGTAGCCATGCCAGCAACACCAAGACCAAGAGCTCCACCGTGCTGGACAACCTCTTCATTGGTACCCCTGAATTGAGCTCGAAGGTAGTCGAGGACGTCGCTGCCGTGGTTGGTGTAGATTAGACCGAGAGCATACAAAGATCCACCTTGGCTATAAGCTGAACCAGATGGGTTGCCTTCTCGTGGAAGGTACGGTTCAAGCAGCTTCTGTCCTTGACCCAAATTACCGCGGTGGATGACACCAAGCGCTGCTGTGGCTGTGAACTTGGACCAGTTGACGGCTTTGCCTAGCCATTCCAGATTATCTCTGAAAAATGTGTCGATGGTCGTTCCTGAGTTCATGAAGGCGTTCGCGAATGTGACAGCAGTATGGAAGATGGAGTTTCTGGCTTCGAGACTGTCCCGAATCTTGTTCAGGACAGTCCGGTCAGCTCGACTGCTGCGGAACAAGAATTCCAGCTCCAATTCGATGCTCGTTGTGCCCTTGAGAATGCTGTCGATCGCCTTGTATGCCTTCTTCTCTTCCTCTGATAGAGAATGGGGCTTCGTTAAACCTGTGACAACGGTCGTCTTTGGTGCATTCGAGCTCTGCTCAAGCTCTGACAGTAATTGTGTTGACTCGTTGGGCTCGTCTGCGCCGTTCGAAGACTCTTGTGGCGGTACGGGTGCTCCATTACCAATGTGGTTGCCGTTGCCATTTCCCTCATGTCCATCCACGTCGGGCAACTCTTCCCAAACCTTGTTCAGGAACTCTTGTGTACCATTCTCGTAAAGATCGAAGGACAGTTGATAAGCAATAGCTAACGACTTGCCGTCCCCTTTCTGGACAAGCTGGCGAAGGATGTTGGTCGCCATCGCATGTTGGCCGAGGTAGACGACGCATCGCGCAATTGCAAAGTAATCGGGGCTTGGGATATCGTTGAGAAGGTCAAGGATGAGTTGGAGAATCTAGAGCACGTTAGTCTTATCAAGCAATCCAGGCTTCGTCAATCATACCTCGTTGCGAAGACCACGCTCTTGCACAACATTCATGCAAATGTCCAAGATGTACTCCATGAGATCTTCGGTCTGTGTGACGCCAGATGTCGTGGCCTTCTTGCCCTTTGACTTCTCATCTTGACTGCAACGCATGATGGCTTCTCGCAGGATGTCCCTGTTCCTTGCCTCCACGGCGATGCCAACCACATGACGATAGGCACCTGTCGAGTAGCAGGATTCGAAGATTTGACGAATGACTTGCTGCAGATTCTTCTGGGTGTTTCGGGAGAGCGTCAGAGGGGAAGGGTGTGCACCAGCGATACCGGCATTGCCTCCTCCAGGAGCCGACGAATCGAATGTGGATGTGTTCTCCCTGGACAACAAGCTCTTGGACGGCAAAGTGGATTGCGAGAAAGGCGTGGTAGGAGACATTATGTTCTGATTCGAAACAGCGGATCCATTTGCATTGCTGGGGAAAGCTTCGGAGAGATGACCGGAGTTTTGTCCCATCGAGCTTGCTGGAGCAGGAGGATTGTGCATGGCGGACAGAGCGATGTATGTGTCGATACACTTCGCTGCGAGAACATCAGCATCAGATCAGCCCTGGGTCGGCAGAACAGCTCACCAACTATCGTCTCCTCGAATTCTCCTGCTCGGTCGAGATCGAACAGTTTGCCGGCACCCAAAGCAAAGACCATACTCTCATTGTACTCTTGCAGCTGGTAGTAGACCTTTGCGGCGACGAGCGCTGCCAACTCGCGAGCTGGGAACGATTCATCTTCGTATAGCGCCTCTCTGCACCCGTATCAGCAACTGTTTATCTTTCTGGTGACAGCATACAGCTGAGGGATCATCGCGGCAAGCCACTCTCCATCCTCTGTATATTTGGAAGCGCTCACATTTGCCCAATCGAGCCCGATACCTCTGTCCAGATATTGTCTATCTCTTCATTGAGCTTCTCCAAAGCAAAGACTTGGAGCGCGTGATCGGGTTCTGAGAGGAAGCCGACTAGGCCGGCGGCGGATGGGAAGACCATTATTAGATAGCCTACAGGTAGACTGATGTGATGCGGAACTTAAGCCGGCCAGTGACACTCTCGTTGTGATGATCGGACAGGTGAGAGATGTCTTCTCTGGTGATGGACAAGGCGCTGCGGCAAGCTCAGCAAAGCCCCGGAGCTCGCAGCTGAAAGTCCTAAGCTCCCGAAACCGGCGCTGTGAGTGCTGCAGAAGTGACTGGAGATGGATTTGGATGAATGCGACAGGCGCAGAGGTGATGTTGGAGGTTGTGGATGGTGGTGCAAACGATTGTCATGAGACCAGCTTTGTCAAAGTCCATAACGCTCCGATGCATGTGCCAAGCTTCGGAGCTCACCCACGCGTCGACGGTGGGATATTCTTACACTTGTCGCAAAACTCTCGGCCGCCTAACCCCTTTTTGGCGTTACGTAACTACATTCGGATATCTCCACTAATATTTATTATATAGCATTAAAATTAATACTAATCGTCTTCTCTTATTACGCTAATTACAATAATATTAATTTTAAATTAATTATATAAGGTAGTAGTAGTAATATTATTGTTATACTAACTACTCTAGAGAGGTAACTAGGTATATAGAAGAGCTACGCTAAACTATTAAGTCTAATCTCTACTACTAGTAGTAGCCTTAGATACTACTAACTAGTGTTTAATTACAATAATAAGCTTACTTCTAGCTTACTAATTAATTATATAATTAATATTAAGATATTAGAGAAGAGTCTCTATATTACCTCTATAAGATAGACTTATTAAACCGCCGAGTAGTAGTAAGCTACTAATACTATAGTAAGAGCTACTACTTTAGCTAGAGAAGAGCTCTAAAAATAACTTATATAAGTAGTATCTAACCTCTCTTAGAGTTATAATTTATATTACTATATAGTTAACTAGTTATATAGCTATACAGGGCTTGGCGCATAGTCATACAACCTGAGATAGCTTTCTATAGTAATTATTATACAATCATGTCTTAATATACACTTTCATTCTCTGACTATCATTAGTATATAACAATTGGTAGCTAAGCTTTAAGATCTAATCTCTAGGTATAACTTTATTACCCTAGGTTAGTTAAGTATAGTACTTAACCCTAGTCGACCCTAGAGCACCTACTAACTAGTTAGCTATTAAGGGACTATCTACTAGTTGTGTATTATTAGTTATTTATTATAAGCAACCTCTAAGAGTTATAGAAAGTTTATAGACAACCTTCGTCTCGAGTCTATTAACACAAACCTTAAGTTAAGTTACACCTAGCAATTACTAGGTACTATTAACCTAGCTTTATTAACTAGTAGGAGGACAACTCGACCTAACAAGAGATAGGCTTTAAATTCTTTATTATCCTCTTAGAGAGAACTACTAGTTCTATTAGACATCGATTAAGTCCGGTTATTAATATCTATTAAACCTTTAGAAAATTTACTTAAGCTTTTAAAGCACTTAGTTACTTTTGCCGATAGCGGTCTTGTAAATAGAGTTAACGTAGCTTATAGTTCTACTCTTCGACTTGTAAATATCTTTATTAAATAATACGTATTAACTCTCGAGAACGTTACTACTTAGAACCGTATATACCTTTACGATCTATTACCTTCTAGTTATCTAGACGGCTAGTTACATTTAGGAGCTTCGCTAAACGTAGCTATCTATACTTTTAGAGCTTAAGCGACATAGTACATTAACTAGCTCCTATAACTAGAAGACTACTCGCTATCGGAAGCTCTAAGTTATTAGAGTATACTAAGTAGAGCAACTAACGAGGACTCTTAGATATAGCTTTAAGTACTATAGTTAGTATTAAGCTCGCATGTCTAACTAGTTAACACTCTATAAGAGAATCGTATAAACAATAGACAAGAGCTATACTTAGACTAACCTAAGTCTCGTCTAGAGACTCTATAACTCTTTTAAGTATATATAACTATCCCTTATACACTAGTAAGGGTTAAGCCTTAAGGACTAATCCCTTATATACTAGTTCTAGAGGAATATCCTTAGTTAACACTAAGGGCTTTAGAGCCTTCTATAAGGAACTCTTCGATGTCTATAGTATTACTAGAACTAGCTAATAATACTATTATATATATTCTAGACAACTTAACTAGGCACTTAAGCGTTTCGAGCGAATAACTTACTAAGATAGTCGTTCTCTCTCGAACTGTATTATAGGATCCTACTATAGCTACTTAGATAGTAGAGCTACCTCTAGAAAACAGAGTTAGAGAGTAATAACCTCTAGAAGACTATAACGAGCCAGTGTTTAACCTAATCTTCCTAAATTAGCTACTATTATATAGAGGCAACTATCGGCGTATAGCGTCCTAAAGATTAGTCTAGATAGTGCCTAAGGAAGAGAGCAACGTATTCGTCTACTCCCCTTAACTATAACGCTAAATAGTTATACTAACCTTAGGTAAAGGACAATAGCCTCTTCTATAATAAGAGTAAGTATCTACTAAAGAACTCTCTACTAATCTAAGGCAAGCCTTCCTAACGATTACAAGAGCTTAACTAGATACTCTTCGAGATTTTACCTTAAGGGTAGTCGACAATAAACGTTATTTAGTAGTTATAGAAGCTCTCGTAACTTAACTATAGTAGCGTAATAGACACGACAAGCGTTTAACTATAGTAGGTCTACTAACCTAAGATGCTAGAGCTTAATAAGGTATAGTAGCCCGACCTAGTCGAGACTAACTCTAAGTCCGTATAGGTAGAGCTCTAGCCCTAGACAATAGTAATAGTAATAATAATCATTCTTCTCTATACAATGATCGTGCTAACTAGTACCGTTTAGACCGAGGTAACTATAACTATATAGACGACTATAACTACAACGATTAACACTATCGTAAGGAAAACAGTAGGCGAGATAGAGAACACTATTCTAACGAGTTACGTTAACTCTCGGATAGGTAGCGTAGAGATTTAGATCGTTTCTATTACGATAACTGTTGTAAGAGAGAAGACAAGTAGTAATAGAACGCTCGTTGTAATATAAATATATAACACCTAGTAGGTATATATTTTACTAACACTAAGGACGAAGTAGTTAACTCCTACCGTAACTATATAGGAGCTAGAACTCCTCTAAATAACTACATCTACTTCTTAGCTTCGCTAGATCTATCTAGAGATAACGGATATAGTAGAGAATAACGTAGTAATCGCTATAACCGACGTAAAGGTAGTTAAGACCGAGGTAGAGGTCGAAACAACTACAGAGATAATAATCGCTCTAACTGCCGCTATCCTAACTACTACCTAGATAACTTAGATAACAAGTCTTCTACAGATAAGAAGGATAACTACTTCACGAGCTACAACTACTATACCTACAAGTTTATCGTAGCTAAGATTAGGTACTTTAACTCTAACATATAGAGAGTAGACTAGAACTCTATTATAACTACTAATAATACTACTGTCTTTATAAACGTCTATAGCTTTATAGACGCTATCGAAGATTTCATCGAATATAACAACTCTTACTTAGTTAGGCATTAGCTTAACTGTTGCTTTTAAGGTTAAGCTTATACTTAGTTCGTTAACGAACTCTCTAAGAGTAACTACAAGTAGGTCCGCAAGAGTTACGGAGTTAAACGTTAGTATAACCTCCTTATAACTAAGTTTAAAATAGACTTAGGCACTACTTACGAGTTATTAACAAAGGAGAAATTCGGTATAGTGTAGGTTAATAACTACAAGAATCCTGCCGACTACGTCTATATAGTTATTAGTCTTATAAGAGACGTAGGTATAGAGTTAAACGAGATAGTACTTCTCTAAGCCTAGTTTAGGTTAGACTCTAATCTCTAACTCTACGTTACTCGTCCTAACTACAAGACAACTATCGACGCCTTTATAAGGAAGATAGAATTAGTCCTTCCTACCTAGCGTACTATTAGTAAGTCTAAAGGTAGCACGTAGCGCCTTGCCGGAAATGCTAGAGCTAGACCTATATTCGGACCTAACTACTAGTAAGGTTACCTACTATTTATCTCTAACAACAACTAGTATCGTTAGCTATATAGGCCTAACAATAGCAATTATTATAATAATACCGGCGGGAGTAACAATTCTAGCAACTACAACAATTACAACAGTAACAACTATAATAGAAATAACTATACTTCTAGCTTTTCTACCTCTCGCCTATAGTACAACTAGCATAGTAGGCTCTAGAATCCTACCTACCTACCTCGCTAGTACTAACCTAACGGAAGTAGAAGCGGACCGAGGTAATAGTTTAATAGAAACAACTATAGCTAGGGCTAGCCGGGCTAGAACAACCTAGGCTTAAGAAACAGCCCTAGACTAAACATATTTAACAACAACTAAGGTCCTATAACCTATAACTAGTAGCTCTATAGCCTACCTCCTGTTAACTAGATATCCTACCTAAGGAACACGAACAATAGTAACTCTTCTAGCTATAACCCGGGCAATAGACGTTAGTATACTAACTTAGTAGATACGTATAAAGCTACCCCGAAGACTAAGCCTAAAATAGGAAGCTTCGCTCTAACTAAAAATAGTACTAATAGAGGACCTCTAGCGAGGGACAACTAGCTACTACTAGCGCTAGCCTACTTTAGGGAACAGAACTTCGGTATAGACATAAGTTATACTACTAATCCTAACTAGGCTAGATACAGGTTTAACGTATAGGAAGAGTAGTATAGAGAGTACTATAACGCCTAAGGTAGAAACGAGTAGAAGATAATTAACTATAACGAGGCTTATCCTTAGTACGAGCATAAGATAAATAAATAGCATTTTAGTTATAATGTTACCTCTATAGAAATTACACCTATCTAGTTCTCCGATTAAACACTTCCGGAGACTCTAACTAAAGTAAATACTATAGTTAAGTAGCGAGAAATTACTTCTTAACCCCGGCGGAAGAAATATAAATACTTACTAAAGGAACTATGTTAAGCAATTAGTCCCTAACTATAGAGTAGTAAAGCTAAAGAGCTAATTATTAAGCTCTAGAAATAGTAGGACGTTATAGGCTATAGTTTTTGTAGTTAGCACTTCCTTCGGATGTTAGTTAAGTTCTTTAAATAAGGCAAGGAGCGCCTAGTCTATCTAGACACTAGAGCGTCCGGATCCTATATTAATAAGAACCTAGTAAAGTCCCTAGGACTTAACCTATAACTACTATAGTAACTACTATAGGTAAAAGAGGTTATAGATATACGAGTTACGAAATACTTTATTATAGTTCTCTTCTTCCTTCTTAGTTAGAAGAATAGCTTTCGTTATAGTCTATAGGTGTCGATACCATTTTTGGTAACACTAAACCTTCCTCTAGGAATGCTAGTAGATATAGACATTATTAGCCTATAGAGGTTAATTATTAATATACGAGACTATATATATAAAGGTAGATATATAGTAACGTATAGAACTACTAGTATCTACTAATTAGATAGGTAGATAAACTAATAGCTACCTTTGTTTAATAAGGCTAGAAGTCTTGTAAAAGGTAGCTAGAGAGAGTCTATTACGTAATAGGCTTAGCTAGAGCTATAATGCTAAGTCTTCTCTATAATTATCTCTCCTCTATATTTAATTACTCTCGATTAGACTGCATTCTTCGTAGGCCTTATATTCGTGCTTATAGGCCTCCTCTATAAGAGTAGGTTAGTACTCTCGAGTATAAGGGAAGTACTTAGCTTCTTTGTCTATACTCTATATCTATTATGCCTTTATTTGCTACTAATAGTAATATATTATAGCAAACATAACCTCTTATCTAATCCTCTATTACTAAAGCACTTATTACTATAAAACAACTAGTGCCTTAGTAAATATATATAATTTGTTATTTGCTACTATAGAACTCTCTTAGAGGCTTCTAGTAAGTACTCTATTCTAACACTTTATAACGTTAAGTACCTTAATAATACTACTACCTCCTAGGAGATAGCGACGCGTATAGATCTACTTCTTATATTTGTTACGCTACGTAATAAACAGACTATACCTATATAGGTATATCTCTTACTACTAAATACTTTACTTCTTCTACTATACTACTTCTACGTAAGTTACTACCTTCTAATACACTTATAAGCTATTATACTTCCTAAGTGTGTTTAGGCTAGCCTACTACGTATCTCTCCTTACTTTCTCTATAGTACTTATACTAGAGATCTTATTAGTAAGTATCTAGAGTCCTACTAGTATCCTATTAGAAGTATAGCTAATACTACTAGAAAACCTCTATAACTATAAGACTAGTATTACTAGATCTTATGCTTGCTATAAGAAGACTAAGAGTGTCTATTACGCTATTATAGACAATGTCCTCTTAGACTTCGTTAACGAGGCCTATACTACTATATAGAAGCGTACTAATATATATCTTAATCCGACTAACTCTATGTATATCTAGAAGTAGCATAAGTACACTAACGAGCTTATAGCTACTATGTCTTGCATTATAGAGCGTAAGTAGGCCGTCGGTATTAAGGAGGCTTACGCTAGCGCTAATATTACTTCTCTTACTAGTAAGGAACTAGAGTATACTAAGGTTACTAAACTTCGTAGCCTCTATATTACTACCGAGAACCTTACAAGTATTCTCCGTACTATAAGTAGTTCTCTTTCTAGTCTTAATGTCGCTAACTTATTTATAGTACTTTACTAGAGAAGCTATCTCTAGAGCTCTAACTCTCTTCTATATTAACATCTATAGTAGGAAGCGTCCTACTAAAGAGTCTACTAGGTCTCTAGAGCCTAAGAAGACTACTAAGGCCGTCGCTATCTCTAGTAAGACTACTCCTAAGAAGTCTAAGATATCTAAGCCTACTACTTCTACTAAAAAGACTATAACTCTGTCTAGTAAGGTTGCTAAGTCTACTATATAGGCTACTCCTAGTTACTACTTGTCTCGCCTTAACTATAACACTACTATAACCGACACTAATAGTAAGGACGAGCTTAACTTTAGCAACCTCCCTAGGTATACTCTCGCTAAGAAGAGTAACTCCTCTACTAAGGTAGGTCTAGCCTTCTACTATATAGCTCCCGAGATCTCTACTAACGACTTTTACACCTCGGAGGTCCGCGCTATGTCTAGGCTTAACACTAGCTAGGCCTACGACTACTATAACGCTATCGTAGATAGACTCGATGCCTCTCCTATTAGTAGCTCTACCTATAACAAGGCTAGGCTCTGTCGTTAGGCCGTTAGAGAGTACCTCGCTACTGTCCTTACTCCTAGAGACCTTAGTACCTTCTCCGCTACTACCTACCCCGACCTAGACTTCGCTAGCTAGGAGAATAAGGACTTAGAGCTAGCCGAGCTTAACGCCTAGAATAGGACTAGTGCTAAGGATCTAGTCTTAGCTAATTACTAGAATAGGTATACTATAGCTCTTGCTATAGTATTATCTCGTAGTCGTAGCTAAGCGAATATAGTCGAGGCTAGTAGATAAGGTTAATAGCGTCTAAGTAGATAGATTCTTAATAATATAACAACTATACTCTTACTACTTATCTCTATACTCTCTTCGTAACTCTACTATTAGCCTTCTAGCTAATGTCTATCTAATACTTAGTTACTGCTTCGGAGGTATTCTCTAATACCTCCTCTAGTTCCTAGATTGCCTTTACTAGGGTATAGCTCTTCTAGAGCACCTTTAGGAATATACCTTCTTTCTGCCGACTATAGTCTAAGATTCTCTCTACCTTATATTCTATACTATTATCTACCTTAACTAGCCTAGGATTTACCTTAGTACTCTCTTAGAGGCTATATAGCTTAAGTAAGGAGACATAGAACATATTATAGATACGGGACTTATCTAGTAACTATAATTAGTAAGCCTAGGCTCTTATAGCATCTATAACCTCGAATAGTCTAAAGTACTTCGGCGCTAGCTTATACTTTACTACCTTTAGCCTTAGGTTCTTAGTAAATAGAAGAACCTTGTCTTCTACCTTAAAGGACATTAGCCTATACTACTTATTATAAGCGCTCTTCTACTACTCCTAAGCTTGCTTCTAGCGCTTCTATAAGCCTTGCCTTATAGAAACTAGAGTAGCTATATAATCTTATATAGCTAGTACTCTCCTCTAAGGAGAACACTCTTAGTCTCTATCCGGATCTCTCTTAGTATCCTTACTAGTGTACATCTCGAATAGTAACATTTAGAGCGTCTTATTCTAAGAGATGTTAGCTATATAAGTAGCTATTTTTAGCTAGTATAACTAATCCGATTAGTCTTGAGCTCTATAGTAACGGAGGTACTAGATAAGAGATTAGTTCTATTATTCTATCTATCTATCTATTTAAGAGTAGAAGGTAGTTAATAAACGCCTTACGAACCTTAGTTCGTAGGCGATCGTTTACTAATAGGCCATAGTAAAGACCGTGCTATAGTCTAACACTACGCCTTCTAGAATGCTATACTCTAGCACGATATAGTCGAAAAATAGCTTAGCTAACTACTAGGCTATTATCGTCTTCTAGCACGAGATATATTTTACTATTTTAGTAAGGTAATCTACTACTATAAGCACTACATCGTAGACTACCTTATTAAGCTTACTTAGTAGTATATCTATAATAAAGTCTATAGTAAGCTCTTTCTATAGTACTTTAGGTATTAGTAGGTTTATAAGCTCGCTATAAGGCACGTAGGTCCGAGTCTTTATAGTCTAGCAAATGTAGTAAGTCTTTATATAGTCGTTAACGTTATAATATATACTAGACTAGAAGTACTTTCTAGCTAGAAGCTTATAGGTCTTGTTATAGGCGAAGTGCTCTCTATTAAACTTGTCGTAGTACTAGCGTAGTAGCTCTATATAGAGCGCTATGTCTTCTAGTATATATACGGTATTATTCTTGTATAGAAGGTTCTCCTTCTAATACTATACTAGAGGCTCTCTATTAGGTCTCTACTTAGGGAAATTCGCGCGCCTCTATACTAGTAAATTCTACTACTATAGACTATAGATTACTTCGAGAAGCTAGTCTATAGAACTCTCTCTCTATAGATTTTCCTCTACTATTACTACTACTATAGCGACTCGAGATATTAATCTTAGTATTATACTAACTTAGATTAAATCTGCCTCTCTTTGCTTTAACTATTTACTTTATAGCTAGTTAAGCTAGTTAGCTTCTAGAGAACTACCTCTAGCGTCCTTAGTATGTTTCTTATTATTAGACTAGTTATTAGGAACTCTCTTAGAGGTCTATTAGTTCTCGTTTACGTCCGAACAATTACTTCGTACTATATAGATACTTATATCTATATCTTCTTCGAAGGTAGTACTTCTTAGGTATTCTAATAAGGATATACAAATCTACTACACTATGCCTCTAATAGCTAGTTAGCTAGTCTCTAGCTTCGACTATAAGGTTAGTAAGCTATTTACAAGACTTATATTGTCTACTATTAGGTCTAGGCGACGTAAGAGAGTATCCGCTAGATTCTTCGAGCCTATATAGTACTTAATTACAAAATTAAAGACCTATAGGTATATAGTCTAGCAAGTCTAATAGCTATTTAGCTACTTAGTTATTATAAAGTACTTTAGGTTATTATAATCGGAGATTACCTAGACGAGGTCTAGAGTACTCTCGTAGTAGTGTCTCTACTATTTAAATGCCTCTATAATAGAGAGAAGCTCCTAATTATAGGTCTCGTAGTTCTACTCTATAGGTAGTATCTTTCGAGACTAGAAAGTAATAGAGTACTACTCGCTAGTTTCTCTAACTAGAAATAGCTAAGAGATAATTACTCTAAGAGTAAGCTTAGACGCGTTAGTCTCTATTCTAATTAGCTTAGACAAGTTATAGTGCCTTAGTACTAGCGCTTCTATAAAGGCCTTCCTAATTGCCTTAAATGTCTCTTGTTCCGGATTAGCCTACTTCTAGAGCGCCAATTACTTCCCTTTCTATAATCCTTTAAATAGAGCTATTAAGAGTCCTACGATCTTCGAATAGTTCTTAATAAACTAATAGTAGAAGTTAGCGAACTCTAGGAACTATTAAACGTTATAGTAGCTATTTAGTGTAGGCTAATCTATAATAGCGAAGACTCTCTAGAGGTCTATTATAACTCCTTCGGTAGTTACTATAAAGCCTAGGAATTCGACCTTCTTCTAGAAGAAGTTATACTTCTTTAGGTTCGTATATAGCATAAACTGTCTTAACCTCTCTAGTACTAGCTAAAGGTACTACTTGTACTCCTCTATAGAGCTACTATAGATAAGAATATTGTCTAGATAGACTACGTAAAAGACATTAACTAGCTCTATAAGAGCTTAATTAATATAAGTCTAGAAGGTAGTAGGGGCGTTAGTTAGCCTAAAGGGTATTACTATATACTTAAAGTAGCTATAATAAGTGCGAAAAGTAGTCTTCTACTTGTTACTAGCCTTAATCCTAATATAGTAATACGTATCCTTAAGATTAAGCTTAGAGTAAATAGCTACTCTATCTAGCCTATCGAGAGTCTTACTAATTAAGAGCAAAGAGTACTAATTCTTAATAGTAATAGTGTTTAGGCTATAGTAGTTAATATAGAGTTATAAACTGCTATCTTTCTTAGGAACGAATAGGATCGGCGCGCTAGCTAGACTCTTCGACCTATAGATCTAGCTCTTAGCTAGTGTATTATTAAAGTACTTACGGAGAACTATAAGTTCCTTTCCTAAGAGGTTATAGAGAAGGCAAAAGGGAGACTCTTTGCCTTCTATTAGATCGATAGGGTATAACATATCTCCTATAGTATATATCTATATAGGATTAATAATGAAGACGTTGTAGTAGTCTTCTATATAGGATAGTAGCTTCGCTGCCCCGTTAGGTAGGACCTCTATAGAGGTACTAGCTATCTTCTAAACTATAGCGTCTAGTATCGCATTCGATACTACTAGGGCGAATCCTTAGTTTCCTACGAGTAAGAGGTTATAGAACTCCTTAGCTTATACTACTCTAATACTAGTAATGTTGTAGCTATATCTCTACTAGTTAGTGTAACTATCTATTATAACACTCTAGTTATATCTCTACGGCCGGCCGAGAATAATAGAAGAGCTTGTTTCTAACGTATAGAACATGCCTTTTAACTTGCGCGTTACTCTAGTGTCGTCTATAAGGTAGAGATTAACCTCGTAGGCGCTATAATAGTAAGCCTCTTTACTCTAGAAGCCTCTAACCTAAGGGTACTCTACATCTGCCTTCTATAAATTATACTAAAGAGCGAATACTAGATCGATAATATTAATGTCTACTACGTTATCTAGTAGCACCTTAACCTCGACCTTACTATCGGGGCTAAGTACTAGGCTCTAATAAGTCTATACCGGAAGTACTATAGAAGCTCTATAGCTTCGAGATAGACTCCTCCGGCGTCCGGCTATATATTAAGCAGGTATAGGCGTACTGCCTTCTACCTTAACATTCCGGACTCGATTATCTCCTTTACTACTACTTTAGCTAGTATCGCCCTCCTTAGAGTAGGCTAATAAGTAGTAACTCTTCTTATAACAATTATAGTACTTAACCTTAGAAAAGTCCTAAGTGTCTCTACTACCTTTCCGATTAGCTCCCTAGCTACTACTACTCCTATAGCTCTTGCCTTTACTCTTGCTCTTGCTCTTTTACCTATCCCCTACCTCGCTTCGAGTATACTTACTATAGTCGCTACTAGGGGCTTCTAGGGAAGCTCTATACTACTTCTATAGCTTATAGTTATTACTCTTAGCAAGGTTCTTAAGGGTAGAGGCTTATATAATAAGCTTCGCGCGTGTAGAAGGCATATTAGAGAACTAGAGGATTTACTTATATAGATTAGGCAACAATTTAGCTAAATAGTGCTACGCTAGATGCTTACTATTATACTTTAGCTCGATTATCTCTTCTAGAGATACTAGTTAATTCGAGAACTTCTAGACGCTCTTACTCTCCTTCTAGAGGCAGTTTTAGTAGAAAAGAACTATATTTATCTCTCGATTAATAGAGTCTTTAACTTAGTTATTAACAAAGCTTAAGAAGTCTCCTTTATAGGAGAGATTACGCTAGTTTAACGCATTAAGTGTATAGAGGCGTTTCTATAACTCTTTAAGAGATAGAGATAGATATATTATAGCGTAAGTAATATAGCACTAATCTAGATAAGAGATATTAGTAAACTACGAAGGGTCGTAGTTAAAGACTATCTAGAGGCTCCTTCTAAAGGACTAGGTCTTATAGATAGATTTAGCCTTATACTACTCCGGTTCCTTAGCCTTCGTAGAGGGCCCCCTAGTAGGCAGCGTTACTAGCTAGCCTACAGTAGGTAGACCTATCGAAACTAGTACTAGAGGAGCTATAGGTATCCTCTCGGTAGTCCTACGGGAACTAGCCGGAGTTATACTAGCATTCTAGAGGCAATTATAGTCTTAGACTAAATTCTCTAGGTTAGCTAGCTAAGCTATAATAGCCTTAAGTAACATAGTAGTATAGCTACTATTGCTACTAGTTAGAGTATGCCTTCCTTAGCTATCTCCGTTATCTCCTAGCTCTTCTAATATCCTCGACTATAGATACGAAGCGTCCTTAATAATACTACTATCTATCTAGATAGCTTTCGAGTCGATTTGCTCTTATATAATCTAATTGTCTATATTAATAATTCTATAGGCTACGACCAAAGAGAGCTATTAGAACTATAAAGGTAGGTATATAGTAACGTATAGAACTACTAGTATCTACTAATTAGATAGGTAGATAAACTAATAGCTACCTTTGTTTAATAAGGCCGGAAGCCTCGTAGAAGGTAGCTAGAGAGGGTCCGTTATGTAATAGGCTTAGCTAGAGCTATAATGCTAAGTCTCCCCTATAATACACTAATAGTTCTAGAAGTTAAGAGTTAGCTAGCACCGATACAAGTTAACTATAAAAGGCTAAGAGAGCTACCTATACTATTAAGGACCTAGGAAGCTATTAAGCTACTACTAAGGACAATAGCCTATATACAAATCTCCTAAGAGAATTACGTAACCCTTAAGTACGTTACTAAAGAGAATAACTAAGCCGAGCTAGAGCTAGTGCTAAACTAGTACAGGTTTAGTAAGGCTAGCTATAACTCGTTCGCTAAAGCTATAACCTACATATACATTATAGACGTTAAACTAGAAGATGTATAGGTCCGGAATAATATAGATAAGTACGTAACAATCCTCGCAAAGGTATAACTTAGCGTTCTATAGCTGTTCTACTTCGATAGAGCTTGCTAGGTTAACGAGGATTATGCCTTAGAGATAACATATTAGTAGAACTCTCCGGACGGAGAAGGACAATAGCTAGCTAACTACGAAGATACGGACAGGCTAGATAAACTACTTAAGGTCTACCTAACTACGAAGGAAGTAAAACTACCTAATAGAATTATAGTTTACATAGAGAACAAACGCGCTATAGCAAAGATTAAAGCTATTATAGACAAGTATAGCTAACTATAGGTAGACAAAGGTACAACAGTTAACCTGCTAGAGAATAAAAGAATAGAGATACCTCTAGTCGAAGACTAGGAAAAGTAAATCTCTTTAATGTCTTCTCGCTCCTACTCGTTAAGTACTCTAGTATAATAAGTAGTAGACACTACCTTTAACAAGTTACACTTAGAAGGCAAGATATAATATACAACTCGTTCGACTCCTTTTAGTTAGCTAGTCTTTGTAGTTTAGAAGGATGTCGTAATTAATAAAAAGCCTAAAAGGAAAGAAAAACTAGTAGTTAATATCTATAGACTTAATAAGGTTACTCCGAAAGATAGCTACCCTATTCTACTACAATCGGAATTAATCGTAGCTCTACACGGAGCAAGATATATTATAACTATAGATGCTATTACCTTTTTCTACTAATAGTTAACTAAAGAGAATAATAGGTATAAGTTTATAGTAAATACTTACTACGGCTAAGAGTAGTTCCTTATGGCCCTTATAGATTAGAGCGGCAGTATATAGTATATCTAACAGATGTTAGACAAGATACTACGGAAATACTATTATTTCTGCTACGCCTATATAGACGATATTATTATTTTTAGTACAACTCTTAAGGAACACATTAAACATCTAGATCTTATATACTTAACCTTACTCGCGTAGCGAATTAGCATTAGCCTAAAGAAGACCTTTATAGACTATCTATTAGTCTTGCTACTCGGTTAACATGTGTCTAGACTTAGTATATCTACCTAGGAGAAGTAGTTAAAAGCTATCCTAGCGCTCGAATTCCTAAAGAACCTAAAGGATTTAGAACATTACTTAGAGTTAACTAGTTTTATACGCTCTTATATCCCTTACTACACTTAGATTGTAGAACCTCTATAGAAGATAAAGATATAACTATTAAAGGCAAGCCTAAGTAAAAAGAGTAACTCTAGGAAGAGGTATACCGAGAAGACAACTATTAAGTAAGACAATAAGAAGGCTTTAAAGACTTTCGAGACCCTTTAGAACTAGTTCTATAACTACTTATTCTTGCGATACTCTAACCCCGAACGGTAACTATATATCGATATTAACACTTCTAGAGTTAGTATCGGAGCGTTAGTATATATAGTTAAGGACAACTCTAAGCCTATTATAGAGAACAGTAAAGCTATAAAGTTTAAAGCTAAGGATGTTAAGCTAGTAATGTTCCTAAGTAAAGCATTAATAGACACTAAAATAAGGTATTAGCCTACAGAACTAGAGATAGCTAGTTTAGTCTAGGTTATTAGAAAGGTCTACTATATAATCGAAGAGAGTAAGAAGGACATGTTTGTCTTTATAGACTACTACGCTATGTCTACTATTTCGAGATAGTATAGTTTAATAACTATAACCTTAATAGACAAGCTTAACCTTAAGCTAGTATACGTAGCTAACTACCTCTTCTAGTACAAGCTAGATGTTCGGTATCGACCTAGAAGAATATATAAGATCCTAGATATACTAAGCTATCTTATATTAGACTCTCTAATAGAGAAGGTCGTATATAAGCTAACTAAGGAGATTCTTAATCTATTTTTATACGCTTTCTACTTGACACTAGTTAAGTTAGATAACGACTTTAAGAAAGAGCTAAGAGCTAGCCTTTTAAGAGAGAATAGTTAGACTAAGACGCTTAAAAAGGTAAAACTCGTAGAGGAAAAGAGAAGTTAACTCGCTAACGAACAACCTATAGAGAAGGATATAGCATAGGTTAACTATCTATTCTTCTAGTAGGATAACTTGCTATAATACAAGGATTTAGTAGATAAGCGTAAGAGGTTATACATCCTAGAGTACCTAGAGAAGGAGTTATTCTAATAAGCGTATAATAACTGTTTTTACTTAGAGTTTAACTGAATATATAACTACCTAGTAACGTTAGTGTATGTCCGAAACCTAAGCTATAAGCTTAGAAAATACATTAAACATTGCTATACGTGCCTACTAAATAGACTACTACGTTATAAACTAAATAGATAACTCTAACTAATTCTCTCTCCGAATATACTCTATAATATAGTTATAGCAGATTTCGTAATAGAGCTACTAACTATACCTAATAGGTTCGATAAACTAATAATATAAACCTATAAGGCAAGTAAATGTATACTATTTATACTAGGTAAATTAACCTAGACAGCTACTAAATAGAGTTCTACTTAGCTTAACTAGATAGAGAAATATAAATAGGGCTTCCTAACGAGGTTTATCTCTAACAGGGACCTTCTCTTTCTATTAACCTTCTAGAAAGAAGTATTTAACCGAATAGGAGTTAGAATACTTATAATAACTATATAGCATCTATAAACAGACAGACAATCCGAGAGAACTAACTAAACAGTAGAGATAGTAGTTAGATACTACTACACGAAGTATCCTAACTTAAGTTAGAACTTATACCTTAATAGACTATAAGCTACACTAAATAATAGCTATAACGTAAGTATAGGAATGTTACCTAACAAATACCTCTTTAGAAGTAAGCTTAATCTCGACTCGGTATACTAGCTAGATAGTTTACTAGAGCGAGATCTATCTACTATAAGACAATATAACTACTAAGTAGTAGAGAATGCCCTACACTTCGCCTAGATAATATAGAAGTAGAGGTATAACGACAAGTACAAGGATATAGAGTTCTAACCTAGTAACAAGGTATACCTACGCCTCTACTATAGATACGAAGTGTTAGAGTAGTCTAAGAAGTTAGGCAACTAATTTGCTAGCTCTTTTACGGTTAAATAGAGAGTTAGATATATAGCTTATAAGCTAGAGATAATAGGCAAACTTAGGAACGTCTATTCTGTTATAGCTGTCTAATAGCTAGAGCTAGCACCTAAAGGGAAAGATCTATATAACTACGAGGTTATAGACTAAGCTTAACTAGGCCTAGTAGAGACTCCTAACGAAGTCGCGGATAACTATAACTTCTACGAAATTAAGATATTAGTTAACAAGCGTACAATAATTAGAAGAGGTAAAGTATATATCTAATATATAGTTAAATAGAAAGGTTATAGCTCTAAGGATAATGCCTAGTATAATATAGAGGACTTTAGAGAAGTAACTAAGTTAATATAAGATTACAAATGTCACTATCTATATTAGAGACTTATTATTCGCAAGTATAGTTACTAACGAAGACAATAGAGACCTAAGGTTAAGCGAGAGAGAGAGTTAGTATTAGCTAATTTCTAAGAGCTCTATAAGTTATATAATTCATTTCTAACTATTCCTAATTAGGACGCGCCTCTCTAGTATAAATATTAATAACTTATAAAACCTTCTACCTTACCTAGATAATATTAAATATTATTATAACTTTAGATATGTAAATAGTACTATAAGCTCGAAACGTCTAGCTATAGAGGAGCCTAACTAACTAGCATCTCTAGCTAAAAAACTAAAAGTAAGCCTAATTCTATAACTTACTAGAGTAGTAGTAAGAGCGACTAAAAATATTAACCTACCGAAGAAGGAAGAGCCTAAGCTAACTATAGAAGAGAAACCTAGCTCTATAACTATAAAACTAGAGCATAAGAAGAATAAAGCATAACTAAAGAAGCTAACAAAGAGTAAAGAGGCTAACAAGGATAGTATATTAAACAAGCTAGATGCTTAACTAGTTCCTTCTAATACTAATATAGATATAACTAAGTAGCTATATAACAAAACTGCCTATAAGAAGTCTCTAGAGAAGTTAAGTACTAAGGTAATTAAGCGTAGCTTAACTAATAGTAAATTAAATTCGCTAAGTAACTACGCGAGGTAATAGATAGACATGCTATGCCTATTATAGAAGAAGAAGATAGCGGAACTAAAGGTTACTCTATCGCTCGTAGATAGAGATAATTCGTTAGACCTAGCGGAGGCTAACTAGAAGATACTTAAAGCGCTCGAAGTTAATAAAGAACTTAACAATTATAACTACCTCCTACTTAACTATCTACTAGTAATGAGATCGGTTATGCACGAGTTAATCGATACACTTAAGAAAGATCCTGTCCTTACTAATCTTCTAAAGACATTAAGAGCTAGAGTATTAGCGCTATTAATTAAGAGAGAGTATAGTGAAATCTAGAAGCTCCTAACCTTAAATAGAGACTTCGCCTCTAAGGTTCTAGACTTCCTAACTAGTGCTAAAAGAAGGTTAAACTAAGACGAAAAGGAAGTAGAGAACTATTAGATAAATATTACTAATAGAACGTTAGCTAAATAGAGACTATATCTGTTCTTTATAGGCTAACTACTAACTATAGCTATAACAAGAGATATAATCTAAACTATATTTAATACTTATAGTTAGGAGAAGGAAGTATACGAAAAGGTTCTACTCCTTCTTCTAGATTAGACCGACAACTCTAGTACTATAGTTATAGCTAAGAAGGTTCTCTAACACTTTAATAAGTAGGCCTCTATAACCGAAGAGAAGAAGCTATATAATATCCTAAAGATAACAAGGGAGAAATATACTAATCTCTACGCGTAATAGAGCTATAGCTAAGTTAGAAAGGAGTTAACCTAATAGGATAATACCGACGAGATATAGAAGATACTAATAGACAACTAAGAAGGATAAGCCGAAATTAACCTAAGATAGGCTACTAAGGATATCCTTCTTAACTGTCCCGAGGTCGATATTAAAATTATAGATATACTCTACCTAGACGAATCTAGTATTAAGAAGTTAGAGACTATTAAAGGATCTTACTCTTTTAGTACGATCGGAGTTAACTATCTCCTTATATACTATAAGTAGCTAATCTTCGCGAACAATAAGAAGGCATAGGTAAGGTACCTATATATTAACGTCTATATTAAATCCGGAGACCTCCTAGCTAAGATAAAAGGACTACTTAATTACGTCCTATTACTAGAGCTAGTTAAACACCGAGATATAGTTAAGGTATAGAAGAATTTAGTTCTAGAATTTAATTACAACCTAAAGGCTAACTACCTATTACTATACTCTCTAGCTTTCGTTATCCTTAACCTCTAGTTAGATAAGATTAGTAAGGCAGGGTTATAGTTTATACTCTAGGCTTATAGAGTGCCTAACTCCCGAGCTACTATAGGTATAGTCTTTAAGTTAACTACTAAAGAGTATAGATTAGATAACCTAACCTTTATCGATATAGTAAGCCTTAAGGCAACACTAAAAGGCTACTAAGGTATAGTAGATAGCCTTAAAGACCTCTTAACTCTCCCTAGCTAGGTTAGACTCTTTAATATAGAAGAAGTAAGGATGTTTCGAGACTATTAAAGATAGAAGCTCTATATAACCTAGAACGAAAACCTATAGCTTAACGAGAATAAACCTCTAAAGAAGAAGATACTCTAATCTAACTTCTTAAAGGGAGGTTTAATCTACTTCGGGAAAGGCAATAATATAGAGAGCTTCTTAGACTATATCGAGATAGACCTAAACCTCGTACTTATAGTAGATAGTAGGCCGACTCTAAACATTAAGCATTTTAGACTAGTAATAATTATAATAGAAAGATATATCTCTCTTGTAGACTACTACTAAGGTCTATTATTAAGCAACAAGGACAATAACGAGTTTATTAACTACTCTATATATGTGCTTCTCTATAGTTAGGCTAGATACGCCTATCCCCTAGGGACTATAGTCTACTAGAAGGAGATTATAGACATCTATAAAATTAAAGAGAATTTCGACCTTCTAACATAAGAAATAGTTAAACACTAGACTACTCTATAGAAAGTAGCTAACTACTTAGTCTTCTAAGGTTATCCTAGCTATACTAACAAGACAAACCTATAGCACGCCTTCGACCTAGTTGTATCTATAAAGCTACTAAGAGGCCTAGCTAAGAAAAGGAAAATCAAAAGCAAGTTTATTGTAAAATATAGAGCTCTCGAAGAGTAAACTAACAAGAAGCTTAAATAGTTTAACAGTTAGGCAGTACAACTATAACCTAATATACTGTCGCTAAAGCTAACTCTAGCTTTAACTAAGGCAAGAAAGCATAAAGCCCCTAAACTAACACTCGATAGCCTATTAACTCCTAGAGAAACTAGCTAACTATCGAAGCTAAAACAAGTCTATAGAAGAGAGAGAAAAAGCATTAACTAGTAGACAACTATAGCTACTACAACTAATATAGTTAAGCTACTACTATTTAACACCTTTAGTATAACTAGAGAGCTTAAAGGCATAAAACATAAACTCGAAGACATTAAGTAAAGTGCCTCTATTAACTATAACAGGTGTAATATAAGGAAATTCTTTAACGTAGTAATCCTAGACTTCCTAATAACTATAATTCCTCTATAGTGCTACTTCGACAGTTTTATACTTAGTTACATTATCCGCTATAAGGGCCACTTTATAGTTACCTAGTTAGACTACTACTTTCTAGATATTTTTAACAAGAACTAACTACTACGCCTAGATTACCTACTCTTCGGGAACCCCTATACGGTCTAGAACGACTAGAGCTAGCAAGCGATTGCTATAGCCTATAGGGTTTATCTCCTAAGCAGATTAGAAGTTCGATAATGCCTAGAACTCGAACTAACTAAATATAGTTACTCTAACTTAACAGTGTAGAACTAGCTCTCTCTAGAGGTTAACTACTACAAGAGTCGAAAGGCACTAGTAGATATCGGACTTTACCTATTAAAATTCTAACTAGTTAAGTAGAGTATCTATATCCCGACGTAACTCTTCCTATAAACTAAGGTAGACACCTACCGCTAGGCATTAGTAATAAACCTGTTTAGTATTAATACCTACTATTCTAGTTTTTTAATATAAGTAATTAGGTTTATTAAATAGGACAAAGAAGAGCTTATTAACTCTCTACTAGAAGAGGTTAAGGTATAAGACCCCCCTAAAGTACTAACTTAGAGCAAATACGACATAGATAACCTAATTAACGAGGTAGTAATATATAGTATAGGAAATTTAGTTAACCCTAGACCGGCTCTATAGGACATCTATAATATCCTATCTAGAGAGGCGGTCTAAAAGGTTGTAAAGTAGATAGACGCGAACAGTTAGAACTACGAAGTGTACGATAGGAATAATTTCGACGAAGATAATAACCTAATTATAGAGGTAACGGATATTATAGTAGGATCTAGGTTAGCTATTATCAAGAATTAGACACCTACTAACCTTATAGTGTCCAAGGACAATAAGCATACCGAAAGCGTAGTAGGGGATAAGCTAACTAGCACTAGACAAACTCTAAAACCTACTCCTAGAGAAGAACTAACCTCTAGTAAAGATAAGTTAGTCTAATAGAACCTAGAAGACCTAGCTAATAAGACTATAACGGAAGTTAATAAGCTAACTAGTCTAGAGAAACAGCTAGTATAACAACTAGACAAGCTACCTAAGGAACCGGAATATACTTAGTAACTATATAGCACAATCGACCTTATAAAGAAGAATAGTAAGAGCGACGACGATAATGTAAATAGGAACTAGAAGGAAGAACTAGACGATAACAACGCTAACGTTATATCTCTTAACCCCGACGCGAACTAGTTAACCTCCGAATAGCGTTATAAACTTAACCTAGCTATAATTAGAAAGTAGGCTAGGAGCGCATTAGAGAAGTTAGAAGATAAATATAGATATAAAGGAGAGAAGTCTTTATTTACATAACAAAAAAACTAACTAGATTACTCTAGTATCCCTAACCTTAGTTTAAGCATTCTAAACTAACCTTTCTTACTATCTAGACTATACGCCTACGACCTCGATCCTAATAACGAAACTAAACTAATAGAGCGTTAAGTACATAACTAAAGTAAGCTAGTAGAAGAGTTTAGTAAAGAAGATAAGCTAGTCTAATAGACACTTTTAGGACGAGACAAGGAACTAGTTAAACTACCTCTAGAAGACTCTCGAAATGTCCTTAGTAGAACTAACTAGTAGTCTATTATACCTAGTAAAATAGTACTACGCTTTTAAAGGTAACTACGAACGTAGGCAAGCTACGAAGTATTTTAGAAGGACACGTCTACTAATAACGTAAGCCTACTTCGTATATAGTTCCTAACTAGAGAAGGCTCTAATACGTAACCTACTATATAACGCTCTCTAAACCTCTAGCTATCGATCGAAGAGGAACTAGAGACACCGGAAACGAGATAGGAATAGCTAATACTCTTCTTTCGGCAACTATAGAGGTAACAAAGACTACTTTAATAACCTTAGTAGATTAACTAGAACATCTAACTAACTAGGGAGCTCTCTATTAACTATATAACTCTATTACTCCCTAGTGGTGCTAACTAGAACCTGCTAAGTACTTAACTAACTTTATAATAGGCCGCTAAACCTTAACTAGCGTCTAATTAGAACAGGAAGGAGAGGCTCAAGTTAACACATAAAGGAGAGGCGCTATACTAGACAGCTATAGAACGAGTTACCGAAATTAACCTCTATCGTACTAATGTATATAGGTCTAACTAGACAGAAGTCTAAGGCTTTAACGCTAGTAGTTTAACCTCGTATGTCTATTATACGTAACTAATGTAGTATAGTAACATTATTTAAAGTATGCTAGCTAGCTCCTACAAGACTACAGTAGCTATAGTATACTAAACTCTAGAAGCAAGAGCAAGAGCTAGGGGCAGACAGGTTGTATACGATAGTAACGCATTTATTAGATAGTAAATACACACGTATAGGGCGATAAGGGCGATAATAGACACAATAGAAATGCTACCGGTAATGGAAGTTAAGGAAGATAAAGACAACTAAGAGTACTATATAGAGTTAACGAGGTTATTAACGTCTTCCTCTAACTAGGGGAATTGTTACTATATAGTTAACTAGTTATATAGCTATATAGGGCTTAGCGTATAGTTATATAACCTAAGATAGCTTTCTATAGTAATTATTATACAATTATGTCTTAATATACACTTTTATTCTCTAACTATTATTGGTGTATAACAATTTAGTTATAATTCTATTAGTAATTTAGAAGCTTATAAGTTTTTATAGTTTCGATAACTAATAGCGCTACCCCGAGACTACTAACGAGTAAGACTTCTAGTACGTCTTAGATAATAAGTAGTAAGCTCTTTACCTTATACTAGAAGCTACTAGTAGTAATAGTAAGGTAAAGAAGATAGTCTTAACTAGCCTCTACTATATAGTATACACTAGCGAGATTATAGAGATAGAGAAGAGAATACTAGCTTCTAATCTATACTAGTAGTATAGTTATAAGACTAAGAATAATTAAGATATATTAATATATTAAGTCTAGAAGAAGAAGAGTAAGAGTAAGTTATATAGGTACTATATAAGAGAGAGTAAAGATTATTACTTAGTACTAGTAGGCGAATTATCTAGTAAATTATAGAGTAAATTATAAGAAACTATAGATCTAAAGAAGTATATTATAGACTTAGAGCTAGTATTAGCGAAGGCTATTAGTAAGCTTAAGAAGTAGAAGACTAGGATAGTAAAGCTCGAAGATCTTATTAGCTTAGAGAATAAGAAAGAGAAGAATAGAGAAAGTATAGAGAAGATAGAGTAGATAGAGAAGTTACTAGTACTACTAGAGAATAAAGCTAAGGACTTATAATTATAAACTATAATAATTAGTATAGCGTTTAGTTATATTATAATACCTAAGGAGCAAATTATAACTATCTTACTATCTATCTACCTTTTATTATATCTTCTCTATTAGCTTAGTTCTTCGTCTACTTCTTCTAATACTTATTAACTATATATTACTTAGCGTACTACTCTAGAAATCTTCTAGCTATATAATATTAATATCTAGTAATTACTCTTTATAAGATCGATTAATCTAGCTATTTTTTACCTACTCTAACTATATAGTAGTAGTAGTAGAGATAGGTATAGCTCTTAGAGGTTTCTCTAAGAGTAGGTTAGCCTCTATAGAGTTAAAGATATAGAAGTAGTTAGATAGTATTAGAGTTAGAAACGTGCTCTAACTCCTAGCTTTAGTTACTATAGTTAGTTCTATCTATTAGAAGTTACTAGTACTCGAATCTATAATAGTAAAAGAGGTTAGTAATTAGTTTAGATTAACTATCTATAATAGCTAACTTCGCTCGTTCTTAATAGTAACTCCCCCTTAAGCTAGCTTAGTTATTCTAGCTAGTAGCGCTAGCGTAAAGACTAGAGAGGTATTAGTATTATAGTTAATAAACTCTATCTCGAACTAAGTAAGTCTACTAACTAACGATTTATATAGTAATTTATCTAGTCCGAATTGCTTAGCGATTTTTTGTAGCCTTATATTAATATAAGACCGCAAGCGAGTACGAATTAATACTATAATCTCTTCGCTAGAGCGACTAATAGGACACTTAGATATATAGCGAGATAGTTAGCTAGATAGTACTAGGTTAAGATCTAGGTCGAAATCTAGATTATTATCTAGGTTACGATCTAGGTTATAATCTAGATTGTTATCTAGCTCGCGAACTAGTTCGTAAGCTAGATAACTCGAACTTCTAGATAGATAAGAAGAGATCTATCTCGCGTGCTAAGATAGAGTATAAGATAGAGTATAAGAGAGTATATAAGAGAGAGCGTAAGAGAGTATATAAGAGAGAGTATAAGATAGGCCTCTAGATTACAATTTAGAGATAATTAAGCTATAATTCGATAATAGCGCCCTAAAGAAGATAGGTACCTCCTCTACTAGTTAGTCTATAACCTTACTACTCTAGTACTCGTATATAAGCTTAATATTATACCTTCTATTACTACTACTTCTAGTAGTTCTAAAGGCCTTAAGTAGATCCTTAAGGTACTTCCTCTCTAAGACGTTCTATACTAGTTAGATAGGCTTATTAAAGAAGTTAAACTTATTAACGAGATAGTAGTCTATATAACTCTTAAACACGTCTTTACTATACTACTAAGGGTTAAAGTAGACTTACTTTTCGAAGTAATAGACTAATAAGTTATATAGCTAGTAGCGATAGTTTAAATAACTAATCTCGATTATAGAGAGAATAGTATCTAACTATAGTATATTATTATAGATATCGAGAAGAGCCTTTTTATAGACTAGATTACTATCTAATATCTATCTATACGTTATCTTCTATATCTCAATAGTTATATATATTAACTACTTTAGCTTCTTTACTAGTAGAGCTATAGGCCTAGTAGTCTTAGCTTTAGAGACTACTATATAGGTAGTAACTAGTAGCTTTATTACTCTATTATAGTAAAGGTTAGTAGTAGTAATAATATAGCTAATAGGCTAACTTAAGCTCTAAGACGACAAGGCTTATAAAGCTAATAACGAGGGAACTATAGAGAGGAGTATAACTAGAAGAGAGTAAGTCGAATTACTATAACTTGTAGTATTAACTTACTAATATACAACTAATATCTAATATAATAATAAAGTTAGCGTAGCTATCGATTCTCGCTAAAAAGGCTATTTAGTACTATAATAGAAAGAATTAATTATATTATAGAAGCTATACCTTATATAACTCTTAATTATATTATTATAGAAGAAGACTATTAGAGTAATAGAGTAGAGAGCTATCTAAATATTAGTAATTAAAGCTATAATAAACAGAAGATAAAAGAGATAGAAGAGAAATATAAAACAAATAAGAGAATATCTTTTTATATTAGTAATTACTAGTATAGGTATACTAAGTCGTTAGTATAATTTACTTAGTAATTCTAGTAGTCTCTCTCTTCTAAACTCTTAAAAATTGCTCTAATAGCGTAAATAACCCTTACTAACTATAATTAAGAGTATATAGACGATCTAATTTATATAGAATAGACTTAATGCCTATTGCAAAATAAAACTAAACTTTATTACGAAGGTACTAGTAAGTAGTAATATATACTTTATTATTATTGTTATAAATAGTTACACTATCGAAATTAGTAAATCTACTAGCTATAAGCGCGCTTAAATACTACTAAAGAATAGTAGTAGGTAGGTATTTATTAATGTCTAGTAATTAGTAAGTTTATAATTTATTAGTAATTCTCTATATAAGTTACTTATCGAAATCTTCTACTACTTTCTAGTATTCTTTAACTAACTTAATTAGTACTAGAATACTACTATATACTTCTCCCTAATGCTCTAGATAGTTATAATTAAGCTCTAGTATCTCTAGTATAGTCTATAGCCTCCTTCTTAACTAATTATAGATACTCTAGTAGTTATAAGTCTAAGTAAAGGTTACTACCTCTTACTATATAATTAGTATATAGACTATAAGGAAGGCGATTCTATCTAGTATAGAAGAGATATTAAAGCCTTAACTAGCTATTAAGTCGATAAAATAAGCCCTTTAGGAGTTAAGCTATTATATCTACTAACTCTAGTATACCTTAATCTACTAGTTCGAGCGCGAGGTTCTATATCTAAAGTAATCTTTAAAGCTTAAGAGTCCTCTAGACTCGTTTATAATAGACTTAATCTCTTATCGAAGGTTATAATAAAGATTAGCAACTTAGATAGTTTCGGCACTATAGTCTATAACGAGCCTTAATAGTATTATACCTTTAGTAGTAATAGTAGCGAGATATTAAGTAGCAACCGAGTACTAAGTTTATCTAGATATACTATAATAGATCTAGATAAGCTATTATAACTAAGTGTCGATTATACTATATATCTAGATTCTCTAATACTTAAATTTGTAGTAAGTATCTAGATACTATATAAAATCTAGCTCTAGAGAATACTAAATTACTTAATTAACTTATATATAGTAGTAATAGTACTTAAAGTCCTCTAGATAGAGAAATCTAGCGATTTCTACTATATAGCAACTATAAAAAGTATTAGCGATTCTATCTATAATTTGCTCTTTTAGAATTATATATATATTCTAATAATATTATACCTTACTTATATATATATATATATTATCTCTTAGCTATAAGTCTTAATACTACCTTACTTGTACTTATACTATAGTACCTCTAGTATTATAGCGTCTCTATACTCTTTATTGTCGTCGCTATAGCTAGCTTACTTATATAGATCTATATCCTAGCGAATATAGTAGAGAGCTCTTAGGCTAAGTTCGTAGCTATTGTCTTAAAGCTAACTAAGTATATAAAGATCGTCGATGTAATAATTAGAGAAGTACCTCTATATATCGTCGCGGAGTACTAGAGTATCCTTAGTCTTTAGGTAGACTAATACTCTCTAATTCTTTATTTATTATATAAGAGTACCTCTACTAATATTAATACTATACTCTTCTTAAAGCTTCTTAACTACTTCGTCCCTAGTAAAGTACTCTAAGGATATCTACTTTATAATAGTTAGCTACTAATTGTCGAGGTTAATCGCTAGTCGAGGCATTATTTATCTAGGCTAAGAAAAATTATAAAGTATAATTATATAACTACTAATACAAAATATATAATAAAAATTATATTAAACAATAGAGAATTTAATTCTTAGTAACTTACAATTAATACTATATAATAATAATTAATATTAGTAGAGTTGTCCGTTTTAGTTATAAGATCTATCCTAATGCGGAGGTGCGACGAGGAGTTTTGCGACAAGTGTAAGAATATCCACCCATAGCGTCATGTCATCGCCTCAGACGCATTCCCGAAGCGCTGAGTTGACCGAGCTTTGTCACTGGCAAGCTGTCCATTCATCACGACCATCAATCAGGCTGCACCTCATGCCTCAGATCCCTAGAGACGGCATACACGCAGGTCTCAGCAACAACGCTTCTCCATTGAAGAAGCAGTAGCTGTGCATACACATCGAAGCTCTGTAAATCACGACATCCAAGGAGTAGGTCTGACCAGCTTGCGATGGACTCTCTCGGCCACAAAGGACGTTCTGCACGACCAAAAATCTTCGTCTGCATCCGGTCAAATCATGACGAGTTGCATCGGACGGTGTGGTGATGGTCCTCGCTGATGCTGCAGGGGGTTGACGTTAATCGCTTGTGAAGCTCTACTACAGTACATCTCGTTTTCGTGGCTGATCCACATCCAGCTGAGCAAGCACAGTTCTCTTACTTCGGCAGGACCGGGTCGAGCAACTTCGTGGCAGATCCTCCCTCGAACAAGCTTGCTAGAGGACGCATTGACACGAGGACTGGATCCACCTGCGTGCTGGTCAGCTCCATACTAGCAGTACTCTGCTTCGCCGATGCTGCCATTATCATACACCCGCGGAGTCATCGAGGAGAGTGTGCACCCTATTGGATAACGAGATCGCTTCGCTTCACCCTCGGTGGTCACTTGGGATACATTCTCGCTGTGATACCCCATATACGTACGCGACAGGAGACGAGGAAAGTAGCAAGGTGCCTCGCATTGCATGCTCATTGCCTAATCAGTCCTCCGAATGCTCTGATCGGAGCTGAATGACGAGAACTGGTAAGTATGTTCAGCTGTGCTGCGGTAATTTGCTTTCCTGGTCCTCCTTCCGATCGTCCTGACATTCTACAAAACTTGAACATAAATACCTGGGCAGGGGTACGGTCTCTCAATTGTCCCCAGCGCTACCTTACATTGCTTTCAGTTAGCCATATTTCAGCCTCACTTCCCACAATGGCACCTTACACCATGACTATCGAGCTCAAGAACGACAGCGATCGCTACATTGCCTTCGTCGGTCCGTCCACCCTCAGCAGCCTCGATGGCACCACCCAAAATGTCACCGACGGCGATATCACGACTGTCAAGACCAGCAAGTGGGGAGGCACCGACGGTCTGTTCACTGCGCTATCTTTCGTGGCGGCCAATGGTCCAGATCCCTCCAAGAATGTCCCTTTCACCGTCTGGGCCACCATGCCTGCTTCGTCTGGCAGCACCGTCAGCGTCAAGCTCATTGACGCGACTACGCTTATCAACAACGATTTGAACCAGTTGCGTACAAACGGATGGGCGGACAACATCTACAACAATGGGGGAAGCTGGGGCACGAACAACTTTGAACGATCTAGGTTCAATGTATATTTCCCTGCCAGATTGTCAGCTACCAGTCCTAATCATATTACAGATTGGTCTGGAGAAGATCAGCTCAGAGTATCCCAACTCATACTACAAGTTGCATGTCAACCAGTAAGTAATTGACTCCAAGGAGACGACTTACATTTGTGACTGACGCTCCACACAGCTCCTAGACAGTCAATGAACGAGTCGACCCGCCTTGAAGCATGCTTTCCGGTCAGAGAGACTCGGCATTCCTGAGGCGGTCATAGCCAATTTGCTAGACGGACTCCCCGTACACAAACAAAAGCAAATATGATTTGTTCTTCCTGAACGTCCCAAGCTGCATGATCAACCCGGGATCAATTTTTATGTCTGGTAGTCCTTCCCTCTCCTTGACAGCTTCTTCGTTACCCCATGTCGATTACACCGAATTTACCGTATAGGCATCCCCAGAAAGAGTCATGCGGATGGTTCGTAAGAACCAAAGCAAAACATTACCTTTGTATCACTGTCCCTGCGTTATGAAGTCAAATGGAGTACGCCACCATAAATACCCGGATGATGCAGCAGTATCTTCCTTCTTCTCACTTGTTCAATACCTGCACATCTTCAACTTCACACACCGATCAAAATACCAGCCCCCATGAGCAGTCCACGCACCCTAGAACTACCAGTACGACAAGCGGCGCCACGCCCCCGACGTGATGGTCTCGGCCGACAGCTCCGTAGAGGCCGACTTATACAACCAGACCAACGTCCGCCTCTCCCAGCGCAAGAACTACCCCTGTCAGAACAGCAGCTGACCCTACCACAAGCCCAACCCATCCAGCCAGGAACAGCACTCCCCCTTCCAGCAGAAACACCCGTCCCACCAGCACAACAACAGCCCCTACCAGAAGGACAGCCATCTGCACCGGACCAGGCCTCCCAATCCGCCCCCACCGAAGCCCCCATCAGCGCCCGCCTCGAAGGTCATCTCTCCAACCTCCTCTTCGACCGCAACTTCACCCGCCTTTATGGGCCCCTCTCCTCTACCATCGACCAAGTTCACACCCGCCAACATGTCCGTGATCTGTACGAAGGCATGATCCGCAACGCCCCTACCGCTATGAGTATGGCCACGGATCTGGAAATGGTGAATAGGTGGGCTAGGGAGTACTTCCTGCCGTTGGTGGGGGAGGTGGCGAGACGGAGGGGGTGGGCTAGGGCAAGGGTGGTGAGTATTTTGTTTGCTGGGGAACTCGCGGGGTTTTGGAGGGCGTTGAGGAGGAGGATTATGGGGCGGGAGGGGCGGAGTGGGAGGGTGGGATTGGAAGGGAGACAGGGGTTTGTTGGCCCCCGCAGAGCGCTTCGGAGGAGGGTGGGTGTGGGTGGGTGAGCCAAGTAGGAGAGCGAGCGAGTGGGTGAAAGGACAGGGTTCGGGTGTTTTGATGTTGTATCAACGACACAGTCGCTCTCGTGGGTATCGTATGCGGTGGCTTGGAGAGGGGAGGATTGACTGCTTGAGTTGCAGTCATGCTCCTGAGCCATACACGAAATCTCCCATAGCCTGTCTATTGCATGCCATTGTTCATATCATCCGAAGTACTCCGGGAACAGCCATCCCAATCTCTGCTTCGCCTCCTGTGACCTCCCCGCCTCCCCCGTCATGCTCGCCGCAAACTTGGTCCCTCCCACCAAATGCCTCGCCTCGACCAACGCCTGATTCTCCTCCTTACTCAACTCATCCAACACGCCCGCCACAAACCGCCTCGCATTATCCGCATTCGCCTTCATATGCCCCATGACCATCTCCACTGACACATCCTCACTATTCTTCCAACAATCATAATCCGTACTCATACAAATCATCTGATACCCCAGCTCCGCCTCCCTGGCCAACTTCGCCTCAGGCAAAGCCGACATGTTAATCACACTCCCACCCCAGCTCCTATACAGATTACTCTCCGCCCTCGTACTAAACTGCGGTCCCTCCATACAAACCACCGTCCCCTTCTCATGCAACCTCACCCCCTCCCCCTGCAACGCCCGCCCACACCTTCTCACCACCTCCGCCAGCCCTGCGTCAAACGGGTCCGCGAACCCAACGTGTCCCACCATCCCTCCCTCGAAAAACGTAAACGCCCGCACCCCCTTCGTCCGATCAATGATCTGGTCCGGCACGACAAAGTCCCGCGGCTTGATCTCTTCTTGCAGACTTCCGACAGCGGAGAAGGCGATCACGGTACGCACGCCCAAGTGGCGCAGGGCGGCGATGTTGGCGCGGTTGGGGACTTCGTGGGGCGCGAATTGGTGGTGGAGGCCGTGGCGGGAGAGGAAGGCGATGGGGATCGGGGCGCCGGTGGTCGGGGAGGGGTGGTGGAGGATGGAGATGGGGGAGGAGGGGGCGCCCCAGGGGGTCGAGGGGGAGAGGGTCGCGATGGGGGTGAAGCCTGGGAGGGATTGCAGGCCTGTGCCGCCTATTACGGCGATGCGGACGGGGTCTGCGGGGGGTTAGTGTGGGTGAGAGGGGGAGGGGAGGGGATGGACCTGGGTAGGAGGTTGCTGTGGATGCCATGGCTGGGACGCGGAGGTGGATGGAGCGGTGGAGGAATGTGGTGGTGGGCAATCGCTTGGGAAAGTAGGAGAGGAGGGGCATTGAGGTTGGGGATTTTTTTTGGAGGTGGGATGTCAGACCCCCACGTGGTTGACGTGATTGGTGCGAGTCATGGAACATTGAATATTACATCAGCGGGCGATTGGAAATGGTGAGATTGCGACATAAGATAGTCAATTGGGACAGCGATATGTTTGACGAGGTTCTATTAGCCGGTGGCAGCTATGTTATACATGCAGTTGAAGCCGGAAGAAATCTCGCCCAGATAGATCCCGCTCTGGATCCATCTCGAAAGTCAACGCTGGCTCTCTATGGATGCCTCTGCGGAACAGTGTCCTTGCCATCATCATATTCAGGCCCATGAGAGGAGAAGATCCTCAGCCAGTACTCTTCTTGAGTAGGCTCTCCTTCAATTTTTGGGCCTTGACATTCCAAAACATGTCGTGTAGTGCAGTCTGTGCAAATGCCTGCGTCCTTTTTTGTATGACCGGCTGGTGAAAATGTTGACGGAAAATGAAAGACGCTCGCTTGCAATGCTGGTGTGGTGAAACTCAAAAGCAGATGATGTAGTGTTACAACCCTCATTGGATGTATGAGGTGTGTTGTCCGTACGTGGGCATCGCCTGGAAGGATCCCATGCTGGGAGGTGGTGTCGGAACGCATGCACTCAATTTAGGCATGAGGTTTTGTTGTGTAGCACCATATGTCGTGCCCTCATAGTCCTTGTCCGGAGTAATGGGTGGGGTCAGAACACCTTGGATAGCCACCTGTTGTTGGAAGACAGGCTTTTGTGGTGTTTGAGGAGACATGTGGAAGCTGTCGACCATCGACATGGGTGAGTCTTGAGGTTGAACAACAGCAGCTTGCATGCTTTGTCGTTGCATCATAGCTTGGTGTTGTAGGAATGCCTCGACTGTACTTGACGACGACGAGAGGTGTGCTGATCCATACTTCCTGAAGAGTGCCTGAGAAGGCTGTGCAAGGTAGTTGGAGAGGTCGACAACAACGTTGGCATCGTACCTGGCAGACCACTCGGAATGTTGAGGTTGAGGACGATTGAGGATGCATCTAGCAAGCGCCAATGACGAGCGGGCCATGACTGATGGGAGGACCGAGATAAAGTCCTTGTGGTACAGAGCCATCTCGGAGATGTACAGAGTCATGTTCTGAAGCTCAGGATCGACTGGTGATTCCGACAAGGCAAGGTCGAGGAAGCTTGAGACGGTGGGGTGACCGACGATCCAGTTGAGAGTCTGCAGCACATGCCATTCCATCTGTGTGAACATGTCCTCGTCGTATAATGAGCAGCACATTGACTTGAGCTCCCTAATGGTTGGCACACGGTCTTTGCGATCACCGTACTTGGCAGCGATGAGCAGAGCAGCACAGCCGACCAGCTGGTAGTGACGCTTATAGACGACACGTCGCGAGCAATATCGGTCGAGGAGGTTGACAGCCAAGAAAAGAGTCTCTGGAAGAAGCTGGAAGGCATGGTGGGCCTCGAGGAGGAAGTCGAGCAGGTATGGCCTCATAAACCATTGGATCTCTGTCTGAATCTCAATCGAGTGAATGTCGGGCATGGTTTCTGACTCCATCTGCTCCATATGATCGAGGACATCCTCTTCATATTCGTCAGCTGTGAGTCGTGAAAGTTCGTCTGCAAATTGTCGTGATCGAGCTCGGGCGACGGCACGTGCGTGCTCACGCTGAGCAGCGGCCCTGGCAAAGAATCCATCATCGTCATCGTGGCTCTCAACAAAGTAAGAGTCGCAGTAGCCATAGGCAGGCATTTGTTGTTGTTGGAAGGCCATGGTGTGTGTGTGGTCGAAGAGAATGACTGTGTTGGTGAAAAGACTGTATGTAGTTGGATGATATGTTCAAAGAGAGGGTGGAGACGGTAGTATAAAAGAGAGAGTGGTCAATCCTATTGGTCTGGAACGGGAAGTTAGAATACGATCGAGATGAATGGCATTTGGACGTTGAAAGTAGATGCATACCTTTTTGGATTGACAGACGCGACAGACTTCAGATCCCTTGCCCAGTAACAGCAACCACGGTCATAGATCAATTTCCGCGTGGGAGATTGGAGCTGGTATCGGGGAGGGGGGGCTTGAACGTTGAAAGAGTCGCGGTGGATGGTGCAGAGGGCGAGCTAACGTCTCCGCAGGGGCAAAGTTCAAACGGCTTGACCCGAAAGTCTTTTTTTTATTCTTGCCAGGAGAACCTGAAGGAATGTAAGTACTGGATCGACCTAGATTCGTCGTCATCGAAAGGGGGGATTTTACTTACTGGTGGGGCTGAAGGATGTCACCTCAAGTCTAGAATTCAGCTTTTTGATAGAGCCAGATCCTTTGGAACTATGATGATTGTCAGCTTTTGATACAAGAATGTCTCAATTGCAGTCAGTAGCGAGCAGCAAGCAGAGTCGTTGATTGTAGTTGTGATTGTGATTGTCGAAATTTGTGGCTGGTTGTTCAGAAATGGCATTCTTGAAGGAGGAATGCAATGAAGCAACGTCGAAAAAGAAGGTATGGCAGTAATTGCTTGTGCCAACGCGTTTGATGAAGAGGATCGTCAATTCTTCATTGCTCGACTCGAGATCAAATGTGGTGATGAGCTGGCAGTAGCCGGTGGTGTGGTTGTCATCCTCCTCTTATATCGATGATCGATGATCCCCTACCAATCTGGTATCTCATTTCTCCCGGTACTGATCAGAGGCGTTTCATATCGAGCTCCAGCACATTGACTCGGGTTCCAGCAATTGTAGTCGGGTCCAGCAAAGCAGTGCGTTGGTGCCAGCATCGACAACAGCTACTGTCACGTGTCACTCCTGCAGGAAAGTCTTACCTCGAAGATGATGACAACCACTCGACAGGTGTAAGTGAGAGTGATACTCGATGATATCGTAGGAGTCGTGTGATGTGGTGTGAACGTGGTCTGGTCGAAGATCTCTACGTTCAACGAAGAGGGAGAGGTCGACACAGAATGAGGGTAGTCGGTAGGTGAGGAGAATGTCGTGTCTCGTTGAGGTATGGTAAGAAGAACTGATCAAGAACAGTCTTCAAGAAAAGAGAATGTAAGATTAAGATGAACTGGTAGGAGCTGAACCAGTGGGAGGAGAAGGAGTACAAGTCAGATCAGGACAGCTTCGACGTCGAAACGTTCTGGCTCGAATGCTGCACCAATCGTGACCTTTTTACAAGAGCTCCATTGAGGGGTGAGACACGGGGGGGAGGAGGATGTGAGGTTGAAGAGGAGGGAGTGGTCGGGAGAAAAGACGTTAGGGAGCACGCACACAAAAGTCACGAACACGCTCTTCTCACACGCTCAGACGCACGACGCCTCGGTGGACCACGACTAGAGGACCAGGATCCAGCTCTGGGCAAGAGGGCTAATCTAGCGACACAACGAACGAGCAGAGATCCGCTGGTGCCGCCCGGTCTCTCAAGCCCCGTCAACCCAAAGTCCCAAACCCATCCACCACGGCACCGAGCGTGGCCTAGCGCTTGTCACGGACGTGGATCAATCAGGAAATCAGACAGTCTCATCTTGTCGAGCATGAGAACAAACGCGTTGTTCCGACCTGTAAATGCAGTCCTTGCAGCGTAATTCCCCATCATCATGCAGCGTGCCAGTACTGGCCACTCTGTACCACGTTGAACCATCTGTCCCGTCGAGTCCTATCGACAATCACTTTCCATACAACCACGTCCAAACCGGCCCAACTGGAACGGGCTTGTGGCAATCGCAATCTTTGGAAAACGACGGACCACTCGTCCACCACGGGTCGTAGGCCCTTCAAACGCGTTCTTCTGGCAGGTATTCTTTGGTGTCGAAGCAGGAAATGCAGGCACAAGCTCTGGCGCTAAATGCGGTCGACCGTAGAGCCAGAACCAATCACGCCGGCCACACGAAGCCAACTCTCACGCGGCCAAGTGGTGGAAAAGACGGGCAAGGGGAACGCCTTGAGGCGAGTCTGACATAACGAAACAAAGACGGAAAGCTACCGGTCGTGCATTTCAGACCATAGGAGCCACAAAGGACACCATTGGCAGAGGATCCTTGACGATCCAACAAGAGCTGCGCTGCTGCAGAAAATCGCACCTCGCTTGGCCCGATATCCCGGATCCACCAATTTTGCCTGCATGCGAGCACTTAAACCGTCGTCTCCAATTCGCGTCATGGCACGCGTTTCGGGAGGCTGATGCTAATCTCGTCACACATATTTGCCTCCATTGGCAATCGATTGACGGTCATAATCATAGTCCTGATCCAGTAGTCTGGCAAATCAGATGCTCATCCTTCCAGCTGAAGACTGGAGGCCAACTTGTTGAGACAGCTCTTTCTGACAAAGAGACATGTGCCCTTGCACGCTATATGGAACTACGGATGCTTTTTGCCTCGACTTCCGGCATGGAACTAATGCATCTACACCTTACTTGTTCGTTCTGACAAAAAATTCTGCATTGCTCCCAGCCGATGGGTTCAAGACCTGTCGATATTCATGACAAACGTCTTCAACAATCGTGGAGCACATGGCAACACTCTATCGACAACCTTGCAGACCGACAAGTCGCTTACTTGACTTGACACGCCCAGAGTCATGTTCTCGGCCAAAGTGTGAAAGCATTACCACCACATGGTCCAAGACCTCGCGATCTTTGTGGAGCTCTCTCACACTCAGTCACGTCACTAACCAACGAGATGCCTGAAATAGACCAGCTCACCCCCGCCATGCGGATATATTGCAGCTCATGCCCTTGACTACGACTACTCCACCTCCCGACCTTCCTTACAGCCATGCCACCGCCGGCCCTCCCGCTTGGCCGCCTGTGCTGCCGTAGACCAAAAAACTTTGCCTGGCAGCCGACAGCCAAATATCCACCCCATCACCGAGGCAGCCATACATTAGCATCGTCACCGGCTGTCATTGCTTTTAGATTGAGAGCATCGTGTGGGACAACGGCGCGGAGCGTTATGTAAATCGTCAGCCCTCCTGCCAAACGGTCTACGTTGATGCCCCGCCGTGCTGGCCGCTGAGGGGGTTATCCTTTGGCCAGACCCCATTGTCCTTGCGTCTTCACATGTGCTCGCTCGTCTATCAGAACCTCGAGCAGAAATTTTCTATACACCGCCAGCAGCCCCATCGGCCAAAGATCTCCACTGCAGAAGTCAATTCCTGACAAGCCGGCACGGCAATCCCCTGCTCGACTTTGACATTCGACATTGTCTCAGAAACAAAGGGAGCCTCAAGGGCAAGCCCGCCGCCGCCGCCGCCGTCCGTCAATCAAGCATGCATAGAGTATGTCTCTCACGCGCCTTCGAGGGGGCAGACGCGTAGAGCTAATAATCTTTCCGTAACGGGTCAGACAAAGCGGGTCCACCCTCATCCTCGCAGGAGTGACACTGACATCTCCTCATGTCACGCATATTGTCTCTGTCACGCACACGACAGCTTCGTCCCCCGAGGCCCAACCGTGGCGCCTACCGGCCGTGCATGGCAAAACAGCTGTGCGTTCCAGAAGGCAATCGGAAGTCGGGTCTCGATCTGCTGAAATGGACCTGACACAAGACTCGAGTCTGCTTGGTATGCATCAAATTTGAGATCTCGTCTCGGCGATATTGCAGTGCAGTATCTGACACTCGCCATCCGGGAGAATAGCTTCAGATCTTGGTACCATGCCCGGCGTAATTTATCGCCCTGTACCACCTGTCCTACCCGCGGACGGCTCTGTAGGAAATTTCTGTGCCCGCGGTGCGTGCGTCTAGTGATTGCGGCGTGACAGGCCCCGAAATGTCCGGCCCAATTGCAGATTCCAATCTCATCGAGCTTCGAGGTGGAACACTCAGCCCCAACCTCAAACTATTTCACAATCTCGTCATCTCGCACCGAATCCCAGCCCTGAGGCCGGCTATTCTCCCCAATTCCACTGCCGTCATCCTTCGTTCCAACCCGACCTTCTCGACCAAGCTGGTTGGGAAACGTCCATGCATCTCCTCCTCCTCAAGACGAGGCCGAGAAAAAAGGAATCTCGAAAGAGCCACGTACCTGCACGTTTCAGCAGAGCCGCGCGACCGATCCCTCGACGGGAACGCGGGCCACGGGCATCATGCCTCATTCAGCCCCAGCGCGACCGGGAGATCTGCCGCTTGGCTCGAAACGAGATCTTCCCGCGTGTTGCGCTCCCGAGACTTTACCTTTTTGGGTCACAAGAAGGACCGAGGCGAAAGTGCTTTGGCCCGGTAAGTCCGAGACTCGAGGTGTCAACCGAGGTATAAGCTGAAGTGCCAAGAGGGACCCTGACTTAGTTCACCTAAGGCTCAACTAAGCACTCTTTAATAGCTTTACTAATTTATAACTAAATTAGATAGTTCTTGTCTTAATCTATTACTATTAAGGAGTTCTATTAATTTAGTTATCTCTTAGTCTAACAGGTTAAGTATTTATATAGTTATAGTCTACTAACCTTTAGTAGGTAGGGTAGTAATTAATCCTTTTCCTCCCTATACATAAGTTAATAGTTATAAGTCTAGTATAACTACCTCTATATAAGTAGTTTATTTAGTTACTTCTCTATCTTATTTATTAGTTTACTCTCTATTATCTCGCTTTTTAAGTATTAGAATCTATTAAGTACTACCTTATCTATAACTATAGAATTTAGATATTAACAAAGAGATAAATAACTATAGATACTAATACTTTAATAGCTAGAATACTTATTATTTTTGCTATATTAGCTAAATAGGCTAGCTAGCTATATATTATTAAGATAAGAGCTTTAAATACTAAGATATAGAACCTTATTAACCCTTAGAAGACTACTAAACTAAAGAGTCTCTCTAAGCTTTAAAGACTAGAAGTAGTAAACACTAACTTCTTAGTACTCTTCTAGATATATAAGAAGGAATAAGTATAGTATAACAAGTAGCTTAAGGCCTTAGCAGATCTTATAAGCCTTATCTAGTTATTAATTGTACTATAAGTTCTTACTATTATCTAGCTAGAAGAAGATTCTTATTTATAGGCTATCTTTAGAGTATTAAAGAATAGATTTACTTTATCTAATATAGCTATTTAGCTTAAAGTTAAAGCTCTCTAGAGGAAGTAGCTATCTAGTTCTTTCTTATAGAATATAGATTACTAGCTTTAGTAATAGAAAGAGGTTATAGATAAGACTAGGAATTATAACCTTCTAGAGACTTAAGAATTAAGGCCTTAGAGAGACTTCTTCTTATTAATCTTAAAGACTAAGCTAGTATTTACTAATAAATATCTTATTAATCTAGATTTACTAACTCTACTAACTATACTTAAACTTATTACTAAGTTTAGATAGTTCTATAAGCTATATAAGCTATATACTACTATAAAGGCTAGTAAGAGAGTAATAGTATTCTCTATAGCTACTAAGGACTCTTATAAAAAGAAGTCTAGTTCTTCTAAAGAGCCTAAATATATATACTAGAAGAGGTATAGGTAGAGCAAGTATTACTATCTAAATAAGTACCTTAGGCTAGAGGAGTAGTTACTAAACTAATAGACTCTTAAAGAGGTTAAGTAAAGGCTAAATAATAAAGCCTTAAGGGATAAGGTTAAAGCTACTCTTATAAAGGAAGCTAACCTTTAGAAGAGATTATCTCTACTAGTACTAATTAATATAGCTATAACTATTAGATTATACTTAGTATTTATCTTAGCTACTAGTAATATCTTAAGCTTATAGATACTAGATTCTAAAGTAACTAATTATATCTATAATTATACTATAAAGAACAGATATAAGATTACTAGAATTATAGAACCTTATAAGAAGCTATTCTATAGTAACTCCTTACTTAAGATTAAGAGTTAGAGAACTATTAATATTATAGCTATCTATAAGAGATAGCTAGTAACTATCTATCTTACTTGTATAGTCTATATACTATTAATTATAACTAATCTAGTTAGCCTTAGGAGGTTTATTAATAGTAAAGTCTATTAGAACACTTAAACTATAGAGATTAGCTATAAAGGAAAAGTACTTTTCTTAGTTATACTAAAATATAACTAATATATACTTAAGGATAACTCTAAGACTCTCTATATTATTACTATAGCCTTAAGGAGTAATAAAGATCCTTACCTATTAGTATTTACCTTAGTTATTATAAGGACTAATTAATCTTAGTATAAAGTTATAGACTACCTAAGTATAAAGTTTATTAATTACCTTCTAGCTATTATAGTTAGTAGTAAACTAACTCTAACTAAGTCTAACTTAGCTTAACTAATCTATCTAAGGTCTCTATATTAAACCTATAAGCTATTAAATACTTAGTAGCTTATATTAAGGAGCTCTAATACTAAAATTACTATAATAAAGCTCTTTAAGAGAACTATCTTTAATATTATTATTAATAGATTTACTAGCTTTAATAAGGCAAGATATATAAGTTACTTTACCTATAGAATAACTAACTATAATCTAGTTACTAGTTATGCTTATAGATATAAGCTTAATAAAATTGCTATTAAAATAATTATCTATATTAAGACTAATCTTAGCTTTAAGATTAGATTTATTAGAAGCGATAATAAAGATACCTTTAGCCTTAGATTTACTATCTTCCTTAATAGTAAAGGCATTTAGTATAAGCTATTTATTCTCTATACTCCTATATAGAATAGTTATAGTAAGAGGATTAGAGTAATACTATTAAAGAGAGTAAGAGTAATTACTATCTTTACTAATCTCCTAAAGGAACTATACTCTAAACTATATAGATTAGTAGCCTATCTAATAAATAGAATACCTCTTAAGAAGCTTAACTAGAAGACTCTCTTTAAGCTAGTTTATAGATACTCTCTATTTATGTTCTATCTTAGGCTACTTAGATATAAGGTCTATACCTTAGATAAGTATATTATAAGTAGTAATAAGCTAGTACTAAGAGCTTATATTAGATACCTAGTTAGCTATAACTCTACTAATATCTTTAGGATCTATATACTAGCTACGAAGAAGATCCTTAGAATAAGAAATATTAGATTTAATAAGACTTAGTTCTATAAGCTAGAAGAATAACTATAGCCTAGACTAATTAGATTACTTAATTTACTAAAACTTCTATAGAAGGTTAAAGAGTATAAAGCTTAAGCTAAAGAGGTGTCTAAGATATAACCTAAACAATAATATCTAGTTTAGGATCTAGTTTAGGATCTAGTTTAGTATCTAGTTTAGTATCTAGTTTAGTATCTAGTTTAGAATCTAGTTTAGCTAACTAAGGGACTAAATAATTATAGTCTCTTATTATAGCTAACTCTAGATCTAAGCCTAGCTTAGATCTAGGAAGTTTAGTATACTCTATTACCTCTACTAGATAATTATAGTACATTATTACAGTTACTAGCTCTAGATCTAAGCCTAGCCTAGATTAAGGATATTACCTTACTAGAGTAATTCTTTAATACTCTAGCTTCTCTACCTTCTATAGTTATATAGCTATTACCTCTACTAGAGGCTAAGGCTAAGACTAATTATTATAGAATAGATGTTTAAGCTAAAGAGTTAGCTAAAGTTTAACATAAATAACTCTCTTAGAGAATTACTATAAGGTTAGCTAACTTACTCCCTAAGTATATCCTTACTATAAGGAGAATAAGAAAACTAAAGAAATAAGTATATATTACTACTCTAGTATAGCTAGAGATAGCCTATAGATATTACTAAGCATTTAATACTTACCTAGTAATAAGGCTAATTTAGTCTTAGTTAGAATTAAGAGATAATCTCTCTCTACTACCTACTAATATAAAGGAACTTAAGACTTATCCTTATAAGAAGTAATTCTAGTAGACTATAAAGGCTAAATTACTTACTCTCTACAAGAAGTATATATAGACTATTATACTTACTACTTAAGTAACTAGTAAGCTAGTTCTATTAATATAGATGTTTATATATAAAGTTAATAATAAAGAAGAAGTTATAAAGTATAAAGTAAAACTCTATATAAGAGATAACCTCTAATCTATAGAGTTAGAAACCTATATAGTAACTCTAGCTACTAAGGTCTTTAGAATGCTTATAGCTATTCTTGCTTATAAGGATATAGAGGCTATTTAGATAGATGTTATTAATGTCTATATTAATAGCTTTATTAATAAGATTATCTACTATATAATCTTCTTTAGATTTAAGCTTATTCTAGAGAAGCTAAGGAAGGACTATTCTAGTATTACTCTATTAGAGGCTATTCTCTTACTTAATAAGGCTCTATATAGCCTTAAATAAGCTCTAGCTCTCTAGTATACAGAATTTACTACTACTCTAAGGAACCTTAGATTTACTTAAGCCCCTAAAGCTCTATATCTCTAGCTAACTCCTAAGGTAATAATCTTCTTCTTTGTAGATAACATTACTCTTATATATCTTAATAAGTATAAGTATAAGACTAATACTATTATTATAGCTCTCTATACTAAGTATAAGATAAAGATACTTAGGAATCTAAGCTAGTTTCTAGCTATCTAAGTTACAAGGAATAGAGTAACTAAGAGGCTATAGCTAAGCTAAGCCTAGTATATATAGTAGATATATACTAAGTTTATTACTAAACTAATAAGGCTAGTGTCGACACTATTACTAGTAGAGATACTCTAGTCTAATAAAGGCTAAGCTTTACCTTAAGAGATCTACCTCTATTAGTAAAAGGTAGAATCTATTAACTTTATAGTAGTTATTATAAGGCCTAATATAGCCTTTACTACCTCTAGATTATTAGAGCATCTAATAAACCCTTTACTAATATACTAGAGACTAGCAAATAGAGTTATTTAGTATCTCTATAAGACTAGAGATCTAGCTCTCTACTTTAATAGTTTAATACTACTACTAATTTTTTAAGCTTTATCGAATACTAGCTTTAGAAGTTACTCTTTAAGAAAGAGCCTTTAGAGGTATCTATTTAAGATGTTCTAAAGCTCTATTAACTAGAAGGCTATAAAGTAGCTAACTATTACTACTTCTAGCATAGAAGCTAAGCTACTTACTCTTGCAGAAACTATAAAGTAAGCAATGTAGTAGAGAAGGCTAATAGTCTCTATCTATCCTCTAAAGTATATTAGTATTTAGTATAATAACTAGTAGACTATTAGCCTTATTACTAATCTAATAGAGAAGCTTAATACATATCTTCGTTATATTAATATCTATTATCACTAGCTAAGGCAAGAAGTTAGCTAAACTAGACCTATCTCTATAATATAGACTCTATTAGCTAATATACTAGCTAATAGATTAACTAAGTTATTACCTTCTAGAAGATATAAAGCATTCTTATAGTAGTTATCCCTCGAGTTAGTAGCCTACTAACTAGCCTTATAGCTATTTAGTAAAGGGGTATGTTAACTAAGGTATAAGCTAAAGTACTAAGAGGGACCCTAACTTAGTTTACCTAAGGCTTAACTAAGCACTCTTTAATAGCGTTACCAATTTATAACTAAATTAGATAGTTCTTGTCTTAATCTGTTACTATCAAGGAGTTCTATTGATTTAGTTATCTCTCAGTTTAACAGGTTAAGTATTTATGTAGTTACAGTCCACCAACTTTTGGTGGGTGGGGCAGTAATTAATCCTTTTCCTCCCCACACACAAGTCAACACGAGGCCAGGGGGACGGCCGATCAAGGAGAGCCGCCGCAGGTCGTGTCTGAGATGAAAGCTGAACGAAGAAGAGACGTAGCACCGTCGAAGGATAGATCAAGGCAGGATGAGACCACTTCGATAACGCACATCTCCTCCTCTAATCGCCGTCACGATTCTCGACTTCCCTCGCCACTTGCCCGTGGAGATTATGCAAAGCCCAGGAGACCTGAAACCGTCCCTCCTCCATCCCGCCATCCTTCTCCCCACATCACAGCTCAAGCTCCAACCCAGCTCCAGGCTCGTAACCCAGCCAGCTGCACGAGATCGCCCTTCCCTCTCGCGTCCCATGCAGCCTAGATCTTCCCGCTGGCTGATCCGTCACTGTCACTGTCATGGCATCCGCTATCGTCATCGCTCCGTCGAGAATGCCTCATTGGATGCGTGGCTGTTTTGGCTTCGAAGTTCAGGGGGAAGAGACACGCGTGCAGCTTGGTGCGGGAGGGGGATCTCATGCATGCACTATCGTACTGTAGCCTATTCCTGGCCGGGACGCGTCGGTATGCATGCACTTACCTTTCTTTTGTGGGATTGTGACGGGTGATACCATGTCCCTGGTCCGGACATCATGGCGTACCTTTCGACGATCGTGGAATAGGTGGGCGCTACGCTATGTATGGGACACCGGCAATGGGATGCTAGACGAGAGACTGGTCTCCTTTCACATGCAAGCGTGCTATCTTGCTTCTTTTGACAGCTAGGGACCGCATCGTCGGGTCAAGGATGCTCGGTAGGTAATGCATGAGAACAACCTCGAGGACGAGGGGTCGGTAGTGCTTGCATCGTCCTCTTTAGCTTTTCTTTAGCTCTCCTTCATAGCTCTGTCCTTGGGTTTCTTATTGGCTTCCTTCGTGCTTGCTTTCCCACCCCTGTCTGACAGATCTCCTCGATTTAGCAGATCTGGCAGCTGGGGAAGGTTAATTGACTTCTGCTGGTTTCTCCACGTCTTCGTAAGGTTGACAGGAGGTGGGCCACTGGTACCTGGGTTCGGGGAGATGGGACAGCATCTGCATGGTTGGTGAGGCGCGGAAGATTGGAGGAGGGTCAGGAGCGGTAGTGCTTGCTTCTGCTTATGCTTTTCATGCATGGGATCGATGTTGGTTCTAGGATGATTAGTGGAGATCTTCGGGGAGTGATGTTTGACGTGGGAGATACATGCAGGAGAGATGGTGGCGCGATGTATCGAGGTCATTATGAGATGGAGGACACAGTGAACACTGGTTGTCCTTGAGCATATTGTTGGTCATACTCCAGAGATGAAGCAGAGAGTGGCATTTGAATTTGAATTTTGTACAAGACCATTACTCGCTACAGACAGGATTACGACGGCAAGAAGGTCACTCCAGAAGCGATTACGACAAGCTCAACTTATCCACACCTTCCTTGGCTTGGGATACATCACCCAGGTTCTGATAGACCATAGCCTCTGACATGCCCCAAGCACCCATGACATGCGGATCACCGAAAGGCAGGACCTGACTGGCGATCATACCGGCTACACCCTTCTCTCTATCAATCCAGTAGAACAAATTCGCGATGCCAGCCCAGTTGACACTGTTCGCTCCTCTCCCGGTTGGGCCAGGCTCGATGAGAAGATGGAAGGAGAGACCCCAGCCTGGGCATGTCAGTATCACATCCTCCATCTCACGTGTGAGAATATCTTACCTTGCGGCGGATTCCCAGCCTGCGGATACAGCTCTGGAAGACTATTACTCCACTCTGGCTTGGATGCTTCGATGTGCTGCCTTGCAAAGTCTGGGAAATCTGGTATCTGATTCTTGAACATCTCTTCCACCGTCTCTTTCTTGAGGATCTGTACACCACTCTTCGGGTGCTTGCCGTCGTTGAGCAATGTTGCCAGTACTTGGACGTACTCCGTCGGTTTGGCGTAGCAGCCTGCACCGCCTGAGTTCAATACCTGCTTCTTAGCCTCGGGCGAGTTGGCGAGGAGAGGCTTGCGCCAGGGGTGGTCCCGTTCAGAAAGCTCTGTGCTGCCAGGCCAGCGTTGATGCATTGAAGCAAGGTTCTCTTTCATGGAAGGTGTGGGAAACATGTTGATGTTCTTCAGACCGAGTGGTTCGAGGATGTTTTTCTGGAGAAGGTCGTTCAAGGTTGTGCCGGAGACTCGTTCGGCGTAGATGCCAGCCCAGTCGATGTTTGTCTGGTTTGTTTAGTGCTCAACCGTTCTCCATTTGTAGGGTAACTTACGCCATACTCCCATCTGCTCCCTGGCTGATTGACCAGAGGTGTGTTCAAGATCGAGTCGACATCGCCATCAAACTCATCAAGGCCCATTGGGCGACCAAAATCGCGCAGCTTCTTGTTGAAGAAGCTGTATCCAAAGCCAGCAGTGTGTGAGAGCAATTGGCGGAGTGTAATGTCTCCCTCACGAGGCTTGAGAGACAGATCATCCTGCAAGACCTGGAGTTTCTCAATCTCCGGCACATGTTGGTAAAGATGCTTCGGGTCATCAAGGTGAAGTTTGCCCTGCTCGACCAGCTGCAGGCATGCAATAGTCGCGAGCAGCTTCGTGCAACTTGCGATCCAAAAGACTGTGTCGAGGTCCATTGGCTTCTTGCCATTGACGCTCCTATATCCAGATGCATTGGCTGTAAGAGTGTCTCCATTCTTATCGACTGCAACAAAGACTATTCCCGGCGCCTTCTGCGGGTCTTGAGTAACGCCATCGAGGACGCCTTGGACGGCTTGCTGAATGTCGCTACGACCCATGTTGTAATTGTCAAGACAATTATAGATGTTTTCTGTGTTGATGAATTTTCCCAGGCGACGGCAGCTTCGCTCTTATGTTTTGACTGATCAATGTCGATCATGGTGGGGTTGTTGTGTTCTTGAGGGACCTGGACATCTACCCCGCACCAGTGCCGCAACTCTATATCACTCTTCCGCATTACCGCAGCACCGGAATCCCGGGGAAGCAGTGATAGGGCTGGAGTATGGCTTTCATGGGAACCAATAGGATATGTCTTCGGCAGCCATAATCGCTTCACACCTGACGAAGCTTCTTGAGCTCTTTGAGAAGTGCCATGACCAGCGGGACAGCCATTGGACCGAGCATGGGCACATAGACGGCGACCTTGTGCTCGTCGGGGAAGTAAACCTGTCCTACCATTGATGGTTCGAAGAAAGCCTGCTCAGCTTCGTTCTCTGCGGTCCGGGCATTCTCTAGTGCTGATGCGTATCGAGCATTGCGGAGGTCATTGCAGGCCTGATCAAGATGACTGATCGTTTTGTCGACCGATTGAGCGACACTATCTGGAATTGCAATCGATGTGAGCTTCAGTGTTAATCTAGATAGAGCTCCGAGAGTCGATGAGGCTGACAGGATAAGTGAAGCCGCCCTTTCTCGTGTGAGGGTTCCCAGTTGTATCGGTAGTGAGGATGGAGTCTTGGGTAAGCCGAGAAGAGTGACCAGTTGCTCGGCGAAGGTCAGCATAACCGGCTGAAGGTCATCTTTGGTAAGCCCGCCACGCTTGATCTGGTTCGAGGTAGGATTCAAGATCTGGACGCCGCCCCATTGTGGGATCAGCCAGCTAGTACCACCATTCTCCTTGAGAATAAGTGGCCTCTGCTTCTCCGAGGGTACGTAGAGAACGAAGTTGATCGTTGGTCCAGCACCTATGCTAGGACTAAGTGGCCATTCAGCAGCATTGATGAACCCACTAAGGTCAGACTTCTCCAATGTCCACTGCTTCGACTTTTCGTCAAGGGTCGGACCATGCATGGACGGTGATAAGGAAGCGTACAGCTGAACTTGGGTGTCGACAGTGAATGAGCTGATTGCTGAGAAGGATGACAGAAGAGGCTGCAAATACTCGTCCAGAGCAGCTTTGATCTCCCAAGCAGCTGGTGAGGCGTCTCCTGAAAAGAGAGAAAAGGTGAGATGGTAGGTAGGAGCATACTTGAAAGTCCGCATGGATCTCTGACTGAGGGCGTCGATCGTTTCTTGAGATCTCTTGACGTTTGGTACTTGTCTACCAGCATTGATGAGCAGATCGGTAAGCATGGACTGCTCCTCCTCGAACATGTTTCGAAGCTCTGCGGCGATTATGCTTGCAAGTGGCATGAGTCCAGAGGCGTGCGGGGAGCCGGAGAGTGGTGCATGGCGGATCTCTAGAACAGGATCATATCTTTGAGTGGTCACTTTGACATCCTTGAGGGCCGCGTCTCCTGTGAGCTTGACGGTGACTGCTGGCCTTTTGTCCAGCTGTCCTCCAGGGGCGATTCGCAGATGATGCAAAGCGGACACATCATGGTCGTCCAGCGTCTGTTGAACGAGACGTGCAAGTTGCTGATTGTCTTGAGGTCGCTCAGACTCAATGGCAACGTGAAGAGGAAATTCGAATTGACATGCCTGTCCATTTGCCCACTGGTTCATGACATCTAGAGGCAGGGTGGCTCGGGGTACCGTGGTGGTGTAGATCCATATAGGCAATCCAATCAAGATGATGATGACCCAGAAAGAGGTCAAGATATATCTGCGGGTCTTGATGCTGTCTGATGTTTCAGGTGGAGGCTGCGTCTTTGTGGTACTCGTGGCGGTTTGGGGAGTCGCTTGAGCTGCCAATGTCGACAATGCCGAAGCAGCTGCTTTTGTTTCTGCACTCATCTCGAATGATACTGTTCTTCCTCTTCCCCTTGACACCAATGGCCAGTCCGACGTGAAGTGTGATGGTACGGAACAAAGACAGTTCAGCCACGAGATGTCGAGAAGTGGTAGCGTGTCATTGGGCAAATTTACGCGAAACGCCGGCATCTCCCTTCCAGGAACCGCTTGCTTGGGAATCGCTCCAGAGAGTCCAGCGCAAAGGGAACACGCGGAGCTCCCGTCACGATCGACTTTCCCGCCTGGCCCGTCACTCCCGCCAATTCCCCTTGCCCAGAGTGAAGGAGGATCTTCTTTTGCTCACCTCACTCCAGCCAGATCCTAGTCGCTGCCCTCACACTTGGCTCCTAAGCCGCCATCTTACGTGCGCCTATTCTCAGCTCTTACCTTCTTTTGCTTTCTGTCGCTCGCTATCTTCTGACATTTGCTTGTTTCTCTTTCCAACTCAATTCTTCATGCTGTAACTTCCGCCCATCCTGGGCTGCAGGACAAACGACGAACCACCCCCGAGACCGTTTCCCAACGACCCGGCTGATCTTCACCTGCGGGTTGTTTTGCGCAATGCGACTCGTTGCGCGACAACAGCTTGATCAGCCCAGTGGAGGTGTCAGCACACAGACGATTGTTATTGTATGTCAATGCATTCATCCTCATGTCTTTGAAGACAGTTCTGACTACGCTAGGTTCTCGTCGTGGTCATCTCCATCCTGGTCTTTTGCATCATATGCTTCTTCTGGTACTTCAATCGCCGAGCGAAACAATTACAGCGCGAACATGGCTACACAAAGCGCAAGTCGTGGCGGGCAAGCATCCAGTCTTTTGCTTCCGCCTTTAGCCATATACACCCTATTGGACATGTCCGAACCGACGTCCGCGACTCGACCTTTTCGATTCCTAGCAGCCACCGGATGGAGCATGTCGAAGGAGGAGCAGGTCTCGATCGAAATACAAGCATTCGAAGTGTCATGACCTTACCGAAATACTCGGCAGTCCCTGGCGAGAATGAAGGAGTGATTGGCAGGGAAGGAGAACGAGCGGGTATGGACACTGTCGTGGAGTTCCCAGAGACGAATGAGCAAGAAGAAGAACGGCGTGACGAAGAGATGGAGTCTTTGTACCAAATCCGAGTAGCTCGTCGAAGAGAAGCAGAAGCGCGACAGGATCGTCGACGGAGACGGCGGGAAGCACGCGACAGAGGCGACTTTGAAACACTGGCAAACTTGCGACAAGAGTCTCGAAGAGCGGCGAGAGAACGTGAGGTCAGCGGATCAGAAGCGCTCATCCTTGAACACGAGTCACGCCCTCGATCAAGAAGGGTCAGCACTGTTAGCTACGGAGATCTTGGAGTCGCCCGACATGATGGAAGTAGAGTGAGAGGTAACTCTGGCGAATCAGAAAGGCCTTTGCTTGACGCCACTGGAGCCCTCGGCATGTCTGGACCACTTCGACCCTGGGTGTCTCGAGAAAGTCTAGGAAGTCATCGACGAGGCAGTTCGTCATTCACAAATGTCTCCATGACAAGTTTCGGCTCGGACGATGGATCTGCATGGTCAGATAACGACAGCGACTATGACACGTTGACACTGCAAGGTTCACGAACAAGACCGCACTCGCAATCGAGATCGAGAGCCAGCTCAAGAGCCAGAACGCTTTCACGCCCAAGATTGTTCAATGCTCTCGGAGCAATCTCAAATCCTAGCAGTCGAGCAGCCAGTCGAGGACGGCATCTCAGCCTTAATACAGATGTTGCTGGGTCCACACAACATCCAGATGCTGACCCACCACCATACACCAGTCCCGTCAACCCGCGACGAGCATCTGCACCTCTTACATCTCTGACACCACAAGTCCCAGCTCCGGCAGCAAGACCAGTCTCCGATGCCCCTTCTTTACCCGCCATCGAGCGTCTCCCAAGCATTCACATCACAGCTGGAACGCCCATCGATCGCGAGCCTCTTAGACGGCCCTCCTTCCCAAATTTCAGCATGCGAAGAGATAGCTGGAGCGCCGCTGTGACGAGCACTTCGTCATCTCCAGACAGTGCTCATCAAACACCTCAAACGACGTAATCAACCAGCTCCCAATCTATATGAACACCTTGAATTCTCTGGCTCAATTGGTACAAAAGTTAGGATACCTGTAATCAACGTAGCATAACGAGACAATGTGTACATAGACGAAAGCGAGCGAATTGGAAATAATGCTTTCTTCATCTACCCTGTCTCTATGGCCCATGTCCTGCCCGCAAACATCCATAACCTGCCTTGATATTCCCCTTCCACGGCCATTCCCCTATACTCCATCTCCTTCCCTTCCATCTCCCAGTTCCCTCACCCCTTTCCACCATCCCACAACCTACCCCCTCCTAACCAACCACCTCAACTCCCCCTCCCTCTCCCCCAACACCTCCCCCGCCTTCTCCCGCGTCAAAAACTCATGATCCTCATACTCAAACCCCGGCACGACCGTCTCACTAATCAACAACCCCTGCTCCTCCCCCTCTCCCGCCCTCTCTCCCTCTGCCCCCTCCTCACTCGGCAACAGGAAACTCCCCTTCCACCTCCCCCCCTCAACAACCCACTGCGCCCTCTCCCCCTTGTCCACGTCCTTGCCCACGACGAAAGTCTCTACCCTCCCCGTCCTCACGCCCTGCTTTCTTTCTCCACCGCTACCACTGGCTGTCGCCTCACCCACTGCCTGCCTACCATCAGCTGCAGGTGCAAGTCCATGTGACCCTGACACCTCCTCGGGTGGGTGAACAACAACATACCTCCCCCTCCCGCTCACCAACGAATGGATCGCCCGAGACTTGTTCCGGTGGAAGTTCCCCTGTGGGTTCGCCGGCGTGAGGAGGTAGAGGATACTGGTCGATGCAGAGCGGGTGGTGGGGGAGAGGTTGTAGCTATGTCTTAGGTTGGACCCTGACCCAGACCCAGTCGTTGCATCGTTCTCAGAGGTGGCGTCTTCGAGGGAGCGTTGGAGGGCGTGGGTCCCCTCAACGTCGGCAGGGTTGTGAGGGGAAGGAGAGGATGGGGAGATAGGGTCGTCGGTGGGAAGGAAGGGGTTGGGGATGCGGAGAGGGGAGCGGTCGGTTTCGACGAAGTAGCCGCCTTCGATGTGGGGGCGGAGGTTGAGGGTGTGGATTAGGGAGGCGAGGTGGGGGGGTTCGAGGGGCAGGGTGTTTTGTAGGTCGGCAGGGGGTGGGTAGTGAGGCTTGATGGGTTCGGGCATGTTGGAGGAAGAGGGTTTGGTCGGTGCTTGGGCGTGGGATCAGGGAGATTTCTGAGGTACCGTGAAGTATAGCTTCAATTCGGCATGCAAGTAGTGTCTTTGATGTATCTGAAACAAGATCAGCTGGTCTTGATCACGTTCTGGACCGCCATGAGTCTGCCGGAGATGTTGTATACCTCGCTCACCGAGTTCGAAGATAGAGATGCGCCTACATTATCTACAACCAGGATCTTGACGATTTGAAGATACTATGCACTAGCAAGTTTGGAAAAAACATGGAACTTACCTACTGGGTGCAGAGTGTATAGTTAACGATGGTGACAGAGTAAAAAGAAATGGTATCAGAAGATAGAGGTCGACGGGCAATGACCCGTCCCCCAATGAGTGAGCGCGGATTGCTTAACATTCAAGCATTACTATCTGTGTTCACTGTAATAACGTGTATCATTAAGCATCATTTCGGACTCTTGTCGAAGCAGAAGGGTATCTAGCTAATTGCGTTGAAGTATCCACCTCTTACACCTTATCGCTGGTAGCCACACCATGAGTCGCCCCAGCAGTCTCCGGGTGAGTAGCGGTAGTGGGAGGAACGGCACTGACGGGAGCTGCAGTACCAGTGGTCTGGCCAGGAGCAGCCGTGCCAGTAGTACCAGTGGTAGTGCCAGTCGTCTGGCCCGGGACAGCCTCTGTTCCGGTAGCCTTCTCGGGGAAGCTTCCACTACCCGTCCTGCTGGCTGGCGAGTTTGGACCGCTGTCGGGTAACTCATTGCTGCTCTGGCCAGCGACCTGCTTGATGATCTCATGCCACTTCTGGGCATCATTCGGCGTGTGGGCCTTGAACTGAAAGTCGTGAGACATGCTGAACTTGCTGGCAAAGCCCTTGGACGCGTCCTTGCCCTTGACTTGGAACTTGGTACCATCGAGCGCGCCAACAACGCAGTCTGGAAGATACAGGGAGTTCTCTGGTGTCGGATCTTTGGCAAAATCGTCGTCGGTCTTGAACTCGTGGAGGAACTTGGATGGGGTGACAACGTAGAAGTTGGTCTCGTACTTCTTCAAAATCTTGCCCTTTTTCTCGAGAGAGCCAGCGATCATTGGCTGAGTAGAGCGATGATCCTGGTTGGGAAACTTGACATCGTCGATACGCCTCGATGGTCCGTTCGGGTCAATCATGACCGAGCTGTTGCGCTGAAGGAAGCCATTCCACTCGAAGTCTGGCTTGATAGCGCTCGAATTGGCAGTGATATCGCCGTACATGGTACGCTGCTGATCAGCCTGGTGTCCGACAGTCTGGTTGAACTGGTTGATGGCATCCTGGAAGGTCTGAACTACATGCGCCTCGAATTGAGCGAACGAGTTCTGCACGGTCAACAGGTCCTGTCGATTGTTGTTCTCCTCGACGATCTGCTTGTTGAGCCTGTGATAGACACCGCGCTGAAGAATGTATGGGTCGTCGGCAGCAGTGACCTTACCACCAGTGCTGTCGAAGCTGGCGGTGTGCTGTCCGAGAAGCTCGACGTGCTTCTGCGTCGTGTTGCGAGCCTTATCGACAAGCTTTGCTCCCTTGCCAGCACCCTTTGTGAGCTCCTTGTTCTTGTTCTTGATCTCGGCGTGCAGTCTCTCGAGGATTGGAAGCACTGTTCCCTTGAGGACTTTAGCAGTCTCGGTGTGGGAATTGGCCAGGCCTTGTGTGTTGGACCTGATGTTGTCGAAGAGACCAGCGACACCACCGAGGGTCTGATCGAAGTGGTGACCTTCCTTCAAGGGGTTTGAGACAGTCTGCGCATGAGGGTCAGTCCATTTCATCTCGAAAGGAGCAGGTACAGCCTTACCTTGAGCACACGCTCGTACTCCTTTCCGTGGTGGTGCTGTAGCTTCTCCGTGGCCTCGATGTAGTCCTCGAGGTAGCCGCATGCATGCTTCCATGCCTGCAGACGCTCGAGGAAGAGCTTTGTGACCTACGCGACAATCAATTGCGTGTGATATTCAGGGACGGGACAGCCATACCTCGGAGGTGTCCTCATCTGGGACCGCATCGTCCTCGGTGCTCATAGTGGTAGTGCGCGTGGGCAAGTTCTGCTCTGCTGCTGCCATTGTGTTGTGTTGGTATGTTATCAATTGATGCCTGAGGAGAAGAAAAATGTTAGTGGGGATCAAACAACTACCAATGGTGCGGGAAGCAATATCAAGCCGGGCCGGGGTCTTGCAGATCCTCTGATCTGGTGGGAGATCCCCATCGAGCTCTTGGGCACAGCCCATGCTTGCCAGGATCGAGTGGACATACCTCTCTGTGATCTTCGGGGTTCAGACTGTTCTAGCTCCTATGGTTTGTGTGGTTACTTGTTGCAATTGACTGTTTCTCTCGGTCTCCCCGAATGTATTTAGAGAATAGATGGTGGTCAGAGGAAGAGAAGCTGTCCATGTGGACAAAATGAGGAGCTGGGGAAATGACGTCAGGGACAACCAAGTGGGCTAGACCTTCATCGACCCTCACCAGCCACTGATGTGACCCTGTTGGAGGCTGTCCTGTGGAAATCTTACGATACTCGATACACGCAGCGAGCACTTTCTTTACGTGCCTCTGATTGATCGTTTCAGCACCCCTTTCTGTAAGCTAGCAGGACTTGAGTGCGATCTCAGGATTTCCAACGCTCGCGATTTGCTACACCTTCTGACCCTTTTTCTTAAAATTTGCATCAACTCAGTGAACTGAGCCCTTAATGGGATGACAGTGCGGGATGCTTTGGGGGCCTGACAGCTCTGCCTTTTGACCACATCCGCACGATTATCCGAGGAGGATTGCACGTGGTAGACCGCGACAACATTCGCTCACCATCTGCTTAATCTCGAGTGGGACAAACAAACTATATATTTAGTTATGAGCTCAATCTTGGTCAGAATGCCCCAAAAAATGGTCGGTTAGCTCAGTTGGTTAGAGCGGTTAGTAGCAACTCAAAATCAAGCCGAAATCAAGTACTAAACCTCGTCAGTGGTGCTAATAGGATGACCTCTCATCTCAAGTTAACGCCAAGGTCGCGAGTTGTGAGATAATTCCTTTCCCGCCTTACATGCACGTTCTAATAGCCGTTAGCGACCCTCGTACTGACCAAGAAGTCTTTTTGACCCTTTTAAGAGGAAAATATGTCATTTTGTCTCCGGACCCTCCCCCATTTCTGCTATTGTGAGGTGAAATATGAATATTAGGACTTCTTTCCGCACGTGAAATCATCATCGCTGCTGCAGGAAGCATGTGTGACAGCTTGAAACAGAAGAGAACGTGTGATGGAGTGTATATAAATGTGCAAGTGAACTTCCTGAAGACTTCCATAGATCGATTACAGAACATCTCTCAGCCACTCAGCCGTATCAGCAAGACATTCCTCAGCCTGTGTTCTCCCGTCATACATCTCGTGGAATACCCTCTCTGCCGCGTGCAGTTCAGCAGTGGCCATATCTCTCTTCTTCAACTCGTCTGTCCTGACCATACTTCGCCAGACATACTTGGTGAACTCTTCCGCTTGGGCTCGCCATACTCCGTCCGGACCGCTGGTAAGTCGAAAGTTTGGCAGAGTCAATCCGCTGTCGATCCTTGGGTACCTGCGAGCAGACCTTCTGAGAGCACCCGCCGGTTCGTCCTCGACATCGTTGCCAGTATTGTGTCCTGCAAAGGTGCTCATCGCACTCAGCTTGAGCTGCTGCCTCATGAAATCGTGCTGGTTCATGGCAGATAGCTCGGCGAATTCATCGACAGGTGCATTTGGATCTGAGGTAGGAATAGCTGCGTTGGAGGAGCGGAAGAAGAGCATTGGTGATGCAAAAGGGTCGAACCAGTCGCCAGGAGTCTTGAAGAGTTCCGATCGTGCAGAGGCAATGGCTCGTAGTGTTGACGTATCAGTGTCATTCGGCACAAAAGCTGGCTTCCTGCGGCTATCTCGCCTCATAGCTGCTTCATCGAGGTCTTGACTTACTTCCTCTGGCATTACCCAGTTCAGTAGAGGATCGTGGAGAGCCGCAGCAGCTATCCGGTGACCTTTCGTACGACACTCGGTCAGAGCAAGCATAGCAGCAAGACCAGCACCACTTCCTTCGCCATAGACGCCAATCCTAGCGGGAGAATGGTCGTTGAAGTTTGGAGCCAGGAATGAGCGGTTGGGGACGAGATGCTTCAGTACCCAGTCGTAGCCAAACATCACATCGTGGATCGGCGTTGGATACTTTCGAGCACTATCAGCTCTGTATAGTATCTCGACCACAACGGACGGCACCAGACGTGCAAGCACGCTGGCGCTGCCATCTCGAGGCTTGAAGATGCTGGTCAAAGGCCCAGAAGACAAGTGAAGCACTAGTGGCGGAGGAGTATCTGAAGTAGCGCCATGTATGCCATGGATTCTGGAAGACATTAATTGAGTGTTCAGTCGCTCTCATACTCGACTCGTACCTAAGCTTGATAGTACCGTTCGACCCACACGGCACTGTCACCTCTTCGACTGGAGCAGAAGATGCAGCGACGGAGTAGCGACGAAGTCTCTTCTTCGCAGGACTAGCAGACCATATTGACTTGAAGCATGGTCGACGAAGACGCCTCATCCACATTCCAGCATGCTGTCGTGTTTGGCATTTAAGAATTGCTCAGCCCACCACAATCGTCCACACAAGACGCGCGCAGCCAGAGGCAACTTTTACCTCGGAAGTGCTGCGACAGGCAAGTTTAGCCGAATTTCTCATCAGCCTCAATCTTTGGTCCCCTGATTTTCCTTGTTGATTGATCCACTTTCCTACCAAACACTTTCTAACAGAGATCCTCATGGACATTGCACCATATTTGACGATGCTCAAAATCCCTCTTTTGGTTGTAGCATCCTGAGCAAGCCGGCGAGCATCTCGGTTCACGTTGCCGGGTATTGGCACACGTAGGTTTCAAACACTGCTCCTGTACAGCCGTGGTATGCGCGTCGACACACGTACGCCAACACGGCACAGTCTCTTATTTTCAAGCATTCTTAGGCACGTTCTACGGGTGTATCAGCTTCTCTGCAGGAGTTCTTTTCGTCCCGTGCCGTGTTCTGACGAACGCCAATGGTTCTCGGGATCCCATGCGGGAGTATAACGGACACGGACATGGGTAGGTTGACGTAGGTAAGGTCATTGAACATATGAGATCTGGATATAAGTATGGTTGGTACGAGAGCACATGAAAGGAGTCCGTTCATTCAGTCATCTCACAGCTGCACTGCTATTCAAGCCAGACCACATCTCTCAAGGACTCGCATCTTTTTCTCACTCCGCAGCAATGGGTCTCATCAAAGGCGGTGCACTTCGCCTCTTCTCCACCTTCCTCTACTTTGTCTCCTTTGTCTGTTCCATGGTCATTGTAGGAGCGACAGGATGGGTAAGTTATCCACATTACTACTCTTGACTCGACGACTGATACTCGCAGTTCATCGCCAGCTTCTCCGGATCGACTCGAGACTTTGCCATCATCGGCATGGCCTCAGTAGCAGCCATATACTCATTTATCGCCATGCTATTCACTTGTTGTCTGGCAGGCATCTCGTTCTTCGCTATTCTGGCAATCTTTTTCGACATCGTTCTCTTGGCAGCCATGATTGCCATCGCGGTTCTCAATCGCAACGCCAGATTTGGATGCGGTGGTGATGAGAGCAATACTTGCCGGCTTTATGTCGCTACCTTTGCTTGTGCACTCATAGCAGTCTTTGCCTTCCTCATCAATGCTGTTCTGTCTTTCTTCCTGAAGAGGGGCGGGTCCAGCAAGCGGACTCGTGCAGTGCGCGCCTGATCGAGACGACTATCGGCGAGGACACGGACTCGTGGGAGTCGAGGCGGCGGGTCTCCTACTTAGGGCCAATGTAAGATAGAGGTCGCCAGCAGGGCAGACAGCCAGCGTCAATAATGAGAGGCTGAATGCTAATAAGCGTAAATTCCGAAATTTAGCGACAAAGTCAATCCATGACACCCTTGGAATCAAGTGCCGTCCAGTTTTCGGTAGTTTGTCGATTGGCAATGAACCTGTACAGACCTTCTCGACGAGCTTGGTGCAACATGTCACCTTGTATTATAATCATCACGACACTACCACGATCGAAAATGCTGCTGTCATGACTGCCGACCTGAAAATTCCGAGTCGTGCCCTCGGGCATGGCAAACTCAACAACGAATAATATGGCCACGTCAGCCTCGCAACCCCAGAACCCCAGACACGATGATCAAAGAGAGGCACGTTGGTTCCTCTTGGCCGAAAGAAGTCAAGGAAGCTGGAGATCGGATTCGACGTTGATCGAGCAGAAAAAAGGCAATGTGCCAACGTGCCGGTTTGATATTGACAGTTTGACACGAATCGGCATCGAGTCCGGACAGAGAGGAAAAAGATGGAAGCCGGATTGACAGCTGCCCGGTGATGTAGCTGGCTGGTAGATTTGAGCTACCAAGTTGAGAGTCGACCAATGAATCGAGTCAGAGAATAGATCTCGATGGGAGACTAAAGAGCCACAAATCTGCTTGGCTGGCGTGGCTGTCGCAAATTGCTGCAGTACTGCAGGTTAGTTTGCTAAATTGGCGAATCAATCATGGCGGCGGTTGTGACATGTGCCTAAATTAAAAAGAGACACTGAAAAGCATCGAGAAGAGTCTCGGAAGGCCCCAACGCATGTGTGACCGTTGAATTTCCCTGAACCACGAACCCTTTGCAGATGCGAAGGATGTGAAGACGGGGAGACCTCCACAACAACAGTCCCCTTGTCAAAACCACCGGAGAAGACGCCCGTCAAAGTGGGACCTGAAGAGCTCGACTTGTTTGAGGCTGCTGGAGATCGTCGCCTCTAGGCCATTTGCGCTCATCTCGGGCCCGCTGCCCGCAAGAACCAAAGAATTATTGGCACTTTGCTGCAACTTTCAGGTACACACAGCCCCAGGCACATTCGCAACACTTTGCATCCTTCTTGTCCAAACCTTGCCAACCATCTTTTTACGGCCCTTTGCCTTGTTCTGCGATTGTCACTCCTTTGATCAACACTCTTTTCCCGTCCGTGAATCAACTCCTCATCTTTCAATTCTGGTGCCTGGGTCGAACATCAAGCGGGACTTTTGTCCGCACCCTTGTACTCTGGACGCCCTACTTTCCCCCCTATTCACTTTCAGGTCGCCCACTGGACAAGATACCTTGCAAGCGTAGGCGACAGCATACCGACTATCGAGGCTGGTCCTGGAGAAAAAGAAATATAATAAGTCACCAGCTTTTCATGCAATTGGAGCGGTCCTAGTCTTGGTGCGGCGCAGTTACCCCCCTCCCACAAGCCCTTCTCACAGCTACTCAACATGCCGGCCGGTACCCGGTTACGCGTGGTCTTCTCCCTGGTGAGGAATCTCACACTGGCTGTTCTACTATATTCAATCCTATACGCGACAATACAGCTGGCTTCGAGTCCTTCAGCGAGAGCACAAGCAAAGCAAAAGGTACCCACTTTTATAGGCACTCTGGGTCAGGCAAAGGCAGTAGAAGAGACGAATGCAGGACACTATAGAGTCAACTTTGAAGGATTGCCACGGACTGTCACCATCAACCCACACGCCAATGTCTTCAACCGACCTTCGAACATTGTCGAACCAAAAGACGATTTTCTGGGGAAGAGACCGCACATCGATACCGTAGCAGACCTGAACATGCTTGTGGAAGCATGCCGAGGGACATACGATGGGATTGAGAAGATGCGCAACGTCTTCGACTGCCTACAGTTTATGGCTCAAGGAGAGGACAAGTACTTCAAGCTGCCAGAAAAGGCAGACCGAGCAAGCGAGCAGGACCCAAGAAAGGCAGAATATCAAGATGCTGACGGTCAGGGAAACACTCTGCACAAGTATCCCTCAGTCAAACACGCCAAAGGACCTTCCAAGACCACCATTGGCGAGTGCTCTGGACCCATCATTCCTTACCATGTCTACTGGGCTGGTTCTGCGACATGGCGAGTCGAGGTCTTCATCAAGGCATATCTTCACACACAGAACCTCCCCTGCAGTCGTCTATGGCTGTGGCTCGACGCTGATCGGTCACCGAACGCTGTTGAGAAGATGTTGACCAAGGATCCCTTGTTTGCACGCTTCCTGCCCTTTGTCGAGCGAGGCGACATCAAAGTGGTGGCCTGGAAGTTTCCTACCCGGATTCCTCTACCAAGACTGGACGAAGAGGATAACACAGATGGACTTGGCTACTACACCCACCCCGGCAGTCCCAACAGCAAAGGGGAGGTCGCTGTTGCAGACGGAATCATCCGAGACGCTGACGGACAAGAGTACCTCACCTTGACGCCAAAGCAGATGACTTTTCTCCCGCAAGCCATCTCTGATGCCGTGCGGTTTGTCATCCTCCATATCTATGGTGGTGTGTACATGGATATGGATGTGCTTATGCTACGGGACTTCCGACCCCTTCTTCTCCCCGCGCAACACGCTTTTGCTGAACGCTGGGCAGCACATCAACATCCAGGCGACTACAATACTGCCATCATGTCACTCACGGCCAACAGCAGTCTGTCATCTTACCTTCTTCGCGGCGGTGTTCGCATGGGCACAAATTTTCACCCTCGTGTCATCGGCCGAATGGCATGGAAAGATGGTCGCGATAAGGAGTTTCTCATGCTCGAGACTGCTGCGTTTGACCCTATTTGGACCGAGTTCAACTGGGATCGAGAAGGACGCTGCACAGTCCCGTGTCTTCGAGACTATGGCGCGGTCTTCAAAGGCAAGCCAGCCGCCGTCAAGGATGAATGGGAGAGCTACGATGGGCCACAAATCCCGCACATTGACCTCCGCCGGACACCTAGCTTCCTCGATCGTCTTCGCGAGAAGTTGCACGGTCGCGACACTGAGCCCCACTCCCAGCACGTTGTCCGCAGTGTCCGCACTCACGGCGGCTCACAAGAAAGTCTCGACATCAGCACAATGGACGAGCCTTTATCAAGCTTCACCACAACGCCAGAAGAATTGACCGCACTGAGCAAGACCGGCGCAGTGAAAGACTACATTCTGGAAGAAGACAAGTACCCGCCCAACAACCGCACTCTTGAGAACTTCTTCCGTGGTGCTTGGACATACCACGTCCACAACCAGTGGCTCAAGCATCCTGAGCCCTCAAGCTGGTTGGCAGTCATGCAAGCAGCACATGATGGGTTCTTCAGAGGAGAGCGGGTAAACCCGTACGGAGAAAAGTGGACAGGACCAGAGCTACAAGGTTACAACTACTGGGTAGAGAACGTGTGAGGAGATCCACGGACCGAGAGAGCATCGAGAAGCGCAGCAGACTGCTACCGCTAGGCACCACCAAGGACATACTGCCCACTACCTGGCCACAGAGGAAGCCAGACCGAGCCGACGGTCATGGGACGATCAGCAGTTCAGGCAGCACTGGCGCCCGCTACAAAGCAAGAAAAGGGGACAGGACCAGGACAGGGTCAGAATTGAGAAGACAATCAACTACAGAGATTTGATGAGGTCACGACGAGCATATCCGCCGGCACATAGAGAGTGACTTGGCAGGAACACAGAAGGATTGGGAGGCTAAATTCTTGTAATAATCGATTAGCCAGCACTGCATCGCGCTGGGAAGGTGTATAGCCATCATTGTACAGCACAGCTGTCAGAATCAATTTCGACCAACCACAAGCACAAGAAGCAATTTTCCGTTCGAGGTTTGTTATCTTTCCCCTTTCCTTTTTCAAGAAAGCATACAGCAGCTCGAGCAATCCTGCCCATACTCGGTCGAACTCTTTGGTCTTTCCCTTTCTTTTTCCTGAAACACTTTGGCAGCTTCGATATTCGACCAGACATGCATAGGAATTATGCAGAAAGAGTACGACAACTTTTGAGTCACTCCCATGAAGAAACACAGTATCTCTGTCGCCGGGCTATATAAGGCCGCTCACACCACGCCCTTCTCCCTCACATCTTCTACAACATCACATCTTCTACAACATCACATCTTCTACAACATCACATCTTCCACAACACACCAACTTCGTGTGTTGCCTTCACCACTGTCAGCCAGCTGCCCAACCAACACACAACTTCTACCATCTCCAACTCAACGACAGCAAGCATCCAACCTACCGCGACCATGGTTTCTGCCAAAGCTACTCTCGCCCTCTGCACCCTAGCTCTCCTCGCCCTGCCCGCCACCCTCGCCCTACCAACCACACCCCCACCTCAGCCTGCCAACCGTACTATCCATGAAGCAATGTACAACGACCCTCTCCGGACCCCTGAAGACAAAGTTTGGGGATCCTGCAACGTTGCCGACCAGATATGCACCTTCAACTCGGTCGGCTACTATGGTCGCACCACGCCCTGCAGGCAAAATGAAGAGATGAAGTACGCTTGCTTCAGGGATGGAGATTGGTGCTACGCGGATAAGAAGCAGATTGAACGCCAAAAAAAGTTTCCGAACAGAACGTTGAAGCTTACATTTTGTGGGTGTTTCGAGAGTAAGGATCGAACGGAACCAAGGTGTGGGTGGACTGAACATGCCCCTGGGCATGTAGAGGAGGACTGAGAGGATGGGACCTTGGCTACTTGTCCTTGTCAATTTGTGATCTGGACTCGCCAACGCTCTGATCAACTTAAGGAGAACGCGTAGCAGAGCTATGGAGGGCATTGGAGGTGTTGGAGGCGGCTTTGTAACAAGCTCGTCGGGCTTGTTCCCATTGTGTTATTCCCGAAGCATAGTGGATCTGTTCACCACTTTCTGTACCATAGCTCCGGCTCAATGGAGATGTCAAAGTGCATGCTTACCAATCTGTACTTCCTTTGACCATCAGATGCAAATGCTGTTCACTATTGACTCCGGTAGTGGAGCAAATGTTGCGCAACCGATCTGCAGACCCAGAGCCTCAACAAAATGACGACAGATCTACACATGGGGCGAAACTTTCGACCTCGGGAACGACGACCTTCCAATGACGACGATCGGACGAATGCAATGCTATTGACATCTTACAAATCAGCATTATCAATGAACAAGTATAAGTAGTCTCTACCCTCAATTCCAGCTCCAATTGCTACACGATTTGCCACACATTTTGCTACACCAAGATTCCACCCCCCAGCCCGCCATGACTACCCATCACAGCGTCCCCGTCAATGTCAAGGAGGAGCCTGGCTACACCAATCGCCCTGCTCCGGGCATCTCCTACTTCACGCCCCTCCAGGACCCCCCTGCCGGCACTGCTTTCATCCCTGAAGGCAAATCCGCAAATGACATCCCCAAACTCTTCCACCCCCTCAAGATCCGCGGTGTCACGCTCCAAAACCGCATCATGCTCTCTCCCCTATGTCAATACTCGGCGCAAGACGGACATTACACTGATTGGCATATGGCGCATATTGGCGGCATAGTGTCACGTGGCCCCGGCCTGACCTGCATCGAAGCCACCGCCGTGACCCCCAACGGCCGCATCACCCCGGAAGACGTCGGCCTCTGGAAAGACAGCCAAATCGCGCCCCTCGCGCGGGTAGTCGAGTTCGCCCACTCGCAATCCCAAAAGATCATGATCCAACTCGCGCACGCCGGCCGCAAAGCCAGCACCGTCGCCCCGTGGCTCTCCTCCGGCGCCCTCGCCGGCCCCGACCTCAACGGCTGGCCCGACGACGTCTACGGGCCCTCCGCCATCGCGTGGAACGAAGCCCACGCCAAACCTCGCGAGATGAGCCTGCAGGACATCCAGGACTTCAAAGACGCCTACGCCGCCTCGGTCCGTCGCGCCTTGAAGGCAGGCTTCGACGCCATCGAGATCCACAACGCGCATGGATACCTGCTGCACTCCTTCCTGTCCCCTGTGTCCAACACCCGCACGGATCAATACGGCGGGTCGTTCGAGAACCGCGTGCGTCTCACCCTCGAAGTCGTCGAGCTCGTCCGCGGCATCATACCCGACACCATGCCGTTGTTCCTGCGCATCTCAGCGACAGATTGGCTTGAAGAGCAGCCAAAAGACCAGATCCCCGAGTCGTGGAAACCGCAGGACACCGCTCGTCTCGCGCCCCTGTTGGCGGACAAGGGCGTCGATCTCCTCGACGTTTCCTCCGGCGGGAACCACCCCGCGCAACACCCGCACGCAGGACCAGCGTACCAGGCGCCGTTCGCGAAACTGGTGAAGAAAGCCGTCGGGGAGAAGATGTTGGTTGGTACCGTGGGGAATATCCGCTCCGGCAAGCTGGCCGAGGAGCAGTTGCAGGATGGGCTGGATTTGGTCATTGCGGGCAGGTGGTTCCAGAAGGATCCGGCGTTGGTTTGGACGTGGGCCGAGGAACTCGGGGTGCAGGCGCAGACGGCGAATCAGATCCGGTGGGGGTTTGGGGGGAGGGGGAGGAAGGGGGGGAGGCCGATTACGGAGGAGGTGGGGGAGGGGGCGAAGTTGTAGATGGTGGGGAAGGTCGGGGATAGAATTAGATGATAGAATTCATGGTTGATATGTTAGTCGTGCATTTGCCGGACGTTCAGGTTGATGCGTTTGTTGGCCATCCAGCCTTTCCAGGAGGTGTATTGCTTGCTGTCTTTGTTGTGAGGTGTGACGGGCCAGTCACGGAGCCAGGTTGGGCAGGTATCGGCAAGCACTTTTGGGACACCGTGCCAGGCGTATCTTGCGGAACCGCTCATGACGACCACGTCTCCGGAGTGCAGTCGCATTGTTGCTACGCTGCAGCCCTCGGGGTCATCGAGACCGGCCATGAATAGGCCGTCGCAGCTGAGCGAGATGCTGACTAGCGGACGGTTGCAGTCTTCGCTCACATCTCTGTGGAGACTCAGAGTGTTGCCGGGGCTGTAGAAATTCAGAATCGCGGCTTGTGGCTTGATGGCCGGGAAGATGCCGTTGATCAGCGCAGCAATATCAGGAGGGAAAAGAGGCGGTGACGAGGACGGGTACTCCTTTGCTGTCCAGTCATATTGCCCGCCTAGAGTAATCCAGCGGAGTTTCTTGTCGAGCATAGCATGAGTCGAGATGGGCTTATGCTGGGATGGATCGATGGGTTCAAGGAGTAGATTATGGTTCGAAGCGTGAAAGAATGAGTTTGCTGGTTGTCCTGGGTACGGTACATGATAGTGAAGGGTCAGGTTGTTTCTATGTGCCGAATTGGAGACGTCTCGATGGAGCAGTCGATCCAGGAGCAAGGTTTGGGCAACTGCAGGCAGAAGTGAAGGAAAAACAAACAGTCCTACCTTGCTCAGAACAAATGAAGAAGGTTGATTCGTTTACCTACCTGGCAAGTCGGGATGTTCGTAGCATGGACATGCAGACGAATCGCCCGGGAACGAGCTCTCCCGGCTGGAGAGGAACGACTCGACGATGTCCCTGATCTCTGCTGGCATCTGGAGCTCTTCCTTGGCCTGAGTATTGGCTGTGAAGCCTGCATACCTCTCGCGAGCAGCATCAAAAACTGTATCATCGCTGTCAAGTTGTGCAACTGCTATCTTCTGGTACTTCTTATACGCCAACTTCAGATCCTCTGGCGGCTTTGCGTGAGCGTCTGGCCGAGTCGAGCTGTCCATCATGTTGTTGTTGTTATGAACAGAAACTTTCTTGCCTGAACCCACGTGATTTGGTGTCTCTCTGCTGAGTCAGCTCTCACCAAAATCTCGCGCCTCTCATTCGCGAATTTCAGCCCTGGCCCTTCTGGCGCGTGTCGAACCAAAAAGTGTGGGGCACATCTCAAGTTCTCGGACTGTTCCTGGCTCGTGTGTTTACGCTTTCTGTGTATCGACAACGCCCGCCAAAACGGACAGGGAACACGGACAAGGTCGCTCAAAATAGCCCCTGCAGCTTCCAAAGGTCAGTATCTCTCTGTCATCCACCTCATATAGAGTCAAAGCTCATAACACCATTAAAGCCGACTCACAGGACCGTCCCTTCCCATCTCGATCCGCTGCTGCCATTCGCAGCGTCTCACCCCTTTGCTGTAACCACTCTGTCGGTTGCAGCTCCTGCTCAGTCTCCGAATGCAGGCCTCAGGAAATCTCGCAAAGATGGAGAATTACGTGAAGATGGAAAAGATTGGCGAGGGTCAGCATCACACCTCTCTAGCAGATGTCGCACAAACTCATACTCCTCTCAGGTACTTATGGAGTTGTCTACAAAGCTCGCGACCTCACCACGCCCGATCAGCGCATTGTCGCGCTCAAGAAGATCCGTCTCGAAGCCGAAGATGAAGGCGTACCTTCAACGGCCATCCGGGAGATCTCACTGCTCAAGGAGATGAACGATCCCAACATTGTCCGCCTTTTCAACATTGTCCACGCCGACGGTCACAAGCTCTACCTCGTATTCGAGTACCTGGACCTCGATCTCAAGAAGTATATGGAGTCACTGCCGGTATCACAAGGTGGAAGAGGTAAACCACTGCCTGAAGGATGCATGGACGGTCGCAATGGACATCTCGGCTTGGGCGAAGCCATGGTCAAGAAATTCATGAGCCAGCTATGCCAGGGCATCAGATACTGCCACGCCCACCGCATCCTCCATCGCGACTTGAAGCCTCAGAACCTGCTTATCGACAAAGAGGGTAATCTCAAACTGGCTGATTTCGGTCTCGCGCGCGCGTTCGGTGTGCCCCTCCGCACGTACACTCACGAGGTATGACACGCATTTTACCTGGATTCGCAAGACACTGACACATCTACAGGTCGTCACACTCTGGTACCGCGCTCCAGAAATTCTGCTCGGTGGCCGCCAGTACAGCACAGGTGTCGACATGTGGTCCGCAGGCTGCATCTTTGCCGAAATGGCGACCCGTAAACCCCTCTTTCCCGGAGATTCAGAGATCGACGAGATCTTCAAGATCTTCCGCATCCTCGGCACTCCAGACGAACAAGAATGGCCGGGAGTCACCAGTCTTCCAGACTTCAAGCCCAGCTTTCCCAAGTGGAAGCGCAACATTGAGGAGGACATTGTCACTGGCGACGGGGCTCGCGTTCTTGGTGAAGATGGTCTTGATCTGCTCGAAGCTCTCCTGGTCTATGACCCTGCTGGCCGTATGTCCGCCAAGCAGGCTTGCAACCACCACTACTTCTCAGATTCACGCTTCTTCGCCGCCAAGCAGAATGGGTACCACTAGAAGTCACCCAAGAGCGCTAGGAGTGCGAAGGCTGTTGCGGTGAAGGTCAAACCAATCCCACGTTTGTCCATCATCAGCAAACCTCTACCTCCAGCACAGCTATGATTGTTACGACGCGGAAAGGAGGCAGGACTCTCTTCAATGACGAAATACCATAGATCGACCCACAGTGAGTGGCTGGCGCGGCATCAGACAGCCTACAGGGAGGTGGACTGTGGGAGGACACACGTGTACCTTTCCTTACCGATTTTCTATCACCTTCACTTTTCCTTGATTCACGATCATCATACCAAACGGCACAAAGGGCGTCCTCGTTGGGAATGGAAGAGACTGGAACTGTGATGCACGCTTGCACGAGAGGGCGCGAGCGGTGGCATCTACTGTATTGTACAGCATCACGGCGCAATCAATGAGTCCTTGACAATTCATCTTGCATCTCATGTTAGATCCTTCCATGACTCCCGATAACACTTCACGACCTGCTCCATGTTGCTTGCACTTATTGACACACAATCATCACAAACGAAGTTGTAGCAAGCATGGTATAACAATAACGTTTGCCACCAGCATATTTACAATGACGTTTGCCACGATGGTATACACAATCATCCAGACGTCCATATGAGCACACGCATCCACCACATCACTAATCACGACTATCTACAAGCATATCCTCAGAACCAGCCTCCAGTCCATCCAGCATCACCGGAACCCCAACACCCGCCGACATGGCACTCCATCCCTACTCTTATCAGGCCCCTAATCACCACTATCTCCCTCCAGCAGCGGACTATCCCTCCTCTCCCTATGTCTCACAGTATGCCCAACCCCAGCTAGCTCCACAGACCACGACGCACTACCACAACTCCACCGACCTCTCCGCGCACGCTCACTTCCACGCTCACGCCAAACAGAAAAAGGACAAGGAGAAATACTTCTTCATCCGCCGCCGCAAAACCCGGCACCTCCGCCCAAGCTACGATCTCATCCGGACAAGCAACCCCTCCTACCCCAAGCCAGCAGAAACCCGCTACTCCGCCCTCCCAGCGCACCAGCTCGCACCAGGAACCGCACAGGCCTATCCCAACGCGGTGATGGGGTATCAAGGCGCGCAGTACACCTCTCCGCAACACTACTACAAGCCCCTTCCCCCTACCCTTTCCCCTCCGTACACCTACCCCTACCCCTCCGCCCCAGCCCAGCACTCCCCACTCCCCTACCCCTACGACCAGGCCTACTCCCTCAAATCCCCCAAAAAGGACAAGAAAGCCCCACACTCCGCCCAAGCCGCGCAAACCCAAGACGTGAACGTCGAGGTGCACCTCCCTCCCGCCGCCTCCCCGGGTACACTCCGCAAACCGAGATTCATGACACGAGAGGACCTGAGGATCGAGGACGAAGCGGAGGAGTTGAGAGGATTGGAGAGGGGGTTTGGGGATTTGGATCTGGATCTGGATTTTGATCTGAGGAGGAGGGGAAGGGGAGGGGGGAGGTGGAGGGACAGGGAGAGGGAGAGGGAGAGGGAACGGGAGAGGGAGAGAGCTGACCTTGAGAGGCTGGAGAGGGAAAGGGAGAGGGCGGAGATGGCGACGGAGGAGAGGCTGGAGAGGTTGGAGAGATTGAGGCTTCTGGAGGCTGAGAGGGCGAGGGAGCAGTGGAGGCCCAGGAGGGAGGGGTATAGGTCTGGTGGGTATGGGAGGTATGGTGTTGTGGTGCCCGATAGGACGGAGGTGGATTATGCGGGGCAGGGGTGGTATAGGGGCAGGCCTAGGGGTTATCAGTATTGATGGTGGATAGAGCATGGTCAAAAGAGAGCGCCCGGCGCATAGCATAGAGCATAGAGTGTAGACTGTAGAGGATTGACTTACTGGGCTGGGGATCCAGTCTGCGAGGGGAACGACAAGATCACATGTCGAATAAAAGTCCAGCAGCATACTCCACATTTCCCGCCGTCCTATTCAGCGCCATCACAGCCTGCACCCTCCCAAACCCCAACTCCTCCAACGTCTTGACACTCTCGGCAGGCCAAGGATGCTGCGCCCTCTCCATCTGTGCCTGTGCCTGCCCCTGTAGCCCCGTGCCCACTCCCCCCGCCGCGCCCCCATCTAGCACCTCCCCCAAAACAGCCCCCATCCTCCCCGCCCACTCCCACGGCCTCTCCTGTCCCCCGGGCAACCCATTGAAATACTCCCAACTCGCCACGCCCCCAAACGCCTCCCCTCCCCTGCCCCCCCACCCCCACGTCGCCCTCCTACACACCCCCACCACCTCCCCCAACCTCCCCACCTCGACCCACCCACTCCCATTCTCCGGACAACTCACCGTCCCCAGCACCACCCTTCTCGGATCCCACCCACTCCTGATCGCCCAAAGATAATGCTCTGCACTCCCCGCGTCGCCCCAGCCGCAGTACAGCTGGGCGGTGTAGAACTCGATTTGGTTCCGACGGAGGTTCTCGAGGTCGAAGTAGGAGAAGCCGGAGAGGTGGGGCATGTTGGGGAGCAGAGCGGGGAGGACGGGGGCCAGGGTGATGGTGAAGGAGGGGGAGGGGCCGAAGTCGGATCGGAGGCGGTCGATGAGGCGGATGATGGAGTGGAGGGGGACTTCTTCTTCGACGTCGAGGTCGATGCCCGAGAGGGAGTGGGTGGTGAGGAAGGTGTGGAGTTGGGCGTAGTAGAAGTTGAACTTGTGGGAGTTAGGATGGGTATGTGGAGGAGGGGAGGAGGCAAGAGGGAGGTAGAGGTAGAGTGAGTGGGCTAGGGAGGAGAAGCAAGGAGACGTACACTGGTTTCGTCACCTGACAGACGCTGGAAACTACCCTTTGCTGCGCCGCCGAGGAGGGCGAGGACTTTGATGCCCGTGGCTTGGGCGATGGCGACTTCGTCCCATAGCTGATTGAACTTGGGAGAGGAAGGAGGGTCGTCGTTGAGTGTCAAATTGTTACCGTCGTTGAGGTGGACGGCCGCGATGATGATATGGGTCACGCCAGTGTTATTTGATATTAGAGGGAGTATGGAGACGGGTGTTTGGGATTCTTGAGGGCCAGTATGGTGAGTCTGATGGTAGATGACGAGACGGGGCTTGTGAGGCTCGTTCGGGCGAGGGGCAATATCTGCCATGGAATCGGCGGCGGGCGGACGAGGAATGCAAGGTGGTGTGGCGGACTTGTCGGGGGTGGTGGGAACGGTTCATCGAAGATGGGCTCCATAATTTCGAAAACACATGTGGATCTGACACATTCGCATCACTTCACGATGACATCGAAAACCCGAGGGGCACAAAAAATGACCAGCTTGATTCGCTATGATACCTCAAATGCCGATTCCATCCTCGTAGCTAGTCGAGAGCCCATCCATGCCGTCATGGAGTAAGTATACATTATCATGGCCGTTGACGAGTGCAAAATCGAGCAGTCAATTACGACTGCTCTTCAATCGCACATCGCAGTGTGTTCATCCTCATTTCCCTACCGCACCATCTCAGTGTTGGTAGTAGTCTTGCAACGGCCCACTCGTGGCTTGCATCCCTGGCACTGGACTCGCTCTTGACTTTGCATCCGAATCTTTCTCTGCATCCGAGGCACTTAACGTCTTGCCGGCATCCTTTGTGTTGTTATCATTCTCCCGCGGCCCTGCACTGTCGATCTTATTCTCGTCTCCATCTCGCGACTCTTCCACACCACTGCCATTATCCTTCTTCGACGGTTCTGACATTGTTACGGAAAGAAATTGTTGACCTTGTACATGTTAGTCGACTGCGAACTAGCCATGGAGAGTCTCTGCAGACGGGGAGACGCACTAACCTTCGACCTTCTTGGTCTCGGTGGCTGCTACTGCTGGAGCGGTTGAAGTCGCTTCAGGGCTGGTAGTAGAAGTCGGCGCCGTCTCTGGCTGTGCCTCCTTGGTAGCAGTGGTGGTAGCCGGAGTGGACTCCTCAGTGGCAACAGTAGGGGCAGACTCAGTCTTGGTCGGCGCAGGTGTAGTCTCAGCTGCTGTGGCTTCAGCTGGTGCCTCGGAGGGGGCAGCAGCTGGAGGAGCAGTGGTGGTAGCGGCAGCGGCAGCAGCAGGTGCTGGAGCAGCAGGCTCAGATGCCTCGGTCTTTGTCGGAGCTGAAGGTGTGATCTCTGCAGGAGCAGCAGCGGGCTTATCTGACGTGGCAGGTGCGTCAGAGTCTAGAGCACCCGGGCTCTGAATCTGAGGTATTTGCGGCGCAGTGTCAGTAGTAGAGGTAGCCGGTGCCGGAGCCGGAGCTGATTCGGTAGCAGTCGGGGTAGGTTTCTGAGTCTGAGATGCAGATGGTCCTGAGGCATCCTCGTCTTTTGACTTCTTGCCCCTCTTGAACAAACCCTTGAAGAGCTTCTTCACCTGATCTGCCGCATCCGGAGCTATCGGCGAAAGAATGTTAGAGTCGACCTTATCGAGTAGTGACAAGAGGGGAAAGGATGGGGCGTAGGATGCACGCGAGCGGCAACCAACAGGAGGGAAGAAACTTACGAACGCCTGGCATGATTGCGGATTGGAGATATCCGGTATGGATCTCCCCGAAGAGGAGCTTCTGGTGGCCTGACCTGTTGCTGCGGCGCTCAGCGCGTGATGTAAAGGGCCAGCCTTGTCGTCAACGACGTGCTCGATGCGCTGTCCTTGCAGTTCCGAGAACCGGTGAAGGTGCCGGGAAGGAAGATGGGCGTGGGAGCGTGAGCGATTAAATCAATTGTCGTCTCCCAAGATCGGAGCTCTATCGTCTGCGCGCTTTCTAATTATGGAGGGTGAAATTGCTGCGCCGTGTACGAACAGGTTGAGCTGGAGGTACAAGAACACAAAGACAGGGGTGCAGCTACTACATGTACTGCCCGAGTAGGGCTCAGTCAGCGCGGTGGTAGAAGAGAAACCGGACAAATTAGAGGGAGCAGACTGGCGATGCTAATTTCTGAAACAAGGACGGCGTGCATCTGTGCTGCAACTTTAGCCGCGGTGCATAACGACGGTTCATGCACCGTTGTCGATCATGCTGCAGCCTATAAATATCGTGCCACTTCTCCTCGTTTTTCCATACACCCGATGACATGAGTTGCATATGCACTATTTCATATCCCGTGTGGCAGTGGAATTTGGTGTGACCACTTGATTGCAAATGTCGGTGAAGACGGCCATTATTACGGAACTAACATCGACAGGAAATACATCGATTCAGGTTTTTGATGTCGCATGACCATGCCGAGTATCACATCAGCTCCTGCCATATGCTTGTATCGGGCAGTGTAGAGCGGATGGATGCAGAGGAACGCTGGACGTCGCTAATCGGAAACCGAATCTGAACAGCTGTCATGACGAGCGTGAAAAGGATGCAGGGTTTCTTGTTGCGTTGTCTGTTGTCTACGACACCACGCATTGCCCCGATCCCACCACGACTGCGAGGTCTGCAACTTATCCCTGTCTGAGCTTCTCTTCCTGCCGACTTATTACGCGCTTCTGGTGCGTCCACGCGACCGCTATCTACGTGTCAGTTATGGTCCATGTTGTGGCAGGAGCGTACATACAACGTCCTTCGACGAAGCACGGTTGCAAGCATTGCAACAGTATTTCGTACACGGACAACTATTGCAGCGAGGGTTGTATTCGGCGTCGCTTGGCTGGCGAACTCAATGTGCAGATTCGTTTCATCGCAAATGTCGTAGCTGCGAACTGTGTATGGCTCGAGCTCGATCGCAACTTAGGCGGGAAGACTTTGGACGTCCGGATTCTCATCCTGGTCTTCGGGTGCTATTTATGCCGGAAGCTCGGTCTTGAGATGCCTGCGACGCAAGACCTCTTAGATTGCCAGCAGGTCCAGCGGGCATAGTCGGCATTGCAACGGATCCATTACTTGAAGGTGGGCCTCTGGCCCATGGTGCTGCAGTCCCTACGGCGCCAAAGCCAGGTGCTTTGGGCGGCATCGTGCTGCTCGGGATCCCTGAATTGGCAGGTAATCTTGTCATTCCTGCAGCTGGCGGTTGGCTTCTCGTGTGTACAGTAGTGGCCGTGGGCGTAGCGCTAGGATCGGTCTCCCAACGGAACAAAGACCCGAAACGTAGGTGCTGCACTACAGGAAATTTCGAGAGTACTTCGGCGTTGTACATCTTCATCAACCCTTTGTTGATCTTTGCCCATCCTGCCTCAATGCCAGAGATGTCGTACAGAGTCGGACTGTGTTCCCAAAAAGGTCCTTTCTTGACATCATAGATGAATGCTATGGCAGAGAAGTATAGATTTTCCTCACTTAGTCTCCTGACGGCCGGTTCCTTGACGACGTCCCCGGGTCGAGGTGCTCCTTTGAGAGACCCTTCCATGGGCGGCAAAGATCCTGGAGAGACGGCGGGTGACAATTGGGCAGATCCGAAGATATAAGGCGCGAACGAATGATCATCCAATCCCCATACTCCATGAGAGCCAGCAGGCTCAAGGGAATATGCCAGGATTAGCTTACGGACGAGTAAGAGGTATCTATTACTGGTCAGCTAGCATCCGCATATTCGCAATCCAAGGCTTACGGATCAATGATGCCAACCACGATGCTGCGCTCTTGCTCCCCGTTCTCGCTCGATGCGAAGCCGTTCAGCTTCCAGATGCCACCTAGAAATGCGAGAAAGCTAAGCTCATGACCAGTACCGTAATCGAGTCGCTCTGGACTGCCAAAACTACCAAGGAAGTATTCGCCCAACTCTTTTTGCAGCGTCCCCTGCGCCTCGTTCTGCGAGTGTTTCCAGATCTGTTCCGGGAGAGCCTGTTGCAAAAGTGTCGGAGTCTTTTCCTCTACTTTCTTGTACCATGTTCGAAAGGCAGCATTCCCAAATCTGCGCGGGCCAGTCTCTGGTGGCGTCTCGTCAAGTATCGTGCTCAGAGTCTGTACAAGCGCTTTTATCTTTTCGATTTCAGGTGAGAGGTTTATGTTAGTTGAGTGAGTGGTCCACGACCTGACCCGCCCATCGCTCTGAGCTTGAGGAAACATTGACCGATTCAGTTGTCCAATGAATGTAACGATATCGACGTAGGCTTTAGATGTAAGGAAGAAGGAAAGATCATCTCCTTCATTGATGCGCTTCTTCGGCTCCTCTGGTATGATCTGTTCGCCAGAGTCCAGTCGCCGCAGACCGCGGTTGTTGCGCACGTCTTCAGACATGCTGTGTGGACTGCGAAGAGTAGTCGTTATGGGCGCATGTTGATGATGGAGAATCGTCAAGTCAAAGCGGGCCCGCCGAAAGTCTCGATATCAATTGAGTTGCCGCAGTGGGGACCTCGAGCTTTCCCCACAATCCGCTCTCTTTCAACCGGCGGGGTCCGATGTCATTGACAGCTTGGCCAAAGCGCGAACTCGGCATCCTCTCTCGCGAACAACAATTCGGCATTCGACGCGACATCCTGAGAAACAATATGCTATTACTACAATTCTGACTCCGCCAAACATGGCAACCCGCGCAGGTGCGCGTGTCCGTGGTGGTGCTGTTCCTCAGACCGAGTCACTGAATGGTTACCGGAAGCGGCGATGGGAAGGTACCAACCACCAGACTGGGACGCGCCTTCGACTCAACTAATGCTTGATATAGAGGAGGCGGAAGATGGTCATTCAGAACCCGATAGTCCTTGTAAGTCTAGTCCAGCAACAATCGCAACATTATGGGGGCTGGATCGTCTAAAGCCGAGATCAACAAGAGCTTACACGAAGCAGCACGACAATTGAATGAAGAACAGGCCCAGAGTCAATCTCGTTTAAAGAAACCACGCAACATTGGAGAGCCTCATCTGCTATTCAATCAGACCCTCAATGGCGCAGGGCACCAGACTAGGAGCAAAGCCGCTGCGGAGCAACAACGACCACGAAGATCGGATCGAGATGCCGCAAAACAGGCGGCTGAGGAGACTCGTCGTCAATATTCCAAAGACAAAAACGAGGCGTTTTCACCCAGAGCATCCAGGTCGGAACCACCTAGCGGACTGCGTCTTTCCAGTGGCAAACTACCATTGATTGACAAATCCAAGTCTAGAGACAAAGCGCCGACCAAGCCAGCTTATGTAGAGGAGCCAAAAAAGGCGCGAGGTCGGCCTCGAAAGAAACCGCGTGGTCCAAGGGCAGCAGCAGTGCCTAATGAGGAGCCGTCGACGTCTCAGCAACGAGCGACTCGACGATCTCGAGAAGCTGCCGCAAATCCTCAAGCCTTACCCGGTCCCAACAGAAGCAAGTCGAAAGGACCGCCATCCCTCGTCCGCAGAACTGTATCCGGAGGGGTACAGACTAGCAATGGCACTGAACCGAGCCTCGGATCGGACGATGACAACAATAGTGTGATTGATGATGAGCGTGATCCCGCCGTGGCTTCAGTCAATGGCTCGGGAGAAGGACCCGCGAATGAATCCGATGAGAATGATGAGAAGGACGACGAGGACGGAGAGGAGGAGGAGGAGGAGGAAGAGGAGGAGAATGATGAACCTCGAGTCGAGAGGGAAGCGGAAGAGGACCACGATCAGCAACACAATGGCATCGGCGATGATGGAATTGGTGGACCCGAGCAAGCTACGGATACGACGGCCCCAGAGCCTCCATCATCACAGCCTTCGCAGCAAGACAGCGACAGTGACAGCGAAGCAGGTGTCAACGGGAACGAGAGCGATCCTGGACAAGCTAACGACACTTCTCAGCCTGCTAGCGACAAATCTCAATGGTGGTATGGAACACACCCTGCTCTTTCCAAGGCGCTCGACCTCGCAAAGGAACTTGCAAAGAACCACGACGCTGAAGGAAGCAGGGCTTCATCGCTTTGTTCAGTCATTGACGACATGCTTGCTCAGATCGCAGCTCTCGACCAGGGCTCCCCGCTCAGTCAATCCAATATGGAGACTTTGAGTGAAATCCGCCGACAAACGACCGAGTATTTGAGGAAGAGACCAAGGCCTCACGATTCACTTTCGTCTGCGGGAAAGACTCTTGACAACATTGCTCATGCTATTGTCCCTGGGCTCGTCGAGCTTGCCGTCCAGCTCATGAATCTCTTCTCTCAATCACCAGTCCTCACCAGACCTCAGCTCGAAGTCACCCTGAAGGTTGCTACGCTGATCTTGAACTGCCAGGGAAAAGTGAATGCATTGAAGGACATGCACAAGCGGTCGATCACAGTCCCCAAAAAGTTCGGCCAAGTACTTGCCAGGTTCCTTGACTCTTGCAAAACGTTCAATAAAGAGCTCAGCCGTCTCAAAGCTCGTGAAGACGCTGCCCTCGCAAGAGCAATGGCCACCGACCCTTCCCGCATCCGCGAATCCGAACGCTACCAACGCGAACGGGAAGCCATCGAGGCACCCCTCCGCACCTGGCGCGCACATTGGCTCGCTTTGCACGTCGACCGGCGCGAAGCCGAAACCGCAAACTTCCTCCGCTTCCTCCCCCGCAACAAAGTCAATCTCCTGCAAGACATCCCCATCGAGCAGGTCGCCACTCGCGAAAAGCCCTGGATCCTCGCCTACCGCGACTCCCTATCTACCCTTCGATCCGCACCCGGCCCCAGCTCCGGTCCTGGCTCCTCCCAGCCTCCAAATTCCACTCCTCCCCCTCCCTCCCCTGAACTCGACGCCAACGGCGACCCCTTCGAGCGCGTCCAGGACCTCACACCCCGCCGTACACCGCGTCCTCGCAACCCCACCCTCGAGCCGGAGAGGGATACAGGTGACGGCATCTCCTCTTGGTCCGACGCGAGTGTAGCCCGCCACTTCGCTACCCTCTCCTACTCTGGGCCGGAATGGACCTCAGCGCAAGACGAAGCGCTGTTGGGGGCAATCGAGAGACATCACGATTCCGAGGAAGGAGATGCTGGTGGAGAAGGTGGAGAGGGAGGTGAAGAGCAATGGCGTGGCGTGATCAGGGATACGTGCTCGCCGACTCGCAATCAGAGGACGGGAGGATGGACGGACGGGCCATTGGTCGCTTTCACAGTCGCGGAGATCGTGGAGAGGGGAGTGTGGTGGAGGGACATGCTCTGGTTGGACGGGGAGAGGCATGAGAAGGGAGGGAGATTGGAGGGATGGGTGAAGAGGGTGAGGGACGTGAGGGTTAGGCCTGATGGGGGACAAGCATGATCATCCTCTTGGACCCTCAAGTTGACGTGGGGACAGCGAGGGGACAGCGAGGGGAGCTACAGGGGACAGCAACAGCCGGGCAAGGGAACGGAATCAAGGAGCTCGGGTGCTTGTTTATTCAGCATGTCATTACAGATACCCAGCATTTGGTACATGCATTTTCACGCAATAGACGATCAACTTCATCACCAGATGCAGCTTTTTCCATTCCAAACACTATGCTGCCTTGTTCTGCCGGGTATCGATTCTGTTCCCTGATTCACATGTCCATTTACAGCTCTATCAAGCTCTCCTCCTTTGGCGCAGGCACGTGCTGCGGCGCGGTGGGGAAGCTCTCCTGTCCGTAGCCTCCTTTTGCGCTTGGGGCTTGGGGCCATTGCTGTGCTTGTGGTGGGTATTGGTGTTGTGCCGCTGGTTGCTGCGGTGGTTGTTGGTAGTAGGTGTGTGAGGTTTGGCGTTGGAGTTGAGGTTGTTGCGGTGGCTGCTGGTATTGTTGCGGGGGTGGTTGGTGGTGTTGTTGTGGAGATTGTTGGTAGTTTTGGTACTGCTGTTGGGTTTGCTGGACGGGCTGTTGATGGTACATCTCCGGGCTGGGAGCGCTCTGTGGAGCAGGAGTGGCTTGTGGTTGCTGGGCTGGGTCGTTGTAGTAGTATCCAGCGTTGGGATCTGTTGGGGGTGATACTACACCCTGCTGCGATCCTGACGAGGTATGTGATGGCGCGTAATGTGATTGAGACTGTGTTGGGTATTGTGTAGATGACTGGCGGGAGGGAAGAGGCGATGGTTGCTCCTGAGGAGGAGGTTGGTACTGCTGATGTTGTTGAGGTGGCTGCTGATGATATTGAGGTTGGTATTGTGGTTCCGGCGCATACTGCTGTGGTACTCGATTCGTGTCTGAATATGGTGCTTGGCTCGGAATGTTGCTTGCATATGGAGGATAGTTCGCATTCGACGCGTACGAGTCGGGCTCTGGTCCACCAGTGTAGTAACTCTCAACGCCACCGCTCTGCTGGACTGGTGGAGGGACACTGCCTCCCAGACTAGGGTACATACCCCCAGATGGGACTTGAGCTCCATACCCACCATACCTCGCGCTGCTGTAGGCTGTCCGTTGCATGCGATCCTCGAGCATCTTGTCGTAGTATCTGACTACGGTGGAAAGCTTCGAGTGGAGATCCAGAAGTGTATCTATAAAATGTCAGCATGAAAGTAAGGAGAACATTGTGAATAACTCACCATGTTTGCTCATCGTCTCGCCATACGTTCTCGCCAGCTTTGGCCGTAGCTTGCCAATACTCTCGTACAGCTCTTGGATTTGTGGCTCCCTTAGAATCGTACCGGGTGGTTGATGTTGAAGCCGATCCACCAATGTAGCAAACAAGTTAATATTCTCTGCTTCCACCGGTGTCAACTCGTATTCGTTCTTGACCGGCGTAAAATGCGATGGTCCAGCGGCCGGAGCAGACGATTGCTGCTTAAGCGTCGCCGCGTGTTTCTTCTTTTGCTCCTCCATATCCTGTATCGATGCAGCGATTGCGGCCTTGAGATCTGCATCTTCCTCTTCCTCTGCGGCCTTTGCTGGCTTGTACGTCCCATTCGTAACACTCTTTGACTTTGGCAATGAAGACTGGGGCACATATCCTGCTCCTGAATGACCCTTTGTCTCTTCCAAGCTCATCTCCAATGCTCTCTTCAAATCGGCGTCGAACCCGTCATCCATACCTCCCACGCGGGCATCTCTTGGCTGCATGGATCCCTGATATAATGTCCTCGGTTTGGCTTGGAATGACGAAGGTGTTGGGGTGGAAGTCGATTTGTCCATCAGTTTCGCATAGCATCCGTCATCAACTCTTACTGGTGTCGTAATACCGAGATGTGGGAGAGGTATAGACTTGCTCGAACATGTTCCGCAGAAGACGTTGCCGCAGTTTCGACAGTGGTGCTTGCGATTTGTGAAGGTGAACTTCTCTCGACATCGCCTGCAGACATCCGAGTCGGACCATTCCGGAGGCTGGACTTGTCAGTATGATACGTTACAAAGAGCTTGTTGGACTTACCGCATTACTGTCAAACATGCTGGCTGCCACCTCTTGACGTGGAGGAAAGTGGAAGCCCTCTCTCTGTAGCGTTCGGTAGATCTCCAGAATGTATCCAGCGTTTGGTCTTTGTTCTGCTGCGATCGCCCATGCTTGAGTGAGCTCTAGTATCTTCTGTCTCACGTCATCGTTCAAGGCAGCACTGCTGTGATTCCTAAGCAACGAAGTCAAGTTGTCCATGAACTCCCGCGACGCGATCTCCACGAAGAAGTGAGAGCCTCCGTTCTTGACACAGGTGTCTGTCAGCTGCGATACATCAGCATTTTCCCATCACTCGTGTCGATTGTCCTGCCTACATTCAACGCAGCCAGCTGGACGTTGGGATTCTTGTGGTCTATCCGTCTCTTCAGCACTCTCATAGCTTCCTTGGCCGGTACTGTCTTTGACCGGATCATGTCTGAGATCTCCAGATTGAGCGCCATGTCCTCCAAGCTCGAAGATGTCGCGCGCTCCACCGGCTCGTCCATGACGGACGTTCCTCCTCCGAACCAGGAAGCCATGTTGGCGGGCGGATGTGAGATGTGGATGACGGAGAAGGTAGGCTGCAGCTGTGGGCTTCGGAGGGTGGAATGCTGTGTTTGAGCTTATTTGTGATGGTGTGCTAGCGTCTTGGTGTATTGCGCAGAGCTCGATGATGAGGTTGGAGTTGGATGTAACGGTTTGTAAGGCAACGACTTTGGCTTGAATGTCTAGCTTTCCAGAGGCACTTCGGGCGGCGATGATGTCGCTGTCCGGGCGGTGCAACTTTAGCCGAGTCTTGCCCTTCTCCAAGCTCAGCCGTGGCACATGCTTCAGCTTTTGGGACATGGCGATCTATTGACCATCTCCGCATCTTGCACTGCTGCTCTCTCAAGGCAGGCTCAATAATACAAAACATGTCTTTGTCAGAGGACGAGAAGATCATCCGAATTCCGATCGAGCCATTGACACCAGCATCCTTCTCACAATTCGGCACGGTGGTGGAGAACCCATCGCGTGATCCCTCATCATGGCCTTCCATACCTGAATCCACTGCGGCCAATCAGGGTACTGCGAAAAAGTACATCGATGTCTCGCACCTCACAAACCACTATAACATCTCTCCATCCCGAAAACCAGCACAACCTCTAATATCCATGTTCGTCTGCTCCCCACGAGCATTATCATCTTCCCTCTCCGAAGGAACCACCACTCTCCCTTACCCAGGCACAACCAAAACTCTGCGCATCCCAATCCTCGAACGCCACCCCTTTACCACCCAGACCTTCGTCCCTCTCGGCCTCGACCCCTCCGACCGTACCACAGCCTTCATCGTCGTAGTCGCCCCAACTCTCACCTCCTCGCCTCCTGCCCCCAACCAACCCTCGCCTTCCCCACCTACCTCTATCACCCAAAAGAACAGCTCCACCCTCTCCTCCTTCTTCCATCGCGCCCTAACCGGGTCATCTAAAAACTCACCCACCCGATCTCACTCCTCTCCGGAAACTCCCAACCCCGTCTCCTCCCGCTCCTCCCTGATCCAATTCCGCTCCCTCCCCACACCCCTAACAGCCAACCTCTTCACCCCGCGCGGCACCGCCGGTCCCGACCTCAGCCGAGCCCGCGCCTTTATCGCTCACGGCGGACAAGGCGTGACGTACGGACCGGGGACGTGGCATGCCCCTATGGCGGTGGTGGGGAAGGAGGATGTGAGTTTTGTGGTGCTCCAGTTTGGGAATGGGGTTGGGGAGGAGGATACGCAGGAGGTAGAGGTAGGAAGGGTTGAGGAGGCGGGCCAAGGTGCAGGGAGGGTTTTGGAGGTAGTGGTTGAGGAGGGACTATTTGGGGTGAGGACGGGTCAGGGAACGGGAGGGATCAGGGCGAAGTTGTAGGCTGGTGAGGAAGGAGGGAATTGGGGTGGGAGGAATGCTGGATGGTATGCTGTACCAGATCTATGTTGAAGAAAATTATGAATCACGTCACTGGCTCGCCTCATTCCTCCTTCTCACCCAATCCTGCGTCCTGCACACGCCCTGTCATGCTCTTTCTCCCTTCTTCTCTCCTGTATCTCTCTGTGACCTCATTCCTGCTATCCGAACGAATCAAGCAACATCTACAACCCCACCAACAAACCCCTCCAACCTCGCCGTCCCCCTCCCCTCTCCTCCACCACCAAAAACCCCCGGTCCCCCGCCCGGCATAACCAGCACCTTCGCCCCCCTTTCCACAAACTCCCTCCCACCCTCGAAGCTGAAAGTCACAAGCAGTTCCTCGTGCGTGATCTGTCCCGCAATCCTCACCACTTCCTCGATGCCATGCCCACCCTCGATGGCTTCTGCGTTTCTGTTTCCCTCTCCGATTCCGTTCCCATTCCCAAAGCCATGGTGGTCTTGATCCGAGACATGCAAAGCCTTAAGACCTCCCACCAAACCATTCGAAGGCAGCATATCCTCCGCCACTGCAGCTGAGACGACCCGTGCCGTGCTCCGGACCGAAGCAATATACAGCACCACCTGGCTGCCCACAGCCAAGCTCCCAAGATCATCACGGGAGAATCTTGCAATGATCGTGCTCGCTGCTTGTCGTGGAGAAGGGGAGTGGATCATGCCTTTCCTCACTCTTGCCGAGCTTGTGGTGGAAAAGCGAGGGCTAGCGTCCAGTGCAGCCTTGATCGCTTGGACATCCGGAGCAGGTGAGTTGGCAGACGTGGATAATGCTGTGCTGCTTGGCGAGGGTAGGAAGTCGAATGCTATGGTTCCGACTTGGTCTGGTTGAAGGGACTTTACAGGCAGTCGAAGGTTGCGAATACTGGTGACGCGGACGCGGCGCCATTCTTGCTCGTCGCTGGTACGTGGGGTGGAGAGGCGGATGGCGCCGGGGAAGGAGCGCGAGTGGTTGCCTGAGCTGGGACGGCGGCGGGTGGTGTCGCTGTCGCTGTCTTCACTTTCGAGGGAGAAGGGGCCGATGGAGAGCTCGGTGCCAACGCAGATGGCAGCGTGGCGGAGAAGACCAGCTACGATGGTTGTGCTGGGGGAGGATGGAACAGTATAGATGTCTTCAATATGGAAGAGAGGTTCTGATGAGTCGACCGCAGGTTGGGGCGATGGGACTGGAAGTGTGGAGAGGAGTGCGTGCAAGGTCTCGATCCCGGTGCCTTGTACAGCGCTTGTCATAACAATCGGGACGCTGACGAAGGGATCGAAAGCTGGACCGTCGACGAATTGTGTTGCTTGGTCGACTGTCATGGCCCCGAGTGTCTGTGAGTCGTGCTCGAATGAAGCACCAGATGCTGCAGGCAAGATGACGGGCCGTCGTCCAGCTTCTTTCAGCAATGTCAAGAGATTCGCTAGTGTAGACCTTAATGAGGTCTTGGACGCGGCATCCAATTTCGTGATTACAACAGCGATTGGTAGTCCTAGTCGAAGACAGAGATCCATATATGCTGTAGACAAGTCGGTGTCGGGAGCAGCAGCTACATCCAGCTGATCCGGGGTGGATGCCAATGGCGTACCATCCATCTCATTGCCTGGCACACACAATAGTGTCCAGTGAGGAGCCCACCCGACCAAGCCTTTTACGGCTGTACGCCTGTATCTTGGATGCCCTGCAGAATCTGATAAGAGGACCAGTCGACCTCCGTCCGCTGCGTTGTGGATGTCGACCCATGATGTGATGTCCTCGGCGGCATAATTGAAGACTTCAATCTCTCCCATTGCGTTCTCGCGATAGCCGATGAGCTCTTGGGACACTGAGCTGGTCAGGCCTGAGTCGATCTCGTGCCTGTGCTTCAAAGTCGATAACCTGCTTTTGCCGCGAGCATTGTCCAAGGCTGAAGTTGTCAGGGTTCCTAGTAAAGATGACTTTCCAGAAGAGGTGGCACCAGCCATCGAAATGCGCAGCTGTCGCATGACTCCTGATGCCTCCCTTTCCACAGTCTGGGAGATCGAATGCACGCCTGGCCCAGCAAGATCCGCGACATGGTTGACTTGATCTTCGTCGGCATCTTCGGCAGCCTCACCACTGAAACAGGGCTTGACCAGTACTTCCGCAACAATCAACTTGCTGTGATTGAGTCGTGGGATAGTCTTTTGGGTGGCGTCCGAATCGTCCAACCGTTCTGCTTCGCCGACAGCGACTCGCCTCAGAACCTCCACCTCACACCCAAGACATGCAGCCATGGCTCGCAGATTGTTGACACTCTCCCTCATCTCGTCCTCGGACAGACCAACGAAAGTGCCGTCATCTGCAACGCCGATCTCGTACAGTGCGCCCTGGCTCTCCTCCAGGCCGTGAATCAATTTCGCTGGTTTCGGTGGAGGTTGCAGCTCGGCAGAAGCAATTGGTAGATGCGGCAATATGACGTTCGATGCGGAAGAAGCATGGTTGGTCGAGGACTGCTGGAGTCTCCATAGAAGTTGAGTAGTCAATTGCTCTAGTCTGTGCTTCCTGTATTGGTTTGTGGCATACGTCGGAGTCAACGATCCACCTAGACTCGTCTCTGAGGCAGTTCGGCTTGTCGCGACACTCGATTTTGTTTTTGGTCCTGTAGCTAGATGGGACTGTCGTGACACTCGAGAAAAGGCTCGCCTCGGTCGGAGTAGCAGATGCAGCTTGTACTCTACCGGTCCTTCTTGGGGCTCTCGCTCCAGCTTCGAGACAGCGGCGTGGGCATCGACATCGTCATTGGAGGGCGGGTTTGGGCTGGATTTGCCACTCAGTATTTCCAACTGCTTTGCCCAAGGAGAAGAGACCCGTGGTATGTCAGGGTCGAAAGTGAAAATGGAGGCCATCCTGCTTGAATACTGCAACCACGATCCCTACTAGCATCGGCTTAGCAGGTAAGCTAGGGTCTCTCTTTTGTGACCACTATTCCTGACCAGTTGTAGAACAGAGAATGTGTATGATACACAATGACTTTGTGCACGAGACAGACACTGGAGATTCAGACGTCTCTTCTTAACCGGTGTATTAGTCTTATTCGTTTCGGTATAAATAAAGCCAAGGTGTTTGTATGGGAGAAGTGGACATGAAACTGCATCGACATGGATGGATACATTGCTGGTCTTTGTGGTCGTTGTATGATACTGATTGATGTTCCTGAGGTATATCAGGAAGAATTGTGGATGCCAGGCATGTTCTGACAGATGATATACCTAGTATTTCGATGACGTGTCTTGAGCAAAGTGACTGTTCAGGTCGCCGCACGAAGTTGGCCGCCGCGCCAAGCATCTTTACGAAATCGGCCTTCGACTACAATTTCAGCTTCTACCAGGAACCAACAGTAAATCCGCGGAATAATACACAAGGGCCGTCACTTTCTGCCTTCGAGGTACTGATGTCATCGCACGTCCACGTTGCTCGATAATTGCTCGAGCTGGTAGTCACTGGAGCGAATATCTTTGCAGGGATCCAGAAGCACAAACCATTACTGCCCCATATCATGGTCCGTGGGGCATTGCGAACAGCAGATCTGATCTTTGTCACATCTTGAAATGCTCAATTGACTTTCTCAACCTCTCGAAATCTACAACCATGACATCTAAAATCTCGCCGAAGATCACCCAACGCCAACACCACGTCCCGCATGAACGGAACACAAGGTTCAGCCCTCTTGTGAACATGTCGACAGAGCAATTGATGCCAGCGGCAGATCGACACAACCCTGCTTCTCATTCTCTACACCAAGACGGCACAGCTTGCCATTTTCCCAATTCCAACTCCGTGCGAACAGCCCACACCGAGTCTCCGCGGAATTCTGGCGCAGCAGCGACCTTGCGAGATTTGCTTGGCCGGGATCGACAGTGAGCCGCCATCCGAGCCTTGGGTCTGCCTGAAATGGCGACTATGGTTGCCTGACATTCTCTTCAGGCAGAGCAAAGACGACCATGTACTCTCCGTACACGTCCAGTGACCTCCACTTCATGTATGTACCTTCGCGAGAGGAAAAGGATGCATGCACGCCATCCCGCATGACATTGACAGGTCTGCCACAAAGCATTCCCTCAGCGCCACCTGCGCAGGCACAACGAGAAGGATGAACGCTGTGATTCTTCCGAGGGGTATTTTCTCCGAACCCCGATAGTCATTCCCAGCGCCGTGTGTAGACTCGCCCTGGCTTCCCAAGCATTTACGCTGGTGTTCCTTCGGCGTCAATCCCCCAGGTCGCCAGGAGATCCTCTTAATTTCTGCAGGGCTAACCTCGTTGCACTATTTTGCTTCTACCATGTCGTGGTCGAGTCGTATGTTGCTCCTTCAGGATTGAGTGAACCCAGGGGTCTGGGTAGGGGGATCCTTTGTGAAGAACTACTGCGCATGGCATTCGTGCGACGCGACATTTTGTGAACGAAGAGACATGTGTCCCGTCTGCCCTGCTATGCCACACCGTGCCTCACCCCGTCTACTCCGCGCCTCGAGGACCCTCCCCTCGTCTGTCCCCAAAACCCAGCAGCCAAACCGAGAGCTCCCCAACTCACCACCTTTGTCTCGATCAACCATCCCCAAAAAAGGCAGCACATCGGACCCTCTTGCTACGCTCTGTTCGTCGTAAAAGCACAGACACTCCTAAATACAGTGGTCTGCCATTTACCCACTCCCCGCCGATCACTCCCTGATCGCCGCCCACCGGCCGTAAGCAAGCGTGAGCCGCAGCACGCCGTTTGACTTTACACGCCGCAGCACGCGAAAAAGAGAGACACCCTCTTTCTCGGGAAGTATTGCTATTCGAGAGGAAAAGGGGGCCTTTCCGGGTGTGATCGCCGGGGGGGTATTTTGCAGTTTTTCCGTCCTTACGAGAGCGTCATTGCCTGGACTTGTCTTGGGGGAAGGGGATTGGGGTGGGTTGCGGTAGTCGAGTAAGTCAGTGGATAGTCATTCGGTAAGTGCATTGTATACGCCTGGTGTGCATGAGTAGCAATCGCGATATAGCGCATGTAGAAGCTGGATGACTCGGGTATCTGAATCTACCGTTCACGTCCTCGGCTCTGCCACTACTATGACTGCCAGCTGAACTACTACTGTGACAATACTCTTGCTGCATGAACAAACGCTAGCCGGATACTTGGAAAAGTACCTCTTTCCCAGGGTAAATAAAAATTCAGTGCTGCCTGCCCAATGGTTGGTGATGACGTTTGCTTCGTGGTGGTGCCGGTTCCCATGTTTGCCTGATACCTGGCCTGGAAGGGCCTGTCAGTCCCCCCGGCTCTGAGCCCAGAGCATTCCCCTGTGATGAAAGAACGCCGTGCGAGTAGAAAAGCAAAAGACCTTCATTGAGCTCATGAGGTGACTCGGGCGGCTGTTGCGCCCGAGTGGATCTGTGTTCCTCGGGATGGTATCATGCTCTGTTTACATGATTCAAGGAAGTGGTGTGAATCGTTGTTGATCGTTCTGGGTAGGTCAGGTAGGTCGTGGTCGTGGTGGTATAGTGGTGAAGGTGGTGCAGTGATCGTGTCACATCAGACTCGTGCGGTCGGCTCATTGAACGTCGTGACTCGTACCAAAGACATGTCTATGCCCCTTCAGAAGAGCCCTTCCTCTGCTTAGAGCACTTGTCGTGAGCCAAATGACCATTTCGGGCAGTCGTACGCGTGAACTCTGCTCCACACTTGGGGCAATATGACTTTGAAGCTGTCCCAGACTTTTCCCGTTGATGTCGTAGAAGATTGCTGAACGTGGAGAACTTTCGTCCATTACAACCGTGCTCCCAACATTGAGGCTTTGGTTTGGAAGAGTTGACTCCTCGCATCGAGTCACTGCTCACGCTTGACATTGATCGCGGCATAGAGGCCATGGATGACGCGCTGTAGGCTGGCTGACCGTAGCCCATACTCGTGGAAATTTGACCTGCCATGTGTTGTGCGCCGGGTATCGAGTGTCCGTAGACCGAGCCATCGTACATGCTTGGTGATCTGGAAAGATGTGAGCTTGATTGAAATACAGGAAATGGTCAGCATGCTTACCTTTGGTAGCCTGACGATGAGTAACTCGAGGCATTGGACGCAAGAGTGGATGATGGGAGAGGGCGAGGAATGGAGTCGGCAGTGTAGTTGCGGTGCACGTCGTGTGTCGTGGCCAGTCTGTACTCGTCTCCATATGATTGTTGAACGGGCATTGGACTACTCGTTCGCATTGAGCTTGTGCCATATGTATCAGCTTGGCTAAAGTCGTACCCTTGCGAGACAGAGACAGGCGGTTGTTGTTGTTGCATCTGCTGACGATATGCGGGATCGAATTGGTAATCTGACGGGTTGGTAAGATATCCTGGGGCATCTTCTGTCATGTACATACTTGATCCATGAAGGGAAGACTCGTCAATGCCTAATGGCCCATATTGGGAAGGCATACCGTAATTTACAGAGCTATTGAAGGGGTTAAATTAGAATATGCAAAGCATTGGTGAATACACACCTCATCGGAGCGGATGACGGAAGACCAGGTTGATGCGAGCTTACAGAACCCAAATGTGATACAGCCGCATGCGCCTGCGAACCAACTACCCCAGAATCGGAACGTGAAGGGATCGGAGTCCAAGCCGGAGAACCAGTCGTCGACTGTGAGGATGAAAGAAATGGATGAGGTCTTGGAGAACTCTTTGGTGAAGACCAATTGGGGTTATGTTGGCGACTACCAGGGCTGAGAGGAAGTTCGTTTCTGATAGAGTCCGGGAGTAAACCTTCAAGCTTGGCTGCAGTTGCGCCTGAAGTGGATCTGTTTCTTGAATCGTCCCTTTTCTGTATGCCTCTATTAACGGGATGGAAACCAGTATGAGGCTGTTGAGGTGAAGTATCTGCCAGATAAGAGTGTTGCTGCTGAGGGTGGATGTGTGTTGAAGAAGTAGAATGTGAAAAGGGAGGAACAGGGTCCATGATTAGAGACATTTGTAATGAAGCCACCTTTTGGACAAGACAGCTAATGCAACTTGTACATATTGGGATGACCACCTTTGACGAGAGGGGGAAGACAGGCGAGCGAGAGGGCGTGCGTGTGGCGGATACCGGGAACTATTTAGGCCGGCATGGATGGGAAAGAGAGTCGGATTTAGAACAAGGCGGCGCCTCTGTTCAAAGCTCTCCAAAAATGTGGCCACAAAAAAGAGGGGTGAGAGTGTGCGAGTCTGGGAGAGCTGTCATGATCAGGTTCAGGCTTCGGTAGTGACACGGCGTAGGGACGGGCTGACATTCGAATGTCTGACAAGGTCCCACACACGGACGGCATGAGGAAGAGATGGTGAACAGAAACTGTGGCTAGGCTAGCATCGCGATGATGCCTGTGCTTTGCTGTGAGAGAAAGCCCCTCCATCACAGAGACACAGACACCAGAAGAAAAGCAGGTGCGACAGGTTTAGCGCCGTCGATCATGCTCGAGGGAACAGATACAGTAGCGCGCCGATCCGATTGTTACCGTCTTACTGGTCACGGAGTTGTTCGTGAGGGACGTTTGTGTTCGTGTCCGATTGCGAGTGGTCACTAGACCCGGGACAAGTGTTACAGGACCAGCAGACGAACAGCTGGCGAGCGATGACAGGACAGAATACGCCAGACAGTATTGGACAGCACCGGTGAGGGGAGCTGACATGTGTTTCTGGTGGTGTTGGAGTTGCATGAACGGGCATGTGTGATTAACAAGATGCGTCGTCCGTGCGCCCAGACCTCTTACCTTTTTTTGCTGATTCTCAAAATCAAGGGTAAACCGGTAAACACACGAGTCCACGACCTTGTCTCGGGTCGCTCGCCGTTAGCAGAGCCTTGGTTCTCTGCTGTCCTCTACGCTGGACACTTATTCTGATCAGTACAAGCCTTGTCCCATCATCCGTCAGCCAAGTGTACCGTTTCTTTTCCCCAAGGCGGCTCTGAACGGTGCTCTGACACACGACTCGAGCACAGCAGACGATCTGCATGATGCCCCACTCACCACACGTGAGCTCGTGAGGTTGAGCAAACGCCAGAAACAGAAACGGGACGCGGTGTGGATATCAAGGTTGCGGTTGGCGAGCGATGGTCAATGGGCGCTCGGCGGTGGCTGATACGGACTTTGTACCCCTACAGCTATTGAACAGTACTCGCCATCGTCATCGGTCGCATGATGAAGGTCAAGCGTGCACTTGCGACAAGTCAACCAGCTGTCACAATCTGTCCAAATGCAAGGGCACGGCGGCTGATCAAAGCAGGTACGCCTTATCCTACTTGAACAGGTAGCAAAAGGTGAGGCTGACAGGTTGCTGATCCACCCTCACCGATCGAGCCGTCTTGTTCCCTGGAAAATCTGCCACGTGCGCCGCAAAAGGCTTGGATGTTTTCTGTCTGCTCAGCCGAGTCAGTCACTTCATCGACCACAGTGACAGTCATTTCATCATCGCAATATGAATCAGACACTCGCCTTGAGTATTGACGACGGCGCAGAGTCAATATCTGGATGCGGGACACGCAGGGGAGGGTAAGGTGAATTTACGGCGCGACTCCACCGATTGGATCAGCATTCGCTTAAGCTTGTCTCAATCGGCTTTAGTGTCCCTTTAGTCCTGCAACTAGCATCGTGGCATGCGGCCATGTTGGGGTTTCGAAGGTGATCAGGTACGTCTTGCTATTCCGCACACCATGGGCGGCACGACATGTGTTGTGCAGTAGACGCATGCTGATCCACCAGATGGTCACTGACCTCAACTTCGACGTGCAGCTGTGCGGTCTTGACTCCGAATCGCACATGCTATACCCTGTGTTTCAGAAACAAAAGTCTGAAGAACAATAGAGCTTGGCTACCCGACAACACGGTTCCACAAGAATCGCTGGGTCGCTTTACGACGCTGGCCAGTGCGGCTTGGGACCATTGCGGGCAGCCTTGCGAGAGGTTCAGGTTCTCAACGAGGCGTCTTCGGGCTTCTCGGTCTGCGGAACAAAGACCGAGCTCTATCATCGGATTGCCAAAACGGGACTACTCCGCCCAACCTCGTCGCCTAACGTTTGTGAGAAAGATGACACATTCTTTTTGATGCTTTATTGTTCTAGCAAAGTCTACAATATCTGTCGATACAGGGGTGCATGTCAGCATCGTCATGGTTCTGCCGCCATCAACAAACTCCGAACCGTCATGGAGCGGTGACATGACCATACGCCCGTGCAATCAGGTTCGGTTTGTTCCGCAACCATTCCCATCGATGCGAGCAGTTCTTTCCCCTCAACCATGTTAGGAGCTTGGGCACTATTGCAGGACCATACCACGATCGAGCTGCAGAATAATGCTCACCTGTCTTTCTTGGCACAGTCAGATGACAGGACCGCTCCCCGCTTACGTCTACACTGTCCTCTACCACGGCTAGTCGCATGATCATAACAGATCTGCACTACATGCTTGTAGCTGAAGGAGCCGGATCCTTCTCTATAACGAAGATGCTGAAACAGCCAGCAATCTGGGGTATTGATATCGGCTATTTTTGGACGTCATTCTGACCATCTGGTCTGGTGCTTACCCGATTGAAGCTATAGCTGACGCCCCCAATCTCAGGTACAGCACTGGACATGTTGACATTCTTTCAGACTACAGCAAATCATCACAGATCGATTGCATTCGCGGAACGAACAGACGTGAATGGGGAAATGCAAGACATGCCTCGTGATATCACCCCCTAACGGTCAAAACCGCCGACCTGTTACGTGTTCTCCAACCGTCTTTACAAGCCGCAATCGTCGACCGGAGAAGCAGGACGCCATTCACAACGCTTTCTTTTGCACTTCACATGCTTATCAGACCTTACCATGGCTCGCCCGTATGCCATGACCTCCCGTCATTGTCCAAACACCATCCGACCACGTCTGTGCCATCCCTGACTCACCCGTCGGAGGGCCGTGGCAGGCTCCACGCGTTCATCCCCAGCCAGCTGTGTCTCGCCTGCTGCGGACTGTCCTCAGCCATGAAACATTCTCGCCACCAATAGACCTCTTGCTAACGCCACACTGGCGAGCATTCATACTTTGACCCGAAATTCATCTCGAACATCGTAAGCTTGTCACCGCCAAAAGTCTTTTCTCACTAGTCCCAAGTCAACACGTGAAGCTCCATCTGGACCTTTCGCTTGCAGGATTTATTATCTCATTTCCACTTCTAGATCACTCTCTGAGGTACTCGTTTCTTGAACATGTCCAGGAAACCAAATTTTGACGCCTTCCCACCGGCGACACTCGACACTGGTCCGCCCCAGCCCCAGGGCAGAGGGTCTACCATGTCGTTGTTCGGAAATGGTGCGGCCTCCCACTCGTCGGCCGGTATCTCGCCGATCTTTGTGCTAGCCATCGAGTACCGAGCCGTGGCTGCTCTATTGAATGGCCGATCAGGGGGTGATGGTCGAGTGAGACGTATTGAAGACTTTTCCCATTCATGCGATACGAGATCATCACGATTGCGTCTGCCCAACACAGCAGGTAGGTAGTCATTGTGTCTTTCGATCTCCTGGAGCTTTCGGTGTTGGGGTTGTCCCGAAGCTTGCGTTTCCTCTATACTTGGCATTCCATACCGTTGAGCATGTCTCTTCCGCCCGGAGAGTGGGTCGGGCAGTGACGTTGAGCTCGCACTTGTCTTGACAGATGAGCTTCGGCTTTGATGACGACTGGCGTGGATGTCTGATGATGTCCGACCGAGCGTAGATGTTGACGTCGAAGCATCGTGGCTTCTCCGTGAGCAGCATTCGCACCGACTCGCCTTGCTGGACCTGCTGCTCGAGCTGCGTCTCGAAGACTTGGGCTTCTTGTGCACCAGCTGCAGCTCCCAGTATGGCTTGCCCGCGTCCGACGATGCTGCTCTCTTCTCCGGCTTCGTGACATGCTTCCTCTTCGGCTCCTGGTATTTGACAAGCTGCTGCTGCTGCTCTTTCGCTTTGACAAGGTCTGTCTTTGATAGCCGCCTTCTCAGGTCCGACAGCGTCCCTACAGCTTCCCTCGAGCACGCCTCGGACAACGATGTCAGACTCCTCCAATCCACCTCCTTCTTCCTCTTGCCGTCCAGCAATCCAGCCACAATGTCCACCAGCCCAGCATTGAGCTTCAACAGGGTATGCGCCAATCCAAGACTAGCCCTCGCTATCATCCAGTCAGCACTGCTCACACCGCTCTCTGACCCACGTCCGACAATTTGGTGCCCATAAATGGAGAGGGAGACACACCATCCACACCACCAAATTCCCTTCCAACCCCTCTCACGCCAGCCTCATACTCCCCTCTCACCTCCTTCCTCCCCCTCTTCAACGCCCGTCCCAGTTCACCGACTCCGTTTTTCTTCCCCTTTCCTCGGCGCAAGACATCGCATCCACGCCCAAACGCAGCTATCAGACTACTCACAATAGAAGAGACAGAGGAGTCCTTTTCAACCCCCATTTTGCCGTGTCCACTAAGCAAACGGTATGCCGAGTACAACTTGCTCCTTGGAGGTCTGGGCCTCGGGCATATCGGGCAGCAGGATACTTATCTTCCTCCAAATCCAGCCACTTCTCTGCAGGGAGACAGCCAACGCATCTCGCATGGTGAGAAGACACTATAGATATTCTGCAGGCACGAACACCCTGGCGAGCACGGGATTGGATGCGCTGCCGCCGTGCAAGATGGAAAGGGTCTGCATCGAGAGAAGTGATTGGTGCAAGGTGCGGGGAGAAACGCATGCAGGGACGCTTGCTTTCGGTGGTGCGAGAAGGGCGAGTCAGGGGATTAGATAAGCGAGGTAAGGATTTCTGAGAGCAGTTGGAGTCTTCTTCCGCATCTTTACTTCGATTCATGTGTTGTGGTCTTCGGCTGGAACGTTGTCTGCCGTTCGATGATAGTCTTCCGAATGACCTGGAAGCGGGACTGCCATCGGTATCTCCTTGTCGGGGTCGAAAACCATGTCCAAGAGGCTGACAAGTCGGCTCCATGGTCCCACTAATGGAAGGTAGTACAAAGTGGGACATGTGCGGCGTGGTCGTAGCCATGGCACTTCAAATATGTCCATCGCGGCGCCTTCGATAGACAAGATCCATGAGTCGCAGGTATGCAAGGTGAGAAGTATTTCTATCACCATCCAAGACTTGGTCCAATCGTTGGATGCAAAATTAGCTCTAAGCTCGTTCAATTTCGCTCTCTTCCTTATGCTTCTATTCCTCAACGCTTTGCTCGTTCTGTCGTGAGAACAGACCTTCCACACCAGAGCAAGGAGAATCTCGAAGGCTACAATGCTTTCAATTCGGGTCCATTTAGCATACAGCCGGTCGACAGCGTGGAGACCGACATCAAATGGAACCAGCTGCCACCTGAAGCTACAGGGGTGCCTCAGGATCAGTCGGAGGATTGCCTCAGACTGACCTTGACGGTACCGATCAAGCACCTCGAAAAGAGCTCAGCTGGCCTGCCAGTGCTGGTTTTCATTCATGGAGGAGCCTTCATGGTGGGATCCAGCACACGAGCATACTATGATCCGACCCAGCTATGCATGGATGCCTTGGAGATGAAGCAACCGATAATCTTCGCGTCCATGAACTATCGGCTGAATGCATTGGGATTCATGCATTCACCAGAAGCTGCAGATCTCCTGCCAGCAAACAACGGTCTGCACGATCAGATCCATGCATTCGAATGGCTTCGTACATTCCTCCCTGGTTTCGGCGGCAACATCGACCAGATCACAGCCATTGGTCAATCAGCTGGTGCTGCGAGTCTTTCGCTTCACAACTCAGTACCACGAGAAGCCCCGTTATATCGCAGATCCATCGTCCTTTCAGGCTCTAGCGTAGTGCTGGTGACGATGACCCCGGAACAGCACCAGGCAGAGTTCCTACATCAAGCAGCAAAGCTGGGGATCGCTACATCCAATCGCAGCAGCGATGAAATCGCCCTACACATCGTCCGATTGCCGGTAGACAGGATTCGAGAGCTCGATATGCCGGGAGCACCCTGCTCTGGCACAGACCTTATACCATCACAAGATTGGGCGACTATGGCACACGCACGTCACAGCATCCCCAATCCACGGCTCGAGTCACAGATCTTGAGCTCTTGCACATTCGACGGTAGTATATCCTACATGGTCGCCCTCAGCCAAACCCGCAAGAACCTCGCAGCCACATTCCAAGCCATCTGCAATACCAGACTGCAAGATTCCGCCACACTCCTGGGCATATACAACATCACCTCCACCGACAGCGACCCAGAAGCCCTAGAGAAGATCTGCCAAATCGTCACGGACATCGGCTTCTTCAACGCAGCCGTCAGCCACGCCAAAGGAGCCCAATTATCCTCCTCTTCGACCCTGACCTACCTGCAACTCTTCGACCTCCCGAACCCCTTCTCCGGCCTCCTCCCTTCGCATCGCTTCGCCACTCACACGTGGGACATCGTCGCCCTTCTCGGTCCCTTTGATCACCTCGTTCCCCAAAAAGGACTTGGGCGTGATCAAAGCCTGGCGTCGCCAAATCCTCACTTACATAACGACTGGCGACTGGCCTTGCCCAGCATGGAACCCAGAAGAGTTCTCGACTCTCCACGTCGCAGAGGAGGGTCTTCGCTTTCTCGGTCGAGAGGCGATGGCGGACCACAGAGCGAGCAAGTTGATGGACTACGCCGAGACGCAAGGAGGGGACGCAGGCGCTGACATGCTGTGGGAAGACGTGGTGCGGTTTTTCTTAAAGACGGGGAATCCTAGGTATGCGCATGAAGCTGAGGCATTGCTGAGGCAGGCGGTGGTTGACGGAGTACGAAACGAGACGTCGTTGGAATGATATGTGTCGTATTGCGAGCTACGACGATGACATATCACAGAGTGCCAGACTGGATGAGAAGGAGAAACTTTGTGCTCCTGGATTGATATCTATTCGCTCCAGCCTCTTCAGCTAGCTAGCCAAGAATGCATCTATCCCTGCTCATTGTAAATACTCATTAATCATACACCCCCATGCCTTCCCATTATCCTTTCATGAACGATTACCCCTCAAATCGCCCCCGTGGCATCAATCACCACCACCACCCTCCCCTCTCTCTCCTGCCTCACCCTCTCAATCTCCTCCCACTCCCTCTTCTTCCCTTCGTGCACCTCACTTAGCTCCCTGACCCGACTCTGCATATTCCCTTCCCACTCCTGACCAAACACGCCTTGAAACTCTTCCTTTGCGGCCTCGGTCAGTACCTCTTTGACCTTCTCCAACGCAACCCTTTTCAGCTTCCCGATTTGGCTCAACACCTCGTCCGCTTCCTCTTCTTCACGCTTCCTCTTGGTCATGCGCTCTTCCGCCTTCACCTTCTCCCTTTCTGCCCTCATCTCCTCCAGCTCTGTCCTTCGCCGGATCTTCGCTGCCAAGTACCGTGCTGAATGGCTCAGGACCTCGCCTTCGCCCTGGCTGACGAGTTCTCTCTTCACTTCCCTGATGGCGGATCCAGGCGTGCCGGGAATACCATTGCCATTGATGCTGCCGATGACGGGCGCTGGCTGTGGCAGTTTCAGACTCCGGACTTCGCCTTCTCCTTCCACGTAGACGGGTGGAGCGGTGAAGAACAGTACTTTCCCTTCGTCGTTGGTCTGGAAGAGGTAGCGAATCTCATCTGGGATGCTGGCGTCGGCGTTGTCAGGCAGCGTGTACACCTCGATGGGAGCAGGTCCACGGTAGCTTGCTGCTGCTGCGACCGGAGCATCCGGGCGAAGAAAGGGTAGGGAGGAGGAAGCAGATTGTGCAGCAAAGCCTTGCGAATTCTGCTGATTGAGGCTGGGACGAGCGCTGGGTGTAGCATAACTTGGTGTAGCGGGATTGAAAGCTACGGAGGGATTAAAAGGGCGTGCTTGGATGTGCTGATGAGGAGCTGGTGAACCGGAATTCGGATATTGATGAGATGTGAATGATTGGCGGTGACCAGTCGATGGTCTGAGAGGTGATTGGGTCATGTTTTGTTGCTGAGGAGCCGGCGAGAAGGAAGGACGTGGAGGTGGATCTGGCTGGCGTTGAATAGGAGCTGGAGGCGGCGTTGGTGGAGGAGGGGGTGTGGGTTCTGGAGGCGGCGAATCCTGCTATTGTCAGTGACTGAATGAGCGCAGCACATGTTCGACTCACCCTTGGATCTCGAGGACGCCGATGCACCGCTCCAATCTTGGGTGGTGCATTCTCAGCGCCCCATTCCGGTTTTGGAAGTTCATCCGTCTCCTTCTGCTCGTCCTTGAGAAGATATGCGATTGGACTCGGGAACTTCTTCATCCTCCTCGCCGTTGGGAAGAGATCCATGGCGTAGTCCTTGTCCCTGACTTCATCTGGCAAGCAACTAGCCCATGTTTTGATCTTATTGTGCGTCAACTTCTCCTCATTGTATCTGGCATCGCAGACAAAGACTTCGGTGTCCGGGGAAATATTGCTGGGTCGTCCTTTGAAGTACCTTGTGACGAACATGATGAAGCAACGGCCGACTATCTCGTCGATCCTATGGTCCCGATACTGGCCAGTCTTGACAACCTCATTCTCCAGAAAGTGCTTGTCGAATCGATGGACAGTCTGCTCTGGTCGATAGTACCAGCACACGTTGACCCACTTGCCGCCCTGAGCATCCTGATATGTTCTGTATATCTGTGATGGGATCGGCTTTGTGAGGTCGTTGACGTTCTGGATTAGCACCCAATCGCCAACCTTGTACAGCTCTCCATTGTGCAAGATACCTTCCGGCATGGGAATTCGACCTTCGTCTCCAGCATACTCGGTATCAGGTCGAGCTCTGACCTCTTCAGCCAAGCGATGTGCTTCGACCTTTAATGCACCCGCATCCTTGTAGATCTGGCTGTCATCTTCGTTGTATTGCTGCGCATTGTCGCACATGAGGTCCACGTCTTTCAAGAATTGCTCCAATGACGAGTACTTCTTGCGCTTATACTTTCGCTTCAGACCATCGTATGCGATCGGGTTTCTGACCTCCTGAAAGTACTCTGGCATGGCGGTTTTGTCGGGCAGACGCTCGAAATGTGATATCAAAGCTGTCCCTTGGTCGTTCTTCGGCTTGCGCAGACCCTTGAGCACTGTCTGAATGCGACCTTCGGTTGGTGTGAGCACTTTCGGTGGTCGGCCTCGCTTCTTCCTTGGATCTGGGTCATCACCCTTGTCCTCCTTGGATGCAGCTGCCTCCTTTTCGCGTTCCCGCTTGATGACACTGGACTTGCGTGGTCGACCTCTTCCACGCTTCTTGGGTACCTCATCGCCGAGCTCCTCATCCGCTTCATCGTCCTCGTCTTCCTCTTCGTCTTCTTCCTCCTCCTCTTCCTCAATGGGTTGTTCGTCTGCTGCTGGGATCTCGCCAAGGTAGGGAAGTTGTGCGTCTTCTTCGGAGAAGACTTTTGAATCGACGGCCTTTTTCAGCTGGTTCTCGAGTTGCTGCTTGAGGACCACGCCGTCCTGATATGCTCCAGCGTCCGGGAGGTTGTAGACGAACGCATTGTGAGGGATCTACTACCGCATGAGTACAGGCTCGAGGACCCGTCGGCCGAGACTCACCAGCGCAAAGTCGCGCACAAATTCCTTGATTGTCATGTACTCCTTGTTGTTAATCTTCGACTTGATCATACTAAGTGCCATCGGTTCCTTGATCACATCGTAGTATCCAGGCAGTGCGCGCTTATTGACCTTGCGATGGAAGACCTTGGAAGGATCATGACCCCTTTGCGAGTTAGCATTGTTCCGTTGGACGATTGTATAGACTTACTCGGCCGTGCGAAACTCGTAGATGTGATTCAACACATCCAGCATCGCGGTCCAGATCTCGTCCGACAAGGTAGAGGCCTGCTTGGGTGGTTTCGAGGCATCCTCCTCGCGGTCAGGGGAAGCGCTCGTACTAGAGCGCTTCGGAGCCATGATGCGCGATCAATATTCAATGTCGCGCAACCGCGCTGCCGCAAGAGATGGACTCGAAAGTGTAGCAGATCACAAGAAGAGCTCGCGTCGCGAATGCAGGTCCACAAAAAATAAGAGGCAGGTGCAGCCGAGTGCGGAGCCGCACCTTGTTCCGTCGATCGCCGCACGTGCTTTCGTCTTTGAGAACACCGTCACATGCTCGGAATACTTTTGCACGTTATTGAACATACACTTGCTTTGAGCGTTCATGCTGATTCCTCCTTGACAGCTTTGAATGGTGAGAAAATCTGAACATCTTCTTCTCAGACCGATCCTCCTATACGTGCTTGTATCACGAGTCCCTTGGAGTCGGTATTCTGGCAGGCCAGGTAGCTGGAAGACCAGCACTCCAACCGCTGAAGTGGCGGCATAGCGCGTCGTACATCGCCAAAAGCCGCAGCTTGCCATGTCTACAATCCGGATGCGTATACGAGGTCCATCTGGCCAGTCCACAATCACAATACCCTCAGACTCTACATGGGGCGACCTCAAAAAGGAGATATCAAAAGCAGCCTCCGTGGACTCTTTCGACCTCAAATATGGCTTCCCACCACGACCCCTGGGTAACGCCTCTCTTGAAAATGACATACCGCTCTCAAGTCTTGGGGTCAGTCTGAACGGTGAGCAACTCACCGTCGTCCCACACGAGACGCCCCTGGAATCCGCCCCTGCAACAAGCGCCACTCCCTCCGCCTCATCTCCAGATAAACCTCTATCTCTGACCCGCAAGTCCAATCCCGCAATCTCAGACTCCGAGCTGCCTGAAATATCAGTACCACAGCTCGATGGCCTCCTTACACTCCGCGTAATGCCAGACGACAACTCCTGCCTCTTCCGCGCCCTTAGCACGGCCCTCCTCGGCGCCTCCCTAGACGGCATGACCGAGCTACGCTCCATCGTCGCGCAGAAAATCCAAGCCGACCCAGACTTCTACACAGCCGGTGTCCTCGAGAAGCCACCCGACGAGTACTGCCGATGGATCCAACACCCGGATAGCTGGGGTGGCGGGATCGAGCTGAGTATCCTCAGCACAGAATTTGGGGTAGAAGTATGCAGTATCAACGTCCAAGATCTCCGAGTAGATCGTTTCAACGAAGGAAAGGAGAAGAGGGTGATAGTAGTCTACTCCGGCATTCATTACGATGTAGTAGCCGTGACGCCTTACACAGGTGCAGATCCAGATATGGACAGGAAGGTCTTCGACGTTGTCCGGATAGAAGGGGAAGAGATGGATGGTGGCGCACTAGAAGCCGCCAAGGAACTGTGCAAGACGTTACAGCAACGGCACTACTACACTGATACGAAAGGGTTCGATCTCGTCTGCAATATCTGCGGATGGAAGGGCAAGGGGGAGAAAGGCGCCACGGCTCACGCAAAGGAGACGTCGCATATGGATTTTGGCGAAGCGTAGCATACCCACCGTATATCCATGCATTGCTGTCCTTCCTCCCATTTGCCAAGTACACCCAAACCCCCACTCGTCCCTTCACCCACCCTTCCAATCCCGCAAACACCCTCACTGATCACCAAACATCTCCCCCATCCCCTCGGGCGGCGTCCCCCCCCTCACTATCCCCTCCCCCGTATCCATCCCCTCCACCCACCTCCTCTTCCCCTTCTCATCCCTCCTATTCCCTCCCACCCCAATCTTGCCCACCTCACTCATCCTCACCCCTCTGATCCCCTCCAACAGCTCCATGACAACAGCCCGCTGCTCTCTCTCCTTCTTACTGCTCACCACCCTGTGTACCGCGTTCTGCACCCTGCCTGGATCCAGTCCTTGTATCGACAGCAGAAACCCGACTGCTCGTCCAGAAGAAGGGGCATAGTTATGCACCACGCAGGCGATCAGGGCCGAGAGGTCTTTCTGTACGTCCACGAAGTAGCTCTCATTCAAGCTAGTGATGGCCGCTTGCAAGCAGGTGGTTTCGAGGTGTGCTTGGACTGTAGAGGCGGTGTGGCGTTGCTCGTCGGAAGGCTGGGGTCTGTCTTGTCCTGGTTGCAGGAGAGCGATGTACTGCGCTACCACGGAGCGGAGGACGTGGGTTGCGATGGCGACGCAGCGGGAGTCGCGCATGCGGAGGGCGTCGGTGAGGAAGGCGACGAGGGGCTCGGCGGTGGTGGGGGAGGAGAGGAGGAGGGTGGAGAGGAGGGTATCTGGGGTGGTGGAAGAGGGGCGAGGGATCTGTGAGGGGACGAGGAGTTTGTGGGCGAAGTTGATGACGGTGTAGGTCGTTGAGCGGACGATGGAGTCGGCTTTCATTTCTTCGCTGAGGTTGTGCGTTGTGTCTGTGTCGGTGGACCGGGACGCTTCGACGAGTTCCCATTCTTTGGTGAGCTTGATGCGGAGTTTGGAGAAGGCGAGAGAGACGAGGGGGCTCAGGAAGGATTGTCGGTGTTGGGGTGGGCAGCGTTCCACTAGGCGATCGAGGAGGGAAATGAGTCGCTGAAGATGGTGGGTTGAGAGGTACTCGGCGTCTCCAAGAAGCGCAGTGGCCAGGGGTTCTGCAAGATCGGTAATGCCATAGAAGACATCAGGAAAGCGAGTCATTCCATGGATGATATAGTAGCAGCTGTCCCTAACTTGCCGTGGTGCACCGCGGACAGTTGAGGCGAAACCTTCGTAGGTCTTGCTGCTGCCACTAACCCGTGCGGCGAAGTCATCTCTAGACTCGCTTGAGATGCCGGACTGCCAGAATCGATCAACCAACATCTTACGAACGACTGATTGTATCTGGGTTGGGAATTGTTCCCAATGCTGCGGTGCGGCAAACGAAGTAGCGTGTCGAAGTAACGTGAGCAGATTCGGCAGAATGATGGGAATGATCTTGCCCCATATCGCTGCAGCGATCCGTTGAGGTGCCGAGTTCTCCTTGAGACCTTCAGAAGAAGCCCCCAGCAAGGATGTAGTCATTCGAAGTGGTAGAGCTTCCAACTTCTGGTTGATGAGCTTCTGGATGTATGTTCCTGCATCATCCAGTGGAGTGTTAGCCCAGTCAGCTGTCTCGCCAAATTTGGCCTGTTCCACATAATTCGTGAGTTTACTCAATCCTATGATCTCGCAAAAGCCTTCAAATGATGAAGCGCCCTGAGCAAGGCTTTCATCAGACCAACCGATCGCGATTGGCTCAAGCAGAGGCTGAAGCTGTGTCAACCTGCTCTGTTCGTCGAGCTGCACTGTTCGCTGTGTGAGGGTGACTGGAAGAGCTTTGTAACCCCAACGGCTCTTGTCGTCAAGGCCGGTGTCTTCCAACAACCGCTCGATCAGCGCGAAGATCTGCTGATTGTTATCGTATAGCTGGTTAGGGAAGTATACAGCCAGTCTCTGGATCTCTGCCAGCCGCTCGATCTCGAATTGCTTCATGGCTTCAAGGTAGCCTGCATCGGCAGCGTCGGTCTTAGTCCCAGCTTGCAGCACCGCGGCCGCTGCTGATACGACAAGATTGTCAGGTGCTGGCTGCAGACGAAGAACAATTTCTATCAACATCTTCGAACAGACCCTGGCCACGTCCGGCTGCAAATGCTCGTAGGCTGCAGGATCAGTTGTCCTAAGTCCAGTCTGCATGAGTGCATTGCACTGCTCTGAAAGTTGTTCTATACTGTGCGCGATCTCTTGTTGTAGACTTGGATCTGGTTGACCGGGCAGTTGACTCTGTCTCTTGCCATTGGCCCATCTTGAATACCCCGATAATGCTGACTTGACGGCGAGGTAATTCGCTTCTAGCTGTACGATAGGTATGTCGTTTTTCGAATATGGTCCATGTCCTGCACTCGACCGTGACCCTCGCAGGCCATCGACAGTACCGAACATATCCTTCATCTGTTGCAGAAGATAGCTGATAGGTTCAACCGGGCGTTCTTGAGAAATCCTTTCAATGACTTTTGTACAGTATCGTCGATAATTTCCCAGGAATGCATGAAGCTCGGGAAGTGTCTCAAAGTCTTCATGAAGATATTTGAGAATTGGGTGTGAAGTGTCCTGCGGCAAGGCCTCGAACTTGATAAGTCGTACCAGGCAGGTGTCCATCAAGATGCTATCGGCTTGTTGTAGCAACGAGCGGATGTCCTTACGCTTGGTTGCGATTGCGTCGGATAGACTGTGAAGGACGGGTATCGAGACAAGCAGACTGTCGCTTTGAAAGACGTTCGCTGAAAGATCATAGAAAGCCATAATTTGAGTATCGCTTTCGAAAAGAGAAGGGTACTTTGTAACGCCAGCTCCGATGGCGGCCAGCACCTGATATGATTATTAGCAAGTCACTTGTGAATCGGATGAGGATGGCCTACCTCGGAGAGCTTCTTTTGCAGGGTATAATTCGTTTCGTCAATATCGTCAGGATTCGTTTCCGAGGCCGTAAAAGTTCGCTTCATCATTTCTATACGAGTTGGTGTGATCGCCGAACGGAAGATTTTCTCCCAAGCTGTGTGGAAGTGAGGATTGTAAGGTCGACTGAAGATGGCAAGGAGAAGTTCAATGGCAGCCTACATATACTTAGCCTGTTATCGTAGTATATTGTCTGGTGATGCTCACGACACGAATCGTCTCATTACCATACGCAAGAGTGTCGTATACACAGTCAATGCACTCTGTCTCAATAATGCCGTCAAAGCTTATCCAGCTCACGGTCGGCTTGAGAGACTCGAGAGCTCGTGTGATAATCGCTGTGACCGTAGAGGTGTCTAGATTGGCTTGGTTGCCAGCCATGGATCTGAGCAAATTGCATGTCTGCAAAAGCCATCCGGCCTCACTCTGTCGGACTCTCGTGCTGTCGTCTTCGCCTTCTTTGTATTTGCGGTACAGCTGAGGCGGTATGACGATCTCGTTGAGCGCATGACCGAGAGTCTCCTGTCTCAACATGGCTACAGGGTTCTCTCTGACGCAGATGTCGTCTGACAGACACTCCAGTACGTACAGGACGAAGACCTTGTTGCAGTGAAACCTGGAATCTGACGGAGCTACATCCCACAATTGCAGCAGCATGGTGTCCATATCCATCCATGCGTCTCCCCATGTCCTCTTAGCAAGTTCCACCCACAATAGAGCAATCTTGTTCCGGATGTATCCTGCATCTTCTGCTCGCATAGACCTGGCCAACTCCACAACCCATTGGCGTAGAGCATCTACTTCCTGTGAAGCGTACTGATCCCATTTCCTGACCAATGCAATTTCAAGTAATGAGAGGCCGAAGTGACGAGCATGAGCCGGTAGTGAGTGGTTGTTGGCTAGAGTAAATCCGTGATGAGGGGCTTCATGATTGTTCATCAACTCCTCCAGATATGCAAGCGCCTCCTGCCGGACATCCGCGGACGTCTTCGGGTCGTACGAGACTTGAAGAGCATGTTCGATCCTGGCAAATGTCTCCTGGCTGTCAGCGGAAGCTGTTGCACCATTTAGTGCTGTCATTGCAGCCCATGCGGAGCTGTCAAGAGAGTGCCTGTATTGATGTGCACTATCGCTAAGATTGGAATTGACGAATATGAGCTGAAGCGTGAGGGAGTGATTGGAATGGCAAGGTGAAAGCAGAATGAAGGCCGGTTGGCGCTACACAGCTCAGTTAGTGAGCAAAGGTTGCCGGCAGAGGTCCACGAGACGCGAGAGCACGTGCCCAGAAAAGTCAAAGTGCTTGCATGGACTGGTACCATAGCAGACTAAAGAACGACTACATGACCCTGCATAAACTCCATGCAACGCTTAAAGGATATTCCAATGCTTCCGACCTTACATGACTGTACAGCCCACCACTCTGCGACATTGCTCAATGTAACCCTCCTCAGCTTCCTCAGCACTGATGACCCTTCCTTGCCTCCTCATGATTCCCTTGACGGATAACTTTTGCTCACCCTCTGCATGCCACCACTTCAGCATCTGTACAGGCGTCTCCTGCAAAGTGTCGTTCATAATGCTCCACTTTCCTCCACTGACTTCGACGTCCGTGGTATCCTGAGGGTAGTGGAATTCCGGTAGATAGATCTCTGTAGGTAGGTCCTGTTCCGTCGCCTTTGGAGCGTTGATTGTGATTGTGAATGTACATGATCGTAGATCGAATCCGTAGCTAACAATATCGCCTGCTGTGAAGATTGGCGCAGGTCTCACGTACGCCTCTGCAGCCCTGAACGTCGGATGCTCGTTGCTGCTCTGAATCGATGATTTGCTCATGCTCATCTGGTCTACCGACAGTGTCCGATCAATGTTCTTCTTGGAGATGGAGTCATCGGTGGAAGTCCTCGACTCCGAGTAGGATGGGGAGTTGGGATCAAAAGAGGTCGCTGTGAGGGACGGTGCCAGTGGTAAGGCCCTATCATCCACAGAGAAGACAGATAAATCCTCGCCGTTCCAGTTGTCACCCCATTTGTGATTGTTCTGTTGAGGTCAGTATAATCACTGTTACCGCGTCTTGCGGACTTACCGAGGGCACATAGACCCAGAGCGTGTGTCCTGCTGCTCCACAACCTTCCAGTGCATAGTGATTAGCGTCCATCGCTAGTGTTTGACTGGTATAGTCTCCACTCTTGTACGCATACTTCTCATCCATGTCGTACGGAATTCCAATTTCTGTGAAAATGCAAGGGTGTTCTCCCATGTAGTCGATACCTTCTTGCTTCATCGCGGTGAGCTGGTCCTTGAAGCAGTTGCGAATAGCAGTCTCCCCAACCTTCACCGCAAATGCAGGAGTGAGGTACTTCCCTCTCAAGATGCCAAACACATCGACGTTCCAGTACCGATTCCACTTCTTTGTGAGTAAAGTTATGCCATCATAGAAATGTGCAGCATAGATCATGTTCTTGTCGTCATCCCGCGTGCCCTTGATCTTTGGAGGAATCTCAAACGGCGACGGTTCGCAGAGCATGATACAGTCCGGATAGGCTTCTCGGATGGCAGCAGCATACGTCCGGTAGTAGTGCATGAAGTAATTGTTGGTGAAGAATTCGTGAGTCATGTCTTCGTTCGACACCGGGTGTTTGGCAAAGTAGTCCTTCCGTAATAATTGATCCTTTTTTGTGTCCCAAACGCCATGTTGTGCCCATAAACATTCTCCAATCTTCCAGCCCGGATCGCGCTTCCATCCATACCTCTTGTCATGCTCATCCGAAGCAAGCCACGCAGACTCACCTTGAGGGTCAACCAATTCCGATCCGGACTTGTATGGCCCTAGTCCGCCAAACTCGTAGGTATCAATCTCGACTGCCCGACCGGATCCTGTCAGCATGGCTTGGAATGCTGTTGGAGCTGTTCCCCTTTTGAGATTCTGCTCGGCTGGAAGTGTCGACAGATCGTGATTTACCAGGTAGCCAGGATTTGGCTCGTTGATACTTTCGAACCCGAAGACAACATCGTTCTCAAGGTCCTTTGCATCGACAATGCGCTTGGCAAGGTGCTTGCATGCGTTTGTGAAATGTCCTTGAAGATAGTCCTGGATGTTCCTTCCATCGATGATGGCTTTGGGCGCAAAGTCCTTGCCCGCGAAGAAAAGGGTGAAGATTGTTTGAGCAGCCAATCGGTAGTAATTCGTCGCCCAAATCATCTTGGGGAATTGCTCAGGATCAGGCCAGGTGTTGTGCACAAGGGCTGCCTGTGTAACATGAAATTTCTTGGGGTCAAAGCCGCATGCGTAGATGGTCCACATGGGAGCCCCAGATCCACCCGTGTACCGTGACCAAACATCTTGATGAGGATCCATGAAGATGTAGAATCCGTAACTCTTTGCCAATCGCAGCACTTCCAAGGTGAAATCGATAAAGTCCTCGTCATATTTCCCTGGTCCTGCATGTTCCAACGCCTCCCAAGTGAAGACATATCTTATCGTGTTCATGCCCCATTTTTGTAATCGCGAAAAGTGTGTATGTGCTTCGTCCAGAGGAAATGGTCGACCAACAAAGGAGACCGAGTCACCATCGAAGAATCCTTCCTTCACATGTGATGATTGATCAGGTTTGTATGGTAACTTGCAGTCTCCGGCAACATTGATGCCTCGAAGGGTCACCTCTCTGTTGTGCTTGTCCCTGAACCTCCTGCCATCAATCCTCAGTCGAAAGTCGGTCATGTTGGAGAGCAACGCGCGTTCCTTGTTTGACGAGAAACTCGTTATTAGGAGATAATCTTGGAGAACCCGTTCCAGATGGTCCTAATAGACACAAATTGGATCGGAGACAAGCTGTGTTCTATGAAATAGACTGACAAGAAGATCAACTTTGAAGTGGTCTGAGAAACGAAACGGTACAAGCTCCGAAGCCCATTCAGTGCCAATCAAGCGACTTGGTTGCGGGGACGTCATGAGCACGCTTTGATGAGCGGCCTCTGCCGCCCGCCAACCTTAATTTGTGACGATGGGGCTAGGCCGGAAGAGGAGAGCATCAAACCAGGGTCTCATTGAAAGCTGGCCTTTGGAATCTCGACGTCTCTTTTGCTCCACGACGTTCTCCTCATCCTTCCCTTCCAGCCTTATGCAATTACGACAATGGTTCGCCCGGTGAAGCAGCTAGCCTTGGGCATCCTCGTGGCCTCTGCGCCCTTTGTCTCTGCTCTATCGCCCTCGGACATTTCGGCCGACACCCCAGTGGCACAGATAATAACTTCTGCCACTGCTGCGCTTGCTCAAGGACATGCTCAGGATGCTCTCACATACTTTGACATTGCGGTGACGAGGGATCCACAGAACTATCTCACCATATTTCGACGAGGAGCTGCATACCTTTCATTAGGGAAGCACTCGCAAGCCAACCAGGACTTTGATCGGGTATTGGCGATCAAGCCCAACTTTGAGGGCGCACTGGTACAACGAGCGAAGATCAAGAGTCGCAACGCCGATTGGAATGCTGCGAGAAAGGACTACAAGGCAGCAGGGAAGACTGGAGGCGAAGAGCTTAGGGACTTGGATGATGCAGAAGGAGCAGAGAAGGTATCTGCGGATGCTGAGAAGTCGGGTGATTGGAGCGCTTGTACCTCGAACGCGGACGTCGCCCTCAATGTCGCGAGTGGTTCACTAGACCTGAGAAAGCGGAGGGCGCACTGTCGGTTCGAGAAGGGTGAGATCCATGAAGGATTGAGCGATCTCCTCCACGTTGCGCAGATATCTTCTTCTGAAGATGCATTTTTACGACTATCGGCTACCTATTTCTACTCGCTCAATGAGGCCGACCAAGGTCTATCGCAGATTAGACGATGCATGCACTCGGATCCAGACTCGAAAGCATGCCGGAAGCTGCTGAAGGCCGAGAAAGCAGTCGACAAGCGGCTGAAGAAGGTACGGGATCTGTTCTCAAAACGGCAATACAACAGCGCTGCGAAATTGCTTGTCAAGACCGGCGACGACGAGGGCCTGCTAGAAGAGATCAAAGCAGATGCAGGCAAGCTCAAACAGGCGGGCACCATCCCGTCAAATGCACCATCTCAGCTCTACGAGTCACTCGTCGAGCTCACATGTGAAGCCTACACCGAGATGAACAACCACAAGCGGGCAGCACCATACTGCACGGAAGCCTTGACCTTCAACCCCAACTGCCTTCCTGCTCTCGTCGGGAAAGCCACTCGAGAGATTGACAACGACGATTTTGAAGAGGCAATCCGCACTCTCAACACAGCCAAGGAAGCGCACAGTCAGGATCGCCGTGTGAACGAGCTTTACAACAAAGCACAAAATTTGCTTAAGCGGTCCAAGCAAAAGGACTACTACAAGGTTCTGGGCGTATCACGAGACTCGGATGCAAGAGACATCAAGCGTGCCTACCGAAAACTCAGCGTCAAGTTCCATCCCGACAAAGCATCTCAACAAGGTATCACGGTCGAAGAAGCGCAGAAGAAGATGGCTGGCATCAACGAAGCATACGAAGTGCTTAGCGACCCTGAACTGAAGCAGCGATTCGATAACGGCGACGATCCGAACGACACTAGTCAACAAGGCAACCCGTTCCAAGGCAGTCCCTTTGGCGGAGGATTCCCAGGCGGTCAGCAATTCATGTTTCAGCAAGGGGGAGGCGGAGGTCAATTCAAGTTCAGAGCGGGAGGTGGCGGTGGGGGCTTTCCAGGTGGATTCCCGTTCTGAGCACATTGAGAGATTTGTGACATTAAGCATGGCGTGGAGTTTGGAGGGTCGGCAGACATGTAGGATTGGTAGCCATTTCTCGAACCTGATATTTGCTCACTTGCGACGAACTACAATCCGTTCTCATCAGATCATCCAATCACGCAACATTGTCCGCATAGTGTGTTAGACATATGTGCTCAGCATGAAGTGAGGGTTGTGATCCCTCATGCTGCTATTGCCACCTATGTGGTAAACACATATCTCGGGTTCTCATCTCCTAACTCCCACGCTTCCTCCTCCGTCATTCCCTCCGTCCTGGCGTCCCTGTCACCCCTCGCCCTCTTCTTATTCTCCCTCGTGAACCAAACACTCATTCCAGCATAAATCAACACCGCAACTGCCACCACACCCACCGTCACCCCATGACCTCTCAAGAACCTCGGTCCTTCCCTTGGCGGATACAGAAATCCTGCCATGATCCCACTCGTGTTGCCAATCGTCAACTGCAACCCGGTCGCCGTCGTCCTCTTCCCATACCTCGGGTTATTGCTCGGCAACCAAGCCAACGGCAGTCCCACTAAGACATACAGCCCTAATGCAACCAGGAAGCATCCGGCGTACTGCACATTCGACCCCACAGGACTCATCAACAGCGCGTACCCCAACACAGAAAACAACCCCAGCACACATGTGAATAATCCCCTCTGCTGCCTCTGATCCGACACCCACGCCACGAGCAAATACGTAATCGCCCCCGTAGCATAGCACGGAATCGTCAACACCTGCACCAACGCCGTGGACGCCCCCGGGTTAATCCCGCGAATAATCGTCGGCAAAAAAGTCGAGTACCCATAAAGCATCGTATCAGCACAAAACTGCCCAGCAGAAAAGACATAAATCTTCCAATCCTTGAGTCCCTTCCTCGCATCCTTCCACTCGAACGTATCCGTCTGCCCAGGCTGAGCCGCGCGACGAGCAAGCATCATCTTCTTCTGCTCTGGGGACAGGAAGAAGGCCGTCTCCGGGTCGTCGGCCAGGAGCCACCAGCATGATATCCCGAGCAAGACGGTCGGGATACCTTCTAGGATCATGATCCAGCGCCATCCGCGGAGCGAGGCCGTCCCATCGAGGAAGCCGATGGCGTAGGCGAGCAATCCGCCGCATGCGCCTGCTACGGCGGCGGAGACGAAGAGGTAGCCTACGCGGAGAGCTAATTCCCGCTTGGTATAGAAGGTTGTGAGGTAGACGGCCAATCCTGGAAACAATCCGGACTCGAACACGCCGAGGAGGAGACGGCAGGTAATGAGCCCGCCGAAGTTTTGGGTCAGGCCGGTGAAGGTAGCAATTATGCCCCAGGCTGTGGTGATGAAGGAGATCCAGCGCGAGGGACGGACGTAGTGCTTGATGACGAGGTTGGAGGGGAGTTCGAAGATGATGTACGTGACGAAGAGGATGGAGACTGCGGTTTGGTATTGGGTGGCTGAGAGGTTGAGGTCTTCTTCGAGGCCGTAGAGGCGGGCGTTGCCGATGTTGACGCGGTCGAGGAAGGAGAGGGTGTACAGGAGCATTACTACGGGGATGATTGCGCTGTCTAGTTTGCGGACAAGTTTCTTTTCCAGCTCCGGATCGATGTCTTGAAGGATTAATTCCGTTGTTTGTGTCTTGCTGGGAGATTGCTCCATCTTGGCGGCGAGTGAAGTTGTGAATGTAATTATTTGTAGGCGTAAGCAGCAGGTGATGCTTTCGCAATGCTTGCAGTAGTCTCGAAGGGAAACCCTTCTATACCATAGGTAATTGTGGCTTGAGCCAGTCCAGTAGCAAAATTTGCTCGCTACAGCTCTCTACCACAATGCATGTGATCTGCTCAGATCTGATCCCTGCCTCAAGTCTCGTAGCCCACGTCTGTAAATACTTGAGGGAAGAGATTGCTGTCAAAGAAGATTGAGAGACAACTTACAGTGGACTTATCTTTTAGCGTGTGTTATGTCATTGGCGGGAGGAGTGCTGATCTCTGCATGGCCCATATCTGGTGGGGAAGACTGTGCAGTCTGTCACTTCCACCTATAATTACCCAAACTTACAGTGAAATGGGAGACTGAGCAGAGCAGATGAAGCTATACTGTCGCAGGTCCTTCGTCCTCGGATAACACGTGTGGAGATTCAGAGAGAGCTAGTTCGCTTGATGTGAGAACGAGAGCAGTCGTGGTCTGATGCTCGGGCAATTAGTGGGGTCCCATCGTGGCCCGAGCGACCGGAGCCGGAGGTTTGATGGAGGGGCAGATTCTGTGAGATTTGGTACGGGAGTGGACACATCTGCAGCGTCAGAAAACCCTCGGTCAGCGAGATCCATTTTTTCGCGCTGCATGCACTTTGGACCCCAATCTGTCCGCGACAACCAAGACTCGAATCGCCGGATCTCACAATGCCCGCTCCTACGAGGCCGAGGAAATATAATAAGAAGAGGGTAACGCACTATCCGATCCAATCCCTACCACCTAATCCAAGTTTATTCCTAACCATGTCAAAGGATCTTCAGCAAGCCGTCGAGTCAGCCCAGCCAGGCAACAAACGTGATGCCGACGAAGTAGTCAACGGTGACAAGCGTAGCCCAAGAGGTGCTCTACAAGTTCAAGATAGGGAAAACAAGAGAATAAGTGCGTCTTTCCTTTCTTCGACGAAGAGGAAAAATCAGACGACGACGACAATCTTCAACGATGTCTCGTGAGAGTCCATTCTTTCAACAAGAATTGTAACTGACTTGCGGTTCTCTGTGTGTAACAGGAACCCAATCTTTACCTCCACCATCACTGCCGCAACTTGTTGCTGAGCAGCACCATCCAATTCCTGCCGCAGACAAGGACACCAAGCGACTGATTGTCGTCCTGTCCAATGCTAGCCTCGAGACGTACAAGGCATCCTTCGGCGGACGTGGAGGGCCGAGAGAGGAGAAGTACTCTCTGCTCAATAGCGACGAGCACATTGGTGTCATGCGCAAGATGGGTCGCGACATCAGTGACGCCAGACCAGACATTACCCACCAGGTAAGATCGCTTGGTCAGCCCCGCGGACGCATACTGATGGCAGGTAGTGTCTTCTGACCTTACTGGACTCGCCTGTAAACAAAGCCGGTCGATTGCAGATCTACATCCACACAGCAAAGGGCATTCTCATCGAAGTCAGCCCGACTGTCCGGATTCCGCGTACTTTCAAACGATTTGCTGGTCTGATGGTACAGCTCCTGCACAAGTTGTCGATCAGATCTACGACATCACAAGAGAAGCTTCTCAAGGTGATCAAGAATCCCATCACCGATCACCTGCCACCCAATTGTCGAAAGGTTACGTTGTCCTTTGATGCGCCTGTAGTGCGAGTTCGAGATTACATCGAGGACCTCGGCCCCAAGGAGAGCATCTGCGTCTTCGTTGGTGCCATGGCCAAGGGGAATGATAGTTTCGCCGATGCCTACAAGGACGACTCAATCAGTATTAGCAATTTCAGCCTGAGCGCGAGTGTGGCTTGCAGTAAGTTCTGTCACGCTGCCGAGGATGCCTGGAACGTCATTTAAGGTGTTTCTAAACATGAGGCCTGGCCAGGCTCCTCGATTTGGGATGCAGGTACTTCGAAAGAAGGCAATATTTGGCGATGGGGTGGCTCCTGTGTATTTGCTCGATTTACTCGGATTATCAATGTAGCATGCTGTGCAATGAGATATCATGACCTTCTGGCATCGACATTTGTTTCTCATGGTCAACTAGATCCGATAATGATAAGAAACGGCATGGACGAGCTGTAGCAAGCCCAATGTGTTGCCTGATCTGGTTGCGAGTCGGCACGGATCGAGACGCTGCGGGGTCTCTGTCACCATCTGTGATGGCGTCTTGACCTCGTCCTTCATTTCGTCTCTTCACTACCAATCGTGTTACACTTTATGCACCTCGTCGATGCCCGACGGCTGTGCCATGGTTACGGGAGCGTTGACTGCACTCCATCGTACCCCCCATGGAGCTCCTTTGACCACTCACGACTTCTTCCGTCTTCCCCGACCACTCAGATATCAGACCCACATCTTTCCGAAACCAAAAGACGTGGCACGTCCACATGCTACACCGGTCCCAGACCGACATGCAGGAGTCCAGTTGAGCCTCAAATATTGACGATCCTCTCTACACCGATTGGTATGATTCCGCCCCTCCGCCAGGCGAGCTTTCTGGCGAGCTCACTGCCACGTCCTTCTCCCTTCCCAACCGTGCAGAGCCCGAATCACACGCTAAGCTGCTCCTTCTCGCGTGAACGGTCCTGACGCTTCTGGCCGTAATGTCTCGACCATGCCCTCGAGGCAGGATAAGTTACCGTCTTCTCCTTCAACTTCCGCTCATTGTTACACAATAGTGTGGATACTGTACTATACTATCTGACATGCCAGTTGCTCACATTGGTCTTTCTGTGCAAAATATTGCAGCTTCTTATTCATTCTATGCTGCAGCTCTGCAACCACTAGGTTACCGGTTCATTGGTTCCAGAGACGATCAGTTGGGCTTCGGTGTGCAAGAAGCGGACTTCTTCCTCTCCCCCGTCAAAGGGTTCAGTCTCCCACCCCTGTCGTTGACAAACGCTGATCTTTCCAGTCCAAACGCACCTGCACCTGTACACATCGCATTTGCGGCCACTAGCAGAGCCGCCGTCAGAAACTTCTATGCATGTTCTCTGAATGCCGGTGGCTCACCTGCTGGTCCTCCAGGTTACCGTGGACAAGACCTCGAGGTCTTCAACACTGCTGTACTTGATCTCGACGGAAACACCATCGAGGTCGTTCATCATGAAGTAATCCCGCCGAATTTTGGACCACCTCCCTCACAAGCTGGTGTCGAGGCAGTCGAGCCACAAGGCGACGATCGAGGACTGTCCACGCCTCAGCTCGAAATACCCCAATACGTGCCTGCTTACTACGCCCCACCGCAGTCTGTGCCCCCACCGTCTGCTTTCTACACAGCTAGATCAACCAGAACCAGACCTCCGGCATCAGCAGTGTCAGATGAATCGGAACAATCAGAAAGACAGAGCCGATCAAAACGCAATGCCGCTCGTAGCGCTCTCAGATCAGTATCGTGCGCACCCAATGTCGACAATCCGTCAAAGGCCTTCATCGGGACCCTCATCGGAGCTGCCGCCGGAGCTGCCGCCATCTATGCTATGGTATCAAGCGAGCGAGACAGCTCGAGGAAGGAGAAAGAATTCAACAGGACCATGTCGAGAACACACAGTCAAACGTCCAAATCGAGAGCTCGATATGATGGCGCAGACAGGTTCGACAAACAATCAATGGGACGTATCTCACGCGCTCACACCTCGGGTAACATCCACGACGTTCGTGCTTACGTGAAGCCGCCGATCAGAAGTGTCACCTTCGACGGTACTCTTCGTCAACTACCAATGCTTGGTCCAGGGGAGATGTCCACGTCTCCGAGACACGACAGCGCAGTCAGTGTTGGCTCCCGCAAATCGACCAGGTCTAGGAGAGACTCCAAGTATATCGAGCCTGGTATGACCTTCCGAGACTCCTTCCGCCCTGACCGCGCCATTGAATGGATCCCTGAGGGCGTGGAACCTTCATCTGGTCGACGGAGCTCAGCGCCTACGAGAGAGTCATCTCATCATCACCACCGTTCCCACCGTAGTGAACGACGTCACTCGGAGTATCCTGCCGAGAAAGGCACATCAAGAATATCTGCTGCCGAAGTGCCCCTGCCGAGATCGATTGTCGACTCTCGCGCATCCATACGCGACAGAGGACTCTACAGCAAGAGCAGCAAACACTCCAAGCGAGACAAGTACACACCCGTGACGTTTGACATGATAAAATCGAGCTTCGGTGGTAGCAAGAAGGAAAAAGACAACTACGCCGACACTGTCCTGCCCGAGGACAGCATCTCTTGTGTGAGCTCTCACCGCAGTCGATCCAGGAAGCCTACAGACTATGAGAGGCCAAAGGCCGATAGGAGACCGAGCGAGAGAGAATACGATGATCGTGGCGATAGGGATCGGAAGGACAGAGGAAGGCGGAGTGCGGCTAGTCTGCCAGTCAGGGAGAGGACCGAGGAAAGGAGATGGAGGAACGCTGGGGCCGCGAGCTATGCTTGATCAACTCACGAACATATTTCGGTATATTGTATATAGGGTGGTGTACCATGTAATCCTACATTGTCGAAGATACACTTTCAATCCATCACTTTCCAGTGAGCACTGTCTCCCTGCCTGCTCTCCGTCCTTCAAGCACGAAATTTCCGGGGTGTTGTAGAATTTCCGGGGAAGCGTTGACGGCTTTTCAACCTCACTTCGCGTATGAGAGGTACTACTACCGAATCTGTCGCCAGGTCGCTACACTGACCTTCTCTGAATCCAATGGCTACCGAGGAGCCATCATACATTGACTATGATACATTTCTTGATCCGGACTTCTCGCCCACCGCATTTGCCAACACTCTCGTCCTCAGCACAAATGATCCCACCGATACCCCTCTCGATCTCTCCACTCCCTTGTCACGAGTCTTATTCGATGTGCAGGAAGTGGACATACATATCGACAACCTGACCACGAGGTCTGCCGTTCCTCTACTGGACTATACGCAGACCAGAGCAGACGCTAGCTCACACATCCTCGAGGAGGTATCAACTCAATTGGAGAGTTTAAATGAGGGATACAAGAGATTGGAGAAGGATGTCATCGAGCGATACGAGAAGGCAGAACAAGTACGGCTCGCAGCGGAGAGACTGTGTGAAGCATTGAGGCTTGGTCGAGTGGTGTCAAGATGCCTGAATCTAGGCCGACAGCTTGAGTCGCAAATGGAGGAACTGGGCATCACCATATCCAATGCCTCATCTTCTGCGCCAGGGAACAGCGCGAAGGTCCGAGAAAACCACAGATCCATGGTCACGGCCAGTCACACTGTTCTAGAGCTACGATCAATTCTCAGCAATCCAACCACTACTCCTGGTCTAGAGAGAGTCACTACCATCACTACCCTCAAGAACAGCCTCTTCACCCCTCTCGAACGCGGCCTCATCTCGCTCGCCCAACAAACCATCCGCGAATTCAGCATCTCCTCCCTCCCTCCCCCATCCACCGTCTCATCACCCTCCGCAAACCCCTCGACCACAACCTTCGCCCAATCCGAAGCCGCCAAATCCCGGACCACTTCGGCCCTCACATCCCTCTACCTCCTCTCCCCCTGCCCAATCGGCACAAAAGAAACCGTCTACGAACCCAAACTCCTCCTCAACGCTCTGACCTCCTACCTTCAAGCAAACCTCACCTCCTCCCAAGCATCCCTCGCCCGCGCCCTCGCCACTCTCCCCACTCTCGAACGTACCCTAGCAGAAGTAGGCGGTCGCTGCGCCAACGTCGTCGCGCTCGAACAAGTCCTAGCCAGCACCCAGCGCGGCGTCCATCCTTGTCTCACCTCCTCAGCCCCTTTATCTTCCACAAACGGCCACCATATAGACTCCGACCCCTCCTCCTCTGACTCTGACTCAGATTCCCCCACCGCCCCCTCCCATCCGACCTCCAAATTCAACTCCCCCAACACCACCAAGACCAAGCCCCCCTCCCGCCCCCTCCCCGGCATAAACCTCACAACCTCCCCCCTCCCCCTCCTCCCTCTTTTGCTACAAAGTCTCGACACCTCCAGCCTCCCATCCTACTTCTGGCGCACTCTCGCAAGCGGCATGACCGCCCGCGTGATGGAGATCCTAGGCAGAGGAGGAGTGAGCGCCAGGACGTTGCGGAGTAACAAGGATAGAGTGGCGGGGGTGGTGAGGGGGTGTGTGCTTGATTCTTCAAAGGGAGCAGGAGAAGGGGGGAATGGCGGGGGGCAGAAAAGGTTTGATCGCGAGGCGGCGGTGATGGTGGGGAGTATTGTTGGGGTTTTGGGGAGGTAGGGAATTTGGGATAGAAGAGGGGCCGGGAAGGAATGGGGCTGGGGGAGAGGGGGCAGATGTGAAGGGGACGGGATATATGTTCACATATCCTACAACTATACAGTATCATCCCTCGACCTTTCCCGTACAATTCACCTCCTCACCGATCAAATCATCCACCTCTCCTATCCCCTCCCCGCCTGTTCTTCCTGATTGGCCCCACTCCATCTTCATCTGGATCGTCAAAATGCGCCGTCCGACTCCTTTCCCTCTCCCCGTACTCCCTCATGCCCATCTCATCCTCCTCATCCGCCTCATCAACCTCAATATCCTTCGCTTCCTCATCCGCTTCCTCGATAGCCTGGTTCAACTGCTTTATCGTCTCTGCGCTCGCCTCGTTCACCCTCTTGCGGACTTCTCTCTCCTCTGCTTCCACGGACTCGAGGACTTTGAGGTCTGCGGCGCTGAGCGTCTCGCCTAGTGCCCGGCGTTTGATCGCCACCAAGCGAGCGAGGGCGGGGTCTTCTGCTTCGCGCAGCTTGCGGATGGCAGAGCCGGTGGTGTCTTGTACGGTGGGCATGGAGATCTGTAAACCTTGGGAAGCGATTGCGTTGGCGTCGCGGATGAGGTTGGCGGCTTCTTCTTCCGTGAGCTGCTCGTTGTTGGCTTCTTCCGCTAGTGCTTCGAGGCGGCGACCTTCTTCGGGGGTGAGTTGGGAGAGTGGGCTGGTGAGGCTGCCGTCGACCATTATGCCGGCTTCTGTGAGATGAGATTCGGCCTCTGTGAGATCGGAGTCTGTGAGGGCGTGGTCGGGTGGGCCGTGGATGAAGTCGGCTGCGAGGATGTCCGTTGCGGGATCGGACTCGTCACTCAATTCGTTGATGTAGAATGCTGCGTTCGTCTGGGCTTCGTCGAGAAGCTCGATCGGTCCGAGAAGACCATCTTCGTCTGCAGAAGTGGCATTGCGGGTCTTATTGATCGCCTGTATCTTACGCGCTTCTTGATCCTCATAGGCGGAGGGCTTTGGGTTCGCGAGATCTTCTTCACCTTCCTCTCCTGCTTCGTCCGAGGCGACCTCGAGCTGATGTCCTTGCTCATGAGGTGCAGCACCCCATTCTGCCACGAACCCAGCTCTAGCTTTGACACCCTCTTCTCCTGCTCGGCCAAGAACACCAGCAATGAAGTTGGTGCACCGTCGGCTGTCGTCATTTGCGGGAATTGGGTAGGTCACCCAAGTCGGATTGCAGTCTGTGTCTACCACTCCAATTGTAGGTATGTTGTGCTGTCTGCATTCCCGCAGAAGGACATAATTCTCAAGAGGATTGAGCACGACTACAAGATCAGGCTTGAGAGCCGGATGCTTGCCGAGCTGGTCTTCAAAACCTGGAACCTCGTTCCCTTCCATGTCTCGCACAGTCTTTCGACAATTCGCGAGGATCTGATGTGCGTTCGTGATGGAGCCTGGTATCCAGCGGTCGAAGAGATGGCATCCTCCAGCCAGTTCCGCTGCTCGTACAACTGATTGTGATTGTCCATCTCTTGTACCAACGAATAAGACCAATCCGCCCATCGAAGTTGTGTTACGGACGATCTTGGCCGCTCGGCGTAAATGTGAAGCTGTGACGTCCAAAGAGATGATATGGATACCGGAGCGAACACCGTAGATATATCGTGCATTGCCTGGATGCCAAAGACCTGTCGCATGCCCGAAATGTGATTGTGCGGCCATCAAAGCCTCCAGAGTGACATCTGCCGGCGCCGGAGGTTTCGAGATCAGCTCTCGAGGGCGATAGTGTGGCGTCAATTGTGTTCCCAGTGAACGAGTCTTCTTTCGAAATGCTTGAGATTCTTCGTAATCGAGAGCGAAGCGTCCATACTTGGGGTCCAGTCCCGGTCGTATCGATGCTTGAGGTGCTCGGGTAGATGATGCAGACTGTGAGGGAAGATCGAGATTGACTGGGTCAGCTGCAGGCATGGAAGAGGTGTGCTGATCGACTGCAGTCGCAAGTGCTCTTCGCCATGCTGGCGACGAGGGCTTCGCGAGAGCTATCCGGCCTGGTGCTTTCAGTCAGCATGGGTTCCAGCACATCTTACTGTATACTTACCACGCCGGAGAGCAAGTTGCCGACTTATCATGGCCCTGATGTGTTGGTCTGCTGCTCTACAAAAATTCCTGGGCAGCTTCATCAACTTCTCCAGATCCACGGTCAAGCTGGATATGCTTAGTCATCAATACCAGTCAACTTCCACACCCTCATTCAAGCTCTGCCATGTCTGTCGTCGTAGTCCACAATCATTGATGTTCGTTTTCAAGTGCAGAAAATCTGTGGCGAGGACGACAGACTGTAGTATATGCAAAGACAGCCTGGTCATGTGTCTGGTCTCGATGCTTCCTAGCTCTTGAAAATCCACCGCAAGACGACCATTAGCAGACGTGCACCATTCGCTGTACAGTATACTGCTTTCTTTGCTCAATCACGATAGATCATGTGTCCGTGTGCCATAGGAGTCCCTCTTCCGTGTTCCTGAAGTGGCGGGACGCGACTTGGCCGGGGAAAGGCTCCATGTTCGGTCGTTGCACTCGAGGCGCATGCACTCATATCCTCACCTTGGGCCCCAGGTTTTTTCAAGGCATAGAAAACCGCCTAACACTGTTGGAGGATCTCGTTTCGAGGCTGTGAGACGAGCAACTTCTTTGCTGGCTCCATTAGCAAGATACAGCCGCCTCGACGGACCCCAGCAGGCTCGGTCGGCACGCAATGCCCTCGACCATCCTGACACTATCCCTTCTCAAATCAGACTTACCCTAGCTTCGCTGTCCCATGAGTGCGCAACATCACAGCCTCACCTGACATGTGACACCGCCTCATCTCAGTCTAAAACCCCCCCCTTCGCCACCAAAAAACCTCGACCTCACCACGGCTCGAACCCTCGGACCAAAAAGCGCAAAAAAGAATCGCTGGGATTGCCGATTCCCAAACCCCGTTGGCGACCACGTTTGCGACCATTGACGCTCTCTGGATCGAACAGAGAACTGTGGTTACGTGGATCGATTTCCGCCTGGTGATTTGATTGGCACCACATACGCATTAGATGCGCTGGTGAGGGAAAGGCAGGATGAGAATAAATATATACCTTGGAATGTTTGAGATGGACTTTGGCATGTGGCGACGTCAGCTCACTGTGAAATGGGAGTAAGCGCTGTGTGATTTTGGGTACGCAGTGAACCGTGAGATATTTCGATACTTTGTAGTCTTTCTATGCTAGTCTGTTTCCGCACACTTCACGGTCCGGATCAATCGCGCAGTAGGGGATGGGCTGGTAGTTCTACTTTCCTAAATCACGAGCGTAGAACATCCCTTGACCACTATATATGAAACAGCTCTCTCCGATTCCAGTCCTCCACAGGCGCCTCCGGACTTGCCAGTATCTTTGTATGGTAGCTGTCTACATCATCAAAATCCGTTTCAACACGGCGTCTTCCGTCTCCATGACCACACTTGCAATCAGTTCGAACATACCTGCTCGTCAAATTGTTCCAGACTTTGCTACACGGCCATACATGCGAGCGCGGACTCCAAATTGCGATCTTCGTGTCCTTCTTGGACAGATCGTTCAGAAAAAACAGATCGCGCTTGTGAGGCGTGTACACCTCTCGAATATCAAGCATGATTCTTTTGAGGCTAGGATGTGCGTCGGGGCGTACAGCTAGAGGTGCGATAAGGTTTCCATTGAGGCTGTTGTGGATGTTCGTGATCCAGAGCTCCTCGAGTGAAGCTGGTAGGTGCTTCTTGAAATCGGGCGGTGCGCCTGATTGGTCTAGCGAAAAGTACCATCCGTGAATGTGCAATCGGCGTAGTTTCTGCAGTGATACAAGACTCAGTGGTATTCGCTCTAGTCTGGGTTCTGGAGTCGTCTGTTGATGGATAGCGAACTCTTCCAGTGTGTTCCGAAAGTTGTGCAGAAGATACCTAATGATGCGAAGTGGCATAACGGTTGACGAAGGTGAATGCCCATGAAGTGGTGGTGGTATTCGGGATAACGGAAACACGTTTGGCCGGTCTATGGACCGATTCGTGATGATAAGAGTAATGATCGGGGCCTGGATTTTGCAAAGTCCTACTGACTTGAGTTGCTCAGTCGAGAAGCAGTCGTGCAGCTCTAGACGTGTGAGCTGGCAATGAACACTTTTCGATAACGCACTGGAAGCAGTGAGTTTCACGTCGCGGATGACAAGAGAACTCAGTGTATCACGCCTTGTCTTGTCTGACCCCACCGCATCAAGTAAATCGCAGGCTTCATTCATCCAAAGTGAGGATTGGTCCCAAACGCCTGGTCTTGGATGCTTGATGATCTGAGTCTTCGTTGTGCCAGACGGGGCGATGTATGGTAAGGGAATCGCAGCTCTGGTAGATGAAAGAGTCCTCAAGCTCCAAAGACGACGATCACTTCTATCGCAATAATTGATATTCCTTCCAGCGATGTCCAAGCCAATATCAAGTGTTTCGAGATTAGGAAGGTGTAGCAGCAGCAGAGCCAGCCAGCTGTCGCCAAAGCGATCGCCACGCATCAGATCGTACATCCAGTCTTGCATGGTGGACGACGACATTATGTGACCTTTGACATCATTGAGGCAGCGTTGTACAAGTGTCTTGTCGATCTTCACCCAAGGTCTTGCCACGCTCCTATAGATGGTCCTGAGCTCGTCTGACAAATGGTTGAGAACGTGCTCAGGGTTGATATGCGCAGCCTTCACCACCCTGACGAGACGAGCAACGGATGATCCGGCAATCATGGGATGTGTGAAGGCGATCATGTCTGACCACGACATGTATGTTTCTCCAGTGCACCCGGACCTCATCGTCTTCCTCGTCAGAGGATTGCTGAGATTGTCGCCGATGACCAGAGTGTGGAAGATCCTGGGAGCAAGTAACTCCTGGTACGTGCGACATGTTTGTGCAAAACGTGCTAGGGTGCGGTGATCATCTCGACAATGGTCGGCGATCATGTCGACCAATTCTTGAGGTAATAGTAAAGACATGATGGCGAGTAGACAAGAAGGAAAAATTTTCATCCCGCAGGGAGTAGGCAGTAACATGTCTTGAAGACTCACTTTCTGACCAGCTACCCCTTGCGTCGAGATGCATGCATCTGGGCGGAGGCCTGGGGCGGACCTTCATCCCGCGACGGCATGATCCGTGCCAGCTGCCTTATTCCAGCAACACGAGGAGTATCTATGCATGTCCCCTCCGACTTTGTGTAGGCAAGAAAGAACAGTGCGCGGGTAATACCGTATGTAGGTTGCTGGAGTTCTTTCGCGAGCCGCCCGAGCCGCCCACGTCTCCACACAGACGACCTTTGTACTACCAGCCACCTGCCCGCATCTGCATATGAAGTTTTAGGAAAGCTGGACGCAAGAAGATAAACGTCGCTCATGCTATCGGATGCACAATGATTGAGCAAATGTTCAGGAAGACTTCACCATTCCTCCGCTCGAGGCCCATACTGGCTTCTGCAGGTGCCCAGAACAGACGAGAGTGCGTTTCCCTTGATCAACTGAGATGGGTCACTAATTTGAAGGTAGGCTTGCTGCCTGTTGCTACATGTGGTACAGCTCCTTTCTCTTCCACTCCCGAGCCGAGTACTCTGGCCACGCAGCGGCGATTCTGTATTGCACCCGTGGATCCTCCCACACCATTGGATCCCGGATCTGATCGCTGTCCAAGTTGCATGTCATGACGGCATCTTGACGTCCAGGGATTTCTTGACTCCAGCAGCTTCTCCGGTGCAAGTGTAGTTTCCAAATGGCAACTTTCACATTATGCTTGCGCCCGAGCTCAGCATATTGCTGGTAGTCAAACCTATCTTCATGTGATTTGTGGATGTCGAGTATAATCGTATTGAGATGTGGAAGGGTCATGCGATCGCTCAGCATCGCAGGCAGGATCGTGCGTTGTTCGCCATGAAGCCTTAAGACCCACAGCTCTTTTAGACTGTGAGGAAACACCGTGTCAAGGCCCCTTCGTAGCCCGTTCTCGTCCAATGGCAAATAGTCAGGAGTCACATGCAATCGCCGCAATCTTGACAAGTGTCGAAATGTTACTATCCTGGTATCGAATGGTCCTGGACGATGCTCATGATCATGAAGGATCAAGTTTTCCAGGGTGTGTCGAAAGCTCCACAGAGCTTGCTGGATATATCGTGAGCTGATTCCGGATGACCTAAGTATGCGAAGCTGACCGCCGTAGAATCTCTGCCTCGCAGCTGACATGATCACAGTCGTCAGAGGGGCGACGATCTTACTGAATGCCGAAAGCTCCGCATCTTCTATTGCTGAACAGCCGTGGAGTTCTAAACGAGACAGCCCGCAAAAGTCGATAGCAGGAGCTGTTTGCATGACGAATGTCAAGTCCCGAAGGACCAATGATTTGAGGGATGTGCATGTCAGGTGTCCCGTCTGGCAGGAAGTCGAATAGCTGATACCACTGAGCATATCACAAACTTCCTGCATCCAGGATGAAGGCTGTGCAATCGCAGACGATCCCACTTCCAATAGGCTCTTCGGGAGATGACCAGGAAGTGATTCTCCCATACCGTGCCTCGGATTTGAGGCGGTGAGCATCATCATCAGTGCCCAGAAGCGAGTGTCGTCCCAATCATCGCTGTACCCGTACCCGTTCGTCCCGGCCAAGCTCAAGTCAAGGACTTCAAGGTTTGAGACCAGTAACAATAACAGCGCCACCCAGCCATCCCCTGAATTGAAGCATGTCCGAAAATAATCCATCCGTATATGAACGGTATCGAATGAGCACGCCTTCTCGATGACCTGGCTGGCCAGAAGCGGTACGATGAAATCTTTGGCACCGACGTGGGATGTTACCTTTGCCTCACGGGGGATCCGCTCAGATTTGCTCGCAGCAGGATCGCACATCGTTGCAGGCACAGACAAGGCAGTGATCAAGTCAGCAGTGACGGTCGCATTTGTCGCAGCGCGAATGAAGGATGTCATTCCGACCCAAGATATTACCGTTGGCTTTTCCAGATCCGTTCTGTTTTCCAAATTAGGAACCCCCGGTATCCGATTGACTATTTGTATGGCATGATAGATCCTCGGCATCAGCATCTGATGGTAGGTTCGACAAGTTTGAGCTAGCTGAATTGTTGAATTAATATCATGACAATGCTCGACGATCATGTCCACGATCTCCAACGGTAGTAGGGACATATTGCAGGTCGACTTCTGTGGAACAAGGACTGTCCCAATGAGAGGCGAAAATGAACAACATGGATAAGTATACGATCTGGTGTTACCTACCACAGTTCGACCTCCTTGCGTCCAACCTCGAGGATCAGGCACCAATCGTCCTTCGATGGACTCTGAGGGTTTGCTGAACACATCGGCGATTCGATGACGATGACCGTGATGTGCCTTTGTAATGGACGCAGTGCGACGGAGGCCACTGTGAAGAGGAATCACACTCGAGGCTCCGACTTCGTCCTTAGGATTAATTCCGCGTAATTTTCGTGTTAATTTGATCGCGTCAAGCTCCCCACAGCACGCGTCACCCTCGCAGGCATCTGTTGGCCATAGCTCCAGTCCTTGCAAGATGCGACAGCGAACCTTCTGGAGGACTCCGGGAAATAGAAAGGCTTGTCAAGGCATTCTTGAAGTAAACAGCGGTCGAGCTTCAAAAAACCTTTCAATCTTATCGGAATCACCACAATTGTCACAATGGGGCTCAATCCGTCAACCAACACTCGTCGCGAATTTGTCGAGGCTTTGCAGGCCCAGCCTGTACCTTCGAACGCGACTCCAGGATTCAGAAAGCTATGGGAAGATACAAACGAGCTAGCGAAGAAGCTTGCGTATCACGAAGCGATGGAGCCAAACCTTGACAGAGTCTATATGGAGCCAGCGAGACGGCGCAGTAAGGTTTACTTCATGTAAGTGGTTTCCATTCAACAACAACTTACCTAGGACAATCGTTGATCGATGTACCAGGTGGGACTTTGTTTCTCGGACTCGAGCAATCATGCAATCCGTCAACCCGTCGAACCCTTCCAGGAGCAGGGGAGATTCCTTCTCTGACGTGGTCGGTCGGTCAACAATGACCAGCATGCTCATAGACGACGAGGATAGGAAGATTGATATGATGACCAATGAACCCGGCGATGATGAGCTGCAGTTTGGACCGGAGATTGTCGAATTGGCGAAGCAGGTTGGTCGGGACGCAGGCGACCTCTGATGTTTGAGCGTACTGTACCCTTTGGCGAGCCAGTGGTGTGTCAGACAGCAAGCACTTGTATCAATAGTACCGTTCAGAGACTGTATAATCACCACCAGTTTGACTTCTGAGATCGGTGTGAAATGCTCAGTTGTGATCGTGGAATGACCATGTAAACCACCATCACCGTGACGTCACGCTTGAACTTCATCAAACGTGCAGCAGTCGACTCAAGGTTCCAATTGAATACCAGACCCTCCGTACAAGCCATTGGGAAGCTCTTCATAGCATAGTGACTACAATACTGTCCGAACCACGAATTGCCTCTCGTCGACCCCGCATACCAGCACCATGCTCTTCCGACCTAGCCTCCGCTCCGTCCGCCCTCTCTACCGTCCCTCCTCTATTCCCGCTCGGAACTTCTCACGAACCACTCCTTTCGCCGCCAGAAAAGACGCTGCAGACAAAGATGATCTCAAGCCAGAGGGCAACGAGTACTCGAAGAGCGCCTCGGACGCTGAAGCCGCCCAAATCGACGATACGGCATTCAGCAGGGACAAGACCACACCTGAAGAGCAATTGGACGCAGCAGAATCGGAGCGCGGGACGGTGAGCGCCCCGGACCAAGGAAAATCAGTTTGTTGGGCCCTTTCTTGATACTCTCAAGCACGACTCCACCCTAGACATGAGGCGATGAGGTGGTGCGGTCGAGCATATTTCGTAGAGAGCGGAGGCGTTGATGGTGATTTCGTCTTTTGAGATGTATGCTGACTTACATAGGGGAACCCGTTGAATGCTAGTCCTGCGAATCACGAGATCAGCCAGCCGCGAAAGGGGACCGAAGGAGGACCGGAGAGCTCAAGTGCACAGTCTGGGCAGGGGCCAAGTGATAGGCAAAGGTCGAGCGGTGGAAGCACCACTAGTGGAAGCGAGAGCTACAAGGGTAGCAAAGGCAAGAAGTATGATTCATAATTGAACCCTCGCCAGAAGGGATACAGCATCTGATGGTGTTGCCGACAATGCGCACGGCATCTGGTAGTACAATTCAAATACCTCCAACCAGCCTTGGTATTCAAGGGACGCGCTCTTCAATGGTATCTATGAATGTGCGCAAACTCCTGCGGTGATTGTGATGCTGTGTTTGGCCGTGATATATACAGAAAGCAGACGTCGCTTCGTGGCAACTTGCGGCATAGTGATGCCACCAACGTCTAAATCACACGTTTGAATTATTCCACCCGAATTGGAGGTCTGGATAGACATATCAAGCATAAGACCATGTACAGTGAAGTGTGAACATTATATCTACATTCCAGGGGTCACGGGCCGGGCCACGTGATGTGGCATTTGTCACCTCCTATATCCAACCACATCCAACCATATCTCACGTTTAACCATTCGTCTAGGTACATATCTAAGCGCTCTTCTCGCTACCAACTTCCCTGACCTCGACATCTCGTTTCCTGCCGCCGCCGAATCCCTCAGCGTCCATGCGCTCCTTGATATGCGGCTTTGCGAACAAATAGTCGATTTCTTCAAGCGTACGACCTGTGGTCTCAGGACAATACACCCAGACGTATCCAGCGGCCAGGAAACAGCATATCAGAGGCCATATAAATATGCGTGGACCAACAGCTGGGAAGAGCTTAGCCTCAAGAACCAGAGAAGGGACATCTGACTTACCATTGATACCCGTGCCACCACCGAAAACCATGATCCATGTACTTAACCACTCTCCACAGGCTGCAAGACCACCAGCAACATGCCTATACTTGAGAGGAGCAATTTCTGGTCCGTAGATCCAAGGCGGTCCCAGCCAGCCAAAGCCAAAAATGATATTGTACAGGAGGATGACAGCCACGGCACCCCAATTCGTGCCCGTAGTCTGAGTCTTCAATGTAGTCAGGACCACGTACACCAGCATACAGGCACCACATCCAAGAGAGGTCCAGAACATCATCGGTCTTCGGCCCAGCTTTTCGATATACCAGATTGGGGGAAAACAAGCCAGAGCAAATACTGTGTTCATGACTGCTGCGAGTACGCTTGACATGAAAGGCGTGTAGCGGAGATTCGAGAAGATCTATTCTACGTTAGTGCCTGTGATGACTACCAGGACCTCTTGCTATCCGAATCACTTCGGACGCGAGCAAATCTCGAGCAAATTTCGAGCAAATTTCGAAAAGCTTCGAAAAACTTCGACAGAACTTTGTCAATCGCTGCAATACTGACCTGCGTCGAGAAATATACAAGCATATTTATGCCAAGAAACTGCTGCACGAACAGGATCAAGAACGAAGTTCGTAGTCGACGACCGACCTGATAGTCCGAGTTGTCCCAGAAGAGCAACCAGACATTGAACTTGGCTGACGACTCTTCGTGAATAGAAGCGAGGACCTCTTCGCGCTGGACCGTGACCTTTGGGTGGTCGGGGGAGAGTCCATGTAGGCGACCAAGTACAGCATCACCCTCAGCAATGCGACCGCGAGCGTAGTACCAACGAGGTGTATCTGGTAGGAAGACAAGTCCAGCTGTCGAAAAGATGGCGAAGCATGATTGCATTGCAATTGGCACACGCCATAGCCAGGGGTGGCGCTCTAGACCTTGGACGAAACCTAGGTCGATCCAATATGCTAGTGCCTAGATTTATTGTTAGCAAGATTGCTACAGCAATACCGATTCTACCATTGCGAAGAAAGTAGCCTCAGACTTACCACACCAGTAATCAAGAGCGCACCCTGGTAGGAAATCTCTGGACCACGCTCCTTCGCTTCCAACGACATCTCAGCCATGTACGTCGGCACAGCACTAGCAATGCAACCAATACCGAAGCCGCATATGATACGTCCAACAATGATTTGTGCCACAGAATACGTCGATGCTTGTAGGGCGGCACCAATGCAGATAAGAAGATTGCCGAGCAAGATCGTCTTCCGCCGGCCGAGCTGCATGCCAAATAGAGTGATGGCTAGCGACATGACTGCCGCTGCAAGGTTATAGATGGATGCGATGATAGGAATGATGAATGCGCCCTCTGGATTGCCGATAGCTGATCGGAACTGGGGTGTCTCCTGGAAGCCTCCAAGTACGCCTGCATCGTACCCTACGTTGGGTTAGTATTGCTACGTCGCAAATTGGAAAGACCATCGTCTCACCGTACAACATGAAGGCAGAGCCACAACAGGCGCTCATCACCTTGTAGAGGGCACGACCCTCTAGTTTCTTGAACATGTTGGATGGGGATGGAAAATGATGACGGCAGAGCGGTAGGAAAGGAGATGGTGATGGAGGGAGTGTAGGCTCGAAAGCCTCAGACAACGTCGATGATGTACAACGACCAAACACCCGGGAACACCAGCAGTCTTTATGGCCGACGATCACTCCAGCCCTTCTCCAACAAACACATGGGGGAAACGATTCGGACAGGATAAATCGAAACCAAACTTCTCCCTTTCGACCGTCGGAATGCCCGATAGAGTTACGCAGAGCATGACACTTGAGATGGTCCAAAGTATCCAAGTCAATGTGATGCTGTGGCGGCCAACAGCCGATCGGAAGAGCGTATACAGTAAGTGAGACGAGGGGTTCTCGTCTTCGGGAAGGTCTGGCGAGTTCTGATAGCGATCTGCAGCGGGTCCAGACAACCACAACGCCTGTGATCGGCAAGCCGCACTGCCAGCCACGCGGGGTGCTGCGGGGTTAAAGTTTTTGCTGTTGCAGAGGACCTGGAGTCGCTTGCGGATGAAAACCGTCTTGAGCTGCAAATGACGAAGGTTGACATGATTTAAAGTCGAGCGTCATGCTGCATGCAACAGGTAAACAAACCCCAGTAATTTTCGATCTTTCTGATCCGACCTCTCTTTGCTACAACCCTTGATCGGTTCCAGACATGCCTGCAGGATCTCCATATGACTCGATTGAGAAGAGCAGATGGCTCACGCAGAGAGTGAACATTGCTGGCTCGCCGTCGACACCTACCGATGTAACCATTAATTACCTCTCCTGCCCTCCGCCAGAGGGAACATCCTCAAAAGGCACAATTCTCCTCATCCACGGCTACCCAGAGACCTGGTATCAATTCCGACATGTCATCACACCACTGTCTGATGCTGGTTACCATGTGATTGCACCAGATTATCGTGGTGCTGGCACTTCCTCCCATCCTCGCGACGGCTACGACAAGGTCACCATGGCCACAGACATTCACACTCTCCTGACCAAACACCTCGGAATCAAAGAGAAGGTCCACGTAGTCGGCCATGATATTGGCGGCATGGTTGCGCACGCATATGCAGCTCGGTTCCCAGACGACTCTGCTTCGGTGACGTGGGGAGAATGTCCACTTCCAGGCACCAAGACCTACGACAAGTTTGTCAAGGAAGATTCGGGCGTCTGGCATTTCACCTTTCACTGGCAGACCGATCTTCCAGAGACCTTGACCTTCGGACGCGAGCGCCAGTACATCAAGCATTTCTACGACCGTCTGTGCATCAACGCGAACGCATTTCGAGCCGATGACATTGACTACTACGCGTCGCTCTTTGCTCAGCCCGGCGCGATGAGATCCGGGTTTGATGTGTATCGTGGCTTCCACCAAGACTGTATCGACAACAAGAAGTGGGTCGAGGACAAGGGAAAGTGTCCAGTGAAGTGCATGACGCTCAACGGCGACGGCAGCTTCTTGTCGAGAATAGCGGAAGAGCAGGCCCTGGAGATGTACACTGATGTCAAGGCCGTGACGGTGGCAAAGAGTGGCCACTGGATTGCAGAAGAGAACCCAGAATCCTTTATAGATGCGGTCTTGAGCTTCGTCGGAAAGTAATCATACATAGGTTCAGGATAGCAAATGTCATGAAGAAATCCATCTTCTCCTCGATTGATTGATTGATTGATTATTTCCTACAATACCCAAGCCGGCTAAAGGCCGGCTTATGAAGGCTAGGTCAAAATATCTCGCTACTAATCAGAAACTACTAAATTAACCAAATTCCGTGCGTATGTTAAATATCGCTCCTATAAACAAACAAAAGAAACAAAATAAGAAGAGTAAGTACTTTTAGTAGACAGGGTAACCCCTATCTACCTTAGTAACTATGCCTGTTATAAGGCACCTCTATAACCCCCTCTGCCTTCCTATCGCCGCTACCGTCGCTACTACTATCCTTGGTTCTACCTAACTCCTCTCTTCTCTTATACTCTATCCCCTCTCTCTTCTATCTCTATTCTACCTTCCTAAGATCCTTTAGGTAGCCTATAGCCTAAAGCTTCTCGAATAGTATATCTAGAAGTTTAGACATCGTATATAGCTATATATAGGATTATTAAAGACATTCGTTCTCCTTGCTCTTCTAATTCGTTACTATCTATAATCCGTATATGCTTTCGTTTCTGTTCTTTATGTATTTTAGTAGTTGTTGTTATATGCTAATTAGCATATCCTATAGTTATATACCTTAAACTTATTTTTTAGTTACTCTTTGATCGTTGTCCTATATAACAAGCTACCTGCCTTTTGCCGACTTAATAGTAGTAAAGGTATAGTAGTACTAGAGGTTAGCGTTCTATTACTTATAGCCGACCTAGGAGAAGATCTAGATAGAACAGATTCTAAGCTAGATATTACGTCCGCTACCTTATAGCGTATAGTAGGCTTCTTTAAGTATTACTCTTTAATTCTAGTTAGGGATTATATTTCTCTAGTTCGCTCTTATAGTTACGTCCTAGTAGCTAATAACATTAGGATAGACCTATAGCCTGTCCTACGCTAGCGGGTTGCTTATTAAGCTTGTAAGGAAGTAGTAGAAATGTAGAGCAAGTATAGAGAGGTCAGTTAGTAGAGGGGATAGTAACTTCTCCTCTAGAGTAACAACGAGGTGTTCGGCTACTTCTATCTCTCTTGCTCGGCCTTTAAGGACGTATACGGTGTACTACCGTACCTATTCCTAATAGTCTAGCTCGATAGAGAGGGCGTACTTTAGCCTCTTTGCTACTATAGAGGGGAGTCCTCCTACTAAGTTCGATATCTTAGCTTGCCTATAGTCGATTTAGCTAGAATTGTCTAGGATATCTACTTTACGTATTGTTTAAGCGCCTATACGTTTCTTTAGTTTACTAGAACCAGATTTTGGCCGAGGGGTAGCTATTAAAATTGCTAGTAATAGAGAGCTACTTCGTACTTTAGATAGTGTTTCTATTCGATTTACTATAGTAAACTCCCCTCTCTAGTTCGCCTTTTGCGTTAGGCGCCTATAGAAGTTCGGTGCGGTACTACTAATAGATTTACATGCTATTTGCTTTGTTCTAGCTATCCTTAGTGCTAGAGTAGATATAGCCTTCTCTCCTAGCTTAGAGCTACCTTCTATAGTTTCGAGGATTAATAGTATCGATTTCTAAGTGTCTATACGTATAGAGAAGTATATATTTATTCGTGTATTAGTTAATAATAATCCAGTTTCGATATATAGAGAGAGAGAAGGCAGGTTAGAGAGGAAAGTTATTAGAGCTTAATCCCTAGTGCCGAGAGATAAGATAATCTCTCGGCGCTAGAGCGCGAGACTTCTATTCTGTTTATATAGTCTACACTAGTATAGTATTTCCTCTTAGACGTGCTGTCTTTCTATTTATATATAGAAATCTAACTAGCTAGTCTAAGATTTCTATATATAAACGGAAAAGCCTACTAATACTAAGCTAAAATACTATACTACTTTAGTAATCTATATCTATTGTTATATTACTTTATATACACTATATAGAGCTAGTGTTCGTGTCGATATATACTATCTATTCTCGGAGCGCTATAGCTATTACTACGTTAACGTTCTTAAATTACCTAAGGTAGCGTATTATAATTAAGAAGTTTACTATTCTTTATATACTTTATAGAATAGTAAGAAGGTTTTTTATATTAGTAGAGTATAGCCCTTACCGAAGGTACTACTACTAGAGGTCCTCGAACTCTAGATATTTAGTAAGTAGGTACCTTACTATATTATTTGCTTTCCTATAGTTAGGATATATCTTTATATCTTCGAGTTAGAGTATCTAAAGGAAATATTAAAGACTAATCTTCTCTATTCGTGCCTATACTATTACTAATAACTCTGCCTTTCGAAGGCCTCTATAGAGTTTTAGTATCTCCGCTATTAGCTGTTTTATCTATTTTCTTATTAGTGCGCTAGCAATGTCTATTATCTACTCTCCTCTCTAGGTGTCCCTTAGAAGCTAGATAATAGTCCTCTTAATACTTGCGACGCTACTCTAAAACTTCGCCGAGATAGAATTAGAAGAGAAGTAGTTTAGTAGTTAGATAGAAAGTGTTATAGTCTACTTTATAAGTTCGTCTACTTCTTTATTTCTATCGATACTAATATAGACTAGGATCTAGTGTAGACTAACTATGCGTTCTTAAGAATAGAGCTTGTCGATAAGCTCTATAATTATATAGAGGATCTATTAAGATAGGCTAGAGTATAGGTCTCGTACTTACTTTAGTGCGCTCTAGTTATTAGTAAAGACATAGTAGACGTTAGCTAAGTGCTCGAGAGAGTATTTAGTAATGTCCTCTAGTACTATAGTAATAATAGCTAGCTCTCTCCTATATACTATAGCCTAGAGGCTAGAGCTAAGGCTCTATCGAAGATGTTTTACTTACACGCGATAGTAAATAACTACTACCGCTCCGATTCTACTATTTATTCTCGATTCGTTAGTATATACTACTACTACCTCTTTGTTAGCGGCGCGTTATATAAGCTAATTATAGTGTTCCGTAGCTCTCTTCTTATTGTTCTCGATTGTAACTACTAGCGCGTTCTACTAAGGTGCCGCTACAAAGAGTAGAAGTGTCTTAATTAGTAGTATAAGGTAGCTATTAATCTCTTCTTCCTATTGTCTTACTATAACTATTCCTTTCTATCTATACTCGAGTTACTCTAGTAGACTCTAATACTTACTACTATATATACGTGTAGGTCTTTCGCTCTATACTAGCTAGATTACTAGGTAGTTGTCTATCTATAGGTACGCTTTAAGTTCTAGCTTATCGAGGAGTTATTTTACTAGTAGGACAAACATCTTAATGTTAAGTATAGACTTTACTATTCTACAGAAGACCTCTATAACTACTACTAGCGCCTTAGCCTAGACCTTTACGAGTTAGTTTTCTATAGTTATATACTGTCTAATATTCTTGTACTTATTCGTTAGAGTATACTAGATCGAACTTACGTATATAAGTTAGAGCACAATCGCTACTTAGTAGAGCTATCGGAAGTCTAGTGTTTAGAATCTCTATATCGAGCCTATAAGGGACTATAGTCTATTAATTCTCTATTCTACTAACGTAACTACTTTCTCGACGTAAGGTTTATATATAAGCGCTAAGTTAATTAGGACGCTAAGTACTCTTGTTATTTTCGATAGTTAAATAACTAGATCTTAGATAACAAGAAGTGTAGAGGTGTTAGTGTTAGTCCTTATAAAGTATATAACTATAAACTTTTCCGGCGCAAATATAGAGAAGTAGTACTTTACCTAAGGCGAGAGATAGTTAGTATAGAGTCTAGAGAGTTTAGTATAGTTCTCGGCCGCTATTAGCCTTTATATTATAGCTAGTATATCGTCGATGTACGTCTATCCTTTCGCTATCCTTAAGGAATTAGTAATAAGGTCGAGAAGAGTAGAATTATAGAAGAGGTAAAGGATAGACGAGATTAGCGAGCCTTATAGTATGCCCGTTAGTGTCGTAAAGCTCTCTAATGTATATTCCGGTAACTATATAATTATACTTCTATTAGACAGCTATAATTCGATCTATTATACTACTAGTTCGGGAATATAGTAACAGCGGAGCTTATAGAGTATTCTTAGCTTATTAGAGTTATCGAATACGCTAGAGATGTCTATGTAAAGTAGTATAGCTACTAGGTTATATAGGTCTTTAAAAGCTATATATATCTATTCGAGAAGGAGATAAAGTATATATTCTGTACTATTCTTACGTTGCTCTCTAATATGTGTTTATAGTAATAATTAGTACGTTTTAATCTAGTAAAAGAGGTAGGTCGCTATAACGAGTTCTATTACCTTACTTAGCGTCTTTAGAAGAGCTATTAGTTAGTATGCCTTCGGGATAGTATAGTCGCTTTTGCTAGACTTATAGAGTGCTACTATTAGCGATTTCTTCTAGATCTCTAGGTAATATCCTAATGTTAAATACTAGTTTATTACTCTTGTTAGTAACGAGGTAATAAGTTCCTTCGCCTACTAGATAGCCCTATATAGAATACTATCTATACTAGGTACTTTATTAGGTTTAGTCTTAGTAATAGCGCGAAGCACCTCTCGAAGTATAATAGGCTCGAGAGGTATTCGAGAGGAGTATATTACGTCGTTAGTCTATTCGCTAGCGTTAGAGAAGGTTAGGAAGAAGCTCTTCTTTAATATTCTCGCCTTCGCCTTCGGCTTCTCTACTATCTCTTCCCTTGTGTTATAGAGCGTTAGTGTAAAGCCCTCTACCCTTTGCCCTCTCGTTCTTACCTACTAGTTTAGCTTCTAAATCGCATCTATATCCTCCGTGTACTACTAGATTACCTACTAGTAAAGCTTAGTTAGCTTACGCTTTATCTTCTTTGTCTTTCTGTTTCGTGTAAATCTATAGTCTTTCTAATCGTCTAAGTCTCTTGTCTATTGCTAGCATTAGTAGAGCTATTCTATACGCTATATAATCTCCTTGCACTCCGGAGTGAATCCTAGCCTTATAAAGAGTATAATTCTTATTTCTAGAACTATGTTTTCCGCCGCTATCTAGAACACCTCCTCGACTCTTTATAAGAGTAATTCGATATCTAGTAGCCCGATCTAGTGCTAATACTCTTCGGGAGGTAGCAAATGTTTCTATAGCTCCTTAAGAAACTCTTCTAGCTTTACCTTCTTCTAGCTATACTATTTACGGACGGCCGGAGAAGAGAGCTATAGGCGGAGAGTAGTAAGAATTAGTTAGTAGTCTACGTCTTAATCTATATCGTCGCAAACGGCGTAGCTTTCAAGTCTCTATAGAGTAGGTTATATACTTATTACAAGGTCGATTATTATGAATTTGTCTCTCTTATTCTATATAACTATACTACGTTAGATAAGGTTCTCTATTATATAGCTATCTATTAGTTCCTTTGTGCGCTAGCTAGCCGGATTAGTAATAATACTATCTCCTCCCTATGCTATATAGTGCACATTAAAGTCCCTAACTATAAGGTATTCTATAGCAAAGTTAAGATATTAGTCAAGTTCTTCGAGAGAGTAGTAGCTATTGCTGTAATAGTATACATTGTAGATCTAGATAGAGTTATCCTCGCTACCCTCTATAAAACGTATCTATAGCAATTGCACCTTGTCTGTTCTATTATATACTATCTAGCTCGCTACTAGAATTAATTTATATATAAACAGGTATACTATTAGCTTATCTACTAGGGGAAGAATCATTTCGTAGTATCTAGGCTATAGGTAGTATATAGTTATAGAATCCCTATATAGATTAAGCTATAGTTCCTAGATAGCAATAACTAAGTAGTATAGGTTCTGTAGGTTCCTAAATAGCCTAGCTATCGCCGTACGCGACTTCCTCATGTTATACTATAGTATAGTAAGGTGTAATTATTCTGTTATTAGGACGAGATAGAAGTAGAGCTATCTATAGGTGTTAGTACCTACGTTAGTATAGATCGAGTATTATAGTTATTCGTAGCTAATCTTCGAGATGTACTATCGGCTATAGATAATAAGCAAACCGAGCTCTCTTCTTCTATTAATGTCTATAGGTTAGCTCGTTTCTATTAGCGGAGCGATTTAGTCGAGATAGTGTCTGCTAATATAGCCTTTCTAAGGCTTTACGCTAGACACTTATCTCCTACTCTTACTCCCGTTAGTGCGCCTATAGTAAGCTATAGGTCTTCGATGTCTATATAGTCTTCCTATACCTCTACTTCCTCTCTAGGTTATATCGCTACTAGCTTACAGTTAGTAGATATCTCGACAAGTGCTGCCTATCTCTTTCCTATAGTAATCTTGTCTAGTACTTGTATCTTTTGTACTCTATTTATATATAATTATATAGAGATCTTCGAAACTACTATCTTTATCGTTTTTAGTCTTATAGTTAGGTATAGCTCCTCTAGTTTACTAGATCCGTCTATAAGCTTAATTAGTGCTATTAGCTCTACCTCTATACTAATTAATAGTAATATTAACGCGAGGGAGAAGAGAGAGTAATTCGAGAGGGAGAGGTAGGTAGGCTAAAAGGGAGAGAAGTTAGCTTTCTACCTCTATATATGCGCTACCTCTTTCTATCTATCTAGGTAACTCGAGTACTAGGAGACGTGTTTGCCCTTACAAGAGAAGTACTTAACTTAGCCTTCCTTTAGGCAAGTAGAGCCTTTACTATATACCTCTCTATAGGTGCCGTAAAGCTATAGTTCCTCTATACATAATGTGCTTATATAGCTATAGTTCTAGTATCGGAAGCACTATCGGAGTTAGTAGTTATAGTCGTACTAGACTATTAGGAGACACTCTCTCTTCTACCTTAATTACTGTTAGATAAGCGTATTTACTATCTCCGGGGTCTCGTACTTAATAACGATAGACTTATATAGTTAGCTCTTCTTTAGCTACTTAAGCTATCCTACGAACTTAATCTTTAGGCCTGGAACGTTTATAGTATTAGCTTGTTCGATGTCTCTTCTTATACGTACCTACGAATTAAAGTAGCTATCTACAATAGTATAGCTATAAGATACTACTCTATATGTGTTAACGTGTATTCTCGTAGCCTCCTCTACTACTACTGTCTACCTCGTGTTCTTCTTAGTGTAGTTCTTCTTCTCTACTATCTCTATAACTAGCTCGATATCTCTAGATTTCAATTAGTGTACTACTATAACTCGTAGTAGCTCGTACTCTTTATCGGTAGAGCTAATAGTCTAATTAATAGCACTTTAGAGCATTGTCTTCTAGTTCTTAGCTTTATATCTTATAATCTTTATAGAGAGGGTTAGTTTTAGTATCTTAATAATTAGGCACCTCTCTACTAGTCGAGAGGTCTCTATTCTCTATCTAGATAGCGCTAGGTAGGTACTTAGGAGGGTAGTAGTAGACAGGTTAGACTCGAGCGCTTCTACATAGATAGGTGTATTTCTATTCTACTTTACGATAGTTCTATAGTATATAGTGCTACTACTGCTATCGTAATAGAATATTCCTTTATTAGGACGTATACTCTTAACTATAGTAGCGACTTCCTTTACCTTAGCGCTAGTTTCCTAGGATGCTATAACGAGCTAATTAAGCTTTATATTTATTAACTAGAGGTTAGGTCTAGCTATTATCTTATTTAGGAGGTTAGTAATGTTATTTAGAAGGCTTATATACTTAACTAGTAGTATTAACTTCTTATAAGACTCTAATAGAGCTATAACTAATATAATAGTAGTCTTAAGGATAGATATATACTTGTATATAGAAGGTGTAGAATCTGTTATTTTTAGCTAAGATAGGCCTACTATTAGCGGCGACAATAGCGCTATAGTTAATCTAGTATCAAATAATACAAATAATTAAGGTACGTTAAATGCCGATAAAATAACACATATAGTAATAATATTTATAGAGTTATTTCGAAAATAAGATTTAAGCAAAAAGTAGTATTTTAATAGTAGCTTGTTCGTGCTAAACTACTAAAATAAATAACTTTCGAACTTTAAACTTTTAGAAAACAATTCTCGATTTATATACTAATTTTAATACTTAATAATCTAGTCTATAGACATCGTAGAGAGTTTTTATAAATATCTATAAGTAGCTTATACTATGCTCTATATTAGCGTATATAGTATATATAATTATCTCTATTGTAGCTATTATAAAAGCTAATTATATTTTAAAGATATAATCTTAGCGTTTTTAGTTATTATATACGGACGTTTTTCTAATAGTCTTAGCGCGCGGGATGACTCGTCTAGTCTATGCAGCGGCTCGTGCACGTAGCCTTAAACGCTAAGACACAACTCTCTAGAGTGTACGCTATAAGAGATAACTAGCTTTTGCGATAGCTACGATAGAGATAATTATACATGCTATATACCCCTATATAGAGCGTAGTATAAGCTACCTGTAGATACTTATAAAAACCCTCTACGATGTCTATAGGCTAAGTAAATGTAGAAAAATCCGTTTTTTCGAAAGTCAAAGGTTTAGAAGTCAGTTGTTTTGGCGGTTTGGCACGTACAAGCCTCCCTATGTTTTTCATCCATCTTCTCCTCGACCGCAAACCTCCGCGGCGAACCCCGGCTAAACTTTCCCCCATGCAAAGCTACACCAAAAAAATATCCCAAGCCGACCTCACATCCTTCTCCTCCCACCACGCAACTACAATTGCTGCGCGGTCAGGGCCAACAATGCTAACCGAATCCCTCCTCCTCTCCCTCGCCACCCCCTCCACCACCACCTCCCTCCCCAAAGACGCCTCCCTCTTCCACCACCGCCTCGCGCCCCAACCCACCCTCCTCACAACCTTCAAGAAATCCTCCACAGCCCCGCACTGCCTCGCCGTCTCCCGCTCCCATATCTTCGCCGCACAATCCGACAAAGCCCTCGTGCACGTCTACTCTCGCGACACCGGTGCCCTTCAAACTACGGTCCCGTTCAAAGAGCGAATCACCTCCCTCGCGTTAGTGGATGATGGGTTCACGCTGCTCTGCGGGACGGAGAGCGGGGCGGTGATAGTATGGGAGACGCTGAGCGGGAGGACGGTCAAGACGGGGGAAGCACACTTGGGGCCCGTGAGTGTGCTGCGGGCAGATGGGAAGGGGTTTGCGCTGTCTGCGAGTGAGGATGGGAATATTTGCGTTTGGAATCTGGGAGCGGTCAGGAGCTGGGGAGATGTGGGGGAGAGTCTGGAGTTTGCGAAGAGGGCGCCGGTGAGGACTTTGAGGGGGCATAGGGAGGCGGTGCGGGATGTGAGGGTTGGGAGCAATTTGGCTGTTTCGGTGGCTGGGGATGGGGTGAGGGTGTGGGATTATAAGAGTGGGGCGATGTTGATGACGGTGTTGTTGCCGGAGGGGCCGAGGCGTGTGGTGTTGGATCCGTGTGAGAGGGCGGTGTTTGTGGGATTTCAAGACGGGACAGTGGTTGGTGTGGACTTTTTCAGGATGGATCAAGGAGAACATGCGATCAAGAATGTGGCGTGGGACGAAGAGCAGAAGCATCAGGTGGTGCAGGTCTCGGATACGCAGAAGTGGCCGAAACCAGGAGAAGAGCTTGGGGAGATCATGTCCATGGGGATAAGCTATGACAGTACGAAACTCATTACTGGTCACATTTCGGGGAAGATGATTGTCTGGGACATACCGTCGAAGTCGTTCCACGCTCAGCTGACCTCCACGCCACTCCCTGAGCCGATTACGAACATCGAGATGCTTCCGGTGGAAGGATTCGTCAATGAAGAACAACCTCTTCTGAAGATGAAAGAGGTGGTCAAGCCGAAATTCGGAGAGCTTGACTCAATGGACGGACAAATACCTGCCAGCTACAAGCTGACAGCGCATCTTGTCGGGCGGATACCATTTCAACGCTTCTCAGCAGCTGAGGAACCCAGAAGCCGACAGAGCGACTTCGAGAGAAGCCTATCTCACCCGGCCTTTCCAGAGGATATCCTGGCAGACAGTATCGCAGATCTGGCGAATTGGCAACAGAAGTCAAGCTCCGCGACGCAGCCAGAGCAGCAGGCGGACTTTATGGCTCTTGACGAAAATGGGACAGACAGTGCGCAATCTGGTCTCGAGGCTGAGAATGCTACACTCAAGTTACAGATTGCTGCATTGCAGAAGTTGCAGAAAGCTTCCTTTGCGCAGATTCAGAAGCTCCAGGGCCGCGGGAACGACATGAACGGCATCTCCAAGAAGGAGAAGCTCACGCAGGAGATGCGGAGTCTACAGCAAACGGAACAGAGCTGGGAACAGGTGAATGGTACTGGCGCAACGTCGAAGAAGAGGACGAAACGATGAAGACCGAAGCAAATCTTGTGCAGTACTCCAGGGCAACCATGAGCTTCATTTTGGCCAGGCATCCTCGAAACGCCCTTCATGAGAGGCCGCCGCCGATACCTCTAGCGATGTCATGCGCCGATTGGCCCCTTGGGTCTGCAGCAAAACTGAAGAATGTCGACTCCCGTTGTATGACACGGCACTGCATCGCGTTGCATCGCATCGCATCGCTAGCGCAACGGCCTTGCATATAGCACTGGGGATAACTCGCCCATTCAAAGTTAGCGGACCACAAGGAAATGCAACCTGCAGGGGAAGCTCGATACGAGCAGCGTGTGCGAAGAAAGTTCGCTGTCGATTCAAATGGTGAGTTGCAGCGAATGCTGCAGGGTCACTGCAGTATGCTTGCGAACATGTAACCTTTACGACCAATGATAAAACGCTACCGTACCCTCCTGGAAGTCTTGCGGCATCAGCTTTCCTTATAGAGTTGGCAGACCTTTAAGACCCGTGGAAGGGATGGCTTCAATTACCTGTAAGATCAACATCACCAACAAGTTCCGAGACTGTACATTCTTCCTCTTTCAGGAAATTCCACAAGTACAGAATGGCCCATCTATGCCAATCTACAGTAATGTCTACCAAGTCAGCGATAGAACACCGGCTACGTCCGACGGTTCGAGTATGGTCTCTTTCGAGACGTACAATGCTTTCTATGCGATCTTCGGTATGAAGCAAGACCTCGGAGAACTGTCCACGGTCTTGACAACGTGTTCCAAAGGTATCGAGCTCGGCCCAGGTGGCTCGGTGGTGGGACTCACAACTCGTCGCGGCAAACTCTCGTGGAACGACGCTGCCATGGTCGGACGTCAAGCTCCAGAAGAGGGCGGCTTCCAGCTCTGTACCGATGACAGCATTCCATTCGACACAGGTAAGTAAATATGCCTCCCGCAACATGCTTTGTGGTTCCGGCCTCACAATCAGCAGACGTGAACTTCATCGGAATTGGCGCCAATGAACCTGGGAGGTTTGACAAGATCGTGCCAACCGCAACCTACGCAGCAGAGCCTGGGCTGAATACTACATTGTATCCGAAAATGACTTTCTATATTGGGACAGGAGACTACCTGGCTGGTGAGCTCATTGATCGCGATACGCTGGACCGTGTGGTCCAGATCGACTTTGAGGGCTGTCATGTCCCGCAAGCGGCCGTCGTACTCCAACAGGATGGAACATGGGCGGACAACGACAGTGCAAGCCAAAGCAACGGTGTTCGAGTGACGCCGTCTGGGATGATGTAGTGAACGATCTTCCCTCTGAAAGCGAAAGAGGAGTACCAAAGCCTGCGGTACCTTGCAACCGGCAACTGTATACCTATCAAGGTCGGAAGAATTTGGCAGCAAATGAAAGCATTCGTGAGAGTCGAAATCCGCGCAATACTGACGAGAAGCGCATCTGTCGAGAGAGCCATGACGTGCCACACGCGATAGTGCCACGAGTGCCTCGGCTGTGGTTGCTCCAGATTCGCTTTGCTCCAAATCTGGGGTCGAGGCGGGAGCTCCACAAGCCAAAAAAAAAACATCGGGGTAGTCGGCAACGACGTCTTGTCGTCTTCTCCTCTCTTGACCACGGCGACTCGGATATCTTCATCATCCGCACCAGTCTATCACCTAGGCTGCCGCTTCTGACCGCATCCTCTTTGCTCGGAACCAGAATCAGCAACATAACAACCACACCGACAGGATGAAATTGCAGTGCCAATACCAAGCACAGTGACGTCGTGGATTGATGAACGGGGTCAGGCCCAATACAGGACGAATAGCGGCAGTCGACCCCGCCGCTAGACCACGTGTGGGAGCTATCCAGACTTGGGTCCGCCTTCAATTTCCTCCAAGCTCTCTTCTTTTCGTGCCTCGGTCGAAACATGTCTGTCATTTCATTTGCTGTTTGCTGTGCAGTCCCTGTCTACCCTGGTCAGATCCTCGGTTGCTGGCCCGTCTGCATGCCACGCGGGGATCCAGATGGCATATTTCGAGTCAGTGGGCGTTCCGACAAGTCGTCATGTTTGGGTAACGTGGGTGCCGTCTGCTTGGATCTCGTAGATCTATATAGGTAGATGCAGAACCGGGCTTTTCCTGCTTCACTTCACGCGCCTGTTTACCCCTCTGAAAAGCTTGTCAACATGCTGGCTTCTTCTTTTCTCGCAGCCTGCTCGCTCATTGCGGCAGTGTCTGCCCAAGACGCTCCTACAGCTACCATTGACTCGGGTGTGCTCATCGGTGTCAAGACTCAGCTACCGACAGCCACGGCAGCTGTGAACAAGTTCCTCAGCGTACCATTTGCTCAGTCACCGCCCGAACGATTCTCTCCGCCAGTCAGAGAGAGCTCGTATGGCTCAGCACCTCGCCAGGCAACCCAATTCAGCGCTGCCTGTGTCCAGCAATTTTTGACACCCACAGCAGAGCGCGCCTTCAACAACCCTCCACCGCCCGAGAGCGAGGACTGCTTGTACCTCAACGTCTTTGCCCCAGACTCTCCAGTCTCACCGCACAATGCTCGATCGGTGCTCTTCTGGATTTATGGCGGATCTTTGCAGTTTGGCAATGCTGGCCAAGATGCATACGATGGCAGCTACTTCGCTTCATACGAAGACGTCATTGTAGTCACGACCAACTACCGCACCAATGGTCAGTACGATACCTCCCGCCTCCTCAACCAGATCTAACATTTTTCAGTCTTCGGTTTCCCTGCCTCCCCCGAGCTCAATGCTACAGGCCGCAATCTCGGCTTCCTTGACCAGCGAGCCGCTCTTGACTGGGTTCAACGCAACATTGCCGCCTTCGGTGGTGACCCAAAGAAGGTCACCATCTTCGGAGAATCCGCAGGCGCCTTCTCTGTGGATGCTCTCCTTACTAGCTTTCCCCGCGACTCCAGCCCACCCTTCCGCGGTGCGATCCTCCAATCTGGCCAGTACAGCTACCGCCGCACACCACCCCAAGTTGGCTTCGGCCCATGGCTCAACCTCACTGCCAGTCTTAACTGCCCAGGCACCTTCTCTAACAACCTCACTTGCGTCCGCGCTGCCAATGCCACCCAAGTCAAGGACATCATCCAACGCAACCAACTCACCTTCAACCCGGGCGTCGACAACCTCACCCTCGTCTCCAACCCCGCCCAAGCCCGCCGCTCCGGCAACATCGCCTTCGTCCCCGTTCTAGCCGGCACAAACAGCCAAGAAGGCCGCGTCTTCCAAATCGGTCAAAACGACACCCGCCGCTTCCTCACCACCACCTTCGGCGCCAACGAAACCATCATCTCCGCCTTCCTCGCCGCCTACCCCCAAGGCTCCGGCGGCCTCAACACACCCTACGACGTCATCTCGCAAATCTTCACCGAGTTCGCCTTCCAATGCCCACAGGCAGCTATGCTCAACGACTCCGCCACCGCCCGCATCCCTTCATGGAGGTACTACTTCAACGCCTCTTTCGCGAACACTCAAGCCCTGCCAAACCTCGGCGCTTATCACGCGAGTGAAATCCCGATTGTCTTCAGGACATACGACAAGTTCAACACCACGGTGCAAGAGTACGCTCTCACGCAGTACATGCAGAGCGTGTGGGGTCGTTTCGCGCGGAATCCAGCTGGAGGACCGGGGTGGAATGCAGTGGATGTGGGTGTGGCTGGGCCGATTTTGTTGGGGGCGAATCAGCAGGAGATTGGCGGCTTGTATCAGGATGCGGAGGGGCAGAGGACGAGTGGGAGTTATAATCTGGCGGTGTTGGGGGATGTTGGGGGGTTTAGGAGTAGTGGTGCGACGATTATTCCGTCGGGTCAGGTGGATTTTAGGTGTGGGTTGTATCAGGCGAGTTATGATGCGATTAGGAATCAGGGGTTGTAGGAGCAAGTATTGCTCCAGCATCTGGTAGGAATGTTAGCGCAAAAACTACCAGATATGACTAGCAAATCTTAAAGTCCATCAATTGTGCCCAAAGCCTAGATTCTGGTAGTAACTATACTGTAACTCCTACCAGAGCTGACGTTCCCCAGGAACCTAGTACGTCTCGGGGTGTGACTGTTAACCTGAAAATCTCGGTTGGTCAGCTCTAGTGAGCGCTACCATACTGCCGCACAAGGTCTTCAGTGCCATCTCCACCGCAGCTATTCTCGTACCCTCGCGTATGCTCAAGCAACTCCCGCAACTCCTTATTCTCCTCGTACAGCTGGCTCTTCTCTTCCTCTATTGGCCCCCTCGCTGTCAAGAAGTCAAAGTCACACCCCTCTTCCGCCTGGTTCACATGCTTATCAAACAACCACCTATAACCCCTCCCCCTAACCCCTACTCTTCCCTCCCTCTGCTCCTCCGCCTTCCTCTCCTCCTCCTCTGCCATCTCCCTCTGCAGCCCCTCCACCATCCTCGTCTTCATCTCCTCCTCGCTAACCTCAACCCACACCCTTCTACCCTCTACGTCCACCCCGATCACGTCCCCATCCCTCACCGCCCCCAATGGACTCCCCCCTACCCCCGCCTCGGGACTCACATGCAACACTATCGTCCCCCCCGCTGTGCCGGACATCCTCCCGTCACTGATCCGCAGCATATCCTTCACCCCCTTTGCCGCCAGCTTGCGAGGGATAGGAATCACTCCCGCCTCAGGCATACCTGGGTTACTCTTGGGGCCAATGTTCTGCAATACGAGCACTGACTTCTCCGTGACGTCGAGATCGGGGTCGTCGATGCGCGCGGCTAGATCGGCTGTGTTGCGGAATACCACGGCGGGGCCGGAGTGCGAGAGGAGGTGGCGGTATTTGGAGGCCGAGGCTTTGAGGACGGCGCCGTTGGGGGCGAGGTTGCCTGTTAGAACTACCAGGGAGGAGGAGGGGTGGAGTGGGGAGGTGAGCGGGCGGATGATGGAGAGGGAGAAGGGGAAGGGTTTGAACGGCGTTTTGGCGAGGAGGTCGCCGAGGGTGCAGGAGAAGATGGTGGGCGCGGAGAGGTCGAGGAGTGGGTGAAGGGTGTGGAGTAGGGCGAGCATGCCGCCTGCGTTGTGGAAGTCGGTCATGTAGTTGTCGCCGCTGGGTTTGAGGTCGACGATCAAGGGGGTGCGGCGGCCGATGTCGTCGATGGTCTTGAGGGTGATGGTGCCGGTGAGTTTAGGGTGGCGGTTGATGATGGCGAGGATGTGGACTATGGCGTTGGTGGAGCCGCCGATGGCTTGGAGGACGGTGATGGCGTTGTGGAAGGAAGCGGCGGTGAGGAGATCTTGGGGGAGGACTTGAGATTTGGCGGCTGCGACTGCGTTGTGGCCTGTCTCTTCGGCTATGCGGAGGCGTGTAGATGAGACGGCTGGGGCAGATGCGCCGCGGAGAGGCATGAGACCGAGCGCAGCCGTGATGCAAGCCATGGTGCTGGCTGTGCCCATCACGCCACAGGTTCCGGATGTCGGGGCAAGCTCTTCGTTGATGCCGGCAATGTCTTCCATGTCAAGTTCGCCAGCTCGATAGGCAGCCCAGTTGTTGCGGCAGTCAGTGCACGCTCCTAGGCGAACACCTCCATATGAGCCTGGCATCATGGGACCAGTGACGAGTGGTAGTACTGGTTTGTTCGCAGATATAGCCCCCATGAGTTGAGCAGGGACAGTCTTGTCACAGCCACCGATCGTGATGACGGCGTCGACTGGCTGAGCTTTGATCATCTCCTCGGTGTCCATGCTCATCAGGTTGCGTAGATACATGCTGGTGGGAGATGCAAAAGACTCGTGCAAGCTGATGGTTGGAAAATCGATAGGCAGACCGCCGCTGAGCAGGACTCCTCTCTTCGCCGCTTGTATCAGTTGTGGTACATTGGCATGACAGGGGTTGAATCCAGAATAAGTGTTGATGATTCCGACCAACGGTCTTGACAGAGCATCGTCGCTGTATCCAGCAGCTTTGATGAATGCTTTTCGCAGGAACAAAGAGAAATGCTGATCGCCATAGTTCGTCAAGCCCTTTTTGAACCCAGTGCCAGCCTGCAGGGGTTTCGAAAGGTTATAATCTGCCATGACGGCATCTTTGCTTGAGGTGGCATCCATTGCCAATGGAAATGCAGTCTCGTCCCCTCTCTCTCATGCGACCAGAATAAGACTCGGAGGTAAAGAAAAGATACTGTACCCGGCACTGACTCCCTGGGTGTATATCAGAGAGAGCATACTTACTGTGAAAGAGTTGCGATTGGATGCCGTGTTGGAGGATGAAGGTGAGGGGAAGTCGGGTCGGCAAACCACCGGCACAATTTTCACCCGAACTGCACGTTCATCTGCTATTATCAGTGCACCTTTCAGGCCCTCATAATCACTCTGTGAAAACTCAAGTTGACCAAACAGGGGACAGATCTGCGTCGGAAGAGCATAGATTTGAATTGGACTCGGCATGCTATATTCTATGATTGAATCTCATCGATCCCTCGACACCTACCCGTGACGACGCCTCGATACCCACCCAATACAGAGAAGACTCCGATTTTTCGAGATGAGCTGGTAGGAGTCCCCATGCAGATTTCGATTGACCATCCGGCTCAAATTGTCCAATCATTGAGCAGATACATCCAAGCGGATCAAAGGGAACATCCGTATAGGTCGTGACGCCAATCAACAAGTGAGCTTGAACACTTCCATATGGCCCGGGAGGTTGAAGAAACATTCTGTGCCAGCCTTGATGGTAAGGGTCTTCCAGGTATGGTCCTGTGGGCCGGGATTCCAGTATTGAATTCCGTAGTTGATGTCGTAATTCTTGTTGTTCTTGTAGTAATACTGGAATGTCCCTGGAGCATTGGCGACGTATTCGATCGACAGCGCATTGGCATCGCTGGTGACGGTCTGATATAGCTTGGAAGGCGCTGGATAGGATTTGCATTTGAGAGGCAAGGGGCCGGGTCCACCACCGACTTGTGTGCAAGCAGTGGCTCCCAAGACCAAGAGATAGAGTGGCAACGCTGAAAATATGTTGAACTTCATGATGTTTCTATACTGGACAAGGTGTTGAAGGGGAAGAGGAGGAAGGGTTGCCGAAGTGATGATGAGCAGAGATAGACTGCTAAGATACTTCCCTGTTAAATATGCACTATTGAATCGTGGCCTTGCGCAGCATTTAACGAGAGCTAGGGCACGTGGCTCACTGGCGTGAATAGACCATGCAACGCGCGATCTAGATGAATTCGATTGCATATCAGTGCATTCATGTGAGACCGAGAGACATGCACGCATCTCGTGTCGAAGTGCGACATTGTCGAAGCTACCACGATTGAGCGATCATACGAGGACGCGTGACCCGGGACTCATCGTGGTTTGTCCGGCTGTGCATGAATTGACAATCCACTCTTGTGACGGTTTTGATGTTTCACAGTGCTGTGATCGAATGAGGTCTCAGGTCAAGGTGATCCATCGGCACAACATTTGGCCGACGCGCAAAGTCTTGCTTCGCACTGGTCTTTCTCATCCTCTATTGTGTATCACCGACCACGTGTGCTGACCCGACTCGGAGCATGCGAATACCATCTGTAGCCACCAGAATCCAGAATGGTCGCTTCATCAGTCGGAGTCGGCCGGAATCCTGGGCTTGTGTATCCCAGCCGTCGACACGAGCACTCCACCATGTCCTTCTTCTGCTCCTCAATCGCGCGCACAGGATGCGAAGCACCTTATAGAGAGGTAGTCAATGACCAAGACGTAGTAGAAACTACCACCGTCTTGGACTGCATGTCCCGCCCATCAGCATGCCTGCACTCTCAGCTTCCAAAAGAGTGAAAAACGTTGTATGCGTGACCCAGGCTGGCTGAAGGATCTCTGCTTCTGATGCTGCATCGAGGCCCTTACTATGCCTGTTTACGGATTTGAAGCTTTCATTCCATATCAGTATGAGAGCAGCTCCTTTTTGCTTTGTCCTATAAACTCTTTTGTAAAATCTTACTGGTCCGAACTTGACCCATCTCTTTCTCTATAATCTCCCGCCCCATGCAGGATTTATCGGTTGCTCTCTTCGTCCATCAACACGCATAGAAGCTGTCTCATCACCTGCCAGCTTGCGACCCAAACGGAAGCTTTCAGATCCCAACATACTACTGACATGGCAGATCTTCTAGATCCATACGGTACTGAGTATTTATATCGTCGCATGCTTCAAAGAAGACCCACGCTGCTGCAAACCCTCGGCGATCATCCTGGATTTGTGCGATGGGTGGGAGCATATGTCATACCGTGGACAAATGCGGTTGCGGCGCGAAGAGGCGTACATTACGTTCAAGTCTTGGATTCCCTTCTGGCACTCGCGCTTGGATACCTCTTCAACAACTGCTTTATCCTGCTCCCGAGAGCCCCGGCAAGGTACTAGCTCATCTCAGTGGAAGATTGCTGGACAGGACCGGCCACCTGACCTGCGTCAAGCGACGTTCAGGCCCGTTGCGGCGTCTTAGGCGACCCCTGCTCCACGAGGCTTCTCGAATGTCTTTTAGGCAACCCACTTGCTTCTAGCAAGACGTATACTAATATCATCGTTGTTTCGGCCCGAAGGCAATCCTTTAACGACATGGTGGCATAAGCACTGAGACCACAGGGCAACTATAATGTGCACAAACACAACGCCAAGAATGACTTGCTCCTTCGTCAAAGTTTGTTAGTCATGAAACGCGGTATGCCATACTATAACATGGCAGCGTTCCCAGAGGTTGGGGTACCTCTCTCTATACAGCATTTCAGACCCACCTTACCACCATGAAATTGTCCCTCGCACTCGCTCTCGGCGCCGCCTTGACTATCCACGCCTTTCCTCACTTGACAACATCCGACCACTCGCAACATGACGATATGGAATTAGCAAGACGTCAGGAACAGGGCTTTCAAGCAGCCGGATCAGAAGCCCCATCTGACGATACAGCTACCGGTGGGTCTGATTGTGGAGCTCTGCAAATCCGTACATTTACCGACTTCGACGATGCCTGCAATAATCTCATCAACACTTCTCCTTGCCAGGGCTCTACGACATGGAAATTGACGGGCGATGTGGCGATCAGCGATATCTCCGTGACCTTGGAAGGGCAAATCCTGGGTGATACCGAGAGGTTTGTGAACGTAAAGTTCTCGATCGACGACAAAAGCATGGATCAGTTCGCAGCCCAAGGTTCATGCGAGGTCAAATCTGGTAGTATGCCGACAGAAGGCGGCGGAATCACTGCTTCGAATGGGGCATGTGATACGCCCGGGATGACCGTCAGCTGGTGGCCGAATGGATGCGTCGACTGCAAGGAGCCGCTCAGTACTATTGAGATTACCAGGTACTACAAGGAAAGGTGGTGAGTAGTCGGCCTTGACTGCTGCCGTGAGAATACTGACTGAGCGCCTAGTCGATTCGTCGAATACAGTGCATTCTTTCAGATCGAGAACCTCGGAACCCAGAAGATCCAGGGTGAGGACACTCCTGGCGGCCAGGCAGCGTCAGCTTCAGCGTATTACACGAGCGGAACTTTTCGCCCAGCAGATTTCCCGGAAATGGACGAGGCTTACGACAAGCTTGAGAACGAGTGCGCGGAATCGGATGGGACAGAATTGGGGCCGAAGGAGGTACCAACTGGAGCACCTGACACGGCCGAGCAGGAGGCTCCCTTCAAGCTTATTGATATAGACGCTCTCGCGGCAGCCTGATAGTGCTGCCACAGGCTGGTAGTGCGAGATTATGGTGGCGTTCGTGTTTACGAGAATAAACATTACCACGCAATGATGAAAAATGATCAATGAGGGTGTAGAATTGCCATCAAAGTGGTATGACGATTTCAGAAAGAAATGCGTGCACTTACAGCGACAAGGCATGCAGTTTCGCACATCAACGGATCAGATGTCTAGGCTACGCACGTATTTTGGGGATCTGCGAATGGCTCCAGCTGTTGTCGCACAGGATGAATGGCGTGTAAAGTGTTGGAAAAGAGGTGTCACGAACCTCAGGGAAAGGCCGCATGTGGGGACGTGGCTCGGCGAATGTTGGGCCTTTGGTCCCCGTGTGTTCCCCTGATCTCGGGCCTCTTTTAACGATTCATCCTCATCCCATCAACTCTGTCTTCCATCCACATAGTCGCCCTTTGAGACTTTCGATGATGCGTCCGCCGGGCATCCATCAGTCATTGGACCCTTACCACGCTGTTCCGTGTCCTGAAGGTCGCTTCTGTTGCGCAGCCTTTGAGGTACACACCTGTCTGTCTTTGCCGCTCGACATGCGTCCTCTCCACTCGCAAAAGTTTGAGTCCTCCGCGACACTATTTTTGCTAAGTACTGACTTGCTATACCTGTAAGTCCGTCGACACAGAATCCATAAGCTTTAGATCAGAATCACAGATTGTTCTAGTAGTTATCAGCTGCACCTATAACTACCAGATCTCTACATCCACTTCTTATATTATAACAGCTATTGCAACAAGCCACACATTTCGGATTGCGGAAAAGAGACGCAAACTTTTGCGAGTGGGGAGGGTTCTTCCATGCACACGGTCGACCCACATAACTGGGCTGCCACAGGGAGCCATCACAGAAGTGCCGTTTGATTTTGCAACGGATCGCGCCTTGATGGAAAACACGGGCACGTCAAAAATTCCTATATACGTGGCCCACAGCATGGCCTGACATTTCACTCCAACTTTGCCAAGCAAATCCGCCATCCTGGCAAGGCGATACATGACCTCCTGAACGATTTGTAGATGTTATACTGTAAATCCGGAGACTGCGTCCATTGGCCCAGCAGGCGATCCCGAACGGTCGCCTCACTGCTCAAACACATAAGTATTGACCTATTTTCTTATCACACTTTCATGATCGCACGTCGACCACAACTGAACACCATGAAGTCGTTACTGGTGGTACTACTTGCCACTGCTACAGCCACGCTGGCTTTGCCTCAGGGTGTCGTTGACCAACCGCCAGCAGACCAACCTCCTGTCCCTGAAACATCCTCACCAGAAGCAACGAATACCGCCGAGGAAGGGACGTCCACCGCCACAACTGGTAGTTTCACCTCTGTATCGACGTACAACGAAGCATGTGAGCAAGCGCCTCAGGGCTACGATACCTGTAAAGAGGACATAGCTACATGGTCACAGAACATGGTCCCTGCCATTGAACTGACCGACATCAAGCTCAGTCAGAAAGGCGAGAACGCAGAGGAAGGCAGCCTGACACTCCAAGTCAAAGACGATGACTACCAGGGTAGTTGCGAGCTCAAGTTTCCCGGCAAGAGCGTCGAAGACGAAGGTATTGAAGGCTCCTGCGCTCCAGCAGGCGAAGACGCAATTGGACCCATCATTACCTACTTTCCCAAGGGCCAACCAGGAGGCTCAGGTAAGCCCGCTATAGAATACGGTCGTTTCTTCGTGGAAGAGTAAGTCCTACCAGACCCCGCCTGTAAGACCATCTTCTGACCATGACCAAGCATGTTCGCATACTACTTCGCCCTCCTCTCCCCTCTCGAACTGACCGATAACGGCTCCAGTATGCTGGAAGCCTCCATCCCTGAAGCCAAGATCTGGTACACTGGCGGCGAGCGCATCAAAGCCAACAGTCCTGAAGAACAGGAGTCTCTGGATTATGACAAAGCGGTGCAAGTCACCATGTTGGACCTGGAATGGGGGTCGCCCGAGGAGGCTGCGCTGGACAAGGTCCATGGGAAGCCGAGCTGGCCGTCAGTGGCTGATCCTAGAGGCACGACGTTGGCGACGAATGATGGCTATGTGGCTGCTAACGGGCCGTCGGATGCAAAGGGTGGGGAGGGAGAGGCTCCTGCTCCGGAGCCGGGCAAGGAGGGAGGGGCGTCGCCACCACCACCACCACCAACACCACCACCGCCGCTGGCTAGGTAGTTTGCGACCAATCAACCTAGCCACTTGAAGGCCTGGAATACGGCTGAAACTACCAGACCAATGTACGTGCCAAGTTTGTAGGCTTCAGGGCGAGCGCTTTTCGAGATCGGGCCTCTACAGATCACCCTTGGTTGACCTTAGGTTGTAAAGGACTCAGACATTTGCAAGCGTGGAGGATGGAGTAGTCTGTGGCTTCTACCAATATCATACATTCCTTGTTCGTGAAGTTTTGACCATGCCATATCCGCTGAATCGCTGCATAAGAATTCATCCCCATCTCAATCACTCTTTTCGATCAGCCCCTCCAGTCCAGCCGCCCTCTGAGCATACTCCGTCCAACTGCCATCGTATACCCTTCTCTTACCCTCTGCCAGCCCCGCCTCCCTCAGTGCCGCCTCCACCACACTAGCCGTCACGCCCGTCCCACAACTCGTCACAATCTCCCTATCCCCATTAATCCCCTTCCCCTCAAACAACGCCTTCAACTCTTCCTTGCTTTTCATCCTCCCCTTCTCATCCAACACCTCCGTAAACGGCAACGACAAACTCCCCGGTACATGCCCGCTACTCAACCCCTTCCTCGGCTCCGGATCCGTCCCTGCCCACCTCCCCTTACTCCTCGCATCCACAACCAACGCCTGCGCCACATCATCTCCCTCCCAGAAATTCTTCCTCGCAATATCCCTCACCTTTTCAAAGTCCGCAACCATCCCCTTTTCCGGGCCCGTAGCCTCGTACTTCTTCCGCTCAAACACCGCCTCCTCGCCAGCCTCCGTCGGCAGCCCCTCTTCCACCCACGTCTTGAAGTTATTAAGCACGTGCACGCCCCCCTTGTGGCCGAAGACGCGGAACGTCCACGCCACTCTTGGGGCGGAGAAGAGGCCCGACTCCGCGGCGTCGTAGATGAGGAGGTGGTCTGTGTTGGCGATGCCCAGGGCGGAGATGTGTGCGGAGAAGTCGGCTGCGGTGGGGAGCATGTGCGGGTAGGGCGAGGTCGGGTCGGAAATGGCGTCGAGGTCGAAGAAGCGGGAGGATGGGATGTGTGAGGCGAGGAAGGATTTGCGGCCTGTGTGTGGGGAGGTGGGGAGGGACCAGGCGGCTGATATGGGGATGAGGGTTGAGGGGGAGGAGTGAAAAGCGGAGTGGGCGGTGGAGGGGGAGACGAGGTAGGTCTCGAGGGGGGAGGTGGACATTTTGCGGAGTGAGAGGGGGCAGGTGTGGGAGCGGAGGATGGCGGTGGAGCTGGTGGCTGGACGGAGAAGTACTTTCAGCATGGTGGCTGTGGTTATGGGGTGGTCATGAAGGGTTGAGGCAGGTCACTGGCCTGGGGGAGTGAGGTCAAGGTTGTTGAGATTATTTCGGGATGAGAGCTCGCAATATGCGGGGGATCTGCATGAGGTGAGGTGAGCTCCGCCGAGAAAGCTCCGAGTCGGGTGAACGCGACAGCCACGCGCTTGAGGGTGAAGATCTGTTTACTTGAGTACAGGCTCTTGCCATCACCAAGATACGGCACCTTTGCAGAATCCGTGTTGATGAGATGAAAGTCAAGATCCTCTCTTACCATGCCGTAGCAGCCTGGCGATGGGACCTCCCTGAAGACGACCTTTGCGGTATTTGCCGCGTTCAGTTTGACGGTACCTGTCCAAAGTGCAGATTTCCCGGAGACGATTGTCCGATCATCTCTGGTGTCTGCGCTCACTCATTCCACAAACACTGCTTGGAAGCCTGGCTCCAACAGGAATCAAGTCAAGGCAAGTGTCCTATGTGTCGACAGGTGTTCGAAGAGCGCCCGCTGGATTCTGTCAAGGCCAATAACACCAACACCAACGCTGCATCGGTCGAGCAGTCCATGACTGAGGTCTGAAAGATCATTCAGATCCGACGAGAGAGGATCGAATCTACGTACAACAACGTAGACTCGAGTGCTCGAATCACTTCTCGCCGGAAGTGCCAAGCCCGGGCAGTTCATTGCGGCTCCGGCGGGGCAGACTCTATACCTTCGAGCTGCCTGTTCTCTCTCCTCCAAACCTCTTGCACATTCTGCGTCCATGTCTTCGGACAATATAGGCGCACAGCCTACGATATCTCAAGAATCTGCGACACCGGTGCCTGAGCAAAATCCGAGCACTGTCCTCGACTCACACGTTGACGACAACTACCAGAGCGCGCCGGATGGATTACTGCTTCCGCCTGCTCACTTCCGTCCATTCTTCACACTAGTAGAGGACACCCAGACCGGCGAACATTTCCACCCAGCTGTGCACTACATCTTCTCCGACGACGATCCTGACACGCTCACCTCTTCCATCATTGATACGCTACAACCAGAAGGGGAGGACCCCAATCATCGTCTGGTATTGCTGGACGTCGCAAACGATGGTAAGACGATCAAATCTGCGCACAGTCTAAGTAGCGCATGGCAAATATCACAAGCGAGCATAGCACAAGCACCCTCCTGGACCGAAGCTGGAGCAGAGGCGACAACCGAAGGTCTAATGTTGAGGGTGGAAGGGGCAGAGGCCAAGAAGCAGGGTAGCAAGGATAAGATCCCGGAAGAACCAGAAGATGTCGTGCAAAGGCTCGAATCGGACATCGAAATCTATACCGAGCGTCTAAAGCACCTTCAGGAAGTCATGGCGAAGAGCTCCATGCTCTGAAAGACATCACCACAGGATCGGCTCTCCGAACCGATCATAGAATTTGCCGCTGTCGCTCTTGCCCCATCTCTCGATCAGAGGCAAGAGACCGCTAACACTCTCCTCGACACTGATAGCACCCTCTTCCTTCCATTGTACCAGCCCTGTCTCTACTCGACCAGGATGGCAAAGGATAAAAGCGACCTCTGGCACATCTATGCTAAAGCTTTTGACGATCGAGTTCTGTGCGGCTTTGGAAGCTCGATATGCATAGGCACTACCTGATGTATTCTGCCCGATACTACCCATCCGGCTGGATATCACAACCACTTTGCTGTCGGGATTCTTCCGGAGATTTGGAAGCAAGGCTCTGATGAGGTTGAAGGTACCCACAGAATTGACCGCAAAGGTCTTCTGCATTGTCTCCGGCGTCATTACGTCCAAGGTCTCGCAAGCTCCAATGTCACCATGATGTTGCCGTTCAAGATCTGGTACAAGTCCTCGGATACCTGCACTGTGGATCAAGAGGTCGATCGGCTTGTCCCCAAGACATTCATGGATATCCTTCAGAGACGACTCGGATGTGATGTCGATTCGGAGAAATCTGATATTCTCTGCTTCGTCCCCCTTTGACAGGGGACTGATGTCAATGCCGTAGACCTGATTTGAGGAGGACTCTGTAGAGTAGCGTTTCAAGAATTCCAAGCCCAAGCCAGAGGCAGCGCCCGAAACCAGAACAGTCCGTCCCATATTCAATCAAGCATATTGTGAAGAATGAAGATTTCCATGAATCTTCACATGCCTGCAACTGCCCCTCGCCCCGAAGGAATAATTCCGATATCCGCAGTCTTGGCGTGCAGACCCTCCCACTTCAACACAATCGTCATTGTTGATTCTCCTACCTTCAGGTTTCTCTTCTTGCCTTTACCCAGCATCGCCACCTTTTGTGCTTTTCGCGGGAGCGACCACGCCTTGCAAACTCACACCGATAAGTGTGGAGCATTTCCTTTCACAAGCAATTACCCGATCGCGGTCTCCCAGCCTGCCGCTATGCACGGCCGCACCGTTGCAATTGCTATATTCAACCTCACCTTGGACATGAAATGAACACCGCCTAGCGATCATGCCTTGAATGCCGGACTACCAGGATTATTGACCAACCCTATCCGGTCCGTCTTTGAGACACACAATCACTACCACAATACAAGGTATGCTCAGTCAGCCCTGACCACTCCCTCGGTACTGGCATGTGCTCCTCGGTCGGCTCTATCACGCGATGAACAATCGCCTAGATCTTCTCAATCAAACACACTCCTAGAGCACTCACTGACATCTACCCGCCAGAACGTATGAGGTGGTAGTATCATGGATGTGAACGAACCACGACCACGTTCTCGAGGCAATGGCCTCCGTCAGACGCAAGAGCAAGGCAATATAGTGCGCAAGGTTTTCAACTGCATTGTCGATGATAGCGCCCTCATCCAAGGCTCGAAGAAGAGTACCAGGGATGGTATTCCGAAATGGGTTGCAGCCGGCCGTATCAGGTTGTTTGTGCCACTTTTCGGTCCGTCTATACTCGGATTAATACGCGACGGTGGGATGTTGACATTCTCTTAGCACTCAATCATACGTCTCGTGTGAAGGAAGGAAAAGGCCGGCCGGCAAGTGACGCCTCGGAAGCTCTGCAGTGGCTAGATGATGCAACCTCAAAGCACCCTGACTTTGTCACTCTCCAAGGAGGCTTCGAGCAGTTTGAGACCTGGGCAGAAGTCGAGAAGTTCGCACAGCCCAAGACACTTTTTTCCGAAGACGACTACAAGGAGGAAGGCGAAGACGTGGAGCAGGTGGTGAGCAAGACGGAGAACCTGGGGCTGCAAGGGTCGACTGATGACATTGTCCAGTCGTTCAGCTCCAACGAGTCTTTTGCAAGTGAGTCCACTGTACCTTCTCTCCAGAGCGGTCGATCTGCGAGCCCACTTTCCCCGCCGACAAGCCCGCCAAAAAGCAAAGCCAGCCTGGCACTGGATCAGGGGTCATTCACGGACGACAAGACCTCCCACGAGACTCCTACCAGCATTCGTCCACTCATCAACTACATACTCTGGCGCATCCACCAGGAAAGCAACCCGGCCGAGGCCTTAGACTCGTTCATCTTCCTCTCTGATAATCCTGCCCTGCGCAAACATGCTCAGCGCTTCGGCATTCGCAGTAAGACTCTTTCGGAGATCCGCTATGTGATAGCTCGCGAAAGCCAGGATGCGCGCAACAGACAGGCTATTCAACAGAAGGACAGTCCCGCAGTCAACTCGGGCCATACCAGGAACCGTTCAGGGGATCAGACCAAGGTGAATGGACGCCCGGGCAGCCGTCAAGCTGCTCAGCCTATTGCACCTGCAGTCCAAAATGAAGGCAGTGTCAGCGATGACGAAGACGAGATCCTCCTCAAGCGCGCCCCGAAAGGTCCAGCGGCTCTCACTAAGTCGCCCCAGCCAAGCCGCGCGAGTTTGAGTAACAACATGAGCCCTCGTACCCCTCGAGGAGCACTGAACGGCCCTCCGCGCGGTGCACCGAGGAACGTCTCGCGTGGCCAGAATCGTGGTAGAGGAGCCATGCCTGGACGCGGTCGCGGTGGTGCCGTACAGCAGCAGATGTCGGGCCCGATCGATCCGGACTCCTTTGCGAGGCCATCCCCGGCTCGCGGCGGTGCCCGTGGTGGCCGAGGACTCTGGATGCCTACATGATTGGCAGGGGTTTGCACGGGAATTAAGCATGTCAAGACACTCTTCATCCTACCAGCATGTTCTGGATTCGACTTGTCGAAGCTGCCAAAAGCGATGATCGATCATGGCGTTTAGTCGCATTGAGGACGAGGACAAGCGACAGCCGGTCAGAAAGCCCAACAAGCACACTGCCGCAGACTCGGGATATTTGCACTGGCTGGAATACTACATGGATGGGCTTTGTTGCGAGAGAAGAGGCAAGGGAGCAGAGGATGAGCAGTGCCGAATGGAGACGATTTCTATCGTTGAGGAATTGACGGCAAAGTGCAACTGAATGGCAGAGGTTAGGATGCATTGATGGATTACAGTATGATTTGGGAAGATTGCTTCTGTCTTTTGCGGTTTTTAATTCAGTCAGTCCTTAGTTGTATGCTTTACAAGAATGACATTCCTCGTTTCAAAGTCGCTGATCTGCCCTGGCCGCAGTCAGCTGATATCCGTAGAGTCGGCAGGTGCACATGAGAGAACCAGACAGGTGGGTCAGATTGCGCACTGCTCCATCCACCTCCATTCTCAACCATTTCTCTCGACTCGCTTGACGGATGAGATCGTATTCCTCAAGACAAATGTACAATTCTTGATCAGCATACCTATCCTGCATCTTAGTGATGCCTGCGTCTTCGAGACCGCAGCGAACACATCCCAGCATCAGCTCGTCAACCTCCAAACGCCGCAAATCAAGTCAAACAAACAAGTCAATCTACCGAATACCTCAGAACAACCACCTACTGATCACCACTCCTGGAGCAATCTATGCCTGGGATACTCTAGGAGTACACAAGATCTTCAATTCGTCCCGACATGGTATCCTCGCAGCCAAAGCAAGCAAAGATGGCAGCCAGATCCTAGCAGTCGCTAACAGCCAAGTCGTTGTTCTGCACGACTGCAAACGGAACAGAGAAGAAAGTTGGGGTCTGAGCAGTCCCGAGGGGCATTCTCGACTCCTGGAATACACAACAGATGCAAAGTCACTCTTCCTCAGCACGACTCTGGCCGGTGCGATACAATGCTACTCTGTCCGCGAAGCTCAAATGTCTCGACCTGGCGAGGAACATCCTTCTCCTCCGACCGTCCTTGCTGTCAACGCCAATGCACAGCTTCTCATCAGCGCATCCGAGAGCCCTCCCGTCACCTACATTCAGAACGTCAGCCTTGGTACACCTGCACACAAGCTCGAGCCCAGTGTGAGCACGACACCAGTTGTTGTGGCGGCTTTCCATTCTGACCGGCCGGACGTCTTTCTGCTTGGTTTTAAGGACGGGACACTTGCGGCCTACAATGCTACAAAGCTGGCAAGGAAGAATGGAGTTAGGATGGACGTCAACTCTTCGCTGGATATGGAGGGACAGGCTGGAGAAATCTCTTCGTTCAAGCGGTTGCATCGCACTACGAACAAGAGCTCAGTAGGGTCGGGCTACAGCTACACGACCAGCGAGTACGATCAGTCGGTATCTTCAGTACATGATCGTGGTGTTGGAGTTTCTGCAGCTGCTTTCGTACCAGGCACTCTTTCAACAGCCGTCAGCGTGGGAGGTGATGGTCAATGCCATATCGTCGACTTCGCCAGCAATGGGGTGATCCTTCAGACATGGAACCTGCATGCCCACGCCACCTCTTTAGCTGTACTGCAAGGCCGAAAGATGGTTGGGCCGTCTAGAGTAAAGACAAACCAGTCCTATTTGCAGCAAGCACAGAAAGACTAGCAGTCCGAAGGCAGCTGCGTCATTGCGGTAGGCATGGATAGAGGCAGGGTTGTCCTTTATGATACTCTAGGTGGACAGATACACGACAAAGCTGTGGACGTCGACTCGTCCGTCATCAGTCTCGAGTGGGTAAATGGTGTAACGCCGAATGCTATTGGGGAGTTCGACATGGTCCCTCGCCGACTGAAGCACGAATCTGTCTTCATGACCGAGTCTGGAGAGGAAATCGAGAATCTCCCACCATCGAAGCAAAGCAATATCACCGCAGACATCGTTCCGAGAAGACCGTCCAAGAGAAAGAGTATTGGAGTTGTGGCCGCTCTCACAATGCCTGAGACCAGGAGCAGCAGGGAGGAAATTGGTGAACTGTACGATCACGATATTGCAGGCACAGTCGTTCGCAGTCCACCGTCTTCCGATCAGCCATCACGGCTCCAGGTTGGAGGTGGCCGCGATTTCGCTGATTTCTTCTCACCTGGCAGGCAAGGCAGGAGCGACGGGCAACGAAAGCACAATGCACACAGTCCGATGAGATCCCCTCCGCGGCCTCGAATAAGCAGCAACACCTTTGTCGACCGACAGGGCTACTATGATGTTGCAAACGAATATTCTTCCCATGTCAGTACTTCCAGCCAGGCCTCTGAGCCAGCTGAGTTGGACCCCAATCTGACCTTGTCGTATCTGAATGCTCCGACCAACACTGATCGTGGCCTGCCGACCAGGCCAAGACAGGAGAAGACTGTGTTCATCACACCAGACTACATGATCACAAGCAGTAGCGATCACTCTCTCGATAGCGATCATCAAGAGCAGTCTTCATCACAGCTCGGCAAATTGGAAGCTTCCACAACATCACCCATTCCCGTCCAAACACATGACCGCGCCTCAACGCAGACAAGGCGGCATGCTCATCCCTCGCCGGCAAAACCGAAGAGGCGTAGTCAACAACGCCCGTCCTTCACCTCGTACATGAATCGTACGGCAGCGAGTGGTCTTCGAAGACGGAGCGCTGGAAAGATCAACAACCGGCAGTTCGACGCTACGGTATTGGCTGGTGCATCCGAGGAGTGGATTACATCGGGATCCGAGACTGAAAAGGCCACAAGCACCTTACCCACGAGCCAGCCAACAACCCGTCCGGTAGACACAATGGCGCAATCGGACCTTCTGGCCAATGTGCCGAGAAAGGACAGTGTCAAAAAGCCTGCGCTCGGCATCATCAGCCCTGGGACGATCTACTACGATACACCTACCTATCCGCAGACACGCAAGCCTGGTGGGTTGCTAGAATCTCTTCGCCGAGATCGACCGAAGACGACCATGAAGGCCATCCCTTACTCGTCCTTCATGCCATCTGATCCTGCAAAGATGCCACTACCTGCTCCGATCAGATCGCCCCCACCTCCTCCGAACGGTCCCGAGATCCTGACAACGCCGCCTCAACCAGAGCGCCAAGGTTCGCGAAAGCGTACACGTATCAATGCCGCGTCAAACAGGCCTACGGGGCAGCCACACGGGGTACCTGTGATCGTCCCAAAGCGACCAGTGACCACGAATGGTCCTAGTGATGACTATTTCCAGCAGAACTCAAGTGCCGAACACATACCAAAACTGCCCGGCAACTTTCCCATGAGCACAACTAGTGAAGAAGCCTATACCGCTTCTGAATGGCAGGATGGGGACTTGCTTGACCAGAACGGCGATTTGTGTCCACCGTCGAAAGCTATCCGACAGCTATGTCCAAGAGGATCGAGCTTAGCTCCTGGTCTGCCTCGCATGAATGGTGATCAGAAGATGAAGACGGACACACAGGGTCGGGAGAGGACAAGAGCTTTTGATCTGGAGAAAGCCCCTGTGTCGAAATTCCATCCTGCCATGAAGCCCGTAGCAGATCACACACATGTTCCAGGAGAATTCGAGAGCAGTGGAACCACAGCTGAGGAAACAAGGAGATTACAGCATGCCATGGCCCATCCGGGTCGACTCAACAAAAGGCAAGGTGAGACGAATTGGGCAGCTCTGTCCGAAGGGTTGCCTATGCTCGACAAACGTAGAAATGGCGTGGTGCGCCGTCGGTCGAGCAGGAAAGACGTGGGTCCGCCCGTCACCGCGCCAAACGAAGGCCTGCCAGTACAGCCCCCTCGACCAGTGGCCAGAAAGTCAAAGTTCACAGAAGGTCAAATCGATGGCCTGACGGAAGCTATTGTTGATGCCATCAAGCGAGCATCAGAGGTCAGTGTCGCTCCTTCACCGAGAGACGTGGATACTACGGCAAGAAGTAGCGGCAAGCAAGAGCGCCTCGATTGGACTTCCATGTCCTCTGGCTTGACGCCCAGCCCCTTGCGTATCATTAGGTACTACGAAGATGATACGTCGCCTGAGCAGACCGGACATCTCACGCCACCGACCCAGCATCTGATCCCGCAGAGCATGAGCCACTTTTCGAAAAGGGGCGACACATCTGCGCAAGAAGATGCTCACCACTCCAGCCGGCGTCCCCGGCAGCGGTCGTTCTTCGATGTAGCACATGTTGACGAACGAGACCACACGGCCAGCGAGGAGCGCGGGGTGTGTAAATGCTGCAGCGCTCTGCGAGACGAAATCTCGACACTGCGGGAGGAGATCGTGGGACTGAGAGCGGATTTGACTGGTTACAGTGTCCGCTTTACGGACATTGGGCAGGGACAAGAGGAGCAGCTGGGAGGATCTTTGAATCGACAGGAGGCAAGACAGGCTGGTAGGCGCGCGCAGGAAGAGGTGAAGACTGGTACAAATGGCATGGTAGAGGGCGAGGCAGAGCGGCATTCTAGGCAGGTGGGGAGGGGTAATGACTTGCATAGCTTCAGCGAGACGAGATGAAATTGATATCATGTTTCCCTTGTAGTGTCAGCATCGCAGACTGCAGCTCAAGTAGACTGAGGATGTACTGTCTTCGTTGAGCTACTGTATACGGCCAGGTCACACCCCACTTATGCAGACAGAGAGCAACAAAATGCCATGATATCGCTCTTTAGCATCGCAATCGTAAAAAGATCTAGAGTTGCTGTCGCTCTGATGCACCAGGACTCTGCCCTCATCACTCGTCCTTGTCTCCAATATCCCGAGGGCGCCCTCGGCAGTCTCAGTGTGACGCCTCTATACCTCAACCGCAGACCGCAAGCGCCTGGTGCTCATCTCCGTTGACTGTCTTCTTCTGCTATCCAATGATCCTGACCCCTCTCTCCCTGCCCGGACATCGATAGTCGAGAAGCTCCTCCATATCCTTGATGGACCAGCCTGCCCACAACTCCCTCCCAACCCCTCATTTCCCCTCTCCTTTGCTCTTCTCGCTCTGAACCATCTCCTACGCACCCTCACTACCAAACTCCTGCGTCCACTCGGCGCTCCGCTTCAGATCCTCCTGACTCACAGTCGGTCGACTCGCCTTGATGGCCTTTACAAAATCCTTGACCTGGAGAGGCGGCTCGAGGAGTTTCTCCGTCTCCACGTCGACCCAGGTCATTTCCATGGCGCCCGCATCGCCCGGCGAACAAGGGGTGAGTTTTTCTGTGCCGTCGACTTGGACCTTAAACTTATCAGTATGCTGTGCTCAAAACCACGACAGGAGAAAGGAAGAAGAGGGAGAGGGAAGAGAGATGGGGGGAAGTGCGTGACGGAAGAAAGGGTCCAACAGGGAGACAAACCTTCTTATAATGCGTCGCCGTCTGAATCTTCCTCACAGGCTGCATCAAAGCATCCTGCACCGCAATACTAATATCACTCCCAGAATACCCCTCACTCAACTGCGCCAACGTCCTAAAATCGTCCCCCTTCAACTCACACGGCGTGCTCCCCACGGCCAACTCAAACATCTTGACCCGCGCCGGCATATCCGGCAACGAGATATGCACCCGACGCTGGAAGCGGCGCCGGATCGCAGCGTCGAGTTGCCAGGGGATGTTGGTCGCGCCCAGGATGAGCACGCCCCGTGAGTCCCGGCCTACGCCGTCCATTTGCACCAGCAGCTCGGTTTTGATGCGCCGCGAGGCTTCGGATTCGCCTTCGCCGCGGGGGCCGCAGAGGGCGTCGATTTCGTCGATGAAGATGATCGAGGGCTTGTTTTCGCGGGCCATGTTGAAGAGTTGTTTGACTAATCTGGGGGCATGTCAGGGGTGGGGAGGAGAGGGTGGGGGAGAGGGAGTTACCGTTCGGATTCTCCCATCCATTTGCTGACCAGGTCCGAGGAGCTGACGGAGAAGAAGGTCGAGTTTGCTTCTGTTGCGACGGCTTTGGCGAGGTAACTCTTACCCGTACCGGGGGGCCCATAAAGCAGGATGCCTTTCCATGGTTGTCGTTTGCCGGTGAAGAGGTGCGGGAATTTGATGGGTAATATGACTGCTTCTTTTAGTGCTTCTTTTGCTTGATCGAGACCCGCTACGTCTTCCCATTTGATGTTGGGCTTGTCTGTGAGGATGGCGCCGGCGAGTGCGCCGCGGAGTTTCTTAGACTCGGGGTCGTTGTCGTCGTCTTCTTCGCCCCTGGGCAGGTCAGCGGTGTAATTGTAGATCGAGGTTGACAACCCACTTTCCGCCCTTGCCTGCTCCGTTCGATGCCTTGCCATTAGCTCCCATCGCTGCAGGCTTTTTCCGGTTCCCATTCTCTTGCTCTGCCAAGTGGTTCTTCAGCTTCTCTGCCCGTTCCATGTACTCTGCTGCCTTTGCCCGGATCATCTCCTTTGACTTGGCGCTCTTCTCCCCTGATGAACGTTAGCCTCCTGGCGTCTATACTGCAAGATCGCTCCTCTCACATTTGAGCGCAAGCATGAACAGCTCCACTGCGACATGTCAGTCTCCGCCCCTCCTTCGGACTGGTCACCTTCATACAAGCTTGGTAATATTGCTGATATGCCTTCTCATAATCGCCTGCCGTGTCCATCTCTATCGCCTTCTTCACCGTCTCGATCGCCCGACCGAGGAAGTCGGTGTTGCTCATCTTGCAGGATGGGAGGCGTTTCCCCGCCTCGGTGTTTCTGTATTGTTATGCCGCCTAAAAGGTGAAGGATTGTGGCGATTTGAGTGATCCAATTGATTTCGCGGGTGATGGACTGGTGGCTTGACGTATAGAGGAAGGTAGGGTCCAAGTTGTAAGATCTTTGCAGTGAATGCTGTTGACTGACCGAGGAGAAGTTGGCAGTCCAGCATGTGACGGCTGTTGCCAGTCGTTGCGACTAGCGCCGCTGCGGTTGCGGAGTTCTGGACAAACGTGCCCCGCATATCGGCGGCAACGCCAAGACATGCCCGACTTCACTTGATCTCCCGAGGACAGCGAAAACATGCAGAAGCTTGAAATACAGTCATGAATATGTACATTCGATAATGGTATATCCTCTGGAGTGACCAATAGTGCCTCCGACGCCGAGCCATGCAAACACATCCCTCCCAGTTCCTCATGCTCGGTTCGTAATGTAGTCTCTGTTCTCGACAGTGACACTCTTCGTCTATCAGAATTGTTAGCTTTCATTCTCTCACTCCGATCAAGTGTTCGACTTACCATATGATTAACCTTATACACCCCCACCAACCGGCTCGCCAACTCAAACATATTATTCCTCAAACTAATAACGATGAACTGAGCATTCTTCGTCCTCTCCTTGATATAACTTGCCACAATGCTCACATTCCTGAAATCCAACGCCGCATCAATCTCATCCATGACATACAGCGGCGTCGGCTTGTAGTGATGCAACGCAAACACCAACGCCAACGACGACAATGTCTTCTCGCCACCGGACAGGTTGCTGATGTTCTTCCATGACTTCTTGGGCGGCATTACAGAGAAGAGAATACCCTCGCTGAATGGATCCAAGGAGTCGACAAGTTCCAGCTCCGCGTTGCCGCCCATAGTGATCATTTGGTACATCTCCTTGAGTCGGAGCGAGATGGCGCTGAAGCCTTCCATGAAGCCTTCGAGGCGGAGACGGCGGAGGTCGTCGAGGCGTTTCTTCGCGGTGTCGCGGGCTGTGAGGGCTTCGTTGAGATCGGCGGTGCGGGAGGCGTGCTCGGCGACGCGGCGGCGGTAGTCGGCTAGGACGGAGAGCTCGACGGCGTGGCTGGTGGCTTCTTCGAGGCTGGCGATTTGGCTCTTGAGCTCGTCTTTGCTCATGTCTTGCAGCTCGTCGCGGGAGTACTCTGGTAATGGCTGAGGATCCATCTCTTCTCCTTCGTCCGAGATATTCTGCATCGAGAGCTTGGAGAGCTTGTCCTGCCAGTGTCGAAGGCGTTGCTGGTTGTCCTTGAGAATCTTGGTGCTCTCCTCGATCTTGTTCTTCATCTCAATCTCGACACCGCGAGACGAATTGAGCTCTGCTTGTTGTTCATCGAGGGCAGCCTTGAGCTCTTTCAGCTCGTCTTTCTTCGTCTCGAGCGTCTCATGTGCATCCTCTGCCTCCTTCCGGATACCAGCAGCATTAGCAGCATGCTCTCTCATCGTACCTTCCACCTTCTCCGCCTCTTCCTGTACCTTCTCAAGCTCTTTCGTGGAGTCCCCAAATACCTTCTCCTGCTTGGATCTCTGATTTTCAGCCTTAACCTTCGCAACCTCGGCACCACTCATCTCCTCGTTGCGATTGTCAATCTGCTCCTTCAACCCATCCACCTTGGCCTTCTGGCTCCTCAACTTCACACCACCTACTTCCATGATCTTGTCCTGCAAGGCCTTGATCTCCTCCTCGATCCCCGCCGACTCAGCCTGCAACTTCTCCACCTCCCTGTCAGCCTTAGCAATCCCCTTCTCCAGCTCCGCCATCCTACCCCTATCCTCGTTTGCAGGCTTCTGCTCCGCCGCAATCTCCTTTATTCTCTTCTTTGCGTCAGCCACATTCCTCTCCAGGCTTCCCAACTCCAGCTCCAATTTCTGCGCTTGCGTCTCAAGCTGGGGTATCCTCTCATTCGCCGCCCGGAGATCTGCTTCCAACCGCCTCTGCGCCTCTTGCAAACCAGCGAACTCCTTCTCCTTAGCGTCCCGATCCACCTCCAGCTTCTGCACCTGCTCTTTGGATGTATCTGCCACAAGCTTACTGGACATGGCACCCTTGGCTACCCTAGTACCACCACCGCTCATGGTACCTGACTTGTCGATGAGTGCACCCTCGAGAGTGACGACACGCCAGCGTTGAGCTCCATAGGCGATACGATTCGCTTGCTCCAGGTCCTTCGCGACAAGAGTGTTTTGCATGACGCTGTAGAATGCAGGAGCAAAGCGCTTGTCCTTTGGCTTGACGAGGTCAAATAGTCGCGGCACGTTCTCTGGCGTTTGGATGGCGCTCAGGTCACGCTTCGGTAGACGGTCGAGAAGGATGAAATTTGCTCGTCCAAGGTTGTTCTTTCGCAAGTGGTCGATGCATTGCTGACCCACCTCTACGCTGTCCACCACCAGATTGTCAAGCGCCGGACAAGCGGTGGAGATGGCGATGTCGAACTTGCTGTCGATGGTGCCGAGGTTGCCTAGCCGGCCGTGGAAGCCATCGATACGCCCAGACTCCTTGAGACGCATGAGCCCGTTGAGCACATTGCCTTGTGTCTGCGTTGCAGAGAGACTTGCGCGAGCTTCGTCTGCCTTTTGACGAGCAGAGGATAGCTTCGACCTCAGCTCAGGCTCTCGAGCGGCAAGCTTGTCTTGCTCCTTTTGGAGCTTCTTGACTTCTTGCTTGGCTGCAGCGATGTCTTCATGAGTAGATTGCAGCTCTTCACTTTTGCTCCCTTGCGTCTCTTGCAGAGTCGCGATCTTGGCTTCCACTTCGGCAATGGCAGCTGCACCAGCATTCTCGCGTTCACGAAGGATGTCGAGCTCACTTTGGGCTACGGCAATGGCGCTGCGCTTGTCCGCCACCTTGGCACTCCAAGGCTCGAGCAGCTTCTGCTTCGCCGCAATCTCGTCTGAGAGGCCTTGTGTTTTGCCTTTCAAGCTCTCTCGGATACGATTGAGCTCGGTCTCTTCAGCCTGCATCTCGCTCTCCAGAGTCTCGATTAATCCTCGGTTGCGCTCAATGTCGTCTGTCGCTCGCTGTGCCAGGTTTGAGGCCTCGGCCACGCCAAATTTACTGGCGTCGACCGCCTTCTCGAGCTTCTTGGCTTTTGTGGCAAGGAACTTCTTCTTTTCCTCGAACTTGACGGTCTCCTTGTCTAGCTTCGCCGCCTCTTTGAGAATGGTCTGGCTGTCCTTCTCCATGGCTTCGAATTCCTTCTGGCCTTTCTTGTACTCCTTCTCTAGGCGTTTGATTCCGTCTTCGTTGCCCTTGTGCTTCTCCAGCTCCTCACCGAGCTCCTTCTGCAGTTCTGCCATGCCTTCCTCTGTCACAGCGATGTTGTCTCCACATTCAGCTGTGTAAATCTGGTACAGCGCGGCTTGCTTCATGGCCAAGTCGTTCTCGTTGTGGATGAATTCAAGGGCTTTGTTTTTCTTGTCTTCGAGCGCGTTCTTCTCCTTCTCGACGTGCTGGACGCGACCATTCTTCTCAGTACAGACTTCGTTGAGCGTCTCCGTCTCTGCGGCAGACTCTTCGATTGGCGTCTTGTATTTGCTCGTCCCAATGATGTCCTCAAGGTACTCCAGCAGACCATCGTCGTGCTCGGTCATTGCTTTGGGCTTCATCTGCGCGATGCTCTCGACCTCGCCCTGAAGGATCAGAAAGCGTTTGTGGTCAAGATCCACGCCTTTGTCTTTGAGCAGAGTTGTAACGGTTGTGAAGTTGCTGGTCTTGCCATTGATGTAGTAGTTGCTCGAGTTGTTCTTGAACGCTCGCCTTGATATGATCAGCTGGCTATCTGGCACGACCTCATGAGCTCCATTCGGCAAGTCCATGACTTCTTGAAAGTGTACTTCCACCTCGCAGTGATCCAGATCTGGATGCTGAGCAGAGTTGTGAATGAGCGCGGACAGCTTGCCCTGCCGCATTTTCGAGGCACGAAAGCCAAAGACGAAGAGCAGAGAGTCAATCACATTCGATTTGCCCGAACCATTAGGTCCCACGACCGATGAGAAGGAGGCGTGGAACGGTCCGACTTCTTGTCGCCCAGCGTACGATTTGAAGTTCTTGAGAATCAGGTAGGTGATGACTGTGCGCGGTTTTGGCTCATCTGAGACGTGGGTCGTAGGTATCGCAGCTTGTCGTGACCGTATCACAATGTCCATTGGCCGTTCCAGGACAGTGATTTTACTGTTGACATGCTTGATCTCTGGCGGAGGCGTAGCCTTCTTGGGTGTGGCCTCGAGATCTGTCTTCTCCTCGGCACCTGCCAGTGAAGGCGGCTCCTCTCGCGTCGCGTTTCGCTCGTTGACAGCTGACTCGGTGATGTCCGAGAGCGGCAGACTGTTCCGCGAAGGTGAAGCCTCCGGTTCTGGCGTGGCGCTCTCGGAGGGCGCAGGTGTAGGCAGCGCGTCAGTCATCTCTGTATCGCCATCCTCCGACACTGCTACCGAGATTGCTGACACTCTGCTCTTGCGTGCTGCACGTACGGTCTTGACAGATCGGCGATTTGGAGGGGAGGCAGGCTTCGTTGGCGATTCTGGGTCTGCTACGCTCTCTGGTGGACTGAATATTTGTGAAGGCTCGACCGATTCACTCATCCTTGTTCGTCGCGTCCTCGTCGTGGTCTTCGTCGTCGCATTTGTCGCATCTGTGGTCCTTCTCCGAGGCGATCGCTGTGTCTTGACTGGCGCAGGTGTGAACTCCTCCTCATCGTCCTCTTCATGATGCGTGCTTATGACCGTATTCTCCTCATCCGAGTCGTCCACGATTTTTCGTCGAGAGGTGCGTTGCCGTACAGCACGGGTCGGTGATGCCGCCGACATGTCTGCGGTCCGTTTAGTAGATGCTGAGGGTTGCGCAATATTGTCTGAGAAATTGAAAGCTCCATGGGCTCAGTCGCATCGCGAATCGATAAAGTGCTACCCGAATTCGCCTAGCGTAAACAAACGTAAACAATCGAGTCAGGAGAACTTTCTACGCGAGTCATGCGCAAACCCAAGCAGGGTCTTACCTACGTCCTCACCAACTTCCATCGATCATAAGTTGATCAGCACTCTGGTCATGTTTCCCTATTCTTTTCCGTCTCGTTGCAGTCATAGATGTCGTCATGACCATTGCACCATGAACTTGCTAAGCATCACGGAGATTGCTCTTGGTCCGCCTTACGCACTGCAATCAATCTTGGAAAATGAAGATCAATGTGACCATTGGACATAGGTAGAGTGTTGGAATGCTTCTATTGCTTATATGCTCTGCTTCAATCATCATCGTCGTCGTCAACGTACGTTACGCCTCCATCTTGGCCCTCCGGGTCTTCTGATTCATCATCTTCGAGAGCGGCTTCTTTTTCCATGCTCTTGGAGACAAAGTAAGCCTCCTCATCCTCGGGCGGGCCCTCGACCCATTCATCCACCATGAGCTGCGCCACATTCTTGCCCATTAAGGCGTTCGTCTCCATGGTACTGATGAACGAGTCCATACCTCCAGTGTACCAGAGACGTTTGGCCAGCTTCGTTTGCTCAAAGGTGACGCGAGGGTATTCGTAGGGATAGCTCGACCACAATTTTCTGTATATCCAGCTGATATCGTCCTTGCCGATCTTCTCATTGGGTGCCAGATCGCCCAGTCCGAAGATCCTGCCGAGGAATGTGCTGTTGACTGGCTCCATTGTGAAGATCTTGTACGCGAATTCTGGCGCTTTCGTCATGGGGTTGATGACCTCCCTAAGCAGTGATATCGAGTTGAAGCCCGGGTCCTGCTCACCCTCCTCATCCGCAGTGGTGGTCAGGATCGCTCTCGGCGCCTTCTGCCCCTTCTCGAATCCAAACACCTCCGCGTCCAGCCTGTGCTTACTCGTCAACAGCGTGACATGTAACTGCACATAAGGCACCTCCTCCGGTGTATGTCGCAGCCCCTCAAACTTCACGCCGGCAGACTGGTACGGCGCAGCCAGCACCACATCATCAAACACCTCCACTTCCTCCTTCCCGCCCTCCACCTCCTTCGCCATGACCTCCCATCCTTCCTTCCCCTCCTTCACCCCCACCACCTCCATCCCCAACCCCTTCCTCGCCCCCGACCTCTCCACCATCCCCTCAAAAATCCTCCAATTCCCCCCCTCCACACTCATCGCCCCCTCAGTGGCCATACAAACCATCGCCACAACCCCACTCACCTCCCCAATCCCCACCGCATAATTAACTCTCGTACTCGCCTGCACCACCTCCCTCCCAAAACCGCCCCTAATCTCCCACCGCTCCATATACCCCTTCCCCGTCACACTCACCACATCCAACAACCCCACATCCTCCACCGCCGACCCCAGATCCAAAAACGGAAACACATCATCGTACATGCGCAGAAACTTGCCCACCGTCCGCCGCATGAGCTTCATCGTCTTCCACGGCGCAAGCCCATACCGCCACACCAGCTTCCCGAGATCCCACCACGAGCTCTCGTCCTGCATGAGCACGACCATCTTCTCCCCGTCCCAGATGCCAAGGTCAGGCGTCCCTTTCGCTTCGGTCCTGCTGAGCGCGCCCATGAATTTGCTCGTCGACAAGCCAAAGTCTCGCGTGGCGTTGACCATGATTTGGTTCACGGAGACGAAGATACTGGCGCCGAGTTCCAGCGCGGGCTGTGAGGCGTCGTCGAAGGGGTGGATCGTGGTGCTGCGTCCGCCGGCGGTGAGGTTGCGGTCGTAGATGGTGATGTTCATGGGGATGGAGTGCAGGTCGGCGAAGCGGCGCAGGTGGTATGCGGTGGAGGATCCGGCGGGCCCGGCGCCGATGATGGCGACGCGTTTGGTGGCGGGTGGGCCATCATTGGTGGGGGCGACGAGAGGGACTTGTGGGGAGGATTGGGAGGTGGCGAGGTGGAGTAGTGAGAGGATGGAGAGGGAGGACGGCAAGAGACGCATGTTGGATGTGTTTGGGGAGCTGCGGGAGTGAATGATCAGGTAGTCCTGTTTGTGTGTATGTGCTGGCTCCACGGACGTCTGAATAAAGTGATAACGGACGATCTGAGGGTCGCCTAGTTGTCCTCGTGGCTGATGGTCGTCAATGACGCATCTCAATTTTTTCCGCAAGTCATGGAGACCTCGAGGAAAGAGAATGATTGATATAGACGTGTCTGGTGGTCAAACCGTCAATAGATTCACCATCAGGGGCATGCGGACGTTGAAGTGTGGCGCAAGCTGACCCCACTTGAGCTCAGCACGTCAGTCTTGTCATCAAGCTTCATCTTGTCGTTTTTCATCAAGATCCATCAAAATCATTGAAGGAAGGGTCAGGTGTTGGGATAGGATGACACTGTCATTCATGCTCTATGAGACTACCATACATGTGATACTGTTGGATGCTATCCATACCGGCTAGATGCTCCTGTTAAGATGCTGATGCCAAAACAAAACACTCCACCCTTCCATCAACCTGGAGGCGACAATCATGTATGCCAGATACAAGTGTCCATTAGTCGGTGATGGAGGTGGACGAAAGGAAACGTGTGGTGTTGTTGGTTGTGAGGGTATTGCCTGATCAAAACATGATCAACGCAGCGACGATGCCGACAACCATAGCCGGGAAGGAGTTGTCTCGAGAGGTAGTGGTCGTTGCCTCACCGGTGAATGGAAGAACTCCGAGTGGCAGACCAGAAGTGCCATTGGTGGACAGACGGGTGCTTGGGACAGCGACACCACCGGATCCAGGAGCGACAACAACCGAGCTGGTTTGGGCTGGCGACAGAGGGTCGAAGACAAAGGTGCCAAAGGTCGAGGCTGGAGATGCAGATGCAGCGCCGCCAACAGCAGAGGACGCGCCAGTAACCTGAGCTCCGGAGCCAGCTTGAGATCCAGTCTGCCCGGTCGAGCCAGACGATGAAGATCCTTGACCGGAGCTGCCGCTGTTGCCATTGGACGCGCCATTGCTGGAGATCGACACGAATGAGCCGGAACTGCTGACAGACTGGAATGCACTGCCAGCAGAGGTGAAAGCTGCACTGGAGATGACAGAGGTGCTGAAAGACGAGCCGGATCCACCCGAGGAGAAAGCGGAAGCTCCACTGCCAGAGGCGCTGAATGCTGATGATCCGCCAGCGGAGTTTGAGGCTGATAGAGCTGGGTCGAAGCTGCTCGCAGTACCAGTGGCGAGACCTCTGGCTGAGGATCCCGTGGCTGTGCCAAAGGTGCCAGAAGCACTCGCAGTGCCAGTGGCAGAGGTCCCTGCAGCGCCGCTTGAGGCTGATCCGGTGGCAGAGCTTAGGCCGGCGAAAACGCTTGGAAGTGCAGAGGCGGATGTAGTAGCGGCACCGGCTTGGAGGGATGTGCCGGAGATAACAACTGTACCAGCGGATGTGGAGATAGCCAGAGCAGGGTCAAATGAGGATGGGGTGCCAGAAGCAGCCGCTGACGGGATCGCCGTACCAGCACCGCCAACGGCACCGGTAGCGATCGATCCGACGCCGGACAGGACTGGAGACGCAACACTGCCAACGAGACCGGTAGCGCCAATAGCAAGAGAACCAGCCGCCCCGGTAACTTCTGTGGCTAGGGAGCCAACTCCGGATAGTGCGCCAGAAACAAGACTGCCAGCTGCACCAGTCGCACCTGAAACAAGAGATCCAGCTGCGGAAGTGACTTGCGGGAGGATGCTGCCAACAGCCCCGGTGGCACCAGAGAGGACAGACCCAGCTGCCGAAGTGACCTGAGGAAGAATGCTACCAGCGGCACCGGTAGCAGCGGACACGACGGAACCAGCACCACCAGCGACTCCGGTGGCAGCCGAGACAACTGAGCCGGCGGCGTTGAGGACTTGAGAGACAGCCCCGTTGGCCCCGAAGATGGTGGAAAGACCTTGAACAGTCTCCTCGAAGGGAATGGTGATCAGGGATGTTGACGTGAAGACCCCGCCGGCGTTGGGGATGATGGACGTGACGGCTCCCGCTGCGGAAGTGATGGCTGCAGCTCCGGTGACAGCAGCAACCGCAGGAGAAGCAATGGCGGTGACGCTAGCGAGGACTTCGGTTGGAATGGCCGCAACAGCCGCTGGGTCAGTGGTGATCAGGAGATTGACAAGGGTGGAAGTTGCAGCGTCAAGAGCGGAGAAGCAGACACCATCGCGGAAGATGCCAATGCAGAGCGATGCTGAGAGCTCAATGCCTGGAAGACCGAGTGGGCCAGCGGCTGTGGGTTGTGGGACTGCTGCTGGATCAGAGGTGTAGCAGACTCCATTGGTAAAGATGCCCAAGCAAAGACCAGCGTTGACATCGATGGGTGGAAGAGGCACGCCGAGATCGCTGGGAGCAACGGTGGCTGCAACAGTAGCCTGGATCTCGATGCCGGGTAAAGTGATTGGAAGACCGAGAAGACCATTTCCGCCAGCTGGAGTGGCACCAGGAGCAGGCTGGACTGTGGTTTCCTGGCAGACTCCATCGACCAAGATGCCGAGACAGACAGTGGCGGCTACGTCCAGGATGGGAGCCGAGACAGCGACAGTGGCTCCAAGGTCGAGAGGGACGGCATTGGTAACTGCAGAGACGACACCTCCTACAAGACCGCCGAGACCAAGAAGACCTGAATCAGCCGCTGGAGCGGGAGTTGGGACCGCTGGAACTGGAGCTGGTGTAGGAGCCGGTGCAGCTGCCGCAGCCGCCGAGGAGACAGTGGCAGCGCCTGGAACGGTATACTGGATGTTTGTCAGTCTCAATCTCTTCAAGACGGTGTGTGCGACCTACGACGAACTCCTGGGTGATGACACGGAAAGAGGTGAAGACGTTGGGAGCGAGCTGAACGACAGAGATAAAGCCATTGCTGGCTGCCGGGGCCGCGGGTGCTGGATTGAGGAGGCCACCAACGACGGGCAATGCTGCTATAGGAGAGTCAGACGTGGACGTTGACGGAATGAGGGCCAACTCACGAAGACCAAGCTGACGCTTCTCGATATCATGCTCTTTGACTGGAACAGCCATGGCGAGGCCGGCTGCCATGGCCACCTAGACCAAAGATGCGACCATGGTGACGACTTTGATGATGGACTGGATCGACTATGGAGATGTGGTGATGCCTGAAAACGAATGAAGGCTGAGATGCTGATGATCAACAGTCAATCCAAACAGATCTAATGCTCAATAACGAGTGTGATGGGATGATGGATGGAAGAGAAGAGAAAGTTGGTGCGAGAGATGTGTTTGGATTGCTTCGAAGGTTTCGTCATCTACACTCGCCTGTTCATTGCGGGCAGGAGCAGCGCTGCGTCGTTTCCCAAGCACTGGTGCGGTGGAAAATAGGCAAGTACCATTTCAATTTTGCAAGGCACGTGACAGACAGCAGGTACGAGGTTGATATCATCTGGACATGCTCGACGCCATGTGCGCGCACGTGCGGATTCGCAACGTGAGTGGCCGATGCATTAAAAGGTGAGGCTGGCGATCTCTATATCTCTGCATCAAAGATGGTTGAGATAGCTGCGGCATGCGACCTGCATTAGCTCGTGTTGATCCTGGTTTGTGTAACCACGACAGCTCAGGTTCCGCGCGGGTGGCTGCAGGAACACCAATAAGCTTCACTCGACTGCCGGTATCCTTGGTGAGATCGTCACTTGTGCCTGCATTTTCCCAGATTTTTGTCGTGGTAGTCGCCGCTGCTTCGTCGTCGCCATTTCCCTCCCGCGCTGCACCTGCCTCCCTCCAATTCTTCACCACTCACAAAACTTCTTCTGCTTTCTCACACCAACCATCCTTCTTCCACCACACATCTCACAATCACACATCCTCCTGCTGGACTTTTTCCATCGCAATTCATACCATATTCCATCCACAATCACACAACAAGCCACCAAGAGCTTTACAAGCAACGTCCAGATATTTCTCCGGTGAGTTTGACCTTGACCTCATCACCGCCGACGAGCTTGACTGACTTTTGCAGACCCTTGTCAAGATGCAGTTCAAGAACATCATCGCAGCCACCATGGCCATTGCCGGTGAGTCAAAGCCTTCAAATTCAAGCTTGTCGAGCTCCGCTAACTTGTTTCCAGCCGTTTCTGCCACTGGTCAGTGCCGACTCGACCCTTCACAACCGACAACAGCTACTGACCTTTTCACAGAGACTGTCACGATCACTCTGATCCCCGACTACTGCACCCCACCCGCAGTCCCAAGCACCACCACCACCGTCTTGGTTCCTCCTCCAACCACTTCGGTCGTCGTCACTACCCCCACTACTATCACCAGTGAGGGATCCACCATCGTGGTCTCCACTCCGGTCACCCTCCCGGCCTACCCGTCCAGCGAAGGCAGCGCTTCTCCTGCTCCGACCCCATCCGGCTCGGCTCCTCCAGCTCCCCCTGTCGGCACTTCCGCTGGTACTCCACCGGCCGGCACTCCTCCAGCTGGTACTCCTCCTGCGGGCACTCCCCCGGCTGGCACTCCTCCGGCTGGCTCAGCTCCTGCTCCATCTGGCAGCGCTCCAGCTCCTTCCGGCAGTGCTCCAGCTCCAAGCAGCTCCGGTCAGAGTGCTACCACTTCCGTCCGCACCAGCACCAACACCAACCCTTCTGCCACCACTGGAGCTGTCGAGCCATCTCCCAGTACCGGTGCAGCCGCCGTCAACCACAAGTCTGGCTTGACCGTCGCTGCCATCATGATGGGTGTCGCTCTCGTTGCTTTCTAAACACATCACAACCAGGTCACCAACACTCACTTTCCACGATCCCCCAACGCATACATCGTCGACCATTGCACATGATCACAGCACAGTACATCACAGCACACGACACAATTTGCAGCATTCTCGAGCCGCCCGTAATGAAGATGATGATGGTGGATGGGTCGGCGTTCGAGCTTAGCGAGCTTCACCATAGCAGGCAGCTTTGATTTTTGCAGACAGTCAATCAGCAATGCAATCTGGCCAAGGGCCTTATTGATCGACTTTTGATTCCTCCTTGTACTGTGACTGACCGTGACTTGCCTGCCATATCTACCGTGCCGCCTCCATCGCCTTGATTCAGGTGGCTGCCCCATAGTAAATGGACCTTGAGTTCCGTCCGTGCTGGGGAGGACGGTCAAGACAATCGGTAGACAGAGATCTATTCTATTTGATAAGTATCGTTTCACGCCTCTCAAGAGTGTCAGATGCTGTGTGCCATTTCTGGTATTTCTATCCGGGTCGAAACTACCACAGCTGACGCAGTAGCTCTTGCAGTCGCGTACGGGACAAATTAAGCGGTACATACCACCAGAACTACCAGAACTTGACAATGCCATATGTCCTGCTACACATCCAGTGATGCTTCCATACCTGGGTACAGTGGATGGTACTCCCAGCTGTTTGATGATCAAGTTCAATAAATACATCATATGAGACCGTGTCTGGTAGTTCAGGTGAAGTGCGGCATGTCTTGGCATTCTCCGCACGCGTTGCTTTGGCGAGGTGGACCCTGTACATTTTCCCTCCACCAAAAACATTTCGTGTGCACCTTCAGCCTGTTCCTGACGATTGCGAGCATACACAACCTGCTGACACGCGCTGTCACCTTCAGCTCATCCTTATCTCATCGCTGGAGCAGACGCACTAATTTGGAGGCTCATGGGCCTAGGCGAAAAGCTACACCAATAATTTCTACACAAACCCGCCCCTGCGATCTCCCCACAATGTCTGTCCTTCCGGTGGAGATCACCACAGCTCTTGAGCAACTCCTCCAAGCTCTCCAATCCACCGATAATACGGTAAGAGCACAAGCTGAAGAGCAACTCACGACAGAATGGGTGGGCAAACGACCAGAGATTACTTTGATGGGGTTGGTTGAGCAGTTGAGCAATTCACAGGATTTGGGCGTGAGTGATTACACATAGTTACGACAAGCATGATGCGCTGATACATATATACACAGGCACGATCTTATGCAGCTGTGCTGTTTCGAAGATTGTCGACGCGCACAGCAAAAGATGCAACCGGCGCCAATCGAGAATTGTTCTTGACGCTGAAGAAGGACGAAAGGGATACAATTCGTGGAAGACTCCTGGAATGCCTATCAGTTGAGCAGGTGGACAGTGTCAGACACAAGATTGGTGACGCAATTGCGGAAATCGCTAGACAATACGTCGACGGAGAGGTGCTTGCGCCAGATGGATCTAAAGAGTCCTGGAATGAACTGCTGGGAGGACTCTTCCAAGCCAGCCAATCTGAACATGCCGGACAACGGGAGGCAGCTTTTAGAATATTCGCGACCACTCCAGGCATCATAGAGAAGCAGCATGAGGAGGTCGTTCTTGGCTCTTTTACAAAAGGATTCAAGGACTCCAACGTTGACGTATGGTACATTGAAGACTCTGTCAAGCCACCTACTTACCATACCATAGGTTCAATTGGCGGCCATGGACGCATTCGCCTCCTTCTTCCATTCGATAACCAAGAAAGCTCAGTCAAAGTATTACGGCTTGATTCCCGACATCCTTAACATTCTTCCTCCTCTCAAAGCCTCCAGCGACTCAGACCAACTCACGAAAGCGCTCGTAGCCATGATCGACCTTGCCGAAGCTGCACCAAAAATGTTCAGACCTCTCTTCCACGACTTAGTCACATTCAGTATCACAGTAATCCAGGACAAGGATCTGGAAGATCAGGCACGACAGAATGCACTCGAGTTGATGGCCACGTTTGCGGATTACGCACCACAGATGTGCAAGAAGGATCCCACATACACGTCTGAGATGGTCACGCAGTGTTTGTCCTTGATGACGGATGTGGGGACTGATGACGACGATGCAGCTGAGTGGAATGCTTCTGAAGACGTATGTACAGGATCATGTCTTTCAAAACCAGAGACTGACCATTGTAGCTCGACGCTGATGAGAGTGACTTGAACCACGTCGCAGGTGAGCAGACCATGGACCGATTAGCGAACAAGCTCGGTGGACCAGCTATTCTACCTCCTACTTTCAACTGGCTACCACGAATGATAACGTCCGGATCATGGCGCGACCGACACGCTGCTCTCATGGCCATGTCGGCAATCTCGGAAGGATGCCAGGAACTTATGGAGAGTGAGCTTGACAAAGTTCTGGACCTTGTCGTACCCGCACTCAAGGATCCTCATCCTCGTGTACGCTGGGCTGCTTGCAACGCTCTCGGTCAGATGAGTACCGACTTCAAGGGTACCATGCAGGGCAAATATCACCAAATCGTTCTCACAAATCTTATCCCGGTCCTCCAATCTCAGGAGCCACGTGTAGCTTCTCATGCCGCAGCTGCGCTCGTCAACTTCTGCGAAGAAGCAGAGAAGGAAATTCTCGATCCTTACCTTGACGACCTCCTCAACCAGCTTCTCGGACTTTTGCAAAGCTCCAAACGTTTTGTGCAGGAGCAAGCGCTTAGTACGATTGCCACTGTAGCAGATTCGGCAGAAGCACGCTTCAGCAAGTACTACGACACTCTTATGCCACTATTGTTCAATGTACTGCGCGAGGAGCAGAGCAAGGAATATCGTCTCTTGCGAGCTAAGGCAATGGAGTGTGCTACTTTGATTGCCTTGGCTGTCGGCAAGGAGAAGATGGGTCAAGACGCGCTCGCTCTCGTTCAGCTGCTCGGATCGATACAGGAAAACATCGTGGACGATGATGACCCGCAAGCTTCTTACCTCCTTCACTGTTGGGGTCGCATGTGCAGAATCCTGGGGCCAGACTTCGTCCCGTATCTGCCTGCTGTCATGCCACCTCTCCTCACTCTTGCCAAGGCCAAGGCAGACATCCAGCTCCTCGACGACGAGGAGAATGTTGCACAGATTGAGCAAGAAGAAGGCTGGGAGCTTGTACCACTCAAAGGCAAATACATTGGCATCAAGACTTCGACACTGGACGACAAGCATATGGCAATAGAGTTGATCGTTATCTACGCCCAGAACCTCCAAGCTTCTTTCGAACCTTACGTTCTCGACGTCATGGAGAACGTCGCTATTCCGGGCCTCGCTTTCTTCTTCCATGACCCAGTACGAGTCGCCTGCGCCAAATGCGTACCTCAACTTCTCTCCTCCTACAAGGCAGCTCACAGCCTTCAAGCTCCACAGTACCAGCAGCTCTGGCGTTCAACGATTGAGAAGGTCCTCGAAGTGCTCGAGACCGAACCAGCGATCGAAACTCTCGCCGAGATGTACCAGTGTTTCTATGAGGCTGTTGAAGTCTCCGGCAAGGGATGTTTGTCAGATGATCAAATGGCCTTGTTCATCACATCAGCAGAATCCGTCCTTAAAGACTACCAAGTAAGAGTTCTGGAGCGGAAAGAGGAAGCCAAAGAACGCGAGGAAGGCGAAGAGGCATCGGAGGAAATCCTGTTCGCCATCGAGGACGATCAAACCTTGCTCAGCGACATGAACAAGGCATTCCACACCATCTTCAAGAACCAAGGCACACTATTTCTCCCTCACTGGGAACGTCTCGCTCAGTTCTTACAAGCTTTCATCTCCAGCGACGACCCGACACAACGACAGTGGGCTCTGTGTATCATGGATGACGTCTGCGAGTTCTGCGGTCCAGACTCGTGGAAGTATTCTGAGCAGATTATCGGTCCTCTCATGCGCGGCATGAACGACGAAGTCCCCGCCAATCGACAAGCAGCTACTTATGGTGCTGGTGTAGCAGCCCAGAAGGGAGGTGAACCGTGGTCAGACTTCGCCAATGCTGCTCTACCCGCCCTCTTCCAAGCCTGCTCACGGCCAGACGCACGACAAGACGACCACGTCTTTGCCACAGAGAACGCCTGCGCATCCATCGCCAAGATCCTCCACTTCAACTCTGGCAAGGTTCCCAACGTCCAAGAAGTTGTCGTTCACTGGCTCGACACCCTACCCGTTGTCAATGACGAGGAAGCTGCGCCATTTGCTTACAGCTTCCTCGCCCGCTTGATGGACCAGTAAGTTCCCCCGTCCCTCCTGCCTCCTTCTCTTAGCCAGTACTGGTAGTTATCCCTCTTGTATAACTACCAGTACTGGTCATTTTTCCCTTTGATCAGCACTGGCAATTATTCCTCTTGACCAGTTCTGGTAGTTCATCAGTACTAACTACTACCAGACAAAACCCCGCAGTGATGCAGAACGCTGCCAAGTGCTTCAAATTCATCGCCGAAGCTCTCGAAGCCGAGACTCTGCAGGGCCAAACAGCTCAGCGCATCGTCGAGTCCTCGAAACGCATGATCGACGCAGCCCGGCTGGACGCCGTACAGTTACTGGGCAGCCTCTCGCCAGAGGCACAGAGGACGGTGCAGGCTTATTTCGGCTAGTTGCTTGAGCGCAGTACTACCAGACCAGGGGAATTTATTGTCAGAAGTGCAGAATGGGTCCTGGTGTACCACGATTTTTGCCAGATGTGCCAGGGCGGGGGACAGGGGTATGATAGTGGTGATCACTGGGGTGGTCACTGGGGTGGTTCACGCCGCCAGGAATGGCAAGCCCGGGGGGCTCGGGCAAATCGAAGACGGCGATAGACCCCATGCCACAGGGCCCAGGAGACTCCATGACCAGGTCAAGCGGGAAAGACACGGCGTACGAGACCATGAGATGGCAGGGGTAGATTAGCGAGGCTTGAATAATCGTGAGATTCGAGGTTTCTAGGTCATCAGGTCATGCTTCGTTCATCGTGCGCCAGTCTGTCGTATTACTAGGTCTCCTCACATCATCCAACCGGTCATGACTTCTCCTTGCTCTCCTTCTCCCAATACTCGTTCTTATACCTACCACTCTGTCTTACCTCTTGCACCCACAAGCCATACGGCCTCATGACCTGCCCCTTGTTGCTCTCCCACGACTCCTTCGTCTCCTTATCACTCAAAAACCTCACCCCTTCCAGCCTCGTCCCATCCTTCTCCCCACCCTGATACCCCTTCTCTCCCACCTTCGTCACCCTCTCGCCTACCACTCCCGTATTCCACGCCCCCTGCAACAACACCGCATCCCTCTGCACCCTCGCGTTGACCACCGTATAAATCGCCCTATACACCACCTCCTCCACACTCGCCCCAACAGCCGTAAACCCATGCCCCCTCATCAACACCACGCTATTCCCAGGGTACCTCACCTCCTCCTCCTTCCCGCCCATACCCACCTGACTCAGTGCCAGATTCTTGATAAACCCACCCGCCTTACTCGCCCATCCCTCAGGATTAAACCCCAACGCCAACGCATTCCCCAACTTCTCATTCGTAACCAACAGATCATGCTTATCCCCCGACGCGTAGTGCTTCTCGATGTCAAACACCGGGACTTGTCCCCCCATCACGCCGGCCATGTGAAACGTCGCCCGCAACGGCACACTCGTGATGCTGAACGGCAACACGGCTTCCGAATGAGCGTGCACGACGGCTTGCACATCGGGATAGCGCGCGTAGATGGAGGCGTGGATGAAGCGCTCGAGGTAGTGTTTCTGGTCGGGAGAGGCGGGGTCGGGGTCGGAGGAGGGGGCGGAGGAGGGGCGCGGGACGGGCGCGGCGGAGGGGATGGAGTAGGTTAGGATGTCGGTGCGGAAGGAGACGAGGGCCGGGGCGAGGGAGCGGGAGAGGTGGAAGTGCGAAGGGTCGCGCGGGCAGCGCGCCGAGATGTGCCCGTAGCCGTCGACGATCGACTGGGAGTGCAGGATGTGGTTTGCTGTTATTAGGGTGGAGAAGAAGGTGGAGGGGATGGGGGTGGAGGCGGATTTGAGGCTTTGGGCGAGGTCGGGGGCCATTGTCTGTTGGTTGTGTAGAGGGGTGAGCTAAGGATGTTCACTTGGCGTGAAGGTGGATAGATGAAGTTGGTTTGAAGTTGTTGGTGGTAGTGAGATGGGGTGACGTCGTTGTGGCATGTCCGGATGGGGTAGGTGGGGGTGCCAGTGCGGGGAATTGAGTTTCAGCACGACATGTGGGAAAGACTCCGAGGCATCAGGTGAGGTCGAGATTGTCCATCAAACAAGCCAAGAGGTTGGCAACACGTTCTCAGACCCTCTTTTCCAGGCACATGATTCTGCATCAGTAAGCCTATATTCCGATACCGAGGCAGAAAGAGCTACATAAGTTCCCCCATCTGCTCACCCGCATCGTTCCGGAACGTTCTGGTAGTACATACAACAATACATACAGCACAGAATACAGACGCACAATCGCCCACCATGGTCGCCACAGAAATCGCCATCCTGCCTCTCAAGTCCTCCTTCGACCCCAATGACAAAACCTCCGACAATGGCAAAGCCCAAACCGAAGGCTACAAGCTCATCTCCAAGGCCCTGGGCTTCCAGGACTCCTGGTACGGCGCCACCGTGGAAAACGACAAAGAGCTCCTCATGATCATCAGTGCGCTTCCCCTTCCTTACATCTCTCATCCCTGGTAGGCATAGCTAACCCCCTACCAGACTGGGACTCCGTCTCCTCGCACATCTCCTTCACCAAATCCCCCGAATACCCCGAACTCGGCAAGTACCTGTCCCAAACCCTAGCCGGCGCCCCCTCCTATATCCACTTCTCCTTCACCTCGCAATCCGAGCTCAAAGACGCCCTCGCCCAGCCCGTCACGGAGAACGTCACCGCCTACTTCACCTCCGTGGACAAGGCGTTCGAGGAAAAGCTGGACCAATTCAGGAAAGTGGTCGAGGGGGACGCGGTGGGGGCCAAGGGGTTCGCGTACGGGTGGGGAGAGGAGGAGGTGGAGCATGAGAAGATAGGCGAGGGGAAGAAGGGGAAAGCGTTGAAGTTGTTGATTGGGTGGGAGAGTGTGGAGGCGCATATGAAGTTTAGGGAGACGGGGAGTTTCAAGGAGAATGTGGGTTTGTTGAGGGATGGGCCGGTTGCGTTGACCATGAGTCATGTGAAGGCGAGGCCGCAGAGTGAGGCTATTTGATTGGGGAGAGAGGAGCTATGTAGGAGGGAAATGTCATGAGTGGTGTTAGTGGTACATCTGTGGTTGTGGATTTTTGTGTGGTTGTTGGAAGTTGCCGACGAAGGTGGTGAAGCTGCCTAGATTGAATTCGGGCAGTTCGGCGGCGCCAAAGTCGGAGGCTTCGGCTGGGAACATCTTATCCCAGTCGGTCTGTGGAGGGTCAGCCTCTGTGTGAGACACGTAACACTGTCAACTTACCCAGTCGATCTCGTCGCTTGCTGTCATCTGCGCTTCCATAGGGCTTGGAGCACCTCCAGTGTGCTGGCCCTGTTGGCTTCCCGACTCACTTGAATGTGTCTGCATTGATCTCATGGGCGGCATGCCAAATTGCTGGGGGTCCATATGGCTCGTGGCCATTGGGACGCTAAAGTCGACGGAGGTTGGTGCATGTATCGAGAAGACGCCTTGTCCGTATCTCTGCGCAATGTCCGCGAACGCTTCGTCGGCCGTCTTTGATGCTCGCATCTTCCGCATGGATTGGTAGACCGAGAGTCTATCCCTCAGTGCAAAGATGACACTTCCAGACTTTTCCTGTGCTGTCATGGTGTTTGGAAGCTCGAAGATATAGTCTAGACATCGCCATATCCGCGGAGCCTCTGTTGTGTTTGGGTTCATGTGTGCTTCAAGCATGAGCAGCATGGCAGAGTGATATTGTAAAATCGCTCCTCTGTACCAAGCCCAAGCTGACAGCTCTGGTCTCGTCTCCAGTGAGATTGTGAATTCGTTTGTCGCCAGACATGCGTCGATAAGTATTCGCTTCAGTCGCTCGGGCAAAGCATTCCTGGCTCCAGCAAAGTACCTGTGGAGAAGCATGATGAAGAGTCGACTGCTAAGAATGCGATAGAAGTGCATGGCGAGGTTTTGTCGAGGGTCAGATCCAGCAAGCAGAGGCATGTACCGTGTTTCCATATCCGTTCTGAACTTCTGAACCCTGCTCAAGCCTGCCGTATGCTTGAGCTTCTTCTGGTCGATTCTTCGGTTGTCCACCCAGACCTGCCGGTGTGCTTCGGTGCACTCGAAGCGGATGCGACTCAGCGTCATGTCGGTAAAGTAAGGCAAATCTTCAGTCGGGGGTGGATTCTGAGTAAGGTCATCCTCATTCACGTTCAACGGTAGCTTCGTATCAAAGTCGTCCTTGTGAATCTGTGGTCGTGGTCCAGTCGCCTCGCAAGTCCTGATGTCAAGGAAGCAGAGATGATACCAAATCAAACGACGGACATGTGTCTCCACCGCGGAGAAGCCGTAATGCGTTCCATCTCGATGCAGCCCCATACACTCGGCCAGGCGGATTGCAGTACCTGTCAGAGCGGAGTGTGATCTTGACACTTCAGCTCGACATAGAGGCACCTATTTTTGTTAGTTATCGTTGGGTTTTGCGGCGGGCTTGACACCTACGAGGTACAAGACGAATGCCTGCATCGTCTCTAACTTTGTCGTTCTGAGAAAGTTCGCTTTCGAAAGGCACTTCTCCGTACTTGCCTGGATCTTCTCAACCAGAACTGCCCGAGGGAGTCCAAAGATCTGCAGGCTGGACTCATCCGCCAAGCTGACAGCAGCATTGAAGAGACAAGCAAAGATGACAGCTTGTGTCGACGGCGGGGGTTCAGTGCCAATCATGACATGCTGCCAGAACAAGTTGTAGAGATTGCGGAAAGTTGGCTTGTGTACTATAGTGACGACTGGGTGAACTGCTCGCCAGTACTGCTCGAACAGCTTGTCGCATGTCGCTCGCGATGGTAGCATCTCTTGCAACGAGTTTGCGGCTGTGGCTGGGAAGAAGAAGCCAGACGCTGGTGGGAGATAGTCGGGACCTGGTCCGAGGTATACGGCAGGAGAGTCTGATAGAAACCAGTGCTGTGAAGAGGCTGGGAAGTCGGCTTGTGGAGGGGGAGGCGACGATATGTTGCCCGATGAACCCCCTTGCTGACCCCAATTCGTCAACTAGGGACTGTCAGCGGAGTCAATGGAGTATCATTTCAAGTCATACCTCTTCAGCCATCTTCGGCCGTACGAAGCCGCCAATCCGCTCCGACACTCTCATCTTGCCTAGCTGGACACCGAGATCCATCAGGTCGTCATCAGCATCATCTTCATACACCTGGTCAAGAGAGGCGAGAGGAGTTGGCTCGAGGTCTTTCTCATCCTCAAACTCGGGCAAGTCATCCTCGTCGCTGTCGATCTCGACTTTGGGCTTGATCTTGTCTGCACTGTTCTTCCTGGCTACATCTCGTTCCAGACTTTGCTCAAGGTTGCCCATCCGATCTTTGATCTCGGCCAACTTCTGCTGTGACACCGAGTCCAAGGCCGGAGCCAAGTACAGGCAGTCCCTTCGAAACTTTGCACAATTGGTGCATGGTGCTGACTTGTCACACTTCAATTTTCGTCTTCGACACTCCAGACATGAAGCAATGACTCGGTTTCGTCTTCTGATGCGAGGTGCGCCCGAGGCTTCTTTTGCTGCGGGTGGTGAGGGGATCTGGTTGCTTGCGGCCGTAGAGGAGCCCAGTGGGCCTGCGTCGGACATATTTGTTATATAAGCAGGGCTAAATTGGGATGATCTCAATTGTAGACTCCGGTCTTCAATCTGCTCGACCTTCCCTTGTCATGCACACAAAGGGTTGATGGTCAATCGCTAGCATTCGAGGCTGTTTGCTGCGATTTTGCCCTCAGTGCGGCATCTCAAGACCACACAGACTATGGGCAAGGACAGATTGAACGCCGTCTGTGAATCAGTCGCGATCAGTGGCAGCTTGAGTACGATTCTGATCAATCCTTGATGTCCACAATCCGTTGACCATTCGCTGTCAGCTCCCACGATACGGCTCTGAGAGATCGCGGTTTAGACTTTGGGGCTATTCGCGGCTTGTTCGTGTCGCAGAGGCGATTAGCAAAGCATCGAGGTCGCGCGTATGGAATTGGTGACAGAGCTACGAATGTCCACGAAGTAGCGGTATCGAAATTGAAGTCGAGACCTCGAATTGATGACGAGATGACAGGTCAAAGGATGACTGACCTGGCCTGACTTGCACATGGCTTTAATCGCCCTGTTTCGTTAAACTTCCGGCTGCCTAAACCCAACGGATCCAGGTTAAACCCGAAACATGGGAACTCGTCACTTGGCAGGGCAAAACAGATCGACGCTATCAATTTCAATGGTCTATTTATGGTGCGAACATATTGTACAGCTTCATTAATCTACCAGCGACATGCTCCTGACGTGGTCCTTTGGTAGACACTCCTTCCATGCGGTTGTTGCTGCCGAGTGCTATCACTGACACGTTGAGTTGTCCGTATCAGGAATCCTTCGCCAAACGCGCTAAGACCAAACGGGGGGCCAACCTGCGAGAGGTGGGGCTTACGACTTCATCCATGACCAACACATGGTCTGTTCGGAATAATAACTCTCCTTGCCATGGTTATTCCGATGCCGTGGTCCTCGTGAGGCCATGCACGATAGTTGTGGCGTTTTCTTCCTTCTCCACTGTTTGCCGGCACTCGCCACATGCTTTGTGGCGTACGACTTTATATGTACTCTCGTTTCGGGTCCAATGTGTCTAGCAAGTCCATTGTCTTCTCATACCTGTTTGCCATCGTCAGTCTTGATCAAGCATCTGGTCGAGTTGTGCTCACATGGTGAAGACGATCCCTCCGCTCAAAACCAATCGAGCAAGTCGTGGCAAGGCACCCGACCAAAACGTTAAAACACCTTCTTGTCGGAATATCTTTGCGGCACAGTCCAGACTGTTTCTGTACTCATGCTTTGCTTCTATTGATTGCATTCGTGTCTTGACCGTATCGATAGGCATGGTCGCATATCTGCCAATGTCAATTCGTGGTCCTCGAAGTCGCCACAATCCCGACTTACACTGTGATGACTCCCGCCAGGCCACCTATCCCGAACGTGCTGATCGCTCCGAGCTTCTCTCCAGGCGCTACATAACTTTGCGCCAATTGCTTTAGTGATGTGTAGCTCGAGAATCGGACTGCCGAGTTCGCCGCCTGCCGTGCTGTCGTCGGTACGAAACCCTTGAAGAATCCGCGGAGACCTTGCTCCTGAGCAATCAGTCTGCTGCCGTGGTGGAAACCCTTCATCCTTGGGTTTGCTGACTTGCGATCATCGATCAATTGAGTCTTGATACTCTCGAATGGCGTGACTGCCAACAATGACTCCGTAGCACCTGCTCCGAAGCCCGCCAGTACGGTACTTGGACCGCTTAGAGTACCATCCGGTCCAGCAAGCATGCTTTTATATGAGTCGAACGCCACGAACCGCACTCCAGCTTTGATCGAGTTACCAATGATCAGTGTCGTACATCCAGCATACCATTGAGATCCAAATGGCGGCCACGGTAATTTCTTTCCAGCTTCTAATCTTCGATTGAGTTGTGTCCTCGTCTTTGCGAATTCTGCTGGATATGTGATTGCAATTTCTACTGCTCCAGCGGTCGATCCAGCGATGATGGAGCGTAGTGCAGAAGGCTTTTGCTTGCCTTCTTGCGTCGTAGCACTCATCTTGAATGCTGGAGGACCAGGAAGCGATCAGAGGAGATTTTGATGATTTGTTAGTGCTGGCTTGTCATGCATAAAGTGACAGTCCCTCGCCGTCCAAGGGTTGAAAAGCTTGGTCCAAGCTCCGCCTTTCGCGGACCGTGACGAGCTTCGGCGTCGCAAAAGTTTCGAGCATCATCTCAAGAAGGACATCTGCTAAGTTACCCACGCTTTCGACCTCCGCCTCACATCCCATTCTCCGATCAACCCTCCATCATGCAGTCAGCGAGACTTCTGGCACGAGCTGCAACTCGCAACTCCTTCAAGTCTGCACGAAGCAGCATCCGCACATTCCAGTCTCCAGCTCTTCAAAGATCATGGCGGCCGACTGCCAGCATAGCGAAGACGATACAGCAAACGGCATGCTTCTCGAGCACTCCGGCACGGTTTGAGGGTCGGTGATCATGAAACATACATTGTTGAAACCCTGCTGACATGATCAGTGAATGAGGAGCTGTTTGCGAAGCTCGATCAGGAACTCGTCTATGAGAAGGAATCACCACAAGACGAAGGGGCAAACGATATCAAGGAATACCTCAGTGCTTCAGAATTCCAGCTCGAGGATGTCGAAGGATCGCAGGAAGTACATCTGGTTCGAACTTTCAACGATGAACAGATCAAGGTCACATTCTCGACTGCCGGCTTGACCAGTGCGGAAGAGGCAGAAGCTGATGCTGCCATGTACGACGAGGATGCGAGTTCAGGTGCTGCGTCAGAGGGCAAGATCAGACAAGCGCCAGAGGATGACCTGGAGTCCGATGAGTACGGTTCACAGTCGCCTGTTATCGTAGCAGTCGATGTCCAAGTTTCACGACCGGGCAAGGGCGCCATTCTTCTCGAGACTGAGCTAGACCCGAGTGGACAATTCTACATCAAGCATGTCGCGTTCTACCCAACTCCGGAGCTGGCGGAAGGGAAGACGGCCGAAGATCAAATTGCTCAACGTAATCTGTACACCGGTCCACCATTTGTCGAGCTCGATGAGAACCTCCAAGCACTGTTCGACGAGTACTTGAAAGAGCGTGGAATCAATGAGAGCATGGGTGTCTTCATTCCCAACTACATCGACCAGAAGGAGACACAGGAATACGTGAAGTGGTTGGAGAGTAGGTTTTCCCATCAATCTAAACATGTGACATTCGCTAACAGCAACCAGACGTCAAGAAATTTGTCGAGTAGAAAATCCCCTTCCACGGAAGTCCAAGGACAGCATAGCTGGCGTTTTGTTGTACTCTACAGCATGAGAGCGAGCAGCTGCTTGTACCATCGAGCCGCAGCAGCCATATACCACCACCACTCTCCCCTTCCAGCCATAGCTACCATGTATAAACAATAACCGTGAAAGCAAACAAATGTCCAAGACCTAGCTGTGTAATAAACGGAGGAACATGTCCCACCCCAAGCAAACTTTGCAAATCGAGCACACTCCACTTGCTCTTCTCCCACCGGTCATCGACCACAGCCTCAGAATCGCTAAAAGTTGTGATCAAGCCCGTCAATGACGGATCACCCTCTTCCTATCATATTATTTGAAATGGTCTCATCAACGGCTGTATGAGAAAGAAAGAGTCCGCGTGATCGGACGCGGAGAAAAAGATCCGCGTTCAGCAATGTTGGAGCACGACATGATTGGTCGAGTCTGACGTCGGCGGAGCCACGAACCCGACCAGGAGCTCTCCAGGGTTTCCCTTCCTTCAGATTCGCTGTCAAATGCCCGTGGTGATCACAAAGGGTCCTCACATCGACTTCTTTTGCTGCTTGTCCTCCTTTTACTGTCAAGAGCTCAATCGGTGTCTGATCTGCCAGAGACAAGTCGCTGGACAACACACCTGACAACGATATCGATTGATCCCGGATTGAGCAGTTTATTGTCTCGCGAGGATCGATCGTCATTGCTGCTACCAAAAGCGATTGGCACCCAATCCGCATGAAAGAGCTCCAACCTCTTCGCTTTTAGCTGCGCAAGACCAGCTATCTTCTTCAGCTCTTCAATCCTACCAATACCAATTCGATCCCACGATCAGGACCTGATACTCCTACCACCTATCCACGATCTCCACCACTATCATGCCATCTCACCCCACCCTCATCAACCTCCCCCCACCTCCCTCCGACCCCGTCACCCCCTCCGACATCCCGTAAGCCTCCCTCCCCCTCTCTCCCAACCCAACTAACTTCTCTCCCCCCAGTGGCACCCCCAACTCCACCACAACCTCCATGTCCGAACTCTCCACCGTCGCCATCAAAGACGGCCACAGAGGCCACCTCCCACACCACCGCGCCAACGCCCCCGACCCATCCGCCGAACGCGCCGACCGCATCTCGCGCCTCGCGGGCCTCGAACGCGTCGCCACAGCCCGCCAACCCCCCAACGCCAACCTCACCCCCAGCGCCGTCGCCCCCCACTCCCAAGCAGGCTACAGCAGCGGCGCGGGCTACTTCGACAACCAAGGCAACCCTGTGCTCGGGAGGGAGAGGAGCACCGTCGGCTCCGCGTCAGCGACAGGGAGTGTAGGGGGCCGCACGACTTGGGCGTCGGGTAGCGTGGGCGGGGAGGAGGATAAGATGAGTGAGTCGGCTGCGACGGCGGATACGGGCATGTTGGACGAGCAGGGGGATGTGGATATGGAGATGGATAGGAGTAGTGTTGGGAATATAAGTGATGAGGGAACGGGGAGCTTGGTGGGGTTTGGGGAGGGGGCGAGGACGCCTGCGAGGTTGAGTAATTATGGTTCGCCTGCGGGTGGGGGTAGAGGTGGGTTTAGGGGGGATAGTCTCACGCCGACATCTGCGGCGGTGGGCGGGCAGGGGTTGGAGAAGGATGCGAGGATGGATGGTGTGGCTAAGGATCCGGTTGGATTGGCGGAGAGGATTGTTAGGGAGAGGTTGGGGGATGAGGAGGGGGGTTTGCATGGTGGTGGAGGCAGGGGATTGGGAAAGTTTGAATTCGAGGGCAAGTAAATGCTTTTCAGACCATGAAGTCTGCGGGGGAGACACCAGTTGTTGGGAGAGAAGAGATTCTGCCTGTCATGGCATGTTGCGAAATGGAATTAGCCCAAGAGGCTGGATGAGGTAGACATCCTATGAATGTACGATTACGAGCCGCTCTTCAGGCACTATCAATTGACCACACAATCTTCTCTACTCCTGCTATGCAATGTGTATCATCGCTCAAGGGGTCCAGTTGAATGCCCCATCCCCACCACCTCCCCACTTCTGACCAGTTCCGATACCCTCTCCCATCTAAAGCACAACAACCCTCGCCTCCACCACCCCTTCCTCCCCCTCCAAACTCCCCCTCACCCCCTCCTCCACCCTCCCATCCACCCCAAGAATCATCAACGCCTCATTCCCCCTCCCCTCACCCTGCTCCCCCTCCCCCCTCTCCAACGGCGCCACGCTCATCGACCGAATATTCACCCCCGCCTTACCCAACAAACCCCCCACGACCCCGATCTTGCCTGGCTCGTCGTAGTTCCTGCACATCAGCAACGTACCCTGCGGGATGAACGACGTGCTGAACCGTCCGAGGCGGGAGATATAGGGTAGGTTGTTGGAGACGAAGCCGGAGATGGTGAGGTCGTCGTCTTCCGCTTTTCGCGAGGAGGAGCCAATGGGAGGGGATAATGGGTCGCGATGGCGGCTGGTGGAAGGGGTGCGGGGACCTGGACGAGCGCGGAGGGTAATGAGTGCGGAGTAACCCTCGCCTTCGAGGGTTTCTCGGCTGCGGACTTCGGCGATGCGGATGCCGCGTTCTTTGGCGACGAGCTCGGCGTTGACGATGTTGATGTTGAGGGTCTCCTTGGTGGAGATCGGGATGAGGAGACCTTTGACGATGGCGGCGTAGAGGGGTTGTGTGGTTTTGAGGGACGAGAGGGTGCCTTCGTAGATGATCTCGAGGGAGGAGCGGGAGGTGGAGGCGGAGCGGGCGATGTATTGTGTGAAGATGGAGGCCATGTTTTCTGCGAGGGAGACGAAGGGTTGGAGGGTTCGGTATTCTTCTGGGAGGATGATGGGGGCGTTGACGGCGGAGCGGGGGAGGGCGCCGGATAGGATGGAGAGGACTTGGGTGCAGACGTCGATGGAGACGTTTTCTTGAGCTTCGACAGTGGAAGCGCCGAGATGAGGGGTGGCTACCACCTTTGGGTGGGCAATGACGCGAGAAGCCGACGAGTCAGGCTCGGGTGGCTCGGACGTGAAGACATCCAGCCCTGCGCCAGCGATAGTATTGTTGTCGAGTGCTGCAATCAAAGCGTCTTCATCAATCATGCCTCCTCGTGCGACATTGAGGATACGCGCGGTTGGTTTCATCGTCGCCAGCTCAGCAGCCCCAATCATTCCTTTAGTCGACGCAATCAGTGGAGTGTGGATTGTCAAGAAGTCAGCCTCCTTGATCAACTCGGCCATAGTAGGGACGATCGTGACCGAGGCGGCGGCCGCCAATTGAGGGTTCGCGTAGGGATCATATGCAGTCAGGTTCATGCCCAGACCTCCTGCTATACGTGCCACAGTAAGCCCCACTGGAGCATGTCAGTTGTGTTATGCTATAAATTCTTTGGGCCTCACCTTTGCCTAGACCAATGATGGCTAGATTCTTGCCCTTGAGCTCGACACCGACCAGCTTGCTTCTCTCCCATTTGCCGGCCCGAATACTTTCGTAGGCCGGGCCAATGTTGCGAGCAACTGCCATGAGCACTACAGCGGTGAGGATGTGAAGTGGTATTGAGGTCATGAGTACTTACGGGCTACGGTATGCTCAGCGGCAGCATTGATATTGCCGACTGGGGAGTTGACAACGATGATGCCATGCTTCGTTGCAGCAGTGACATCGACGTTGTCAACGCCGACCCCGGCGCGAGCAACGACCTTCAAGCGCTTGCCTGCTGCCAGGACCTCGGCAGTGACTTTTGTCTCGGAACGGACTATGAGGGCCTCATAGTCTCCGATGCACTGGAGAAGATCTTCCGGAGACAGACCCTTCTTCTCATGAACATCCAAAGATCCTTTCAGCAAGGCTAGTCCATCAGGTGAGACCTTCTCAGGTATGAGTACCTTTGGACGAGCGGCAGAGGTACCGTTGGTGGCTGTAGGAACGATGAGCGGCATGGTTGTGAAAGTTTCGGTATATGTTCCGCTGGTTTCCAGACTACAAGGGTACGTGGAAGGATGTTTACTTGAGAAAACCGTCGAAGGTGGTGTGCTGGTACTGTGTCCATCTATCCCACGCTGTTACCCCGCAGTTTGCCCAGAGGGTGAGGTTGGACCCCCACACTGCACCAAAAGTCAAACATTGACCAATGATTTCATGTGGCGGCCTCGAGATGCATATCAGACGGGCTGTCGGAATGTCGTCCTATTCTGGCCCGGGGTCTGAAGACCAACGCTTGTGCCCGTTCTCTGTAATCTGAGAGCTTCTCGCAAGTTTTGGTTTGTCCAACGCTGTTCGCCACTTCAAGCCTTCAAAAATGTCGCGATTCTGGATCAGGTGGCATCTCAAAGTGGATTTTGCGTAGTTCTGATCGGATAATGGTGGTCATCGCATCGAGCTTGCGTCGATGAATATCCAGCACGTTCTTCGCTCTTCGTACACTCATGGTTGTCGATGCTTCAGACTGTCCTGAGGGACTTCCAGGCGGATCTGCAGCGGTCGCTGATCCATTTGTGCCAGTCGAGCCATTCTCTGCGGACTTGCCCATCGCGGCGTCAGCGTGTGAAGGATATCTCTGGTCGCGCGGCCCTTCCGTGGTGACCTGTACTGGTCGAGGTTTCCGTGGAGGGACTCCTCCTTCCAGGACGAGAAGCAGATTTGGTTGCAGAAGTCGTACAACAATGTTACGATTCTCAAACTCCATGGTCATGGTATGCATGGTCGGCTCATTTGGGCCGGTATGGTCCTCGTCGTGCATGTCATCCTCGCGCAGATCAAGTTGCTCCTTCCAGGTCATCGAAATCAGGGCAACTTGATCCCGCAATTCTCGAATATCCGTAGGCGAAGTATATGCCAGGAGTGATCCATTAGGTGTCGTCATGCTTTCGAGGTCAGCTGGATCTGCATGTGAAGATCGAGATACTTACAACCACCTTCGAACGAGTTTACCATCTGCATTGTCACTGAGAAGCTTTGTGAAGGCTTTGACTTTGATCATAATTGCTAGATCTTTACGTGCATAGGTTGAAGCGTGGATAGAAGACTTTGATATCGTCGAGCTGACACTTCACGCTGAGCATGGTCTAGAGGCTGCGGGAGAAACGCTGATCTATCGAACGGCCACTGAAGAGGTGTGAGACTTCAGAATCAAAACGCTAATTGAAAGCAAAATAGTTCAGGTGGCAGATAATAGACAATCGGATGACGACAATTTGATATACACATAGCCGACAAGAGCCGCATTACGGTGAGCGACATCTGCAGAGCCCGGCTATCAAATACCGACCACCGACTCTTTGCTAAATGCTCGCCTACTGGGTAGAGCTACTTGTATTCGGATACTTGTATATTTTTATGTGCAAGGGCAAATTGGAGGTATTGGATACTCCTGTGTAACATCATACACTTGTAATTTCATTCTGTATCGCAGAGCCTGTAATTCACTACATTGGCCGAGATCTCTTCAGGATGGATAGCTTCTACGACAATGGCGAAGAGTCTATGCAGACACGAGCACAGGATGATCTTTTCGGAGACGACTTCACTCCTGCTACCGAGCCGGAACCAGTAGCACCCGCACCTCCACCTCAACAACAAGGCTTCGAGCGAGGAAGTGGTGGCTCTGCCCCTCGAGGTCGTGGTCGTGGGCGAGGACGAGGAGGGACTGGAGCTACATCGACCTTTCAGACAACACCCGCAAATGGCAGCTCAGTATCCACGTTCAACCCCTTGGGCGAATCGCGGCATGCACCTAACCCGCTTGGCGAGTCAAGGCATGCTCCAAAAGTAGCTCCAGAGCCAGAGCCAGAGCCAGCTCCTCCCGCAGATACAGAGCAATCGACAGACGAGGCAGCTGCGGCGGATGTACCGGTAGATGCGCCGACTGAGCCCCGACATACGAAGCCCACAGCAGTACGAGGAGACCGATCAGCTACAGGTGGCACGGCGAGAACAAAATTGACGGAGGAAGAGCTCGCAGCCCGCATCAGTTCGATACAATTGAAGAACGCCACATTGGAGGCCGCACATGCAAGAGCACAGGCTGACGCAGATTCATTCGCGCAAAGGGAGAATGAAGCGTCAAAGCGGAGACAGGAGGAGAGACGAGACAGGCAGCAGATGATGGGCGAACGGGAGAAGAACAGACAACGGAAGCTCAAAGCTCAAGAAGGCAGAGAATGGGACCTTGACAAACGGGAGGAAGATTTTGCTGATCAAAGACGGGGCTATGGACGAGGAGCGCATGGTGGTGTGGCTGGAACACGGCTGGGCGGCGGTGAGCGTGCACCAGGGTTCGACGGATCACAGGACGATGGGAGAGAGTACATATATCGCGAAGACAGGGGTAGAGGAAGAGGGAGGGGCGGAAGGGGCGGTAGAGGTGATGCCAGAGCTCAAGGTCATGGACCGCAACAGCCACCTCAGGCTGAGGAGTTTCCAGCACTCGCATCTGGATCAGCGAAGCAAGCAGATCAAGGTGCCGACGAGGTGGTTTCAGCACCGAAATTATCATTTCCAGCCCACGACAAGGCCCAGCCGGACCAATCTGCCGCCAAAGACAAGGATCAGAGTACAAACGCGGACACAGCGCTTGATGATTCGAACAAGCAATCTTGGGCGGACATGGTTGAAGACAGCAAAGCGCGATGAGACAATAGACCTGACGCTTGCGCTCTGGATCGACAATGACAGTAGCATCCTGCACAAACCCAAAACATATCAATCTCGAATTGGACCATTGGAAGATGTACTCCAGTTCTACACTGACACTAGAGTGGTTGAGGTATGCAGCAAACCACTTGCTTTCGCCGATGCTGTACCACACTAGCTACTGTCGAAGCTCGTGTACGTGGAAGGTAAGACCACGGGTGAGTGGGTGAATTGCAATACCGCTGTCTCATTTGTCTTGGTCCTGGATCATTTGCTGGCCTCAAGCGCTGACAGTAGTATACCTGACGTCCTTGCTTGGTGTCTCACACATATTTGCTGTGTTGACTCACTGGTCCTCCCTGCTGTGATTTCGACAACACTTAAGGCTGCAACCAGAACTTCTATCAGATCAGTGACTATCAAATTCAAACCTTCCTTCTTCGAAGTCACGTCACCAGTCACCATGCGGTCTTCGTCCTCAGCCATCCCATACTATCTTAGGTATGGTTACAATCTAAGAAAAACCAACAGAGACGAGGAGTTGCTAGATTTCCTCCAACAAGAGAATCTTACCATTATTGAGAACGAGAAGCATCTTACCAGGCGACGCCGACTATTGCAACACTCAATTCAGCTTCATCGTCAGAGCAATACCATGCCCGTCGACTACATGGTACCGGGTTTCAAGCCGATCAAGTATGTATTCACCGTCGCACACTTCGAATTTGTCTTTGTGCTCTACGGCATCACTTTCAAGGACAGACTGGACTGGGACGGAATGTACGAGCTTTTCAAGCTCAACCTCCCCATGATGCGCGAGCAGTTCAACAACGAACAAGGGAGGACACTTGTCCAGCCATCCCGCCATGAGCCCAGATTCCCGCAACAGCCTATCGGTCCACACCGGCATCAGTATGCTGCATCTTCATTCCAGGTAAGCTGTTAGAGTTGAGGCAAGATCTCTATTGTACGCTGATCATGATCTAGGCTACAAGCAGGGACATACCCGATCTTACGCCGTCTAGGCATCCACCACAGCCTGAATCCTCATATCAGCAGCCCAATCCCATCCCACGCCCAATCCATGCAGATCCATTCTTGCGCAATCCTGGTCCAAGTGTGCTTCCTGAACCTTCGGAGAACTTACTCTTCTCGTACACCGGTCACGCTTATACGGATCCAGGCCCATCAGCAGCATCTGCGACACTTCAGCAACCTCTTCTTCCGTCCATTGGGGGACCCGCGACACTTCAGCAACCTCTTGTCCCGTCCATTGGAGAGCCCGTTCCACCGATCACTACGTGGAACTCGTCGGAAGTGCGAAACTCTGATGTAATCTTCACCAATCCAGCGCAGGTGACTGGATATTCTCGCGATCAACCTACTCGTCAATCACCATCTCTCTCTACCGGTCAATCCAAGATGACACGGATTCCTGTACCACCCCTGGACACCGCGGCTCGTGGCAATGTCGTGGACAAGATAGCGGCTTCCGACTCTTCTGCTGATCATATTGAGACACCGATCACGGCTCGTCCTGTCTCAAGCACAGCTGTCCCTTCTAGTCCACCACACAGTCACTTCTCGGTCCCTGATGACAGTGACGACGAATCCGAGAACTCCAGCACGCCAACGCCGACGGCCAGCACGTCCGTTCACTTCGGCAACTCCTTCGTGCCAACAACCTCACGCCGCACACAGGATACACCCCTGACTAGCCCTCGCACAACAGCACCAGGGGTCAACAAACGACCGAGCCTTGCTCCCACACCTCCACTCGCCGCCCATCAGTTCGACTCAGCATTCCCAATCGACCGCAGACAGCTTATCCTGGACTCTCCAACGCCCTCCAGCGTCTCCAGCGTCTCCAGCGTCTCCACTATCTCAACTACCAGTGCCAGTGACAGCTCCACCCAGAGCGACTACCTCCCTGACGTGGCCGACATTACCAGCTACTCCCGCCAAGTCCGCGAACGTCCTACTCCCTCCCTCGCCAGCTCTCGCACGATCTCTCCTCCAGCTCGCCGTCGTGCCTCTGGTAGTTATCCACCCATCCGCACCCCACGCCGCCGCCACGCGGTCGTCGACAGGCCTGTCTCGTCTGCCGCCTCTCTACCGGAAGAGAGAGCCAGGGATAGAGAAGAATCCCTCTACCGTCGTCCAAGTACTACCAGCTCCTCATCAGAGCCGGCCGCAGCATCTGCATCTTCGTCTGCGACCGCCACTCCCTCTCAGACATCTCAGCCCATGATTGTCGTGGCGGCCGCGGCGGAGGAGAAGCCGGACCGGATCCGCATCTCCTTGAGTGGTAGTTGGGAGCACACGGGGTGGCTGATCTTGGAGAGTCTCATGGTACCGGCTATAGCAGTGGTGGTCGCGCTGGTAGTTTTGTGGTGGGTCGGGGCTATCAGGTTCGGGGACGGGAGGGGTTTCTGATGTGAGTGGGGAGAGAGATGATGCGGTCGGACAGGGACACGATGGGTGGCTTTGGGATGTCAGGGGCAAGGGCAGGAGTTTCTGGTAGTTTTGAGACGGTTACACGCCAGAAAAGGGATTGCTGGTAGTTTTTAGGAAAGGGAAAGAGTTGGCAAGGTCCTAGATGAGGCCGGGTAGGGATCAGAGCATGCGGTCTCTGGTAGTAATTCTAATTGGGGAGTTGGTGGAGGAAGTAATGTCTAATAGATCGGAGAGTATACAACAGTAGTCTGGTCGTAATCGGTCTTCAACGAATGCAACCTGGAAGGTCGCCCCTAATTACAATGACACCTGGACCACCCGCGACAAACAGGATCTCATCAATGTCTACAAAGGTATGCCCGCAGAATATGACACTCCTCTTGTATTATTCAAGATCGACCAAGGAAAGCTCAAGTGTCCTTGGATCTTGGGACCGAACGATGAGAAAATGCGAGGAGCTTGGGGATGGGATATGTGTTTCAGCCTATACCGAGACCACCTCTTGAGGATGACTGGGGAGTGCAACAGGAAGTGGCTCAGTCAGTATCGCCCCTTTCTCCTCTGACGACATAACTAACATGAACCGCGCTCGAATCAGAGAAGTTGATCTTTTGCAAGATCGTCTACCAACGCCGCAAAAGCGAAACAGTCTACAGAGAATTCAAGGACTTCCCTCTCAGCCTATACAGATTCCATTCGCTTCGCTTCTCGGTGGCACACAAGCACCATGGCCTCAGACGAGGAGCGGCTGGCCACGCGATCCTGGCAGCTTTGAGGATCGTGGGGACCATCTCAACAACATGCCGATCGAGTCCTAGGCGGCCAACAGCATGAAGTATTGCATGGATGAAGCCTTTTACCCCCAGCTCAAGCAGACCATCATGTCCTACAAGTTGGCCAAAGACATGTATGATCCGGATCGTGCGTAGGATATAAGCATGCCCGCCGTGCCCGGAATTATGTAATGTGTCACTACTGTAGCACTAGATTGTTGCTAGAGGAGGTACTGGACCAGCACCGGTAGTACTCCAGTCTTGTTCTGACCAGCTGCCCACTATCGGACGGCAAAACGAGCAAGATGGTCGGGGCGATGTAGGTCGTAGGCGTCCGAGGATAGCTGCTCGATTGTGAATACTTTTTCTTCGAAAGTGAAATATGAATGTAAAGGAGGGATTGTAACGGAATATAAGATACTCCGTCGGGGAAGTTTACATGGTTGGTTGCTATATGGAAGTTTAGTACACAGTCTCGGAGCTGTAAGCAGCCCGAGGACCATTGTCGTTGAAGAGCAGTAGTGATGAGGCGGAATAGCATTGGTCACTATCGAAGAAATATATACTGCGCATTAACTAGTGGTTAAGATGTTGCTTGGTCGCCTGAAGGTCTAAGGTTAAGACGTGCAGTTGGGGGTTCTGGTGAGACGTCAGGCCATAGGAACCGGGACATTTCACATCACAGCAAAACTACCACGACAGACTGCAGCAAAGCCGTTTACTGGCAATTGATAGTGACAAGTAGACATTCTCCATTAATCACCATGCTAAATCATACAACCACCGCACCTCTGGTATCACATTTTCCCAACCCCTGACCCCTATTCCACTCACATTTTACACCTCCTGCTTAGCCCTCGCCTCGCTATTATCGACCTTGCTCCTCATCTCCCGTCCCTTCTCAGACCACGGGAAGTGCGCCACAGGAATAAGGAAGAAGCTGTTGCCGCTGTCCGCGATACCGGCCAAAGCGTTGTACCAAGCCATGAAGGCAGCGAGGATGCCGAAAGCGCCGCCGGCCTTGATGCAGGCGAGGTTCTCGCCTTGGAGGTAGCCGATTCCGAGCATGAGGAAGGCTAGGTCGAGGAAGAAGAAGAGGAGGAAGAAGGCCACGGTTGACCTCAGGGTGCATCTGGGAGGATGTTAGTATGCATGCCTATCGTTCTGGATCGGTAAATACTGAAATTAAGAGGATGGTCGTGAATATCCACCAGCCCTAGAAGCGTGTTAGCATGCTGTAGACCTTGGTATAGGTGTTGGAAAGGTGTGGTGGCTGTTGGGGGGGCCAAGAATTCAGGGGACGGAATTTGGGTGGCGGCGGCGACAACGTACCATCAGATAGTATCCAAAACCTGTAGACCATTAGCTTACACCCAGATAATGCGTGGGAGAGTCCTACTATTGTAAAAAAGCGGGTTAGATACGCCTCCTAGTCCAGAAACAATGCTGAATCCACCAGGCGTAAGAATGATAGCCGTGCCAATCCAGAACCCTCCATACGAGCTCAACGCAGTAGCACCAAAAGTGTTACCCACAGCCATCTCCCACATGCCCGCGAGCAACTGCACAAGCCCACCATACGCAAACGCCGCGCCAATCACAAGATTCGGCTCATTGACGCCCTTTGTGCGCAAGTTGATCAGGGACAAGATGAAAGTTGTGAGCGCGAAAGCGGACAGACCGAGAGGAGCCGGGTTGGCGAACTTGCGTCCTTCGGTTGAGCGGTAGAGACCTGGCTGGAACTCACCACCGAAGGCGGGCAGACGGGCAGATTCGCCGGTGTTGATGTGGGCGAGCGGGTTGCCGCCGTAGTCGTAGGGCTTGCGGGCCTTGGGGCCGGCGCCGTTCGCGGCGGCGGTGGTGGGAGGGGAGTGGTCGTGGTGGGAGATGCCGTTGGCGGAATCGACAGTGGCGGGAGCGGACATGATGGCTTGAGTATCAGGGTGCTACGGTGAAGTATCTGGTTGTGGGGACGATGCACCGGGTATAAGTCTTGCGGAGAAACCTGGAGATTGTTTTTCTGGGGAGAAGGACCGCGCCTGGGGAGGGATCAAAGGATGATATATGAGAACCGAGGACGAGGGTGTCGGACGAATGGACTGGGGTGTATTGGGTTATATGGGTAAGCAAAGACGGGACCTACCTGACACGGGGACCTGGGTGGAGCAGGGACCTCATCACGGGTAATTCACGAAACGGTTCGGATAGAGCTCTATGTGTGGGGATCCATGGTGTGAGCTGTTTTCTGCCCAGGGCCCCGCGAGAGAGGATGACGGACATGGGTGATGGGAGGTCGAATAGAGTTGCAACGGCGTCATGGTCGAGGCTCCTCCGGGTGTGGTCAGTCCGGTACAAGAAGACTTTTCTGGCCATTTTGGACCTCAGACCATGCGGAGATCTGTGTTGATCTAACCACGAAATGAATGACGGAGAATATTGGCCCTTGACGGGCCAGTCAGAGATGAGGTTGCGGCTACACGGCACGGCCGGTTTGTCAAGGAAACTATTTCCATGACTTCCGAGCCGTATGGGTGTCACCTGGGGTAGAGGATGTTTGGGGCTCTGTGGACAGATTCCAAACCCCCAGAGTCAAATCAGAGTCATCCAGGGAATCCGATTTGTCGTACGAGGTAGCGACTTGTGGAAGGTGAGGTCGGGGCGATTTTCTCGATGTCACGCCGATGGGGGCGTAACCAAGCATTGACAAGACCGCCAAACTCAAACAAGCAATTTCCGGGGCGTCACTCGTCTCTCTTGGCTCACACACGGAGGAAGAAATGACGATTTACGACGACATAGGTCTCAGAGACTTGACAGAGGCCGGATCTTGAACACTGCGAGACTTACCATGACTCTCGATGTTGCGTGAGATGTTTGCGATGAATACAGACCTACCTCGCATGCCTTTCGTCCTTTGCACCCTTGCTGGCCCCGGATAATAACATTTAGCCATCACAGGGCCAGTCACCCGTGGCTGACAGTAGCGAGACTAGCGTGGTTCCACGATTTGCAATCATGCAAGCTCTGTCAAGGCAGGTCAAGGCAGGTCAAGCTCCTGTCGGTCGAGTCGTGTCTTCGTCAACGCGAGACACACCCGTCGATCGCGAGAGCTTGTATTCTGCCCTGTCGGCGTAACGGCGCATGTCAGCATTACAACAGACCCTGTGAAGAAGGATGATTTGGCACTCTGGGCGGAGAACATGATCGAGATGGTTTCTGTCCCTGACGGTAGATGCTCTGCTACCACTGTGATGGGACGTCTCCCGTGTATTGTTGGTACCAGGGATGTTGCTGCAGGGAGCTGATCTCCGAGTTTCTTGGCCCTGCCCTGTTCGACACACGAGGGATCATGCAAGGACTCGTGATGTTCGACAGTTGACGTCGTTGCTGCATGCCATCTGAGATCTCGAAGAGGTGCGGGTGTGGTGTCCCTTGCGGAGATGCTCAATCGTGGAGTCTCCACACCGTTCGTGACCTGTGGATGGACGACACACCGACCAGATTCTGTTGGTGTCCAGACCCGGTACAATGGATATTGATCCTTGCGCGTGATCTGTAACAGAAATTATTGCCGGTCCTTCAACGGGTTTGTTCGGAGTCGCGGAGACTGACGACGACAAATTCTGAAAGCCGAGGCTGGATGTTGCGAGACCGCATCTTGCACGAAGAATGAATACAAATTCACATCTGGCCCCTGAAAGTCAAAAACATGTCTCTTGTGACGTCCAACCGATGGAAGATGCTATGTCTGGATCTGGAGTTCATACAACTGCCGTCCGGCATTGACTACCGAGCTTAACTGCATACCTAAACCGCACTCCAAGCACCATCGATGGGCACACAGCTTCCTGAAATTGTCTTCGCCGAGTCACCACAAAGATAAAGTACCAGGCCTGCAACATCGGCCAACTCTGCTGGCGCACCCATGGAAGCCTGCTTCTTCATCTGTTGCGCCATACCAAGCTGACTGAACTTCCCGTCTTTGAGGTGATCCGCGATACCTGTCTGCATGGGTCCAGGTAAGACGGCGTTGCATCGGAGATTCTTATCGGCGTAGAAAGCAGCAATGTTCTTGGTCAGTCCGGTGAGACCCCATTTGGAGGCTGTGTAGGCAGAACCTGGGAGAGAGGTCAATCATCCATCCTGCGGGCAAAGGTCTTTTGGTTTGGTATGCAGCTGCACTCACCTGCGGCCCAGCCAGTGGTCCCCGCCAGACTGCTGACGTTTACAATCGCTCCCTTGTGTTCTTTCTCCCCAACATGGATTGCCAATCTCTTGCTCGTCAAGTACGGCGCCGTCAAGTTGACGTTCAAGACCCTATCCCACGTCTTTCTGTCCAGCTCGCCGACTGGCTCGAATCTGTCCATGATGCCGGCATTGTTGATCAGGATATCCACCTGTCCGAACTTGGAGATGGTCTCGCTAAAGAGCTTGTCCAATGCCGCCTCATCTGTAATGTCCGCTTGCTGAGTGAGCAAGGTGGACCCGGTGTTTGACCCTTCGAAGCTCTTGATAAGGTCAGCGTTGATATCGACTGCTACCACGTTGGCGCCGGCGTCGAGGAAGGCTTTGCTGATCGCTGCGCCGAGACCACCGCAGCCTCCTGTGACGATGGCGGTCTTGCCTGAGAAGGACATGTTTGCTGTATGGAAGATAGCCTGACTGCGGGGTAGAGTCGAGCACCGTGTGCGGGGTTTTGTGTTGGGCAGATGGCTCGGAATATAGATAAGTAGGTAAGAAGCGGGACAATGGAGATGCAGGAAAGAGAGTAAGAGATTGGACTTGAGGACTACTTATATGAAGCTCTAAAGTGGCCTGATATGCACAATACTGTATAGCGGATCCAACCCCGTCCGTGGGGTGTTGGAGATGGCTTTTCTGGAAACGCGTATTGGTCCGTCCGCCAACCAGGCCCTGAAGGAGAGAGAGAGAGAGAGAGAGAATTCTGCTATTCGGCTCCCCTCAGGCCCTGAAGGAGCTTGGAGGTAGGGCAAGCAGTAAGCGATAGCACATGTGCGACTCTTAGAAACAGCAAAGACTGCTTGGAAGAGTCCTAAAACACTCGGCGCTGCAATGATGGGAATTGTGGTCCGATAAAGCGGAAGGAAAAGATTCTAGTCGGTGTACAAGCAGAGGATGACACTTGTGCAAGCCACGTCCGGTGAGGTGCGGGGTCCTGCATAAAATCTGACCCATCACGGTCCTAACTCCTTTCGTGGGTTAGGGATGTGACAGGTACTATCACAATGCAGATGTGGCACTTCACTTCCTGATATTCATACTTCATCTTTCCCATTGATTATGCCCTGCTCAAAATCTGGACCCGTCTTCAATCACGAGGCAATTATTCGAACCCGATGATGTCAGGCATGACTGGTATGCTTGCCTGAATCACCATTGATGCCTGCCATACGAGTCTGTGCGGGAAAACGACGAGATAAGCAGGGTCTCTATTTGTGATTCTACTTTCTCAAATTCACTTGCAGCCTCTTCGTATCAATGTGATCTGAAACAACGGACATTCCACGGCGTGCATGAGCTGGGCACATTGGCTTACTTTAGGGCGCAGCTGCATTCAGCCCTGCAGCTGGAGGATCCGCCGCCACTACTTGAGTCATCCACCTCATAGGTAGTCTCGAGGACACCGCGGACTGGAGGCATTGAGATGTAGATTGACACGGGTCACTTGCGTCACTAGTGCGATCAGTGGGTAGGTATACGAAGAAGTCAATTGGTCCCAAAGGACAGGAGTCACAAATCTACTCTCTATCCCAGCAAAACATCCGATTCGCCACCAAAGCCAATTCCGTGGTATCAATCTGGATGTCCCATCATTGTCCTGTCTAGCCCATCCCTGTATCCGACCATAACTCCGAATTCAACTGATAGCGATATCGATGTCTAGTTCCCAAAGACTGCCATAAACAATCTGTCAGATCCCAACTCCTGTGTTCCCAAAACCAAAAGAGCGTTTGTGTCTACCGGCTGTAACCAACTGACCAGGCGGACCTGCTGCTAGGGGTACGACTGGAGCTGGATGAGGAGCCGTGACTGCGCGAGCCACCAGACGAGCCAGAATGGTGACCCGAAGAGCCTGAGCCGCCGGAAGAAGAGTAATGGATAGCATTGGAACCTGAGGACGTTGAGCTTGAGACATCATGAGCCTGCGAATTAGAAGTCTGACCTCGAGATGAGCCGTAAGATGTACGAGAGCCGGTAGAGCGACTGGAGCCACCTGAGCGGCTAGATGAGGTGTAGTAGGAAGATGAGCTGGAAGGCATGCTGAGATTGGTTGATATTGATTCTGATGGGTTTGTTGATAGACTGTTCTTGTGTAATTGATCCAGTCGAGTAGATGATTGATGATGAGAAGATATGAGAGAGAGATCACGAGGTTTTATATAGAGAAGACTGTCAAGGCAAGAAGAAGTATAAGAGATAGGCAATGCCTCACTGGAGCTCGAACGAATCATTTGTGACATGCCTTTGCTGCCTGATGTCAGCCAGTAGAAAGGCATGAATTCATAAAAGAAGGAAACAATCTGCTGCGCCTGAGAGTAGAGGCGGAGCGAAGGGAGTCATCTGTGGACTCAGGCAACAGCAGGTGACTTGACGGTAAAAGGCTATTGAGGGTCTGAGCTCGACAAACCATTTTCCAGAAATCGTATTCGACAGCGAGCTAGAATCTGAAAGTGAGAGTCTTTGCAGAGGCAGAGCATTGCGTGGTCTTCAGAACGGCCTGCCTTTGTGTGATGCGGTCCCGTCATCACGGCCAAGGCTGCGGCTTCGACTCTAGCTCGACTGGAAACTCATACTTTCCAGTACGCAGAGGCACCTGGTGTGACGCACGGGTCTGCCATCGACGTCGTTGAGGACGGGTTTCCAGCCGAATTTACAGCTCGTAGGCACTTCGCTGTCCTCTTTGAAGGGCTGTGCCGTTTCGAAGGATTGTCCGCTGAATGTTTCTGTAACAAGGCGCCCCTCTCAGCCCCCGAAGCTGGACGGTGCTCAGAGCCTGTCGACAGCTCGCTCGTCTGTTTCATCATCGCGACGGAAGCGCCATTGGGCGAGAGATGACGAAAACACAATTATAGAACATCAATGGAAGAAACGAAGAGTGAAAATAGAAAGGAGAGAGCAGATGTGATGAGCTGTCGTTGTGTTGCGGCAACCCCCTCCTTCTCATCTCGTCTGTGACTTGCTTTGTCCCGACGATCCCCACCCAAATCTCCACCCGACCACTCGCGTTGTTTAGCCGGCTATGTCATCACCTCACCTCATCACTCTTGTCCAAATACATTTCCATTGTTGTACTCTCGCGTTCCCATCCCTATCGTTCGCAAGATGTGTGGTAACTGAACGGGAATGCCTTGACAATTGGGGATTATGCCATGTGAAAAGTGACAACGACTGTCGGGAGGTCCGAGACGTCAAGCACGAGGTATCGCTATCTTGAGAAAGTGAGTCGAGGACAGGCAATGCTTGGCTAGGACCTCTGGTGCCCGGTATAGCACACACTCGATTCGAAGAGGTGAGCAGTGCCAATTCAGAAGGTGAGCGCAACAGCAACAGTGTCCGAACCCAGAAGTGGTTGCCCGCGCATTACACACTCTCCGTTTTCTTAGCACGTGCATCACAAACGACACCCATGTTCGAAGCAATCGTCAGCAGCTGCGCAATTCTCCTCCTGATCCATTCCTTTCACTTCACCAGTCTCTTTGCACGACAAGTCACTCCACGATTATAAACTCACTATTCAGCATGTCTTCCAACCCTGCTCCTGGCCAGGCCAACGAGGTCGCCACATGCTGGACATTGTCCACTGCGGTGTATGCTAATCAATGGCCGTTCGATTTACATGCTGACTCTCAGCAGCGAGAAGATGATTGAAGGCCCAGAGGTCATCATGCTCAAGATAGGCGACTACGAGACCTCCATCCACAAGTCACTCCTCATTCACTTCAGCGAGTACTACCGCCTCACGCTCTGCGGCCCTTTCATGGAAGCCACGACTCAGCAGGTCGATCCCATCGATGACTTCTTCACCAAAGCCACCCTTCAGACTTTCACCGGCTGGATCTACACTGGCGAAACCAGCCTCAACGATGGCGCCCTCTCCAACATCACTGCCGCCTTCAATCTCTACATCTTTGCTGACCGCTATGCTGTCCCTGCGTTGAAGCGGGTCATCTACAACTGGTTGGACGCCAATCATGGCCCACAGAACTTAATCAACCAGAAGCGCCCACTCCCTTCCAAGTCCGCAGTTGCGCAAGCGTTTGACAACTTGCCTGAATCAGATGACTTGTGCAAGGCTCTTGTCAGCATGCACGCACACTTTCAGTTCTACAGCGGGGAAGTCGATCTCGCTGGATACCCCGAGCCATTCAAGAGTCTGGTTGTAGACAAGATAGCAGAGTTGCGTGTGATGTCAACCAATCGGTGGAAATTGAGTCCTGATGCTAACGTTAATGTCAGCGGCCTTGACAGAAGGTGGATACGATTCTGGCGTGCGTTGCAGTACCAAACCACACGTCAGGAAACGGCAAGGAGTAAAGGTTCTTCGAATTCCACAAAGCCGCAATAAGGGGTGCGAAAATATATTACAGTTTCTCGGGCTCGAGATACTACCAGGTAGTACCAGCCTACAGAAATGTACACTACCACCCACACTCTACCGCAGCGTGATCTCCCCTTCCCAAGCACCTCTCTGCAACCCCAGCACTTCAACCACGTTCTTAAACCTCGGCCCTCCCCTCTCCTTCCTCTCCAAGTACTTCAACAGCTTCTGCCTCTTGTGCACCAATAACCTCAAGTTGCGCTTATTCATCTTGTCCATCTTCCCCCTGCTGTCCAAGAATTGGCTCAGCGTTCGTATCCTGGCCGTCAGCACAGCGATCTGCACCTCACTGCTACCTGTATCTGGTCCTGCTCGAGGAGTCTTCTCTGGAAGTGCATCCTCCGCGGACTGTGCTGCTGAGAAGGTGGATGATGGCGCCGGTTTCGAAGGGAGGTGCTCGTCGGTGTTGTGTCTCCCAAAAGTGGAGATGCATCGCTTGATGTTGACGCGAAGGCGGTCTTTCGATGAGGAGTTGGAGAGCGATGTGATTCGTCTGATGGCCTCTTTCGCCGTCACGTGGTGTGGGTTGTTCGGGTCGGGATTGAGGAGATCTTCTTCCGCGACTAGATCATCCTCTTTATGGAAGCGCGAAACAATGTCCTCGCTGCTGAGCTTGTTGCCAGACCATATTAGGGAACGCTTGACGGACTGTCCGAGTTCGGATGGGTCGAGGTTGAAGTTTCTCTCTTTCGAGGGAGCTTGGAGTCTAGATGGGTCGGAGAGGGGAATTGATGCCGCTCGTGTGACGGAAGGATCTGGTCTTGCAGCTGTGTCGAAGGCTTCGACGAAGGGAGTAGGCTTGCCGAGGACTGGATCCCCAAGTGCATCGGTGCGCTCTTTCTTGAGTTGTGACTGTCGCGATATGTTTGCAGCTTTCCGGGCGCGTGCCTGAACAATGGTGTATGGATCTCGGAACTTGCGTCTCTCTGCTTTTGTTGCTGCCGATCGGATGTTTGATGAGGAAAAGTTTCGACAAGCATTACAGCTCTGTCTAGATGCTCGAACTATGTTGTATTAGTCATGAATCATAGCATAGAATCATGCGAGACATACGAGAGAGGTCTCCTAGCCGGAGAAGAAATGCATCCATGATCGCGTTATGGCAGATGCTATGAATTGTCTCCCAAGTCAACTTTCTCCAGACGAAGCTGGATCGCGGCTCGATGTCTTGGCATGCGGTCGACCACATTGCGGCTCTGCGGTCGCTGCCGCTAGATTTCGGAGACAAGTTTCACCGTCGGCCGCAAAATTCCATGTCTTCAATGTTCTATCCCACGAAAAGTTGAAGGTCAAGTCGCAGCTCAACAAGACTCTCTCCAAAAAGTTGCTATACACACTTCCCAACATGGCCCCAAGCAACCTTCCCGCCATCTTCAATGCCACTTCCGAGGACATCGAGAAGCTCCTCGCGGCGCAATGCCACCTCGGGTCAAAGAATCTGCAGGTACACATGGAGCCATACCTGTGGAAGACTCGCCCAGATGGAATCAACGTGATCAACATCGGCAAGACCTGGTAAGAAGAGCTGGGACGACAGCGGAGGACACATTCTGACAAGACTTTAGGGAGAAGATTGTCCTCGCTGCCCGTATCATCGCCGCCATTGACAACCCCGCCGACGTTTGTGTCATCTCTGCCCGCCCATACGGCCAGCGCGCTGTCCTCAAGTTCGCAGCCCACACCGGTGCTGTCGCCATTGCCGGTCGCTTCACTCCTGGTAACTTCACCAACTACATCACCCGCTCTTTCCGTGAGCCACGTCTGATCGTGGTCACCGACCCCCGCACCGATGCGCAGGCTATCAAGGAGGCCAGCTACGTCAACATTCCCGTCATTGCTCTTGCCGACACCGATTCACCAACCGAGTACGTCGATGTTGCCATCCCCACCAACAACAAGGGTCGTCACGCCATTGGTCTCGTCTGGTGGATGCTTGCCCGTGAGGTCCTTCGTCTCCGCGGCACTCTCGCCAGCCGTGAGGCCGAGTGGGATGTCATGACCGATTTGTACTTCTACCGCGACCCTGAGGCTGAGGAGCAGAAGGATTCATCTGGCCAGGACGAGAGCGCTCAGCCAGGTGCTGACCAGGTTGGCCCAGGTGCGGTCGACAGTGGCTTCAACAACGAGTGGGAGGTCAGTGGTGGTAACGCCGGCGCTTTCGCTGCTGCATCCGGTACTGGTGGTGCCGCCGCAGGTAGCAGCTGGGACGCCGCCGAGGGTGGTGACTGGGCTGCCAGCAGCGCTCCTGTCCAGACCGGCAATGAAGGTTGGGCATCAGAGGCTCCTGCTGAGGCAAACCCAGAGACCCAGTGGTAAGGCAATTGCCTGCGCCTGAAGGAGCACGAAGGATGGCATCGCCTTTGCCTGAAGATCAATTCTGTCATTAGTTTGCCTGGTTGCGTTGGACGAAAGAGCACGGCACTGATGAGGGAAAGATACCCAGACGCTGCGATATGCCGATGGGGGAAAGCCCTGTGCTTGCTTGAAGGATGTACTTGATCGTCATCCATCCAACGACTGCAGGTTCATAGAGAAAAGTCATCAAACAGCCTTGACAAGCTTCCCCCACGCAAGAGACATGCCTTGTAACAGTGTACAGTGAAGCAAAGCAGATGTATGTGACATTCAGTGCTGTCCAATCATGATTCTTGAGATTCATGCAGGAACGGTCCCTGATCTCCGACAAAGTGTTTCCCCACAAAAATTTCTGGGACGATGTCGGAGCTCCATGACTCCATTCTATTCCTCATCCACGACGATCACGCAGTATCCCAAGTATCGACAAACCCTTTGATGCTCGGAGGCCTCGAAACCTGACGCTGGCATCCAGAAAATATCCTTGCGCCATGAGACTGTGAACGGACCGGCACAACACAGACCTCTCCCATCATGACCGATCAACCTGGCCAGAATCCGACCAAGGTCTCGATCTTGAAGAAAGAGTCAATCATCGTTGACTACGGCATCTGGCAGGACTATGTCGCCAATGACCTTCTCACGAACATTGAGTCGACAAATTATGTCTTAATCACCGATACCACAATCGGCAAGATCTATGCGCCAGTATTCCAGGATAGCTTCAAACGACACGCGGAGAAGCTCGGGAAGAAGTCCAATCTCCATACATTTGAGATACCCCCTGGCGAGAGTTCCAAGTCGAGATCCACCAAGGCTCAAGTAGAAGATTGGCTACTGAAGGCAGGATGCGTAAGAGACACAGTGATTATTGCTTTAGGAGGAGGTGTTGTGGGGGACATGATCGGTTTCGTCGCAGCAACATACATGCGAGGAATCAAGTTCGTCCAAGTACCTACGACGTTACTCTCGATGGTGGACTCCTCCATTGGTGGCAAAACTGCAGTGGACACACCGCTTGGAAAGAATCTGATCGGCGCATTCTGGCAGCCAGAGAGAATCTACATTGACCTGCAATTTCTGGACACACTGCCGAACCGAGAGGTGATAAATGGTATGGCAGAGGTCGTCAAGACGGCAGCGATCTGGGACGAAGAGGAATTTGCTTTCCTCGAGCAGAATGCGGATACATTCATGGAGCTGCTGAGCAAGGTGAAACCGGAAAAGGGTAGATTCAAGGACATTATCCCTACTCTGAAGAGAATTGTCCTCGGCTCAGCGAGAGTCAAGGCAGAGGTTGTTTCTGCAGATGAACGAGAGGGCGGACTTCGCAATCTTCTCAACTTTGGGCACTCGATCGGACACGCCATGGAAGCAATCCTTACTCCTCAGATCCTACACGGAGAGTGTGTTGCAATTGGGATGGTCAAAGAAGCAGAGCTCTCGAGATATCTCGGTCATCTTGCACCAGGAGCTGTGGCCAGGCTCGTCAAGTGCATCGCAAGCTACGGATTGCCTACTTCGCTACAAGATAAGACTGTTCGAAAGAGGTCTGCGAACAAGAAATGTCCCGTCGACGATCTGATATCGATCATGGCTGTGGATAAGAAGAATGTCGGTCTCGACAAGAAGATTGTCTTGCTATCCGCAATCGGCAAAACGCATGAGTTGAAGGCATCCAAGGTCCCAGATAAGGACATTCGGATTGTTCTCTCGCATGGCATCCGAGTGCATCCCGGCGTGTCGAAAGCACTCAAGGTTTCCTGTAGACCACCTGGGTCAAAGAGCATTTCCAATAGGGTGCTTCTCCTGGCCGCACTTGGCAAGGGAGCATGTCGCATCACCAATTTGCTCCACTCGGATGACACGCAATACATGCTCACTGCTATCAACAGGCTTGGAGGAGCAACGTACTCGTGGGAAGACAATGGAAACACCTTGGTCCTGAATGGCAATGGTGGCGCTCTCAAGGCATGTGCAGATGAGCTCTACTTGGGCAACGCAGGAACTGCTTCCCGCTTCTTGACCACTGCCGTGACTCTTGCGCAGCCGAACGAGTACAAGCACACTATCTTGACTGGAAATGCAAGGATGCAGGAGCGCCCTGCTGGTCCGCTCGTGGATGCGCTTCGCAAGAATGGAGTCGGCATCGAATACCTCGGACAGCAAGGCAGCACTAGTCTACCACTGAAGATCGGTGCTGCTGGAGGATTTGAAGGTGGTGACATTGAGCTCAACGCAAAGGTTTCATCGCAGTTCGTATCTTCCATTCTGATGTGCGCGCCTTACGCGAAGAAGCCGGTAACACTGCGACTTGTTGGCGACAAGGTGATATCTCAGCTGTACATCGACATGACGATAGCTATGATGGCTTCTTTCGGGGTGCACGTCACAAAGTCAAAGACGGAAGCAAATGTCTACCACATCCCGAAACAAGCATACCAAAACCCGGAACAATACGAGGTGGAAAGCGATGCTAGCTCAGCAACATACCCTCTTGCAATTGCAGCTATCACGGGCACGACCTGCACGGTGCCAAATATCGGATCCAGCTCGTTACAAGGAGATGCACGCTTTGCAGTAGATGTGCTCCGACCAATGGGCTGCCAGGTCGAACAGAGCGAGACCTCAACCACAGTGACAGGACCTGCTCCTGGAGAGCTCGCACCCTTACCTGATGTAGATATGGAGCCTATGACCGATGCTTTTCTCACAGCTTCTGTTCTTGCTGCAGTAGCTAAGCCAAACAAGCACGGCGCAACGACGAGGATAAGAGGCATTGCAAACCAGAGGGTGAAGGAGTGTAACCGGATACAAGCCATGGAGGATGAGCTTCGCAAGTTCGGGGTTGTGTGCAGACAGTTCGATGACGGCATTGAGGTGGACGGGCGTGGACTCGGTCTGATCGAGCCCAAGGAGTCTATCCATTGCTACGATGATCACCGAGTGGCTATGAGTTTCAGCGTTCTCGCGACCGCCGCGCCACATCCCACTCTGCTAGACGAACGAGAATGTGTAGGCAAAACTTGGCCCGGCTGGTGGGATCAGCTCTCTCAGCTCTTTCAGGTACAGCTCGAAGGTGCGGAAGCCACGAAACCAGCGACTAACGGTTTGTCAAATGGTGCGCACGAAGCAGAGCAAGGTCGATCGATCTACATCATCGGCATGCGAGGCGCGGGTAAGACCACCACTGGGGGTTGGATGTCGCGTATTCTCGGCTGGCCGCTGGTCGATCTTGACACCGAATTGGAGAACAATGTCGGCATGTCAATTCCAGAACTGATCAAGCAGCGTGGGTGGGAAGGATTCAGATCCGAAGAACTTGCACTCTTCAAGAAGATGATGAAGGAGCGGCCTCGCGGCTACATCTTTGCCACAGGAGGTGGTATCGTCGAGATGCCAGAAGCCCGCGAGCTTCTTGTACAGTACAAGCAGAGCGGCGGACCAGTCATGCTTGTCACCCGAGACATCAAGCTTGTTGTGGATTTCTTGAACATCGACAAGAGCCGACCAGCCTACGTAGACGACATCATGGGCGTCTGGCTGCGAAGAAAGCCTTGGTACTGGGAATGCAGCAATTTCCAGTATCACTTCCAGAAGGTCGATGTAGCGTCCGCACAACGGGTGTCAAGCGTCCTCGACGGCTTCAGTGTCTTCTTGAGGAGCTTGACTGGTCAACAGTCGGCTCTTGACCAAATGCGAAGCAAGAAGCACTCATGTTTCGTAGCGCTGACGTTGCCTGAACTTGGACCGGCGGTGAATGAGTTGCCGAAGATCACTTTGGGGTCTGATGCAATCGAGTTACGAGCAGATCTACTGGTCGACCCTGAGAGTCCTTCCGGGCCGATATCTTCAGATTTCCTGGTGGATCAGATCGCTATCCTACGATGGACGACGACCTTGCCCATCATCTTCACCTTACGAACTCGATCGCAGGGCGGCAAATTTGGAGACGACGACGTTAAGAATGCACAACGACTTTACGAGGTGGCTCTTCGCATGGGCTGCGAGTTCATTGACGTTGAGCTTACCTCTCCAGAATCCCTCAAGGATTATGTTCTGTCACATCGCCGGAACTCAACGATCATCGCCTCGCATCACAATCCCGATGGATCACTGTCGTGGGAGAATGGTGGATCTGCTTGGATCCCACACTACAGCTCTGCATTGCAGTATGGCGACATCGTCAAGCTTGTCGGCTACGCAAAAACGCAGAACGACAACTTTGCTCTCTCAGAGTTCTCTGCATGGGCACGTAGCAGTCATGCAACGATACCACTCATTGCCCTCAACATGGGGCCTCAGGGCAAGCTGTCCCGCATTCTCAATTCTTTCATGACTCCAGTCTCGTCACCTTATCTTCCTGGTGTCGCTGCACCAGGCCAACTCTCTGCTACCGAGATTCGACAAGGATTGACGCTCATCGGCGAGCTCGAATCCAAGAAGTTCATGATCTTCGGCAGTCCTGTGGGACACTCGAGATCACCAGCTTTGCACAATACACTCTTCCGCCAGACGGGCCTTCCGCACAAGTACGGTTTGCATGAGACAGCCGACGTTTCTCCAATCAAGTCCATCATCCGTTCTCCTGACTTTGGTGGAGCATCCGTCACCATCCCACTCAAGCTCGATGTCATTCCCCTCCTCGATGCTGTTGATCCTGCCGCCCACACCATCGGAGCAGTCAACACCATCGTTCCCACCCCGTCCCCAACCGGCACCGTTCTCACAGGGTACAACACCGACTACCTCGGCATAATCCTCTCGCTGTCACAAGCAGGCAAGGACGGTGCCCCGCAATCATCGGCGCCGGAGGCTAAAGAGAGCAGCATCGTCGTCGGTGGAGGCGGTACAGCCCGCGCGGCCATCTACGCTCTGCATAAGCTCGACTATACACCTGTTTACCTCGTGGGCCGAAACAAAGCCAAGCTCACCACTCTTGCAGAGAGCTTCGGCAAGGGCTACGAAGTGCGAGTGCTCTCTACCGAGGAAGAAGCCACTGCATTGGGCAAGGGTAACGGACCAAGTGTTGCTGTCGGAACGATACCCGGCGACTCGCCCATTGAGGCTGGGCTGAAGGGTGTGCTCGAGAAGCTATTCGAGGGCGGGGCTGACGCGGGTCAAGGGACCAGGCGGGACAGGGTGCTGCTGGAGATGGCGTACAAGCCGAGGGTTACGCCATTGATTGAGCTAGCGGAGTCGAAGGGGTGGAAGACTGTGCCTGGTTTGGATCCGTTGGTGGGGCAGGGTGTGCATCAGGTGAGTACTTTGTGATTGTACACGGATGAAGTGAATGCTGACTTGGGGTAGTTCAAGCTGTGGACGGGAATCACTCCTGTTTATGAGACGGCGAGGAAGGCGGTGATGGGGGAGGAGACTGGGGTGTGAGGAGATTGCGATGCATTGATCATGTCAAAAGGCTAGAAAAATGGACTGAGCTATTTAGGTAGACATTGTGGGTGTGACATGAGCATGAATTTGAGATGTCCCTGCATCGTTTCTTACCCAAGTTGGTCGTCGACTTTGAGGTGCTTTCAATTCCACCACGCAGATGCTACCCATAATGTTTAAGGAGTCATAGGAGCATCCAAAAGTGAGATTGAACAACACATTTTCTTTTTATCGATCGCACGTGATTGACAGTCATTTTAATGTGGCCGAGTCATGCTCCACCTCCAGGCACCCGCGCGGCTCAAACGCACAGACCACCTCCCCTCGCAGATACTTAAGAAATTTCTCCCTCCCACACCTCTCTCTTTCCTTTCCCATCCGAGGTTCGTACCACCATTCCCACCCTACCTTGTACTCATACTAACATCGTCACAGTGCACGGGCATTACGCGTATCAGTGAGGATTCGTCCGAGATCGTGTTTTTGCTAGTTGAAAACTATCAACTGACTGCTTCAGTTGGTCTTCGGATCGGCTGGGAATATTTGGAAACCTGTCTTCGTGATGCCTACTTGTGAGAAGCTCTTGCGGGCTGGTCTGTGGATCTCGTCGGGAGACGATCTTGCTGGGGAGTCTTTTCACTGTGTTGTCTTTGGCTTTTTGCTGAAGGGCAGAGAAGAGTTTTGCGGGTGGGGTTGGGTGAGTGTCAGTGAGATAGGAGCGCTGTTCGTATGCCGCGAACTATTGTAGAGCTGTGTAGCTGTACCATGTCATGATTGTCTGACCCGCTACTGCTCAGTGCAAGCTGCTCGTCGTCGTGAATAGCTGAGTCAGCTAAAGGTTACCATCTGCGTGCTGGTCGTGAGGTCTACTTCTTCAAGCCCACCGTTCATGAAGCTATATATCCTTGGACCAGCGTTCGGCTGCCCGTCGATCGATGCGCAGTGTAACGCCGCTGTTGCGCTCGTGAAGAGTGAAGCAGATCGCAGTGGTCGAGCGTGGAAGCTGGTTTGCGCCGCGGACAGCTTCGACGAGCTCCCATACCTGGACGATGAAGGCGTACGATACCACGGATTCAGCGGCATCGCTCAACACTTGAGGTCCGAAAATCTATCTGCAGAAGACTTCGCGTAAGAGTATTAAGCTCATTACGGGTTCACAAGCTCATATATCCCAGACTCCAAGCCTTCATCGAGTCAAATGGGCAGACTCTGCTTGACGTATCCTTGTACGTCTCTTACGAGAACTACGCAGCAAAGACACGCCCATCCTTCACACGTATCCTGCCATGGTACATCAATTACCTCCTCCCACCCGAGCGGCGAGCAGCATCACGAAAACGCACAGAACACCTTGGGATCACAGGGATTGACATGGATGATGTTCACGAATCAGTCATAGACCAGCCCGAAGCGATGTCTGTAGCTGAGCGCAAATTTGACGAGGAAACAAAGACAAGAGCGAGGACACTGCTTGGACGGAGACACACGGTCAAGAGCATGCTTCGACAATCAGCAGCTGCTGGCGCATTCAAGCTTAAGAATTTGGCCAACAACTTCTACGAACCACTCGTGGAGCAGCTTGAGGGGAAGAGCCACTTTGGAGCCGGCGACGAGATGTCACAGGTCGATTGTCTGGCTTACGGATACCTGAGCTTGTTGCTCTATCCCAAGCTACCACAGGCATGGGCAACGGAGATCATGCAGAAGGAGTACCCTACTCTGGCTGGGTATGTCGATCGCGTACGAGACCACCTGCAGCTACGAGTAGAGGATGGCACGGTAGAGAGTCTGTTCGCGGGCACCGGCAAAGGTGCAACGCTGCCGTGGACTACACCAGAGAAGATTTCAGTCGGACGTCAATTCGCATCTTGTGGACAGGCGCTTCTGCGACATCTACCTGTCATTCCGAAGCCATCGCCAATCATCGCAGAAGAAGGATTACAGTCACGGTCAGGCACGCTTGAACAAATGCTTCCTCATGCAGCTGGAATCTCATTGGCTACGATACTGGTAGGGGGATGGTTGCTATACAGGAATGGGATTTGGCCGCACGGAGAGCAGGTCCAACTGTTCGGCAGGAAGCGCTTGTCAGACTATGGTGCTGCTGGATCTGCTCTCGCTGTGCTGGGTGGTATGTCATTTGGGCCCAATTCGACAGAACAGATGCCCACGCAGCAGACGAACGAACCACAGGCGGTTGTGGATGTACAGGTTGTTCGATGAATGTGACGCAGATGCAGGATCAATTCGTCACGTGGGCGGCGTGGTGCGTCTCCAGCCAGCTCAATGTCTGGAGGCTGGAGGCGCAGTATGGCCGATCGCAACAACCCCTGTGAAGCTAGAGAGAGCACGGATGTAGAGCCGTCGTTGGTACGGTAACGTTCTCCACGGTGAAACGAGGGTATACCTAGTACCGAGGGTACCTCGCCAAGCTTGCTCTAAACGGCAATGCGGGCCGAGCTAGCCAATCGGAGGTGCTCGTTTTGCCCCGATCCCGTCGCCTAATCGAGTAATCGAACTTTCTACAATCTCACGCCCGTAGCTTGTACTTTACTACCTTTTCTTTATGTTATTTAATGCCGTTATAACGATTAATTAAACGTGAAAAGCAGTTATCTATAGCTATCTTTGAGTACTATGCTTCTAAAGGCAAGATATCGATTTACTAGCTTAAAAAGCACTTTCCTTTAGTTAATACTACTGTAGGGTGGTCGGTGGGTAGGGTATTAATACCCACGCTAAACTCTATAGAGTTATATTACCCTACGAAAATTTCGCTCTACTTTCGCGTTTTTCGCGATTTACCGCGTTAATCTCGGTTAAATATAGGTAAATTATATATTATAGTACTCTCTTAAAAAATGCGCATTAAACAGTATATAGCATGCTTACGTAATATAGAAACCTAATTTTAGAGAAGGAGTTTAAGTTTTGAAATGCCTTTATAAATTTGAGTTTATATATTACGTAAGCATAATATATACCATTCGATGCGCAATTTTTCAGAGAGTATTATAATATATAATTTACCTATATTTAACCGAGATTAACGCGGTAAATCGCGAAAAACGCGAAAGTAGAGCGAAATTTTCGTAGGGTAATATAACTCTATAGAGTTTAGCGTGGGTATTAATACCCTACCCACCGACCACCCTAGTTAATAGTAATACTCTAAGTTAATAACTAAAGAGTACTTAGCTATTACGTTAGGAAGTATACTAATACTAATAAAGAGTTACTCTAGTACAAGAACTTACTCTTGTTAACCTAATAGAGTACCTTATAAGTAGTAGTTTTAATCTAAATAATTACTAGCTTATAGAGTATATATACCTTTTAATACGAGATAGATTATAAGCTAGATTTAGTATAATCTAGATCGAGCTTATTATGTGATCTTAGCTCTATAGCCTAGGCTTCTAGCTACTCTATCCTTAATATATTATATACTTTATAGACTAGCTTTCTTTCTCTTCTTCTTCTAACTCTCGATATCTTAATAAATAGATACAATTAACCTCTTATCTTACTAGTTGTAATTACTATATCGAGAGTTCGTAATTACTATAACTAAGCAATAGAGCTATCGAATTATCTAGTTCTCCTACTACTTATATAACTCTTAACAACTATAACTTATAAAGAATTAAAGAATTAAAGAAGCTCTTATAACTATAGTTCTCGCGTATACTATAATAGATCGTCGCTACTACTATGTAGGTTAATACTATAAATAAGAAGAAGGCAATAAGTTAAGTTATAGACAACTCTTAAAGGAAGTAGACTACTAGCTAAATTTTTAATATTCTCTTTGTTATATATTGACTTTTATACTACGAATTACAACTAACCTTGCCGAGTATAGCTCGATCTAACCCTAGCGACGATTACTATATAAGTAAGATAAACCTCTCTACTAATAATAATAATAAAGCTATCTAGTTAGTCTATTATAATCTCTTTCTCCTTTCTAACGCTAACTTTAGAAAGAGGCTTTAAGAGATAGATAGTATAAGTACTCTATGCGAGGCGTTCGAATTCATTAAGTCTACCTTTAATAAGTAGGTTAAAGTGTATAATGCTACTTATACTAACGCTCTTAACCTATATAACTAGTTAGACACTATTTAGTCTAAGCTAGATTTAGCTAATAACATAGCGAATAACCTTACTATCTAAGCTATATACTACCTTACTGACGTTAGTAAGCTTAAGGCTAAGTTAGCCTAACTAAGAGCTAAGACGAGATATATAATACTAGCTTCTTCTATTCGAGGTACTACCTTATTAGAAAAGATACTAGACTCTACTATATTTAGTAGTAGCACTCTAGAGTAGTTCGAGGTCTTTAAACACTAGATAAAGAACAAGATATACGCTAACGCTAACTGCTATCTAACTAAGGTAACTTAGTTCGTATATCTCTACTCTCGCCTTACTAGAGAAGCTTATATCCTTATTATAGACTTCACTAGAGACGATACTCTCGACGTTAGTACTAGCCTAGCTCTATTAGCCTAGCGCTTTAAGGACTCTAATTATAAAGCTACTACACGCGCTTAGTTTACTAGCCTCTTCTAGTGTAATAGCTTCTTTAACTTGTTTATTAGCAAGTTTAATAAGTATACTCTTCGTGCTAAGATTACTAACAACGAGTAGCTCTACTAGTTATACTAGAAGATCTCTAGTAAGCTATATACTACCCTTGTTAACTTCGACACTAATAACCTTATTGCTTTTATCGCTAAAGCTCGTACTACTAATTGTAATATCTAATAGAGTAACCTTATTACTAAGCGTACTTAGGCTCTACGTTCTATACTAGCTATAAGCTATATAGCTAGTACTCTAACTTGCGCTCTCTATTTTACCTCTACTCTAGCTACTTCTTCTACTACCTTCTACTCTATAGCCGGAGGTACTCTATAGCCTTTCTACCTCCCTTAGTCGCTTACCTATTATACCTATAGTAAGCCTAGTTATATCTCTACTAAGTATATAGCTAGCGCTTTCGAGAAGGCTACCTACGCTACTATATACCTCGCTTGTACTATTAGCGCTATAGAGGAGATATAGTAGCTTTAGGACTACCTAGCTAAGTTAGATAGCTAAGTTACTAGCTTGGCTTACGATATAGATCTAGTTTAGCCTTAGTTTAACCCCGATATGAATTATAAGTTAGCTAACCTATCTAGCTAGAGAAACGACTAGCTAGAGGACAAGTTCTATTCTCTAGTAGAAGAAGAGTAATTCGATATAGATCTAGAGTCGTTCGAACACTAAATAGTGTCGTTAGTAACTATATCCTCGCTATTATAACTTCTATTACTATTTACAACCTATATAATCGCGATTATACTATTACTCTTTAAGTCTTTATTAATACTAGCGCGCTTATTAGTGCTATAGCTAATTATAAGGTTCTTAACAAGCTTAAGGGTTTTAGCTACTCTATAGCGTTAGCTAATTCTATCTAACTTAACGCTTATAATAGTGTTTCTATAGAGTAAGTTATCTATAATATTCTCTTTACTACTACTATCTCTAGTAAGCTTAATAGTCTTATAACCTTCTATATTATAGACATTAGCTGTTTCGACATTATCCTTAGCCTTAGTTAGCTTAAGGCTAATAGGGCTAATATCGATTACGAGTTTAGCTAGGTTATATACAAAGAAGAGTTTTCACTAGCTATCGTTAAGTAGTAGCTACTATAGCTAATTAAAAGGCTAGGTTCTAGATCTAAGCCTAGCTCGGATCTAGAAGCTAATCTAGTTTAGATCTAGTTTAGCTATAGTTTAGCTCGTAAACTAGATTCTAGTTCGGCTACTAAGATAGAACCTGTTAGTCTATATTAGCTACTAGCCCTTAGGTTAAACCTTAAGCTAGATTAGAAGGAGTTTAGGCTAATCTCTTATAGCTCTTAGTTAATAAACAAGTTCTCTTACGTACCTACCTACATAAGTAACATAAACGACTATATAATAGCCTTTATTAGTGCTATAGCCTTCGTATCTTAAGCTAGATACTATAGATACGAGGTATTCGCTATCTCTATAAAGGATATCGAGGACTACTACTACTTAGTCTCTAAGCTAGAACCGAACTCTATAGAGGTTCTACTACTAGAGCTACGTAAGTTTATAGACGTCTTCTCTAAGAAGTAATCTAATACTCTACTATTATACCGGCTAGAGTTTAATAACTATATTACTCTTAAGGATAGTACTAAGCTACTATATATCGAGCCTCTATACTACTTGTTACTAGAAGAGCTTAATATAGTAGAGTAGTTTATCCGTAAGTACCTCGATAAGAGCTTTATTACTCTTAGCTTAGCTAGCTACTTATTACCTATCCTCTTCGTCTATAAGCCTAATAGAGAACTTCGTCTCTACGTTAATTACTATAGCCTAAACGAGGTTACTAAGTGTAACATCTATCCTCTACTACTTATAGAAGAAACGCTTTACTACGTTAGTAAGGCTAAGTAGTTTAGTAAGATTAATATCTACTAGGCCTTTTACTGTCTCTATAATTCTATTAACTATAAAGACCTTACTACGTTCTCTATAGAGGAGACTTAGTATTATAGCTCTAGCTAAGCTCGTTACATAACGGACTCTCTCTAGCTACCTTTCGTAAGGCTTCTAGCCTTATTAAACAAAGGTAGCTATTAGTTTATCTACCTATCTAATTAGTAGATACTAGTAGTTCTATACGTTACTATATACCTACTCTTATAGTTCTAATAGCTCCCTTTAGTTATAGTCTATAGAATTATTAATATAGACGATTAGATTATATAAGAGTAAACTAACTCGGAAGCTATCTAGAGAGATAGTAGTATTATCGAGAACGCCTTACGTCTATAGTCGAGAATATTAGAAGAGCTAGAAGATAATAGAGATAGCTAAGGAAGGTATACTCTAACTAGTAGTAATAGTAGCTACACTACTATGTTACTTAAGACTATTATAGCTCGGCTAGCTAATCTAGAGAATTTAGTCTAAGACTATAATTGTCTCTAGGATACTAGTATAACTCCGGCTAGTTCTTGTAGGACTACCGAGAGGATACCTATAGCTCCTCTAGTACTAGTTTTAATAGATCTACCTACTATAGGCTAGCTAGTAACGCTTTCTACTAGAGAGCCCTCTATAAAGGCTAAGGAACTAGAGTAGTATAAGGCTAAATCTATCTATAAGACCTAGTCCTTTAGAAGAAGCCTCTAGATAGTCTTTAACTATAACTCTTCGTAGTTTACTAATACTCCTTATCTAGATTAGTACTATATTACTTACGCTATAATATATCTATCTCTATCTCTTAGAGAGTCGTAGGAACGCCTCTATATACTTAATACATTAAACTAGCGTAATCTCTCCTATAAAGGAGACTTCTTAAGCTTCGTAAATAACTAAGTTAAAGACTCTATTAATCAAGAGATAAATGTAGTTCTTTTCTACTAAAACTATCTCTAGAAGAAGAGTAAGAGCGTCTAGAAGTTCTCGAATTAACTAGTATCTCTAGAAGAGATAATTAAGTCTAAATACAATAGTAAGTACCTAGCGTAGTACTATCTAGCTAAATTATTGTCTAATTTATATAAGTAGATTCTCTAGTTCTCTAATATGTCTTCTACTTATATAGAGCTTATTATATAAGCCTCTACCCTTAAGAACCTTACTAAGAGTAGTAACTATAAGCTACGGAAGTAGTATAGAGCTTCTCTAGAAGCCTCTAGTAGCGACTATAGTAAGTATACTCGAAGTAAGGCAGGGAATAGGTAGAGAGGTAAGAGTAAGAGCAAGAGTAAAAGCTAGAGATATAGTAGTAGCTAGGGGACTAATTAGAAGAGTAGTAGAGGTACTCGGGACTTCTCTAAGGTTAAGTACTATAACTACTATAAGAAGAGTTACTACTCGTTAGCCTACTCTAAGAGGAGTAATACTAGCTAAAGTAGTAGTAAAGGAGATAATTAAGTCTAGAATATTAAGGTAGAAGGCAGTACGCCTATACCTACTTAATATATAGCTAGACACTAGAGAAGTCTATCTCGAAGCTATAGAGCTCCTATAGTACTTCTAGTATAGGCCTATTAGAGCCTAGTACTTAGCCTCGATAGTAAGGTCGAGGTTAAGGTACTACTAGATAACGTAGTAGACATTAATATTATTAATCTAGTATTTGCTCTTTAGTACAATTTGTAGAAGACAGATGTAGAGTACCCTTAGGTTAGAGGCTTCTAGAGTAAAGAGGCTTACTATTATAGTACCTACGAGGTTAATCTCTATCTTATAGATAATACTAGAGTAACGTGCAAGTTAAAAGGCATATTCTATACATTAGAAATAAGCTCTTCTATTATTCTTGGCTAGTCGTAGAGATATAACTAGAGTGTTATAATAGATAGTCGTACTAACTAGTAGAGATATAGCTATAACATTACTAGTATTAGAGTAGTACAAGCTAAGGAGTTCTATAACCTCTTACTCGTAGAGAACTAAGAATTTGCCCTAGTAGTGTTAGATATAATACTAAGCGCTATAGTTCGGAAGGTAGCTAGTATCTCTATAGAGGTTCTATCTAATAGAGTAGCGAAGCTACTATCCTATATAGAAGACTACTATAACGTCTTTATTATCGATCCTATATAGATATATACTATAGGAGATATATTATACTCTATCGATCTAATAGAAGGCAAAGAGCTTCTCTTTTACTCTCTTTATAACCTCTTAGAGAAGAAACTTATAGTTCTCTATAAGTACCTTAATAACGCGCTAGCTAAGGGCTAGATCTATAGGTTAGAGAGTCTAGCTAGTACACTAATCCTATTCGTCCCTAAGAAAGATAGTAGTTTACGACTCTATATTAACTACTATAGCCTAAACGCTATTACTATTAAGAATTAGCACTCTTTACTCTTAATTAGTAAGACTCTCGATAGGCTAGGTAGAGTAGCTATTTACTCTAAGCTTAATCTTAAGGATATATATTACTATATTAGGATTAAGGCTAGTAACGAGTAGAAGACTACTTTTCGTACTTGTTATAGCTACTTTAAGTATATAGTAATACTCTTTAGGCTAACTAATACCCCTACTACCTTCTAGGCCTATATTAATTAAGCTCTTATAGAGCTAGTTAATGTCTTTTATATAGTCTATCTAGACGATATTCTTATCTATAGTAACTCTATAGAGGAGCACGAGTAGCACCTTTAGCTAGTACTAGAGAGGTTAAGGTAGTTCGCGCTATATACGAACCTAAAGAAGTATAACTTCTTCTAGAAGAAGGTCGAATTCCTAGGCTTCGTAGTAACTACCGAAGGGGTTATAATAGACCTCTAGAGAGTCTTCGCTATTATAGATTAGCCTATACTAAATAGCTACTATAACGTTTAATAGTTCCTAAAGTTCGCTAACTTCTACTATCGGTTTATTAAGAACTATTTAAAGATCGTAGGACTCTTAATAGCTCTATTTAAAGGATTATAGAAAGGGAAGTAATTAGTACTCTAGAAGTAGGCTAATCTAGAACAAGAGGCGTTTAAGGTAATCCGGAAGGCCTTTATAGAAGCGCTAGTACTAAGGTACTATAACCTATCTAAGCTAATTAGAATAGAGACTAACGCGTCTAAGCTTACTCTTAGAGTAATTATCTCTTAGCTATTCCCGGTTAGGGAAACTAGCAAGTAGTACTCTATTACTTTCTAGTCTCGGAAGATACTACCTATAGAGTAGAACTACAAGACCTACTATTAAAGCCTTATATTAAAGCTACGTATATCGCAATATAGAGAACGCCTATCTAACCGAATAGTCCGTTAGTAGTAGAACTAATTACTGTTTAAGTCTATATATAAGCGCAGCATAGGATAAGCTAGTACGTTACGTAAGCGGGACTAGCTACTACTAAGTGCTGCTCTAATACTAGTCTCTTATAATTACCTCCTTCTCTAGAAGAGCTATCCTTAGCTCTTAGCTAATAATGCGCGCTATATAGTAGTATAGAGAAGTAACGTAGTTAAGGCATTTCTACTATTATATTATATATATCTCGTATGCGGTTTAGTTATTATAGTCCTAACAATTCGAGTCTAATAGAGCGTTTATCTAGTCGCTATAGTATTAAAGCCGATTAGTAGTAATAATATTACTTTTCTTAGAATTCCTAGTAGTGCTATAGGAGACGCGCGCTTCGTACTAGTAGCTATAATAAAGATATAGTATACTAAAGATTAGTATATATAATCTCGTTACTACTCCTTGCTTTCTTCTTTTTCTATACTAAAATATATCTATATTTTGTTAATCTCTATTATATTAAGCACTTCTCTTATAATTATTATATTATCTAACTCTAGACCTCTAGCGTCTAACATGTATAGCGTAAGGTAGGCTAGTAATGCTAGAGCTATAGCCGCTAGTGCTAACTCTATAACTCCTCTACTTCCTAAAGAGAAGGCTAATACTTATTCTAGGTACGCTAATAGCGTTGCTAAGAGTAAGCCCTTATAGTCCGCATAAGAGATATAACTAACTCGTAGTAGCTCGTGTCTATACTAGTAGCAACTTTAGTATTTTCTTTTACTATAAGTGTAAGTACTATGTTAAAGGTAAGTACTTATACAACTCGCTTCTATCTATTCTATACAACTTCTATATAACTACTCTTAATATAGTTATAGCGAGTAATTCCTTTATAGAAGCTAGTATTACTACTAACGAGAAGCATATATATACTATAGCCTATAAGGCACTCTCTAAGGTTGTTAAGTTTAAGAAATTACTAAAGGTATACTACACTAACAAGAATAAGGTAACTAGTAAGGCTTCTACCTCTTATACGAGAGGCATAGGTAGTATACCTAGGGGTCTTAGGCTCGAGTAGAAGAAGGTTAAAGAGATATAGAAGATTAGGTATAGACTTTATAGCTTAATTACTATTAGTAAGGAAGTAAGTTAACTATGCTCCTTATACGTCGCGAACATAGCTAATATAATTAGATAGTATATAACTCTAGTAGCTCTACTACTAAGGTTAACTACGTTATAGCCGGTAGACAGCTTATAGCTAGTATAGTACTTGTAGGCGGAGACAGTAGTAATAGAGAGAAGAAAGAGAATAATATCTAGTTATATACGAGCTAGATGTACATTACTAGTACTATACCTATAAGAAGGCCTTATATATAACATAATAGATAACAGTATTTAGGTTAATACTCGCATTTATAGTATAAGTATAGTACTTCTATAAATACATTACCCTAGGCAAGGAGTCTACCTCTTAACTAACTTCTTATATTATATAGTCTGTCTATTTATATACTCTATTAACTTTGCTTCTAGTAACTCTTCTTAGGCGCTATCGGCTATAACTTATATATAGTAATTAGCTCTCTTGTATTTACGTAATTCTCTATAGGTTCCTAGCTATTAAACTCGATAGGCTAGTTCTTCTACTTTACTAAGTAGAACACTTTACCCTTCGTAGTTCTTTTATCTAGGATTTTCTTAACTATCTATTTATCTACTTCGTCCGCGAGAGATATACTCTTCTCTAGCTCCTTACTAGCTCTACTATTCTATAGTTTAAGAAGGGATATATAAAAGACATTATAGATATAATACTAACTAGGTAGAGCTAAGTAATACGCCTACGAACCTACTATATCGAGTATGTAGAAGGGCCCTAAGAAACGTAAGTCTATCTTCTTCTTTAGTATAGGTAGCTATAAGTTCTTAGCCGAGAGTAGTACTAAGTTACCTATACTATATATCTTTAGTATATGCTTCTTATTATAGTATTTAGCCTAGTAAGTAGAAGTATCTTTCTATTACTCTACTAGCTTTATATATGTATCTCGCAAGTGTTATACTAACTCTATAGCTACTAGTACTCTCCTCTCTAAAGTCTTATCTCGAGACTTAATAGTAGATACCTCTAACTCTAGATAGTAGCTATATATAATTTAGAAGAGGCTTATATATAGCGTAGTATAGACGCTATTATTACTTACGAACTCCGCCTATAATAGTTACTTAGCCTAGTTATTCTATAACTTAGTATAGTAGTAGCGGAGATATTACTCTAATGTCTAGTTTTACTACTTAGTTTAGCTATCTATCTATAGGTAGAAGGCTATACTTAGCCTATGCTTTATACGTGTCTCGTAGTAGAAGTTACTCTAGAACTAACCTATAAAGACTAATTCTCTATTACTAATAATGCCGCAAGGTAAACTATAGTAGCGAATTACGTAGTTATATAGTATCTCTATAAGCTCTATAGACGTGTACTTCTTAGTAGTAGAAATGTATAGCGACATTTTAGTATATTAGTCTACAATTACAAGTATAGCATTATAGATACTACTACCTTACTTGCTTAGTAGTAGGTTAGTAATGAAATCTATTGTAATTTCTTGCTATAAGTAGTCTAGTATTAGTAGTGTATATAGCTTACTATAGAGGCGGTAGCGGCGTGCCTTATACTTCTAGCAAACTTAGTATAATTAGATATAGTTATTAATGTTCTTTCTTATTATTGTCTAGAAGTACTTTTATAAGAGAAGCTTAAGTGTCTTATCCTTACTAAAGTAACTAGCCTATTTACTATTATAGTATATACGTAGTACCTACGCCTTTAAAGTACTATCATTTAGAATAACAAGTAAGTTATAGTAGAATAGAAGGTCATTTCGGATGTTCTATAGCGCTTTACTCTTGTCTCTACTACTTCCCGCTTACGAATATAGCTTTATAGTCTCGGAGTCTTATTCTTATAGTAGTTCTATAACTAACACTAAGTTAGTAAAGGAATCTTCGAAGGGGTCCTCTCTTATAGTTACTATAACTACGACTTACTAGATAGACAAAAGCCTCTAGAAGTTCTTGGAAGAAGACTTACTAATATATAGTATATAAGTAGCCTAGACTTACTCTAGAGTAGCTTTGTATATTACTCGTATATGTCTAACTAGTAGAGTAGTTTCTCTAGAATTAGTAGACTAATTCTATACTCTTAGCTTGTTCTAGAGAGTTAGTAGAAGATAAGAAACCTTCTACTTCTTAGCTATATAGTTAAGGCGCCTTAAAGGTGTATTAGCTAGGTTCTATATACTAGCTTAGTACTCTATTATAAAGTTAAAAGCGGTAAGGAAGGTAGCCTAGTAAGCTTATTAGCTATTTAGCTATTTTAGCTTTATAAATCCTTAGAGGTTATTATAGTTAGTAAGTACCTAAATCGTATATAAGGCACTCTCGAGGTAGTATTACTACTACTTAAAGGTATATATAATTACTAAGAGCTCTTAGTTATAAGTCTCGTAATTATACTTTATAAAGATTATCTTCTTTAACTAGAAGGTAATAGAATACTAAGTACTATCGAATAGCTATAATAGAATAGTAGCTACTATAAACTTTAATATATTACTTTCGATATATAGAGGTAGTATAGGGTCGTAATAGTATAGAATTAGCGCGTAGGTAAAAGCGTTATATATATTCTTAAACGCCTTCTATTTACTTATGTCCTATACGAAGGAGCTATACTTATAGCCTTTTACTAAACTCTTTAGGAGGCTAGAGAGAAGAGTAATAATCTTAGAGTAATATTACATAAAGCGCTAGTAGAAGTTTATAAAACTAGTAAACTACTATACCTTATAATAGCTCTTTAGCCTTAGCTACTTCTTAATTATAACTACTCTACTTAGATCTATTAAGACGCCTATAGTAGAGATAATATAGTCTAAGAATTCTACTTCCTTAGTAAAGAATTTATACTTCTTAAGGCTAGTATATAACATAAACTTCTATAGTCTCGTAAGAACCTCGTATATATAGTATATATAGTTCTCTCTCGAGTTGCTATAGATAAGAATATCGTCGAGGTAGACGATATAGATAGTATCTACTAGTTCTCCTAGTGCCTTATTAATATAAGCTTAGAAAGTAGCTAGGGCATTAGTTAATCTAAAAGATATAACTAGGTATTTAAAATAGCTATAGTATATATAGAACATAGTTTTCTACTTGTTACTATACTTTATAGAGATACGATAGTAGACATCCTTTAGATCTAGCTTTAAGAACTACTAGGCTTATCTAAGTTAATTAAGTATCTCGCTAATAAGTAAGAGTAGGTAGTAATTCTTAATAGTTATCTTGTTTAAGCTCTAATAATCTATATATAAGTGTAGGCTACTATCTTTCTTAGGCATAAACAAGATAGAAGTACCTATCTTACTTATAGAGTACTAGATCTATCTATTTAACTAAGTAGTCTCGAGGTAGTCCTTAAGTACTATAAGCTCCTTAACTAAAAGGTTATATAAGAGCTAGAATAGTAGTTTTTTGCTTAGCTCTAGATTAATCGTATACTCTACACCTAGGAGGCGTAGTAAATTAGTAATATCCTTATATATAAAGACGTTAGAGAACTCCGCGAACTCTAGTAGAAGAGTTAAGTTGCTTATAGTAAGAGTATACCTCTTAGATAGGGTCTATACTATAGCGTAAACCCTTAGCTTATTCTTAAGGTCCTTTATAAAGTCTTCTAGTTCGCATATATAAACTATATATAAGAAGTAGCTATATAACTAATAGTCTATAGTACTATTTATAATTATATATTACTTCCTTCGCTATAGACACTCTAAAATAACTAGAAGGCCTAGTCCTAAGTCTATAGTATAGAAGAGGCTAATTATCTCCCTAAGGTTGCTATAAGAGTCTATTAGATATATACGTAGCTAGTACGCGCTATAGTAGAATCCGGCTTACTCTATAAAAGAAGATATACTTAGATACTAAATATGCTTTACCTTTAGCAAATCGTGTCGAAGAGTAAATACCTAAGATACTAAATTAACTTCTATATAATTATCTATAAGGAACGTATAGTCCTTATGCTCCGTAGGTACTATAATAGCGCTACTATAGAGTAGAGATAGATAAGCGTTAATAGAGAGAAGTAGAGGGCTTAGTTATACTCTTTCGCTAAGCTCTTTAAGTTTCCTAACTTAGGGAAGTTATTAGTCTTGTCTACAGTAGCTACCTTACGTACCGCCTACGAATTGTTATTAGGCTATAAGTGCTTTAAGTAGTATTCTAGCTTAATATACTCTATTTTGCTACACCTATAGTACTTAGCATTCTTCTTCTATATATCTAAGGAACTACTCTACCTCTCTTGCTTTTTAGTAGATAAGTTAGCTATATTACGCTCTTAGCGTATATAGCTACTACTAGGTTAGTAGCGATAGCTCCCTTAGGAGCCTCCTTAACTCTCTTACTTACGTAGAGAGTCTAAGTTATCTTCGTGCGTAGTATACTTAATATCTCTATAATCTATAGACTTAATTCGAGAGCTAAGAGATACTAGCTTCTAGTAAGTAGCTAGAATAGTATAGTACTTAATAATAGTTATATATAGTATAGACTATAACTTAGTAAGGAGGTAGTATACCTTCTACTCTTTAGAGTAAAGTACTAATTACTCCTCTATAGTAGTAAGTTCTAAAGCAAAAGCTTAGATAGACTAGCTCTCTCGCTACTATATAGTCTCGTATATAAGAGTTATATATATCTTATAATTAATAGAATTATTAACTATGTCCTATACGAACTAACGAAATTACTCCTATATATAGCCTTCTAGACTATCTATATAGTAGCGATAATACTAAGTCTCGTCTAGCTCGCCTATAAGGAATATAATGCTATATAGCACCTTCTAATAGTCTATAGGATAAGCCTTAGGGGCTAGAGTAAAGATAACCTTAAGATTTTTTAAAAAGAATCTTACCTCTTTTAGAGTTTTACTCTAATAGAGATAAGGTTCTTATAGTCGAGGTTATCTAGAGGATAGCTTTATAAAGAAAGCGCCTTTACTATATATACTCTATATACTAGCCTTACTCGGTATGTCTCCTATATAGGCGTAGCTATAGCTTGTACTATAATTACGACTAGCAAGATAAGAGGTTAATTGCGTCTATTCGTTAAGATATCGAGACTTAGAAGAAGAAGAAGAAGACTAAAGTATAAAGCATACGTAATATCGAGGGCTAAGCAGCTAGAAGCCTAGGCTACGATACTAAGATTACGTAATTAATCCGATATAGATCTAGACTAAATCTAGTTCGTATCTATCTCGTATTACTACTCCCCCTCTTAAGCGCGTTTGCCCTTAAACGCTATCGTATAGGTCCCCTATTAATCTAGCTCGGCCTTAGCTTATCTTTGTGTATATCTAAATAGTCACGTAGTACGTTAGCTACCTCTTTAAGGTTGTTAATTAGCTACTAAGTGAGGTCTTTTAGATAGCCTTTCTAGCTAACACAAGCGACAAGTTTGCTATGTAGTTTATATATGTTAATAACGTTATTAACTTTATACTCCTCTTTACTACTAACTTCTACTAGCGGTAGCTCTTTAAAGGCTTAACCTAGTAGAGGATTGTTCGGATGCTTAGTAAGGAGGTTAGTGTAGAACATAGAGTATATACGTTATAACGTAGCTAGTAGCTCGAGCTTATATACTAGTAGTAAACGTTTCTCTAATACTCTATAGGGACCGACCCTTTTTAGTAGTAGCTTAGAGTTACTATATAGGTGTAGGTTCTTTGTTAATAGCTACACTAGATCGTTAACCTCGAACTCTATCGGCAGCTAGTGCTTGTTAGCCTACTCTACTATACGTGATTAAGCAATAGCGAGGTTAGTCTTAGCAATAGCTAACGCCTCTTCTAGCTGCTTAGCGAGAGCGCAAATGTTAGCCTTATTAAGCTTAGCTCTTCTTAACAGCGTATCAGAAGGTAGTTAGAAGCTTATCCTTAGCCTATAACCTCTTATTACTTCGAACGGCGATAACTTAGTACTATCTAAGGGGCTAGCATTCGTAGAGAACTCTACGACTAGTAGAACAAGAGTCTAATTACTAAAGTATATAGCGTACAAACGGATAACTCGCTCGAACTTACAGTTTATAACTTCTAACTAGCTGTCTATCTAGAGGTACTCTATAGTAGAGAGTTTAGCTATAATCTTTAGGATCTAGTAGAGCCTGTTCTAAACGTCGCTAACGAACTAAGGACCGCAATCGGAGGTAATGCTATTAGGTAGACTATATAGTTTCTATACATAGAAGAACAAGAGCTTAGTAGTCTTAAACGCTAATATACCTCTATTGCCTAAGAAGTAAGAGATTAAGTGTTATTCTTTAGTTAGGCAGTTAACGATATAGAGCACAGCGTTATAGCTATCTACTAGAGGTAGACTAGTAACGAAGTCTATAGTAATATACTACTAAGGCCTTTCCGGAATAGGCAGAGGTAATAGGAGGCTAGCTAGGAGGCTATAGCGAGCTTTCGAACGCTTATAGTTATAGTAGTTAGCGACGAACCTCTTTACGTTACTATCGTATTCGGGGATATAGAAGGTTATCTTAATTATAGTAGCTGTCTTAGTAGCTCCTCTATATATATAATTCTTCGAGTTATAAACTTCCTATATAACTTTTGTAGCTATACAATAGAGGACAATTAACCAGCTATTGGCCTATAGTATCCCCTTCTCGATAGTAACGTTAGTCGACAGTAACTATTTCCTCTTTAGGAAGGCCTCTATTATATAGTAGACGCTATAAACTAACTTAAAATCGGGATTCTATAGGTTAGCTTTAGCTACTTCGTTAAATAGCGGTAAAGGCTAGTTTTTAGAGACTAAGATAGGTGCTATATAGACCTCTAGCTCGGCAGCTAAAATAGGTAACAATGTAGGTAGTAAACTAGATAGCGAACTAGATAGCAAACTAGATAGCGAACTAGATAGCGAACTAGATAGCGAACTAGATAGCGAACTAGATAGCGAACTAGATTTTAGTTCGGCCTAAATTAGTAATCTAGTTTAGATACAACCTGGATTTAGCTCGTTAATAATGTATAAATCGAGCACCCTATATAGTAATAGCGTCTAGCGTAGATTAGAGTTCTCTTTTAAGCGTAGTATATCTCTATTTCTCCTCGTAAGTGCGTTAGCCTTGCCGTTAGTAGCACTAGGCCTATATATAATCTTAAAGTTAAACTACGTAAGGTAGAGAGCCTAGCGAGCTTAATAGTGTAATAGTTTCTAGGTCCTTATAAAGTATATAAGTAATTAGTAATTAGTAAGGACGTAGATAGCCTTATTAGATTAAGTACTTATAAGCTCGAGGGCCTATTCCTTAAAGGCTTAGACGATAGCTAATAGCTCTTTATTATAGATAGCGTAGTTACGTTTAGCTTCGTTTATCGACTTACTAAAAAAGGTAATAGGCTAGAGAACGTTAGACTTATTATATTAGAAGAGGATTCTAGCTATTGTAGTATCGGAGGCGTCTATTTCGAGAACTACCTACTTTAAATAGTCGAAGTGTACGAGAATAGGCGCGCTAGTAATAGTGTGCTTTATATAGTTAAATATAGTAGTACACCTATCGTTCTATAGTATAGCGTCCTTCTTAAGTAGATCGTTTAACAGCTTAGCGATAGAGCTAAATCTCTTAATAAAACAGCGATAATAGCTATAGAAGCTAATAAAGCTCCTAACCTAGGTAGTGTTACTAGGGGCTAGTTACTTCTATACTCTAATAGCTTCTATTTTCTTAGGGTCTATCTTAACTCTATCTTAGCTAACGATAATGCCGAGGTACTTTACTTCTGTTAGGTAGAACTCGCTCTTCTTGATGTTAGCGTTAAGGCCGAGCTTGTAGAGTCGCTAAAGTACTAGCTTAATATGCTTAGCATGCTCCCGGCGCGTACTGTCTATATAGATAAGAATATCGTCGAGATAGATCGACACGAAGCGTTCTAGTATATCGACGAAGTTGTAATTTATAAACCTCTACTATATAGCTAGGGCATTAGTAAGGCTAAAGGGTATTACTAGCTACTTAAAGTTACCTATTTATATAGAGAACGTAGTAAGGTCTTTATAGTCGATAGAGTTATAGAGGTAGTAAAAGGCTTAATAGATGTTAATTTTGCTAAACTACTTAGCTTTACTAACGTAAGTAAGCGTTTCCTCGATAAGTAGTAGCGAGTAGACGTTACGCTTAGTAACCTCGTTTAGGCTGTAGTAATCGACATAGAGGCGGAGCTCTCTATTAGGCTTATAGATAAAGAGGATAGGCGACGAGTAGCTCGTAGAGCTTAGAGTAACGAAACCCTTATCGAGGTGTTCGCGAATGAACTACTCTACTATATCGAGCTCCTTAGGCGAGAGGCAGCGAAGGGGTTTAGTATATAGTAGCTTAGCGCTATCCTTTAGAACAATATAGTTATCGAACTCTAGTTAGTATATTAGTAGAGTGTTAGATTACTCCTTAGAGAAGACATTAGTAAACTTATATAGCTCCGGCAGTAGAACCTCTATAGGGTCTAGTTCTAGTTTAGAGGCTAAATAGTAGTAGTCTTTGATATCTTTTATAGAGATAGTAAACACCTCGTAGCTAGAGTACTTAGCTTATAACGCAAAGGCCGTAGTACTAATAAAAGCAATCGTAGGTCCCTCTAGCTTAGTGTTATTCGCGTAGGTAGGTACGTAAGAGAACTTATACATTAACTAAGTACTATAGGAGGCTAGCTTAAACTCTCTCTAATTTAGCTTAAAGTTCGACCTAAGAGCTAGTAGGCAATATAGGCCGGAGCGGTCTATCTTAGCATCCGAGCTAGAATCTAGTTCGCGAGTTAAACTAGATCCGAACTAGTTCTAAACTAGAGTAGAGGCTTTGCCGAGTTAGACTCCTAGATCTAAGCCTAGCTTAGGTCTAGATTCTAGCTCTTTAATTAGCTATAGCTACTACTGCTTAACGATAACTAGTAAAAACTCTTCTTTATACGTGACTTAGCCGTGTTTATAGTCGATAGTGGCCTTGTTAGCTTTAAGCTAGCCGAGGCCGAGGATAATGTTAAAATGGCTAATATCTATAATATAGAAGGTAGTAAGAGCGTTTAGCTTGCTAGAGATAGTAGTAGTAAGGGGGACGCTATAAGTGACTTGTTCTATTAGAACGCCGTTATAGGCTTAGAGCTAAATAGGACTAGCTAGCGCAATAGAGCAGCCGAAGCTCTTTAACTTATTAAGGACGTTATAATTAACAGCGGCGCTAATAAGTACGCTAGTGTTAATAAAGGCTTAAAGTATAATAGTACAAGAGCGGTTATAGGAGTTATAGATAGTAATAGGAGTTATAATAGCGAGAATGTAGTAGCTAACGACGCTATTCATTAACTATATACCTCCGGGTCTATCTCGAATTGCCCTTATTCTACTAGAGAATAGGACTCGTCCTCTAGCTACTCGTTTCCCTAGCTAGATAGGTTAGCTAACTCGTAATCTATCTCAGGGTCGAACTAAGGTTAAACTAGATCCATGTCGTGAGCTAAACTAATATTAAATTAGTTATCTAACTTAGCTAGACAGTCTTTAAGCTACTATATCTCTTCTATAGCGCTAATACGTGCGAGGCGTATAGTAGCATAGGTAGCCTTCTCTAAAGCGCTAGCTATACATTTAGTAGAGATGTAACTAGGCTTACTATATACGTAATAGGTGAGTGTCTAAGTTAGGTAGAATAGTTACGGAGCACCTCCGGCGATAGAGTAGAAGGTAGTCGGAGTAGTAGGGGCGGAAGTAGAGTAGGCTATGCAATTTAGTATAGAGGTAGTGTAACTTATAGCTAGCATAGAGCGTAGAGCCTAAGTATGCTTAGTGATAAGGTTACTCTATTAGATGTTATAATTAGTAGTATAAGCCTTAGCGATAAAGGAGATAAGGTCGTTAGTGTCGAAGTTAACGAGGGTAGCGCGTAGCTTACTAGAGATCTTCTAGCGTAACTAGTAGAGCTACTCGTTGTCGGCGATCTTAGCGTAAAGGGCGTACTTGTTAAACTCGCTAATAAAGGAGTTAAAAGAGGTATTACGCTAGAAGAGACTAGCGAACTAAGCGTGTGTAGTAGCTTTGCAATTAGAGTCTTCGAAACGCTAGACTAATAGAGCTAGGCCGGCACTAACGTCGAGGGTGTCGTCTCCGGCGAAGTCTATAATAAGAGTATAAGCTTCTCTAGAGAGGCGAGAGTAGAGGTATACGAATTAGGTTACCTTAGTTAGATAGCAGTTAGCGTTAGCGTGTATCTTATTCTTTATCTAATACTTAAAGACCTCGAACTACTCCGGAGTGCCGCTACTAAACATAGCGGGGTCTAGTATCTTCTCTAATAAGGTAGCGCCTTACACGGAAGGAGCCGGTATAATATGCCTTATCTCGGCTCTTAGCTACGCTAGCTTAGACCTAAGATTGCTAACTTTAGTAAGGTAGTATACAGCTTAGATAGTAAGGTTATCTATAGTACTATTAGCTATAGCTAGCTTAGCTTAAGTAGCGTCGAGTTAGTTACGTAGATCGAGAGTATTAGAACGAGTAGCGTTACGTACTTTAACCTACTCGTTGAAGGTAGACTTAATAAACTCGAAGGCCTCGCGTAGAGTACTTATACCGTCTGTCTCTTAGAGCTTCTTTCTAAGGTCGGCGTTAGATAGGATAAAGAGGTCGTAATAGGCTAACTAGATAGCTTCGTTATTGTTATCGGTAGAGAGGTTTATCTTACTTATATAGTAGTCGTCGCCGGGGTTAGATCGAGCTATACTCGGCGAGGTTAGTTGTAGTTTATAGTGTAAAAGTTAACGCGTAATAAAGAGGATATTAAAAATTTAGCTAGCGGCCTACTTCCTTTAAGAGTCGTCTATAACTCGACTTATTGTCTTCTTCTTATTCGCAGTATCGACCTACACGGCAGCAGCGAGGATCTATAGTAGTATACGCGGGAACTGCGGTTATAATAGCTTCTTCTTTAGTTCTTCGATTCTTCGTAAGTGTTAGTTATTAGGGGGTTACGTAAGTAGTAGGAGAACTAGATAATTCAATAGCTCTATTGCTCGATTATAGTAATTACGAAGTCTCGATATAGTAATCACGACTAGCAAGATAAGAGGTTAATTACGTCTATTCGTTAAGATATCGAGACTTAGAAGAAGAAGAAGAAGACTAAAGTACAAAGTATATATAATATCGAGAGCTAAGTAGCTAGAAGCTTAGGCTACAATACCGAGATTACGTAATTAATCCGATATAGATCTAGACTAAATCTAGTTCGTATCTATCTCGTATTATACTACGCCTAAACTCTATAGAGGTATATTCTATATCGTATATATAATATAATTACTTAATCTCTTCCTTAAGGCTCTAAGTCTCGAGTTCTAGCTCTAAGTACTTACGCTTAGCGTATAGACACTAGAGATGCTCTTTAAGTATTTCCTTATCCTATAGAGAAGTCTACTCGATAGAGTCTATATCTATAACTTCGACTATGTAAGGCACTAGCGCCTTACTAATAGAAAGCTAGTTATCTATAGAGTCTAATAGATTATAACTATAGGTAGAGCAATTAGAACTATTAAAGCCTTATATTAAAGCTATATATATCGTAATATAGAGAATACCTATCTAACCGAATAGTTCGTTAGTAGTAGAACTAATTACTGTTTAAGCCTACGTATAAGTATAGTATAGAATAAGCTAGTACGTTACGTAAGCGGGACTAGCTACTACTAAGTACCGCTCTAATACTAGTCTCTTATATCTACGATTAGGAGCTTCTCTCTATTATAGAGGCATTTAAATAGTAGAGATACTACTACGAGAGTACTTTAGACCCCGTTCGAGTAATCTCTAATTATAATAACCTAAAGTACTTTATAATAACTAAGTAGCTAAATAGCTATTAGACTTGCTAGGCTATATACCTATAGGTCTTTAATTTTGTAATTAAGTACTATATAGACTTAAAGAACCTAGCAAATACTCTCTTATATCGCCTAGACCTAATAGTAGATAACATAAGCCTTATAAATAGCTTACTAACCTTATAGTCGAAGCTAGAGGCTAGCTAACTAGCTATTAGAGGCATAGTATAGTAGATTTATATATCCTTATTAGAATACCTAAGAAGTACTACCTTCGAAGAAGGCGTAGATACGAGCATTTACGTAGTATAAAGTAATTATTTAGACGCGAACGAGAACTAGTAGACCTCTAAGAGAGTTCCTAATAACTAGTCTAATAATAAGAAATATACTAAGAATGCTAGAAGTAGTTCTCTAGAAGCTAACTAGCTTAACTAGCTACAAAGTAAATAGTTAAAGCAAAGAGAGGTAAATTTAATCTAAGTTAGTATAATACTAAGATTAATACCTTAAGTCGCTATAGTAGTAGTAATAGTAGAAGAAAATCTATAGAGGGAAAGTTCTATAGACTAGCTTCTCGAAGTAATCTATAGTCTATAGTAGTAGGATTTACTTATATAGAGGCGCGCGAATTTCTCTAAGTAGAGATCTAATAGAGAGCCTCTAGTATAGTATTAGAAGAGGAACCTTCTATATAAGAACGATACTATATACGTGCTAGAAGATATAGTACTCTATATAGAGCTACTACACTAGTACTATAACAAGTTTAATAGAGAGTACTTCGCCTATAACAAGACCTATAAGCTCCTAGCTAGAAAGTACTTCTAGTTTAGTATATATTATAATATTAACGACTATATAAAAACTTATTATATTTACTAGACTATAAAGACTCGGACTTATATACCTTATAGCGAGCTTATAAACCTACTAATGCCTAAAGCGCTATAGAAAGAGCTTACTATAGACTTTATTATAGATATACTACTAAGTAAGCTTAATAGTGTAGTCTACGACGTAGTACTTATAGTAGTAGATCGCCTTACTAAAATAGTAAAGTATATCCCGTGCTAGAAGACAATAATAGCCTAGTAGTTAGCTAAGCTATTTTTCGACTAGATTATACTAGAGTATAGAGTTCTAGAAGGCGTAGTATCTAACTATAGTATAGTCTTTACTATAGCCTATTAGTAAACGATCGCCTACGAACTAAAGCTTATAAGGCGTTTATTAACTACCTTCTACCCTTAAATAGATAGATAGATAGAATAGTAGAACTAATCCCTTATCTAGTACCTCTATTACTATAGAGCTTAAGACTAATCGGATTAGTTATACTAGCTAAAAATAGCCACTTATATAGCTAATATCTCCTAGAATAAAACGCTCTAAATGTTACTATTTAAGATATATACTAGTAAAGATATCAAGGAGAATCCGGATAGAGACTAAGAGCGTTTCTCTTAGAGAAGAGTACTAGCTATATAAGATCGTATAGTAGCTCTAGTTTCTATAAGGCAAGACTTATAGAAGCGCTAGAAGTAAGCTTAGGTATAGTAGAAGGACGCTTATGACAAGCGATATAGACTAATATCCTTTAAGGTAGAAGATAGAGTTCTTCTATTTACTAAGAACCTAAGGTTAAAGGTAGCAAAGTATAAGCTAGCGCCGAAGTACTTTAGACTATTCGAGATTATAGATACTATAAGAGCTTAGGCTTACTAATTATAGTTACTAGATAGATCCTATATCTATAATATGTTTTATATCTCCTTACTTAAGCTATATAGCCTCTAAGGGGATATTAAGGTAGATCCTAGACTAGTTAAGGTAGATAATAGCATAGAATACGAAGTAGAGAGGATCTTAGACTATAGTCGATAGAAAGAAAGTATATTCCTAAAGGTGCTCTAGAAGAGCTATACTCTAGTAGAGGTAACCTAGGAACTAGAGGAGGTATTAGAGAATACCTCCGAAGTAGTAACTAAGTATTAGACAAACGTTAGCTAGAAGACTAATAGTAGAGTTACGAAGAGAGTACGGAGATAAGTAGTAAGAGTATAGTTATTACATTCTTAAGAATCTATCTACTTAGACGCTATTAACCTTATCTACTAGTCTCGACTATATCTGCTTAGTTATAACTACGAGATAACACTATAGCAAGAGCTATAGCGTGCCTATTCTAGTAATTAGCTAAGACTAGATCCTTAGTACTAGTCCTATTCTAGGCGTTAAGCTTAGCTAGCTCTAAATTCTTATTTCTCTAGCTAGTAAAGTCTAGATTAGAGTAGGTAGTAGTAGAGAAGGCGCTAAGGTCTCTAGAAGAGAGGATAGTAGTAAGATACTCTCTAATAGCCTAATAACAAAGCCTAGCCTCGTCGCGAGTAGAGCTACTAATAGGAGAAATATCGAGTCTATCTACAATAGCGTTATAGTAGTCGTAGGCCTAGCTAGTGTTAAGCCTAAACGTAGTATAGACCTCTAAGATATAGAAGTCGTTAGTAGAGATCTTAGGAGCTATATAGTAGAAGACTAAACTCGCCTTAGTAGAGGAGTTACTCTTCTTAGCGAGAGTATACCTAGGGAGGTTACTAAGGTTAAGCTCGTCCTTACCGTTAGTATCGGTTATAGTAGTGTCGTAGTTAAGGCGAGATAAGCGGCAACTAGAAGTAGCCTACGTAGTAGACTTAGTAACCTTACTAGATAGAGTTATAGCCTTTTTAGTAGAAGTAGCAGGCTTAGGTGTCTTAGGCTTCTTAGGAGTTGTCTTACTAGAGATAGCGACGGCCTTAGGGGTCTTCTTAGGCTCTAGAGACCCTATAGACTCCTTAGTAGAGCACTTCCTACTATAGACGTTAGCGTAGAAGAGAGTTAGAGCTATAGAGATAGCTCCCTTAGTATAGTACTATAGCTAAGTTAGCGACATTAAGACCTGAAGGAAGACTACTTATAGTATAGAGGATACCTATAAGGTTCTCGATAGCGACACAAAGACCGCGAAGTTCGGTAACCTTAGTATACTCTAGTTCCTTACTAGAGAGAGAAGCGATATTAGTGCTAGAGTAAGCTTCCTAGACGCTAATAGCCTACTTATAGTTAGTAACCTTAGATATAGCAGTAGTTAGCTCGTTAGTATACTTGTGCTACTTCTAGATAAACATAGAGTTAGTAGGATCTAGATTAATATTAGCGCGCCTCTATATAGTAGTATAGACGTCGTTAACTAGGTCTAAAAGAACATTATCTATAATAGTATAATAGACACTCTTAGCCTTCTTATAGCAAGCGTAAGATCTAGTAAAGCTAGTGTCGTAGTTATAGAGGTTTTCTAGTAGTATTAGCTATACTTCTAATAGGATACTAGTAGAACTCTAGATACTTACCGACAAGATCTCTAGTATAAGTACTATAGAGAAAGTAAAGAGAGATACGTAATAGGCTAGTCTAAATACGCTTAGAAGGTATAATAGCTTACAAGTGTATTAGAAGGTAGTAACTTATATAGAAGTAGTATAGTAGAAGAAGTAAAGTATTTAGTAGCGAGAGATATACCTATATAGGTATAGTCTATCTATTACGTAATATAACAAATATAAGAAGTAGATCTATATACGTCGCTATCCTCTAGGAGATAGTAGTATTATCTAGGTACTTAACGTTATAAAGTGTTAGAATAGAATACTTACTAGGAGCCTCTAAGAGAGTTCTATAGTAGTAAACGACAAATTATATACATTTACTAGAGTACTAGTTGTTTTACTATAATAAATGTTTTAGTAATAGAGAACTAGATAAGAGACTATATTTACTATAATATATTACTATTAGTAGCGAATAAAGATATAACAGATATAGAGTATAGATAAAGAAGCTAAGTACTTCTTCTATACTTAAGAGTACTAACCTACTCTTATAGAGGAGGCCTATAAGTACAAATATAAGGCCTACGAAGGATATAGTTTAATCGAGAGCGATTAAATATAGAGAAGAAATAATTATAGAGGAGACTTAGTATTACGACTCTAGCTAAGTCTATTACGTAATAGACTCTCTCTAGCTACCTTTCGTAAGACTTCTAGCCTTATTAAACAAAGGTAGCTATTAGTTTATCTACCTATCTAATTAGTAGATACTAGTAGTTCTATACGTTACTATATACCTACCCTTATATTCTCTATATAAATAGGTAACTTTAAGTAGCTAGTAATACTCTTTAGCCTTACTAATGCCCTAGCTATATAGTAAAGGTTTATAAATTATAATTTCGTTAATATACTAGAATGCTTTATATTAATTTATCTTAACGATATTCTTATCTATACTAATAACACCTATCGCAAGTATACTAAGTATATAAAGCTAGTACTCTAGTATCTCTATAAGCTTAGCCTTAATACTAACATTAAGAAGAGTAAGTTCTATCTAATAGAAGTAAAGTACCTTAGTATTATTATTAGCTAAGATAGAATCTATATAGACCCTAAGAAGGTAGAAGCTATTAGAGCTTAGAAGTAGCTAGCCCCTAGTAATACTACTTAGGTTAGAAGCTTTATTAGCTTCTATAGCTATTATTGCTATTTTATTAAGGGATTTAGTACTATCGCTAAGCTACTAAATAATCTACTTAAGAAGAATACTACACTCTAGAATAACTAGTATACTACCGCCTTTAACTATATAAAGTACACTATTACTAGTACGCTAGTTCTCGTACACTTCGACTATATTAAGTAAATCGTACTCGAAATTAACGCTTCTAATACTACTACTACTAGCGTCCTATTATAGTATAATAAGTCCGACGTGCTCTACTCTATTACCTTCTTTAGTAAATCTATAAGTAAGGCCGAACGTAACTACGCTATCTATAATAAGAAGCTCCTAGCTATTATCTAAGCCTTCGAAGAGTAGGCCCCTAAGCTTATAATAGCTTAACCTAATATAACTATCTAGGTCCTTACTAACTACTAGTCTCTAATACACTTTATAAGGATCTAGAAGCTATTACGCTACTAGACTAGGTAGGCCCTATACCTTATATAGTTTAACTTTAAGATTATATATAGGCCTAGAGTAGCTAATAGTAAAGCTAACGCCCTTACTAGAAGGAATAGAGATATACTACGCTCTAAAGAAGACTCTAATCTCTGCTAAATACTTCTACTATCGAAGGTACTTAATTAACGAATTATCAACAAGCTAGATCTAGGTTATATCCGACCTAAACTAGCTACTCGAGCTAAACTAAGACTAAACTAGCCTAGTTTAACTACCGAACTAGAATCTAGTTTATAATCTAGTTCGTAATCTAGTTCGCGATCTAGTTCGATACCTAGTTTACTATCTAATTCGATATCTATTTTAGCTACTAAGCTAGACCTCTATATAGTTCCTATTTTAACTCTATAAGATAAGTAAGCCTTACCTCTTTTCGACGAGGTAGCTAAAGCTAACCTACGAGACTCTAAATTTAAGTCTATATAGGGTATTTACTATATAACTAGCGTTTTCCCTAAGTAGAAGTAGATACTACCTATAGGTATTACTATCGATAAGAGTATACTATAGGTTAATAGCCGACTATTCGTTCTAGAATCGATAGTTACAAAAGTAATCTAATAGGTATATACCTTAAAGGACTACGCCTATACTAGCGCTATAAAGATAGCTACGATAATTAAGACTATCTTCTATATCCCCTAATATAATAGTAACGTTAAGAGATTCGTTGCTAATTGTTATAACTATAAGCGCTCTAAAGCTCGCTATAGGCTACTAGCTAGTCTCCTTTTACTACTTCCGATACTAGAGAGGCTTTAGTAGTATATTACTATAGACTTCGTTACTAGCTTACTACTAGTTAATAGCTATAACGCTATACTCTACGTAGTTAACTAACTATCTAAAGAGTACTACCTTATCCTCTACTTCTCTAGAGATAAAGGTACTTTAGCTTTCGAGACTACTAAGCTATTATTTATATATATATAGAAGCTTTATAGTCTACTAGATACTATTACCTCTAACTAAGGACCTTAGTTTATTAGCGACGTATAGAAGTAACTCTACTAAATCCTAAAGATTATATCTAAACTATCTACTATAGTATACCTATAGATAAATAGCTAATTAGAGGTTACTAACTACAATTTTAAGCAAGTTATCTATACCTATACCTATCGATATACTAACTAGCCTCTTATCCTTCCTATAGCTAAATTCTTAGCTAATATAAACCTCTCGGAAAGTACTAAACTATTACTATTCGAAGTAATAAAAGAATATAACCTAAGGATAAGCTTCTAGCCTCCTTTAGAGCTAGGCTCGACTTATACTAAGCTAAGCGAAGCTACTATCTATATACTAGCTAAGTAAATAAAGGAAGCTTACTAAATTACTAAAGAGAACCTTATAAGAGCCTAGTTATATATAATAGAGCAAGCTAATAAGAAGTAGCTATCTATAGAGTTCGAAGCTAGAGATTAGATATAGCTATTAATAAAGAACCTATAGCTATATAGTAACTCTAAGCTATTACTAAAAAGAGTTAGTCTATATAAGATTCTTAAGAAGCGCTCGGCACTATTATATAAGCTAGAGCTTCCGCTTATACTTAGATATATCTACTCTATGTTTTATACTAACCTACTTACTAAGTACCTCGATAACCTCTTACTAGACTAAGTCTTCGAGGAGCTCTCTCTAATAGAGATTAAGGATAAAGAAGAGTATAAAGTAGATAACGTTATTAACGTTAGAAAGCTACAAAATAGACTAGTTACTCGAGTAAGCTAGAAGAGCTATCCGGAGGATCTAATATAGTACCTAATCGATAATCTAAAAGGTGTAGCTAATGTACTATATAACTATCTAGATTCCTACCTAGATAAGCCTCGACTAAGCTAGATTAATATATAGTATAGACGTTTAAGAGCAAACGCAATTAAGAGAGAGAATAGTAATACGAGATAGATTATAAACTAGATTTAGTTAGATTTAGTTACTATCTAGATTAAGCTAGTTATATAATCTTAGCTCTATAGCCTAGACTTCTAGCTACTCTACCCTCGATATATTATAAACTTTATAGACTAGCTTCTCTTCTTCTTTTCTAACTCTCGATATCTTAATAAATAGATATAATTAATCTCTTATCTTGCTAGTTGTAATTATTTATATATATACGAAGGGTAGCTACTACAAACGATAAGATAGTTATACTTCTCTAAGATAGGCTTAAAAAGGTTACTTAGTATACTTGTAAAGAGGCTACTCGAAAGAAGCGTAAAGGAGACTACCTCTCTAGAGATATAGTACTTAGTACTAAGAAGGTTAGTAAGTAGTTAGCTATTAACAAGAAGGTAGTAGAGGTAGATAAGAAGTATAATAAGGCTTATAAAAAGAGAACTAGATTAGCTAAGTAACTTCGTTAATCTATCGCTAGCAACTATTAAAGCCTTTAAGCTTAACACTAAGACTCTATAAAGGATTATTAAGCTACTATCTAACGCCTCTACTAGGCTAAAGAAGAGCATAAAGTAGTAAGAGACTATTAATACTAGCTAGAGATTAATAGATTAGAGGTAGATAAGGCTAATACTACTACTTAAGTAATAGAGGCTACTAACACTTAGTTAACTAAGTTACAAGAGATAGGAGATAGCTAGTATACTTAGTATATAGTGCTATACGAGTAAAGGACATCTAGAGGCAATTCTGCATTATATTTACTACTGTTTAGCGCTTTTCAATGTCTTTAAAGCACTTCTAAAACACTAACTCTAAGCTTTAGCCTTACTTACTTCTATACTATCGACATGAAATTAGACAAGGCCGATTAGCATTAAAAGCTGTAAAGTACGCTAAGAAGTTCGATCTCTACCAAAATTAGCCTTGCGGCGTATCTTCGGAGCTATCTTACCGCTTTCCGGCTGCAGGAGTACCCTCGCTTCTAGGTGTACCCTCGTTTCACCGTGGAGAACGTTATCTACTGGACAACCCGGGCTAGCCTCTGGGAGAGACCTAGACCGGGACCTAAGCTCGAGTTCCGTCTGAGACGCGCTTCGATGACGTATGCGGAGAAGTCAAAATCCTCTTTGTTGCTCTGACAATTGGAAGGAGTATCAATTTGGACATGTTGCTGCAAGAGACGCAACAGCAATTGTACGATAGCAGGCAGATGTAAGCACAATATACCCACTTGTCATGACACGCGCGCACGGCAACGCGCTCAAGGATCTTCGCATGATCTTCAACGGATCGATTCTGTCGTCGCGATGATCTTCGGTCGGCTTGTGTCTCAGCCGCCGCAATTGAAAAGGACAAAAAGGTTCGCGGTTTGTGCTCTGACGTAAGTAGCAAAGGCAACCCCGACTCCACCACCAACCGTCTCATCACAAACTCTCCCTTGCGACTTTCTCCCTACAGACCCTATCGCACACCACTGCACTATCAGAATTTCATACAACAACAACAAACACTACTACGACCTCCAAGATGCACAGGACATACTCTATGCGCTCTTCGCGGGCGCCTACCGCCTCGCAGATTCAGAACCCTCCCCCTCCATCTTCGACCACAAAGAGTGGGCGCTTCTTTGGCAAGGCCAATATCGGTATGTAATGCAGTCGCATACTATTGACCTATGAGATGTAAGAAACATCAGCTAAGGATCCCAGGCCATAGCTTCCGCCGCAATGCCGCTGGCGCCTTCGGACCCGACCTCGCAAAGAAGCTCTCGCAGCTCGTCAAGATGGAGAAGAACGTTATGCGTAGTATGGAGCTTGTCGGACGTGAGCGTATGGAAGTCGCTGTATGTTAAGGATACCATTGGAGCGGGAGACCACGACTGACATGGCCAGCAACAACTGTCCATCTGGGGCGAGGCTTGCGACGACGACGTTTCGGATGTCACGGACAAGCTTGGTGTCTTGATCTACGAGATAGGCGAGCTCGAGGATCAATTCGTCGATCGCTACGATCAGTACCGCGTCACCATCAAGAGCATCCGCAATATTGAGGCCTCAGTACAGCCGAGTAGAGATCGTGCGCCCAACTCAAGTCTAAGGATTGATCAAGTGCTGACACATCTCAGGCAAGCAGAAGATCACCGACCAGATCGCTCAGCTCAAGTACAAGGAGCCTAGCTCACCAAAGATTGCCGTGCTTGAACAGGAACTCGTTCGCGCTGAGGCAGAGTCCCTCGTCGCAGAGGCTCAGCTGTCCAACATCACCCGTGAGAAGCTAAAGGCTGCTTTCCACTACCAGTTCGACGCTCTCCGCGAACACTCTGAGAAGATGGCCATCATCGCTGGCTACGGCAAGCACCTTCTCGAGCTGATCGACGACACACCCGTCACTCCTGGCGAGACTCGCAACGCCTATGATGGATATGAGGCTAGCAAGGCGTGAGTACAATTCGAGTAATGATGAAATCGCGCAATTGACACAATATAGCATTATCCAAGACTGCGAAGATGCGCTCACCAACTGGGTCGAGCAACACGCCGCAGTCTCAAGCAAGCTCTCCACCCGCACTCGCACTCTTTCGCAACGCCGCAAGAACCGCCACACTGGCGAAGCCGTAGACCTCTCCCACCAGGACGCTCCTATGGAGGGCAATCGCGACTCTTGGGTGCCCGCCTCCCAACACCGTGGCGAGGAGGAGTATGACGACGAAGACGAGATCGAGAGCGTCAATGGCGAGTCTCGCGGTCGCGAAGAGGAGCGCGCTCAGGCCGCATAGGATGTGTTCGCCAGCGCAAATCACAAGGGCGATCGCGGCTCCGGCTCTTCCGACCCAAAGCTAGTGACGCCTAAGAAAGGGAAGCAGCGAGCCGAAGCATCCGACGACCAAACTTTCGAAAGACAGCAGCAGCAAAGCAGCGAGAATAATGAGCAGAGCAATATCAGAAAGTTCTTATACCCTGGTGCCTAGTGGCAGTAGGCTCCTATGTTTTTACATCGACAACAGTTGCGGGACAAACCCAGATGGTGTTTTGAGCGGGTTGTTGTTGGTGCGTCGCTTTCTTGGATTGGGGAGGAATGGGGTTGTATGATTATCATGCGGTTTACGTTTCATGCGGCTGGAAAGATGGGAGGTAGGAGGTAGTAATATCCTAATGGTATTGGTCTTGATATACTTTTCCGAAGGACTTCCTCTACGACATGCTCTGTCCCACTGGTCTTCCCCATTACCTTTACCGTGGCTGTCACCCAGCATGCTCGAAGTGGCGAATGAGATCAGTGTCTATGCTTATCTCGATACGCGATAGCCTCCAGCCTTGAGGAATTTGCCGGCATGAAGACGCCATGATCATTCACATGCATGGTTCACAACCTTCGTCTGCCACGTGCGATCATTATAATCCGCGAACCAAGCATTCACATGAGGGGTTCCCACCTCTTTCACCACCCATTCACACATCCTCGGCGCCAGCACCTACCTCCAGCATCTTCTTCATGATAATTCTCTAAAGGACCAACAATCGCATCAAACCACCTACTCACCACCCCATCCAGATACCTCATCATGCCTGCTCCCGCCTCGACGAAGCATCCCGGACCAAAGGCAGACACCAAAGCAGACACTAAAGCCGACGACACCCGAGCGAGTTTCCTCCCAGACGACCCTGAAGCTCGCGAGAAGCTCATACAAGACGTATTGTGCAGGGTCCATAACAAGCGCAAGACGTTCACTCAAGTGATCGAGGACTATCAGAACGGGCCGCCGGAGGAGATGGAGAGGTGGATCGCTGAGATTGAGCGGGAGAGGGAGGAGATTGATGGTATCATCGAGAGGGAGGAGGTTGATGCGGTCATCGAGAGTAGGAAGAGGGAGGAGGAGGGGAGGAGGGAAAGGGAGGAGGAGGAGAGAGGAAGAGAGGAGAGTGAGAACAGGAGAGGAGAGAGAGGTGGGAGCAGGGTGTTGTGAAAGACAATGGGGGGAGCAGGGAGGGAAACAGAAGGGAAGCGTAGGGATGTGCTGGAATGGAGAAGGTTGAGACGTTTGGGAAGAGTGAGCGTTGAATAGAGATGGAGAGGAAAAATGGGTGAGGTGTAGACCGAGAGTGGGGAGAGTGGGGATAGGGAGAGTGGTGGCAGGGAGAGGGTGACATAGCCGTGGCTCAGCACGGTGAAGCTTTTCAGACGACCTAGCTTATAACCCTCTTGCTTCAGACGCGTGGCGAGCTCCAGATCAGCATGAACATGACACGTGTTTCCAGATGATGTTTCGTGATCAATGCATTCATCATGACTCTATGATGTCCTTGTCTATTGCTCCAGGAGATCCACGGATGCTCGGGAGTATGCGGAGATCTGTCCCGGCCAAGTGCTCCAGTCAGCCTGGAAAAGCACATTATCCTGCGATCTATTAGTGGCTGATCAATGACGGATTAAGGATGAAGGTACTTCGCAAGGAGATCCAAGACTCGTGTTGTTCACCCATGTCGGCTCCCAGTAACTGATTCCTTGGCCGAGTCCTCCCTTGATGGATCTCATGGTCTCCAGCATCTGCTTGGTCCATATTCTTTGCCCTTCGATACTGCGAGGAATGCTCTCGTCGGAGACTCTGTTCGAGCATTGCACTGGCCAGTTCGTCTCTACGAGATGCATTGGGATGCCGTAGTTGTCGGCCATAAGGTTCAGGGACGACAGGAGTTTCGCCGCGGTGGCGGTCAACTGTCAGCTATTAGCTTCTGCACCTTCCACGACGACAGGAGTGTACGCAAATCATAGAAAGGGTAACATGTGACCCCTATAAGATCGACCTGTTCGCGTGTGACCTTCCCTGTAGCGAAGAGCGCATCGAACCAGTTGTCCAGCATCGGCTGGTCGAAGCCATTATCAATGTGGATCATCACTAGGGGCTTAGCAACGCCAGCAGCGACAGCATCGTCCACGCCCAGTCTAGCAGAGTTCCACAGCGTGCCCAAGTTCTGGAACATAGCGATCCTGTCCTCCCTGGGTTCGCGCAGGGAGTCGACCCTCCCGAGCGGCCAGAGGATACCAGTCCGAGCTTCGTTGCCAAGACTGGCGATCTCGACGGGGACGCCGCCTTCGTGGAACGCTATGAGCGTGTCGCGGACGTAGGCACGTAGTGTAGCGGATAAAGCATCGAGGTCGTTGGCGGGCCAGGCTGCAGGGGTGATTTGCTTGCCTGGATCAGCCCAGGAGTCGGAGAAGTGGTAGACGATGTAAATCTTGATCCCCTTGGCGTGTAGACGCTGTGCGAGCGCCAGTGTGTATGGGAGATCGTATTGGCCTGGGATGGGGTTGACCCAGAGTCGTAGCCGGACGGTGTTCATGCCAGAGTACTCGATGAGGATGTCCTCGGCTGGACGCGTGACATTGTCGCGGAATGTGTCTTTGAAGACGATGTTGTCATTCTCGTTTACTACTAGAGAAGAAAGATCGAAGCCTTGATAGAATGAGATCTTTGTCTCGTTTTGGCGCTTTTGGAGTGGGAAGATGGGTCGCGCTGTGAGCGTCGCCGCAGCCAGCGACGCCGAAGCAGTCACCGCTGCCAAAATTGAAAACTTCATGGCGACAAGAATTAAATCAATGAAGTAACCTACCTGCATCACAGCGGACGTCACGCACTATATAGCGACCCATGGATGGCAGTCCCCGGACACGAAAATAGGTCGAGTGGGACCGCCAGTGGCACTTCATTTGAAGAGAAGCCATGCCCTGGCGGAAAATCTCCCATCAACAGGGGCGGTGGTGGGATCTGCCCTGGCTAAAGGACACCCGAGAGTATGGCAGCCCTGTTTCAGAAAGGATTTTCGGGGCATGGCAAGCGTGGCGCACTGCCAGGGCAAGAAGGGAACTTTGGCGCTGTCGGATTGTGGCGGCAAAATTCTTGGAGATCTTCACGTCGACCCACTCGTGGCAGAGTGACATGCCTATCGTGGTCGAATGGCGTCGGGAGATTATGCGGGTTCCTGAGTGTGCAGGACATGCCCTGAAGAAGGTGAGCGGAGTTCTGGTAGTATAGGAGTTGTCACACGTGGAAGCTTGCATGTCGAAACGTTTCTGATGGAAGCAGTCGAAACATCAACCATGTTCCAGCATCATCGTGGCCAAGGACTTGGTTGATTGCAATCTACAAGATGCATCGTTTCAGATCTTGTCCCCGGATGATGGCCTCCGTTATCCTTGCAAAGACTTTGTGCTTTCTTTCCTAGTTACAGATCATTGAAGACTTCCTGCATGCAAAGGTCTGAAGATAAGGAGGAGTGGGGCCTGATGTTCTGCCGTCTGCACGCTTACGCTCACCCTGTATTGACCCGAGTTGAGTCACGTACACAAGCCTTTCCGGAATCTGGATATGTAGGCTCGAATAATCTTCATCAACCGCGGAATCAGACACAATGACTCGGCGACCAAAAACTCACTGCTCGCCAGATGTGCTCTCATCACACAGCAGTCGAAGCTCCATGTCGGAACTCCATGCCCGTCAGCATACCATCTAGATCAGATCTCGACATGGTCGACCATCCGCCTAAGGAAGCATTCTCCTAAGCATCGAAGTCTTGTCAGGGAAGGAAGCATGTCAAGGTATGTGGAGACCATCTGCATAGCCAGGTGTGAAAGGTATGAAGCGACTTCTTTCTCAGTCTCACAGCCACGTCCCGTCTCTCTTTTTCTCTTGTTCTCGAGGTGACCAACAAGCTGCGGATGTGGTGATCGTTGCAGCCAGTCATCAATCCACCACATACCGCCGAGCTCACATCCTCTATGCGCACTTTCCCGGCGAGGAGATCTACGAGGCAGCATTCTCTCATAATCTAAGTGAATTCTCAAAGACAAGGAAGGGCCTCCGACCAACGAGAGGAGAACGGCAGCACAGGATGATCGTATGTAAATCGCAATGGAGACACACGACCAGGCTGAGCATGATGAAGTTTTGTTCAGCGCATGCTCGACATGTGAGATCGCCATCTGAGTGGCCGGAGAAGGTCGCATGACTCCCTCCGAGGCACATGGTGATAAGATGATAGAATGCGATTCTGCACTCGGAAAGACGTGGAAGTCTGTAAACATTGAGAGCTGGAAGCCTTCCGAGTCGAAAGATGGCGGAGACATGGAGGCCGATAAGATGATCATCCGGGAATGATCATTGCACCACGGCGATGCTACCGGCTTCCAGCTCAGTCATCAGGACATGTCCGAAGTCCTTTCTGTGCTTGCGGGTTCACCGACTCCAGTTTTCGCCTGGAAATGTGCCGTTTCAGCACCTATGGATTGTCAGGAACGAGGCACATGGTCCTCGTCTTTTCCTCGTACGAAGCTCTGCGATGAGAGGCCGAGAGAAACAAGCCGATGCTTATCATGGCCGCGCTGAAAGGAATCAAGCTTGACCGATGGTTCGATTGTGATGCACAGATGTGTAGCAATGCTTGGATTGTGGTCGATTCTGACTTTTGTATTCACCGATTAACTCATCATGATACCGCCCAATTCTTCGACACTGTTCGCCGCGGGCGAACTTGCAGCGGAGCGGAGCGGCAGTCGCAGTCTTTCTCGACATCGCGTTCGGCTAGGACGATCAAGCCGTGTATAGACTGTAACTCCTGGCGAAGTGTAGGTCCCTTTCACGTCGTGCTGGGGGAACCATGCTCGTCGCTTACCCTAAGTGCAGAGCTTGACCGGACACTGCCTGCTCTGTCATCTAGAATCGTCCAATCTGTGCATGTGCATGATATAGTCTGATCTGGGCTTTATCAAGAGACTTCTGGCTCTCATGCTGCCCCAGCTTGTCCCTGTTGCAATCGCGACTGGATCTGTATGATCTGTCTGTATCAGCCATGCATCGAACAGCTCGAAATGTGATTCTGACCTCCATCTTCTTTGCTTCGCTCTTATCCTGAATGCTTTTGATTTGACCTTCCACACGCCCGCTAGCTCAATCAGCCTGAATCTGCAAGACAACTAATTCGTGGTGGCCTACATCTCTTTCTCGATGTAATCCAGCCGACCGTCAACTGTGCTCTTCGCTTCTACAGTATCCTGCTTAAGGAGGACTGGCCCCACCAGCTTGTAGATATTGGAGTCGTCTGATAACTTTTCAAATTCCTGTTGCATTCAGAGGCATGCAAAATCGAGATATAATCACGTGACTCACTCTTTGAACACTCTTGTTCTCCTGCTGCTGTGACTCCAATTTCTGACGAGCAGCGACAATGCCTTGAAGTTCTGTCCCATCATCAGCTTTGCCGTAGGTGCTGACTACACAATCATTACCGGCTTGCAGATCTTGATACTGGTCGGACAAGCCTTGCAGCTTCTGCTGCTGCTCTTGTCCCGCCATGCGTAGCTCGTGTAGGTAATCCTTCCCGTAAGTCTGATCTTGAGATTTTCTGTCGAATCAGAACGAACTCAATCAACCTCGGGATGCGAATGATTCAAATTTATTCGGCCAATGAGAAATATCTAGGTTGACAACCTCGCCGCCAAAATGAAGCTTTGCGGAAGCCAAGCACAACCTCCGACGATCACAGCATGAGAAATCAGACCACATTGACGACCCTAATGGCTACAACGACTCTATAGATACAGCTCAAAGTAAGTACAATCAGGTAAATATCAAGACACACCAGTCTCCCCACCGTAACCATGGCTCCCCTCACCCTGACCTGGACCCACATCACCACCTCCCCAATCCTCCAACGCTCCTCCCAAATCCTCGCCACCACCCCAACCACAGCGTACATCTTCGGCGGCGAACTCCGCCCCCGCGAACCCCGCGACAACACCATCCACACCGTCCCCCTCACCCCCTCCTCCCAACCAAGCACCCTCTCCCACCCCACCACCTCCTCCCTCCCCACCCCCCGCGTCGGCACAGCCTCCACCCTCCTCTCCTCCACCCTCTACATCTTCTCCGGCCGCGGCGGTCCCTCCATGTCGCCCCTCTCCGACGGTCCAGGCTCCCTCTACTCTCTCCCGCTCTCCTACCCCTCCCCATCCTGGTCCCTCATCTCCCCCGCCTCCCCCACCGCTCCAGCCCCAGAACCCCGTTCCTACCACGCCGTGACCAGCGACGGAGAAGCGAAGATATACCTCCACGCAGGCTGCCCCGCCTCCGGCCGCCTGAAGGATCTCTGGTCCTTCGACGTGCGCACCAAGACGTGGGAGAAGTTGGCGGACGCACCAGGCCCAGAGCGCGGCGGGACGAGCATCGCTTTCTCCGCGGGCAAGTTGTGGCGTATGAACGGCTTCGACGGGAAGACAGAGCAGGGCGGAAGTCTAGACTGCTTCGACTCCACGACAGGGGCGTGGGACACGAAGACGTACGCTGCGGACGGGAAGAAGGGGCCCAAGGCGAGGAGCGTGGGGTGTTTGTTGCCCATGAAAGTGGGGGGGAGGGAGGTCTTGGTTACGGCGTTTGGGGAGGGGGAGGCGAGTGATCTTGGTCATGAGGGGGCGGGGAAGTTTTTTGGGGATGTGTGGGCTCGGGATGTGAGGGAGGGGGTCTGGAGTGAGGTGGGGCAGAAGGGGGAGAGGCCGGAGAGGAGGGGGTGGTTTGCTGCTGATGTTGCTGGGGAGGATACGGGGGTGGTGCAGGGGGGGTTGGCGGAGGGGAATGAGAGGTTGGGGGATTTGTGGACTTTCAAGATCGAGAGTGCGTTAAAGGAAGGTGCAGTACCAGGTGCGGGATGACGAGATGAGATCATGTTGATAAACAGGTGACTAGCTTTTTATAAGTGTTCATTTTGCTATTGCTGATATTGTACTTGTATCGTCATGCGTCTGCGGCTGGGTATCTCATGGCACATTTGCCGTCTTGTCAGGTTGCCGCTATACGCTCCTAGTCCCACTCTTTGGCATAGTCTATACCAGCAGGCGTGGGCTCTGCATTCGTTTTTCGTGTGCTCGCACCATCCTTCAGAGCAGTAATGCAAATGCAAGCAAGAAAATAGCCATCCCAGTGTATGCACAGCCAGCAGCGATCTCGCCAGCTGGTTAACCATCTCGATTCCGTCACAAGCACCTCAGCCTGAACTCGAGCTCGGAGCGCCAATACTCTCACCCGGTTTCTTTCCCTTGGCTGTAGAATCTTGAGTTTGCGCGCCTGGTTGATCGTCGCCGTACAGGGCATTCTCCTCGATATACTTGACCACTGGCTCAGGTACCAAATAGCGAATGGACATGTCTCGTCGCCGGAAGAGTCGAATCTTTGTGCTAGAGATGTCGTTTTGGACCAGTTGTTGGATCACGTAGATGTTGTCCTTCCAACGTTGCAGTGTCGAAAGTGCTTCATCAATATCTGTGCCGCTGCGCTGTTCATTTGTAAGCATGATTTCGAGAAATACTCAAACGCAAACTTACCTCTACGATGAATGCACCAAAGTTTGCCAAAATATAATTGATGTCAGCATCAGCCCACACGCCGGGAGTTCCCATGGTCTGGATGAGATCCGCTCCAGCAAGAAGTGCAATTCGTGCTTTCTTGGGTCCGTTCGGCGTCTCAACACCTCCCCTGACGACGTTGATCTCGTGGTCAAAGTGATCCAGCACCTTCGCGGTCTCCAAGTATTCTTCGTGCAGCGCCTCCCACGGGTCTACGCTGATCCAGCTGCTCTGCTCCACGGCCAGATTGCACATGTTGATTCGATGCTCCGCCCGGACCAGACCGGTCTTCTTGTATGCGTCGCCGACCGCGGAGAGATACGCTCCACAAACTTCAAAGTTGGTGTTGAATCGCGCATAGTCTGCCGCCATCTCAAACATGCGCAGATGTAAGAATGTGATTGGCGAGAAAGAACCGCATGCCACCAGCACCAATGGTTCTTTGTTTCCGTCCGCCATCCGCCTCTTAAGTCGCTCTGTGGGGAACGCGTATGAGTCCATGGTGATCGTGGTGTCTTTGTTCAGTGTTGTGGTGCAGAGCCCAGAGAGAGTATGATAAGATGACCGAGTGGGGTAGACTCGGATAGGTGGAAATGCAATCGCTGCGCCGGTATAGAGCTGTCTGGTCGCAGACGAGCCGGAATGTCGAATTGAGCGGCGAAATACACAGTTAGACCGTAAACACCCCCAGATCGAGGGATGACTCTTTTGTGGAGGGGTTGGGTAAGCCTGGTAGTCAGCGATCCGTCGCAGCGGTCGTCGGCTATTGCGGATGAGCACCGCAGTCGAAGCGATGGTGATTTGCGATGCCAGAGACGGCGGTCTGTCCTTGAGATGTAACAATGGTAGTCGGAGGAGATCTGAGATCTGGCGAGGGTGTGGAGAGTGGGTTGAGAGATGCAGCGAGATCGGCTTTGGGGTGACGTGAAAGAATGAGGATGGAAGTCTGGGTCGTCTCCAAATCGTCCCGGCAATCAATCATACATCAGCAATCGGCGCTTTGCGGGGCTTTTTGCATCTCCGGGCGAGTCAGCGATTTGGTCAGAGTCACGTGCTCTGAATCGAGCTTCCATGACCTTGATGGACAGATACACATATTCCATCTCCACGACCATATTTATATCGTTTCTGGCCATGCTGACTGCCGAGCCGGCTCCTTCAAATTTCCTGCATTTTCCTGTCATGTACTACCACAAACGCAGGGGCATGGCCGCAAATCCACTGCCGTCCAGAAGCAGAAGGAGGGGCATGCGGGGCAAATCATCACACCAAGACGTCATGTCCTGACTTGCCAGCGATCTGGACGAAGAATAAGTTTGTCGTTTTCTATCTCTCTTTGCTACCCAATTGATTCCATGCAAGCATTGAGAGCAAGATTGTCTACATCATCAGTAGCACGAACAAGTCAAATCACTGCCCAACTGACCAGATCCTACGCCACCACAGCCAAGATGACGGACCCATCAAAATACAAATTCAACCACACCATGCTGCGGGTCAAGGACCCAAAGCAGTCTCTTGCCTTTTATGAATTTCTGGGCATGAAACAGATCAACAAGATTCCCAACCCTGATGCTAAATTCGACCTCTACTTCCTTGCGTACGATTCTCCATCTGCCGCCTCTGCTGGTGCCGCCTGGACAGACCGAGAAGGCATCATTGAGCTTACCCACAATTATGGGACTGAGTCCGACGAAAATTACAACATCACAAATGGCAACACAGACCCACACAAAGGTTTTGGCCATGTCTGTGTCTCTGTCGACAATCTACAAGCCGCTTGCCAGCGCCTCGAAGATGAGGGCTACAAGTTCCAGAAGAAGCTCACCGACGGCCGAATGAGGCACATTGCTTTCGTCCTAGACCCTGATGGATACTGGGTCGAAGTCATCGGACAGAAGCCACTCGAGGAAACCGAAAGTGTCAAAACGACTGACACTGGTAAGTACAGGATGAACCACACCATGATCCGCGTCAAGGATCCCGAGAAGAGCATCTCATTCTACACCGACATCATGGGCATGGAGCTCAAGAGGAAGAGCGAGAATGAAGCCGCAAAGTTCAATCTGTACTTCCTCGGCTACGGATCTCCAGCGCCCAAGCAGACAGCAAACGGCGTCAACCCCGTCGCAGACCGCGAAGGACTACTCGAGCTGACCTGGAACTACGGCACGGAGAAGGAAGAAGGCCAAGTCTACCATAACGGCAACGACGATCCACAAGGATTCGGCCACATCTGCTTGGCCGTAGACGACCTCGACAAAGCTTGCGAACGATTCGAGGAGAAGGGCGTCAACTGGAAGAAGCGATTGACAGATGGAAGGATGAAGAACATTGCATTCGTGCTCGACCCAGGTTTGTCTCCATTACACATTACTTGACTGATTCCTCTGACCATTCTCAGACAACTACTGGATCGAGATCATCCAAAACGAAAAGCTCAAGAACAGAGCCAATTGGTAAGCGCCACAGACCAGCTGTACATAGCCCCAACCCAAAATCGTCTTCTTTAACTTCCTGTCGATCTCCCCCTCCTATGCGTGATCACGTATCGCTTGAAAGACAGCATCCGCTTTCACAAGCCACCTCTACCCGGGGAAGTTTCCCCTGGCCAGTGTACCATGTCTGTCCTGGTCCGTCAGCCTTTGGCCCGGCATTCGTCTCTGTCCGTACCGCATCAGCTGATCCTTGCCGGCCTCTCAGATCCAGGTCTCGTCCCTCCATAGTGAATGGGCGAAGGAGAAGGCATGCCCTTCCTCGTGAGCGTAAAGTCATACTCGAGCATAGACCCAAACATATGACGGATCGTCGTATGGATGAAGTCAACTGTGACAGGACCCGTCTTTGGAACGCCCGTGGAGCTGGCTGTCCCACGACGCTGGGCGCGGAAAGGCAGGGACGTGTTTGCTGTAGGTATGGGAAGAGTTGGGAGATTGGAGATGGTTGCAGTGGCCAAGGTTTCCTTGCAAAGGGGACATGTGACGTGAGCAGATCGGTGGATTCTGGGTCTGTTGAGAGCGCGAAGGGGCTTTGACCAGGCTGGAGAGACGTCAGTGAGAACTAGGAGTCCATAAATGATGTATCCTCACCTTCGGGATTGGCTCTCATGGTCTCTTGGTTCTTGCAGTAGGCGATGACCAGTTCTGCCTTTTCAGCAGTCCACTTCGTGGCTTCTTCCTTGCCTTCTGCGAAAGAGCTTTCTTTGTCCACGCCTGCTTCGTTCATGCCGTATCTGCCGATACCAAGCCGGTTGAGCTCATGCACAGTAAGGATGTAGGGGAGCATATCGAGGGGCACCTTGGACGCAAGCAAGTTATCTAGATCAGACATGTCATAGATGCTGCCTCCCTCCATTCTGAAGTCGATGCCGTATTCTCGGATCTTGAGTCGTATATTGATCTTTCGATCCGAAGGTACAAGCTCGATGTTGAATTCTGAAGCGATGCGGCGGAGTGTGTCCTCGCTCTGACGGGTGAGGTCTGCGTTCGGTGCCAGAGCCCAGAGGAACCTGCCGTGGGCTGGAGGAGGCATTGCTTTGCAGAAGTGGCACGAAACAAAAGGACAAAGAGGGTGTTCCGGGTTTTGAGAAGAAGTTGTAAGGAATTGGGAAGAATTTACTTACACTTCCACCCAAATGGTATTTATGTTCTGCCATCGATGTGGTTGCTCAGTGTGAGCAGTGTCAGACTGGTTGCTTTCGTCCCTGTCGAAGCAAGAGTGTCTGTATCAAAGTAAGCAGCACAAACATTCTGTTGCCAGGCATCGATGCGCCGATTCAGCCTATAGCGTCCAGCTAAGTGGAGGATTCTCCTGAAATTGATTATTATTTTACATTGTCTCATATCATGTACAATTCCACCGCCTCGTCACCGCTTCTCTTCCTCCACCACTGCCTCCCCCATGCCCCCAATCTCCTTTTTCAACCTCTCTCTCTCCTCCAGCTTCAACCTCCTCTTCTCCTCTTCGCTGACGATGCTCCTCTTCCTGATGCTCCCCTCATCACCGAAACACTCCTTGACCAACATCTTCTTATTTACCTTTCCCATGGCATTTCTCGGTATTCCCTCGACCACCAACAAGTCCTGCGGAATCTTATACGCAGCCAACCGGTCCTTCAGTCGTCTCCTCAAATCCAATACACCCATCACCCCACCATTCCTTCCCGCCGTCTTCCCCTTCTCCGTCAAAACCACCACCGCAGCCACCTTCTGGCCCCAACTCACGCTTGGCAGTCCCACAACAGCCGCCTCACTGATCTCCGGTAAGGAGAGCATCTCCCTCTCCACCTCAAGAGCAGAGATCTTCTCTCCTCCCGTCTTGATAATATCCGCACTGGCCCTGCCCAGAATAAACCACGCCGGTCCCCTCGCCCACTCTCCACTCGCCCCCGTCCCTGCCCCCTCCACCTCCCTCCGCACAGCCACGTCCCCCGTCTTGAACCACCCATCTTTGGTAAACTCCTTCTCTGTCGCGGCAGGGTTGCGCCAGTACCCGCTAAATACCGTTGGTCCCTTCAGCTGGATCTCGCCTTGGATATCCTTGCCTTCGTCGTCGCGCAGATTTGTCTCGGGGATGATGCTCCCGTCGTCCAGACTGGCCAGACGCGCCTGCACGGAGGGTAAAGGCCAGCCGACGCTGCCGTCTACGCGGTCGGGCACGGCCAGGCCGCAGGAGAGGGCCATGCCGACTTCGGTCATGCCGAAGCGTTCGAGGAGGACGTTGCCGCCGGTTAAGGTGGTCCAGGCGCTTTTTGTCGGGGTTGGGAGGGCGGCGGAACCGGAGATGTTGAGGCGGAGGGTGGAGGGGTGCATGGCTTTTAGGAGTGGGGAGTGCAAGTCGGGAAGCGACGGGTAGGTCGCGAGAAGGCGGGCGTAGACGGTGGGGACGACGGTGAAGAAGGTGATTGGTTTTTGGGATGTGGGAGTGGAGAGGAAGGGCGCGGCGAAGCGTTGCCAGACTTGGGTTGGGTTGAAGGGGAAGAGGAATTCGATGGTGCTACCTGCGAGGAGAGGGGTGAGAATGGCGTTCACCACGCCGTGGATGTGGTGCAGGGGGAGGACGTGGAGGAGGTAGTCGGAGGGTGAGTATGACCAGGCGGTTTGCAGGGACTGGCACTGCGCGTTGAGGGTGGCGGTGGAGAGGAGCACGCCTTTCGGTCGAGATGTAGTGCCGCTTGTGTATAGCATGAGACCTCCTTGCTCTTGCCCTGTCAGATCGTGGAGGAGAGGGGTCGTTCTGAGAGGCGAGTCTTCCTTGGTCTTTTCTGCGGAGGCGGAGATGGGTATGTTTGTGAGGCCTTCGGAGAGAGTTTCGCGTGCCTTGTCGGCGAACTTGGAGGAAGAGAGGAGCATCAATGCTTCTGAATGGTCGAGTACATATCGTAGCTCGCCGGCTGGAAAGGTTGGGGAGAGAGGTACAGCAATTGCATCGCTAGCAATGATCGAAAGGAGATTTACTGGAAAGATCAGAGAGGAAGAGCTGCAGAACATAGTTGTACCTACCTACGTAGTCGTAGCCGTTCTCTATGAGCAGAGCTATCCGCTCACCCTTGAGCTCGCCTTCGCTACGGCCGGCATCTGCTGCAATCTGCTTCGCTTTTGACGAAATGTCACCCACAAGCTGTCCATAGCTGTATGATCTCTCCGAGACTGAGTGAACAATAGCCGTCGACTCGGGATTGTGCTTTGTGAGAGCTTCAAAGATGGGATATCGTGGTAACGTCGACATTTTTCTCCAACGAGTCGCGTGCTGACGGGGAAAGGTAAGGGAGCTAGCAAAAGAGCTTCTTGACCGAACAATGCTTCGAGAGAGTGATGGGAGGAAAAGGATCATGATATGAAAAGCGAGATCTCTACCAATCCTCGGCAACAGGGTGCCGGCATCTCAATCAAGTGGTGCCACCGCCGTCCTTGGGTCCAAGATGGCTCTGGACTTTTTTGGGGCAAGGTGGGAAATTGATGTTGATCGCCGAATGTTGGGGCCGAAAAAACCTCGTCATTTCTGGCAGACGCAGAGGGCAAAAATCTGGGGACCAGACGGCAGCTTGTTCGTGCCAAACCGCCAAAACAAATGACTTTCGAACTTTGAACTTTTAGAAAACGATTCTCGATTTATATACTAATTTCAACGCTTAATAATCCGGTCTATAGACATCGTAGAGAGTTTTTGTAAATATCTACGGGTAGCTTATACTACGCTCTACATTAGCGTATATAGTATATATAATTATCTCTATCGTAGCTATCGTAAAAGCTAATTGTATTTTAAAGATGTAATCTTGGCGTTTTTAGTTGTTACGCACGGACGTTTTTCTAATAGTCTTAGCGCGCGGGATGACCTGTCTAGTCTATGCGGCGGCTCGTGCACGTAGCCTTAAACGCTAAGACACAACTCTCCAGAGTGTACGCTGTAAGAGATAACTAGCTTTTGCAACAGCTACGACAGAGATAATTATATATGCTATATACCCCTATATAGAGCGTAGTGTAAGCTACCTGTAGATACTTATAAAAACCCTCTACGATGTCTATAGGCTAAGTGAATATAGAAAAATCCGTTTTTTCGAAAGTCAAAGGTTCAGAAGTCAGTTGTTTTGGCGGTTTGGCACGTACAAGCCTCCCTAGGACCAACGGGGATCCTCCAGTCGCCGAAATGGGGCCATCCTCGGCTCATTTGACTTTGGGGCACTGACGACGTTCGGTGGACAACCTCACCACTTCACTGCATTACGGGACATTCTCTGTGAGCAGCACACGGGGATGATGGGACGGGGTTCCTGTAATTACGCATGTGCTTCATGACCGCCTGCAAGTATCGATACACCTGTCACAAAAGTTCACAACCTCCAATGCATATTCTCTAATGGAGGCAAAGGTACCAAAGGACGTGACCCAACCTCTTTGGCATCCACCCAATTCCCATGAATCTGAGCGCGCAAGCGCAGTGGCAAACTCAATGACTGCCACGGGAGTCTGGAAGTCACTCAGCGTATCCAGGATCACCACGTTCGTCAAATTCACATCGAACCGATCGACTGCAAAGATGATGTAGCCGTCCCCTTCCGCAGCATTCTCAGTGCGAGGGATAAAGACCGGTTCCATACATCGTACGTTCGGTCCCGGTGAGTAGATCTTGAGCTCTTTGGTGCTCTTTGAGAGCATTGCGACGGAACCCAGGCCGGCAAAGATGCCCTTGCCTTGCAATGGCTCTTTGGGATCTGAATGGTACATGTTCAAGAAGATCTTGTCGTAGGGCTTCGTCATGTATCGTTCGTCGATTCGCGGGAACTCGTTCGGGTAATCGACCAGGATGTCTGGACCTTTGACTTGTGATTGAGAAGGAGCGCGAGGATCGATTGTGAAGCGAACGAGGTCGACGACTGTATTTCCGACTGCCTGGTGGGCGTTTTTGCCGAGGAAGGGAAAGATTGATGAACGAATGTCATGGGGCCAAGTACCCTCGAAATGGATTGTTCCATCAGCTTCTTCTTCCCAAGCCCCTGCTGTGTGAATGATGGCTGAACATTCGGGATGGATGTATTCACGGCTTTCGTAAGGTTCCCAGCCGGACCCGGGAACAGGCTGATCTGGTCGACGAGGAACGACAACGAATCTCGTAGGTTTCTTCGTGTCAAAGTAGACGGGGGATCTCCCCTCGCTGTAGTCTGTTCTGGCGGACATTGGCCATGGGGAAAAGATGATCCAGTTCTTCGTTACGGCACAATCGTGGCAGACGAATAAATCCGGGACTTTGATGCGGTGCTCGTTGAGGACACGTCCTTGGCGATCGACTGAGTAGGATACCAGTAAACTAGGTTCTGTCGAGAACGTGATCAGATTGTCCGCGTGAGGGTCAATGTGCGGATGCGCGGTAAAAGCTTGCGTCTTGATCTGAGCGCGGTAGGGATCCATTCCAGTAGTCTCGAGGGTGTTCGCATCCATAGTAAAGGCAGGGCCATTTTCAGTCAAGGCGTGAAGACGGCCTGCCCAGTACACCACATTCGTGGATGAAGTCTGCCGGACCACAGCTCGAACGCACGGGTGATCTCGCCAGGGACTCGCTTCAAGATCAACAAGATTTGCCGGCACGCCGATGTTTGCTAATTTTGTGGTAGTCATTGTGGACATGCTTGATCCTGAAGTCCACTCGGCCTTTGTGAATTCGGAATGCAGTCACCACACCGTTTCCATCCCAAGGGAGATGATCCCTCTCCACAGGTACAGATTTGTCTTGACCGATCCGATAGAATGTTCCGTCGATAGAGTCTGGTAGAACTCCTCTGACAATCACATCGCTGATCTCTCCTTCAAGTCGAACACTTGGATCTATACCTGAAAGATCTTGGACGAAAGCCCATTCCGTTGTGAGCGATTCTGCGCCCTTGATGGGGACTGTAGAAGTCATTGTCAAGCGGCTCGATTTTGGTAGTCAGGTAATGAGTAAGAGTGTTGTGGACAAGTAGATGTCCAGATGACGAAACGAAAATGCTCTATGATCAGGCATACAACCACCAACCTTTATAGACATGAAGTGCTGGAAACATGTCGGAGGAATGATCAGGACCGAGAAGCGACCAGGTCACCGCCCAAAGAGACGCTTGGTGACTCGGCGGTCCTTGACCTCCGTGAGTCGATACGCCGAACCAGGGCAAGCTGGTGCTCCTCGATGCTGATCGTTTCTCGGTCTCCTACATTGTGACGGTGAGTGGTGAGGATGGATTGGACATTGCTCCGCTGAGCTCCGCTGTCACGATTTGCCAAGTCCGCTTAGTCATGACACGACGACCATGAGGCTTGAACGCGGGGTAGCTTCCTTAGTTCTAGGTTGACTCAATCAATCTTGAACCATCCAACATCTGGGTGTGGTTGTAGCATTCTGACGTAGGAAATATACTCGGCCGAAGCAAACCACTCTATAGGTACCTGATAACAGAGCTATGCCGATCCGGAGGTGCGGAGGTTCCGGAGGTCCACCTGTCCGGTCCCATCGAATTTTGAAGTTGTAAATAATGGGAGTGAGGTGGAACATTTGACAGAACCGATATCTGCGTCCATGGATCGTGATTCGCTTTGAAGCGCGCTGTGAGGCCAAAGTTCGAAGTCAAGTGCTTGGCACCCTCGTTGTCACTGCAGTAGTCGCCGGAATAACACTATCGATCGCTTAGGCAAGGTAACGTTGGCTTCGGGCTTCTTGCTGAAACTAAATGTGCCATAGCGGGGCTGGGTATCTAAAAAGAGGCTGCAAAAGCAATGTCTACGCTAAAGCTAAAGAAGAGCCTGGAGGCATCTGGCCGGTATTTGTGAACTTGAGGATCGTCTCCAATGGCAGTGGGGGTTTGCTCTGGTCTATCCCAGGCCGATCCATCCTCTTGACAATGTCCGGCCTGGTATCGACTTCATCAACGTCCATTTCATCCGTCTTCTTGCCTACTCCTCCTCCCTCTTCATCTTCCGAATCGCTCTCCCAGAACTGCCTGCGTAGTCCCGTCACCACATTCTCAATGCCATCCTCGTGCTCTGCCAGCGTAAAGACATCGGCGAAAGCCTCGTCCCCAATTTCCCTGGCTATTCCATTTGCAGCTTGACCAGCCCAAGCCCAGAGGTCGTCCAGCTCGTCTTGCTTCAACGTCTTGTGTACGCCATTGGTTGTGCCGTTGACCTGCTTGTCACCATTTGAGCCTGAAATCTGGCTGCCGCGCTTTGCACCCTCTTCTATCCAATCCTCGACAGGTGGTTGTAGCTTCTTGCGCATGAGCATGAGCAGACTGTGCTCCTGCGTGCGTGCAGGGTAGGAGGGCAGCGGGTAGGCATGTGCGGCAGTCAAGAGTGGTTGAGCGGAGGACAGGGTGGCATGGAGGGACGCGAGATTGTGTGATAGCAGTGTTGCTGAGTTCTGTATCGATGTCCTGTAGCATTGTCAATATGGCCACAGTACGGCCTACACTCCCCATCACTCACCATGATGGCAGCACCTCATGTCCTTCGAGATCGCGGCGCAAGGTGCCAAGCTGAGTCGACAGGTTGTTGAGCCTTTGGCGCACCTGCTCAAGAGCGCGAATGGCCTCTTGCGACGACATAATGCCTTGCTACCCCCTCACGCGGGACGCGATAACGCGGAAGCACCACTGGTTTGTGACGGAGAGTGATCCCAACGTGAATGTCGAATTGACTTTCAAAGGCTGAGAGTGGAGAGATCGATGGAGTTGGAGATGACCTATTTTGAGCGAAAGAAAGCTCAAGCTTCACGCCGCGGCCACATAAATTTGCGAAACTCCATTTAAAGCAATATTTGTGTCATAAGAGTCGCTATGTAAAAGAAGGTGCGAGCTTGAATAATGGCAACTATGGACGTAAATCGATCGAGGGTATGGCTAACGTTGGGGACGCAGTTCTGGCCAGGGCCTAGTTATGGCCACTTTAGGGTTAACCCTACAGCCAGCCAATCGGAGTGTATGAATCTGCCCCGGCACTAGGCTCGATTAGTGTTCCAGGATTTCTACTTTCTTCTATCCTTTGCTCTACCTAAATACTACCTTATCCGATAGTTCTACCTTAGTTAATCGAGTGTAAAAAGCAGCTATAAGCTACTATATATGAATATTGTTAATTAAAAGGCAAGATACTAAAAAAAGAGCTTACTCGGCGCTTTCCTCTTGTTACTAGATAGACTCTCTATTATTAACTCGAGAGATTATATAAGCTATAGGTAATAGCGTATTCTTACTAGTAGTGCCTTATAACTACTTAAGAGAGTACTCTAGTTAACTTTGTATACTTTCTATTATACAACAGTTTTAATCTAAATAACTAGTAGCTTAATCTTTATACTAGCTACCTTCTAGAAACTATAACTAATTAACTTTAATATATATAACCTACACCTATTAGCTAGCGCTAGTATAGACACTTTAAAGAACGCTATCTAGAGATTAATCTCTATTAACAACTAGCTATAGATAGTAATTAATTAGAAGAGCTTAGTAATACTATAAAGATTAAGATATAGTTTAACCTTATATCTTACACCTTTAAAGTCTATAATATTAAGCCTTGTAACATATATAATATAGACGAAATTAGCTATATACTTAGCTAATTACTTTATAAGTGGATCTAGATTAGAAGCAATAACGAGTATAAGGCCTTTTAGTATTAATCTAGTAATTGTAAATAGGTAACTACTATTAAAACTACTAGTATAGTTAGCTAAGTTATACTACTTCTCTTTATTCTAAAGAGTTAGACTATCTAAGATAGCTAGTTTAACGACTTAGTGCTCCTTCTAGAGAACTTAATATACACTAATACTATAATTAAAGTAACTCTAACTAGCTAGATAAATAACAAGGTTGCCTTTAAGTAGATAAAAGAGCACTTTAACCCCTTTACGTAGCTAGTAGATAACACTAGAGTTAAAGTAAAAGATCTTAATTAGTACTAGCAATTACTCTTATTTAATAGTTATTACTTATACCTTATACTAGAGTTTGTAAAGGAGACTTAGAGTAATAGAATTACTCTTCTAAAGCTACTAGCTTACATATTACACTTTCTCTAACCCCTTAACGTTACTATCTTTGCTAATTTAAAGTATCTCTATCGAGAAGAAGTAAGGAGAATTATTTATAAGAGAGTTATACGAATTAGTAAGTACTACTTTATCGAGGCTTATATTAATAGTTATAACGAGGCCTTCGGTAGTAATTGTTAAATAAGAGTCTTTAAAGTAACTAGTATCTTACTAGTTAATCTAGTACTAGTACTCTATCGAATTTAGTATAAATTGCTCTCGTTAAGTACCTCTTAATCTAAAGAGATTTTAGTCTCTTAATCTAAAGAGATTTTAGCTTCTTAATCTATAGAGATTTTAATCTCTTAATCTATCGAATTTATAGCTTCTTAATCTACTACAATTTTAGCCTTCTTCTCTACTACCTTTAACTCTTCTCTAGCTACTCCTTTATATTATTTAAACTTCTTCTTTAATAAGGCTACCTCTATTAAAATAGCTAAGTACTTCTAGCGGAGGCTTAGAAGACTCCTTAATAACTAGTAGTATATAGAGTATAGTATTAAGAGTTGTTAGTAACTTGCTTAATTCTTATTTAAGACTATAAAAGCAATAGAGGAGATTACTAAGATTATAAAAGAGAAGACTAACGTCTATAAAGATAAGGTAAAGTTATTAAAGAGAAAGCTATCTAGTATTATCGAGTATACTAAGAAGGAGAATAAGTATAAGTATAAGTTCTCTAGTACTAGCTATCTATCTAGTAGTACTTTAATAAGCTATAAAAAGATATTAGAGTAGAGAGATACTAATAAGGAGGTAGAGGAGACTAACTGCCTTAAAGTAATTACTTACAAGTATAGAGTTAACCTTAGTAAGTAAGTTTAAGCCTTAAAGAAGTCTCTAAAGTGCCTTCTAGCTAAGTATCTAGAGCACCTCTATCTCTCTAAGCTTAAAGAGGAACACGAGTAATCTAAGCTCGACTATAACGCTACTAAAAAGAGACACTCGGAGTTATAATAACACTATAAAAGTGTTAAGAGTAGTAAGAGCAAGAGATCTCTTATACTCGAGCATAATAGCTTAGAGATTAATAAGGCTAATACTACTATATAGCTTAATAAGCTACTACTAGAGTTACTGCTAGAACTGCTACTAGAGGTAAAGGAGGAGGTAGAGAAGAAGAGCTAAGCTATTAATAATACCTTTTATAATAGCTAGTTTTAGTAAATTATTATAAATCTAGTTCAAGAAGTTAGTAATAGCTAAAGCACTTAGCATATAGTGCTATATAACTAAAGGACACGAGGAAGTAATTTTATACTATATAATAGATTATTTAGCACTTTCTAAGGTCTTAATTATAAGCTTAAAACACTAACTCTAAGCCTTAGCCTTAAAAGCCTCTATATTATTAATATAAAACTACAGCAATTAAAGAAGTTTAGAAGCTTAAAGGTACGCCAAGAAATACTCCAGTTACCAAAAATGGCTAGTCGGTGTATCTCCGGCGATATCTCACTGCTTTCTATCCTTGGGGGTGGCCATAACTAGGCCCTGGCCAGAACTGCGTCCCCAACGTTATTGGTAGTTGCTCAGAAAGCCGCTCATCTCCGGTGGGGCTCGAGATATATATGCACCAGCTGCCCCCCCAACGACAGTCGGTCCTTTGTCCGCCGTACTCCTAATCCACCGCATGTGCAACCTACCATATGAGGCTTTCAGCGATATGTCACACAAGCGCCGTATATTGCGGTAGTGCCATTAGAACACATGGCTCTCCGGGTCGCAAGGTTCGTCGTGCTCTTCTAAGCCTTTTTTAATCAAAAACAATGGATAGTGCATGCAATGGCGGAAGCAACGAGCGGACAGATACTGTAATACGTGACAGGAATAAGATCGCACAATGAAATTCGATGTATGCCTTTCCACTTACCATCTTTTCCTCCGCGACTGATCGACGTAACCTCCTTTGGGCCATGCCAAACCGACAAGGTGACCTGACAAACGGGACCCCAAGAACATATCACGGGCTTTCACGTGCTCGAGAGAGTTCTTGAACCCGGCACCACTCACATTTCTTCCGGCTGAATCTTCACCTTTCACATTTATTTACAGGTCCATTTTTACCTCTCACACTTCCTCTGAGCTTGACAGCCCCTTCAGCATCGCCAGAATGGCGACAATAGACGGCTCCTAGAGCATCGCGATAGATCGAGATACATCGAGATAGTCTCGGCACCCTGCTGTCTTCGAATCGGTATTCTTGCGCTCCGTCCGATATCCTCCTGCAATCACCGGCTGCCCCTCGCGGCAAGCAACGACCATGGACAATAACGCCTATTACCATGGGTCCACGATACCTCCCACTCGCTACTACCGCATATCACCTCACTACGCGCAGCAAACTGTATTCCAACAGGAGCAGCTAACCAGAACCCCAGAACGACGTGGCTGGCCACGCCTTTTCGACACAGGTATTCACCATGCGGACGACGCTAGAATGGACGACATGCATTACACAAGCCAAATTCTGGCAGATGCAATACTGAAATACCGCTCTCAGCTGTCAAGGATGACTCTCAACTTGACAGCTGTTGTAAAGGAATCACATCCCGAGCTGTCGTCCAACACACATTCGTACATCGCTATCGTCACATTTCTGTATGCCAATGGAAAATCACCTGATCACGTTCTCAATATCACTCCAGCCGCCGGCAAGAGTCCGCCCAGAATCACCGTCATCCTCTGCCGGCACCCGATTGGCCCCTACCCGGACAGTGAGTGGCCTTTGCACCGTTACCTGGATCAAGCTGTCTGGCAGCTATCAAGAAGCAATTCAAATAATTGGCCTTACGTCAATCCTTGTAACATGTCACAATGGTGGGAACAAAGTGGACAAAGCTTTCGCCTCTTCGACCTACCACTTGAGATACGGGACAGGATATACCTCGCAAGTGTCGGATATGTCGTGCAGCCATTCACACGCGAAGGAGAAAGGCGCTTTCACAGTACACTGAACAAGAATCTCTTCCTCTGCAATCGTCAACTCACACAAGAAGCCCTCCGTGCCGCTTATGCCTGGAGCACATTTTATTTCGAGGGCTATGAAGAGATTGAACGATTCTTCACGTCACCCGAGATACCGATCAACTCCATCAAGCGACTCGAACTTTCATTGGATCACATCGAGTACAAAAAGCTCTTCGGGTATAAGGTGAAGGACGATCGTGATTGGTTCTATCAGAACCATCGAGGAACCGTTGCGGATCAGTACGCTTCATTCATGGACGAATTCACCCGTGACTGGACCCCGGAACATGCATTGAGACTCCGCGAAATGCCACTGCTGCAGTCTTTGGTCTTGTGGATGCCTCATCCCACCAGGATGGATTCAAAGTCAGCGGGCGCCAGATTGAACTCGGATTGTCAATCGTCAACAGTACGGACTATTCTCGGGGCTGCGTGGCCATATGTCAGGGGCTTACCTGTGACTATCACTGGTTATATTCGTGACGAGGACAAGGAGGAGTTCGAAGATTTGATAGAGCGAGCAAAGCAACATCGCCGGCGATGGGAGGGACTCCCAGTAGAGAACAGGTTGGACGATCACTGGGATTTTGTGATGCAGAGTGCTCTGCCGCCAAAGCTTCTTACCACAAAACGCGACGGTACCACTCAGGATGATCGGAGAACTCGCGACGCACCTATAAACAATAACGCCATCCAAGACACAATCATGGTGGATCAGAGTGGTAGTAAGTTCATCAGGACAGGCGGTTTTGACCTGCGCATGCAGCCGCAGCCACGACCCATGCTTTATATGGCATCCCTTAGACGGCCTCACCGATTCCGCCAGCCATGTCGCTGCGGGAAGGCATGCGGGGCTATTGAATCGTGGCAGATTGTCGACTCCCCAAATGCCACTGGGATACTGCCTACTCCGGCGGATGGTTTCATGGCCCCTCTCGCACCACAAGCAGCACCACCAGCAGCACCACCAGCCCCAGCGGCAGGACAACCAGCAGCACTACCAGCAACACAACCGATCTCGATCCGTGGACAACCACCAGCAGCACCTGTTGTGCCGCCAGTCGCGCCAGCAGCAGCGCCACCACCACCGCCACCGGTAGCACCGTCAGCCCCGGCGAGTGGACCCTTGTCTACCTTCCCTCGCTTTCCCTCGATTCCACCACCACGATTCAATGCGAGCAATGGCGTATTTCAGCATCATCCAGTGAGGCATGGCTTCTTCCGTTACATCCCCCGGCCTTTTTCACGTGCCGTGCCTGTGCCCGCTCCCGCACCTCGTTCATCCGGTCCTACAAGAGTGTCCAACGAGCAACCTCAGGGACGCCAAGAGACCAGGGGGAGAGGTACAGCTCCAACGAACAGACGAAGTGCACCTGATCATCAGTCAGGCGCAGCTGCTCAGCCATCTCGCAGGTCGGATGCAACTCAGTAACGGGCCCCCCATCTGACGACGTCTCAGCTAGGAAGGTGCAGGTCACGAGCAGATCGGGAAAACTACGAGGAGCCTACTCATTCATACTGCTACAGTATGGTCGACAATCATGCGGAAACCAAGAAGTAAGAATCTGGCCGGAGAGGTCAAGGACGAGGACGACTGAACTTGATTTGCTTTCGTTGAAAAGTGCATTATATCCGAGAGCATGACTTTGGTATACTGGCCTCTCTTTTCACTCGCTTAAGAGAGTCCTGGAAGTTGGATGGGCTTTCTCTAGCAGGGCGAATGCAAGAATAATTAAACATGACCTGTTCTCCCTGATCCAATCCCCACACGTTCATCAAAAGCCCCCGGGATCACCCGACCGGTTCAATCAATTCCAGGGCAATTTTGACAAGACATGGGCAAGACTCTCGAAGGTTTGACCAAGAAGTCTCGTCTTGCTTGATTCTGACTTCAATCCTTGCTTTGCACTGGTCTCGCCGACATCATCTTCAATATTGTATCGTGAACATGCATGTCGCTGAGCTCGAGATGACCGACCTGCAGAAAGGGAAATGGCGAATCGTGAAAGGCACGCCATCATCCGCAAGAACACCACGAAAATCCCTCAAACCTACTCGTTGCCGGTCGCTCTGCTGCCGGCCTGACAATCCAATCACGGACTAAGTAAGCACATGAAGGATTCGCCATTCCGTGCCGCGAACCTGGGGATGAGGATGATCCGGCTGATTCGACCGACGTTTCGCTTCAAAAGACTGTGTGCGCGACACTCTTCCCATCGAGACAACCACTTGATCTTCATCATCTTTAGCGTTGGTGGCGGCGATCACAATACTATCTCGACAACAGTGCTGAACACGAACATGCATTCAATTGAGGTACATGCTTGTATCTCGGGGTACTCAAGACAGCCTCTTTCGCAAGTGGCTGGCAACATGTCAGACCAAGCTCTTGGAACACACCTCTGTACATGCAGACTGAAACGTCAATCCTACAGTGCCCAGCTCAACCCCGCACAAATGGGCCGCGACAGGAATGCCATGATCGTCCAAAACGCCTGAATACGAATGCCCCTTGCTCAGGATCGGATGATGCCGATGCATACCACTGGCAGTAGGTCCATCTTGGCCTCACTCGCCAAGCTGTGATTGTGTACCGGTCATGCCTCAATCGAGCTTGTTCCTACAAAGCTCAAGCAGGAGCTCTTGACGCCTTGTCTTGAGGTGGCACATGATGACTCGGTGTAGCACTGCTCTTAATGAAGGTGCATCCATCCTCGCTCAGCTAAGTTTCCTTTGCCTTTCATTTATTGTCGGAAGTTTCCACCATGGCGGAAAAGACAGGGTAGGTCTCAGACCTCCAATACTGAATATGCTGTTGATTCATGACCAGGAACGACTATGGTGAGCTAGCGCACAAAGCTTCGATCGTCTCTCGCAAGCAGAGCGTAGCCCAAGCAGCGTCAGCGAACCAGACTGGAGAGTAAGTCCGGAGTCCTTTTCCCCCCGGCCAGGCCTTCTTCAGCATCTACCGGGCCATTTCTCTACCTACCACTGACGTACCACAGGATCAAGAATCCTCTCATTGGTATTCCCAAAGAACGACTGTTAGCCGACGTTGATGCTTTCATCGAGGAGTTTGGCTTCCAGGACATCCGCGAGGATCTCCGCAAAGGCGCCCTAGTGGCACAGGATCCTTTCGGCTACGAGACCATTGAGGAGCTCGACGACGCCGATAGAGAAGCGATTGGCAACGAGACGAAACGCCGATGGCACCTTCCAAAGGGGTTGTACTTCACCATCATCCTCAATTCTGTAGCGGCAGCTATCCAGGGCTGGGACCAGACAGGGTCGAATGGTGCCAATCTGTCCTTTCCTCTCGAATTCGGGATAGATGATGTCGACCCTGGACCTGGGGCGCCGCCAACACCATGTTCGCTTGAAGGTACCTGCTACAGGAACTCATGGCTGGTAGGGTTTGTCAATGCCTGCCCGTACATCGCCATCTTCCTCTGGTAATTTCCACCTAGTATTCCCACAAGACTCCAAGCTAATAGCTTCAGCGCCGCCTGGCTCTCCGACCCCATTAACCACCGCATCGGCCGACGCGGCACCATCTTTATCGCCGCCGTCTTCTCCCTCCTCGCCCCACTCGGCTCCGGCCTCACCCAAACCTGGCCTCAGCTCGCCGTGTGCCGCGTCCTCCTCGGCATCGGCATGGGCTTGAAAGAAGTCACCGTCCCGGTCTTTTCGGCCGAGAGCGCACCGACCAACGTCCGCGGCGGACTCGTCATGTCCTGGCAGCTATGGACTGCGTTTGGCATCTTCCTCGGCTTCTCCGCTAACCTCGCCGTCATCAACACCGGGAGCATCGCTTGGCGTCTTCAGCTCGGGTCGGCCTTCATCCCCGCCGTGCCACTGTGTATAGGAATCTGGTTCTGCGCAGAGTCGCCTCGTTGGCTTATGGGAAAGAAGAAGTACCAGAAGGCGTATCGCTCTCTGCTGCGTCTGCGCAACACGCCCCTTCAAGCCGCGAGGGATCTGTACTATATCCATGTGCAGTTCAAGGCCGAGGCGGACATCGTCGCTGCTTCTGGAGTCGCAAAGACGGATAATTTCTTCACTCGCTGTGTGGAGCTGTTCACCGTTCCTCGCGTCCGCCGTGCGACTCAAGCTTCTGGAATCGTCATGATCGCCCAGCAAATGTGCGGGATCAATATCATCGCATTCTATTCAAGTACCAGTAAGGGATGATCTGACTCCCAACACGAACCATTGTTGACATTATACAGTCTTCAAAGCAGCCGGAGCGTCCAACACCGAAGCCCTCTTCGTATCATGGGGCTTCGGCCTCTCGAATTTCGTCTTCGCCTGGCCCGCCGTATTCACCATCGGTCTGTCCCCTCCTTCCTGCATCTTCCGCACGACCTCCCTCTCTTCCCACCACCACCTCCCCTTCCCACCTGAACTAACATACCCATCTAGACACCTTCGGCCGCCGCGGCCTCCTCCTCTTCACCTTTCCCAACATGTTCTGGACCCTCCTCGCCGCGGGAATGTGCGTCTTCATCCCGCCCGGCAACCGCGCCCAGCTCGGCATGGTCGGCTTCTTCGTCTTCCTCTTCGCCGCCTTCTACAGCCCAGGCGAAGGCCCCGTCCCCTTCACGTACTCCGCCGAAGTCTTCCCCTTGTCGCACCGCGAGGTGGGCATGTCGTGGGCCGTGGCGACGAATAATTTCTGGGCGAGTATTTTGAGTCTGTGTCTGCCGGCCATGTTGGCGACCATGACGGTGCAGGGCGTGTTTGGGTTTTATGCGGGGCTGAATCTGGTGGCGTTTGTCATGATCTTTTTGTGGTTGCCCGAGACTAAGCAGAGGAGTTTGGAGGAGTTGGATTATGTTTTTGGGGTGCCGACGAGGAGGCATATGGGGTATCAGTTGCATGAGGTTTTGCCTTGGTGGGTGAAACGATGGGTGAGTCGGCTCTTTACTGCGAGAGGGAAGGGTGTGAGCTAATGAGGGACAGATCAAGAGGGACAAGACGGCCGTGTGTCCAGATTTGTACCACTTTGGGGGCGTGGAGGATGGGGAGTATGCTAGTAGCGGAAAGGGAGGGGTGGATGAGAAGGCTTCTTGAGCAGAGTGAATTCAGTATCAGTATATCTGCATTCTTGCTACACAGGATTTCAATGCCAGGAATTCTCAGCCTCCGTCACAGTATTGAGAGTCGCATTTCACAGCCCCTTCCCTCCATCCACCTTCTCCGCCCCCTCCATAGCGTTCGCAGCCCACCAGCTGCCTCCCAAAAAGAACAAATTCCCAATCACATCCATCCAAATCCAAGGCGTAAACATCTCTCTCCCAACACCCAGTACGGCCCAAGCATTGAATCCCACGATGTAAGGCACCATCGCGAGGGAGAAAGCTTTGTAGCTGAATGAAGTCATCTGCGCTGTGCCCAGCAGAAGGCCAGCGGTGGCGGCTTGAGCGCCGAAGCAGCGCATGAGGAGGATGGCGGCGGGATGGGTGGTACGGAAAGCTGGGCGGAGGGAGAGTGAGAGGACGGTGCTGGGGAAGAGGAGGCACCTGGGTTGTCAGACAGGTTCTTAGAGGGGGAAGTATTGGATAAGAGAGTATATGTCATTGAGCGATGGACGAAGAAGAGAAGTAGATCGAGTGGAAAGATATCGAGGCCAGGGACGGGATCAGTCGATCGACTTACCAGGTTCCCATGCCGGCGTAGCTTGCTGCCATTGCGGTCTGGAGTCGGCGAACGGTGGTCAGGCGCTGAGGAGTAGTCATTTTGGATGTCGGATTGAGGCGGCGAAGGTGCTTGCAGATCGTGGAATGACTCTCGGGATTGAATATATATCAGAGGCACGTAGATGATATCTTGTGAGTCACGGCGGTAGTGGCTCGGGTGGCTTCTGTAGCATGCACGATGCAACGTCAAGGGGAGGATACGGAGTTCGGGGGCCTGCGGGCATGGCGTAGACCGTAATGGTACACCGCAAAGATGCGACCAGGGTCATAGATTAATTGTGGCTCGACCAGGCGTATCCAAAGTATGATTTGTGTCAATGCATGCTAGTCGGGAATCTTTTTGTCGTATGTAGATGTTGCAAGGAATCAAGGTGAAGAAGTGAAGTCCTCATCCCGCCGAACCTTCCGCAAGCTCCACATCCACCTCGCGTGACCGCACCTTCCTCCTACAAACAAACTCTGCTCTCTCAGACACTGCCATTGAGCCTCTATAACATGCCCTCATAACCCCCACCACCCATACATTCCATCGAAGTGCCCACAATGCCGACCCGCCGCTCCTCCTCCTCCCCACAACAAAAACGCGCCCGCCTCTCCTTCACCTCCAAACCTACCCTCCCTACCCCTCCAATCGCGCCTCCCACCCCCGGCGAACCCAGCACACCTCCCGCCGACTCCCCCACCGACACCACGGACCCCGACCTCCAAGCCCCAGACAGCCACATCAACCACTCCGATGCCCTAGCCTACTGGTCCTCCACCCCCGCCACCGTCTCCGGCGTGCTAGGAGGCTACCCCGCCCTCTCACGCACCGACATCCAAGGCAGCGCGAACTTCCTCGCCAAACTTCGGCGGCAGAGGGGCGGGATAGAGCATGCGAATGGGCAGGGGGAGGCCTACCCGAAGCCGAGCGAGAGGTTGAGGAGGGTGGTGGATTGTGGGGCGGGGATTGGGAGGATAAGCGTGGGTTTGCTGGGGAAGGTGGCGAAGAGGGTGGATGTTGTAGAGCCAGTGGGGTCGTTCTGTGAGGTGGTCAGGAAGGAGGGGAGGGAGGGGGCGTTGAAGGGGAGGTTGGGGAGGGTGTGGGAGGTGGGGTTGGAGGGGTGGAGGGCTTTTGATGAGGAGGGGAGGCCGGATGTGAGAGAGGAGGATGGGGCAGAGGGGGAGAATGGTAATGAACAGAACGAGAAAGGGCAGGACGGGGGCCAGGAGGGCGTGGAACAGGCAAATGGTGAGGTGGAGAACACGGCGCAATCGATACCGGACACGCAATTATACGACCTCATCTGGAATCAGTGGTGCGTGGGACAATTGACCGACAAGCAATTGACGGAGTATCTGGCAAAGTCGATTGCTTGGTTGTCGCCTGGTGGTTTCATCGTGGTCAAGGAGAATCTGAGCAATCATGTCTTGGGGCAAGACATCTTTGATGAGACAGACAGCTCGGTGACCAGGACGAAGGAAAAGTTTGAGAAGATCTTTGACGATGCTGGACTCAAGATTGTCAAGACGGAGCTACAGAGGGGGTTTCCGAGGGAGCTGTATCCCGTGAGGATTTGGGGATTGGTACCTGCTTGAAGCAAGCATTGACAGGACGAAGACGGTGTTCGTACCGACATTGATCCTTCTAATTGCTGCATGTGTCAACTTTGGTCTTGTGTGCTTCAAGGCTCTGCGGTAGGTCATTTGCTATCCGTCCTGTACTTCGTTGTCATGTTACCTGGCGGAGGCCTACAAGTACTTCTCCTGTTCCCTCCATTCTCAATCATAACATCTGATTAGGGCGCCTTACAAGTACACGCAACATGCCCTCCCGAAAATATGTAGGAGAACCAAAAGTGCGATGTTCAAGCTTTCTGACGATATCCAGCGAACTGTCAACAGAGACAACAGATTCACTACAGGCTTGAGATGGGAAGTCAAATATGATCGCAGAGACAATCATTGGGGCCGCGGTGATCCTCTGAGTCAAGCTCATTGTAAGCCTTGCACTGAACTTCCTGATCCATTCGGTCAATCGTAGCTCACGTTTACAGTACCTAAGAGCGATACTGGAAGGACGTCTGCCACATCTCTGCACATTGCCCCTGGAGATTGGATCACTGTCAGGTACGCGGGCACACAGCAGGAGTTCGCCAATGTCAGAGCAATTCGCTCTTGTGGTAATTGGAATACCACGCATGCTCAACGCACAGACTCCAACACGATGCTGCTCATCTCTTGGGGTTACCACCTCGACATTGGCAACGCCACCGTTCAAGGCCAGCTTCCTCTCATCACCAACACCCCAACAGGCAGTCCGAATTTCAGGCTTCACAGAGATGATGTTGTCCTCTCCGATCTCTTGGATATCATCCACCTCGAGAATGTTAACGATCTGGTCCCGACGGAAGAGGTTCTCGCGACACCGAGACCGAATGGCACAGGCGATCATGTTGTCCTCACTCGAGACTTCCTAAGCTACACCAATGGTGGAACCACAGAACACAGATGTGATGTACGCCTCTGCAAGACCAGGTGGATGGAAGTGGAGAACAGATCCGTCCTGAACCCAGCCACTGGCGGAAACATGACAGTCCCGGTCGGCACCCAGCTCAATGTGAGTATGCAAGTCTGTTATGTACCACGTTCGCTGACTCAATACCGCAGAATACCCCCATGCGCATTGAAGAGCACCCGACCGCACCCATCGGGTATGTCAGTGCTTCTACCTTTCAAGAAGCCACCGAAGCAGAGGACGCAGCTGCTACACGCCACCTGAGTCGACCGCGCTCAAGGTGGAGGTGATAGGCGTATGGTAGCGACAATGCGGAGCAACACAGCATGGTACAATGAGGAGACTTGGGCACTGCATGCATGAGAAGGAAAGGGAGAATGGGAGCTGTTGTAGGATGTGTCGCTCGACACAATGCTGTATGGGGTGTAATGTAATGTTTCCTGTCCCCCGGACTTCCGTCTTCCATCTAGTACCTGTGAAGCTCGGCAGTAGCACGACGACTTGGATTGTGCCTGAGATCATATCGGTCAACACTGGGCCAAGAGATTGTGCTTCTATCATGTGTCTTGCACAGCCAGGTGTCTCAGGAGAGTTTGAGCTTGCTGACATCCAGCGTTTATCGATTCTCGGCTTGCTGCAGCACAAACGAGCCCTCAACGCTAGATCAGACAACAAACAAAGCCATTGCACGAACGGTGACGGCGGACCTCTGCGTCAGACACTCTTCTCTTTCTCATTCCTCTTTTTCTCCTTCGTCTCCTTCAATCACTTCCACCTTTCACCTCGCAACTTTCACACTTGGAGCACAGTCAGACTACTATCATTTCAACCACGTCATTGCCCATATAAGCTCTTACATTACATCAGGGGCGGCCAAAGCCATGTCTACCTTCAGATGGCCCCCAACAGGATCTGGTCGCCTTGTCTCGTGGGTCGAGCATGGGGATGACCTTGTCTGGACCGTCCAGGAAGATGCAGTCATCGCTAGAGGACGTACTGCATGGGGCACAGGCGAGGTCACTGATACTGTGCACCGTGAGTGAATGAATTCTATTCCGTGCCTGCTGAGCCTTACTAACGGACCCAGTTGATGTATACGAAGACAACATCGGTGCTGGCGAGCGTGAAAGGACCCCTGTCAGTGTTGGAGACTGGATCATCGTCGACTTCAGCGATAACAACGAGAATAAGCCTGAGTTCGCCAAAGTCCTAGGTACACGTAGGTTTCGCGGCTCCAGTAGAGCCGCCTATCTTCTTTGCGTCAGCTGGGGTCGCACGCTGGATACGATCGACTACCGCAACCGTGCGAGCGCCAGCGATGCCATTATGGCAGCCATTGATGACCAGTATGAGCTCGACGGCAATGACATCGTCCTCTCCAACCATCTTGAGATCATCGAGCCGGAGATGATCGTCGCCAAGGTCAAGAACGGACAGATCGGAGATGCACTCATCGTGACCGACGACTGCTTCCCTGAAAAGAATGGCGAACAGGTCAAGCTCTGCAGCGCCATCTACATCCACAAGACACCCCGCATGGACAGAATGGTTCTGAAGGTGAGGAAGGATGGCCGAATTCAAATGAGAGGCTGCGAGGCTGACCATTTCATAGATGGGCAAGATTACGGCTGGAGGCGATGCAGGCGCAGTGCAGCCTGCAGTAGCTGCCCCTCCCTCTACATCAGCCGCGGTAGACAACACCAACAGGCCAAGCCACGCTCCAGCATCCGTAACATCCTCTGCTACCAGGCGCCAGGCTGGCCGCACCCGCGGTAGGAATATTATTGTGACTGAAACAGAAGATGAGGAAGAAGTCGAAGAAGAGGAGGAGGAAGATGAAGAAGACGTTGATGGTAACGCAGAAGGAGCACATCATAACGAGAGTGGGATCAGCGAAGAACAAGGGCACGACCATGTCGAGACACAGCAGTCCGCGCAGGCAAATCGTGGTCACGCTACAACAAGCCAACGTGGTGTGGCCCTGACCTCTGGCGACGTGATGCCTCATCCCGAGCCCGGCTGGTCATGAGCGGCGCCCTCGAAGCTGGGCCAGTATCAGGACACAAGGTGGTGGGAGGATTTGGAGAGAGGGCAACTGAAGTGATTTACAGTGCTCGCATTGGGCGACATCTAGTCGTGGCCGGGATTGGTGGACAACTCACGAATTGGGATTTCCTGGACATGGTGTCCTCAGACTAGGTAGAATGTATGCTTGCTCATCGATCCGCTCGTCGTGATGCTCGTCGATCTGGGGTAAAAACCCTGAAATGCATGAAATTGTGGTAAAGCTTGATGGTACTCTGCGATCGTATCGGAGCTGCAGATGTACGTCCTGTCAGCCATTCTCAGGGGCCGGTCCATTGCCATCCATATACCTCAACATGACCGTCCATTTGATCGGTTCCTGATGCAGATCCGATGGGCCCACAGACAAGACGTCGAGGATCAGTGGAAGGAGAGAATGTAATCAACGATACATGCCGTGGATGCACCCTTCGACTCTGCTGAGAATCCGAAAAACCCACTGTGCTTTAGCCACAACAGACCTGACACTGGCGACTGAATTTGTTCAATGCCCCTTACAGTGGCAGAGTCATCGAACTTGAAGGCCCGTAACCGTAAGTTTCGACCCTTCAGATAGAAATGTAGATCTGGTGCGCTCATTGAATGTGTAAGCTTGCTCCGAGATATGCATCAAGATAAGTCTCTTTCCATATCGGATCAGAGTCCCCCTGCAACTTCGTCCCTAGTTTCACTCTTCACAGGCGACATCGGACAACTTCAAATTCTGAAGAATGATACGGCGCCCAAAGACTGCCCTACGACGAGTGTGTCACCGTATGCAGACCAGCAATTACCCCGGTATTCGTTGGGTAGCCAAAGCAGGTCTTGCCCATGATGCTGCAACCAGTCGTCCTTGATTGCCAGTGTTGGTTCAGGCGACGCCCTGACCTTTTGCCCGTCCTTCACCGAGCTGATTCGAATCTCCCCAGGTGCTAATTCCAATAGGTGATCAGCTACGACGGTCCGAAATGGGCACACGACGCCGCTGAGATGCTTGGAATATCTGCCTTGAGAGTAGCACAACAGACTCGTCGAGACGTTGCCTCGAGCTGATGTGCTGATGGCATGGACTTTGAAAGCAATGTCACCGGTTTGCAATTCACCGTCTTGAAACACCTCCTGTGGGTTATTCAAACCGCGGTCTGCCGTAAATACTGATAGTGTCCCGTTGGATGAGAAGGCGATCGCGTTCTTCGAGCTTCTAAAGCCCCCGAGAATCTGTCCCTCATACTCCTGACCTGAGACTGGTTGTAGACGTACTATACCAGAAGAAATCAGAGCCAGAAGTGTATTATCGGTGGAAAATACCATCTGTTGACATGATGCCTCATTCATGGGAAGATGTAATCGATGCCTTTCCTCGCCGGTCACCGTGTCCCACACGTGGACGAAAGCCTGCCCGAATTCCCCGAGCCCTTCGGTCGCCAGTAACGAATTATCGACAGTGAAAGCCGTGGCTATATGGATTGCGGGACTATATCCCAAATTGTGCCGTAGTGTACAATTGGACATGTCCCAGAGGAGGTTCGTGTCATGATTGGAAGATGAAACGAGGAGTGAACCATCAGGAGAAAACGCCAATTTACAGACGGCTTGCGTATGACCTGGTGGTAAGTCGTGAGCCGCTCTTGTCCACGTAGTATCCCACAGTCGTACCGACGTGTCCCGAGAAGCAGAAGCCAGAAGTCTACCATCGGAGGAACATGTCAATGCTGACACGCTTTCGGTATGGCCCTTGAACTGTTGCACCACTCTACTCTCACTTGCATCCCACAGACTCATTTCATCATCAGATGATACTACTGCAATGTAAGGCCATGCAGGACAGAACATCACCAGTCGAGTCGTACTATAGTGGAACCACTTAAAGTTGCGCATTATTATGCCTGCCAAAGTATCCCAGACGAAGAGCTCTCCTGAAGGGCTGAGTCCCAGCAGATTCCTACCATCAGTGCCGAATGCTAGATGTGCAATCCCTCCGTCGTTCGTCTGTAGTTCCACTTCTCCCGGATTCAGCTCTCTTCCATCCACGTTTTTGATTCGTACAGTACCATCACGGCGGGCTATCGCAAGTTGCTTGCCGTCGTCAGAGAATGCCGCTGCCTCGACACCGTTGACCCGCCGTGATCTCTCCCGGAGTACTACGCCTGACGTAATGTAGATCTCCAGAAAGATGCCGGATTCTACTTGCATCATGAACAGCCTCTCTCTGTCCCAGCTGAAGGCCATGACTAGTGGATGTGGTTCGCGATAATACCGATGACTTTCTAAGCCCGTTATCACTCGCCGCACTTCTTCACCTGCGACTAAGTCCCAGATTAGAACGCATGTATCGCAATCGCTCGAGGCGCATGCCAATAGCTGGCTGTCTTGCGAGAAAACAAGAGAATCTATCTAACGAAATTCCACGATGAGCTTCTGCTGGATGCTGCCAGTCAGCGTGTCCCAAAGCAATACCGAGGGCGTATGGCTCGTGAGCGCAGTCGCTAGAAGGGCCCCATTTGGCGACATTGCTATTATACCGACATCCGTGTCATGATGCAATCTCATTACTTCAGGGCCCCAAGTCGACATGACGTATGGAGCGTGGGATAGCCTTACAGCAATCTCGTGCTCAAAAACTTTCCGTACGATGGAGTCTGTGGGTGTGAAGACCAAAACAGAACGATATAGCTGTAAAGGCGCAAGATCCATGATGTATCCGTTCATTTGCATGAACCGGACTGCATCATCCAGAAAAGCTACAAGCCGAGGACAGCAAAGTGACACAATAACTCCATTAGTTTTGTGATCACCCACTCCAGAGGCGCCGCGGGATGATGCAACGCAGGACTTCAGCTGCGTCACGAGATCAAGAATGCTGGATGATTGGCCAAGCCAACATAGTGCTTCCAGCCAATGCAGAAAATGCTGTTGCAGAAACCGATGGACTTCGTCGTTGTCAACCAACTGTCTCTTGCTGTGAACCAAATGAGCGACCCAGAAGCGACAAGCATAAGCGACTTCAGGTCTAATGCATGCAGAGATCTGCGCCCCGGAAATATCTGCTCGACGAACGCCAGATACGTTCAACCCGCAAATGTCCTGCTTTAAGCCTTCTTCTGCCTGGAGCCGGCGCAGGCACTTGACGACAAGCTCACCATGCGTTTCTGTCTCATCAATGAACAATCTGCTCATGTGGCCTGTCTGCTCTGTGACCAGAAAGTCCCGGAAGGATTGATGGATTAGACGAATCGGATCTTGACGAGAGTCTGGAATGTCCAGCACAGAATGCAGATGTTGTAGCGTCTCTACTATACCATTGACAGGAATGGTAAGCAACGCACTGAGTGATAATACAGAGAGTGGGTCAGCCAGGAGTATAATTGGCCCAATGAGGTCTCGGAATTGCGAGACGACACGATCCTCCGAACCTTGTTCGGCAATGGCTTGCTGCAAGATTGGCGCGTAAGTCTTTCCAAGTTCTGAGAGCGACCCGCTTCTGTTCTGCTCTAGTATGTTGTGCAATCGTCTTTTGGGGTTGGCCTCCAATATATAGCGGGATATGGTGAAAGCAGAGATGAAGAGCGGTACTGTGAGTCGTACCAGCCCCTCGATATGTCCGGGACCAGGCCAGCCTACTGGCAAGGGACTGTAACCGAGCATCGATGCTCTTTCCCGTACTCCCATGAATTGATGCTGCAGGAAAATGCGAATGTCGCCCTCGATCGAACCAACCTGGGCATGCTCCAGCTTCACGTCTTGATGCAAACTTCCATCTACTTGCTGGAAGCCCAATCTAACGGGCAGCTCGGGTCTGCTTGTGACAAAGATGCGCATCTCAACGCCTTTGAGAACGCTCAGACGTGAGAGTAACACCAGCAACAAGCGTATTTCTTGCTCATTTTCGCACTCGTCTAAAGCGTCGATTACGATGACAAGTGTGCGTTCAATGGCTTGGGTCTGCAACGCAGCATTGAGGGGCTTCAGTAGCAGCTCTTCGAATTGCTGCGTCAGCGTTTTCTCACACAGCATTGCATCTGTGTCCAAAGCTTGCGTGACAGTTACTCGAGCTCCTTGGATACACTCCGTCATCTGCAATACAATCGTAGGAAAAAACTTGGCAGCATTTTTTCGGTCAGCCTCGCCTCGCTTGAAAAAGAAGCTTGCTCCAAGGTGATGTGACTTGTCGAGAGCTTCAGCAATGGTACGAGCGATGGTTGATTTGCCCATGCCAGCCTTACCACACAGCCAAAAGATGCGTTTCCCATTTGAATCTCTGGTCCAAGCCAGGATCTGTTCCAGTAGTATAGTCCTTGTTCCAGAGAGACAGGTCGCGCTATGTCCGGTGGTATAGGAGTCGAATGTAGCGCCTCTTGCTACACCCAGCTTTGCTTGCAGGATCGACCGCGCTCTGTCTTGGCCCAGCTGGCTCTGGATATGCGAGAAGCCCTTTTCAACATCGACTTGCAGGCTGTTGACTTTGTCCAATGAGCTAAAGTCTCTCATGCGTACCGTGTTCTACTGACCTTTGTGGGTGAGGCTGCTGAGATGATCTGCGTCCTGCAGCTCATCCGCGTCGAGGTATCCAAGAAGCTCTTTGGTGAATGCAGCCGCGGTGATGGCGGCATACCTCTGCCAAACATCATTCTTGTGCTCGTCGGCATAATCGCAGATCCCCCGGATGACAAGGCAGGGGAAGCTATTCATCAAGCCAGCAGCCTCCATCTCGAAACAGAGTGGCTTGATGTTTTCCCGATGCAGCCACTCGACGATTCCATCTCGCTCCACAGCATTCTTGACAACGACGTTACCAGAAGCAATTGTGCCGTAATGTATGGCAGGTGTCGGACGTGCATCAGGCTTTGCCCTTAGAATATCCTTCTCAGAGCCAGGAAAGCTATACGACAGCTTCATCATCTCGTTATTCTCGACTACTCCGAGTAATTGTGGAATCTGTGACGGGCGAATCTCGTGCTCAGCCTGTAATGCCGAGAGTGATGCACGCAAAACACGAGGAGGGCTGTTCAAGAAGCCCTTCCTCTCATAGTCAGTCGTTCCGCCAGCACCCTTAGCTTTGTACAGATCATACTGCACGACCCCACCGTTCGTGCCATCCGGATCGCTTACAACAATGTCACCAAGCAACCTCTTGTCTTCGTCAGGCACACCAGCGCCTATTCCGACGAAGAGTCCAATGCGGATGTGTGGAAGAGAAGCAAGGAGCCCATTCGCTGTCCCAGCGGCTGACACACTACCGTACTCTCCCGATGGAAGGGACGCGATGATGACGTTGTGCTCTCCTACTCGACCCCATGTATAGCTGTTTGTATCACTCCGGTTCTTGACAAAATCTCTCGGCTTGCCATGACGCTCGTCAAGCATCACTAAAGCAGCTGCTCTTTCATGCTTGAGTGCCGCGATCCATGCCACTGTATAGAGCGCGGCACTTTCGGGACTTTCCCCGAGTGTGCGCCTCTTTTCCAACCTGGGCGATTCGACAAGATCATGCGGCGCAGACCTTCTCTTGCGGGTAGGTTGCACTTCCGATACAAGAAAGGAGGCCTCGAGCTCGGATTCCTGCATCATGAGCTGATCGTGAGCGACTATGGGCGAAATCGACGGAGGACCTTGCTCGTCGCGTATGCAAGGGGGGCGGATGACATAGCGCAGTTGGCGAGTGGTCTTTAGCAGAAGGACATGGTGCAAACCCCTGTTAGCTATCGTGATGAGGTGATGAGGTCGTCTTAATATAGACTTGTATGAGATGTGGGACGGCTCAACGGACAAAATGTCGAGGTTGTGAAGACAGCGAAACACGCGACCTACTATATGCCATGACCGCAGTGCAGTAAATGCCCGCCTGCTTTACGGAGTGCAGAGCCTTGATTGGTGGTGTGGAAATCGCATGAGCCAGCGCACACGAAGAAGTTGCAGGCATCATTTGCCTTTTCTGCTTCTGCCAAGGAGGCGGAATCACGCCACGGCGGTTACAGTCGTTTCGGATTCAAGCCGGCCACCCCACGCTTGGCAGAACGCTAAACGACAACTCGTCACCAAAATTAGCTAGCCAGAGGTTAAGATCGATTATTTGCTATATAGTTGTTTAGATAGCTAAATCTGGTCAGTTTTTGAAGCTTAAAAAAGGTATAATAGTTATCTAATTACTTCTCTATAACGCTATAGTTACTTACTAACTCGATAAGGCTAAATTAGCTAACTTTATTACTCTCCTCTCTAATAGCTATAGTAACTATACTATCTACCGCAAGCTCTAAGTTACTTAGTTAACTATTTATAATATCTAGCTATTAATTAAGTTCTTTAGAGAGCTCTATCTATCTCTTTTAATATATATCTAGTATACTTAGTAGATTATACTCTTCCTTAAGACTTAACTCTTTACTTATCTTACTAATATACTAATAGCTTATCTTAACGAATTATAAGACTAGCTACTTAAAGAGTATAGCGAGAGGCTTAGATTAACTACTATTTAGAAGGCTATTTAGTAGTAGAAGTAGTCTTAAAAAATTACTTAAAAGAAGGTAACTAAGAGAGATAAGGTACTTTATATAGTATAGAGAGAGAGGTATAAGAGCTAGCTAGCTAATATAATTATTTACTTAGATAAATCTAGTTATAACAAGTATACTATATAGAGGTATTATAGCTAGTTACTATAAGGTATAGACTATAAGGATAGTTAGCTAAAAACTTATACTAAGAGATAGAGTATACTTCTAGCTATTATAACTAGAGGCTACCTCGAAGGTACTCTTATTTATTATAGCTTAATTATAGATCTTATTTTTTAAGACTAGTTAAAGTATACTATACTACTATAACTTAAGTCTAGTATAATTATAGTAATAGATAATACTTTAATCTACTATGTAGAAGAGATATAAAGGATTATTAAAGAGTATAGATTATACCTTAAGTACCTACTACCTTATTTGCTAGATTTTAATCTAATTAAATAAAGCTTCTTAGTACTAAAGATATAGATAAAGAGGCATTATACGTTAGCTTCTAGCTATTAATCCTTTAGTGAATTTCTAGTATATAGAGTTAGTTAGTATAGTAGTAAAGGCGCTTATAATTAGTTTAAAAACTATAGATATACTATAGAGTAGATTAAGTAAATTATATAAAGATAGAGATAAGGTTAAGCTTACGAAAAAAGTACTAAGTTATATTAAAAACTCTTTACTACTAGTACTACCTCTCTATACTACTAATCTAGCTCTTTCGAGCTAGATTAAATTGTTTATCTTAGTTATTAATATAGTTCTTTATATATCTTAGTAGTTATATCTATCTTAGCTACTAAGATAAATACTTCTAATATTAGTATAAGAGTAGTAAAATAGACTATATTAATAGCTAAGATAGGCCTTCTATATCGTTATTAAGTTAAACTCTTTAGCTAGATTATTATTACTTAAAGGCTAAAACTCTAAAGGCTTCTACTACTATTACTATATAGGTTACTTCCTAGTATCGAGTAGGAATATTCTACTCTTGTTACTACTATTACGTTAAAGGTATTAGTCTATTATACTTATAAAGCTATAATACTATATTAATTGTCTATAATGCTATCTCTAAGTACTAATACTACTTTATAATAATAGCTATAGGTTACCTAACCTACTTCTTAGTCTATAATAACTGTTCTCTTTCTACTAGTATCTATCCTAGATACGAATAATAACTATACTATATATCCTCTATATTAGATACTTACCTATCTAGATAGCCTTTCTTTAGAGACCTCGAATAAGACTACCCTTAACTATATAGAAGACTATAAACCTCTTCTTAACGAGCTATATAACTATTACTACTACACTAATAGAGACAATATCTAGTCTCGGCGATAGATATAGTAGCGTAGTTAGTAGCTCTATCCTTAGCCTCCTAGTGTTAACGCTACTATATAACTAGCTCCTTCTTAGTTAAACTCTTATTCTTATTATTCGATAACTTAATATTCTCTTCGTTATTATCTTTCTCCTTAGTAGTAGCTCTAGTAGAAGAAGACCTCTATTTCTATCCTCTATCTATAGCTACGTTAGATAAACTAGCTACTATAGGATCTAGATTATCTCGAGGAGTAGATATAAGTTTCTTCTCCTTATAATAGAAGAACGAACAAGTACTAGTAAAGTAGTTCTTCTTATACTTCTTAACTTACTTCTATGCCTTATATATAGTATAGTCGATCTTATAACGTATATCGTTTATATAGTCTATAGTATTATCTAGATTAGTACTAAGTAGAACACTAACTTCTTCGATAATAGTAGAGTTATCCTAGTAAGTATATCTAACTAAAGTATTACCTATAGGACTATTAATACGAAGGTATACTATAGTAGGGAAGGTAGTATAGATAGTTCTATATATATTAGGCTTACTAGAAGGTATTAATAAACTAGGCTTCTTCTATATATAGGCGTTAGTAAGCTATCGGTAGGTACTACTCTTAGACATTTCTAGAGTCTTATAGTTAGTATCGATACTATAGAACTAAGGAAGTATTATACGATATATACTAGTAGTAGAACTAGTAGAACTATAAAGAGTATAAGGTATAGTAAGATAAACATTACTAGCCTTATAAGGAAAGCGCTCTTATCTAGCTCTATACTTCTTAGTATCTACCTCTATATAGTAGGCATTAGTAATATTAATAACTAGAGTATCGTTAAGAATCTTATACTTCTTAAGGTCTTCGACCTATTCGGTAATATAATAGTATATCCTATAGATAATAAAAGTATAGTTAGTCTCTAGCTTATTATTAAGACTTATAGAACCTTAGATAGTGTTACGGTATAGGTTGTTTCCTAGTATCGAGTAGGGATGTTCTACTCTTGTTACTACTATCACGTTAAAGGCACTAGTCTATTGCACTAGTAAAGCCGTAATGCTATGTTAATTGTCTATAATGCTATCTCTAAGTACTAATGCTACTTTATAATAATAGCTACAGGTTACCTAACCTACTTCTTAGCCTATAACAACTGTCCCCTTCCTACTAGTGTCTGTCCTAGACACGAACAATAACTACACTATGTATCCTCCGTGTTAGATGCTTACCTATCTAGATAGCCTTTCCTTGGAGACCTCGAACAAGACTACCCTTAACTACGTAGAAGACTACGAACTTCTTCTTAACGAGCTATACGACTATTACTACTACGCTAACGGAGACAACGTCTAGTCTTAACGACAGGCATAGTAGCGTAGTTAGTAGCCCCGTCCTTAGCCTCCTAGCGTTAACGCTACTATATAACTAGCTCCTCCCTAGTTAAACTCTTATTCTCATTATCTAATAGCTTAATGTCCTCGTCGTTGTCATCTTCCTCCTTAGCAGCAGCTCTACTAGAAGAAGACTCCTGTTCCTACTCTCCACCTATAACTACGTTAGACGAACCCGCTACTATAGGATCCGGATTATCTCGAGGAGCAGGTATAAGTCTCTCCTCCTTATAACGGAAGAACAAACGAGCACCGGCAAAGTAGTTCTTCTTGTACTTCTTAACTTGCTTCTACGTCTTGCGTATAGCATAGTCGATCTTGTAATATATGTCGTTTATGCAATCTATAGCATTATCTAGATTAGCACTAAGTAAGACACCGACTTCTTCGACGATAGTAGAGTTGTCCTAACGAGCATGTCTAACTAGAGCATTGCCTATAGGACTGTCAATGCGAAGGTATACTACAGTAGGGAAGGCAGCGTAGATAGTCCTATATATGTTAGGCTTACTAGAAGGCGTTAACGGACTAGGCTTCTTCTGTATGTAGGCGTTAGCGAGCTGTCGGTAGGTACCGCCCTTAGACATCTCTAGAGTCTTATAGTTAGCGTCGATACTATAGAACTAAGGAAGTATTATACGACGTATACTAGTAGCAGGACCGGTAGAACTATAAGGGGCATAAGGTATAGTAAGACGAATGTCACTAGCCTCGTAGGGAAAACGCTCCTATCTAGCTCTATACTTCTTAGTATTCGCCTCTGTGTAGTAGGCATTAGTAATGTTAATAACCGGAGCATTATTAAGAATCTTACGCTTCTTAAGGTCTTCGACCTATTCGGTAATATAATAGTACATTCCACAAATAATAAGAGTGTAGTTAGTCTCTAGCTCGTTATTGAGACTTATAGAACCTTAGACAGCGTTAACACTATACCCGGTAGCGAGACGACTAGGGTTAATGTCGATGTAGCGGAACTAAGTACGATCTCCAGCACGAGTGTACTTAGCATAGTAGGGGTATAAGATTAACTAGGTAAGACTGTCGGGACGACTAGCTACGTAGGCGTAGTAGTACTAAGGGTCCATATATATAGCCTGTTAGCCGAGAGAATAAAACATGTTACGCAACTAGCTAGGTTAAGCCTTGTTAGCACGATACCCGAAGTGATACTAATACATCTCTATCTCCTCTAGAAAGATGTCTACGAGACTAACTCTATCCTTGTCCTTCTCCTCGAACTACTATTTAAAGAGATTAAGCTTTATATTCCCGTCGGCAGTCTACTTATTAAAAAGTCTAGCCTTGAAGCTGTCTAGAATTACCTTCCTACGCTCGTCGTTAATGTAGCGCTCTATAGGCTTAGGCTTATACTTAAAGACACCTCGCTTAGCAGAGGTATAGGCATAACGATACTAGGCCTAGAGCTATATAGTAGTTTCTCTATGAACTCCTAAAAGGCCGAGAGTGCTCTTCTAGAACGTAGTATACTAGTAACGAATGCGCTAGGCAAGAACCTCTTGCGAGAAGTTAGTAAGTAGGTAAAGGCGCTATGCTAGTAAACAAGTATAAATGTAGTAGACCTTAGCTCTTATAGCCGAGTCCTTCTATATCTAGATCTAAACTAAAGTAGCTAGCTTAGTATTAGAGGCTGCCTAGCAATTCTTAAACTCCTTCTTGACATCTAGAGAGACTCTAGTATAGGTATAGACCTTCTCTTCTTCTAGGTCGATAGTATAACTCTTGCCTTTGTCTCTCGCGGGCGCCGAGACTAATTAGTCCGGGATAACTATAGCCGACCCTTTATAGTACTTGTTATTCTTATCCTTATCGTAGCGACGCCTCTTGCAAGGCGAGCTCCTATAAGGCTCTTCCTTAGCTTCTACCGTCGGAATAGCTATCTCCTTACGATTAGCCTACTCGAGCGCCTAGAGGCAATTGCGCTCGGAGCGGCAGAGAAGGTTAGTAGGCTATAGCTCTACGTAGCAAGATCCTAGATCTAAGCCGAGCTTAGACGTAGGATTACCGGGGTTTACTCGAGAGTTACTACCTGCGGTAGCTAACGTGGTAGTAGCTAACTTGTTAGCATTACTAACAGTTAGCCTATAGTTCTAAGTAGTAACGTCGTCCTTGGTAGCTTCTGTAGGGGCTTCGGGCACTACCGACGATCCGGCCTCTATAATACGACTAACTTCGGTCGGTGTAATAGACTCTATAAGGAAACCAAGAGCATCTTAAGTGTAGTACTTAACCTAGCGACTAGAGCGATCTATAATTAGCTTAGGAGCTATTAGATCTTTTAACTTTAGAGAGCTAGATACTTAAATTTTGTTATAGACTTACTCGATGTCGGCGCTCTAGATCTTGTAGCTAGTGATACCTTTCGAAGTAGCAATGCAAGTAATAGCAGCGCGGTAGAACATGTTAATAGTATAGCGGAAAGTCTTGCCTTTAGCATAGTAGTTAAACCTCTGCCTAGCTGTATTAGTAAGGCTACAGTACTAGTCGGTGTATAGAGGGAAGTTAGCAGGGTCGGAGACGGCTTTCAAGATAGCTATTTCATGTTCTAGTACTTTGTTCCTCCTATCTCTAACTCTCTTGTAGGTAGCGAAGGCTTCCGGAAATGTACTTTCCTAACTAGCCTCATCTAAGGTAACTATATTCTCCTTACAGATCGCACTAATAATGTCGAATAGAGCGTTATTAAAAAGGGCCTATACTTGGGTATACACGTCTAGGGCGCGGTCGACGAAATCTATACAAAGATTAGAGTTGTAGTAGCGTATATAGTCGAGAACTTCGTTAACGTTGTAAAAGGAGCAGCTACTATATCGGAAGAGTATATCTTAACTATTCTAGCCATTCGACGTAGTAGCGACAGCGGCCGAGCTAGGACTAGCTATAGGCTACCTACTGTCGTCCGCTATCGTCGTGAAAGTATTAGGTAAACTTAGTCTACTAATGTGAAAGTTGCGTAGTGTGTTAGAGTTTTACGCTATAGCTATTAGCCGTCGTTGTCGATGTAGAACAGCTTAAACGAGCTTAAAGAAAGCGCTCCGGTGTAGAGCAGAAGAGGGGTATATATCTATAAAAGTGTAGAAGGTGTAATATGAAGGTAGGAGGTGTCGAAGGTAGTCGTTAATGTAATATAAAATTTTTCTACAGCTATAGTAAGCGCACCCTTCGTAGTAACTACTTGCAACTTATACTATATTTGTCTTATATTACATTTGCCTCGTCTACTGCACCTTCGCACTTACTCTTAGAGGCAAGTTATACCTTATCTCTTTTACGCCTCTACTCTATTCCTTTGTTCTATACGCTTTGCTACTCGAATCTCTCTATAACTAGTAAACTCCTTTTTATTGTTCTTATTACTTGTTCTTTCCGAAAGTATATAAAGCAACTAAAATCGACTAAAAACAAAACATCTATATAAAGAAGTTAAACAAAGACAATTCTAAAGCAATTAGAATAAGGAAACTCTTTACTAACCTTAACAGACAGCCTTTGCTTTAATCTATCCTAACAGCTAGCGTGCACTTCTTGTTAAGCGTATCCTTGCTATTTACTGTCTATAGCCGTAGAGGTCTTCTTAGGTTTCTTGTTTGCGTAGGGTAGAGAGCTAGTAAGCGTACTTCTCCTTAGGCACCTCCTTCTTCTCCCCCTTCTCCTCTACAACTAATCTATAGCCACTACTAATCTAGATTAGAGGTTTACACTAGGAGTCGGCTAGATGGCGGTGTATAAGTAGCGTGTTATATACCTGCGTATAGTAAATCTAGATTTAAGCTAGGCTTAGATACGGGAGCTCTCGTTATCCCTTACGACCTTATCTCTTCGTAGTACACCTCCCTTACTAACAAGTGTCTGTCCCAGACACTAAAACTCTAAACTCTAAACAAAAGAGATCTCGATTACTTGTGTTGCTTGTACTTATCCGGATCGAAGTTCTCTAGCTAATCGATCTTAATAACTAGTTAGCGCAACGACTGTCTAATAGTAGTAGCTTTAACTTGTCGTTCGTCTATAGACCGATAGAGCTTTAGCCGTCGTCGGATATATGTGCTAGGAAGCACGTGTCCATGTAGCTTAGCTAGTTTATAACATCTAGAATTATAGATAGCGATAACTCTATATAGTCTATGCTATCGATTACAGAGCTTGTCTTAACGAACCTTCTTAAGATGTGTGTTGTGTACTAGCACTACATCTCCGACCTTAAGCTGTTCCTACTAGATGTTATAGCTCATGTCCTACACGTCTTTGTACTCCTCTCGTAATTGTAGAATTCTTGCACGAGTTTCTTCTAGGTTATTATCTCGCATCTAAAGCTATCGAGCGCGCGTAGCTATTAGGTCTTTATAAGTACGAATAGCTCTCTAGTCTTAGGTTCGCTAAGTGTAAATATCGAACTTAACCGGAAGAACTACATCTATCCTATACATTAAGGTAGCTAGCGTTTACTCTATAATTTAGTTCGTAGTTGTCCTTTCTGCCTAAAGGACAGCATATAGAAACTCTAACTAGCTGCTATCGTTGTCGTTAGTGAGCTTAGTAAGACTATTTACAATATTTAGGTAGCCTCTTTCTACCTTGTTAGATTATAGATTATAGAAAGAGGTAACGACGTAGTTAATATTAAATTATACGCAGGTAGCATACATAGCTTCCTTAAACTTAGATCCTCCATCGAAGACAATTAAACCTATAGCGCTATACCTAGTGATAATGTCTTTAAACAGGAACTTTGCTATAGCCTTAGCGTTAGCTAAAGTCAGTCCTTGTGCCTCCGGCTAACTACTTATAGCTTCCTGTGTAACAATGAGGTACTTCCTAGCTTGTAATACTAGTATATAAACGACATCGATATACTACTTTATATAAAGGGCAGGAACGCCTAAAGTCTTAAGCTCTTTAGTTGTGCGTTCTTAGGCTCTACGTTAACACTTATTATATATCTCCACGTAGTGCCGAATGTCGACGTATATTAATAGCTACTAGTACCTGTTAGAGATCTTTTTCTATATTGCCTCTCGCCTCTTATAACTACTATTGTCGTATAACGCACGTATGACCTGTTCTTGTTAAGCGCTATTATCCACGACATGTCTAAGAGGAGATCCTTTTCGCCCTTGTCGGAATAGGTGCTTATCCTATACTAAGAAGTTTAAAGCATTACGCTTAAATCGAACGAACTTTTTAGTATTTAGTTCCGGTAGACGCTAAAGAGTTACTAGATAGGTAGCTAACGCTACTAACTCTTCTCTGTAGCTAGGCTCGAGCACGTTATCTACTTATAAGGCGCGCACTCTAACTAGGAAGAACTTATTATCGATTACATCGTCGATATCTACTTCGCATGCCTCCTCCTAATCATCTAATAGGAACCTTAGCTGCCGTAATAAACTATTAGCTGCTGTGTTTTTACTCCTAGGAACATGTTAAACGTCGAACGCGAACAGACGAAGCTATGTAATCTACCGCGCTGTTACCGATCTAGGAAGGTCGGTAGTAGACCGATTAAGTTATACTACTAGTATGTTAGCGTCTGTTTCTACTACAAAGCTTACGCTATATAGATAGGACTATACCTTTTGTAAGGCCTTAAGCAACCTACGACATTCGCGCTTGCTAGAATCGTATTTGTGTTCAATATCTAACTATATACTAGATTCGAATCGAATAATATGTTATCTCTTAGGCTAGTTCTTGTCGACCTGTATAAGAGCTACTCCCTATCCGGAAAGACTCGTATCTACTGCTAAAACAATCTTGCCCGCTCTATCCTTGTAGTTAATAGGCATTAACGTAGGAGGCGAAGTTAAGGTAGTCTTTAACTTATCTATAGCTTCTTAGGCATCTCTCTCCTAGAGAAAAGGAATATCTATACGAAGCAGACAATATAGAGGCTTTGCTACGATAGTAAAGTCTTTTACCCACAGCCTGTAGTAGACGTAGACCTCTAAGAAGGAACGGACTTTAGTGCTATTAGTATACACTAGCTACTCGAGGATCTTAATAATCCTAGTGTTATCGGGATGTCGTCCTCGAGCATCGTAAAGGAAACTAACAATACTTAACCTAGCCTACAAAAACTGTAACTTAGCGCTAGAGATCGTGCATCTAGCACGCTCGATGTTAGCTAAGGTCCGATCTAAAGCTTAGATATGTTCAAGTATAAATCTCCGGATGCCTAGCTCTATTTCTTCTCTACTATAATTAGTACGTAGTCCTTTTACTCTGTTGTTATCTATAAACAGCTAAGCGTTATAAGGAATGCAATTCCGGAGGATAGTGTTATTTACACGATAAAACTACACTACCGAATTAGTTACTCCTTAGGGAAGAGTCGTCTACCGTATAAGGCCGAGAGGCGTTATAAAGGAGATAACATCTCTACTTAGTCTAGCTAATATAACTTGGTCGTACCCGGAGAAATAGTTAATTAGCGACACTACGTGCATACTCGTAAAAGACTCTAAGAAATCGTCTATAGAAGGTAGAAGGTTTACATCCTATATAGTAACGGAGTTAATCTTTATAGCTACGTTTACTATACGATACTAGCTACTTTATTTCTTGGCGACTAAGAACTACAGATTATAATAAGGTATATAACTTAGCTCTAGAAGTCCGTTGTCTATCTATTCCTTAACTATGTCTACTACCTTGCCTCTTAGGGACTTAGGCATAGGAAAGCTAGGTTCCTACTATAGTATATACGGGATTATTTGTATCTCTTAAGGTAGAGCAACTTTAGGTCGGACACGACCTATCTCTAAGAAGTCCTATACTAGCGCTACTTCTCGATTTAGTAGGACTTATATAAATAACTCTTTCTCTCGCAGCTATATCTCAATCCTAATAACGAGCTATGCTTCTCTTTCTTCTATAAGTCTCGACCTAGTAGGAATAGTAGAGAACTTAGATATAAGGTATTAGTAAAAAGGTGTATTAACAAAGGGAAGAAGAGCCTCTCGCTCTAAGCAGCGCTTGCGCTAGTATAGATCACTACTAGGTGTAGAGCTATCTATGTCGTATATGTCTATAGGTTAAACCTTCTTGTCTTTCCGTTTGTATAGCGTCTCTACTTACATCTTAGGTACCTCTATATGTCTTTAAAGGCCGAGCTTAACTACCGACAGCAGGGAGAACTAGTTATCCTTATATAAGGTGCAGAACTCGAGGTTATAGCCTACTAGAGATAGAATAAACTAATAACGTAACCTAGCTAATCCCGTACTTCCCGATCTTAAGCCGGGCTTAAATTCGGCAAGGCTTGCTACCTGATAAATCCTTCTATCTCCTAGATCTAAGCTAGGCTTAAATCCGGGTAATTCTATAGAGCTGCTTAACCTTAACTAATTATCCCTCTATCTTTCGGCTAAGGCTATATTTTTAGGACCTACCTATAGGTCGTATCTTAGATTATATAACACTAACTCCTTGCATTTACCGACCTTAAACGCCTAAATAGAAACCCCATTAGAAACAGAAGACAAAGGAGACTCCTCCGGCTATATATATGCGACGCCTAAGCTAGGAATAACGCCGCTTACTTGTTTAAAGCCTTCGACATCCGGGTTAGCTCGTAGAACAATTAATTCTTAGGACCTTTAGACTTAACGCCTTAAAAGGTAACCTTGCGAGTTCTATTATTAGACTAGATAGTGCTCTACTAAGAGCCATTATCTATATTCCGAGATAAGAGACAGGCTTTACGTTTATATAGGCGGCCAAGAATAATGTACTCTAACTTGCGATCCGTTAGCAGGAAATAGGTGTTAGTAGTAACTCCTCCGACGTTAATATAGACGTTTATATACGCCCCGGAGAAGTAACCTATTCCCGTAGCATCTAGCATTTCGATGCTAAGCTCTTACACTAGTAACCTAAGTTCTATAGCTAGGTTCGTAGACATTAGGTTACATTCTGCTCTACTGTCTAAAAGAGCCTACACCGAATGTATGTTATGCCTAAGGCTAACAATAAGCTTCGGACTAGCTACTGTTACTAGCTCTTCCGAGGATCCTTGTTAAATAGCTTCTTACTCGTTATCTAAAGCCACTAGTTCCTCTAGTTGCTAGAGAAGGCTTACCTTAGCACAGGAGAGGCGGAACAACTCTAGAACTTTATTGCTAGGAAGGTCTAGATTGTCGAACCTCTAGTAGAGAATGTAGAAGAGAGGTTAGAACATGCCGAGAAGAGTGCCTATACGTAAGGTAATGTTCGAGTCTAATAGAGATCTTATAGCATTCTAAGGATTAGTAGTTTACTAAAGGACCTTATCGAACCTCTAAGTCTTTAGTATCTTCTTTTAAGTAGAAACAGGATTATTCGATTAAGCCTCTATCTTAATATCTTAATCTCTCTTAGGCCCTATAGTAGTAGAGTAGCTCCTCTCTACACTTACACCTATAGGCACGACCACCTCGGAAGGACCCGCTATAGGTTAGTAGTTTCTAGCACGAAGAGACCTTATAACTCTATAAGATAGATGTTAAGCCCCGGGCTTCTAGACACTAGTAGTAGACGCTTTCGTCTTGCTAGCACGAGTAGAAGGAGATGTCTGTTAGGTAGCAGCTAAGATAGACACTTCTTGAGAGTTAGGGAACTCTTCTAACACGAAATTAGTGCACTAGATCGAGTTATTAGCTTCTTCGTCGGAGTTGTCTTCTATATAGAGATACTAATAGTCTAAGTTTTGCACTAAGAGTTTGCCCCGAGCAATAAGACGTTATTCGATTTATTCCTTCTAGGACTAGGTAGCTCCTTTATTATAACGAGCTAACTTTCCTACGGGGTTCTCTAGATTCTTAGCCGAGCTCTAGAACATGCGCGGACCTTAGAAATAGATCAAGCCACGATCTACTAGGTTAGTAATAGATAGGCAATTCCTACAGGAATGTCCCTCTACCTTACAAAACTAACAACTACGAGAGTTTGCAGGTGCAGGTCTAATAGCAGCTCTAGACATAGGATATGCTCGAGGAGTTATATACTAGTTAGGCTAAGCGACAGGAACAGGTACTATAGGAGCAGACTTAACCTGTAATAGCTATACTAATAGCTTTTCGATACTACGAACTAACTCTTATATGCTTGTTCCGAGCACTAAACTCTCGTTAGGCTATATCGCTAGCGAGCTATTCGTTGCCGGCCGAGAGTCTACCGATACCTTCTTTATAGGAGCCTCACTTATAGACTAAACTTTAGGGGTACTCTAGAAAGACTTAAGACGTTATATCTCCGAAATCTTGTCTTCCGCCAGCCTCTAGATCTTGTCGAAATGCTTAAAGGTATCTAGATGTTTAACATCTATACTACTCTTAGCACGAACATAGTTCCGGATGTGAGCTAGAAGGCCTTCTATAAACTAAATCCCTCTAGTGATTATATCTAACCTAGTCTCTCCGAGGGAGTCTATAGCTCTTCTAAACATACGACTGTATTATATCATCTCTTAGTAAGATTAGCGTAGGGTGTCTCTTAGTCGTTCTAGGTAGGCGTAAGAAGTCATCTAGTAGGTTAAGTCTATCTCTTCGAAGCTAAGTCTTATCTTCTCTCTTAAGCTCTTCTAGTTGTGTGTAGTCTATCTAGTATAGGACTTAATCTGTTCTCGAATACTTGCTAAATAATACTAAGGAAGGCGTCGTATAGTAACACCCTTAGCTAGCTAATAGGTAGATATAAAGGTATCTTATTCTTCGAGAAACTCGAAGATATTAGAACTATCGAAGAAGGGTACTCTCTGTTAACTAGTATTAGGAGCCGGTATAGTCACCTACACCACAAATGGATACATAGGGTGTGTAATTACCGAAGGTGCCAGTGTCTGTTAAGGCGGTAGAGGCAAGGAAGACAATAATAAAGAAGCTACCTATTTAGTCTTCTCCGCAACTAGGGTACTATAATCCTTCGTAGGCTTCTCTTTATTATTGTCGCTGCTAGCTAAGGCAGGAGGGGGCGGATCTCGATATCTATCGAATAGAGCACTAGCTCCGAAATCGCCTATAGCTATAGCAGTTAGAAGGTTTATTATCTAAGTTCTCTAGTTTCTCCCTTTCAGAAGCAATATCGCATATGTAATATACTCTCCTATTAGGACAAGAAGCAACACTTATATTCTCCTTAGATGCTCGATAGTAGAGGACCCCTTATCTATATAACTCTTTATATAGCTCTAAGCCTTAGGGCATAGAGGCAAATCTCTACATCTCGGCTAATTATGTAACTAGTGTAGCCTTACCTATAACTTGTATAATGTTCTAGATTTAAGCTAGGCTCGGATCTAGGAGTAGCGTTAATTACGATCGTCTATAGTAAGTTTTTAGAGTCTTTCTCTTTATAATCTGTTAGGGTCTTCGTGATCCCTACGTCCTATAGTTCTAGAAGAAGCCTTTTAAGCGTTCTAGTGTACGTTAGTATACTAAAGATAGTGCCTCTCTTGATGTCTCTATTGTATCCTCCTTATACAAATACAACGTTACACTACGAAAACGACTATAGATTATAAACGTATATACCGTGTATAAACCTATAAAACTCTGCAGAAGCTAGAGCAACCTTTAACGTGTGTGACTAAAAATGAACAAAACTCGATATGCCGTTAACTACGAATTAGACGCCCCCTAGACGAGATTACTAATGTTGTAGTATAGGTTATTTCCTAGTATTAAGTGGGGATGTTCTACTCTTATTACTACTATCACGTTAAAGGCACTAGTCCATTGCACTAGTGAAGCCGTAATGCTATATTAATTGTCTATAATGCTATCTCTAAGTGCTAATACTACTTCATGATAATAGCTGCAGGTCACCTGACCTGCTTCTTAGCCTACAACAATAGTATTAATACTATACCTAGTAGCGAGACAACTAGGGTTAATATTAATATAGTAGAACTAAGTATAATCTCTAGTATAAGTATACTTAGTATAGTAGAGGTATAAGATTAACTAGGTAAGACTATTAGAACGACTAGCTATATAGGCGCGGTAGTACTAAGGGTCTATATATATAGTCTATTAGCCGAGAGAATGAAATATATTATATAACTAGCTAAGTTAAGCCTTATTAGTATAATACTCGAAGTAATACTAATATATCTCTATCTCCTTTAGGAAGATATCTATAAGACTAACTCTATTCTCGTTCTTCTCTTTAAACTACTACCTAAAGAGACTAAGCTTTATATTTCTATTAGTAGTCTACTTATTAAAAAGCCTTACCTTAAAACTATCTAGAATTACCTTCTTATACCTATCGTTAATATACTACTCTATAGGCTTAGACTTATACTTAAAGATATCTCTCTTAGTAGAGGTACAAGTATAATAATACTAAGCCTAGAACTATATAGCTATCTCTCTATAAACTTCTAAGAGACTAAAGGTACTCTTCTAGAACGTAGTATACTAGTAACAAATATAGTTAATAAGGATCTCTTACGAGAAATTAGTAAGAAGGTAAAGATACTATACTAGTAAATAAGTATAAATATAGTAGACCTTAGCTCTTATAGCCGAGTTCTTCTATATCTAAATCTAAACTAGAGTAGCTAGTTTAGTATCGGAAGCTATCTAGTAATTCTTAAACTCTTTCTTAATATTCTAGAAGACTCTAGTATAGATATAGACCTTCTCTTCTTCTAGATTAATAGTATAACCTTTACTCTTATCCCTCGTAGATACTAAGACTAATTAGTCCGGAATAACTATAGCTAACTCTTTATAGTAGTTATTACTCTTATCCTTATTATAGTAACGCCTCTTACGAGGTAAACTTCTATAAGGCTCTTCCTTAGTTTCTACTATTAGAATAGCTATCTCCTTATAATTAGCCTACTTAAGAGTCTAGAGGTAGTTATACTTAGAGTAGTAGAGAAGGTTAGTAGGCTATAGCTCTACGTAACGAGTATCTAGATCTAAGCTAGGCTTAGATATAGAATTACTAGAGTTTACCTAAGAGTTACTACCTATAGTAGCTAATATAGTAGTAGCTAACCTATTAGTATTACTAATAGTTAGCCTATAGTTCTAAGTAATAGTATTGTCCTTAATAGTTCTAATAGAGATATTAGATATAATCGATAATATTTCTTTTATAATATAGCTAACCTTAGTTAGTATAACCGACTCTATAAGAAAGCTAAGAGTGTCTTAAGTATAATACTTAACCTAATAACTAGAGCAATTAGTAATTAGCTTAGGAGTAGTAAGATTCCTTAACTTTAGAAGACAAGTAGCTTAGATCTTATTATATACCTACTTGATATTAGTACTCTAGATATTATAGCTAGTAATATCTTTAGGAGTAGTAATACAAGTAATAGTAGTATAGTAGAGTATATTAATAGTATAGTAGAAGGTCTTATCCTTAGTATAGTAATTAAACCTCTATCTAGTAGTATTAGTAAAGTAGTAGTACTAATTAGTATATAGGTAGAAGTTAGTAGAGTTAATAACGACTTTTAGAATAGCTACTTCGTACTCTACTACTTTATTCCTCCTATCTCTAACTCTCTTATAGATAGCGAAGACTTCTAGAAAAGTACTTTCCTAACTAGCCTTATCTAAGGTAACTATATTCTTCTATTAAATCGCACTAATAATGTTAAATAAAGCATCGTTAAAAAGAGCCTATACTTAGGTATATATACTAAGAGCATAGTTAACAAAATCTATATAGAGATTAGAGTTATAGCTACGTATATAGTCGAGAACATCTTTAACATTATAAAAGAAGTAACTACTATATTAGAAGAGTATATTATAGCTATTCTAGCTATTCGAGATAGTAGCGATAGTAGTTAAGCTAGGACTAGCTATAGGCTACTCTCTATTATCTACTATTATTATAAAAGTATTATATAAACTTAGTCTATAGATATAAAAGTTATATAGTATATTAGAATTTTACGCTATAGCTATTAGCTATTATTATTAGTGTAGAATAGCTTAAATAAGCCTAAAGAAAGTACTACGATATAGAGTAGAAGGAGAGATATATCTATAAAAGTATAAAAGGTATAATATAAAGGTAGAAGATATCGAAGATAGTTATTAATATAATATAAAATTTTTTAGTAGCTATAATAAGTATACCCTTCGTAGTAACTACTATAATTTATATTATATTTATCTTGTATTACCTTTGCCTTGCTAGTTATATCTTTATACTTATTCTTAGAGGTAAGTTATACTTTATCTCTTTTATATCTCTAGCTTATCTCTTTATCTTCTATTCTTTATTATCTAAATTCTACTATAAATAGTAAGACTCTTCTTTATTGTTCTTATTACTTGTTCTTTCCGAAAGTATATACTAGAACTAACTAAAATAAAAATAACTAAATAAAGAAGTTAAACAAAAATAATCTTAAAGTAGTTAAGATAAGGAAACTTGTTACTAAACTTTAGTAAATAGCCTTTACTTTGTTCTATCTTAACCTTCTCTCTATAGTAGTTAACTTATACTTCTTATTAGGTATATCTCTACTATTTATAGAGGTAAAGGTCTCTTTAGGTTTCTTATTTATATAAGGTAGAGAGCTAGTAAGTATACCTCGCCTTAAGCGTCTTCTTCTTCTACTTCTTCTTCTTTGTAACTAATTTATAGCTACTACTAATCTAGATTAGAGGTTTATACTAGGAGTTAGCTAGATAGTAGCTTATAGGTAGTATATTATATACTCGCGTATAACGAACCTAGATTTAAGCTAAGCTTAGATATAGAAGTACTTGTTATTTCTTATAACTTTAACTCTTTAGGTACGTAGTATACGTAATATACCTCCTCTACTAATATATATCTATCCTAGACACTAAAACTCTAAACTCTAAATAGAAGAGATCTAACTACTTATATCGCTTATACTTATCTAGATCGAAGCTCTCTAGTTAGTTAATTTCTATAACTAGTTTATATAATAACTATCTAATTATAATAGCTTTAACTTGTTGTTTATCTACCGATCGATAAAGTTTTAACTGTCTTTAGATATAAGTACTAGATAGTATATATCTATATAACTTAGCTAATTCGTAACATCTAGAATTATAAATAGCTATAATTCTATATAGTCTACATTATTAATCTTATAGCTTATCTTATCGAACCTTCTTTAGATATATATTATAGACTAAGACTATCTCTTTAACCTTAAGCTATTCTCTTTAGATATTATAGCTTATATCCTAAACGTCTTTATACTTCTTGCGTAATTATAGAATTTATATATAAGTCTCTTCTAGGTTATTATCTCGTATTTAAAGCTACTATATACGTATAGCTATAAGATCTTTATACGTCTAGATAGCTTACTAATCTTACATCTACTAAGTATAAATATTAAACTTAACTAGAAGAACTATATTAACTCTATATATTAGAGTAGCTAGTGTTTGTCTTGTAATTCGATTAGTAGTTATTCTTTTAGCCTATAGAATAGTATATAAAAACTCTAACTAGCTAGCGTTATTATTATTAGTTAATTTCGTAAGGCTATTAATAATATTTAAGTACTTCTATTCTACTTTATTAGATTATAGATTATAGGAAGAGGTAATAATATAATTAATATTAAACTAAATATAGGCTATATATATAGCTTCTTTAAACTTAAATTCTCTATTAAAGATAATAGAGCCTATAGCTCTATATCTAGTAATAATATCTTCAAATAGGAACTTTATAATAGTCTTAGCATTAGCTATAACTAACCTTCGTGCTTCTAGCTAACTACTTATAGCTTCTTGTATAATAATAAGGTACTTTTTGGTTTATAATGCTAGTATATAAACGATATTAATATACTACTTTATATAAAGGATAGGAATGTCTAAAGTCTTAAGCTTCTTAGTTGTATATTTCTAAGCTCTATACTAATACTTATTATACGTCTCTATATAGTACTAAATATTAATATATATTAATAGCTACTAGTACCTATTAGAGACTTTCTACTAGGTTACTTCTTAGCCTTTATAACTACCTTTATTATATAGTATATATATAACTTATTCTTATTAGGCGCTATTATCTACAATATAGTAGAGAGGAGAACCTTGTCGTTCTCGTTAGAATAAGTACCTATCTTATACTAAGAAGTTTAAAGTATTATACTTAAATCGAACAAACTCCTTAGTATTTAGTTCTAGTAGATAGCAAAGTATAACAAGATAGGTAGCTAGCTCTACTAACTCTTCTCTATAGCTAGGCTTAAGTACGTTATCTACTTATAGAGTATATACTTTAATAGAGAAGAACTTATTATTAATTATATTATTAATATCTACTTTATATACTTCTTCTTAATTATCTAATAGGAACCTTAGTTAGTATAATAGCCTATTAACTATAGTATTCTTACTTTTAGAAATATATTAAACATCGAACGTAAATAGATAGAGCTATATAATCTACTAAGCTATTACTAATCTAGGAAGGTTAGTTATAGACTAATTAAGTTATACTACTAATATATTAGTATTAGTTTCTATTACGAAGCTTACTCTATAAAGATAGAACTATACCTTCTATAAAGCCTTAAGTAACCTATAGTATTTATACTTACTAGTATTATACTTATATTCTATATTAGACTATATACTAGATTTAAAATATATAATATACCTTCTCTTAGACTAGTTCTTATCGACTTATATAAGAGCTATACTCTACTCTAAAAGGCTTATATCTATTATTAGAATAATTTCCTCTATACTCTCGTTATAATTAATAGATATTAGTATAGGAGGTAATATTAAAGTAGCTTTTAACCTATCTATAGACTCCTAGGTATCTTACTCTTATAGGAATAAAACATCTATACAAAGTAAACGATAGAGAGGTTTTATAATAATAGTAAAATCTCTTAACTATAGCCTATAGTAGATATAGACTCTAAGAAAGAAGCGAACTTTAATAGAGTTAGTATATACTAGCTATTCGAGGATCTTAATAATCTTAGTATTATTAGAATATCGTTCTTGAGTATTATATAGGAAACTAATAATACTTAAACTAGCCTATAAGAACTATAACTTTATACTAGAGATTATATACCTAGTGTACTTAATATTAGCTAACGTTTAATCTAAGGCTTAGATATATTTAAATATAAACCTATAAATCCCTAGCTTAGTCTCCTCTCTACTATAGTTAGTTTATAGTTCTTTTACTCTATTATCGTCTATAAATAGTTAAGTATTATAAGGAATATAGTTCTAGAGAATAGTATTGTTTATATAGTAGAACTATACTACTAAATTAGTTACTCCTTAGGGAAGAGTTATCTACTATATAAGGCCGAGAGGTGTTATAAAGGAGGTAATATCTCTACTTAGCCTAGCTAACGTAACTTAGTTATATCTAGAGAAATAGTTAATTAGTAATACTATATATATACCTACGAAGGACTCTAAGAAATTATCTATAGAAGGTAAAAGGTTTATATCCTATATAGTAATAGAGTTAATCTTTATAGCTATATTTACTATATAGTACTAGCTACTCTATTTCTTAGCGACTAGGAACTATAGATTATAATAAGGTATATAACTTAGTTCTAGAAGTCTATTATCTATCTATTCTTTAACTATATTTATTATCTTACTCTTTAGAGACTTAGGTACTAGAAAGCTAGGTTCCTACTATTCTCTCTTCTATAAGTCTTAACCTAGTAAGAATAGTAGAGAACTTAGAAATAAGGTATTAGTAGAAAGGTATATCGATAAAGAGAAGAAGAGCTTCTTACTCTAAGTAGCACTTACGCTAGTATAGATTACTACTAGGTATAGAGCTATCTATATCGTATATATCTATAGGCTAAACCTTCTTGTCTTTATACTTATATAATATCTCTACTTGTACTTTAGGTACCTCTATATATCTCTAAAAGCTAAGCTTAACTACTAATAATAAAGAGAACTAGTTATCTTTATATAAAGTTCAAAACTCGAGATTATAGCCTACTAGAGATAGAATAAACTAATAACGTAATCTAGCTAATTCTATACTTCCTAATCTTAAGCTAGGCTTAAATTTAGTAGGGCTTATTACCTAATAAATCCTTTTCTCTACTAGATCTAAGCTAGGCTTAAATCCGAGTAATTCTATAGAGCTACTTAATCTTAACTAATCGCTTCTCTACTTTTCGGCTAAGGCTATATTTTTAAGACTTACCTATAGGTTATATTTTAGATTATATAATACTAACTCTATATATCTACTAACCTTAAACGCCTAAATAGAAACCTTATTAGAACTAGAAGATAAAGGAAATTCCTCTAGCTATATACGTGCGACATCTAAGCTAGGAATAATGCTATTTACTTGTTTAAAGCTCTCGATATCTAAGTTAGCTTATAGAATAATTAATTCTTAAGTCCTTTAGACTTAATACTTTAGAAGGTAACTTTATAAGTTCTATTATTAGACTAGATAGTACTCTACTAAAAGCTATTATCTATATTCCGAGATAAGAGATAGACCTTATATTTATATAGATAGCTAAGAATAATATACTCTATCTTATAATCTATTAATAGGAAATAGATATTAGTAGTAACTCTTCTAATATTAATATAGATATTTATATAAGCCCTAAAGAAATAACTAGTTCCTATAGTACTAAGCATCTTAATACTAATCTCTTATACTAGTAACCTAAGCTCTACTATTAGATTAGTAGATATTAAGTTATATTCTACTCTACTATCTAGAAGAGCTTATACCGATTAAGTATTATATCCTAGACTAACTATAATCTTTAGACTAGTATTATAGTATAGGTTGCTTCCTAGTATCGAGTAGAGATATTCTACTCTTGTTACTACTATTATATTAAAGGTACTAGTCTATTATACTTATAAAGCTATAATACTATATTAATTGTCTATAATGCTATCTCTATATACTAATACTACTTTATGATAATAGCTATAGGTTACCTAACCTACGTCTTAGCCTATAATAACTATTCTCTTTCTACTAGTATCTATCTTAGACACGAATAGTAACTATACTATATATCCTCTACGTTAGATACTTACTTATCTAGATAGCCTTTTCTTAGAAACCTCGAATAAGACTACTCTTAACTATATAGACTAACGACTATCTCCTCTCTAATAAGCTATATAACTATTACTACTACGCTAACAGAGATAGTATCTAGTCTCGGCAATAGATATATTAGTGTAGTTAGTAGCTCTATCCTTAGCCTCCTAGCGCTAGCGCTACTATATAGCTAACTCCTTACTAGTTAAACTCTTATCTTTATTATCTAATAGCTTAATATCTTCCTTATTGTTATTCTCCTTACTAATAGCTCTAGTAGATAAAGACTCCTATCCTTAGGCACTACCTATAACTACGTCTAATAAACTAGCTACTATAGAATCTAGATTATCTCGTAGTATAGGTATAAGTCTCTCCTCCTTATAATAGAAGAACGAATAAGTACTAGTAAAGTAGGCCTTCTTATACTACTTAACCTTCTTCTAGGTATTACGTATAGCCTAGTTAATTTTATAGCATATATCGTTTATATAGTCTATAGCATTATCTAGATTAGTATCTAGTAAGACACTAGCTTCCTTAATAATAGTAGAGTTGTCCTAATAAGTATATCTAACTAGGGCATTACTTACTAGACTATCGATACGAAGGTATACTATAGTAGGGAAGGTAGCGTAGATAGTCCTATACATATTAGGCTTATTAGAAGGCGTTAATAGACTAGGCTTCTTCTATATATAGGTATTAGTAAGCTATCGATAAGTACTACTCTTAGATATCTCTAGAGTCTCGTAGTTAGTATCGATACTATAGAACTAAGGAAGTATTATATAATATATACTAGTAGTAGAACTAGTAGAACTATAAGGGGCATATAGTATAGTAAGATAAACGTTACTAGCCTCGTAGAGAAAGTACTCTTATTTAGCTCTATACTTCTTAGCATCTACCTTAGTATAGTAAGTATTAGTAATATTAATAACTAGAGCATTATTAAGAATCTTATACTTCTTAAGGTCTTCGACCTACTTAGTAATATAATAGTACATCCTATAGATAATAAGAGTATAGTTAGTCTCTAGCTCGTTATCGAGACTAATAGAACCTTAGATAGCGTTAATACTATACCTAGTAGTAAGATAACTAGAGTTAATATCGATGTAGTAGAACTAAGTACGATTACTAGTATAAGTATATTTAGTATAGTAGAGGTATAAGATTAACTAGGTAAGACTATTAAGACGACTAGCTATATAGGTATAGTAGTACTAAGAATCTATACGTATAGCCTATTAACTAAGAGAGTAAAACATATTACGTAACTAGCTAAGTTAAGCCTTATTAGTATAATACTCGAAATAATACTAATATATCTCTATCTCCTCTAGAAAGATATCTACGAGACTAACTCTATCTATATTCTCCTTATCGAACTACTATTCAAAAAGATTAAGCTTTATGTTTCTATTAGTAGTCTACTTATTAAAAAGTCCTACCTTAAAACTATCTAGAATTACCTTTCTATACTCGTTATCGATATAGTGCTCTATAGGCTTAGGCTTATACTTAAAAATACTTCTCTTTATAGAGATATAGACATAATAGTACTAGGCCTAAAGCTACGTAGTAGTCTCTCTATAAACTTCTAAAAGGCTAAAAGTACTCTTCTAGAACGTAGTATACTAGTAATAAATACGATAGACAAGAATATCTTATAAGAAGTTAGTAAGAAAGTAAAGGCGCTATACTAGTAAATAGGTATAAATATAGTAGACCTTAGCTCTTATAGCTAAGTTCTTCTATATCTAGATCTAAACTAAAGTAGCTAGCTTAGTGTCGGAAGCTACCTAGTAATTCTTAAACTTCTTCTTAATATTCTAGAAGACTTCTATATAGATATAGACCTTCTCCTCTCCTTAGTTAATAGTATAACTCTTTCTCTTATCTCTTATAAGTACTAAGACTAATTAGTCTAGAATAACTATAGTTAAACTCTTATAATAACTATTATCCTTATCCTTATCTTAATAATGTCTCTTATATAGTAAGCTTCTATAAGACTCCTTCTTAGCTTCTACTATTAGAATAGCTATCTCCTTATAATTAGCCTACTTAAGAGCCTAGAGGCAATTACGCTTAGAATAATAGAGAAGGTTAGTAGACTATAGCTTAGAGTAGTAAGCTTCTAGATCTAAGCTAGGCTTAGATATAAGATTACTAGGGTTTACTTAAGAGTTACTACCTATAGCTACTAACGTAGTAGCGGCTAACCTATTAGTATTACTAATAGTTAGACTATAGTTCTAAGTAGTAACGTTATCCTTAGTAGCCTCTATAGAGATATTAGACACTACTAACGATCTAGCCTTTGTAATATAGCTAACTTCTATTAGTATAATAGACTCTATAAGGAAATCGAAAGTATCCTAAGTATAGTACTTAACTTAATAACTAGAGTAATTTATAATTAGCTTAGGAGCTATAAGATTTCTTAACTTTAGAGAGTAAGATACTTAGACTTTATTATAGACTTACTCGATGTTAGTACTCTAGATCTTATAGCTAGTAATACTCTTTAGAGTAGTAATATAAGTAATAGTAGTATAGTAGAATATATTAATAGTATAGTAGAAAGTCTTATCCTTAGTATAGTAGTTAAACCTCTACCTAGTAGTATTAGTAAGACTATAGTACTAGTTAGTATATAGAGGGAAGTTAGTAGAGTTAGAGACGACTTTTAAGATAGTAGTTTTATATTCTAGTACTTTATCTCTTCTATCTCTAACTCTCTTATAAGTAGTAAAGGCTTCTAGAAATATACTTCCTTAACTAGCCTTATTTAAGATAACTATATTCTTCTTATAGATTACACTAATAATATTAAATAGAGCATTATTAAAAAGGGCCTATACTTAGGTATATATATCTAAAGTATAGTCGACAAAATCTATACAAAGATTAGAGTTATAATAGTATATATAGTTAAGAACTTTATTAACGTTATAAAAGAAGCAACTACTATATTAAAAGAGTATATCTTAACTATTCTAGTTATTCGATATAGTAGCGATAGTAGCCGAGCTAGAACTAGCTATAGGCTACCTACTATTGTTTACTATTATTATAAAAGTATTATATAAACTTAGTCTACTAATATAAAAGTTATATAGTATATTAGAATTTTATACTATAGCTATTAGCTATTATTATTGATGTAGAATAGCCTAAACGAGCTTAAAGAAAGTATTCTAGTATAGAGTAGAAGGAGATATATATCTATAAAAGTATAGAAGATATAATATAAAGATAGAAGGTATTAAAGATAGTTATTAATATAATATAAAATTTTTCTATAGCTATAGTAAGTATACCTTCTTATAGCAACTACTATAACTTATATTATATTTGTCTAACCTAACGTACCTTTATAATTATTCTTAGAGGTAGGCTATACTTCTTCTCTTTTATATCTCTATTCTATTTCTTTATTTTATACTCTTTACTACTTAAATTCCTCTATAACTAGTAAGTCTCTTCTTTATTATTTCTACTACCTATTCTTTCTAAAAGTATATATCGACTAAAAACAAAATATTTATATAAAGAAGCTAAATAAAGACAATTTAAAAGTAATTAGAATAAGGAAACCTATTACTAAACCTTAGTAAATAACCTTTACTTTATTCTATCTTAACCTTCTCTTTATAGTAGCTCTATTATACTTCTTATTAGGTATATCCTTACTATCTATAGCCTATAGCTATAAAGGTCTTCTTAAGTTTCTTATTTATATAGAGTAGAAGCTTATAAGTATATCTTACCTTAGGTACTTTCTTCTTCTTCTCCTTCTCCTCTATAACTAATTTATAGCTACTACTAATCTAAATTAGAAGTATATAATAGGAGTTAGCTAAATAGCTACGTATATATAATCTTATCTACTATATATATGTCTATATATAGTAAATCTAGATTTAAGCTAGGTTTAGATATAAGAGCTTCTATTATCTCTTATAACCTTAGCTCTTTATATATATAGTATATATAATATACCTCCTCTACTAATACGTGTCTATCCTAAATACTAAAACTCTAAACTCTAAACAAAAGAGATTCTAATTACTTATACTACTTATACTTATCTAGATTAAAGCTCTCTAGCTAATCGATCTTAATAACTAGCTAGTGTAATAACTATCTAATAGCTATAGCTTTAACTTATTATTTATCTATAGACCGATAGAGCTTTAGCTATTATTAAATATATATACTAGAAAGTATATATCTATATAACTTAGCTAGTTTATAATATCTAGAATTATAGATAGTAATAACTCTATATAGTCTACACTATCGATTATAGAGCTTATCTTACTAAACCTTCTTAAGATATGTATTATATACTAGTACTATATCTCTAATCTTAAGCTATTCTTATTAGATATTATAGCTTATATCCTATACATCTTTATACTTCTCTCGTAATTATAGAATTCTTATATAAGTCTCTTCTAGGTTATTATCTTATATCTAAATTTAGAATACTATTCTTAAGTATTATAAAGAAAACTATTAATACTTAAGCTAGCCTATAAGAACTATAACTTAGTACTAGAGATCGTATATCTAGCACACTTAATATTAGCTAGAGTTCGATCTAAAGCTTAGATATATTCGAGTATAAATCTCTAGATACCTAGCTTAGTCTCTTCTTTACTATAATTAGTTCGTAGCTCTTTTACTCTATTATTATCTATAAATAGCTAAGTATTATAAGGAATATAATTCTAGAGAATAGTATTGTTTATATAGTAGAACTATACTACTAAATTAGTTACTCCCTAGAGAAGAGTTATCTAGTATATAAGTCTAAGTAGTGTTATAAAAGAAGTAATATCTCTACTTGCCTTAACTAGTATAACTTAATTATATCTAGAGAAGTAGTTAACAAGTAACGCTATATATATACCTATAAAGAACTCTAAGAAATTGTTAACTAAAAGAGGAAGATTTATATCTTATATAGTTATAGAGTTAATCTTTATAGTAGTGTTTACTATCTAATATTCGCTAGATTACTTCTTCGCTACTAGGAACTATAGGTTATAATAAGGTATATAGCTAGTTTCGAGTAACTCGTTATCTATCTACTTCTTAACTATAGCTAACGACAAATAGCTCGCTAGTAATATAGCCTAACGAGAGTTTAGTACTTAGAATAAGTATATAAGAGTTAGTTTATAGTATCGAAAAGCTATTAGTATAGCTATTATAGGTTAAGTCTACTCCTATAGTATCTATTTCTATTGCTTAGCCTAACTAGTATATAACCTCTCGAATATATCTTATATCTAGAGCTACTATTAGACCTATACCTATAAACTCTCGTAGTTGTTAGTTTTATAAGGTAAAGAGATATTCCTATAGGAATTGCCTATCTATTACTAATCTAGTAGATTATAGCTTAATCTATTTCTAAGGTCTATATATATTCTAAAGCTTAGCTAAGAATCTAGAGAACCTTGTAAGAAAGTTAGCTTATTATAATAAAGAAGCTACTTAGTTCTAGAAGAAATAGATTAAATAATATCTTATTACTTAAGGCAAACTCTTAGTATAAAACTTAGACTATTAGTATTCCTATATAGAAGATAACTCTAACGAAGAAGCTAATAACTTAATTTAGTATACTAACTTCGTATTAGAAGAGTTCTCTAATCCTTAAGAAGTGTCTATCTTAGCTACTACCTAATAGACATCTCTTTCTACTTATACTAGTAAGATAAAAGCGTCTACTACTAGTATCTAGAAGCCTAGGGCTTAATGTTTATCTTATAGAGTTATAAGGTCTCTTTATACTAGAACCTACTAACCTATAATAGATCTTTCCGAGGTAGTTATACTTATAAGTATAAATATAGAGAGGAGCTACTCTACTACTATAGAGCCTAAGAGAGATTAAGATATTAAGATAGAGACTTAATTAAATAATTCTATTACTACTTAAAAGAAGATACTAAAGACTTAGAAGTTCGATAAGGTCCTTTAGTAAACTACTAATCCTTAGGATACTATAAGATCTCTATTAGATTTAAATATCTTAACCTCTCTTATATATTCTCTACTAGAGGTTTAACAACTCTAACCTTCCTAGTAATAAGGTTTTAGAGTTATTCTGTCTTTTCTATACTAAGGTAAATCTTCTTTAGTAACTAGAAGAACTAGTAGCTTTCGATAATAAGTAAGAAGCTATATAATAAGACTTCTTAGAAGAGCTAGTAATAGTAGCTAGCTCGAAGCTTATAGTTAGCCTTAGGCATGACATATGTTTAGTATAAGCTCTTTTAGATAGTAGAGTAGAGTATAACTTAATATCTACGAACCTAGCTATAGAACTTAGATTACTAGTATAAGAGCTTAGTATTAAGATGCTTAGTACTATAAGGACTAGTTACTTCTCTAGAGTATATATAAACGTCTATATTAATATTAGAGAAGTTACTACTAATATCTATTTCTTACTAATAGATTATAAGTTAAAGTATATTATTCTTAGTTACCTATATAAATATAAAGCCTAGCTCTTATCTCGGAATATAGATAATAGTTCTTAGTAGAGTACTATCTAGTCTAATAATAGAACTTATAAGATTACCTTTTAAGGAGCTAAGTCTAAAGAACCTAAGAATTAATCGTTCTATAAGCTAACCTAGATATTATAGACTTTAAATAAGTAAGTAGTATTATTCCTAGCTTAGGTGTTACCCTATATAGCTAGAGGAGTTTTCTTTATTTTCTACTTCTAATAGAGTTTCTATTTAGGTATTTAAGGTTAATAAATATATAGAGTTAGTATTATATAATCTAAAATATAATCTATAAGTAGGTTCTAAAAACATAGCCTTAGCTAAAAGATAAAGAAGTAATTAGTTAAGGTTAAGTAGTTCTATAGAATTATCTAGATTTAAGCCTAGCTTAGATCTAGAAGATAGAAGGATTTATTAGATAGTAAGCCTTACTAAATTTAAGTCTAGCTTAAGATTAGTAAGTATAGAATTAGCTAGATTACGTTATTAGTTTATTCTATCTCTAGTAGGCTATAATCTCGAGTTTTAAACTTTATATAAGAATAACTAGTTTTCCTTACTATTAGTAGTTAAGCTAGGCCTTCGGAGATATATAGAAGTGCCTAAGGTATAAGTAGAGACATTATATAAGCGTAAAGATAAGAAGGTCTAGTCTATAGACATATATAATACTAATAGCTCTATACTAGATAGTAATCTATACTAGTATAAGTACTACTTAAAACGAGAAACACTTCTTCTCTTTATCGATATATCTTTCTACTAATACTTTATATCTAAGTTCTCTACTATTCTTACGAGGTTAAGGCTTATAGAAGAGTAGTAAGTAAAGCTTATTATTAGAATTAAGATATAGCTATAAGAGAAAGAGCTATTTATATAAGTATTATTAAATCGAGAAGTAGCTCTAGCTTAGAACTTCTCTAAGATAGGCTAGGTCTATTCTAAAGTTATACTACTATAAGAGATATAGATAGTTCCCTATATACTATAGCAAGAACTAGGTTTCCTAGTGTCTAAGTCTCTTAGGAGTAAGGTTATTAAGATAGTTAAGAAGTAGATTACTATAGATAGATAACAAGTTACTCGAAACTAGCTATATATCTTATTATAACCTATAGTTCCTAGTAGCGAAGAAGTAATCTAGTAAATATTAGATAGTAAATACTACTATAAAGATTAACTCTATAACTATATAAGATATAAACCTTTCTCCTTTAGTTAATAATTTCTTAAAGTCCTTTATAGATATATATATAGTATTACTCGTTAACTACTTCTCTAGATATAATTAAGTTATACTAGCTAAGGTAAGTAGAGATATTATCTCTTTTATAATACTACTTAGACTTATATACTAGATAACTCTTTTCTAGGGAGTAACTAATTTAGTAGTATAGTTCTACTATATAAACGATACTATTCTCTAGAATTATATTCCTTATAATACTTAGCTATTTATAGACGATAATAGAGTAAAAGAGCTATAAACCGATTATAGTAGAGAAGAGACTAAGCTAGGTATCTAGAGATTTATACTTAAATATATCTAAGCTTTAGATTAAACTAGAGTAGTTTTTAGGTAGGGTTAGGTACTAGAATTACTAACTATAACCTAACCTAGAGTAACACTAGTACCTATAGCTTAGTAACCTAACCTAAGCTTAGTAGGTATAGTATTACTCTACCTTAGGTACCTAACTATATTAGGTATTACTTCTAGATACCTAATTCGATATTAAATACGTTACTTTCCTTTATATATAAGGATTTAACGTACTATAGTAGCTATATAGTTATCTAGATATTCTCTATACTTACTCTAAATATGATAATTACACATGTTAAAGCTTGCTATAATTTATATCTTAGTGTATATATGCTTCTTTATACGTTCTAATGTAGATAACTAGGTATGTTATTATCGTCGTTATCGTTATTGTTGTTATTAGTGTTTATATAGTATAATTATTAATGTTTATATATATTATATATTAGGTTTCGGAGAATTATTAGCGTAGAGTAGACGCTTTAGCTACTAACCTGTTAGGTACTATTAGGTTAGGTACCCCCTCCCCTAGAGTAACACTATAACTATATACTAGTATAACCTAGCTTAGTGTAGTATCTAACCTATAGTAACACCTACCCGCCTAGCTTTAGTACCTAGTACCTATCTAATCTAGTGTTACTAGTACTCAAAAACTACTCTAGATCGAACTTTAGCTAATTTTAAGCATACTAGGTATAATCTTTAGCGCTAAGTTATAGTTCTTATAGACTAGCTTAAGTATTATTAGTTTCCTTTATAATACTTAAGGATAGTATCCTAATAATACTAAGATTATTAAAATTCTTAAGTAGCTAGTATATACTAACTCTACTAAAGTCTATTCTTTCTTAGAGGTCTATATCTACTATAGGCTATAGGTAAGAGACTTTACTATTATAGTAAAGCCTCTATATTATCTACTTTATATAGATGTCTCTTTTCTCTAGAAGAGAAATACCTAAGAAGGTTAAAGACTACTTTAACTTTATCTTCTATATTAATGCCTATTAACTATAATAATAGTATAGATAAGATTATTTTAGTAGTAGATATAAGTCTTTCTAGATAGAGAGTAGCTCTTATATAGGTTAACAAGAACTAGCCTAAGAGATAATATATTATTTAATTTAAATCTAGTATATAGTTAGATATTAAATATAAGTATAATACTAGTAAGCGCGAATATTATAGATTACTTAAAGCCTTATAAAAGGTATAGTCTTATCTATATAGCGTAAGCTTCGTAGTAGAAATAGACACTAATATACTAGTAGTATAACTTAATTAGTCTACTACTAACCTTCCTAGATTAGTAATAATATAGTAGATTATATAGCTTTATCTATTTATATTTAATATTCGACATGTTCCTAAGAGCAAAAATATAGTAGCTAATAGTTTATTATAATAGCTAAGATTCCTATTAGATAATTAGGAAGAAGTATACGAAGTAAATATTAATAATATTATTAATAATAAGTTCTTCCTAGTTAAGGTATATATCTTATAAGTAAATAACATACTTAAGTCTAGCTATAGAGAAGAGTTAATAGAGCTAGCTATCTATCTTATTATACTTTACTATTTACTAGAACTAAATACTAAGGAGTTTATTCGATTTAAGTATAATACTTTAAACTTCTTAGTATAAGATAAGTATCTATTCTAACGAGGATAAAAAGGATCTTCTCTTAGGCGTGTTATAGATAATAGTGCTTAATAAGAATAGATTATATATATACTATATAATAATAGTAGTTATAAGAGACAAGAGGTAATATAGTAAAAGGTCTTAGATAGGTACTAGTAGCTATTAATATACGTCGATATTTAGTACTATATAGAGATATATAATAAGTATTAATATAAAGCCTAGGAACGTACTACTAAAGAGCTTAAGACTTTAAGTATTCCTACCCTTTATATAAAGTAGTATATTAATATTATATATATACTAGTATTATAAGCTAAGAAGTATCTTATTATTATATAAGAAGCTAGAAGTAGTTAGCTAGAAGTATAAGGACTAACTTTAGCTAATACTAAAGCTATAGTAAAGTTCCTATTTAAAGACATTATTACTAGGTATAGTACTATAGGTTCTATTATCTTCGATAGAGAGTCTAAGTTTAAGAAAGCTATATATATTACCTATATATAATTTAATATTAACTATATTATTACCTCTTTCTATAATTTGTAATTTAATAAAGTAGAACGAGACTACCTAAATAATATAAATAGTCTTACGAAGCTTACTAATAATAATAATAGTAGCTAGTTAGAGTTTCTATATATTATTCTTTAGATAGAAAGGATAACTATAAACTAAATTATAGAGTAAATACTAGCTACTTTAATATATAGAATAGATATAGTTCTTCTAGTTAAGTTTAATATTTATACTTAGTAAACCTAAGACTAAAGAGCTATTTATACTTATAAGGACCTAATAGCTATATATACTTAATAGCTTTAGATATAAGATAATAACCTAGAAGAGACTTATATAAGAATTCTATAATTACGAGAGAAGTATAAAGATATATAGGATATAAGCTATAATATTTAATAGGAATAGCTTAAGATTAGAGATATAGTACTAGTATATAATATATATCTTAAGAAGGTTTAGTAAGACAAGCTCTATAATTAATAATATAGACTATATAGAGTTATTACTATCTATAATTCTAAATATTATAAACTAGCTAAGCTATATAGATATATACTTCCTAGTATATATATCTAATAATAGCTAAAGCTCTATTAGTCTATAGACAAACGATAAGTTAAAGCTATAACTATTAGACAGTTATTATACTAGCTAGTTATTAAGATTAATTAGCTAGAGAGCTTTAATCTAGATAAGTATAAGCGGTATAAGTAATTAGAATCTCTTTTGTTTAGAGTTTAGAGTTTTAGTATCTAGAATAGATACGTATTAGTAGAGGAGATATATTATATATACTATATATATAAAGAGCTAAAGTTATAAGGGATAATAGAAACTTCTATATCTAAACCTAGCTTAAATCTAGATTTACTATACGTAGATACATACGTAGTAGATAGAATTATATATATATAGCTATTTAGCTAACTTCTATTATATATCTCTAATCTAGATTAGTAGTAGTTATAAATTAGTTATAGAGGAGAAGAAGGAGAAGAAGAAAGCGTCTAAGGTAAAGTATACTTATAAGCTTCTACTCTATATAAATAAGAAACCTAAAGAGACTTTTATAGCTATAAGCTATAGATAGTAAGGATATGCCTAATAAGAAGTATAATAGAGCTACTATAGAGGAAAGGTTAAGATAGAATAAAGTAAAGGTTATTTACTAAGGTTTAGTAATAGGTTTTCTTATTCTAATTACTTTTAGATTGTCTTTATTTAGCTTCTTTATATAGATATTTTATTTTTAGTCGATATATACTTTTAGAAAGAATAGATAGTAGGAATAATAAAGAAGAGACTTACTAGTTATAGAGAAATTTAAGTAGTAAAGAGTATAGAATAAAGAAATAGAATAGAGATATAAAAGAGATAAAGTATAACTTACCTCTAAGAATAAGTATAAGAGTATAGTAGATAAGGCAAATATAATATAAGTTATAGTAGTTACTACGAGAGATATACTTACTATAGCTACTAAAAAATTTTATATTATATTAATAATAATCTTAAATACCTTTCTACTTCTGTTTTACTTTCTATACTTTTATAGATATATATCTCTTTCTACTTAACTACTAAGTACTTCTCTTAAACTTCTAGAGCACTTCTTATATAATAATAATAGCTTATAGCTACTATATATAATTATAATATACTATATATTAGTTTTATAGAATGTCTAGTTTTATATATCGTTTTTATATAATAAGATAGCGAATAGCGCTAGCTAGCCTAGTGCTAGTTCTAGCTTATTAGTTATTCCTACTAACGCTAATAGATAGGCTAATAGTAATAGTTATACTAATAACAATAGCTAAGCTCTATTCTAATATAGAGACTATAACTTTAAGACTAGAGATAATATTATTAAGTACGTAAAGACTCTCGCTTTAGAGGATCGCCTATAGTTCTATAGCTACGTCTTTAACTATATTAGTACTATATATAGCTATATCGAAGATATAATCTTTACTATTATTAATAAGTTCTATACGAAGAAGGTCGTTAATATAAGTATCTAGGAGTAGAAGGAGACTTTCTCTTTAGTATATAACACTTATAATAGAGTTATAAGTAAGTATAACTATAAGGAGAAACACCTTAAGGATATTAGAAGTACTATTTGTAATCTAGAGAAGCTAGAGCTATACCTAGACTAGTACTAAAAGCTAGGAAATACTACCTAAAGTAACTTTAACTTTATTACTAAAGATAAGACTATTCGTAAAGCTATTAATATACTATACTATATAGCTATTACTTATATAAGCACGTAAGGCAAGCTTATTAAATAGAAGTTATAGCTTATTAATATCTCTACTATCTATACTCTCTTTTATTAAAGTAAGTTACCTAAGATAAGTAACCTTATACCTTAAGAGTTAATTACTAACTACTCTAGAAGGTTTATAAAGTACTATATCTAAGATAGTCTCGAGTTTCTAGTTAAGAGTATAGCTTTACTATAGATTAGCTATATCGAGGAGGTAGTAACGCTACTAACTATCTCCTATAAGAACTATAGCTTATTAGTATATAACTATATAAGGATTACTACTATCGCTACCTAGTATACTAGCGTTATACTAAAGAGTAATATTACTAATTAGTAAAACTCTAGTATTTCTAGATCTAAGCCTAGCTTAGATTTAGAATCTTATATAGCCTCTCTTATCTACTCTAAGGACTTAGTATATAGGTTTGTCTATATATGTCTATAATAGTAGTTACGTAAAGAAGAAGAGGTTATTAAGTATATTAAGTTAGTTAAGAAGGTTCCTAATATTCTAGAAGGTAGTAATTATACTAGTTCTTTATTAAAGAAGTGTTATATTAGAAATAATAGAGAGTTTATCTTAGCTAACTATTCTATCTCTATATCTATTATCGATAAGAGTAAGAGTAAGAGTATTATTACTCTTACTAAAGATTAGAAGCCTAAGAAGAAGTATAAGTATAAGAGTATTTCGAGAGAGTTTAAGATATCTATATCTTCTTAGAAGCTAGTAACATCTACTAAGCTAGCTATAGTAGTTAGCTAATAGTATATTAAGGATAGTAGCGTATAGAGTTTTATATATTATCTATATATCTAAGTCTTAGCTTATTACCTCTATCTACTTTCTAACATTTTCTAGAATCTCTTATATAATTATATTAACTACTAGTATAATATATTCCTTAGTAGTACTCTAGATATAATAGAAGTATATTAGGAGACCTTATAGTAGTTAATACCTTTAGCTTATTATAAGTATATAGTAACTAAGAGAGGCACTTTTAAGTATAAGACTATAGTTCTAGATAGGACTATTAGTAAGTAGTATTATAAGCTTATCCTAGATAAGTTCTACTCTAGTCTTTCTAATAAGTAGTTAGCTAATAGTAATATTAGTATAGACGTCTTTAAGTTCTAGTTTAATATAGGTCTTTCTAATATCTTTCTAGAAGAGATAGAGATATACTACTACTACTTTAGTTTCCCTAAAGACAAAGAGTAGCTTAGTTAGTTAAGAAATATATTTTATTCTCTCGCTTAGTAAGCTATATATATAGACCTAGAGTACTACTATCTCTATATAGCTTATTATTCTAATAGACTTCTTTAGTTAATCTTCTATCTCTACTATACTAAGTATACTCTAAAGAGAGATTATACTTAGTTCTATTATATTAATATTAATCCCTATCTTCTTATAGCTAGTTATAAAGTTAATACTATATAAGGTTCTCTTAGCTTAGATAATAAGAGCCTATATAACTATACTATTATTGTCTATAGGATATATTATTATATAAAGGAGTAGGTTATAGATTTAAAGTAGTATAAGGTTCTTAACGATATAGCTATTATTAATATCTTACTATAATACTTTACTACTAATAACGAGAAGAAGTATAACACTAAGTAAGAGCTCTTTTCTTATAAGGCTAGAGATGTCTATCTTACGATACTTTATATATCTTATAGCTTAACTAGACCTACTACTAATGTCTATTATACTCTTTTACTATAGTACTATAGTATTAGTACTAATTATAAAACCTTAGAGTAGTATAAAGATAGTACCTACTTATCCTTAGTAAACACTTATATAGAGAAGAAGCTTACTTCTCTTACCTCTTCTAGTAAGTCTAATATATATAGGTCTATATATACTACCTTCTTTATAGCTATCTACCTTAAGATTAATAGTTCTATAGGTAATACTTTAGTTAGTTATATCTATTAAAACGATCCTACTATAGTTAAGAAGGTATAGATTCTACTATCTAAGAACCTCGAGAAGGTATAAGCTTATATAGAGGAGATTTAAGAGTAAATTTAGAAAGCTATATATACTACTTAAGAGAAGGTTAAGGAATATAAGAAGTAATATTATATTAGAGCTTATTTATTCTTTCGATATAAAAAATAGAAGATAAAGACTACACCTTGTAATAATCTAGATCTAGAAAGTAAGGACACTACTATAGTAGAAGATAAGAGTAAGAGTATAGAGAAAAACAATAATAAAAGTAACAAAGAAGAAAATAGAGTATTAGACTTATCTAATAATAAAGATAAAAAGCTTACTAAAGAGGAGTTAGCTATTTAGTAATAGTAATATAAAAAGGCTAAGGAAGTAGCTACTAATTACGAATAGATACTAGTGTCTTTTAATACTTATAGTTATGTTTATTGTTAAATAGAAGTAGAGTATAGAGGTAGCTATCGTCTATATAGTTAAGAGTAGTCTTATTCGAGGTCTCTAAGAAAAGGCTATCTAGATAGGTAAGTATCTAATATAGAAGATATATAGTATAGTTACTATTCGTGTCTAGGATAGATACTAGTAGGAAGAGGATAGTTATTATAGGCTAGGAAGCAGATTAGGTAACCTATAGCTATTATTATAAAGTAATATTAGTATATAGAGATAGCATTATAGACAATTAATATAGCATTATAGCTTTACAAGTGTAATAGACTAGTACCTTTAACATAATAGTAGTAATAAGAGTAGAACATCTCTACTCGATACTAGGAAGTAATCTATACTATAATACTACTAGTACTTAAAGAAGAACTCTTTATTACTTATTATAGATAACAAATTAGACTACTAGCTAGTAGTTATACTCTATTAACTACTTTAGCTAATATTAAGCTCTTTAACCTTATCTCTTAGTACGAAGGTAGCTAGTATAGATATTGTCTCTAGCTATAGAGGAAGGCTTACTAATATAGTAAGCCTTAGCCTTATACTCTATAAGGCTAGAGGAGAATAAGGAGATATATATAAAGTTACTAATAGAGTTATTAGTTACTCTAGCTTAGAGAAGGTATACTATAAATCTATATTAAGCTTATTATAGTCTTTATCTAACTAGCGCTCTAGATTAGCTACTAGTCTATTAATATTTAATTACTTATCTACTATTAGCTTATAGCTCTAGTTCTTCTTTAGCTTTACATACGAGGCTACTAAGCTTATATTCTTTAACTTTAGAGAGTACTCTACTATTTCTTTAGCTTTAAGCTTAGCCTATAGGAGTAATTATCTATATAATAACTTAGCTAGCTTATTAAATACCTTTCTATTATAGTACTTACTCTTACTAATAGTAATGTCTAATTATACCTTTACCTTACGCTACTTAATATCTACTATCGAAAATACTACTACTACCTATACTAAGAGAGGAGTAATCTCCTCTACCTCTATAGACTAGTATACTCTTAACTTACTTAGTGTTAGAGAAATAGTTATCTATTAGCTAGAGAGAACAATATTATAGTTAAGTAGTTATATAGCTTAACTAGTAAGATTATAAAGGTAGTCTATATTATAAAGGAGTATAGAAGAATAATCTACTATACTAGCTACGAATAATACTTATAAGTAATTAGTATTAATAAAGAGATATAACTAGCCTCTCGAAGAAGAAGATAAAGATAGTAATAGCATTACTAGCCTCTTCGTACTAAGCTAAAGAGTTACACTAGAGCGCTCTTGTAGTAGTTAAGGTGTTTTAAAGTAGTTATCGCTAAGGTATACTATAGAGTAACACCTTTATATAAAGCTCGAATTAGTGGATATAGAGGTAATTAACTAATTATAGTATATAGCTCTTTAGCTTTATATACAGAAATCACAGCGACGACGAGGTATTTAAGCTATATCAATCAATGACCTTCACCGCCTATCCACCGGCCAATTTTTGGTAGTGTAGTCGCAAATTCGGTCGCCAAGGCGTGGGGTGGCCGGCTTGAATCCGAAACGACTGTATCTCGTTGGCCGCATGCATGATCTTCACAACATTAAAAAGGTTGTTAAAAGAGCTTCCTAGTAGGACATACGTCCTTCTGCAGCAGCAGATTTCTGATTGGGACTACATTGTTGATCTACCATTGATCAACAATTACCTTCCTTCTCATGTTAAATAACGACATAGCAGCTCGCTGGACTACAACGAAGTACAAAGGCATGATGATAGATCCCATCACTGCTTGAATCTACCATGTTGACCATCGACTTTCGTCCTCGTGGGCGTCGAATTTCTGCTGTAATGTGCTACGTAATCTTGACAAACTTCGCCCACCCTTTGTCTCCCTTCACCTCTGGCTCTATCGTGATGTAAATACTCTCAACCTTTCCATCCGGTCCGATAGACGTCCTTGCTTTGATGAACCTGGTCGGTACCTCAAAGTTGAAGTTGTCTACAGACTTCTCCTCCACCAGCCAATGATCACCCGAAACATGATGGAAGACAGATACCGCTCCGAGTAGCTCATATTTGAGGTGCATGACTACAGTGGTCGGTGTATCAAACCATTGGCGTCTTAGACGGTTGTCGTTTGGGTAGCCGAGATGAAGGGTGATGTTGCCGTATCCTGGATGTTGATATGTTCCAATGTATTCGTTGGGCGCTAGTGATGGCAGTATTGGAGGCGATGGCACATTCGGGTAGAGCTTCTTAGGCTCTTGGAGTGTGGCCTCCATGGCCTTGTGAACACTGGTCCAGAAGCTAAGCTACAATTAGCAGCGAACACAGACACGGCGTGCCATACTTACTGCTCATTCATATCCTTGCGTTCTGCCTCAGGCACATTCAGGAAGTCCATGATCAGCTTCCAACCCACGATGTCAAGTGCACGATTCGGTGCATTCTGCATGATGCTGAAACCCCACTGCAGGTCCGGGAAGTAGGTCCATCTTGAGAAGAAGCCTCCAATGGCACCGTTGTGATAGAATACTCTGTGGCCCCTATATGTCGATCCAAATGTCCCAAGACCGTAGAAAGTAGCACCATCAAAAGGTTCACCACTATCATAGCTGGGCCAAGACAGGGGATGCCTGATGGTATCATGATCTTCTGCGCTGACCGGGCCGGCTTTGTTCATCAGCGTCCTGGTCCAAACAGCATAATCATGAACATTCGACGTGATACCACCAGCTCCATTGAAAGCAGGTAGTACATCGAGAGGGAACTTGATGTAGCCTGCGGTCTTGTTGGTCCAAGCATATTGCGAAGCATGTACGCAAGTGGGCTCGAGAGCTTTGCATGCTTTCGCCTCGTTGACTCCCGTATATGTATGGTTCATGCCAAGTGGATCGAGCAACCAGTTCTGCAAGATCTCCTCAATAGGCTTTTCAGTCAACACCTGGAGGGCATTGGTCACCGCCGTATACATGAGATTGCAGTACTGCCATTTCGTCCGGAATGGTGCACTCGGCGGCAAGTGCCTTAAGATCTGTGTTTGATGCGGGATACTCATGGCGTTGTTGATCCATGAGAAGTCGTGTCGTGGTACACCGGTACGATGGGAAAGGGCATCCAGGAAGGTGACCTCAGCTGACTCGTAGGTTGTAGGCAGGAAAAAGTCCTCGGGCTGGATGTTGTGGAGTGGAAAATCCCACGTAATGTCCTTGTATGTCTCTTGATCTTGAACCACTAGCGCGACAAGGGAAGCAATGAACGACTTTGTGGTACTGGCACATTGAAACAATGTGTACGGCGTTACTGGCGTCTTTGATTCCACATCTGCGTATCCAAGTCCCTGGTGGTGTCAAGTTCTTGATCAACCAAGGACAAGGATGATTATAGGGACTGTCAGATTTCTGTGAAATTGAAAACGACCTACCTTGGCCCATGTTTTGTTTCCTTGGACAACGGATACTGCAAGACCTGGTGTGTTCCACTTCTCGAGCACGCCTTCGACATACTCATCGAACCCAGCAGTGAATGGATCATACTTATCCTCGCATCGTGCGTCGGATGCACGTAGAGGCTTTTGCTGGCTCTCGAAGAATGGTGACGGTTTGGGACAGCCTTGAATGGAGCTGGACACCAATGAGGCCAAAACAAGTAGTGCCAAATGCATTGTGGCCCTTTTCTACACCAAATGAAGCCCCTCTCGCAGAAGAGAAGCGTTGAGCAGTGGGTGAGGTCAAGCAGAAGTTCTACGTCAGGATGTCATTAACATGGTCAGCCTGGACGGAAACCATGTCCGTTTAGTATTAGTGAAACCCCTCGTTTTGCCTTTCAGGTGCCTTTCAGCTGGTTGTTTGTGTGCCGCCACCTCTGTTGACTTGTGTGTGGGGAGGAAAAAGATTGATTACTGCCTAATCTACCAAAATTAGGTGGATTGTAACTATATAAATACTTAACCTGTTAAACTAAGAGATAACTAAATTAAAAGAACTCCTTAATAGTAATAGATTAAGACAATAACTATTTAATTTAATTATAAATTAGTAAAGTTATTAAAGAGTACTTAGTTTAGCCTTAGGTAAACTAAATTAGAGTCCCTCTTAGTGCCTTAGCCTATACCTTAGTTAATATACCCCTTCACTAAATAGCTATAAGGCTGTTATAGCTAGTTAGTAGACTACTAACTCGAGGGATAGCTATTATAAGAAGGCCTTATACCTTCTAGGTAGTAATAACTTAGTAAGGCTATTAGCTAAGGTATCTACTAATAGTGTCTATATTACTAAGATAGGACTAGATAGATTAACCTCTTATCTTAGCTAGTGATAATAGATATTAACATAGCGAAGATGTATATTAAGCTTCTTAATTAGATTAGTAATAAGGCTAATTATTTACTAATTATTATACTAAATGCTAACATACTTTAGAGGATAGATAGAGGCTATAAGCCTCCTCTACTATATAGCTTATTTAGTAGTTTCTATAAGAGTAAGTAGTTTAGCCTCTATACTTAATATTATAACTATAGGCTATTTAGTAGCCTTCTAGTTAATAGAGCTCTAGAATATCTTAAAGAGATAGCCTTAAAGGCTCTTCTATAAATAGTAACTACTAAAGCTAGTATCTAATAAAGCTTAAAAGATTAGTAGTAGTATTAAGCTATTAAAGAAGAGAGCTAGATCTCTAGTCTTATAGAGATACTAAATTACTCTATTTACTAGCCTCTAGTATATTAGTAAAGAATTAGTTAGATATTCTAATAGTCGAGATATAGTAAAGGCTATATTAGGCTTTATAATAACTACTATAAAGTTAATAGATTCTACCTTCTACTAGTAAAGGTAGATCTTCTAAAGTAAAGCTTAGCCTTTATTAGGCTAAAGCATCTCTACTAGTAATAGTATAGATACTAGCCTTATTAGTTTAGTAATAAACTTAGTATATATTTACTATATATATTAGACTTAGCTTAGCTATAGTCTTCTATTTACTTTATCTCTTATAACTTAGATAGCTAGAAACTAGCTTAGATCTCTAAGTACCTTTATCTTATACTTAATATAAAGAGCTATAATAATTATATTAGTCTTCTCTTTATACTTCTTAAGGTATATAATAGTAATATTATCTATAAAGAAGAAGATTATTACTTCTAAGGTTAGCTAGAGATATAGAGCCTTAAAAACTTAAGTAAATCTAAGGCTTTTTAGAGTAGTAGTAAATTTAGTATATTAGAGAGTAAAAGCTTATTTAAGGCTATAGAGAGCCTTATTAAGTAAGAGAATTATATTAGAGAGAGTAATATTAGAGTAGTCCTTTATAAGCTTATCTAGTATTAGCTTAAATCTAGAAGAGATAGTATAATAGGTAGTCTTATTAATTAAGCTATTAATATAGATATTAATAATATTTATCTAAATAGCCTTTATATCCTTATAGGTAAGAATAGCTATAAGCATTTTAAAGATCTTAGTAGCTAGAGTTACTATATAAGTCTCTAATTCTATTAATTAGAGATTACTTCTTATATAAAGTTTTACTTTATACTTTATAACTTCTTCTTTATTATTAACTTTATATATAAATATCTATATTAAAGAAATAGACTTACTAGTTACTTAAGTAGCTAGTATAATAGTCTATATATATTTCCTATATAAAGTAAGTAATTCTACTTTTATAGTATACTAGAATTACTTCTTATAAGGATAAGCCTTAAGCTCTTTAATATTAGCTAGTAGTAGAAGAAGATTATTCTTTAGTTCTAGCTTAGGCTAAGGAGGCCTTATTAATAGGTAAGTATTAAAGGTATAATAATATCTAAGAGCTAATTCTAGATATACTAGAGTAGTAATATAGACTTACTTTCTTAGTTTTCTTATTCTTCTTATAGTAATAATATACTTAGGAAGTAGATTAGCTAACCTAGTAGTAATTCTCCTTAACTATTATTTAGGCTAAATTTTAAGTATTCTTTTAGGTTAAACTTCTATTCTATAATTATTAGTCTTAGCTTTAGCCTTTAGTAGAGGTAATAGCTATATAACTATAAAAGGTAGAGATATTAGAGTATTAAAGAATTACTCTAGTAATATCTCTTTCTAGATCTAAGCTAGGCTTAGATCTAGAATTAATAACTATAATAATATACTATAATTATCTAGTAGAAGTAATAAAGCCTATTAAACTTCCTAAATTTAAGCTAGACTTAGATCTAAAGTTAGCTATAATAATAGACTATAATTATTTAGTTCTTTAGTTAGCTAAACTAGATTCTAAACTAGATACTAAACTAGATTTAGTTATTTAGGTTATATCTTAGTTACTTCTTTAATTTAAACCTTATACTCCTTAACCTCCTATAGAAGCCTTAGTAAGTTAAGTAGTCTAATAGACTTAGGCTAAGGTTATTCTTCTAGCTTATAGAATTAAGTCTTATTAAATCTAATATTTTTTATTCTAAGGATCTTCTTTAAAGCTAGTATAAAGATCCTAAAGATATTAGTTAAGTTATAGCTAACTAGATATTTAATATAAGCCCTTAGAGTAAGCTTATTTCTACTTATAATATACTTATCTAAGGTATAAGTCTTATATCTAATTAGCCTAAGATAGAATATAGATAGAGGATATCTATAAACTAGCCTAAAGGAAGTCTTCTAATTAAGCTTCTTAAGAGATATTCTATTTATTAGATAGGCTACTAATCTATATAGTTTAGAGTATATTTCCTTTAGTAGGTTAGTAAAGATAGTAATTATTCTTACTTTTCTTATAAGTATTAATTCTATTCTCTTACTATAACTATTCTATATAGGAGTATAAGGAGTAGATAGCTTATATTAAATACCTTTACTATCTAGGAAGATAGTAAATCTAAGGCTAAATATACCCTTATTATTACTCTTAATAAATCTAATCTTAAAGCTAAGATTAGTCTTAATATAGATAATTATCTTAATAGTAATTTTATTAAGCTTATATCTATAAGTATAACTAGTAACTAGATTATAGTTAGTTATTCTATAGGTAAAGTAACTTATATATTTTACCTTATTAAAGCTTATAAATCTATTAATAATAATATTAAAGATAATTCTCTTAAAGAGCTTTATTATAGTAATCTTAGTATTAGAGCTCTATAATATAAGCTACTAAGTATTAGATAGCTTATAAGTCTAATATAGTAATCTAAGATAGATTAGCTAAGCTAAGTTAGACTTAGTTAGAGTTAGTTTACTACTAACTATAATAGCTAGAAGGTAATTAATAGACTCTATACTTAGATAGTCTATAACTTTATACTAAGATTAATTAGTCCTTATAATAACTAAAGTAAATACTAATAGGTAAGGATCTTTATTACCTCTTAATACTATAGTAGTAATATAGAGAGTCTTAGAGTTATTCTTAAATATATATTAGTTATGTTTTAGTATAACTAAGAAAAGTACTTTTCCTTTATAACTAATCTCTATAGTTTAAGTATTCTAATAGACTCTACTATTAACGAACCTCCTAAGACTAACTAGATTAGTTATAATAGATAGTATATAGGCTATATAAGTAAGATAGATAGTTACTAGCTATCTTTTATAGATAGCTATAATATTAATAGTTCTCTAACTCTTAATTTTAAGTAAGGAATTACTATAGAATAGCTTCTTATAAGGTTCTATAATTCTAGTAACTTTATATCTATTCTTTATAGTATAATTATAGATATAATTAGTTACTCTAGAATCTAGTATCTATAAGCTTAAGATATTACTAGTAGCTAAGATAAATACTAAGTATAATCTAATAGTTATAGCTATATTAATTAATACTAATAGAGATAACTCCTTCTAAAGGTTTACTTCCTTAGTAAGAGTAGCTTTAACCTTATCTCTTAAGGCTTTATTATTTAGCCTTTACTTAACCTCTTTAAGAGTCTATTAGTTTAGTAACTACCTCTTTAGCCTAAGGTACTTATTTAGATAGTAATACTTACTCTACCTATACCTCTTCTAGTATATATATTTAGGCTCTCTAAAAGGACTAGGCTTTTCTTTATAAGAGTCCTTAGTAGCTATAGAGAATACTATTACTCCCTTACTAGCCTTTATAATAGTATATAGCTTATATAGCTTATAGAACTATCTAAACTTATTAATTAGTTTAAGTAGTATTAGTAGAGTTAGTAAGTCTAGATTAATAAGATATTTATTAGTAAATACTAGCTTAGTCTTTAAGATAGAGAGTAAGAAGTCTCTCTATAGTCTTATACCTTAAGTCTCTAATAATATATAGGTAATAGTCTTATCTATAACCTCTTCTTATTATTATAACTAATAGTCTATATTTTATAGACTTAGGCCTAAGAGTTACTTCTTCTATAGAGCTTCTACCTTAAGCTAAATAGTAGTATTAGATAGTATAAATCTATTCTTTAGTACTCTAAAGATAGTCTATAGATAAGGATCTCCTTCTAGCTAGATAATAGTAAGGACCTAAGGAGTAATAGATAACTAGATAAGGCTTATTAAGTTAGCTAAGGCCTTATACTACTTATTATATTAAGCTTGCTCCTCCTTATAGATCTAGAAGAGTACTAAGAAGTTAGAATTTACTATATCTAGCCTCTAAGGCTTAGAGAGTCCTTCTAGTTTAACTATCTCCTAAGGGTTAATAAAGTACTAGATCTTAGTGTTTAAAGCTCTTATCTTAATAATATATAGCTAGCTAGTCTATTTAGCTATTATAGCTAAGATAATAGAGGTTCTAGCTATTAAGGTATTAGTCTCTATAGTTATTAATTTCTTTATTAACATCTAAATTCTATAGTTATAGTTAAGGTAGTTCTTAATAGATTCTAATGCTTAAAAAGCAAGATAATAGAGAATTAACTAATAAATAGAGTAGGAAAGCTACTAAGTAATATACTTATATAGGGGTAGTTATACTAGGCTTATAACTATTAACTTGTATATAGAGAGGAAAAAGATTAATTACTATCTAATCTACCAAAATTAGGTAGATTATAATTATATAAATACTTAACCTGTTAAACTAAGAGATAACTAAATTAAAAGAACTCCTTAATAGTAATAGATTAAGACAATAACTATTTAATTTAATTATGAATTAGTAAAGTTGTTAAAGAGTACTTAGTTCAGCCTTAGGTAAACTAAATCAGGGTCCCTCTTGGCGCCTCAGCCTATACCTCGGTTGACAACCTCGACCGCGGTGTTTCCGGCGATAAGATACGCTGGACCTAAAGTCTCGGTAACTTCCGCGTGGCCCTGACGAAGCCCAGAGAGGCAGAGAACGTCGTCGTCTTGGTCCTTCTGCCCATTCTCAACCACGTACACGTCGTCGACACGCCTCTCCACGAGCGCAATATCCACGGCCACAAAGAGCTGCGCAAAGGCTCTCCATATCTACGCTCGAACAGCTGGTCTCTCCGCGCTACGTCACTGTCCATCAGGAAATCGACATTGCGTTTCTATTCGGATCCCCTTTGTCATCACAGATAAACTCCGGCCTCATCTTGCCCTGCAAACTCCGTATCGACCGACCAAGAGTCATAACCATAATTTAGATAATATCTAAAAATCCTGGCTGGTCATCGCAATCATTCTCCTCCACCGGCTGATCATCCACCCCTCGATCACCTGCCTGGAGCTCTCGAAACAGGAAACGTTCATGCATACAGTCTGACGACGGCTTCCGCAGAAGCGCACTTTCTTTCGTTTCTGTCGCGGCTCTACAGACCGCCATAACGATATTCCAGGACCTAAGCGCAACCAGAAACACGAATCCCAAACGTCAGAGAGCGAAATCGAAAGAGCTTGACCTCGGAAGATATGGGTAACCAACCCTCAAAAGATGGCGAGAACATTGGCCGAAGTCGCAGCAACACGCCCACAAGCGGAGGATTAGGACCAAAATTGGAATCTCTGCCGTCCTTCTCCAAATCCGATACCCAAGGGTCTTCGCGATCAATTAGAAACTCGCTCAAATCCAAGATACCAGGCAGTGCGATAAAGAGTGACAGCAAAGGATCAAACTCGAACATCAGCAGCCCAGTCGACGACAAGGACAGCGCTGTATCAGAGAAAGGAGACGATGCCTCAACAATTGGAGGCTCAAGCAGCCATCGTCGAAAGCTGTCCGAGTCGCAGTCGCCAGGCAGTCCGACCGAAACATCCCGACGGAACAGTGTCATGTCAGAAGCCGAACCACTTCCTCCCCCATCACCAACCATGTCTGCCTCGGTCGGACACGGCCATTCTGATATTCGAAAAGCACAGAAGAGCGGAGAAATTGAGCATGTATCGGACGCGCCACCGTCAGGAGTACTACATCCCTCGAGCACAGCAGAGCCTGGAGAATCAATTCTGATGAAGAAAGATGCTGGAGTCAAGTCCGACGAAGCCACAAAGTTGGCGGAAGGCGTGGACTCTATGAATATTGGAGCTCTGAAGTCTGGCGACCTGGACGAATTCATCAAAAGACTGATCGATGCGGCATATAACAACAAAGTCACAAAGACGGTCTGCTTAAAGAATGCGGAGATCACGGCTATCTGTCAAGCTGCACGAGAGTGCTTCTTGTCGCAACCTGCGCTCCTTGAGCTTGCTCCGCCGGTGAAGATCGTTGGTGATGTACACGGCCAATACATGGACCTCATACGGATGTTCGAAATGTGCGGATTCCCGCCAAACGCAAACTATCTCTTCCTTGGCGACTATGTGGACCGCGGCAAGCAGAGTCTGGAAACGATTCTTCTGCTAATGTGCTACAAGCTCAGATTTCCCGAAAACTTCTTCCTTCTTCGAGGCAACCACGAATGCGCAAACGTGACGAGAGTTTACGGTTTCTACGACGAGTGCAAGAGAAGATGTAATGTCAAGATTTGGAAGACGTTCGTGGACACTTTCAATTGCCTTCCAATCGCCGCGATTGTGGCCGGCAAGATCTTTTGCGTGCACGGAGGGCTATCACCAAGCTTGTCACACATGGACGACATTCGACAGATTGCGCGACCTACAGATGTACCGGACTATGGCTTGCTCAATGATCTATTATGGAGTGATCCGGCAGACATGGAAAGCGACTGGGAGGCAAACGAGCGAGGCGTGAGTTACTGTTTCGGGAAAAAGGTCATTATGGAGTTCTTGCAAAAGCACGACTTTGATCTGGTTTGTCGGGCGCACATGGTTGTCGAGGATGGGTACGAGTTCTTCACGGATCGGGTCTTGGTCACGGTCTTTTCAGCTCCAAATGTGAGTATCAGATGCATTCGAAGTGGACTTCCACTAACATAATCGCAGTATTGTGGGGAGTTTGACAACTGGGGCGCTGTAATGTCTGTATCACAAGAGCTGCTGTGTAGCTTCGAGCTGCTCAAGCCACTCGAGTCAAGCCAGCTCAAGAGCCACATGAAGAAGGGTCGGAATGAACGTCAAAGAATGCTGAACAGTCCAGTAAGTCATCGCTATAGGCCTGACAATGACAGCTTGCTAATCTCGACCAGCCTGCTAGCCAGTACCCACAAAGCTACTAGTGAACATAAGAAGGACATTTGTAGCTAATCAACACACGTTTTCGACCACCTACTGGCAACTCACCCCAAAGATGCCGCCAGGACCGGCTCCCACCAGGTCTGCGCGGCTTGGGATGAAATACAGTCCAAAGTGTGCCCTGTATTAAGCAGGGTCTCTTGGAGGTGACATCTACGCAGTATGCATTAGCAGGCGCATGGATACTTTTCAAGTCTCTGCTCTTGGAGGATAGATCTGGCTGGCATGAGGTTTCATCGACCAGGTATGGGAAAGAGGGACGATCCAATGGATGGATCCGCAACAGGAATTCCAGTAGATTCTTATATGCACCAGTAGCGTCTTTTTACGCAGTAATTACTACCTTGTCGCGATCTACACCAGTTATATGCCCAGGTGAAGCTGGAGCTCTTGTGCCAAGACCGATATTCTTCCGGACGCACTGACCCCCCACGCACTTTTTGAGGTGAAGGACCACACTCCACCAAAATCAACGCCGACCGAACAAATCTTCCGCCGCAGCTGCACCGACCCTCGCGCACGAATTCGATTGCAGCATTTGAACAGTTCGGCACACACACTAATCGAAAATATGGCCGACGCACCAGCACCAGCAGCTGGAGCAGGAGGAGCGCGCGGAGGTTTCGGCTCCCGCGGCGGTGACCGTGGCCGTGGACGTGGCAGGAGGGGACCTCGCCGTGGTGCGAAGAGCGACGAGAAGGAATGGCAACCCGTCACCAAGCTCGGTCGTCTGGTAAAGGCTGGAAAGATCAAGAGCATGGAGGAGATCTACCTGCACAGCTTGCCCATCAAGGAGTACCAGATTGTCGACTTTTTCCTGCCAAAGCTCAAGGATGAGGTTATGAAGGTGCGTTTGGATCTCGACAATATTCCATGAAAGAGATGGGATGACGCTGCGGGCAGGCAGAGAATTGGATACTGGACATGGACAAGAATCGTGAAGGACTGCGACTGACAATTGTATAGATCAAGCCTGTCCAGAAGCAGACCCGTGCCGGTCAGCGTACTCGTTTCAAGGCCGTCGTTGTTATCGGTGACTCGGAGGGACACATTGGTCTCGGTATCAAGACCTCCAAGGAAGTAGCCACTGCCATCCGCGCCGCTATCATCATTGCCAAGCTCTCCGTCCTTCCCATCCGACGAGGATACTGGGGCTCCAACCTCGGTGAGCCACACTCTCTGCCAACCAAGGTGAACGGCAAGTGTGGTTCCGTCACTGTCAGGGTAAGTCATGGACTCGCTCAGTCTCCAAGTCGCTCGAGGAGACGCTTCTGCAGAATCAGAGACTGATGTGACCCAGCTCATCCCTGCCCCTCGCGGTACTGGCCTTGTCGCCTCTCCAGCCGTCAAGCGTCTGCTCCAGCTCGCTGGTGTGCAAGACATCTACACCGCCTCTTCCGGATCGACCAAGACTCTCGAGAACACCCTCAAGGCCACCTTCAGCGCCGTCGTAGACACATACGGATTCCTCACGCCCAACCTGTGGAAGGAGACCAAGCTCATCAGGAGCCCGCTGGAAGAGTACAGCGACGTGCTCAGGGAGGGCAAGCGTTACTAGACAGGGAGACAACAAGCGAGGATGATAGGGCGTATACAGCGGGAGATTCTTTACGAGCAATTGAGTGCAAGATCTGCATTGGCGTCCGACCGAGGTCGGGGCTGAGGAATGAATGTTCATTCAAAATTCATCAACATCTGGTATCCCGTCGTGAGACTCCCTCCTCTGCCCTCCTCCCATCCCCTCCAGTACCACCATCTACACCCCCTCCTCCATCTCCTTCCCCTCCACCCTCTCCCTCCTCTCAACCGTCGCCTCCACCCTCTCCGTCATCAGTTCCTTCACGCCCCTCAGACACCAAACCGCCACAATCGCCAACACCACAAACGGGATAATACTCGCCCAAGCCCTCCGATACGCATCCGCATAAACCCACTCACTCTCCTTCCCGGCAGCAGCGAGCACCTCCCCCCCGAACCCCCCCTCCTCAATCCCCATTCCGCTCTGCAACGCCTCCAACAGCTCCGGCACGCGCTCGGGACTCAACCCCGCTCCTGTCGCCGCTGCCCCAACCTTCGTGGCATAGTTGGCCGCCAGTCGGGAGTTGATGATCGCATCCAACGCCGCGGCCCCAAAGGCACCACCTATCGCTCGGGCTGAGAACGCCAGTCCTGTAGCGGTGGAGAGGAACGCGTGGGGTGCGGTGAATTGTACGAGGGCGACGAGGAGGGTGAGGGGCCCGGCTTGGCCGATGCCGGAGAGGACGTTGAAGATGATTTGCGGCGTGGACCAGGTGGGGCGGATGGTGGCGTAGCAGATGCAGACGATCAGGAAGAGGGAGAAGGTGAGGAGGAGCGGGGAGCGGAGGTCTTTGGTGGCGGTGGAGTACCATCTAAAGCGAGGTTAGTGGCTGGCAAGGACAAGAGAGGGGGAAGCGGGGGGACAGGGTCAAGGGAAGGAAAGGAGGCTGAGCAGAGGGAGGGCGCTTACGTGATGAGGATACTAGCGAAAATGGTGAGGATGTTGAACGATAGCTGCCGGACGGAGATGCGCCATGCGTCCGTCTCGAAACCGAGACGCAGCACGATCTGAGGCGTGATGGCGTTGACGGCGCTGTAGAAGATCCAGCCCTCGACGGCAAAGGCGAAAACGGAGAGAGCGAAGTTGGGACCGCCTTTGAAGAAGGCGTGGGCGACGAGACCGTCGGAGCGACCTTTCCATTCTGTTGGGTGGGTTAGTCATGAGTAAGGATAGAGGGAGAGGATGAAGCTGACCATAGACGCCAAAGGCTGCGAGGCATACGAACCCCACGACCAGGCCGGCGATGACTCTTGGCTCACCCCAGCCGTAGGCGCCACCGCCCCAGTTCAGACCGAGGAGGAGCATAGTGGTGCTGATGACGAAGAGACCTGAGCCAATTGGATCGCAGGCCCAGATGATCTCGGTGATTTTCATCTCTGGGTAGTCGCTCTTCTTGGGGTGGTAAAAGGCCATGAGACCGGCAAAGGTCGCGCCGTGGAATGCAGCTTGGATCCAGAAGATATTCCTCCATCCTGCTGGGTCGGCATTTGTCACGGCTCCTGCTCCTAGAACACCGACGAGACCACCGATAGCGCCACCCATGAAGGCGAAGCCGTTGGCGAGGGCGCGGTATTTGAGAGGAAGGACTTCGGACGGGATCGCCTGGACGATTGCGATGGTCGCGAGAGTGACTCCGATCAGGATGCCTCCGCCTATCAGGGTGGACATGTTCGAGGCTTTGGCACAGACGATGGCGCCGATGAAGGCGATGAGTGGTGGTATGGAAGCGAGATACTTTCTGTCGAGGACGTCGGAGAGACGACCGACCAAGGGCGAAAGTACGGATTGCATGAGAAGTGGTCCCTCTGATACGGGTCAGGAAGTTGGTGTCCACAGAATTGGGACTGACTTACGAATGATCCAGCCAGCAATACCAGGCTCGCCTAGATCACGAATGATAAAGGCAATGACTGATCCCGCGGCCACCACGACATAGACTTGAGCCATAATGGCAAAGCAGGAAATGAAAACAACAGCCCAGGTGTGCCATGATAGCTTCACATGTTCTGCTTCTGCGAGCTCGTTGACGTGGGCCGAAGGGGGCTCAAACTCGAGAGCATCTTTGTGCTCGTCCTGTGTGACGGCAATCTTGTCTGTGGTCTTTGGGTCTGCCATTGACGGCTATGAAAAGGGCTAGCACTAGCCGGGAGGTAGAAAATAGAAAGAGAGGGCAGGGTTGATAAAAACAAGATCGTGAGGACCTGTACAAACCATCTTCGTCGGCGATCACCAAGTCTTCTTATGCGAGTAATCAACGCGGTAAGTGTGCCCTGTTCAGCAGAGGACAAACCGGAGATCCCCCATGCCACTTCCCATGTCAGGGCCCAGGCGGATTAGGGGTCTCTGGGGTTGCGGGGTCGCGTGGGCTAGCGGGAACTTATTCCGTGGGATGAGTTGGAGAAGGACGGGAGATCTTCTCCTCGTCGTGATGGCCTTTTTTCCCATCACATATAAAGTCGTGTTGAATAGTGTGCTGCTCATGTGTGATATACTTGGCGCTAGCAGACTGTAGAAAGATTTCTTGCCATATTTGATGGCTCTCCAGGCTCATTGCCTCCAGTCTTGCAAAGCGGACGAGACTGAGTCGTGCACACGGGTGGCTGGACTCCAAGATGATCTTTTATTGTAAATTACCAACTGCCGTGAAGATAGGAATGAACCTTGTTTCACTCTGTCGGTAGATCGAACTCGCACTTGATCCCGTGATCAGATTGTCTCAAAATGCATCCGTGTAGATTCTCCAACATGCCGTTTTCCTGGCATTTCGAGGCATGTGCGTAGTAATGTGCACAACTCCTCTCCGTGCTTAGTGGGCATTCCAGCTCTACAAGTAAATGCCCAACACGATTCCCACAGTAACAACTCCAACCCAGAAATGTATTTCGGACTCAGCAGCCTTCCGAGCAGACTCCATAACGCCATGCTTAGCAATACCATAAGAGAACAATGACGCGTAAGAAATACAGATATACCATCACTCCTCTTCGCTCTCTTCTTCTTCCTCGACCGCGACTGCAGGAGGCTCATCATCTTCTTCTTCAGCCATGGCTCTAAGCATCTCGAGTTCAAGCTCGTCATCCTCATCACCATCTCCCTCAGCCGCATTGACGTGAGCCGAACTGCGCCTGCGAGTTGGAACTTGGACGGGTGGAGGATCCCGCTTGGGTGCTGCCGCTTGAAGCCTCGCTGGCGATCCCAAATGTAGATCTTCGACATCATCGTCTTCAACTTCAGCATCTTGAGTTTGACGATAGCCATTTGATGTGGTCTGGGTGTCATGGTCATCCATGACAAGATCACCATCGTCTGCTGGTCTCCAACGCGGTGCGTGGCCTTGCCGGAAAGATCCTGGGGCGGGCGAGGATACTCGACTCCCAGGACTTGACGCCGCAGATCTGAAAGACATTGGTGCATTGCCTTGAGAAAGTCCTAGTCCAGCATTGCGTTTAGCCACTGATTTCTTGTTGGGAGCATCATCAAACACGAGGTCGCCTTCGTCATCTTCATCCTCATCATCCGCAGCGTCGTCGAGCATGATATCCTCTACCACAGGCCTCTGAACCTTGCGTGTGCTCTTGGTAGAAGTAACACGGACCTCGGGGACATTGTCTGGCTTGCGCTTGGCGGGTTGTTCAGCTTTGGCTGGTGTAGATGTTCGAGGCTTGGGTTTCCGATTTGGCATCATTGGATTGGCGGGTTTCCTAGCAGGACGTGACACAGGGGTACCCTGCATGGATGGCGCATGTGAACCCGTTGTGGAGAGTGCAGGGCTGTTCATGGTTGATGATGGCCTTTGGTCGCGTACAGGTTCGGCATCCGGTGATGTTGCCGACATGTAATGTCTGTAGTCGAACGGATTGTCTGGGTCTGCCTCGCCGTCGTCTTCCAGCTCCTCACTGTGATCTCCTTCTCCATCTGCCCTCATGGCGTCGATGGCCGGAAGAATTGTGTAGGAGTCGGCCAGCTTCGCCCTATCCTGCTCCCATGGTGCACTTGTGAGGTTGTACACCAGCGCTGACTCCAATGTTTCCAGGACGAATCCATCTCCCGTCTCATCAGGGACCAGAACTAACGTGCAGTCGTTGTCGCCCTGCTGACCCTCGTATTCATATGTATCTTCCCCATCTTGCAACTTGAGCTGCGTACGGCCAGTCTCATCGTCTTCTAGTATTGTCTGATTGACATCGGTGCCGGTCGACAAGGTAGGCTTGTGGTTGAATCCGATTGCTGTTAGACCACTGCTGGGTGCCGATTGGATGATGCTGTCCCCGATCCGGATGGTATGCGAACCAACTGTCCTGATGTCCAGCGGCTTGTGAGAAGCCGCCGCTGTGGTCATGGTAGCATGTTGCTGCCGTCCAACAATAGGCTATACAATTGTTGTCGAAGTTGAATGAAAATCGGATAGACAAGTTGAGATGATCAAATGGTAGCCAAACGGCGAGAGCCCCACCAAGGGCACTCAATCGTGCTCGGGCCGTGACGCTTTCGGCAACGTGACACGAGTCCCCAAATTCATCTAAATTTGGGTCTTGTTCTTTCCTAATGTTTTCCTTTTTCCATCACATGTCTACTGTCGCGTTTTCTTCCACACGTCCGTCATCAAAATCCTTTCTCTATCTATATGCACTATGTTGTGGCAATATGACGAGCTTCGAACACAATGTGCAGACGCCCTTGCCAAAGTGACCACGGCCCCTTGGAATCGCCAGGGAACAGACATTCATGGCACTGGACCCGAAAGATTGAGTCCATTTGCCTGATTTTCCTGGTCTTCGATCTGCTCTCTTCGTCTTTCCCGTCAGCACAGGATTTCTTGGAGATCATTTGTTTCGCGGAGCCACCATGGCGCAATTCTCCACCATGTTTGTAGCCTCAGATTGGTCCAAACACCGGACGTCGGGCTCTGCTCAGCCTCTCGTACTTCTGCGCGGCCGATACAGCAAACTATGATCTGTCACGACCGTGGGTGGTGTCCATCGTGATTCGGAAGGGCCTCGATTGAGCATATTCTCAATCATTGATCACCTGATGGCTTGTCAAAATCTTAGCAGGACATGAACATGATACTGGCTGAGATCCTTGTTTGTCACGATTTTGCAACTTCTCCTGTAGGGAATCTGATAAGTGAAGGTACCATGGCCAGCAGAGAGTGCAGCTTCGAATGTGAGACTCGATGAAATATTGACGTTCTAAATTCTGCTCCAATAAGGCTTTGATACAACATTTAGCTGGCATTTCGCAGTCCTGGTCCGGCCCTTGAAGTGTCAGACTAGCGAGCTGACACTTCGACGGCCTGCCTCAGTCGATCGGTTTTCTGGCATGTCGAGCGTCTGGACGGCGAGCAGATACGAGGCCGATTGTCCATCTCTGGGGCAGTGGGACGTGAATCGATGAACGCAACGGAAGACATTATTCAGAGAGCAAAAGGAGGCTACGCCAGCAGAAGCATTTTGAAGTCGACTGAAGGTTTGGGCTCTACATTGTATTCTCTGGCGTGAAGTAGAGCCCATGTACTGCTGTGATCAACGAGCTACAGCAAGGCAGTGTTGTATCAAAATCAATCTCGCAAAGCATAAGAGCAGTTCGGACGTTAGAAGAGCCCGAACGTGATAAATAGCATCGCTACATCCAAAACGAATCAACAGATCCCACCATTTGAAAAGTGAGGGTTTCTGTTAATGCCAGAAGCAAAAGCTCGAGACATGTACCCACGAGAAAACTACCTAGGTACCATGTAAGGACCACGCGCATTTATGAAGGCGTTTTCATGTTGCTAGGCCTAGAAATAAGCACACCATACTGGAATGCTGAATCGTGTAAGCGTCTTGGCGGTCTGGAAATCCTTCCCAGATTCGAGACATTAATTGCGAGACGCCGCTTCCATCTGCCATCACAATATAAGCCACTTATCACACGAACGACCACTCACCAATACCATCTCAGCGAGGCGTCTCTCCAGTCATTGACAGCTGCCAATTTCCCGCAAGTCACTCGTGAGGCTCACTCTCCACAAACGACAAGATCACAAAGCGCCTCCTTGGGCCGTGTCTTATTGTCGCGTGTCACGTTACTTTCGACGACCTCTTCTTCGCCATTCGCCCACCTCGCTGCATTCACAATCGCGGCGCACCCATCTCATCAATCCACATTTGTTCACCATACAATCGCGCTCGCTCAAGTTGCGACCTTTCGCTGGAATTGTTGCAGCTACCTAACTCTGAGGCTTTGACCGACTTAGCGCCGTGCCGCCCTTTGTGCAACATCACCAACACTTCACCTATATTGGCCTATCCACTTTCACGATCGTTTCGCACAAGGTCCCACTCGCCCGTCTTCTCGCCATCGAACCTATCGCTTGCTCATGGTGGCTGAGAAGGACGACTGCCATGAGTTCTTAGATTTGAGGTCCGCCGGTGGTCTTGGCGTTTTCTTTGCCGTCCACCATCCGGACAAGTCACCTGGAAATGGCTCCAAGCGCTTCCTCTGATCATGTCATAATCATTGATGACGAGCCAACTTCTGAACATCAGCCTGCGATGAAGGCAACCCCAACCTCCTCTGTGGCCACCGCAAAGAATGGCACCTTCCGACAGAACTTCTCCGCAAGCAATAATCCTTTGATACCTAGACACATCGACGACGACTTGAAGGAGATACCTAGGCCTTACAATTTTGGACCATCCGAAAAACGCAAGACAGCGCGTGCAACGGCAGTGAATGCTTCATTGCATTCTGCCGCCGATACCGCATCTGGACGAGACCTCAAAAGGAAACGACAAGATGAGAGGTATCAGAGAGCCGTATCTTCTCTAATGCCCGTCAAAAGACTAAGACCGTCTGGATCATCGCCCGTCAATACACCTAAGCTGTCAAGTCGTGAACTTGGTCCTCAAGATGAGAGTGGCTCGTCGTCTCTGGCACAACAGGCCCCAGGCACCACCAATACTAACATGGCCCTTCCATTGATGTATGCTATTGATGGTACTGTCGCACGAAAGTCTTATGGGCAAAGCAATGGACAACTTCATGCGGGAGCAGAGCCTCCCGCTGTCTTGGCCCAGTCGCAGAAGCGGGACGCTGTCGACCGTGGCATCAAGCAGAACACAACGGCCAATGACAAGATAGCAGGACCTGGGCGAATACAGGTTCTTCGGCCACCTGGAGTATCGACAAAGGAAGCGTCCAGGACTCAAACTTCGTCTGAACGTCAAACAATGTCTGTCCCTCGAGCTTCATACTCCCCTGACACAACGTCAAGTCTACCATCTCAACCAGGCCGTGACGCGAATAGGTTTCCTTCGTCGCAAATGTCATTCAACGGTCGCGGTATTCCACGCGTTGCACCTGCAGACTCCGCACGGCACTCCATGTCGCCTTTCCGCCCCTCAAAGGCTGATACTAATACTGGTCTGGAAAATTCGACTCAAAGACCTACGACCAATCTGGTGGGGGGCTCAGGACGATCTGCTGTACTACCATCAAACAGCGGCGCCTCGTTTCGAGAGTATCTCAAACGTCGCGATCAGTTGAGTCAAAAGGGACTAGGAACTCAACAAATCGGCAATCCTACATCAACCACATCGCAAAATCATGATCGTATTGCTCTACATGGCTCTCAAAAGACGAAAAGCCATGATGATCACTCTTCCCTCCTCAAGATGGTCAGCGGACGCAATGCAAGTCACGCGATAGACGACAATCGTGCTCGGGAATCTGCAGCTAGGAGGCAATATTCGAGCGCGCAATCAGTCAATGGACAGATCAATACTATCAGGGAGAACGTGCGAACCGAAAATCAAGGAGACAAGCCTGCTCAAACCAGACTGCCTTCGGAAGCAAGCGCACAGCAGCCAAGTCGAACGCAAGGCTTGACGGACGGTACACTATCACCGCTCTCAACGTCAACTCAGATTGACGCCGGCGCTCGTGAGCCTTCCGTGGACGCGCAAGTATCGCCAGACACATCAAATCTACCAATTATGCAAACACGCACGCCCGAATCCAGCAGAGCTGTGACGCCAACAAGGTTTGCTTCACCTTTGAGGAAAATTACCTCGGTTGTGATGCCACCTCCAGCAGTCCCACCTCTACCGACCCACAAGCCGGTCGAGAGCAAGCAAGATGTTGAGGATGCACTAGCCCGGTGCATGACCTCTTTTGTGGAAGATCAAAGATACACAGTCAAGGTCAGTTACATCAAAAGGTACTACAGTATCTCGACTAATGAGCATCGTAGATGGCCTTGGCAAAAGCAAGATGCGTACGCAAGGTGTTGGAAGAGTCAGACTTGGCTACTACTCAGCCACAAAGAGTCTTCATGGAAGATACTCTAGAGAGGTCCCTGACAAACGGAATGATAGGTGTCAAGAGAAGTAATCCTTTTATCACTTTAAAGCCGACGCATCGTACAAAGGATGGCAAGCCAGATGGAACTTTCAATTCCGTCACTTTAGAGACTCTCGATCCAAGCGGCAAGAAACTTAAGGCACCACCACAGATGATTGGATGTCGACCGACACGCTGGAAAGACTCGAGCAAGTCAACTCCAGCTTACACGCACTGTACGCAGGTCAGGAAGAACGTCGCCGCTCCAAATCAGAGAGCTCTACACAGCTATCCATACTTTGGAGAAAATGTCGATGACAAAGTCTACGAGGCTCTCCATTCGAGGTACGATATCGACGTACCTCAGAGGAACCGCAAGGTGTTACAAGGCCAGCAATCGAGACAATATATGTCTAAGGTTCGACAATGGCTAGAACAAATCGGATCATCCGAGAATGACGTACTATACTTCTTGCTCAATCCGGACCCTGAGGGGGAGGTCTACGCTACACGAGATAAGCATTGCAAGGAAGACTTCAATCGCGACGGTGATCGATGGAGGAAGGTGTTCGAATCACTCGATGAGTCGACTTACTCGGTCAAGCAAATCCAAACAGCAGCATGGGCGTGTGACACGTTCCTTGCAAGAGCCAAGTTCAGCATCTGGCATATTGTCCGCAAGGCGCCAATTACCGATCTGGACGATCAGGACGATCAGGACGATACACATAACAGCTCGCTCTTAGACCGGGCGCAAGCGCTAGCATGCCGAGTTTGCCACGAGCATGATTGCCCGTACCATATCGATTTTCAAGAAGTCACGGACGTGGAGGATAGCTACGACGAAGAGGATCCAGTTGCTTCAGCTGAGGCACTCGACGTGGATCATCCTCCGGAGAACAATCTTAAGCGCCATGTCACAATTGCACAATCTCTTACCGAACGACCAGACTCACGAGATGAGATTGTTGTAGCTGGCCGACCACGGAGCAGAGACAAGGCAGCCTACAAGCGTCTGCTTGAGCAGATTATTGAGACATCCAACCACGATAGGAATCGCTTCTATCCTTGCTTCCATCCTGGCAAATCTTGCTCCGATGAGCATTGTAAGTGCTTCCGGGATGGACTTCTATGCGAGAAGGCTTGCGGTTGTTCTCCTTCTTGCGACCGCAAATTCCAAGGCTGCAGCTGCGTCTCTGGTAGTAGGAAGGTATGCTACCAAGACGATCGGTGCGACTGCTTCCGGCTACATCGCGAGTGCGATGCCGATCTCTGTGCAAGTTGTGGCGCGGATGTTGCTCTCGACCCTGAGAATCGCCACGATGAGAATCTTCGGAAAGACTGCTGTCAGAATATCAACATGCAGCTCGGTATACCCAAGCGTACGATTCTCGGGCGCAGCAGAATCCATGGATTTGGCCTATACTCAGGAGAGAAGATCAAGAAGCATGAGTTTGTAGGAGAGTATAGTGGCGAGATCGTCCTCGAAGACGAGCGGATCAGACGAGGCGAGGTATACGAGATACAGAAGATGAGCTATCTCTTCATCCTGACAGCTGGTGAGTCTTGCTCCCCCTGGAATTGGGAGTCTGTTGCTAACATTCTCAGACCAAGAAATCGACTCCCACCACGTTGGTAACAAAATTCGCTTCGTCAACCATGCTAGCAACATTGGCCGCAACGGAGCTTGCAACCTACGAGCCGAAATTGTCATCTGCAACATGACTCCACGTATCGGCATGTACGCTATACGAGATATCGAGATCGGCGAGGAGCTCTTCTTCAACTATGGCGACCACTATATGTCTCTTCTGAAAGACACAGCCGCCGGCGACGACCAAGGAGAGAAGGACAAGGGCAAAACCAAAGCTGGACGTGAGAAGAAGGCTGTGCGTCGAAGGAAGAAGCTGGTCGACGAATTCGCCGAACCCGAATACGATGAGCCTGAGCTGGTAGAGAAGGGTGAAGGATCAGCTGCCAGCAAGAAGGTCACTCCCAGGTATCGCGACGGCCGTGAGAAGAACGCCAAGGGGATGGCAAGCAAGTCTGCAGGGTTCGGAACACCAATGGAGCTAGACGAGGGTGAAGAGATTGCTGAAAGCGAGGCTGATGAAGCGGAGCTGGAGCCGGAGGAGACCCCGATTAAGACTCGGCGTGGCGGCAAGAGGAAGAAGAACGTCGTCGATGAAGACGAGGTGGAAGAGAGCGATTTCGAGCCAGAAGGCGATGAGGCGCCCAGGAGAGTCAGCGGCAGAGCAGCCAAACGACGACGGATCGAGCCAGAGGAGGACGAGGACGAGGCGGTACCTCTGGTGGACGAGAGCGAAGAGGAGCAAGAAGTGAGACGGTATGTGGCTCCCATCATCAAGGGGAAGAAGAAGAGAGGACGGCCGAAGAAGAGTTTTTATGAAGGGGGAGATGATTGATTGATTGCTGACATGGTAGACTTGGAAGACGCCGTGTACCGTAAAAGACAAGAAGAAGGCAAGCGATGTGCAGGGATAGATATTGGGAGCTGTGCGGAGGCGAACAGAGAAGACTTGCTAGTTTCGGGTTGTTGTAAGCATAGTTATCGAGCGGAATACATGAGCGGTTGAGCCGGGGAGAGCACAGTCCATGATAAGTGAATTGCTGCACTGTGACATTGGAGCAGGTGCAACTGGATTGTGCTGCCTGACGGCCATCCAGTCTTGTCTATCACCTCAAACCGGACGACGCTCTTACGGCATCCAGGCTAGTAAGACGATCCATGAACGGACCAGGAACATTCGGCATCCATATGTGTCGAAGGTCGACAGCAGCCCCACGATCGCTCACTCAGACTCTAGCAACAACGTTCGACATCACCAAGCATGATCACCACAAGCCACAGACACACAGATCATAGATTGCAGAGAGAGAGACATATGTATTGACCCACCCCAAAAACGCCGACAATCCCGACCGTAAAGAGCAAGGTATACCCAAACGCCCCAAAACTCCAATCCAAACAAGTCCAATCTGTACATCCCCCATACATCCCTCATACAGTCATAATCGTCATCATCGTCATGAACACAATCTACCTCCTCCTCCCCTGCCCCGGCACAGGTCCACTTCCCACAATCCCCCTCCCCTTCCGTCCTTCACTCCACCACTGCATCTTCGCCTTGTTGATCTCTTCCTGCTCTGCTTCTTGCCTCCTTGTCAAACCATGACTCCCTCCTCGCCTCTTCAGGACCGGGGTCAGGAAGGTGCTGGCGTCCTTCTTGGGTGTGGGCTTGGTCTTGGTATTGGCCTTTGTGCTGGCCTTGGTGTTGGTGCTGGTACTGGTGTTGGTAGTACCGGTGGGATCCCTGGCGGCGACTCGCTTGGTGATGCCGGCGTATTGGACTGCTTCTTTGCGCTGGATGACGGCGTGGCGGTAGAGGCGGCGTTCCTTGGAGAGGGTGGTGCGGAAGGCGGAGAGTTTCCCTGTGGGAGAGGTGGGAGAGGGTCGGCGGGCGAGAGAGGTTGGGATGGGGTAGGAGTTGGTGTCGGGCGGTGTAGGGGGCGAGATAGGGGCGGAGGTGGAGGGTGAGGGGGAACGGGAGAAGATGGAGGAGTTGGTGGTGGTGGAGGAGGAGTTGGTGGTGCGAGAGGTGGTGGGTGAAGAGGTGGCGGCTTTGGCGGGCGAGGCCATGGTGTGGAAGATGGTGATACTGCGAGGGTTAGGATGTGTGCTGCTGGCATATCATGTGAGCAGATGAGACTTACTTGAGAGGGGTGAAGTGTAGGGGTGTTGGTAAGATGTTGTGTAAAGTGGTGGGTGTGAAGATGTTGATACTAGAGTCTGGAAGACAATTATGTGTGCTTGAGACTCAAGATGTGTGTAGAGAAAATCTGGAGAAAGGGACGGAGAGTGCGATTTAGAGGGCACATATATAGGGAAACTCTCTGAGAAAGATCACAACAAACCGTGGATAGAGTTGGTGATTTTGCAAGGCACAAAACTTTGAAGAAGAGTCATACTCAGATCACGACAAAAGAAACATGATGTTGTAAGCTTCTCCTTTGGGGGAATAAGAAACGTGTATAGCGAGCAAAAGTAAGAGGATGATGCTTGTCAGTGCCTGATATGATCTTGTGCACCTCGTTGCGGCTCTGTGACCTCGTCGTCTCTAAGATCGCAGAAAAAGCAAAATCTACAATTTTCACTAGGTAAGGAGACGTCCCTATCTTGTTGCACCTACCGAGCTAAATGATACTCTCCCTCTAAAGTAATCAAGATGGCACTGGAAGCATGATCATATACTCGACCTTGCCGTTGTCCGTCTGGGAGGGAGGCGGTTTCAGCCTGTACAAGTATACCGAGATGCGTCGCTGGCCCTGTCAGGCAAGTCCGAGAGCGTAGCACGACATGTCCGTTGACCTTGTTTGTTGATTGATGAAGTGAAGTCGGAAAAACTCGCGGCTAAAATGGCAGATGCAGGGCCACGAGCTGAGACCCTGGAATGCCCTGAAAAGTGCCGAGCTTCTGGAAGGCGAAACGACGCCAGAATTGCGGGGACCTGGAGCTCGAAAGTGGCATTTCTGGAGTCGTGTCCTCTTGCTTCTAAACATCATACTTGACATTTACACACGTCACAATATGCAGTTCAGATCGATCATTACGGGCCTGGCCCTCTTTGCCGGCGCTGTCAGCGCTTTGGACAAGCCATTGGATATCAAGAAGGATGTCGAGAAGACCGACTGCGGAAGACGGTCTGCGAAAGGTAAGGCCTGCCAACCATTCCGTTAACAGGGATAGTCCAGACCACTGACTTTGGGTAGGCGATTCAATCTGGGTTCACTACAGGGGAACACTCGAGAAGGACGGCTCCGAATTCGACGCTTCCTATAACCGTGGTCAACCACTGTCTTTCAAGGTCGGTAGCGGCCAAGTCATCAAGGGATGGGACGAAGGTCTCTTGGATATGTGCGCCGGTGAGAAGAGGACTCTCACAATCCAGCCAGAGTATGGCTATGGTGCGCGAGACATGGGCCCGATCCCGGCCAATAGTGTTCTCAGTATGTCCCCAGCATCTGATTATACCTTTCTTCACTAATTATATCGTACAGTCTTTGAGACGGAGATGGTCAGCGTTGGTGACCCACCAGCTAAGCAGGAGCTCTAGAGGAGCGTGCCTGAAGTTTAGGAAACCAGTCCCAGCACCAGGACAACGAGAATACAATCATCACAGCTGCCTCTCAATCCTGATTCTGTGCCAACTCTTCCATCGCCAGTACACCATGCTCAAGCTCTCGTATCCGTTGGCCGATGCGTCTCTGCACCTCCTCGCCCAGTTCCTTGTCTGCACCTTCCACTACCTCTTTGAATGCTGCCTTGACCTTGTCCAGCTCTTCGCGTGCAGCTGCCCGGTCATCTTCAGCGTACACCGTCATCTTCTCGGTCTCCTCCATGGCGATCTCAAACTGGAGGATATCAGCAGGAGCTCCAGGATCACCCTGGATACTGTACCTCGTCTCTTGCGGTCGCATATAGCTCTGTGATCTCCTCGATCTTTTCGTCCGCAAGAGCCTTGTTTGACGCCCATCGTACCAGTGGCGGTGTATGTGAAGCTGCTCTAGTCTGTACCGGCGCTGATCGTGCAAGGCGTCCTGGTCGTGCGATCTGTGAGATGCTTCTTGTCGCTGGTCTGCTGCATTGGCGAAGCGTCCGACATGCTATGTGTCGAATCGCGATCATTGTGAGGTCAATCTGTAATCCACAACAAGCTGACGTGGTTCTGCCGCTACGGTACAAAGATAATTTCTGCAGAAAAAGACTTGAAGCTCGAATGCGCAAGGTATTGTGGTAGACAGAGTAGCAAGAGAGAAACCTCGAAAATGACGTCGACCAAATGCGGCGGGCCGCGGCAACCACAGTTCGCCGCAATTTGATGTCCCGCGAGGCAGACTGCCGTGTCCTCAACAACATTTACTGGACTGCACAGCGAAACATGAATGACACGAGGAGACATTAATATCAATGACAGCGACTCGATATGACACGCGCATCGATTTGAGCGCCTAGACCGATGTTCCCAAGATGATGTGGATCCAGACTGTTCTGCTCCTCCTCGCCACCGGATTTGCTTTCTACTTCATCATCAATCTTATGCTTGCTGGAGTCGAGGATCCAGACGAAGAAGATACGGCACCACTTCGAAGATCATCATCGCACGACTTTGAAATTCCTCTAACCAGCGACAAGAAGTCCGACTAGACATGGCTTCCCAATATGACAACTCGGACGACGAGTTCGAGGACGCCCGTGAGAATCAAGACGATCAGACCACTCCAAAGGCTTCATCATCAGAGCCGGCATTGGCTGCCCCGACATTCAGTCTAGACGAAGATCAGACTAATATCGCAACACTGCGAAAAGAAGTGCCGACAGCAAACATCTCCAGAAACATGGCTCCGCCATCTCTACCCCGATTCAGTGGCACGTCTCCGTCACAAGTCAAAGGCAGTAGTTTGATGCCGCCTCCGACAGTCAAGCCTTCAATACGACCAAGCCCGCAGGTGCCGCAGATGGGCGGCGGACTCCGAGTACCAACGACAGGACCACTGCCCAATCGAGGATCGCCCTCAACACCACGAGGACCACAGAATATTGGACCAGCACCACAAGCAAACACGGCCGGCAAGAGGAACAAGGTCCTTCTGAAGCCTGGTCATTCCCCCTTGGATTGGGCTACCTTGACCAAGAGCGGAAACCTGGCGGGCGTACCCTCGATGCAGAGAGTGACTCCATCAATGCTAAAGCACAACAATGGTCGGAAGGGCAAGCCTGCTTGGTCGAGTTATAAAGGCAAGGTGTATCACATATCTCCGTATCTGCCCTTCCATCCTGGCGGCGAGGGAGAATTGATGAGAGCAGCAGGGAGAGATGGTGAGAAGGCGTTCATGGAGATCCACCCGTGGGTCAATTGGGACAACATGCTGAGTAGTTGCTTGGTCGGCATCATGGTTTCTGAAGGAGCAGATGAGGGTTTGGATGGTCTAGACTAGTTTGCAGATTTCTGATATGAGATACCCTGAATAAAGCTCCATTCTAAATCCTCCAGATTGACATGTGATACTCAAAGTGGCTGCACGTGCTCAGCGTGGGATTTTCGTGGCATGCATTTCGGCTTGTTCGCGTCATCCCCGAACCACTTCCGCCTAGAAAAGTTCACCACACCGCTAGCTGTCACTCCAATCTTGCCTCTGCACATTCGCCGAGCATTGTGCCAGCTATGCGACACGTTTGACTTTAGTTCCGTCGGCAGCAATGTGGTTCTTGAGCTGCGACGGCGACCACCTTCAAGGTAGGCGATTACCCCCCCTCCACCACCTCCGCATCTGACCTTTCATCAGGCAAGTCGGTATGGCTTAGACCCGGCTCCAAGCACCTCTTCGGCAGGACACATCCTGGCCCTGGACCTGAACGTAAGCAGACACAGCGCAGCTCTCGATAATCGTCTGACATTCACAAGAGTTTCATGCCATCACCCACAAGTCGGTGTCACGCAGGCACTTTGAGCTTCATGTAGCTGCAGTCGAACCAGGCGCCAGTGTTTGTCTACGCATCTTCACCTCTCATACCTCTCTGACTCAACGGCAGGCCAAGATACACAAGAGAAGCACAATCACGATCAAAGACTTGGGGTCCAAGACGGGCACTCACGTTGATAATGAAAAGATCAAGGGAGACAACCTGGAACAGAGCTTCAGCACGGGGGACCATGTACTCAGACTAGGCAATTACCAAGTTCCCTTTCGGTACGCTGCAGTTCCGTTTTCCACTAGCACCTGAGCTGACCTAGACAGCGTCAAATGGCATCCTATGGTCTTCTCCTTCTCCAACATCCCCAAACGAGCGAGACAGTCGGTCGATCCTCTTGCCGAGCACCGGACCAAAGTGGAAGAGCTAGATGTCAAGTGTGTTACGGAGTATGTTGCCAACCAGACCAGTCATGTTATTACAAACAAAAGGAACACAGCCATGGCACTTCAGGCACTGGTCAACGGGAGGGCAATTGTCACAGAAGAGTATCTCGAAGCAATTCAAAAGGCCGCAGAACAGACGACCGGAGAAGATGACGTCGTGTCTTCATCTTTGGAGCGCGACTTCGATCTCAACTGGCCAAAGGAGCTGGACTATCTACCCGGTCCCACCCAGGAACCACATCCGCGACCTGAGCATGACGAGATCTTCTTACCCAAGCAGCCGCGTAGCGAGATGTTCAGCAGATACGTCTTTGTATTCATGACAGAGGTTCAGTATCAGACATTTCTTCCCGTCATCACTGGAGGTGGAGGCAAGGCTCTACTTCGCGAAGTTGCCGGGCCTGACGACGATCCTGATTTTGATGACTTTCTCGATTTCGTCAAGGGCTGCGCTGGCAAGAAGGGTGATGCAGCATTCCGTCTCAGTCAACATCCGGCAGAAAAGGGCGGCGTAGTGGTAGTCCGACCGGGCGACGTTGAAAAGACTGCTGGTACAGGATTCATTCGGCGCCTCGACCTAGCTCTCGACCAGCGGAGCGTTAACCAGAATGAGTTTCTTGAGGCCATACTGCTCATGGATCCTAAGGTCCTACGCCGCCAACTCGAATCAGATCCAAATGGTGTCGACGAGTCCGAAGGTCCCGACACGGGGAGAAGCAATACTGTGGCCCCTTCAGGTGCAGAAGATCGCCCTTCATCCCCGCCAAAATCATCTGCTCCAGTCCGAAAGCGACGAAACTTCACCAGACAGAAGATCACCACATTTGACGACTTTGATCCGTCTCAGATCCAACGCGGCAGCCCACCGCCAGCAGCACAGGGATCACTCTCGCCACTATCGCAGTCGCAGCAGTCCTCGGTGGAGCATGTTGCGCCATCACAAGCTACACAAGGGCGGAAGCGTCCTGCAGACACACCGCTGCGCCCTGTCGAAACCACGGGACAAGTTCTTGACAGCCTTTTCACTGGAGCGGCGGCAGCGAAGAAGCGTCGCCTGGACACAGCGACGAACGGAATCAAGCGTGATGCTTCCGAAGCTCTTGGATCGGACGATGACACTTCTCGGGTCAAGTCAGGGAAGAACAAGAAGCGCAAGTCCGCTGAAGAGGAAGATGTCATGGCACAGGTCAAAGCCCAGCGTGAACAAGAAGATAGGAAGCGTCAGGCCGAGGAAGAAGCCGCCGCTCTCGCCATGGAAGGCGTTGACTATCAGAAAGTGCGCGAGGGTCTAGTGATCGAAGACATGCCCGTCCGTCAAGCCTCCACCGCTCCCGAAGACAGATGGAAAGACGAATGGAATGGCCGAGCCAACTGGAAGCGTTTCAAGAAACGCAAAGCCGGTGACAAACTTGACGACGACAGCCCCAGCCAAAGACGCGTCATCGTCGGCCTCGAAGTCTTCTCCAAAGCCAAAGACAGTCTGGAAATGGACTGGGGCGTGAACCGCGGATCGAGATACAGTCAAGGCACAAATAGCGGTCGCGACCGTCACGAAGAAGACACCGACACCCCTGCAGGCATCCGCAGACGTAGACGCGGGGTACTCGCTGAACTGTCCCCTGCTCCTTCTCGTGATGGCGGTGACAACGACAACGACGACACCATCGAAGACGCAGACCTCCTCTCCCGCATCGAGCGCAGTCGACTCGACGACGAGCGCGAGGACGCGGCACGCGAGATGGACGTCTTGGACATGGGGAACGTTCGCGATCCAGAGATGCGGAGGAGGCAGGAAGAGGCGAAGAGGAGGGACAAGGAGAAGCAGAGGGAGAAGTTGAATCAGTTGACGAGTCATGGGTCGGGGGAGAGGCAGGGGTTGTTGAGTGGGTTGAGGGAGATGGATAAGGGGAAGGAGAGGGAGAGGGAGAGGGAGAAGGGGAGGAAGAGGCCGAGGGAGCAGGTCGAGGAGGACGATGGGGAGGGGAGGGGGTTTAGGAGGAGGAGAAGGGGGTAGGGATGTTGATGTGGAGGGATGGAAAGGGACAGAGGGATAGAGTGGGGGATGGGTGAGTGAGCTTGTCTTGTAGCGTTCTAGCGATAGATACCCATATTGAGTTGTCTTATCTCGACATGCCTCTTTCGAAGTTGTATCCTGATGTCGAGAAGCGTTATGTCGTGCCGCCATCTTTCCCAATTGCGACATGCATAACAATTCATGACATGTTGTGCTTCCGATGCTGGCACCCCCAATGTTGCAGTGCCTAAATACAGAAGCCTTCCACGCGCCCTTATCCTGAATCCGCCTGGTAGCCAAACCCCTCGACCCCTTCAACCACCCTGTCCCACCTCACATCCACCTTTTACGTCTTGCTCAACGACCGAGACCAAAGTACATGTCACCGCCCCCAAAAAGCCTCCAAGCTCCTCTGGCCCCCTCCTCTCCCCTGTCCATGCCCCTCATCCACAACCATCTCTTCCCCGCTCAACCCCCGTGCATCGCCCCTTCTCCACCCCGACACCGTCCCCTCAGTCCCTCTCAAGCACCCGCTCTCTCCACCCCGCATCGCCCAGGCCCTCAAGTCTCCCCCATTGTGCCCGTCCTCGCCCAAAGCACCCTCCCACTCCATCCCCTCCATCCCCTCCTCTTCCCTTTGATCCCACTCCTCTCTCCCGTCGAAGGGGGAGACAGGCGGACTCACGTGCTCCTTTCGCTGGGCGTCGAAGAGGATGCGGAGGGTGTGTGCGTGGATTATACTCTCCGGGGGACGATTGTCCCTGTGCCGCTTTTGGGTGCGGGAGCAGAGGGAGGAGGAGAGGCGGTCTTTTTCTCTTTCTCTTCCTCTTTGACTCTCGCCTCGTGGGTCGGGTTGGGCGAGGGGAAGGGTGTGGGTCGAGGGAGGAATGTGGCTTTGGCTCCAGTCGCGCTGGTGGTCGGGAAGGGAGGGTTGTTTGCATGTGAAGGGGGAGGAGTCGGGGAATGCGGATACGCTGGTTGGGAATGGAGATGGTGAGGTGGTGGGAGAGGAGAAGAGGGGCTTGGATTGAGGGAAGAGCGTGGGGAGGTTGTAGGTCGAGGAGGACCAGGGAGGTGGCGCGTTTGGGGAGGAAGAGTGGGAGAAGGGCGAGACTGATGGTGAGGTCGTTAGAGAAGGGACAGACCGCTTGCGTTTGAGAGCCATAGTGATACTCGGCGGTATGAATGGTGCTGTACGATGTTGTGGTGCTGTGAAGGATGAAGAGAGGATGGCTAAAGTGGTTCGCGTCGAAAAGCGCGTCGCGCTTCGAGCGAGATCGACGTCACTTTGCGCAGTCGATGGACTGACATGTCTATTGACTCGATACTCACCCTCACAAGAATATTTGACGTGGAAATCCCTCTACCTAACTCAGCTCATGTAGCTTGATTCTTTAGACTAAGTGTCTTCCATACAAATCAGGTAGGTGACTTTGTATGACCAATACATTGCGTTGTCCAGCACTTTCGATAGCCCCGCAGTCCGGCGGCTAATCGTCTGCTCTTCTTATTCATACAACTTGCATCATTCTCAATATATCTACATCAATGTCGATCCGTGAGGCGAGCCATGCTGGCTCTTGGTATACAGCATCAGGCTCGCAACTATCATCACAGCTCGATGGGTGGCTGAATGGTGTAAAGACGCCGGTAAAGGGTATCGGTCAGGCATCATCATCCGCCGTATCAGAGGATGCACTACCGGTCCCTGGAGCGAGAGTGATCATTGCACCGTAAATTCACTTCAACTTCACGCGTTGAGGCTATACTGACTATCGTCAGACATGCCGGTTACTCCTACTCTGGTCCCGCAGCTGCTTGGGCATACAAATCGTGGGATGTCTCAAAGGCGTATGTACATTTCCACAAGTGATGAGACCTGAGACTGAGTTGATAAAGCAAGCGAGTCTTCCTTCTTGGGCCATCTCATCATTTCTATCTCACCAACGCCGCCCTCTCCAAATGTGCCCAATACGAGACTCCCCTCGGCAATCTGACCATCGACCGCGCCACCACCGAAGAGCTCCACAAGACGGGCGCCTTCACCTACATGACCAAAGACGTCGATGAAGACGAGCACAGTCTCGAGATGCACCTGCCATACATCTACAAGATGCTCTCCAAGTCAGACCACTACCCTCCCCACTGTCATCTGGAGCTAACCTCACAGGACCTTCTCCAACTCTTCATCCTTTCCCCCTCTAGTACCCATAATGGTAGGCAACACCTCCGCCACCACGGAACGTTCCCTCGGTCGCGTCCTCGCTCCTTACCTCGCCGACCCCTCCAACGCATTCGTCGTCTCCTCCGACTTTGCACACTGGGGCACCCGCTTCCGATACACCTATTACGTCGACGCAGCAGGACAAGCCCGCTCCCTGCGCAGTGGGGAGAGAGATCCTAAAGAACCTACGATCCACGATTCGATTCGCCAGGTAGACTTTGAGTGCATCGACGCGTGCGAGACGGGGAAGCATCAGGCTTGGTTGGATGTGTTGGGGGAGACGGGGAATACGGTTTGTGGGAGGCATCCGATTGGTGTCGTCATGGCGGGGATTGAGGAGGTGGTGGGTGGGAGTCAAGGGGTGAAGGGGGATGGGAAGTTCAAGTTTGTGAGGTATGACAGGAGTAGTCTTGTCAAGAAGGTGGCGGATAGTAGTGTGAGTTATGCTAGCGCTTATGCCGTGCTTTAAAGAGGATGAGGGAATAACAGTTGATAATATCTATCTGCTTATATCATACATGCCATGATATCCATACTGCCCGTGAAGATAAGATACGATAGGAGAACCATGGATCATCCGCGCTGGTGTTTCATGTAGTCATATGGTCATCTACTCAGCCATCAATCCGACCAACACCTTGGCGATGCGATCAGACCGTATTGCCTTGTACACCTTCGTAACCTGAGAGCCCACACTCGGCGCCACCGACGAGTCCCCCTCCACATATGGGCCACTCACAAGCTCCTCCGTCAGCAACGGCAACCCCAACTCCTCTCGCACAAACTTGTACATCGCCCTCGCGCCCCTACCAAGGTACTCCTCCACCCCTCCCTTCTCTCCCTTGTTCTCTTTCCCCTCTCTGCCTTCCCCCTGTCTCCTCTCCAATCCCACCCTCAACTCCAACGCCTGACACAACACCACAACCTGCACAGCCATCAACTGACTCACCACCTCCACCGCCTCAGCCGTATACCTCGCACTGACCAACGCCAAACTATTCACGCCCTGATTCCCCATCTCGGCCGTCTGGACATGGCTCCCCGCCGGATTCGCCAGAAACCCCAGCTCACTCGTCAACGCAGCAGCCATGATATCCGCGCCCTTGAAGAGGAAGCTCTTCGATGGGTCATCGGCCGTAAGATTCGCGGGCAGCCCGTTGTTGGTGGCGGGGTTGATGAGCTCGGTGATTTGGGAGAAGCTGAGGCGGCCGAGGGATTGTAGACCCAGACGCAACTTTTCGACTGCCGAGGTGATGGCTTTGGCTTGGAAGTTGCCGCCGTGCAGAACGGTGCGGGAGATGGGGTCGATGAGGGGGTTGTCCGTTACGGAGTTGATTTCGGTGAGGATCTGGGTGTGGGCGAGGAGGAAGTCTTCCATGATGGGACCGATCCATTGGGGGGCGGTGCGCGTGGAGTAGCGGTCTTGTCGGAGTTTGCCGGTGTCTTCGCTGGATGGGTCGAGAGTGAGGCGGGAGCCTTCGAGGTGGTGGAGGATGGTCTTTGCAGTCTCTCCTTGGCCTATGTGGGGCCGCATACGGGAGAGGAAGGGGTGGAATGATTCGGTGCTGCCGCCTAGCGCCTCGACAGTCATTGCTGTGACTAGCTGAGAAAGAGCGAGGATGTTGAGGCTTAGTGTAGTAATCAATCAATCACGCTTGATTGATCTTGCCAAGCCTTGATTGATTAATCAATTAAGATCTCATAATAGATATTTTTATTAATTATTAATTAATCAAGTTTTAGAGTCTATAATTGATTAACTAATTAGTCTAATTAGTAGTTATAATAAATACTCCTCTAGAGGAAGGTTAAAGGCGGAGGAGGACTATAGCGTAATTACGCTCTAATTAGTCCGGAACTAGCTGCTCTACTTCCCTTACTACTTCTTAGCTTTTTAGTATTAGATTTGTCTTGTTTACTAGGGTTAATAACCTTCTAAAAATTTACCAAAATTTAACTATAGTATCTAAAGCTTCTAGCTTGCTTTTATCGCTTTAAGAGATAGCTAATATCTATGTTTATAATCAAATTGTACTATTAAACGGTCTATAATAAAGTCTTAGACTATCCGGAAGTTTACTATATCCTAAGGACGAGTATAAGGAAGTAGACTAGACTAGATTAACCCTTAAAGGCTATTTAAGAGTACTATCTTTAGTTTTAAAGACTAGCTAGATCTAGTAGTATAGCTAGTAGATTAAGAATGCCTCTAGCTATAAGCACTAGCTCTATAGAGTCTATTATATCTGTAAGGAGTAGAAGTAGAGGTATATCTATCCTAGTAGTAGACATACTAGTAGAGTAATTAACTACCTTAGAAATTGCTATAGAATAAGCTAGGAAGGTAGTATTATTAAACAGCTAGTTTATTAAGCATTAATTACTAGCCTTTTTAATCTTCTAGCTAGTATATAACCTTTAGTGCTAAATGCCCTTATAGCTAGATTCTCTATACTAAAGTTTAGAGGATATCTCTTAAGCTAGATTATTTATAACAACCTTGCCTTCTCTAAGGCTAATAGCCTATACCTAAGGCAGTTACTAGAGTATCTAAATCCTTAAGTTAAAGGCTAGCTACCTTCGTATATATTAGTTAGCTACTAGATTTAGAAGGCCTATACTAGTTTAGCTAGAATAGTAACTAAGCACCTCTAATCTGTAGTTTTAATAGTGCACTTTAGCTTTAATATATAGACCTTAACTAACAATTGTGCTCTTCTTAGCCTTATTACTTACTTTATTAATAGAGATAGTAAGCTATAGAACCTCCTACTAGCTCTACTAGAGCATAAAGAGGCTTATACTAGAAGTAATATTATAGAGACTATAGCCTCTGTAATTTGCTACTAGTAGCTATAGAATTTAGTTAGATTTTTTACTACTAATAATGCCTTAAATAATAATATCTACATACAGTTTCTAGCTACTAAGTTTAGCTTTAATCTAGCTAAGAGGCATATAAGGTGTCTAGGCTATATTATTAACCTTGTAGTAAAGGTAGTTATGCTTAGTAGTACTAGTAATAACAGCCTTAAGGCCTTTAAGGTTAACCTTAAGGAGGCTACTTAAGAAGAGCGTATTAAATTGCTACAATAGAGGAAGGCTAGGCTAGTTAGCAAGCTATATAATATTATTACCTTTATTAATTAATCCCCTTAGAGGATTTAAGCTTTTATAGCTCTCTAACATAAGGGAGGCTATAAGCGAGCTTATTAGCTTATCTAAGATAATAACACTCGCTAGAATAGCCTCTTTATAATAATCCGGTAGTTACTAGAACTCCGTAAGGGAGTAGATAACTATATTATTAAGCAAATTAGCTAATAGTATAAGCATAAGTTACACTAAAGGAACTAGCCTCGGAATAAGCCTATTAATTTATCCTTACGGCTAAGACTATTAGTGATTAATAATTAGCTTATAGCGGATAACTAGACGACCCTTAGCTAATATTATAGAATCCTTAAGCTCCTCTATTAAGCTACTATCCACCTCTAAGGCTAGGTTAGTAGTTATAGCCGTATATAGGAGGTTATACTAGCCTTTTAAGCACTACTTAGTTATCTAGAGGAGCAAAAGCAGAGTTTAACTATTAATAATAAAGAGGCTATTATTATAGTATATCTAGATATAGTTAAACTAGCTTAAGAAGCACACTTCAAATTTAATATTAATCTAGCTTAGAAGAAGCTTAATAACTATTACACCCTTACTAACGAATCTCTAGCTTATCTTATAGCTCTTGTGCTTTATCTACGGTATAATTAGGCCTAGATTAAGCGCTACTAGTGTGATCATAAGGACTAGATTAAGGCTAGTAAGGCTAAGATGCTTAAGCTCTAGTATTAATATAAGGATAGATTAAACCTCTTTACTAAAGAGGCCTTACTAGCCTCCCCCCCTCGGCCTTAAAAGCGCTAGCGCCGTATGCTAAGAAGTATAGCCTTTAATAAGGATAACGACTTTATGCTTGACTATAGTAGTAAAGATAAGCCTTTAATAGCCTTAATCGATTAGTATAAGGTATATACCTCTTTAGCCTTACTCCGTATAGTAAAAGACCTCTTTAGCTAGTAGTAGCAAAAGTGCTTTAATTAGCTGTAGCTTATAGTAATAGCATTAGATATGCTTACTATCTCCCCTATATTAGATAAACTAGAGAGGCTCTTCTCTAATGCTAGATTAGTAGTAACTAACTAGCGTAACAGACTAAGTAGCTAATTAATTAATGTAGTTATAAGCTTAAAGAGTTAGATTAAAGCTAGTATAGTCGATATAGAGCCCTCTATAGCCTTATAATTCACTAAGGTAGCTAATGTAACTATTACACCTTTACTCTAGTACCACCTTAGATAGCAAGTGGTTAAAGCGTTAATTAATTAATCAATTAAGCCTCCAAGGCTCGTTAAGATTAATTAATCAATTATCGAGCCGGTGCAATTATTAATCAATCAAGAATTGAGCCTCAAGCTTGATTGTCTTGATTGGTTACAACACTGTTGAGGCTTTCGTGTAGGACTAGAGCTGCTACACCAGACGATATGGCAGTACCGTTGACAATGGCAAGACCTTCTTTGGCCTTGATCTCGACAGGCTCGATACCAGCTTCACGGAGAACCGCGTCGGCTCTTTCGATGCGTCGAGGTCGCCCATTTATTTGCTTGCCGCAATGAGCCATTGCAAACGTTTTGCCTTGCATCAGAGCTCCCAGATAAGCTAGCGGTTGCAAATCTCCAGAAGCCGATATGCTGCCTCGGAGTGGTGTCACTGGTACGATGTTTGCATTTAGCAACTGTACCAGGCTGTTGATGATATCCGGCCTGACCCCTGACGCGCCCAACGCTAGAGACTGAAGTCTGACCAGCATGGCTGCTCGGACCCAAGTTTCAGGCATGGTGGTCTTGAATCTTGGATCAAAATCCTCGTTTCGGACTTGGACTGTTGCCTTGTCGTGGAGTTCATCTTCATTGCCGCTATCAAATCGCTCTTCAGCTGAGTCATCGTGCTGGCGCGTCTCGCTTCGTTGAGAGCTTGGATGACCAGTGGTAGGATGTCCGCTCGAAGGTACTTCGTCGATGATTCCCGCCAGTAGAAGGTGGAACAGGTTCTGCTGAAGCTCCGTCATGTTGCTACTTCTTTGGTCTGCACTTCCTCCGAAACCGGTGTTCACTCCATAAATCACTTCGCCTCTCGCAATCTTTTCGTCCAAGACCTCATAGCAATTTTTCACAGCCTCCAGCATTGATGGAGTAACTGAGGTGTTGGAGCTGTACGTTGATGATGCAACGACATCTGCAATGGTGATTGCATCTCCAGAGATGGTGATTCCTCTTTTGGCGGATTCTATATCATGCCAATGTTTGAGTAGCAGGTCGTGGAATGAATTGTTGAACAGAAGCGACATTGTTGTTGCGGCAAATGTTAGTGACTACCACGTTGAGATCTTTGCTCAGTAGAAGGTGTACGTCGATGGCTCTGTATCATGACCACAGCCAACAGCGGGCTTGCAGAGTATGCTTGCTTGTCGCTCACTCCATCGACCGGTGATGTCACTGTGACTAGACCGATGATGATTTCTCTTATCATCCGTTCATCCGCGAGGATTGGAAGAATCGATGCCTGAGCATCGATGGCGAATGACGCGAGCATCGCCCGGGCTCAGATAGCGAAGGTATGCCCTATCGTACCTTCTCAAGACCGACGTGCATTGAGCATATCGCACATCGTCTGAAGGCAAACAGTCTACGTGGCCAAAATCACTGAGAGGATCGAATGTCTGGATCAGGAAGTCCCCAATACTGCTGCTCGGCGATCCGATAAGTGGTATGGATGTCGTTCATGGCTGTGTATCTCTCCACCGTGACCAAGTCACATTCGTGATGTCGAGCATGGCTGAAGAACATTCCAAGCGCCTTCCTAGAGTGGTCTGATGTCTTTGCAGATGATCCTCTGCAGGACAATTCACCTTCGCTTGCAGATTCAGTGGGCCTCTCTCGTCAACTTGGCGCTCAACAGAGGTTGATGTAACATCGTCGAGTCGCACACTCCAATACTGTTCTTGATTGGAAGAGAGACGCACGATACTGGCCTCCATATGGCGGTAGTCTGCATCTCGGCTGTGGTGAAAGTCTTGTCTCTGAGCTAGCTCATTGATGAAAAGCTTATGGACGATTGATTGTCTTCGGAGGCTTCACTTGAGTCAAGGTAAGGTCATAAGGGTCCGATGCGTACAGTAGCAACTGTATACACAGTTCGAGTATTTCTGATCCGGTCGCTGCCGATTCGATGAGTGATAAGGAGCTTAGCGTGTTGGTGGCGACACTGCGGATCTCCGAAGGTTTGCTCACGGGATACTGAAACGTCGTCGGGGTATCTACGTGTCGGTGACTGGTTTGCACGATGCTACAGAGAAGCTTTTAGGCTAATGCGAACATAGATTGTCCATATCTCGGAAGTCGAACTTCGGTTCGGGACGAGGGAGAAGAGTTCTTCCTGTGGTTTGCAGATCATCACTTCGCCTCCATCTCGCGTCCGGCAACGACCGCTTGTCTGCATTCGCCGGCATTTATCACACGAATAGGGTCACAGCCCCATCTGCAAAGCTGCATCATGACTGTTCCATGATTGTCCATGCCAAGGTAGTACGCCTGACATGATGTCTGCTAGCTTTCTAGGGCTCCGGCTGTTGTACTTGGCAAATCGGATCGAGAGACGTGTGTTTCATTCAGAGAGTTACAATAACCGATTATCTACTATGCGTGTGCTGACTTATTAGTACTAGTCCTTTAGTACCAGAGAAGCTATACTAGCCTTTAAGTTATAACACTCCCCCTCTAGTATAGATTATTAAAGCTAAAGAACTAGTCTATTACATGTAACTAAAGTAATTAGGTTATTACTTTATTTTATATGCTTACTTATGATTGTTAGTTTTAGCTAATTATTAGTGTTTATTTACTATTAATTGCTTTATCTGCTTAGTAATAATAGTAACCCTTAACAATAGCTAGGTAGCTATTGTTTATATAAATAGACTAGCTTATAAATCTTAGATAAGGAGATATAAGTATCTAGCTAGCTTCTTTATAATTCCTCTTTCCTTTATTATACTTATAATACTATCTCTTAAGTTACATTAACTTACTTACTACTAACATATTAGTAACCTTCTTTAATTATACTTAGCTCTCTTATATATTAGTATAGAGTAATAGTATACTCCTTTCTAAAGCTTAGATTATAATTATCCTTACTATATTAGATAGAGTAATTAAGTCTTCTAGTCTTCTAGTTACTATAAATAGTATTATTAGTGTCTCCTTCTTCCTTCGCTTACTAAAGAAGTCTAATGCTCTTTATTGCCTTTCTAGTCTAGTATAGACACCTTAAGTTAAGGCATTTACTAATAGTAATAGTGCTTATAATATAGTAGTTCCGGTTAATACTTTAATAGCTAATAAGACTATTAATATTATAACTTAATACACTATAAATACTAACTACCTCTCTATAATCCTAATATACTATATAAGGGGTAGAACTATTTATAATAGCCTAACCTACTATAACGTTAAGAATATAAATAGGACTTGCTTCGGAAAGAACTTTAGCATCTACGTTATCTTCTAGCAAATTAATAGTAGAGCTTATACTAACTATATCTATCTTAATAAGCGCTCTAAGTGTAATTTCTAGTCTTAGATCTTAGATAATATCTTTCTAAAGAGCTAGGGAATTACTCTAAGGAAGGTTAAGTTATCTACTAGTCCTTTAACTCTAACTAGTTCTTCTTTAACTTCTACTAGTTCTCCTTTAACTCCTACTAGTCTCTCTTATAGACGTTGTCCTTCTACTACTAGTTTTATATCTAGTATAACTAGCAAGATTAATATAGATCTAGTTAGGGACACTAATGTTCTAAAGCTAAGATATACTAAGGATAAGTACTTTATTCCTACTCCTATACCTACTAGGTTTAAGCTAAATAATCCTAGTACTTAGGGAAGGTATATAGACAAGTTTAGGGAGTATATAGACAACTATAAGGCTATCTAGAGGAGGTTATTACGTAGTAATAGGACTAATAGGCCTTAGCTATATAGGTAAGGTCTAGAGCTTAAGGATTAAGAGAGTATTCTAAGAAGTATGTCTAATATAAGCTTATCTCTAACTCCTAAGGGGACTCTACTAATAACTAAGTCTAGTAATAGTAAGGGAAAGGGGAAGAAGAGGAGTAGTTTAGAGTCTAACTTTAAGAGCTCTCTATAGAAGAAGAAGTAAGCTTATTATATAAGTATTAGTAGATAGGATAAAAGCGGCCTTAGTAGTATAGGATAGTAGATAGTAAAGATATTAAGGTAAAGGATAGTAGATTTTACTTAGAATTAAGTAGCTAGTAATATAGTAGAGATAGCTATTTTCTTTCTCTCTTTTTAATAATAAAGTAGTATAGACTATAATAAGCTTTTAATAAATAAGATAGCTTAATAAGTATAGTAGTATAGTAATTATACTTTAAATAATATTATAAATAAGATTCTAAATAAGTGTATAGTGTAAAGGTATACTAAATAATTAGCCTTATAGTAATTATTAAAGAATCTTATTAGAAGACTTAGGCTTAGTAAGTATATTAGCTAATTACTAAGTTATATTAATATACTTTAATTTAATAGTTCTAAGCTTATATTACTCTCTGTAATAATAATTCCTTAGATTAATATACTTTAATCTCCTTAAGTTAGTATAATCTCTAGCTAACTTAATAGCTAACTTATTATTAACAAAGATCTTAACTAGACTAAGGTTAATATTAGTAAGGGGCCTAAGTTTAGTAACTAGATTTCTAAGCTAATTAACTTCTCTATAGGTCTTAGTTAATGCTAGATACTTAGCTTTAGTACTTAATAGTACTATAGTCTTCTAAAGCTTTAACTTCTAGATAATAGGTACACTAAGTATATAGATAATAGTTTTAGTAGTTAACTTTAATGTTTTATTATTACTAGCAAAGTTAGAGTTAGAGTAGGCCTAAATTATATTACTAAGTAATCTATTAGTTCTTCTAAAGGTTAGGCTATACTTAATAGTTCTATTAATATATCTCTAGATCTACCTACTAGTAATAACATAAGCTACTAAAGGATTTTACAAGAATCTAGCTAAATAATTAGTAGTATAACTAATATTAGGCCTAGTGTTGTTAGTAAGATACTAAAGTTTACTAATAATTATATTAAACTTCTAATAGTTATTAGCATTAACCTAACTATAATTTAGCTTATAGATTATATTAATTAGATACTTAACTATCCTTATATAGAGAAGGTTATAACCTTTAAGCTTCTCCCTAGTATAGTATAATTACTTAATCTTAATTATATCTTTTGTTCTATAGAGTTAGACACTAAGGAAGAGATTAGAGCTTACTACTTTTATAGGGAACTTAATATAGAGGTCTTATACTAGCTTATTAGCATATTTCTAATGTATAGCAATAATTCTAAAGTTATTAATATATACTAACACAATATAGAACTTGCTAATAAAGAGATAGGTATTACTCTCTAATCTAATAAACCTAAGTAATTTAAGAGCTTTAATAATAGCTTTATACTAAAGGGTAGTAGCTTGTTTTAGACTATAGAGTCTCTTTATTAGGATAATAAGCTTATTAGCTAAGTCCTTAATAGGGACTTCCTTAGGGTAGTAGATATAGTTCTTAAGATTAATATCTAGCCTAAGGAATATAGTAATTATATTAGCTATTATAATTACCTAATTATAATAAAGAGCATATACTAGAATAACTCTCCTAGTTTTAGCTCTTAGTATTAGAGTAAAGGTCTTAATAAAATCAATATCTACTCTCTATATAAAGCCTCTAGCTATCTATCTAGTTTTGTATTTATTAATAGAACTATCTAGAAGCCTTTTAGTCTTAAATACCTATTTACTAGTTATTAGTCTATATCTAGCTAGGGCCTAAGATTTCTTAATAATCTTAAGAGTCCTAGTTGCTATTAATAAGTTAAACTTAGCCTTTATTGTAGCTTTCTAATGCCTAGCTTTAGAGCTAGAGAGAGCTTCTTTTATAGTTTATAGATCTAGCCTAAAGGTTCTCCCCCTTAGTGTACTACTAAGGGTAGTAGTATTACTAATAACTTTACTAGAATTAAGTCTTCTATAATTAATTTATCGATATAATCTAAGTAATCTTCTAATAGATCTTACTACTAATAATAGAGATAACTTTAACCTTCTCCTTTTACTAGTAGTAGAAGTTGTATAAAATAGTATTATAAGTATATTAATATCCTTATTAGTTATAGATAGGAGTAGCTAGTTAGCCTTATACTTAGGTAGATTATATATAGAATAAGGCTCCCTTAGGACTTCTAGTAGGAGTATTATAAGATCCTTAGTGTTATTATATTTAATAGGAGACTCTATTTAAGACTTCCTCTATTAGATAGGAGGCTCTAACTAAGACTCTCCCTATTCTTATAAAGAATAAGGTGTTCTAAATAAAGTTATAGATATATTAGATAGAGTAGATTTAAAGGTTTAAGCTTTAGTATAGAGTTTATTACTTCCTAAGGAAGAATCTTTAGCTTAAGTATTATAAAGGTATTATTAGAATTAATAGTCTAAGGTTTCTAGATTCTTATAACTAAATTATATATTATTTTAGCTAATAAATGTCTACTCCTCCTAAAGCTATAAAGTCTTAGGTCTAGCTATCTATAAATTCCTTATCTATAGGATATATAGTTATTTAATAGGTATATAAGACTAGTCTAAGTAGGTAAGGTCCTTATTAAATGTTATATAAGAGGTAAAGAAGAACCTATTCTTCTATTTATCCTTAGCTTAGTACTAGTATAGCTACTAAACTATGTAATTTATAGTAGAGTTAGCTTATATTCCTATATACTATCTAAGCTATGCTCTTACTTAGAATTTGTATAATCTTAGAATATTATAATTATACATATATATCCTATAGCTAAAGCGTCTAATATGTAATAGTAAGATAGAGTTAGTAGTAACCTTTAGGTCTTTATATAGGACCTAAAGTGGGATTTTCTTAGTTTTAGTATAAGTAGTCCTATTAATAATATAAATAGCAAATTTAATAACTAGGTTCTAGAACTCTAGAGGAATTCTATAGTTAATAAAGATATATCTTGTTCTAATAGTAACTATCTTATTAGTTAACTCTACTCTACTATTTTAATAGTAAGTATATAGTAATAAGATATTCCATCTTTAACCTTAGGCTTAAATCTTTACTCTAAGCTCTAGGCTTAAGAATTTACTACTACTATCTAAGATCTAGAGGAAGGATACTTTGTTATATACTTTGCTATTATATAGGGAAGTATACTTAATAAAGCTAAATACTTAGTCTTTAGTAAGTAAAGCCCTCTAGCTCTTAAAGTTACTCTTCCTATAGGTAGTAAATACACTATACCTATGCCCTTTATATAATAGAGATTTAATTAGACCTATAAGGTTAATATATAGCTTATCTAGTAAGTAAGATAGAGATGTTCTTAGCTTCCTTAATATAACTCGTTATACCTTTAATACTATATATAGTAGGTAGTAGCTAAGTTTAGATAATAAGAACTCTTCTATTTCTATAGTAAGGTTCTTTATATAAGTTATTACTATACTTCTAAAGTAACTAAGCCTCTAATACTATCTCTTAGATGTTACCTTAGTAGTTCTAGCTATAGCTAGATTTACTATAATATAGCTTAGGTCCCTTCTAAAGGTAGTCTTCTTTAGATAAAGGTTATTATTACTCTTATAAATCTTAAAGTTTTAAAGCTATTTAATATTACTATCTACCTTAAGTATTTCTACTTCCTTGTTATACTTGTTAAGGAGCTAGAGTTTAAAGAGTTTAATGTCTTTTACTTTAGTAATCTTCCTAGAGGAAATAAGATTATAAGGGGATAATAGAGAATAGATATAGCCTTTAAGGCTAATAGTAGTCTTCTTACTAGCCTTATTTATAATAGTAAGAACTATAGTTCTAACTTCTATCTAAACAAGGCTTTAAGTTCTAAGAGCCTAACTAATTCTAAGAGACTTCTTTATAATATAGATATTAGTAAACTATAATCTATTATTAATAAAGTGTTTTAATACTCTAGAATCCTAGATATAGTTATTATAATTTATACTACTCTATAATAAGGATATAATAATAGCTCCTTTACTTATAATAGAGTCTCTATTATTATATTTATTAGATTCTAGACTCTTAGGTTTAGGTTCCTTATCTACTACTAAATAGCCTTTTACTTTATCTAACTTCTCTTTAGTCTTATCTTTAGAGTTATTCTTTGTTCTTTTATTACTCTTGTCTTTACTATTCTTCTTATTGCTCTAGTCTTTAGGGGCTTTCTTAGGATACTACTTAAAGTAGTTAGTATTTAAATAAGCATAGTAAGTGTACTATATATATTAGTCTTTAATATAACTAGTAGTTATAAATATTAGGTTATTTTTCTTAAGGAGTAGTCTTTCTCTCCTTAGAGAGGCTATTATTACCTTAAGTAGTATATTAGGTTAGAGAGTTAACCTCTAATTTCTAAGCTATTTAGCTCCCTTAGTGTCTATTATAAAGAGTGTTATAATATAAGGACCTAGGAGGCTATAGAAATAAGCCTATTAGCTAGTAGTAAGAGCCTTTTATTCTACTATAATATTATACTAATAAATACACTTCTAAAAGTTTTTATAGTACTCTAATATATTATTATTAAATAGAAGAACTACTTAGTAGAGCTTCCTAATAGATTAATAAAGCTTATAAATTACTATTAGTCTAAATATAGCTTTAATAGTTATTATAAAGTCCTTTATAGTCTTTAGAGTAGTCCTATAGTAAGGTCTAATAGACTTATAGAGCCTTAATATAATGATTCTATATGTAATTCTATTATCCTTTTGCTATTTCTTTATCTCTACTTTATAGAAGATACTATTAATATCCCCTAGGTAGTTAGTTAGTAGAGGAGACTCTTGCTTATTAATCTAGTTAAGGTTACTAAATATATAACTAATAACATTCTTCTTAATAAGGATAACTTCTAGAGTTACTCTCTAGGTATTATAATTACTCTCTCTCTTAAGAATTTAAGTTTTATAGATTTTGTTTAAGCCTTTTAAGGATATATTAATTAGCTAAAAGGCGATTAATAGATGCTTTTAATTAGTCTATTAAGCCGTTTAACAAAGGATATATGTAGGCTACTATAAGTGTTTATTCTAATATAGCTAGTCTAGAAATCCGGTATAAGCGGCTTAATAATCCTTTTAATAATAATATACTTAATTTGCTATAGCTTTAAGTACTTCTTAAGAAGCGCTAGGCTTATAACCTGTTATACTTAGCAAATCGGATCGAGAGACGTGTGTTTTATTTAGAGAGTTATAATAACCAATTATCTACTGTACGTGTGCTGACTTATTAGTACCAGTCCTTTAGTACCAGAGAAGCTGTACCAGCCTTTGAGTTACAACACCGGCGACGCCGTGATCATTGAGGGCATGATGGAGGGAACTCGTAGTGGGGCCAGTATGTGTATGATTCTCGTCGACAATCAGCTCAACGACGTGTCATGTGATCAGAGCGTTCTATGGACACCACAAGGTCAGACACAAGTCTCGCCATGGAGAGCAGGCCGAGCGTGTCAATGACCAAGATCACTTCGCAGGAGGGCGTTCTCCCATCAACGAGCCCGGTGTCAAGCCATTCTCCCATCAATGCAGCTCTCGAGTCGAAAAAAACATCCTCAACTTCCTCGCCGGTTTCGAACACCGCTATCGAGAGCAACCATGATGGCATCAAGGCGAGGCCTGGAGCATGGCTTCAGGTGCTTGCCTCCTTCTTCCTCTTCTTCAACGTCCTTGGTCTTCTCAACTCATATGGACAATTCCAAGCACTATACGAGCGAGACATCTTGTCAACACAAAGCTCCGGAACCATCGCTTGGATAGGCTCATCACAATACTTAGTCACATACCTGACCACCATCTTGAGTGGCATAGCATGGGATGCCGGCCACACCAAGCTCCTTCTGTACACGGGATACACATTCTCCATCGCTGGCATGCTCTGCGTCAGCTTCTGTCGCTCTTTCTACCAATTCTTCCTCGCTCAAGCCGTCCTCACTGGTCTCGGGTTTGGCTGCCTCTTCATCCCCGCCTCCTGCATCATCCCCCTATGGTTCAACCCAGCCAGCGTCCCCCTCACCTTCGGCATCGTCACTACCGGATCCAGCATCGGCGCCGTAATATACCCAGTCACCCTCCAACGCCTATCCCAAACCCTCGGCTTCCGCTGGGCAGTCCGCGTCCTATGCCTCATCATGCTCGTCACCCTACTGATCTCCATCCTACTCCTGCGGAAACCGACGACCTCCTCCTCCTCCTCCTCCATCGCCGGCTCGCTCCAACCCCGTCAAAGCATCAAACCCCAACTCCAAGACCGCCCATACGTCATCTACTGCCTCTCCCTCCTCATAGGCTTCATGGGCCTCTACGTCTTCTACTACTACATCAACCTCTACGCCGTCCAACGCACCGGCACGCCCCCCTCCCAAGCCTTCTACCTCCTCGCGATCCTCAACGCGGGATCTCTCTTCGGACGCCTAGCACCAAATCTGGTGACGCATAACGTAGGCCCGATCAATGTGCAGCTTATCTTCTGCGTCCTCTCTGCCGCGACGGCATTCTCGCTGGTAGCAGTGAGGAGTACACCAGGTATCATCGTTTTTGCTATCGCGTTTGGCTTTGTGTCTGCCCCTGTCATCACGATGCCTATGTTGGGGATCTTGAGCTTGACGGCTGATAAGCGGGCGTTTGGCGTGCGGTCCGGGATCGGGTATGCTTGTATGGGGGCGGGGGTGTTTGTCGGGGGCCCGGCGGGTGGTTTCATACTTGATGGAGGGGATGCGGGGAGGGAGGTGGTGAATTGGACTGGGCTTGTGGGGTGGTGTGGGGGGATGTTGTTGGGTTCTGCTGTGGTGCTGGTGGGGATGAGGGTGGCGAAGGTTGGGGGGAGGGTGATTGTGAAGATTTGATGGGTGCTTGTGAACATTTGATGGATGCTTGTGCTGGTACTAACTCAGGACGTGGGAATTGATCTACATTTGTATCACTATGGAGGCCAAAGCACGATGTCTGTCTCTTCCAGACCGATAGAGAGAGATATATCCAAGACCTCATCTCGAGCAGTCACATGGTACGTCTGTGTGAGGGCGTCATCTTGGTATAGTCCGTATACTCCACTGGGCAGATTCGTCACATTCAAATGGAAACTGCGGCAGAATTGTCAGTTAAATCAACACACGGGAGAATTCTCATACCGATCATGAACAGTCTGGTACGATCTCATGGTCAAGACCATCGCAGATGAGTCCTGCAGCCACGCTGCCCTGAAGAAGTCGACACCATCGTGGAAAGAGTCCCTTGGACCGACGACAGGATACTCTGCATGGTGGTTCTCATGCGTCCATGGACTATCCCACATCTGCTCTAGTCCATTGGGGACGTTCAGCTGAGCGAATGCTATCGCAGCATTGCCTGTGTAGGCGTCGACTCCGGCAGGTGCGTCGGCAGGGCTGGAATGGGCAGTGTCTGAAGCTTTAGGGATCTTCCTGGGGTAGAATAATCCGCCATCTACCCAGGTAGGGTTGAAGCGTGTGTCGGCATGCTTGAACATACCCTGCAGTGTATCTTGGTACATTTCCGTCGAGGCAATCTCGGACAACATCTGGATTGTGAAGCCAAAGTCTGTGGAGGGAGGCGAGTTGGTCAATCCCATCGGGGACAGAGTCTGCTGAGCTTTGAGCTTCTGGTTTGCAACTGTCGTGACGGCTTCAGAAGTCACTGCTTCGGGGTGGAGGATGGAATTCGGATTGCTTTTGGTCTGCTCTCGAACAGCCTGTGCTACCAGACCATTGTTGACGGACACTCTTCCGTCGTTGTAGCTGGTCAGGAATCCTCTCAGCAGACTTGGCGCAATCTCCTCGACGTATGCATGGTTCCAGGCGTGCATGAAAGTCGCAGCCCATGCATTCATGGAGATCCCGCCAGTCAGGCCGGTCAATCCTGGTATCAGCTTATCTTGCTTGACTTGCCAGTACGGAAAGGTCGTTCGATGGGTGTTCCCAATGGCAGGTGATATGTCAAAGTAGCCACTGGATGCGGTCTTCTTCTGCCATGCTTGCGTGTAGCGTGGTAAGGCATGTTCCACGAGATTCGTGCCATCTCGGACGTCGTTGAGACGAAAGGCGATGAGTGGGAATTGATTACAGGCGACGAAGACACAGTTTGGCTCGCAGCAGGCGCCCATCCAACTAGTCTTCTCCATTTCCGCCAGGACTGCTTCTTGCAATGACAGGCGGTCGTACTTGAAAGACTCCGGACCCATTCCGAAGAAGAGAGGATTCCAGGTCAGGGTGAGTGAGCCTGGACGATCATAATCATCCGAGTCGAAGAGCATTGCGTACATGCTGACCATAAGAAGCAGATGACCAGAATACATGATGTTCTCCCGCTTGATGGGGTCAGCCCATGGCTTGCGAAGCTCAGTCAGATCTGGGTCGACAAAGACACCGCTCTGGGATGTCATATACCAGTACCCCCAGACCTCCCGTCGCAGCATCTTATTGATGAGGTCTCGGAAGAGCTGGCGGAATGGAGACTTCAGTGCCGGTAGGTGGTGATAGTGCGCAAGACCTGCCGCATAGGCCATGGTTGCGAGCTGGTAGCGGTACCCTTCGAGCGACTCCTGTCCAGACTCCAGAGATCCCATGTTGCGCCATTCTCCATCTATCTGAGTTGCGAGGTTATGGGAATGTCGAAGGTGTCCAGCTTGCTCCCGCGTGAGCTTCTCCTTGCACCCCTCTGTTACGTATGAGGGCAGCGTCTTGGGTAGGCTTTCTGCTGCTTGATATGGTCTTGCAAATGAGACATATTGGGTGCTTACTCCGGACGTATCTAGGTGCGGCATATGGTGTCGATGCACTGTCTCTTTGCTTGCGAATGCTAAGTTTTCACGATCTTTCGTGGACATGACGCCCTCAGAATTGGCCTGACTGGCTGATTCTCAGCGTCTGCAGGTAGCGAGCGCTGGAGTGGATCCGATCTGTAGCATGCACAGACTGTGTATCTCCATCAGTCAGGTGCTCGTTTGCTTGACTCGAGGGTACGAGGTAGTTGCCGACACTAAGCGCCAAGGCAAGGAGACACGCACATCCCGTCGGCCTTGGGACATCCGAAATGCTTGATCAGCAACCCTAAAGAACCCACACGTGGTCGAAGCTCGGCCGTCGGTCGTTCCTCGAAGCCATCCACAGCCTCAGATCTTTAGGGTGCCCAGCCGCCGAGATGGGCATCCCCAGAGCCAAATGTGTAGCCAAGACGGACATATCGGTGACTTGGCATCATACAAGGCCGTCCGCATACTCTGTATCGTGACAATCGCTCCGTGAGTCGCGCGTCCTAAACCGACTTGTTCGAAATGAGGAGTGTTGTAACCGATATGCTCCACAGCTTAGCCGAAAGGAGAAAGTCGTGGTCTATCCCCGAGCCCTATATTGGAATTGCACCAGTGGCCTTGCTCAACAACATGATCGGCGGTGAATATATTCGCAGACTCGAGTTTGATAGCAGGGCTGCGCATGCAGTAGTCCAGATGTCAAGGTGGAGCAGAGTACCGAAGAAGGTACATACCTCATCGTTGATCGAACACGAGCCCGATCGGCGGGTGCCCCCACAGCATAATTGATGGACACTTGTTGGAGTCGCGGTTGAAAGGCTGTGCGAATTCAGGATGATGCTGATAGCGCAAGTGGCGGAATCGATACCTCCTGGCGGGCTGACAGAAGCTGAATCCTCGCATGCGACCACCCTCGACCTTCTATCTTGATCATCCTTCTCGACACCAGGATCGCTGACTCTGCTGCATCTCGCAATCTGTATGAATACAACATGGCTTTGACGGAATCGCTCACAAGCTGGACGACCACATTTGGGCCTCTGCATGCCTTTTGGGCTGTTGGTCTATCAATTGTCATTTTCTATGCTTATGGATACTTCCAGAAGGGTCTCTGGCGTGTGCCAGGCCCATTCCTCGCAGGACTCACTGATTGGTACCGCATCTACCATGTCATTGTCGGCCGCAGGCAGGACGTGCAACAAGCCAGAATGCACGAGCGATACGGCGATGTCGTGCGCTATGGCCCGAACCTGGTCAGCTTCGCCCACCCGGACGCAATCAAGGACATATACGGAATCGGAAAGCCGCTGAGCAAGTCGCCTTTCTACTTGCCGATGCAGCCATGTCGAATGGCCGAGCTTTTGCTTCGCTCTTCACGATTCTCGACAATAGAGGCCATGCCGAACTGAAACGAGCGCTAGCAACCACGTTCAGCGGTACGTCGGTTGTTAGTCTCGAGCCTCTCGTAGACATGGTCGTGGAACGTTGGCTCGAACAGACTGATGCAATATATGCAAAGCCCGGGCGCATCTGCGATTTGGGCTGGTGGGTCCAGCTGTTCGCATTCGACGCTGTCACGAACTTGACCTACAGCAAGACGCATGAGATGGTTGAGCAGCATGAAGACGTAGATGGAATATGTGCCTGGCTGGAAAGCATGTTTGCATACTCTGCCATTGTCGGCCAAATGCCCATACTGGACCAATTCGCCAATAAGAATCCTGTCAAGCGTTTTCTGGAATGGAGTCAGCTTCGTGCTCCTAGCTTTGCAACAGTCAAGTTTGCTCGGAAGCGTGTCGCTGAAAGGCTCTCCTCACCAAAGGCTCTCGAAGCCGGAGACGAACCAGAAAAACCCGACCTGCTGGCCCGGCTGATGCTGTCTGGTCAGAAGCATCCCAACGTTCTGACACAGAAAATGATCACAGCTCAGGCAACAAGTATTGCCTTTGCGGGATCCGACAACACAGCGATAACCATTACTGCAATAATCTACTACCTGCTGAAGAATCCGGACTGTTACCAACGCCTCATGAAAGAACTCGAAATTGTCGCGATCGAAGGGAACCTACCTTCGGACCCTAGCAAGCCTCCAACTTGGGCACAAGCTCAGAAGCTCACCTACTTCAACGCATGCGTGAAGGAGGCACAGAGGCTTCATCCGTCTGTAGGAGGCATCCTGGAGCGGGTGACTCCTCCTGAAGGGGCCCATATTCTGGACAAGTGGTATCCAGGAAATACACTGGTCGGCTGCAACGCGTGGATTCTGCACCACCGTCCCGAGATTTTCGGCGATGACTGTGCGTCCTTCCGACCAGAACGATGGATCGACAGCAGTCCAGACATGCTGGCGAAGATGAACAGCTGCTTCTTCGCCTTTGGTGCTGGGTCGAGAGTTTGTATTGGTCGAGCTATTAGTCTCTTGGAGATTGGTAAGCTTCTGCCGTCTCTGTTCAGGACCTTTGATTTGCAGCTACAAGACCCAGCAAAAGATTGGACCTTGTTTAACAATTTCCTGGTCAAACAGCATGGTGTGGACGTCCGGTTCACAAGACGTGCGACTGTTGGTAGTACATAGCTCAAAAAGATTTCTTAGTCAATGTATGCATATCCCCATCGTGGACGTCGTTTATTCCTCAAGTGCATTTCGTCAAAGTGAGGATACGAAACGAGGTTGAAGGACAGAGGCACAACGAAGTGTCGTGGCGGGTTGTTGCCAAGGCCGAGGCGGCCGCAGGACTTGGCGCGTGCGGCTCTGCGGATGCGGGCCTCGCATGTGATAAACAAACGGTTGTCAGTGAGCTGACTCGGCACAAACAACACACACCAACTTTGCGCCGGCGCTGTCTTTGGATGCAACTTTCGCTTGGATGGCATGAATGTACTCGCAATACACGCGAAGCCCTGATGCCCAAACACGAGCGTGAGGAGCGGCATCTTGCCCGCCAACGAGGTGCAGGGTGAGTGACGCAACCTACCTTACATGGAGCTCAACAGCTAAAGAGCACTAGCAAACCCGGCATGGCTGTACCTTCGTTCGGCTTCGATTTCAAAACGGTCGCGCAGAGAACTCTGGCAGGCAGAGCAGCTGTGAACAAGCCCAGGTCCCCGATTAAGAAGACACCAGTGCGGCGGAGAAAGTCCGTCATCTACAAGACAGCAGCGCAAAAGACACCACCATCTGCGGAGCGGGCACCAACGCTGCAGATTGACAAGACTCGAACGCCGAAGACCTCAGCCCCGAGAAGCGTGAAGAAGAGGATCAGCTCGATACACAAACCATTGCCCCCTCCACCTCTTGAAGATGATTTGCCAGAGCCTGTCAAGTCCCCAATCAGAAAGGCAAAGTTCTACGAGCACTTGTCAGAGGACGAGCCAGCTGCTCCATCAAGACTCAAGAAGCCCAAGAAAACTACGAAGCGCAAGCGGAAAGGCATAACCATGCCACGGCCAGGCAAGACAAAGGCGAAGAAGACTACGTCGCAAGAGCCCCAAGAAGCGATACCGGCGGACCCTGCGGACATTGTGCAAGATTCAGAGCCCGAGCAGGAGTTGAGGACAGATCGAGGATCAGTGAAGCGGAAGCATGCTGGACCAGCCAGGGAGATGAATCAGGATCACGAGGCGACAAGGATCAAGCTCCACAAGCCAAGACAGGACCAACTACCAACACCCAGGCCGTCAAGCGAGGTACAAAAGGAGCCACAGCAGCTACCTAGTCCCGTCGAATCAGGCCAGAGCAATATGGAATCTCCGCCGAAAACGACCATGCAGAAATGGGGCAGAGCGGCGGCGAAGATGCTCGGTCGTCAAAAGTCGAGCAGCACTCTCAGTAGGACCAGCACAAAGACTTCCGACAAAGATGACCGTTCGAGTGCGAGGACAATCGGCGTTGGTTCAAGACTATTGAGCAAGACACATCACGACAGAACACTCATGCAGCCACCTCCGGATCGCGTCCTTAATCCCGCAAGGATGAAGACGGCACCACCAGATGAGCTTTTGAGGGAGGAGCAGAACCCAAGACACAAGCCAGGAACACCATCAAGTCTCGAGGAACCAGCCATCAATCGACAAGTGGTCAAGACGACACCGCCCAAGGCAGACCATGCGCAGAAGCCCATCCCGCTGGAGGAGGATGGAGATTTCATGTTCAGAAGGGGTGGTCGACGGAAACTATGATTCAATGACGGCGAGAATGGTCACAATGAAGACATGAATGTATGATACCCTGTGCAGGACGGAATGTGGAATAGAGAATCGCCGGCGGTCAATAGTTGCCTTTGGAAATCCAAAACGCCACCGCTGTTTTTTCTACAGCTTCAAACTTTTTTACCATTACCTGCGACACCACATCATGCCACCCACGCCGCATTTCCAACATCCATTTTCCCTGAATCATTTTCTCCTCCCCCACTTCTTCTTGCAAATGCACATTCTCCCCATCACCTCAACGTGAAACCCCATCAATCCCACTTACACCATGCCCCCCTCCCCCTCCGACCCCTCGACCCCCTCCGCCCCTCCCACAAACCCCCCTCCCCACCCCGCCCCTCCAATCCGGCACTTCCCCACCCCCCTCTCCCCCCTCCTCTCCCAACCCATCCTGATAACCGAACCCAACCTCCGCGCCGACAACCTCCCCCTAGAAACATGGGCTTCCTCCTCCATCCTCGCATCCCAACTCCATCTCGTCCCTGTGTCTTTCCCTTCTCTTTCTGTTGATATCATCCCGATTCTAGAGCTGGGCGCGGGCACAGGGCTGGTGGGGATCGCGGCGGCGGGGGTTTATGGGAGGAGGGTGGTGGTTACGGATCTAGGGCCGATTGTGCCTGGGTTGGAGGGGAATGTGGAGCTGAATTCGGGGTGGCTTGGGAGGGTGAAAGGGGAGGGGACAGGGGAGGGAGATGGGAATGAAGGGGTGGAGGTATCGGCTGGTGTACTGGATTGGACTGTTCCTGAGACATGCACGGTGGGAGACAGGACGTATCGGGCGGGTGAGACGAAGGCTCATGTGATTTTGGCGGCGGATACATTGTATAGTGAGGAGCATCCTGTGCTGATGTCACGGACGGTGGGGACATGGTTGGCGAGGGATCCAAGGGCGAGATTCATCATGGGGACGGCGTTGAGGGTGGCGTATCTTGAGGAGCTGAGGGAGTTGTGGGAGAAGCTGGAAGGGCTGGGGCTGGTATGTGTGGAAGAGGGCAAGGGGATGGCGGAGGAGAAGGACTTTGATGATGAGCGGTTGGTTGAGTGGAGTGTGTGGCGGTGGAAGGACTTGATGAACAAGGATGAGTCGGGATCTGGTGAGCAGGCGGCATAGAGGGTACACGAGCTGTCTGGTCATGGGTTGTGAGGGCATGTTCGGGGTGTCTGGATGTCACAAAGCGAAGTGGATTTGGGAAACGCAAGGAGGAGGAATGAAAGCGGCAAAGTAGCATTGCATCGCTGCGAGATCAAAAGGCAAGAGACGCTCGATGGCGCAGGGTAGCTATACTATAATCACAAAATCGAATCCTTATCTCCCTATCTTCCAGCTGAGCACGTCAATCTTGCCTCCCATGCTCATACCTTCCCGTGCTCGCTGTTCTACAGGTGTGTCGTGGTGTAACCTGGCAAAGTCGCCGAAAAGACTGTTCCCGAACCTTAGTGGTAATGGTGCCGGCGCATGATACTGCAGTCCATCGAGATCTCCTGAGTCCGAGTCATGATCGTGGTCTTCGTCCTCCATATCATCGTCACCATCAGAGGTCACATATTCATTGCTGTCGTCTTGACCATCACTTGCAGTCGGAACCTCGGCTTCTTGTAAGGCGTCTTGTCCGGGTTGGGAATTGTCCTCCAGTCTGTCGACTAATGAATCGATCGTGTCCAGAACTGACTATGCTGGTCAGCTTGCGTCTTTCGAACCAAGATTGTCTCATCTCGTGTACCAATCCGAATAACTGTAAGAAAAGTTGCGACGAACCTGAGTATTAGGCCAGCGCCCTCCTCTGTCTTTATAGGAAGGGCGATAAGAGTCGCCTCGTCGTGAATCAGCAGAAGACGAGGGATGCGAAGGTGGACTTCTTCGTTGGGGGAGACTTGGTGATCCTGAGAAGGACAAGGACCCACGTCTATTCAAGGGCGCAGGATTGCGAAGAGGTTGCTGCCCTGATGAGGTCAAAGGTGCTCTACTAGTGATCGATGTATTGCGATCCGCAGAAGGGCCACTAGATGGCGTGGATCGACGAGAGACTATGTGTGTGGGGCTGCCGGCCTGCGACGACCTGGACACCGAAACAATCGTGTGTTGCTGTGGCGCGTCATGTCTTCTGGAAGGCTTGGCTGGAGAGCGTGAGGCTGAGGGCTGTGATTGTGGACGTGCCTCGTCGTTACGTCTAATAGGTGGTGGAGCCCCAGTCTGAATGGGAGCACCTCCGTCTCCTGCACGTCGGGAAGCTTTGAACGCTTCTCTCCTGTCACGTTGGTGTTTGACCTCAGGAGGCTCATCAACCACATCCTGAGAGCCCCATGTGATGCCCGAGCGTTGCTTCTTGTGAGGTAGGGCCTGGTAATCGCTGGCAGCAGGTCCAGTGATAATCTTGGTGTCCCTGCCGAATGTAGCATGATCACGCTTCTTGGAACTGTTCGCTGTTGACGCTTGCGGCCGCTCTTGAGAGTGGGATGTGCTCCCAGGCGGACTGCTATGAAGCTCATCTGGGCGACGTTGTGCTGTAGGACGGCTTCCGTTACTGTGACCCTCCCGTAAGTGGGGACTGGTGTCTTGTATCTGCTTGAGGCGCGAGGGGTGGATCACGCTGCCGGGGCGTTCTTCAGAATGATTAGGTCTCCCGTTGGTACTGCCATAGACACTTGGACTGCTCGAGCTCGTGATCGGCCTTGGCGGAAGTGGGTGTGGAGTACGTGGTGCAGCAGGTGAGGCGTTTTGCTGCGAATGACGCCGTCCTGAGCTGCTGCCTGTCAAAGGCAGAGTCGCAGGGACCGGCTCGCCCGTACTTTGCGTGGTTGCCTCAGTCGACGATTTCAGTGGCGACTCTTTGACTTCAACAGCCGGCGAAATTACCGCAGGAGCCGATGATGGTATGGTGATTGAATCATTTAGTTGGGAACGAACAGCTTTGGCTTGCACTGGTGCCGAATTTGATGTTCCTAGCGTGCGAGGAAGGGCAGTCCGGAGATCAAAATCGTTGTCATCCTCTGACATCTCGTCGTCTCGTGATACAGGCGACGATGCCTGCTTAGGTGGGGAGCTTGCAGGCGCTATCGATTGGGCGGAAGGTTCTGGTGCACTGCTGTCGGGTGGTAACTCTCCAAGCTTTGCATTGAGCGGCTTCATGTGGATGTGCATAGACTTGGATGGGGTCACCTTGGCTTGCTCTCGGTTTGGACTTTGCGACCAAGGGATCTCGGCATCATCAGCATCTTCGGATTCTGCTGTCCGGATTGGAGTCGTTGCGGCTGGAAACTCGGTCCTCTCTACACCATCCGCATGGACTTCAAGGTCAGCTGGCATGGTCATTTCCTGGTCCAGCCTGCGGGCCAATGACTTGAGCACTTCCACAGGAACATTTGGCTCGGGAAAGACCTCTCCAGGATATGGCGGATACCATGACTGCTTCTTCTGCAAGATATCCCGCTGGTTGCTCGGCATTCTCCGCGATGCATACTTCATGTAGATAGCGTCGGGCATTCGTGGCGTGTAGGTACGTTTGCCAGAATCCAAAGGCTGGATATTGCTTGCTTGAATGGCTGCAGCAGGTACAGCGGCTGATAGGACTTGTGCATTCCTGTCTGGCTGGCCTTTGAAGGCGGGCTGCCCGTCCGCAGATCCGCTAGTGAGATCTACGGTTGTGCTGGCAAGATTGTTAGTCGATGAAGAGGGGTCTGTCGCAGGTGCAGGTTCATCGTGTTTGATCTGGTCTTGCCGCGATGGAGGAACCTTAGATTTGGTATCGGATGCAGGTCGCTTGGACGCCGTCCGTGGATCTCTTTCCAGGGCAACGACATCATCGTCATCCGCCAAATCGATTGTAAGCACGGACTTGGTGGCTGTCGATGGTTGTAGGATGGTCGGCTTGCTGGTCTGTAAGTTACGGAGGAGTAGAGCCTTCTGTCGGGACACCTCTTCCTGATTATCGGCCTTGCGCTTCGGCGCTTCTGGCCGTGAGAGGTTGGATGCCCCGTTGACCGAGACGGCTGCGTGTGTAGCTGGTCGTTTGAGCATGCGGCGACCCGAGTCTGCCGGAAGCTGAGTTGCAAAAGCTGATTCATCGTTATGTTCCAGTAGTTGCGTTGCTGGCGGTGGGATTTCCGAAAGAATATCTGCTGAACCTTGACGCTGTGAGCGAAGTTCGTCCTCGTCATCCAGGATGTCGACGACCGGTGGCTGCGGCTGCGACTGTGGCTGGTCCACGTCGTCATCATCTTCCTCGTTATCGGAACCCGCGTTGTCGTACTTGCCCAATTCGAGTAGAAGCGAGCGTAGTTCAGATTCCTGCCATAACGGCTTTGGATGACCAAAGAATCCAGCTCCAAGAGCTCCCTTACGATATTTGGCGTCCCGAACTTCAAGCAGTATCTGAGAATCAGGGTTGCCAAGCGGAGTCAAGACGAGTCTGAAGGAGATGACGGAGATGATACCGCCTTCGAGCTGCGGAATCTGCAGACCAGTGTCTCGTTCTAACTGTGCTCCCACTGGAATCTGGCCACGGACTATATGATGACCGTCACTGAATTCGCACAGGTAGACCGTATCGCGCTGCTGGATTCGCAAGAGTTGGACTTTGTTGTTCTGACGCTTTGATCGTGTCAGATCGATGCGAAGATTGGATCCATCGTGAGTGAAATTATCGTCATCCTCATCGCTGTCTTGATCTGCATCAGGATTTGATTCCACGGCTGAGACCTCCGATTTGATCTTTGGTCGCCGCTCAGCTTGGAGGCTAGACTTCCTCCATACCAGGCCCTCTTGAAATGCCTGTGCGATTGTCGGCTTCAACCACTCCCGGAGTGAATTCGCCATCGTGTTGGATCTGGCGTGAAAGTCGCGACTAAGCCGGATGTGAGGTATGAATGGTTCAAGGCCATCTCAAGTCAGTATCAGTTGTGGTAAGGGGGCGAAAAGAAGACAGGGCAAGCTAAGATATATCGAGTTGATGTTGTAGTCGCGTGAAAGCTTCCCGCGAAGTCGAAATTGTTAAGAATTACCGAATTAGGAATCCTGGGGTCGGGCTGACGCGAAAAGGGTCTGTGCATTTGCCTGCGCGGCTGCGGCTCCGGGTCACGTCTCCTCACGTTCGGCTCAATTTCACGTGCAATGCAACATTTCATCATACCTCGCCTTACCTACAGAACACTTTACATATAACGGCTATACATCAGCGAACATTCCGGAATACCAGTACGGTCCTTGGCTTGTCACATCGGACTCTTGGTTCATTGCAGCAGCAAATACTACCATTACAGCACCGTCCGCGACTCCTCTCAGGACATGTCTTGAAGCCGACGCTGGATTGAGCCCACCTGCACTGCCGCGGACACTCCTCCCACAGGATATGAAGGAGCATATCACCATTCAGCAGCGGTCTGGAAGCGAGCTTCGCCATGTCCGCTGACAAAGGGAAGAGGCGTTCTTCCTCTGCTGTTGCTCCACCACCAATTATCGGCTTTCGCTCCCGCAGAGGCTCATGGGCATCCGTCTCTTCGAGACCACCTCCAGTAGACAAGGAAGCGCTTTCTCAAGTGCTGGACGAGATTCATACCACAGCCTCGAAACAGGACACACTCACGTCCTTCAGCGACTATGATGGAGGACAAGGCGCCCGAGTCAGTGGTCCGAAAGAGCCAGTTGGTGGAGGCCTTGCAGGATTATACTCGCGAATCAGGCAGACTGTAGCTGGGGGTTCTCCTGACTCCATGCGACCAAGCAGCAGCAGTAGTCTGAAACAGCAAGATGCCGAATCAATCAAGAGCTTCGCTAGCGGTCAGCTCAGGTCGAAAGTGGATACCGATGTCAAGCGGTCGTCCTCGAGCAATCGAGCTTCCAAAGACTTGACTGGCAGGATATCTGGCGCCTCTTCTCCAAAGCTAGATCGTGAAGCAAGCTCGCAGGAAACAAGAGATCATTCGAGACTGGCTAGTTCCGCCCACATCACAAGTCCGCTGGCACATAAGAGGTCTGCGAATATATCCCAAGCGTCACTCGCCGATCGGTCGGTCTCTTCTCAAGAGCTGTCAAGAGAACGAGAGCAGGTCCCTCCACCTAAGATCCAGCTTGACACGCAGATGGTTGAATCTGAATTCGCAGAACTGAAGCGAATTACTACTACGATCCAAAGCGATAAGCGAGGGTCACAAGATCTGAGCCTTGGCGATGCGGATAATGCGATCATGTCAGACAGCTCGGACTCGGACGATGGGTCCAGACTTCATGACAAGAACAAACGATTGTCTGTGCAGTCGAAACAATCGCTTGGGACACCGGACAGCAAGGTTGAGGCGAAGCCCGCACGGCGTATCGCAGAGGAGAAGTCCCTTGAAAGCATCCGTGATGCTGTCGGTCCCCCTCCTTCGACATCCGGAGCTCCCAACTCAGCATCCGCTGCGAGCACAGCTACTCTCCGGCCCCTTGCTAGAATCGCCGAGAAGGGGCCACCGACCGTCAACATTTCTCGAGCGTCATCAACGGTCGATGTGAATGACATTGCATCGCGAACCAGTACTGCTGCCTCTTCAGCCGCTACAACTCCTCGAGGCGAATACCCACCGAATCTTAATGGCGGATTTAGGCGGACGACACTGAAAGCTCCCGACGGTCATCGAACACACACTGTGGTACCGGCGCATCTCAAACGCCGTGTAGTCAGCAAGGAATTCTGGATGAAGGACGAGAATGCTCGCGACTGCTTCTATTGTGGAGACGCTTTCTCAACTTTTCGACGGAAGCACCACTGTCGAACATGCGGACAAATTTTCGATGCCAAATGTACAACTCTCGTGTCAGGTAGACCCTTCGATCTTCCCGGGACGCTGCGACTATGCCGACCTTGCGAAGCTGTAATCTATGGAAGCGACGATGATTCGACCGTCTTTACTGATGACGAAGAAGACAAACGAGCATCACTTGTTATCGACACTTCGAAACTCCCGCCTATCCTTGCGGATCAGCCGCTAGACACCTCTACACCTTTTGCACCAGGCGAGGCTGCTATCGCTACTCCATCAATTGGTATACCTGCTTCTCGAAGAAACCGAGAATCTAAGCGTCGCTCCGCAGTCATCGAATTCGACGCTGCGCCATCTCTAGCTCGTCCAGGCTCATCGCGGTCGCTCAAGTCTCTAGGAAATCGTCCTCGATCGTCCAGCCATCGAAGACACCTCTCCAAGCATCAACACATGAAGGGAATCAGACATGTGCTTGAAGAGCGTGGACCATTTCACCAAGACACCGGAGATATGGATGGACGACAACTGCTCCCGGCCTTCCACAACGACAATATCATTGATCCGGATTTGGCTCCTTTCATGTCTGACGAAGGCTCCGACGATGATCAAGCATCCATTTTCACTGTCCTTAATAGCGCTTCCCATCCTTCCTCATTTGTCGACCACGACAGACCTACACTATCTTCACTGGTACACTCGAATTCCAAAAAAGGGAGGTCACGAGCGCAAAGCGAGAGATTCAAGGATATAGAGATCCCGAGGCCCCCAACTCGAACAGGCTCAAAATTACGTAAACGGAATCCGAGCATTGCAAGCATCAATTTCCCACGACCTTCGCCACGACGAAGTCGAAGTCAAACTCTCTTGACCAGGGATAATCCTGATGCCGGTATTGAGGGCTCTGATGCTGGATCTGAAGCCTTGGTCAGAGAGAACCTCGAAGGCAAAATCAAACGCAGCAATGCCATGCACGGGATAGATGCACCAAAGGTCGAACTCAATCGAGCAAGTCTTCAGCATGTTCGAAATCTGCTCTCTCAACTTCTGCAAGACAGCAAGGTGCCAAGCTTTAAATCTTGGGAGAGAGCACTGATGCCTATTCTGCTTCAGTGTACAGACGATGTCGACCCGGATGTCCAGCATGGGGATGACATGGATATCCGAAACTACATCAAGTTGAAAAAGATTCCTGGTGGTCGTCCTGGAGATACCGCCTACGTCTCGGGAGTGGTCTTTAGCAAGAACATTGCACTCAAAGGCATGAAGCGCAGCTATGTCCAGCCTCGTATAGTCATCGTCACCTTCGCTATTGAATATGCTAGGCACAATACGCACTTTATGAGCCTCGATCCAATTCTTGCTCAGGAAAGAGAATACTTGCGAAATCTCGTTGGACGAATCGTCGCCCTCCGACCTCAAGTTCTGCTCGTCCAACGCAACGTCTCTGGCATAGCCTTGCAAATGCTTCATGAAGCCGGTATCACCGTCATTCACTGCGTCAAAGAATCCGTCCTAGCTGCTGTCGCTCGTGTCACTCGAACGATCATGATCAAGACGATCGACAAGCTTTCTATCGATCCTGCACATCTTGGACAATGTGACAACTTTGACGTCAAGACTTACGTCCACGGAGGCGTCAAGAAGACATACATCTTCATCTCTGGTTGTCAGCCTAATTTGGGATGCACCATCGTACTGCGAGGAGCACCTACCGAAGCTCTGCGGCAGGTCAAGAGGGTGACAGAATTCATGTGCTATGTTGTGTACAATCTAAAGCTGGAAACATGCTTGATGCGGGATGAATTCGTTTTGATACCATCAAACATTGCGGATGTGCCTGCACAGAGCCAGAAGACGATACAGAGCCCTAATCTGGAGCAGCAAGCAGAACGCAATGGTGTCGACAAGTCCAGTGGTCATTATCTTTCCTCGTCACTGTCGGTCAACGGCAGCGTCAATGGTATTGACGAACGCTCAGGTCCTGTTTCGGACGACGTGGAGGCTGCATCACGACCAAATGACAGCGGTGAAGACGATTCGATACCTTCGCACTACCGAGATTTGGTCAAGACCTCACAAACTCAACTCATGTCATCGTCGCCTTTTGTCAAGTTCAACGAGCCATACTTGCTCAAACAAGCGCTCGAACAAGAGCGCAACGTTGATCGCCATAAGCGTCTGCTTAACAAATTCATCGCCGCTGAGCAGGAAGACGCTATCAAAAATGACGACGGGCACGTCGACTTTGAGATGATACAACCAGAAATGCTCAACGATGTCGACCCAAAGCAATTGTCGAGAGGCATGCGCCGATTCCTCCAAGACGTTTACCAAGTCCAATACCAGAGAACGATGCAGGACTACTCCACCAAAAAGAAGCAGTGGGATTCATTCTTCGAAGGCAGCAACGGCAATCCCTTCGACCCCTTCATGCATCAGAACATCTTCGTCTTACAGTCATTGGTTTCGAGTGTCACATCCGCCCCTTGCGCTGGCCCAGATGTGATTGGTATGTCCTTTTACGCGGACTATGAACATCAAGAGATGAATTATGCAGACGATTGCACGCTTGGGCAATTTGTGGAAGACATGTGTATCGGAGCCACTACTCCGTGCAGATCCTGCGGTCGGAAGATGCTGGATCATCACCGACAATACGTCCACGGTAATGGTCAATTGACAGTGTCTGTTACTCGATACCCATCAAAGATCAAAGGACTCCTCAACACCATCCTCATGTGGTCGACCTGCAAGATCTGCAACCAAGAGACGACTGTCATTCCGATGTCTGACAACACATGGAAATACTCCTTCGGTAAATACTTGGAATTGAGCTTCTGGAGCACGCCACTCAAACCTCGAGCTGGCCTTTGCCCTCATGACATCCACAAAGACTTTGTGCGATGCTTCGGCTTTCATGATCAATGCCTTCGTGTACAATATGACAGCATTGAGATCTACGAAGTGGTTGTACCTAATCCAACAATCAACTGGGCAGTCAAATCTGATCTCGTCATGAAGAACCGGCTGTACTCTGACTGTGTCAACAAGCTGGAAGCTTTCATCTCTTCTGTCAAGTCGAGACTGGAGTCCATCAATTTGTCCACCGTCTCGCCTGAGAAGGCTGGTGATGCATCGGCCGCTCTGGAGAAGTTAATGCAACGAGCGGACCATGACCACCACGAGCTTCTTGTCAAGATCCAGACCAAATACATGACATCACGATACTATGAAGTCGTACCTCTCAATCGAGCTATCCGCTTCATGGACGAAAAAGCCATAGCGTGGGATGTTGCATTCTCTGACTTTGAGAGCAATTACTTTCCTTCGGAGACAGACATCCGCAATCTTGCTACCATGCAGTTGAAGAAGATCTTCCTCGATCGCACCGATAATGGAGCGGGTGAGCATGGCGAAGAAGGAGTGGAGATGAAGGACGGCAATCAGCTGCGTCGTATCAACTTGACTGATGACATACTGCAGTCAGAGAAGGCGCAGAATATGCTCAGTGCAGTCTTGGAAGAGCAGATCAACTCTGAGGGAAAGATCAACGAAAAGCAGCCCACACCGGCCGTATCGCCTTCGAAGAGGCAGCTCGTTACTTCACCCAAGAGTATGACTCCTGGCGAGATCGAAAAGGCCGTTGATAGAGAAGACGTCAAACATCTCGACTTGGCGGTACCGGTCTCGACACCAGAAGTAATGCCAGCAGATATGGCCATGTCTCTTGATCCGCCTACCTCACCTCTTCGTCTTGATTCAAATGAGCCAGTCACGGAACAAGAACAATTCGAAGGACCGAAGCCGTTGAATCCGACACTGGTGGAGAAGATTGAGCAGATTCGAGCCGCTGCTGCAAATTCCGACGATGGGGATGGGAAACAAGCTGATTCTCGTATCCCTCGACTGGTCGAGTTGCAACGAAAGAGTGTAAGCACTGTACCGGTGCCGCAGCTCACCCGTGCCCAATCTCAACCTAACCACATCCCACGACGCAGCACGGAAAAAGCAGAGTTCCCGGCATTCGACTCTCAAGTCGCTGACCAGCTTTCGGATACTGAAAGCGCAACCTCGGACGCTCGGCAAGGTGGAGACTCAGGCAGACCAGAATCTAGACTCTTTGAGCGCTTGTCTGGGACATCTTCACGTGGTACTCGTCCAGCTGCATCCATGATCCCGAGATCAGTGCCAGTGAAGGCTGCTCCTGACGCGACTAGGGTGTCTGCTCTGGCCAAACATTTCGAACAGCTATCTCGCGAGTTTGAGAAGGAACGCCTTAGAGAGCGACGAATGAGAGCTGCAAGGATGCGACAGAGTAGAGCTAGCCATCTGCCCAGTAGTCAGCCAGTGGTGGAAGTCTTCAAGGATGCCTCGGAAGCTGTCAGTAGTAGAGCTGATGAGGCCAAGTCTGGGCACCCCGGCGTAAAACGGACAGAGAGCAACCGCAGTGCTAGGCAAAGAGGGCATGAGCATGTCAACAGTACTAGTGATACTTCGCAGGGCGAGCCCGAATCGACCGACGCCGAGCACACTGACAACTTCACGGACAATGAGCGAGCTAGTACTTCTTATGGGCAGGGTGCCTCTGACACAGAAGTTGAGGGCGAGGGCACGGATAGTGAAGTGCATCCCGAAAACAAACGGAAGCGATTGCTCGAGCCTGGAACGTCTACATCGTCTGGCACGCTCATGTCGCCAACAAGCATTCCAGATCTGGAGCTACCGCTGCCGAAGCACGAAAAGTCGTCTTTGATGAAGATGTTGTCCTCGTTCTGGTCTGAACGATCCGCGTCGGGGTGGGCGCCGCTTGAGTACCCTCTCAACCAGACTGAGCACGTTTTCGACGATTCCGACATTGTTGTTCGGGAAGATGAGCCATCATCTGTGATTGCGTTGGCACTTTCGTCCAACGATTACTTGAAAAAGCTCAAGGAGTTCCGTGCGTCTGGTCGAGCTCGATGCCGTGGCCCATCGATGGCTACCATGGACGACATTGCAATCGAGCAAGCAGCTATCGAGGCAAGTCTGATTTCCGAGACCGGGACACATATGAAGTACTCGTTTGGGCATAATCAGGTCCGAGCTCAGTGCAAGATCTTCTATGCCGAGTCGTTTGATGCTCTTCGACGAAAATGCGGCGTGTCTCCACGATTCGTCGAATCACTCTCTCGCAGCATCAAATGGGACAGCAAGGGCGGCAAGACTAAGTCTCTCTTCCTCAAGACTCTGGATGACCGCTTCGTGATCAAGTCTTTGCAAGAAGTCGAGCTCAAAGCCTTCACCCGTTTCGCCCCGGACTATTTCGCCTTCATGTCGCATACTCTCTTCCGCTCCGTGCCCAGCGTCATAGCAAAGATGTTTGGTCTCTTCCAAGTCATGATCAAGAACCCTGCTACAGGTGTCGAGTTCTCCTCGTATCTTCTCGTCATGGAGAACCTCTTCTACGACCACAAGCCCACTCGCCGCTTCGACCTCAAAGGCTCCATGCGCAATCGCAAAATCGAGTCCACGGGCCAGCCCGACGAAGTGCTCCTCGACGAAAACCTCGTGGAAACCATCTTTGAAACCCCCCTCTTCGTGCGCGAACACGCCCGCAAACTCGTCAAAGCCTCAGTATGGAACGACACAATGTGGCTCTGCCGCCAAAACGTAATGGACTACTCCCTCATGGCCGGCTTTGACGACGAGAGCAGACTCCTGTTCGTAGGCATTATCGATTGTATCCGCACCTACACATGGGACAAGAAATTAGAGAGCTGGATCAAAGACCGGGGCAAGAATAAACCGACCATCACCAGTCCGAAGGACTACAGGAATCGTTTCAGGGTCAGTATGATGCAGTACGTGCTGCAGAGCCCGAATGTGTACCATGAGTTCAGTCGCGGTGTGGGGGTGGGAGGGGAGTTAAGGGTGGAGAATCGTAGGAGGAAGGGGAGCAGGGAGGAGGGTGCGTCGGGTGTTGGACAAGGCCAAGGGCAGGGACAAGGGGCGGGGCAGGTGGAGAGACAGGAGACTGGGTTCGTCGAGGCGGGAGCGGTGGGGGATATGAATAGCGTGGCGCTTTGAGACGACTGTAATGATGTGTATGCATGATGACGATCTTTTGTTGGGTAGAATGGGGGGATGGCATAGCGTGCCGACAGGTATCGTACATTAGCGTCGTTTGTAGCGAGTATACGTTCTAGCGAAAAGGGTATCATTCATTCATCCATTACACATCTGTCATTACAACCCAAGCCCCCCCCCCCCCCCTGTCTCATGCCCCCTCCTGCTGTCCGCCCTTCTCCCCCTCCCTTCCCCCTTCCTCCCCTTCCCCCTCCCTTTCCCCCTCCCTCTCCCTCTCCAACCTCCTCCTCCTCCTCCTCTCCACCTTCCCCATCGCCTCCCTAGTCAAATCCTGCCTAAACATCCTCTCCCTCACCTCCTTCTTCCTCGTCCTCTTATCCCCTATGGATATCAACACTCCCCCAGTAGCATTACACGTCAAACTACAACACAGCAACACAGTCGTCAACGTCGCGGGACGCACTTTATAGTCTATACTCCACGTGCAGATCCCCAGTGCCAGCTGGAAGATGCTGTGGAAGTCGAGAATCACGACGATGGCGACGAGGAGGCGGAGGGGAAAGGCCGAGTGGGTTTCTGTTTCGTGGGGTTTGTAGAAGGTGTGGGATTTTGAGAATTTGAGTTGGTGGTGGTTGAGTTGGCGTTGTTGGGTGGGGGTGAGGACGGAGAGGTATGAGTCGGGGTCGGCTGTGGTTGGAGAGGTGATGGGGGAAGGGGATTGGGCGGCTTCGAGATCGCGGGGGACGTCGAGGGAGACGCGGGTGGGGAGGTCGTTGTGGTTGGGGAGTTTGGGCAGTTTGGCCTTTTTCCGCACGTCCCAGGTTAGATGGTGGTAGTGGGCGATGTAGATCATGTGGTAGGTGTCGACGATGCGCCAGGGGATGAGACCGTCGCCGACAATGGCGAAGAGGGCGACGAGGACGTTGTCGATTACATTGATGATGTAGTCGCGTCGTTCGCCGAGGTTGATCCAGCCGATCAGGAAGAGGACCCAGGCGAGGCCGAAGACGAAGAGGAGGAAGGCGTAGATGGTGACGAATAAGCCGAGAGGGCGGCGGACGTATTGGCCGAAGCCTTTCATGCCGCGTTTGAAGGCTGCTCGACGGGAATGGAGCATGTGTCGTACGTGGTCATTGAGTTGATCCTTCTCTTCATCGGTCCAGCCGTCGAGAGTGATGCCATGCGGAAGGACAGCATAATGAGAGTCGGAGAGATTGGAGCGGATGGTGTGCAAATCTTGGTCTGCTATCCGCTCAAGATCGTCTACAGCTCCAGCAAGTTTCTCGTCTTCTGCAGATGTGGGTTGCCTAGCAAGCCGAGCAGGCATGGCGGAGAGGTTGTACGTCGGCCTACGATTGATCCATGATCCGAGATCCGGCACGAAGAGCGAGTTCTGAACATTGGTGAGGGTGGACAGTGTCGCGACCTCTGGATCTATCACATCAAGCAAGTTGACCAGATCAGAGTCATATTCGGACTGCGAGGCTGATGAGCTCGCTCTCGTCCTCCTGCGGTTCTGGATGTATGATCTGCCCAACCCATCCAATGCTCTTGATCCCAGACTCTTGCTCGGTTGGAGTTCGGCATGCTCTTGACCTGGGGCGTCCGCACTCGACGATCCGTGCTCGGTCGCTATAATAGGGAACGGTTCGAGATCGCGGTCCACTGGGCTGGTCGGACTGGACTCTTCTCTGAGGGTGGGCATGTGTCCTGTTGCTGGTAATGCATCTTGTCTCGTGCTGGTGTTCGTGGAGACATCTTCGGCCGGGTCGAATATCACCACAGGTCGAGGCTCTGAACCGCTCCTCCGTCTGGTTGCAAAGTCGAGGGTAGCCGTGGGTTGAGGTTCCGGGGTGACAGATCTGGGTTGCTCCGGGATAGGTGCTTGTGGTATAGACTGGATTGAAGACCTTCTTCTGATCCCAATGCTCGGTCGACTTGCCTGTCTCCTCATTTGAAGTCTTCGAGAACCTCCCTGAGGCGCACGCGACCCGGGTGGATCCATGTTGAAGCTGTCTGCAGTCGATGAGGTGAGAGACGTGTGGTCATAAGCGCATATGAAGTATCACGTCCATGGGGACAACTACGAAGGGAAGTATGCATTACCGCAATGTTTGGAACAAACCGGATCTTAATAATAGGGTTGCTTCTGGACCGCAATTGCTCATCGGCACAGGGCATGGTTTGCGAGGTCCGAAAGGGCCGAAGAAGTGAAGTTTTTTGTGATGTTTGATCCGGAACTTCCGCACTTCAGACGTCATCGTCAACACAAAATTATGGCCGGATGATTTTATATTTCCGTGCACAAATTATTCATCTATGGCATTTACAACTTGGCTAGTCGCTCGTTGACATCGTATTCAAATGCCTTGATCGTCTCCTCTACCTTGAGATCCCCTGGTGGCAACACCTGGCTACCAAAGACTCCGCATACACCCCCTTCTCTGTCAATGAACTGCTATAGTCAGCTTGTGTGCAAGTTGGTAAGTGACAGGATACTCACCCAGAAGCAATTGGGCATACCGCTCCAGATCAAAGTGTTCTTCTTCCTCCTGCCTTCATTGTCCTTTTCTACCAAGATTCCACCCAACCCCCAGTCATACTGCTTCGAGTCGGGAAAGTCACCGATGAACATGGCCACAATCTCGGGAGTATTGACTTGTTGTTGTAGAGCGGCGCGGCTTTCGGGAGTCAACTGTGGTTGAAACATCTGGTCGACCGTCTCCTTCTTCAATAGCTTCTCATCATTGCGTAAGATACTCTGCAGGACCTTGATATATTCTTCAATGGTGCAGAACCCACCATGGCCACCGAAGCAGTCTTTTGATCCGTGATTCAGAAATGGTAGTGGATAAGGTACGACCTTGCCACTCTTCTCGTCACGAGCCGTCAGTTCCGCCTGTCGCTTCTTCATGTCTGGGTGCTGGTCGGGGAAAAATGTAAAGTCCTTAACGCCCAATTGTGGCCACATGTTCTTGCGCATGTGCTCCTCCAGAGTCTGACCAGTGACACGTTCAAGTACGCGACCTGCCCAGTCTATCCCAGTGCTGTAGGTCCAGGACGTTCCAGGTTCGTAGATTAATGGATATGTGAAGCGGTCTTCGAATGTGCCTCCGCCTGGCGCCTTGCCTCTGTATTTCTGCACCTTTGGCAGTGTTGGGTGCCATGCATCATAAGCACATCCAGCAGAATGGGTCAACAGGAGTCTTCGAAGAATTAGCCTGCGTCAAGTGACACCTGATTGCTATCACCCACCTCAATGTCAACTTGCCCTTGATTGGCACCGTTGTGGGCTTGCCGTCTTCGGCGACATCCTGGAGAACACCCTGCTCAGCCAATTCCGGGATGTATTTGGCCACATCATCGTCCAGACCAATTTGTCCCTTCTCAACGATCTGCAAGACAGCAATGGTTGCAAGCAGCTTGGTCATGGATGCAATTTGCAGGACTGTGTTGAGCTTGAAGTCTTCAGCATTGTCCGACAGGCCAGTCTTGCCGAATGCTCTGGCGTACGAAAGCTTGCCTGTTGGCATGTAAGCCTCGTGCTCAAAGTCACATCTCTATACCATATCATCTACCGTCCTTGTCAACAGCACTCAGGGCGCAGCCGGAATAGACTCCGTCTTGCAGCGCCTTTTCGATTAGTTGCTCCAACGCCACCATTGTGTAAACTTTGGATGCCTCAACAAATGCGGGTGCCAGAACTGAATGCGAATTGGACCACGACTACGTTTTCTATTGTATGTGGACTTGATCCTAGTCAGATGTATCATATAATATTGCATGCATCCCCGCGACAACCCCTCCATCGGATACTCATGCCGAGGTCTACCGTATCGGGAAGGTGGCGGTACAAGCTCTATGATCTGCTCGCCAACCTAACCTTATCCAGCCTCGTGCCTGGATCCTCACTGTTGGAATGATATCACATCATACGGTAAGTAGAGCTTCATTTTTGTTCTTCTCTTCTTTCATTGTGCAACTCCCTCGTCGACAATGGAAAAGGGTCAGTCACACGCGGAATTGGGCACTCCAGTGCAGCCAGCTGCTACTGCTGTTCAACGAAGATCATGGCGGCTCGTTATCTTCTGGCTTGCCATGACCGCCTTGGTCACCAGATTCCTAATCGATTGGGATTTTGGGAGGGATTCCTTCAGCGAGCACGAGCTTGACCTGTCATCGCAGTGTCCTCAGGTTGATGCACTGAAGCCTGCGATTCAGTCTGAGCTATTCTCAGATCTGGACGAGAAGCTTGCTTCTGCTGATTTCCGCGATGCCTCAGTCAAGAGGCTATCAGATATCGTCAAGATCCCTTCCATCTCCTACGATGATATGGGAACAGTCGAAAAGGATGAGCGCTTCGAGATTTTCTATGACGTGGAAAAGTACCTCGAGAAGACCTATCCGCTGGTTCACAGCAAGCTCCAGAAGGAAAATGTCAACACTCACGGTCTGCTGTACACCTGGAAAGGTAGCGACGAAAGCCTAAAGCCGACAGTCCTCATGGCGCATCAAGATGTTGTGCCTGTCGAGAAAAGCACCATCGATACCTGGACTCACCCGCCCTTCTCTGGTCACTACGACGGCAAGTACATCTGGGGTCGTGGTGCCTCGGATTGCAAGAATCAGCTCACTGCAGTCTATGAGGCCATCGAATCTCTTCTAGAGGTCGACTATCAGCCCAAGCGGACTGTCATACTGTCCTTCGGATTCGATGAGGAGATTTCCGGCACTCGTGGTGCGGGCAGTCTTGCCGCACACATCCTTGACCGTTACGGAAAGGATTCAGTCGCAGCCATCATCGATGAAGGCGCTGGCAGAGAGCTCAAGTGGGGCGCTGGTTACGCTGCTCCTGCAGTAGGTGAGAAAGGCTACACCGACGTACACATCACGATCCGCATGCCAGGTGGCCACTCCTCTGTCCCATCGCCACACACCTCGATCGGTGTGCTCAGCGAACTCATTACTTTGATCGAAAAGGACACCTATCGCCCATACCTCGCCAGCAACAACCCCATCCTCGGTCAGTTACAATGCGGCGCCAGGTACTCCCCTTCGTTCCCGAAAAAGCTTCGTCACCTTCTCTCTCGCCGCGCTCGTCACCCTTTGACCGTGTCCCCCAATTCGCTGCCTTCATGCGCCAAGCACTGGGTAACGCACGATCCACTAGCCGAGGCAGCTGCTCAGGAAGGTCCCGCCGTCCGCTATCTCATGCAGACCTCGCAAGCGGTCGATCTTATTTCGGGAGGTGCCAAAGTCAACGCTCTACCAGAGCTAACATCTGCTGTTGTCAATCACCGAGTCAATGTCGGCGAGCATCCCTCCGTTCCACAAAAGCGCATTGCCCACCTCGCTGCAAAAGTCGCGCACGCTCACAATCTTACCCTTTACGCTTTCCCCGAAGACGAATCAAAGATTGGCGGTCGCAGCATCCTACTCTCGGCAAGTCAAACTACGCTCGAGCCCGCACCATCCACACCGATCGACAACTACGTCCCTGGTACCGAGAAGTTGAGCCCTTGGGGTGTTCTTTCAGGCACGACTCGTGACTTGTACGGCGAGGAGATTAAGATGGCGCCAGGCATGACTACCGGCAACACCGACACGAGGTATTACTGGGACTTGTCGAAGCATATTTTCCGTTACGGACCAGGCTGGGATCCAGAAGACAACGAGTTTGGATTTGGAAACATCCATACCGTGGATGAGAAGCAGTCTGTCACTGGCCACGTCAACGCCGTGAGGTGGTTCGTCAAGTGGATTGGTAATGTCGATGGGGCTGAATTCGAGTGAGACTATGGAAGACAGAAGCAAAGTGTGCGGCGAGGGCTCTTCGGAAACAGCGCGGATAAGACGCCATGCTCATTTTAAATTCCGGGTCAATCACGACCAGTCAGTCATCCCCATAGATCCCATAGCAAGCTCTTCTCGTAGCCCCACACTACCGTAGTAGAGGCGACCTGCCAGTAGATTGAGCCCTGAAACGATCTTCCTCTCCAGTGATATCAAGACCCCTAGATTGTCTCGCAAACGTTCTTCTGGCGGAGGTGGGACCATCATTTGGGGCTGTAGGGTAAGGGCCCTGAGCAATGCCTAGAATACCTATACTCAACCGGAATGATAACGTGAGGTCTGCGAGGTGTGGCCAAGGAGACCTAAGTAGGGCGAAAGGCGGCCTTAGTCATGACCGATGCCCCGGACTGTGGAACAAAACTGTTCCAAACCTTCTTCCCTTTTTACTTTCTCATGACCGACTGCACTGCGACATCATCTCTTCTACAACGTCTACGACCAATTTGGCTTCTGTATGGTGGTTTGATGATATGATCCATTTTTAGCGGTGTTGTATGAAGGGCTCTGGATGCGACGCTCGAACCTCTCGGTCATGTCCGTGAGAGCTGCGCAGAGGGATCATGTGCCGGAGGGCGGCGACATGTCACAGCAGTACACCGCAGTTACACGGACGAGACGACTGTCACCTCCCACGCTGTCAAGATATAATATCTTCGCTTTGCGTACAGTACAACTGAACATCTCCAAGACATACACGGAACTTGGCTGCTATGTCGATGAACACTTGCGCCGTTCCCGCGGTCATGATTTGGGACAATCTGTGGTGTCGAGCTCGCTCAGCACCCATGGAGAACTCCGACACATTGTGAGGACACCGGAAACTTGCAGTCAAGTGGCTGAATATGCCCTCAACGTGAAGCTGGGTATGTCTACCACTATTCTGGGCGGGAGAACCTCATTAGCCTGAAGTCATCTCCGAGTCTCGGAAGGTACAGACCTACGTAGGGCCATCATTGCTCGTATCATGCGGATTTGAAGTCGATATCTCGACAGAGGAGGCGAGCCGCGAGCTTCGCGAGGCAAAGCCATACTCATTCCACCAGGGCAGAGAACCAGCCATAGTCTCGTCGCTGGAACTTGAGATGAAGCATACACCATCGAGGAGGTATCGCGGGTATAAAGAGCAGGTCGGTTCCCTCATCAAGTCCAGCATCATCAGCTCATCTCAATCCTTTCCAATACCACCTGCTTCAACAACCTAACAGCCAAACACGCTACCGACCACCCACCACCCATCAACATGCAATTCTTCGCCGCAATTGTCGCATTCGCGGCCGTCGCCACTGCGCTGCCTGCACCTGAAGCCGTCCCCGCTGGCGCTCTCGAGGTCCGCCAGTCCAGTGGTGGACCATTGTCCTACCTCAACAACCAGTTGCTCACCGCAAGGACCAACCCAAAGTTGCCGTAAGTGCTAAACCCCCATACATTAGGATCCTCATGATAACCAGACTAGACGACTTGCTCGTATTGCCGGATCTCTAGCCGACGTCATCGACAAGCTCACGCCTATCGTCGCAGAGCTCACAGCTGTAAGCCACTACCTTTGCTCATCCATGTCGAGTCTGCTCTGAACACGACGCTGACCAATAACAGGCCGTCGCCACTAGGAACGACAAGATGTCCCAGATCACCAGGGATATGGTAGAGGAGATGGTCATGCAGAGACCGGGTTACGCGGCCGCCTGCATCAACACGGCCTTTACTTTTACCGGCACAAAATCCGCACAGCGTACCGAGTTTTTCGACTGGGGTGGCGTCAAGGACGTCACTTACGAATGTCTCTACTGGCAGCACGGTACCCTCACCCTCACTGGTGATGGTGGTTGGGCGAACTGGGCTTTCATTCCTCTCACCTCCTGCACCCACTCTGGCAAGGTCGTCCATTGCCCCTAGATGGGGAATCTGCGAGGCCGTCATCGGGTGTTAGATCGCGGTGTCGGGATCTGATCCGTGTCGATAGAGGTGATGGCTTTATTGGGGTTTGTTTCGTTTCCCCGGCTGTCAAGCTTGACGGCTGTCCACTCATTTGGTTTTCTTTGGCCGTTGCTTTCGCTAGGCTGTCCACTCGTTTTGTTTCGTAGCTACTCGTAGCTCTGGTATAGATTTTGCTATTTTTCCAGAGATTGAGAAGGCGTGCTATGCCTTGACTTATTCGTCGCTGCCAAGGATATCAGAGACAATGCTTTGATAGCATGCTCATCGCTGGTGTCCTTTATCAAGCTTCTCCAACGGTTAAGACACAATCCATTCAGCAGACGTCGCGAGTGATATTCTAATAAAGAGGGGCAGGACTGCCACCTACCACGATCCCGCTAATTCGTGTAGTAGATCTGCATGCCTTGTCAACACATGCACATCCCGTAGCGGGCCATCTGCCGGCCTGGAGCCGGGTCGAAGATCGTGTTGGAGCCGCCTGCCATCGCCAACAGACCGCTGTCGATGCCAAGGATCGTGGATATGACGAAGACTCCGGAGCTTCTACTGGACGATAGGCTCAACAGCCTTAGTGCCACGCGACAGAAACGCCGGGCTGTCATGCAAGACAGAAGCCGGTTCATCGATGATCGAAAAGGCTCGGATTAACTCCAACTCAAAGCTCAACGATATCGGCCGGAGAAGAAATGCCATTGGGCGCCACCGGCAATCGAATCAGAAACGTCCGTCGCAGACCACGACGCGCTACGAAGCAGACCTTCTGCCTCTTCCATCATTTGCGGATCAAGCTTATTCCCGGTCCGCTCTTGATTCGTGCCTGCAAATCTTAAGTTGGTGTGGAGAGCCCCGGTCAAAGACTTCTTTCATGGAGTAATGGAGCCTTCTCTGCTTTCACATGCCGCACGGGATTGAATCACCACCTCAGTGACCCTGACTTCTGGAACACAGGGGACCGGCTTGCTGGTCGTAGACCTCAATAGTGCTCTCCACCATGTCCAAGCGTCCATGGAATCCCGATCTCAAATCATGCTTCTCTAGCGGGTATTGTTTCTCCCGTGGACGCTAAGACTTTTGACCAAAACAACGGCTGCATTACACCGAGGATCAAGCCAGCTTTCGACAGCTACACAGTTATGGAGACGCCGACTTGTTTGGCTTCGACTTTGGATAGCTAGAGCATTCAGCGATCGAAGAGCTGTCTTCGCTCTTCGATCCCAAAGTCAATCAGTGGCTGGCAGGAGCTGAGGGCACGTGGCAAGTGGCGTCTTCACTGCCACTACCAGGGTCCTGGACTCACTAGCTCCATGCCCACTCGATCCATCGACCTCATTTTTAGAGTACAGAATCCCTATACAAGTGAAGGGCGAGATACTACCGGCCCACATCTTGTTGATTACTATCACACCCAAAACAGGTCAACGGTCGGGCCACCGGAGACCCCTGGACGTCATTTCCTCAACGCTCTTTACACCACCACCTCCAATCAGAAGTCAACGTTGGAATGTCTCGTGCCATCATGTCCAGAGGACCGAGCACCCATCACTACCATTCGTTTTCCAGCAACGCCTCTCCCACCGTCTCTCCCCGAGCCGCATACTGCACTATCAATCGCGACCAAATGTGGCCATGGCATGAACCTAGCACATCTCGGCATGGCAGATGCCGCGGTGGATCCAGATGCCGCATCTTGTGGATATCCCCAGAGTACATGAGGAACAGGTTTGCCAAACTCAGTCCTTTGCTCCCTGCATCACAGTTTTCAATTACACTCTTTTCGGCCCCTCCACTCGTTCTCTACGGCCAGTGCCTGCACTGTGCCGCCACACCTTCTTTCCCTGCCTTTCTCGCGACGTTCAATTACCTTTCCGAGCCCACACGCAACCCGGAACACTCTCCGTGATCACCCTTCTCAGACAGCCATCATGACGAGCCTCGAGACAATCAGCTGGATATGGTACGCCTTTGTCACCATTGTCATGGTGAGCAGATTCGTCTCTCGTATTCTGCACATGGGCTCCATCAAAGCTCTCCAAATCGATGATTGGCTGATGTGGTTGGCATTCGCCGCCTACACTGTCGATATTGTGGTACTCAACATCGTCGCCATCACCCCAACCAATCTCTTCGCTCCTGGCACTGATGTCTCGACCTTTACCGAAGCCGACTATGCTCTCCGCGTCTACGGAAGTAAGATGACCGTTCTGGTCGAGCAGATGCAGTGCATCGTCGTCTGGACTGTCAAAGCTTGTCTCCTCATCATGTACCTGCGCATCACTCAAGGTCGCAAGGAACGGGTCTGGCTTATGGCATTGGCAGTCTACACTGGTGTCACCTTTGTCATCATGGAGATTCTGTATCTTGGAGTCTGGTGCCGGCCAATCACAAATTTCTGGGCTGTACCGACACCAAACATTCAATGCAGCGCCGCGACGAACCATCTCATCACAAACGCTGTCGTCAATTTGTCCTCGGATGTTCTCCTGCTGGCCATCGCCCTGCCGATCTTCCTCAAGACACAGATGGCTCCTCGCAAGAAGGCCGCCATCTGTGTCGTCTTTGGCCTGGGGATCTTCACCATTATCGCGGCTGTACTCAACAAGTACTACTCATTCACCAACCCCTTCGGGTCAGACTGGACCGAATGGTACTGTCACGAGTCGTCGACTAACATGATGGTTGCCAACTTGCCCTTTGTCTACACACTCATGCGTCGCCTATTCAAGCTCAAGTCACTCGACTCCAGCTACAAGTATGGAACCGACAGCAAATTCAAGTCTGGCAAGACTACCGGCAAAATGGCCACACTCATGTCCAGGAGAGGTGGAAACACCGTCATTGACGAGGCAGAGAGGGGTCTGAAGGACAACCCGATCACAGTAGTGACAAACATTGAGATCGAGGAGGAGAAAGAAAGTCTAGATGGAGACAAGAAGCAGTACGAGATGGACTTTCTTGGAAGCGGCATGACCGACCACATTGTCATCACTGGCAATGCTGGTCCGTCTGTAGAGAGACTTCAAGTGCCGCCTCCTGCATCGAGGAGACCGAGCAATTGAGCTCGGAACTTGTGGACGGAGGTATACAGTACTCTTGGCCAGGCTAGCACAACAAAGGCAGGCAGCGAGTCGTTTCATTTCATTTGTGAAGATACCACAATGGATCAATTGTACAGCAACAAATATTTGAGAAGATTTCAACAGGGTTTGGTCGTTTCCTCGGGTGTGAGCGATGACGACCCTCGGTGTCTGGGACAATGGATCCCGAGCTTTGTCCCTGATCATCATCCGACCTGTAAATCCCAAACCCAAACCTCTGCAAGATCACCTTCCCGACAACATCATCTCCTTGGCATGTCCACATCCCCGCGTCCTCCGCGCTCTTCTCCGCTTCTCTCCTTGCTCAGAAGCGGAACCGTCTGCTGGCCCTGCGTTGCCGTGATGGACCCCGCGTCACTTCGTGTTTGGGACCGTCATGTACCTGCCCATCATGGAATCATACCCAGTCTGCTTTCAATTCAGAGAGGACTTACTGGAGTCACTCCGTGCTGCCGCGTAGGTACATCCTTGTGTACAACGGGGCAATCTTGGGGCGAGGTACTGCAGTCTACTGGGCACACTCTAGAATGACCAAATAAGCGGGTGAGTACTTTGTTGATATATAGAATGATGATACCCCATGCCCAGCATGCGGTGGACCAAGCACTGGATAGCCATAATCATTTCACCATGGCAGTCTCAATCGGACGTGTTTCATTCGAGCACTATCGTGTGCCCCTTGGCATCAATGAGCGGTCACCACGCATCTCCTGGCGATTCGAAGGCACACAAGCAGACTGGGAACAGACTGGCTACGAGCTCGAAGTCAAGGTCGGCATCGACGGGGTACCAGAAATCTTCTCGGCCAATACAAGCAACTCTGTTCTTGTGCCTTGGCCTGCTTCACCATTGTCATCAGGTCAATCTGCGTCTGTACGGGTCCGAGCTAGTGGTTCTCAATCGAACACAGAATGGTCAGATGCCATCTCCGTCGAGACTGGTCTTCTGGAGTCCGCTGACTGGGCTGGTGCCGCGCCTATTGCTACGACCAACGCCTTCAATGTTAGTGCACCTAAGCGCCCGGTCTACTTTCGCAAACCCTTCACCGCCCCTTCCTCGGCCATTCAGTCAGCCAGGCTATACATCACTGCTCTAGGCGTCTACGAAGCAGAGATCAATGGTCAACGAGTAGGCGATGCTGTCCTGTCTCCAGGTTGGCAATCGTACAATCATCGACATGCCTACAACACTTTTGATGTGACCGAGCTCATCCAAGAAGGTCAAAACGCTATCGGTGTCGTCGCAGGAGAAGGTTGGTTCTCTGGCCGTCTCGGCTATGGAGGTGGACGACGCAACATCTATGGCGACACTATCGGTGTCATCTCCTTACTCAAGATTACTTATCAAAACGGTACTATTCAGGACATTCCTTCTGGCACAACCTGGAAGTCGGGGTATGGCCCGATCGTGAACTCTGAGATCTACGACGGTGAGACCTACGACTCTCGTCTAGAGCAGGATGGCTGGTCCACTGCGGATTTTGATGACTCTGCTTGGGTCGGAACGAGACAGCTACTGGCTCCTCGCGGTCAGATCGTCGCTCCAGATGGACCACTCGTCAGATCGCTTGAAGAGAGAGCCCCAGAGTCAGTCTTCTCGTCTCCTTCGGGCAAAACTGTCATCGACTTTGGCCAGAACCTGGTCGGTTGGGTCCGCTTGAACGTCGCTGGACAGAGTGGGCAGGAGATCAGACTCGTGCATACCGAAGGTAAGATTGTCCATGGTATGGTACCTACATACGACACTGACACATCGTAGTACTCGAAAACGGCGAAGTTGCCACTCGCCCGCTCCGTCAAGCAAAAGCCACCGACACTTTTACCTTGAATGGTAACGGAGTTCAGACCTTGCAGCCACACTTTACCTTCCACGGTTTTCGCTATGTGCAGGTCGAAGGTTGGCCAGAAGGTGTGCCAATCGACGGCGACACCATGAAAGCCATCGTCATCTATTCAGACATGGAGAGGACCGGCGAGTTTGAGACTTCCAATGCTCTGCTCAACAAGTTCCATGAGAATGTCCGATGGTCAATGAAGGGCAACTTCTTGAGTATCCCTACCGATTGTCCTCAGCGTGATGAACGTCTTGGATGGACTGGTGACGCTCATGCTTTCGGTCCGACTGCAAACTTCCTTTACGATACTGCTGGATTCTGGAGGGGTTGGCTCAAGGATGTTCAGTCAGAGCAATTCGAGAGCGAGAGACGTAAGTTCTCTTACCATTCCTGCATCACTCCTACTCATCATCACCAGGTGTCCCTCCCTTCGTCATCCCCGACTGGAACGAGAACTCCGCCTCTCGTCGCCAACCTCGCTCCGTCTGGGGCGACGTCGTCGTAGCCGGCCCGTTCGACCACTACCAATCCTTCGGCGACATCGACATGCTCCGAGAACAATTCCCCTCGGCACAAGCCTGGCTCGACACTGGCATCTCCCGCAACGAAGTCGGTCTCTGGAACCGCAGCACCGGCCAATTCGCCGACTGGCTCGACCCGCTCGCCCCCCCAGAATCCCCCGGCGCCGCCACAACCAACAAACACCTCGTGTCGGACGCCTACCTCGTGCGCATGACCGAACTCCTCTCCAACCTCTCCCTCGTCCTCGGCGACCCCTCCCTAGCAGCCAAATACGCCGCCGACCAAACCCGCCTCAAGACCGAGTTCAACAAAGCCTGGATCTCCCCTTCCGGCCTCCTCGCCAACGAAACGCAAACCGCCCTCGCCATGTCCCTCCGCTTCAACCTCTTCCTCACCCCCAACGCCACCGTCTCCGGCCTCGCCCGTCTGCGCTCCATCATCTCCGCCAACTCCTTCAAAGTCGGCACCGGCTTCGCGGGCACCCCACAACTAGGCTTCGCGTTGGCACAGTACGGCGCGGCCCCCGATTTCTACAAAATGTTGCTGCAGACGAGTGTCCCCTCTTGGCTGTACCAGGTTGTGCAGAACGGGACGACGACGTGGGAGAGGTGGGATAGTTTGTTGCCCGACGGGAGCGTGAATCCGGGGGAGATGACGAGTTTCAATCATTATGCGTTTGGGAGTGTGGCGGATTGGATGCATGTTGTTATTGCGGGGTTGAGGCCGGGGGAGCCCGGGTGGAAGGTGGTGGATATCGCGCCGGTGCCTGGTGGGGGGTTGACGGGTGCGAAGGCGAGTTTTGTGAGTCCGTATGGGAGGGTCGGGAGTGAGTGGGGTTATGATGAGGGGGGGTGGTGGTTGAGGACGACGGTGCCGGCGAATAGTAGGGCGAGGGTGAGGTTGCCGGATGGAAAGGGGGGGAGTGGGGAGGTGCAGGAGGTGGGGAGTGGGGTGAGGGAGTGGAGGGTTGAGGGGTTGAGGCCGGAGTAGACGAGGGAGATGAGGAAGATTGATTGAGAATGGGAAATGTTATCACGTTAGCCTATGAAGTAACCGAAATATCATCACTGAAGCGACCCGACTGGTCGATCAGGCAAAAGTACCGCTCATCATCAAAGACCCAAACCCAGCCGAAACACCATCAACCTTGTGTTGACGACTTCGTCTACGCTCCAACAACCCCAGTAGAGTGATGAGAACAGCCAGTTCCTCCTCCCGCGAGACCGTGCTCTGCCATTCAATCGTCCCCTGCTCCTTGGAGAATGTAGAACTTCGACCCGCAAATTGAAAGCGACATACATCGGCTTCTGTTCCTGTGTCATGTAGCGTCCAGACATCGTTGGGCTTGCCCTTGGCCGACACATCCCATGTGAAGTTCCTCTGACTTGCAGAACCAGGTACATCGAATGAGCACTCTTCAAAGTCCTTGCTCATTACCATCTCGGACCAGACCTCGTCTTTTCCAGGTGCTTGGCTGATGCTAAAGTCGACTGCTTTGTCAAGCTCGATTCTAGTTCGTGCTACCATTCTTCCAGTGTTGTCGTGGCCTTCGTGGAGGTAGACTTCTGGGTGGTTGACGCCTGATTGGATCTCGACGCAGAAGCCTTCGCCTGATGTGGACGAGAGACGCATCAATTTTGGTAGCTTGAGGGAGCTGCCTTTCTCGAGGGTGAGTTTGGGCAGGATGCCGGGTGTATCTTGGGACACATGAGAGGACGATGCAGCATATTGGGCTGTGGTCGCTTGCGGTCCAGTATCGTGGTCAGCAGTCTTCTCCGAGTCTTTCTTGAATTTGTCGAGTAAAGGCATGGTTTCAGTTTCTAAGCATTGCTGGTGCGATAATGTGTAAACTTAGATAGTACTTATACTTGACAATACAAACATGGACACGACAATCACATGGCTGGCCTGGTTTGCCTGAAGTCGCTGGGGTGATCCCATTGTACCTTGCGATAGGCACAGCCGCAATAATAGTATATTAAAGGAGAAATTAGAAGAACAAATCAACGTCAGGAACAGGGAGGGTCGCAAGCCACAGGACGTCACGGGACATTCAGCCCTGCCGCCGCCAAGGAGATCTGCAGTCACAATCACTCCTTAGCCGTGGCGATCTCCTCACTGTGGAAAAAGGCATTCTGGCAGATCAATGAAGATGTTGTCTTTTCAAGATAAGATGTGATTAAGACAAGGGGTATATGTGCCGATATTCGTGCTTTCGAGTGCTCAAGATTTGCCTCTATACCAATTGGTCTCGCAGAACCTGTCAAATGTTTCGCCCTTGTGGAATTACCACGGTTTTGAATTTCGCCTCTAATCAATCCGCATGACCGTCCCAGTATCAATTTGCCTGCGTCAATCACCGGCAGCTTTGAAGATCAAGCGACACTGAATGTTTCAGCAGTCCATCCGTAAACCCTCTGCAGCCTACGTGCAAGGATGAGTAGTTTATAGCCCTCTATCCCAGAAACATGTGGCCTGTGCAACGTGATCGGTCTTGAATTCATCGAAGCCGGAGGGTTGAAGGTAAAGATCGATCCTCCCTTGGGTGTGACAGAGAATCCTAGATCTGCCATTGCTGATTCGAAGTTCGTCCACGACACAGAGCCGTGTGCTTCTTGCCTAGAGAAGAGAGTGGTGAAGACCGATGCTGTCGCCGCTTTGACCTGGAACTGTTGCACAGGCTCAGTAACGACGAGTTGGGGTGGCGCGTCTAAAGCAGGGGTGATGTTGTACACAGACGACTCGGTAGAGTGATTCCTCTCCTTGGCTCTTCGTTGCGCTTGTCGTGAAACTCCGTGAGGCAATGATTCTGCTGGTAGTGGAACGTACGTCGTCTTTTTGCCGGCTTCTTCCAGTCTGGCTTTTGCTTCTGTGTACATCTTCTGTAGACCTACTAGAGACTCCTGTACAGTGTCTTCATAGAGCGACCCGAGCCTCGCCCCCGTTTCTTGCATGATGAAGCTGTCAAGTGCACTCAGAGCGTCAGTTGCCATGCGGGGCTCGAGAAGGTTGTCCATCGGGACCAGATAGTCACCGAAGTCCGCTTTCAGCTTCAGACTGTTTAGCTCCGCGTCCAGCTCTGTAGAGCGAGCTGAGAATAGCAGTCCCGACTTCCGTGACATTGGGATCATAGAGACAGCCGTCGAAGTCATGTGTATGAAGCTGACGATGATGGCGAGATTGCCCAAAGCCTCCATCTCAGCTTCGGTGATCTTCTTCGCATCTTCAGTGTGACGGGAATTGTGATCATCTATCTTCTGCATCCACTGCACGGCATCAGCGGGAGAGGTATCCGGGTGACACAATCGAAGGATGTAGTGGAGCTGAGGATTGGAGACAGTGTAGATCGCTGGCTGACCCTTCATGACAATTTTTGATTGAGCGGATGCAGCATCAGTCACACGCTTGAATCTGTTGACAGCAAAATGTCTAGCAACATTGCGCTTCAAGCTTTCTTGAGCCCGACGATACTCCAGGTGGCAAGTGTTGGATAATTCTTGCAGGATGAGGCCTCGCCTCACCTTATCGATGGCACCGTCGAGCAACTGGAGGAGATGAGTGATGTAGTCCCAGATGGCGATCATCTTGACTGCCGTTGTCAAAGTGTCGAAGAAGGCTGTGCTCAAGTAGCGGTCTGTAATAGCTGGGGGTATACGGCCACGATCATCAGGCACGAGCTCTGCGCGACTCCAATATGCAGCGTTTACAGCCTGATTGAGCACAACTGCCTCGGTCCGTAGCAAGAATAGATAGTCTTGCAATGCGTCCTTTTGTTCCATTGCCTGCGCGCGCACTTCCGGCAAAGAGCTTTTGAGGGGCTTTGGCTGGATATTGAGGTTGGAAGTAGCAGTCACCAGCGCTTGGTTCACGCGCTTGTCAAGAGCTTTCTTGTCCCTAGTCTCGGATCCAAGATCTAGAATCTCTTCCACAATAGAATTGAGAAATTGGAGCAAGTACCCCTGTCTGAGTAGAACTAGTTCGCCGAGTGCGCGAGGAAGGACGACGGCCTGTACGTAGACCTGAGGTATCCCCGGAAAAAGTTCGCTCGTGGCTACAGTGGATTTGTAGCTCTTCCCATAATGCTCGCCTGGGAGGAAACTGGTTATTTCTTCATCAGAGGCTTCTGTATAGCGCAAGCCAGTCTTCTCCATCACCTCGCGGTCACCTGGCTCTCCATCGATTCCCTTATAGAGCTGCTATTCCAGCGGCGTGAGCGCTCGAAAATTGAAGATGTCCAAGAAGTGCTCAGGCCTGGTAGTCATGTCCCGTAAGTTGTACTCCGGAATGTACTTGTAGAGGTCTCCTAAGGCGCGATCGTGACTATGCTTGAGCACTACGCCATCCCCAGTCGATTCTCTCATGGCCTTTTCACGTTGTTTCGGGGTGAACCCGCGCCAGATCGTATCCACTTTGCTGCGAACATTGCGATGTTTGCGTGCGAGATCGCGCTGCAGCTCCTGTGCATCGAGCTGTCCATCCGCCTCGATGATCGCATGTTGTTCCCACGACATAGTGCAGGGTCATGTATGATCAAGTGGTGGGACAACGTCCTCTAGAAGACAGCCGATCAAGCCCGTGCGAAGTCGGAAGGGCGCTAATTTGGTTGTTGCAGTACAGCTGATTCTGGCGAAAACGGGTGATGGTCATGGAGAATCCCAAATGGACCCTTGAGTCGTGTCCTGATAGGAAGTCTGGACGTGAGTGTTGGAATGGAAGCTGTTCACGGAATGAAAACCGCGGCTTTGCCGGGTTCGTGTCGGCTCGGCAGAACTCCGGCTGGGGTTGAGCCGTCAAAGTGTGATGCGAGTCGATTCTTGCCACATAAAGAGACGGAGACTCTGTGTCCGATGCCATCAACGTTCATCGTTCCAGCGAGGGCGGCTTTTGATGGGATCATGATGCGGCACACCATGAGCAATTTCAGGTATAAGTATGAAGCATCTCGAGTCGGGGCTTGAGGATGCTTTCTTGATCACCTTGCTGCGGTAAGCATGACAACCACCACCACGGCCGACAGGGCCATCGAGCTGGAAGCACAGGGTTGTACTGGTGGAGAGGAGCATGCGCCACCAGGAGATACTAACATCAAGCGAGCGGATGTCTTGAGGGTCGCAACAGCTGGATTCTCCTTGTTGGTAGCCGGCGTACACGATGGCAGTCTTGGAGCGCTCATTCCGTACATCACTCGGACCTACAAGATTAGTACAGGGTCCATTGCCATCATGTGAGCGAAACATTGGAAACGCATCGCTGACTATCTCTAACAAATCCACAGCTACGGCACCACTTTCTCTGGCTGGCTCATAGCCTTCTTGACAAACTCATTGCTGATGCAATACCTCTCCTTCGGTACTATGCTCATTCTCGGCGCGGTCTTGCAGCTGTTATCGCACGTCTTGCGTGTGTGGCTGGTACCCTTCCCGGTATTTGCAGTCGCCTTCATGTTCGCAAGTCTGGGACAAGCATACCAGGATACGCACGCAAACACATTCGTCGCCGGAATAAAAACCACAGCCCATCGCTGGCTGGGTCTCATCCATGCCTGCTACGCTGGAGGCACATTAGTCGGGCCCTTTGTTGCGACCGCTGTCGCGAGTGCGCCACAGAATCGATGGTGGCTGTTCTACTCAATCCCGACGTTCTTGTCTTTGATCAATCTGGTCGTCACTGCTATAGCTTTCAAGCCATTCCTTGGGATCCGGCTGAGGGGGAGGTGGTCAGGGCCGTGGATGGCAGCCAAAGAGGCGCCGATGCAAGTTTCTGAGACCAAACCATCTGTCAAGGTTGCACTCAAGGATATGCAGACTACCATGTCTTCTTGGACAACCTGGATTATCAGTATCTTCTTCCTCTTCTACCTGGGCTCCGTCATCACCGCTAGTGGCTGGGTTGTCGAGTATCTAGTAGTTGTCCGTGGAGGTGATCTTGCGGAGATGGGCTATGTTCCGGCTGGCTTCAACGGCGGTTCTTTTCTCGGCAGACTACTGTTGACCGAGCCTACACAAAGACTTGGCGAGCGATGGACAGTGCTTTCTTATTGCATCATCTGCATAGGATTGCAGCTTGTCTTTTGGCTGTGAGTAGGGTGACCATCTCCAGGAGACCTTGAAACTGAACACTAGCAGGGTCCCAAACATCATAGCTGCCTCCGTGGTGGTCAGTATGATGGGTTTCTTTCTTGGACCGTTCTTCGCAGCTGTAAGTCACTTGTGCTCAAGGTGATCTTTTGCTAAAGATACGACAGGGTGTCTCGGTAGCGTCAAGACTCCTTGCAGATGATATCAAATCGTCTGCTTTATCATTCGTCTTTGTTCTAGGACAACTCGGAGGCAGCGTATTCCCCGCATTGACTGGCCTAATCGCTGCCAGGGCGGGTGTTCAAGTTTTGCAGCCCACTCTGCTTGGACTACTGTCCGCAACGGCCTGCACTTGGATGCTTGTGCCGAGGAAGGCTGTAGCACACAGAGACTGAAAGCGAAACGAGCGAGGGATAGCGACGGGAAGGCATGACGTGCGGCAACCTTTCCGCACCGCGTGGTGGAATTTGTTCCGCGGCTTCCCCGGTCTACCAAGGTACCCCTCACGTTCTTTAACCCCACATTATCCGTCGATCGTCTTCTTACTTCTACTTGCAAGTCATGTCAACATGTGGATACAGCCGACCACACTGTCGCCATGCTCTTCGAAGCCCTCGCCGTCTTATTCACGCCCTTTTCTTTGCTCGTCGCCATCCCCATTGGCCTGCTCTGCCTGGCAATTTACAACAAGTTCGGTACGGGTATTTCTCATGTGCCAGGGCCATGGCTAGCATGTCTCTCGGATCTATGGCGCTACGCAAACGCCAGAAGTTATCGTTCAGAAAGAACACACATTAAGCTGCATGAAAAGTATGGACCGGTCGTCCGTCTTGGTCCAAAATCGGTTTCTGTCTCAGATCCCGCAGCGCTTCAGATCATCTACGCACCAAATGCAGGTTTCGTCAAGTCCCCTTTCTATCGAGTACAGCAGACACTCTCCATGGGCCGACCGCTTCTCACGCTCTTCACAACCCTTGACGAAGTGGCGCATGCCCGTCTGCGTCGGGCCGTCAGTAACGCCTACGCGATGAGCACACTGGTACATTTCGAACCCTTGGTCGATTCCACTACTTCTGCGTTCCTCGATCAGTTGAGCAAGCGCTTCCCCCACGGTCCCGACAGCGTCCTCGACTTTGGAGCCTGGCTTCAATTCTACGCCTTCGATGTTATCGGAGAGCTTACCTTCTCGAAACGACTGGGGTTTGTGGACGGAGGGAAAGACGTCGAGGGCGTCATAGGCAGCATCGAAAGAATGCTTGACTACGCCTCGGTGGTCGGGCAGATTCCGGATCTCGACTATGTAATGCTGAAGAACCCTTTCCGACTGCTCATGAGCAGGCTCGGGCTGTGGCAAGCAGATACGCCAATGGTCCGATTTGCCAAGGCGAGGTTCGCAGAGCGCTATGGAAACGACGGGACAGCTTTGGAGAAAGCGGAATGGAACGCACAGTACCGAGACTTTCTCAGCAGATTCATGGAGGCGAACAAGAAAGACCCAGAATTCATTACGCAAAGACAGGTACTTGCCTTGACTGTGGCTAATATCTTCGCTGGATCGGACACGACAGCTATCACGCTGAGAGCTATCTTCTACTATCTGCTCAAGAATCCAGAAGATCTGAGATACTTGAGAGAGGAGATTGCGGGAGCGAAGAAGACACCAGAGTATACCAGGACGGACGGCATGTTCGATTGGAATCAGGTCAGACAACTGCCGTTCCTGGATGCAGTGATCAAAGAGGCCTTGAGATGCCATCCCGCCGCCGGCTTGACGCTGGAACGGATCGTACCACAAGGTGGAACGACGATCAGTGGTGTGTACCTGCCAGCTGGGACTATTGTTGGGGCCAACGCCTGGGTCATCCACCGAGATAAAGGCATCTTTGGCCAAGATGCTGCACGATGGCGACCGCAGAGGTGGTTGGAGGCTGATAAGGAGACGAAAAGAAGGATGGAGAACCACATCTTCAGCTTCGGCATGGGGTCGAGGACTTGCATTGGGAAGAATATCAGCTTACTGGAGATGTATAAGATGGTGCCGGCATTCTTGGATAGGTTTGACGTGAGTTTAGATACTTGTGTCTGGGTATTGGTCTATTGCTTACGAATGACAGATTGAATTCGACCGGCCGGACAGAGAGTGGGATCTGCACAATGCTTGGTTTGTCAAGCAGTCTGGGTTCTTTGTCAGACTACGAGAGCGGCATGCATGATGGACGCATCGTAAGTAGCATTCCGATATAGATACTGCACACCTCTGGACTTTCATGACATGTGTTTACCAACGTCGTGGTTTCGATCAACGTAAAGTGCCACCTGCCACCTGAAGATGGAATTCACCACCTATTGCCAAAGCCAGAGGCCCGTGAGACCCTCGAAACGTTCATTGAAAAGCATCTCCTGGCTGGAACCGTCTGGGGTCGAGGATAAAACAATCCTCTTATTTTCGAGCTTGGAGCCCAGCTCGATACATCCAACCCCAATGCCAAAAAGAGGAAGCAGAGCGAAGACTCGCCGACTGCAACAAAGCATTCACGCCTGAACGATAGCCATTCCGCGTCCACTCGCCACACCATTCCGACAAATCAGCCCACCAAGCCTGCTGAAGCATCTACCCGCCAAACGTCCAGTGGGCGCTCACGGACGCTCTACCATGGGACACCAGAGCTGAGCCTGTAGATGGATGGAAGAAGAAGGACCTTATGGCGCCTCGCGTACTCCGCGTGGTGTCCAACGCCGATAGGATTCTAGACGGGGAGGAGCACAGGAGAGAACTGGACAGCTACCTCAACGATCTACGCGACAGTGGAGCAGACTTCATCAATGATGTCTGCGACTTGACAGTCAGGGAGTATGAGAATGCAGATGTCATCCCGCTCTCAGGAGTCAACATTGTAATCTCCGACCGCACCAAGGATGCCACCTCCAGAAAGCCCTCGTCAGGCTTTAAGTCAACTACGGACCTTAAACTGAACATCAAGCTGGACGCCTCCATCAAAGACACAAACCCAAATGGTAATTTTGACCTCTGTATCGTCGTCGAGAGCTTTGACGGGTTCTCGGTGGACCTTCAGTACATTAAGCAATGGTTGCACGATCTCCCAAGGCAGTACATGAAGGAAGAAGTCTACTTGGTCTACTATCTTCACTTCACCAACGAGGATGGTACCCGATTCGCTGGATTCACTCCATACGTCAGAGTTATGGACTTGCTCAATGTCACCAACAGCAGTCCGATCTTCCTGCGCTGGCTGGTTGCGTACTTCACTGCCGCCAAAGCATCTTAAGGATGCCGCCGGGAGATAGAGTGTTGGACTCCAAGTACACCAAGCAGGTCTTCGACGAGACTCGATTTGAGTAGCGTTAGCCCAGCATGGAGTCATCAAAAGGAGGTCGGGAGATGGTTCGCTTTGCATAAGGAACTAGCTATACTTCACAAAGAATGAACAGCAGATGCTTCCCTACCAAGTTTCTAGATAGTCTGCCCGTGATACATGTAATGTAAGAAATAAGCTTCTTCTCCTGTATCAAGGTCCTGTAGCAGCTGATCCGTATCGAGCAATTTCGCGTAGCATCGTCTGTCTCGCACAGCATCATCGATCTCGGTGGCAACTTTCACCTGGTTCGCGGTGAACTTTCCTGCACTTTCAGCTTGCACCTTCCTTCGTCTCCGTTCCTACTACCGCCATCGCATTGAGTTGCAACAGAGAGATCACTGTAATATTTCCATGTCATTCCATCGTATACCACTGACGCCTTTACATCACTGACGACCGCGGCCATGGATCGTCGTCGAGAGTTCAGCGGCGATACCATTGTGGCGGAGAAGCTGGACCATCTCGACCACGAACGATCCTCGCTATCGTTGACCGAAGAGGCACACAAGCGGCGCATACTATTTTCGGCGCTCGGTAGAGCCGCAGTCGTCGCAGTCTTGCTCTTCGCATTGGCGTGCATGACGAGCCTTCACCGCTTCGTTCCTCACAAGATCTTGGTCGACAATGCCCTGAGATGTACTACCACCAATCTACAACACGACCTATCTTTCGTCAAACATGCTGTACCAATCTCTTCTGATGAGTTCCTGAACCGTAGGGACAGACTGGCAAACGCACTGGTGCAGTCCAAGATCGACGCCTTCGTCCTTGAACCTGGCTATGCTTCACAGTACTATGCCAATATCTCACAGACCGACTGGGAGCCATGGGAGCCCGAAGAGCGACCATTTCTCATGATCATCCAGCCGCAACAAGTCAATGGCTCCGTCGTTGCCAACACCACCTTTCTCGCCCCAAGCTTCGAGGTTGGTAGAGTCAAGATGCTCGGCATCCCATCACGAGGCGAGCTGAACGTTGTACCTTGGGAGGAACATGAGGATCCTTATACGATTCTACATCAACAGATATTTGGAGGTCGAAACATCACCGTCATGATCGATGAAGAGTTGCGTGACTACATCAGCCGCGGTCTGCAAGGGTCTGGCTTGAGGACTGTTGGTCTATCGCAGGAAGTGGAGGAGGTTAGGCAGATCAAATCGCCAGCAGAAGTGGAACTATTGAGGGCAGTCAATACCGGTACTGTGCAGGGTATCAGGGCCATGCAGCCATGTAAGTCTCTTCTGGAACTCGTAACTGGTAGTGCTCACAAGACCGCAGGCTTGAAAGAAGGTCTGCGGGAACGTGATCTCATCTATGTCCTCGACGTTGCCATGAAGTCGATCGGCTTCCAGGAGTTCTTCAACATTGTCCTCTTTGACGAGAATGCTGCGCTTCCGCACGGAGGGTTTGCGACCGGAGACAAAGTATTGAACAAGCACACTATGATCCTTATCGATGTTGGGTAAGTACCATGTAGCGCTGGTTGAAGATCACGATATTGATAGAAGCAGCTACCACTACCTTGGCTATTCCTCCGACGTCTGTCGATCATTCTTCATGAAGCCTGTCCAGTCTTCGTTCCACCTGTTCGGTCTGGTCAGCGATGTCGGAGCATGGTGGCATCATGACAAGGAGCAAGCCAAGAACGATTCGGCTCTGGAGAACGAGCTGGCGGAGAAGAAGAAGGTTTGGGATATTGTTCTTCAAGCTCAGTCAGCCGCCGGCGGCATGTTCAAGACAAACAACAGCTGTGCTTCTGTGGACCTGGCTGCCAGAGGTGTCATCGACAAAGCCGGGTACAATGGTACTTTCACGCATAGAGTGGGACATGGCATTGGGATCAAGGGTGAGTCGAAAGCATCCTCGGACGAATCGGAATTGACACAAACAGCTCACGAGTCCCCTTACCTCAACAAAGCCAATACTGGTACTCTCCTCAAGCCCGGCATGACTTTTACGAACGAGCCGGGCATCTACCTCGAAGGCAAGTTTGGCGTCACCCAAGAAGACATCTACCTTGTCACAGACGGCGAGCCTGAGATACTCAGCGGGAAGAGAGCACGTGGTCCCTACGAACCCTGAAGGACCATTTCGACGATGGTATGAGCAAGCAAACACGAATCACATTCCTCCTACATCCAGAAGCTGATGAAGCCCCGCCGTCTATGTTGAAATCAGATCCCCACCGAGATATCCATCCAGCACTCGCTACTTGGCCTCGTTCTCCTGCTCACTCTCCAAGACCTCGATGACCCCTCCCACCAGATGGAGACTCCCCGTCACCAGCACCTTCGTCTCCCCTGCCCCCTCCCCAGCTGCCTTGGCCACCTCCCTCGCCCTTTCCACAGCCTCTTCCACCGTCTTCAACACCTCCACCTCGCAACTCGGATCCACTTCCATCCATGTCTCCGCCAGCTTGTTCTGCACGGACAGCAACTCCACGTCTTTGGCATTGGTATTGATACTGGTCAAATCCGGCTTGAATCCCCCTTGCTTATACGTCGTGTTGGTGCAGAAGATGGCGTGGGAGAATGGACCCTCACTTTCCTTGTCCGCGTTGGCAGGGGAAGTGGCTATGGCGGACGTGAGGGTGGAGTGCAGCTTCAGAGCCAACGAGCGAGCGTCACGGGATTGCTGGTTGAAAATCAGGATGCGTGGCGCGGAAGTCGATGTAGTTTGGGAAGAGAACCAACGGCCCGCCATTTCTATTGACTCGAGCGTGTGGCCGCCGTCGATGTGCCAGGTTAGGTTGGAGTGGGTGTCTTTCCGCGTCTCGCAGCGGCCGCCGAAATGGACTTGTTCGAGGCCGGTGATGAATTTGGAGGGGAGCGGGGAGGATTGGTCTGTTGGTGAGGGGATATCGGTGTGGCCTTGGGAGTGTAGGTAGGCTGAGGCGGCGGCGATGGCGACCGAGGCGTTGGTGTATTGGAAGTCGGCTGCGAGGCCGAGGGTGAGGTTGTCGAGACTGGGGTAGCGGTTGATGATGTTGAGGGTGGTGTTGCGCTCGGATGCCCGCTTTTGGAGAACGTCGACGGCTGTGTCGGGCTGTGGAGCGGAGAAGGCGGGGACTGATGGCTTGAAAATGCCGGCTTTGTGCCAGGCTATCGATTCGATGGTCTCTCCAAGCATGGCAGTGTGGTCGATTCCTAGACTTGTGACGGCGGTTACGGCTGGTTGGACGAGTATGTTGGTGCTATCGTACTCGCCGCCAATGCCGCATTCGATGACCGCTGCGTCGACACCTTCACTGATGTAGCAGTGAAAAGCCATCAGGGTCAGGAAGCGGAAGTATACTGGTTTCGTCTCTGGCGATGAAGGATCCTGATGACCTGCTGCCTTTGCTGATGCTTCCAGCCTGTCCCACGTCTCAAAGAAGTACTTTGCGAACATGTCTTCCGATAAGGGCTGATTGTCGATCTGTATTCGCTCTCTCACGAAGCGCAAATGTGGCGAGGTGTAGAGCCCGATCTTCGTTGGGGAAGTGGGACCGTTGTTACGATACTGATACAGTATTGACGAGACAAATGCGCTGGTAGAACCTTTACCTTTTGTTCCGGCGACATGAATCGCATTCAGCTTGTCCAGATCCTCGGGCTGGAGCAATCAGCATTTGCTTTGGTGGGTATCACGTTAGGGACGCACACCTCGTAGCCAATTCGTTTCGTCCATTCAATCATCTCAGGAATGGCATTCTGGTTCATTCCTCTGCCGGACTTACGAATGGCGTCGACGATTTGGAAGTTGCTCTGCAAAGTATTCAAGGCCTGCACGGCCGCCTGTATGTACATGAGCATGCATTTGACTCACCTTGACAGTTACTTACTGGGTAGTCTCGAGCCATGACTGTGTACTGTCGCTGTTGGCGGAGTGACAAGTAGAGAGCTGACTGACGTGGCAAGGTCAGCCTACCCCAGGCCCGATGCATTGAATCATGAAGAGCATGACATGGTCAATGTCTTCGGAGAATTACGAGAGGAGGTCGGAGATACTCGGGGACAAATGAGCCATATCTGTGAATTTCAAGGCGAGAATGAGCCACTTTCCCTTTTAGGCAGAGTGGCATGGGTCCAACCTCGCGTTTCGTGTCGCGTCTCCCCCCAAAAAGTCACCGACCTTCATTTGCTCATACACACGCACCTTCCACGCCATTGCGTTCGACATCCTTCGAACTCCTCGCTCGCTATGGTACGAGGCATAGAAGGAAACGAGATGTCCACACCGAAGGCGAGACCTACCGCGTCTGCTTCCAAAAGCAACCAGAAATCCATCCTGGGCTTCTTTGGCAAGAGACCCGGCCCAGCTTCATCACCCGCAGCAGACAAGCAGAAGAAAGCGCCCGCATCCTCCATACCTACACCGAGTCCCAGCATAGACACTGCCGAGCTCACATCCAGTCCGCCTCTACCCACCAAGGTTGCCGTCACAAGTACGGACAAGGAGAATGGTGCGTCTCGTCACCCAATGCAGAAGATGTGACTCTGACGTTGTAGTTGAAGAAGACCCATTGCCTGCCTTTTCGAGTCCCTCTAGAAGAGTGAGTGATCACCCTCCATCGGTGAGCTCACTAAATACTGATCCTGTTAGGCGAAGAAGAAGGTCAGCTATGCCGAGTCGGAAGACGAGGACGAGGAGCCGGTCAAGAGGGCGGCTCCGAATGCCAGCGGGCGGGCGAACAAGAGGAGGAAACTCAGTATAGAGGAGGACTCCGACGATGGAGATGTCTTCATGCCTGACCAACAAGAAGCCAAGGGCGAGTACAGCGACGATGGTATGTCCAGCCACCTTTGCCCACGTACAGAGCACTGATTGCAGCAGACATTGACAACTTCATCGTCGAAGATGACGATGACGATGATGCTCCTCGAGCGAAGTCGAAGAAGAAGGCGTCGGTTCCTGTCAAGAAAACTGCTTCCCCATCGCCTTCAACCGACGCAGACGACCTTGTCATCCCATCAGAGTCGACAGCCCAGCAATGGAAGTTTGACCCCATCACATCAAGTCAGGGCGAGATAAGACCGGCTCCTGCAAAGACACAAAAGAGCTCGAACAAAAAGCAGAAGGCACATGTCACTGAGCCTGATCAGCGATACCCTTGGCTGGCCAATATTCTCGATGCGGATAGAAACCCTCCCGGGCACCCAGACTACGATCCGCGAACCATCTATATTCCACCGATGGCCTGGCAGAAGTTCTCTCCCTTCGAGACTCAATACTGGGAGATCAAGAGAAAGTTTTGGGACACCATCGTCTTCTTCAAGAAGGGCAAGTTCTACGAGCTGTACGAGAACGATGCCACGGTCGGACATGTCCATTTCGACTTGAAGCTGACAGACCGTGTCAACATGCGCATGGTCGGTGTTCCGGAGTCATCCTTGGAATATTGGGCCAACCAGTTCGTGGCAAAAGGATACAAGATTGCAAGAGTTGATCAGATGGAATCTGCTCTTGGCAAGGACATGCGTGAGAGGGACGAGAAAGCTGGCTCAAAGGTCAAAAAGCCAGCCAAGGAGGAAAAGGTCATCCGACGAGAGCTTGCTGCCGTCTTGACATCGGGCACGCTCGTCGAAGGTGGTATGCTACAGGACGACATGGCTACCTACTGCGCTGCCATCAAGGAGAGCGAGGTGGACGGTCTTCCCGCTTTTGGCATCGCCTTTGTCGACACTGCTACTGGACACTTTCAGCTCACCGATTTTGTCGATGATGTGGACATGACCAAATTCGAGACTTTTGTCGCACAAGTCAGACCAGCCGAGCTTATACTGGACAAGGGACACAACTCCTCACGAGCATTGCGTATTCTCAAGAACAACACTCCTCCAACAACCATCTGGAACAACTTGAAGTCAGACAAGGAGTTCCTATCACCTTCAAAAGCAAATCTCTTGTTCGCCGGAGAGCGCTACTTTTCGCCGGAAGACGAAGACGACGCAGATGCATGGCCAGCTGCTTTGAGGGAGGCAAAGGAGAAAGAGAATGTCTACTCTGCCGTCGGCGCTCTCATCTGGTACCTCCACACCCTCAAGATCGACCGCGAGCTTGTGTCGCTCGGCAACTTCGGCTGGTATGATCCCATCCGCAAAGCATCAAGCTTGGTTCTGGACGGTCAAAGTTTGATCAACCTTGAGATTTTCGCCAACAACTTTGACGGCTCCGCTGATGGCACCCTCTTTACCATGCTCAATCGGTGCATCACACCATTCGGCAAACGCATGCTCCGACAATGGGTGTGTCATCCTTTGGCAGACGCCGCAAAGATCAACGCACGCCTTGATGCTGTGGATTTGCTCAACAACAACGACAAGCTGACGGACAACTTTACTGCGTCACTGTCCAAGTTGCCGGATCTGGAGCGTCTCATCTCTCGCATTCATGCTGGTCGTTGCAGAGCACAAGACTTTCTGAAGGTCATTGAAGGCTTTGAGCAGATTGAATACACCATGAGCCTTCTGACAAAATATGGTGATGATGAGGGGATTATTGGTCAACTCATCACATCCATGCCGGACCTTTCTGGAGCACTCAAGCATTGGAAGGACGCATTTGACCGTAAGCAGGCCAAGGATGATGGACTGCTGGTCCCTGAACCTGGTGTCGAGGCCGACTTTGACCAGAGTGGAGACAACATTGAGGACATCACGAAACAGCTCAAAGCACTCCTCAAGCACTGGCAGAAAGAGCTTGGATCCAGCTCTGTCAAGTTCACAGACAACGGAAAGGAAATCTACCAGCTGGAGGTGCCAATCAAGATCAAGAACGTGCCCAAGGACTGGCGGCAGATGTCAGCGACAAAGGCGGTCAAGCGGTACTACTTTCCCAAGCTCGAGAAGTTGGTGCAGGCGCTCAAGGAGGGGCAGGAAGTCCACGCCCAAATTGTCAAGCAAGTGGCTGGTAGATTCTATTCTCGCTTCGACGAGGACTACACCGTCTGGCTCGCCGCTGTCAAGATTGTTGCCCACTTGGACTGTCTCATCTCGCTCGCCAAAGCATCGTCCAGTCTGGGTGCCCCCTCATGTCGGCCAACTTTCGTCGACACTGACCGTTCAGTGCTGGACTTTGTCGACCTTCGCCACCCTACCATGCTCACCACCGTGGACGACTTCATCCCCAACGATATCAACCTTGGCGGCGATAGTGCCAATCTTTCTCTCCTCACTGGCGCCAATGCGGCTGGCAAGTCTACAGTCTTGCGCATGACCTGCGTGGCTGTCATTCTTGCTCAGATCGGATGTCACGTACCTTGCTCTTCCGCCACTCTTACCCCGGTCGACCGCATCATGTCTCGTCTCGGTGCCCAGGACAACATCTTCGCTGGTCAATCTACCTTCATGGTCGAGCTGTCCGAGACCAAAAAGATCCTCGCCGAAGCTACTCCTCGATCTCTTGTCATTCTCGATGAGCTTGGCCGCGGCACCAGCAGCTATGACGGTGTCGCTGTCGCTCAAGCCGTGCTTCACCACATCGCTACTCACGTCGGTTGTGTCGGGTTCTTCGCCACGCACTACCATTCTCTGGCCGCTGAATTCGCAGATCATCCCGAAGTGCAAGCCAAGAGGATGGCTATCGACGTTGACGACGAGGAGAAGAGAGTCACGTTCCTCTACAGATTGGAGAATGGTGTGGCCGAGGGATCCTTCGGTATGCATTGTGCCGCCATGTGCGGCATCCCGAGAAAGGTCATTGAGCGCGCAGAAGAAGCGGCAAGGGAGTGGGAGCATACCGGCAGACTCAAGGTCCAGGCCGAAGAGAGGGGTGAAGAAGAGATGGGTCTGGGGTGGGTGAGTGACGTTGCTTCTATTCTGAGAGGCAAAGACGATGACGCCAGCGAGGAAGTGGAGTTGAGAGGGCTCGAGGTGCTGAGGAAGGCAATCACTGCCATGTGAAGAAGCAAGAGAGGATTGCGCAATCGTCGCCGCTGAGCGGGTCGACGATGGATCATTGCTGAGAAAGCATCACATACTACTGCATCTGTACGATGACTCAATGTAAGTATACCATTACTATCCTCTTGCTTTGTCTGTCGTCGTTGCATCGTCCTCTGTTTCAGCAAGCCAAATCATTACCGCGAGCCATCGCCATCTCCATCCCACCACCCTGTGACACCACTGGCTTGGCCCTCCGATAGAAAGACCTCTACTCCTCCTCCCCATTGATAGGCGTAAACCTCTTCCCGCCTGCAGCTTCCTCCTCCCCCTCCTCGCCATCAGCAGGCTCGTCCTCAGGGTCGACCTCCTTTGCCTTCTTGCCCTTCCCCTTCCCCTTCCCTCCTGCAGCAGCACCAGAAGTAGCAGCGGTCTTCTTCCCCTTCCCTCCCCCAGTAGCGGTAGAAGGGGAACTGGACTTGCCCTTGCCGGTCCCGGTCTTGGTCTTCTTCGCGGGCTTGGTTTCGGCTTCTTCTTCTTCGGCGTTGTCGGCTTCGTCTTCGTCGGCTGCGGCGGCGGTGGGGGAAGCGTCCTCGTCCTCGGAGACGGTGGTAGTGGTTGGGGCCTTGCGCTTGGCGGGGATGCGTTTGGCGGTGCCTTTTTTGTTGATGGCCTTTTTGGGGGCGGGGGAGGGGGCGGGCTCGTCTGTGGGGAGTCAGTGGTTGAGCGTGAGGGACTTTTTGGTTGGGAAATAGGGGCTGGTCGTGTGAAGGATGTTGGGGAGGGACGTTGAGGGGGAATGTCGGGGAGGGATGTTGGGGTGTTGTGTGAGATGGGAAAGGTGAGGAGCAATTCACCTTCTCCTTCACCACCGGCAAACTTGTGGGCCTTGATCTTGCGCAGGGTGTTGTTCCAGGCGGTGCAGCCCGAGGCTTTGTTCTTGAGACCGAGCTTCTTGGCCAGCTCCTCGTAGTCGATTTTGATGTCGGTCGACTCCAGGCTGAGGAGGGCGGCGATCATGACTTGCTTGTCACGGTCTGTGAATTCTTGGGTCATGGTGGGTGGTGGTCTGGTACGATGAAGATGTGAATTGTCTTGGGTGGGAATGTTTGGTGATGTGAGTGGTGGATATGAGTGCTGGAAGTGAAGTGAGGGATGTAGATGAAGAAAGGAAAGATCAAGTGCAAGTGAAGGAGAATATATACTGCCTTCATGCGAAGTTCCAGGCTGCCAGGTGAGTTCGCTCTTTCACATGATGTGTGTGTTCTGACTGACTAAGGCTTCTGGAAGAATGTCACGGAATGACATGTCCGATGCAGGCACACAATGTGGTAAGTCACATTCATCAATACTTCTTTGATTCATTTGTGCTGTCCTGGTATGAAAGATAGTCAAGCGCGGTGGTTGCGCTAGATGTCAGTAGCAAGCGTTTGCCACTGACTCAATCGTGATCGACCTTGCCCGTATCTTGTAGACGCTGAGCCTATCCACAAAAGCAACTCAGCGAGACGTATTGTCTGTCATCTTGCTCTGACAGCCTTGTCTCGATCTTTGGACACCCATTCACAGCCTGCATCTCTGCCACGTCCCTTCCCTTGACCAGCACGTTGCGCCGCAATTCCTTTCCTCCGCACAATTCACGCCACCTCAACTGCCACCCTATCCCATGGATCCGCCCATGCTGTCATGAGCAGCAGGAGCAGAGGCGTCATAGCCGCCGTAGCCCAAATAATCGAAATCAGGAGGGTTACGATATAGGGATTGCATAGACACTGTATCGCCACCAGCAGCAGCAGCGCCGTGCTCGGACTGATCTTCTGCTGTAGCCACCTCTTTGCCGCCTGTGTCGATGCTGGTAGCCACATCGTCGGCAGTGAAGACGGATTCGTCCTTAACTTGGCTGGAAGCGGCTTGTGGGTTGGAGGAGTCTGCGGCGTTGGTCTTCTTCGCGCGTTTTGGCTTGGCTGGTTTGATTGCTTCCTCGTCCTGGACAGCACGCTTGTTATCGGCGGCAGTGTTTGTCGTCTTGAGATCAGAGTTGGCTGCCTTGCGACCGCGTTTCTGGCCCCCTTTGGCTTTGGCAGGAGCTATAGGATTGTAAGTCAGACCGACTGTGACATTAATGAGGACGTGTAGGACATACCGATGCCACCACTCTCTCTGATCTTCTTGTGAAGTTTGTACCAGATGGTTTTGGCTGAGCTTTCCGTGAGACCAGCGAGGCTTTGGAACTTGGCCCAGTCAATCTGGATCGAAGGTCAGTGATGAGGTGAAGTGAATTCACATGTGACGACTCACATCGACTTGTGATTTGTTACTCAGCATTGCGAAGCTGAGTATCTCCAGCTCACGGGGTGAGAGTACCAGTGCAGACATTTCTGAAGTGTTGAATGTGGATGCGGACGGAGGTGTGAAAGAAGTTGTAGGTGGATGTGGATGTTCCTGTGGAGAAGAGTGGCAAGAAGATATAGTGCGCGTTCGTTGTTGCAAGGCGGCTATCCGAACGAGATGATCGAGAAATAAGCATGTGACGGAAAGAGATGTCGGATGAAAGATGCCTGGTGGTTGGAGTTGCAGTGTTGAGTTCTGGCGTAGAAACGTTCGAAGACGAGAGGGCTATATATACAGCCGTGCACGTGATCATATCCGTGTGGCACTCACAATGAGACGATCACAATGATTTGTGCCTGGTATGAAGATTGATGTTCATAAGGTTGACTCAACTGTCCGTTTCTCTCTTTCTGATCCTGGCTTGACCGATCATAGCCTCCCGTGATATGCTTGGCCCAACGAAGATGTCGTTATCGGGGTTGATGTTGACCACGTCTCCTTACTCATCGGGCTCATCCTTGACAACAGCAGCATCGTCCTCATCCTCGACCTCGACCTTCGTGCACTTGAGCGATGGACTTTCGTCCTCCTGAGCACCATCGTCTGCATCCTCGTCACGCGTGGCCTTCTTCCCACGGCCACCCTTCTTGCCGGTCTTGGGAGTGGCCGGTACGGTTGCAGCCTTTTTCCCTTTCTGAGCATTCTTGGGTGCACCCTCCTCGTCGTTATTGTTGTCTTCACACAATCAGTACTGCCATCTTCATCTGGTCAAGGAACTTACCAGTGTCCTTCTTGGCCGTGATCTTCCTCAGGAGTTTGTTCCACGCAGCTCTAGCAGAAGCGGGTGGCAGGCCGGACATTTCTGCGAACTTCTCCATGTCGATCTGTAACTGTGTCAGCGATGGGGAATGAAGAGGCATGGCATTTGGCATGCTACTCACATCAATGCGGCCGTTCGCACAAAGCATTCCGTTCTTGAGCAGCTCCATCTCGCGTTCGGTGAATGTGAGCGTCATGGTGAGATTCTGCCGTGGCACTCGTGATCTGTTCTGGTGTGTTGATTTCGTGGGTCGTGCCAAAGGACAGAAGTATGGCGTGAACCTTGAAGTGAAATATAGTTGGATGCGTTTGATATGTTTGCTGCGAGACTATCGGACTTCGAGTGAGATGAGTTGTTTGTCTGGCAAAGGCTTGGTGAGCCGTCCTATGAGACAAGTAGACGGGAGAATGGGGCTGTTGTCGGAGAGATTCACAAGTAGACTTGGACGAAAGCTTCACGACAAATCAAGGAAGTGAGACATGAATCAAGGAAACTTGTTTGGCTTAGCTTGGGTAGTTGTCCCGTGCTCTCCGCGTCAAATGTCTAGATGTGTCCAGCCAGCAAACGCGGCAGGCTGCCTGCTGAATCCTCTCTCCCTCAGCCAATACCGAGCTCTGTAGGACCCATGATCAGCCAGCGTGAGTCGCATGCCCGACTATGTACTGTATCCTATCTCGCCCACAATCGTTCGCAAGCATCCGCAAGCATCAACAATGCATCCCCGTCAATGCTGGTCAGGAATGGTAGACCTAGGTCTCATCCTTGACCTTGGCCCCAGCAGCAGTGTCCATGTCGTCAGGAGAACCAGGTGCATCCTCGTCATCGTCAGACTCGTCCTTGATCTCGGCCTTGACCTCGTCCTCGATCGCCTCCTTCGCAACCTCCTTCGCCTTGCGGCCACGAGGCTTCTTGGCAGGGGTTTCCTGCTCACCTTCCCCTCCAGCATCCTTCTTGGTACGCTTGCGGCCCTTCGAGGCAGGAGTGACAGGAACACCATTGTCGTCCGTCTTGGGTACGGGGACGATGCCTAGTTTGTTCTTGAGAGCGCGCCAAGCGTTTGCTGCGGAACCATTGTTGGTGTATCCCGCCATGGCAGCGAGCTTCTTGGTGTCGACCTTGGAGGACTGTTAGCTAAGGTCAGACAACATGAGCGGGGCTGTGCCGTACCTTGGGCTCCTCCGACATGCACTGGAAAGCCATGCCGAGGAGTTTTAGATCATTTTCGGAAAGAGAGATGCTGCCAGTCTGCGATCACAATGCGTCAGTGAATCCGTCCCTACCGATGTGAGCAGGGTCAACTCACAGTGCCGTTCGCGGCGGCGGCCTTGGGCGGCATGTTGGTCTTGTGTTGTTAAGATAGGAGTGGTGTTGAAGTCGTGGGTGTGGTGAGTGTTGTCGTTGGAGGATGAAGTTGCAAATGTAATGAAGGAAAGACGGTGTGTGAAGTGGCAGAGGTGAGATTTATAGTCAGACAATGAAATGCGAGAGAACAAAAGTGATTGTGCTGGAGGCACGTGAAAAGAGATGTGGACCCACCGCATTTTGCTGGTGAGGATATGTCCGGCGCATGTGACAGTCACTAATCACTTGTGAGGGGTCTGAGATGATGTCTTCGTCGTGAAGAGGTCCAGCTGCGTCGATCTCTGCACCTACCTGACGCGACTTCACACCGCAAGAGCTTCAGAGACAATTAGTTCCTACTATGAGTACGCTATTCGTGCGCTGCTGGGAGCGAATTTCTCTGCTCTCATCTCACGGCATATCCCCTGCTCTATGCGTGCGCTCTCTAGTCCTAGCTTTCGACCCGATCGGGACCAGAAAGCCATCGTTGTGGACTCCACCAACCATGAAGTCGTCAGCCATGGTTATCCCATCTGAGGTAGTATCTGCGTCCGATTGATCCCCAGCTGAGCTCTGTGGTCGCGAAGGGGGAGGCGATTGAGTTCGAGGATCGTACTTGTGGTACCGCTGGAGGTGCTCGACAAGTCGTCGTGATTCCGGGTAGATCTTTGACCCTGACGGACATCCTGAGTGGGGACAGCAAAGCGGATCTGGGGCAATCCAATTGCGAGGGTTTCTTTGTGAGGCTGATGCCCTACCAACCGGCACTCCAGCATGTTGTTGCATGATGCGTATCTGCTCGTCGCTCAAGTTGTGCCCTCGACGGAGATGCTCCCTGAAGCGGTAGCCTTGAGTCAGGGGAAACACCTTGTGATGACGGGTACAGTCAGGGTAGGGGCAGTAGTAGCCAGTGGAAGGATCGAAAATGATTCGCTGCGGGGGCGACGGATCGTCGGTATCGGCCTTGTCTTCTTCTTCTTCTTCTTCTTCTTCTTCCTCCTCCTCGTCGACCTCGTCATCTCCTGGACCTTCCACCAGAGACTGGAACGCCATTTTCTCATTGAACAGTGCCTCACAACGCGTGCGAGCTCTGTCCACCACTTCGGCATCCCAACCACACAAGGCAGCGATTCCCAAGACCTCGCTCCAGTCCCGTGGTGCTCGTGCATGCTCACCATCTGAGCCGCTACCGCTGCTGACAGAAGATGCTACCGAGGGAGATCGTTTGGAACTACCGGCAGTCTTGAGTCTCTTCTTTGGCCGTGCTGTTCGCTCTTCATCCGAGATCGCTTCGGTCATTTCGGGACTAGCATCTCGTCCACGCTTCCGGCGACCGATGGAACTAGATCTCGATCGAGGTAGGGAATCTGCACGGAACCGCCACGAGTCCTCGTCTCTTGCGACAGCATAGTGCCCAGCGCGATTGTGATGCAGTGCTTTGAGAAGTCTGTCAAGCTGAGATTGTGCAGAGGCTGCCATGGGCTTGAGTAGAAGACTGGTATGATCATCTTGAGCCGACAATACAGGAGCCATGATGTCCGACCCAGCGTCGCTGTAATCCGAGCTTGCGTCTTGATCATCACGGTCTCCGAGTGCGGGTGTGACGGACCTTGTTCGACTACGACTCCGACTACGTCCAGGACTTGTGGGAAGTAGGGAACGTGAAGGGCGTCTCGCTTCAGACCTGTCAGTCCATTGCTGTTTGACTTGTCGCAAACCAGCAGCACGCAGCTCCTCCACTAATGTCTCAGTGACGTGTTGAGAGCTTGACCCGGTCTTGCCCCAAAAGGCCTCGCTCGGAGTCGGCATGAGATCATTCTCTATTGGCCATGCTGTCCAATTGGTTGGAGGCTGCCAGGGCCTTGTGCCATCCTCGCGCTCCTGTGTCCACCTGCTCTTTCTAATCAAAGTCTGGTTGACAGAGCCCGAAGATGATCCTCGCAGAATTTGCTTCCAGGCATGGGTGTTGTAGAGATGTATGGAGAGATTGTTGGCTTGCTCGTCGTCCAGGGTCTGTGCTAGACTTATGGCATCCGAGGCATAATATCTCCAAAGACCGTCTGAACCTGAAAACCTTGGTCTCGATGACTGTGTATGTGTGCTTCTCCGGTCGGACGCGATCTCTTTGACTCCTGTGTCATCGCTCGAGAGGGATGATGGAGACTCTGAAACATCTGTCTGTTCGTCGGGAATCTGTGCATCTGACAAGACGGGCTCTCTTGTGGTGCTCGCATCTGGTGATGCTGGCGAAGGAATGGGCGACACTGATGGACTGCCTGTAGAGACTTGTGAAGCTGAAGAGTCACCACCAAATAGGGACATGGCGCAGGCAGCACAGTAGCGATTGGTTGGTCAAGCGCAGGTACTGTAGACAGGACATCTTGGAGCAGAGATGTAAATAGGTAGGTACTGTGGTGGAGTTTAGCAAAAATCGAGTACTTTGCGGGGTCATGTCACGTGCAAAACAGGACAGCAAAATGAGCATCAGAACGTCTGCGCGAGAAGGTCAAGTATGAAAAGTCTTGATCGGTGGTATAGAGCGCTGAGGGAAATCGTCAAAACTCCAGCATAACCCGTGACGGAGACCGAAGCCAATGTCTAGTCTCGCAATAATCGAAGCTCTCTCTTCTCCTGTATTACATCCATACGTCCACGCCCGACTAGCAATTACATCCTTGGTTCGCCTGACCAGCCGAAGCATCTGGTCGCAGCACATCTGCTCTTGGACCTCCTCGCAGCCCTCGCTGGCTTGCCTGCTCAATGGGCAACTTCTTCGCGATCGCCGTGAAGAGCTCCTTGACATTCTCTGCCGTCTTTGCACTGGTCTCGAAGAAGAGCAAATTGGCCTCTTTGGCGTACGCCTCGGCATCCGCTGTGGGGATGGCGCGCTTGTCTGGTTGTTCGGTCACGAGATCGAGCTTGTTGCCAGCCAGTGCAATAATGATATTCTCGTTTGCTTGTCTCTGCAGCTCCTTGACCCATGCTTTTGCCTTGTCCAGTGATGACTGAAATCGTCAGTGTCATTCACATCAGGTCCAGGAAGTGGACCTCACAGCTTGTGTAATGTCGTATACTACCACGGCACAGTTTGCGTTCCTGTAGTACATGGGAGCCAAGCTCTTGTATCTCTCTTGACCAGCCGTATCCCAGATCTCAAACTTCACCGTCGTCGTGTCGTCAAGCGCAATGGTCTGAGTGAGGAAAGCGGCACCAATAGTCGATTCGCGATAGTCATCGAATTGGTCCTGTCAACGTGCATTAGTACGTGGAGGGAACAGACTTGGATATGTTGCATACCTTGACGAATCGCAATACAAGCGAACTCTGCAAAGCCATTAGTATCGAAACATAAGTCGGCACCCAGTATTAGGCGTCACCTTTCCAACAGCGGATTCACCTGAACAAGTCAGTAAGGACACAGGCAAGGCCGTACCAGATCAACATACCCAGAAGGACCAGCTTAAATTGAGCGAATCGCGCGCCGCTGCCGCGACCACCTTGTTGAGGCCTGGCAGCCATTGTGTGATACGTTATCCGAGGGGCAGGTGACCGGGATTAGGCGGGCGTTGTCTTGTCGCGCGCCAAAGACTACTCGTTCTGTCGTGGCAGGTGGAGTGCGAGATCGATGTGAAGCGTGTGGAAGATCTAGAGTGGGAGGAGATGAGCCGCAAGACGTCCAGGAGCAGTTGGTTGTAAATGAGGGAGGTATCAAGGTGATGACTTGCGACATTGGACTTTGACTTTGAGAGTCGGGCGATTCGGGTCGCCTATGCAGGGTTTGGCGCTAGTACAGTCGTTTCGGATTCAAGCCGGCCACCCCACGCTTGGCGACGGAATTTGCGACTGCACTACCAAAAATTGGCCGGTGGATAGGCGGTGAAGGTCATGGATTGATATAGCTTAAATAACCTCGTCGTCGCTGTGAATTTGTATATAAAGCTAAAGAACTATATACTATAATTAGTTAACTACCTCTATATCTACTAATTTAAGCTTTATATAAAGGTATTACTCTATAGCGTACCTTAGCAATAACTGCTTTAAAATACCTTAACTACGAGGGCGCTCTAGCGTAACTCTCTAGCTTAGTACAAAGAGACTAGTAATATCGTTACTATCTTTATCTTCTTCTTTAAGAGGCTAGTTATACCTCTTTATTAACGCTAATTGCTTATAAGTGTTATCTATAGCTAGTATAGTAGATTATTCTTCTATACCTCCTCGTGATATAACCTACCTCTATAATCTTGCTAGTTAAGCTATATAGCTACTTAACTACGATATTATCTTCTCTAGCTAATAGATAACTATTTCTCTAATACTAAGCAAGTTAAGAGTATACTAGTTAGTAGAGATAAAGAAGATTACTTCTCTCTTAGTGTAGGCAGTAGTAGTGCCTTTAGTAGTAGATATTAAGTAGCGTAAGGTAGAGGTATAATTAGACATTACTATTAGTAAGAGCAAGTACTATAATAGGAAGATATTTAATAAGCTAGCTAAGTTACTATATAGACAATTACTCCTATAGGCTAAGCTTAAGACTAAAGAGATAGTAGAGTACTTTCTAAAGTTAGAGAATATAAGCTTAGTAGCCTTGTATATAAAGCTAAAGAAGAACTAGAGCTATAAGCTAATAGTAGATAAGTAATTAAATATTAATAAGCTAGTAGCTAATCTAGAGCGCTAGTTAGATAAAGGCTATAACAAGCTTAATATAGATTTATAGTATACCTTCTCTAAGCTAGAGTAGCTAATAACTCTATTAGTTACTTTATAAGTACTTCCTTATTCTCTACTAGCTTTATAAAGTATAAGACTAAGGCTTACTATACTAGTTAGTTTTCCTCTATAGCTAGAGACGATATCTACACTATTAACCTTTATACTAAGAGGTAAAGTTAAAGAGCTTAATATTAGCTAGAGTAGTTAGTAGAGTATAACTATAAGCTAGAGGTTAAATTTGTTATCTATAATAAGTAATAAAGAGCTCTTCTTTAAGTACTAGTAGTATATTAGTAACTAGTACTCTAATTATAAGAGTCTTTACTAGGTTAATAGATATAAAGAGTACTATCTAATCGATAGTCTAATCTAGCTTATATAGATAGCTATAGCTTAAGCTAGCAAGTGTACTATATTAGACCTCTTAAATTATAGCTCTCTAGTGCTTAAATTAAGTAGATCTAAGACTAAGAGGACTATTACTAAGAAGAAGTAACCTTATCTCTCTTTACTTAGTAGTAGTAGTAGAGCGCTATTAACCTTACTAGCGATAGTATAGATATACAATGTAAATACTTAGAGTATACCTTCTCCTTCTTAGTCTTAAACTAGTATACTAACTGTCTCTTCTTCTTTACTAATGTACTTATAATTTAATACTACTAAAGTACTCTTTAACTTCTTTAAGTACTTAAAGTAGAAGCTAGCTTTTTAGAGCAAGCGTGTAGTACTTTAATAGGTCTTCCTCTACCTTAGAGATACTAAATTCGATATTAATAGCATTTATAAGGTATTCAAAAAGAGGTAGACTAAGTTATAGAGACTAAAGAAGAGGTTACTTATAAGAATTAAAAGAGAGATCTCGAGGTTTAAGAAGTAGTAGAAACCTTTAGAGTTTTAGCCTTTAAGTAATAACAATCTAGCTAAAGAGTTTAACTTAATAACGATATAGAAGGCCTCTCTTAACTATCGATATAGACCTAATTTACTACTCTTATACTAATATTAGATAGATCTATCTTAGCTACTAAGATAGACTTAACTACTAAGATATATAAAGAACTATATTAATAGCTAAGATAGATAATTTAATCTAGCTCGAAAGAGCTAGATTAGTACTATAGAGTAGTAGTACTAGCGGTAAAGAGTTTTTAATATAACTTAGTACTTTTTTCGTAAGCTTAACTTTATTTCTATCTTTATATAATTTGCTTAATCTACTCTATATTATAACTATAGTTTCTAAACTAATTATAAGCGCCTTTACTACTATACTAACTAACTTTATATACTAGAAATTCACTAAAGAACTAATAGCTAGAAGCTAGTATATAATGCCTCTTTATCTATACCTTTAGTACTAAGAAGCTCTATTTAATTAGATTAAAATCTAGTAAATAAGGTAGTAGGTACTTAAGGTATAATCTATACTCTTTAATAATCCTTTATATCTCTTCTATATAGTAGATTAAAGTATTATCTATTACTATAATTATACTAGGCTCGAGTTATAGTAGTATAGTATACTCTAACTAGTTTTAAAAGATAAGACCTATAATAGAGCTATAGTAGATAAGAGTTCCTTCGAGGTAACTTCTAGTTATAATAGCTAGAAGAATACTCTATCTCTTAGTATAAGTTTTTAGCTAACTATCCTTATAGTCTATATCTTATAGTAACTAGCTATAATACCTCTATATAGTATACTTATTATAACTAGATTTATCTAAGTAAATAATTATATTAGCTAGCTAGCTCTTATACCTCTCTCTTTATACTATATAAAGTATCTTATCTCTCTCTACTATCTTCTTCTAAGTAATTTTTTAAGACTACTTCTACTACTAAATAGCTTTCTAAATAGTAGTTAATCTAAGTCTCTCGTTATACTCTTTAAGTAGCTAGTCTTATAATTTGTCTAGATAGGCTATTAGTATATCGGTAAGATAAGTAAAGAGTTAAGTCTCGAGAAAGAGTATAATCTACTAAGTATACTAGATATATATTAAAAGAGATAGATAGAGTTCTCTAAAGAACTTAATTAATAGCTAGATATTATAAATAGTTAACTAAGTAACTTAGAGCTTGCGGTAGATAGTATAGTTACTATAGCTATTAGAGAGGAGAGTAATAAAGTTAGCTAATTTAGCCTTATCGAGTTAGTAAGTAACTATAGCGTTATAGAGAAGTAATTAGATAACTATTATACCTTTTTTAAGCTTCAAAAACTGACCAGATTTAGCTATCTAAACGACTATATAGCAAATAACCGATCTCGACCTCTAGCTAGCCAATTCTAGTGACGAGTTGTCGTTTAGCGTTCTGCCAAGTGTGGGGTGGCCGGCTTGAATCCGAAACGACTGTAACAAAACCGGGCTAGCGTTGCCTGGTGAGCTGTACGTCATCCCATCAATTCAACAACTTGTTCACATGTCAGAAATGTCAAAAGCCATCAAAGAATAGCTCCAGATTCATCGACACAACAATCGCAAGCGCCTGGAGATCCTCATCAGAACCAATCCAGAACAGCATGCGATTATAGCCCTTGTGGCGACGTCCTCGCAGCCATGAGTGCAATTCTGCCTTTCAGGGACATCAACGTCCACGCCAGCTCTTCCTACTACTCCTTCTCATCTCCATCGACACCAGATGCACCAACTTTGGTCATTGATCGTCCATCGGGCGATATAAGACTGAACGATGGAAAGCTTCTTGGAGGCCAGCGAGTATCGAGTATCCAAGGTATATTGGGCATCATCAGTCTGCGCCTAGGTAATCAGATTCGCAAGTCAAGTAGGTGGCGAAAGCTGACCATCCACAGACAAATACATTGTGGTCATCACAAAATCGAAAGCAGTCGGCAAGATTCGTGGGCACACCATCTACAACATCGTTTCGACAGAGCTCTTGTCACTGCGAGAACGCCCGGTCCGCGACCCGGAGGAAGACCGCTATGTGTCCCTCGTCGAGACCACCCTCAAAACTGGACCCATGTACTACAGCTACACCTTCGATCTCACCAATAGCTTTCAACGACAGTCCGAGAGTGATCCATCATCCCCCATGTGGAAACGAGCAGATGACCGCTTCTTCTGGAATCGCTTCATCAGCTCCGACCTGATCAATTTTCGGAATGGAGAATCGACGCAGCGCGGGCCAAGAGGCTCGCAGCCAGGCATCGATCCATACATTCTGCCCGTCATGTTCGGTATGCTTCGCATCACAAACACATCCATCAAAGGCAATCCGCTCAACTTTGTCCTTATCACCAGACGATCGCGACACCGGACTGGGACACGGTACTTCACTCGAGGACTAGACGAGCAAGGGCATGCATCCAACTTCAACGAGACGGAGCAGACCATTATCTTGAACGACGAGGCTTCTCTTGGTCCCACTACCTTTGGCGGTGATGGTGGTCTGCAGAACGGTCGGATTGGCTCGTCAGCGGGACGAGAGGTTCAGATTCTGGCTTATGTACAGACAAGAGGTTCTGTGCCTGTCTTTTGGGCAGAAGTCAACACTCTCAAATACACTCCAAAACTCCAGATAAGAGGCGTCGAGAGTGCTGTGTCTGCTGCCAAGTTGCACTTTGATGAGCAGATCCGACTGTATGGCGAAAACTATCTTGTCAACCTGGTCAACCAAAAGGGTCGCGAGAGACCCGTCAAGGATGCATACGAGAAGATGGTCAACTTGCTAGTCACCAATCCAACCGAAGACACCGAGGCAGATCGCAAGACCAGAGAGAAGTTCCACATCATTGAGCCACAAAACGCTCGACATGAGTTCGACCATCTCCATTACGTTTACTTTGATTTCCACAACGAGACCAAGGGCCTGCGATGGCACCGGACTGAGCTTCTCATGGATCAACTCAAGGATGGCCTGACCAAGGGCGGCTACTTCCATGGCATTGGGATGCCAGATGGGCGAATTGATGTCCGCAACAAGCAAAGAGCAGTTGTCCGTACCAATTGCATGGACTGTCTGGATCGAACCAATGTAGTGCAGTCCATGCTTGGGCGCTGGAGCTTGAATCGCATGATGACCGATCTCGGTCTCTTCCGCTCAGGCGAGCAAGCTTCTGAAGACAGCAAGTTCGAGCACCTCTTCCGCAACATCTGGGCGGACAATGCGGATGTAGTCAGCAAGTCATACTCGGGTACAGGAGCGCTCAAGACCGACTTCACTCGGACAGGCAACAGGACCAAAGCTGGTGCATTGCAAGACCTGAACAACTCCATCACGAGATACGTATGCAACAACTTCAATGATGGACCTAGGCAGGATGCGTTTGATCTATTCCTTGGCGCCTTCCACCCGGACCAGAGCAGCATTGGGACCGGCAACGTTTTCACAGACAGCAGACCTGTCCTCGTGCAAGCGATCCCGTATATCCTGGCTGGGACTGCCATCTTCATCTTCACTTCTCTCTTCACCACCCGGTTGCCGGATGCTACTGTATGGCCACTGCGAATCTTCACTCTCGTCTGTTTGTTCACGGCTTTGTGGGCCGCACGATTCGTGTGGTCCCACGGGTCACTCTATGTAAGTACATCGTCAGCATTGTTTGTCCGCACCGCTTACGATTTTACAGGTCAACTGGCCGAAGCTCAACACCCCGGAATGGGCGCAAGAGGCATATTACACCACACTTGAGAAGGCAACCAAGGATCCGTTGGTTGGATCTCTGGTGACGCAGCACAAGAGAGGCAGAAGCGATGCGCGAGTCGGGTACATGGAGGAAGGCAAGAAGCGTATAGAGTAGATTAGGCTTTCTTATCCTATAGATCATGAACTCATGAAGTGTCTGTTCCCCGTCACTTTCGATTCAATCAAGCTGTTTTCTTGGTATGAACGTCTCCCAACCCAGGATACCACCATCTGAACCAATCAAAATACCACTTCGCCACATACCCCAACGCCCAACTCGCCCACCAAGGCGCAGCATCACTCACCGCCAAAGCCACATACTTCTGCACCGTCAAATCCGGCGCCCCCGTCTCATAAAACATACAGTTCATCATCTCAAAACTCACTTTACTCGTCCTCTCCGCTCTCACGAACATATCCTCCTCATACCCCCTCACCTCTCTACTCAACACCTCCGCCTTCACCTCGCCCTTCTCCCCCGCCGACTCATTCGCAGCGATGATCGCATCAGCAAGCTTCACGCTATCCTGCAGTGATAGATTGACCCCCTCCCCAGCCCAGGGGACAAGCACGTGCGCCGCGTCCCCCACCAGTGTCACGCCAGGACGATGCGCCCACCTCGTCCCCGGCGGGAGAGAGTAGATGTTGCCGCACCAGATGTCGTCTTCGGAGGCCACTTCGAGGAGCTTCCGCAGACGGGGATCCCAATCTGCGAAATCAGCCAGAGCGTGGGCCTTGCTTGCTTTCCCGTCGGCGAGGTCGAACGGGGGTTGTTTGGTGAAGTCTTCGGGCGTGAGACGCACGGCTGACACGGACGCGGAGCCGTCGCCGATTTGCTGCGCTGTGATGGCTTTTTGGTCGGAGAAGGCGAAGACGGAGCCCCGGTTGATGAGGGCGTTGAGGTCCGCGTAAGAAGCGAGGCGCGGGATGGTGAAGCGGACCATGGACATGCCGGCGTAGAAGGGGCGCATGGTGGTGAGGAGGGGGCGGACTTTGGACCAGGCTCCGTCGGCGCCGACGAGGAGGGTGAAGCCTGATGCGGGAGGGGCGGAGTCGAAGTGCAGGGTGAGGTTGGCGGGGTTGGAGTCGTCGACGCGGCGGAGTCGGTGGTTCCATTGGACGGTGTCTTTGGGGAGGGCGGAGAAGAGGATCTGGCGGAGAGCAGAGCGGTCAATCTCTGGTCGGCCACGTGACGTGTCGGCTGTGGCGCCACCCATGTTGAGGTATCGGCGGAGGTACTTGTTGCAGACGACCATGGCTTCGCCGTCGTAGCGACATTGCCTGGTGAAAGCGTCGTAAACGCCCGCACGCTTCATGGCCAGTAGACCCGTGTCCTCGTGCAGATCGAGAGTGCCACCTTGGTTTCGGAAGACTGGAGAAGCTTCTCCTTCGAAGATGGTGGCTTTGATGCCTGCATTGTGGAGGATGAGGGCAAGCGTGCATCCCGCCGGTCCAGCGCCGACGATGGCGATTTTGAGTGGAGACATGATAGTTATGCTATGAAGAGAAGGTAGGGACAGAGAATTGGGAAGGCCTACCTTTCGCCATTTGTACGGGCGTAGCAAGATAGGAACGAGTGAAGACCAACGTTTTGTTATTTGTACGGGCGTAACGAGATGAGGTTGACCAGGCTGACTTTTGTATGATGCTGACCGGGACCGATGTGCCGGAACTGGAAACGCCACCATCCGACGGTTCATGATTGTGACCTTTGGGTTGAAACCCTAAAACACTAAGTCCATTTTATTAGATGGGCTAAAAGGTATGATGATGTACAATTCATTGGGTCTTTAAGTATCTTGATAAAACACCTCCGACTCGTCCCTTCCAATACGGCGAATCCCCTGCGCATCTCCGCTTGTGTCCTCGGAGCCCACGCGGATACACATCATTGGCTGGCTCAAGATTGTGAAATGGCCAGTGTACTGTCATTTGAAGGGGATTCGGCTAATCTCGAGTTATACAATCAGGGAATGAACTCTCATAGCCATGGACGAGTCTCGACAGCGGTAGGGAGTCGTTGGTTCTCCCATGAATACTTTTCAATCCTGATCAGCTCGCCTTCTGGATAGCCACTGCCAGTCTCGCCATGTTGTGCATATGTATCCTCAATGGCAGTGGCTTCCATGTTCTCGACGTCCCTCCAAGGCATCATGTCTCCATCAATGGGATCGACGATCCAGGTGATGTCCAGATCGCAAGGAAAGTCTGGCTTGTATTCGAGGTTCATTCCACACATTCCTCCAAGGCTGACCAAGTGAAGTTCTTCCAAGTTTATGAAGTTGCCGAGATCATGGTATTCAGTGCGGGACCAATATTCGTTCTTGTCGTCATCGCGCGCGAGCCTCAAACGCTTGATCAGATCGTAGTATGCCTCGAAATGTCTCAGGCTTGTCGTGCCGATGGAGATCATGTCGGTGTCGAAATTGATCCAGATGTAGCGAGGACTTTCCTTGCCAGCAAATGCCATGAACTCCTGTGAGTACAGGCCCAGATCCCGAGCCTCTGCGCATGTATGGAGAGACGGCGGAGCTGCGGTCGTCGAATGCAGGAATGCACGTGGCTGTGATAGAGATTTTTCGCGGCGTAATCTCACTTCGACGATTCGAGGCTCGATCGAGAAACGCCAGATTTTGGCACGGATCTCGAAAGGTAGCCGTGGGAAAGGGTGGAAGGTCGCCATGGTTGTCGTTAGACGAATTTCCCGGGAAAAGTGCTGAAAATAGTAGTTGTACCCGTGCCGCAGAAGGTGAATTCCAGGGCGACAGTCTCCAGCTTGATGAATATCGCAACACTTGTCCGACCTAATACATGGCCGATATGATACCACTCTTGTTTTGGACGCGGCGTTGGGGCATCTCTTCTGGTTATGTGGAGAAGTAGTTTCAAGTCGACAGTCCGCAAGTACTTACTCAGGAATGACGACTATGCTAATCGGGTCACAGACTGTACAAGAGATGGTGAGTGAAGAGGAACATTTCTTAATGTTTCTTGGATAGGTAGAGACAGAGGACGAAGTGACTGGGCCCGTGCGACATTTCCCGATTCGGACGGATTCGGAAGAGAGGAACAAGTCCAGCGAGAGCTTCAACTTTTACACCTACAATACCCTAGCACCCTTCTACGACCCATTGCAGCCCGCCATGCTGCGCGCTCCTCTCTCAAGGAGTCGCCTGGTCACTGCCAGACCTGCTGCAGGTCTGGTGACCGGTCAATGGCACCTCAACCGACCTGTATGCACCACAAGCAACTTTTGAGGATACGCGCAGAAGCTAACACACCCGTAGAGATTCTTTACAGACAAGCCCGACCAGATTGTCCTACCTGGATCAGACAGCAAGATTGCTTCGCCCAATACACCACCGCCACCAGTCATCCCCTCGTCATCACCTCCCTCCACGGAGCCACCCCAAGTACCTCCCACTCCACCCTCTCCGGAAGAGCTCAAGTCCTCTCCCAAGACTGCTGGTGTACCGACTGGACCTGGCACCGCTGCGACTGCTTCCTCGCCGCCACCTCCAAAGAAGAGATCGAGATTCAGCCGGTTTCTGTCCACCCTGTTCATCCTTAGCGTTCTCGGATATTCAGGTGGTGTATACTATTCGCTAGTTTCGGACAACTTCCACGACTTCTTCACCGAGTACGTGCCCTTCGGCGAGGACTCGGTCGCTTACTTCGAGGAGCGCGAGTTCCGCAAGCGCTTCCCCAAAAAGCCGATCGAGTCCAAGAGCTATCCACAAATTCGCGGCGAGAATAAGGTCACGATCAGCAAACAGAGTGGATTGCAGGCTAGAGTAGCGGATGAAACCAAGAGCGATTTGGCGAAGCCAGGCAGACATTTGAGCGCTGTGGAAGATAACGCCAAGCCCGCTCCAGCGCCACAGTCAAAACCAGCAGAGCAAAAGGACAAGAAGGTCGAGTCAAAGGCACAAGCAGCGGTCGACGAGAAGAAGTCATCACAATCTCCAGCCAAAGCAGCGCCTGCTCCAGCTCCTGTGGCAGCCCCCGCTGCTGAGCCGGCACCAGCGCCAAAGGCAGCTTTGGTCGACCATGTTGCTGTCCCAGAAGCGTCAGAGCCTGTAGTGCAAGCTGCGGTCAAGATGCTCAACGATCTGATTACTGTCATCAACTCGGACACCAACAGCTCGAAATACCAGACCACTATCGACAAAGCAAAGGACCAAATATCGACCATTGTTTCTTCCATCTCGACTTTGAAGCAGCAGATTCAGACAGACGCCGAGCAGAAGATCACTTCGGCGCACAAGGACTTTGACACGGCCGCAAAAGAGCTAGTATCACGGCTCGAGCGCGAGATGCAAGATCAGGAGCTCCGTTGGCGGGAAGAATACGAGTCGGAACGGGAGAAGATCTCGCAATCATACCAGTCCAAGCTCTCGACTGAGATCGATACTGTCCGCAAGCTGGCCGAGCAGAACACCGAGACTGCGCTGCTCGAGCAACAGATTGCTCTCAATCGCGAATTCGCTCGTCAGATCGAGCAGCGGGTCGAGGCAGAGCGGAAGGGTCGTCTAGGCAAGCTCAACCAGCTTTCGTCGTCGGTGAATGAGCTGGAGCGCTTGACCGCAGAGTGGAACAATGTGATCGATACCAACCTGCAAACTCAGCACCTTCATGTCGCTCTCGATGCCGTCAGGTCCGCCATCGAGCAATACGATCACCCGACGCCATTCGTTGCGGAGCTCGCCGCGCTCAAAGAAGTCGGCAACAGCAACGATGTCGTCAACGCCGCCATCGCCAGCATTCCTCCCGTCGCATATCAGCGCGGTCTCCCGACCTCAGCACACCTGATCGACCGCTTCCGAAGAGTCGCTTCAGAAGTCCGGAAAGCTGCGCTACTGCCAGAAGACGCAGGAGTTGCAAGCCACGCAGCGTCTGCCGTTCTCAGCAGGCTGATGTTCAGCAAGAAGGGTGAGGGTATGCCCGAAGGTAGCGATGTCGAGGCGGTGCTTACCAGGACGGAAAATCTGTTGGAGGAAGGTGACTTGGACGGTGCCGCTCGTGAGATGAACGGTCTTCACGGTTGGGCTGGGGTTTTGAGCAAGGACTGGGTTGGCGAATGCAGGAGGGTGTTGGAGACACGACAAGCGTTGGAGGTCAGTCCCCCATTAACCTGTACCTATTAGACATGCCCACTGACATGCACAGGTCATCTCCACGGAAGCGAGACTCCAAAGCTTGCTCGTCGACTGAATCACAGATTCCCTTGTACCAAAAGCCGAAGGAAACAGGAAATGGTATACAGCTAGCAGCACTGTGTATAGTACCCACGAAAGGCATAGAAGATGTATACCCTCCGTCCACCAAACACCGTGCCATGCCTCCAACCACTCAATCTCGTGTCATTGCCATCTAAGTCCCCTTCCCCTCAATCCTCCGCCTCTTCCCCCTCAACTTCTCAGCCTGCTCATCCCGCTTGTTATTACTATACTGCATCTTCTCAAACAACTTTCTCTTCCTCCTACTCAGCATCATCTTCTGCCTATCCGTCTCCTCCTGCTGTTCCTTCTTCTGCTTCTCCCGCTTCTTCTGCGCCGCGTTCTTGAGACCCTTGGCCGGCGTGGACCCAGCGTCTGCCGTGTTGCGGCCTTGGGCTTCGGCTTCGAGTTCGCGTTGGTATGAGGAGAGGGTGTCGAGTTCGCCGTCCGAGGCGTCCGAGTCGAGGCCGGTCCATTCTTCGTCTGCGGCTGGCTCTTCGTCATCTTCGGAGGAGGAATCGGAGGAGCCGAGTTCAACGTCCATGCCTTCGCCTGTCTCGATGTCTGCGTCCCGATCAATTGGCTTGTCAATAAACTTCTCGTCCTCGACTTCCATGTCCTCGTCTTCGTCATCTACCTCCTCTTCTCCGGCAGCTTCAATCTCGGCTGCAGCCTCCCTCTCGCCTTCTTCTTCTTGTTCGGCAAGCGGCTTGGTGGGATCATACTCGCCCTTCCTGGCCTTGACGAATGGACTTAGATGTGGTGGTAGTACGGCTCCTGGAGCGTAGAGATCTGTTCGTAACAGCTTGCCGGCGTTGATGCAATCCCACACCCATTGAGGCTGAATGTAGACTCTACCGGGAACCCGCTCGCCTGGGCGGAGCCTACGTGGTGCATCTGTCGTATCGTCTTCTGCGGGGATATCGGGGAGGGGCAGGTCGGGTCGGTCTACGATCTGGTGCGTGATGCGCTTGTCTGTCTCTTCGGTCACGTAGGATCCGTCGCCGAGGATGGCGTCCCAGCCGATGCGTTTGCAACCGAAGGAGCGGAGGAGGAATTCAATGGGATGTCGCGGGGTCTCGCGTGCGAGGAAGAAGGTGAAGGGGGTGAAGAGGGAGGCGACGGTCGAGGTTGATATGGAAGGTTGGAGGAGCGTGTCTGCAGTCGGGTCGATTGGGGCGAAAGTGTCGATCTCGTTGGAGATGGTTTCTGGATCATCATTGTTGGTCGTTTCTGGGGCGGTCTCATACGAGCTGGCTGGGACAGTCGGGTCGGATTGTGAGGAGGTCAGGAGCTTGTCGGCTTCTGCTTGTGCTGCTTCCGAAGTGATTTGAGGGACGTCGCCGTTGGTGTGGCCATTCGTTAGTTGTGGTTGTTGCACCACATTCTGATTCTCGAGTCTGAATGCTCCCAGCTCACCCCCCTTCTCGTCGCTCTCTACATCAAATTTCGGCGGATACACTAGACCGATGCTCGTGTACAAGCGGTAGTTGACAAATCCAAGTAAAGTCGTGTAAAATTCCACAAAAGTACCCATGATTCTGAAGTCCACGTCTCCTGTCACTCGCTGCACGAACTTGTAGGGCACCAGCCATAGTATGTCCTGTCCTTGGATCGTGGCTTGATAGTATATGCCCTTGATGCTCAGGAAACTCTTGCGCAGACTGTTCGTCCGAATGATGTAGTGCTCGAATTCACTACATAACCGTTGACAAAGAGCAATGGTCTTGGGCGGGACTGTGTCGGTCTGCGGGAGATTGGCGAAGAGGAACAGCATGCTCAGGGCATCATCAAGATCCCGTAGAGCATCTACAAATGTGGGATACCGTTCTTTGATAATGTGATCCAGGGTCATGCGAGGTGTGAGGTTGCGCTCTAGGCGCTGTGCACTTCCAAGTTCATTCTTTCCAAGGGCTCTTGCGATCTTCTTGCCCAGTGCTTTGTGGTCGCGGAACTTGGCGAGGAGAGGCTCGTGGAGGAGGTATTGTATGTCCTTTGTGTAGTAGAAGGTGGTCGAATGGGTTGCGGATTTATTGGCCTTTTTCCTGTTGCGCGGTTCTCGGGGATATATGCCTTGTCACGATCAGCTTCTACATGATCACTTCCTCGGTGATCTGTCTTTACTCACCCTTGAAGATACATAATCGCCGAAAGTCTGGGAGAGAGAGCTGAAGCTTGCGGACTGCTTGTGTTCGGGTGATGTAGTTTTTGGCCTGTCCAGAGGTGCCTATGACTGTCAGAAGGTATTCAATACAATAGTAGCATCACACCGACCTCTCTTCTTGATTCTGGCCATGCTGACAGCTGTTTATGATGTAGTGTAGTTGCTCAAGCAGAGTCCAGAAATATTTCTTGATCCCCGCCATTTCGAAAAGGTTTCGTCTTTTTCTGCCGGATTTAAGCTCGGCTAGCGTGAACCTTGATTCGGCGAGTCTCCTTCTATAAGGGAGTCGCTGCCATCAACTCCTCCACCAACCATCATCGCCAATGCTTCCAACATCATGACATCTCGTGACGGCGTGCAGCAATCTTACCTGCTCTTCGCCGGGGCTGCAGCCGTCAGATTCGGACTAGCATTGGCCTTTCCAGATCTCCCAGACTTTCTCAGTGGCCGTGTCGAGATCGCAACACCTGTCACCGGGTTCAAGAGATGCAAGTAATTTTCTATCGTAGCGCATATACATTTACTGACTGGCACGCAGTACAAGAAGGGCTGTTTCTGTACAACCATGGAGTCTCTCCATATGATGGTGGCGTCTTCCATCAAGTACCTCTACTCCTGTCCTTCTTCTCCTTGATACCGGACATTGCTCGATCGACATTGACGACCGTGGGCATCTACACCATTCTGGATATACTAACAGCCCAAGCGCTCATCGCTATCGCCGATACCAATGCTGCGGTCGAGTCTGCAACGTTCAAGAGTCCTCGAAAGGATCGAAGGTGGTCTTCCACTGCTGTAGCCGCTTGGTATGCTATTCATCTCATCAACGCAATCACGGCACTGACCACGGGCAGCTATCTCTTCAATCCTTTCACCATCTTGACATGTCTTGGGAGGCCGACGTCAGTCTTTGCCACTTACTTTGTCGTTTTGGCCACGGCGAAAGCATGCTCAGGAGCCGCCATCAGTTCGGCTTTTGCATTGGCTTTGGCGTCGTACACTTCTCTTCATCCCGGACTCCTGCTGCCTGCATTGGCAACATTCTGTCATGATCGGGCCGCGCTAAGAAATCCAAAGAAATCCCAGTCTTGGGCGGCCATTTCCATACAGTATTCGATTGCTTTTGCAGCCTTTTTCGCCATACTGCTTGGGCTCTCATTCTTCCTTGTACAGGATTGGTCATTCCTTCAGTCAGTCTACGGCACCAGACTTTTACTACCAGATTTAACACCCAATGTCGGTCTCTGGTGGTATTTCTTCATCGAGATGTTCGACTCCTTCCGGTCCTTCTTCCTGGGCGTCTTCTGGATTCACATGGCTTCTTACGCACCAGTCTTGACTCTAAGGTTGAAGAGACAACCGCTGGCAGCAATCATTCTCACGTGTGGTGTCTTTGCAATCTTCCAGCCATATGCGAATGTGGGAGACGCTGGCGCCTTCATGTCCATGCTGAGTCTGTACGGACATTTATTCGATAGTGAGTGCCTCTCCATATCCGTGATGTTTCATGGCTGACGGGGTAGTGACTCGATACATGTTCACCGCTCTTTCCTCGCTACTGTATACCTCCCTGCTCGGCCCGGCATTCTACTACCTCTGGATCTATGCAGGCAGTGGCAACGCCAATTTCTTCTACGCAATCACCCTGGTATGGAGCCTTGGGCTGGTTGTGATATTAGCAGATGTACTTTACGCCGTCGTCCGCGATGAGTGGGAAGTCGAGAGACCAGACATGAAAGGCAAAGACGTTAGGCAGATATGATCACAATCAATCTTTGCCTGCATCGCCTCTTGGGATTTTGGTGTTACCGCTTTCATCTGCTTTCGTGACTTTTGGCAGCCTTTTGCTCAGGATCAAGTAATCAGCCTGCTTGACCTTGTCGCCCCTAAGCTCTTTGTCCGGTGGACTATACTCGTCTATCGTATAGCCTAGTCTCTCATACCACTTGACTGCTTTGTCGTTGCTCCGGAACACAGTCAACATGCTCTTGTCCACTCCAACGCTTCCGCCTATCCGCTCAACCAGGTCCATCAAGTGCCTGCCCACACCACTCTTCCGCATTGAAGGTTTGACATGGATCTCGTAGACATATATGACAGGCAATCCATCCTCGTGGGTCAACATGAATGATAAAAATCCTGCTACAGATCCGATATCACCCACCCTTTCGTCTTCAACATGGAGCTTGTCCCGAACAATCAAGTACCGCATGTCCCTGTCGCGCATCTCACGTCGTTTGCGGCCTTTGTGCCATCCAATTGCCGATGCGGCATAGTCCTTGCTGGATGTCTCCTCTACCAATGCTAGGCATGCTTCCAGATCGAGATCGGACAGTCGATCAACTGCTTCGGCCACTTTAGTCGCTGCCGGCGACACATATACTGCTACTGTCGAATCATGTTCCAGCTGGTCCGGTCCTGCAGACGATTCTGTGGTGGCGAGATGCGATGGAAAGTGTGCTTGCTTGAACTCGGTGGACGTCAGGTTGTTGACTGATTTGATGATGTCCAAGTCGTATCTTTTACGTTTCATGATCATGGAATGACTTTTTGTATCTCAGCAGAAATACGACTAGAGTTTTGGGAGCATCGTGGCAAAGTAAGGTGTGTGGTCATGATCGTGACTCTGTGACTGTGTTTTTTCGGCTTCATCTGATCTTCAACCCCTTCACACCCAGTCCCAGCTCTCCCTTGTCCATTCACAAACCATCAACCATTTGTCTGCAATCTAATTATCATCGACAGAGAATACGGGCCGAGGTTACCGTGACCAGTCTGAGCTTGAGATGGTTTTTGCGAGTCCATGTAGAAACGCCACCATCAACGCCGGCAGGCACTTCAAGGGCGGAAAGCAGATGTTGACTTTGGAACATGTGAGCTGTTCTCATCCGCACACGAAGGCATTGTTGACAATGGAAGTTCGTTCAAAGAAAGAGAGCCCTTGATCTATGGCGAGACATTGTCAAGTCATTGCACAGTATGTCAGGACCGCTCGAGATGGCCAAATACTGAACGATCCGCAGAGATACCGCAGTCCAGCACGAGGGTCGAAATGCGTCAATTTGCCCGAGATGAGTTCGAGAGGCACAAAAATGTCTATGATATTGGCCATATTCGCTACCTGATATCTGTATGATGTTGATCTCCCCGGATCTGATACCCGAATGCTAACAACCGCAGACTGGCCGCACACAGTTCGATGGTATGAGGCGATATGTTGAGCAGCAATCAATCTGATGTGATGCACCCGGTCTACCATCATCGCTACTCCGCCAGGATCCGGATCACCCTCTCCATAGGCCTCGCCGCCCACCCATTGAGCAGAGGCCACCCCATGTACGACCGGACACATATCATAGCGATAACATAATAACTCTGCTTGGAATCTTGCAGCATTGTCCCAATTATGCCCAAGGTCATGTGGCTTTCAACAGCATGAAGAGGACGTAGATGGCTGCCCGATTCCAGAAGGTCTCAAGATTTGCACACGGTCAGCCGCTACCGTCAGTAGCTGGATTACAAGAGCGGACACCTTTAGCGTCTTGGTGGTACAGGGCAAACGCAAACTTGAGAGATGGTCTTCTGGATATTGCAGTCGAGGATCAAGTGGGCGCAAGGAAAGACAGCGCCTGGACTTGCTGGAGGCATAAGTTGAGGACTAGCGATGAAAAGGATGACGTTGGATCATAGAGACACGGGACCTTAGGGAAGGCAGGGCATTAAAGAAGTGCTGGACTGGACATGATGCAGCGATGCGAATGCTACAAATTAGGCCGAAAGAAGTATCAAAGATGCTATGGGTATACCAAATACGGAGTGTTAGCCTAGACTTGCCGTGTAAGTGCCCAGACCTTTCCGGCAGCAGATTTTGCCGGCTGGGCGCTTCACATGTCTCGAAAGTCAAAGTTACCTTTGAGGACGATATGGTTTACCCCGACTTTGACAACACCTTAAGCTCTGAAGGATCCAGGCAAGCATTCGTACTTTCGCGACGAGTCGATACGGAGATCCTTCATGGTCCCATTGCTAAAGCAATCCGAGATAGTCACTGGAGTCTCTCATCGCTGCCTCCACGACTGCCATGACCGAACTCGACGAGGCCACAATTTGCTAATGCACAGGAGGTGACTGGTCATGTCCCTCCACAATCACTCAGATGACCAACGATGAGAGACTTCTCTCTGGTACGACAAGTCAGCAAGCTACTCCGGACAGACCACAGGCCTCCCAGGGACACTTTGACAGTATTCCAAGGTCAGGAGGGGCAGCACAACGTCATGACCGAACTTCATGGCATCCCACGAGCATGGCCGACAAGAGCAAGAGCGGGGCTGATCTTGCAGAGAAGAGTACACCGAGCAAGCAGCGATACTCTGTACTAGACCAGGCTGCATCGAGCTCACCGAAGGGCATACGGACTTCGAGCAAGCGTCATTCTGGAGGGTTCCTGCTTGGGAGTTCATTCGGAAAGACAAAGCGCCATTCGAATCACCTACCGCGAGACTCGCCCGCAAGAGATGGTCAGGTTGCTACACTTGGTATCGCACAGAATGGGGCAACACCCTCGCCACGCTCGAGCAGGTCATTGAAGAGCCAGGGAAAGCTATCAGCCCACATTGCTCATATCGAAAGAAGTAGTGGACAACCCCCCCTTCCGATTACAAACAGTCTGGAGGATGGCCACTCAGAGCATTCGCGAGGAAGCCAGTACGGATCTGGAGCGTCGAGAAGCTCCGAGGCTTCATCGACAATTGACCCAAACCAGCTGATCAGTATGGCGTTGGCCCTCAGCGATGGCCGCCGTCGTGCTGCAAGTGGCGTCAGCCAGGCTCCCAAACCCATCAACTCGCGTCGCGTCGTCTCGGCGGGAACTCAAAGAACATCCATCATACCTGGTTCTCCTCTATCCAATGATCTGCTCAGGAAGAGAATGTCAGCAAGGCCGTCTCCATACTTGTCTCCAACCCCGGAACCCTATGCCTCTTCTCCACCTGCTGCGGCAACGAAGCTGAGAACCAGTCTCGATCAGGACCGTCAATCTATGGATGTCGATTTTGACTTCTCTGTCTCCACCTTGCAGAGGGCAGAGCGAGCACGGCAGTACTTTGAATTATCCTCCCAGTATCGCCGGCTGCTTACTTGTCTGCCGCCTCTCAAGCCAGATCGAACTGCACCTGGGAATGTATCGGTACAAACTCAAAGCGTTCTCGGCAGTCCCCTTCCGGTCATCACCAGAACCGAGACGAACATTGATGCGAGACATGATCTGGGTCGGTCATACAATCCATTGCAGTATCTCCGGAATGAACGGCTCAGAAAGCGGCAAGGCCAACATCTCATACCATTGCCCCAAGGTTTTGAGGACTTGGAAAGAGTCGGAACATTCGTTGACCAGACCGCGTCAAGATCAGATCAATCCCGGATCCTGACAATGCCCGATATGGTAGCACTACCACGGTGGCACAGCGACACGGCCGATCACGAAGATCGCTTCAACCATCGACGAGATGGGACTACATCTTCCAAGGTATTGTGGTTCAATTCTGCATGGTCCTTTACTCCAATGGCTCTGTTTGCCGATACCTTGTGGACAGAAAGCCCGGACAACAAGTGGTCTATTGAGAACCGTCGTGGACAGCGAATTTTTCCGGATATGAAATCCCCCGATACCTCTTACGAAAGAAGTGATCACGACCAGGTAGTCGACAAACGTCATAATACGAGCCATCACGATCGCCATGAGAATGTAGAGCCTAGAGGCCGACACAAGCGCAAGTTCTTGTCAATACACAAGCTGAATGACGATGAAGGTCGCCGGCGACCTTGGCGACGTAACAGATCCGCAAGCTCTTCCAGAGCATCAAGCAGATCATCCATATCTGCCTTTGGGACCTTTGGCGGCTCTACAGTCGACGGTGTCAATATTGGTCCGCTGGTCAGGCATATGCAGAAGCAGATGCAGAGTGCCGAATTCAATAGTCCTGAAGGAGTTGTATCGCCAGGTCAATGGGATGGACTTCCACCCGAGACAGAGAAATTCCCCGATGCACAACTTGGGACCGACCTCGAGAGGACTGCAAGTCTTGCCCAAAAACGGGGACTCAAGCCAGCTCCTTTGGATCTTCACAAGTCGAGGTCCTTTACCGAAGGCATTGGCCAGCCGGCTCATAATGCGGGAGACGTGAAGCGGGCCAACAACTTGCTTACACCGCAGACTGGAGACATCACCGTCAGGAGTGCTTCCGAAACGTTCAGCCAGATGCCCTTGTCCGCCACGACCTATCAGTCGTCCAACATGTCACCTCGTCACATCGATGGCGAGCTAATGAAGTCAAGAAATACTGAGACCAGCTATATGGACTTTGCTCATACAAATGGTTCAGCTAAGGAGCCAATCCAGATCGACGAACCCGCAGCGGTAGAACAAGGACGACCAAGTTTTGAATCAACTCGCTCATTCACACTACGAAGACACGGCACTAACAAGAGTGTTTCGAGCAATCGCAAGCTGGCTCTCGATTCTGACAATGAGAAATCGACCCGAGGGCACGGAAAGAGTATGTCGCGTATTCTCAAGACTTCTCGGATCGCCGAGCTCGTACGTGGTGAGACCACACGCAAATCAGACCGGGACAGGAAAGATGGTACTAGAAGTCCCCGAAGTGCTCAACCGCTGTCCGACGCAAGTGACATGTCTGATAGCGACGATGACAAGAAGCTGAGTCGCCGGGGAACCGACATGTCCGTCTCGTCAGTATCGTCCGACAAACCACGATATCATGTGCCTTTGCCATCTTTCAAGTTTCCCGGCACGTTCGAAAGTCGACAAACTCCTGGTGATACTGGGGATCCCATCACCAAACAGCAAGGAGTTCGACGTGAGCAGAGCAAGAGTTCGCGACACACCAAGATGGGTCCGCCACGCATTGAGGTTCCTGATGGCGAGGATCAATCCAAAGTCAGGAGCGCGAAAGAAGACGATAGCCAAGGATTACGTGGACTCCTGTCACCCATCAAGCGACTCCGGTCAGGCACTGGACCAAGCAGACCCCCTTCAATCAGGCCGCCACTGTCGACACAGAATTCTACCGCCGACTTGAGCGTCAAACCATCCGTGGTTGTGAATGGCAAGCTCGAGGAGCCGGCCGGTAAACGACCACGACAATGGAGTATCGCCAACCAGCTGGATCGGCCGACAATCGCAAAAGCTCAATCGATCAGCATCCGTGATGTCGAGCGAGTCAAGGCCCTATTCTTGAGCTCCGGTATCAAAGCCTGCGAGCTCTGCAGAAGAGGTGACGCAGTTCCAGAGGAGCACCCCGACTTTCTCGTTGCGGTCATGGAGAAGACTGGAAAACGCATCGATGGCGTGTCTCATCGCAATGAATGTCGTACAGCTGGCCGACTATGGTCAGAATCCATCATTGGCCTCCACCACTCTTCCGAGCAAGAATTGCAGCAGTTCCGCGATAGCAAGATACCCGAATTGCGTGACAGGATTGATCAGCTTCGACACGTTGTTGGCGAGCAACTCACCATCAAAGTTCAGTCCACTGCAGATGATGCCGACGCTTTCGCCACGGACCTCAACACTCATCAGACACTGGCAGTCAAGAACGTCCACGATGCCATCGACAGTCTGATGAGACGGCGCCGACGGAATTGGCGGATGGTACGGAGGATAGGTTTCACCATGTTGGAATGGTTATTGCTAGGCATCATGTGGTTGGCATGGTTCATTTTCACCCTCTTCAAGATCGTGCGCAGCGTCATCTGGGCCTTTTTCAAAGTCATTCGATGGTTGTCCTTTTTGTAAATACCCCAAAAAGCACCTTTCCCAGTTCATATACCCCATTTTCAAATCTCAATCTCAATCTCAATCTCATCGCTTACTTCTCCGGCACCTCCCCATCAAAATGCAATTTCCACGTCGTCGGAAACGGCATAAACTTGCCCCAATCCTCCGTCATATAAGCATAAAACCCGTCCCCCTTATCCACTTTCTTCAACACCCCCTGCTCCCCCGGCGCCGGCCGCAGGTTCTCCAACCTCGCCACCGTCTTCAGCATAGCCGTCATGGCAATCCGACTCATGTCTCTACCGAGGCACTCGTGTGGTCCTTTCCCATAATGCAAATACGACTCCATCGGTCGATCGAGCTTGACTTTCTCCGGTTCCGGGAAGATGGTAGGATCCATGCCCGCTTTGACGAAGGAAACGAAGATCTTGTCCCCTTCTTTGACGGAGATGTCGCCGGCGAAGTTTTCGTCGTTGATGAGTCCCGCCGTGGTGGCGACGCGGTATGTCCCGAACGTGCCATTGATGCGGTTGGCTTCTTGGGTGTAGCGGAGGAGGAGCTCGTCGGCGGCCGCGGTGTTGAGGAGAGCGAGACGGCGGATTTCGGGCCAGTGTTCGCGGCCTCTTGGGGAGAGGTAGAAGTCGAGGATTTGGGTGATGACTTGGGCTTGGTTGCCGACCATGGCGCAGGCCGTGGGGAGGATCTGGGACCAGGTTGTCTCGGAGGGGGTGAGGCCGATGGTGAGGAGGTGGCGGATGAGGTGGATGCCGTACTGGGCTAGGGGACCGGTGTCGGTGCGGAGAGAGTCGATTAGAGGAGAGATGATGGAGGTGGCGGAGACGGACTTGACATTAGTTTCGATGAGCTTGCCGAGGGTTTGGGTGAGCTTGCGTATGGACAGAGACAAGGGAAAGGTCTTGACCGGGTCGACGTCGAAGAAGATGAGGATAAAGGTGCCAGCCATGATGAGGTAGAGCTCGTTGTCGGTGAAGATGCCGCGAGGGTTGTCGGCGGTCTTCAAAGGCAAAGAGAATATGCTGGCGGCGAAGTGGACGTGAGCAAGATTACCGACGTCTCTGGTAAAGTCGATCTGATTTCTGCCACCGACCTTGACGCTATGGTTTTGGAGTAGCTCCAGGGTGATCTTCTCGTAGAAGCTCATGACGCTCTCACGCCACTTGTCCTTGTACAGACAAGTATGCATGGCATTCTTCTGACCGGAGAAGAACTCACCATCGCCGGAGAGCATGAACTTGCGGCCTCCTTCTCCCATAAGGTAACCGGTCGCATCTCCCCATATGACCTTGTATGAAGGATCTTCGAGTATCCCTTTCACAGCTGAGTAGTTCTGGACCATGATGCGAGATTGTTGTCTCTGCGGACGATCCCAAGAGTAGTGGCTCTCGCGCCCGAGAGATTGCATGATTTTTCGATTCTCTGAAGGTATCGTCATCGGGTAATGTGCGTAGATCGAGTTTGGCTTGAAGTGAAGAGGAAAGGCCCGGATGAAGAGCTTGTAGAAGCTGCAACCCTGCTCGACGCTGAAATCATAGTTGACCTCGGTATAACCCCAATTGGTGAGACTCTTCGGATGGTAGTCTGTGGTGTAAAAGCGATCTCCTCTGACCAGAGCTACAGCGTCTGAAAGAATGGCTCGGCTTATTGTGTAGGTAGGGGAGATGCCAACACCGACTGGGCCACCATCGTCTTCGCTCATGGGCATTTTTGCATTCTCGGCTACCAATCCCGGGTAGAGCTCAATCTTGTCTGGATGACCATACAAGTTCTTGAACTGCTCGGCGACAGCGGGATCAGCATTGACGTCCTCGAATGTCTTGTGTGGCGCCAATCCGAAAAACTTTCGGAACTCGTTCAGCGAAGCACATTCCCAAGCTCTGGCTTGCTTCATGCCCAGTATCTCCACAGCCTTGAGGCATTTCGGAACATGATTGGCGCCAAAAGCCCCTGCACAGTCTTCGATGCTAGCCGTGATAATGTCGACCAAGTCATCGTCATTGAAACGGCCAGTGGCCCCCCGTCCCAGCTTATGGAAAGCTCGAGCCGCTGGATCCTTGGGCATGTTGTTCTCCCAGTCTTTCAAGCCTTGGAGCATCTCCGGCATGGATATATCGGAAGACGGCTTCCCGAACATGTCCTTGAAGAGAGCTTCGGTCCAGGCCTCATCTCGCTCACTGATGGCACTGTGCCACCGATAAACCAAGTTGAACTCCACAGAGACTTGATTACCAATGCCACGTGGAGTGCCATCCTTGTGGAACAGCGAATCTCCCATCTTGACCCTCGGATCCAGAGTCCAGGTCGTGTTTGATCGAGTCAGATTGATTATGGTACGGACATAGTCGATCAAGGTGATGTTCATGTATAGACCGCAGGTTACCAGACGGGCAGTGTTGAACAGATCGTGGTCACGTTTGGCCCATATCTTGGTCGTATTTTCTTCGGAAAGTCCGCTTCTGGGTCTCGAAAATTTACCATTCTCGTTGATGGCTGCAAGTTGTTCGGCGATGTAGTTGTGGAAGCGGTTGAACATGATAAGGATCACGCCACAGCCAGGAGGAAAAGTGAGCAGCCTATGTTCTGCGAAGCAATCTGGCTTCAACCTACCATCCTTGAAAGTACGGATCTGGTCCTGATCTTCTTGAGTGTCACCATAGAGGGGCGAAAGATCCAGATATGAAGAAGTTTGTGACATGCTGAAGTCGGCATCTGCGAAGCGTCAGTAAATTCCCGACTAGCTCAAGACACACACACGGTCCGTCTGGAAGAGATCATGAATGATGATCGAAGCCCAGTAGAATATGATGCTGGAGTTCTTGTTTGGATGCGGCCTGAACGTCTCTCTTGCAAAGAGGCTATCGAATATAAGCCCCGGGTCTGGTAGCGCTCCAGTCTGCACAGTCTCTGGGATCACAGTGCGAGCATACGGTGTGTTCGCTGCGCCAATATGTGGGTACATGATGTTGTTGTGCGAACCGTCTGCCTGCCGATATTTGAACTGGTCACCAAGATAGGAGAGTGGCGGATGCTGCACCGAGAAGAACAACTGATCGATGAATTGATTGGTGAGATCGGTGCGGGTCTGTGATTTGTCCGGTAGATCAGCGACGAGTTGGATGACTCGTTCCATGAGCATGGTCTTGTCATCTACCAGGCCCTTGCCTACAGCTAGCTTGTCTTTCAGAGTGGCAAGATCTCCGATCCCAATGGTGGAAAGGTCTCTCAACTTGTCGGATATGCCGTTTTTGTCGTCGTCAATGATCGAGTTCTCTTCGTTGGGAGCTCGCATCGCATGAGAGATCAAATTCAAGAATGACCCGATGGACTCTGCAAGACCAGGATTCTGCTCCTCGGGCGAGGGCTCGGGGTAGCCTGTGCGAACCATCAGCATGTTCGGTCTTCGCTTTCAGTGGGCCTTCTCACGAGACTGAGCCTCTGTCTCCGTCCTGACAGGTGGCGACGAAAGGATGCCATTTGCCTTTGGGGCTGACAACTCATTGGACGGATTGGTGCCAGTCACCCGTTCCTGATTATCGATTGGCTCTGTCTTGGCTACGACTCCTTCATCTGGTTTCCAGCCTCTCGAGAGTCGGCGAGCGAAGGAGATGCCGGGCTTTGAATTCCCATTCGCTTGAGTCGGTGCTGATTCATGATTGTTATGGACGCTGTCTTTGCGGCGGTCTTGTTTTGTGGACTTGCTGTAGTTTGAAGACAATCTCCTTGTGATACGATCAATGATTGTAGACATTGCTGCGGACGGAGAAATGAAGAGGACGATTCTTGACACCACCTGAGACGCTTTAATGGTCAAACACACTTGCCCCCTGCTTACGCTCTTAGGTGCAGGTGAGTACCTGCAGGATGCATGTCTATCGATGCACATCCATTTACGGCGATGCGGCAGCAAGAACTAGCTGAAGATGGGATTGACACGCCTGATCATCCATCTTTGCCTGCTGTGGTTGGTTCCCGAGGTATGCCAGTCCGGAAATTCGATTCGACCAGGACAGTCATCCCTTGCGACTGCATGGAACGTGTCAAGAGCTGTGTAGCCCGTCGGAGCTGTGCTTTGAAGGGAACAAGCCTAACGCACTTGGCGATAATGCAGCGTTGGACCATTGGTATTCGCAAAGACGTGGCAGAAACTACTCCGAAGCGGTGGCTCCGAGCTGCGATTGGGGGATATCTACGATGATTGAGGAAAAAGCCACGACAATGTGGCTGTCGATTTGACACGAGAATATTGACCATTGAAGACGTTTGGTGGAGGAAACATTGATTGATTCGGTGCATGATTGCGTCATGCTTGCATTGCATACAGACCAATGCTGACCTGGACAAGCGCGAAAGGGGTCTATTCATAGCCTGACCTGAAAAGATCACTGGGTAAGTGAGATGAGTCGACTGTTTACGCACATGCCTATATTGATGACAGATCCATGTCGCCACGATTGATGCAAATGACAGAGCGAAGGGCTGACTCAGCATTCTTGACTCGTGCCAGACCTGACTCGTCTATGGGCTGTGTCATGTCAGCCCGATCTCGGACAGCTCCAAAACAATTTGGTCGGAACCTGATTTCAAGCATCCTCAGTCCTGCTGCTTCCATCTGGTCTTCCTTTAGTCAATGCGGCTTGCACGGCCACGCCTTACCTTGCCTAGCTATGTGCTGGGGTCTCAAAGGCGTCCTTGGACGAGCACGCCACGTGGGAGCGCTCCATCTCAGGAAGCATCCGTTCAAGGACATTCCAACAATGTCCTCGGCATACTCGAGCAGCGCGGGCTGATCAAGGATGTCGCCGGTGATCGAGGTGTACTTCGAGAGCTGCTACAACAGAACAAGACAGCGGCATACAGCGGCATCGATCCAACAGCACCATCGCTGCATCTGGGCCACCTCCTCCCACTCAACATCCTCTTCTGGCTCCACAACCATGGGCATCGTGCGGTGTCCCTGGTAAGTACGCCCTTTACGTGCATTCCTCCGTCTGACAGATCTTCAAGCTCGGAGATGCCACAGTCCGCATTGGCGACCCGACGGATCGACTACAGGCACGCAAAGAGCTTGGGACGGATCAGCGTACGGACAACATCTCGAACATGAAGCGGCAGCTCGACCAGTTGTGGGTAAATATGAATGCTATGGCAAACGAGCATGCTCCGCATATGGCATCATCCCCGCCACGTCACAGCGTCGACAGCAACAACAGATGGCTAGGCAAATTGAGCATCACAGAATATTTGGCAACTGTCGGCCAGTGCGGCAAGATGGGCGCCATGCTGTCCAGAGACACGGTCAAGAATCGCCTGGAGAAAGGCGAAAGCATGTCGCTTGCTGAATTCAACTACCCGATGATCCAAGCTTACGACTGGTGGTATATGTTTCAAGAGTCTGGGGTCTCAGTCCAGATTGGAGGTTCGGATCAATATGGCAATATCGTCGCGGGTATGGATCTGATTGATTACATGGTGAGAACCGGCCATGCTACACCAGCGACCAAGGACAGGAAGCCATTTGGCATCACCACTCCTCTCCTGACTTCTTCTGCCGGCGAGAAATTTGGAAAGAGTGCTGGAAATGCCGTGTGGCTCGATCCCAACCTGACGAAACCATTCGACCTGTATGGCCACCTCCTACGCACCGCAGACGACGATGTGGAGCGGTTCCTGAACCTTCTCACCCTGGTGCCAAACGACTCGATCAAGGAAATTATGGTTGAGCACTCTTTGAATCCATCTCAACGGAAGGGGCAACATCTCCTTGCTCTGGAGATTTGCCGCCTTGCGCATGGCCAAGAATGGGCAGCCAGAACCGCTGCTGAGCACGCGAAGTCGAGAAGACTTATGTTGCAGGATCTTGTGCAGAAAGATGCAGGGAAAAGATTCTACCTCCCACGGTCGCTCTTGGAAGTTTGCTCTATCAGTCACGTGCTGTTATATGCTGGCATAGTGGATTCCGCGAGCAAGGCGAACACGCTGCGGCGGAGTGGAGGCTTATATCGCGCCGTGCAGAGCCCGAGCGATGAACAGGAGTTGAGCTTCGAAGCCCTGCCAACTGATACGGCCCCGAAGCTGAGTGGTAAGGATCTATTGATAGATGGTAGGTTCGTGGTCCTTCGCAGTGGCAAGTGGAAGGTGTCGACCATCGAGATCTTGGACGATGTCGAGTTTGAGAAGCAAGGATTCCGCGTATTCGGGCTGGACGATTGGCGAGAAAAAGTTGACAGTCTGCATGCTTCAGACAAGCAGACGAAGCCCTAAATGCCGTCTGAGATGATGACCAAGAAACCCCTTGAATCTTCGGCATCGGCCGAACCGATTCGGCCGAGGTGTCTCATGATGGTCTGTTCTGAGAAGGTCACGTTCAGCGTCACTACTCTAGTATGACAAACGTTTCACTCCACCCATGGCTGGTCAGGCAGCGAACACTGAGCGGCTCCTCTGCAAGATCGCTACTGTTCAATATCCAGATGTAATAATACAGAACCGTCAGCAAAGTACCGAGACTCGATTCAAGCTGTGGAAGATGCCGATTGGTTTTTTAGGCAAGCCACGAGTTGCAAAAGCTCCGAGCCAAACAGAGTTCGCCAAGCAGTTCATCTGGCTGCGACATGACTCCATCATCCTTGTCTGTGCGCGTCCATGATCTCTGTCCATGCTTTAGGGCATCATCATCATCGACTTTGACATTTGGACACCCCGCCTCGTCTTTCTGCAACAGAGTCTTCATTCTATTTGGCGCACTTACAGTGACGGCACAGCAACGTAATATCAGTCCACAGATGTGGTCGGATTCGAGATGATCATGACGGAGGCAAAGAAGGCTGGCTCATCAAATGCGGCTGCGTCGCTCAACAAAGCATGCGAGCCATGTCGCGCTCTCAAAGTCCGATGTCTACCGGCAATCCAAGGACCGTCGCCAGTCTGTCAGAGATGTCTGAAATTCGATCGAATCTGTGTGTATGCATCACCTCATCGCAAGAAACAACGCAAGCGAACAGATGCACGAGTCGCGGAGCTTGAGAAGGAGATTGTGGCGATGCGTGCTTTACTCGAACAATCACAGCCTGCGGACAAGGCATCATCCAGAGCTTCACCAGACACACAAGCACATTCATCGGCTCCAGCGCCTACTACAGCCGTTGGACGGGATTCCCAAACGACACCCGACAGCCTGTCCATTTCAGCGTCACAGACTGCAGACATTGTGGAACGAGGGACCATCACAGCCAAGGAAGCGCAAAGACTGCTCGATACATATAGAGCAGAGTTTGTCCCTCACTTTCCGCTCGTACTCATTCCCGAGCATCAGACTGCCGAACAACTACGCCGAGAGCAACCATTACTCTTCCTCGCAGTCATGGCTACAGCATCATCCAAAGCACACCCTGGGCTCTACAGCGCTTTGAGCACAGAAGTCATCCAGGACTATATATCAAGGGTCATGATCAAGGGGCAGAAGTCGCTAGAAATTGTAAAAGCCATCATGCTGACTTGCGCATGGTATTATCCTGCGGATCGCTGGTCAAGTTTGAAATTCTACGAATTGACACATCTCGGCTCGACCGTCGCAGTGGATATTGGGCTGAGCGAGAGAGACACTGTCTCGATACCACGAGATGAGACAGACGCCAGAATGGGTGTAGCAGCCCTCATGATGGAGCGAAAGCGCACATTGCTTGCTTGCTATGCACAGTGTGCGTCAATCAGCTTGAACATGCGACGGCCAAACATGTTTCATTTCACAACATACATGTCTGATATTGGTCGAGAGCTTGAGACGACTCAGGCAGCTTCGCCGACAGACAAAAGTCTAAGTGCGTTCATTCGCATTGTCAACATCGGCGAGGAGATCAACGTTGCCTTCTCGTTGAGCGATGGTGGAAGAGAGGGACTAATACCAGATCAGCAGTTGCAGCAAGCCCTGATCACCTACCAGAAGAAGCTGATGCTGTGGAAAGATGTGTATCGGCAGCAGAGTAACACGAGTGAGTTCAGACATGAGGTTCAAAATGGGTGGTCACTGACTGAAAGCAGTTGACATGCAGATCATGTACCACTATGTCCGATTAGTGCTACACGAGACCCCATTGCACAACTATTATCTCCCGTCACTCTTCCGAGCGCCATTTTTCCTGCAAGGTCCCCTTAATACAGGCATCAGAGTCAGCGACACAGCTTGCCACTGCTTCTCACAATCTGTCGCAGCAGCTCACGCCATGCTGGACGCCTTCGTCGCTCAACCAGTCGAACAAATCAGGACTCTCCCATGCCACATCTTTCCACGCATAATCTTTGCGCTCATCATACTCATGGCCATCAAGTTACTGCCACTACCTTCCGAGGACGAAGATGCTGTCGGCGCCACAGGCATATATCATGCATCAACTGAAGTGGACATTTACTTGAATGCCGTCGTGGACAAGATGCTTGAGGCCGCAGGAATGATGGAATATCGTGTGCCTGCGATCTTCGCAATCTCAATCGTCAACGCTCGAAAATGGTATCTCTGGGCGGAAGATCGTCGTTCTCGAGGTCTATCTCCTGATGGCGGATTGACGTTTGGTCTTTTCACAAGCACAGAGGACCATCCTGCCCTTCATGCAGATCTCTCGCCGGATAGTAACAGCAGCTTCGCTGGAAGTCCCTCAAATGATGTAGGCCAACATGGATCCCGAACACAAAGCCTTTCAAACGAGTCGCCCTTGATAAGTTCTGCGGATGGTGGCGTGGCGGCTGCGGCTTCTTCAACTGGTTATGGAAATCCGCAAGCGTTCCCAGCCCCGGAGGTTATGGGTCTGCCGAGTACTGCCATCGCACCAAATCTCATACGTGGCAAGATGGAGGGCTCCGAGTCGCAGTGGATGGACGCTCTGCAGCAGGACTACAGCTCCATGCTCGATCCCACTCTCTTCGAAGCCGGAGCCGAGTATGGGGATCTCGCGAATGCTTTCCAGGAATTTATGCCGATGGATTACTCGAATAGCAATGCTGCTCCGGACAGCATCCAAGCCTTTGCGCAGGCGGAATTTGGTGGAGACATGGGGCTATATACAAACTTGCCTGGCCCGATGGTCAGACCTCCTGGGAAAGGAAATGGTTTTGGCGTGTGAGGACGCTTTTGCACTATTGAGACCTGGACGAAATTATGACTCAATACCACGGGCGGGAAGGTGGAGGGATTGTTCCGGAGAGATGATGCGAGCTTCTACTGGTGTGAGTATCAGTCGGCACCAGTGCCGTCATTTAGGGCAGTGCGGGTTGATCTCGAGGCGCCCGGCTTGGAAGTGGAGACCCGGCATATTGATGTACAATATCACGACAGCGCTCGACTCTGGGAATATAATGGCGAGGGCAAGCCGTAGTGACACAAGCGCTCTTTTGTTTTCTCGTAGTGTTGCTGGAGCTGTGTACTCGATACTACACCGGAGCAATCTAGCCCCGGACATGGTACGGAGGTAGAACAAGCAGCTCGGTTATCCTTGCCCAAGTGTTGAGCCGCCCAGGGTACATGTCAGCATGTACCTGCTGGTTCCGGCAAGAACGCCTATCCTAATTAGGTCCAGCGATCTTGTGCCCAAGACCGCCCAACCAGGAGCCGTCAACCGGAACGTCTGGAACGTGATATCCATCCTTGCACGGTGTGCGAGGAGCGGTACGCACGACAAAAACTTTCATGTTTACCATGGATGCCTCCTTAAAAACCTTCTACTGCATTCTCTACTTCCTCACCACTCCTCGAGACCAGTTCGTGTTCTTTCAGCCTCCGATCCCGGCTGGAGCAGCACGTTTCGGCCATGATCCGATCTCCTGCTTGAGGATCGGCATGAATGTGTCTGCGGACTCCTGCAGTCCCACCGCGGACAACGCCTTTGGTCCCGCAGTCCCGGCTCATTGCAGAGATGACTTCGACTTTACCCTGGCATTCGAGCAGTACTTCTTCACAATCGTTCCTTCAGCCCTATTGATACTAGCTGTACCTTGGCGATTATGGGGTGTACTCCGGTTGCAGCCCAGAATTGCTGGCCTGCCGTTGAGGTTCATCAAATTGGTGTGTTCTTTTCAACTTGTCCTGGTAAGTCCGGTGCTGATAGGTATTCCATCTAGACCACAACGATTGTTCTCTCATGTGTGCAACTATCAATACTTGCACTCTGGGCGTCCAATTCCGAGTTGCCCGCCCATATCCCTTCGGTGGCTGCATCCGGTGTGGCTTTCGTTGGCTGTATCTTTCTGGCACTCCTTTCATTCTTTGAACATTCACGATCGATACGGCCTTCATTCTTACTTAATGGGTACCTATTGCTCACAGTCATACTCGATGCCGCTACATTGCGGACGCTGTGGCTCCTGCCCTCCATCAACGGTGCCATTCCGGTGCTCTACTCGGTCTCTTTCGGGCTCAAATTGATTGTCCTTGTTCTCGAAGCTTTGGATAAGCGGGCTTATTCGACTATTAAAGCACAGTCCAGAAGCCCGGAAGAATGGAGTGGCCTGTACAGTCAAGGCCTGCTATGGTGGCTAAATGGTATCATGTACCGAGGAGCAAGCCACCTTCTCAGTCCGACTGACCTCTATCCGATCGTAAAGGAATTATCCTCTTCTTATCTTCATCTCCGCTTCACGTCCATGCGAGCGAAAGGTATGCTAGATTGTCATGCTTGGTGGACCTGGCTGACTTGATCACAGAGGGTAACAAGCGCTTACGATTGAAGTGGACTCTCTTCAAGCTCTTCAAAACCTCCTTACTGCTCCCAATCGTCCCACGACTAGTCCAAATCGCCTTCACACTTGGTCAGCCATTCCTCCTGAGGAGGCTCCTCAATTTCCTGGTCGAGCGTGAAGACGAGCAGGATGTGCGCGTGGGTTACGGCCTAATTGGGGCTTACGGTCTCGTCTACTTCGGCATGGCGGTATGGTCGGGTCTTGATGATCACAACATCTCATACTCACCATTCTCAGGTCTCCACCACATTTTACTGGCATAGACATTACAGGTTTCTCTTTGCTGTCAGAGGCACCCTGATTGGAGCGATCTACAGCAAGGCCATGAAACTTGGAACATCTCAAGAGGACGGTGCTGCACTGGTCACAATGATGAGCACTGATGTGGAACGTATAGTGCGTGGACTGTACGATCTGCACGAAATTTGGGCTCAAGCGGTGCAAGTCGCTCTCACCACATGGTTGATCCAGAGGACACTCGGCCTTGCGTGGATCGGACCACTCGTAGTTTCAGCTGGTGTGTCCGGAGCATGATCCTTTGTGCTCCTGCTAACGCTGACGGATAGTAGTCGCTGCCGCCACCACTTTGTACTCGACCAAATATACCACTCTCTATCAAATTAAGTGGATCACGGGAACACAGGCACGACTGAGTGAGTATAGTCAAGTGCATTAACCACACAATCGCTGACCTTATCAGGCTTTAGCAGAGCTGCGCTCGGAGCAATCAAGTCGATCAAGATCCACGGTCTGGGTCCCCGCGTTGCGCAGCTACTACAGCAAACCAGAGTTCACGAGCTTCAAGAGGCAAGGCCATTTCGACACATGATTGTCTGGTCGTCTTCGCTTGGTAAGATTGATTCAACTGTGGATGGACTGCACTGATGTGTTGTAGCCAACGTTCCTATGCTCATATCACCCGTCATTACCTACATCATCGTTGCAGTTCAGTCCGCTAGAAACAGCGACGACCTGGACGCTACTAGGATCTTCACAACACTGTCGCTATTGATGTTACTCGCTGAACCGTTGTTCAGTCTCTTCGTCGGCTTCGTTGATTTCATGTCCGGCCTCGCTTGCTTTACAAAGATAGAATCTTATCTGGATGCCGAGGAATTGCGAGACCACCGCTACCTTAGTGACGACGACGCCAGTAGTATGGCTTCGAGCGACATGGACCAATCAGTGTTTGCGGCTTCTCCACTCAACTTTTTGAGAAGCATGTCGTCCAAGAGCATCATCACTATTCGGAATGGATGCTTCGGCTGGGCCCTCGACAAAGATCCTGTCCTCAACAACGTCGACATGATAGTTGCCCAAAGTCAAGGAGTCGGCCTTACCGGTCCGGTCGCATGCGGCAAATCGACGTTGCTCAAAGCTCTGCTCGGCGAAACACCTCTTACTGAAGGCGAGGTCACCATTGCTGAGCATAAGATTTCGCACTGTGAGCAGTCACCGTGGCTGATTGTGAGTTGCTCAATAGTAATTAGGATCTGATCACTGATATCCTACCAGAATGCATCTGTACAGAGGAACATTGTCATGTATGAACGATGGGACAGCAAGCTTTACCGCGAAGTCATACATGCTTGCGATCTTGAAGAGGACATCAACACCCTACCTCAGAACGATAAGACAGTTATTGGGAGCAAGGGATTCTCCTTGAGCGGCGGGCAGAAACAACGACTCGTGCGTATCCCGGTAGTGTTGCTTGAAAGGAACTGATAGTCGACAGGCGCTTGCTCGCACCCTGTACGCCAACAAGAGACTGGCTCTGTTTGATGACTGCCTAAGTCAGCTCGACGTCAGCACGCAAGCCCGGGTCTTCACCCGAGTCTTTGGACGGAACGGTCTTCTCCGCAAACGCCAGACAACCTTCCTCCTTGTCACCTACATGTGTACGAATCCCTTAGACGTAACCGTCACCTATATACATCAGCTTATGAGAAGCAGCACGATTTCTCGAACAGATGGATGCCGTCTTCCAACTCAACGAAGATGGCCATGTGGCAGGGTTGAGCTCTTATGGTGAAGTCAGTCTGGCATTGACACGCCAGTATCACCATCCCATGCTCTCAAAGCTACTGCCCTTTACCATCAAGACTGGACCGTCCACTCCGAAGCTCACAGCCAGTGAATACAGTCCAGAATTGTCGGATGAGAGAGCTGATCGGCGGATTCCAAACGAGGAGATGGACCGTATTCGCCAAGTCGGGGATGCCAGCGTCTACCGATACTACTTTGCCTCTTTGACCTGGAGGGTCGGCATCGTCTTCCTCGGCATCCAACTTGTTTACGCCTTTCTCACAGCGTTCCCCGTGGTTTGGCTGAAGTGGTGGGCAGACTCGACCAATCCAGACGACAGCGCTTTCTACGTTGCCACATATGGGGCTTTACAAGTTGGCGCACTCATTACTTCTGGACTCGTCACATGCTGGACATTTCATGTCATTGCTGTACGGACGGGACTTTCGCTGCACGAGATTCTCGCAAGGACAGTCATGTCCGCACCATACGCCTTCTTATCCAAGGAGGACAGCGGCGAGCTTCTCAACCGGTTTGGACAGGACGTACAGCTCTTGGATATGAATCTACCGCTGGCTCTTCAAGTCTCCGTCAGCAATTTCTTCATATGTCTGGCGCAGCTCGGTCTTATTGCTTCTGGATCTGCTTGGATACTGATTAGCTATCCCTTCCTTTTTGCGGTCTTTTACTTTGTGCAGAACTATTATCTCAAAGCGTCAAGGCAGATGCGGTACCTAGATTTGGAGGAGAAGGCACCACTCTACACGCATTTCACCGAGTCCATTGACGGTCTGGCCACGATCCGAGCATTCAAGTGGACCGAGGCCAGCGAGAAGAAAAACTTGGAACTCATCGACCGCTCACAGAAGCCGTTCTACCTGATATATATCATGCAGCGATGGCTGGTCCTGGTATTGGAGCTTGTCATCGGTGGATTGGCGGTCCTGGTCGTTGGGGTGACTGTGGCGTTGCGGGATAGCATTTCCCCTGGCTTCACTGGTGTCTCGTTGACACAGATCATCTCCTTCTCCTCAATGGTCAAACTCATGATCCTGTTCTGGGCTCAGATGGAGACGGCGCTTGGATCTGTCGCACGAATACGCTCTTTCGAAAAGGACACGCCAAGTGAGGGTGCGCACCCAGACGACGCAAAGTACGACGGAGAATGGCCACCGCATGGTCGCATCAAGATCGAGAGTGTCACCGCGAAGTATTCCGACAGCGATCTTAGACCGGCTTTGGACAGCATATCCATGGACGTTTCTCCTGGTCAAAGGATTGGAGTGTGCGGTAGAACAGGCAGCGGAAAAAGCTCATTGGTACTCGCTCTGCTACGGATGATTGATGCTGCCGAAGGTAGCATTTACATCGATGGGATGAATGTGGAGACTATCCCAAGAGAGACAATCCGAGCATCCATCATCTCTGTGGCGGAGGAGCCATTCATGGTCAACGGTACCGTCAAAGACAATCTATCGCTGTATTCGGACATATCGCCAGACGAGGCACGAATTGCGCTGACCAAGGTCAAGCTTTGGACAGCTGTACAATCGGCCGGTGGTCTCGATACTGACATTGCACAAATGACGTTCAGTCAAGGTCAGAAGCAATTGTTCAATCTAGCTAGAGCACTCCTAAAACCTGGTGGTCGTATTCTACTGCTGGATGAGTTCACAAGCAGGTATATCTCCCGTGCAATCATGGTCTGACAGCAGCTGATGTATGACAGTATCGATCTTGAGACGGAGACACACATCCAACAGCTAGTTCACGCCGAGTTCTGGGACCACACGATCATCGCTGTAGCACATCGCCTGGACACAATCTTGGACTACGACCGAGTTGCCGTTATGGAGGATGGCCATCTTGTGGAGTTTGACAATCCGAGAACCCTCCTGGAGTCGGCGTCAAAGTTCCAGGACCTTTACAACTCATCAACGACGACTGCTGTCTGAGCCCTGGGTGGCCCAACATACCTCTGCAACATATGTACCCCTACATCACGGCTCCAAGACGCGCAGGCGTAGAGCGCTAGCCCCAGCTGACCTCCTCCGCTCTGACTAGTCATCGTAGGAGCAATCGATGTAGTCACACGCATCCCGAGTTGCCTCTGAGCCATGCTCTTCCGGAAGCTTCTTGTTCATAGCGGCGCTGCAGAGAAGGCACCCGTCGTAATAGGGGAGGGGCTGTAACCGTCGTCGTCGGAAGGGAGACGGGATAACTTGCTTTGATAGCGCAGTTGGTCGCCGGGCATAGGTCGAGCGATGCTCGGTCGAAGATGTTCTAAGTGTAGTATAGAAGCATCAATGCGTAATGGATAGAACCGAAAAGGTAGCCAGCAGCCTGGCCCCTTGGAGAGTCATCCGTGACTCAGCTTGTTGCCTTCTTCTTGTATACTAGTCATCTATTGTCACCCTGCACAGCGAAAGCGGGCATTAGTGGAAGTATGCACAGGACTGTAGTCGCTATCAGCATTCTCTTTAAACCCTTCGGTCTTCGCAGGCGGTAGCTGTCAGGGGTTGCGCGAAGGGCAGGACAAAGAGATTAGTCACGACACGCGAGCTAGACTAGATCGCGCGAGCTGGATTATATCCCTACAGGACCAGGAGGAGTGCGCCAGGCAGAACGTCGCTGCGCTAGATAGGAATCGTGCGCGAGATGGGAGATGATATGCGAGATGTAAGGATAGGTACAAGCGGGAGTGGTGTGCAGGCGATTTAGCCAACAGTATGCGAAATGGGTGATAGCGCGCGAGGTGGTCGACGGCGGGCGAGATGGATGACAGGGCTCGAGATGTATCGATTAGAGTAGTACTTGAAGGAGTGGCTGCTATGCCTGACTTGCTTTAGCTTGCGATGACAACGAAGGGATAGATTGGCTTGTGTCAAATCGTGTGATAATGATCTACAGAGGTAGATGAACGAATGACTGCTTTCCATTGCAACGTCAAAGAAGCTAACTGTTCATGCTAAGTATCGTCTCTCCGTTGTCTCTGCGATACTACCCGAAAAGCTCCCTGATCTGCTCGGGTGGCATCCTTAGGATGCGTTGCTGCTGTTGGGTTTTGCGGCGAGCCAACTGGTGAAGGGCGGGCTGGTGGACTTGACATTGACCAGGTCTATGACCTGCACGTTGGATGTGAAGCCGGAAACCCAGTTACCCTTGTCGGTCTGGAAATTGATAAGGAAGACGAAGTAAACCTCCTCCCTGTTGTACTGCCTCGGAAGATCATTGAGCCATTGCTTGATGTGATTAAGGTCGGTCGAGAAGCCATTATTGAGCACGTTTACCTCGCGGTCCATTCCTCGTGAAGTTCACCTTGCTATACTCAGAATGATACATTCGCTGCTCCATCGGCATTCTCATTATGAATATTTTCGCTGAGAACCACACAAACTATGTGCGTAACTAACAGAGCAAGAGGTCCGATATGTTTAACACATTAAGAAGGTCGTCAAGGTCGATAATCTTCGTAAAGCCTAGAACATGCTTGTTGTCCCGCTATATTCGATACTGGATGTAAATCTTCTCGAATTTTCGCTTAGGAAGGGACTGTCGCCATTCCCTCGTAGTATCGAGGTTAGTGTAGAAGCTGTCGAAGCCAATTACGATGATTAAGAGGACAGGGCAGACTAGTCCACAAACAAACTATTTCAATTATAATTGCTTAAATTGCTTACAATTTACAAACAAACAAGTAGAGCAGTAGTTATAAACAATTAATTAAGCACCTTATTAATTAATTAGCTTAATTAGTAGCTTAGTGTAATAGATAATTTATAGTAGAGATACTTAATAAGGTACTTAAGGTAGTAGTAACTCGAGTAGTAAGTTAGACTAAGAGGTAGTACGAGTAAATCCGTACTAATAGGAGCTATTACCGATAGGCTAAGATATTTACTTAAGTCCTCCTCTGCCTTATAAATAAGATACTAATACTACTTTACTAAATTACTACTCTACTACTATAGCCTCTAAAGACTCTAGCGATATTCTATTAGTAATAGTAACCTTAGAATTATATATTCTAAGCAAATTCTAGCGCGAAAACGACTTCTATAGTCTTATATAAGAGGTAGATAATTTACTAGAATCTAACTTTTAAGGATATAAGAGACTTATCTAGTAACGCCTTCTAAGAGACTATTTAGTGCCTAATAATAATAGGAAAGTAAAAGCGCCTATCTAGAGGCTTAGTTAGAGAGTCTAGAAGAACTCTAAATTATATTAGTTATATAAAGACTACTATATAAAGAAGGCTCTTAAGAACTACCTATTTAAGACTACCTTTATAACCTTCTCTATACTTTACTATCTTAAGAATTAGCATTTAATTAGACCTAATAGTTTACTAATACTATAGCCTTTAAGAAAGTATAAGACTCTTTATAAATATATAAATAATAGTACTAATTTACTCTTAAATATTAAGAGTAAGTAGGTAGCTAGCTTTAATAGAGGTTAATTTTAAATACTTCTATATTTATAGATCTTAGTAAATAATATGCCTTTTAGAAAGGTAGAGTTATTAGCCTTCTATAAGCTACTTAAGTACCTCTAGCTATGCTTAAGAGTACTTCTTCCTTTATATTAAATAGCTAGCTAGATAATTAGTAGGATATATAACTAGTAGCTTAGAATATTAACTAAGCTTCTTACTTTAGTAGCTATAAAGATTAATATCTTCTTTAACCTCTAGACCTTAAGGAATAAGCTAGTACTCCTTAGTATTATTACTTACTTTATTAATTATAATAGTAAGCTAATAACTACTTTACTATCTCTCTCTTAGTAAGCTAGCTATTATACTAGATTAAACTTAGTAGAGACAATAGACTTAGTAATTTCTTACTATAATCTCTAAGAGTAGATAAACTACTTTATAATAGATAACGTCTCTAATAATAATACTTATTTAGACTATTTTAGCTATAAATTTAACTTTAAGATACTAGACTATCGACTCTAGTACTATAACTATATATTTAACCTTTATAGCTAAGCTATACTCTTTAGTAATAATCCTTAAGTCTTTAAGTATAAGCTTAGAGATTCTATACTAGAGAAGATACTTCTTTAAATCTAAAAGAGAAAGAAGCCTTATAGTAAATTATATAATATTATCTACTATATTAATGCTTTATCTTAGTAGATTAACTATCTTAATAAGCTTTAATTAAAGCTTATTATTCTCTTCTAGCTAGTAGAAAAGAAAGAGATTTACGCTTTAGTAAAGAATATTAACACTCGCTAGAATAGCTTTAATAATACTATTAAAAGAAGTTTCTATTTAAGGTATATAATTAATAAATTCTACTAGCTTAAAGCTAATAAATATACTAGTCGTTACTAGAGAGTAGAGTAAGCTAATAGACCTCTCTCTTATTAGTCTTCTATCGTTTATAATATACTTACCTCTAAAGATTAGATAGTACTTAAGCGCTATTATAAACTCCTTAAGCCTCTTTAATATATAACTATCCTTCTCTAAGGTAACGTTAGTAGCAAATTTAGCTATATTTAGTAAGTACTTCTAGCTTATAAACGCCTCCTTTATTACTTTAAGTCTAAATATACTAAATATCTAGTCTCTTTAGCCTTATAACTAAGCGTTAACGCTAGCCTCCTTACCTCTAAGGCTTACTTTAGTATAGCGTATAATCTCGACTAGTAGAAGCTAAATAACTATTATACTAAGCTTAATAAATTACTAGTCTATATAGTAGCTATAGTTCTTTATCCTCGGCTAAAGTAGTTATATCTCGAACGCTACTAGCCTTAGCCTTAGATAATAGCCTTAAAGGTCTCCTTCTATAGTCTCTAGAGTTAATATTAAGTATAGCTATATATTACACCTCGTAAGCCTTAGTTCTCTAGTATTATAGCTAACTAGTTTAGTAATAATAAAGAGATTAATAAGCTTAACGAACTTAGCTAGTATCTTATAGAAGGCTATTAATTAATACTAACTATTAAGGATTTACTAGTACCTTATTAGTAGGCTAATCGATAGCGTTAGCTAAGGTTATTCTCTATAGTCTTAGATATCTTTGTAGTGCTAACTATATTAGATATACTAGAGTGCCTCTTTAGCTAAGTTAGTAATACTATATTAAGCTACTAGAGGCTATTAAATAGTAGTACTATCGAGTAGTTAATAAGCCTTAAGAGCTAGATTAATACTAGCCTTATTACGCTTAACTCTAGCCTCTTTAATAGTACTAAAGGTAGCAAGGAAGTTACGTAGCTTAGCGATAGCGATAATAAGCAATTAGAATAAGCAATCTAAACAATTAGCCTTATATAGTTATTTAAATAAATACCTTTTTACTAGCTTCATAAATAAACAATTATAGCCTTAGTTATTTAATTATTTGCTTATAGACTAGTCTAGGATAGAGTTGTATTTAATGTAGAGTTCGATAAGTACGTAACCGAGGGATGGATATAGGCTTAGTTTAGTAATTGCCTTGAATTCCTTCTTATAAATATTCTTTTTGTTAACTAACGTGCTATCTATAAATGCGTAGGCGCGAGGCCTAGTCGACGTACGCTTTAGACTTATCTACTTCTCGATCGAAGAAAGTCCGAAAATATCCTATAGGTATACCCTAACGACATTGTCACTCTTGACCTTCTGTTTCGTTTTTGTCTGTTTATCTTCTTTCTGACTGCTCCGCTAGACTACAAGTATGTTCGTAGGTGTAATCTAAGTCTCGTTAGCGAATCTAGCATAAGCTAGAATATAGCTCGGCTCGTCGAAGACCTATTGTTCTTGACCCTTAAGATCGTAGAGCTATCGACCGACTTAGCTACGATCCGGAGGGCCGGTAGGCTAGAGAGGTTTCAGAGGTGGTTCGGGATTGACTTTGATCACTACGTCTTTGGATTAGTCGATGACGCCTACAGAGAGAGGGGAGCTGTAGAACTTACTATCCTTAGGACTATCGTAACAGGTCGCGGGGTTATTGCCACGGGTGTCATCGTCCGGTCTAATGGTATTACTCCTGCTATTGTCATCGAAGATATTGTTGAACCGGGTATGATGCTACGGGTTGGGGCTGGGCTTAGTCGGCGTCTTGTCTGGTCGAGGAGATTCGGTAGAGGGCTTTGCTGGATCCTTGTCAACTTAATGGGGTATAGAAGACAGCTTCGCCGGATTCCTCTCTTCGACGGCAGGGGGTGCATCGGACGCCAGCTTTAGGGCCGAGTCCACCCAGGGCAGCCAGCGAAGATACTAAGGACTCTGTGATGGTGTAGGTAGAGCAGTCTTGCCTGATGAAGGTGGAGCAGACTGAGACAAAGCCTTGTTGGAGGAACTCTAGGGGCTATCGTTGTTGCCTGTGCTAAGAGCCTTCGCAGCTGGGAGGTCGCCTACGTCGTCTTCTGTGACATGTTTCCTCTTCTTGGACGCGGAGGTGGCGCGGGCGGGTAGACTAGTGGCGTTTGAGTTCAAGGCATCGCCGACAGTAGACTGAACAAGCTTATAGACCAATAAGTTAAAGTCGGGGTCGGAGTTGTCATGCTGATGGTGGTGCTGGCACTCATTCTAGGCAGTGGAATGCTGGCAACCTGATCACAACTTTAGCTGTAGCTCATGCACGAAGAAGAGAAGCACTTACAGTGTGGAGCTCCTGGAGGCACTAACAGATAGTATGGTTGGTAGACTGGCTGATAGACTGGCTGATAAGCTGGCTGGTACGCTGGCATCGGAGTCGGAACGTACGAGTATATAGGCTGGTAAGACGTGTTGTGCGCTCATGCGGCCGGATAGTTGTTGGTGACGTGGTGATTCTTCCGCTGGATTGCCAGGTTTGTCCACTCGTCCAGTGAAATGCCGAAGGTATCACAGAGATATTTCCTGACAGCGCCTTTATCGATGTCTTTCCACTCCTTCCTCCTTTTGTCTCTTTTATTCTTACTACTTCGCCATATGACCAGAATGTTCGTCGGGGTGATCCAAGTCTCATCATCGAATCCGCTATATGCTGGGATATAGCTCGGTTCATCGTGAATCCACTGCTCATGATTCTCAAGGTCGTGGCTGCCCCATTGGACGATGTTGGTGCGGTCGCGATGGCGGGAGGACGCAGGAGGATTGGTGCGCGGACCAGTATTCACTTCGATCACTACATATTTGAATCAGCCAATGAGTTCCGCAGGGGAAGGTGTGAAACTTACCATCCTCGAGGTCATCATGACTGTTGGCGGGGTCAGTGTTGGAAAGTCTGTTAGCACTGGTGGCACTATCGTCGAGAATGTCGTTTTCCACTTCCATCGTAGAACTCCTGTTGTCGTCCTCGGCAGGATTGTCGAGATTCTCTGTTGGTTCAGACGTGTCGATGGGCTTGTCGAGACTAACGTCTGCTGGGGGAGGAGTAGGAGGTCCTTTGGAATTGGCATCATGAGGCTCGGATGGCTTCGACGTCCACCAGGTCTTAAAGCGAGTGAATATGGAAGGTTTTGGTGGGGCGGACGGAGTAGGCTGGGCTGCTGCTGACTGGACTGCTGGAGTCTGGGTGGCGAGACGCTGTATAGTGTTGCCATTGCCTGTTCGGCTGTGCTTGGCTGGCAGTAGTTCGTCCGTATCGTCCTCCGCGCGCCTCCTCTTGTTGGCTACAGAGGTGGTTGGAACTCTGTTGAGAACGGCTTCGAGAAGGTCACATAGCCTTGATTCGGGCGACAGACCGTCGGAGCTGCGGTCTTGGTGCGGGTAGAGATTCTGGGGAGCGGGGTACTGAGGGTCTGACGGCGACATTAGCTACAGTCATGGATAGAGAAGGGTGATACTCACACTGCGGTACTGCTGGGGCCTGCGGGTAGTACGGCGGATAGTTCTGGGGAGCGGAGTACTGCTGAGGGTATGGATTCTGATACGCCATGTTGGGCATAAATCCAGGCTGGTGGTTGGTGGTGATATGGTGATTCTGCAACCGGATTGCTTTGTTCTGCCTAAGAATCAATTTGAGCACCTTTTTCTCATTCTTCTGCTTCTGGTTTTGGTGATCAGCTCTTTTCTCAGCTCTGTTGCCATTGGCCTTGGGAGCTGCGCCATTGTGCCTGGAGGCCATGCCGTTCACGTCGGGTTCATCTATGATATCGACACGAATAACTCTGTAAGCAATAGATGAGTGTAAATTGCTGATGCTGGATTACGTGAGTAAGTGAAGCGAGGATAATAAAGTTGAATTGGTGAGGAAGAGTGATCGTAGTGAAGAGACTGATATTGATACAAAGAGAGAGAAAGTGCGCTTTGACACAAGAACAGATAAATTTCAGTGCTTGCAATCATATGCAGAACTCACCGATCACATGCGGGAGATGGAACACAATCATGTGAATTGGATTACATTTCATGCGAAGTGGATTTACCCTCCGATCCCGCTCACATGTTCTTCTCCCAAATGAGGCGCTGGTCGCAGCCCGCCCAGCCTCGGTGTGGGTTCTCCAAGCACTCTTGTTACATCAAGCACGTCCATCTCTTTGACTTTGCCCTTTCTGTCCCTCCAGACCGGCAAGGATCACAGACCCTATCGAATGTAGCCGAGTAGGCGAGGGGGAAAACGCGGCTCAAGCACTGATAGAGCTGGCAGGAGGAGGTGACATCGTCGCCTCTGCTGTAGGAGGTGTAGACGAGGCCGCCGAAGAGCTTGCTGAAGGTGGGGGAGGAGAGGGCATTGTCGATTCTGTGATGGGAGGCGAAGACGGGGTAGGTAAAAGCAATATCAGCAATCGGAGGGAGCGGAGGGGGCGTTGTCGATTCTGAAGTGGGTGTTGTGATCAATACTGGCAAGTCAAGAGGACAATCACGTCTATTCGTCGAGATGTCGAGGGTTAGAGTAGAAAAGGGAGAGGATAATCTACAAGCACGCGCAGATATCGATGGCGATGCGGCTAGAAGCGTAGGCCGCGAGCCAATCGATCACGAGACCAAGCCGACCTGGATTCCTACAGAATCCATTTCGTATCCATCTCGCGTTGCTATCCCCCTTCTTAATGACCTTTGCGCTCATGCACCATTGTACAAGTCGCTTGTTGATCTAGCTTCGACGAGGCGTATCCAGGTGGGAGTCCAGGTAGTCACATAGCACCTCAGCTGCTCCTTTGAGATTGTCGATCTTTTCTATGTGCTTAGCTAGTGCGCGGATGGGACCCTTAACGAGCGTAGTCCGAGTCGAACCGGGGTCGGATGGCGGCTTAAAGCTCGTTATCTGCATAGACCCCCTTGGCACTCTGAACGGCGACAGCGCATTGCTCTCCGAGGGGTTGACGTCGGCGGACAAGTCGACCATAGGCAGGGTGATCGGCCAGCTGGAGTAGCGGTAAGTAAAGGTGCGGATGATCCGCTCCAATCCGCGGGCTGAGATCTCTGACTAGCTGTCTATTTGAGGGTGCGCAGCGGTGGACAGCTTTGACGTAATGTGGTTTGTGGCAGGAAGTATTAGGAGTCACCTCCGCAGTAGATTTGCCGCAGGGGTTCCAGCGCATGTACCAAGGAGCGTGTGATGCTGTGGACGAGGCAGCCTGGGAAGCTGTAGACGGAGCAGGCTGGACCGATGTAGGCCACAGCATGATAAGTTGATCTAGAGATCTAGTGGCTACATGCATAGTTAAGGACTACCAGAACCATCTGACACCCTGATTCAAGGCCTACAGATTCTATGTTGACGGAGTTCTCGGTATAGCAACTTGGTACTTAGCTAGGATAGTATTGCGGAGGACTCAAGCTTTCGTGAGTGAAGGGGACTCAACTTTCGGCTGGTCCAGAATCTCGTCTGCCTCGAGGGCGCTCTGTAACGATGACATCCAGATCCTTATGGAAGAAGAAGAACTTCGCTGTCCGGTCAAAGATTTTCTTAGGATTGATCAAGTGAACATCAAAATTGGAATATAGCGCTGCAGCGACCTTGCGCATCTCGATGGTGGCTACATTTCGTCCGGAGCAGCCACGTTTGCCCCATCCGAAAGGCATGCTGGCATCCCGCATTTTGCGCGCACGGGCCTCGTACACATCGAGTGGTTCTGATCGGTCGTGGTCCTGCAGCCAGCGTTCAGGCCGAAACTCATCAACATCATCGCCGAAGGCTTCTCTGTCTCGGTGGACGACCCGGGGGTTCAAGCCGACGATAGTTCCACCCGGGATGAAGCGGCCGTCAGACAGCGTCAGGCCTTTGGGAGGCACAACCCGCTCCCATAGGATTCCCACAACTGGGTGACATCGCATAGCCTCGCTGACCACGGCATCCAGGTATGGCAGCCTGGATACATCTTTCCACTGCGGCATGGGACCAAGATTTGCGGAGTCGAGCTCATCCTGCAACTTCCTTCTGGCGTTGTGGTTTTTGGAAAGGAAGAAGACGATCGACTGGAGTTCGATGGCGGTAGTGTCGCTACCTGCGATGACGTTGGACAGCATCCAGGCCATGACTGCTGCGTCGGTCACAGTAAAATCTTCTTTCTGCAGCTTGAGGAATTCGTCCAGAAAGTCGGGCCTGCCAATGTCGTGACGATCAGTCCCTGATCTCCTTGCCTGTAGTTGGCTGACAGCAAAAGCGGCGGAGTCGGCGGACGATGGTGGACCAATTGAGACGATTGGATTTTTGGAGAGCAATTTGTCCAGCCAATGCATCTGCCCTACCATTGCAAGATAGTTGGTCGACTCCTCCCCCATTCTGATGAGATTTTGTACATCCTTGCCCTGCTCGAGAAAGCCGAACTTGCGGCTGAAGGTGATTTCGGCAATCATATCCCATGCGACTGATTATAATTAGCAGCGACATTGAACATATCTCAACATACTCACGGAAGTGCAACCACTCGTGGATTGGACAAGGCTTCTGCGGACGGACAAACTCTTCCCTCAAGCGCTGAATGAACAGCTCGATGGCCGAATCCATTAGCGGCTCGAACTTGATCAGCGCAGGGATGGTATATAGCTTGTTGGCCTGCCTGGTCATGGCGGTATGCAGCTGTTCGTCCCTCACGCTGAAAGTGGTAGGATAGTACTTGCCGTCCATGGGGAAATCGGCGACGCTGTAGAAGTTGCTCTTTGTGAACATGTTGTCTTTCTTCCATGTGCAGAAGACGGTACGAATCAAGGCGGGATCACTGAGACTGACGCAGTTGGGTCCAATCCGCACTGCGGAGCCGTATCGTTCGTGGAGCTCATTGTGGATGATATCGGGTCGGCCGCGCCATGTGCGGTAGAGCCGCCAAAGATCCGTGTATCTGGCAAGGATGGGTCCCGGGACATGGCGAAGAGGAGAAGACAATCCCGACCAGAGGATTGGTGTAATGATAGATACTGCAAGAGTCAGTATCCACACGGCCGTGTAGCTGCTGTCATCCTTGTTCTCCATGTTGGTGGTTCGTAGGAAAGTCGGGATATGCGGAACAAGGAGCACAAAGGAGAGGTTGTACTTGTATCGCGAGAAGGCAGGAACCTAGCTTTGGTTACACGACAAAACGAGACGCGGAACAAACTTCCCCTCCTTCAAGAAGTTGCTAGCGAATCATTGGCAGTCTTTGTGATACTACTGGTGTCCTGCATGGCGGGGAGCGGAAGTGATTGATTAGCGCTGCAGAAGTGCATGCCTGGGTCGCTCTAGTCGGATGGGCGACCTTTTACCTATAATAGATCAGTGATCTCAAACGACGGGCCATGACAACGCTATTTGCTGATTGTCGGGCATATCTTGTGCAGGTCAAGGAAGTTGAGATACTTTCAAAGCCTTCCCGGGTTGTCGGCACCCAAGCTTAGTCACAGGCTCTGAAGCATATTATCCGCAACCCCTACAGCTCCATCACTTCTACGTCAATTGCATCCGCCTTTCCCGACTGACGTCGATGATGCCTGCGTGTGTGGAAAGGGCTACAAAGATGGCGAGCACTTTCGAGCGAGCTCATCGCATCGCTCCCGATCTCACCACAATCCCGCCGTAGCATCAGACCATGGATACCAAAAACCCGAACAAGAGCTTCCGCTCAACTCCAGAACATGCCGAGTATCAACGTGAGAACTTCTGGAAGTCCAACGAAGGCAAGGTAGCTCCATTCAATACAGGTTAATATCAGCCTCTCTTCCTTGGATAGCCAGCCAGCTCACAAGAACCAGATCCTAACAAGCTCGAGGAGCGTGCCAAAGAACGACTCTCAGAAGGTGGATGGTACTATGCCTCGAGCAATGCCGGATACAGCACCACCCATCTTGCGAACCGACAAGCCTTCTATCGTCACCGGATCATTCCGCGAATGCTGGTCGACACCAACAAGAGGGACACTTCCCACGAGATATGGGGACATAAGACATCAGCGCCCATTGGGTTCAGCCCCATCGGTATCAACAAGATCTATCACAAGGATGGGGAGTTACCAGTGGCCCAGGTCGCGAAAGAGCTGAATCTACCATACTGTCTGTCCACTGCTGGGTCGCAACCTATCGAGGATGTTGGAAAGGCAAACGGCGACGGCACACGCTTCTTCCAGCTGTACATGCCGCACGATGACGAGTTGACAATATCCTTGCTACGAAGAGCAGTCGATAGCGGCTTTACGGCATGCATCTTGACAGTGGACACATGGCAGCTTGGGTGGAGACACGACGATGTTGCCAACTCAAACTACGCCTTCTACCACGGCACTGGAGCTGATCTCGGCTTATCTGATCCGGTATTCAAGAAGAGACTGGCCGAGGATGGCATCGATCCTGCCACCATGCCCAATGAAGCCGGTGCTAAATGGATCGACAATGTCTGGCATGGGCGGGCTCACAGCTGGGAGAAGATGCCTTGGTTGATCAAGACATGGAAAGAGCTGAGTGGAGGCAAGCCCTTCGCCATCAAGGGTATACAGAGTGTCGCGGACGCAAGAAAAGCAAAGGAGGTGGGATGCGACGGTATCGTGGTGTCCAACCACGCCGGAAGGCAGGTGGACGGGGCAATTGCCAGTCTCGATGCGCTGGACAACATCACCAAAGGTGAGTTGCGCTCTCACATACTTCTACACAGCTGACATGAACCAGCGCTCGGCTCTGAGCTGTACATAATGTACGACAGCGGTGTCCGCGGCGCCTCGGATGTGTTTAAGGCACTCGCCCTTGGTGCCCAATTCGTCTTTGTTGGACGTCTCTGGGTCTGGGGTCTCAGCATAATGGGCGATCACGGAGTCCGCCATGTCATGAAATCGCTACTCGCCGACTTCGACATTCTTCTCAATGTGGCCGGCTACCAAAACGTTCAGCAGATCATCGGGAACAGGGACGCTATGGAGAGCTACGAGAAGAGCTACACACTTTTGCAAGAGCGGGCGAAATTGTAGTCCACACACTGGCATCTTACCGGCGGGCAGACCACATAATGGGGGAATGTCATACATATCATATACACGGCAAGGCATGCCGAGCCCACCTCTCCCCACGGCGCACTCCGCTGCACGCAATTCTAGCATTACTCGAGCTTGATCATCTCTTGTCTGCTCCGCCCGCCGGATTTCCACTCGCCAAGCCAATGGTAGAGATTCCCATGGCGGGCCAAGCATGACCTTCCAGAAACAGACGTTCCTATCATTTCCGAAGTTTTGGCGGTTCTGAGAGCTTTGGGCAAAATTCTCCTCTGTTACTTTGTACTACTCGTATCATGATTAAGCGACGTTCACCTCAGAAAGACACCATGGAGCATTTCTGCTCGTATCGAGCCTTGACACGAGACCAACTTCCCAATGAGGCGCTGCCCTCCGACGTCTATCCACCTTGTTGATTGGGTATCCAACATGGGTCTTGATGGCATCAGCATGAGTGACATGACGATCTGCCAATTGTGCCTCTCATCATATAGGCGCCAGTAAGTCTGCGGTCTGCTCCTTTCATCGTCTACATTTGCAATCATGAAACTCACCGTCGGCGTTCCCTTTACTGTCTGGGCCCTGTCCGCCAGCGCCCAAACCTTTGGAGCCTGCGGCACCCGAGAACCACCAGTCGACCTGCAGCGTCCGGCAGCACAAATTCAAGATCAGCTCTTCGGTGCTGAGATAGCCGCTGACAGCTACGCCGTCGAGACCTTCGTGCATGTCATCACTACCCAAGCGGCTGAGAATGACTATCCCCGGGCTCTTATCGACGCCCAGGTAAGACTGACAACATAGCTCTACAGAGCTCGACTAATCTCAACCTTTAGCTTCAAACATTGAACGAGCGGTACGCGGCATCGGGCTTCTCATTCAACACCGCAAGCGTCGATTACTACGTCAACGACACATGGGCGAGATGCTACGACCCTTTCGCCGAGGACTGCCAGCTTGAATTCAAAAGCGCCCTCCGCAAAGGGACCTACAGCGATCTGAATCTGTACTATCTCAGTGACTTGGGAGAAGGTATCGGCCTCCTCGGCTATGCTACATTTCCTGAAACTGCTCCGACAGCGACAGAGGTCATCCTAGACGGCGCTGTGAATCTAGCAGCCACCCTGACTGGTGCTGGCGTGCCATCCTACGAAGACTACGACCTTGGCCTCACCACGGTCCATGAGGTCGGTCACTGGCTTGGTTTGTTCCACACCTTCCAAGGATTTTCCTGCACCGGCGCTGGTGACCAGGTTGATGACACGCCGCAGCAACTGGACTTCAACGGCGGATGTCCGGCCAGGGTAGACAGTTGTCCAGACAGCCCTGGTGATGATCCTATCAAGAATTACATGGACTATACAAACGACTTCTGCAAGGATCAATTCTCACCAGGCCAGAATAGTCGTATGCAGAACTTGTACGGTACTCTTCGACTTGGCAAATAGAGATGTAGGTCAAGAAGGTCACTCGAGACGACAATGCCGGCGTGTGACGGCTGGCGAGCGGAAGCCACAAAGTGCCCATTGGAATCACTGAGGAAACCGAGGGCATATTGTTCGACGCTAGTGCCCGGCTTCATTGTCGACATTTTCGCATCCAGCACATCTCTGCAAGCAGTCACGCACAAGCGAAGGATACCAGTTGGCTCTCCATAGGTCCGTGGAGAGTTCGAAATTGTATTATAAATTTAGATTGTACCCACCTGCTCGCTATGTGTTTTACAAGACAAATTGACATGCTTTTCCCTGTTTGAAACGGGCAAACTAATATCTAAGAGAAACTGTTCGCCACAGTCACAACCGTCGTGTACACCATTGCCGCCAGACCAAGAACTACAAATGCAATATCTCCAGCTTTTGCAAGCTTGCTTGTCGCCACGCCCTTGTAATGCAAGAATGGAGGGTATATATACACAAGAGGAACACAAGCAAAAGAACCGATCAAGGCAACAAAGCGGTCCAGGTCTGATGCACCTGCTATGGAGATGCCTACGCACAGCAGAACCAGCCCTGATCGGAAGGCGTTCTTGATCCACTTCGTACGAGCGTGCTTCTTCCCAGAGAGATGACCAAAGATGGCGCCTTCGAGGATGCGGATGGCCGGGAATAGTTGGACCGGATTGCCGACGAGTACGGCGATCGAGTATAGGAACTGCACTGCGTTGACCAGTTTGTCGGTTTGAGGATAGTTGGATATGATTTCGATCTTGGTGTCTTCGCCAAATGTTGCGTAGCAGAGAACTCCGACCGAAGCAAAGATGGATGTGGCGAGGAACATGACGATACCAAGTAGGTACTCGAAGCGTTCGGGCTTCTTCATCGAGGACTGAATGGGGAGAATGAGGCCAATGCCCTCGAATGTGAAGATGGCGGAGCCGATGGTCAAGGTGAATGAGTCCGGGTTGAAGAGTCGTACTGATGGAGCGATACCAGAATGGGCGATGGTGGATATGTCAAACTGGTAAATGTATGTGAGACCAATCAGGATGAAGGCATCAGCAAGGAGAGCAGCAGGGCCGAGCTTGGAGATGTTGCGGATGAAGGCGAGTGGGATGAGCACGATGGCTTGTATCGCTATCAGCGCCCGCATTGGGATGGGGGACGAGTCGGTCTGGGCAACTGCCACTGAGAACGAGTATAGATTCTGGGCGACGAAGACAATGCCGGCGCAGACGAAGCCGAGCTGCGAGAGGGTGATGGAGGCGAGAATGAGAGATCGTGCTCTCGGCCCCGCGATAGCTTTTCCAAGATCGCCATAACCGCCGCCGTACTTTGTCCGGCACTGCAACAGCAGGTGGAAGGCCAGCATGGATATAGCAGCGACCGAGAGCAGAACGATGGACGAGAAGAGGATACCTCCGTTGTTGAAAGCCTTTGGCAGAAACATGATGCCGGTACCAATGAAGGCCTTGAGCAGTGTGAAGAAGGTCTTGGTGGTGCCCGCATCACCAGCTTTGGCACCACGGCGGGTTGACTTTCGAGTGCCCAACAGTGGACGTGATTCACTTGGTCTAGAAGAATCATTGTCGGGCTCGTTCACGCTCGCGTCTTCGTCATCTGACTCGCCGAGCTCTTCGCCGGCGAAACTTCCATAAAGATCCAGGAACTCGATGAAATCCCTCGTGACCGGCAAATTGGTTGTGCTAAATCTTGAAGCTTTGCGCTGCACGAACTGTCGTCGGAAAGCACCTGGGGTCTGATAGTCGGCGGCCGCTCCATCTTCGGGCGCCTCACGGTCATCATTCAGAGTCGAATAGTGACCGAATGTCTTTGATCTCTGCAGGGAGGCATCTTGGGGGCGTTCTCGTAATCGAAACAGATCTCTGTGAATATCGCCACCCTGAAGCTTGAGCGACGATTCCTGACCTGGCTGCTGACTTCCATTCTCCACCTCGGCTGAATCTTCGACAATGGCGCTCGAGGCGTCAGCATCAAATTGTGCTGAGTACCCAGCGGGAAGGTGCCTTGACACGATCGCTGCCTGGGTTTTGGAAGACTGCGAGCCGGGTGTGTCTGTCATTGTGGTAAAGGCTGAGGAGACTCTGCAGAGCACCTGCTTTGATCCGGCGAAGAGTAGAACTCAAGACTAGTCCGCCTATCGGTATCTGATCATCAGAAATAATTGAATGCTTTCCAGAGGTCCAGGGGTCTCGGCAACAAGACGGGGAGAAGATCCGGAAGAAAAAAGAAGCAGATCTCAAGAGGAAGAGTGATGTCACACGCCAAGTTCGCTTCCTTCTTTGTCGCTTTTTCAACGTGATCACCCAGGAACCACAACATTGGCATGAACACATTCACAACATCGCCAGGATCACATATATTGCTCAACGGCTACTCTGAGACTGGTTGTACTTGATGACTAGCCGATCCCACTACTCCATGATGCTGATGCCGACATCCATATCTGCACATATGCAGTCCAGTTTCCGACAGTCGGTGGGTTTTTGAGCGCCTATGCCTTCAATGGCGGGCCTGGAGATGTACTGGAGATGGCATAGTCAGCCATGGCGAGGCTCATCTTGAATTGAACATCCGCCGGATCGTCCAAGCGCCTGAAGAACTCTTTTCTCTCCGCTTCATGCTCCGGCTTGGTCGATCGCAATCTGTTCAGGTTCGCCGTGGACGTGGGACTTGTCAGGTTCATGAATTTCGAGCGGCGATCGCTCGCGTACTCATCCAAGGCCTTGTTTTCGTCGTCACCGCCATTGATGATTCCGGTCAGTGTCTTCGTCAACGCTGCAGCATCTAGGAAGCCGGTGAGCAGACCGAGTCCTCCAACCGGATTAGTGAGCTTCGATTGTCAGGTACGGATCAAAAGCTTGCCAAGGGTACTCACATGTGCTGCGTCCCCGGCAAGTACTGCGCGTCCTTTGCGAAAGCTGGCCACACAACGCTGGTGAATTGTGTATGGCGACACTTGCAGATACTCAATATCCTCAACATTGCCAGGGAGCATCAGTCGAGCCGTCTTCCTCACCTTCTCGACCAAAGCCTCTTGTGACGCCTGTTCTTCAGTAGTCATCCTTGGAGACGCAGTCGCAATCCTCCAGAAGTCGCCTTGTTGATATTTGGCTACTACGGACCAATGCTCGGGATCGACAAGGAAATTTGCCGACTTCCAGCCAAAGCGATCTAGGTCATACTTGACGTTTGCGGCGATCAGCTCTTGATCCCAAGTCGTCCCTTCTAGGGAAAGGCCCATCCACTTCCTGACGTTGCTTTTGCCGCCATCAGCGCCGATCAAGAATCGACTGAGGTGCTCGATACGGTTTCCATTATGTGTGAGGCTTACGGTGATACTACCAGGACCCTCTTCGGCCGCTTCGAAGGCGTGATTGAAAAGGACTGAGCCGTTTCCACTAGACGGTTTTAGCTGGCGTCTACACGCATTTTAGTGGCTGATCATTACTGTCAAAGGGGGTTATTACCGAGAGGCTAGTAAGCGAGGTGTAGTTCGCTATATAGTCGTGCTATACTCTACACGCTGTTAATCATTGCTCTAGCGTGCCGGATGAGGAAGGCGGTAAGGCTTAAAGTAACTTTAAGGCTTAAAGCTTAGAGGTAGAGAAGTAGTTAACCTTAGAGTAATTAGCTATTAGCTAGTAGATTATAGATAGCTACCTTAACACTATTAATCTGTCCTCTTTATAAAGGCCTTAAGAGCTTAGAGAGTAGCCTTAGTAATCCTTGTAGCCTTTAAGCTCTTATGTCTTACCTTACTACCCCTCTCCGGCTACTTAATTAGTGTCTTCTTCGTAGCCTCCTCCTTCTCCGTTATTATAACTTCCTCCTCCTTCGTAACCTCTACCCTTATAGAGTACCCCTTACCTCCCTTATACTACCTATCTACTACCGCTACTAAGCGGAGGTTATCTAGTATACTACCCTTACTAGCCTCCGCTACCTAGCTATTACTATCTACTACCTCTATATGCTCTAGCTAAGGAAATCGAGTTCTCTCGAGGCTATAGTATAGACTAAGAACGAGACTAAGAGAGTTATAGAGGCGGCTAAGAAGGTAGCTAAGGTAGTAGTAGAGAGAGAGGTAACACTTAAGCTACTAATATATAACTAGCCGTTACTAAGGCTACTGTAATTAAGGCCACTGCCGAGAGTAATAAAGAGGAGGAGTAGCTAGTGAAGGAGCTAGAGATGTTAGAGTAAGCTACTCGGTAGATAATAGAGCTAAATTAATAGCTAATAGAGAAGAAGCTAGCGCTTGTAAGAATTGCTTATAGCCTTAGGTCACAACTCTAATATATCTCTTTCTAGAAGTTTAGCTAATTACTTAATCGCTAGTAGTAGATAGAGACTAGCTAAGAGTATAGTAGCCTCGACTATAGCCTCGATTAATTAATAGCTAAACAGAAGAACGAGCAAGAGAATCTAACTAGTAATTGCTCTAGCTAAGAGATATAGTTACTATTAAACGACTCGTTAGATAAGTTTATAGATATATACTAGCTGCTACGTAAGGCTAAGTTAGCCACGTAGAAGCGTGCTTAGCGTAATTACTTATCGTGTATAGCGACGATAACGAGGACTTATAATGTAATAATAAGTCGTATAGTTAAGGCTTAAGCTATCTAGAATGCTTACTAAGCATTACAGGCCTCGGTAGCGTTAACCTCTAGTAGTAGTCGTAGTCTTATAGCCTCCTTAGTAGTGTCCTCTGCCGCCGCTACTACTAGAGGTATACTAAGCTTGTCTAGCTTAGTTAAGCCTATTAATTAATTAGTTAATTACATTCGTAATCTCTCGAGTAGAGTCTTACTAGCGCGCGACAATCGATTAGCCTCGTTAGAAGAGTAGATAGAGCAAATACAGAGTAGCTAGAACTAGGTACTTATAATGCTCGAGTAATTAGCTAGTTAAATAGAGTATAGCGTTTACTGTAAAGGTATTATTAGCCGTAAAGAGTTTATAGATATTAAAGAGCTTAATCTCGTAAGTGCTTACGTAACTAACGTTACCTTATACTTTAAAACTAAAGCTATCTCTAGTTATAGTACTATCTATAGCGGATTTTTATAACTCTACTACTACAACTCCGATAATAATAAAATAAACAGTATAGGCGCTTTCGATAAAGCAGAAAATAGTAGAATTAAAATTAAACAATTATTACTATAATTAACTAACTAGTAGTAGGGTCACGGAGTTTAGTATATAGTATTAAGTATTCTAGCGTTTGTAGATAGTCTTTTATTACTACTCTATTTTAACTATTAAATTTATCTAGATTAAGTCTTAAATATTGTCTTATTGTTAGTGGAGAACAGTTAAACCTTGTTAACGTTTAATTTGCTTCTTTTGTAGCTATATAAAGATTAGTTAGAAGTATAGAAACTCGGTAATATACCTCTAAGAGCTAGCGTACTATAGAGAGACTACCGTTATAATCCATATACGTCTAGTACTTCCTTATAAGGCTAAAGCTATACTCGATTTTAACTCTTACTAATGCTATTTAATAGTTAAATATTAGTGCTTCACGCCTTATGCCTAGCAATCGATTAAAAGATACTAGTACTCTCTTACTAAGCTAAAAGACTACGTTACTAAAGAGGTAAAGAGCCTCGTTATCTAGTACCTTCTTATTTAGTTCGTATAGCCTCTATAGTAGCGGTGAGTCTAAGAACTAAGACTAATCATTTACTACTCCTCTATAAGGGCTAGTGTATAACGAGAGTAATCCGTTAGCTATGTAGATGCTAGTATACTTCATTCTATACTCCTTTTTATATCCTAAATAAAAGAACTCTTAATCTACTATTAGTCTCTAGAAGCCTCGGAAGGTGCTATTAAGAAACCCCTATATAACTCGATTACTACTAGCTACCTCTATACAACAGCTAAAGTGCTCTAGCCGTTAGTAGTTGTTTAATCGAGAGTACTAGTTAATAATCTTCTTATACTTATACTTAAGGTAGAGAATTACCTCGGTAGCGATAGTTAATAGATATCTAATACAGTAGCCGAATAAATTAGACTAGATATACTAATAGCCTAGATAGGCTAATTAGTATAGCGTTATATAGAGTGCTAGCTCTAGTAAAGGCTTAATCTTATTCGTAAAGACTACCGAGCTAATATTAAGCAATTCGATAAGCTTAATTACCTCTAATCTCGTAAAGCTATTAACTTAAATATTAGCTAGAACTAGAAGCTTAGACTGCTTATACATCTACTATATAAGCTTCTCGAACTTATTATCCTCCTAATAATTAATCGTCTATCTAAACTAACGATAAGGATAAGGTAGCTAATAGTAATAAGCTAGAGGTGCTCGAGGCTAACGTAGTAGTAAGTCGACGAGCTACGGAGGCTGCTACTTCTCCTCTATAGCGGCAATAACGATTATAAGGGCTATAAGTGCTATAATTATAGCACAGTGTTAATCTTTATCTATTATAGCAATTACTAACTCCAAGATTGATGAATTCACACTCTATATCGACGATATAAAACTACTAAAGAGTAGCTAAAAGAGGCTAAGAGATATCTTAGCCTATCGGTAGAATAGGACGATCTCAGCCAAAATTGGTAGTACTAACCTACTCCAGAGACTGCTCGCTTACTAGCGTGCTTTTAGCTAAAACCGTTACTAGCTACCAAGTGCTTGTAGATAATGCGCGAGATCTCCGATATTATTGTCCTAATTAGACAGAAGTAAGGATCCGCTTTGGGGGTGCTAGGCCGCCTATAACACCGGTGTAGTCTCTCTAGTCTACTCCGTCATAATTATAGTGTCCTAAAGTAGTTACCTTATCAAGGATTCCTGCTCGGCCGAATTCTTCTAGAACTACAGGAAAGTATCTAAGCATGTCAGCTGCGCTCGATCCGCTAAGGGACCACCTACACTAATGCTCTAGGCAACTTCGACAATTCATTGGCCTGGTCGAAGACTATGACCTTGATACCACTCTAAGCGAGTTGCAAAGCTGTAAACAAGCCCACAGGACCCGCTCCAATTACAGTCACTTGAGAATCATGCGCCATTGGATGGAATCAAAGATTTCGAGGCTTTCGACCAGCGACCTTCTCATATACTGTGACCTCCTCGCCTCCTCCACATTTGTCCACATCCATACTGGCAGCCGCTACAAGACTGTGCGGGCACGGAACTTCCGGGGTGCGTGGGGCCCTTTCGAGTTTGGTGCGGGGAAGTTGTGGTTGTCTGGGCTGGAGCGCGACTATAACATCTTTTGCAAAATCACTTTTCGGAGGATTTTATTACCACTTCCATCAAACTATCAAATTTTTTGGTACTATTCGATTTAGAACCGGATTCTGCATCTTTTGAGACTAAAAAATCATAGGTGCCGGTAAAGACTAGCCTTATGTAGGCGAAAAACCTCTAAATCTATCTATATACACTTCTAGAATCAAGTAGGACATTAATTCTATCAACTACTACGCTAATTCTATCGGGAAATTAAAGAGATAAGCTGTTCTATTCGAAATCTTTTAGAAACTATCTGCTTCTATTATCGGCTACCTCTATAAGGTCTTAATTTAACTATTAATAAAGAACATCGAACTAAAGCTAGAATCTATCTATAAGGACATTAAAACGTCTTAATCTATCGCTACCCTATTTAAAAAGGACACTAAAACATAGGCCGAAATAGTCGCTTCTAGCTTACAAGGATTACTACTGTCCCTAAGTAACTCGCTACTATCTAGTTTATAGCTAGCAAGGGACATCTTTTACCTATTAGCTAGGTAGCTTATTATTAAGCTAAACGATGCGCAATTAGCGTAGACCTAGAGATAGAGTAACGGAATAGTTAACCTCTAAAAGGAGATCCTAGAAATAGCTAATAAGTAACTAGTAAAGATAGAGCCTCTAGTGTAAGGTACTAAATTATAATTAGTATACGTCTTAAAGTCTAGAGACCTCTAGTTCTTTATAGCCACCGCTAGAGAAGCGGAGCTTCTTAAGTAACTCTAGTACTACGGGTAGGCTAAAAGCCTAAAGCCTTTAGCTATAGTAATCGTGCCTACCTTCGGGATTATTCTCTACTAAGTCCCCGTCTAGATAGTTAATTTAGCTAACTAGAAGAGGATAGCGGCCTAACTTCGCGCCGAAAACCTACTCCTTATAGAGGACGCGGTTATTAAGTACATTTACTAGCTTACTAAGTTCGGCAAAGAGAAGAAGGCTTCTACCTTAGTAGTAGAATTTACTAAACCTAAGTAGGTAAACAGGGTAATCGCTACCTAGCAAGTTACGTAGAACAGCAGCAAGTGTAGAACCGAAAGGTACCTACGTAGCTACCGGATTAAGTAATATCTAAAGTGCTACTAATATAGCTATATTAGAACCTAATACATTAATCTCGAAACATGTAGTAAGTGCGCTAGTACCGAATATAACACTAACGTCTATACTATAGAAGCCGACGGTAGTAAGCTCTTGTACTACTACTACTACGGAGAATATTACATATAGTCCGCCTAGTGTAAGTTTAAATAGGAAGAAAAGGTAAAGATAGAATAGGCAAAGGCCTTAGCTATAAAACAGCTCTTCTAGCTAGAGCTAGTATTAGATCTTATACCGCCAGTGTCTAAGATGTTATTAAGGTTAGGACAGGATAACTCTATTCTAACTCCTAAACTTACTCCTTCGTAGGAGAGCATCTCTAGCCTAGTAGCGAAGATACTCTAGAAAGAAGACTTCTAAACGGTGTAATCTAAGAAGTTCTAATACGCTTCTAAAGGCCGATCTAAGGCTAGAGACGACTAGTCCCGCTCCCCTAGCTCTAAGGATAAGAGCAAGAGCAAAACCTACGCTAGATTAGAGATTAGAGGCTAGAAGAGGACGTACTCGGACCTACTAAAGGAAATTAGTAGCAATTCGAGAACGAAAAAGGCTATCTTTAATGTCTTTACTAACCTAGACGTTACCCCTATCGCCGCCGCTAAAATAGTTTAACTATAGGCTAACGTAGACGACATACTTAACGTCGACATATGTAACATAGAGAACGACGACCTTAGCTCGAATCTGTTATTATCTATAAACGAGTTAGGACTATATAAGTCGTCCTAGTAAACAAAGCCTATATAGAAGAAAGCTAGCAAATTAGTTAATAAATAGCACACTAAAAGGACTTAAAATTATATAGTATAACGTTAGGGGCTTTAAGAATAGAGTAATAGCTCTACTATTTAGCATGCCGGACATTACAAGCTTTAATATTATTATAATCTAGGACCCCTACTATAACCTATTCGCCGCTACGACTTACTACCTACTTAAGCAAGACTTCTAGTTAGTTTACCTATAAGAGAGCTCTAGAGTCTACTTCTTTATTAATAAGCAAATTCTAAAACGCTTTCTCTTACTAGTGTGTATAGCTAAAGGATACCTTATTCTTTAAGTTATCTACTACATTAACGGTACCTCTATATAGCTCTACATCTATAATGTATATAACTCTCCTCGATATTGTTTGAATAATAGGAGGGGGAATAATATAGCCTTTCTCGAAGTCTATAGCCTACTCGTTAAACTCGAAGCTAAGTTAGTAGGCAGGCCTAACTAGAAGTACCTAGTTATAGAGGACTTTAACCTCTACTACTAGGGTTAGGGTTAGGGTTAGGGTTAGGGTTAGGGGGTTAGGGTTAGGGTTAGGGTTAGGGT